>OY728134.1:1023584553-1028584553 GCA_963277665.1 Viscum album | reverse complement strand
GATTATTTAATTTAATGTTTATTGTGATCTTATATTATAATTTGATAAGGAAAAGGGTATAACCTCAATGAGGAAATAAAAATAAAAAGGGATCCATCTGTGTGGAACTACATTTGTGAAGAGTGAGATTTTGTTGTATGATTCCAATATAATGGATAAGAGAGTTATAAAAAATTCCAATTTTCAATTCATTAACTCCCTCAACTATTCATTAGTTTTGTGGTTGGAGGGTCATTTTACATTTGATATTGGTTCCAACGATGATGCTGTAAATCCATGGAGGATTTGAAAGAAAATTCCCATTTATCAAAACATGTGGACCAGTAATTAAATGATATCATTTTCCTACATAAAGATGATATTTATAATCTAGACATAATGATTAATGAGAGAAAATGATGTGAAAAATATAAGTCACCTAATAAAGGGTGGATTATTTTACAACAGGCCTTAGGGACATGAATTATTGTCAATAAGAAGTGTTATGGATGATGTTAAAAAAGGTGGACCAACACTAAGAACATTAAAATAAAAACATTCTGAAAATAAATAACTTATGATTCTGATGGAAAATAATGAATATCTGGTTGGTCATATGTTTTTTTGGTTAATGGTATTACAAGGATATAATAGGAAAATGAATTCTTCAAAGACATTATTTCTCAAATGAAATATAAAATAATTATGCAGAAGAACATTCTGGATAATCAAAACCACTATGTCCATGAAATGATATCTATTGTTAAGACACTCATTTAGAATTTTTTTTATCAACTTTAATCAAAGATAAAAAGATACTGTGGTTGGACGAATAATTATTTTTAGACAACAACTAGTCAGATGAAAAGGGTTCTACAAATCACAAAATTATTTTACATTATTTATCCAATCACCATTCAACTCATGATAACGAAAAAATAAAAAGTATATAATCACATAGAAGAATCATTAATATATTTTCATATCAAAAATATCACACATAATTGAAAAATATGGTCTTGTCTATAAAGGGAAACCACCACGGTATAAGATGAATAGAGATAGGATTGTTTCTAAGAAATTGTATTGTTATGATGGTATGATAAATAGAATTAAAAGGGACCCCAAAAGAGGTAATAAAAATTTAATGATTAATCGTGGCAGATATGGTAGCATGTGTTACTTTTTTAGGATTAATAGATTGACCATTAGTATTTATGTTGAGGCATGTGGACATATCAAATGCTATGAAACTACTAGAAAACAAGAATTGATGAGTCTCCATGAACAATACATGAGTTATGGTTCATATCCAAATAATTACTACCATTCTAACAATATATGAATTGGAGAATTTTAGGATACATGAAATTGGAAAGTAATTTCCATGATAAAAATATTTTAATAAATATATAAAGAAGACTTCTTTGTTGAAATGGAGGTAGACATAATCTAAAAAACAATCTCTAATAATCATACATCTTTGAGTAGTTATGAAATTTGATTAGAAGTAAGAAAAGAGATCACATAGTGACAAAATAAATAAGTTACATGGGAAAGGTACATCCCAATAAAAAGAAATCATTAAAATATGTATAACTATTTATGGGATATTTAAGGAAACAACAATGATCAAAGAAATAAAAAACATTCTTTTTTCTGAAATATAAAATTTTGAGAAAAGAATCCCAATAAATAATAGATTGTGTGAAGGATAATATACTCAATGATTATTAATGCTGGTTAGAAATCATAATATCAATTTCATGTCAGAATATATCTTCCAATGATAATGATGAAGGAAAAATAGTAGTCCATAGTGGCTGACCATTATCCTCAACATGATGATGTTTGAGGTACACCTCTCCATATATTCAATAAATGTTATAACCAATTTGAATTGTTTTAGAACACAAGAGAGATAAAATAAACTGTTTAGGAGTGATCAAAATCCAATGAAATTAATTTATTTGAATTTTAATTTTTAATTCTAGGATTAATGTTATATATAAGCCTATCACATTTAGTCTGTTGTTAAGACTAAAGCATCCGGAAGGGATCGAATTTTCTTGCCGAATTTGATAATGAAATGATTGATTTAAATGAAATATTTTACTTGATGGTGTATTTGAAATAATATTCTAGTATATGATAAAGGTTCTCTAAAATAACGATTTATATGCCGCATAGTTCGTAGACTTAATCCACTATGTGAACAGAAATTGACTTTTGATGGAGTAAGGATAAATCTTGAGTTTTCCAATTGACATTTTAACATGTTGTATCGGTTTTTTTATCTTTTAATACTATAAATATACTAGATAAAATGAGATACTCAACAAGACAAAAATATAAGAGAATCATTTCAAATAAAAAAATGGTGAAATTAAGGGGGAATTAGAGTTGAATATCAATAGGGTATAATGTATTGTCAAAGATGATCTGTGTTATTTCCTAGTCTTATCAATCTATTTTTTAACTCTATTTATTATTTTTTGGTATGATAAAAAATTTATGGATAATCTTAGAATACTTGTAAAGTAAGTGTGTAACATTTAAGGTTTATTCAATGTATAGACCATTAAGTTTTAATGTTCTAATCCTTAATGGATCTGAGGGTACATACCTGCGCATAATGTTTCGGGTCCTAGTAAGCTATTTAAATTATTTAAATAATTTCTTCGTTCTTATGTCAAATATTACGTCATGACCTAGCATAGCATTTAGGTTACAAATAATTAAAAAGGGTTAATGAAATTTTAATGAAATTAAAATATGTGGAAATAGAATGAAAATAAATAATAAAATGAAAAGAGGGTGTGAGATGATTAATAAATAATTAAAACTGGGTCTTTTTATTTTTATTTACATTTCACGCTCTTTTTATTATTTTTTATGTTTATTTTATTTTTCCTTTTTCCCTAATTTTTTTGTCATTCTTTTGCTTTTTATTTATTTCTTTTCTTTTTTCCATATCCTCTCTCTCCCCATGTGTCACCCATATAGCGCCCCCATGGTGGTGTGCCTCCTCCTACCTCTTCCTCTTTCGTATGACCGTTTCACCTACATTAATCATAAGTTTTCTTCATCTTTAGGTGCACAGTAAGCCACTAACTATGGATAACCCCACGCTCCAAGAAACATGCGATCTAATTCCAAATCATTCATGTGATCTTCCATAGAAGGATTTTACTCGATATTGTGTTTTTCTAAAATCTTTCAATTTATTCTATTTACGGTATACTCAAGGATCCTCATTAACTGTAGAATACTCTACGAGGACATGGTAAGGAATCTACACACTTTCTCTTCATTTTTTTTCCCAATAAATTTCACATTGTGCCTCTCATCAGTTCCTACCGATAATGTTTGTTTTCACACTTTCAAAATTAAATAAACTGCACTGCATAACATTTTCACCCTTGTGTGAGTTAATATAATATATTTTAAATTGTTGCAACATCTTTGGATACCCCTTAGGGTGTGCCAAAGTTCTTTACCTAATTTTCATTATCCCCGAATTAATTAAATTAATTAGTTGCACATGATGCGTGATTACTTTTGCTGATTTTTAATTAAATAATTTATTTAGTATAATTTTGAACCATGAAACTTTGGTTTTATTGGTTAATTTATTCCTAATGAGTTTTCTTCCTTGTTTAATTATTATCCTGTTGTGCCTTTATAAAAGTGTTATATGTGTTTTTATTGCTTTCACAGATAAATTGCATTGGCTATAACTGCTCAATTTATATGATCATTTGTTTGTGGCTGGGATACTTATACAGTTTAGTGGCAATTATAAATAAAAACCTATGATATCTATTCTATGAAATGTAAGTAAATTTAGGGTGGTGATAGAATTTTTGTTCCATATTAAGGACTCACTCTTGAACTCTCTGTTCCTGACTGGTTACCATTACGCATTGGGGTGTAGTGTCCTAGGATTTTCTAGCCAAGGACTTCCCTATGCCATCTATATACCTTTGGGTGACACTGGTTCCCAATGTGATCATCCAGGATGAACCCATTGGTATAGTGTATATTCCTAGCCTTGGATGATACTCGACCCATTCTGTGTGAGATCAAGATGGACTCATGGTACAACCAAGCATTGAGCCATACATGGTTTTTCGAAAGATTTCCATGTGCAAGATTAGTGGTATTGGGTAATTTATAGGATGCACCACTGTGATACCTTTAGGGTGGGATGAGACTCAAACTCTAACACATGAACATAATAATTTCAAATATGTTTCGAATGTTATTTTTGTTGATGCCTTGATTCCATGTAAAATTTGATACCTTTCATGACCCATGTTAAAGAATAGTCTTCGGGTTATGTTTCTATTTTACTATTTTTTCGTGCCTTTATATAAATATTTGAGTGTGATTGTGTGTTCTTTTCATCATAGGTTTCCTATTCATATTTTCAACTTTGTCTGAAGTTGATGATATGGGATGGGGTCCATTGGGAATGCAGAACAATTTGTTTATTTTATTAAATTAATATCTTGATTTTACTATATATTAGAACAATTATTTTATTTTTAGAATGAAACAAAATGTTTTAAACACTGTGGGTGCTGAACTTCTTGTATTTTACCTCACACCCCTACTCAGGCGTCGTTTCGTACACATATAGACATTATGATCATAGGTTTGGATATACGGAAACAAGCCATTTCCAGTGTTTGAGTGTTTCTTTCTACATTGGATAGAGTTGGGTGTATAGGATCAAGCCTTTTCTCAAGATGCAATTATTGATTTGTGTCTTTTCTTTATAGTTTTGATTGCATGATTTTATTTCTAGTTTTCTTACTTCTAATTAGTACTGACATCATGTAATTACATCTTCTGGTATTTGGTTTCATTATCATCTTCTATACTTAATTATTATTGAGTTGGGACTGTTTATTTTCTTTTACTATAGTTTTCTTATTTATATTCTTCTGTTATTTATTATAACTTGTTGTTTACTTAAGTCATGATATACCTAATACTGAGGAGGTGATAGTATTCCCCACATACACATTTAAAATTCATCACAACTAGTCGGTAGCCTCTGGTATTTGGGGAGATGTGATTGAGGATATGTGGCCAACCCGGCTCGGGGCACCCATCAGGAGCCTTTCGGGATGGGGGTGCTATAATGTTGTATTAGAGATTTTTTTCCTTTTGTCTTACTATTTGGGTTTTACATTAGACAATTATATAGGGATTTATAATGAACCTTTTTCATGGACATAGCTGACCCATGTATAGGGGAAACCCAATTTCCTTAGATATGATTTTGGTTACTGATTATGAAATTTAATTTTATAAGACCTCTCCATTGAAATACACACTTTTTATGGTTTCATTTATATTGGTATTATTTTAGTGAAGGTTTTTACCATTGTGGCACGATGATGCGATGGAAAACACATTACATCAAACATATTAGGCACCATAGGAATTTAAAATAGCTTGCATATTTTCATGAAATATATTTACATTTAGCATGCATCTTCCTATTTTCATGTGAGTGTTGTTATGCCTACCTGTAAAATGTTGAGGCACTTGTATGTTAAATACAATGTTATGATAGTTGTTAGAGGTTAACTTTACATAACCTATAAAATAGGCGGCATGACTTGTTTTTGTCATCCTCGTATGTTTTCTCTTCCATATCTATACATGGATCTTGGAGTGGGATATCTATTTTCTACTGCTCATAGGTAGGCTATGTACCTACCCTATTTTTACACCATTACTGATTGCCTTCATCTTCTATGAAAAATCTTTCTTAAAGGTGTGTTTTTTCATATTTTAGACCAATGCCGCCATGATTTCATCATGCCATGCTTTAGGAGAGTGGTGATGAGCACATTCTAGAACCAACAGAAATACATTGTATAGTGTTACCTATAGTACCACCCATAGTGCCTACTATAGAACCACCTCTTGCTGATCTTCCTACTGAACATGATGCTCAGTTCTGGGAAAACCTCCACATGATTATATTGTCAACCCAAAATATTTCTAAACATGACCCGTATATGATAGAGCTTACTCGGGACTTCCTGCAGTAGCAGCCTCTCACCTTTTTGTTGTGTGGTTTTCGTCATGATGTAGAGTCATGGATAGAATCCATAAATCATTTCTGTGACTATTTTGAGACTCTTCCAAAGTGGAGTTTCAAACTTTTAGTCTTCATGCTTCATGACTCTTCCAAACATTTGTGTGATGTCATTTCTCAGGCTGAGAAGACTGGTGATATTTATTTTTTATACATCCTAGAAGCATTCTAAAATTAATCCTTCCCATATACTCTTAGAGATGATTGTTTCTGGGAATTCTTACATCTTTAGTAGGGATCTATGATTTTGTAAGAGTATTATACTTGTTTCACAGATCATTAGTGTTTTCCCCATCTCTAATTGGTGATGCCTAGACTAATATGATAAAATTTGAGGATTGTCTTGAATATACAAAATTATTGTAGGTGGATGTCCTTCGTTTTAAAACTAACACATAGATCATAAATCATGAACTAATTTAGTAATATAATGTCAGGGAAGCTAAACCTGTGATCCAGGGTACTTCAGTTATAACAAATGGAAATGGTTCATAAGATCATAAGAAGTTTCAATTTGAAAGTGGACATAGATGAAATAAAAGAAAGTAATCATGTTTTGAATGTTCTATCACATTACTTTAGTATGGATGATATCTCCATAGGAAGTCTCAGTTCACGAGAGACCTGTTGGAGTGTCAATATTGTGGAAAGACGGTTCACCATCAACATTTCTACCATTCCATATCATCATCTTTTTGTGGTAGAGGATCTGTACTAGAACCTTTATCAGGTATGGGATATATTACTCCACAACAGTTTGGATGTTATTTTTCAACCAGCTGATGAGGACGAGGTAATGGTGGAGTTCATGGTCATGGAAATCCAGTTATGATTTTCAGCATCAGCAGAGTGGACCTGCTTAGTCTAATCAGGAAGTGTCTTAGGTCTATGGTTCTAGTCTCACATACATAGTGAAATCAACACCAGTGGAACAGAGTGCAGGATCATCTACAATTAGAGGTATTATTCTTGTATCCTCTACTTTAGTTTCTTCCCTTTCTGATACTGGGGAATCACACTACGTTTTATCTGCTTGTATTTTCCCAATTGAGTATATTTGCAATGTCATGTCTCACGAAACTCCACTAGGGGTTAGAACAGATGGCATACTCCATTTCCAAGAGTGCCCCTTGAGATAGTCAGGTACCATTTCATTTGTAATTTCTACATCATTGATATGTTTTTCATCGAAGTAATTTTCATTATGAACTAGCTTTATCCTTAGCATGATCTAGTGGATTGTTATCTCTGTCGGGTATCCTTTACATTCCCTTAGGGTGAAACATATCCAAAAAAGGGAGAAAGGGATATGTAGGAAGATTGAGATCTAACTAAATGTATGGTACTGGGCAAGGTGACAAATCAGTTAGAAAGTCTCTTCATGATGACCAGGGAAAATAGCTAGATGAATTACCTCCAGTTGAGGATCATTTTAGGGATGTTTTCACTGATTATTTATTTGGATTACCTCCTGTGAGAGACATTATGATCACCATTGATCCCATTCTAGTTGCGGCACAAGTGTCTATTTCTCCATATAGGATGGAGAAAACATAGGTACAGGTACTCAAAAATCATCTTGAACACCTCTAGGATAAAGGGTATCATTAGACCTAGAACATCGACGTGGGTTCAACTTTTTTTCTCCAAGATGGTAGACGATAGACTTAGGTTATGAATAGATAATCATCAACTCAACCCACTTACACTAAACATTAAATATCCATTTGCTTAAAATTATGAACTCTTCAACACACTCTGGGGACCAACTGTTTTCTCAAGGATTGATCTATGGTGAGGATATCATTAGGTACATCTGCGACCATATGACATACCACATCCAACATTCCAAAGCAGGTACAATTTGTAAAAGTATCTGGTTATTCCAATTGGTTTCATGAATGTGTAAGTATAATTCATGGCTCTGATGAATCCGGGTTTTCACATGAACCATGATTCCATTATGGTAGACATTATTAATGACATATTGGTTTATTAGTGCTATAGACACGACCATGCAACCCATTTTGAGATTGTGATTACTACACAATAAGAGTAGTGACTATACGTGAAACTCAGAAAATTCTACTTCTCGGTTGATAATTTTTACTTCATGGGTGATATTTTATCTGAAGGAGGAGTATCAATTCATGTAGAAAAGGTGAGAACCATAGTTTTGTGGGAGTATCCCAAGAATGTCTTCGATATCTATAGTTTATTGGGGGCTTTATGGATCGTACAAGCATTTCTTCATGGATTTCACTCAGATAGCAGTGCCTCATATGACCATGACTATGAAGGGAGTATTGTTCCAATGGTCAAAATCTTGTGAAAGATATTTTCAAGAGTTGAACGGAATAATAACATAAACTTTGATCCTAATTCTCCTGAGCTAGGATGAAGCTATAATGTTTACATGGAATCTTCATGAATCACAAATGGTGATGTTTTGATGCAGGGTGATCGTTTCATGTCCTATGGATCCTGCTACATAATACCTCATGAGTGGAACTATCCTACCCATGATCTTGAGTTAGTAGTTTTGGTTCGTGATATACACTGTTGGAAACACTCATTATTAGTTTAACGGTTTGTTGCTTACACAGATCGTGCTTGGTTGAATTATATATCCATAGAATAAGACATGAACTTAACGGAGATCATGTTGGATGAATAACTATAGAAATTCTATTTTGAGCTTTCTGATACCCCTAGTATGGGAAATGTCCCGGCTAATGCTTGGAGCTACAAGACGTAAACCCAAGACGTCCAGACAGCCTGTATTGAGTGGCAGATGAAGGATTTGTTTTCTAAGATGCATTTGGATGTTCTGTAACAAAAAATACAACCATTTATTGAAGATCTAATAGAGAAATCATGTATTCTAGTGTGAGTCTACATGTAAATGTTATCTAATGTATAGGGGATTGTTTTGATGGAAAGTGTCATAGGAGAGAACCCTCATCCATGATGGGTTGTTGATGGTAGGGAAACTATGATTTATCATTGTTGTGTATTGGTATCCTATGATATATGGAAATGGATAAAGATGGAATCCCATGCCTCTTTATAGGAAGCTCATCATGGACATAAACATATGTACAAATACAAGTTTTGTTAGTACTGGTGGCTGGGTATGAAGAAGCAGATAGCAAGTTTCATCGCTCGATACTCCTACTATCAGCACGTAAAGGTAGAGAACAAGTGACCTATAGGACTTCTACAACCTATATCCATTCCTGAATGGAAATGGAATGACATTACTATGGATTTTTAATAGGTTTTCTATGACAAATTCAATGAAATAATGCAGCATGGGTGATGTCGATAAATTTACCAATTTTGTGAACTTCCTACCTATTAATGAGACATTTTATATTGAATATATTAGAATGATATATATTTGGGAGATAATGAGACATCAGGGTGTACCTCATTATACTGTATCATACAGAGACACCAACATTACATCATGGGTTTGGAAAGGTTTTTTCAAAACGTTGGGTTCACAAGTATTCTTGAGTACTACATGTCACCCAAAGACCTCTGGAATGCCTGGGCGGACCATAAAAGTGTTAGAGGATATGTTATGGTCATGTATCCACTAATTTAGAGTTCCTTGGGAGAAACTTATTCCTCTTGTTGATTTTACCTATAATTACAGCTTCCTGGTGACAATTCAAATGGCTTCATATGTGGCCCTCTATTAAATACCATGTTGTTCACCATTATACTAGCTCGAAGAAGGAGTGGTTTCATTGTTGGGAAATCATCGCATTCAAGAGACTTCTGAGAAAACATAGCTGATTTAGAACCATATGACTAAAGCTCAGTCATTGAAGAAGTCTTATACCAATTTTCTCCACAAACCTCTAGATATCACAGTTGTACATGAAGTCATTATGAATTTTTCACCATGGTTGGGTCACAAGCGGATCAAGAGATGGGGATTCTATCACCAAGATACATTAGGTCGTTTGATATAGTGGATATAATTGGGTAGGTAGCATATCATTTATTATTACCTAGAAGGTACCACTCAATGTAAAACATCTTTCATGTGTCTCGGCTTCAACAATATTATCTAGAACCATATCACTCTTTAGACTCTGATGACATTGAGCAGGATTTGGATTCATCCTTCCAATACATTCTGATCCATATCATCAACCATAGCACGAAGGTTATCTGATGTGGGTCAGATCCTTAGGTCCTAGTGATATGAAAAAACAAACACATTCAATGCAGGACTAGGCAGTGGGAGAAGAATATATCAATGTAGTGGAATGTTATGCTTTCATGTCCAAATACTTAATGGAACCTACGGTGCATGCCTCCACATCCTATTGTAGGTACATTTATGCTATTTAAATAATTTTAATAATTTCTCATGTCTTATGTAAGATATTATGTCGCTCCCTAGCACAACATTCTAGTGTGAATTTTTTTAAAAAGGGGTGAAATAATTTTAATGAAATTAAAATAGATTGAAAATTGATGAAAATAAATAATAAAATTAAAAGCAGACATGAAAATAATATAAAATTAATAAAAATCGGTCTATTGATTATTATTATTATTTTTCTGTCTTCCATTCTCTCCATGTTTATTTTTATCTTTAATTTTTTTTCTTTTTTCCCTTGTCCCTAATTATTTTTCCCCTTTCCTTAACTTTATATTTATTTTTTTTATATCTTTCCCTCTCATCCTCTCCTCCCTCTCCATATGTGTTTCCCTTTTAGCACCACCTATGTGTTCGCATCCTCCTCTCTCATCCTCCTTCAGAAGACCACAAAACCTTCATTCATAATTTTTTTTCATCATCATCAGGGGCATAATAAACCTCTTGGTAAGGCTAACCCCATGCCCCAGGAATTGTGTGATGTTATTATAAATCCCTTTGGTTATCTATCATGGAATGATTTTACCCAAAATCAGGATTTTTTTATAAAATGCCTTGATTTATTCTATTTTTGGTCAAATCAAGGATTATCTCTAAACATATAATACTCTATGAATACATGTTATGGTGTCTACTCTCATTACCTTTGTTTCATTGTGTCATTTAAATTAAACATTGTGCCACTCGTCGGTATCTATGGTGATGTTTATTTTCCTCCGTTCTAAATAAAATAAATTTCATTTATTATACTTTTAAACCTTGTGTGCGGTAATATAACTTATTTTTAATTGTTTCAACATCGTTGAATAACCCTTTGGGCATGTCATCATTCAAGGCCTAATTTTTTTATCCCTGAATTAAATAAATTTATTAATTACACATGATGAATGATCCCTTTTATTGTTTTATAATTAAATAAATTATTTAGGATAATTATGAACCATGGAACTTCAGTTTTATTATTTAATTTATGACTAATGATTTTTTCATACTAAATTATCATCATATTGTACCTTTATAAAAGTTATAAGTTCACTTTTTTTTATTTCGCTAATAAATTGTTTTGGATATAACTGTTTGGTTTAAATGATCATGTTTTTGTGGTTGAGTTACTTAAACTGATTTATTGCAATTATAAATCCATCTTTGTGGTATCTGTTTGATGAAATCTAATTAAATTCAGGCCAGTGAGATAATGTTGGTTCTATATTATGTAATCACACTTGTAATCTCCATTTCTAACTGGTTACTTTTACCCACTAGATGGTGGTTTATTAAGATTTTCTAAACAAGGGATTCCCTGACCATTCTATATACTTTTGGGTGAAATCGGTTCCTGAAGGGATTATCGGGGATAGACCAATTGACATAGTTTCTAAACCAAGACTTGGGTTATACTAGACACCTTCTGTGTGATATTGGGATGGAATCATTGTAAAACCATTCCTGAAGTGATACATGGGTTTTCAAAAGATTTCCTTGTACAATTTTGCTGGTGTTTGGTAATTTGAAGGATGCACCACACCAATACATTCAGGATGTGTTTGGACTCTAACTTTAACAGTTGAAACTAATAATAACAATGATGTGTGGAAAGTTATTAATTATTCTACCTTTATTCCTTTTTAATTGTGAAATCTTTCAGGACCCAAGTTGAAGCACATTCTAGGAGATACATTTCCTATTTATTGTTTTATATTTTTTATCCATTATATATATGCGTGTGTTTTCCTCATCACATGTATCCTATTTATATTTCCATCTTAGTCCAATGTTCATGATATGGAACGAGGACCATTGGGAACTCGTACCATGTTATTTTATTTTATTAAATTCATTTCATTCATTTATTATATATTGGCACACTTCTTCTATTTAAAGCATGAATCAAAATGATTTATTCACCATTGGTTCCTGCCTACTGTGATTTTATCTCAAATTCCTACTCATACATTATTTGGTACTTGAGTAGACTTTATTCTCAAAGGTATGGATAACTAGAAACATGTTGTTCTGGTCTTTATGTGTTTATTTCTACATAGGATGGAGTTGGGGGCATAGGACCGAGCCTTTACTTGAGATGTAGACATTTCATTGTGTCTTTTATTTAAATTGTTTAATTCATGATTATATTAAATTTTTTTATAATATTAGTTTGTACATACATCTTGGCATCACATTTTATTGTATTTGGTTTCGTTATTGTCTTTCATACTTTATTATTATTCATTTGGGACCATTTATTTTCTTATGATGTTGATTTCTTATTTATATACATCTTCTTTTTATTATGAATTGTTGTTTACTTCTACTTGGATATACCTATAACCTATGAGGGAATAATATCCACTACAAAATTGTTAAAGCAGACATCACTACTAGTCAGTAGCCTCTTGTGTTTGGGGAGATGCACTAGAGGTTATGTGGTCAACCCGGCTTGCGGCACCCATGCGGTGGATTCTCGGATGGCGACACTACAAAGTCGACATTTCTTGTTAGTGATCACCGGTTTCATAAGCTACGCATAAAATGGATTTTCATTCACTAATAGTGATTCAATGTTTATGTGCTAATAGTTCTCTATGGGGTTAGATAAATTGAAGTATTGAGAAAATGGAATGAAATGGATGCTATTAATTTATTGGATCTTGTGGGTTATATTGAAAAACTTTTATGTTTTAGTTAATTTTCTTGTATCTAACACCAAATAAAAGATTCACAGGAATAAAGAAGTGATTAACATCCCAATTTCAATGGGTTTACATTTTTCACTAAAATTGTTTCGAAAGAGATGTGTAAATTGTTTAACAAATAGATTCAAAATAATTATAAGTAAAGTATTAACCATTTTCAAATTTAGATAGAATGTTTTATGCATATTGAAACTCATAAAGAAGAAGCTACAACTACTATTTGTTCATTATTATCCTCTCATGTAAGGAACAATGTATCTTGAAATGGAAAGAAGAGTTGAACTGGATTGTTGGATTATGCAGCTCCAGAAGAAGAAGCCAAAACCTCCCTATGCTGGAATTATTCTTCAAATACTCAGGTTGGTAGGAAAATAGAGGTAATTTCAATACATGTTGGATTGTATTAACTAATAAGGGACTAATCACCCCTAATAAAGGGAGTCTACACCAAATCCCAATCAAAACTCAAAGACACTACATGGTGTCTTTAGCTCCACATGGCCATATGTATGGGGCCAAATACAACTGCATCTCATTTCAATGATATCTTTTCTCTTCTAAATCTCCCATGGTATCAGGGAAAGGGTAAAATCTGATTTGATAGACAATGAACTGATTAATTACTCAATATATCATGCATCGGACTTTGAACCAATTAATAACCTAGATATTATTTCATTATATTCTTTTAGGATAATAGTTTAACAATACATGCATGGCAGACCACAAAACCACCATATAGAGTTTTTTTTGGAAGAAAAACTTCATAGTAGATCTAGTAGAATCATTGGATTATTTTATTACCATGATGAATATTTTTGGATCTCATTGATTCTTCATTACATTTTTATATTCTAAATGTGACATGCAGATTCTTGAATCCCTTAGGAATGATCATGGAGCGTTCAAATCAAGGACCTACCCATTAATGGTTGTGGAGATTTCAACATTTTGTCAGATACACTGAATAAGAAAGGGTAGGGACCCTTTCCCCATATGGATATCTGTGATTTTGCTGAATTTACGACCCACAATGGCCTTATAGAACAGGGCTACAAAGGGGAATGCTTTACTTAGAACAAAAACCTGTGAGGCAAGAAACAAACTTGGGGTTGACTTGAACACTAATTAGACAATTATGCTACCATGTCCTCCTACCCCAAAAATAACACATCACATATTTACCATAGCATTTTGGATCACGCACCATTACAATTTATAATGACTATTATGAGAGACTGAGGAGAGAGATTCCTTGTTTCTAACACATGTATGGAGATTATTATTTTTCACCATTCGGGTTGGGAATCATGAAACAATCTGATGCAGGGTCTTGTGTTGAATCCACTTTATAAAAAACCCATAAATTTTATTGCTGATCAAAAAACATGAATAATAAACCAAACCCAATGATATAAATACTTGAAAATAATAAATGTGTAAATCGAATGATTAGAGTTATGTCTTGGGAGCAATTGGTATGATACTATTGTCAAAGAACTCCCAAATAAGAATAATATCATTGATTATTTAATACTTGGACATGAGAAGTAGGCTCGAGAACAAGCTAGGATCAAATGTCTCTATGAAGGTGATTGTAACTCATGTTTATTTCATGCTTTAATTATTGAGAATAGGTGCATTAGTATAACGAATATACTCATGGAATATGGGTCTTACTCCAATGATGTAGACATGGTTTTTGAAATAGTATATTATTTATTTATGAAGTTGATGGTGAACCAAACATTAATTTACAATATGGGTACCTAAGGGAAATTCAGTGATCATTAAGGAAATTCCTAATATTGATGAAACCATATTTCCCTTCTGAGATCTAGTTGGGAATATATGTAGAGAATATTCTATAATGAATTTAGTAAAAAACATTATTTGGGATAAAGGACATACAGTTTGGCCTATAGTGCTGGAGAGAGTGTGGGTTCTTAATATTTGGTAGCATCTGCATTTTAGTGGCACAATGGAGAAGGTGATGGATTCCTTTCTTTATGATTCCTAGATCACTGGAAAACACTGATGGGCATCATGGGCAAGTCTTGTTAGATACTCTGCTAAGGGTGGGATAAATTTCAAGATTTTGTTAGGGGAAATGGAGGGTCTACATGCCATTCTAGCTTGGGAAGTCGTGTAAGGGAAGACACTGTGGGGGAAGACCATGCTGGGAAAATATGTGAAGAAATGGAGAGCCAATGAGGAAGGAAATTGGATACCTATAATATGGTTCAACCTTATATCTTGTAACTCCAACAACAATCATGATGGATCGTGGGTACATGAGACATAAACCTATGGTGGTGCTACTATGTGGGTTCAACATTTGGGTTCCCTGGTTTCCCAATACCAATCAACACCTATAGATAGGTTGATGAGTGCCAAAACGTCATACATGATATCCTACAGAATGAAAAATTGATATAGTTTGATATTATTGTGATGAATTTGGAACCAGTCTGTTTTGTATTCGTGAGAACATCCTTGAGATCAATCTCAACCAATGCCTATTTGGAATATCACATGACAAAAAACAATAGCGATCCCTGGAATGAAATATTATGGACCAATGAAATAACATTGAAGATAAATTTACTTGTATGTAGATAGAGGAATAATTAGATGTCAAATGCAAAGAGTGTAATGTGATTAGGAATGTATCTCGCATCCATATGTTACTATTACAAGGAGATAAATATTGAAACCACAAAAAAACACTTCTTTGACAATGACTTTTAAAAAATGGTGTGGCATACATTTGGAAGTTCTACTGTATGGGTTTCATAGTGGGCCATGATAACCAACATCTTTGATTGGTGGTTTTAGGGGGTGGTTAACGGTGGTATAGAGATAATTTCTCATATGATAATATTTACATCTTGATGTGACTGTACCTAGAGGGAACACAATGTGGTTCGACACTAAGGATACAAAGGTACTAAAGTGGGTCTAGTGACCAATATTAGAATACCCCTTTTCTGAATTAACCCATCTCTTCCAAACCATCATGAGCACAACTCTGATAAGGTCATTTATTGTAGAAACTTCAGGCCCAAATGGTTTTTGTAATAGATAGGGAATATAGTAATGGTGGAATCCTTATCTTGAGGGATTTAAAATGTACACTGATGGCTCATGTAGCATGGGTCAGATGAAGGTTGAGGCAGTGGACTAGGATACAAGGGGTTCTGTGATTCAAACCTATTGTTCATTCCATAGTAGTCAAAATTATCTTTACTTGGAGGCCCTTGAAATGATGAAAAAAATGAGATTTTTTTTTCAGTGTAATATTCATCTTATCGAATTTGAAACTAACTTGATGGCCATCTACAGTTCCCTTTGTGATCATGGGTCCACCCCATGGTCCATTGTGTATACCATTCGGTGATGCAAGGAGCTAATACACAACCACCATGAAATTTCACATACATTTTATGAAGTTAATGTTGTTGCTAACTTATTTTAATCTCAAGAAACCCAAGGGGTATAACTATCATTCTTATCATGACATGGATCTCTTCCCATAGAGTGTTAATCTTGTACATGTAGATTCTCTTGGAATCCAATAAATTAGACCCCCATGAAATTCATCTCCTTTCTATTCCTCTTTCCCTTGTCTTATCCCTTGTACAGTTAGAATTATTTTATGAAAAATGTATATTTTGGGAAAAAGAAGCTATTGTGATACAGGGAGGTATTTCTTACATAAATAGAGAATTTCCAATGTGAATTATACCTCAAAGAGAAATTGAACCACATATAATAACACCATGTATTTTTTACCAATACATGGGAAAGTGAAAATTGATATTGTTCACATGGTTTCTAGGTGATATTTTGGGGTAATAATATCAACTAGATATTGTAATCTAATTCAAAAAGGGAAATTGTTGAACCTCTATGATTCTTGAGTAGATTTAAACAAAAAAATTACATTTTATGACATAGATTTAAACTAAAATCACATAGAAACTCATCTAAGGGTATCCAATACATCTCTAATACTATATATGGGTATTCATGGAATCCTAAATGTTGTCATTCCCAGTACACAAATGCACATGAATTATGTGTATTGTTACATGAAGCATATGGAACCTTGTTTAAGAATGTATATGCATTGTATAATTATAGAATCCATAATTCATCATGGTAGATTGGGTCTTCCATTACCCATGTATGGGTATCCCATGAAGGGCTATTTATGGGTAACTGAGAAGTTCTACGTAAGAGTATGTGTATATTCGTAACTACATAAGAAAATTGTAAGGATACATAATGGTATAAGTCATGATGTGAGGCTGTGTAATTGTATCATTGAGATATGTGTAATAGTAGAATAGCTATTCCATTAGACACATAAATATAAACTCATACATATGTAATGGTATAATAAAGTTTCCATATCCTATATAAATGGTTAAAATAAATGGTCATGATGCTGAAGAACATATCATTATGCAGCCATGTGACGTTTTGATTTTGAGAGTTTTCAGACACTATAGTATAAAGGGGGAACCATGTAAGACGTTTTCAATGATTTTTTGTTTATAAATTAAATATAATTAAACATCCATGTTGAAGGGGAAATGTTTATTCACCATGGATATAATGGATATGAAACAAATGTAAGTGGATATTATATATGGTATTATTCCATTTGAGATATTTCCACACCGTGTAGAAGAAGAAATTGTGTAGTAGTTGGTGATTTGTATGGTTTCAAGAGTTCCACAACAAGAAATATACACTACACGACTAGGGGTTGTTTGTTGCACCATGGAGGTATTGGCTATGTCAGATTATCCACATGTGGATAGAAGTTCATATTCCTTATATAGTCCTTAAATATTTGAAAATTCCTGATAGGTTTTTGTTATTAAAAAATAGATGGTCAACCACATGAGATGAATGTTTTTACTATCATGTGTAACAAAAATTAAAGGTTGAATTTTTCATAACCCATCCCCCCGGGACTGTGCCCAAACTACCTCAAGCCTGCCTCCCTAATGGCCATTGGCAGGCGACTAGCACCAAAGGAATTAACCAACAAGTGGGAGGAAATTTTTTCGTATGTGTACAAATCCACACTCATAACCCTATCCCACAATGCAGAAAAATAAAACAGGTGTTCCACTATGATAACCATTGAGAGTATAACAGTAGAAACTTGAGTTAATTGGGGCCAGAATACAAGACCAACAACAACAATCTAAAAACAAGAACGAACAATGGTATCACAAAATCTGTCTTCAGAAAACCCTACATGAAGGGTAGGTGTAGAGTATCTACTCGAATCTATAGGAGTATGCCTCACCTGTAAGATCTCCCTGGGTACCACTTTGTCCATGACCATCAAGGTCTCAATCAAAGCATTGATCTTCTTAACAAGACATGAAACAAGTAGTTGAATGCTATGAAGGTGTGAGTAATACAACACTCAGTAGGGACCCCAATCCACACATAAAGACTACAATGGAAATGTACACATGAAAGAATGGAATGCTCGCACCGGTATAACCTAAAGTATTGAATGAATTGTTTTTATCCATAAACATGAACATCTTGTACTATTGAAGTACTCATCCTTGATGATTAAGTGATGTCTGTTGGGCCATAGAGGTATGCCCGTCTGCAGGGACACTGAGTTCGGCTTGACTGTTCTTCTATCAGGCCACATAGGTCCTCTCACATACCCATCTACTGGTCCACTAAGGTCCACTTGGACACTCATCTACTGGGCCACTATGATCTTCTCGGATACCCATATTTCGGTCTACTATGGTATGCCTAGATACTCATCTACTAGTCAGCCATGTTCCGCTCAGCTACTCGAATACCAAGCCACTAATGTCTACTCGACACTTCATTCTCATTACGGATAGTCGTAGGATTATATCTCATTGAATTCTTGATTCCAAATGATACACCTCAATCCTTTGGTCATATCTCAAACTCCACATAAGCTCACTTGGATTATTTGAAAAGTACCATATTGTCGCAAGGTTCCAAATGACACAAACAACTCATCAATTGGACACACGGTTTGAATGTTGTGCTCATTTTAGTAAAATAAGGATTATTGGTAGAATGGAGTACATGGAGTGTAGATGGGTCACATGCCATTTCTATTGATTAAAGGTACTATACATGTGAAATGTCCTGATTCCAAAGTCATGTAATGTAATTATAAGTCCACAACATGGAGAATAGCTCACTTGCCATGCCCTTCAAACTGGGGTCCACCCATGTTCCATGGCTGTGAGCCTGTACATGGTGTCAACCCGTGTGCTTCTTTCCATGTACCTATACATGGAGAAAGTCACAAAGATATTTCTTCAAAGAAATGTGGTGGAGTACACTATGTGTCATCAATCTATGTAGTCCAAAATATGCCCATGTATTCCCCAAAAGACATTCCAATCCTTGGGAAAAGGGTCCACACGCCCTATGATGCGGGTCACATGCAGTGTGACACTTTTATGCCTTCTGAAAATCAAGCCTCCAACTAGTGGGGGTATTTTCCATGTAACACTGAGTACACGCTATATTGATCATGATTTTCTAGAATTTCCATCTTCCTCTATGCGCCCCGTCCAATATTCCCTTCTTCAATATGTCAGTCCATACACCTTGGAACAGATGATCTACGGTTTTATGAACACTGTGAATCTGAACCGATTTGTTTTTGGACATTGATCATCTCCAAAAACCCTACCTGATTATCTTCATGAAGAACATTCGAATAATATTTTCTTCCAAACCTCATCGATTTTTCTGCCGTAATCATCATCAAACCTCTACTAGGTCATCACGATGTCATATCTCCATTTTATGATCATTGTGGAATGAAATAGGTGTGCAAATAATCCTCATTCATTTCCCCAGGAAGAACATGAATAACACGAATAACACAAGGGGGAGAAAATGAAAAAATAACACCCAAGAGATGAACCATGACCATTTTCATCGTTCATGCCTCGATCCATTCCGCAAGAAGGATCAAGAAATAACAAACTATAAAAGGATCATAATCATCCCAAAATTGAATTACCGCAAAAGAATCTGTCCCACAAGAATGGGTGATCCAAGAGTAAACGTGTTCATGGGTTAATCTGCAACTATCATGCCTTACAATAATATGGATAGAAAATTGAAATAAAAAACACATTCCCTACCTTGTTTTGGATTAATGGCTGATGAATATTGAATCCCATGATCATCGGCCATCAGGCCATCAACATTTGGTCTGAACCCATTCATTGATCCATCATTGTTTACAATTTGTCATTCATCATTCTCTAACAAATTTCCTATGAGGCTTTAGAGGAAAAATCCTATAGATCATCCCATGACCTCATATTCCTGCTATGTAGTTATGTGGTGAATTTGATTTAGCATTTCTGTTATGATGACTCATAGACATTAGACTATTTCATTTATGAAATGTCATTTTGGTTACATTTCATTATCGAATTGGTAGGATGTTTCATTTATGATATAGTGTCTCTGTTATGCTAGGGTTGTAATGCAGCTACATTATAAAAAAATTTGAAATTGAAAATAAACAAAACATTGAATTTTAATTTACTTGTCCTTATAAAATTATTTTAATAAAATTTCTTTGTAAGTCTGAAAACTATCTTTTTCCCTCAACTCGTGCTAGTAAAGGATAAGTCCATTCATATATAAATTATTCATTCCATACACAATGGGGTGGCCATTTTTTTAATCTGGTCACCGACTTAAATGTTTCTAAAACTGAACACATGCACTATTTTAAGAAAACATAAAAAAAAGTTCAACCAGTTTCTTGGGGCTCACTGGGCCTTCGAATGAGGTTCTGTCTGAGAACCTAGTCTTGGAATAATCCAATTTAATTTAGAAAATACTTTAGGGAATTCTGTGACATTATAGAAGGCCACGAACATGGTGCAATAAAAATATGATTTTCCATATTTTCATATTTGGATGTTAATGCTTATAGATTTAAAAATTATATGGGGTAGTTATCAAGGGACTTCATATCCTTCCCATATAATAATATAAATCCCAATACTCATGGGGAATTTTAAGGACATTTATGTCTCATAAAATTATATGGGATATATTTTATTTTCCAAAATGTATGGAAATACATGTTATGAAAATGGAGATAATATTCTCTAGATATATTTTAATGATATGAAAATTTCCAATGCAGTTATGTAAAATGAAAATAGCCTGAGACTTATGGAGAATTGAAAATTAAATTATTAGTCGTAATATGTGAGTTAAAATATATAAGATAATGAATATATGAAAGAATGATTTTTAATCAAATGAATGATATATAAAAAATTGAGGGAGAATACTCCCTGTTGGAAATATATATAGATATATTAGAGGGATATCATTCCATTGAAATATCCAAATAAAATATAGAAATGTATTTTTTTCAATCAAAAATGTGTAATGCCTGGTAGAATTTGATGACCCCAAAATTGGGAACCCATTTCTATTTTTATTCCAGAAGATAGATTTAGAATTATTCTCGAAAAAAGAATCCTTGGATCTAGTACAGAATATTTGAATGAAGAATAAGAAGAATATTTCACTACTATATCGTGAAGAAGGGTATTCAAAAATTATTCTGGATAAAAAGGAAGGAGAATTCATTCCCTCTCATAAAATTCGAATTCATGAGGTTATATACAAAATAGACTTATGAATGGGAAATCTGATATTCAAAGTCATGAATCTAAAAAGTGGTGCATCTACATATAAAAATTGACATTGTTCCTGGCATGTGACCCAATAATGTTTTCCCATGGAATTAGTGAGTGAAAAAGGATGTTGTGAGGGAAGTGATCCAATGGAGATAAAGAATCTACCCTAAAAATTGTTTGGATGTGATCCATGGTCTGACTGACCAAGCTTAAACAAATTGTTACATGTCTTTAAGAGGACTGACATGGCCTAAGAAATAGGTAGTGAGCCTTGGTATGATTGACCCAGCCTAAAGAAGCAAATAATGACGTTAGTAATTATGGTTCACTAAAGCAATGATTATATCGTACTCATTAGAATATCCCTTTGTGGCGATATAAGAAAAAACCAATGTCTAATTATTCATGTTTTGTTTACAACATGTTCATCATCTTCAAATAATATTCATATAATTATTCAAGAGGGAATTAATATATAAATGAAGGTTAAGTAAAATAAAATCAAATGATCAAGATTAAATCAAGTCGACCATTATAACTTTTTGTTTAAGACCCCTCTAGGTACCCCATGTAGCTTTCAGACCAAATACAATTTTAGAAATTATATTTTATACAAAAATATATCATTTTTTAAATCAGACGTTTAAACCTTTATTAAGGTTAAACTTTCAGATTTTTTTAAAAATATAAATTTAATTTGAATAGTGAAAAATATAGATTTTATAGAAAAAACTCATTTTATTCATGTATTTAAAAATTTACTTTTTATAAATTGATTATAAAAAATTATTATTTTCCTCTAATTTAAAATAATGAAATTAAGGTTATTGGTATTTATATTCTTCATAATTTGTTTTAGGAAAACTATTTTATAAAAAAATAATTCTTTCAAGAAGGTCATTTTCTATCTTCTTTTATTGGTAATTTTAAAATAGTTTTATCAAATTATAGAAATTTTATTTGAAAAAATGAACCCCATATTTAAAATCATCATATAGAAATTTAGTTATGAATCCTCATTAATTTTTTTTTATCAGTTGTATCATTATTTAAAAGTTGGTAACCAAGGTATGTGTTAGAACTAAATAAAGGGTAATAACAAAAATTATATCAATATAAATTACCTAAAAATTTCATAAATTCAATTTTATTGTCATATTTGAACCCTATATCATCTATTTTTTTTTTCTGATTAGTCATTTAGGAGCAATTTAGATTGAAGAATACATTAATATATTTTAATACTTTGAAATTTTACATGTGAATCATTCCCCACACTTATACAAGGACACCCATACTCTTATCTTCCCCACAGATCAATAGAAACTTAGATTAACCAATCCCTAAGAATATTCTTTCCAAACATCCCCCATAACATAGTGGTCCAGGTTTTTTTAGAATTACATCCTATAAAGGAATTAGTTATAAAACTAAGGAGGTATTATGGAGAGGAGTTATAATTCATAACTATAGAAAAATATAACTTTTAAAAATGATTTCACTATCATAAGAATGGTGAATCGTTTCTATTAGCCATTCACAATCCAATTTATACCAGCCATACACATAGTGGGGATGGAATAGTTTCCACTGAAACTCACTTGGTCTAAACTATACCATGCACTATCTATATGAACCATAACATGAATGAATAAATTAATCTATCAAGGATAATATTTTAATTTATCTATGATATATATTTAAGGTAACTCCAAATGGTCAACAAAACTGTGTGGTGACCTGGAATAAACCAGGAAATTAGGGATATTTTCTAAAACAATTAATATAAAAAAATATGAAAAAATTTAAATGTCCCCCTAAAAATTAATTTATATTGAACGGAAAATAATATTTATACAGGGGGTTTTATAAGGACACAATAACCTAGATAATAATTTTTTGAATACTTATAATGTTGAGGATTGTGTCCCCCCTAATCAATAACCCCATATATTACTAATTTTTTTTTATGATGATGTGTTTTATCTCATCGACTCCCAGTTAATGTTTGGTGGTACTGGTATAAGTTTTTGATCTACAATTAATTCACCAACACCTTTTCTTTGAGAAATATTATGATTTTGAATCAACTCAGTTGTTTGGTTCTGATGGAACATGAAATATATTCTTCTGATCATCTTCTTCCCCATTACAACCAAAAGTTTGTATATAAACCCCTAATTTCCTTTATCTATGAAAATTCACAATGTGGATATCCTGTAATTTTTCTATTTGGATCTTTGGATGCATAAAAATGATAATAATATGAATTCTCATAAATGATTGTAAAATGTATGTTTACTAAACATTATGTTATTCAGAAAAATGAAATTATAATGATTAATGGTGATATATTTATGAGTAATCCTATAACTCAAAACACTTCTCCATAGGATATCCTTGGTATCTAGAAAACATTTATCATGCCCCTATCCATTTTCATGATTGTTTTGATGCTCCTTCTAGTAACATGGTTGTGTTTGTGGATTGAAGTGACCTTCCTCTCATGTTGGATTTTATGAATCCTATAAATGGCATAAAACTTCATAGATGTTTACTCACCTCTATTATCTAATTTTTTGAACTTTATGATCGTTATATTTTTGTAATATAGAATGATGTGGAACATCTTTATATAATCTATAATTTCATTAATCATTCATAAAAATAACACCCATACCTATTTACAAGAACCATTTATAATAGTTAAAATATATTTGTTATATGCATGTGAATTATATACATGTTATCTATTAAACAAATATAAATTATACTTATCCAATTAGTTTAGGGTTGTTCTTGTAATAATCCAACTTTCCATTCTGTAGTACTCATTAACATTGAAATAATGATTATATAAAAATAAATCATTATTTCTTATTTTTTATCAGTAATCATTCTCTTCCATATCCATGTTCTTTACATTGATTCGTGAATAGACTGCTATATAATCAAATAAATATTAAGGGATATTTTCAAAGACCATTCACGTTATTACAAATGCTTAAAAATGAATAGTTTTCCATTTTTTATACATGACACTTTTAACTCTCTATACAGTAGTTTAAATAAATGTTTTGATTGAATATTACCACATGATCTAAATTTCCCAATTTTATGTTCACTATTTTTTATTCATTTTACATTACAAGATTACGTGTTTTAAAATGAAATTTATATTTATATTTCATTAGGATTTTTTTATTTAATATAAAATGATCTAGATAATACGTTATTAAATATTTTAAAAATGGATTTTTTTACTTATGTATATTTTCATATTCATCTCAACATTCTCTTACACAATAATCTTTTATTTTTCAATATTCCATTTATTAAAAAAATCATGAATTTTTTAAGAGTCTCCTTAACACCTCACATAATGAATTTCTGATGTCACATTTGAGATGGTTTTTGAAACTAGGTTTCCATATTTTTATGACAGTTATTTTTAATACTCTAATTAAATTTTCCAATTTTATTCTAAAAAGAACTTAATTTTCTAAATATCATTCCACTATGATTAATTGGAGGTATAATTTCCTTAGTTTTAAATTTATTATTATTTACCTCATTTTGTTTAAAAGGATTTGTTGTCAGTTAAATCACTACCTAGTAAAAATGAAATCCATCACTCTCTATCTCACATTCATCTTGCAAATTTTATCATCATGTTATTTATCTTTATTAAAAAAATTATTCTACATCATCTCCATTATTGACTTGTTGAATACCCAATAATCACTGTGGTGTAATATTCCTATTGAATGTTATTTATATTGGTTGTGTTTACCATGCATGGTATCTCCCTTATTTACTGCGGATATAGTAATAGTTCACATCATGTGTTAGATCTATACTAATTATTGTGGACATTTAATGAAATATGATTATATACTATGGAAGTTATTGACATTACATATGCTAATTTATCTAATATATATGGTTATAGACTATTATTTCATGGGGATTATTTACTTTTTATTCACTTTTTTAAAATGTGGAATGTATTAAACTAATTAAGTAATGATAGAGGACCAAAATAGTCCCTTGTTGTATCGGTAGGCCTCATATGTCAATCTATCTTGGGTATTTTGTGTATTTATTCCCAATTATCTAAGATATCTTTCCACAATGCATGTATGTTATCTTTAGGATGTATGAAATTATGTATTCCTTTAGCATGAAATTATTCAGTATGGAATAATTATATTTTCATGTGAACCATTAACATATTGAATGATCATGTAATTATTTATATGAAATAATTTCATTATAAATTATTTACTCCACATTATTCATGACTTTCCTACTCTACGATATCTTATAACATATGAAAATATATACTTTCATGACCCCCTCCTTACAGAGTGTACCCCTCCTAGGCCGGCAATGTGAAAAGAGAGATAATGACCACATCATTCCTCCTCAATTACGCCCTGGGTTGGAGACTAACACCAGGGGTATAATAAACACATAGATGAGAGGCATTACCCTCTAAGAGAACACATAAAGATGAGGGAGATAAGATAGACACTAACAAACTCCAGCTAAAACTATGACATAAATAGAAACCCAAGTACACATACATAAAATCAAGCAATAACTATCACAAATAAAAGGGGGAATAATAAGTGACAAAATAAAGTAAAACGACAGTGACCATGGTGGCCGAAAAGCTCCTTCAAACCCCAATTTGGTAGTAACTAGAATGTTCTCCAACATATTTGATCTGTTCTGAAAAAAAAAACAATTTATATATCATAGGAAGTGTAAAATAGTATACCCACTAGGATCCTCCCTGAAGCCTCTCATGAAAAAGTAATGAAAGCATGATAAACCACCATGAACAAAAAGTGAAACTAACTCATCACCTATGAATGAATACTATGTTCCCACACTCGCCATGGATACACTCACCAATTATTTTATACATTAGTATATAATATAATAAATAATATGAAGGGTTCCACATAACCACTTTCCCACTAGTTTTCCACTTTTCCCCAATGTCTCATGTCCTAAGATAACTCTCTTCAAAAATGCTAGCCTGAAGAAACCCCGGAAACCACAAAAACACGGACCTCATGAAAAACCAATGCTTTCTTGAAGACACCTGGGTGAAGCACCACACCATCCACACAACCAAAAGTAACCAAGTAGTTTCCAGGAGCCACCAAAACCAGAATAACATGTATCATACATTGAGTATAATACCTCATGCTATTACAACCCATACACTGAGTAATGATCCCCAAGACATCACAACCTATTAATGTTATAACTACAGTAATAGAAAAGAATCTACAACAATAATATATGTTTTTGATTTAAATAGATTCCATTACATCCCTCTACACATATATATAGGGAAAATCATACTATTTTGCATACCTGTATAAGTAACTTCCAAGAGAAGAGAACGGGGAAAAAAGTAGAAGTAAACCATCCATCCTCCCACAATGATGTCGGGGAAAACACCCCTCAAGGATTAGAATCCTCAGGATATCAGTTCCCCAAACTGACATAATGGAGTATCATAAAGAAACAGAAAATTTAAATGATTTAATATAGCTCACAACCACACTATGGGAAAATGCTATCCTTAGACTCAACTGATGATAACATATCTCAGACACCCAGCTGTCACATCATTGTCTAGATATCCTATAAACACATAACCATTTAATTAACATTATTAAATCATCTTGTTTCTTTTAATTATATTCGCATTATATTAATTATTTTTTTTAACAATTTGATAACCATTAAAAAAGTTCAGATTTCATTTCGTTGGCATCAAAACAATGTTCCATTCACAATAGACATAATTAAACCCATTCCATGGTCCCTTTAAATTTTAATTGTAACCTTGCATCGCAGAAGATCAAACCCATGGTTTTAACATCCTGAATACAAATATTTATTAACATCATTATTACTTCACATAGTTCCTATAATTATAGAAAAACATTCTAAGATACTAAACACAAGAGGCGCAACATGTTGAGTAGATGAACTGCCTATCGATTCATTGTCACCTATAGAAAAAGCATAGACCCATACATCCTCGAGCATATAAAAAGGGAAAGAACATGTCCCAATCCTCACGTCTTCACCTCATTGGGAAGTTGGGTAAGCAAGAACAACTAACTCAATCATTAGGGAATCTAAAGAAGAAAACACCCAAATGATTCAACAATTAACAACTTCCACATCAATGGGTAAGGACAAATTCAACCAGTTACATCACCCCCAATGTACTCCCTGATGCCCACATGAATAAACTAATGCATCTTTCCACTCTAGGAGTCAACTTCTACTACAACCACTAGGCCTCCCTACCCCACATATCACAATGGACATCTAACCTCAACCATCCTAGGATCACAAAACATCACAAGAATCAAGAAATAAGAGAAATAGGTCTCATGAATCGGAACAGGTAATCAAAACATTCCACAGAACAAGCTATCATGGATACAAAGCATAAGACACATGGCCTTAAGATGAACATGGGAAATTCAAACCCCACAAAGGCATTAGATATTTTCAACAAATTGGTTCTTTATTCCATCTTGAACTAGCCAATTCATTTTTGTAGGATACTACTGTTAGATAACTAAACAAAAAGCTATCATAAGTATTACAAATTAAAAAATTGTTTTTACATGCCATTAAATAACATGTGTCAACAATCTTCAGTATTGTCAAACAATTTATTAAAACATAAATACTTCAATAAACATAGTTATCATCAATTTACTACAGCACAATAAAATTCATTAACAGGGTTCAATAAACCATTAGCTAATTAATAATCAATTAATTCTAGATTTATGTTCAGAAACTATTTCCATCTATAACGACATTATAACAAACAAAGCAATGATATCACACTGTCTAGAAAATTTGGAAGCAACAGTTATCATGGTGAAAAGAAACAACATGCGATCAAACAAATTCAATAATCGGATTCATATAATTATTAGGTCAATTCCATTACGATCAAAAGGATAACCCATGATCCCTCATTAATTTCATGTAAATAATTAGAGAATCAATGAATCCCCAAACTCAAAATGTTTTTGAAATTCTTTTCTCGAGAAAAGATCAATGAAACAGATCTTTTTCACCATCCCCGTAGCAATTGAAACCATCTAAGGATGCCACGACACAACCACATCAAAAAAAACAAAAAAAAACTCCATTAGAACCATGGATGTCATGATCCATCACGTGGAAATGTGAAACTTGAGAAAACATACCAAAAAAAATAATGGAGGTATATCTTACCATGGATCGAAGACATATCAAAGAAGGAATCTCGATATCGATCCTAGATGAAGAGATCTATATGGTTCTGGTAGTTCTCCTAGGATCAGAGGGAGGGGAGCCTTGGCCATAGGGTTACAATGAATCAAGTGGTTGGTTTGTATTTAAAACATACAACGGTTGGTCAGTAAATGTCATGTGCTTACCATTCACGTCGTGTACGTCCTCGAGGTTCGGTTCCACCAACAACCTGTGTCCTAGGAAAATATTTTATTTTTTGAAAACAAAGTAGAACATTTCATGTGCCCATTGGTCACATAATGTAACACCCTTGTTTCCAGCATCTCACAACCAATCTCCACTAGACATCCTCTTAGCCTTCTTCAAGCACACTTGATCATTGAAAAACCTGAAATGATTTGTCCATACAGATAAGGACCCTTACATCAGAGACCTCTCTAAACATTATAGTCCTTGATAATCCAAAACCAACCACTAGTGGAACTGAAAAAATGGTCATCCAAATTGGCACCCCATGAGATGGCTCTCAAGGCACTCTCTACCATAGAATATCAACTTATCTATCAAATGGGGAAATGTGAAACCACACTAAATCCAAAACCATATCCTAAAAAATCTATTAAGAGAGATACATCTCAAAAAAATTAAGCCAAAACAATAAATAAAGGAAAGGAATCTCATAACCAGAAAAGTTTTTACAACCATTAAGAAAATAGTTCTATCAAATGACAAGATAAAAATAAAGCATCATAGGGTACTGATCATGTATATCTGACTCACATTCTCAGATAATCTCCTCCTTTCCACCATGATACCTCATGACCCAATCCAGGTGGATAACATGCCCATGAAACACCTTCTCAATGTGGTCCTTAATAACTACAGGCCACTCCTCGAAGGTCATATCATCATCATCATCATCATTCTATCCCCTATGGATGATTGGATATTTTTCATGATGATAACGACGGAGAAGAAAAACATGGAAAACATCATGTATCTAGGTCATCTATGGGGGAAGCGCTACCTGATACGCCATGAATCCACCACCGGACAACACCTCGAAAGGCCTAACAATCCATGGAGAATGATTAATCCCATGACTAAACCATCACTTCCAAAAAAATGTGTCACCACCAAAAAATGTTATCTATAATGTCAAAATCCAGAGGTTTCATCCTATGATCATCATTAGAGTTCTGTTGATCTTGTGCTTCATTAAATTACCTATGAATCTCCCGAACCATATTTGTCAGGTTCTCCACCAGTTCCATCCTGATAATTGCTGACTCAATGGCCCCAATCAAGCACATTACATAATGTAATGGTCGGACATTGAATGCCTAAAATGACATTATATGGATGGTGGAATGAAAACTATTGTTTTATGAAAAATCTACCAAGGGAAAGTGCCTTATCTAGGAACCTCCAAAATCTATGACATAAGATCACAACATGTCTTCCAGAGTTTGAATGGTCCACTTTGTCTGACCGTACATCTAAGGATGAAAAGAAATGTTAAGGGATATCTAGAAGCCAAAATCATCCCCACCCTCAAGGTTAAATGGGGGTCTCGATCCTAAATTATCATCCTCAGCAATACATGGAGTCTCACTACCTCATCAAGATAATACCTTGAATAAAATACACTAAAATTGACTACTTGATCGCTATAAAGTGGGATGAATTCATTAAATGATCCACTACCACCTATATAGTATCCTATCATCCTTGAGATCATGTTAAACCTGTAACAAAGTCCATAATGATGTCCTCTGACTTCTATTTAGGAACATCTAGGGGCTGGAGAAAACCATCGAGAACACGTTGCTCGATCATCACCTTATAGAAGATCAAACATCGAGACACAAACTCTGAAATTGAATGATTTAATTCAAGGCACAAAAACTGACTTTTAATGTCTTAGTATATCATTGTATAACCATTATATACAACTAAGGGTGAACAATAGAACTCTCCAAGAACCATCCCAGGCATCGTCCAAGGAACTAAAACCAACCCGCAAAACAACATTCTATATTGTTCAACCTTAGTCTAACCATTAGGGGCCTCCCCACAAACAACTCGGTCTATCTATATCTCCACCTCAAGGTCCCAAAATTAAGAAAAATCTACCAGATAAATCAGATATGATTTCACTATCATATGGAAAAAATAGCTTCTACCCCCAACTTGTAACATATCCAGATGCAAAGCAGAATAATCCTCAATCACCTTCCAGGAGTCAATAGATTCACACCCTACATCAACACATGACTTCCATCTCGGTGTGTCGACTTCCACATTCCACTATCTAGGTTTATACGATGTTTCAATGTCATAATCCTATAATAAATCCATCCACCGACACGATGTCAAGTTCATGTCTCGATTAGAGAAAACATACCTAAATCTCTTATGATAGATGAAGACCACAAAAAACTCGTCAATGAGTTAATGTCTCCTAAACATCTGAGAAAATACCGGTGCAGAAAAATAAAGATTTTGGGTGGAATTTTTATGTCCATGGGGACTCAAGTACCAAGAATCATAATAACTGGCTGATCTCTACTGTATTATAACATAGCATACTCCTAGACATAAAGAATCCTAGAAAACCTCAAACTGCACTCTTAATTCCCACAGAAAACTAACTAGAGCACTGACCTATTTTCCCTCAAGATACAAGAATGATTGCTGACACTTGTCAGTCCACATGAATGAATGTTCCTTCCTTGTCAATGTTTTCAAATGTGTTGCAACCTGAGATAAATCAGCTACAAAATTCCTATAATATCCTTTGAGACCAAGGAATCATCAAAGTAATGCCACTGTCTTACAGGATTCACAAGAAACAAAAGATTCTATCTATGATGGATCCATAGCACCTCCCTACTAGGATACCACTTGTCCCATGAAATAGACTTCTCGAGCCCAAAAAATAGAACTTCGTTTACTTCCCAAACAACTACTATCGTTGAAGAAGTCTCAAAACACCACACTGATTCTCTACATTATCCTCATTTAATGTGATGTATACAAGGATATATTCGATCAAAAAAATCACAAACTTATCCAGGAACCATTGAAACACAACGTTCATCAACCCCATCAACACAGTAGGAGGATTTGTCACACAAAACGACATCACCATGAACTTGTAATGAACTTGATGACAATGGAATGTGGTCTTCGGAATATCCTTGACACGTGCCTTTCATGGGGGGTGTAAAAACAATTATTTGCAATGTTAAAATATAGTACAGTGGTTAACCTTGGTTTTCTCTAGTTAAGATCTCTCAGCAATCACTTATTTCACATTAATTTTGATAATGAAGTGGGGTTGTTTTTGATATTTCATGCTTTTGAAAAAAAATCAACGAAAATAAAGACTGAAATAAAGTAAATGATTGAAAAAAATTGAAATATCCAATATTTTGAAAATAGTTATTAAAATTGGGAGATCAGGTTTGAGTGTGTCTTCCAAATGAAATTTTATTATAGTTCTGATTAATTCAATCCTCTTCTGCTAAGCTGATTAAAGTGAGATTCTACAATTGCATCCTATAATATCTTTGGTCAATAGTTTCAGTGATAGTAAACCATAGGAATATTTTATTTTGGTCTAATATTGTTCCTTTTTTAAAATATTTTCAATGAGTACCATCAATTGATTTAGTAAATTATGGATTGTGTCATGTTTATTATAACGACCCATACTTTACATAAATTGTTATTACTTCAGAATAGAAGCACACTTATTACAAAATATAACAAAACCAATAAAGGATCGTATAGGTATAGTGTCATTAGAAACTGGGAAACATAAACAACTGGTTCATAAAGCATCTACTTTGCCTCCCATTTATTTCATCATTTCTAGAGTCCCTTTTTGGCATATTCTACTTAATAACCTTCTTCCTGACCTGGGGAAATAAAACATAAAAAAGGGTGAGCTCAAATGCTCAGTAAGGGTAAACAAAATAAATATCAATCACGTCATATTCATAAGAACATAACTTTTGGAAATCTTAACCTGCAAAAGAGATCATAATATCATAACATGGGATAAATCATAGAAGTGAAATGTAATTCCAATAATCATAATATAAAACATGAAACTTTGTGGCATACACACACAATCATAGATAATCATTTCTTGTTAGTCAAGACTCATTTCCAAGACTATCTTAGTGGACAAAGTCCATTTCTAAACTGAGTTCATTCCTCGTTTCAGTCCTGCTTCACTGTACCGCTATAACCTACCATTCCAGCCATGTCTATCTAATGAGATATAAAATTTTTACCCAATGAATTAGAGGGAGATATAGATCCCACCCACCTCATAATGAAACCATTCTTATGTGTGCCACAAAAATCATAAATCATACATCATTGCATAACCCATTTAATAAAAATGAAATTCTTAAACATTGTGACATCATAAAACAATTCATATAAGATAAATGAATTCATAAAAATAATTCCATCACAACATAATCAAATAAATTTAATAATATGGATAGAATCAAAACCCTATATTATCTATGATGGAAAATAATTTTGATAAAACACTTGAACTCCATTCTTGAAGAAAATATCCTTTCTACTTAAAAAACATTTTCCTTTCTTAACATGTCATACAATTTTAAACTAAAAAAAGTTGATTAAAAATATAATTGAAAACTTTTAAAGGAAGCTTCTTGGAAATTATGTTTTAAAAATCCATTCATTCCGTATAAGTTTAAAAAAACATTCATCTCGTACTTTTGTCGGAAAAGTCAAAAAAGTACCTCGTACGAAAAACTACAAAATATTCCTTTCATATCTTGTACTAAAAACTCACCGAAGGGTAAAATTGGATTTAAAAAAGTTTAGGTAGATGGAAATAATATTAAAAATTGAGAAAACATGGATGTCGATTATAAAATACACCCCAGTAAATACCAAAGTATAAACAATCTCGGATAAAAATGAGATTGTGATATTTCCCTTACCTTAGGTCTGACGTGCTTTGTAAGTGTCCGAACCTCCAGTATAATGATTTAAATAAAGTTATTGACTTATACCAGAATCATAATTATTTTTATGATATCATATATGGTCATATTTTAGGTTCTTAGTAGTAATATTTCATTGCTACTTGTTATTCGGGTGTTTATAACTTTTTGTTCTTATGTGTGTTTTGTCGAATAAATTATTATTCTTCTCTTTAGGTTATAGATACCTCATTTCCAGAATAGTATTAGTGTAATATATATCATATTAATTCATTCAATTCATTTATATTATCATTATGAAATTAAGATCATGTAGAACAAGTCACATCACATCGTGGAGACGGTATTCCGTACGTACACACGAGTGATGATATCATTCCTATGATCGTGGAATTGTATTAGAGTGTATGTATACTATTTCAGAATCAATATCACTTTATAATAGTCATATATAGTCATTATTTACACCATTATACCCATCCAAGTAAGGTGGTGGTGGAAAATAGATTAAACCACGGCGTGGAGACGGTATTCTGTACGTGCCCATGCGCGGTGATTTCATTTTCCGTAGGATGGATAAATGGTTAAATAGGGTTGTTTCATACTTATAATAACATATTAGTATATTAGTGATACTGATGTTATTAATTCATAATGAAACAACTAAATAAGAATAAGTTGAAGATGAATGAAATTGGAAAGGATCGGTAATGGATATTACCTCTTCTTTGAAGTGCTTCTTTGAGACCTCCTTTTAGGGCACTACAATTGGTCTTTGAAGAAGACCAGCACCACTAGGATGTTTCTAGGGAAGTGGAGAAGAGAAAATGGAAGGGGTTGGCCGAGCATGAAGGCTCAAAGTGGTGTGAGGAAGAGGGGAAGGAGGTTCCCTTTTATAATGTAGGAGAGGGGTACCTTTGGAATAACTAAAAATATTATTTTATTATAAAGTCAAGTTCGGTTTTAAATAGCTCATAATTGAGTTTTTTCGAAGATAAGATGGGGATGGGTCTAAAGCCTCTCATCCAATGGAATTTAGACAAGTTTAGGTTATTATATTAACCTTATCTTTTAGTTTTAACTCTTAGTTAATTAGATTGACATTTACCATGTCAGTTTGTATTTTTATATTATATAGTTAATAAACTTACCATATACATCCAAGAGACCCTCAAGTTGTGTTATATTAATATATATAACCTTATCTAAGTAATTTGGCTGAACCATAGATTTTTAGGAATAAAATAACAATTAATAATATAATATTTGTTTTAAAAACTATTTTATGTCAATTTTGACACTATTCAATAGTTGATTTTTTTTAAAACTCATAACAGAATGATTACTTCAACCCAAGTTAATTAAATCAATCCTAACATGTCATATTAACCTAGATTATTAGTTAAAGTCATAAAAAGTCTCAAATTATACTTATTTAGGTATTTATAATAACAATTATTCTAATTTTTCACTATTATGGGAATTACTGTATCATCATTGTGTCATAAATAAATTAAATTATTTAAAGTCTAAAAATTAAAAATAAAATATCATTATGTAGGAAATATTTTTAGCTTTCCAATGAATATTTATATTCTAATTTATCTTATGTGTGACCCCATATTAAAAATCATTTACTTATTAAACATTGATTTTTATCTATTTTAACCCTTCTTTAAATAAATTAATAATAAATGTACTAATCTAATCCAAGTGGGCCTAAATGGACATATTTCATTCCAAACATTGTTTCTGGTCGAATTACACTTGTCCAATAGAATTAGGACATGTTTTTGGGTAATAATAATATCATTTTTACCCTTAATTACCCTATTTACTTTTAACCGTGGTAAAGAAAAGTAAAAAGTTACTATTCACCAAAAATTATTTTTATCTCATTGAACCACATTTTACTTACTGACATCAACCGTGTCTCTCTGATTTTTGAAATTCCACTCACAGAAGCGGTAAAATTATGATTTTTGAAAAATTTAGTTTTTTTAACAGCCACTTAGTAGTTTCACTATTCATAAAAAATTGAAAGTTTTCAGAAAAATACCAAAATTTCACCCTACTCTAATTTCGATATTCTGAGTCCAAAAATGAAGTCCATTTTGAAAAATAAAATTTATAAAATTTCAAAAAGTAGTTATTACTATTCATAACGGCTAATTTTAATAATAATTTAATAGCATATCATTGTTTAGTGAAACTCGGTATTGCGTACGACGCATGGTATCGATGATGGTCACGATTTCGTGTAAAGCAATCCAAGAAAGTGTTGTGTGTAGAAAAAGATTCCTTCAATGATTTATATAACATAAAATTCTCGGGTGTTACATTCTACCCCCCTTAAAATGAATTTCACCCACGAAATTCGTCACTTTGTATCAAAAAGATGAGGATACTTGTCCCTCATCATATCCGCAGGCTCCCATGTAGCTTCTTCTAATTGGTGGTTCCTCCATAAAACATTCGTCAATCGAGTGGTCTTGCTTCGTAGGACTTTTTTGCTACGATCCAGAATCTCTATCGGTTGTTCTTCATAAGAAAGATCTTGCTCCAGCGGTACAACTTCTGAGCTTAGTACATGTGAAAGATCAGGTATTTACTTTCTCAGCAGAGATACATGGAACACATCGTGAACTTGAGAGAGATTCGGTTGAAGCGCCAATCGGTAAGCTACCTTCCCAACACGATCCAGTATTTTGAATGGACCGATATATCTAGGGCTCAACTTCCCCTTCTTTCCAAATCTCATGACCCTCTTCCAGGGAGATATTCGTAAGAACGCTTTATCACCCACTTCAAACTCTAGGTCTTTTCTTCGGTTGTCGGCATAACTTTTATGTCGACTCTAAGCTGCTCTTATGTGTTGTTGAATAGATCTGACCTTTTCTTCCATTTCATCAATGAGATCAGGTCTTAATAGCTTTCTTTCCCCAACTTCATCCCAGCAAGTTGGAGTCCTGCATTTCTTTCCATAGAGAGCTTCATAAGGAGCCATCTGAATACTGGAGTGAAAGATATTATTATAAGAAAATTCCACCAATGGTAGGTGTTGATCCCAACAACCTTTGAAATCAATAGAGCAAGCTGTCATCATATCTTCTAGAGTTAGAATTGTTCTCTCAGACTGACCGTCTGTCTGAGGATGATAAGTAGTGCTGAAACTCAATTCTGTATCCAGACTATGCTGAAGACTTCGCCAGAACTTCGTGGTAAATCTCAGATCCCGATCAGAAATAATATAAAGTGGTACTCCATGAAATATTACCACATCTTTTACATATATCCTGGCAAGCTGGTCCATAGAGAAATCCTCTCTAATAGCAATGAAGTGTGCAGACTTTGTAAGACGATCAACTATGATCCAGATAGCATTATTGCCTTTGGATGTTTTAGGAAGTCCTGTGACAAAGTCCATAGTGATGTTTTCCCATTTCCATTCGGGTATGGGTAATGGTTGTAACATCCCCTTAGACTTCTGTCTCTCATCTTTAACTTGTTGACAAACCAAGAATCGAGAGACATATTCAGCAACATCTCTTTTCATGCCATCCCACCAGAAGTACTCTTTCAGGTCCCTATACATCTTCGTGCTTCCAGGATGAATAGAGAATGAAGAACTATGAGCCTCATCCAGCAGCTCCTTCTGTAATTCGGGGATGGGAGGAACACAAACCCAATTCTTGAACTTTATTATCCCATCACAATCAAGGTTTAATTCAGGAACATTTCTCACCTTCTTTTGTAACTCGACATCTTCTTTCTGTGCCTCTTTATTATTCACATGTATAGATGGTTGAACATTCATTTGAGAAAGATACGATTTTTCCCCTTTCATTATAATTCCACGATCCATCCTTTGTAAATCCATAAATATTGGATCTTTTGTGATCCTCATCATTGATAAACTAGCATGGTCTTGTCGACTTAATGCATCTTCCACCTTGTTTGCTTTCCCAAGGTGGTAATGGATTGAGCAGTCATAATCCTTAATCATCTCCAACTATCTTCTTTGGAGCATATTCCTCTCCTTTTCTGTGAAAAATATACTTTAAACTTTTATAATCATTATAAATATCACACCTTTCACCATAAAAGTAATTCCTCTAAATCTTTAATGCAATGATTACCGTAGCTAATTCCAAATCATGTGTGGTGTAATTTTTCTCATGGATTTTAAACTGTCGTGAGGCATAAGCTATCATCATATCATTTTGCATAAGAACACACCCCAATCCCTTCTTGGATGCATCACTGTATATCACAAAACGTTCTCCACTACAAGGCTGTGTGAGCACAGGTGCACTGGATAACCTTCTTTTCAACTCCTTGAAATTCTCTTCAGATTCCTCTGTCCAAACAAACTTAACTCCTTTCCGAGTCAACTTGGTGATTCGATTAGATAATCGTGAAAAATCATTCACAAAACGTCGATAATATCCAGCCAAACCAAGAAAACTTCGGATCTCTATTACAGTTGTTGGTCTCGACCATCTTTCGATAACCTCTGTTTTTGCTGGATCCACAGATATCCCCTATTTTGAGATTATGTGACCCAAAAATGCATCTTTTTGATGCCCAAATTCACACTTGGTAAATTTGGCATAAAGCTTCTCCTTTCTCAGGGTCTTCAATATAATTCTCAAGTGATCTTCATGTTCTTCCTTGCTCTTTGAATAGACAAGAGTATCATCTATAAAGACGACCAAAAACTGATCAAGATAGTCTCTAAAGACTCTATTCATTAGATCCATGAAGATAGAATGGGAATTTGTAAGACCAAATGGCATCACTATAAATTCATAGTGTCCATACCTTGTACGAAAATCCGTCTTTGGTATATCCTCCCTTTTGACCCTTAATTGATGATACCCTGAACGAAGATCAATCTTGGAAAAGTATTGAGCTCCGCATAGTTGGTCAAATAGGTCCTCAATGAGCGGGAGAGGATATTTGTTCTTGATAGTGATCTTGTTAAGTTCTCAATAATCAATGCAGTGTCTCATTGATCCATCTTTCTTCTTAACAAACAGAACAGGTGCTCCCCAAGGTGACGCACTAGGGCGTATGAACCCCTTATCAAGATTCTCTTGGAATTGCTTCTTTAATTCCTGCAACTCAATTGGGGCCATTCTATAAGGTGTATTTGAAATAGGAAAAGCACCCGGTACGAGTTCTATAGAAAACTCAACTTCACGATTCGGTGGAAGACCCGGTAATTCCTCCAGAAAGACATCATCAAACTCCCGTACAATGGGAATATTCTTAATCGTGAGTTTCTCACCAACCATTAGAGATAAATAACCTTCATTTAGTGGAATCAATACCCATAAAATGGATGAAATTTCCACTAGAAGGTTATGTCCATCCTTGCATCGATAAATGATCATAGATTGATCTGGAATTTGAAATGTGACTTCCCTTATTTGGCAATTGATATGAGCTCCATGTAGAGAAATCCAATTCATGCAAAGAATCACATAAAATTCCACTATAGGAAGGATCACAAGATTTGCAGGAAGCACCTTCCCACAAACTTCAATCAGAGAAGAATTATAAACTTTTGATGCGACAGTTGTGCCATTAGGGGTTGTCACAGCTAACTCAACAACTAATTGTTGAGGTAATACGGTGATGCCCTTAGAAAATTATTCAGAAATAAAGGAGTGGGTGGATCCAGAATCAAATAAAACATTTGCTACTTTAGAGTGGATGGTAAGTGTACCTTTCACCACATCGTTATCGTACTCTACATCGATGATAGAAATTTCAGGTGACTTTCCTTTGTCTTTAGCCTTAAGAGTTTGTTGACGTCGACCATCATCATCAACCCGTGGATTAGGTCATTTATTGGCATAATGTCCCATCTCCTTGAACATGAAACATTGAAGTGTAGTAGGTTCATTCTATGTATCCCTTCCTTTGTTTTCATCATTAGACATCTTCTTCCCATCATCACGACATTCAAATGCCCGATGACCTTCCTTTCCACATTTGAAACATTTACTTGTCCTTTTAAGACAACTCACTCCATGTTTCTTTCCACACATTGAGCATAAGGGAAAGCTCATCTTCTTTTCAGTGTGCTCTTTAGATTTTCCTTTGAATTCCATTTTCCTCTTCTTATCAAACCCATATGACCGATGGGTTACTCCAATCTCCATCTCAACATTGAGAGCACATCGAACGATTTCCTCGTAGCTATTGAAGTCCCTTATGGCTAAGGCCCTTAGAAGACTTGGTTTTAAGCCACTAAAGAATCGATCGATCTTACTCTCAGGTTGGATAATAATACCAGAAGCGTACCTTGCAAGTCTTGTAAAATTTGCTTCATAGGTACCAACAGATTCATCATCCTTTTGCTTTAGTTCAAGAAACTCTTTCTCCATCTTTGTTCGGAGAATACGAGGGAAGTACTTATTGAAAAATATGTTCTTGAACTCGTCCAATTCCATGGACTCAATTTCATCCCTTTGCCTCGTATTCTTAATAAGATTACACCATTGATCAGCATCAACTTCCAAATGATACACTATTAAGATGAATTTATCAGGCTCATAACATTGAATAACTGAAAATATCTTTTCAGTAGTACTAATCCATTGTTCATCAACTAGTGGATCAGTAGACCTGCTGAATGAAGGTGGAAGATGTCTCATGAAGGATTCAACAAAATGCTGCTCCTTCCTTTGCTCGTTTGGAAGTCCTGCATGATTCATAGCTTGAGAAAGTTTTGTGATCATGGATACAAGATTTTTCATTCCAGCTCCCATAACTTTTGGTTGCTCAGGGGGACAATCATTGCATTGCCCGTCGCATTCCGCATTAACACGGTTCCTCCGGGTTCCAGCCATTGAAAAAAACCAAGAAGAATAGTGTGAGAAACACTAATAGGAAAAACACATAATCAAGAATAAAATTTCACACTTAAGGTCTTATCCTAGGTTATTCATGGCCATTTATAAAACACGAATAATGTTTTCAATGCTTAGACTTATCCTTAGGGTTCTTACTAAGACTTTCACATCCTAGTTTCCAAAGGTTGACTATACCATTCCTCTGATACCAACTATAACGACCCATAATTTACATACATTGTTATTACTTCAGAATTGAAGCACACTTATTACAACATATAACAAAACCAAGAAAGGACTGTATAGGTATAGTGTCTTTAGAAACTGGGAAACATAAACAACTGGTTCATAAAGCATCTACTTTGCCTCCCATTTATTTCATCATATCTAGAGTCCCTTTTTGGAATATTCTACACAACAACCTTCTTCCTGACCTGGGTAAATAAAAAATACAAATGGTGAGCTCAAATACTCAGTAAGTGTTATCAAAAGAAATATCAATCACGTCATATTCATAAGAACATAACATTAGGAAATATTAACCTGCAAAAGAGATCATAATATCATAACATGGGATAAATCATAGAAGTGAAATGTAATCCCAATAATCATAACTTCAAACATGAAACTTTTTGGAATACACACACAATCATAGAGAATCATTTCTTATTAGTCAAGACTCATTTCTAAGACTATCTTAGTGGACAAATTCCATTTCTGAACCGAGTTCATTCCTCGTTTCAGTCCTGTTTCACTGAACCGATATAACCTACCGTTCCATCCATGTCTATCTCATGAGATATAAAATATTTACCCAATGCATTAGAGGGAGATATAGGTACCACCCATCTCATAATGAAACCATTCTTATGTGTGCCACAAAAATCATAAATCATACATCATTGCATAACCCATGTAATAAAAATGGAATTCTTAAACATTGTGACATCATAAAACAATTCATATAAGATAAATGAATTCATAAAAATAATTCAATCACATCATAATCAAATCAATGTAATAATAGGGATAGAATCAGAACCCTATATTATATTATATGGAAAATAATTTTGATAAAACACTTGAACTCCATTCTTGAGGAAAATATCCTTTCTACTTCAAAAACATTTTATTTTCATAACATGTCATACAATTTTAAACTAAAATAAGTTGATTAAAAATAAACTTGAAAATTTTTAAAGGAAGATTCTTGGAAATAATGTTTTAAAAATACATTCATGCCGTATAAGTTTAAAAAAACATTCTTCTTGTACTTTTGTCGGAAAAGTCAAAAAAGTACCTCGTACGAAAAACGATAAAAGATTCCTTTCATATCTTTTACTAAAAACTCACCGAAGGGTAAAATTGGATTTAAACAATTTGATGTGGATGGAAATAATATTAAATATTGAGGAAACATGGACATGGATGATAAAATACACCCCAGAAAATACCAAAGTATAAACAATCTCGGATAAAATGAGATTGTGATATTTCCATTAACATAGGTCCAACTTGCTTTGTAAGTGTCCGAACCTCCTATATAATGATTTAAATAATGTTATTGACTTATTAAAGAATCATAATTATTTTTATGATATCATATATGGTCATATTTTAGCTTCTTAGTAGTAATATTTCATTGCTACATGTAATTCGGGTGTTTATAACTTTTTGTTCTTATGCGTGTTTTGTCGAATAAATTCTTATTCTTATCTTTAGGTTATAGATACCTCATTTCCAGAATGGTATTAGTGTAATATATATCATATTCATTCATTCTATTCATTTATATAATCATTATGAAATAAAGATCATGTAGAAGAAGTCACATCACATCGTGGAGACGGTATTCCATACGTACGCACGAGTGATGATATCGTTCCTATGATCGCGGAATTGTATTGGAGTGTATGTATACTATTTCAGAATCAATATCAATTTATAATAGTTATATATAGTCATTATTTAGACCATTATACCCTTCCAAGTAAGGTGGTAGTGGAAAATAGATTACACCACGGCGTGGAGACGGTATTCCGTACATACGCACGCACAGTGATTTCATTTTCCGTAAGATGGATAGATGGTTAAATAGGGTTGTTTCATACTTATAATAAAATATCATTATATGAGTGATACTGATGTTATTACTTCATAACGAAACAACTAAAGAAGAAGATGTTGAAGAAGAAAGAAATTGGAAAGGATCGGTAATGGATATTATCTCTTCTTTGAAGTGCTTCTTTGAGACCTCCTTTTAGGGCACTAAAATTGGTCATTGAAGAATACCAGGACCTCTAGGATGTTTCTAGGGAAGTGGAGAGGATAAAAGGGCAGGGGTTGGACGAGATTGAAGGCTCAATGTGGTGTGAGGAAGAGGGGGAGGAGGTGCCCTTTTATAAGGGAGGAGAGGGGCACCTTTGTAATAACTAAAAATATCATTTTATTATAAAGTAAAGTTCGGTTATAAATAGCACCAAATTGAGTTATTTCGAAGATAAGGTGGGTATGGGTAGAAATCCTCTCATAAAATTGAATTTGGACAAGTTTAGGTCATTATATTAACCTTATCTTTTAGTTTTAACTCTTAGTTAATTAGATTGGCATTTATCATGTCACTTTGTATTTTTATATTATATAGTTAATAAACATACCATATACATCCCAGATACCACCAAGTTGTGTTATATTAATATATATTACCTTATCTTAGTCATTTGGCCGAACCAAAGATTTTTCGGAATAAAATAACAATTAATAATATAATATTTGTTTTAAAAACTATTTTACGTCAATTTTGACACTATTCAATAGTTGATTTTTTTTTGAAACTCATAAAAGAATGATTACTTAGACCCAAGTTAATTAAATCAATCATAACATGTCATATTAACCTATAAAATTAGTTCAATTCATAAAAAGTCTCAAATTATACTTATTTAGGTATTTGTAATATCAATTATTCTAATTTTTCACTTTTATGGGAATTACTACATCATCATTGTGTCATAAATAAATTAACTTATGTAAAGTATAAAAATTAAAAATAAAATATCATTATGTAGGAAATCTTTTTAGATTCCTAATGAATATTTATAGTCGAATTTATCTTATGTATAACCCCATATTAAAAATTATTTACTTATTAATCTTTGATTTTTAACTATTTTAACCCATCTTTAAATAAATTAATAATAAATGTCCCAATCTAATCCAAGAGGGCCTAAATGGTAGTATTTTATTCTTAAGGTTTTTTTTGGTCGAATTACACTTGTACAATAGAATTAGGACATGTTTTAGGGTAATAATAATATCAATTTTACCCTTAATTACCCTATTTACTTTTAACCGTGGTAAAAAAATTAAAAAGTTACTATTGACCAAAAATTATTTTTATCTCGTTGATCCACATTTTACTTACTGACATCAAACGTGTCTATCGGATTTTTGAAATTCCACTCATTGAAGCAGAAAAATTATGTTTTATGAAAAATTTAGTTTTTTTAACAGCCACTTAGTAGTTTCACTATTCATCAAAAATTGAAAGTTTTCAGAAAAATACCAAATTTTCACCCTAGGCTAATTTCGATATTATGAGTCCAAAAGTGAAGTCCATTTTGGAAAATAAAATTTATAAAATTTCAAAAAGTTGTTTTTACTATTCATAATGGCTAGTTTTAATAATATTTTAATAGTGTATCATTGTTTAGTGAAACTCGGTATTGCGTACGACGCAAGCTATCAAGGAAGGTCACGATTTCCTGTAAAGAAATCCAAGCAAGTGTTGTGTGTAGAAAAAGATTCCTTCAATGATTTATATAACATAAAAGTCTCGAGTGTTACATTTATCCCAAAAAATCGTGAATATGCACTACAATTCACCCATGTATTGATGATCAAAACGTACATCACCACTAAGCTCTGATATATTTTATTACATACATACTAGAACCATGTGTGATAGATAATTATCATTTATTAAATCAATTATAGCAACCGAATCTAAAATCTTGTATGATCACATAAGATAAGAAAAACAGTTATTACAATTGAAGCCAAATTCACATAATAGTGAAAACATTCTATAACATTTTGCACATGATCTCAAACATGAAAATATAGGAATCCGAACATTACCCTATCACTCATGATTTTTACCCCACCATGGTATGGATAATTGGGATGTATGGGGAAGATGAATTCGTTATAAAAATAAAAGAATGAAAAGCGGTAAAAAGAGGAACAGAAAAAATATCTTCTATAATATGTCCTCCATTATTATAACATTGGTTCTCCAATCCAATGGTCGAATCATACGGAAGTCCCTTCTTATATGATGTGAGGAATTTATCTAACCATATACCATTGAAATTGTAGTGAAATTGGTGTAGTGGGATAGATTATATGGACGAATTACAAGATCAGTCCTTTTCTGGTTGTTGAACACTATTCCACCAACCCTACATTGACCGGTTTAAGGGAGGCCTTAATGAAAAAATTTATTCATGAAAGTTACTTTTAATCTTCAACATTGGGTATTATTTCGATCCCAGCTAGAACCATATCATTTGATTTTCAGTAGCCCTATATATGAGTCTTTGAATATGGTAATATCCATTTCTCCAGTGAGAAGAAGTGTTCACAATAAACAATTGTTTTTGTATTGTTGATGTTATAATTGGATATGGTTATAGAAGACTTATTTGTATCACACGAACCATGGAATTCTATAAAAAAGTAATCACATGAATTTGATTAAAATTTTAGGATTGATTCTCGAAATAATGGGGCAACATAAAACTATTAAATTACTAGAATTAAATAATTTTCACACATAAGATCAAAAGTCACAAAAATTCATATAATGATGAAAATAAAATCAAACTGATTAAGGGGAAGGTATTTAATCATTTAAAAACATATGTAGAAATATTAAAATACGTTCTCAATCAATTACCCCACAATTAGTACTTTGACACATGGACACGTAAACATCAAAATCAAATCCATGTAAATTTAAAACACATACCAATGAGATCCCCCAATTTAATACAAAGAAACTAAAGATATCATTCCACATTAAAAACAATTATTGGAAGTTATCTATTTAAAATCATTCAATATATTTCCACTTAATTTCTCCTCCCATGAAGACAAAACACCTACCAAACTTTCATTTTCTCTCATCACACATGTGATAATTGTTAGTAAGGTTATTCTCATCCAAAATCATGAAAGGGTTACCATAGGATTGATTAATTGTTACATATCCAACTAATGTGATTAAATGACATATTTTTATCATGATAAATTTTCATGATTTTTATGTGCCTTTAAATTGGTTGGATTTAGACGTGAAAAATTATGAGGCACGATGAGGACGACTTGGATCTTTTTGAAGAAAAATTGCATTATTCTAATTTTCATTTATATAGGTTAGCCTCGTCACTCCCCTTAGCATAAAATATGATCCATAAACCTGAAACATCAATGAAATTTCACACCATTTTCCATTACAACAGAAAAATTATCATTCATCTCAAAAATTATTTTTCATGAAAGCTCCAAATATGAAATACTTTTTTTCTCAATTGAATGCTCAAGAATGGTACAAATTCTCACACATAATAGATCCGAAATAGACATAGATTGCATAATAATTATTTTGTCATAGAATCATATTCATTGTTTCAAATTTTTTCCACCCCATGTATCATCAAATGATTTAGTATAATATAAGAAAGCATCCCCAACACTTAATGTTCAACTAGATTATGAAATTTCACTTCAAGAGCAGGTTGGATTGGGAAAATTGGCTTGTAATGTGGCTAACCTAAGAGGTTTTTTTGGAATCTAAGGGCTACACTGATGATGTTTTTATGGAAGGACATTATAACAAAGATTCCTATAAAATAGGGGGCTTTAAAACCAAAAAAGTCTCATTCATTTAAAACACATGTACCTCAATCCCTCGGGGTTTGACATGAATAAATCTAATTATTGTTAAATAAAGCATGGAATTTCTCACTGAATAACAAAGTTAGAATAAAATAACATATAAATTATGTTTTGATGACTCATGGGTAGGTGATTTCATATTTTATTAAAGTTAAATGTGCTGTGATAATGAAAAATAATAGTACTTTTCACGAAATTATTAATTATTTGACCTTGAAATAAAGTCATTTTCACCATTAATTTAATCTCAGTTTCATGGGATAAATTTCATCACACATTGAAATGGGTATCCAAAAATGACAAGGATAATCATTTCATCAATAATGTTTGAAAAAACACAAAAATTTTAAAAACAGAATTTTTTTTGAAAAAAAACAATTTATATTACTAAACTAAAAATTTTCCCTCCCCCACACATAAATGATGTAGTGTACATAATGTATTAAAATTTATTTTACATGAAAAATGATTAATAATGGAATCAAAACAATCAATAAAGTGTAAATGAAAGGTACAACCTAACATATTGGTAGTGCAATGTTATGTTAAGCTCTTATGTGTTACACACATAAATTCCTACAAACAAAGGTTGATAATAAAACATAATAAATTTATTGAAATAAAAGAAAATATAATTTGAATGAGAATAGAAGGATAAATATTAGTTTAATCCCTAAGTGGGCCATGGGTTTTGACTACCTCAAAGTGGGCGGTTTCAGTTGATTATCCCCAATCTGACGGTGGACTAATTTTCATTAATATGAACAACCAATAAATCTTCCTTCCAATTTGAATGTCTTCCTTTTATATGAGAACTATACAGATATATTATGCGAAATTAACCCCCATGAAAATAATATGAATATTATATAATAGAAATAAGACAAAGAATGAGTCATCATCTTTCTTGGTTGCCACTTTCATAACCTATTCATCTTTCTCTAAAGGTTCCTCAAAGTATGCTAAAACATAAGAATAGTAAATGGGAGAATCAGAGTGAAATTGAATTCGAATAATTTGAAAACATAAAGAATCAATATCAAATTATTCGCTATCATGGTAATAATCTCATGTATATTTTTTCTCATGCAATTCCACTATGGTCTCCTCTTGAACTCATTTTAATAAGTGTTCATCATGTTAATGGATCTCCATAATTTATTCATCAGGTGCATCTTCTTTTTCTTCTTTATCCACTAATACAATATAATTGTAGGCTGAATCTGAAAATTTATTTCAAGGGTAGGTAATACTCAATTCATATTCAATATAATCAAGATTAAATTTATTAAAAAAAAGATTATCTCCCTCAGTTTTTTCAAAATTCAATTTCTTATTTATAACAGGTGGTTCTTGTAGTTGAATTTGTCAAGATAGATGTAGTTAGTTAGGGTCCTCTATATTTTCATCCAATTCCACTGCTTTAGTGGTGTCTTCTTTCAATAGTTCTGGATCTTTAAATTTGTAAGGAATATGTGGATCATGTAGTTCTTCACACTCATTACTGAATCCATATAGATCTCTTTGATTTCCCACATGTAGCTCATTAGGTAATTCTTCCTTCTTTTCCTACTCAATTTCATTAATATGTTCTACTTTTTCCATCAATGAATGAACATATAAAAATGAAAGTTCTATTTTGTTTCTAGTTTTTCTATTTCATTTCAATATTCTAGCATCCAAACAGTACCATAATAACTATCATATTCATGCTCAAATTTTGTGTATTTGACCCTGGAATTAAATAAATAATCATTTGAAAACATCATGGGAAAATTACTTTTTTTATGTTTTTTTAATTTGAAATGTGTGACATATTTTCAATTAGATTGTTAGTAATACCTCCCCGATAACAGCACCATGTTTTTAAACATGTGTATAATGGGAAGTGGAAAAAAATTATTCACTATGTTAAAATATATTATAGTGGCTATCCTAGGTTGTCTCGAGAGAAGAGCGGTCAATAATCATTTCTGTCACTTTAAATTTGAGAGTTAAGTGGGGTTGTTTTTGATATTTTTTTGTTTTGAAAAAAAGGAAATAAATATAAAGAAAGAAATAATGTAAAATATTTAAAATAAAAATATCCTATAATTTGAAAATATTCATAAAAATCAGGTGATCGGGTTTTGGTCCATGTTCCAAATGAAATGTAATAATATTTTTGATTATTTCAATCCTCTTCTACAAAGCTGATTAAAGTGAGATTCCACAATTCCTTCATCTCACTACTTTGGTCAAGGGTTTTAGTGATAGTAAACCATACAAAGATATAATTTTATTCTACCCTCCTTCATTTTGTGAAATTGATGCATCAAATACCGTCAATTAATTTAGGCAATTTCCGATGGAGTCTTCTTTATCCCAAACAATATTGAAAATGAAATACAATTCTCAAATGTACAGATGATCCCCAACAATTTCTCCAATTTTTTTATATATTACATACTATATAGACCATAACCTAGTGATAGAGATAATTCTAATTTAATAAAGAAATTTTAACAATATAATCTACCAATAATTTATTATCATAGAAGATAATAAAAACTGTCATTACAACTGAATCAAACGTTGTAGAATATAGAAACTGTTTTATACAATTATGCACGTAAACTCAAAAAATAAAATCATGAAAACCTAAACATCACCAACAACTCTTAATATTAACCCCACCATTTTATTGTTAATAGAGATGAATGGGGAAGAAGAATGTTTTACAAAACTAAAAGAAAGAATAGTGGTAAAAAAAGAACATAAATAATATCCTCTAGAATCTGTCCTCAGGAATTATAGCTTTCGTTCTCCAACCATGTGCTCGAATCATGATAAGGTCCCTTATTATAGGATGTGAAGAATGTTTTTCCCATCTTCCCTAGATTCTTTCATATAAATATGTGTAGTGTGAAAGTTTTTAGGAACGAGTTACTAAAGCTGTCTTTTTCTAGATAACGAACACTATACCACCAACCTTACATTGACAGGTTTAAGATATGCCTCAATAAAACAATTTATCCATTAACTTTTATGGTAAGATTCCATATTTAGCCTTATTTCTAATCCAGTTGGAAAAATATCATTTTTTGGTCGATACCCTGAGATATGACTCTTTAAATAAGGTAAGTTCCATTTTAACTATCAGAATAAGTGTTCACATTGACCAATTTTTTAGTCTTGTTGTATTTCAAATTTCCTTTGGGTATAGAAGAAATATTTGTATCCCAAAATCCATGAAATACTAAAAAAATTAATCGTTTGAATTGGATTGAAATTGTAGTATTTATGCTTGAAATACAGAGGCAACCGGATATTTTAAAATATCTAGATTTAGCCGATTTTCACACTTATGATTAAAACTCACCAAAAGTCACAAAATGATGAAAATAATATCAAATTGAATAAATGGTATGAATTTAATTATTTAGAAACATATGTAGAAATATGAAAATAGGATCTATGTCAATTCCACCACTCTTAGAAGTTGGACTCTTGGACAAGTATAGATCAAAATCAGATCAAAGAAAATATAAAACACATTTCCATGTAATCCATATATTTAATACCAAGAAACTAAGGATATCGTGCCTCAATAAAAACCATTATTTCATGTTCTCCATTTAAAATCATTCTATATATTTCCACTTAATTTATCCTCCCATGCACACAGAAGAATTACCTCACTATCATTTTCTCTTATCACACAAAATTTTATTTTTACCCATTCTTTTCTCATCCTAACTCAAGAAAGAGTCACCATAACATAAATAATACTTATATCTCCATCGGATGTTATTAAGGTACATATGTTTATCAGTAAGAATTTTCAGGGTTGTTTTGTTGCTTTTATTTGGTAGGATTTAGATTGGAAAAATTATGAGGTAGAATGAGGAGGGCTTGGCTATTTTGAAGAAAAATGGCATTATTCTAATTTTCACTTAAATATGTTATCCCCTTAATCCACATAGCCGAAAAATATGCTCAATCAACATGAAAAAGTTCTGAAATTTGGACGAAAAATCATTTCATTAGAAAAAGTATCATTCAACTCAAACAAGATTTTTTGTGGAAGGTTCATCCTCCAAATGATATTTTTGTCATGCAAGTCCACTTTGAGCATCTATTGAACTCCATATAATACATTATTATAACGTTCAGGGAGCTTAATAAATTCATCATCAGGTGCATCTTCCCTTTCTTCCGCATCCAACAAGACAACAAAATTGATGGATGAATCTGAAAATTTATAACAAGGGGAGGTAATACTAAATTCATATTCTATATAATCATAATGAAATGTGTCATGAAACCTATTATATCCTAGAGTATTTTTTGCTAAAATTTCTTCTTTAATAGGTGGTTCCTCATGTAGTTGAATTTCACAAGGTAGAGGTAGGTAGTCAGTATCCTCCATATTTTGTTTAAATTAATCTACTTTATTGGTATCTTCATTCAATGGTTCTGGATCTTCTAATTTGTAAGGAATATGTGGATCAAGTAGATTGTCAAAATCATTCCAGAATCCATATAAATCTTTTTGATATCCCAAATGTAGCTCGAAGTTAATTAGTCCTTCCTTTCATCCTCATGTTCATTCATAGGTTCTTGTTTTTACATTAATTCACAGACATATTCAAATGCATATTCTACATTGTTCTCTAGTTTTTCTATGTCATTTAGAAGTTCACGCATATGAAATATATCATAATATATCTCATATTATTGTTCGGTTTGTGGGTATTTTTTCTATGATCTAAATAATAGATCATTTGAAAAAATAATGTGAAAATACTTTTTACCGTTTTTTAATTTGAATCGAGTCGAATATTATCAATTAGAATTTTGGCACCACCTCCCCTTAAACAGTGCCATCTTTTTATATGTACAGAATGTGGGGTGTGGAAAAAACAATTATTTAATATATTAAAATACTTTATAGTGGTCATAAAATTTTGTCTCAAGAGAAACGTGGTCAATAATCAATTATTTCACTTTAAATTTGATATTGAAGCGGGGTTGTTGTTTATATTTTTTGGTTTTGAAAACAATGAAATGAATCTAAAGAAACCATTAAAGCAAAATATTTAAATAAATTATTATATCATGAAATTTGAAAACAATAATAAAAAATGGTTTATGAGGTTGATTTCTATTTTCCAAATGAAATGTTATCATTGTTCGGATTAATTAAATCCTCTTTTTCTAAGATGATTAAAGTGAGATCATAGAATTGTTTCCCATCATTTCTTTGTTCAATGTATTTAGTGTGACTAAACCATAACAATATATTATTTTGGTTTAATATCCTTCCTATTGTGAAATAGTTTTAAGGAACACAATCAATTAATTTAGGAAATTCACGATCGAGTCTTGTTTATCCCCAACAAACTTGAATATGATCTACAATTCTCACACATACGGACGATCACCAAGTACTTAACCACTATGCTCTGATATATTGCCTCAGATATAGAACAGAAACTAGTGAGATAGATAATAATAATTTGACAATGAAATTACAACAATAGAATCTAAAATCATATATGATCGCAAAAGTTAATAAAAACTATTATTACAATTGAAACCAACTTCATAGAATAGAGAAAACATTCTATAACATTATGTATGTGTACTAAAATATATAAATATAAAAAACCTAAGCTTCCCAAATCACTCATAATATTTACCCCACCTTGTCAAGGGTAATTGAGAAGAATGAGAAAGAATCATACATTACAAAACTAAAAGAATGAAAAGAAGTAAAAAGAAGAACATGAAAAATATATTTCAGAATATGTACTCAAGATTTATTGCTTTTTTTCTCCCATAATATGGTTGCATCATGCTGAGGTTCCTACCTATAGGAGGTGAGGACTATTGTTGGACATCAATCCCCCAATTATAGATCAATTACTACAATTTGAATGATGTTAGGTCTGAATTACTAGAGTTGACATTTTCTAGCTATCGAACACTATTCCACAAACCCTATTTTGACCAGTATAATGAAAGCCTTAATAAAAAACAACAAGATTAAATATAATGGTATGATTCTACATTAGGAATATTTTTAAACCTATATGGAACTATATCTTTTGTTGGTCGGTAGCCATAGATATGACTCTTTGAATAAGGTAAGGTTCATTCTGCCGGTGAGAATTCGTGTTCACATTGAACCACTTGTTTTGGCTTGTTGAATTCCAAATTAGATCAGGTTCCATAAGATGTTTTTGTAGTACACGAAGCAGGGAATCTTAAAAAACAATCACATTAATTATATAAAAATTTTAAGAGTTATTATCACAATATAAAGGCATTATTAAACTGTTTAATGTTTAGAAATAACCAATTTTCACACTTAAGATCAATACTCATCAAAACTAACAAAATGATTCAAATATAATCAAATCGATTATTAGGTATGGATTTAATAATTTAAAAACATATGTAGACATATGAAAATATGAGCAATGTTAATCCTTATCCTTCATACACATCAGATGATATCCAGATCACAAAACATTCTTTGAGAACCAACTGCACCCTTCAGTTGATCAAAGAAATCATCAATCCGTGGAAGAGAATAGTGATTCCTCACTATCACATTGTTCAAGCGATGATAATTTACATAGAAATACAAACTAATGTCATCCTTCATCATGAAAAAAACTAGAACACCGTATGGTTACACACTTGGCCAAAAAAACTTCACTTCAATTGGCAGTCGAGCTATATATACCGCTCTTGCAGCTCTGAAGGTGCCTTCCTAAATAGAAACATCAAGATAAGAGACATTGTGAGTTATAGATAGATCCCAATATCAATCACCCATAGAGGCGGTAATGCTAAAAACACATCCAGAAAGACATCAGGGGTCTCTGAAATGTCCATGTGAAACTCTAACAGCTCATCCTCCAACGAACTCAACATCATCACATCCATCCACGATGACAAATAAGGAACACACATCTGACCCATCTTCAGGTATCGCTCACCAAAAAACACTACTATCTCTTCATCAACATTTAATCAAACCACATTCCACCAGAATTAATCCATAATAGCCATCAATAAATACAAACAATCCATGCTGAGAATGAAATCATATGGTTGTATTCGAAAACATTGAAAATCTACCCAACAACAGTGTTTCCCCGACACTAGCTCATAGTCTCTATATACATCAAATTAGTCAGCTCAACCTCAAACTTGTGTAGTCAACTCCTAGGGAACTAGAAGTATTTATACCTTAAGTCCAAAAAAATGTTAAATGTCAAGTGATATGAAGGATTGAGTTGCTCCATAATCTAAAAAAGAATACACCCATGTAGAAAACACACAAAGGGTACCTCGAAGGACATCTGGCTTGCCTGGCACTGGAAACACAAAAAAATGAAGTCGACCATGACCTGCTCTATGACCTCTCAGACCTTGATGAAAACCACTACTATAGTCGTGCTATACTCTTTAAGGATTGGGAGTGTCCCAATGATGTCTTATGCATGCCCCATATCCACTCTGCTGATCTATATCTAGTGCATTATATTGGTTTTTTCTTGGTTGGAACTGCCTCAATAGAGGAACCTGGAGTGGAACACCAGACACACGATAACCTATTATAATGGTTGGGCACTCTTATTATGGATGACCTCTACCTCCATATGAATAAAGTGTGTTTTTTCTTTCCCTATGTTTTAGGGCCACCACCCCCATAGAAAATATACTATAGACTGGGACTTCCTCCCGGGTGAATGGATGCTCTTCTGTCCTAAAAAACGAGAACACTAGACCATAGATCAACTTATTAAGGAATCATAAAGACTCCACAATCATTAAAATATGGTTCTAAATTATTTCATCTCAACAACCACTTCCTTTTCACGATCCTTGAGATTTTTCATGAGTATAAATGGGATGAACTGGTGCAAGTTCTCTGGATGCAACGCCTCCTCAAAATGCATTTCCCTAGCTTTCTTATCTTGAAAGTGGTCCGAAGCATATCACAAAGGGTTCTTGAAACTTATGGTGAACTCTATCACAATGGACCTCCACTATCGAAGGGTATAAAAAAAGGGGTGACTATTCTCCTTTGTAGATTTCGAAAGAAACTAATATATGAATTTATCTCAAAAATTCATTCATGAGATCACTAACTCCTCACGATCCCTGAGGAACTATAACCACCACTACTTTTCTACCCTATTCATCATCATCACAAAAAATGATACCCAATTCTCCTTCTTAGAATGGTTAAAATTGGAGACTATCTCAACCTCCTCAATGTAGTTTTATGTGACTACATCTGAACTTGATCCCTCACTCTTCTATAGAATCTGATGCCAAAACTCTCAGTGTTTACTCCTCTAAGTGTCGTCATCAACAACCTTTACTCTGCAGCGATCTTCGGGTGTTGCATGCTGAACATATTCAATGCGAACCTGATGAGGATGTCGACATTGAGGTATACCTAAAAAAGTAAAAACAATTAGATCTCTTAAACCTATAATATGGATGATTTTAACACTAAGAAATTATTTTATTTTATTTATTTTAGGTTAACTTATCATAAGGCCTTCCATTCAAAAATAAGTGAAAACAATAATGATGCATGATCCATTCCTAGGTCTCTACCCGAAAACTAGTTTTACCTTATTCAATACCCACTATAAACTTATAGGACTGTGAATGATATCGTAGGGGACCTAAATACATATGTCATGGCAAGTATCTTGTATTTACATCACATACTAAACATGACTGAAACCATTTCCCTAAAAACCCATTAAACTTCAGTTGTATATAATTACAAACCCATATTTTCCCTCAACCAGACCTCTGATACAACTATGTAATGACCCCCTCTCAGGAAAGAGTAACCCTCTTGGGATTCCAATGTGGGAAGATAGATAATGACCCTCGAGTCTTTCTTCCACTAGGCCCCGGGTTGTAGACTATCACATAATATATAATAAACTCATATATGAGAGACATTACCCTCTAAGAGAACTCATCCCAAAGAGGGAGATAAGATAGGCACCAAAAAACTATATCTTAGAATGTGATATAAAAATAAACTAAATTACAACTATGTAAAGTTATGCAATAACTAACACACCTAAAGGGGGAAACTGGATGTAAAAAAATAAAGTAAAACTATAGTGACCATGAACCCCGAACAGCTCCTCCAAACCCCAAACTTTTAGTAAACAACCTTTTCCCCATCTTGCTGCAAGTGACCTGAAAAAATCATATTTTATATAACATCATGTGAGTAAAACATTATAATCAATAGGATCCTCCCCATATCCTCTTTTACAAATGTAAATAAATAAAAGGATAATGAAAAAAACGTGAAACTAATACCTCAACTAAACAGGTACACTATGTACCCAACCTCACCATGGATACTCTTATCAAGTATCACATACAAGATTATATAATATAATAATGAATATCAAGGGTAACCTGATACTACTTCCACACTAGATTGATGCTTTTCCCCAACATTGCATGTCCTAACCCATATCTATCAAAAAAGGCTAGTCCAAAGACACTTGAGAGAGCAACACAACATGAAACATGTGAAACTATAAGGATTTCCCACATAGACCTTGTAAAATCACCAAAATATGCACAAAACCAAAATTAAGCAAGTATTTTACAAGATCCACCACATCCTCCTAAACCTATAATATTCATCGAGAATTATACCACAAGCCATTACATCCCATATGCTTGGTAAGGATCTTCAAGCCATCACCGTATATATACATTATACTTATACAAACACATAAGATACTACATCTAGAATATATGTGTGTGAAATCACCCTAATCCATTTCATCCCTCTAAACATGTATATGGGGAAATATACATTTGTCCATACTAGCACACGTAACTACAAAGAAAATTGAGCAGGGACAAAGGGGGGAGTTATCCTTCCATCATCCCACAAAGATGTTGGGGAAACACCCCCAGGGATCAATATCCCATAGGTATTAGTCTCCATAACTAACAGGGTTGGGTGGGGTATAGAAACACATAAATAACATGATATAAAATAGCTGGCAACCACACTTTGGGTGAAACCTAGTCTTAGAATCAATTACACCTAACATCGCTCAAACTCCTATATTCCAATATTAAAAATATATATCTTATAAGCAAAAAACCCATTTAAAGATCTTTATTAAATCATCTTGTTCCATTTACTTAAATTCACATTATGTTAATTAATTATTTAACCATTATTTTACCATTAACCAAGTCCACATTTCATTTTATTAGTATCACATCAATGTTTCATTCCCTACAAGCTTAAAAAAACAAATTCCATTGTTTCATAAAATTGTAACAACAACATTTCATCTCAGTAAGCTCCATTTCGATGGTTTCTCCATCTTTTAGTCAAACAATTATTAACATAATTATTACATCCCATAGTTCAAGGAATTCTTGAAAAAATATTTGAAGCTATCGAAGACTTGGATATTCACAAGGTGAGTAGATGAACTACCCTTTAAGTCTATTCCACCTATAGGTGGAGTGTCAATCTACCTATCCTTGGGAAGATTAAAAAAATCACGTGGAATACAATGTGAATATTCACCTCTTTTGGAATAATTGTATGAAAGACAAGTTTCCTCAATAATTGGGGAATGTTAATAATATAAAACCACAACTACTTTAACAGGTAACCAATTCCACATCAATGTGTAAGGATAGATTCAACACTTTCATCTTACCCTGTCTCCTTCCTGACACCCACATGCATAAACCAATGCATCTTGACAATCCAATAATAAACGGATTCCACTATAACTGGGCCTCCCATCCCCACATATCACAACGTCCATCCAGGGAAAACAATCCTCAACTCAAAACTCCTCAGAAAGAGTGGGAAACAGAATCCTCTTGTCTCTTGACCTTAAATAAGGAATCCATACTTTCTAAAAAACAAACTCTCATGTCTCAAAATCATAAGTTACATGGGCTTTAATAGAAAATGTGTAACTCGAAACCCATAAAGGAATTTGATTTTTTCAAACTAATGGTTCTTTAATCCATCTTGAATTAGTCGATTAATTATTAGTAGATTCCAACAATGTGTAACATAAACGGTAAGATATGTTATCTATCCCAAATTTAACAATTTTTTCTAAATTCCTTTAAACAATAATAATCAACAAGATTCAGGTTTGTCAAAAAATTTATAAAAACATGGTTACTTTCATCAACATAATTTTATTTTATTTACCACAAGAAAAATCGGATTCATTATCATGACATTTAAGACTTTATCCAATTTACTATAAAATAATTCAGTCATTCCAATCATTATATATTTCCATCTAGAATAACATGATAACAAGACAATCATAGATATCAAACTATCTAGAAAATCAAAAATAAACAGTTATTATGGTACAAAGCAACAACATGAGTTCAAACCAATTGTATAATCTAGTTAAAAAAATTATTAGGTCAATTACATTGGGATACAATGTCTAAACCATTATTACTCTAAAATTGAATGCATATAATTAGTAACTCAACGAATCCCCTACAATAAATGGTTTCCAAAATTCTTCTCTTGAGAATTAATCAAAGCACAAGATCGTGATCACCTTCCCTGCAACAACTACATCCAACTAAGGATTCCCCAACACAACCTCATCATCAACCAAATGAAATTCTATTTAGAAAATGTAGATAATTATCCATAACATGGAAAAGTTAAATGAGAGAAATAGGATCAAAGAAACCATAAGAACAGACGTATAAATTACAACAGAATGAAGACAGATCGGTGAAGGAAGGTCGAGATCGATCCAAGATGAAGATGTCTCTAAAACACCATGGGGGTCTATTGGGTCTCTTTGGATGAGAGGGAGGGGAGCCTTGGACATATGTTATGAAGGACTTGGGAGGCTGGTAGGTATTTAAAACATCTAGAGGAGTCTGAGTACATGATGCGTACTTCCAATTAACGTTGTGTACTACCTCGAGGTTGGGTTCAGCAGAAAAACCCATCGCCTCAGCATTTATTTGAGTTTTTGATACAAAAATTAGTACACATCATATACCCCTAGGTCACATTATATAGCCCATTTTTTCCATATTCTCATGGTTGAACTCCTCGAGACTTCTTTCAAGCCTTTTCTGAGCACCACGATCTTTGAAAACACACAATGTTCAGTCCATGTGGATATGGGCCCATACACATCATATGCGTTTCTGGTCACCCTATTTATGATTCAATTTCCCCATGTTATGAAGAACATGACATTTGATATGATTAGTAGAATATTAGTTATGTAAACTTTTGTGAGAGATGATGATGAATTATTATAGAATATGAAAATCAATGTATATAGTGAAATATATCTATTAGAAATGAAATATTTTTTTTAGTTAATGGTTTTCCTTTTTACTATAAAACTATAAACAGAAAAGGTAATGGGAATTTTTGTAACTCCATTTTTTTCAACATTGAAATTATGGATGATTTTGTTTGTGTTTATTTAGTCAGTATAAAATATAGTATGTAATGAATATATTTTGGCACCAAATATAGGTGTGTGGGTCTGGGTTGTCTCAAGGAAGACTCTATTATCATTTTCATATCCCTATCAACTATAATATGATAAATCATTTTAGGAAAGATTGACGTTAATATATCATGAAAATATAATTAAAATGTAGTAAATTATAAATAATTTTTTAATAATAAATAATATATTAGTCATATCAAATAGAAACATTCCTTATAATTTTATATAAGATTCCATTGTACTTATTGTATATGCACAATAGGTAAATCCAAATTAATATCATTATATATTACAAAAAATCATGAATGGTAATATTGATTATACAAAAATAAATAATCAAAAAAAATTCCTTTATGGTATTTACATGTTTTTACACCATTCCACATAAATATTTCTATTCATTATAGGTAGTTTAGGATTATATAGTTCATTTTTTAACACCCTAAAATACTAAAAGAACAACATTTTATTCAATAGAATATATAACCCATAAAACAAAGTGCATAAAAGTTTATAACCTCCTAAAAAATAAAATATATTTAATATTAAAATAAATTCGGTCTATTAATATATTTCACTGCACACTATGCTAATTTATCTTATGTTACACACAATAATGACTTTCTTCAATAGCTTTTGTTACATGAAAGAAAAAATTTTATCTAATACTATTAGTATAGTTATTTAAACTAAAAATTATATCCTAGATATTACATTGAAAATTATGAATAGGAAAAACATATTTATTAAAATATATTCGTGAATTCAGTATCTACCAATAAATTACTAATTAATATAAAAATCAAATTAATATAAATGAAATTTTTTTATAAAAAACTATTTTTATACAGCAATGGAATTTTATCATAAGAAATTAAATTTATTAATATTATTGTATTATATTAATGAAATTTATAAATTATATATTAATTAATTTTTTTACCTTCATCCAATATATTATATTGTTTTAAAATAAGAAAAAAACATATTTTAAGAATAAAAGTTGTCATTTTCTAAAGGAAATTTTGCATCCTTTTTATGAAACACTTATTTTAAAAATTAATTTTTAAAAAATTAATAAAATTAATTTCATAAAATAATATTCATTTTTCAAATATGAATTTCAAACATTGATTAGGGTTAATATTTTTTATTTTCCTAAGATGTTTTGTTATTTTATGAATAGTGATGAAAGTGAATTTTAATAGAAAACTAGATTTTACTATGAATAATTTATAATGATAAATTGTATGTTTAATAAGTATTAAATTAAATAACAGTTAAAATACAATACATTAATCTAAATTAGGGCATTTTAGTAATTTTAATATTTAATTTATATATAATAATGTCATATGATTTTTAGCTTTTTAACATTAGAAATCTGTTAGGTCAACTCATATGTGGGATTCATTTTAAACTAATTTATGATACATATTTCTTTTTAATTTGAAAAAACTATTTCCATATTTGAAATAACAATAATTTATATTTTTTATGATCTTCAAGTTTATTTTTCACCACTGACATTAGTGAAAAAGGTAAATTTTTTTCACAATGATTAAGACAAAAATGTGTTTACTATGGGACTAATCATTAAACAAAAGGAAATAATTGACCTGGGAACTTTTCAAAAAACCCGTTCTATAGCCATATATCTACAATTTACAATATTTTATCACTAATGGCTCATTATTTGAGTATCAAGGGTTATAGGAGACCTCGATATAGTTTTAACTTTGTGTTATGTAAGTTAATGCAACTCCTCTTCCACTATAAAAGGGAACTCACTCTCACAGATTATTCACAAATCCTAAGAAATTTTTATCATTAACAACCTACCTAATTCACTTTATAATCTCCATAAAACCATAATAGAATCCTTATCATGCTCATAAATTCATCTTAGGATGGAATTAGTGAAAACCTAAATATTATACACAGTGAATATATAATGTTTTTCTAAAAGAATTTTTTTTTATTTCATTCTCTTTATCCTTAAATTATTCTTATATAATTTTTTTATAATAAGACATGTATATTAAATATAATATGATTTTGTAATTTTATGGTTAAAACCTACAACCACACACCCAGCTATCAAATGTGATCCACATTTATCATTTGTTTCTATGACGGACTACCACCTCGCGAACCGATGTCATTCGTTATTCCATTACCACCATTAAAGGTTTGAAATAATGATGGTTCTATAGTATATATATTATATATATGGTATTTTTAATTTATTTGTCCTTCTTTAATTATTATATAAAACATACCATCATGATTTCAATTTTGTGGGAAGACAATAACATCGTTCCTGTGTACGATGAACTACCACCTAATGAAGTGATGTAATTCATTTAATCCTTACATGAAATTTATTAAGGATTGGTTTAATAATCCTATGTGGTCTATATTTTCCCTAAATATGATTATTTAATTATTTTATAAATATATATTACCCATGTTTCATTCTTTTAACATTACAAAAATTTGAAGCAGCATTCATGCATAAGTACAGCTACGGTCTCCATAAATAGTTAATTTCATTTCTTATAAATAAATTTTTTGGATGAATATAAAGACAAATATACTAAATATATATCATATTTAAGGTATTTTTTAAATTCATTAGATTATAAATTCATCATCTAAATATGATGAACAAAAAATTACATGTCAAAAATACTCAGTAAACAATGTTGTCATTACAAGAAATAATGATAATAATTAAAGATTGTTAATGAATAGGTAATAATACATCATAAAAGAATAATAAATGATATAATAAATATTAATATGTTTCTGGTATAGGTCATTAACATACCTAAAACTACTATACATTATTATAAGTAATGTTTAACCAAAAGGAAAGCGTGTGGTAATGGATTCCATGTCAATATACGTTCAATTGAGACTTTGTTTTTGTTATACACCGATAAAATTTTATATTGTGTATATACTTACCCTAAGACAGGTAATATCATGAATTCTTCATTATTCATGGTATGTTATGTTTCATGTTTAATTATATCTTCCATGGTGATTTGACATGATAATTACGAAAGGGTAAATGTTATTGTGCAATCATATGTTCAATTTGTAATAAATTTTCATTAGAAATTATATTCATCTAAAATATCCTAAATGTTATGTAATGGAAAGGATTATTCCATAAATTATATACCATTATCAAATATGGAATTGACATTGATTGTTATATGATTAACTGGAAAAATATTGATAAATCCACATCCATTACTCAATATGTATATCAAATAAGGAAGATTGTTAATAAAGTAAATCAATTATTTGATATAAAAAAATCATGGGAATAATTCTACTTTGGTTGGGGAATATTTAAAATAAGCCCCTTGATGCATCTTTTATAATGAGTTGAAATAATTTGGAAACAAACCATTCGAATTATGAATAATTATATTATAAAAATTCTTATTAAAGGTCTTGATAGTAGTACGCTAAAAAGAATATTCTGAAATGTCCTAATAGAAATGATACTATGTAAGTGGGAAACATGGCATCCAATAATTAAATATTTCTTATATCCATAATTTAGTTATTATTATACATGATATTTTCAATATGGAAAAATATATGGATTCATTTCATTCTCATTTTATTGATTATATGTAATGGTTTTCTGTTATTTACTTTTATATAATAAATATTCATTATCCAATAATGATATTGATGATATTAATTCAATGACACAAGTTTTAAATTATTCATCATTCCATATTTTTTATGCAGTTCCTTATCTGTTTATTGATTATATGGGATTCGTGATTTGTTATTTTGTTTTCCATATTGATTAATTCTCATTGATTAATTATTGGTTCTTTTGTAATCAACAATTGATAATAATTTGAGTTCACAATTATTGTTTCATTTTTCTAGGATTATATGAAGTGTACTTTGTTTATTTAAAATGATATGCAATAGGTAACAATGTTATTCATGGAATTAAATTATTTTGTAACTTTTGTATTCAATTGTAATTAAATAACCATGTTTGAATCTAGTTTACCAATCCAACTACACTGATTTGTACTTTGGGATAAATTTCATTATATATTGTTCTAGTGTAATGGTATAAGGGACCAACTACAGTATTCTAGGGTCAGGTTCTATAGTTGGTATCAACATAAATTTTAGTAGAATCCATGGAATCTTGATTTAGGAAATTATATTTTAAGGAACATAATCCTATTATATAATTTTTTAATAGGTACATAAGGTCATCCAAATTTATTTCATGTTTTAAATGTTGTGGTATTTATAAGGAAAATATCTATACCTAGATAGTATCTTTGTTTTTTGAGTTTAGGATTGGAGATATGTTTAAATACATAAACACCACTTTGTGGTTTTACATGATTGGAGTATATCAAAATTGAGGGAAAAATTTAGAAATTTGTGGAAGCTATATGTTTTAGTGGAAAAGTTATTTTTGGAATAATACCATTACATTATATAGAAATATTTTTATTGTTTTGATATCCTTTAGGGTTAATATGATCATTAATGACATTGTGATAATATCTAAATAATATTATTATACTTTGTAAAAGTATGATTTTTTAAAAACCCTAGTAAATTGGTTGTTTAAATATAAATATCATTTCAAGAATTTCCATCATTTGTTAGGTAATTTTATGGTAATTATTTTAATATAGTTTAAAAAATAGAAAATTTTATGATGAGTGACAACACATCATATTCAGAAATGGCATAGGTCTTAGGCCCCCAACCAATAAATGATAAGTGTTTAATGCAGACCACTGACCTATGAAACATCCTGATTAATATGTCATTGTTTTTAGGTAATCTATCTGATGAATAAATATTATTAATGAACAAATATTATTATTATTTTGGTTTATATATTAATTGGATAATGTTTTCTAAACATACAATTTTTGGAAAATAGTTTGATATAGATAAACATACATTCCACTGTTTTATGGATCATATGTTGTTCTAAAAGTGAATTTTAGTTGTTCATGTATAAAAAAAATTTTTTTTTCTATTTTATTCATGGAATAAGAGAGGAATTAGAAAATAATTGAAGGATTACCATGGGATTATATTTTTCCCATTATATATAAATATATAATATAATTATATCTCATTATTTTTTAATGAAGTAAAATAATTCCTCAATATCTAGAAAATAATCTTGAAATTAAATCTTATCATGTTACCATTATTCATGATGACAAAAATGACCTTTACACACCAACTATATTTGATGTTTTAAACCCATTGACATTACATTGATCACTCAGTTTCTTGATATAAATAGCCTTAATTAGAATATATAATTATTTAAACATTTTTTAATAAGTCCATATATTGACCTTCCACTAATGTTCTCCTATGTAAAAACAGTGCAGTATATTTTTTCTATATGACCATTTTACCTCACATTCTATTTTATTAAGATGATATTTTATTAATAACATTAAAATTTGGGTTTTTTTAAAAAAAATTCTAAAAATAACAACATTATTTTCATGAAAAAGTATAATATTTGAAGGACCAATTTATTTAAGGTGGGGAGAATGTAAAACCTAGAAATTCTAAAAGAATAAACTTTTATTCGATAGCATGTATGAAAAAACCACCAAATTTAAAAGGGAACATCTAATAATAAGGATTTACAATACATTTAATATTTAAAATAAAATCAAGATATTATATATCATTTAATACACAAAACACCGAGTAATATTCTGCGACATGCAACATAGACATTCTTTGATAGCTTGCATTACACATAAGACCGAGTTTTGTGGAATAAAATTAATATAATAATTTAAAATTAAAAATATATACTTGAAATTAAAAAGTATGTAATGAATAGGACTATGTATCCTATAAAAATATATATTTAAATTCATTGGATAAAAATTAATTTAAAAATAATATAAAAACCAATGGAATATAAAGGAATTTTTTTTAAAAACCTGTTTCTATGAATCAACAGAATTGTAGGATAAAAAATTAAATATGCTAATATTATTAGATTATAATAATTAAAATTATATATTATATATCGAATAAATTAATTACAATCATCCAATATATTTTATAAATATACAATAATAACACTTCTTATTTTACAAACAAAATCTTTATTTTATAAAAAGTAGTTTTACAACCTTTTAAGGGGGAAATTTTTTTAATTTTTTTTGAAACTATTATTAATTTTATTTTAAAAAATAAAAAAAATTTGATGTTATAATTCCAAAATTATCTTAGGGTGAATTTTTGATATTTTTCTGAGAGTATTAATTTTTTGATTAATAGTGAAAAGTATTGAATTTTTGTTGAAAACTAAAATTTCATCAAAATAATTTATATTGATAAATTAAATTTTAAATTAGTTTTAATGTCAAAACAAAAAAATTATAAATATTTTAATCCTATTTATGTCATTTTAGTAATTTTTATACTGAATATATATATATAAGCATAATAATTCTTTGAGGACTGATTACTTTAAAAACCTTCTTTGTCATCATGTATGTGGGATAAATTTTAAATTAATTTCTACAACTTCTATAATATAAATTTCGAAAAATTCATTCCAGATTATGAAAAAATCTATTTCATTATTTATAATATTCTAAACTAATTTTTTTGACTAAATTGATTAGTAAAAACCATTAAAATTAATCACATCTATTAAGAGAAAAACAAGTTTACTAAGGGACTAAACATTAATCTTAAGGAAAACAATAACTAGAACATTTTCCAAATACAATTTTCTAGACATATTTAGAACGTATACAAAATTTTATCTAAAATGGTTTATTATTGGAGGAACATGATACAAGGAAGACCCCCCCCCCCCCCCGAGTTTATTTTTTTATATTTACATAAATGGAACTATGCCTATACTATAAAAGGGTACTCACACTCCTCACTTATTCAAAACTACCAAACCATTTAGATATTACAAAAACTATTAAATTAAATTAAAAACATCCCCATAATAATAATATAATAATTATATAGTGTATAAATTTAACTTATGTAGTCATTAGTGAAGACCTAATGATGATACATAGTGAAGAGTTAATGTTTTTTTAAAATCATTTTTTTATTATTTCCCTCTCAATATCCATAAATTATACTCATATAAGAATTATATAATAACATAATTATATAAAAAATATTTAAATATTTAAATATATACTTTAAGGCATAAAAATACACACACTTCAATTAAATGGTATACACATTCATCGTTCAGCTGTACGGTGGGCTACTGCCTCGTGAACTGTTGTCGATCATTTTTTCCATTACCACATTTCAAGGTTATGAATAATTATATAATTATAGTTGTTATATGATATATATTATATTTATATTTTCCTTATTATTATATAATTAATATATAACACATAACATTGTGATTTCTACTTTTAGGGGAATACAATAACATCGTTTGTGTGTACGGCCGACTACCACTCATGAATCGATATGATTCATTCACACATTACATGGAATGTGTTAATGATGAGATTAACATAAATATATGGTACATATAACATAAATATGATATTTTAATGATAATAAAATTACAATTCTCTTAATTTTTATTCTTTTCACATGAATGAAAATAGAATCATTATTCATGTATATGTACGGCCTACCATCTCCATGAATGTTTCATTTCATTTCCTATAACTAAATTGTATGGATAAATACAAATAAATATACACTAAATAAATATGATATTTACATAAATTTTTACATGATATAGACGATTAAATCATGATATAAGTAGTAGAAACAAAAAATAACATGTTTAATCACACTTGAAAAACCAAGTAGTTCTTACCCGAAACAATAAAAAAATGAAAATTTATTAATGAATGAGTAATAATATGTTATAAAAGGATCATATGTGATATTTTAAATATTAATATTTTATATTTATAATTTAATAAAATGTTTAAAAACATTATATAGTATGTTGAATCGTGTATGACCAAAACAAAAGTACAAGGTTAGATATTTCATCTCAATTTAGGTTCCATTGAGACTTAATTTTTTATCTATTCATTTTAGTGTGGGGTATAAATTTCCCCATTTGTATGTAATATAATAACGAATTAATTATTCATGGTATTTTATGTTTCAATTTGAATTATATAATCTAATGGTATTTGAATTGAAAAGTACAGAATGGTAAATATTATTATGTAATATTACTGTATTTTATTATTTTAATAATTCTATAAAAACAGTCACTTTATTGTAATAATTTTTTATTAGAAATTAAATTATTATAAAAAATACATTTTCTAGGGTAACTCATTATATTATTTCTCTAAAAGTATCACATTTTATCATATAGTGTTTACTATGAAAGTTATTTAAATAACCGAGGAAATATTGACAAATATGTGTCCTTTACTGAATACAAATATTTTGTAAGATACAATTTTTATGAATTATATTTATTATTTTATTTGTAAATAATTTTTTGGAATAGTATAAAATTGGTTGTGAACCATTAAATTTAATCCCTTGAGGTATCTATAGTCTCATGGGAAGAAATCAGTTGGAAAAAATCCTTTGAGGTTGTAACCAAACACGTTCTAAACTATCTTATGAAAGGTATTGACAGAAGTATTCTAAATCTTATTTTGAACGGTATTGGAGGTAAAGTTACCATATACCCAAGAATCATGGTTTTTAATAAATAATCATTTCTTTAAATAAAAATTCAATTATTATAATCCATGATATTATTAGTATTATAAATTATTTGAATGCATTTCATTCTTGGTTTATTGAGTAATGACATGTTTTCATTTATTTAAAATTTATTGTTCATTATTACTTATCCAATTATTAGTGTTAGGTTATTTTGTAAATGGACTGTGTTTTCTGTTATTTACATTACCATATTACATATACACATCTTTCATATTTTATTGACTAGTTAGAATGTGTGTTCATTTATTGACTTCTCCATATTGATCATGATCATTGAATCATTAATGATTCATATGTAATTAATCCACACTGATAATATTACACCACCCACATTTTATTACATTTTCCTAGGATTCCATGAATAGTATTATGTTTAATAAGAAATGATATTATAGAAGGAATAATGTTATTCTTGAGAAAAAAATTATGTTGTCATTTTTTTATTCAATTTTAATTAAAGAGCCATTTTTATATGTTTTTTACCAAGAATAATAATTTGAATTTTCATTTAAGATACATTTAATTGTATCTTATGTCGGTGTAAATTCATGAGGGACTAGCTCCGAGCATTCAGTTTCAGGGCACTACATGACGATTTCTTAGAGAAATAATACTTAATGTGTTAAAAAATAAAAGAAAATTATTTGTAAGAAAATTCTATTTTACCTTGAAATATGAAGGAGATCATTTATGTTTTAACAACATCTATTATAATATTTTGGGAGGGTTTTTCAAAAAAAATCTTATAGCATGAAATTTTCTACACGATTATTATGTATTTTATAGTTTTAAAACATAAAACATAAAATATTCATACTACTTAAAAATATTATTTAATACATGAAAAGAGAAAATATATTCAATAAATAATATTTATAAATAATATTTATAATACCAAACAAGAAATAGATATATATTGAATAAGTAAAAATCCATAATGAACGTGATAAATAATTATAATAAAGATGAATCTTATAATCCTAAAAGGAAACAGTTGATTATAAAAAATAATGATTTTCTGAAAGAAAAGAATTATTTAAAAAAAATTAAATTTTGGAAATTAAAAAAAGTTAGAATTTGATTTCAGTCAAGGTAGATACAATTAATATACAAAAACATTGAATGAATGGAAGATGGGATTACGAAAATAATGGAAAGTGAGATCGCATCCTATCCATATTCCCTTAAGTCATCTATATTCATCCCATGTGGATTTTTATACATTATAAGATTAAATTTCTCCTCCTCAAGATGAAAAATAATGATAATAACAATATATTACAATCCACTTTTATTAATACTGAGTATTTTGTGACCATTTTTAAAATTTTTAAACAATAATGTTTAAATATGACATTTATAACACACTGAATGTTTTCGAAGAATGACTTTTTATTCAATAGCATGTATGAACCACCCCACCAAAAATAGAAAAGAATATAAAATACTAAGACTTTCTGATATATTTGACATTTAAAATAAATTACATCGATTATATTTCATTAAATGAATAAAATAACGAGTTCTATTGCATTTAACACAATAAAAAGGTTTGTTTATAGCTTGCATTACATACAAGAATAAGATTTAAAGAATACTAATAATACTATTATTAAAAATAAAAATTATCTCTTTGACATTAAAAAGGTATTTATGAATATTATTAACTAAAATTTTAAAATATTTGGTTGAATTCTTTTCTTTTGTATAGATTAGAAAAGAAAATCAAAATTATCGGAATACAAAGGAAATGTTTTTACAAAAAAACTATTTTACCCCAAAACGAGTTTTAAATTTTGTTATTAATATTATTAATTTTAGTTAATTATATTAATGATATATATATATATATATAGTATCTTAAATGTATTTTTTCATAATACATCCAATAAAATTGATAGGAAGAGGATAAAATAATCTAATTTTACCCAAAAAGATGCATTTTTTCTGAAGATACTTTTGGGGCCTTTTAATAATGAAATTTTCATAAAAATATATATTCAAAATATGATAATTTTTATTTGAAAAATTATTTTTTTATTTACATTTTCTAAAATTTTAGGTTATTTTTTTGTTATTTTTAAAATTGTTTCATTTTTTGATGAAAAGTAAAAAATAATTAATAGTAATTGAAAACTAATATTTCATCTAATTTATTGATATTGCTAAATTATATATTAAATTTTATTAAAATTATATCAATTATATATCTATTATTCCAATTTATGTCATATTAATAATTTTTATATTGAATTTATATATTAAAACAAAGTAAATTTTGAATATTTTAACTATAAAAACGAGATTTTATGTTATGTCAGCGATATTAATTACAAATTAATTTTTTCCTCTCCTGTGAATTGAATTTTAAAAAATAGTTTCCATATTTTGAATTAGAAGAATTAATACTAGTTTTTAAGGAAATATATGTTTCCAAATAGATTAGAGTAAAAAAATTTAATTAATTATATCGATTAAGATAAAAACAAGTTTACTGTGGGACAAAAAAATTAAATATAATGGGGAGATGACCTTGGAACCTATCCAACACCCATTGAATGGAAAAATTTCTACCTGAATACCTCATGGATAGAAATTTGTTCAATATTGAACCATGTATTATATATAAACGTTTGTAATCCTATACACTATTAGAAATTGCCAACGATATCTTATCCACTACCTATAAAAATGAACTCACTCTACCCAATTATTAAAACCATTCATGCCACTTAGTTTTGGAAATTACATACCCAAATAATTCTAAATCATCCCTCCCCTAATCCTATAAAACATAGTATGGGAATAAATCAATCATTTATGGTTTTTGGGAAAACTAAAGAGGATACCTGAAGAAGAGGTAATATTCTACTTAAATAGTTTTTGTTTTATTTTCATCAATACATACATTAATACCAATTATACCATTATTATATAATATCATTAGTATCTTACCTATACTTATATTTCATTATATCAAGGTTAATACCTACAAACATCACACAAATCCATCAAATGGGATACGCAATGGTCGTTCGTGTTGCTGGTAGATTTCCACCTCACGGCTGATGTAGGTCATTTTTCATTTAAAATATATAAAAGATTATAATAATAATGGAAATTATATTTATATATTATATTTAGGATACTTATTATTAATTTATGATTTTATAATTATTATATAAGACATAACTTCATGCATTCAATTTTTTGGGAATAATATAACATTATTCATGTTTACAGCGGACTACCGCTACACGATGTGATGTGATTATTTCACCCTTTACATGTAATGTATTACATATGGTTTAAAAAATAAATGATAGATTTGAAATATATATGATATTTTATGTTAATATTCATATATATCATTTACATTTCCCCAGAAACTCACATTGATAGCACTACCCCCCTTTCCACCCTTCCCCTTACTCCTTGGGTATTTGTGGCTTTATTCAATAGAAATGGTGTCCCATGCTTAAAATATTATATATTTACCTCCTTCAGCTCATTTTCTCCTTCACCATAGTGATTATGAGCAATTTTTTGGTGCGGATACATGAGGCCTCTCACCACCCCTATTTTGGCATATCATGGGCTTCCGGCATCTATTTTGGGTCCGTGTCTTGGTGTTCTAGATGGTTTGGGTCAGCATCATTTGAGGCATCCAATGTTTTCCTAATCCTTTTCCATTGTTTGTAAATACATTAAATTCAACACCATTTTTTATAGATCAATTTTAAATTCTGGTAATCATGGGATGCTGTTGGAGTGGGTTGTAAGTGGCTTAGCCCTTGTTCTTCAAAGGATTTGGATTCTTCATCATGTAAGGTTGGTTTTTTTGAGAAATAAGTTGGTTTATTTCAATGATATTTTCTATCATATGTTTGTCTTCTCTTTGAGTGGGTATATAAATATTCAGATAGCCTCTTTGGTGGTTTATTTTTGGGATTAGGTTAATGTGTTACTCGGATCATTCTTGGTGATGTTCATGTCTCTCTATTAAGGCATTAAGCTGCTTCAAATCTACCCTAGATTTCTATACCATCTCTTCTCTATAGTTTGGTCTGGTGAAGTGGTTGTGATGGTAGCTTTGAAATGTGTATTTAGAGTGGCTACTAATGTTCCAGGAGGGGAGACCTTCATTCTGTGGTGCATTGTGATGGAAGAATATGAGTGTGATAATGATGTGGTGTCGAGGAATGTTACCATCAATGACAACAGTTGTTCGATTTCATATTATATTCATATTTGTGTGAAGTTGATTTTTTTATATGGTAGCGATCTTTTTTGGTGTTGGCTCTTGGTGACATCATTGGTGTCTCAATTATAATAAGGGTAAATGTTTCTTTGAATATGTTTTTTCAAAGTATTGTCCATATTTTTCTTCTTAGAAAACATTATCTTGTTAGAATATCTATTTGTGTTAGGATGAAAATGGTGACTAGTGGTAATCATGGAGTTTTGCAACATGATTTCTCCCAACGAGCATGATCATTGATCTATTCCTCTTTGGGATACATGTTTGGGTTTTTTTTTGTTTTCGAAATTTTATTTTCTTTAATCTTCTATGATGTAGTTTTTCGTATCCCAATGATGGTGTTTTGGTTCTGCTCATCCATAATGTGGCCTTCCTAAAAAATGAGTATTCGGGAGTCCACACATACATATAGACTAGCATCTCCATGAATGGTGAATTTCATTTCAAATCTCTAACTAAGATGGATTACTTTAAATAAATATATAACAAATATATATATGATATTTACATTTGTTTTTATATTATGTAGATGAAAAAAGCGTGATCCAATTAAGAGGAACAATAAAATAACATTTTAAAACATACCCAAAAACAAGGAAACTAACAATGGAAATAATTTAAAAAATGAATCATTATTACCAAACTGGTGATAGGATGTCAAAAAGGATAATATATGAAATTATAATCATTAATATAGTTAAATTATTAGTTAATATATTTATAAAGACTTTTTTATATGAGGTTAATGAGAATTCAACCAAAAGAATGATTGTGGTAATAGATTTCATCTCATCTTACATTCCATTATGACATATCTGTTGTTATGAACCAATTAATTTTTAGGTGGTGTATATACATCTCTTTGGAAATGTGAAATAATTATTCATAATTCATGGAATTTTATATTCCAAATTGAATTATTTCAGACAAGGGCATTTGACATAAAAAAATACCATTATGTAAAAGTTATTATGGAATCTCACTTTCTTTTGTGATTGTTAAATTTCTCTTAGAACAATAAAATTAATGTCAATATTTTTTGGAAATTATAAATCTATTCAATATCCATATTATTTTCTAATGGATATATTTATTTCCTATATTTTGAACAATTTTTACATAAGGTGTTTACTCTGAATGCTATTTGATAATCTTGGGAAATATTAATAAATATGTATCTTTTACTCAATATTGATATCTGATAAGCTTTATTATTTATGAGAAAAATATATTATTTAATATATAAGAAATGATTTGGAAGTGTGTGAAATTTGATTGGGGCCATTTAATCTAAGCCCTTAGATGCATCTGTAGTCCCATGAGATGAATCAGTTGGAAAAATCGGATGGGTTTCTACTTATTATATTTTAAATCATCTTTTAACGTTTCATGATGGTAATGGTTCAATGCTCATGGGAAAAATGTCTATAATAATTTAGAAAGTAACATATTTAAAATTAAATACTAATTATTATCCATGTGATTTTTTTTCAATGAAATTATTTACGGATTCATTTCATTCATAGTTTGTTGATTAAATGGGTGTGTCCTACTATTTTCCTTCCTATATTTCTTGTTCCTTATCCATATTTGTTTCGGGAATGTGTGTTCAGTTATCTACCTTTCCATGTTGATTATGAATATTGATTCATGATGGCTTCTACTTGAATTAAACCTTACTAAGCAATGGATATCTCCCTTATTTTATCACATTTCTCCAGGTTATATAAAGGAATCCTTTTAATTGATTTATAAGGATTTTGGGGGTTTTATTTTGTTATTATTTATATTTCATTTAAAATTAACAATGAAAAATGGGTATCATGTATGTTATATTCTCTTCAAAAAACCGCCATCCTATGTGATCCTTTTGGATTTATATCCCCTCTCTATGCCATTATAATAATGTTTGTCACCAGATCTGGGATACTGGGGTTGGGGTCATTATAGTTGGTATGAAATATTTTTAGTAGAAAACAAGTAAACAAGATTTAGGAAAACATAAATTTTATAACATAATCCTCTAATAGACTTTTGTGATAAGTATAGAAAAACATCCCAAAACAACCATGTTTATGATTATGAGGTAAGATATGAAAAAATTTGTTAATTTTTGTTATGAAATTCACTTGTTTTGGGTGTATAAAGTCTATTTCAAAATTATATGATACAATAATTTCTATTTCATCCTTTCTAAAATGATCATTGAAGATGGATTGTGTACCTCACTAAATCACATAATATACAGAGTTATAATGATCATGAATGTTGTGGGATTATGCCACTATTACTAAGGAAACTAGTATCCCAAATGATTTAATCATATGAGGACAAACATCCATGTTATAATGAGAAAAATAAAGAGTTATCTTTGTATTATTAATTTTGAAGGATGAATATGGATAAGTAAAATTTAACACTCGTAAATTCGGATGTGAGAATATTGTATTCGATAGCATGTATGACATGCAACATCAAGAACATAAGGGAATAAAATATTTTGAAGATTTATCATATATTTACTATTTTAAATAAAATGAAACAATCATTTTTCTCTTGATACACATGATATTCTGTTAGCATAGGACACACAAAACAATGTGTTTCTTCAATAACTTACATTGCACGTGAGACTATGTTTTTCCGAACAACAATATATTATAAAAACATTATTTTATTAATATCATTTTATATAAAATAACCATTAAACAAGTGGTTTTGAATAATATTAACATTATTGTGATCATTTGTGGTTTATCAAAATATAAAATTATTTCATTAGTCACAATTTAATTAGAATGGAATATAAAAAATTTGGATATAATAGAATAAATTATTATTTTTATGCTTAAAAAGAGTTTTATCCTAATAAATTAAAATAATTACGTTTAGTAAATTAAAACCATATAATTATATATTTTATATTCAATAAAATAATTTTTATACTCACAAAATTGATTTTATAGAATTAACATAAGAACAAGCCCATTTTCACATAAAAAACCTATATTTTTTAAAGGTCATTTTACCGCAATTTAGTGGTGAACCTATTTGGAATACTTTTTATACATCTTTTATAGACTATATATGGTAAAATAAACAAAATATTTTTAATATAAGCATAAAACCTAGGTTAGGGTTAATTTTTGGAATTTATCTATAATGTTTTATTTTTTGGTGAATAGTAAAAAATACTACATTTTAATTCAAAACATCATTTAAATAGAACTTATTTATAATGAAGATTTTATTTTTAATTTCTTTTAAAGGTTAATTATAATTTTTTATCATTTAATTCAATTTAGGTCATTTAAATCAATTTCACTCAAAAATTAGATATAAAAACAAGGAAAACTTTTGAATGTTTTTACGTTAATTACCCACATTGTTGTTCCGTCTATGGGATTAAATGTAAATTATTTTTGACACCATATGTGATTTGAAATTGGAATAATTGATTATATATTTGTAATTTTCATAATTTAGAATGTGTAAAAATAACGACTTAATTTTTTAAAAAGAATATTAGTGAAAGTAATTAAAATTAATTACAATGATATAGGGAAAATTAACTTAACTATGGACTAAACCATACTCATAAGGGCCCAAATGACCTATAAAATTTTCCATGATCCATTGGCGGAAAATTTTTGAAAATATCATCACATGGGTTTAATTTTCACCATAATTGGATCAATTTGACATGGAAAAATCTAGGAGGAATTCCATTCTAAACAATTTACAAGAGTGCCACTCCTCCCCCACTATGAATTAATTTTTCTCCTCACACTTCCTCACACATATCATTAAAATTTAGCTCGATCCAGACCATACCAAATAGCTCATAAACATATTTCTCCTAATCCTAAAATAAAACCCTCAGATTTAAATCCATCCATGGAATTCCTTTTGGGAAAAACAAATGGTGTTACTAGAATAAGAGGTATCATTCTTCCTCAAGCTCATTAGATTTATTTTCATTATTCACCAAAAACACTCCATGTTCAATGATTATATTAAAAAATTGTATAATAAATATACTGAGTTGTTTTTATAATTAGGTTCCACCATACACTTACAAACACTTCCCTCTAACGGGAAACAAACATACCTATCTTATGTACAACGAACTACCACCTCACGAAAATATATTGTTCATTTTACCTTTACCACCATCCATGGTTGGGAATTATGATGGAAAAACAATTTATATTTGAAATATATGATATTTATAATTTATTTATTATTATTTATTTCTCTCATAATACATAACCCTATACATTCATGTTTTTTTAAATATGATAACATCGTTTGTGGTAGTGTGGACAATCGCCCTCTAAATGCGATGTGATTCATTCAAACTATACATGGAACATATGGAGGATGGTTTTAATAAAAATATGTAACACATATGTAATTAATATTATAATGGAATTATAATATACATATTTATTATTTTCTTTTCATATTTTCGATATGAATGTCAAATGGAAGTATTGTACATGGGTATGTATGATCTACTATCCCTATGCACAAAAAATCTCATTTGTTATCTACAAATATTTTAGATTATTAGAATTAAAAATATTAAGGATATATATTGTATTAAAATCATTAATTACATTGTTTAGATGAATGAATCATGATCAATATTATAGGGAAAAAATAAAATTCAAAACATACTTAGAAAACATGACAATTAACACCTGGAATAGTTAATATAATAAAATATTGTAAACAAATAGGTAATAAGATATTATAAGAAGGTAATATATAATATCCTAAATATTAGTATGGTTCTATTATAAGTTATTAAAATTTTTAAACACCTAATACATGAGGTTAAATGACATTCACATAAAAGGATATCCAAGGTAATATATTTTCATCTCACTTTTTACATTAATCAGATAAATGTCATATTCACCACATACATATTTTTCATGGTGTATCTATTGCCCCTTTTGATATATTATATCCTGAATTAATTTTTCTTCATGATATATTAATTTTAAATTTAAATTAACACTTCTAAGGCGTTTTTTTTAAATGTTACCAAGTTTTTAATAATTTCATAAGCTGATTCATATCACTAGGTTATATTAATTTCTCGCTATTGTTAATATAATAAGATAAATTTATATTCATTTTTTTAATATCTATTATTGTATTTACACTCATTGTATTGGGATATATAGTTGATAAACATAAAATATTCATTTATTGATTCTCACATCAAATTAATAGTTATTTCAAGGGTTTACTTCACAATCTAATTCTATTTGGGATTTTTTACAATTGAATTTCAATTCAAGGAGATTATTTGATTATTAATTCCTAAACCTTATTATTTTATTATATTTTAGTTATCCGTGAAATGATTAAATAGTATTGTTCTTTTCAACTATTCATTACATAAAATGTTTTATAAAATCATTTAATGAAATCTTGAGTTTATTTCTATCTTTAGTAAGAGAACTAGTTTTCTTTTAAAATACATATTTTCAAAAAACATTTTTATGAAATATTCTACCATTTCCAAAATAATAAAATTAATTATTTTTTACCCTTTTTTCATTTACAAATGTTTTCAAAGGAATCATGTTGTCACTTTATAATAAAGGAACATTTAAAACCTTTTACCATAGATCTTGTACTGTAGGTATGACTTTACCCACCATCATTCATTCAAAGCTACTGTTTATAGGTTAAACGATTTATTTTTTAAATAATTTTTTTTGTTTTATTTATAGGAAAATGATTATTGAAAGGAAATTATATTTACATGTTGATGGTTTTTTTTTGAGATATTTTTATTATATTTTTATTCATAAATGATAGAAACTCTTTATTTTTACTCAACATGGGATAAGTTTTATTGATACCATCTTTATTCTCCCTCTGGATGGGTTTGGATTGATTTAGACAAGGATAGTATTGATATTAACTTCCCTGATTATTCTTTATCCACCTTGAAATATTTAATTTCTTATAACCATTGAACATTTAAATTACCATAATTATTTATATAATTTAATAGGGATATTACTATTTTCTAAATATTATTATATTTTATATATGGTGTCTACCTTGATAGTTATTTGATTATTTAGTGAAATGTAGATAAATAATTATTCCTTATTTATTGCATATATTTGATAGTTCATTTTATTTTTTCCAATTATTCAATATAAGTAGTGTTTTGGACTAGCAATAAGGGGACGGTCCCAGACATTATATATCCCCTCGATTCATTAACGTGTTTTCATTAGAAACAAATGTTGCATAAATTAAATAGGTTTCTTCCTATAGTTTTAAACCATATAATGAAAGTGCATGATGGTATATGTTTTCATGTCCTTGAGATATAAAATATAATAATTAAGATTTTCCTTCATTTAGATTCATTTATTATTATTTATCCATGAGATTTTGCATCAAAATATCTATAGGTACATTTCATTCTTAGGTTATTGATAAATTAGAATGTGTTTTAGTTTCACATCTTTTTGTATTGATTTTCCCTTATCTGGTTATTTGAATTCCATGTGTTGGAATTTATTTACATTACCATATTATTTATTCACTTCCATCTTAATTTATTTATTATATAGATTTTGTCTTAATTTATTTCCTTACCTAATAGACTATTATAATTGATTCATTATTTGTTCCACTGTAATTTACCCTTATTAATAATTTTAGTCCCCGTTTGTTTTGTTTCATGTCCCATGGTATCCATGAAGTGTACTATGAAACATTTTCATGGATATTTTAGATGCAAGAATGTTATTATCCTAGTAAGGTAGAAAAAAATTATTTTGTAATTAGTGTATTAATTTATAAAAAAACACAAGTATGTATCTAATTTACTAAGACTACTAACTTATTCTGCCCATTGGGATGTGATTTACATGTATCTTATTAATATTTAACGGTAGTAGACATCAGTCCTGGGACATCTAGGTTCATGTATCAATAGATGGTATTAGAGAAGGTTTAGTACCAACATTTGGAACTATATTTTAAGTAGCATATATTAGAGAACATATCCCAAAGGTACACTTCATGGATATGTATAGAATGGCATCCTAATGATTCAATTCTATTGAGAATATGTAATTTTCCCAGTAATACATCACTCTTTGGATACTATATGTGGACTTGGTTCTTGAAAAGATGTACCTATGGGTAACAACTCCAAAAATGAGCATTAATCCCATCTATACATAACCCGGTACCCTACAATGGGACTTAATGTGCACCTAGTTTGACACACCTAGCGTATATGCATAAGATATTTCACATTTACTTACAAACCATTAAAAAGTATTTGAATATATGAACCAGGATAAACATCATCTTTCACAGATTAAAAATATAGTGTCAATATTTAGACATCATAATAATGATTATATAGTTTTCCAATAATTTATTTCATGCTCAAACTATGGTTTTTTAGTTTAAATAAATACCCTCCTCTATAAGACAATGTTTTTACAAAGAAAGGACCTATGTGGAAATAAATGATGAATTATGTATGTAATAATGTTTTGATGAAAAAATTATATTAAATGTTATTTATTGATTAAACATATTTCAAATTTGTCTATCATATTTATTTTTCAAATTATATTAATATGATTTTAGAAAAATACAAACTATATTCCCGATGTCTTCTAATCATGTCTTGAAAGGTCATGTGTATTCATCCCATGACTAAATAACAATAATGATTTGACACCAAACACTGACCTATGAAATGTTCTTGTAAATAAGTCATAATTTTGTAGTTAAATTTTTTAATTAATAAATATTAATGATGAACCAATGTTGGTTCTTCTTTATGGTTATAAATATATTCCTTAACCATATCATTTTTGGGAAATAGTTAGAGATAAATATAATTACTTGTTTTATGGGTGTTAAGATCCGTTAAAATAAATTCTTAGTGCTTCAAAAAAGGGTTCCTTCTATGATTTCCATTTCCTGGAGAAAGGGATGAATTTTAATTTGATCGAAGAACAACCAAATGATGAAATATTTCTTATGAAATTAAAAAATATCAAGAATATATATTTACTTGTATACATAGGCTGTAAAATATTTACTCAAAATTATGAAAATGATAAAACAATTTCAGTAATACATTAATTCATATTGAACTCAGGGTCTTCTAAATCATTTAAAATTTTTGGATTTGTGACCCTCATTTTTTCCTTGAGCATTCACTTGTTTGTGATTGATGGCCTAAATATCTCACAATAAATATTAATTCTTTTCCCCCACAAAAGTATCTCCACATTACAATAATGTTATCATACATAGATTCATAGTTATATGTTTTCTCATGAGACATTTTTACTTCATAATCACACTTTTCATGAGGATGTTTTATGAAACATTCTCACAATCTGGGATCTAAACATTGGAAATATCTAACAATATTTTACCAAGATAAATTTTAATTTTTAATGAAACAATTTATCTATGGTGCGGAGACTGTATGCCCTAAAATTCAATATTATTAACACTGTATTTTATTGCTTGTATGACATGCAAAACCAGGCACATAAGAAAATATAGTATCCCAATAATTTACATTTAGTTTTAATATTTTAAATAAAATAAAACTATAATTTATCTTGTGATATACATTATACTGATTTTGTATGAGTCACACAAAAAAAATATTTTTTTGGATTTCATACTTTACATGCATGACAAGTTTTACCAAACAACAAAATAACATTATTGTTTAATATAGTATGATATAACATATTGGTTAAATTAGTAGTTATGAATATTATTATCTAACTAATGAAATTTTATTGTTTATATAAATACAAAATTAGTTCATTGGTCAAAATTAACTATAAATGAGTATAAAAACCAATTGGATATGATGGAATATATTACAATTTTTTTCTGTTAAAAAGGTTTTTTCCTACTAAATTACATTAATTACTATTAGTAAATGATATTAATTAGAAATATAGATTATATATTCAATCAAATATATATTAAACTCATCAATTTTGGGAGAATAAATTTAAAATATATGTCAAAATATTGTTTATATTTTCAATCTAATCATAAAAAAGTGTTTAGGGTGAATATTTTGTATTTTTTTTTATGATTCATTTTTTATGAATATTGAAATATACTAAATTTTAATTCAAAAAATATTTTTTATCTAAATTTTATATATTCTTAAATTATATATTTAACTATTTTAGAAGTATAATTAGATATAAATTCTATAAATTAATGAAATATATGTAATTTAATTTAATTTCACATTGAAGTTAGTTAAAAACATTCAATCTTTTAACGTTTTTACTAGAAAAAACTGCAATATTGTTCTATCAATGAGATTAAATTTAAATTAATTTAGGATACTACTATGATTATAATCTATAAAAATAGATTAAATATTTATATTAAGTTTAATTTATAATATATAATAAGTTTATCATTTTTTTCCAACAATATTAGTGAAGCATACTATAATTATTTACAATGATTAATGGAAAAATTTGATTGACTAGGGACTAAACCTTATATGTAAGGCCCAAATGAAGTATAAAATTTTAAAATAACCATTTTATGTCCCGATTTATACCCTCTAATTCCTTTTCTATAATTTTTACCGCTTTTTCATCACTGTTGAAAGGAAAAAACCTAACAGAATTCAATTTCTAAAAATTTACTATAGTTCCACTCCTCCCACAACATAAAAAGTATTCCATTTCTCCCACTTACTCACACATATTAAAGAAATTTTTCTAATAAAATATCTACTAAAATAGATCCTTAAAATTACTCCCATAATAATTTAATCCTCTCAATTATAATAAATCAAACTTAGGAAAAATTTGGTTCAAACCAATTAGAGTTACCCGAAAAAGATATAACATTCTTCCTCATGATCTTTAGTATTATTTTAATTCTTCAACAAATAAATGAATTTTATTTAATTATTATGTAATATAAAAAGTATCACCAATATACTGAGATTTTTTAATAGTATTTGTTAGACCTACACATACACATTCTTTCATCAATGGGTAATGAATTTACAGATCTTGTGTGTGGAAAACTACCACCTCATGAAACAATGTTTTTTGTTTTATGATTACCACTTTTCATGGTTGATAATTATGATTGAAAAACAATTTTTATATGATATATATTATATTCATAATTTATTTATTCTTTATAATTTTTTCGTAATACATTTCATTTTACATTATAGTTTTTGTAAATATGAAAACATCGTTTGTGAAAGTGTGGACTAACGCCCCCTCGAAGCTATGTGATTCATTCAATCTATAAATTGCAAAAATAAAAGATAGTTTTAATAAACCCATTGGAAAAAGTTTACATTAATATTATACTCGAATTTTAATACAAATATGTATCATTTACTTTTCATTCCTTTGTTATGACAATAAAATTTATGTAGCTTTCATGCGTACGCACTGCTTACCGTCCCAATGAATGGTGAATCTAACTTCATATATCCAAATATTATAGATATTTTTAAATAAATTTAATCATGATATATATGATATTAAAATAATTAATTTCATTCTATAGTTAATTAAATCAACATCTAATAAATATTTTAATAAATAACATGTAAAAACATACATGGAAAACATGATAATTTACACAAGAAATTGTGCATGTGATAAAAGATTGTTATGAAATAGATAAAAAGATATTATAGGAAGACTATATATGAAATTATTAATATAATTTGGATTTATATATAAGTCATTAATGTATTTAAACACATCATATAGTAGTTTAATAGGTTTTTACCAAAAATTAAATGTAATGTAATTGATTTTGAACTCACTTTTACATCTGTGATATTAATGTCTTGGTCACGACATACTTATTTTGTGTGGTGTATCTACCTAAAATTTTGATATATTATATCATGAATTATTTTAACTTGATGGTATTTTCATTTTCAATAAAAGTTACTATATCTAATGGGATTTGGATTTAATGTTAATAAGTGGTAAATAATTTTATAACCTGATTCCTTTCATTAGATTATATTAATTCCTCGTTGTTGTTAATATTGTAATACACATGTATAATAAATTTTAAATATCTATTTTTTTTATTTTCACTCAATTTATGTGGATATACAGTTGATACAAAAAATCTATTCATTTATTAATTCTTATTTCATTTTTATAATAATTTCAAGGGTTTACATCACAGTATCATTCTTTTCAGGATTGTTTACATTTGAATTCCATTCATGGATATTATTTGATTATTGTTCAGTTTACCCTTTATGTTTCATTACCACTAGTTATACATGAAATTTTCATATAATGGACACATTTTCCCACACTGGTACATAAAATGTTTTAGAAAATGTTTTTACAAAATTCCTACTATATTTCTCTCTTTAGTACGAGAAGTTGTTTTCCTCTAAAAACTATTTTTTTAAAATTGTTTCTGAAAATGTTTTTTCTCTTTAAAAATTAATTTTTTGTTAAAATTTTTACACTTTTTTTATTTACAATTGTTTTTAGAGTAATATTTTGTTAACCTTTTGAATTAGACGGTTTTCTAAATTTTTTACCATGCACCCCAAATTTTCTTTTTTACCTTTTACGACATGTATAGATTTACCCAAAATCTTTCCTTTGATTCTTACCATTATAATATAATAGCTTTATTTTTAATGAAATTATTTTTTAAATCTATTTAAAAATAAAAATATTTTGAAAGTGTTTTTCAAATGAAAATTATATTTTCATCATGAATGTTTTTAAGAGATATTTTATAATATTATTATTCATCAACAAAAAAAACTATTTATTTTTACTCCACATGGGATATGTTATATCGATATTATCCGCATCCTTCCCCAATATGGTTTTTGATTGATTTTAACAAGGATTTTATTAACATTCACTTCCATGATTTATTTGTTAGTCCCCTTAAAATATTCAAAATTATTATGACCAACAAAAATTGATTTTATACTAATTAAACATTTTTTTATTCTAGATATTACTATTTCCTAAACCATGTTCCATTTTACTTATGATGTCTACTTTGAATGTTATTTTATTATTTGCAGAAACATTGAAAAATATGTATTCTTTATTTAGTATGAATATTTTATAAGGCATATTATTTATTTTGATTAATTTATATGAGGAAAGTTTTGGACTGGAATTTATGGGTAGAGCCCAAACATTATAGATCCCCTCAATGCATCGATAGGTTCTCAAGAGAAAAATATGTTGTGAAAATTAAATTGAGTTCTACCTGTAGTTTTAACCAATCTTCTTGAATGGTCTTGAGGATAAATGTGATCATGTGCCTAAGACATGACCTCCAATAACTTTGTGTTTCCCTCATTTAGACTCATTTATTTTTATTTATCCATGTGGTTTGGGTTAAAATATCAATGGATAAATTTTATTATCATTTCATTGATTAAATTCCATGTATTTCGATTTCTTATGTTTCAATATTGGTTTTTTCTCATCTATTTATTTTAATGGCATGTGTTTCCATTTATTTATCATTATATATTATTTAGACACTACCTTATTATTGTATTGATTACATGGAATGTGTATTTAGTCATTACGATTCCATATTGAGTACTTTCTATGATGTATTATTTCATCGACCGTATTATTTTTTACGAAACATTGGAGGTCACTGTTATTAGGTTTCATTTCTGCTGGAATCCAATTTGTGTACTATGAAATATATGCACGTATAAAGTAAATTTAATAAAGTTTTTATACTCCAAATAAGGGACATTTTTTTGTAATTAGTGTGTCCCTTTGTAAAAAAAACTCATGTATGATTCTGTTTTACCAAGAATACTAAACTATTTGGTACATTGAAACATGATTTAGTTGTATCATATGCCAATTTATTGGTAGTAGTCATCGCCTCTAATATTTCTGGGGTTAGGTCACTATATGAAATTCTAGAAAAAATTAGTATAAATGGAAGAAGGTATTGAAGTATTTTCTCATGTGTGATAATTATAGAAATTATAACATGAGTGATTTCATAAAAGGGTTGTGTGATTTCTACAAATATCGAGTGAAATGACACTAGTATATTGATTTAACGGGGAGGGAAAATCGAATGTACAACTATTAAATTATATTGATATGGGTAACCATGTAAATGAATTACCTAGGAAGCTATGGAATATATATAATAATAAGATAATTAATCAAGGTCAAGCTTCTATTATTGGTAAAACTAAAGGGGAATTATTAATGTTTTTGTGTTTGGACTAAAGAATTCTTTCATTTCAATTTTTTATCATTAATGTATTGTCTATGAGACTCATTAAATATATAAGGAGTATACAATATTACTATTTCATTATGTATTTTAGGAACATGTTTAATTGTACTGATAACCAAGAAATATGATTTAGTGACATGTTGAACATCATAAAAAATATATTTTTGAAGGAAACAAAACCAGTAATATGATCTTGATGATATGATAATAATTTTTGGATAAAGATATGATTGATATAGGTGAATTAAATTTTATATTACTTACTATATTTGAAAATATTAACAATCTTTTTCATAGTGGTTGTGCTATCTTTGATATAGTCTACAAAATTTTTGGATTTTATTAATATATCCATTATCCAATGATTTAAATAAGTAAAAAGGACACATGAATGTTTTCAATATGGGTTTTTTGTATGTCAAATTTTTACCTTGTATTAAAAGTATACAAGAAAACGTTATTATCATGTTTGGTACATGATTTCTATGTGAAAATTTATTTTTTACAAGGAATTTATTTTTTATTTATAACAAACCTTCTAATTTTGTTCCGAGACATTTGGGAATATCTTTAAGGTAAACTATTTATTGAATGGATTATGTCTAACTTCATATGGTAGTGTATACTATTTATAAACTTCTTTGTTTTGGTAAATCTAGGAGGAAATATGTTGTTAATTTTTTATGGTTTATATGATTTTTTAAAGTATAATTTTAGTTCTTATGGTATAATACTTATTTTTTGTTTTCCATTTCTTAGAGTAAGCTATGTATTCAAAATTTTTCAAATCAAAACCAAAGGATAAAATTGGGTTTTTGAAATATAAATGCATCATATATATTTCATTATATTTTATGATTATAAAATAAGTCCAAAAATATAAGAGATGGTATCTTAAAATATAAAGACGTTAATTAATGTGATCTAGTTTAAATGGAAATGATAAAATTTATATAATGCGGGGAGAATGTAAAACCACAATATTCTAAAGGAATAACATCTTATTCAATAACATATATGACATGCAACACCAAGCATAAAAACTAATTGTCTTCCCATGTTGTTATGATATATTTACTCTTTTAAAAAAATCAGTCTATTATATATCTTTAAATGGAAACAATTATGAGTAATATAATGTTGCATATAGGAACAAGTTTCTTCGATAGCTTGTGGTACATACAAAACTGAGTTTTATGGATTTCTATTAATAAAAGTATTTAAAATTAAAATTATATCCTAGTTTTTAATTATTTGTTTATTAATATAATTAAATAACTTATAAAAACATATTTCCTAATTCATTGATTACTAATTTATTTGAAAGAAAAGAAAATTCAATGGAAAATAAATGAAATTTTTTATCAAAAACTATTTTTCAATTCCCAAAAAAATTGCATCCCAAAAAATTATATTAACCAATATTATTTAATGATATTAATTTCATCTATAAATTATATATTAAATAAAATTTTGAAAATTTATATTATATATTTTCTAATCCTATGGTAAGAACAAATCCTATTTATGCATAAAAAGAAGAACTTCTCTGAAGACTATTATGCCTCATTTTAATAGAGACTTGATATAAATTTTTTTTTTTAATATTATAAATTATATTGGAGAAAATAAATTAAATTTTTTAACAGAAATGGGAAAATTATGTCATATAAATGTTTTACTATTTTAATGGGTTGTTTATTTTTTTGATTAATAGTGAAAATTGCTTATTTTTAAATAAAAACTAAATTTTCATGAAAATAATTTTAATGATAATTTATATTTTATATTTGGTTTAAAATAATATTAGAACTATTATAAATCTATTAATACAATTTATATCATTATAATCATTTTTATAATAATTTTATTTATGGAAACATTTTAAACTTTTGAGAATTTATAATTCAATAACCCGATATCTAATTCAGTTTGTGGAATTAATTTAAAATTACATTTTTCTACTTTTGTGACTTGAATTTCAAAAAATGGATTCCATATTTTTAATAATCCTAATTTAAAATTCCTAATATGTAAAAAATAACATTGGATCAATGTTATTTGTGAAAATGTATTAAATTAATTACAACGATTTCAAGTAAAATTACTCTACCAAGGAACTAAACCTTCACCTGAAGGGAAAAAATTATCTAAAAAAATTTTCAACACAAATTGGATTTCAATATTTCAACCATAAAACTTCATTTTTCTAATTTGGTTCGTTAATGAAATCTTTCTTAGGTAAAATCATCGGTACACCTAACTTTATTGAAAAATTGTCAAGTGTGTCCTCTCCCTTACATATAAAAGGGATCTCCCAGTCCCCCAGTTTTATAACCCCTCAAAACTCATTTGATTAGACATAACCTACTCAACACCCCCCCCCCAAATATCCCTAAAATAAATCTAGAGTCATATATTATGAATAATGAAACCCATTAAACGTTTTTCTGTAAACCTAAGGAGGATACATGAAAAGGAGGTAATGTTCATCAAAAAAGATTTATTTATTTTATTTCTTTCTCCTACTCCTTCAATTGCTATTATACCATGATTATAAAATAAAAAATATATATTACTTATAATTTGATGTATTTATTTTATGTATATAACCTAAAACATTAAACACTACCATCAAATGGGTTATAAAGTCATCTTCTGTGTGTAAGGAAGAGTACTATCGCACAAACTGATGTCATTCATTTTTCCCATTATAACATATTATGTTTTAGAATAATTATGGAAACACTAATTATATATGATATATGTAAAATTTATAAAATCTATATTATTATAGAGTTATTATATTACAAATATCTTTATTCCTTACATTTTTTGGGAATACTATAATGTTGTTTGTCTGTACAGAGGACTACCATCTCGGGAAGAGATGTGATTCATTCACACCATACATGGAATGTATTAATGATGGTTTTCATAAACAGATGTTATATATATTGCATAAATATGTTAATATAATTATAATATTCAAATATATCATTTAATTTTCTTTTTTCACTACCACATAAAAATGGTAAAAGTGATTATTGTACGTACGACCGACCATCTCCTTGAACCATGCATTTCATTTCTTATCACTAAATTTTCAAGATTAATATAAATAAATATATAATGAATATATATTATATTCGAATAATTTTTTACATACTGAAGATAATGATGTCGTGATATATGTAATAGGGAAAAAATAACAAGTCAAAACAGACTCAAAAACTACGTGATTAAGACCCAAAAAAATTAAAATAATGAATGATTATTAAAAAATGCATCAATAAATGTTAAAAAAATATCATATTGGATATTATAAATATTAATATAGTTCTATTATATGTTAAAAATATGATTAAAACCATTATAAATGAGGTTAATGTGCGTCCAACAAAATAAAAGTGTGATGTAATGGATTTCGTTTCAATTTACATTCAACAGAGATTTATTTTTTATTATAAACAAATTTACTTTTAAGTAGTTTATATATACCCATTTTTAGATATCATATACTAATTCAAATATTATGGTATTTTATTATCCAATTATAATTTTTTCATATCGGGGGATTTGGCTTGAAAATTACCAAGAAGAAAAGGTTATTATGAAATATCACTTTATTTTTGGATAGTTATCATTATGTTAAATAAATAACTTTTTAGAAATAAATTTTCCATGGAAATTATATTTCTCTTAAATAAAAATTTTATTGTGCAATGTACATGATTATACCCTAAACCATATTCTATTTTTACATATGATTGTTATCTACTTTTTCATTAACGAAGGAAATAATGATAAAAATGTATCAATTTATAAATATAGATATTTGATAAGGAATCTTGTTTATGAGTTAAATCAATTATATTATATATTAAGAGTGAATTATATTTGTATGACATGGGTTGGGGATCATTTAAACTAATCTCATTGATTCATCAGTAGTCTCATGAGGTAAATTTTTTGGCTAAATAATATGGGTTTATACCAGGTATGTAATAAACCATCTTGTGAATGGTCATGGTGGTAAAGGTTACATATGGCTAATAATCATGGAATGAAATATTTAAGTAATTTATTAATTTATAATTTCGTTATTATAACTATTTATGAGACTTTTTCAATGCAGTCATCTATATATTCATTATGTTTTAAGTTTATCATCCAAATGTCATGTGTTTCAGTTATTTTTCATTCCGTGTTGATTGTATCTTATTCTTATATTTATGAGGCATTTTTTTTAAATTATCTAACAGGCCATGTGGACTATGATTAATAATTCATGATAATTTCCATAGTACTTATACCTAACTGATTATTTGAAATCACCCTTATGTTTTTCGATTCCGCATGTTATGATGAAGAATCCTATGAATTGGTTTTATTGGATTTTGAGAATTGTATTTTGTTATGTATTATGTTTCATTTTCTATTTCTAATATAAAATCGATGTCATGTATGAAAACTATATTTCTAATATTCAGAAACTATTTGGTCCATTGGGATCTAAATTTTGTGTCTTTACCAATGCAATAGAGTATGGCACTGGCACCGAGCTACTAGGGTTGGGGTCATTACATTATTTATACACCAATACGAGATCAAAGGGGTGAAATTAAATTAATTTTTTTGTATTAAATTCCATACCCCCACCCATCATTATGAATGTATTTTTCAAATACACATATTTCTATCACGAATATTCCCCATCCTCCATTCCATTCCCTTGTACCCCACCTCTATGTTTCATCTTCAATATGGAATCAAATCCCAATATCCCTTGATATTTCTAAACCATCCAATGAACCCCTATATATAAGTCTAGATACAATTCACAGGCCAATAGCCTCAAATAAAATATCAAAATATATGCATCAATGATTATGATGTAAAACCTAGAGATTAGCTAGTGAATGGTCCCTCTGATCGAAACCCATGGTAGTGTTTTATTTTATTATCTCCACTAAAATTTATCAGAATCATAATCATGGAATTAATTTCATTAAAATTTTATGGAACTAAATGCATGATTCTATACTATAATGGGATTCTATATTTAATCATCGGGATCGTTAAATCGGTATACAAGAATATTTCAAATATAGGTAAGGGGATGGACTTCCATTGTTTATTGGTGGGTTTAAAGATCCCAATTCATAAACACCAAATGATATATCTTATTTTGAAAAACAATGTTAGTGAAATTAATTCCATAAATTTTGTTTTAGAACTAAATTAATTTTATCAAAATTCTATTTGAAAAAATGACTCATGAAATATAGAAAATCGTAGAAGTAAGTCGTGAAGGAACAAAAAAAAATCAGAGATGGTAGTTTTCATTTGTTTAGAAAAGAAATTGTGAATTTTATATTTAATGTCCTAACCATATATATCACAGAGAAATTTTATAATATCAATTATGTTTTCATGATTACAAGATATCAAATCCCAAAGGTCTGAGAGTTAAATAGTATTGGTAAACCATATAATTAAATGAGACTTCTATTAAAAATTAATACACTAATTAAAACATCATTTTTTATGCTTTCCTAATAAATAACATCAAGGATAATCACTATTCCATCTAGTCAATACCAATATATCATTCATAATATGCTTCCTGGATTCCTTGGGAAAGAAACATAACAAGGGTGTGCTCAAATGCATGGTAAAGGAAAAATATATTAGTAGGAATAATGAATCCAAAAGAATAATCAATATGGAATTGTAAATATCGAAACATGCGCATGAAATTTAATAAATAAACTGACTGGATATACATATATAATATACATAGGTAATAATTAAAATCAAATTCAATTTAAATAAAAATAATTGAAAAAATATACATGGTATGGTAAGAAACTGAAACACATTCCATTTAATCAATGAACAAAAAATGAAATTTATGCAATGAAATGTTGATGAAAATTCTCATGGATGAATAATAACTACTCCCAAATGAGAGAAATTATTTCCTAATGGATTTCATGTTTGTGGCACTTGAAAACATATACCGTCATGTCCTTTTATAATATTGTTTAAAACCATGGAGAAAATCTCATTTAATATTTACAACATATTTTCTCATGAGATCCTATTGATGCATTGAGGATCTATATAATGTATGTCATCCACCATTCATTGCCTGGACATAATTATTTATATTGAATATTTGAAATAAATAATATACCTTATCAAATATCTTTATTGAATGAAGAATAAAGAATTATCAATATTTCCCCAAATAATCAAATAACATTCAAAGTATGCACTGCATGTAAAATGGTATATGATATAGGACATAGTAATATCCAGGTAAAATGAAATGAATAATTAAGGTAAATACAATGTTTAATGGTCGTATGATATTGAATATTTCAATAATACTATAAAAGAATAAGGGAAGGGAATGTGAATACTATCATTGGACAAATTACTAATAAACCATCTGGAGGAATAATATGGATGTTATCAATTCAACAAATTCCTTTTTGAGTAAAAATAAATTGTTTTTGATGTTGATAAATAGAAATACAATTAAATTATCTTCCAAAAACATTCTTGAGAAATATAACTTTTTTTTTGGACAAACCTTTTCATTAGAATTCACTTATGTCAACTTTTTCATTAAAAATGAACATTTTATTTAGGAAAATGATGCTTCAATGAAATGAAGGTGAGTAAATACATACTTGTCAAATGAGTTAATAAAATTCCCTTTTCATGATATAATGGTTTAAACATTCCTTGTTTTAAAAAAGACTAGAAGATTCTTTTGAAAACATTGGTAAAATGGGAAAAAAAGATTAAAATGCCTTTAACAAATAATTTTTAATTTTTTTTAAAACATGTCTTTTTGATGAAAATATGTTCCTTGACTAATGAGAGAAATAATGTAGGGTTTTCATGAAAACATTTTCTAAATAATTCATAATACCATAGAGTGTAATGATGGAACTAATCATTTAAAATGGTCTCAAATAACCAAATGAAAATTATATGTATTAGTGACCTATTTTCATATAATTTACTTGAATGGAAATTCTACTGAACGATATTTCATATTACCCTTAAGATAATTATTATTTAATCATCAAAAAGTGTCCCATAAAACATTGAAACATTTTAAAACATAATATTCATGAGAGGAAAATATTGAATGAATGTTTTAAACACTATTGATATAAAATAATTCATGAAATAATATATCAAAATGGGAAGTATATATACAAAAAAAAGAAGTAAATGGTGAACATGAAATTTATCTCACTGATTTAAAAAGTGAGATGAAAATCCTTAGCTTCGGTTTTTATTCAGGATAACATCATTTAAATTACTTCATAATAAACATATGTAAATTAATTACTTTATTGAGAAATTTTTCCATTTTTAGAATAAATTTTATTTAACTTATTATCACATTTTATTAAATTAAAAAATAAATTAATTTTATGTCATGTTTTTTGACCGATTTTGTTTTATATGTCAGAAACAACATTGGTGGGTAAAATATGGTCAAAGGGGTAATTATATAACATATTACCCATAATAATCCTTAAATTATTATATTTATGCATTAATTATACTTTTAAGAGAAACATTATTTATGTTTTAGAAAACTGAACCAAAGTTACAATCAAGGAGATGGTAGGTCATACATACGCATGGGTAGCATTACCATTTTTGAGTGATCATTCAGGAAAGATGGTAAGTAACTTAAATCTCTCCAGAATGATCATTATATCATAATACTATATTATATAATCAAATGTACTTATATATATAATTCTTGTGATGAAAAATAAATCACATCATGTTGAGGAGGCGGTAGTCCACACATCCAAGAATGACGTTATCACTTTTTATGTGTCTGAATGTGTAATAAATAAAATGAAATATATTATATTTCTAGAAAGATAATTTTTTCATTAATATCACATATTTGTTTTTTATTTCATAAAAAACATCGGGGTGTTACAATGTACGAGGTTCCATTTTGATTTGAATAATTTAATTAATCTTAAATGGATTTTTTGATTAAGTTTCAATAAAATAATTATTTGGGATTTGATTCTATTTAAATTGAATTTTTAAAACCCAATTCAGTTAACATAGTTTTTTTATGTAATTAGTCGTCGGAATGAAATTGGTAAAACACTAAATTCTATTGAATTGGTGTGTAATTGTGAATGTGATGGAAATTATTTTAAAAAAATTAATAATTTAATATAATTGTGGAATATTTAGTTTTTAAATTTATTTTAAATTAGTATTTGTAAAAAAATGGATTTAATTTTTTTTGATAAAATCATTTGGGTTTTAACACAGAAAAATGATGGGTTTTTATTAAAAAACATTTTTTGGGTTTGAAATGAGAATGTTAATATTTAAAATATATAATGGGATAGATTTTATTTTAATAACTGTTAAAGTAAAATTACCATCATTATTTTTTTGAGAGATCATGCCAGCCTTAGTTAGTTAGAGAGTTGTTTGGGAAACAATAAATGATTTTGCAATGTCACTAAATCATAAATGAATCAGGTCACATCCCAGAAAGGATGGTGAATAATAAGACATGACAAGTGTCTACAGGGGAGTGTGGATACACATATTGTTGTGTTACATTGAGTGGGTGGAGTCCTACATCCTAGAATAAGGGTACCTTTTCCGAATATGATCATATTGATTGATTGTTGTATTTGAATTGAATATATTCCCTTGTTGTACACTTTCTTACTTGCATTATCATTTATATAAAAATATTTATATAAATTTTTGAATTAATCTATTTGTTTAAAGTATTTACATCATTGTAAATATAATGAATGAACCATTGAAAAAATATTTTGAAATTAAAAACACATTTATTTAAAATTGAAATCTCTCTTCACATAATAAAATTATTCAATCTATTATGGAAAAATTGGTGAGTCTCTGCTAGGCTTTGAGCTCTCACCCTACTTGTACCTTTAGGTGTTTTTAGATTTTCTACTACTAGGTTCATGCTAGGGAAAAGAACAACTAAGAGGTGGTTCTAGCTATTGGTCTCTAGACATAGAGATTTGCATCCATTGAGACTATTTTTGTTATCAAACATATTTTTCTAGGTTCATTACTATAGTAATTAGGGTTGTAAATACCTATTTTAATTCTAGTTAAATTCTCCATATGAAGTTTCTTTCGCATACATACTGACATGTTTATCTTTTTCTGCAATGTTTGTGGAAAAGTAGTCCCCTATGTAATCTTGTATATTATTCGGTGCTAGTATCCAATGCACGGATAACATGAACTTACATTGGGGAATGTCAATTCTATCTCAGTTATTGGGTTAACATGGTACCATGGATGGATTGAGACCAATACTCCCACAAAATATAATTAAACAGGGATACATTTTTCCATTTGAAAATAAATTTTTACCTTTTCTGATTGATTATGTTTGATTTTTTGATTTTGTGTTTGGAATGAATCAATTTTAGGTTTTTCATTATTATTTTTTGATTCTCATTCGTTTTGGTGTTAAAATGAAATATATTCAATTTATTCCAGTAATCATCTAGTGTACCATTTAAATTAATATTGAGATTTGTTACAACAAAGAGGGGACAATATACAATTAGAGGGGGGTGGTGAATCAGGGTGTGTATATTCTTTTTCAAAATTATTCTTGCCCCATAAGATCTTGACCTCTTTATTACAAGGGTCACTTTGTTTCCACATCTGTAAATAATTATGATCACTTATTTTCTTCTTTATTTGATGATGATGATTTGAATGCAATGCAAGGAAGAAACTATGAAAACACATAGATTATTACATGGTTAACCCTCACTGGGTTACATCCAAGGATCATAAAATGGCGATGTTTCGATGTACCAAATACATTGAAGATCACTGCTAATAATATTCGGGCTAGATCAATTCTATGCCAGGTATCACTTCCTTTAAAATTTTAGGTTTAGCTCACTACTTCCCAAGGTTCACTCCCTGTTCCTCTCTCTATAGATCAAAACCAGTAGAAAGGATAGCCTACTTCCTCTTCCTTTACTCACTACACTTGGAAGGGATACAATCACAGTTTATAGACCTGTCAGTCTCTTCATTTCTTTGAATACATGCATCCTAAACTTTTGACAGATGCTCTGTTAAGTCTAACTTTCATCCACTGATGGATACCCATTTTCCCACGAACACCGAGCAACAACCTTTTGTGATGTACTTTCACAAATCACTCTACTTCACGAAGCTCCCAATTTCCTGAATCTCATACAATCCTTCACAAAGTCCCTGCCTTGTTACGAAGCACACACCTTTGCAGAGATCCTGCCACGTGGAGCACACTACTTTTGTGGAGATCAGATCATCGCAATGATCAGGCCTTCAAAATTCTTAGGCCATTGCGGATCTCGAGTCATCGCAGAGAGACATCCTTTTTGAATACCACTGACCAAGCATGGATAAAACCACTTTCACAGAGCTAAATTTACCGCTGTGAAGCTCCACACATAGAGAAGCACACTACCTTCTCAAACCACCCTCGCCATCCAAGAGAGTTTTTTTTAAAAAACACTCTCTTTCTCTCGATGGGATTGAAGCCTATTTATAGGAGATTCCACCGACCCTCGAACCTTCCCCGTGATGTCAGCTCCATGTCATCTCATATTGCGAAGCATCAAAATTCCAACTGAAATTCTCTCAATATCACGAAGCACCACAAATCCTTTCGGATCGTGGAGCACGTTGTAATCGACATGCATTCCATCAATTGCAACACATTGCCTCCGTAAGGCTCCCTCTCCTTTCCCTCCAACTCCTTCATTCGCAAGGCACTTCGTAATTGTGAAGAACCCCGTCAACCTCATTCTTGCCTTTGCAAAATTCAATCCATGAAGCCTATCTTCGCGAAACTCATGTTTATTATTATTGATTTATGATTCTCATTTAGTGTGGTGTTTAAATTTAATATATTCATTATATTGCAGGAATAATATAGTGTACCATTGAAATTGATATTGAGGTTTTTTAGGACCAATATGGGCCAATATACCATGAGAGGGGGGAGAATTATTGTATGGATAATCTTTTTGAAAATTCTTCTTGACCACTAGATCTTGAACTCTTTAATAAAATAGTCAGTTTGTTTTCACTTGTGTGTTTATTATGATTTCTTGTTTTCTTCTTTATCTGATGATGACGATTTGAATGCAATGAAAGATAGAAACCATGCAGACACATTTATTTTTACTTGGTTCACCATCACTGGGTTACGTCCTAGGATCATACAACAATGATGTGTCCTTGTACCAAATACACTAAATCTAATTTCCAATAATATTTCGGATAGATCACTTTTATGCACAGGATCACTTCCTTTACAATGTTTAGGGTTACCTCATTTCTTCCCAAGGGTCACTCCATATTCCTCTCTCTTTGGCTCACTTCCTGTAGAAAGGATAACCTTCATCCTCTTCCTCTACACATTTCACATAGAATGGATCCAATAATAGTTTATAGACCTGTAGGGATGTTAATTTTCATGAATACATGCATCCTCAACAGTTGATAGATTCTCTGTTAAAGTACAACTTTCATCCACTGATGAATACGCATTTTCCACTGAACACTAAACAACAACCTCTGCGAAGTAACTTCACACAACACTCTACACAGTGATGTTCCCAATTTCACAAAGCTCAAACAAGCCTTCATGATGTAAATTCCTTGTCGTGAATCACACACCTTCATAGAGCTCCTACCTCATGGAGCACACTGCTTTCACGGAGCTCAGACTATCGCAAAGCTCAAACCTTCCAAAGAGTTAGTCCATCGCGAACCTCAAGTCGTCACAGAGCAACTTCCTTCACAAACCTCACTGATCTAACATGGAGTACACCAATTTCGCAGAGCTAAATTAGCCGCTGTGAAGCTCCTTCCTTCATGAAGAAAACTACCTTCATGAACCACCTTAGCGAGTAGAGAGCAAAAAATTTTATTGTAAAAACTCTCCCCATATCTTGAGGGGGTCGAGGCCTATTTATTGGAGTTTCCACCGAACCTCGAACCTTCTGTGTGATTTTATCACCACGTCATCTAAAATCGCGACGCTCCGAAATTCCTGCTGAAATTATATCAATATCACGAACCACCACGACAATTTTCGGATTGTGGAGCTCGTTGTAATCGTGGAGAATTCCATCAATTACATCCTGTCACCACTGTGAATCTCCCTTGCATTTCCCTTCAACACTTCCATTCACAAGGCTCATCATAATTAAAAAGAACACCGTAAAAAGTATTATTGACTTCGCAAAATCCAATCCATGAAACCTATCTTCGCGAAAGTCATTTTTTTCATTATTAATTGATGATTCTCATTTGGTGAGGTGTTTAAATTAAATATGTTCATTGTATTGCAGTAATCATCTAGTGTACTATTGATATTGATATTGCGATTTCGTAGGATAAATAGGGGACAATAAACAATGAGAGGAGGGGGTGAATCTGGGTATGGATATTTTTTTTCAAAATTCTTCTTTCCCACTAGATCTTCAACTCTTTATTACAATGGTAATTTTTTTGGACTTGTATTTATATTATGATCACTTATTTTCTTTTTTATCTGATGATGTTGATTTGAATGAAATTCAAGGATGAAACCAGGAAGACACAGATATTTTTTATTTTTTCACCCTCAATTGGTTATGTAGAAGGATCATACAATGGTGATGTGTCATTGTACCATATCCACTAAACCTCACAGCCAATAATGATTGGTCTAGATCATTTCTATGACCAGGCACACTTCCTTTACAATGTTTAGGGTTAGCTCATTTTTTCCTAAGGGATAGTCATGGTTCCTCATGTTGTACCTCTCGTATCACCTCGTGGTTTAATTTTCATGATCACAATCACTATCATGTTTATCTAACATTGTTTGAAGTGTTTTTGATTGAAAGGCACAAGGTTGCCAAGAAGTTGGCCCAAGAATGGACATCAAATGGACTGAAATTCAGTCCACCGGCCAACCGGTGTGATAGCACCGGCCAGCCGGTGGAACTGGCAGAGGGATTGCCCACTGCCAGGTTCCACCGGTCGACCGGTGGCTCTGTCACCGGTCGACCTGTGGCACCCAGCCCAAATAGTGTTTGCTACTGTCTTGCCACCGGCCAGCCGGTGGCTCCTCACCGGTCGACCGGTAGAGCCTGGATCAAGACTCTTATTCTCTACCAAGGCACCGGCCAGCTGGTGGAGATGTACCGGTCAGCTGGTGGCCCCTGGACAGGAATCCTATGCCATTTTGCAAACACCGGCCAACCGGTGGGACTGTACCGGCCAGCCGGTGGACACAGTCAAACTAGCCGTTGGGCTGTTGACCAGCATGTCCACTTGGCTCCCAACGGCTCTTTTAGCCTCTCCAACGGCTCCGAAGCCTCCCCAAGGGTTCAATGCCTATAAATAAAGGCCAAGGAAGCCCCGGACACCTACCGGAACTATACGGAAGCCCACGGACATATTTTGCATCAATTGGCCAACCTCCGGCGACTTCCTCCAAGGGAACCCCAATAGCTCCAACAACTTCCACATCCAAGGAGCCCCCTCAAGAATCTTGGGAGAGCACGCTACATCAACTCCATCATCCAATTGGCGCCCAAGTCTTCCTCCATTACGGTTTTTCATTCTTTATTTATTTTGAGCTTAAAATTGGGTTTGTGCCTACAAACCCCAAACTTTTCTCATCCCCTCTTTCTTTTGGGTTTCACATCACCACTAAGGTGTGAAGAGGTTGCCAAGCTTTCCTTTAAATAGCTTGAGACATAGGTGAGCTATCCTTCACCTGTAAGAAGGATAGTGGGTTCTTGCTAAACCATCAAAAGCAAGTGGGTTCTTGCTAAACCAATTCAAAAGCAAGCTGTAATAGGTCCTAGTGCTACCTCAAAGCCTAGTGGGTTTCTTGCTAAAACCATTGAAAAGCAAGCGGTAGGAATCTCTCAACGGTTGAGTTGGGAGCGGAGACGTAGGCCGGGTTTTGGCCGAACTCCGTTATCAATTTCGTGTGTCTTGCCTTCTTTATTTCCGCTGCACTTTACTTTGATTTTTAATTTGTTAATCAATTTTTTTAAAAGGCAATTCACCCCCCCCCCTCTTGCCATCTTCCTCGCTTTTTTCCGACCCAACAATTGGTATCAGAGGGAAATTTGTGTAATACCCTAACCGGTTACAAATTTTAAGATCCATTAAGATGGCATCAACCTCTTTCGCCCCCGAGGGCTACTCTTTGGGTCGGGCTCCATTTTTTGATGGGTCCGACTATAATTATTGGAAAACCCGCATGACTACTTTCCTTAGAAGCATAGGATATCCCATTTATAAAATAGTCATGCAAGGTTACACTCTCTCTTCCCCCGACGAATCCAAATGGACCCAAGCCGACATTAGAAATTTCGAGCTTGATGGCAAAGCCATGAATGCTCTCCATTGCGGCCTTGACCGAAACGAGTTCAATCGAGTTTCCACATGCACCTCCGCACATGAAATCTAGAAACTTTTGGAGGTTACCCATGAGGGGACCAACAAAGTCAAGGACACTCGATTGGACATGTATCGTCAAGATTTTGAGTCATTTTCTATGCATCCAAATGAATCTATTTCTGAAATGTTTACTAGATTTACTGACGTGTGCAATGGGAGAAAGTCCCTTGGTGATGATGTTTCAGCTGAGACGATGGTCAAGAAGATCTTATGGGTCCTTCCGAGCTCATGGGCACCTAAAGTGACGGCGATCCAAGAAGCTAAGGACGTCAAAAATATGCCGGTAGAGGAGCTCATTGGATCTCTAATGACGTACGAGATCACCATGAGGAGGCAAGCACAAAAGGAGGGCACACCAATCAAGACACCAAAGAACATTGCCCTCAAGGTACAAAAGGAAGTAAGCTCCTCCTCATCTTCTTCCTCATCTCCTTCCTCATCGTCCTCATCATCAAGCGGCGACTCGGAAATGGAGAATCTCGCCCGCCAAATGCAAAAATTTATGAAGAAGCACAAGAAGAAGAAATCCCGCAAGCATCGAAAGCAAGAACCCACCGAAAAATTCGAGCCCAAGGTAAAATGCTACGGGTGCGGCGAAAAGGGCCATTACAAGCCCGATTGCCCACTCAACAAAAAACGGGCCACGCAAAAGGAAAAAGGAAAGAAAAAGGTCCTCAAGGCGACATGGAGTGACACCTCCTCATCCTCCTCCTCCTCCTCCTCAAGCGACAACGGTAACAAATGCCTAATGGCATTCCATGAGGTAACTTCTTCCGATTCCTCTTCCTCATGTTCTTCAAATTCAAATTCTTTAAATCATTTATCCTATGAAGATCTCCAATACGCTAGAGATCAACTAGAAAAAGGTTTTCATACTTTATCGTCAACATTTGTTGCTTTAAAAAAGTCTTTCAAAAAACTCTCCTCCGAAAAAGACCAACTTCTCAAAGAGATGGAGGAACTCTCCCTCAAAATCCAAAATTTTCCAAATGTTGATTCTATGGAATCAACCATCAAAGATCTAAGAGAGACCCTAGCCAAGTTCACCCAAGGGGAACAAAATTTGAACAATTTGCTTGGTTCCCAACGTATATCTAGAACCACCCAAGGGTTAGGATATACCAACCGAGCTTCCTCCTCCCATGCACCCACTATTTTTGTAAGGGGGAGCTCCGATTTTAAATTTTGTAATTATTGCAAAAAACCCGGGCACCTTATTTATGAATGCAATTGTAAAAATGCCTGGTACGGTCAACCCAAGTCTATTTTCTTTTCCGATGAGTTTTATAGGAGAAGACCCGCCATGAGACAAGTGTGGATTGAAAAATCCCTCTTAGCGAGTCTCTCCGGGCCTAAAATCATTTCTTTTCAAAATCCCTCTCCCCGGTGATTTATTGTTTTTATTTAGGGGGAGTTAGGATCGTTTAAGCCCTTTTGATTTCAAAATTTTCAATTCAAACCTTCAATTTCAACTCTTGGTATCAAATTTTCGATTCATTTTTCAATTTAAATTTTCAATTCATTTTTGATTCAAAACTCTCAATTTCAATAATTTCATTTGGTTTCAAATTTCAAAATTCAATTGGTTTTTGATTCAAAACTTTCAATTCAAACTGTTATTCAAATTTTCAATCTTTCAATTTCAAAAATTTCAATTGATTTTCAAATCTCAATCTTCTTTTTCAAATCTATTCCCTCAATCAAGTTTTATGCCCCATTCTATTTTGATAATCACAAAGGGGGAGAAATTCCTTGATTGATTGGGGGAGAGTCTTCTCTATCATGCTTTGATTTATTTTCAAATTATCATTTAAGAATGTCTTTAATTTCAGTATTTTACTTTGATTGTTACGGTGATTGTGATCATCAAAATAGGGGGAGATTGTTGTACCTCTCGTATCCCCTCGTGGTTTAATTTTCATGATCACAATCACTTTCATGTTTATCTAACATTGTTTGAAGTGTTTTTGATTGAAAGGCACAAGGTTGCCAAGAAGTTGGCCCAAGAATGGACATCAAATGGACTGAAATTCAGTCCACCGGCCAACCGGTGTGATAGCACCGGCCAGCCGGTGGAACTGGCAGAGGGATTGCCCACTTCCAGGTTCCACCGGTCGACCGGTGGCTCTGTCACCGGTCGACCTGTGGCACCCAGCCCAAATAGTGTTTGCTACTGTCTTGCCACCGGCCAGCCGGTGGCTCCTCACCGGTCGACCGGTAGAGCCTGGATCAAGACTCTTATTCTCTACCAAGGCACCGGCCAGCCGGTGGAGATGTACCGGTCAGCCGGTGGCCCCTGGACAGGAATCCTATGCCATTTTGCAAACACCGGCCAACCGGTGGGACTGTACCGGCCAGCCGGTGGACACAGTCAAACTAGCCGTTGGGCTGTTGACTAGCCTGTCCACTTGGCTCCCAACGGCTCTTTTAGCCTCTCCAACGGCTCCGAAGCCTCCCCAAGGGTTCCATGCCTATAAATAAAGGCCAAGGAAGCCCCGGACACCTACCGGAACTATACGGAAGCCCACGGACATATTTTGCATCAATTGGCCAACCTCCGGCGACTTCCTCCAAGGGAACCCCAATAGCTCCAACAACTTCCACATCCAAGGAGCCCCCTCAAGAAGCTTGGGAGAGCACGCTACATCAACTCCATCATCCAATTGGCGCCCAAGTCTTCCTCCATTACGGTTTTTCATTCTTTATTTATTTTGAGCTTAAAATTGGGTTTGTGCCTACAAACCCCAAACTTTTCTCATCCCCTCTTTCTTTTGGGTTTCACATCACCACTAAGGTGTGAAGAGGTTGCCAAGCTTTCCTTTAAATAGCTTGAGACATAGGTGAGCTATCCTTCACCTGTAAGAAGGATAGTGGGTTCTTGCTAAACCATCAAAAGCAAGTGGGTTCTTGCTAAACCAATTCAAAAGCAAGCTGTAATAGGTCCTAGTGCTACCTCAAAGCCTAGTGGGTTTCTTGCTAAAACCATTGAAAAGCAAGCGGTAGGAATCTCTCAACGGTTGAGTTGGGAGCGGAGACGTAGGCCGGGTTTTGGCCGAACTCCGTTATCAATTTCGTGTGTCTTGCCTTCTTTATTTCCGCTGCACTTTACTTTGATTTTTAATTTGTTAATAAATTTTTTTAAAAGGCAATTCACCCCCCCTCTTGCCATCTTCCTCGCTTTTTTCCGACCCAACACCTCACTCTCTGGCTCACTTCCAGCAGAAAGCATAAAATTAATCATCTTATTCTGCTTACTACACTTAGAAGTGATCAAATAAAAGATTATATACCTTTATGTCCCTTCATTTGCATGAATAAATGCATCATCAACTGTTGATAGATGCTCTATTAAAGTCCAACATTCATCCACTGATGAATACCCCTTTTCCCCTAAACACTGTGCAACTACCTTTGGGAACAACCTTCACAATGAAATCTACTTGGGGAAGATCCCAATTTCGTGAATCTCAGCCAATTCTTTGCGATGTCCATGCCTTGATGCGAAGCACACACCATCGTAGAGCTCCTTCCTATTGGAGCACAATGCTTTTGTGAAGCATAGATCGTTGCAAAGCTCAAGCCTTTGTAATGATAAGGCCGTCGTGAAGGTCAAGTCATTGTAGAGAGAACTCTTTCCTGAATTTCACTAATCCAACGTGGAGAACACCAATTTCACGGAGTAATATTAGGCACTGGAAGGCTCCTTCCTTCGTTAAGCACACTACCTTCATGAACCACCTTCGTGAGATGGGAGCATCAAGGTTTTCTGTAATACTCTCTCCTTCTCTTGAGGGGGTTGAGACCTATTTTTAGGAGATTCCCCTGACCTTGAAACCTTCCACATGATGTCAGCGCCACGTCATCCCAAATCGCGGTGCTCTGAAATTCCCGCCGAAATTTTCTCAATATGGCGAAGCACCATAAATATTTTGATATCGCGGAGCTCATTGTAATCACAGAGAGTTCCATCTATTACTTTACTATGTAGTCTGAAATATCCTTCACATTTCCCTTAAGCTATGTCGTTCTCAAGGCTCATCGTAATCACAATGAACACTGTAAACATTATTATTGTATTCGTGAATTCCATTCCATGAATCCTATCTTCGTGAAACTAATGTTTTTCATTATTAATTTATGATTCTCATTCGGTGTGGTGTTTAAATTAAATATATTAATTTTATTGCATGAATCATCTACTGTACCATTGAAATTGATATTGAGATTTGTTAGGACGAATATGGGCCAATAAAAATGATAGGGGGGGTAATCAGGGTATGGATATTCTTTTTCAAAATTCTTTTTTCCCACTAGATCTTGACCTTTTTATTACAACGGTCACTTTGTTTTCACTTGTGTGTTTATTATGATTACTTATTTTTTTATTTGTCTAATGAAGATGATTTGAATGCAATGCAAGGAAGAAACCAAGAATACATAAATATTTTTAATGGGTTCACCCTCACTGGGTTACGTCCAAGGATCATAAAATGGAGATGTGTTGCTATACCAAATCCACTAAAACTCACTGCCAATAATTTTTTTGGCTAGATCACTTCTATGTACAGGTTCACTACCTGTACAATGATTGGGGTTAGCTCATTGCTTCCTATGGGTCACTGACTGTTCCACTCTCCATGGCTCACTGCCGGTAGAAAGGTTAACCCTCTTCCTCTACCTCTACACATTTCACATGGAAGGGATCCAAAAACAGTTTATAGACATGTAGGTATCTTCATTTTCATGAATACATGCATCCTCGATTTTTGATAGAGGCTTTGTTAAAGTCAAAATTTCATCCATCGATGAATACCCCTTTCCCCTAAACACTCACCAACAAAATTTGGGAAGTACCTTCACAATGAACTCTACTTCGTGAAGCTCCTAATTTCACGAAGCTAAAAAAGGCCTGTGTGAAGTCCCTACCTTGTCGCAAAGCACAAACCATAGTAGAGCTCCTTCCTCATAGAGCACAATGATTTTGCAGAGCTGAGACCATCGCAAACCTCTTTCATTCGAATTGATTAGGCCCTCGTGAAGCTCATGTCATCATAGAGCAACTTCCTTCTCAAATCTCACTGATCCAACGTAGAGCCCAACAATTTCTCGGATTTAAATTAGCCCCTGTGACACTACTTCCTTTATGAAGCACACTACCTTCACGAACCACCTTCGCAAGATGAGAGCAACAAATTTTCATGTAAAAACACTCTTCTTCGCTCGAGGGGGTCATGGACTATTTATAAGCGATTCCAATGACCCTCAAACCAACCATGCGATGTTACTTCCATGTCATCCCAAATCGCGATCCTATGAAATTCCCACCAAAATTATCTCAATTTCGCGAAGCACCAAAAAAAATTCAGATCAAGGAGCTCATTGTAATCGTGGAGAGTTCCGTCAATTTGTTCACGCTGCCACCGCAAAGCTCCCTCTCCTTTCCCTTCAACTTTTCCATTTGTGAGGCTCATCAAAATCGCAAAAAACTTCTTCAAAATTATTCCTTTCTTCACGAAATCCAATTCAATAATCATATCTACGCGAAACTAATGTTTTTCATTATTAATTTATGATTGTCATTTGGTTTGGTGTTTTAATTAAATAAATTCATTTTATATCAGTAATTATCTTATGTACTAATGAAATTGATATTGAATCTGTTAGGACCAATAGGTGCCAATATACAATTAGTGGGGGTTGAATCAGGGTATGGATGTTCTTTTTCAAAATTATTCTTTCCTTCTAGATCTTGACATCTTTATTACAATGGTTAGTTTTTTTTCACTTGTGTGTTTATTATGATCACTTATTTTCTTCTTTATCAAATGATGATGATTTGAATGCAATGAAAGGAAGAAAACATGCAAACACGTATATTTTTACTTGTTCCACCCTCATTGGGTTACATATAAGGATCATAAAATGGTGGTGTGTCACTTTACCAAATCCACTAATGCTCACTGCCAATAATGTTTGGGCTAGATCACTTCTATCCCCAGGCTCAATACCTTTACAAAGTTCATAGTTACCTCATGATCCCCAAGGGTCACTCCATATTCCTCTCTCTCTGGCTCACTGCCGTTAGAAAGGATAACCTTATTCTTCTTTCTCTACTCAATACACTTGGAAGGGATCCAATAACTGTTTATAGACCTGTTGGATGCTTCATTTATTTGAATACATGAATCCTCAATTGTTGATAGATGCTATGTTAAATTCTAACTTTCATCCATTGATGAATACCCCTTTTCCCCTGAACACCGAGCAAAAACCATTGGGAAGTACCTTCGCAAAGCACTCTACTTCGGGAAGCTCCCAATTTCACAAAGATCAAACAAGCCTTCATGAAGTCCCTTCCTTGTCGTGAAGAACACACCTTCACAGAGCTCCTTCCTTGCAGAGCACACTGCTTTTGCAGAGCTCAGACCGTTGCAAAGATCAATCCTTCACAATGATTAGGCCGTCGCGAAGCTCAAGTCCTCACAGAGTGGCTTCCTTCACAAATATCATTGAGCCAATATTTAGACCACCAATTTCGCAGATCTAAATTAGCCACCGTGAATATCCTTCCTTCGCGAAGCACACTACATTCGCGAACCACCTTCGTGAGATGAGAGCAACACATTTTCTTGTAAAACACACTCCTTCTCTCGAGGGGTTTGAGGCCTATTTATAGGCTATTCCACCCACCCATTAACCTTCTGTGTGATGTCAGTGCCACATCATCCCAAATCGTGAACCTCTAAAATCTGGACGAAATTATCTCAATATTGTGAAGCACCACGAATATTTTTATATCACAGATCTCGTTGTAATCGTGGAGAGATCTGTCAATTGATTCATGTTACCGCTGCAAAGCTCCCTCAGATTCCCTTCAACTCTGCTTTTTGTGAGGCTCATCATAATGACGAAGAACACCATCAATATTATTCGTGTCATCACGAAATCCAATCCATGAAGCATATCTTAGAGAAACTCATGTTTTTCATTCTTAATTTATGATTCACATTCGTTGTGGTTTTAAATTAAATATATTCATTTTATTGCAGAAATAATCTAGTGTACCATTGAAATTGATGTTGATATTTGTCAGAACCAATATGGCCTAATATACAATGATGGGGGGAATCAAGGTACGTATATTATTTTTCATAATTCTTCTTTCCCATTAGATTTTGTCCACTTTATTACAACGGTCACTTGGTTTTCACTTGTGTGTTTATTATGATCAATTATTTTCTTCTTAATTTGATGTTGAATATTTCAATGAATTGAAAGGAATAAATAAGGTAGGCACATATATTTTAACATGGTTCACCCTTAATAGGTTACGTCCAAGGATCATACAATGTTGATGTGTTGTTGTACCAAATACAATAAAGCTCACAGTCAAAATGGTTCGGTCTAGATTACTTCTCTTCCCACGCTAACTCCCTTCATAATGTTTAGGGTTAGCTCATTTATTCCCGAGGGTCACTCCATATTCCTCTCTCTATGGCTCACTGCTGGTAGAACAAATAACCTTCTTCATATTCTTGTGCACACTACACTTGGAAGGGATCGAATAACATTTTATAGACCTGTAGGTCTCTTCATTGGCATGAATACATGCATGCTCAATTTTTGATAGATGCTCTGTTAAAGTACAACATGCATCCACAGATGAATAACCCTTTTCCCCTGAACACTGAGCAACAACCGTTGGGAAGTACCTTCGCGAAGCACTCTAATTCATGAAGATACCAATTTCACGAAGCTCAAAAAAGACTTCGCGATGTCCTTTCCTTGTCGTGAAGCACACACCTCCACAGATCTCCTTCCTCATAGAGCACACTACGTTCGCAGAGCTTAGGCTGTCCCCATGGTCAATCCTTCACAAATATGAAGCCATCGTGAAGCTCAATTCGTTGTAGAGTGACTTCCTTCGTGAAGCACATTACCTTCACGAACCTTCTTCGTGAAACGAGTGCAAAAATTTTCTTCAAAAAACACTCTCCTTATCTCCAGGGGAAATGCCAATTTATAGGCGATTCCACCGACCCTTGAACCCTCTGTGCGATGTCAGCACCATGTCGTCTCAAATCGTGAAGCACCGAAATTTCCGCCAAAATTCTCTAAATATCGCGAAGCACCACGAAAATTTCCGGATCACAGATCTCAATATAATCACGGATAATTTTGTCAATTACTTGTCTCAGCTGTTACGAAGTTCCCTCACATTTACCTTCAGCTCTATCATTTACAAAGCTCGTCGTAATCGTGAAGAACTCCTCCAGATCATCAAGATCATCCATTCCTCTGCATGGTTCTTTGTCAACATGGATTTTCAACAACATCTATGGAACATGAAAATTCCCCATGGAAACCTATTGTGTCAACAAACACAATCAACCCAAAAAATTGTAATGTTTCCTTGAGGGATTTTTTCCGAACTAGATTAAGTACATATAATAGTTTTTTTTTAAATTCCATAAGTACAAATATTTAATTATCTAAAATATGAACAATTTTTAATATCTTTTTTGAATTTCATTTATATATTAAGGATTACAAAAATATTCTTATATCAATATAAGTTAATATAAATCTATGATCATGAGTCATTGTTATTATTGTATTTTAAAAACCTTGAGCTTTTGGGAAATGTTTTTTGCAATGCAATTTAAAATTTTATGAATTTTTTTTAAATGTAATATTGATTTTACGGTGAGTTACACATAACACCATGTTATGTTTGTGTTTCACTTAACACTAGGATAACTTATGGTACACATGTCATCGCGTTTTTACCAAACCATGATATATAATTAATATAGTTATTTGAAGGAAACCATTCTAACCTATTTATAAATACATGAGGTATTAATTATAAAAAATATCTCTTAAAAATATTTTTTTTTATGTTTTTAAAGAAAATTATATTGGAAAAAATTATTTAATTTCTGATAATATCTTAAAATGATTCAAAAATATTTTTTTATCAAAAAATGATATTTTTCTCCTCTTGAAAATAATTTATATTATTTTTATAGAAAATAAATTTTAAACAAAAAAAATTGTTTTTGATATAATAATGATAATATAATCTAAGGGTGAATTTTTTGGATTTTTTTCTGAAAACAGAAAATTTTTAATGAATAGTGAAAATATACAATTTTAGTTGAAAAAAAAACTTTTGAATAATTTTTAACCTTAAATAATATTTTTATATGTATTTAAAGTTCAATTATTTATATAATGTGTCAATTAATAAAAAAAATTTATACTTGAATCAATTTCTTTTTGAATTTATTTATAAATAAATTTCAAACATTTTAACATTTTCTCTTTAAAATCCTGCTTTTTCGTCATGTCTACAAGATTTATTTTTAATTAAATTTGGAAAATTATGTGAATGTTATTTTTAAAAATATAATCCATACTTTTAATTATAAAAATTTATAATTTCATATAATGTAAATTTATTTTTTTGTTAACAATGAATATTGAATGGTTGTAAAAATTAATTATTGGGGTAAGGGTAAAAATTTGATTATTGAGGGTTAAACTAAGACGAAAACTGTTAAAATGAAATATCAATTTTTCTAGAACCGATATTATTTTCATAAATTTTCATTTATTAAATTTTTATTAGTTTAATGAGTTATTGGGACACTTCTTCATGAATGTAACTTATATAATATGTTCTAAAAATCCAAAAAAGATCATTTCTCTATTTTAATTTCTATAAATTTTAGTGATGGGAAAAACATAATGGTTGCGTTATAAATAATAATTTAAAGTAAATTTTTTTATTACATTTTAATAATTTATCAAAAAAATTCAGATATTAATGTATTACATTAAGAACATAAGAAATACCATTAGATTAATTAATTATTAAAAATATGACTAAAATAAATAATACCAAAAATACTAAGAGTGGAGTAAATTAGATTTATTATAGTCTTACATTAAATTTATAGATAAATATATCATGTTTTACTGGTGTGATGAAAAATATAATATAATTCCATATTTATCATGAAAATTTTAAAATCAAATTAAATAAATGATTTTATATTTTAAATTAATATTATTTTGTTAAAAATTATATTTTATTAAATGAATTAAAATTAATAAAGAACTTATTTTATACCCAGTGATTTTTAATTTTTTTAAATATACAACATGTTCCATTAATTTCCCAATTGTAATTTTATAATTAATATATTGAACATTAAAGAGTACGAACATAGTTAGTGTATTTGAAGCTAAAGTAGTGTTTTTATATGTTACATGTGCTTGTGTTAACAATGAAATCCAACGTAGATAGTATTTATAATTTATTAATTATATATATTATTTAATATTAATTATTTCAAAATATATTATATATCTCTATTTAATTTATATATTTGGGATAAATCACCTAGGTTTGAAAACTAGTTACCATAGTTGGAAACCAAAATGGTAAAAATATGTATACATTGAATTTATTAAATTAAATTTTTATAAAAAATGATTCATTATGTTTTGGAGGTTTTTACATACCATATCATACCAATGTACAATTAATTACTCAATTTGAGTCCACTTTAGGTAATATTTACCTCTAAAAAGTGAATACTTTTAGGTATTTACATGACTTCCACTCCTCCTCAACTCTAAAAGACCACTCACTCTCTGCAATTATTCACACCACTAAATCCATTTTAAAAAACAAAGATACATACCAATAACATACCAAATTCCCATCCTTCATACTATAAACCTTATAATGGGATAAAATCCATCATTGTAAGGATTTAATGAAAATATAAGTATGATACCCAAAAAGAGGTAATGATCTTCAATAAGCATTCTAATTTTATATCATCCACCAAACCCTTTAATTATTGTTTTAACATTTTGATATAATAACATCTTTATATTCCCAATAATGTTATATTTTTAAGTGAAGTTTATAACCTACAACCACACACAGTTCAATAATATGGGTAACAAAATAATCATTCATATGTAATGTGGACTACCGCCTCACGATCCGATGTAGTTCATTTTTAAATTACCTCCTCTCATGGTTGAAAATAATGATGAATATTTAGTTTTTAAATGACATGTATAATATATATGATTTTATTATGATTATGTGACAATAATATCAATCATTAATTCATGATTTACTTATTTTGGAAATTTTGTTACATCGTTCATTTGTAGGGCAGACTACTGTCTGGCGTAGTGATATGATTCATTCACGCTTTTAATTAAATGTGTTAAGTTATATTTTAATAAAAATATATGACATGTGTGAATTAATAATTCTACTAATATATATGTATATCGTTTAAATTTCGATATTTCAATATAACATGAAAATGGAAACATTATTCATGTGTATATATGGCCTACCATTTCTATGAAAAGTGTATTTAATTTATTATCACTGGATTTTATGGATTAATATAAATACAAATATGCTAAATTTATATTTTATTTATTTATTTTATTATATTTTGGATATAATTAAATAATGATCTATGTAACAGGATAAAAAATAAGAAGTCAAAACATGTTTTACCCAAAAAATAACTTTAACATGGAATTGTCATCAAATTTGTAATAAAGGTCATTAGAAAATAATATATGGTCTGATATATATTATCATGATTATATAATATATATATATATATAATAAAAATATATTTATTATATTGGAGGTTTAATGAGTACGATGAAATCCATGACTTAAGGTAAGCCAATTTCTAGCCACACATTTATTTCAAAGAGACTTATTCCATATTTACCACTCATTTCCTTTCTGTAATGTATCTAATACCATATTACATAACATATTAGTAATCTACCTCGTATTATGATAACTAATGTTTCTATTTAAGTAATTCTTTCATGGATATTATTATTCAAATGTAACTTTTGTGGAAAGGTATTTTTGTCTCATTTTTCCTTCATTGATACATATAATAGGTTTTACTCCAATAGTCTCATATGAGGCATAAAAATTTCCCATTTTACTTGAAATAGCATGATGTAGTTTATTGTCATTATATTTTATGTTTCATATAATTGTATTCATTCAGGGGTATTATTTTTCAATGTTTCCAAAGTGGTAAGAGTGTTATGTTACAATCTCATCATTTACATGGATTGTTTATTATTATAATTCCATTAATGAATTCATATGATTTATCTCTAATGATAGTCATTTATTGTATTCTCCTATGGTTATTAATTATAATTTCTACAAATGGTACCATTATTTTCACTTTTTTACCTAATATAAATGAGAATATGTTTTTAAAAAGACATGACATTATTTCATTGAGTTTCAATCCATTTTAATCCAAAAAAATGTTTTCTAAAAATGTTTTAAAAAATTTAATAAACACATTTTTATATTAATTTTATAAATTTTTTTAATTATAATATGTTTTTAATAACGAATCTTCCTGTCATTTTCAAAAACAATTCCAATTTTTCATTTTTGATAATATTTAAACAGAAATTATTGTTAACATGCATGACATGAATAATATTTCTTATTGTAAGGAACAATCAATGATATAAAGAATATATTAAAAGGATTCAAATTTATTTTAAATGAAAATTCATTCCTTAATATTTTGGATATTTATATATTTTATATAAATTATTAAATGGATTTTGAAAATTCATTATGTCATAAAAATAATTTTACATAAATTAAAAGATATTCTCCTCATTAAATCAGTAAAATGAATTTTAAAAATTTTATTATGCATTTTCAGTGATATTTTATAAATAAATTTAATTATTGAATGTATATATATATTAAAAATGAATTTATATAAAAATTTATTTTCCACATGGAATGTTTTAAATGATCGATCTAAATTAATTTCCTTCTAATATAAAATATTTTGATGTTAAATATGGCTTACTGGGGACATTATATAAATACACTATTCGTATTCTTTATCTAAATGGTTATTTTTCTATAACAGAATGTTGTTTAGGAAGCCAATTAATCTTCCACGGGTTATACCATCATAAATTTTTTATGAAAACTAGTTATTTTTTCTATGATTATGCTATTATTAAATGTTGAAATGATTAGAAAAACTATAAATTTCATATAGTTTATGATATGATTAAATGATTATGAAACTCCATTTACATCATTAGATATGATGTGATGATTGTTTTATGAACATGTAGCAAAAATATGTATAATTTTTCCTGTGACTATGAATAAATTATTACTATGAATATTATTTAAATTATAAAAAAATATTGGTGTGGTAAATATCTCTCTCAAATTTACTGGGTAATGATTTATATATCAAGATATAAAAAGAATTTTTTATGGGAGTGAACTAGGTTCATTAAGGGATATTTTCCAATATGATTTCTTGCGGAGTAGCCCAGTCCCACAATGAGTAGTGGTATTCCACTGAGTATGGTTATGGGTCCTGCCATAGAGTTGTAGCATTAGAAAATGGAGTTCATGGGAGTCATATATGCCTCAAAACAAGGCACAAAAGATTTCATCCCAATATCAAAGTAGGTACATGAGTGGTTACCCCTAGTATAACATTTCATGAATGTCTTGGTGGGTATCTTTCACTTATTCATTTCAATGGTTACATGTATGAGACCATTTTATGCCTTATGCCAATATTATTCTTATCTATCTAATTATCTTTATTTCCCTTATGATTCATGTCGTATGCACTTCAAATATTTATTGCATGATTCATGTTTGAAATATATGATGGGTTATGTTTGAAGAACATAAGTTATATTCATGATGGAATAAACTTCTCTTATATTATTCTTTCATTTGACTATATATTTATATCTCATATTTTTACCCTTTCTGATAATTTGATCTCACCATTTCATATATTTACTTTCCTCAGGTGATAAATAAAGGGTTTAGGTAATTGTACTAATGTGTAAGATCATTATGGGATAAATTGAAGATATTTCATGAATTATATAAATTTTATTCCATGTTTCCAATGGAACTAAACTATTATGGTCCTCAATCATGTGATTGTGTAACATTTTTAATATTCGTCATATAATATTTAATACCCATGTATAACAATCCTACGTCTCTATAGTTGGTATCAATGTAAAAATTTAGCTATCCATTGGAAACTTGGATGATAAAAATTAATTGAGATTCCTAGGGATATTTATAAATATATGTCTAGGGATGTATGTAATTATTGGAAAAAGGTTGATTTAAATTATATGAAAATTACATAGAAATTTGGTAGTTGGTAGAGTTAGTGGTTTTCATGCAGTCAAATCTTTGTCTAGACATGATAAGTGTATGTGGATTTGGTAGAAATATAGCTAATGGTAAAAACACTAAAATGTTTTATTGAGCTAAACTTGATTTGGAATTGGTGCACGATGACCGGCGTTGATGCTTACCTATATTGACACACCAAAGGGATGTCATATGGAAATTCACTAACTCTTTATGAACCATCATGAATAATTTAAATAGATGCTGAATTTAAAAAAATGTAGGGAAAAACTAAGGTTTCATAGAAAAATTATAAGGTGTTTATATTTAGACATCCTATAAGGCATTTTTCATTATATTTTAGTATTCTACTATGATTACTACTTATCACAATATGTTTTTCGGTCTTTTTCAATAGGGGGAACTGGAAATACCTATATAATAGTAAATGTGATAGAAAATTTTCTTATTGGGCATCCAAATAGGATGATTAATACAATGATGAATGTTTCAATTATTCCTAATCAGTTTTCAACGACCATGATTGATAATATAAATATGAATATACTATCATACATATAAAATAAGTGAAGGAAATAGTTCATTGGGAGTTATGGAAGTGGAGACCATGTAGAAAAGATGATTATGACTCCTTGGTGATGGTAATGTGGGACAAAACAACCAAGTCGATGTATTAGAGGAAATGGAAGATATTATTACATTGGAAAATAAGGACATAAAGAAGGTTACTGCAAAGGGGAAATGAAAATTTCATTAATGTAATATTAAGGAATATTGTTCTATAATATCAAAAATATTTAATTCTTTAGATGTAGCGGGTATATTAACTAATCAAATTCATGTCCTAAGTAATGATATCATTACCACAATCATCAAGGTGGTTTGAATCATGGTTATACTACTACAAATGAAGATAATATGAATGACCTACAGAGGAAAAGAGGTATTAAGGATTAAGAGGATGAATCCTGGTAAATATTTTGAGAAGGAAGTTGTGTGATTGAATAACTTATTCATAGGTATTGAATAATTATTATATATATATAAGGATTGTTTGGAATAATTTTTCATTAAAATTCAAATGATTATTTTTAATGACTCTGATGGTGATGAAAATTGAATCAATGAATAGATTATATTTTAAAGAAAACAAAAGATAAATGATAGGCAACACATAATACGTTCATAATGTTGGGAATATTATTTTAGTTTGGATAAATATTTGGTAGATAAGAATTAATTAAAATGGATAGTACTGATTACCTTGGAATAGATTAATGATTTCTTAACAAATTAATTTATGGTATCATGGATGGAGTATAAAAAATAGTAGATTTATTGAATAGTTATAAGATTTTTTTCTGTATAAGAAATGTTGATGAAAATATGTTTTCAATAAGGTTTTATTGAAATTCAGGTTATTACAATGATTCAAGCGAATGCATGATAATGGTATTGCCATATTTGGTAAGTGAAAAGAAATAGAAACATTTTATTATATGGATGACTAATATCAAGTTATTTTTAAGAAATTTAATTCCCTTCATTTTAAAATTTGAATTTTTAAAGGGTTATAAGCTAAATAATTTTTTGAATGGTTTATGAGGAACATTGGATTAGGTGTTAGTGAAAAATTCACAGTGTGAATATTTATGCGTATTGGATAATCATCGAACAATTTTTTCCACCATAGATAGAGTAATTGGATATTCATTATACTATGGATTATATGATTTGTTGGCGGTTGAAGAATTGGAAAATCACATTCATTTCATAGATTAAACAATTTGGTAGAAAGTTATCAATTACCAACCAAGGGGTATGATTATTCTAATGAAATGGAATCAAATCATGTATGTTTATGAAAAAATTTCAACTTTATGAAAATAATATTTAAATTAATTTTTTATTATCATTTTTTTATAAAATTAGTGATATTTTCCATGAAAATTTGTTAAATGTATTTTTGTTTTTTACCTTATATGGATGTCCCACATTCAGTTGATCAATATTCTCTATAATTCACCCTTAGTATTTGGGTTTTAGTTTTCTCTTCTACGTCCATGATTTCACTTTCCACCTATGTTCTCATATTTAGTAACTTAATATGTGTTATTCCAAATGAATAAAAACCAAAACCTTTCTTTTTTCAAGATGTTGTTTTATAAACCATGTTTATAATGTGGGTTTCTATGATGAAATTTTCAGTAATTAATCCTTTTATGTCCAAGATGAATTTTTAGGGAGAAATAAAATTTAAGGGTGTCAGAAGGTAGCTCCCAATTATTGTGGGAAATATTATTTTTTCAATTAAATTTAATATTTTTTATATATTTTTTTTAAATTTAATAATTATTTTAGCTTCTATTAAATTTAAAAATGTTAGGTATGCACTACACCAACACTGGGTTTGCATGTGTTACATATGATACCTCATTTTTACAAAACCAAAATATAATTTTAATGTAGTCATTTAAACACGACCGTTATAACCTAGATGTTAAACCTAGAGATTTGAAATTTAACAAATATTATTAAAATATTCTATATAATGTTTTTAAAATAATTTTAAATATATATATTATAGTATTTATTATTTGGTAATTTCATTATATGATTCATAAATACTATTTTCTCAAAAATCAATTTATTGTTTTTTATGACCACCATTGATATTTATTTTTGAATAATTTTAAAAATTAAATTTGGTAAAATGAAATTATTTTTTGAAAAATTAATTTTAAAATTATTTTAGGGTCGATTTTTGTCATAATTATTGAAAGGATTCATGTTTTAATGAATAGTGAGAAATTTTGTAATTCTAACTAAAAACATCATTTCCATTTTAATAAACTAAAAATAAAAATTATATTTTTAAATTGTTTTATGTTAAATAATATTAATAATACATCCATTATTATAATTTGGTTATTTTTAATTAATTTCATATTTAATTTAAATACAAAATCATTCAATCTTTTGACTATTTTCTCTTTCAATACACGCTTTCCCATCACATATATATGATCAATTTTACATTAAATTTGGCCACTTATGTGAAATAAATTTGGAATAATGGATTCCATATTATTATTTAGAATAATTTATGTTCTATAATAGGGTAAAATTAATTTGTGAACAAAATATATTGTGAATTTAGTAAAAAATAATTATGATGGTTATGGTAAAAATGGGGTTATTTGGGGTTAAGATATGAATAAAAGGGTTAAAATGATATAAATATTTTTCCAAATTCCATTTTATTGAAATATGTATACCATTAAGAACATTGTATCAGTTTTTATGAGTATTTGGAACACATTACCATGAAATTGACTTATATAATAAGTTAAGTAATGAAAAATACAAAAATGAACATTTTCCCTTATAATTTCTAGAATTATTTGGTATAACGAATATAAATATATAATTTTGGTTAAAAAAATTAGTTTTATATATTATTAATTATTTCTATATTTGTAAATTTTTTGAATTCTTTATAGATGGATTAATTACTTTAAAAACGGATGAAACAACAAAGCCGTATTTACTTATATTAAAATAAAATAAAATAATTGATAATAAGAATTTTATGAATGAACAAAATTTAATCAATTATTGTATTAACTTAATTTTATAAATGAATATATGAGTTTTAAAGTTTTTGATAAAAATATATTGTAATTCAATATTTTTCTATTAATTTTTCAAATTCAAATTAAATAAATAATATCGAAATTTACATTAATGATAATTAATAATAAAAGATATTTTATTAAATGATTTTGAATTGATAAAGATGCTATATTATTCCAAGTGATTTTTTAATGTTAATAAATATCCAACATTTTTCCTTTGATTCGTAAATTGTTATTTTATAATGAGTATATTGACCATTAAATAGTAAAAACTCAATTATTGCGGTTAAGGATGAAGCAATGTTTTTGAGTGTTACAAGAATTTGTGTTAAAATTAACATCCATTACACACGTGATTTATAATTTATAAATTAGATATAACATTTATAATTAATGGATAAATATAATATATGAATGATAACTTTAATTTACACATATATGATAAATTACTTAAATTTACAAAACTAGTTACCTTATTAAAAAAATAAAATAATAAATATAAGTATACATAGATGTTATAGAATGATATGTTTAAAAAATTTGTTTCATTGGTTGGGGGATTTATTAATTTAATATATCATAAATCCACAACATTAATTATCATATATGGAGCCACTTGAGGTAATATTGACCTCCCAATAGTGAATACTTTTTAATATTTATAAGAAGATCACACCTCCTCAACTATAAAATAGAACACACTCTCCCAACATTTTGACACCAGTAAATAAATTTTCATTGACCATGATATGAAAAAATACCTTATAAAATTCATTAATAGAATCCTATATGTCGTAGTCTATGGTGAAATATATCTTATAAAGGATTTGTTATAATGTAAAGTAGGATACCAGAATAAGATGTAAAGATATTTAACAAGAATTTTGATTTTACATCTTCTTCCATATACTTCAATTAATAATATAACATGATGATATATTTTTGGGAAATGTGAGTGTTTATTCTCTTTGATTTTGACAAAATCAAATTAAAAATAATAAAATGAAGGTGATTTACATTTGTCACAAACATGTAGAGGAAGCATGTCTATTGGAACATTGTTTAAGTATGTGTCTTCCTCTTTAGTGACTCCTTTAGTTGTAAGTCCATCTGAAATAATATTTTCTTCCCTAAACGTGTGAGTAATGATATAGTTAATAGTTGAGATTAGTTCAACACATTAGACCCACTTACAAATAAAATTCAATGAATTATGTATCTAACCCATTATTATGGAATGAATAATAGTCTTTGTTTCAAATTTCAACAAAATTTTATTCTAATTCCTCTGATAAACAATGTCAACCGCTCTAATGACCCCCCACATTTCAACTTCCTAGACAGTCGCATGTCCACATGGTCCACATATGTATTCCACTACATCCCCATTATGGTTCCTGAAGACCACCCAAAATCCAAATGGTCTTGGGGTTCCCTGTGATTCCCCATTTGTGTTGAATTTGATCCATGCAAAGAAAGGGGTCGGAAAAAGTACATACATCGTGCCTCACGGCATTGGAAAAATACCTCTAATATTTAGGAACTTAAGTATCATGATATATGTCACTGATGTGTCACAACAACCATTGACCTTGATTATTTAATTCTTCACTACCACACATATCGATATCGCTACAACAGACTAAAAAAAAATGATCCATGTTGTGGATGGAATTATTTCAGGCTATCCAAATGTAATGTATTAATTCAGTGCATGAATCTCTAAATAAAGTAGAGACCTTATCCGACAGAAGTTTTCTAAAAAGAATATTTAAAAAAAATATTAAATAAAATGTTTGAGAAGGATGGATTTAAAATATATTGAGAACAATTTTCCAAAGTCAGGATGCAGTCTTGTAGGATAATAACATGTGATGCACGTCCTCACAAAGATGATGACATAGGACGAACCTTAAGCATATGTAAATTCCAACACATAAAAGATTATCATCCAATGGGACCTTATTGTAATGGAGTCTCCAATGTAATGTAAACCTATAATGAGACATCCAATTTTCTTTCAAATCACTAATTTATTTCTTCTCTCATTAAATCAAATGCTTATAAAATTTCTTGGAGTCAATGATCCCATTCAGTGACCATTCCTAGTTAAGGAGGTCCACTTGATCTTTTAAATCATGACTTTCAACAATAGGGGAAATATTTTCTATGAGGTCCTACAGATGTTTTAGTTGTTATTTAATTGTTACATTGCTATAAATATTTTGTTCTTCAAGATCATTACTATTAATGAGTGTGGATCTTATCCAATTAGCATGCCAAAATCTAATGGCGAGTTAACATTTTTTAGCCGGTGTGAATGCCAAATTACTTTCTATAAATAGTTCTCAGTCCTAGCCAAATGGATTATTCAATATAACATGTTCCCCTTGAAATTAATTGATAAATAATCCTCCATATGAGGAACTGTAAAGAGGTATAGTTAGTACTAATATGATAATATATAAATTTTTATATCAAGGCCTGATTGAAAAGATGCATATTCTTAATGCCTAGACTACTGAGCAATGGACGGAGGTAACACTGACTCCAATTAACTGTGATGATCTTCCTCTTCGTCAAACATCCACTCCAAAAACATTTCTCCATCTTTGAGTACATTTACATGATTATTAAAACATTCTATATATACACCATAGAGGAGAAGACATGCTTTGAGGTTGCCACATTATTGTAAAGGAAAAAAACACAGTCCAATTGACAATGAATTTCTATTCCAAGAGGCAAGTGTCTTTCTAATTTGACATATGGAACTTGGGAAATGTGATAGATGAGGCTTTACCCAAAGCAATGTCACCCCAATGTAAATAAGATGGAGTGATCCCTCCCTTATTCCATGATAATGAATGAGGTGATACTTCCTTGAAGTTGGAATACTCTATCCATAATAGAAGAATGATTTTCTCCAGCTAATATACTACTATGAGGAACTTTCATAATTGGGGAGTAATTTTATGAGATAGTTGATGTTTATATTTTAATCCTGTGTAAAAATGAAATTTATATCAAAAAAAATAAGTGGGATGGAGTATAGATACCCTTAGACACATTTATTGTGGAAATTTATCCATTGTATTCTATTTTGAGAATAATTCTACTCAAATATTCTTCAGTAAGCAAAAGATAATTGATTAAAGTGGATCCCCCTGCCTTAGCCCATGGAGCAAGTGAAGTACCCTTCCGGTGATCAATTAATAATAACTGAGATATGAGCTAACTCAGGAAGTGTTTTAATCCAACAAATGAACATCACACTAAAGACAAATCTATAATGAATATGGCTTATGATACCCCAATACATTGTTTCAAAGGCCTTCATAATTTCATGTTTAATAACAAAATTTCCTCCCATAGTGGTTTTCTTACGAAGACTACTACAATCCATGGTAGAAATCAGGAACACTTCAATATTCTTCCCATTAACAAAACCAAATTTTTCATTGATATGATATTCTCATAAACTAATGTATGTCCATTATACATGATTTTTGTAATTACATTGTGGATTTTATTGATTGGGGGCACATTAATTTATTAGTTTATATCACCTACATTCTACACCATTGGAATAAGATCAATAAACTGGGAATAGAACCCAATATTAAGACATCCACCTCTGAAAACATTTGTTACAAGAATGAACATCTCATAATAAATTATATCCAAATATAATTGTAAAAATTATTTTGTGAACCCATCACATCCTGATGGAAAATGTTTTTGAGACCAAATACTACATCCATAATGACAATGTCCATTGAAAATGATTTGAGGGCCTGATTAATCTTTTTAAGAATCAAATTAAAAATAATTTATTCTCTTATAATTTCATTCCATGATGGCCCATTGATGAGATTCAAATAAAAGGATACAATATTATTGTAATTTTCCTATCTATAATATAGAATTCAATCTCCATCCTTGATAAGTGAAGGGTTATATTCACTCTCCTCAACTTTTTAAGGTAATTTAATAACATAGTATTCATGTCACCTTCATTAATCCACTTGAATTTGAAGATGTCTTTATTGATACTATCTCTGAGTTTCATAAGTTTTTCATCCCTGCAGACCACTAAGCCTCTAGGTTCTTGGCATTAGTGAAGTGGGACTTCGTGGAAGATTCTTTAATGTCATGAAAATAGCATTCAATACCATTGATTTTTGTATCTGGGGTTCTGAATTATTCCTTTAACCATTCTATAAGTTTATTCTTGATCAATTTCAGTTTGTGAACACATATCAGAGGGTTTCCTCTACATGAAGAAGAAGCCTAAGTATCCTTCACAATCCTTAGTGAATCTGGGAGATAGGCCAAAGCATTGTTGAATTGAAAGGATATTTGTTTTATCATTAAACATGAGAGCTAACTTATCAAGAAAGGGTGATGGTCAAAATTATTCTTTGTAAGCGTAACACATGAAATACATTTCTAGGAATCAAGAATAGAATTATTCACATAGGCTCTATCAATTATATTATCCTTCAATACATTTAGGTTTATTCTATGCCATGTGAACATGGAACCAATTATATTGACTTCAACCTACCCGGATTCTTCAATATAGTCTCAAAATTCCATGGTAGATATAATATTTGTCGCTGGAAAAATTTTCTGATCCACTTGTATTGTTGCATTAATTTCACCAGTGATTATCCATGAACCTATCATATATTTGGCAAGCTGATGTATCTTCCCCCAAAGCACACTCTTGTCAACATAACTGTATTGGGAATACACAATAGAGCATCACATTTTCTTACCAGATTCCATGAAAATACATGTGTAAATCTGGTCATCTTGATCAATATTTTTTTGAATAATCAACAATATTATGAGTCAATAGCCAAAGCCAATTTTGGATTGAAATAGATTGGTTGGTTCCTAAAAAAGAGTATCCGGAACATCCGAATGTATTTCCCAAATTTTTTGAGTTAATCTGTTGTTTTGAAATTCCAAGAATTTCATGTTTATATATTCATGTAAGGATCCTGAAAGAAAAATTTGAGTTAGGGTTTTCTATGCCCCAATAGTTCCAAAAAAGAATCCTTGTTATCATTTGGACTTAGGGGTGTAACCTTCTTTTTCCCCAAATGCCTCTTTAATTTATTTGGTGTTCCTACCTATAAAGAAGATGTAGTAGTAGTAGGTAAATCATTCCTATACATGCTAATCTACATTTTATTTAAATCAAGGATTTCCTACTTTTTAGTCTCTTTCTTAGTGTTATCCCCACTACTTCAATCCTCCTCGACCTGGGCACAGTTGTCCCCAAGACATGTTATAGCAGCTATAATTGTATTAGATTACCCTAAAGTTGAGCAATGCAATAAAAACTATTCATTCATCTTAGAAGTAATGGAGTCCATAAGGAACTCTTCAACCAGTATATCAAGTGGGTTGTGAATCAATATGTAGAAAATTGCAGAAGTATATAAATAGTGTCTTTAATAGGGATGTTTTTCTCATTATTAGCATAACATGTAGTATTCCCCTCAATGCTGCAAGATTTTTTTCCTCATCCTCTATATGTTATTCCTGGAAAGGACATGACTTGTTATCCATGTCGATGATCCTTGATTCCATGTAAAAGCTCTTTCATTTCTCATTGACCATCATATCTACCTTCTTTGGGTTTGTAACCTTCTTCCAAACTGAAGTAACAAGTGTAGGATTAAATGGTTTCTTAACAACCGGTCATTCTTGGATGTCATGGCCTACATGATGATATAAAATCCTTAATATCATCCTTATAGTAACATGTTTTTATGTCATGGGTAATACTGAATACAAATAACACTTCCGTCAAATTGTTTAATAAATTAGAATTTTTTTTGTATGATTGACTATAGACTCATGAACTGATGTCTTCCATTTTTTACATTACCACATGAAAAGGATAGATATAATTATGGATATATAGATTTTATAATATATATATTTTTTTATATTTCTAATGTTATTACACTTCAAGAATTTTTCTATCACACATATTATCATGCTTTTCATTATGTTGAAATACAATAATGTTTTGTATGTATACAATCGAATACCGCCACCTGAACTAATGTGATTCATTCATACATTTGAAGGATTTTATTAAAAATGTGTTTAATAAACATATTTAATATATACTACATAATAACACGACTAGAATATATACATATATATATATATATAACATTTACATTTCATTATTTAAATACAATAAGAATAAGTAAACTATGTTTATAGGTACATGTGACCTAATGTCTCTTTCAAGGTGTATTCCATTTCCTATAACTAAATTTTATTGATTAATATACATACATATATATAAAATATTTATTATATTTATATCATGTTTCACATTCTTGGGATGTTGAAACCCTGATCAAAGTTAGAGGGAAAAATTGAAATCCAAAATAAATATGAAAAATAAAGTAATTATTACATGAAACATAACATTAAAATTGAATGAATATATATTTTTTATGTTTAAAAAATTTACATTTGGGTTATGAGAGAACCAATCATGGCAAATACAAACCAAAAAACAAGAAAACATATGCCGGTCAAGGATCCATGCCAGGGGCACAACCCAACCAAAAACTAGAGGGAAGCAATGGGCCCTGAAACATGTCCCTTCACCACCCCGCACTGTGACTACATCACATATCATTCCTTGAGCATGAAGACTCAACACCATCAATCACAGATGCCCCTCCATACATAAAATTTATATTGAATTGTTATCAAACATGTAATTAATGATTATAGAAAATCATATATTCGATGATATAGAAATGTATTATTATGTAAGATTTTTATAATAAATAGGTATTTATTTTAAAGGAGTTTGATTGAGTAAAATGGTGTCAAGACTTATGGTAATGGTATTTTGAGTCTCAATTTTATTTCTAAGAGTCTTATTCCATATACGCCACTAGTTTCCTTTGTGTGGTGTATATTCACCCCCAGGAAAAGATATATCTTGATGGAAACTTATGTCAATATAATTAATTTTTTATTGATTCTATTGTTGAATGGGTATTATGATTCAAAATTTAATCAAGCAGTAATGTAGTTTTGTCTAATGTTTCCTTCATTGAGTGATATGGTAATATTATAAACCCATATTCTTGTACGAGGTGTGTATGCATCCCTTTTTCATGTAATATCATGAATTTATTTATCATTATGATATTTAACATTTCAAATAATTTAATTATTTCATGGGAATTATGTTTTAAAGATACCATAGTGGTAATGATTTTAATAAAGAATATCACCATTTATCAAAATTGTTTATGATTGTGCGCTTAATGTTGATATCATACGATATATCTCTCATGAAACACATATATTTTCTTCTCCAATCGGTATGCAATAAATTTTCATGTAATAGTACCATTTTCTACTCCTTGGTACATAAAATATTTAAGAATTTGTTTTACGAAAAGAAGATATTATTTCTTCCGTCAAAAATCGATTTTCATCCAAATCCATGTTTTATAATCAATTTATCAAAATTATTTTTAATATTTATTTGAAATTATTTTTACCCATTCATAAATTTATAGAAAATTTTCAAACAGTAATATTTATGTCATTTTCAAATAAAATCCATGATTGGATTTTACAACAAATGTTACAAGAATGATTATTTTTTACATGAATGACATGATTAATATTTCCTACGGTCACGACTACTCAATTATTTCAAGTTTCCCTTACAATTCTCCAATGTTATCTTCAAATAATCTTTTTTCCCAATTTTTTGGGAAATTCCTAGATTTTAAATAAATGTGGAAAATTATTTTTAAATTGTATTATTTTTTATAAATATTATTACAATGTATAAATGAAATTTTCTTGATGAAATATTTTTAATTATTTTAATTCTTTTATCATATTCTTTCAAGGTTTTTGAGGAAGAAATATATTTTCCAAAAGGATCTATATTTTACAAATTATTTTCATTGAAACGATGTTTTCCTCAAGAAATGTTTTTATCAAATTGAAAAAAATAATTTTCATGTAAGATTACATAAGATGATGTTACCTATTTTTTATAGTGGATATGATCCATGTATACCGTTCTTATTTTTTTAATGTTTTATGTCTACAATGGAATGTTGTTTATAAGTACTATTTCTCCATTATAGATCATACAATGTTTTCATTCTTATGAAAACCACTTCTTTTTCCAAGCATTATACTATGATTAAATGATGAAAGGATTATGAAACCTATCTATTTTACAAAGGTTATGATAGATTGAAATTTTCATGAAAACCATTTCATATAATTTAATATTATATGATGAATTTTTTATGATATTGTAGATTTATATTTATGAGTTTATTTATGTGATGGTGGTAATGTTAAAACCATGTATGTCAATTATTTTATAAACAATGATGGAATATATGTTATAAAAAATATGAGATGTACTTATATCTCCCTCTAATATATTGGATAAATATTTATATCTAATGACATAGAAAATACTTGAATGGGGAGTAAATCGATTTAATAGAGGAAAATTTCTTCTATGATGGATTGGGGAGTGAACCCTTTCAATTATGATGAATGGGATAACACTAAAGATGATGGTGTTTACAACCGAGGAGGTCTAGCCATTGAAGATAAGGTAACTCATGAGGTTATCCCAAGAATTAAATAGGGTACATGGTATGTCATATCAAGACCGATGTAGGTACATAGGTGGGTATGATAATCCAAACATATCATAAATGTCTTGGTATATAGGCATGAAATAATATTTTCATTGATTTTGCGTATTCGACAATTATATTTGAGATTCCAATTTTATTTTCTCATGGATCATGATATTTGTTTCCCATATGATTCATGTACTATCAAATTACTTTCATTATACAGTGACTCGTTTTTATAATCCATGATAGGTTGGTTATTAACCTCATAAGTTATGTTCATGATCACATACCCTTATGGTTATATTTATCTTTTATATTATCATAGATTAAAATGTATTTTATTTACACTTACTAAGAATCAAGGTTCACCATTCTGTAAGTTTCCATTCCCTTTGTAATGAATAACCGTTTACATAGAATTAATACATATGAATATTTTTATGGGGCATATTGAAGATCATTCATGAATTAATATGATTGTTTTTGAGGTTTCAAGAGGCACTAAACTATTACAGTACTCATGCATATTTTTATTCAATGTTTATAATATTAATATAAAAATATGCAATATCAATGTATGATAATCTAAGGATAATATTCTATTTAAAATTATTTTTTTATACATTATTTATAGGTTAGTTTTTTATTTAATGAATAATATTTTATTTTTAAATTGTTATGCTTTTGTTTTTGTACCAATGTTTATTAAATCTATAAATTGAACCATTAATCCTTGTTTTGGATTGTTATGTCACAAATGTTTCATCATCCCACAAATAATTTACTTGCTGGAATCATTTAATTAAATTTAAAAAAATATAGGACTTCTCATTGGGGAAATTCGAAACTAGGTACATCCATTTTCATTAGTAAAATAAGAATTAGTATAAATAAATAATTATTATGTAATTTAAATTTATTTCATTATGTTTTATAAAATGGAACCAATGTGTGGTGATTATTTAATCAGATTGGACATAGTTTTTTTTATTCCATGGATCTTTTAGATGCAATTGATATTTTTTGGTTTCATAGTATCACTAGGGTTTTAACCCTGGAATCTGGTCTATTCGTTTGGTAAAAAGATACTATGATTACTTTTAATTAACATTCTTATAAAGTATGCATATATTTTTTAAATTAGTTATGTTTCGAATAATTTAATATGATAGATTTAGTAGACTAATCAGAGTTGATTTATGTGAATGATTAGTCCAAATTTGGTTAATTATTAACTTCAACAGCAAGGTTTTATACTTATTATCTTCTATTTCTTCTTGTTGAAATTATTAAATATTTTTAAAAAGTTAATTAATTAGGAGGATAATTTTCACCTTATTGTGTCAATGCCTTTGATGATAGTGTCTCTAGTACTCATGGGGAGTCTTCCTCAGATGATGATTAAATAGGAGTATTGTGTGGGGAACACAAGGGGTGAATGCATCTATTGATTTAGATATGAGAGAAATTCTCATAGGAGAACTAGGGGTGGTGTAGTATATATATTTCAGTTTGGGTCGAGAAGTCAATATAGGGTTTAAAGGATAATAGGGGTAAGAAAATTATAATGTGGACCAATCGACGGAGTGAGTATGTCTTAAACCTATTGGATGTTAATTGCTTGAGCATGGACATCATTGAGTAAATTTTAGGAAACCATGGAGACACTTTTATTTGAAGATGACATTTAATTACATTTAATTTAATGAAAAGGAAAATATAACTAAAACATATCTCTATTACTAAAAAAATTATATGGGGATATTTAAGATATCTCTTAAACTATAAATAGTTATTATAAATAAAAAAATTCCTACATCATGGTATTTTATTTATAATTTTTATACATTAAATAAATAAAGTTAATTATGAAACAATGGGGATGCATTTATTTCTTCCTTAATAATGGATTCAATATTGACCTAGATAAAGGATATATTAGATATATTTCACTTATTTATTTTTTCTAATAGGGACTATGAGCTATATAATTTAATTCTTATGCCTAATAAAGTAATCATAGTATTCATTGATTGAAATCAAAATGTGATTTGAACCTACCATTAGAAAATGAATTTATTATTTCATGCCCCAAATAACCCCAAACTTGATATTTATCTCTGTTTGAAGTCCATGGAAGAAAACATCCTAGAAATGTTACTATAAAAATCAATGAATTCAATGGCTTGAAATTTATTCATATATTCTGAAAAATTATCACTAGCTATATTATATTTTTGTTTCTTATAAAAATTAGACAGAAATATGTAAAATACTTATTGTTATTTATTGTTTTCATTTTTATCCTTTTTTATCAAAATTCTCTATAAAATAATCAATCAAAATTTTCTAACTGGATATTATTAGAAAATTGTTCGCAGTTCTAGTTTTTTATTCTTGATTAATTATGGAATTTATTTTAGATGACAAGTTCTATTATGTAAATTACTGTAATTAAATTATTAAAATATTTTTGAATGAAATGTTATTTAGGAATTTAGATATCCGATATAATCCATATGATCAAAATTTATCCCTGAATGGTTTTCTAGGTATTGGGGCTTAGGAAGAAAATATCACATACATATTACGATAAGAAAGTGTAAAGTCAAGGGGAATTTATTTTTTGTCTCTCCTATCATAGGTAATGTCCTACAATTAGGATGTAGAGAACCTCCTTAACTATGATTAAGCCTACATTAATTACTAGGATTTTCCAAAATTATGGATCTTTCACAAATTGTACATGGTGATGTTGGGGAGATTGTACATGAGAAAAGGGGATTGGTTCTACCTTTTTTATTCATTCATCTTAAATATTTTCAAATGATAGTACAAGTGGAAATTTTTTTAACTATTGTTAATGCCTTTTATAAAATATGTTTATGAATATCATTTATATAATTTGTACTAGAACATTATTGAGTAGCATCAATTATGTTCATTACTAAAATAGAAAGAACTACCTTTATACCCCGTTATTTTATTGTTATTATTGGTAATATTAGACTCTACGTAGTTTTTAGTAAATTTGGTACTATTAGAAATGGGATAATTATAATGATTTTTTAACTTTTTTTTTTATCAAAAATAGGATTTTTAAGTATTATGTTTTCAAGTATCATAGTTATTAAAAATATTTAATAAATTTTTTATAAAAATGATTATTCATTTGAATACTATAAATTTATTTATTAAATTGTTACCAGTGTGTGATGTGAATTTAAAATCGTTAATTATTGATTTACATATATATTAAATGTATTGTAATTTATTAACTTTTCATGGATAAAATATACCATCTATCACCATTAAACTCATATTTTCTAGGCCCTATATTAACTGGATATATTTAATGTTGCATAAGATACAAGCCATTTTTCTTGCACTTTTGGTTTAAAATCGGTGGTTTCCAAATCTACCACATACCATACTCTCATGTTTTGAAGGTTCACACATGAAAATAAAAATAAAAAAAATAAAAAAAATAATTTTATTTATTCACTTCATTTTTTTGTTTTGTTTGAGTTTCATGCATTTGATGAGTTTTTTATTGTTACGCCTATAGTTAATAACTGACACACACATTCGTCCATGTGATCTAGTCAGGTATTCTAAATTTTATCATATTATTTTTTGTACAAGTAATTATCAACATTTTAGGAATTTAATTTTCTACATCATTTATTTATGTGAAACATTTAATAGGTGAGTTAAAAATATATAAGAACCTTAAATTCAGAATTTTTTTTCATTTAGTTAAGTAAAAATATAATTAAAACTAAAATATTTTGTTAATTTTTATTATATTTTTTTTCAAATTTCTCCAGAATAATTTTATCTAAATGTTTTTTATTATGTGTATATTTGAATTATATCGGGAAGGACCCAATGTTTTCACCAACGAATAAAATTATATAAGAAAAATAAATTTATTATTTTCCCAAATCAGAAAAATTTAAACTATTTAGAAGTCAATTTTTTTGATCCCATAGAAGTAATTATAAATATGTTTTCATAAAAACCAATTATAAATCCATTGGAAAAAATTTGTTCCATGGAATTTTGTTGATTCCTTCATTGAATCTACTGCCATCACCATCTAAATTGGGAGGTTAGGAAAGAAGCCATCCAATTAGCGTTGTTGGATTATTGATGTGGCGGTGGGATAAAATCAATGTGAATTAATGAACACTCTGTGTGGATGTTATTTATATAGTTCTACCGGATATTAGACTCATAACCACATAATGAATCATGAGATCTTATAATATTCCTCATTATGAATACCATCAACTCAATTCTTGTTAATAATAAAAAAAACAACTTGTTGATATTTTCTAAATTCATATGTAGACCAATTTTTTTAATCCCATTATTATTTTTCATCTTGAACTACAGTAAGGGTGTGGGATGTGAGAATATTTTTTAGGCTTGGTTGGATATATGAAATTCATTTGTGGAAATGTATGATTAATATTTATTCCCATTTTTTGATATTTTTATAATAAGAATTAATGGAAATGTTGGTAGAGACAATGATTAAATAACATGGTCATATTTACTTTGGATCATTCAATTTGTTTTATAATTATCATATAATAATTATATAACATATATTTAGTATAATTTTATTAACAGATAAAATATAATAATTTACTACGAGATATTATAATACAAAAAAATATTTATAATATAGAAAATATATTTCAAATGGTTATAAATTATAGTATTGCATAAAATTATAGAAATATTTATGCTGTTAATGATATTTTTGAATAAAATAGGGTTTTGGAAGTAATATTATCAATAGATAAATCTATAGTGAAAATTTTGACGAAAACATATCTTATCTATTATTTGTATTATAATTTCAAAAAAAAATCACTTTCAAAATAATAGTTCATGGGATATTTTTTACCAAATATTTAAATATAATGAAATTACATTTTGTAAATCAATTTTACAATGGAAAATAAATTTTACCAATAGATATATAGTTTTTTATAAAAGTTAAATATTTTATTGTGGCCATAAATTCCATACTATGATGTATAGTTATGAATTGTAATTTCATCTGATAAAAGAATATTTTGGTACATAGGGTGTTTCACAAATGATATATTATTAATGAATAAGTTGAGGAAGGATTTTTTTACCTTCCATATTTATAGAATATTAAATTTCTTCCCTCTGATTGGAATGAAATTCTCGAAATAAATCTTTTGTCTATAGTGATGTAGATATGTTCATTTTGAAAAATCCATGAATGATATATCACACATAAAGGCTAATAGAAAATTTATACTACATTCTTGATGATATATGAGGATAATTATGTTACACAATGGAAATTTATATCAGGTTTTTTGGTTGTGAAAAATATTCTCCCTATATTGGTACAATGGAATGTTGCTATATAGTAATCATGTACATTAAGAAAGCTCTCCTAATGACAGTGAGGATGATCCACAAGTTGTTACACACCATGTCATTCCCCAAAAATTTTGTAAATTATTTTTTATATATAACAATTTTAAAAATCGTAATCTCCACTCTAGGAATTAATATTTATTCAAGAATAAAAATATAACACAAAATATTTAATAAATATTTAATCGCAAGGTAAATATTTGATTAAATTAGTATTCAATAATTATTTATCTCTTAATATTCTCTATATAATAAATACTTATATACTTATTAAATAAATAATCTATTTAGTTCAATTATTATTAAATAAAATTATGTTATCCAACTTTGGAGTAAAATTTTTATTTATTCAATAAATAAAAATTGATAAATAACATATAATGAGGTATTATATAAAAACAATGTGGATGAGTATATGGAATATATGTGTGAAGATAAATAATTATTTACATTTCTATAAAATAATATTTTTCATTTTCATATTTAGAGAACACCACTGAATAAAACAATGTTATTATTTTGTTACATGGAATGGGTTTTCTGATTGTTTAATATTTTATTAAATTTCCCTAATGTAATTATTTTGATATGAAACACTAATTGTTTTTATATAAATAGAATTTTATCACAATATAGATGATGTTATTTTTTTCAATAGATTCATCTCAATATCAATCTCCTACTATCATCCTCTCAAGAATGATAATTACAATATAGATTCAATCAAGTAAAAATGAATATGATGTCATAAAATTTGAATAATTCAAGATGATCAGTTGAGCACACTATGTAACACCCCATGTAAATAAAGAATATGACATTTTTATATTTATCCATATTTGTGAATAAAATATTAATATTATTTTAAAGAGGACGCTATGCTCAATGGAATACCCAATACGCAACAACGAGTTTCTTGGGAATCTTATGTTGCAATCTAATAATAAAATAATATTATTTTAAATGGTAGTTAATGCCTAGGCATTTTAATAGCGGAAATGAACAGAACTAACTACAAAATGATTATATATGTTTTTCAAATATTTTTTCTTTTTACAATAAATTTTAGAGGATTAAAAATGTGAATGAATTCAATTTTTAAGCGTAAAAATTCTAATGTTCATTAGAAGGTCGATTAACCGCTTATTGATGGCGAACCTCTTTTAAATCCAATTTTTTAAAATTTTATGTGTTATATTGGACAAAATAAAATTCTTCTTTAGAATTAGAGACATCAATATTTACTTTGTGAAAATTTTTCGTATCTTTCCGATAAAATTCATTTTTTTAATGAATAGTGAAAAATGTTATATTTTAATTCAAAACCTCCTTTTAATATAATTTATTTATATGATTATATTATCTTTTGAATTGTTATTAATGTAAAATTAGAATATATTTTTACCATTTCATCCAATAGTGGTCATTGGAATTAATTTCACTTTGAAATTGGACTTAAACTAGTGTCAATCTTTTAATAGATATTGTTTCATAAAAACATGCTGTTTGTTTTGAAAGCGGGATTTAATTATTAAATTAATTAATGAAACTTATATGTTTTGAATATTGTAAAATAGACATCATTTTTGAGTTTGGAATATCAAATATAGCCTAGGGTGAATTTTTGGTACTTTTTCTGAAAAACTTCAATTTTTGAAGAATAGTGAAACCATTAAGTGGTAGTTAAAGAAACTGATTTTTCGTTAAAATGAAACATTGCCAACTCTGTGTTTCGAATTTCAAAAATCCGACATACATGGTTGTCATTAGCATGTAAAATTTGGTTCAATGGGATTAAAATAATTTTTTGGTGAATTGTAACTTTTATGTTCTTAATCGCGATTAGAGGTAATTAGTTTAATTTAAGGTAAAAATAATGTTTTAATAATGTGAAATGACATAGAAATGTGTCCTACCCTCATTGGATTTGTCATTCCTGACCACTATAATCCATGGGTCAACTTGAGGACCCCATGGAGAAACATTGGATGGAAAATGACATAAATAACCTTTTATTTAAAGTTAAAATAAAAATGTCACAAGCATGAGATGTTTCACTAAAACAATTTTTAAATGGGGTTATAAAAGTCATATTTTTGAGTATAAATATTCACTAGAAATATAAAAAAAATTCCTACATCATGATACTTTTTTTATAATTTTTAGACATTAAATAAATTAAATTATTTATGATATCATGATGATGCAGTGATTACCTCATTAATAAAGGATTTAAATAAAATGAAAATAGAAGGTTAAACCTATAACATAAACATGTAAAAAACATACTGGATGAGTATATTTATAAGTCTTACCACCTTATCCTCCAAATAAATTAATTTGGGACCTTTAAAATCTGAAACTCATTTGAAAATAACGTAACATTTTGTAACTTTACAAGAGTTCCCCTCCTCTCCTCTTATAAAAGGCCCCCACCTCTACCACCTTACCCACAACTCTCAAGCCTTTTTCTCGGCCAAACCCTGCTCATTTTGCCTCTACAAATCCCTATATTACTCTTAGATGCCTCAATTTTGGCAGAAGTCTTCCCAAGAAATCCTTTGAGCTCAAATCAAAAAGATTTACCCAATTTTAAGGTAATGTCTTCACTTGTGTTCTTTTGTATTATTTTTCTTCACCAACCCCCTAAACTCTTTTTATTCATTTCTTATGTAACAACTCCAGTATCTTAAATATACTATGATGTTTTTAAAAGATTAATTCGATCTAAACTTACACACATCTACATCAAAACATTTAAAGAACATACTGTTTCTGTGGATGGCGAATTTCTGCATCACGAAACGATGATTGTTCAACACTCATATAACCCCTTAAAAGGTTGCCATTAAGATTTCACTATATTTATATATGATATATAATATGTTTATTTTTTATTTAATATTCTGTATTTTTCTTTTGTGGCATACATTTATGGTTTCCATTGTGGGTAAACACAATAATTTCATTTTAGGTAGTGCGGACTACCGCCCCCTCAAAGTGATTTGATTCGTTAATGCCGTATGTGGGATGTATAAAGGATTTATTTAAAGTTATTATTTATGATTTCTGTTACATATAAATGATGAATATAATTCTTTAATTTAAATATACATACCTCTCATTTAGTTTTAATTCCATTAATATGACATAGAAATGAAAGTAGCGTTCATTCGTACGTACGGCTTACCGTCTCAATGAACGGTGCATTTCATTTATTACCTCTAAATGATTATGATATATTATAAATACATGTATATTCTGGATATATAATATATATATGATATCCAAATCATTAATATTATTCTGGATATAATGAACCTTTGACCACACGAACAACATGTAATTGTAAGAAGTCCACTTTCGACTTAAGAACCAAATATCGGCAAAACAAACATTATTAAGATAAATGATTACATAATGTTTATAACATGGAAAGAAGTGATATAAAAGTAATAATGAACTTGAAAAAGGTTCTTAAGCAAGTATAAATTTACCCATGTTTATTATTTAGGACGTTAAAGAACGATCGAGTCAAGTCGGACCCGAGGTAAGGGATCCTACTCCTATCTTTCTTTTTTAAGTACACTCTTTTATGTCATTCCTTTTAAGCACATATTTCTTGTGATTGGGATGTTATTTTCTATTACTATTATGGTAATTTTTATTTTAATATGATGATAGACCCTATTGTTTCTCATCAATCCACTTTGGATGTTTGGAGTGGCACCGTTAGGCTGCCGAATTTTCGTAAGAGATCTGACCTCTCTCTTTCTTTTTAAGTACTCACATTTATGTCACTTCTTTTAAGCTCCTCTTTTTTATGTTGGAGGATGTTATTTTAAATTCCTCTTTCTGTAAACATTATTTTAATATGATGAGAGACCCTGTTTTATCTCATCAATACGTTTTTTTGTATGTTTTAAGTGGCGTCGTTAGGCTGCCGAGTTTTCGTAAGGGATTTTTCATCTCACTTTTATTACCATGAGATTTAAGCTACATTTTCCACAATTTCCTTTGAGTGGTTTATGTAATACCCATTATTTTACTCATTGTGTAATATAATTTCATTTATGATCATTTACATCAATGTTGTATTGTCCTTCTTTCACGGGGTGTATGTTTCAAAAGATACCCATGTCGGTAAGGGAACCTTTCACCCTCCTCTTCATAAAACACTTCTTTTGTTATGTCTTTTAATTCACATAAAATTATGTTGGGATATGTTCTTCTATATCCTTAGTGATTTAAATTTTATTTCCAAGTGATGAGATACCCTTTTTATCTCTCATCAACTCATTTTCTAAATTTTGTAGTGACGTCGTTAGGCTGTCAAAATTTTGCAAGGGAACTTCTTAACCCAATTTTGATTCTTTGGGATAATCTTGTACTCCTTGAATATGTCGTTCTATGAATATGTGTGAATAACCACTGATTGTATTACACTTAATATCCTCTTATATTTGGTGTATTAGTTTTTCACACATAATTATGTAATAGATTTATCCTTAATCCAAGGATACCATCTTTGTATGGGACTTCGTCTCAATCTCCTTTCATTGAAGCATATTTTGTTTTTTACACAACCTTCTTTTATACGGTGTGTAAACCCCTTTGACTTTTACGTTTATCTGAAAGGAATCTTTTTTATACAAAGAGTTTTACTAAACGACAAAAGGGAATGTTTTTGTCATACGTATGCAGCGACAACGAATTCTCTGCCACCGTGACCATTATTTGAGTTTCGGCTTCCTCTATAATACATACCATTTTTTAAAAGAAAAATAAATATCATGATTTAATTTTCTTTTATTTTTCTATAGAAAATGGTTTTCATAATATTTTTATATCAATGTGTCGTATTGATATCTTGTGATTGAAAAGTGGAAATGTTATGTTTCCTTTATACATGTTTTATGTGATACGATTATATTATGGTTCTTGTGCATTATTATGAAGACAGGTGGTTCCGTGATAAACTAAGGGTGGGTGAGCCTGATATAGCTCTCTAATGCATTGGGTAACGTGAAGGGGTTAAACGTTAAGGTTTCTCTGAAAAGATTTAGGGAATATACTGTGATGGGTATTCCAAACGTAACCAAGAGGGTTACTCCCTATGTAAGATTGTTATGAATGCCTCAAGTTACCGTTATGTCTTATGATTTCTATGATTTATTCATGATTTTAGGAGGTATATTAAAGTGCTTATGTTTTATGGGAAAAGTATGATTTCATTCTTATGTATACATGTACTCATGTTTCCTTACCATATTTTTGTATCCCTTACTGAGATTTTTATGCTCATCCCAAGTGTCTGAAATGTTTTTCACAGGTCAAGGGAAGGGTACATTATATGATGATAGTGTTAAGGAAGTTTCAATAAATAATCCATGTTTTATTTTAAATATGTTTCCGTTGATTGGAAAAAATGAATACTATCTTTTATGTAACCACTTTGTTTAAATGTGGAATGTAATGCACGTTTTATGATCTGATTCTCTAAAACTCTAAACCTAAAAAGATCCTCAATGTGTAATCTTGTAATAACTCAAGATTAAGTAAGGTTTAAGGATGGGGCCTTATAGTTGGTATCAAAGGTCGGTTTAGATAACTTTAGAGGTTAGGGTATTCTCTAAGCACAAGTGACATTACCATAATGGTTTGGATTTTAGAAAGAGTCCTAGTTTTAGATAAAGTGAATGAGTAAGTATATCTTAGTGTTTTCCTTCCTCATTAGTACATGATGGTATTTTTGATATACTCAGACTGACAATTCTGTTTTTAGTGAATGGATGGATGTAGCAGGCACCAAAGAGACAACAGGTTTGAATGAAACTTTGGTGGTTCTCTGATTAAGATACTAGATAAAATGGGGGATTCAATGAGAAAACGTGTGGTTGTTCTAAACCAACTATTAATGAGTCATGTTCAACCACTTGAACCTTGGTATGATCTGTAATGAATCATGTACGAGATGCCGAATCGATGTGGAAGTTCAGGTAATTATTATGAAGGTATCCATTAGAGTTTATATGATCCTTACTTTTGAGGTAATTATGGGTTATTATTTGTTAGGATGGAAAATGAAAGGCATGAGATAAACTTGAGGTTAAAATATTTTATGATAATTTTTGAAGATTTTATCTCGTTTTGGGGAATGTTTTAAGAATTATATAGTTTTGAAAAAAGGACAACACGCAGACCGTGTGACAACCCATCACCTCAGACAAAGCTGCGGGAATCGAACCCACAACCAAAGTGCGACTGGTATTTATCACCTACCACTGGACTACATTAAGTCCCTAGTTAGTTTCACTAATTCTTTTTAGTTATATGATTTTAGGAATCAAGAGTAAATTTATTTTGGGTTATCTATGGAAATTATTAACCTATCATCGAGGATATGTGATTATGTTAATTACTTTTCAATATGAGAATTTAAGAGCAACTGTTGTTATTTGGAGATAAAAATTAATTTGTACCTTGGAAGACTATGTGACTAAATCCTTCAAATATTTGGGTTTCAATATTAGTTTGGTTTACATTGATGAATTTTATGGGAAAATTTTTTATTAAATGGTCCTCGTTGAACTTTGGGTTTTGTTGGACAAATTTTGGAGATTAAGAATATATTTTCTTTTTATAAAGGGTTATCCTTTTCTGGATTATCTGATCTTGTACTAACCATTTTGGTTTTGGTTTTGGTTAATGTCTAAATACATGGGAAGTATATAGTTCTCTTTTGTGAATTAGGTGATTCTCTTGAAGTTGATTATAGTGAACAAGTCTTCCTAAATACTCGTCTTTTGGAGAAAATATGTGTTTGTGTAAGAAATCTAATAAAATATGAAAGTCAACATGATAAGTAATTATGTTTCCTATTTAATAAATTCCTCAATATAAAAACAAAAATGTTGTCTATTAACTTTTCCTACTGGGGAATCAAATACCTTTTAACACCAATCACAAGTTTGTGATTTTCTTGAGGTTAACTTTCTCCTAAACATGTTTTTATCACTCTCCATCAGAACATGACCCTATGTTTTCTCCTCCATGTCCATGTTTTCCTACATGGAATCCTAGTATGGGTTAACTCAGGTGACCTCTATACTTCTAATTCTTTATTTTAAAGTGATTTTTTACCGACTCTTGTTCCGATGTGGGACTTTCAAGGATGTTTCCGAGCCCAGTTTTAAAATTGCGACAAAGCAATTCCCAAAAGGGGGGAAGGATGTAACACCCCAAGTAAATAAAGAATATGAAATTTTTATATTTATCCATATTTGTGAATAAAATATTAATATTACTTTAAAGGGGATGCTATGCTCGATGGCGTACCCAATACACAACAACAAGTTTCTTGGGAATCTTACGTTGCACTCTAATAATAAAATAATATTATTTTAAATGGTAGTTAATGCCTAGTCATTGTAATGGCAGAAATGAATAGAACTAACAAAAAAATGATTATATATGTTTTTCAAATATTTTTACTTTTTACAATGAATGTTAGAGGATTAAAAATGTGAATGAATTCAATTTTTAAACGTAAACATTCTAATGTTCTTTAGAAGGTCGATTAACCGCTTTTTGATGGAGAACCACTTTAAATTCCACTTTTTGAAAATTTTGTGTGTTATATTTGAAAAAATAAAATTCATCTTTATAATAGAGACATCAAAATTTCCTTTGTGTAAATTTTTTGTATCTTTCCGATAAAGTTCATTTTTTAATGAATAGTGAAAAATGTTGTATTTTAATTCAAAACCTCTTTTTAATATGTTTTATTTATATGATTAGATTATCATTTGAATTGTTTTTAAAGTAAAATTAGAATATATTTTTACCATTTAATCCAAAAGTGGTCATTGGAATTAATTTCACTTTGAAATTGGACATAAACTACTGTCAATCTTTTAATAGATATTGTTTCATAAAAACACGCTATTTGTTTTGACAGCAGTAATTAATTATTAAATTAATTAATGAAACTTATATGTTTTGAATTTTGTAAAATAGAAAACATTTTTGAGTTCAGAATATCAACTATAGCTTAGGGTGAATTTTTTGTATTTTTCTGAAAACTTCAATTTTTTATGAATAGTGAAACCACTAAGTGCTAGTTAAAGAAACTAATTTTTCGTTTAAATGAATCTTTTCTACCTCTGTGTTTCGAATTTCAAAAATCCTTCATACATGGTTGTCATTATAAATTAAAATGTGGTTCAATGGGATTAAAATAATTTTTTGGTGAATAGTAACTTTTATGTTCTTAATCGCGAGTAGAGGTAATTAGTGTAATTTAAGGTAAAAATAATGTTTTAATAATGTGAAATGACCTACACACATGTCCTAACCTCATTGGATGTTTCATGACCGACTAATAAAATCCATGGGTCAACTTGGGGACCCCATGGAGCCACTTTGGTTGGAAAATGACATAAATAACTTTTTATTTAATGTTTATATAAAAATGTCACAAGCATTAGATGTTTCACTAAAACAATTTTTAAATGGGGTTATACAAGTCATATTTTTGACTATAAATATTCATTAGATATCTAAAAGGATTTCCTACATCATGATATTTGTTTTATAATTTTTAGAAATTAAATAAATTAAATTATTTATGACATTATGATGATGCAGCGATTACCTCATTAATAAAAGATTTAAATAAAATGAAAAGATAATGTTAAAAATATAACATAAACTTATCAAAAACCTATTGGATGAGTATATTTAGAACCCTTACCACCTTATCCTCGAAATAAATCAATGTGGGACCTTTAAAATCCGAAACTCGTTTGAAAATAAAGTAACATTTTGTAACTTTACAAGAGTGCCCCTCCTCTCCTCTTATAAAAGGCCCCCAACTCTACCACCTTACCCACACCTCTCAAGACTTTGGCTCAGCCAACCCTACTCATTTTGCCTCTACACATCCCTCTATTACTCCTAGAATCCTCACTTTGGGCATAAGTCTTCCCAAGGAAGCCTTTGAGACCAAATCAAAAAGAGTTACCCGATTTTAAGGTAATGTCTTCACTTGTGTTCTTTTGTTTTATTTTGCTTCTCCAACCCCCTAAACTCTTTTTATTCATTTCATTTGTAACAACTCAAGTATCTTAAATATAATAGGATATTTTTATAAGAATCATTCGTTCTAAACATACACACATCTACATCAAATGGTTAAAGAACACATTGTTTCTGTGGATGGTGAATTTCTGCCTCACGAAACAATGATTGTTCAACACTCATATAACACCTTAAAAGGTGTCCATTAAGATCTCACTATATTTATATATGATACATACTATGTTTATGTTTTACTTAATCTTTTTGTGTTTTTATTTTGTGGCATCCCTTTATGGTTTCCATAGTGGGTAAACACGATAATTTTATTTTAGGAAGTGCGGACTACCGCCCCCTCAAAGTTATTTGATTCGTTAATGCCATATGTGGGATGTATAAAGGATTTATTTAAATTTATTATATATGATGTATGTTACATATAAATTATGAATGTAATTCTAGAATTAAAATATATATACCACTCATTTAGTTTTAATTCAATTAATATGACATTGAAATGAAAGTAGTGTTCAAGCGTACATACGGCTTACCGTCTCCATGAACGGTGCATTTCATTTCATACCTCTAAATGATTATGTAATATTATAAATAAATGTATATTCTGGATATATATAATATATATGATATCCAAATCATGAATATCATTCTGGATGTAATGAAACTTTGACCACACGAACAACTTGTAATTGTAAGAAGTCCACTTTCGACTTAAGAACCAAATATCGACAAAACAATCATTATTAACATAAATGATTACATATTGTTTATAACATGGAAATAAGTGATATAAATATAATAATTAAATTGAAAAAGGTTCTTCAGAAAGTATAAATTAACTCACGTTTATTATTACGGACGTTAATGAACGATCGAGTCAAGTCGGACCCAAGGTAAGGGATCCTACTCCTCTCTTTCTTTTTAAGTAAACTCTTTTATGTCATTTTTTTAATCTCATCATTCTTGTGATTGGGATGTTCTTTTATATTACACATATAGTAATTTTTATGTTCATATGATGAGAGACCCTATTCTCTCTCATCAATCCACTTTGGAAGTTTGGAGTGGCGCCGTTAGGCTGCCGAATTTTCATAAGAGATCTAAACTATCTCTTTCTTTTTAAGTAATCACCTTTATGTCATTTATTTTAAGCTCCTCTTTTTTATGTTGGAGGATGTTCTTTTATATTAATCTTGCTGTAAAAATTGTTTTAATATGATGAGAGACCCTTTTTGATCACATCAATCCATTTTTTGTATGTTTTAAGTGGTGCTATTAGGCTGCCGAGTTTTTGTAAGGGATTTTTCATCTCACTTTTATTCCCATGATATTTATGATACATTTGCCACAATTTCCTTTGAGTGGTGTATGTACTGCCCATTATTTTACTCATTGTGTAATATACATTCATTTATTATTATTTACATCAATTTTTTATTGTCCTTCTTTCACGGGATGTATATTTTGAAAGATACCCATGTCGGTAAGGGAACCTTTCACCCTCCTCTTTTTAAAAGACTTCTTTTGTTATGTCTTTAAATTCACATAACATTATGTTGGGATATGTTCTTCTTTATTCTTAGTGATTTAAATTTTATGTTCAAGTGATGAGATACCCTTTTTATCTCTCATCAACTCATTTTATGAATTTTGTAGTGACGTCGTTAGGCTGTCAAATTTTTGCAAAGGAACTTCTTAACCCAATTTTGATTCTTTGGGATAAGCTTGTACTCCTTGAATATGTCGTTCAATGAATATGTGTAAATAACCTATGATTGGTTTACACTTAATATCCACTTATATTTGGTGTATTATTTTTTCACACATAATTATGTAATTGATTAATCCTTAATCCAAGGATAACGTCTTTGTATGGGACTTCATCTCAATCTCTTTTCATTGAGGCATATTTTGTTTTATACACATACTTCTTTTATACAGTTTATAAACTCCTTTAACTTTTATGTTTACCTGAAAGGAATCTTTTTTATACAAAGCGTTTTAGTAAACAACAAAAGGGATTGTTTTTGTCGTACGTATGCGGTGACAACGACTTCTCCGCCGCCGTGACAATTATTTGAGTTTCGTCTTCCTCTACAAGACATACCTTTTTTTTTAAAGAAAAATAAATAACATGTTTTACTTTTCTTTTATTTTGTTATTAAAAATGGTTTTAATAATGTTTTTATATCAATGTGTTGTATTTATATTTTGTGATTGAAAAGTGGAAATGTTATGTTTCCTTTATGCATGTTTTATGTGATACGATTATGTTATGGTTCATGGGAATTATTATGAAGATGGGTTGTTCCGTGATAAACGATGGGCGGGTGAGCCTGATATAGCTCTCCAATGCATTGGGTAACGTGAAGTGACTAAACGATAAGGTTTCTCTGAAGAGATTTAGGGAATATACTATGATGGGTATTCCAAATGTAGCCAAGAGGATTACTCCCTACGTAATAATGTTATGAATGCCTCAAGCTACAATTATGTCTTATGAATTCTATAATTTATTCATGATTTTAGGAGGTATGTTAATGTGCTTATGTTTTATGGGTGAAGTCTGATTTCATTCTTATGTATACATGTACTCATGTTTCCTTTCCATATTTTTATATCCCTTACTGAGATTTTTATGCTCATCCGTAGTTTTTGAAATGTTTTTCACAGGTCAAGGGAAGGGTACATGATATGAGGATAGAGTCAAGGAAGTGTCAATAAAGAATCCATGTTTTATTTTAAATATGTTTCTGTTGATGGGAAAAATGAATACTCTTTTTATGTAACCACTTTGTTTAAATGTGTAATGTAATGCAAGTTTTATGATCTAATTCTCTAAAACTCTAATCCTGAAAATATCCTCAATGTGTAATCTTGTAATAACTCAAGATTAAGTAAGGTTTAAGGCTGGGGCCTTATACACTAAGACTAGTTATACATCAACACAATTTTAATAATAAAGAAGCATGTTTGGATCACCCTAAGAGGGTCTATATTTTGTTCCCTCTAAATGCAATGATACCACACCAATTGTGTAATAATGATCCATATCATCAATGATAAAAGGTGTCAAGATCATGTTTGTATTTCTCTTTATTGTTAAATTAATTTTAAAATTTATTTCAAGTCATTATCTCATTATTCTATAATATTATTTTTCAATATTCTTTACAAAATTTATCATTGGTCATGATGCTTACTACATGTACATTGCGAATTATCCATAAAATATGAAGAACATATGATTTTTACACTGGCCAAATTGGAAAAACAATTATTTATAATGCAATCAGGATCTATTAGAGTGGTAATGTTAAAATTTTTCATTATTTATTATATTTATTATCATTAATTACTTAATAGTAAAATTTCATTTCATGTTTGATTCATCCTTTATTGGAAAAAAATACATCTTCCTTCTCCTCTTCATTTCTCACATACATAACCTATATCTGTTATTAATTAATTGAGATGGAATTTGAAGAACCCATATAAAGGTTCTAATAATAAACAATGCATAACAATGGGTTACATAATGGGAACTATATTATTACTCACAGTTCACCCTTATTCATACACTAGGAATCAGCATGGAATTTCATTCATCATGTGAGGAGTAAATCTCATGTTCATTAAATGCATTATGCATTGTCATTCCATGGTGGAAATGATTTTTATAGAATACACATGTTATTCATTACTTACATGTAATGTTTTAAATGTGTTTTCATGAATGAAGACATGGTGTCAATATGTCTCTGGTAATTAATACACGACATGTATTTAATACACGATGCATACTGGATGGAAGCCAAAGAAGATTAAGTGCATAAGTTGTATCCTTAATAAATTTTTGGTGCCTAAAAATTCTTGTGACAAGTACACTCCTAGTCCCTTTCCCATTACAATGGACATTCAATAAGGAAATGTAAACACTGGGCTTCCATCCAACATAAACTGAGTACATTGATTATTTATACAAATACTAATAAATTTTATTTCTTACTATTTAAAACCTCATCAACCAGATTTCTATGAATTATTAATTTTTTTGAAAATGTAGGTCATTATGTTTTATGCCATCTTAAATGATTAATTAATTTCATTTAATATTTGAAACTACATGCCTTTTAGATCCATTTAAAAATAAATACAATGCATGAATTAAATTTTATAGGTGACATAATTTTCATATGTTCTATGTGTCATTAAATTTCATGTACTTGACAAACTTTTATAACACATTCCATGTATGCAATATTTCACGTAATTGAATTGCATACAACTAGTACCAAACTACATAGTTCAGATGTGTACTCTCCGAGATTAATCCATGTATAATTTTGTAGACAATTTTACTAATATAAAAATTAATTAAAATTGTTTTTAAAATTTAAATTCACATTTAATGAGAATCTACAAGAAAATTGTATGTGGTAAGACATTATAAATTATTTAATTTATAAGATCATTAATAGGATTAATTCATGTTAGTTTTATATTATTAAAGAACCAATTGAAATGAATGATACAATATTATTATTAATACAAAGTCATATCATGTGTAAGACAGATTGTGAGTATTAACAAGACCAATATTTATGCTGGTTTAATTTAATTTAAATTATTACCTGGTCTTACAATTAATTATTTTTAATTTATATTTGAGGGTATCCATAACATCACTTCCTCATTTATTATGTAAGATATGTTTTTTCACTGTTGTTTTATATAATTCCCCTCACACATTGATTTTTTAATCCTAATATGAATGTTAATTATAAGACATAGGTATTAAATGAATTATCTAAAGGAACATGGAATCAGTTTAAAGTAGAGTTAAGGCGGTGGAGGTTCAAGATGGTACTCAGATGAAACATTCATGAGTAATTCATAGGTTGACTGCATAAATACTAAAAAAATCCATGACCTACCTATGGATTTATTAACAAAGGTTAGATTTTGATTTTTTGTCCACATAATAAATTAACTATAAGATGTCCTCATGATTATGTCATTTATGGATTTATTTTATTTTTATCTAAACCTGATTTTCATAATGGATAAAAGGTCATTTTCATATATATAAATTATTTAAAACAAAGATATATAATTGGAATTAAATGATAATGTCTAAATGTTTACCAGTACATGGTTAATAACTTATGTAAAATCATATGAATATAAAAATGAAGATAAAATATAAAATAAGTAATTTATTGAATAAAAAATCCCTCAATCTAATATTAAGTCATCATTACATGCATTAACCAAATTAAAACAAACCACTATTAATTTGTCGATTTATGCTAAACAATATCCATTTTTATTATTATGATGTCTTAACGATGATTATTGGTTGAATTCACTGAACATGTATATAATTTATTGTACATAGTATGTCTAATAAAAAATAAGATACCAGTATTATTGAGTTGTTTTTCAGAATTTCATGATTGGGGAGTCATCTAAATAGAACAGGGTTAGGAAATCTCGTATTTGTTATGATCTCTAACCTAAGAACCCTCTTATTGGTTTCGTGTCCATATTCCAGATCATAAGGATGGAAATACAGATCCATGTCACTAGAATATCTTCTATTATGGGACATTCTGAACTTAATGGTAAGTGATTTTGAGAGTTGATAAAAATGGGAGGTATAATAAAATTATCTTTATTATTATATTGTATAATATAAATTATAATCAAGATAAGTAGTAAAAATTAGATATTTTATTGAATAATAATAAAATTTTCATCAATAACCTTATCTTGGAGATATATTATTGGGGAAATAAAAACTCTTAACTATAGATAAATTCTAGGACTGGTTTAGCATCAAATTGATAGTTTTGTTCTATGAGCGAAGAGATTATATCCTAGAATAATGAATCCATGATTCTATTTCTAATTAGGTGTGTAAGGAGGTTTTTAATATCTATGAAAAACACTAGAATAGTATGGAATATGATATGTTTTAAATCATTTGGTCCATGAATAGAGATTTTATGATGTCACAGAAAACATGGATTTCTATATCATGGTCTATTATCACCTTAAAACCTATAAAGTGAGTGATATACATTATTAATTTGAGATCACCAAGGTTTCCTTCATGACAGCCCATTGATAAGGTGTGCTAGATGGGCCTCAGTTGTGTTCTTTACCAAATGTGTCTTATATATTTTAAAAATTTATATATTCGATGAAACATGTGGTTCTAACTTATGTATTAAAATTCAAGAACCATATTGATTATATAATAATTTTCACGGTTAGAAAAATATATGAGTATTAAATGGATCCATAATTTTTTCTCTATCTATTGTTAACTACCACCTCACATTGCTGGCCTGAATGATTTTTTATATAAAAGATTGTTATTAGGTGATTTTATTATGAATAAAATATTATTTCTGTTTCCATATATGTCAGAAATGTTTTTATTTTCAAATTTTAAAATAAATTTTTCTACATTTATAATGAATGAATTATTTTTTGGTATGTGATATTTAAATAATGGACTTTATATGATTTATTATGGATAATTAGAGAAGTAAATTTATATAATAGATAATTCACATGACTCATACCACACTAAACTATAGAATCTCCAACAAGGTCATGTGACTAAAAATAATTTGATCAATTTAAACCAGGATGGATATTTTATTTTATTTACAAAAGCCAATTCTGGTTATTTGATGAATTTTTACACCAAAAAATTGTGAAAGACATATTAAGTGGAAAACTGGAAATGTACACTAAGCTTATGGAGTTGGATCTTACCGATGTTTGTGCACCATTTCCATTTGAATCCTTAGGTGTTTAGTCATACATCGTAAATCTTAGTGATAAATTTAGTATATATGGAAATTTCTACCCAATGTGGTATAGATCACATCCTTTTTACTTATTGATTAAAAATATTAATGGAGTGGAAAATGATCTTAGTAAACAGATTCTGAACGTCTATTAAGACTGTGAAAAAAAATATATAATTCAAAAAATAATTGATTATTTATGAGAGTTTAGGATTTTATCCTAACGAAATACCACTTTTCTCTATAATGGAATGGTGTATGTAATATTATGAATCGCCAATATGTGTCATGGTGATATAAAAAATGATTCATGTATGTCTTAAAATATCCTTTAAAGGACACACATTATAGACAAAAACATACTTACTAATCCATGTAAAAAATCAAAAAAATAAACAGAATTATATATCATCATTGGGATAAAAATAATAACTTGATATTTAATAATCAATGAATCATTGGTGCTATTTAAATGAATCCATGAATCCTAATAAAATGTGAACTAATCAAATAGAATAATTCAAAATTTTCAATTAATAATACTACTAATCGATGATTTGTTGGTGCTATTTATATATAGAAGAAGGACATGATGGTCACCTATAAATTGGATCTTCTAGGGGTACTAAAAATGTAATGATTCAACAAAGGTGAATTTAGAATTATCAACATCCTAACTGATGAAATCTACAAATATCAAGAGAATATTTCTTGTATTCCTTTAGTTAATTATAAAACATTTTAGAAAATATTATATACTGATTTTGGTGTCATATTTGTTGAAATTAATTTAATAAAAATTAGTCATATGTGATGTTGATATGTCATAAATTATGAATGACACATTGACTAATAAAAAAACCTATAGGTCCATTGGACCAAAAAGTGCATATGTTATTTCTGTAACCAATATAATAAACATGGTTGTTGATGAGATCATCAGTTCTCTTAGGACATATGAGATGACCATTAAAATAAAACCTGAAAAAGGAGGAAAATGAGGTCCATAAATTAATGTTATTTTAAAATGTTAAATTTCTACCCATTGATGGGAATGAAATTTTTGAAATTAATCTTATGGACATGGTGATGTAGACATGTTCATTTTGAATAATCAATGAAATATATGTTATAAATTAAGATTCATGACACATGTATCATCCTTTATGAAGATACATTAGAAAAAATGTATTATATTTTACAATGGGTATTCATATTTTTTTTCTTGAATGAAAAAACCATCTCCCTCTTTTGGCACCATGACATGGTCCTACATAGTAATCAAGGAAACTATGGATTCTAACCAAATTCCACTAAAGATGAGGCACATAAGGTAACTCACAATGTTTTTCCAATTATCTAATTTAACTAATTATTATTTTTAAAATTTATAAAAAATAGTGATCTCTATATTAGGAATTTCTATTTATTCATTATTAAAACAAATTAGCACGGATATTAAATAAATATATAATCACACAGTAATTATTTGATTACATGAATATATAATATTTACTTACCACTGAATATTATATTTTTAATAAATACTTATTTACTTATGAAATAAATAATTTATTTAGTTATGGGAATATTAAATAAAAATTTATTCTTTTCATGTGAGTAAAATATTTATTTATTCAATGAATAGATATTAATTAATTTTATATAATCAGGTTTTATATAAAATCCAATGAGGATGAGAGGAAAAAATATAGTTGTGGAGATATATATTATTTATACGTCTATCAAATATTATTTATCATTGTGATAGTCAGAGAACAAAATTTAAGAGAACACAATTTAATAAAATTACAATATTTTTTAGTAACATGAAATGGGTTTTCTAATAGTTTAATGTTTTATTATATGTATCTTATACAGTTAATTAAATATCATACACTAATCATTTTTATATAAATATAATAGTATCAAATTCTATATAATGTTTATTTTTCTATTCAACGGGTTCCTATAATGATCATTCTCCTCATGTAATACACTCACGAATGAGAAGAAAAATATATATTCATTCAATACAGAATGAACCTGAACCGGTCAAATTTGAATAACACAAGATGATCATTCGACCTTAATAAGTCTCAGTATTTCATCAACACAATTAGTAGAATAATTAAGTGTGTGTTGATCACCATAGTTGGGGATGTATTTTGGGTCCTCAAAATGTAATGATACCACACCAATTGGGTAAATATGATCCACATCCTAAATGAAAAAAGATAGAAAGAGTGAGTTCAAAATTATTTTTGTTCTTAAATAAATTATAAAATTATGTGAATTAATCATCTATTAGTTTTGTAATTTTATTTTTCAATATTCATTATGAAACTTTTCATCATTAATAATGCTTACTAATTGTACATTACGACTAATCCATCAAATCCGAAGAAAATAAGATTTATAAACTATCTAATAAGAAACTTCCACCATGTATAAAACATTCTAGTCCTATTACAATGTTAATGTTCCAATTTATAAATATATATTTACTTATTTATCATAAATCGTTTAAAAGTTAAAACTCATTTCCTGTTTGATTCATTCTTTATCTAATCATAATGTTATCTCCCCTCTCCACTTTGTTTCACAATTACATAACCATGATCAATTAATAATTAAGGAATATCACATTTGAAGAACACATCTAAAGGTTAAAATAATTAATGATTTATAACACAGTGTTACATGATAGGTGGTCCACTTTTACACATATAACACCATTATTTATACACTAGGATATCGTTATGGACTCCAAGTCATTGTGTGATGAGTAAATTTTGAGTCTTCTAAATGCACAATGCATTGTATTTCCAAGATGGAAAATGATTATTCTAGACTACACATCGTGTGCATTACTTACATATAATGTTTTCTATGTGTTATCATAAATGAAGACTTGGTGTTAATATGTGTCATGTAATTAACACATGACAAGTATTTAATACATGATGCAGAGAGGCTGGAAGCCAATAAACATAATGTGCACATGGTGTATCATTAATACATTTTTTGTTCCTAAAAAACTTATTGTGAGAAGTACAGTCTGAGTCCCATGCTCTTTACAATGGACATACAATAAAGAAATGTAAACAAAAATTGTCCAGCAAATATACACATTGTACTTTTATAATTTATGAAAAAATATTAAATCTTATTAATTACTCCATTAAAACTCATCAATGGGAGTTCAATGATTCATTCAATTTATATTACATGCAAGTCATTAGGTTTTATGAAATCTTATAAGATTAAATAAACTAATTTAATAGTTGAAATTTCAAGTCTTTTATGTCTGTTTCATACTATATACTACGAATCCATTAAATATTCTTCGTTACAAAATTTTCATATATTTTATGAGTCATTAATTTTCTAGTATAAGAGATAATTTTATGACACATTCCATGTATGAAATATTTTACGTGATTGAATTATATAAAATAATTAACAAACCACATTGTTCGAACATGTACTCACCGAGTTCAATACATGTTCAATGTTCTCAACTATTTTATAAATTTTTTAATAAAATAAAATTGTTTATTTAATTTAAAATCACAGTGAATGAGAATCTCCAAGATAAATGGATGGGATATGATATTATAAATTAATTGATTTATATGATAATTAAACAGATGAACTCGTGTTTATTTTTTCTTATCGAAGAAACAATTGAAATAAATGACATGTTGATGTTTTAAATACAGATTCATTTCACGTTTAAGATTTGTTTTGAACATTTATAGACCTATATTTTTGTTGGTTTAATTTAATTTAATTTATTACATGGTCTTAAAATTAGTTATTAGTAATTTAAATTTGATGGACTCTATAACATCCATCCCTCCTTTTTTATTTAAGATATGTGTGTCCATGGTTGTTTTAGATTATTCCCCTCGCCCAATATTTTTTTCCGAATATGAATTTTAGTTATAATACATATGTAGAAAAAGGAGTATCAAAAGGCACATGGAATCAGTTTTAAGAGGAGTAATGGTGGTGGATTATCATGATCATACATAGATGAAACCAAAATGTGTAATACATATGTTGATAGGTGAAATGATAGAAATCATTCCATAACCTACACAAGGATTTTTTACCTATGGTTAGAGTTTAATTTATTGTACACTTATTAAGTTAACTATTTGATGAAATCCTGATAATGTTATTTATTTATTTATTTTAGTTCTATCTAGACATGGTTTATATTATAGATATAAATACAGTATCATAGAATGAAATTATTTAAAAAGAAATGATAACATTAAAATTAAAGGATTAATTCTAAATGTTATATCTGTACATGGTTAATTACCTAATTAAAATCACCTTAATATTTATATGGAATATAAAATATGAATGAAAAAATTTATTGACTAAAAAATGATATCCCTAAATCTTATATAAGTCATCATTCCTTATATTATCCTGATTAAAGAAAACCATTCATTATTTGTCAATTTATGCCACACAATAAATCCACTTTTAAATATCTTGTAGTCTTAACTAAGACGATGGTCCGACTTAACCGAACATATATATAATTTAATGTACATAGTATGTCCAATAAAAATTTAGAAACAAGTGTTACATAACTATGCATAACTATTTCTAGAATGGGTAGTCCACGCAATTGAAAAAGGATATGAAATCTTGTAGTTTGTAAGAACGTCAACATAAGCACCTTCTAATGGATTTCATGACAATAATATACTTAATAATTATGGAAATAAGTATCCATTTCAATCTAATATCTTCTATGGTGAGAAACTTTGTGTTCAATGTTGTTTGAGGTTGAGTGATGATAATCGAATGGGAGACAAAATAAAATTATTTTTATTATTATTATTATTATTATTATTATGTATAATATAAATAATAATCAAGATTGTTACTAATAATTAGATATTTTATTGTAGAAAAATAACATGATAATTAATAACCTTATCCTAGTGAAATTTTTTTGAGGAAATAAAAACTCATAACTAAAAATAACTTCTAGGAATGTCTTAGATTCTGAATTGTAGTGTTATTCTATGAACAAAGATCTGACATCCTAGAATCATCTATCCCTGATTCTTTAGCTATGATGGAGAGTAAGGAGATGTTTTATTTCTATGAAAAACACTTGAATGGTGTGGAATATGTTATGTTTTTAATGATTCCATCCATGACTAGAGAACTTATGATGTCACAAAAAAATAGGGTTGCCTATATCATAATCAATTATCTCTCTTCTCTTTATCAAGAGAGAGATAGGCATGATTAATTTGAGATATCCAAGGAACCATTTATGATAAATCATAGAGGAGGTGTACTAGAATGGAATATTTTGTGTTCTTAATCAATTTCATCCTATAAATTTAAAAAAATCTATCAGATACAATAATTACTACTAAAATATGCATTCAAATAAAATAACCATGTATATCCTTTAATATTTTACAGGGATATAAATTTCTATGAGTAGATACTGTATACATCCGTTATTCTCATGCTATTGGAGACGGTCACCTCACATTAATGACTATATTGATATTTGATATAAAAGATTATAATTAAATTCCTTTGTTGTCTAAAAACATTATTTCGATTTCCATACATGTTACAAATGTATTTATTTTCACATTCTAAAATTAATGTTTCAACAATTATAAAGAGAGTATTTTTTTGTTATGACATATTTAAATAATGGAATTTAGGTGATGTATTACCCAAAATTAAAAAATTAAATTGATAAAATAGTTATCTCACATTACTCATACCACACTGAACTATATAATTGTTTACATGGTCTTCTAACATAAAACAATTTGTTCAATTTACGATATGATTTATATTTCAATTATTGTTCTAAATCAATTTAGATTATGTAATAGAGGTTTTCATGAAAAAATGGTGAAAATTATATTTGTTGCAAAAAAAAATTGTCTACTAAGCTTCTTGAGTTGGTTTATAATGATTTGTGTGGAAAATTTCCATTTAAATCCTAGAGTGTTTACTCATACATCACAAATCCTACTGAGGAATTTAGTTGATATGGAAATTTATTCTTAATTAGGTATATATTAGATCATTTTGAAAGATTTATGTAAAATATTAATGAATTGGAGAACTAGCTCAGTAAAAATATTCTGAAACTCTTTTGAGACTATGAAAACTAATATCTAATTCATGACATTATTGAATTTTTATTGGAGTTTAGCATTTCATCCAAACTAAATCCAACTTTTCTCTATAATTTAATGGTTAAATCAAAATGAAGATTCAACCCTATTCAACATAGTGACAAAAAATATGCGTCATATGATTCATACAATATCGTTTTGTGGAAACACATGTAGAAAAAAAACTTTCTAATCCAAGTGAAAAATCAATAAATAACCCTAATGATATTTCATTTTTGGAATTGAAATAATCCCATGTTATTTCATTCATGAGTGTGGGGTAGTAATGAAAATGTTAAGTCTATATATATAAAAAACATCTCACCATTAGTAACTTTTTTTCTTTATATGGTATCTAAAGGAATGTAAATGATATTTCCAATACCATCTTCACATACTGAAGGAGTGGTTGAGAGACACTCTATCCTTTTATGGTACCTAATTTCCAATAGAGAAAGTGGGTGAGAGATATAATTTGATGATGTTGAAGCTCTAGATACACAACTGTTGTCACATGAATAGGTTCCACAAACCCCACCAGAATAGTACATTCATGATGTACAAGTATTTCATATGAGTACTAGAGAGAATAGAGAATGCAATGATATAGTTTTTTAGAACCTATGTACAATGAATCATTATTAATTTATAGTAATGATCTTATAACCTACAAAAAATTAGTAAGTGGTATAGAAGAAGAAAAATGGAGATGGCCATATATTTATGAAATGGATTCAATATAATAGAACAACAAATATTTTGTTAGATCATCTTGTAGGTGTAAATACTTTTTGTTTTAAAGGAGTTTACAAAAGGAATGTAGACATAGATAGATAATGAAGTACATATAAAGAAAAACCCAGTTACACATGTGTTGCATCAAAATCAATTAATCGACTATGATAACAATCACTAGTTTCTATACTAAAATGAATCGTAATTCTATATTTCAAATAAACTTAACACTAATATTTTATTTGATAGATGGATGAAAAAAAAATTCCCTTGTGGGGAACCTTAAAAAATGTCTTTTAGACAAAACATGAAGTTTTTATGACTCTAATAGAGTACAAAAAAAGTATCACGTTGTAGAGGCCCATTTATTGACTAAATATATCATCTATTAAAAAGTTCATACAGTTTGATGAAGCCATTAAATATTTTGGTATCATAAAGAATGATTGTGAGATTCTGTTATATATGTGGTTTAGAGGGAGTGTTCATTCTCAAGATAATTCATATTGATTACACACTACTCTTTGTAAATGAAATACAAGTCTTACAGTATATTAAAGATTAGTTAAATTAATTCTTCACCAATAATAAAATTGGTGAATCAACATATAATTCTACGATGAAGATTAGTCATGGTAGATCCAATAGGCTTCTTGGACTAATACAGTGTATATACATTAACAAGATTATAAAGTGACACATTATTGAAATTTCCAAGTGATTATTGTTACCAAATCAATATGTAATTTATAACTCTATGATAATATTACAATAGAAGCATGAGCAAAGATATAGGATGACATGGAATGCATATTAATCCATGAATTGATCAATCATATACCTTATTCAAACTAAAAGGATAGATTTCATTAACATCATAAGTGACTTCAGAAGATATAAAGATGACATGGATGACCTCTATTGAATTATTGTCAATATAATCCTCATGTAACTGAGGTATACTGAAGATATATGCATAGTATATGGAGTAGATAAAGATGTATCCATGAGGGGACATGCATATTCTATTTTCCTAAAATATCAATTCGATCTAAAATCATAGTTTAGATATGCCTTTACTTTCAATGGATGTGATGTGAGATGTAAGTACTCAAATAATGTGGTTTCCACCAATAAAAAATTACAGTCAGTGTATATATTATAATATTAGGAAAGTAAAGAATCTGTTTTGATTCCCATATTATTTTCAGGAGCATAATGTGAAAATTACATTTAAGGACTTTATCACACACAATTGTGACAATACTCTATTAGTGGATCTCGCAATAGAACCAAGGTTAAAAAATTGGGAGAGGTAGATAATTTTGAAAAATCATCACTTGAATGATTTTTATATGAGAAGAGACATTAATTTTATTATAGTTTTCATAGAATTAAATGTGGAGAACCCCTTAATTGAAGACATAACTTAAAAGGAACAAGTACATCATGTGAGTACTAGTGGAAAGAATGTCATCAGTCATTGTCTCTAGTCCAAGATTGAGATTATTATATTTATTGTCCTATAACCTTCTATTTTTACTCTAGATTGAACTTATATAAAAATAATTGAATTTTGAGTATAATAAATTATTATATATAATACATAATTCTGCATGACATAAATGAAATAGTTTTCTCATTTATTTGTTGCATTAAAAAGAGAATAATAGTTCCCTACTGTAATGAGATCCTTGAAATTAAAGATGATTTTTTAAAGCATTTTCAATTGTTATAAAATATTCTATTATATAGAACATAGTATGATGAATTTTTGTCTGTGTACTCATAAACATATTAGCCTTAATATAATGATGTTATTACATGGTAATCTCCATGATATGAGTTATTGAGACAAAGCCCACCTATTATAACTCTACATGTTGATTTTTAGTTTGATATTACATATATGAGAATGTGTAATTGTCAACAAACTTATGGATTTTTATTAATTCATGTGAGGACTCACACGAACTGATTTATAGTCTTTAAATTTTATTACTTGTGATCATGATGATGATATGAACATTGGGTGAGTTATGAATGATATGTTATTAATGAATATGTTGAGGAAGCAGTTGTACCATCCGTCTTTATAGAATTAGATATCTCAACCCATTGATTGGTATAGAATTGGTGAAATAATTTCAATTTCCATGTTGATGTTGAAATGATAATTATTGATTATCCAATAAATATATTTTAGGAATTACGGTCGATTAAATATCTATAAACCTTCTCGATGAGATATTCCACAAATGGTATTATATTACATAGTGAGTGTTCATATGTGGTTTCTCCATTGTGAAATATATTCTTCCTTTCTGGGATAAATTTACCATTTCTAGAAAGAAATATTATAATTTAGGCTATCCCACCTAATGAAAAATATTAATGGGGCCTATTGGGAAATTGATAGTGTATTTCTTATAACATTATTTAAATAATATTTATCATTAACAATTGGAATAAATATTATTCTCCCAACTAAGAGTTAAAATTTATTCATTATTTATTAAATGATCGTAAATATTAAATAAATATTTATTCAAATGGTAATTATTAATTACATGAATATATAATATTTATTATCTCATGTTATTTGAGCTATAATATATTATTATTAATTTATTAAAAAATATTTTTTAGTTATGTCAGTATTGAATAAATATATATTTAATGGTATTTAAATATAATATTTATCAATTTATTGATTAAATATGTAATAATAATATTTTTCTGGTTATTTATAAATGTTTGGGAGGATGATTGTGGTGAGTTTAGGGTAAGTGATAAATATTACTTTCAAGTACTAACAATGTTATTTATCACCGTACTAGTTATCACACATGATGGTGTAATTATTATTATTATTATATTAAAAGGAATGGGGTTTCTTGAGGTATAATATTTTATTGTGGTGAAACTATATAATTAATTTAATATTATTCCCTAACCCTAGGATTATAAATTAAATAATATCACATTTTAAAGGATGTTAATTGATGGGATCAACAACTTCTACTATAGATTGTAATTCCCCAACCCTAGTTACCCAGAGTCCGTGCATTATTATATAACATTGGCATGATCACAAAAGATCAAGTATTAAAAGACCGATTACTTCAGTAGCCTTGGGAACACTAGATACATTAATAAGGTTTACATTAAATAATAAAATGGAAAATACAAAAACATTTTTTCCATGGACAACACTGAGATCCCATAGAATATCCCTAGAGGCCAATTATAATATACTTCTTTGCATCCTAGGAAAAATGAAACAAAGAAAGGGGTGAGATCAGATGCTCAGTAAGGATAACAATATAGTGGAAACATTCATAAATAAACATAAACATTTAAGGAATTTTATAGAACTATAACAAAATCGTTTTCAACATAAACTTAATCATAATATGGAAAATATATGTCAAAATAATTCCATTTACTTACTCACATGGATATTCTACCAGTCGAATAATCAAATGCAATATCAATATCCACTTTCATAATGATGGAATGCATAATGCCAGACTTTTATAACCACATAGTAAAGGCCTTGTGCCAAGACTACAATTAAGATTTTGTCAAGGCCTTTTTCAAAGGCACTAGATTGTATCATGATACCTACCGATGCATCGAGGAGCGATAGAGGTCTCCAAACATCACATACTATGTCCAATGCATTCCTCATATGAAAAGGATTAAACATAACATAAACATTCCTATTAAAACTAGAATATTAAATGTCAATAAATTATTCATAAAACATTAATGGTGTAAAAATAACACATCCACAGTCAAACATATCACAAAACCTTCAATACAATATAGAATATTTGTATCATAATAAATCAACATTAAATAAGCTTAAAACCCATCAAAGGATGTTGACAGAGATGAAATCAAATACTTTTTTTAGAGAAATATCACTTTGTATTTTGAAATCATTTATGAAAACATTTATTTTGGAAGTATTATTATAATCTTGTAAGAGAAGCTTCAACCATGTTATAATGGCGAAAAATAGCCAAACCTTCCATATAAGTTAAAAAATACATTCCTGCCTTAATTTTGTCAAATATGTTATAAAGGAACATGTCTGGAAAATGATGGAATGATTATTTTATAAAAATACTATAAATTTCAAAGAGGTTATAAATAATTTTAACCCATAGTCTATGAAATATTAATAAAAAATTAAATACATTTTTTTAAACAAGGATGTGGATGAAAACGATGTCCCATTAGATAATTACGTATAAACAACCTCAGATAGTAAAGAGATTGTGAAATTAACCATTACCTTGTACTTTTACATGGTAGAGGGTAGTTTAACCTCCTATATAATAGTGAAATAAATTTTATTCAATTATACAAGAATCATATATGTTAATATGATATCATATATGATCTTTTAGCATTGCTTTCTTAATAATATCTTTTTATTATCGTCGTTTCGGGTGTTAACTGATTTGTTTTCCTTTATATGATTTGTAATGTAAGTAATGTTTGTTATGGATAAGATGAATCTTATTCCTATTCATAATGATATTAAGTCTTTAATCATTATTTTTAATCATCTAATGAAAATTAGTCTTGAATTGGTATGATAGGGAATGAATCTCATCGCGTTCGTGGAGACGGTAAACTATACGTACCCACGAGTGACAATATCATTTTTTGATATTGTAATAATATATAATTGGATTTTATATCATATATACAGAATAATTATCATGTTATATTTATTAGTTACATCAATTAAATATCATTATCATACCAATCCAAACAATAATGTATTGAATTACAATCACACCACGACGTGGAGTCAGTAATCCGTACGTACGAATGTATGGTGACATTTCATTCAAAGGATGGATAGAATACTAAATATGGTTGTACAATATTTATAATAACATCACAGTATATAGAAGATACCATAGTTATTATTTTATAATAGAAATAATAAATAATGAATAAGTGGAAGAAGAAAAGTACTTGAAAGAGGTGATGAAATATTTAACACTTCTTCGGGGTTCTTCCTTTTGATTTGATCAAAAAAGCTCCGTAGGATGGCTTTCTAACTAAAGGAAGGACTCTAGGATGAGTTGACTGATGTTGGGAGGATATTTTAGTAGGGTTTTTCTAAGCCTAAAGTCTTTGAAGGTGTGAATTTGAGAGAAGGGGAAGTTCCCTTTTATAAGAGGGGTGAGGGGCACCTTAGGAAACACTTAAAATATTATTTTATAATAAATTTATATTAGTTTTATAATGGATCCAAAGTGACTTATTTCTAGGATTATGTGGGAATGGGTCAAAAACCACTCAACCAATAGGTTTTATGCCTGTTAGGGTCACAATATTAACCTTATCTTTTTTCCTTTAACTCTTAGTTAATTAGTTTGACATTTACCATTTCTTTTTTCATTTTTATATTGTATGGTTAATAGACCTACTATAACAAGAAAATAGAACCCAAAGTGGTTCATTATTATTATATCTAACCCTATCTATGACATTATTCCGAACAATAGAATTTTAGAACAGAATATAAATTAATATTATAATATTTGTTTTAAAAATTATATTATGTCAATTTACACACTATTTAGTAATTGATTTTTATTAATGTCCTAAAAAATTTATTAGTTCGATATAAATTCATTTAATCAATACTAGAAAGTCATATTATCCTATAAAATTCTTTTATGTCATCATAACATTCAAATTATATTTATTTTAGCATTTATAATACCGTTTATTTGATTTTTTCATTCATAATGAAAATATTATGTCATCATTGTGTCATAAATAAAATTAATTAATCAATGTCTAAAAATTATAATTAAAATAATATTATATAGGAAATTACATTAGCTTTCTAAAGATATGTATAGTTATAGATATAACAGATATAACCCTATGTAATAATTTTTTTACTAAAAGATATACGCTTATGTCTTTTTTGTATTTACTTTAAATTAATTAATATAAAGTATCATTTTCACTTACAAGTGGCTCCATGAAGACCCAAAATCGACCCAAGGATTCCCATGGTGAGACATGTATTATAAAATAGGGTAATGACATGTGTTAGGGTTATTATAATATTATCAGTTACCCTTATCTACCGGATTTACAGTTTAACCATGGTAACTAAAATATTTACCGATGTAATTATTAAAAATGTTATAAAATAATAGATACCTATTTACACATTTTGTACATCCTAAATACAAATACAGAATTCAATTTTCAAAATGCAGAACACAGAAGTTGAAGAAATTAATTTAAAATTAATTCCCACTTTTAAAACAAAAAAGCGTGTTTTTAAGAAATAATAACTATAAAAAGATTGACACTTGTTTATGTCAAGTTTAAATTTGAAATTATATCTGTGAACCTATATTATATTAAAGGATAAAAAAAATAATTTAATGAAATATTAAAACTACACAATTTTATAATTTAACACTAAAATTTATTTCCATTTAAAAAGTAGTCTTTAATTAAAATTTAGTATTTTTAACAATTCACAAAATATTAAAGTTATCTGAAAAAAATACAAAAAATTTATCCTATGAAAATTTCAAAATTCCAGATAAAAAAATGAAGACTATATTGATAGATAAAATTTATAAAATTTTAAAAAGTGGGTATTACTAGTAATAACAGCTAGTCTGATTGGTCGCGGTGTGTTAGAATCTCAAAGTCGCGCACAATGAAGGATATTACATTCTTCAAAGAGAAGCGTACTATGGAATCTTGGGGTTTCACATTCTGCCCTCCTTCAAATAATTTTGTCCTTGAAATTTCTTGAATATTACTGCATAAAAAGACTTGGGAGGTTCTTCATCATAAGTTCCTCGGGTTCCCAAGTTTCCTCTTCCATCTTATGGTTTCTCCCTAAAACATTTACCAAGAGATTTATTCGGTTTCTCAACACTTGTTCTCTTGTATTAAGAAACCTGATAGGCTCTTCACAATAAGACAGACTGGGTTCATGTTCTAATTCCTCATATGTGAGTGCATGCGTTGGGCCAAGCATGTATTTTCTCAACATTGATACATGGAATACATCGTGAACACCGGAAGGACATGGTGACATTTCCAAATGGTAAGCTACAGCCTTAATTCGTTCTAGAATTTTTAAAGGTCCGATGTACTTGGGACACAATTTTTCCTTCTTACATAAACATATAACACCCTTCCATATAGATACCTTCAAGAAAACATGATCTCCTACCTGAAATTTCAAATACTTCCTTCGGTTAACGACTTATCTCTTCTGACTTCTTTGATATGTTGTTATGTGAGTTTGGATTACCTTCCCCTTTTACACCATTTACTTAACAATTTCTGGGCCTACGAGTTTTGTTTCTCCAACATCATCCCAATAGGTTGGTCTGAGGCATCTTTTTCTATATAACGCATCATATGGTGCCATCTGAATACTTGAATGGAAGCTATTGTTATAGAAAATTATACAAGAGGTAAATATTGATCCCTCATACCCTGAATGTCATGTGAGTAGGATCTCAACATGTCTTCAAAGTTTTTAATAGTTAGTTCTAATTTTCCATCTGTTTGATGGTGGTAGGCATTCCTCAAACGAAGTTCAGTATCTAAGGCCTTCTAAAGACTTTTGTAGAATCTTGATGTAAAACGGGGATCATGATCAGAAAAAATCGATATGGGTGCTCTATGAAGTCTTATAACATCATTAGTATATATTCATTCTGAACTTTCAAGTGGTAAATCTTCTCTTATAGCAGGAAAATGTGCTAACTTGGTAAGACGATCAACAATGACCTATATTGCATCGTTCATTCTATGATTCTTTCGTATCCCCATAAAAAGTCCATTGTATTTTTATCCCATTTCCACTCAGTTATGGGGAGCAGTTGCATGACTCCTCTAGGCTGTTTTCTTCTAGATTTCAGTTGTTTACTAACCATAAATCTTGACAAAAAATCATAAATCTCCCTCTTCATGTTGTCCCTCCAAAAATGTTCCTTCAAATCTCTATACATTTTGGTGCTACCAGGGTGTATAGAAAAATTAGAACAATGAGCATCATTCGACAATTAAATTTTTAGATCAAGTATATCAGGAACACAGTGTTTCTTCCCAAATTTCAAAATTCCATATTCATACACAATGTCACTCAATCTCCCATCATTCCCCGATGGTAGATTCAAGACAAGATCATTGACTAATATTTTCTCAAGTTCTTTAAAACATGCTTCACACCCTTTTTTCCAAAAAAATTTAACCCCTTTACGTGTGTGTTAGGTTTATGGGTTAGCCAACCAGGTAAAATTCTAGATGAAACATGGTAATATCCTGATAAAACAATAAAACTGTGTATGTCAGTTATACTCATTAGTGCTGGTCATTCATGGATTTCTTTGGTCCTAAATGATCAACAGTGATTCCATCCTTAGAGACAATATTCCCAAAAAAAAAGAAATATCATGACTCCGAAATTCACACGTGCTAAACATCCCATATAATTCATGTCTTCTAGGAGACTTTGGAATAATGCGCAAGTGATTTTCATTATCTTCATAGCTTTTGGAGTATACCAAGATATCATCAATAAATACAACTACAATTTCCTAAAGATATTCCTTGAAAAATCTATTCATTATATCCATGAAGATAGTGGGTGCATCAGTAAATCCAAAAGGCATTAATGCAAACTTATAAAGCATGTACCTAGTTCGAAATAATTTTTTTAGAATATCTTCCTTCTTCATACACAATTGATGATATCCATATCGATGGTCGGTCATTGAAAAGTATTGATCTCCATGAAGTTGGTCGGATAAATCATCAAAGTGAGGTAGGGGATAATTGTTATTTATTGTCATAACATTGATCTCTCTATAGTCAATGAACAACTTCATTGATCCATCTTTCTTCTTAACAAAAATAACAGGGGCTCCCAATGGATAAACACTAGGGTGAATAAATATTTCATTACTCAATTCCTCTAGTTGTTTCTTCAGTTACACTAATTCCACAGTGGCCATTATATAAGGGGACTTTGATATAGGCCTTGAACCATGAATTAAATCAATAGAAAACTCAATTTCTCTTTTTGGAGGATGTCCATGTAAATATTCTGGAAACACATCAACATATTCTTTCTTAATAGATACATCCTCTATTTGAACATTATTTTCCTCACACATAGTTATTTCATTCTCTTCCTCCCCAATTATCGTATTTAGTTGAGCTACTGGGGGTGGATCTGGATAATAATTAAGTGGTGACGTTCCTGCTCTAAATATACGGTACCTCTTATCATCATAAAAATTGTAACCTCCTTCTTATTATAATAATGTTTATTATCATGGTCTGATAGCCAATCCCTACCGATTACTATATCAAATTAAATCATGGGTATGATGATGATGTCACGACCCGTGCTCGGGGCCCGTGTCATGACTACCCCAAGCCTGCCTTCCATAGGTCAAGGGCTGGTTACTATCACCAAAGGTGTAAATCCTAATAAAGGAAAGGAATTGCCTTTATAAAAGAAAATAAACAACATAAAGTACGCAAGATAAAGTAAACACTATGTTAACTGAGTACAAAAGTAAGTGCTGCAAAGTAAATGGGCCAGTATACAAACCCAGCTGAAAGTGCGATACAACTAAAAACTAAATTAGAATAGCTTAAAGATAAAGCAACAACCACCAAGACCTTCTCCAGAAACCCCACCTGAAGGGTGGGTACAGATGGTCTCTTGTGCTCCACATATCTGTCCGCCTGCACCGTGTAAATCCCTCCTGATAGTCCACCTCCAGGTACCATCCCACTCCACAAGACTCAATTACGATCAGCGTTGTGCGTCTTATGCATCCAACACAATGTAGTGCGGGCATTGCCCGTGTAGGGGTGAGTATACGATACTCAGTAGGGACCCTGAGACACTGAAGGTCTCCCAGAATCCACAAAGGATAAACCACAAAGGAAAGATACAACACGGAGTGTTAACCAACACTACTTAGGTATATGCACATACATATACCTAAGTCATCAATTCCCGTTCGGATCCAACATCCGAGCCCATGTTCAACCTGATCCACATAGGAATGTACATCTCAATCCACACAGGAAAGTACAACTCAGTCCACACAGGATAGCAAGACAATCATATCAAAATAATGATTATAAGTCAAGACTCATCTCACACAGGTATACTATACATGAAGAGGGGTGGGGATGATTGATGTAGCATCTAAATCATCTCCTCTTCCGAACCCACGTAGGATCCAAGTACAGATTTCATCGCTGCTGGACCCACGGAGGATCCAAGTATAGTAACCAACGCTGCCAAACCCACGCAGGATCCATGTACAGTCGTTATCGCTGCCAAACCCACACCGGATCCAAGTACAGTGGTCATCACTACCGAATCCACGCAGGATCCATGTACTGTCACCATCGTCGTCCAAGTTGCAGCCAGTTCTAGTGTTCCCGCACACTTCACGCTCGATTCTAGGAGGGTCTTCTCTATGAGCCAAGGGTTCGATACATCAACTGTCAAGATGTCCAGACTTAATGTATATCAATGTTCTGTCTCGTCAATAAGAACTCAACGCAATAGATGACGCATCATTCGAACGCCCGGTCTGAATGATATTGGCTTTTCTGTTCCAGGGGCCCGGTTGGTTTTTAAGCTAAAACGAAACTAACCATACTCCACATGCGTCCAAACCTCGAGTGGAGTAATCCAAATAAACCATCTCACTAAGAGGAATTCAACGATGTCAACGACACGTCAATCGGACGTCCAGAGCTCGAGTTATAAGCGTTTCCGCTCCGAGGACCCAGTTGGTTTCATGTTCGAACCAACCCGGCCATACCCAATGTTCTCTAAAACCTTGAGTGTAATACACTGAAACGACTGTCTCGATCCAAGGACCCCAACTCAAATAACAGTGCATTGATCGGAGGTTCCTAGCCAAATATATGTGTGTTTGAACGGGTCTGTGAGAAAATAGGGGCTTTGGGCCTGGTCGGACCCGGCCCAATACCCCCTGGGTTGGCCCAAACCGGGTCGACCTGACCCGGGTCCAGGTCCGGGGCAGTTGGGCATGGCCGAGACTGGCTCGGTGCCGGTCGCGGGGTGCGAAGGGGGGGGGGGGTGCATCCCCCCTTTTTTTTTGAAACGATGGCCCTCTTTTTCTGGGGTCCGCCCTAAGCAAGACTGGGGGTTACGACCCCAGGTTTCTTCCGAAATGGTCGGCCATATGGCCGGCTTTTAGAGCTGTCATGGGACCCAAAGGAGGTCCTTCCTCATGGTGTGCCAGTGGCCGGCCAAGCCCACCCACCTCCTGATGAACCGCCGTGGCCTAAGTCTGCACCTGTTCCTTGGCCGGCACGGTGCGACGTCGCAATGCCCCTCTGTCACAGCCCACCTTAGTCGCGGCCTCCCTTTAGTTCTCCAGTGCGGCGCGATGGTGTCGTGCACCACTGCCATGGCCCGCTCAGGCCACCGGTCCTTTAGCTTCACCGGCGCGGCGCGACTGCGCCACCCACCTCCGCTGCGGCCCGCTCCGGCCACTGTTCTCTACGTTCCCACGTGGTGCAACCGCACTGTGCCCTCTACGCCACAACACATCATCAAAGTTCATCATGAAAGCAGGGAGGAGAAATCGGCCATGTTTTTGTGCTCTGATCTCCTCCCATTACGTCGGTAACATTCGGCCAATTAAACCAATTAAGAGCGATAAAATTAAACACAAATGAAGGTACCCCTACCTCGATGAATAAATCTGCAGTTTTCAAGCACCGCAGAAGATGGCATTGTGTCTATCATCGTCGGTGTCTCCTCAATTGTCGCGGAGGAAGAAGAGGATGGAGAAAACTGGATCCGCCAAGTCGACGTTCTTCATCAGAGTCTTTGTGTTCTTTTACAAAGGAGAGGATGTTCTTCGAAGGGAAATAACTCTCTACAATTCTTAACACAACCCCCAACCATAATAAAATAAGGCCTTCCCTTATTTTATTATTTTCCCAAGCATTTAAAACATTTAATTTTGAAACACATAATTCAATAAATTTATGAGGGTAAATTAATTAAATTAATTTTTTGGCATTATTAAAGATGAAGAGGATAAGTAACACAGTTAATGTGAAGTTTAACAAAGTGAAGAGAGTTACACAACTTTAGAGGGAGGATTAGAGGAGTTAAGGAATGTGAAGGGGTGGGGATCGTGTGGGCCCCACCTCACCTTTATCCTCTCAAGGGAATTTAGCAACTAGTGGGTCTCACCCCAACTCCCACACATAGGATTAAACAACTTAGAAAAAGAAAAAAAAATTGCACCACCATTTTATTTTCGTCACATTGAATCCTCAAATTTTATCATCTACTCCTGAGAAAACGAACCCCAGGAAAGGTCCTCTTAAGAAACTACCACTGCTGCAGTTTTTTTGTTTCCATCGTCTTTCAATTCCGAGCACCGGTTCTAAAGATAGAAAAACCCACTCATTTGTTCACTGAACGGACCCATGCTAAACATCGGAATTTGATTCTCGGCACACCGGGCCTCAAAATCATGTGTCGTTAGAAACTTCATACTCATAAAATCCAAAAGAATTTAAAAAAAACATTTCCTTGAAATTTTCAGGTCTTTACATTACTCCTATCTCAGGGATTTACATCCCCATAATGATACATCACAAACTAGTCGAACAAATGAGGGTATTGTGTAAGTATCTAAGCCTCTCTCTCTCATGTGCTCTCCTGGAGGTTCTCGTGCTGCCACCTGATGCGCACTAGAGAAATTGAACATCCACATAGGACCCACTCCTATAGATCCTCGATCTCCACTGGGACCTCCACAAGATTCTCCCTGTCATTGATGTCCAGCTCCCCATGATCAATGATATGTGTCAGTTCGTGCACGTATCTCCTCAGCTGAGATACGTGGACGATTTTGTGCACCCGGAGCAATTGAGGTGGACGAGCCAATCGATATGCCACCTCGCCTATCCTGTCAAGAACCTGGAATGGTCCGATGAAGCGCGGAGATAACTTTCCGCCACGAACAAATCTATGTAGTCTACGTTGAGGTGAGACCCGTAAGAAAACGTGGTCCCCATCCTTAAACTCTAGTAGTCTCGACCTCCTATCAGTATACGACATCTGTCGGCTCTGAGCAGTCCTCATCCACTCATGGATGATCTGTACCTTCTTCGTCGTGGCCTAGACCGTCTCTGGTCCTACAAGTGCTGACTCCCCAGGGTCTGTCCAGCATAGAGGAGATCTGCAAGGTCAGTCGTACAATTCCTCGTATGGTGTCATCCTGATGGTGGAGTGGTAGCTATTGTTGTACGCAAACTCCACCAATGGTAGGTGATACTCTTAAATGCGTCCAAAGTCAAAGACACATTTATGGAGAATTTCCTTGAGATTTTGAATGGCCCTCTCTTTCTAGACATCTTTCTAAGGGTTAATAGTGGTGCCCAGGCATAGCTGCGTCCCAAATGGCTCCTGCAACCCCTTTCAAAGCCGGGAAGTAAAGAGAGCATCTTGATCCGAGACGATAGACGATGGCACACCATGAAGTCGCACGATCCCCTGAACGTAGCGCCGTCCCATGCTCTCCACCAGGCCCTGCTCTTTGATAGGTAAGAAGTAGGCCGATGTGGTGAGTCAGTCTACAATCACCCATATGGAGTTGTGTCCTCTGGAAATAAGTGGAAGTCCAATCATGAAATCCATAGATATCCCATCCCACTTCCACTCCTGGACCTCCAAGGGTTGTACCAAGCCAGTTGGTACCTGGAGCTCCACCTTCACCTACTGGCAGGTGATGCATCGTGAAACGAACTCTGCCAAAACCTTCTTCATACCAAGCCAGAAGTGTTATCGTCTAAGATATTGGTACATCAGCGCTACTCCTAGATGAACTACTAATGGGGAAGTGTGAAACTCTCTCAGCACATCCACATTTAATGAAATTGGTACCATGGTACTTCACCACAAAAGGATGACGTGCTCTTCCCCTACAAAAAATCCATCAGGTTTCTGTCCTGAGGATATCTGTGCACGTCGTGTCTCATAGTCAACATCCCCATGTTGTGCCTCTCTGACCCACTGAAGTAGTGGAGGAGTGACAGTGAGTGAATGTAGAAAGGATGATCCATATCTATCCACAAAGGATATTTGTAAAGTGGCTAACTTCTCTGTCGCCTCTCCAAGTAACTGAATGCCCGACATCCTGCTGAGAGAATCAGCTACTACATTCCCATTCTCAGGAGTATAGAATATCTCAAAGTCATAGTCATGGAGGAACTCGAGCTATCACCGTTGTCTTAGGTTCAGGTCCATCTGTGAGAAGATGTACATGAGACTCTGGTGGTCAGAGTAGACTATAAAGCACTCACTGATCAGATAGTGCCTCCACATCTTCAAGGCGAAGACCACTGCTACTAATTCCATGTGATGGGTAGCATAGTTCTGCTCATGCTACCTCAACTATCGTGATTCATAGACGATCATTGCCCGCTCATGCATCAGTACATGCCCGTGTCTTGTCCCTGATGCATCACAGTAAACAACGTACTCTACTCCCTCCTCCGGTAGCCTCATGATGGGTGCACTGGTCAATCTATGGCTTAGCTCCTGGAAGCTCTAGTGACATCTATCTGACCAAAATAAGGGTATCCCCTTCTACTTTAATTCTGAATGTGGTGCTGAAACCCTAGAGAAGTCTGGAACAAATCTCAGATAGTACCCAGCAAACCTAGGAAACTCTACACCTATGTCACACTCTTGGGTGTCTCCCAAGATAGCACTGCCTCGATCTTCGCAGGATCTACCTCAACTCCCACCTAAAAAATGACGTACCCCAATAAGTGGACCTCACGTATAGAGAACTGAAACTTCGAGAGCTTACAATAAATCTGGCGCTCTCGGAGTGTGTCCAATACAACTCGCAAGTGGTAGGCTTTCTCCTCCTCATTAGTCGAGTAAATCAATATGTCATCGATGAAGACTATGAAAAACTGATCAAGGTAAGTCTGGAAGATCCTATTCATGAGACTCATGAACACTACGAGAGCGTTGGATATTCCGAAAGGCATAACCAAGAACTCATAGTGGCCATACCGACACCTAAAATCTGTCTTTTGCACATCCTTGTCTCGAACTCTGAGCTGATGATAGCCTGACATGTGGTCTATCTTCAAGAACCATCGCGCTCCCTTGAGATGATCAAAGAGAAGTTCAATCCTCAGAAGTGGATACTTTTTCTTCACGGTCAACTGGTTCAGGCAATGGTAATCAACACACCGTCACAAGCTCCCATTCGCCTTCTTAGCGAAAAAAATCGGGGAAGCCCAGGGTGAAACACTAGGTCGGATGAACCCCTTGCCCTGCAAGTCCTCCAGCTGTACCCACAAATCACGAAGCTCAGCGGGAACCATCTGATATTATGGGGTAGATATCAGTGTTGTATCAGGGTACATTTCATTATATATGTCTACCTCTCTGTGTGGAGGTAGTCTTGGAATGTCGTCCGGAAAACGTCTGCATACTGATACACCACAATAGGAAAACTCATACTCTACACGTCAACTACTCCTAGGATGAGGCTAGCCAACTGATGAGTGATTGTCTATCCTCTCCTTTGTGTGATTCCATCCTGTGCTGCAAAGGATTCCTTCTCGCTGGTGATGGTGAACCTACTCCCATCGGTGCAGACACACCACACCATGCGCCTAATACAGTCGGTCTGAGTGTGGACTGTAGATAACCAATCCATGCCCAAAATAACGTTGTAAGGCCTCGATGCCGCTACAAGGAGATCCCAGAAAAAGATCTCACCTCCTAGAGTATGCTCACACTCAAGGAACCAGTGCGTAAATTTCGAGTCTGCTCCCATAAGAGTCTCTAGTCATAAGGATCCATCCAACAACTCCGTCGGAATCTCCGAGCTCCGAACAAGGGAAGCTGCAATTAATGAATGACTCACTCTTGTTTCTATAAGAACTTAATAAAAGTTGTAGTAGACACAAATAGTACCTCAAATCATCTCAGCTGCACCGTGGTCGTAGGCCTCCACTGCCTGAGGCTGAGCCTGTCTCTGCCTACCAGCTCCCTGTGGTCGGGGTGGACCACCGGGTGGTGGTGGTGGTAGAGCCCCGAAAGGTCGTCCACCACCTTCTACTCGGCCAGCTCCTCTACCTCTTTTGCTTTCTCCCTGGGGACTACCATGGTCGAACCTCTACATCTGCCTAGGTGGTCCCTCAACCATCTGCTACTCCTCTGCATGGCGGGTCGGGAAACCACGCGCCATGTTCCCCTGCCTGCCACATATATAACACTATCTGCCTCTTGACTGACTGGCTCTACTTTATGTGCCTTGCACGTCTGAACCAGTATCTTGAGGTCGTCCACCAGATGGTCTGGTCCGCTTGGATCCCTGTGACATCCATCGACTTCCATCTACAGAAGAGTCCGCTACATGCCGCCATGCGGTTGGTCTCGCTGCTTGTGTAGGCTCAGCAAGAAAGCTCTCTATAAGAAGGTCGCACCCTAGTACTCTTTCCTATGTCGGAATACTGAGGGAGATAATTGAATCCCTGATCCCATGTATCAGTCCCTGCTCGAAGGTCCGGGCCCGGATGAATGGGTCCCGTACCATGTTCGTGGAATATGACGAGAGATCGGTAAATCTCGGTGAGTACTGGGCTACTGTCATGCTGCCCTGTCGCAGCTATAGTAACTCTTGAATGTGCCCCACATGGAGGGTGGTGGGAACGAACTCCGAGCGGAAGAGGCTCTTGAAGTCCGTCCAAAGAAGAGATGCCTCGTCGTGCACCTGGAGCATTAGCCTCCACCATCTACCTGCTGCCACGTGCAGGAGACTCACCGGAAGGATCACCATGAGGTCAGCTGGTGTCCCTACTAACCTTAAAACGTGAACAATAGCCTCCATCAAATCCTCGGCTACCTGACGGTCTATCTCCTCATGCAAACTGGGCAGTTTCTAATGCTAAAACTCATGCAGTGCACTCAGGCGATGTGCACTCTCAGCTGCTAGGGCTAGTGGCATCGGTGGATCGGCGGGTAGAGGTACCGCCGGTGCCTCTGCTGTAATCAGCCCCAGCAGCGAGGCCTCATCGCTCAGTGGGTTTCCATCTCACACAACACTAGGAACCCTATATAGCTACCGTCGTGGGGACATCCTGACAAGAAACATTCGTTCCATGATTAATATAGTATAACTGGGGAGATGGCACAAATTAATCAAAAAGAAAACTTTTGAAACACACATGCAATCAATGTTTTCGTTCATTGAGTCGGAAATCAGAAGTCGGGGTCCTGGTGTGTGGATACGTCTGCCACCGCACCAACACTAGACTCCCTAGACAGATAACCACACTCAATTCCCTTAACACTATTTCTTCACATAGAAGAAATTATCAGAGTCATGAATTATGTGGTAGAACTGAACTCCTCTGATACCAATTTGTCACAACCCATCCTCGGGGCCCATGCCGTGACTACCCCAAGACCGCCTTCCATAGGCCAGGGACTGGAGACTATCTCCAAATGTGTAAAATCATGATAAACTGAATGCATTGTCTTTATACAAGAATAAAAACACCACTGAGTACGCAAACTGAAGTAAACACTAAGTAAACTGAGTACAAAAGTAAGTGATGAAAGTAAATGGGCTAGTATACAAACCCAACTGAATGTGCAGTACAACTGAAAAGTAAAGTACAACAGCTGAAAGATAATGCAGCATCAACCAAGAAGTCCTCCAGAAACCCCACCTAAAGGGTGGGTACAAATTGTCTCCTCTGCTCCTCGTATCCATCTGTCTAGACCGTGTATGTCCTTCTTGATAGTCCACCTTCGGGTACTGTCCTGCCCCACAAGCCTCAACTACGGTCAGCACTATCTGTCTTCTGCAGCCAACACAACGTCGTGCGGGGAGAGCCCATGAGCGGGTGATTATATGATACTCAGTAGGGACCCCGAGACCCCAAAGGTCTCCCAGAATCCACAAACGATAAACCAGAAAGGAATGATACAACACGAAGTATCAACTATAACTACTTATGTATATTCCCATAAATATACCTAAGTCATCAATTCATGTTCGGCTCCATCTTCTGAGCAAAAGTTCAACCCGGTCCACATAGGAAAGTACATCTCAATCGACACATGAAAGTAAAACTCAGTCCACATAGAATAGAAAGATAATCATATCAAAGATAATGAATGTAAGTGAAGACTCAGCTCACATAGGTATACTATTCAAGATGAGGGGTGGATATGATTGATGATGTCTTTGGATCATCTCCTCTGATGAACCCATGTAGCATCCGAGTACAGATGTCATCACTGCCAGACCAACGTAGGATCCAAGTTCAGTAACAAACGCTGTCGAACCCACATAGGATCTATGTATAGTCATCTTCACTACCAAACCTACGTAGTATCCATGTACGGTCGTCCTCGCTGCCGAACCCACAGAGGATCCAAGCACAGTCGCCATCGTCGTCACAGTCGCAGCCATCTCTACCGTTCCCGCACACAGCACGCTCGATTCTGGGACGGTCTACTCCACGAGCCAAAGGTTCGATACATCAACTATCACGAAGTCCATAGATGATGTATCACAATGTTCTATCTCGTCAATAGGAACTCAATGCAATAGAGGGCGCGCCAATCGGATGCCCGGTCTAAAAGATATTGGCTTTTCCATTCCTGGGGCCTGGAAGATTTTTATGCTACAACCAAACAGACAGTACTCCAGCTACATCCAAACATCGATTGGAGTGTGAAAAAAAACCGTCTCACTAAGAGAAATTCAACGAAGTCGACGGCACGTCAATCGGACCTCCGGCGCTCAAGTAATAAGCATTTTCGCTCAGAGGGCCCAGTTGGGTTTGTGTTCGAACCAACATGGCCGTACCAAAAGTTCTTCAAAACCATGAGTGTAATATACCAAAACTACCGGCTCGATCCATGTATCCCAACACAACTGATGGTGTGTCGATCGGAAGTCTGTAGCCCACGATATGGTCATTTGAACAGATCTGTCTGAAAATAGGGGGTTTTGGCCCGATTCGACCCCGCCCAATACCAATCGGTCGGCCTGAACTGGGTCAACCAGACCCGGATCCGGATCCGGCCTAGTTGGGCGCGACCCACGGCTGGGCACGACCAGCGGACCGGCTCAGATCCGGCCGCGGGGTGCGAGGGGGGGGGGGGTAGTTTTGAAATGGAATCCCCCTTTTGTTGGGGTCCTCCCTAGTTAAGACCAAGGGTTACAACCCCCAGTTTCTTTGGAAATGGCCGACCTTGAGAGCTGCTGCGGGACCTACGGCGGGTCCCGCCTCCTAGTGTACCAGTGGCCGGCCGAGCCCAGAACCCCCCTGCTGAACCGCCGCGTCCTAAGGCCGCAACTCTTCCTTGGCTAGCGTGGCGTGACAACGCCACTCCACACCACCACGGTCTTCCCCAGTCGTGGCCTCCCTCGAGTTCTCTAGCACAGTGCGACGGAACCGCGGCCTCACTCGAGTTCTCCGGCATAGAGTAATGGCGCCGCGCACCTCCGCCGTGGTCCGCTCCGGTCGCGGTTCTCTTCGTTCCCGCGCGGTGCAACAACAATGTGCCATCTTCACCACAACTTGTCATCAACATTCATCAAGAAAGTGGGGTGGAGAAATCAGTCGTGTTTGTGCGGTCTGATCTCTTCCTTTTACGTTGGTAACATTCTTCCAATTAAACAAATGAAGAACGATAAAATTTAACACGAACGAAGGTACCCCAACCTCAAAAAAAAAATCTGCGGTTGTGAAGCGCTGCGGAAGATGGAGTTGTTTCCATCGTCGTCGGTGTATTCTCCCTTGTCACGGAGGAAGAGGAGGTCGTAGAAAACCGGAACCGCCAAGTCAACGTTCTTCATCGGAGTCTTTGCGTTATTCAACAATGGAGAGGATGTTCTTCCAAGGGAAATAACTCTCTCCAATTCTTAACACAACCCCCAAGCAAAATAAAATAAGGTCTTACCTTATTTTATTATTTTTCCAAGCATTTAAAACTTCCGATGTTCAAAAAGATAATTCAATAAATTTAAGGGGATCAATTAATTAAATTAATGTGTTGGCATTATTAAAGATGAAGAGGAGAAGTCACACAATTTATGTGAAGTTTAACAAAGTTAAGAGAGTTACACAACTTAAGAGTGGGGTTTAGAGGAGTTATGGAATGTGAAGGGGTGGGGATCATGTGGGCCCCTCCTAACCTTTATCCTCTCAAGGGTAGTCAGTAACTAGTGGGTCCCACCCAACTCCCACTCATAGGATTGAACTACTTAAAAATGAAAATAAATTTTTACGACCATTTTATTTTCTTCACATTTAATCCTCAAATTTTATCAACTCTCCCCGAGCAAACACACCTCTGGCAAAGGTCCTCTTTTGAAATTACCGATGTTGCGGTTTCATCGGTGCCCTCAGATACTGATTCCGAGCACTGATTCAAAAGATAGAAAAACCCACTCGTTCGTTCACTGAATGTACGTGAGCTAAACTTTGGAATTTGATTCTGGGCACACCGGGCCTCGGAATTAGGTGCCGTCAGAAACTGCGTACTCGTAAAATCCCAATGAATTTATGAAAAAAAATTCCTTGAAATTTATGGGTCTTTACATATGAGATCAACAAATAAATAACACTTATATTCCTTAATGGGTACTGAATCACAAATCATTGTTTCAATGATACTTCCCTTTAGGGTTTTGACGGACAACTCCTCTGTAAAATAAAATTGAAAATTTTAATTTTATTAGTAAACTGGGAATATATGAAACAATGGGATGATCCAAAATCAAATAAATCATTTTCTAAACTTGAGGAATCCGTTAAATTAAATTTCACCACGTACTTTGGAGCTTCAACCTCAATAGTAGTGCTCGCATAAGCATGGCCTTGATACCTTGGCCTTTTTGAGGTAAGTTACCCTAAAACTTATTACATTCATTAACATAATGCCCCCTTTCTCTACAATTGTAGCATTCAACATCGACAGTCTCTTTCTTACCTTTGCAATCATGAGTATGGTGGCCCTTTTCACCACACTTGTAACATACTCCCATTCACTTCAGGAAATTACAAGGGGGTTTCTTCCCACATTACTATAGGATAGATATTTAACTTTTACCTTCCTCCCATTATTTCCATTTCAAGAGTGTTCAAAAAACCTCTTCTTCACATTAATTTCTTTATAGTCATAAGTCATATAGAATTCCATTTCCATCTTGATAACACATAAGAAAATGTATTCGTATGACGCGAAGGATTGTGAGATCAATGCTCGATGGAGAAATGGTTTAAACCCATTAATGAAATGATCAATCTTACTTCTTGGATTCTGTATATAATCTTCAGAATGCCTACCTATCCTTTTAAAGTTAGACACATACTTTGTGAAATTCTTTTCATCCTTTTTCCTCAAACTAAAAAATTTCCATCCATATCTTCTCGATGGTCATGAGGAAAATTTTTTTCTTAGAAAATTTCTTTAAACTCCCTATATTCCATATTTTATAATTCATCATCTTCCTTTGTGTTTTGAATCAATGACCACCATTGACCTGTATCTTCAGTGTGGTGGTAAACTTCCATGATAACTTTTTCCCTTTCGCTACTCCCTAAGGAATGGAAAATTTTATCTAAAAATATATCCATTTCTCAAATACTAGTGGATTTGTACCCGTATTGAATATTGTTTCCTCGTGAAGTGATCTAACATTGATCCTCCATATTGCAGATCTGTGTTCTCTATATGGGTAAGGTTATTATTCATAACCTGAGTGAGATGTCCCAATATAGTGATAAGATGATATGCACTAGTTATATCACCAGCTCCACTATAATTATCTTGAGCAGGAGGGAAATAATTACATGGAGTGTGTGCATTGATACGATATTCATTTCTTCCACTAGCATCCATTTCTAAAAAATGGCACAAACAAGATTAGGTTATGAATCAAAATACGTAATTCCATACACGTAAAACACTTAACATAAATTGTACAGTTTATGGATATAATCCATAATCACAAAAAAATGTTTTCATTGAGAAATTATATACTCATAAACCCTTAATAATGGTTTGTAATGAAAATGAGAATTATCCTAAGAATATCCCCTGGGAGTGTCATAACCAAGAGTGTAGCAAGGCCCGTTGTCGTGCACCAGTTATCATTTGAGTCTAGCTCAAAGTGGTGTTTTTGGGTTTTACGTATAGGTACATCTGTGCCAGATCTGCCTCTACGTGCTTGTATCCAGAGAGGGATGTATTGCTCGTAAAACTCACAAAATATCAATATTTTCAAAATTCTAGAATGTTCATCTATACTAATCATCAAAGTCTATCTTAGCGCTATGTGCTCTAATCCGATTTTACCTAACTCTGGTTTCCAAGGATTCTGCTAAACATCCTCTGATACTAACTGTAACACCCCGACCCCAGTTACCGAAAGATGATGTATTATTAAATAACATTGGCATGATCACAAAAGATCATGTCTCAAAAGACCGATTTGTTTAGTATCCTTGGAAAAACTATATAGATTCATAAGGATTACATTACATCATAAATGGAAACCACTACAACATGTTTTCCATGGAAAACACTGAGATCTCATAGACTATCCCTGCATGTCAGTCATAATATACTTCTTTACATCCTAGAAAAATTAAAACATAGAAAGGGGTGAGATCAGATGCTCAGTAAGGAAAACAAATATAGATGAAACTTTCATAAATAAACACAAACATTGAAGACAATGTATAGAACTAAAACAAAAGCCTTTTCAACATAAACATCATGATAATATTGAAAATATAACACAAAATAATTCCATTTACATACTCACATGGATATTCTGCAAGTCGAATAATCACATGCAATATCAATAGCTACTTTCATAATTATGGAATGCATACTGCATGACATTCATAACCACATAGTAAAGGCCTTGTGCCATGACTACAAATAAGATTTTTTCAAGGAATTTTTCCAAGAAACTATTTTGTCTCATTAGACCTACCGATGCATCGAGGAGCTATAGCAGGATCCACCCGTCACTTCCTTTGTTCAATGCATTCCTCATATGAAAAGGTTTAAACATAACTTAAAAATTTGCATTACAACTAGCATTTGAAATTTCAATACATTATCCATAAAACCTGAGTGGTGTAAAGATAACACATCCATAGTCAAACATATCACAAAACCTTCAATAGAATATAGAGGTTTTGTATCATAATATATCAAATTCAAATAATCTTAAAATCCATTAAAGGATGTTGGCATAGATGAAATCAAAACCTTTTTATAGAAATACCTCTTTCTATTTTGAAATCATTTAAGAAATAATTTATTTTGTAAATATTCTTCTATGATTATAGGAGAAGCTTCGATGTTGTTATAACGGCGGAAAATAGCCACACCTGCCGTTTAAGTTAAAAAAGACAATCTTACCTTAATTTTGTTGAAAAGGTTATAAAGGTCCTTTTTTGGAAAACAACGGAATGATTCCTCTATAAAAAACATATTAATGTTAAAAATGGTATAAATTACATTATCCCATAGACTATAAAAATAGTAAAAATGTTTTTAAATACACTTTTTGAAACATGGCTATGGATGATAAAGATTTCCTAGTAGATAATTACGTATAAACAACCTCGGATAATAAAGAGATTGTGAAATTAACCCTTTCCATTTAATTTTCCTAGGTCAAGGGTAGGATAACCTCCTCTAAAATTGTGAAATAATCGTTATTAAAATATAAAAGAATAATATATATTAATATGATTACATATATGATCTATTAAAACTGCTCTGTTAATAATATCTTAGTATTATCGTCTTTTTGGGTGTTAACTAATTCATTTTCCTTTATATGATTTGTAATATAAGTAATGTTTGTTACGGATAGGATGTATCTTATTAATATTCAAAATTATTTAATTTCTTTAAAAATTACTTTTATTCATCTAATGAAATTAATCTTGAATGGATACAATGGGGAATGAATCTCATCGCCTTCGTGGAGACGGTAATCCGTATGTACGCACAAGCGAAAATATCAATCTTTCGATATTAAAATAATATATAATTGGATGATATATCATATATACATAATAATTATCTTGTTATAATTTTTATATTCATCAATTACACATAATTTTATACTCATCCAAATAATATTGTATTGAATAACAATTACACCATGACGTGGAGACGGTAAGTCGTACGTACGCACATATGTTGACATGTCATTTAATGGATGTATAGAATAATGAATATGGTTATACCATATTTATAATAACATCATATTATATAGAATAAACTGGAGTTATTATTCTATAATTTAAATTACAATGAAAGAAGATGTGGATCAAGAAAGGAACCTGAAAGGGGTGATGAAATATTTACATCTTCTTCTAGTTCTTCATTTTGATTTGATCAAAAGGTCTCCATAGGCTAGCTTTCAGACTAAAAGAAGGCCTCTAGGATGAAGTGATGGAAGTTGGGAGGATATTTTATCAGGTTTTGTCAGATACAAAAATCTTTTAATGTGTGAATTTGTGAGAAGGGGAAGTGCCTTTTTAAAAGAGGGGTGAGGGGAACCTTTGGAAATAATTAAAATATTATTTTATAATAAATTCATATTCACCTTATAATGGCTCCAAAGTAACTTATTTTGGGTATATGGTTAGTATGGGTCTAGAAACACTCATCCCATAGGTTTTAGATAGGTTTGGGTCAATATATTAACATAATCATTTAGATTTAACTCTTAGTTAATTAGTTTGACATTTACCATGTCTCTTTTGATTTTTATATTATATGGTTAATAAACATACTATAACAAACCAAGAGAACCCCAAGTGGTTAATTATTAATATATATAATACTAAATATGTCATTTGGCCTATCCTTATATTTAAAAGAATATAATAACAATTAATATTATAATATTTGTTTTAAAAATTCTTTTATGTCAATTTTAACACTATTTATTAATTGATTTATGTTATAGTCCTAAAAACATTATTTATTGGAAATAAATTCATTTTATCAATCCTAACATGTCATATTATCCATTATATTTTTTGGATGTCATTAAAACTTTCAAATTATATTTATTTTAACATTTATAGTACCATTTATTTGATTTATTCATTAATAATGAAAAAACTGTATCATCATTGTGTCATAAATAACTTTAATTATTCAATGTCTAAAAATTATAATTAAAATACAATTATGTATCGAAATAGTTTTATCATTATTATTAATATTTATAGTCAAAGAGATAACATATATAACCCTATGTAAAAATTGTTTTAATAAAATATATATGCTTATGTCATTTTTGTATTTACTTTAAATTAATTAATACAAAGTGTCATTATCATTTAAAGTTGGCTCTATGGGGTCCCAAAATGGACCCAAGTATGCCCATGGTTGGACATGTATTATCTATTTGGTTTAGCACTTATGTTTGGATAATTATATTATTATTTTTTACCCTAATTTACAGGATTTAACCTTTAACCATAGTAAATAAAATATTTAACGTATTAATTATTCAAAATGTCTTAAAATAAAAGTTACCTATTTACACAATTTGGAACACCAAATTAAAAATATGGAATCCATTTTTCCAAATTTAAAACACATAAGTGGAAGAAATTAATTTAAAATTAATTTGCATTGTTAAAACAAAAAGCGTGTTTTTAATAAAAATAATAACTTTCAAAAGATTGACACTTGATTATGTCCAGTTTAAATGTGAAATTATATCTAATGACCTAAATTATATTAAATGATAAAAATATAATATAATAAAATATTAAAAACACTCAAATGAGTAATTTAAAACTATAATTTCCATCTATTAAAAAAGTTCTTTTTATTAAAATTTCTTATTTTCACTATTCGTCAAAATATGAAAGTTATCATAAAAATACCAAAAATTTATCCTAAGATAATTTCAGTTTTATGAATCCAAAAATGATGTCTAATTAGAACGATAAAATTTATAAAATTTTAAATAGTTGTTATTACTATTCATAACGTCTAGTTTGATTAGTCGTGGTGTGTTAGAATCTCAAAGTCACACACAATGCTAGCTATTTAATTATTCAAAAAGAAGCCTACCGTGGAAGATTGGGGTGTTACAATGATCCTCCTCATCTCATCCCACAATCAATGAGAATAAACATGTGTATTACACAAAGTCTAATGTAATATAAATTTATCCAAGGTGAATAATTAAAATTTATCAATTAGTATGCTAAAAATAAATTATTCATTGGTGGTATTTAGATATTTTAGAAGGAAATGTGGGTCGCATATAGATGGGGTCTTATTTCGGTCCACACATTGTAATGATGCAAAAATGATCCAGTTAGAATGATCATCATTCTGTGCTATTAAATCATTCTAGATCAAGAGAATATTTCTTAGTATCCAAAAATTATTATTAAGCATAGGAGAAAATATAATATCTTGGTTTTGGTGTCATATTTTTCGATATTATTTTTTAAAAAGTTCATCATCAATGATGTTTATGTCTTATTAATTATGAATGATACAATGATTCTTAAAAACTCATGATGTCCAATATACCAACAAGTTCTTCTATTTTTTCTATAACCACCATAATGAACATAGTTTTTGAGGAGCTCATCAGATCTCTTAGGACATATTAGATAAAAATTAAAATAACACATGGAAAAGGAGAAAAGTGAGTTTTATAAAAATTATAAAATAATCATTCAAGGAAATGGATGATGAAATATATAGAAGATACACTGACTATTCACATCATGAAAATAATAACAATATTTACATGAAAAAATATATATTTTCCCTTTTTGAAAAAGATAAACCCTGATATGGAAGTTAATTTTTTTCACGACAAAAAAGCAGTGTAAAATGAATCAAAAGTTTAACACGAATAACAAAATTTATAAGGAAAAAAAGGAAAGTAATATAGAACTGAAATAATTAATATGGATTTCTATTATTAAATCCTGTTCATTATTAGAGATATGAATTACAAGTTACAAGTTCCTCATAGATAATTTCATTGTTTATAATGAAGATAATTATTCATATTATACATATTCAACCCTCTATTTTTTTATGAAGATGTCATTTATTCTTGAGATCAAATCCAAAATGAATTTATTAATGTTATTTATAAATATTTAGGATCATTAAAAATAAAAAAATATTGTTTTTTTAAATAACAACTTGTGAAATAAAATGTTTTTTTTTTATCAGAATTAATTGAAAAAACACATGTTAAGAATATAAAATTTGACAATAAATTTCATAAAAACACTTTATCTATTCACCAATGTTGATCAATGTTTTTATATGATTTTACAATCTCAACATATAGTAAAATGTAATCATGGAATAGTTTTTTAAAAACAATATATTTTTTAAAAAACATGAAAAAATAAACTTTTTAATGGTAAATTATTATTAATTTTTAATTATTTTTCAAATTTTGGGAATCTTATTTCTCAATAAAATTTAAAAATTTACAGATACATATGAGAAAAATAAATTCATCTATTATTAAATATTTCAAATGAAAAAACATTTTCAAATCATGTTTGTAATCCAAAGTCATTATTGGATAAGAAACATAGATAAATGTTATGGGATCGAAAAACATTAGTTTCTTAATATTTTGTAAAAATAACTCTCAAGTCCAAAATTTTGGAAGATATTAGTATATGTACTATTTTTTGTTGAGGAACATGTATTGTGACCCTTCTAAATTAAATCTTCTTGAAAACATTGACGAAGGACATTCACAATTTTAAGATCGTTAAAAAAATTACAGAATGATATACAGTTTTTGATAAGTTAATTATTTTCTAATGGCCATTAATTTCACACATTGATGTATATTTGAAAACTGTAATGTCATAGGAAAGAAAAAATTTGGGTATATATGGTTTTTGAAAAATTATATGATATTAATGAATAAGTTGAGGAAGTATTTTTCCATCGAAATTTATAGAATGTTAAATTTTTCCGTTTGAGGGGAATGAAATTGTCGAACTAAATATTATGGTCGTGGTGATGTAGACCTATAAATTTGGAATAATCTAAGAAATATATGTTACACATTAAAGTTGATGACCCATATATGAAACCTTAGTGAAGAGATATAAAAAATGTATTGTATTACACAATTGGAATTCATATTGGTGTTTTCATGAAAAAACTCATCTTCCAATGTTGGTACCATGACATATTGCTAGATAGTAATCATAAGGATTAAGAAAACTTGCATAATTCCACTGAATATAAGTCACATATGGTCACACACAAAGTGTTTCATCTGATCTGAGATGACTATTTTTTATATTTAAGAATTATGAAAAATAGTAATCATGATACTGGGAAATAGTATTTATTCAAGATTAAAAAAATTAGCATGTATATTAAATAAATATTTATTAATAGGGTAATTATTTGATTACATGAATTTATAATAACTATTTTACACTTAATATTCTCTCTATAATAAATACATATTTATTATGAAATACATAATTTATTTAGTTATGAGGTTATTAAATAAAAATATTTTGTCCAGCTTTTGATTAATATATTTATTTATTGAATGAATAGATATGGATTAATAACATATAATCCGGAATTATTTAAAAGCCAATGAGGATGAGTGCACCAAATATAGATGTGGAGATAAAATTTATTTACATGTACATAAAATAATATATATTTACAATTTTATAAAATAATATTTATCATTGTGATAGTTATATAATACAACTAAATGATATAATAATTTTCTTTTGTTACATGGAATGAGTTTTCTGGATGTTTAATATTTTATTAAATGTATCTTACGCAATTAATTAAATATAAAACACTAACGTTTGGTATATAAATATACTAGTTCCACATTATAGAGGATGTTAATTGTTCTATTCAGTAGATTCCTCTCAAGATCCTTCTCTTCCTTTCATCCTCTTATGAATGAGAAGAACAAGATACATTCATTTAAGCTTGGAAGAAAATGAAGCGATAAAATTTGAATTATGCAAGAGGATCAGTCAACCATGATAAGACACAGTTATTATTCAACAAAATTTTGAGATTAAAGAACTGTGTTTGGATCACCATAATAGGGGATATATTTTAGGTCCTTACAATTAAAACATACCACCCAAAATGGGTAATAATGATCCACATCCTAAATGATGAAAGATCTCAAGATCAATTTCATAAATCTTTTTATTTTTAAATTAATTAAAAATATTAGATGAATTCATCATCACTTAGTTATATATTGTTATTTTTATATATTCTTTGATGAAATTTCATTGGTAATATTGATTACTACTTGTACATTGTGACTGTTCCATCAATTCTGAACAAAAAAAGAGTTTTCCACTAGCTAAAAAGATCTTCTACTATGTATAGAACCATCTGGTGCTATTAAAGTGGTAAATTTCAAATTTATTTTAATTTATTTTATTTTTTTATCATTAATAATTTAAAAGTTAAAGGTAATTTCAAATTTGATTCATAATTTATCTGATTATAATGATATATTCCTTCTGTTCATTTCTAACATACATAACCAGGATTGGATATTAATTAAGGATGGTCGCATTTAAAGAACCCATCTGAATGTTCCAGGAATAAATTATTGATAACAAAGTGTTACATGATGGGTGATCCATTACTACACATAGTGTGACCTTATTCAAAAACAATGATATCATAATGGAATCTGATTCATTGTGTGATGAGTAAATTTCATGTGCAGTACATGCACTATGCATTGTCTTTCCATGGTGGAAAATTATTTCTCTAAACTACACAAGGCGTACAATAATTACATGTAATGTTGTCCATGTGGTTTCATGACTGAATACTTGGTGTTAGTATGTTTCAAATAATTAACATATGATATGTATTTAATACACGATTCTTACAGGCTGTAAATTGAGAACAAGAAGTGCACATGGTGTATCCTTAATTCATTCTATGTGCCTAAAAATTTCTTCTGAGAAGTACACATAGAGTCCCTTTATCTTTACAATGGACCTACAATAATGAAATGTAAACACCTAGTGTCCATCAAACACACACTGATTACTTTGAATCTTTATGTGAAAATATTAAATTTTATTAATTACTCCATTAAACCTCATCAAACAATATTCTTTGATTCAGTAAATTTATAGTACATGGAGGTCGTTAGGTTTTATATAATCATAAATTATTAATTAGTTTCATTTAGTATTTGAAACTCCAAGTCTTTTATGTCCATTTCTTAATAATACTAAGAATGAAGTATATTTTATTGGTGACATATTTTTCATATGTTCTATGTGTAATTAAATTTCCAATACATGACACACTGTTATGACATATTCCATGTATGAAATGTTTCATGTGATTTATTTTCATACAAAAATTACCAAACTATATAATTCTGAAATTTAATCACTGAGTTGCATCCATGTACAATATTGTGGACTATTTTATTAATTTTTAAATAAAATACAATCGATTATTTAATTTAAAATCACAGTGAATGAGAATATAAAAGACAATTGGATGGGATAAGATATTATAAATTAATTGATTAATAGGAAAATTAATTGGATTAAATAATGGTTTTTTATCTTACCGAAGAACCAGTTGAAATGAATGATATGTTATTGTTTTAAATGCATAGACATTGTATCTGTAAACCTTATTTTGAGCAGTTAATACACCTATTTTTTGTTTGTATAATATAATTTAATTTAATACATGGTCATACAATTAATTATTATTAATTTTAATTTGAGGGTTTCTATAACAACCATATATCCTTTATTATGTAAGATACATGTGTCCATGGTTGTTTTAAATAATTCCCCTCAACCGAACATTTTTTCCGCCTAATATGAATGTTAATTATAAAACATAGGTTGTAAAAGGAGTATCTAAAGGCACATGGAATCAGGTTTAGGAGAAGTTTAGGTGGGGTAAGCCTATGATAGTACTCATATGACACCAACATGTGTAAGACATATATCTATAGGTTAAATGCTAAAAATAATTCCTTTACCTACACAAGTATTGTTTACCTAGTGTTAGTAATAAATTAATTGTCTATTAGTAAATTAACCATTAGATGAGCTCTTGGTTATGCCATTTAATTATATATTTTATTTCAATCTATACATTATTTATATTATGGATAAAAATACACTTTCATTGAAATAATGTGTGTAAAAATAAATGCTACAATTGAAATTAAAGGATTATGTCTAAATGTTATATCACTACATGGTTAATCACTTAATTAAAATCGTCTTAATATTAATAGGGAATTAGAAATAAAAAAATTGACATGTTATTGAATAAGAAAATCCATCAATATAATATTAAGTCCTCATTACAAACATTATCAATATTAAAGAAAAACATTTTTAATGTGTCAATTTATGCCACAACAAAATCCACTTTTAATTAACATGTAGTATTAAATAAGATGATGGGTTAAATTAGCCAAACATGTATACAACTTAATGTACATAGTATGTCTTATCAAAATTTAGAAACCAGTGTTATGGAATTCTATGTAAGGATTTCTTGATTGGAGAGTACACTCAAAAGATCAGGGATATGAAATCCCATAACTAGAAAGACAGTCAACATATTAACCTTCTTATAGTTTTCATGTCCATATTCTAGATCACAAGGATGGAAATATGGGTCCATTTCACTATAATATCTTCTATTAGGGGAAATTATGGGTTCAACTGTGAGTGGGGTTGACAGTTGATAAAAAATGGGAGATAAAATAAAAATAGAATTATTATTATTAAGTACAATATACATTATAATAAATAGAATTACTATTAATTATATATTTTTATAGCATACTAAATTCTTCATTCATCACCTTATCATGGAGATATATTTTTGGGAAATAAAAACTTTTTACTAAACAAAACATTTTGGAATGTCTTAGTTTTATAATTTTTGTGTTGTTCTATGAATGAATATCTTATATCCATGAATCATCAATCCCTGATTCTTTATATAAGGAGGATAGTGAGGTGGTGTTTGATGTATATGAAAAAAAACCTGAATGGTATGGAATATGTTATGTTTTTAATTCTTGAATCAAATAATAGAGTACTTCTGATGTCAAAAAAACATGGATGCATATATCATTATCTACTATCTCCTTGATCATTATCAATAGAGAGATAGACATGATTATTTTGAGATCTCCATGGTTCCCTCCATGAGAAATCATAGAGACAATGTACTAGATAGAATTTAGTTGTGTCCTTTATCATGTGTATCTTATATATTTCATAAACGTCCATTAGAGAAAATATATGGTTCTAACATACGTATTCATATATAATAACCTGGTAGATTTTATAATATTTTACATGGTTAGAAATATCTATGAGTACACAATGGATACATTGTTTTTTCTCTAGCTATTGGGGATATCTACCTAACATTACAGATTCAAATGATATTTTATATAAAATATTGTTATTACATGCCTTTGTTTTCCAAAAACATTATTTATGTTTCCATACATGTTAAAAATGTATTTGTTTTCGAATTTGAATGTTAATGTTTCTAAATTTATAAATAAAGTATTTTTGGTATGATATATTTAAATAATGTACTTTAGGTGATGAATTACACAAACATAGAAATCTAAATTGATAAAATAAATAATTCACATGAATCATACAACACTGAACTATAGAATCAGTGACCAGGTCATTTCACATCAACTAATTTGATCACTTTACACTATAATGGATATTTCATTTTTTTTACTAAATCAAATTTTTTTTATAAATGTTTAGATAAAAAAATGGTGAAATCCCTATTTGGTGGAAAAGCTAAAAGGTCCACTGATATTCTTGATTTGGTTCATACCGATGTGTTTTCACCATTTCCATTTTAATCCTGGAGGGTTCACTCATATATCATAAATCATACAAATGAATTTAGTAGCTACGGAAATGTATACTTAATTTGTTGTATATCATATCCTTTTGACAGATTGAATAAAAATATGAATGAATTGGAGAATAAGCTTAGTAAGAAGATTTTGATACTCTATTGAGGATATGAAAACTAATATCTATCTCATTACATAATTCATTGTTTATGGGAGTTTAGGATTTTATCCTAAATCAATCCCACATTTCTCGATAATTGAGTGGGGTAAAAGAAATGATGAATCACCCAAATTCAACATTATGAAATCAATGACAATTATTGTGAATCTTACAACATCCTTTTGGGGAAGAAATTGTAGAAAAAAACATTCTTACTAATGCATGTGAAAAATCAAGAAATAACTAGAAATCTATATCATCTTTGGAATGGAAATAAACCCATGTTATTTCATTCATGAGTGTGGGGTAGTAAGGATAATGTTAAAACTATATATAGAAACAAAATTACACCATAAGGAATATTGTTTTTCTTTGCAGGGTATCCCAAGGAATGTAAAGGGTATTACTAATACAATCCTTCATATACTAATGGTGTCATTGAAAAACACACTATATTTTTTAATGGTATCACATATCCAATGGAGATTATGCGAGATAGAAAAAATTTTATGAATTCAAGGCTATAGATACATAAGTGTAGGCACATGAATAGATTCCAAAAATCCCACTGGAAGAGTACATTCATGGGGTACAAGTTTTTCATAGGATTACTAGACAGGATAGGGAATGTGATGTTATGGTTTTTAGAAACTATGGATGATAACTCATAATTTCTTGATAGTAATGATCATATAACCTATATATACGTAGTATGTTATAAAAAAGATGAAAAATAGAGATAAACTATTAATTATGAAATGGATTCGATATAATAGATAGACATATAATTTTGTTAAATCATCAAGTGGTTGTAAATAATTTTTTTTATTTGTGTTTTCAAAAGGAAAGTATACATGGATGGACAAGTCAGTACCAATAATTCGCAAAATGTTACACATGGGTTTAAAAAAGACCAATTCATAGTCTAGAGAAAAAATTCACTACTTTATAAATTAAAATGAATAATATTTTTACATTTTAATTAAAATAACCATTAATATAATTTTTGATAGACGGATGTTGAAAAATAATTCCCTAATGGGGAACTATATAAAAGAAGTCTAGTTGACAAGACATGAAGTGTTTCTGACTTTAAAAAATGCCAAAAAAGTATACAAGTTGTCAAGATTCATTTATGGATTAAATATATCATCTCTTAAAAATAACATATGGTTTTATAAAGCCATAAGATATTTGGTATCCTAAAAAATGAATGTGAGCCTTCATTCTATAATTGGTTTAGAGTGAGTGTGGTCATTCTCAAGATAGTTTATATATATTTTATTCTACTATTTAAAATTATATGCTAGTCTTACGGTCTATTAATTATTGGTTAAATGAATTTTTCACCATGAATAAAATTGATGAAGAAACATATATTTCTGGGATCAAGATCCATCACGATATATCCCAGAGGCTACATAGACTCGAAAATCATACATACATTAACAAGATTATGAAGAGATACATTATGGAACTACCAAACAGATTATTGTTACAAGTGCAACAAGTAATTTATATCACCATGAAATTATCACATCTGAATCATTATAAAAGAGAGAGGATGGCATTGAATTCATATTATTCAGTGAATCGATCAATCATATACCATATTCCATAAAAACGATAGATTTATTCTATATCATAAGTGTAGTTGGAAGATATCAAGATGACCCAGGTGACCTCCATTGGATTTCAGTCAATACGATCCTTAGATATATGTTGTTCACTAAGGATATATTCCTAGTATTTAGAGGATATAAGGATGTATTCATGTGGGGACATGCATATCCTATTATATTAAATGATTAATTCTATTTGAAATCATAGTTGAGATACAATTTCACTCACAGTGGAGGTGATGTGAGATATAAGAGATTAAAGAATATAGTGTCCACTAATCACAAAATACATTGAGAGTATATTATATAACATTATGAGGCTTTATAGGTTGTTTCGATTCCCATATTTTTTAAATATCATAATGTGGTATATAAATTTAAGGACTCTATCACACTAAATTTTGTTAATAATGTATCATTGGATATTGGAATAGAACAATTGTCAAAAAATTGGAAAATGTAGATAATTTAGAAATATAAAATCTTGATTATTTTTTCTACAGGAGGTGACATTAATGTGGCTACAGGTTCCATAGAAGGTAATGTTGAGAACCCATTAACTAAAGGCATAACTAAAAATAAAAATGTACACCAAATTAGTGCTACTGGAGATAATGTCATTGGTGGTTATCTCTAGTCCCAGTATGAATCTATTATAGTTATTGTCCCATAACTATCTATTTGTACTATAGATTAATATTAAATCCAAATAAGTGAACATTGAGTAAAATATATTATCACATATCATTTATAATTATGGATGACATCAATGAAATAATTTTCAAGAGTATTTATCGCACTGAAAAGGGAATAATAGTCTTCTGCTATGATGAAACCCTAGCAATTACATGATGATATTTCAGAACCATTTTCAGTGGTTAGAAAAGAATCTATTGTGGTGAACATACTATAATGAATATTAATGTGAGTACAAATAAACATCTGAATCTTAATCTCAGGAAGTTATCACATAGTAATATCCATGATAAGAGATTATGAAAACAAGAACAACTGTTGGAATCTACATGATGATGTGTTGTTTGATATTAATCTCTATAAGAATGTGTAATAGTCGAGAAACATTAGTATTTTATTTATTAATTCAGGTTTGGACCCAAACATATTGATTTATAGTCATTAAATTTGATTCATTATGATCATGATGAGGTTGGGTATGTTTGGTGAGTCGTGAATGATATTTTATTAATGAATATGTTGAGGAATCATGTTTCCCATCATTATTTATAGAATTATATATCTCGGATCATTGATGGGAATAAAATTGGTGAAATAATTTTCATGTCCATAGTGATGTATAAATTTTATTTATTGTTAATCCAAGAAAGATATTTTAGGAATTATGATAGATGAAACATCTATACAACCTTCTTCATGAGATATCATGATAAGGGTTTTATATTACGGAGTGAGTGTTCATTTTTGGTTTTTTCAATGTAAAATATCATATTCAATTGAGGGTTATGTTGTTCATTTCTTCAAAGTAATATTAAACTTTAGTCCAGCCCACATAAGGAAACTAAATAATAGGCCCATTAGGTAATTGATAATGTATTTCCTAGGAATTTAGTTAAATAATATTAATCTTTAAAAATTGAAATATTTATTATTCTCCAAACTAAGAGTTAATATTTAATCATGTTTTATTAAGTGATCATAATTTTTAAATAAATAATTATTCAAAATATTATTATTAATTACCTGAATATATAATATTTTTATATCATGTTATTAAATCTATAATAAATTATTAGTTTTTATCAAATAAATAATTTACTTATTTATATGAATATTAAATAAATATTTACTTGTTGGTATTTGAATAGAATATTTATTTATTGACTAAGTAAAAATTTAATAAAACAATTTTTATGGTTTATTGATAAAAGGATGGGAGGATGAGCATGGTGAGATAAGGATATGTGATAAATATTACTTTCAAGTACTTATAATATTAATAATCATTGTGCCTGTTATCAAACACCATGAAGTAATTAATAATATTATTATTTTGAATGGAACGTGGTTTATTGAGGTATAATGTTTTATTAATGGGAAATTGTATAATTAATTAAATAATAAATCCAAACCTTGGGTCTAAAAATATATTTCTATCACATTCTAATGGATTTTAATAATTTTGATCAATAATTTTAAATCAAGATCCTCCTCCTCTCATCCTATAAATAACAAGAAGCGCAAGGTTGATTCCACGAAGCCTAATGTAATGTGAACAAATTAAAGGTGAATAACTTATAATTATCAATTATTACTCCTAATTATTGATGATTCACAATTGCTTCTTTGATATTGAACAAGTACATGTGGATAACCAATAGATGGTCTCTTATTTGTTTCCCCGCAATGAAACCATTCAATGCTAGTCATGTTAGAATGACCAAAATCTTAATAAATGAAAATTCCCATGATCAATATAATATTTCTTATTTTACTTCAATTAATTATATAGCTTAAGAGAAAATATAATATCATGGTTTTGGAGTCATATTTTTTGATATTATTCTGAAAAAATTTAATCATCTCTGATGTTTATGTGTTATAAATTATGAATGATACTTTGATTCATAAAAAAACAAGTTGTCGATTTGATAAAGAAGTGCATCTATTATTTTTTTTAACCATCATAATGAACATGGTGGTTTAGGATCTCATCACATCTCATAGTATATATCATAAAACAATATAAATAAAAGATGGAAAGGTGGAAAATGATGTTAAAAAACATTAAAATAATATTTCACTAGTATTTTTAATATTGTTATATCAAATAGTACATTAATTACATATATGTTGTAGTTGAAAAATTCAATTCAATCACGTTTATGCAGAATCCACAATGTGATTCTTATTCAGACAAAACAAGTTGAGTTTGACATAAAATATATCTCAAAGATGGAAGTAGAATTATATTGGATATCAATATTACACAAGAGTAATAAATAATAATCTGAATATGTTCCTTATAAATAATTCCCTATCTTGTTGTGCGGTGGTGAGAACCACCCCTGAGAGTATGATGTATATATTAATAATTACATATAAAAAGTAATTGATGCCATAAATCCCATTTTCAGGGTCCTCTAGACACCTTTTGGCCTAAAGAATATCATGATAAGTTCTATACACCATATTGTGGGGCTTGGTTCACATAAATATATTAGATTTGAAAACTTTTCAATCCGAAATGATCATATAGTACAAATGGTAGGGATTACATAATTCTGAATGTTGATATATCTCTGAATTAGTTTTCCCAACCCCTTAATGAAAGTCCTGCACACAAAACCCTCACCTATCTCCTAAAATCCATTCATGGATCTCCTTCATTAATCTCAATCGCATAGTTTCTTATACTATCCTATAATTTAACCTAAAAATAAATCACCCACATTCAATTTTTTTAATGAACAGAAAAAATTTAGAGGGAAATAAATGGGGACAGATCTAGTTTCCCTACTTATTTTCCAAACTAGTTCACCCATACTAGGGAGAACCACCGTGGCCTGAACATAATAGGGAAATGTCTGTAGTTTTACTTACATGGGAAATCCCACATTTGGGTGAACAATCCACCTATCAAAAGCCCCCATCTGGGTTACCCACACTTAGTCAACGCACACTTAGGCAACCCACCCCCGAGAAGACCTTCTCATGTGTCATTGCAATCTGGTGACCCTTTCCCATTTCATTTCACATTCATGAAAATGTTCCAAGCACAAGACCCGCCTCTGTGAGAAACTCGAATCTATAGCTTGCATGAAGCACATCCTTCACCCAGAGTCTACATATTTCCTATAAATATGACCCGTGGGATCCCCATTTGAAATTATTGGATGATCATAAAAATTCATAATGCTCTGCACACCCTAGTACTTCTATAGTTCCTAATAACCTTCGATGTGGATCTCAAAAGTAAAAAATGAGAAGAAATTATTTATATGACATGGATTAGAGTTCCTAAAGTTCCTAAAACACCAAATTACTAAGTTATGAGCCACTTCCACTAGACATAAAATACTATGGTGAAGTCACATTCCCCAATATTTTACTTGTCTGAGATCCTTCCAGGAGAAGCTGAGGAGACCATTGGAGGTCTGAGAAAGGTCTCAACCAAACTCAGTTTCTTAGGTTTTTCATTATCTAAATTTTTGTAGGTATCACCTATTCAAGGTTCTCGAAAATTATCATATGAATCACCTGGGAGGACCAACCTACAATCTCTCCATTGTGACACATGTGTGGTGCTAGATCCAGATCTCATGTGTATTACCCTGGGGGTGTATCCTGAAACATGCCTAGATATCATATGGGAGAATTTTAATTTTTAGAAATATTTAATGCCATCAATGATAGGGATATCATTTTGATAGGACACAAACTAGAGTGATACCAATCTATGAACACTTCTAAATCATCCAAATATGTATGATTAGAACATAGGGAACACCGGTTTGTCCTCATGATAATACATTCTGATGGTAAATGAGGCCCAACTGTTAACCTTAAAAATATGTAGGAGCCTACAAAATCCTTAATCAATAAATTCCATCTATAATGAGGATCATAAAAGTCTGTATGGAAGTAGAGGGTTACAGGGGTTGGTAAGGGACATCTTTCCCTCATTTCCTTGCACTCATCATCACCTTCCTCTTTTAGACGTGGAATACAAACGGGTTTTCTCCTAGTGTAGGTTTCAATCCTTTTTGTGGTGTTTTGCAATAATCTCTATAGCCATAACCATATGCACTAGTTTATGAAGGAGTTTTGGTGATATGATATATCTTCCACTTTGTCTTATTCCTCATAGCGAGTAGGACTCCAATGGACTTATAGGTTAGTGGTGATTATGTCATTATCATGAACAAAAATTCTAATTGAGCCTCATCATCATGAGAAATCCCCAATATTTCAAAACCATGTCATATTTTATTCATATCCAAATGAGACACATTGTAAGCCTCCCTTAGGATCACACAAAATACCCTCAATCATCCTGAAATACTATGGGATATATTCTATATAGGGTAAGATTTATCCTAGTGGCCCATAATTTTTTTGGTTCCCTCCATTAGAAACCTTATTCATCAATATTCCCAGAGAGATAACAACTTCAACTAGGAATCTATATTTATTTTAGGTACCTTTAATTTCATCCGCATCGATCCATATACCCAGAGACATCCAATATCACATTTCTATATCCCCTTCTTGAAAAACCATAATGGGATGGATCAGAGTAACTCCCAAACCATCTATGACATGGAATTATTCTCCTTGACGTCCCCAGTATATTACATTAAACTGCATGGTCTAGTTCATGTCACATGTCCTTAAGAGATATGATGTTTCCTATTACTTGAAACTAAACTACATTGGTTCATATTTATTTCACAATGATACATACTATTACCTCTTCATAGGCCCAAACCAATCATCAAAACAACTCAATCTCTATAGATATCAATAAATCAATCATCTCCAATCCAATCTACTATAAATCAACATCTCATGATAACAAACACAACCAATTTATTAAAACTCATATAAATATGGATTACAATATGTTAACGCATTTCAATAATTGATGGTTAATATAATAGTGACCTATTAAAAAAATTATTTAAAATAATGACACAAAAATATGTCTTAAATCTATAAGAGAGTACCATAGTAAGAAGTAATTACCCACAAAATGGTGTGACGAGCCTGACCTCCCATCCTCTCAACCAATGATAGTCCCTAAATGTATTTGAAAAAATAACCCCAAGAGACACCTACTATTAGAATGCAGGGCCATGATCCACAATGGATATGGGAACTATTGAGTGTTTTATGTTCCATGAATAAACCTAGTTATGAAAATCCCAAAAGGGAGGATGAAAAAAAGGTATCACTATTTTGTACATCAATAAAATTAAACTTTCCCATACATGGATCATTTTAAAACAATAAATTGACCATTATTTCATTTATGTTATTATACATTTGTGATTTATTTTGTTTGTGTTTTTTATGTATTCCTCCAAGTTCAGTCACTAGAAAAATAATCAACTCAATGGCATCTTACCAATAGAAACAGATGTATGCAACAACTACCACATATATTAGATCACCATCCAAACAAAAAATACCACCACTAAACTAAAATAATAAATTATACATATTAAATGCATTTTTTAGAGTACTGTTATAATGGTATTGTCTAGAACAGGGAGGAATTATGAGAACCCTATGAGAAATGAAACGCCAATAATCATCCACTCCATGATGACTGATGTAAATGAACCAGATAACATCAATCTGTTTCTAACACAATTTTGGGGTTCCTTCCCCCAAAATTCAATGAATAGTTCCCCCAATTCCTATGAGAGGAGGATTGAGAGGTAATTGATGGACTCGTCACAACTGCAAAGGGGTTATACCAAATGGGATCATGTTAGTAGCTTCCACTATCAATGTCACATGGCAGATATTCCTAATCATGATGGGGATACCAGGCAATGGGATCTATCTTAGTGCACTTAAACATGGGAATCTAGGGAATCTAGAAGAGTATAAATCAGAAAACAAGGTATATTCTCACATATCTATTCCAAACATAGAATCCCACCAACAGAACACTATAACAAACAATGTGAGTATAAAAATTTTGTTTTTATACCCCTCATTCCTACTAATATAGTTTTGAAACACCCATACAATAAAACAAATAAAATACTGATATATCCTATGAGAAGATGAAAATTCATGCTAATACCCCTTAATCCTAACAACACAGTTTGGGAAGAAATATAAAATAATACCAATGAAGAACAATGGTTATCAGTGAGTAGAGAAAAATTCCTTCTCATGTAAATCATTTTGACCAGTAGGGAATGATAAACTCAAAGAAACTAGATGGAAAATCCCAATAACACACATAGGGAAACAAATATTTTTCTTAACACATTTGATGACTAGAAATATCTCATGATAGGAAATAGAGGATTGTAGCATGCACATATCCCTGATCCTAACCCAAATTGGGAATATATCCCTATTCAAGTTGTGGAATTCAAACAAAATATACAAGAAATAATGGAATGGAAAGTATATATCCATGCTCACATTATTTAAATATTCGAAGACATAATGATTGAAGTTAATGTGACTACAAGTTGGGAACAAACACGAAATCTAAAATTGTGTTGACATTTTGGCATATTGAGAAGGTTATTCAGGAGAGAACAAATCCCTCAGATCCTATCTATATGGATAATTTGTAGACTCCTGAAATAATTGTATAAAATAATCATGTATATATATCCCTTTAATATATATATCATCATTCCATTCCAATAACCATTAAAGGGTATGAATATATCACATCCCATACACCAAAATCGTGTAAAAAATTCTTATAGCAGCACAAGATTTACTTAGGAAGGATTCTATGTTTGTAAGTCACTATCTAAAACTTGTGACTCATGTATCCCATAAAAGATCCTTTTAAAAGAAGTCTCTCCAAAAGAAATATTGAAAACCAATACTAAATCAACAATCCTATTCTACTCAATGTTGGTGTTATTGAGTCCCTAAAACATATATAAATAGTGTCCCAATATCCTAATGATATGTTACAAAATTTTAGAAAACGTAGATTAATTTTTGACGATCCTACATGAAATTTTACTTTCAGAATCACTGAAGCCCCCCCCCCAATTGAATATATTGAAGGACACCATCAAGGAAATGAGATGAAAAATCATGGAAACACATCTCCTTATGATTTCTACAAAAACCCTCCTCATGGGTTCAAAATAAAACATACAAATGTTATCCCTTGGACAAAATACATCTTAAAATTACTCCATAGTGTATATATTTCCTAAATACTTCATACAATCCGACATTAATCCATGATGGTAGCCCTCTTGTTAATGTAATTTTCTAAGAAGGTCCTCCATGAAATGATATTTAATTTTTGAATGAAGTCCCACCCATTTTCAAAGAAATTGTTAGAAATCCCTCAAATCATGAGGCACAATGAAATATGAGTTCAGTCATATCATATTCCATGTCATTGAAATGTGATATTCTTTATCATCTGGAAGATATTTTTAGTTAAACATCATTCTACAAACAACCCTTGGATCACCTGCGATCCAATATAGTGGAGGATATTCTATGTAACACCACCGATTAAAGTAATCCATCTAGGAAATACCAATTTGGTTATAATATGTGGATGAGTCTTCTGTATATGATGATTGAAGTGGAATTATATATGAGTAAATAAGTAGATGAAGAAAATATACCAGTCATGTTTTGTCCCCCACCCATCCCTAAAAATGGTATTCTATAAATAATTTCTTAAGTGGGGGTAAATGAAATTCGATAAAAGTATATGTTTGAATATTTTTCACATGGGGGTTTAATTCATTCATTATAACAGATATAAAAATTATGTCAAGTTAATCGATGAAATTTTTAGTGGAGTTTTTGCAGCATCCCTTCTGGATATGCGATTAAAAAAATCAGGAAAACCCCATGAGGTTAACTAACCAATATGCCTAAAATCATAAACAAACATATTTAAGCTAATCACTAATAGATCATCCAGTGCTCGAATTAAAGGATGGGGATACCATTGAGTATTTTTTTACCCTGAACTAAGATGAGTAGAGCATGACCAATGTGACAACATGAAATCTCATCTCCACTAGATAGAAATCAAAAGAAAGCATTTCTTGGGAATGATGTCATTCCTAATAGGAATCAGCCTTGAAACAATAACAAATGCTCTAAGTATTTTTTGAATGAGACATTCAAGAAATCATATGTAAGGAATATGAAATGGATGAGAATTAATTTCACATATAAATGATAATTCATTTGAATGATGATGGTTTACATGTAGACCAAACAGTGCACTCAGCTAATGTTCTGACAAATATATGAATGATCAAGAGGTAATCCGCATATTCTCTACCTGAAGAGGAATATGATCGAACCCAATCTATAGATAGGATTTATTGTTTTAACTTAATCCATCCCCATGAGGCCAATAAATATTATCCAACATGTATTAACTATAGGATGGGAATGGCCCCATCCCATATTGATAGAGGATTCATCACCACATCCTCATCGACATTGTATGTATTTATTCTCATATCTAGGAGAAGTGGGGAAAGAGGAATCTTCCTTGTAAATCCCATATCATTATCCAACTTCATCATTGGAAAATATCATGTTGAATCTATATATATATATATATTTCTATTATATTACACATTGTAAAATGGTTCCAAAATGGTCCTTGAAGGAAAGGATGCTTCCCTATGGTTGTCATAGGGAAAAGCGAGAAATGAAGGTTATAACTTATCCTTAAAATGACATACATCCTAGTTGGTATCCTCAATGAAACCATCCCTTATAAAATTACTATAATAATTAGTAAAAATCAATGCATTATGACTTTGTGAACACCATTATCACCGCCCATGGGGATTAAGCAGAATGTCCGGATGATATATAGAAATGTGAAAAGGATGTTTTTGTTTTAATATGATACACATAAAAATGAATAAAGATGGTGTGAGAACCCAAAACTAGTAGCTCTCTATATGTTTTGGGATTCTATAAAATTCTTAACTACCATGTCTTTGTCAACAGTCATCTGGGGTAATAGAATAACATGGTATCCACATCAATCCTACTATCCAAAGAGGTTGAACTTCTCGCACTCGAGGAAATATTTTCTCGGTATGAGGAATAAATGAAGGATAAAAAAATGATTGATTCAAAACTAATCTGAAGAAACATCCCTACATGTTATGTTTTTTATGAAGAGACTCATCTCTATCTCCCAACCCCAACTGATGCACTCGAGTAAGAAGGGTTCACCAGGACTTGAAAGGAAGATGTATAATATTCTATAATCAAGGGATATATGAAATTTTATTTGTGGATATGAAAAAATTATAATATCAGGTGTTCCATCTATTTAAAAACAACCAAAAGAATTATAGGAAATCATTCAAGGGTCCGACTATGCAGTTCCTTAGTCATGAGTGTTATTTTAACCATTACAATTGGTCAAACACATCACTTATCCTATTCATGATCCTTTTCACCTAGACATTCCACACATCATCCATAATACTATTGAGTAAGTGGTGGAATTATTGGAAGTCATTTAAGGACATCATGGACCTGAACAACCAATATATAAGATATACATGTAATGGGTATATGTAACTCTTCCCCCCACCAAAATTTTGAAATGCTACATTTTTAGCATTCAATAGATCATGATATCTAAAAAACAGTATACATACTTTGTGTCATAGTTTAGAACCACGATTTGAACCCTCGAGTAATAGGATGAAAAAAATCCAATTTTTTAGTGAAAATAATATAGGGTCTATAATACATTTCAAATACATGTTAACCAGAAAAATAAATTGAATATTGTGAAGATATTTACCAACATTTAATCTATTAATTCAGCACTATTATGTATAATATTATATTTTATGATCTTATATAATGAATACACCATGAAAATGTTAGAGACATAGATTATATTGGAAGGTGTAGGAGTGTGAATTACACCATGAACATTCAGATTCCTTAACAAGATTTCTTGGGTATTTACATTGAGAATCATAAGGATGAAAACCAGATTCCACTTGTCCCAATAATTATCAATGTGACCTTATGAATATTTTTGAATTATGAAAAAGTCCATATGATATAATTTTATAAACTAAGGATTGTTCTCATTCAATACCATTATCTGCATTAAAGAGGATGGTTATGGTAAAAACTATAATAGTTATGTTAATAATGGCTCATTTTCCAACAACATCTTCAAAATGTACAAATCCTCAAATGATACCTCTTCCCAGCCCACAATATAAACTATAGTATCCTCATAATAATGAGGTAATAAAACCTAAACATTTGTAGTTTGAGAGATGAAAAATAATGTTTAATACTTTTGAGATGAGCATGTGCCTTGTAACTTTTTAGAAACCATGGATAATGACAAACAAATATTTCTTGAGCCAAAGAGGCCCAACCATGTTGGCCTTTATGATCACCCATATTTACACCCCTATATCGAATCATTGGGACACAATATCTGGGGTTGTTGTTTTTGAAAAACATTATAATGAAGATGGATTCATCTCGATAGGTACAAACAGGTAAACCAGAAACAAAAGTGGAATGTATTTATGCTACCACTACGGAATAACTTGGTGGATGGTAATAACTCACATGTTGGGATTCGCATATGATAATGATTAGAAACCCATGAAGATGATCTATCAAACTTAGGTTATCCTAAGGGCATAGTTAAACCAACCAAATGTACTCCCATTCTCCTCTACTATGGATAAACTAAAATATATAACAACACAGACTTCTATATTCCAATATTCCAAAAATAATCATATCCAGAATAATAAAAAAACAAGAAAAATAAGATACATTTTCATTGAAGCCAAAATTAATTTTATTATATTCATACAAAATACCTACTATAATGGCATGGTCACCATCCCACTAGATATCAACAATTATATTTTACTGGTTGAAGGAATTTTCATCAGACATGGAATTAATATTCAGTTTCATTAATTTCACCACATAATGGTTCCATTATCCAATTATGAAGGAAATTATGATCTGAAATTCCATTTTTCAAATCATGAAACCTTAGGTAGACTCAAAAAAAGATAATGAGGTATAGGGAGGTGTAGTTATGTAAAAACCGAATATTTTGGACACATCCCCACTAGAGTCATTTTTGGTGTTGAAACTTGTGAAAGATCCCTTCAATAAGATAATGAAGAGTTTTGAAGCACACTTAAACTCCTAAAATTTTTGTAAACCTGATTATTTTAATGGATCGAATGGAAGGGGTGCACTAGTCTTGTTAGTGTATATTGGTAGGAAAACAAATTCGGACTAATCCGCCACAACAAAATTTTCCTCAACATCTTCTAAACCACCCAAATCATCTACCATAGGTACTTCAACCACTAAAGTTCCATCTTGGTAATTTTTCCTCATAAGAATTAACAGGACAATCACCAATAAATATGAAATCATAAAGTAGTTTTCTATATTCCCAAAAAAACATTCAAGTGAAGATGTCATGAACTTGTTAAAGGATATCCAGTAAGAAATGATTGAGGATTTACTATGACCTATAGAATTTTATGATAAGGTCATTGTATCTGAAGTATATTGGGAAAACATTGACCCATTGGAATTGTATACTATCATATGTTTTATAGGATATGACAAGGATGTTATGGTGAAAGGACACATAAGACCCTTATATGTGTCCGATGAAATCAATGATACAGACATTTTGTGGAATTATTTAATCATAGAGAAGGTTAAATATCATTTAAATATGGAAAATGTATTGATTTAGATGCACTAAATATGACATATCTTCTTCTATCATTATTCTTTATGGGTAAAACAATAGAAAAAATAACTTAATGTAGATCAGTACAGAACCCAATTTGAATGACTAATTTAAAACATTGAATTCATAGTCTTCCTAGTGGATACAAACAACAATGTATTTATAGGATGGAATTTTTTGCACCAAAATATTTAAATCCCTGCATCATATCATCAATTTCTTAAATAACACATCACTGGGAAATGTGGGAAATTTTTTGGTGATAACTGTTCATTTGAAACATTCGATACACAATACATTGATAAAGGATTATATATGATAGAAGGTAAAAACATAAAATGATGATATTTCATGGGTTAATACCCCAAATGATCCAAAAACAATCCCATATAATGCATTCAATTAACTTTTTTATGGGTATGTGATACCCATTTCCCAAATTTATGTTGTGAGATCAAGAATGAGCATGTATTCTTCAACTCAAAGGATACAAATTATCTTGACTAAAACTATGTGTTCTTATAATTAACCTAATACTCTTATTACTGGTGTAAATTTGAATTAAATTTCCCTCAAAAAAGTCCCCAAATCTCTATCATACCCCAATTTTCTCAGCTAAATTTGATGAAAATGGTGATTCACTTCTTGAGAATAGGAATACCTCTACATGTGAATCTAAAAATACCAATATTTTTTTCTAACACTATAAATTCCCAACCATCACCCATCTATCCCATAATGTACATGGAGGAAGAGGAAGCTGAATAGGAATTGTAAGAACAAGTGGAATAGAATTCCTTCTTAAATGAAACACCTCTAGAGAACAAGGAAGGTGTCTATACCACTTTTGATAAACTCTAATAGGTAAATCATTGGTATAATGAATATTCAAACCCAATGCTAATTAGCGTAGATATTCCCATTATAGGAAAAGATATATATATATATATATAAAACTATTTCTTAAAGAGATATCAGGATGTGAACACCTATATATATATATATATTGTATTCCTCGATCCCAATGTGGACACCAACCAATTGGGCCTATCCAAAGATCATCATGGTTATAAAAAGACATCCAGAAGAACTGATATGACTCTTGCTAACAAGGTTGAAGTAGTAGATGATAAGAACATCAAAGATAAATTATTTTATGATTTCCATTTCCCAAAATGGATCTTTAATACAGACCTAGTTAAGTAGAAGAATGCGAACATCTGAGTTTTTTATTTTCTTCAAAGATCTTAAATAGAACTATCTGAATGATGAATTTTTACATATAGATTCATAAATTTGGTTCAATGTAATAGAAAACTACAAATCCCTAACATTCATGGATGGTTACTTCGAATAATTTGTTTAATGGAACCTAAAGATGATGAAGCCACCACCTTTAGGGAATCCAAAGATTATACTATTATTGGATTATTCCCTTCGTCCTAAAAAACAAGGTAAATAAATTCCAATATTCCATGTAACATAGCTTAAAACCATTTTTGGAAAATTAAATCACGTACTACATCATTGATATGGTGGATAAATATTAGAAACATTTTTGGACAACATGCATACTTGAAACTATCTTTAATATATTTCAATAAAACTCCCTAAAAATGAACCACATGAAATGTTCTGTCATTTTTCCTAAATAATGTTTTCTAATTTTATCGTATCACATCATGTTATCAAAATCTATCTAGATAAGGTAAATGGTATCGTTGAATTTAAAACATCATGAAAGGATAAATAGTTGAGAGGATATTATGGACTCCTTGCTTATATTCGTTTATTTATAGAAATTCCTGTGATAAAATTAATTCCCTTCACTATTCTAATGAAAAATATTATCACCTATAAGTGTACTAAAGACAGTCATAATGAAATAAATAGTCTCAATATATATATTTTGAGTTCACCAGTACTGATTTCTCATATCAAAGGAAAAACTTGTTAGAGTTTCTTTCCTATAACCAACTATTTGTACTTAGATTTCATGGATATTTATTTTATTTAAATATCAAACATCATATTACATATTGTTTATTGTTTTTCATGTCTAGGATGTAATAATGTCCTAGAGTGTTTTTCACATTGATAAGGTCATGGTAGTTCCCTCTATGATGAGAACCTTGAAATTATATAACAATATTATTAAATATAGTTATGCGGTTCGATGACATATTATGACAAGAAACGTAGTATACAAACAATGAGGTGATGGTAATCGTAAGAAGATGATACATCCTCCCATGATGTTTGCACTTGGTAATCTCTGAGATGGTAGATTATCATAACAGACCATCCAGAATTAATTCTGAATGTTTTGGTGTCATCAGATATTCCTATTTATGTATGTGTGTAAAGGTCCATAGACATTAAGATAATCATAAATATGTTTCACGACTCACACACATTGATTTACTTACTAAAACCATCATTCCATATGTTGTCGGAATGTAGTGTATGTTGGGTGTGTCACGAGTGGCATGTTATTAATGGATAAGTCATTGAATAATTTTACCCTTCCATTTATGGATGTTGATATCTAGGCCATTTTATTGTAATAAAATTGTCTCATGAAATTCCATTTCCATGGTGAAATTATGAGTTTATTTTAGGTAATCCAACAACGATGTGTCAAGCATAATAGATCATGACACTATCAAGAAACCTTCTTGCTGAGATATTGAGACAATGGGATTATATTACGATGTGATCATTTGTATGTGTATTTCATTATTGAGTCATTACATTATTTTTCATTGGTTCCTTAACCCATTTCTAGATGTACTCTTGGAATTTAGGTCGTCCCACCTAATTCCAATGAGAAACAATCCTAGAGGGTCACATGCTTAATGTTTTCGGGTGGCTCAATTAAATTCTATTTGAATTTAATTAATGAAATAAATATTATTCTCAAGACAGGGGAATAATTTTATTCAAGTTAAAATTGTCTCATAAATTAAAAAAATGTATTTTTTTATTGAACAGTTAATAAATATTTTCTTACTGGTTTTTACAGAAAGTATTTATTTATGAAAATAATTTATTTGTTAATTTATTTGGGTGTTCAACAAATTGAAATGGAGTTTGATCAGACCAAGGCAGGTCTGGTCGAATGAATAATTATTTGCAAGATTGTAAATAATTATTTAACATGTTGGAATAAGTTAAAATAATAATAATGATGCTATAATTTTGGGACATGGAATTGTATTTACAATTCAGTTTTGTGCAAGTTGGTGCACCTTAAATAATGACGCAATATTATTATTATGGTGCATGGGTTTTCTGTAAGGTTATGAATGTATATAATTGCTGTTTTGGAATTAAATATTGTAACTAAAACCCAATGATTATAAATAGAGAATTATGTATGTTGTTTAATACACCACACCACGTGGCTGGTGAATTGATAATTGGTGATCCAACAAATTTCTCTATAGAACCCTCTTCTCTCCTCTCTCAAGAATGAGAGGCATACTTCATGACAAAAGAACAAGCGATTAATGGTGACTGACTCTAGACACTCGCTTCACTGCACTAGCAATCGGAGAAGGAGTGGAGTCGATCGAAGGCCACCAGAGCATGTGTGGATCACCGATAGGGAGATTATCATTTGGATCCTCGAAGGAGAAATGAGACAATCCATAAGGATCATTCTGAATGATCAACATCATAAAAATGATAAAACTGAAGATCCATGTATTCTCTTCATTATGAAATTAAATAAAATAATTATAAACATTATGTGAATGATCATTTTCCCTCTTGGATATAGTTCATTTCTTCTATTGTCTAAATATATGATTTTAATCCATGTAGACTATCGTTTATCACCATATTGATCCCATATTGGTCATCGTTTATGGATACGACAAAGTTGGTCCCCACCCATCACTACGCTTCTGCCGCGTTCAGGTTCTTCATGTGGTATCAATGGGAAATAATCATATTTTATAATTATTTAAATATCATTGATGATTTACACTTAATATTTTAGTTTTTCAATTAAAAGATTAATTTTTCTTGTAATATGAAATTTAAAAGATAACTTCTCCATTTTTTTCATTTCTCAATGATTTCATAGAAACGAATAATTATTGGATTAAAATTAAATCGAGGAACTCATCAAAATCTTTTGATTATTCCATCTAGGATACAAAAAAGTACAGGCCATATGATTGGACTTACATGTCGTATTCTCTACCATACAATCCATGTAATATAGAATACCCATTCTGTAGTCATGTACAACACATCAAGAGTTTTTCGGTTTTCACAGAATTCATGTGTATTTATTACAGAAGGTGTAATTAATTTTACATCATGTGTTGATAGGGACATATAGGCACACGCCTACCAGATTTCACGCTATGTAGCCCACTGCACAGGGTGTGTAGTACCATCAGTTCAAGGGAAAATACGTGTTTCATCTACATGCATTGAGCTATCCAATAATATTTTATGGTAGAGACAACACTACCTGTATCCAAATGTACTTGTAGTGTACTCCAATGTTTCCAAAGTATGCCTCACACGCTGAGTCCCTAGGAATGTACTTCAAGAAGGAACGTGAAGGTAGAACATTCCATGTATTCGCAACTACATGACATGTACATTATCAAATTATACAGAATTAAAACATAAATTTATGCATAATGTTCGATCTACATATCATGTATAAATTGTTATACTTGTTGATACTCGATGAATTGAAACATATTGTATGCCATGTGTCATAAAAGTAAAATAGTATGTGAATATAATACATGTTGGGTAGATTCAAATGGGTATTCACACGGTTACCTCCAAGGTGAATTTATATAGAAGGATGAGAATCTCATGGAAATTCAGAAAAGAATTAAGATAAAAGTATTGATTAAGTATTGATAATAATTAATCGATTCGAGTGTGATTTATCATTATAAGAATTATTAAATAATTGAATGCTCTTTTTATTAAATGTGTAACTCGATGAATTTATGTGAATGATCATGATCTAGACAAGAAATTTTATGTAATTGGTTTCCCATTTAATTTATTTTCTAAATTAAGTGTTGGCATGTGCATCATATCTCCTCATTAATATGTAGGGCATGCATGCCCATGGTTTATTTTATTTATAACTATTTTACCCCTGAACTGCATGTGATTTAAAAACATATTTAATGGATGGATCTCCCATGCTAGTGGAGGTGGTTCAAACTAGAGTTAAGATGAAATCAATCCCAGGATATACAATGGTGGACAAGTGGAATTCTATAAACATGAACCCAAAAGGTTCAAGATGTTTCTCCCCTAGTTCCAGAATAGTTTAACACATGTTAGATAAATTATCCATTAGAAAATATCATGGTCATTACTATTAATTTATTTTATTTCATTTAGTTTCATGGTTTATCATTATGGATGTGTTTTCATGATCACAAAATTAATGAGTTACCAAGCATGAATTATGGAAATAATATCAAACTGTATTGTGCATTAATATTTTCAAGACATGGTTAATGAATTATGTAATATTCACTTAATATTAAAAATAATATGATAAAGATAACAAGAAATTTACGCATAATTGATAAAAAATCCCTCAAATAAAATAGTGTGTTAGACTAAGCCCTCTGTTACATGATTAAGGGAAATAATTGATAATATTATGTGTTCTACAAACCCTTGTAGGGAGACATACTTTTATACAGGCTTCCCATCTGAAATGTTTATGGTAGAATAAACCATATTGAATTATAAAGAGTAGTCTTTTCTAGATATGGTGTAATATTGGAGGCAAGAGTTAAGGAAATCCATGTAAGAATATCAGGATTTGGGAGTCCACTCAACAGATCAAAGAGCTACAAGCCCATAGTTTGAAAAGACCTTCTAACCTAAAAAACCTCAAATAGCATGAGCAACCCTTGTTGGGGTTCTGAAAATGAGAATATGGATCCATTACACTAGAATTTCATTACAATTGGACATTCTGAGTTCAATGGTATGGGCCATTGGGACATGATAACATATTGGGAGACATAAAAAATTTACATTATTTTTTATCATAAAATGTAATCAAGAATGTACTAATAATCGTCTCTTTTAATTGTAGAATAAAGTGGAAAGCCCATCAAGCACAATATACATATGATCAATTCTATATAAAGACAACATCCTCACTGGAATTAACATATAGGAATGGTTTAAACGCCTTCGAGTAGTCCTATGACATGAATATAAGTCTTACCTACTAGAGTTAGCATTACCTAATTTGACTACCAAAGAGGAGAGTGATAAGGATTTCCTAGTCTATGAGAAACGTATGAAAGACAAAGGTCAATTTTCATTGTTTGATGATATCATCAATATCTATTAATCTCATGAAGTCTCACGAAAACATGGATGCATATAGCATGCATGAGAACGTCTGTGGTCTTTACTAGGAGAGAGTAAGACAAGAGAGGTTTGAGATTCTAAGCCACTCTTTCAGTGTAAGCATGAAGAAGGTTTCCCATTTGTGCATCATTTAGTCAAACTCATTGGCTAAATTATTCTCCTAGAGGTTATAGGGATTAAAATCCATGAAGAACTGGGAACCGATCTCATTCTTGCATCACTCCCTTAGATAATTTCCATCATTGTGGTCAACTTCAACATGTACAACATTGAGAAGACTCTATCTGATCATCTTATCCACATTCTCCAAGTTGACAAATATATGAAGCAAGAAAACCATTATGTCCTTGTGATGAATAAGTGGAAAGGCAAGGAGAGTATATCTAAGCCTAATGCTTCTTCAATGACTTCCAAGAAAAAGAATATAAACGGGGAGGCATGTGAAGAAGAGGTTGTTTGTTTCACATGTGGAATGAGCGGTCAGTCAAGGAAGAACAACACCCATCCAAAGAAGAAAGGCAAAGCATCATGTGTGTTTGTAATCAACTACAATATATATATTTCCACAAATTGGGTATTAGGTATAGATTTTGGTTCACAAATATGTATCCATATATAGGATCCAGGTAGATTCAAGAATATTAATCGAGGGGAGGTAGATCTACGAGTAGCCAATGGAGCTGGGCTTGTTTTTTTAGGTGTTGGGGACAACCACCTCATGTTTCCAACTAGGATGATCTTGGTGTTAAAGGGTTGTTTTTATGTTTCTTATACAACGAAAAACATAAATTATGTATCCAGACTAGATACAGATGGATTTTTTTTCATGAACAGAAATGAATTTTTTCTTCTTTTATAATGATAGCATTTTTTTTTGTATGTCAGTTTTATACAACGTTCTTTATGTGTTGGATTATAAAAACCATGTAATGGAAATTGATAACAAAGATACTCTACATGACTCATACCACACCCAACTTTGGCATCACTGTCTAGGACATGTAAACGAGATATACATAACCATGTTACATAAAGATGGATATTTAGATTCTTTTGAACTAAAACCACTTGGTGTATTTCATGCATGATTGAAAGAAAAAATTACCAAGGCCTCATTTAGTCGGAAAGGTTAAAGGGTTAAATTTCTTCTTGAATTTGTTCAGACCATTGTGTGTGGAACATTTCCAGTTGAATCAAGGGGTGGTTACTCATACTTCATAACTTTTACAAATTATTTTAGTAGATATGGATATATCTACATAATGAGTTATAAGTCAGATTCCTTTCATAATTCTGTGGAATATTAGAATGATGTTGAGAACCAGCATGGTAAGATGATTAAGAATCTCTACTCAGACCATGGTGGGAAATATCATAATTTGGACATCATTGATTACTTATGGGTTTTTGGGATCCTGTCCAAACTCACTCTTCCATACACACCTCAATGGAATGGTGTATGTGAAATGAAGAATCACAACTTATTGGGTGTGGTGATATCAATGATGAATCATGCAAGTCATTCATTATCCCTTTGGGGGTATGGGTTATAAACAGAGACAGAAATATATAACCATGTACCAACTAAATCGAAAAATGGTATTCCATATGAGTTATATAGTGGATGAAAAGACATGTTGTCAAATTTACATGTCTGAGGTTGAAAATTGTTTGATATGACCTCTTCAATTAACAAAATCTCACCCCAGGGCACAATGTGTACCTTTATAGGATACCCTAAGGAAACACGTGGATATTACTTATATATCCCCTCAGAAAAAACATAGTGTGGCATGGTTTTCCATATTCCTAGAGAGGGAGCACATCCACAAAAGAAAATGTGGGGAGGAGATAGACATCAATGAATTTGTGTCTCATGGTACAAAATAGTAGGTAAAGGAATTGATTCCATAATGCCCCATGGATGAAGAATCTATTCTATAGACACAAGTAATGTGTAGGACTACATGAGAGGATAAATAACTAGAATAATACAGTTTTCTATTTACCATGGTTGCTGACTCGTAATTAGTTGATAATATTGATCCCATAACGTACAAAGAAGTAGTATGTGGCTCCAACAATGCCAAGTAGAAAAAAGACATTAATTTTGAAATGGATTCCATGTACAGAAACCAAGTATAGTTTTTGGTAGATCCTCCAGTTTATGTAAAGCATGTTGGTTTCAAATAAGTATTCAAGAAGTCACTAGAGATGAATGTGCAAGTTAGTATCTATAAGGAACAAATAGTTGAAAAATGGTTTAAATAAAAACAATGAATTGAATATGATGAAACCACTTAACCATCTACAATGCTGAAATCCATCAAAATTATACTTTACATTATGGATTATGATGACTATGAGATATTGTAAATGGATTTCAAAATATCTCTCCTTAATGGGAACCTTCAAGAAGATGCCTAAATGACATTACATGATGGGTTTTTGACTCCAAAGGATTCTAATAAGGTATGAAAGTTGAATAATTCCATTTATGTATTAAAGAAAGAATTCATGTCATGGAATATTTGTTTTGATGAAGTCATAATAGAATTTAGTTTTATGAGGAATAAGTATGAGACATGTATCTACAAATGGTTTAGTGGGAGTGTGGTCGTTTTCCTAATAGTATATATTGATGACATATTACTTATTGTTAATGCGATACCAGTCTTACATTCTATTAATTAATGGTTGAATAAATGTTTCTCGATGAAGTATGTGGGTGATGCATCATATATTCTTGGGATCAAGATCCATCATGATTGATCTAAGAGATTTATGGGGCAAAGTGAAAGTGCATACATTGATAATATACTGATAAGATTCAGTATAGATCAATCCAAGAGGGGATTTTGTTCTGTGTCACATGGCATTCATGATTCCAAAAAATGTGTCCTTAGACACATGAGGAAAGGGAGATAATTTTATAGACCCCATATGATTCAACGATTGAGTAAGAAATGTATGTCATGCTATTTACTAGGCTATATGTTTCTTACACATTATGTGTGGTAGACATATATCAAGATGACCCAAGTGACCGCCATTGGATGGAATTCAAGACTATGCATATTTATTTGAGGCATACTAAAGATGTGTTCCTGGTTTATGGAGTATATGAGGAACTAGTCATCATATGATATGCAGATTCTAGTTTCTAGTATAATCTTGACGACATGAAATCACAAACAATAAACACCATCATTATGATTAGAGGTGATGTGAGCTATAATAGCTCAAAGAATAGTGTGGTCACGGATTATACAATGGAGTCCGAGTATATCGTAGCTTCTGAGGAAGATAATGAACCAGTTTGGATACAAATCTTCATTAAGGAGATGGATGTGGTACCTTTCATTAAAGATCCAATCACACACTTTTGGGATAAATCTACAGTGGTGGATCTTATAAAATATCCAAGGTCACATTAGTGGACAATGAACATAATTCTAAAGTATCATATCTTGAGTGTTTTTTCATAGAGATGTGAAGATGCAGTTAACCGTATTTCCACAGAAGAAAATGTGGTGGACCCCATGAAAAAATCCTTCACTCAGAAGAAACATTATCATCATGTGAGTTCTAGTAGACTAAAATTCATATGCAGTTGGATCTAGTAAAATTGAGGGTTTGTTAGAGTTGGTTTCCTATAAACAAGTATTTGTTCTTTGATAACATAGATATTTAATTTATTTAAATATTAAACATATTATTATATATTGTTCATTATTCTTCATAACTATGACTTAATAATTTCCGAGATTATTTGGTGCATTGATAAGGTCATCACATTTCCCTACTATGATGAGAACCTCGAAATTCTATAAGAATATTATTAAATATAGATCTTTGGTTGAATGACATACTGTTATGGGACACATAATATATAGAGCTCCTGGTGCGAGTACTCGTAAGAATATGAGACTTCCTCTCATGATGATTGCACTTGGTAATCTCCAAGATGGGAGATTATGAGAACAATCCCACTTGAAGGAATTCCACATGTTTTGGTGTAACTGGATATTCCAATCTACGAGAATGTGCAATGGTACACATACATTATGATTATCATTGATACTTGTGAAGACTCAATCACTTTTATTTAGTGATGAAAAATCTTAACGCCATATGTTGGAGGGAAGTAGGGTATGTTGGGTGCATCACGATTGGCATGTTATTAATGGATATGTTGAGGAAGTATTTGTCACTTCAATTTATGGAAGTTGATATCTCATCTCGTTTATTGAAATATAACCATTGCATGAAATTCCACATTCATGGTGTATTGATATGTTAATTTTAGGTAGTCAAAGAACAACATATCAAGCACAAAGGTTGATGACACTATCATGAAACCTTTCTGATGTGATATTGAGATAAAGGGATTATATTAAACAGTGAGTGTTTTTATGTGGATGTCATTGTTTCAACTTTACATTCTTTCTCTTGGGTGACATGACCCGTTTCAAGACAATACAAGTGGAATTTTTGAATGATCGCCTAATGGAAATGAGAAAGAGTCCTATAGGGTCAGACACTAACTGTTTTTGGTCACCTCGATTAAATTAAATTTGAATTTAATTAATGGAATAAATATTATTTTCAAGATTGTGAAATATTATTATTTATGTTCAAATGACTGTATAAATTAAATTAAATATATTTATTTATTTCATTGAACATTTAATTAATATTTATTACATGGTTTGTAAAAAAATATTTATTTAAGAGAATAAATTATTCATTTATTTATTTGGGTGTTCAATAAATGTATATAGAGATTGAGTACCCCAAGGCCGGTCTGGTAGTAAAATAATTATTTGTAAGACTGTAAATAATTAATGAACTAGTTGGAACAAGGTAAAATAGTAATAATGTAAATATTATTTTTTTATTAGGAATTGTATTTATAATTATGTTTTTCACAAGTTGGCGCACCATAAAAAATGACATGGTATTATTATTATTAGAATGAGGTTTCAGTATGATTATTAATGTATTTAATTGTTGTTATGAAATTAAATATTGTAACTGATACCCCATGTATATAAATAGTCAAGTGCACATACTATGGTATAAACCACACCACACACCGGGGGAATTGAGAATTGTTGAGCCAATATATTTCTATCTTGAATCCCTACCTCTCCTATTTCAATAATTAGAGATGTTCTTCAAGATAGAAGAGAAAGTGATCATGAGCGACAGATGCAATACACTAACGTTTTCATGATAGCACTTGGAGAACAAGTGATATCGATCGGAGCCCACCCGAGCACGTGTAGATCCATGCTAGGGGGATTCTAGTTTGGATGCTCACAAGCGCAACGAGACAATCTAGAAGGTCATTATGAATGTTAAACTTCATCAATGATGATTTTAATGAAGATCCAGGTATTATTTTCTTTATGAAATAAATTAAATTAATTATAAACATGAAGTGCAAAATCCTTTTCCATCATGGATCTGACACCTTTCTTATTTTTTTCTAAATATTTGATTTTAATCCATGGAGACTTGAATTTATCATTGTATTGATCCCAGATAGGTCACCAATTATGGAAAAGGCTTAGTTGGGCCACACCCAATGTTTCACATCCACTATTTCTGGATCCTTGAGAACATTCATATTATACATGACATTATTATATAGTGAATTTTGTTATTTTCATACATATAAGAAAAACTATGTAAATTAGAATTGTTTCTATTTAATATATTGATCCATGATTGATATTGAGATTCATTATTCATATATCGAGAAGGACTATTTTGCATTGATCATTATGGTTCAGTAGTTGAGACATTACATACATAACCATGAGGAACATTTGATCACGTGAAATAACCTACTAAAATATATATTCAAATATCACAAAAATATATCCCCAACTATCCAATGGTGTCTAGAAATTTAGCATTGTGGGTGATTAACCAACAACACATTGACCTTACTATCATATATAAGAAGGAAATAAATTGGACGGATTTAAAAATTTTCCCCATGTAGCATCCCTCTTTATAAGAGAATAAAATTAATACTAAACTTCTAGATAAAGATAACTTCCAAATCCTAGGATTCCAACTATTATGGAAGATGTATTTTTATTCTTCATTAAAATGTCCAATTGCGAAAATAATGGAAGAACCCAAAATCAAAAAATTCAGGTTAGGGTCACTCTAATATCTCCAAAAAAGGATATCTTTCTATATTTATTCGTATATTTACAAGGATACAGTAATACGGAGAAAAAGATACTTGACCTCATTGCATGTTTATAACTCACAGTTAAAATATCAATGGACCCACTAAATTTTATAGGTACATAAGAGTTGGTAATCAAGAAGATCAATTGTGATTATGCTATCAGGAAAGAAGATCTAATACCACTACTTTAAAATGTTCGAGGATTGACAAAGAATTTCCATTGAAACAAATGTTTACGGAAATGTTATCCTCAAAGAGTGCGTAGGATGAAGTAGAGGATAATATAGGCATAACATTGGAAGATCTATATATAGATGAAATAGTTGTCGTCATTTCATATCCAGGGATGGTATTTTTATTTCCTAAAGTATAATTGAATTAATCAATGAAGTCAATTATGCAACTGAACTAGATAAACCTATAAATGTATGGATGTTATCAATTCTAGACTACCTACAAAATGGGACTCTTCCATCATATAGGTCTAAAAATATGATATTTAATGATGGGATATCAAAATTTCACAAGATGAAAACCTAAAAAATATATATGATCATATATAATTAAATATATGAAGGATCTATTCTTATATGAAATAGTAAAAGTGAGACCATTTCCTTTACATTTAAGGTATATTCTAGTTCCTATGGAACCCACCAATTAGTATCAAAGATTTCTCATCAAAATGGGAGGATAGGAAATATTTATACTTTAATGATGTTGGATTATACACAGTTCAAAAAAATGTTTCATTATTTCCATGTACATTCCAATTTAATCCATTAACTTCTAGACTTATTATACACCACCAAATATGATTGCATATTTTCCGTAAGGGGAATGTATGTCATTGGTCTATACATCTAGTGAAAACCATGTAGTATAATTATATCCTCTCTAAATCTGATTTTTTCCCAAATGAGTTGAGTAAATAGCCCACAAAGAAGTTGTTAGTGGAAATGTCATTAATTTAGTTATGGTTTAATCATCTTAGAGTTTCATGTCCCTCACTCTATATAGATGTATAGTGCAAAAAAATTCTATTCTTTTGAACTGATGAGTCTATATCAACAATACAATGTTGCATCAAAACATTCATCCTGATAACATGCATTAGAAAATTTATAGATATAGGATTTTAATAAAACTATATCAAATATACTCTAGAAAATGGTGGGAAATTCAATAAGTCCTAGACTAATAATCATTTTGATTCAATGGTGGCATACTGTAATACAAACTATTCTAGAACAAAAGAAATCCTCTATGCATTGGAATATGGGACATATGAAGTTTTTACCCTTGAAGCCATAAATTGTTTTCTCCAAAACTCCATTTGTGACTAATTTTTAGCATACGAACAATTACAATAGTAGTTGGATTAATTTTAAAGGGTTGATGAGAAAAAATTCCACACATTGCATCATTAAGAGTTTCACTAAAATAAGATAACATGATCATTAAAAAATAATGTTCACCTTCATTCATTCATGTAGGGTTAGTAGGTTTTGGGTCTCAAGACACCGATGATACCATGGACGAATCCTCCCAATCTTGAACCAAAATGGGGAGGGCCTTTTGTTATTCATAAATTCTACTCTAATGGTCTATATTCAATAATTTCCATGGATGGTCAGTTTAATAAATCATCTAAAATGATATATTTTTTAAGAAATGATCCCTATGATTTACAATGACACGGTTCTAGTCATATTACCTAAAACAATAAGAAACCAAATATCCTAGACAAATTATATTAAACTGCATGAATATTGTCCTTAATGTCTGATGTTACACTATATGGAGTGAACATTGTTGCATGACCCTAAAAGGCAAGACCCATACCATCATAGTCACATGAAATTAATTTCTATTAAAATGTCTTCATAACATTTTGTTAGAATGTATCATTAACCATTCAACTAAATATAGGGTTCCCTAGGTTATAAGCCTTGGAAGTATAATATGATGATCATGGTAGGCCTCTCATGGGATGAATTCAAAAAAAAATTTGATGACATTCGAATTAGATGATTTATCAAATACCTTAGTAGATTTAATGGGACTCTATAGCTTATTTTCTTGTTTAGTAACCTATGTGCGCACTACACAATTTTAAACTTCATGGTTGACAAATTTTTCGCACATCGTTAAACTACTTTTTCATGTGTCCCTTTCCCGAGAGGACCACAATTCTTATTGTTAGTATCCCACAACACCTATTCAATAACTATATCTGGATTGATTCATATTACAATGGGATATGATACAATTCCTGGAACTCTCATTCAATTCCCAACCCCCATATGATAAAAACATTTCCCTATAGTTTATATTAATCACCTCCATTTAGAGAAATAGACCCTTTTATTTCCTTGTTTCACACACCAATCATAAACAATTTTTTCATATTAATTTTTCTAAGGGCCTCCTTTAACGACTGATACGTACTAGTTTATTTCATGGTTCTCATGGTCATATATTAAATACCTTAAATGGAAAATATGATTTCATTTATGCAAAACATTGAAAAACATATTATTATGGACCCCTCCTGAGAGGACTATAATAATTGTTTTTGGTATCCCTCCACACCTCTATCTTAGGACTGCATGTGGAATTATTCCCTTTTTTATTGGATTTGTAATTATTCCTTGAATTCTTATCATATTCCCAACCACTAGAAAACACTGCCCACTCTCATATGAATGTTCCATATCTGTATGGATTATTCCAACATGGGTTTTCCTTTTGGTCATAAGAACATGATCATAAAATAATTCCCCCAGTATCATATATTTGAGAAAGATATATATGGTAGAGTCAAACATAAGTTTTTTAGTAATTTATAAAACCATGTTAAAAAACTATCCCATTTATAGACATAAAAATTCAAAGTTTTGTTGGAATCCTTTTCATAACTATGTATGTATTGATTCCTATTACAATAGGATACACATCAATTCCAAGATTTTATATGTTTATCCCATCCATAGCATGATTATAATGTCCATCCTCCTCCTACATACATCCTTGATCCATACCAGAGAGTGCAACATGGCCTGGTCTGGGTTGATTGTCCTTAAAATTCAAACCAAACATCCTTACTAATTACATTAAAATTCATGGATAACATATATTACATGATATAAAACCACACATTACAACAGCCCTCACCAGTGATGAGAAAACTTTTTTTTGGTCCTCAACTAAGAGAACCACCATACATTTTATCAGTACCTTATTTCACCATCACATATAGAACACAATGTTTCCTGATTATTATTCCAATGAAATAATTTTTTATGACTGAATCATATGATTTGGTATTTCAATAAAATTTTAATATGATATCTCAAAGAACATGAACATTATCGATGTAAGGGGAACCTTGTTGAACATTTTAGGGATTGATTATAATTTATTTGTGCCATAAAATGATGCAAGGACCGTATATTCCTTTTATATAAATGAAAAAAGAACCAATCCATTCATCCAACATTTTATCTATGCCTATAAAACAATTATTCCTTTTCTATTATGTCTATACCTAGTCCAAATGCTTCAATCATACTCAGACTTCCTCCCCTCAGAAACCATATGTTTTGTCATGAGAAACACATATTCCCATATTATTCCATTAATTATCACTAATGAGAGCTCTTAACTCTGAAGGACACATTTTTTTACAATAAGTAATACACCTAAAACATGAATTCTGATAACACATCTACAAATATGGCTTATAAATAAGAGCCAGGTTCATCCCCAAGAGAAAGACAACCTATTATCTTACTCATTGATGATATCATAATGGAAACTACTTTTTGATCATGGTAAATGTTCATTTCATACATGATTTTTCTATCCCACTCCATTGGATTTGAGACCCTCAATGTATCAATTTATAAATTTCTTCGTTTACATAATCACATGTATGTACTATATTTTAAAACAAATTTCGTTTTCCCCTAAACAATATGGTCTATGTGGTGTTGTCTTCAGCATTGAATTATCCTTCCCTATATGAGCTTCAATAATTATGATTGGATCCCCCTGTGTGGTCTTTTCATATATTTGGGTTAGTTCTAAATAAGAAACCCTTATCCTATAACTACATGTTGGATGATTTTAATTATAATGAGATACAAATTGAATTCTAGATCCCTTATTATAGGCCAATCATCCATTTCCAAAATAAATTGTGTCCCCCCCTTTCTCTCATGTACATGGTCCTGATCTATTTTGGGATCCCTGATGTCAGTTATTTCACTATCCAATTCATGATATGAAAAAAAAATCCCCAACCCTTTTTTTCTAGGAAGGATTTAGATTTATGTGGAATATTCCCATATATACAATTGATAATATAAATGATTCTTTCAAACCCAGAAAATTTCCTTTTACATGGAACACTTCAAGGTATTGGGATTCTCAGATCATCCCCAACATCCCATGGATATCAGAGATAGGGAAATATAAATAATATTATCCAAACATATATTTACCTATCATGAATCCGTATATTCCTTTTCAAATAGTGGCTTCTTCATTCCTAGGAGAAAATTCTCTTATTTCATTAAACCTCAACATCATCACAATGGTAGTTTCTATTCAAACATGGTCAACAATAATTCCATGTGTAGAAGTCCTGTTATATCTCATCATATCCAAAATATTAAGATTAGGAAATAAAAAATCCCTTATAATATCTGAAAATTGTTGATAATTATTTTCTTGTAAACCCTACTCAGGTCATTGTCCCTATAAATCATGGTAAACTTTATTCGACCTAAAACATTTCTTATGCTTGTCTTGCTTGCATGAACCTAAACTAATAATGGAAAGGGACTTTTTTTTCAAAAATATGATAACCCACATAGGGACTCCATGGAAAATGTCAATCCTCGTCTCACTATATATATAAACTACTTGATTTATGAAAAAATAATCAATTTCAATTAATAATAAATAAAACATATTTGGTCAAAACCCTATCAAGGGAGGTCTTAGAAAATACCATGTCTATGTCACTAAGCCTAATTTATATGTGACATAGGAAAAAATTAAGGAATTGACACAAATGAAAAAATTTATATAGAGCCTTTCATTTTAATCTAGTAATTGTATAACTACATTCACTATGTCCCATATACAGAGAATATATTAGACCACTCTCCAAATTGTGATACTACTCCAAATCTCACCTGATAATTTTGGAATGTGTCAATGTTCTCCAAATTTAACATAAAATCATATTACATTCATTCTAAATGAATCCAGTACTATTGGGAAGATTATTTTAGCGTTGAATAATTCATGCAACAGAATTTTATATGGAATTCATGAGGTGATCCTTACTAACACAAAACATGTCATGATTTTTTAGAAATATGTATCCAAGATGAAAGAAGAAAAATATTGTATTTATATATTCAAAAAGACAACTCATAAATGAGTTATTGATATTACTGATAAATTTATCCCAATTATGTGATGTGAGGGTGAGAACCTCCCCATGGTGGCAGTCTATGGATTTAAAAAAAATTTGATAACAAGGCATAAACATCATAAAAAATATTAAAGGTCATCAGGTAACATAATTTCTCCATAAAATTCCCTAATATAGTGTCTAAAATATCATATGTGGCATATTTCACCTCAAAATATTTGATTTTACTACTCATGGAGCAATAATGGACTTACAGTTAAAAGGTTATGGCTGTCAGAAGTAAGGTAGTCAAGATCTCATGCAGGTGTTCATCTAGACCCTTTGTGCATTACCTTTCCAAAATACCTCTCCTATCCAGTGTAATCATTTAATTAATCTCTTTTTCATATATCTTTCATTCATCTTAACAGTGTAGACTCTTCACCCAATCCCACTTGTAATCCTAAAAATAGACCCCCCCCCCCCTCAAATTTTTGGATTGAACATATGAAATCATGGAGGATGAAGAAAGGTGATAGATCAAACCGCCCCACTTACTCATCCAACTAGTTCTCCCATAAATCGGAGAACCACTATGTACCGCTCTAACTCATGTGATGTTCCCTATTAGAAGTAATTGGGAGATCTCCCTCATAGAAAAACAATCCACTATGGTAAGCCCCCACCTAGTAAAACCAAACCTGGGCAACCCACACAATCATGACCTACACCTGGGTGACCCTTCACCCAAGTCATTCTACATGGGTGACCCTGAATTCAAGAAATTTGACAAACATGATAGATTACATAGGGAATTATATACCTAAATTATACATTATAATAGACGACTTCAACAAACTACCACATTCACCAATGGTCATGATTTGTTCTATATATAGGGCCCATATGCTCCCCATTGGAAATGGCTGAATAGAAAAAAAATCTCAATGTTATGGTCTACCTAGTCCTTCACAAAAGTTCTTAAAATATTTTTGGTAGCTCTTCATGACTCAAAATAATTGTTAGTTATCAGGATTAAAGGGATTAGAGTTCCTTCAATGTCAGAAAACCAAATACCTACATCAAGAGTCACTTCCCCTAGACAGAAAGTACTTGGTCTAAGTCCCCTTCCCCTAATCATGAAATGCATGAGACCCTTCCAATGGTTCTTGTGGAGACCCTTGTATATTTTCCAAGTTCTTACCAAGTCATATTTCCCATGTTTATTTTTATTTATATTCTCCCTAGTATCACGTGGTTGAGGCACCGTTAATTTTTTTAGGAATCACCAGAAGGATTAGTCTCCCATCTTGCACAAATATCTCCTAGGTAAAACCATATCCACCTCACTCAGATATCAAATAGGTGAGTCACCATACATCCCACCTGGATATTATTTTAGTAGATCCTACCATTGAGCCCTCTTTCATTCCACAAAATGTATGGAAACCATTTCAATGGTACTCATACAATAGGAATACTATGTCAATGCCCCTCCCAAAAGCCTCATGATTTGTATGATCAAAGTATAATTCCCACTATATTGTCTTATATTTCATATATTAACTTGGTAATGGATGTCGCACTATCAAAATACCTAATTCTTAGGAGCCTCGTAATGTTTTTGGTCATACATCCCTATGGTAATTAGGATGTAAACATTAGGGATGGTGCAAAATGATTCATGGGGGTGGGAAGTGAAATCCATTCCCTTTAGCTTCTCCTTATTTCTCTCATACACATTTCATAAATGGAATATAAATGGGAATCACTCATGTATTAATCCCATATCCTTTATTGTATGTGTTACCAAGAATTTTATTGTCTCTCTCTAATCTACCAGCAGATGAAAGAGATTGTATGTTGTTCCATATCTTCCAATTCCTCCAATTTCATACACTAATAATGACTCAAGTGGGATTATAGGTTAGTGGTGATCATATCATTAGAATGATCAAAAATCATTATTAGTTCTCTTGATCATGTGTTTTCCCCAACCTACAAAACTATGAGGGCTTCAATTTCTGTCCAAATAATATTCATTGGAAGACCCAATGAGATTCCAACAAATACCCTCAATTTACTGTAAACATCTCTCGTCCATATTCTTATTAGGGTGATATCCAACCCATAGGTACATATTATTTATTGATACCTCATTCTCCATCCTTATTATTATATATTCCCAAAATTATCACACCCACACCAGAGCGGATATATCACTTATAGTCCACATTAATATTTTCATCATCAGGCAATATTCCTCGTGAGGGCCAGTATCACATGACCAAATCTCCTTACATAAAAAACGCAATGTTACGATTTGGGGTATGTACAAAACCATATTTGACTTTGAAACTTTATCTTAGTCATCCAAACTACATGATGTTATAATGCATGGTCTGGTCCAGGTAACATGAATGTAAAATATATGATCTGTCTATTTAAGCGGCAGTATAATATGTGGGTTCTGATTATATTCATAAGGATATATAGAAAGCCTCTATCATGGGCCTGATCCCAACATCAAAATAACCTCCATCTCATATGATGATGATAAAATCTTGTGTGGAAATATAGTCAGATTAAAATCAACATCATTTTAAAAAATGTATCACAGATGGAGTCCCTTGGATGCATATAAATTTTCTTCCATAAACAGATGTCTATAAATGATTATTAATATATAGGATGCTTATTAAATATTTTGTATTAAAAAAAAGTAATCACAAACAGATATCAAATCAAAATTATATTCCCAAATAAGGGAATACACCCTCCCTAAAGGTTCCAAGGAGTGAGAACTCACATCCTCTTGACCATTGTGACTCCCTAACAATCAATGGTAAAATAACCCCAATAGTATCCTACCTTTAGAAAGATTCCCAGGATTCACCATGGATATAGTAACCATTGGTTGTTTATGCTTCCACGAATTAACCCCCTTCGGAACCCCACAAATTGTAGCACAAAACAAAAATGGTAATCCTATCTGAAAAAATGTTGAATCAGATTCATCTACAATAATCCATCATTGAAATACATTGTTTATATTGGAAAAATATTTTATATTTTATAATGAATTGAATAATAATTTTCTAAGTATTAATTAGTTTTTTTGTTGATGTTTACGAATTACTTTTGTAAATGAATTTGTTTAGATTTTTAATCCTAAAAGAAAAAATTTATTTGTCACATCTTATTTTTAAAATTTTTATATAATATATTAAATATATTTTAAAATTTAATATTTTATATTTTATATTTTTAGAGCATAAGATAAGTAATTTTTAATGGGAATCATCTTTGAGGTTATTTTAAAACATACTCTTTTTCCAAGATTAAATGTAACTAACTATTATAAAATTACTAAATTTTTTGAAATATAATCTCATTTGTGCTCCTTTCCTACAAAAAACGATACAAAAATATTACATAAAATATATGAAGAATGTGTCCACCTATAATTAGTTAAAACATAATCACCTTCTTTTTTAATTAACAACTAAATTTGTTACCATATGATATAAAGTTTACACATTTGTAATTATCGATGATTATTTTAGATATAGATGGGTGTTCTTCTTATATCATAAAAAAGTGGATCTTGATGTCTTTATAAACCATTACAAGAAATTATAAATTAAAAAATGTTACAATATTAAGTCCCTAGGAATTGACCAGGGATGATAGTTTTTTATCAAATACATTGATGAACTTTGTGCCTCTCAAATTTATAACCATTCAACCTATACTCCTAGAACACCACAACAAAAAAATGGACGTTGAATGATGAATTTGGATCCTCTAGGAAAGTTTTTGGACTCTCTTTAGTGTTCTTAATGAAATTAAATACTTTTTGGACAATCTCGTCAATACCACCTGTTATATACTTAAATGTGGTCTTGTTAAACCCTTCTTCAGAAAAAATTCTTTTGAACTTTTGAAAATAAAATTCCTAAACATGATTAATTTTTTTAGTATTAAATTCATTATCCATAACACAAAGGATTATCTGTGAATGTGAAACACCATATCGGAAGACAGAGTCCTTATTAGGTACATAAACTGATGTAAAGCCTATTATATCTTCATTAATAGTACCATGAACGTAGAAGAGTCCACTCATATCGGAATAGATGAAATCTTCATAAGCCTCATCTTCACATTAATGATGAATTTGACAAAGATACTTAGAATATATTGAAACCTAAATATTAGAATAAAATTGAATATTATTAAGAAATCATATATACTTTTTACGAAAGTATTGGTTTAAATTCAAATGCCATCTTTTTAAAATATTTATCAATTAATTAGATAAGGTAATCGAACAATAAAGTCAGTATACAATGAAGTTAGATATAATGCTTGCATATTTATCCTTAATTAACCCCCTTGATGATTATATTATTGATAATCATGGTATATATTCCATATAATCGAAGTTACAAAAATTTAGAAGGAACAACCTTTGGAATCACCTGGAATAAAATGATAATCATCCAATTGATTCCATCAGGTGGGGTTTTCCATAAAAACATAGTGAGAAACGAAATAACATATATAAAAAGTAAATATTTTTAGTAAAAGATCCATTAAATAAGAATTTATTTATTATATAGAAAATATTTACCCCTTTATCAGCTATAATCCATTAGAATATTATTTTAATTCAAAACTTAATTAAATTTAAAACATTTCCAATATCAATGTCAAATGTACTTTTCTAAATGGTTTTATTTTCAAAACTCTTTTTGTGGATCATGATATTTTCATGGAATATATGAAATTTTAAAATTATATTTTCAATTTATTTAATGATTAACTTTGATTTAAAAAATCCGATTAGAAATGGTATGAATGGTTTAGATAATAAATTTTATCAAAATATTTTAAAATTGGGAAAAAAATCCACTCATTTTCTAGAAGCATTTTCAAATTACATATTTATTATTCAAATTTATATTGATGATATTTTTTAAATCAACTAAATAACATCTGTATATTGATTTTTTAACGAACTAATAATTAATTTGAAAGTGTTTTATTGGATAACTCTAAAAATTCATTAGTTCTAAAATTTATCAATATTCAGATAGATGCCTTCCAATCAAAAAGTAAATCTTTTTTAATATATTTAAACTATTTGGAATGAATATATATAACGAAATTAGAAATACCATTAGTAGTACATGTATCCTAACATTGGATGAAGCTGGAAAACTAGGCAATAAGAATATTTACAGAGTATGATTAGAAGTCTCAAATACCTTAATATGATCCAGTGAAATATCATATTTATTGTTTGATTTTGTGCTCATTTTCAATAAAATATAATGAATCTCATTTAAAACATTTTAACATGATTTTTAGATATATGAATGGAAATAAAAATATTGGGTTATTTTATTGAAATCGAACTTCTTTTCAACAGAATTTTGTTTTTGAAGATTTTAGATGATTCCAAATATATTGGAAAATTTATAATGGGACATTCTATATACATGGAAAACACATTGTCTCATGGATTATTAATATGTTGAAATTAGTGTATCTTTCTACAGTAAAAGTGAAATACATAACCATTATGAGTTATAATGCCCAAATTATATCAATGAATTGTAATCTATTCGATGTTGATTTTATATATGATCAATCCCTATCATGTGTGACCACACTAGTTGAATTATTATTTCCAAAATGTATATCCCACTATTTTTGAAAGAATTACATTTTATATAAATACTATTTTTATGAAGGTCACTATAAACAGAGTGATATCATTCATCATTTTTTAAACGCTTCATGTTACCAATACCTTTACTAAACCCCTTTATATTGATCAAGTTTACATCATCAAACATGATAATGGTATGATTATCCTCAGATTCATATATCATAACCTTGGAAGGATTGAGAATTTTTAATGTTGTTTTACAAATTTAAAACAATATAAATTAATTATCTTAAATATTTTCAAATATAATCATTGAAAAAATGTCGTCAATCACTCCATTTTTTTGGTAATGTCATATGAGTGTGATATTAAATGAGAAATGTTCATGTATTAATAAAACCAAGATTATATGGTTTGAGTGTAGACATAAATAGAGTTTGTTACCTAAAAAAATGGATGGTTGACTTTTTAATCCTATCTTCACCTTGTGCATATGTACTGGGACTTTACCAGACCATGTATATATTATAATATTATAATTAAGGAGGGTTATTTGTGGTCTATTGATGAGGAATAATGAATCTCAAATAGCTTCCCTAAATAATATTTTAACCCTCATAACAAAAATCACCATACCCTAGACTATCTTCATGATGGTTGTGTTCATCATGTTCGTAACACAAACTAACCCAACCCTAGTAGCGTATATTCTTTGTATTCATTATTAAATTAGCACTAGATAAGAAGTATAACACCTCGATGGAAAAAAATACATTTGTGGCCTTGGTAAACTAGATACAAACAATAATTTCAAATATATTTGAATGAATAAAATAAAATAAATATTTGAGAACCCAATTACCCCTATAGAATATCTATTTATATCATTCACAATACACTTCTTAGTATAAAATGGAAAATAAAACATAATAAATTAGCATTATTAGATTATCATTAAGAGTAATCATACAGTCGAAGCTATGAATAAATAATGTATAATCATTATGGAATGGTAAATAACTGGGAGTCATTACACTTAATCAATAAATTTAGAATAATACAATTGGAATAAATGATGATAAATTATTTGCATATTTATTATCTAATGAGATTGAATAAACTAGAATCGATATTAAATCTAATCTAATAATAACATTTAATATCAATAAATTAATTCATAATGACAAAATTCAAAATTCCACACATCTAAAACATAACGTAGAAGAATTTTCCAAGACATATAAATACTATTTAGGCCATATAACATGAAATATATATAAATTGGTATGTTCTTACTGAAAACAAAATCTAGTTTTCCACATAAGGCCTACCGATCCATCAAAAAGTCATTGTGAGCCTCACCCATCAGATACAATGTCTAATTAATTCCACATATAAAAGGGTAGAAATAAAATCATTAAAAATTATATTGAAATACTACCATTCAATATAGGAACACATTCCCCAATCAATAAACATAAAAAAACACTTAGAGTAATATGGAAAATAGTATAAAAATAGTATATCCTTAGTCAATATGATCATAAACCTCCCAAATAATGAATAAAGATGATATAATTAAAACATATCCCTAGTGGATAATAAGCAAGATAAATGTTTGATGTCATTGAAGAATTCAAATACCAAAAAACATCAAGAAAACATTCTCAACCAAAATAAACATTTACTTTGAAAATAATTATAAAAATTGAATTTTACAAAATACATTTAAACTAATCCTGATAGAATATAACCTTTGACAGCTTTTAAAAAAAATTAAAACATTGATTGGTTATAACGGTGGGAAATTCGATTGATTCCAGGAACATTAAAACACCGATTCATTTCATATTTTAAATACAATCCAAACAAAAATTGTTTCTAAAACTACATAAATATTCCTTGTAATTTTTTTAAATGAAAATATGGGTAATATGGTATTTAATAAATCCTTTGAATAACGTTAAAAACATTTTTTGAGAAAACATATCTTTTATGAAATTTTTTTTTATCGATGAGAAAAAGGATTTCATATTTTATTAGGAATATTTTCTCAATCACTATAACTAACAAATAGTCCCAAATGGTACTATTGTTTCAAAAGTTAAAGAATAACTTGGTTAAAAAAATATTGAGTTCAACATTGAAATACGAAATAACATTTCTAAGAGAGATATAAAATTAAAAAATCCTGAATTTTGATGAGACTGTGTGATAAACCCGTTACACATAGGTAACCGTTGAATAATAATCCTCCTGATAGAAATTACATTAAAATAATCCATAAAAACAATTACAAAATTTAATTCATGATATATCATAGAAAAGGGGTTTTAAATAAACCAACAAAATGAATTAGTGGTGAATATGGTGTATATCTCATGAAATTAAAATTGATATAAGAAACCCTTTACCCAGGCCCAACTTCCTTTACACACGTTAGGACCTTCGGTATAGTGGTTTTAAAAAAATTATTAACATATATAGAGAAATATTTATATTTATAACATAATATATGACCTTTCTATTACATATTTTCTCCAATTTGTTAGTAATCCTTTACTATCATTATTGTTTCGTGTTTTAATTGTATTATTTTATCATGTATCTATTATCATGATATTTCAATATATTGAAAATAGGATACAACTCTATAAAATATAATATTATTGTTATTTTTTATATATATATTTATTCATTAGATATATCTTTAGAACCATTATTTAATAGCACAAATAGAAAATGTATCACATTGCTTTTTGGTGATAGTAGGTTATACAAACACATGCTCCATAATATAATTTCTCAATTGGTGTAATTTTAAGGAAGTGTGTGATATTTTAATTTTCTAAAATTTTAATCATGTCATATATATCATATATCATCATTAATTATATCATTTATTTCATTCTATGAAATTATTAGTGAAAAATGAGTGACATCACTTCGTAAGGTAGTAGTCAGCCGTACACATGGGTAACATTATCATATCTTCAATTAAATGGAATGTAAGAAATTATATGTGATATTATAATTACCTAATTATAATTATATCATAAATATTATATATAGAAATTATATCAACCATCATACCCTATCCTGAGAGGTTTTGATGATAAATGTGTGACATCGGTTAGTGAGGTGATAGTCTTCCATACAGCAGAGCTATGATAATTTTTTTGATTTGAGGGAATTTGCGATATATTTATGTTAATAAAATATCATAATATAAACTATTTTTATGTTATATATTAGATTAATTATATAATAAGGTTTTAATAATAATTTGATGCTGTGGACAATGAAATAAATTTAAAACACTCATGTAATGACGTTATCTCTTCTTTGGAGAACTTATTTTGGTTTCAAGTGATGGCCATCCTTTGTTGGGTTTCATAAAAACGTATTCTTGGAGTAGTGTACAGAATTTAGGATTTCTTTTTATTAGGAATTGGATTATCCAAACGTGTTTTATGCATTGAAAATTCGAGGATAATGGGTGGAATTTTATATGTTTTGTTAGTGGCACACTTGTATTTTATGAAAATAGTGATGTCCACCATTATTTGTATCATGTCATAAGGTTCCAATAATGTACCATTATCAAGAATATTTGATATAAGGAATAATATTTTCAATAAAATAGTAAATTTACATCTTTATATGCCATTTTACCTCTTATTGATTAAGTTTTACCTCTTGGTAAACTCATTTTTACCTAAATTGTGGTAATTAATTTTAACTATTTTTTAAAAATATTATGTTAAAAAATTAATTGAAACATATTATATAATAGAAATTGAGATAGATACAAATAATCAATAAATTCTTGTAAATTACATTCATAAAAGGTTCATAAATTATTTTAACATATATCCCACATAAACAATGAGAAAGTGTGTTTTCAAAGAGAAAAATATCAAATTTTTAATAGGTTTTTATTTAAAAATTAATAATTAAAATGATTGAAAACCCCATAAATATTAATATATATATTATTGTACTAGTTTTAATCTTAAACACATATTAAAATAGATTTTTTAAATCATCAAAAGAAGTGACTATTGTTAATAAAACCACATACTTTTCACTATTCACTTTAAAACATATATTATTAGAAAATTGTAAATCATTAATATTAAGATAATTTATAGATAATGATTTAAAAAATATGTTTTATTTTATTAAATTAATTTTCTAAATGTTCAAAAAATAATTTCAAAATATGTGCCCAAAATATAACAAAACTACTATTTAGATAAAATATATTTTTATGTATAAAATAAAATTTTCAATTATCTTATTACTATAAACCCTATTGGATCAATTTTAAAATATTTAATTTAATATAAAATTTATAAATTATATTTAAAATAATCACAAAAGGATATTATTTTAATTTTATTACACAAAATACATTCACATGTATGGTATTCCAAAAAACATGTCCTTTATTTTTCATTGGTCATTATTTTCATTTCTAATTAATTGATAATCAATTTATTAATTTTAGTTATTTATAATTAAAAAATTTCTAATTTATTTAATCATATTGATACCCCACCTTTCAACATATAGGAAGTAATAATAATATTTTAGTTGGGTATCAATGTTCATCAAAACATAGGTTTTCTTACAATTAAAGATAAACTCCATATTCTTTGTAACCCAATATAAACTAGATGATCCATTTAATGTTATAATAAATCAATTATTGATGTTTCATATTCCACTTAACACAATTATCTTATCCAAAAATATTTTTTTTTTATCATCTACTTTCGAAATAAATTCCACCGTTGCAATTTAATCTTAATAATAAAAGGGTCAACCTTTATTGATATCCCACATTGTCTAGGGGGATAAAAATAAATAAATAAAAGGGAAATGTATGAAATATAATAGTTACATGAATAAACACATGATAAGGTTTAAAAATAGGTAAAACAATAATTGGAAACATTAATATTCATATGGAGTAAAATCACATATAAATTTTGAGAGTGATAGAGATAATTGATTACAAGGATGCGAGTGATACAAAGAAGTTTAATGACCACAAACCGTAAACCAAATTAGTTTGAAAAAGGTCATTGGTATCATCTAAAGTGATAGTAATAGCATAAAAAAAATTTCAAGATTTTCTTCCAATATTTTAATTATTATTTTACTATCTATGAATATAGAGAAATATAATTACATGAAATGATTGTATTTCATGAGCACATTTTAACCATCCGGTTGTACATTAGTCAATCTCTAATTCATTTCATACTATATGAAATGAATATCCAAAAAAAAATTTATGCCTAATGCACTAAAATTAACATTTAATGGATCATAATATCCAAATAAGAGTGGCATGTGTTTCCATTTATATGTAACTATTTAAAAGAACTAATTTGGTTAGAAAGATACATTAATCTATAAAATTCAATAGTAAAAACATTGGTTCATCATAAATATATATATTTCAAAATCTTTTAACTAAAAATAATTACATAATAATAAGTAACATCACGTAGGCCTTGAAAGATGTGGCTGGTTTTCAATCGGAATGAGGATTGTCCATTTTCTAAAGCTATATTAATATAATTCATATATTGTTACCAAATCTTATTATACTATAATTAAATCAATTTTCAAGATTAGACAAAAACAAAATGATATTAATAACTTTATAAAAATCTCTTTATCATTATTATCTATTTTTTGGAAATATTAAGGGTTATCCTACTACAATATTATTTATTACAAGAAAATAATTCTACTAATGAATAAATTTTCTTGTTCATTGTTACCAAAAAACATATTTTCTCAGACCCTTAATTAATTAATATTAAATTAAAAACCATATAAATTTTGTAATTCATATAACATCATATATTTGAGGAAAATTATAATATAATATAATTCCTGATTCCAAAAAATCACAGTAATCATTCCACATCATCAAAAATAATAGTATAAAAATTTCCATGAAACAGTAGATACTTTTTGCGTATATTCCCTTGAATCATGGTGCATTAATTTTTTTAGTTCCCCATATAATTATATTGGAAGAATAACATTGGTACATTCTCTCTTTCCATATGAATCAATATAATGGTAGTGTATTTCTCTATACTTCAGAAAAACTACTTTTCCATTGAAGAATGTACTAATATGTTTCCTTCCAAAATTTTCACATATTGGAAAATAATTTTTTCCCTTCATCCAATTATCTATCATTTTCTCTACCATTTTTTTATTCTCCTAATTCTCCTAAAATTCTTAAGTCATATATGATTATTTATTTATTTTGAGTTAACATGATATTATATCCTCAGGTGATGATAATTTTTTGGAGACTTGTTTCATTCAGTGGATTGACATAATCCCATCAAACAAACATTAAATATTTCTATTTGTATTATGTACATATTTTGTAGAATTCCATATTAACCTTGTAACGATGGTTTTATACATAGAGGAATTTCCCTAATCCTTTTTTCATAGACTCTTGAATTTAAACTCTATATATGCTAACTTATTGGATGGAAAATATCATTCCAATAAGTGTAAATTAATATCCATCGACTCTATTCTTGTTAATTTCTCCTCATCCTAAGAGTTTTGACCTAATAACCACCATTAAACTAAATCCCATGAAAGATGTTAAATTTCTAGTACAAACATACCCCTTTCAGTACTAACCATAATGAGAAATATCATCACTAAGAAAATTATATACTTAAAATAAATATATGGATTTATAGTCCAATTAAATATTTTGGCATCATAATGTATGAAGCGATCTATCATCATTACACCATGTGGTGGAATATGGGGTCGCAACATTCTGGTAGGGTAATTTCTAACAACCCTCGTTAGTTTCCCTAATATATTTATAAAATGATTAGGTATATCTCCATCACTATACCCATATTAAATATACTCTCTGTGGGAAAATCCTTATATGGAGTACGTGAAATGATACAGATCTCATAACTTTTATTTGGATCCCTTTGAAAAAAAATGGCAAACACTAGAATAGATCAAATATTTTAGAGGCATAATGTATAATCCCAAACCTATTGGACCACATAAAATAAATTTAAATTATTATAAATATATAATCTCATTATAATAAGCACAGTTTCATTGGGGATATATTTATTTTGAAATATATTATAATGGTATGCTAATAAAAAATGAGTTATCATATACATATTGACTCGGAGTGTAAATCCAGTTGTGTTGTACTGAGAATTATTGTTCACTAGGTGATGATTTGGTCAAACCCAATGCACCCTTATAAGTGTTATTATTGCTAGGTAAAACTATTCCATAACCACATTTTCATGACCCGTCCCTCAGGTACCACAATGTTACTCACACAAGACCCCCTATCGAAGGCTATAAGATTACAATTTGCATTGAAGGTGTGAACCTGCAAGTGGGAGGATTTTTCTTGAGTACCTATACACACACACACACACACACACACACATACACACACACCCACCCAACTGCATCCCAAAAACTGTAAAGGGAAACAAGTATACTTATAAATAAGTAATGATCACAAGTAAAACTGAAAATAAAATGGGAAAGAATAAAAATCCAATAAAGATTAACCAGAAAATATGAAATTACAAAAGAAATCTGGGATAGCCATTCACTGAAAACCCCAACTAATGGTAAAAGTAGTGTAGTTACTATTTATTGTTGGATTATTCAATATTTACCTGATATCACTAGACCTCGACTGGTACATGGAGACCATGTCCTCTATCAAAGCATCCTTCAGTCTCGTTTTCCTGTGTACCACCATGTCCCAGTCCCCCAAGGCATTTTTCATAGTGCTAATCACCTGCAAAGGAAACAACACATGTGGGTGAATCTTGTGTAGGGGTGAGTAACACAATACCTAGTAGGGACCAAAAAAATGGAATGACCACAAAGAAATAAAAAAATCAATTAATTAATCTTTATCGTGAAGCTAGACAGCACACACCATGTATATTATAGATTAAGAAAGTAGAATAATTAGTCATATCATCAAACACCTCGGATACTAGAGAACTCCACCACAATGAGTATAGTGGGAATGTCGGGTGACACATAATATACTTTCCACCAACCTTGGATTGTTTTGGTACTCTCCCATGATGAGTACCATGGGTATTCTACATCACATAGAGTCTCTCCCCACCGTGGGAATGTCGGTTCACACAGACCCGCATCCCACCATGGCTATACGGAGTTACCCATCCCCATCATGTATTGTGGATCTTTTTAGCCACATAGAGTCTCACCCCTCCATTGAATTACCGTGTCACATATATTCACTTCCCACTTGGCCATCGCTGAAGATCCACATAGGGTCTCTTGGCAACAGTATTTAGGTCGTAGCCAACTGCAGGGTTTCTTCATGTAGCACACTTGATCATGGGAGAACTGAACCCCAAGTCTTTTTTCATATTTCAAAATCTATTAAAGGCTCTTTATATAATTCCAAAACATCCATCTCCTTGAGAGGGATCCAACACCCCAAATGGATCATCAATTAAACACCCAGTTTTAAAGTCGATTGTTTTTAGTAAACAAGGAATTGTTGTGTCTATGTCCGATTCTACCCGGTCAAACAATCCTAAACAACCCAGAACAGGGGCCCAACATGCCCCTTTTTTATTTAACTATCCTAACCTGACTCGATTCGGGTCTAGATTTGTCTGGCCTAGCCTAGCTAGTTGGTCTGGCCCATTGGGGCTCAATGGACCCGACCCGACTTGCCAGAAGGTCTAGCCCGCTGGGTCACCCAGCCGCCCGGTCAGGAACTTCCCAGTATGATGGTGGAAGTTCCCACCCACTGGGCGCATGTCCGGCCTACTGGACATGGGTCTGGCCCTCTGGGTAGGGGTTCGACCAAGTGGGTGTTGTTTCGTCCAACCATCGGCCATGTCCACCATTGGTGGACCAGTTCCCCCAGATATGAGGCATGCAACATATATGGGAGTCATACCTTCAGTCACACCTAGCCACCCCGGAAGCCCACACGCAGTCAGTGGAACATGTTCTTGGAGAAACCACAGTCCTCAGCTACGGGCCGCTCCATCGATGCGGTCGCCTGACCGCGTTTGCCTCAACCGGTCGTTGGCATAGTGGGTGGCCATGTCTCCCTGCCCATGACCGCCACCGTCAATTGCTAGTGTCAGCACCGACATTCCAACATGGTACTTTTCTGATGATCGGGTCTTGTCCTTTGGTCCGTTGGTCGTGCCGCTTGTCCCAATGGCCACTATGGGATTCCATCTTTTCTACGATGGCCTCGAATTACTCTTGTCATTGTTTTGAATGCTTGAAAATGAAGATCACCTAAGACAATATGTCTCAAGCCTTATCCATTTCACCATGTTCCCTTCATCTTAGAAATTCAATATAAAGTAGGCTTGGGAATATATTTCTATCAACAATATAATTAAATCCAGAATAGAAAACACAAGAAATACACCCTCCCACATGAATTCACGTTCTATTGATCAACATGTCTGTGGGTTTATCCGCATTCTTTTTTTATAATATACAATGGGGAAACTCATGCACAAAGAAAACCCCTATATTGATTGAAATTCGTCACTGGAGGATTCTGCCTTTGAAGATTCAGGTTTTACTTGAAGCTTCCAGCGTTCTTCATTCACCATTCACGATCATCATTAATACCTATATCGTTTTTTGGCCTTCAATGTTAATCATTGGAGACATTTCTTGGAGTATGTTCATCAGAGAATTCACATATCATAAATATTGTTTCTCCAATTATTTAAACTATTTAATATAAAACATGTCGCACCGTTTTGTCTTGATCCTTCGTCACGCCGTTAAGTTGTTTCATTTTTGAGACAACATATCTGTTACACTCCATATAAAAAGTTGTTAAGCTAAAAATTTATGAGTCATTAATGATCTTCATTTTAATGTTCCTTGTTTTTTCTCTGCAGCACCTCCATCCTCTCTCCCAACGGTTTCAAAAAACAAAATAAACTATCGTTTCCAGATATTTTCTTTTTTTTCCGAAATGTCCAAAAATTAACTTTTTTTCTAATCCATGCCAGTCGAAGATAGGTCCACTCTAGGAGAATCTAGAAATCCTGACTTCAATGTTTCACTTGGATTTTTGATCTATTTAACTTTTCAAAAGATAGAATAACCTTGATGCATGTTTAATTAAAATAACGGTAAATAATTCAAAATTACATTATGGGATCATCGAGCCATGGAATAACTTCTTGTCTGAGCATCTTGTCTCGAAATAATTCCATAAAAATTAGAATATTACCCAGAAATTCAGGGAAATTATATTCTCCCCACCATTTGGATTTACATCCTTGAAATCCAAAACAAATCTAATCATATAGATGGGGGTACTGAGCAAGAATCTAAGTATCCCGCTCTCATGTTCTATCTTATATATTCTCATGCTACCACCGAATGTGACCCAGAGGAATTAACTATCCATTAAGTACCCATCCATGTTAGTCCTCTATCTCTACTGGGAACTCCCAAAACGTCACACAATCATCATTTTCCAGCTCTGCCAATCAATGATGATATATAGGTCACACACATACTTCCTCATCTATGACACGTGGAAAACATATTTCACCCAGTGCATTTATGGGGGTAGAGATAGGAGGTATTCTACCTCGCTAACTCTACTCAGGATCCTAAAAGGTCTAATGAACCTCATAGATAACTTGTTGCCCTAATCAAATCTCTTCTCTCATTATCAAGGTGAGACCTGAAGAAACACATGATCTCCCTCCTCAAACTCCAAGGGTCTTAGTCTCCTATAGGCATAAGACTTCTTTCTACTATGTGTAGTCCTCATCCGCTCCTTGACGACCTGAAAATTCTCCGATGTAACTCATACCATCTCTGGAACCATGAGTGCTAATTTCCCTGGGATTGTTTAGAAAAGAGGTGATCTACAATGTATCTCATACAAAGCCTCCCATGGTACAATTCTAATGTTATAGTGATATCTATTTTTGTATGAAAACTCCAAAAGATGCAGTTGGTCCTCCTAACTATGGACAAAATCCATAACACAAGCACGATGCATTTTCTCCATGGTTTGTATGGTCCGCTATGTCTGACCATCCATCTTGGGATGAAAAGCTATGATCAAGCTTAGCTGAGTCCCAACACCTCTTATAATCCCTTCTATAGCTGTGATTTAAAGCATGGATCATAGTCTGAGATGATCATTGAAGTCTCCCGTGAAACCTCAATATCTCTTGGACATAGAGGCATCTCAAGACCTCTACTGATCCCTACTCCCAGTTGGGAAAAAAATGAGCCGACATGGTGAGTTGGTCAACGATCACCCAGATAAAATCATATCCCTTAAACGTTCATTTTAATCTTGTCATGAATTCCATAGTGGTAACATCCCACATCCACTCTAGTACCACATTTGTCTTGTCCAGGACAGATGTAACTTGATACACATTCTTCATATGATAGTAAGTGAGGCACCATGAAACGAACATTTCCACTGCTTTCTTCATCCATATAAACTACTACTGATGTAAGAGGACCTGCTAAATCTTCAGAACTCCAAGATGTACCACTAAAGGGGATGTATGTAAATCATTCAACACCTCCTCCCACAGTGTTACTGGTACTATGGTGCGCCCTCAGAAAATGATGACATGCTCCCAACCTATTGAAAATCCATCAGAAGCCTATCATGAGGATTATTGAGCATGTCGGGAACACAGTAAACATAAAAAAGTTTTTCCTCCCATAATCACTCTAAGAGTGGATGAGTGACAACCATCAACTGAAGGTAAGAAAAACCATCATCATCGATGAATGATATCTGCATCATGGCATGTTTACCTATCACCTCACTCAATATATGCAAATTGGTCCTCCCGCGAGTGTGTCTTCCACCATGTTCCCATTCATTGGAGTATAGACCATCTCGATTTCTTAGTGCTAGAGGAACTCAATCCATTGTTTGTCCTCATGTTCATGTCCTTCTGGGAGAATATATTACTAAGACTCTTGCATTAGGAGTAGACTGTAAACCATTAACCTATACAATAGTGTTGCCACATCTTTATGGAAAAGACCACTATTTATAACTCCATGTCATTGTTCACGTAGTGCTTCTCTTGAAGAGTCACATTATGTGATCCATAGGCAATCAACAATCACTCATACATCAAGACACAACCTAGTCTGGTCCATGATGCGTTGCAAATAACTAAATACTCAATGATCTCCTCTAGTTGTCATAATATGGGGGTGCTCATCATTCTTCGCCTCAGCTCCTGAAAACTATCCTGAAATTTCTATATCCACATGAAGGGATGTCTCTTCCGTGTTAAAGAATATAAAGGTTCTTCCACTCTAGAAAGATGATTACGAACCTTTGATATTATCTATCTGTCCCCATGAAGCTCTGCACCTCATTCCTGCTCCTTGGTAGATCCCAAGAAAGCACTGCCTCTACCTTCTCTAGATACACTACAACTCAATCCTCTATGATGACATGTCTTACAATGTGGACTTCCTATATCTAGAATTGACACTTAGAGATATCACCTTAATGCTGGTGCTTTCAGAGTGTATCTAGGACTATCCAAAGGTTTAAATCTTGCTTCACCATTGAGGCAGAGTGTACAGAGATGTCATTAATGAAGCTCATGATGAACCGGTCAAGATAAGGCTAGAATAACCTGTTCATGAGTCCCATGAACACTACTGGGGCATTCTTCATGCGGAAAGGCACCACCAAAAACTCAGAGTGGCCATAATGGCATCTAAAGGTAGTCTTCGCTATGTCCTCATTACATACCTGAAGCTGATGATGGCCTGATCTGAGGGCTATTTTTGAGAACCACCTTGCTCCATTAAGCTAATCGAAGAGGACATCAATCCTTGGCAGTGTATAATTATTCTTCATGGTCACCTGGTTTAGGTGCCAAATGTCTTTGGACAACCTCAAACTCTCACATAACTTCTTGTAAAGCAACACTATGAATTCAAATTGTGAAACACTGAGCCTTATGAACACCTTCTATTATAAGTCCTCCATCTCTACCCTCATCTCACAAAGCTCCGTGGGAGCCATCTGATATTCTGGTGTGGATATAGGTGTCGTCCCGATGTACATGTTGATGTAGAAGTCTACCTCTCTTCGAATAGGTATCCATGGAACATCCTCGGGAAAGACATATTTTTACTCATCCACGATTAGAGGAATGCTTGAACTACTATCGTCCACCGCGCCAAGGGTGAGGCTAGGAAACTAGTGAGTGATCAGCTGCACCCTCCTCAATGATAGTCGGTCCTATGTTATAGGGGACTATTTCTTCCCGGTGAAGGAAATCCTAATCCAGTATCTACAGACACACCACACTATGGGCCTAAAAAACGATCTGAGCGTGGACTATGGATAGCTATTCTTTACCCATGATTGAATAAGGCCTCAAATTCACTACTTGGAAATCCCAAATGCAACTCTCGCCTCCAAGAGTGAACTCACACTGCCGACACTATTGTGTAATCATCTAATCCCCACCGATAGGAGTCTCTTGTAAAAAGGGTCGAGCCAATGGCTCCCCTAGAATCTCCGATCTTCGAATGAGAGTCATGGAATGGAAAGGGTGACTATGAACTGTGCCTTTAAGAACCGCATCTAAGGTGGAGAAGAAATATTTGTAACTCTATTCATCTCCAAAGAACTGAGCTCATACACATCCATTTCCTGAAGCTATGCACTACCCTTTCCAACTACTCCCCGAGGTCGGGGTGGTTACAGTAGTACCACGTACTGTTTCCCACTTCCTTCTTCTCGGCCTGCACCCCTGTTATGACCACCGCCCTCTAGACCACCATGTCCAAATCTCTATCTCACCCTCAGGAGTCCCTCAACCATATACTAGTAAACAATATGGTTGGTTGGGTAGTAACGATCCATGTGTCCTTTCCCTCCACACGTGTAGCAATGTTTGTCTCCCTACTAACTCTCTCTGGTCTGGGAGCCCCACAATATTGACCATGAGTCCTGGGGTCATCCCCTGAAAGACATAGACCACTTGGGCACCTATGTCTATAGACTGCTGCCCACTACTGAAGACTCTACCACATGATTTCAACTTGTGGATATTTCTTTTGGCACAAACTCCTCCAAGAATCTATCACCATGAAGGGCTCGCTCCATCACCCCATCCTGAGTATAGATGCTGAGATACATTGTCGACACGTTGATCTCCCATCAGAATCCTGTATAAAAGGATCGAGCCCTAAAGAAAGGTTCTCACACTATTTGCATAGAGTAGAGATAAATATTAGTGAACCTCCTCGAGTACTCATCCATTGTCATGCTACCCTTATTTTAGTGTATAAGATCCTAAAAGTGCACAAATCACAATATCACGGGGGGAAAACTCCTCCCGAAAAAGCTGCCCGAAGTCTGTATAGGTGAGGGTCACCTCATTATGCATATGGATTATCAAACTCCACTATCTCCCAATCAATACTTGATTAAGGATTGCATCCAAGAGTGCCATTTAGTCATGTGGTGTCCTCACTAAGCAGAATACCCACTTCATGTTCTTTGTCTAGTCCTCAGTAACATGAGGATCTATCTATCCCCTGAACCTGGGAGGTCAATGTCTCTGAAACTCGTGAAAGGAAATGAGTCTACAAAAGAACTCTACCAGTAACGCCAATAGTAAATGATGATAAATGATTGGTTCAAGACTAGTGCACCACCTGACTGTGTCATCTCTAGCACTAGTCCCTGAACCGACGCCTCATCCATAGGTAGTCGTCCACACGAACATATCGTGGAATCCTATCTTGCTATTTCAATGGTGGCATCCTGAAATAGATCATGATGTACTAGGGTCAGAAGGTTATACTTATTGACGTTAATCTTATTCAAAAGGAACATAAGGAGACACTTATGAAACCCGTGTTTTCATGTATAGAGATGAAAAGAAGAATCCAATGTCCTGGTATATAGATACGCCAGCCACCGCACTGACACTGGAAGCCTCAACTCTGAAAGTCCATCTCAAAACACTTAACATTTTTTCCCAAAAATAAAACAACAGAACCCCAATATTTAAGGTATAATCGACCACCCTTTGATACCAATTATTCATACAGCATCCCCCAAGGCCCATGTCATGACTCTCCCATGCCTACCTCCTGAAGGCCAGAGGATGGCGACAACACTAAAGGCGTCAACCTACAAGTGGGAGGCATTTCCCTGCATACCTGTACACACACAGTCACAAACACACCAACCACATCAAAAAAAATTGGAATGGGAAACAATTTTAGCACTAAAAAACTTCTGATTAAAAGTACAAATGAAAATCAATTGGGGGAATAATACCAACCCAACAATGAATAACTTTAAAATAAGAAATTTCAAAAGTAACCCTGGATAGTCATCTGCTAAAAACTGCACATGATGGTAAGCGTAGTTTTCCTATATGAATCAATATGGGAATTCCATGCATACCCAATCTCAGTGGGCCCCTCCTAGTTCTATTCCACCATGTCCTCTATCAAAGTGTAAGTCAGTCCCTTCTCCTTGAGAAACACTAGTAACCGATCCACCAAGGCCTCTGTAAAAGCGCAGATAGCCTATATGGGACACAACACATGAGTGAGAAGCCTGTATAGGGGTGAGTAACATAGTACTTGGAAGGTACCGCAAAACAAAAAGGAAAGATCACAAATAATATAAAAAACATAGCACGAAAAATGAACCCGAATAAAGATAACTCAAACTAGTTATATTCTATAGTAATCAAGTAGAATCATCAATTATATCATTGAACACCTCAGATGATTGAGAACTCTTGATCGGTGAGTACAATGGGCTTTCTAGGTCAGACAAAAGTTTCATTAGACTAAACTCGGTCTATTATGGTACTCATCCCTGATGAGTACCATGTGTATGCCATGTCACATAGTGTTTTCCCCACCGTGGGCATGCCGGGTCACACATAGCCTCTTCTTACCAAGGCCATAATGATGTAGTCCTCACCATCATGTTCCATGGGTCTGCCAAGTCACATATAGTTGTTCCCCACCATGGGTCTACCGATTCACACAAAGCCACTTCACATTGGGTCATCGTAGCTGATCCACACAGGGTCTCTTGTCAGTAGTCTTCAGTTCTCATCCAACCATAGGGCTTCCGAACATAGAATGATTGATATCATGAGGAGAAATACCCATCCCATTTATTTTATTTAGACTTGCAAGGAAGGATCCATAGAAAATTCAAAAAAATAATCTTTTTCACAAGGGATCCAACATTGAAAACAGCTCCTCAATCAGATGCAGATTTTGGTTGTTATTTGTGTTTTAGTAAACATGGTTCAGTTGCATCTGGGCCCTGACCGACCCTTTTAGATGTACCTTACCAACCCGGCTCAAAGGTACCAAATTTCCCAGTATGATTTAACTGACCATACCTGACCTGGGATTTTTCATGGTTGGACTGGCCAGGCCTACCCAGTTTTCCAGGCCCATTGGGCCTCATAGGAACCGACCAGACATGGCAACGGGTCCTTCCCATCGGGTTTCCCTACGACCCGGTCTCATCCTGGATGGCCTGATGGGGGTGGGTCTAAATGGTTGGGCTTGGTTCTGGCTTGCCGACACGGGGTCCAACCCACTAGGATGCTTCTGGATTGCTTCTTGCTAGGTCTGCCTTTGGTGGATAGGTTTCCCTCAGCCCAGACGCATGGCACGTCCAAGGGTCTCACATTTCCTGTCAAACCCGACATCCTAGGTGGTCCACATGCATTTAGGGGCTTGTGTTCTTGAATAATCCGCAGCATGCAACTATGGGATGCTCCACCGATGCATCTGGACAACCCCATTTGCTTCCGCCAGCCACTGGCACAACTGGCGGCCCTATCGCTCCGACATTTCATGAGCCGGCCCTGGCGCTCCTCTAGGCATGTCGTCGTGGAACACCATAACCACCCTAGCGGCACCACTGTGTTTCATAGCAGCGCGTCGTCAGCTCATCGATAGGGTACTCCATGGAACATTGGTTCCCCTCAATGGTCCATTCTTTATGTTTCTTACTCATGTAACCTATGAGGAAAGACCTCCTTCCAATGATGGTCTCAAAGTTCTCTTACCGACGTTTCAAAATATCTTCCAGGAAGAACAGACAATACCGAGAGGGATTGGGCCTTGTTCTTGTCAGCCTGTGACCTTCGAATTAGAAATTTAAAATATGGGAGGCTTGGGATTATAGTTTTATCAAAAAATAATAAAATCCTGAATAGAAAACCCATGAAAGACACACTCCCAAAAGAACGTACGATCGGAGGATCGACCTATTCTTGAGTAAATCTATGTTTGTAATTATTATTCTAAATAATAGGGAAAATCAAGAACAAATGAAACCCCTACCTTGACTGACATTCATTATTGGAGTGTTCCATAATCGAAGATCCATGTTCTACATGAAGCTGTCGATGTTTGCCGCTCATAATTCATGTTCTCTATCATTGTTGTTAGAGGTTATCTGGCATTCAATGTTTGACATTGGAGATATTTCCTAGTGTATGTTTTTCAAATAATTCCCACAGCTTAATTATCATTTCTATAATTAGTTAACCCATTTAAAAAAACACATCATATAATTTATGCTATGATTCATCATCGCATTGTTACGCATATTCATATATGAAACAACATATCTTTTATGTTCCATTTAATTCATCATTACACTACACTTTTATGATCCATTCATAAGCTATATTTTATTTCTCATTGTCATAATTTCTCATATATGAAATCTAATCAACCAATGGTTTCATAAAACAAAATATAATATCTTTCTGAGATATTTTATTTTTTCACAAAAGAATGAAACTTTACTTATCCATCAGACCCTTAAAGGTCTATGTTGGGTCCTTTTTAGTGAATCCCAATGTTCTGATTTCAATGGTGCACTCTGATTTTCGATCCATCACCAATTCAAAAGATAGAAAACCCCACTCAGAAGTTTACTTAAACGAACTAAAAAAGTTAAAAATTTCATTCCAGGCTCACCGAGCCTTGGAATCACATTCCTTATAGGCATCTTGTGTCAAAAAAATTCCATATAATTTAAAAAAAAAGAACACAGAAATTACGGGACATTACACACATCCAACTGTAGAATCATGATAGGGAACTATTTCTAGGAAGACCCACTTAATCTCTTTCTCACCAAAACATTAGTATGGTATTCTATACATACCATTATATTATATTTGTGGTTCATATTCCCTAATATATTTTTCAATAAATATATATCCCAAGGTTTCTAATAAACATCCTCATATTCAAAATATATTGACCTTGTCCCTAGTAGCTGGGAGATGGTGAATAATTTATTTCATTGGCACTAGATATAAGGTATAACATCTTGAATAACTGATTGTTTAGTAGTCCAGGTAAACTAGATATATACTTGAATTCCTCATACTAATAAAAATATAAAATATTGATAAAATATTTTCTTTCATTGTGAAATTATTCACCTTAGAATATCATTTTATTTCAATCATAATACAATACCTAGTAGCCTAGGGAAAATAGAAAATAACACTGGGGGGAAGTTCTACTATGTAAGTTTATGTGTACGGTGAAAGATATGAATAAATAAGGAATAATCATTAGGGAACAGTAAATAATGGAACCACATCAAATTTAGTAAATATCATGAGAAAAATATTTCATTAATAAATTATGATCAAATAATGCTATTTGAATAATCCAAGGAGCTTGAAACCCTAAATATGGATATTCTAACTAATCTAATTATCACATGAAATATCAATAGTTGATTTCATAATGATTCAATAATAATTATGGGCACCTAAACCATAACAATAGGGCCTTTTCCTAGACATGAAAATACCACAATGCCTGGGCTAAGACTTCATTAAAATGGGTAAGGCCTCTTCCAAATAACAATATACTTTGTATCATTACTCCTATCGATGCATCATGGGGAAATAGAAGGCCCCAAAATTTACTAAGTAATTCTAATGCATTTTTCAAATGAAAGGGGATAAACATAAACAACATAAACTTTCATATTTAATGACTATAATTTGAAATGTGATTACATTCCCCAATCAATAAATAGCACCACACACCATACAGATTAATACGGAGAATGGTCTGAAAATAGAACATCCATAGTATAATTGATCATAAAAAATCCAAATAAATAATTAGTATGATTTCAATAATACATATCCCTTGTTAATCATAAGTACTATAAATAGAAGATTGTTTTATGAATATAAATACCATAAAAATTTCCTTAAAAACTTATTGAGAAATATAACCTTTATAAAATTAAAATATGATTAAAATTGAATGTTAAAAATAAAATAAAAAATAAATTTATTTTAAAATTACCATTAAAACACTGTAAAATAATTTTTAAAACGTATGGTGGTCATGATGGAGGAAAATTCCATTCATGATGTACAGGTTAAAACTAAAATTCCTTTTACATTTTCTATAAAAGTAAAATGTGAATTTGTTTAAAATTATATAATTATTCCATTGATAACATTTTTAAAAATAGAATACAGGTAAAAATGTATTTTATAACTAATTTTCTAACTATGAAAAACATTTTTGAAAACGTTTTTAGAAAAAAATGGGCTTGGAATAAAATGTATTTTTGACTAAATAAGGAAAAGAAGGCTGATTTTCATAAAATAATTATCATTAATTTTACGAACCAAATTGTTTAAAAATGTTAGTATTTCATAAAAATTTCATAAATAATTATAGGATTAAAAAATAAATTTATTTTAAGATAGAAATATAAAATAATGCTCCCAAGGGAGATGTAGTCATAAACGCTCATGATTTGTGATGAGATTGTGAGATATACCCTTACAACATTGGTAACTTTTGAATCATAAGCCCCATAAAAGAAATAACATTAATTGAAACATTTGCGGCCATGATTTTAAATGAATTCATGATATATCATATAGAAGGGTAGTATATACACCATATATAGGAGTAATTGGTCAATATGTTGTATGTCTCAAGGATGTAAAAGTGAGACAAGAAACCCATAACTCAAGACCAAATTCATTTGTACATGTTCAAACAAAATTTATAGTGGTTTTAAATTATTATTATCTTTTACCAAAACTGTATTAATATTTATAATCTCTTATATGATCTTTTTATATACTATTTTTACACGTTTTTTAACAATAATTCATTATTAATGTTGTTTTTCTTGCTGACTATCTTGTTTTCAAATGTATGTTTTTTCATAAGTGTTGAGGATCGATAAAATAGGATATTGGGGAATCATATAAAGGATTATTTTAAATTTTTATGTATAACATATCTTCATTAGATACATATTTATAGCCATTACTAAAAATTTTACATAGAAAATGAACCACATTGCATCACAGATTCGGTAGGTTGTATGTAATAATGAGCGATGATATCATTTTACAATGTCTTAAATGGTAGGTAATTTTATGATATATTTATTTTACATAATATCTATCTTGTCATATATATCATATATATTCATTAACATTGTTTTTAATTAAATTCTACGAAATGCATTTATTAAAAATGAGTAACATCGCTTCAAAAGTCAGTAGTCTTCCATACACACGAGTAATGTTATCATATAATAAATGGAATTGAAAGTAATAAAAATATTGGATTAATAATTAATAATTATAATTATATAAGAAAATATATATATATACATTATATCCATCATCATACCTAATAGTGGGAGTTTTTGATGAAATATGTGTCTGTTTCCCTAGGAATGTGTGTTCTGGTTCAGATGCACTATTTAAGGATCGTTTCTAATGTATTTGGTTCTAGAACTGGAAACATCCAATTGTTCTACATCCAAAGAGGAATGTTGTCCAAATTTAGGCATTCATTTGGTATTTTGGTCTATGAATCTTAAGAACTCGCATTGGTCAAGAGGATGGGAGGTCGGGCTCGTCACACACTTTTGGGGGAATTGTTGCCTACTTTGGGACTCTTTTATAGATTTAATTTTTTTTCGTGAATCCGTTATTAATTAAATAAGTATGACACGAATTTACCATATAATTTAGAATTCAATTTTTATCCGGAATGTAGCTTATAATCATCTGTGTGTATCCAAGGTTCTTCAAAAATGGAGATATCTGTATGAATCTTAGGTTCTCCATCAACGGTATCCTCTTATATACCGATTGTTTAGTTTTTATTAAAGCGATGATGGTTTTAGGACACTCAATGAGGAACTATAGAATTTATAGTCATCTAGGAATACACGAGTTACTGTTGAGAATATAATCATCCAGGTAGATGGAAGTTTACTATGGAGTTCATCGTCATCTAGGGAGACAGAAGTTGTTTTGATGATGTGATCAAACACATTAATGGGATATCTACATATCCTTTTGAATGGATTAATATCCCATGTATTATGGTGTCACTTAATGGGAAAAAGCATACCTTTTATGTTCATATTATAAGGAATCATACAGTTTAACGTCATGTGGTAAGGAGGTCTTGGTAGAATGTGCCAATTCAACATTTAGTGTGGGACTAATGACGAAGTAGCCTAGGGAACCTGGAAATGATATGTGACTCCAAATTGTATTAGACCTTAAAGGTAATATATCCCACAATGATTATGATTGATTTCAGGGTGTTGGGTTTGGACCCTAGAGAGCCTTCCTACATATCCCACTTTAAAGGGAATCAAATCACATTTAGTTTGGTTAGTCTCATAGGGGAGAATGAACTTTTGACTGGATTAAATTATGGATTATTCCAAAGAAGGATTCCCTATAAATGGTATCATGAGTGATGTATTGACCCATGATGATATGGTATCATTCAATGAAGCTTACTCTTATGGGGGATGACCAGTAATAACAGTGACATGGTCTATGAGGGTATTTTATGTCATGTAGATTTGGGGTCTTAATTCGGGTCATACTACTAAAAAGGATGCCTCAACTAACTAAATTTGGTTTGGTTATCATTTTATAGATTTTATTATGTATATATTAGGCCATATGAAGGATTAATATGTATCCATGTTATGGTTGTAATCATAGTTCTTTTAGTTCATTCCTTTTGGTATATTTTTAAGTCCTTATGTTCATCACAAACCTCTATTTCAATGTGAGTCATGAACAATGCGGGAAACAAGAGGATGTGAAGGATTCAACAATGGAACACACTTTTCCTTCTTATGTTAGTGGAAGAGTATGGGATTATATTGTAAGAGGTTGATGCAAAAAAACTTCCCTCTATTCAGTTTACATTGGACATGGGTTAAAATGTATGGAATGAATGAAAGTGAAGGACATGATTGAGGTAGAGAGGAGAAAGTCTAAAACCTCATAGATTAAAGGATAGAGACTAAAACCATTATGGTTTCCCTAAAATTGGTCCTAGTAGAGAAGGGATACTTCTACATTGTCAATGGATCTCACCTACCTAGGACCAAAGGAATTGGGTCTCAAAGATGAGAATAGAATGATCTATTACTATCCCATGAATCTAAGACTAATAATTCCTCTACACTATCCCTAGGGTAAGGGTATACGTGACTATAGATATATAAACCTACAGACATCCTGAGGATCATGACTCCATAATAAGATAAATGTGGGAAATCTCTGACCATATAAATATAATCCCAAATGAGGAACATGATTATGTGACTTTTACAATAGATTATTAAATTAGGAGGTCTCGGTGGAGTTTTCAACATGATCCATTTTAGGAAAGGGATCCAATTATGTATAATCCCTACCATGAATGGATTTGTACGTGGATTCATGATTGACTTTTTTTGGATTTAAGGGTAGGGTGAACTTCATGGAAGGGTGCTCAAGTTGGTGTTGTATAACTTTGGGGTGTGCAAGAATTATTTAGCCACATGATTTCACCTTACGTGATGAACAACATAGATGGGTAGACTTGGTATAGACTTGGAACAATCCTTTAAGAGTATTCAATGGTATTCCTAGAAGTGGATCGCACAAGTTCCTATATGGGGAATGGAAGACACGTTAGTGTTATTGAATCAGGGAGTTTGGGTGACTGTGTAATGCATGTGTTATTTATTTGTAATACTAGATAGAAATATTTCATATTATCCTATTCTAATTCCATCTCATTAGGTGTTATTTAAATACCTTGGAGGTTTCATATGTATTTGGAGAAACACCATGATTACTTGAGAAAAAATTAAGATTCAGGGAAATTCAACCCTACAAATTAAAACCCCAAGGGGTTATTTATAGGATGATATTATACCTTGGGAAATGGTGAATTTTCAATTAAATGGATGGTATGCATGTGTATGCATGCATGTGCTTACACATCATTGGTGAAATGGGCTACCTTGGGGGAACCATTTTTGTAACCTTTGAAAAAATTGTTATTCTCCATCAATTCTCTCCTATTTATATAGAATTTTCCTTTGTCACTTTTTCATCGACGTGATGGAATAAACTGTCAACATGTACTAATTCAAACAACTAATCCATACTACTTGGGTTTCACCCCCACACCCATGTATTAGATCAATGTCGGGTGGCACTCCCACCCCTTCGGGTTGGTTCCTTCTCTACCATCACTAACCCCCAGGAAAAATGCAGAGTCGCACTACCATCATTTCGATCATGGTTGAATATGATTTTACTTGATGCACATAGAATTCCAATCTAATACTTTTATTGGAATAAAGACATATTTCGACATAAACTCATAATTATTTTATAACTAAGGTTTACATCGATAATTTTGTAGAGAAGTGCATGGAACACATTTCATGGTGTTAACCCAAGACCCCTAAAAAATTAGATTCATTCAGAATGAAAATAATCTTATTATATTTTAACATTAGTGGAGATGGACACATTTTAAAAAATAATTGTGGGTTTTAGAGATACATCATTTTTGGAAGGATGCTCTAATTTTTTCAGGACCCATGGGGACTAGTGATCATATTTTTAAATTTTTATAGCTTAAACAAGTAGATGAGGGGTCTTGGGAGGCTCTTTAATAGATGAAGATCTATTTCAAAGGCCTCTTGTGACTTGTGATAGAGAAACTCCAGTTTGTGGATTTACCTCTAGGGACATCATGATTATAAATGAAAAGAATTTTATTTTGACCATCTATGTCATCATCCCTATTTTCATTATGTAATCATAAAATTAATGCTGATTTTCATAGCACTAAAATATTATTCCAGTTAAACTTAATTATAATGATAAGTATTGGGGGAACTCTAAATTTAACCTAAGTTATGGGGCCATGTGAGTATAGTTTGACTATTACAAGTGTCATGTGGAAAATCTAACAAACATTGTGTGCTTTTTGTCTTAAATTATTATTCCTAATCCCATTATGGATGGGGCTTAGTGGGTGAGACTTAGATTTTTTATTAGGATTTCCCTATCATCTATTTAGCTGATCGAGTTTTTTGTTTTTATTTTTTGTATTGATATTGCCTAAGACATAGTGAATATAGGCTTGGCGAGATGAGATATGGTTTTTTCCATGGTTTCCTTTATGGAATCTCAACCTAGTTTGTACTACATATCTTTTTTATAGCATTTTAATGTATTTGGATTGGGACTATTAAGTATAATGTTTAAGGTCGAAAAAAATTGACAATAAATTTTGAAAATAGAACCCAAACATGGATTAGTGTCTTGGAATGATCCAATATTCTCTAGATGCTTCCACTGTGAATCTACAGTCAATTTTAGGATTTACCAATCTAAATCATTATATTTGAGAATAATAAGGACCCTCCTAGAAATGAAATTAACACTAGTTGACAACCTCATTATGAGGGTTGTGTTATGAAGGGTGAGCTAGGTTATATGGGACATTTTCAAATAGTGGAATCCTTAAGCTAACAGGCCTGTTATGTGGGAGACATATACAAGGAAAACTGGGGGCATATAAATAATATTTAGCTAAATGAGTTTTCTGGAATTATATCATTCTTATTATTGATGAAAAAAGAAATCTTCAGATTTTGATGTCTCAATTACATAAGGCATTTCCATGGAATGATTTCTGAGAATAAAGGAATCAACTATTTATAACACATTAAATGAAAGAGATTCCACTCCGACACTAATTTGATATGTGAAGGAGGGTAAATTGTGTTAAATAACCCATGATAGGAGAAAATTTTTGTCTTTTGATAATGGATGATTGTGCATTATAGTATAATGTCATGTTTCAAGGGAATTTCGATGTGATTTTTATAGTCTTGAAGAAAATAAATTACAGTATTTTTAACATTATGATACACAATTTAAATTCATATAGCAAGTACATTAAGGGGTTGTAAAGTTTAATTTCATGCACCAAGGAAATTAGGGGGTTGTTTAGTTTAAATTCACATATTAAGGACATTATGGGCTTATAATTTAAGATCATTAGCTATTACCAAAAGTTTATGAATCTCCAATTTCCTGGTTATTTTTCAAGAAACATGCTACCTTATTAAGGTATGGAAATGAGGAATTGTAAACTCTGATTTTGTAATTTCTATATCTGGAGAATGACATGGGTAAAGGGCTTACAGAATTAGATGATGTCACATAAAATAACAATGTTACCCATATTTGAAAAACCCATTATGTTCGTTGTATTATGCCGGGATAACTAGGGAATGTGATTCATAGTCAATAAGGAAATAATTATGAATAAAAGCATGTTATGTATGCATATTTTATGAAAGGCCAACTAGGGCACGTACTGCATAGAATGGTAAAGGATCTCTCAAGAATTAATACTTTCTACTTCTAAAATCCAAAGAATGATTATGGATATTCGGATTTTCCCAAGCACAGAATTTGTTTTTTTGTGAAAAGAAACTAAATATTAAAATAGTATTTCCAGTCATGATTTCCAATGAATCGAAGGAAAAGGTTTTCTACGAAGGTGTAATACAAACATAAGATTAATAGTGTTTATTTTTTTAGTTCATATGTCTAGGAAAATAATATTATGGAAGAAATAAATGATATGATATCAAATTATCCAAGTTTATTTCTGTATGCTTCAAACAAATAATGATAAAAAAGTAAACCATCGTATTAGATACTATTAGGTTGGGAGAAAAGATATGGAAAAAATATTCCACTAATGATTGCTTTAAAATACAGGTTTTGGCATACCGTCATCAATGCTTAATGGGGAAAAAATAGGCTTCTCTCAAGAATAAAGTTAACGCTATTTGAAAAAAAAACCTGTTATGGGGGCTATATTATGTAGTTCCTACTAGGTCATATGATTTATAGAAAAACTATGGAATCATTTGGATGAAAGGCCCATTATGTGGGCGAATTTTGAAAGGAAAACTAAGGGAACATTCTTCATTGTCAAAAAAATATCTCTCAGTCATTAGGCATTATCCCACAAAAAAGTGAGGAATTATTATAACGATATGAATATATTCAAGATTATAAGTGTGAAATATGAAATGGGTGATATCCAATACACAAGATAAATATTTTGATCAATATTGTCCATGAATTTTTGAGTCCCATACATAGGCTTGACTCATATTTATAATGAGGATATCTTTTGTTTCTTTAATGTGATCTCTATGGAGTGGACCAAAAATAAGGGCTCTCGTGAATATTTTTAATTATATGTGGGATAGGGGAAAATTTATTTTATCACATGGGTTGGAAAAGGATTTAATTCAAAAAAATTCACTGCATATCTCAATGGGATGATAATCCTTCCATATGTACTTCTCTAGGTATTGTTTATTTTAATGTCCTATAACATGTAAATTATTCTTTGGTGTTTAGAGTCATGCAGCACTGACATTAGAGACATTGATATCAAGATCAACTGAATGTTGAAGCTAGAATAGGGTATAGGGACCAATAGTCAATATATATCATATCAAACAAGAATCAATCCACACATAGTTATATGAGATACAAGTTCATATATATGGTGAAAACTTGTATTTGATCTCTCATGTAGATTTTAATCCTACATGGTATAAAATAGGCTTATTTATTTCATGTTTTAGCTATGCCCATTATTGAAATGTGGACATCACTATGTATCTCATATACATGAGAATCAAGACACATGTAGTTCTATTAGGTCCATGTAGTTTATCATCATGGGGTGAGGATGTGAAGTGATTCTGATGTGAAAAAATAATATTGCATCTAAACTAGTTGTTATGACCCTAGTGCGACTACATATCATATTGAGGAAATAATGAAGCCACATGCAGTTCATAAAAAATGTTTATCACACCCTATTTGAATTCCCAAGTGGGGGTAATGGGTGTTTTTGTGATTCATGTTCATACATAAGATGATAAGTCATATTATTCTTTTCATGTAGATATGAAAAACACAAGGGAGAAAAGATGATCCAATTGTAAGATATTGTGGTTGGGTCTATACTGAATTTTTGGACATGCCAACGTATATCATATGGATGATAATTAATCAATGCGTAGTTGTTGATAAGGATTCACATGCAGATCATATCTATACACCTGGAGTGGATGGTTTTAACATTGTGGATGAATCTTATATTGGAGGTCTTTGTGTAACTATGTATCTCATATTGATGAGAATTAAGTCACATCTAGTTCTTGGAATTATATGCATTTTATCATCATGATGTAAGGAAATCTATTGTGCCTTTTATTGTCTATCAACCAGGTCTATTGGTAACCCCAAATAAGTACTGAGATATCTTATTTATGTATAGAAGATCTATACCTAATTCCTACAACCATGTGAACACTCTTTGGAGTGAGAAACAAGGGATGATAAATTATTATTTTGAACGAAATTGTAAAACAAGTGACAGATAAGGGTCTAATGATGGAGTGGTGGTAGAACCAGGATATAGGGCTGGGCATCACTTTGTATCGTACTAGGGGAAAGAATCAAGACACATGTAGTTCTTGAAATTGTTCGACATATCATCATTTTTTTTATTGGGAAGAGGGGTTTATTATAATTTCCAGGATGACAGTTTTGCCTAAATCAAGATGTATAGGACTCATGATGTATCTCATTGAAGTGATAATCAACTAACATGTTTAGGAAGAGGTCCCTAGGAAATTTATTTTTATATATTGGTAAATTAAAGGCGGGTTTCTTTTATGAAATTGCATCTAGACCCAGGATAAAAGATCATGGTATCACTGAGTATCTCATGGGTATGAGTATAAAGCTAATAATAGTTCATGAATTCTTATACAGTTTAATGTATTATGGTATGGAAAAATATGAACAGGTGTGAAAATACTGATATATTTTGGCTAGTAGAGGGTTACAACAAAGGAATCATTATGCATCTCGGCGGAGCCATAATCAAGCCTCGTGTAGTTCTTAAAAAATTCCCTATGTAGGATTTATTCATACACAAATGGAATGATAGGGATTTTTTTATATTTGGCCACAAAATTTAATATAAGTTATTTTCTACATTTCTTATTGGAATGAGAATCAATCCATATGTATTACTTGGTGATATTCTACACACCATCAAGGTTTTTATGTGAGAAAGGGGGGATTATTAATTATGGATGGACCCAATATTGGAGATATAGGAATCACTGTGTATCTCATTGGATTGATAATCAAGCCACACAAAGTTCTTTAAAATATTATTTCCCACACTAACTATGTTTGAAATGATAGAAGAGGGATTTTGATACATTTTAAAATAAAAGCTATGCTCAAGACACGAGATGATATGAGAATAAAAATATGTGTTCTTGAATAGTGCTCTGTATAGGAATAGTTAATATTAATGAAAAATGGAAATAAATTTCATTATGATTGTGTTTAGGCCCATGATTAGGGATTTGGGTGTTTCTATGTATCTCATTAGAATAAGAATCATTACACATATTGTTATTGACGATGGTATTCCTTGTGTAAATCTGACTCATACACACAATGAATGAGTGGATGTCTTTATTATGAATGGATCCATGATTAATGATCAAGGTTTTAATATGTACCTCATTGGAATAAGAATCAAGCCAGATATAGTAGTGGAAGAATCATGCAGATTAATTTCTTACTTTTAGGATTAAGTCACATAACATGAATGAAACATTTTTGGTGCACCAGGGAGTAAGACCCATGTTTCCTTACGTATCTTCCAAGGGGAAATAATCAAGAAACACGTAGTTCTTGTAAAGGGGTCCCAATACAGATCTGACTACAACATTAGGAGAAACAGTTCTCAAGTTCGACTAGAGAGTTGAAATGTTGTGAGTAATTTTAGAGAATAAAAACTACTCATTTTTTAATGGACCACAGGTAATATGAATTTATGTTATCCTGGGGGATTTATTAATGTAAAATTATGGAGATTTTAATAGTATAGTTTAATGTCATGTAGTGAGTACAAATGATGGCATGCAGTTTTAAGTCATGCAACAAGGACGAAGATTCTGCATAGTTTAATGATGTGCATGATGAATGTGTATGGTGCAATGAAATTTAACAACATATGGCTATGACAATGCCTGTTATGCAGATTAACATCTTTCAACAAGGACATGCTCTATTATATTAGAAAAAAGTAATTCTTTAGATTCCTTGCATTGGTTAGAGATGTAATGATTTATAGGTCAATTAAGATTATGGAATAAGCTTTATTAGAGTTGACCTAATTTTTGTAGTAAGGTAATTCCAACTATGGAACGTGATTTGGATGATTCTTTCCTGGTATCATTAAAATCCTAAGGACATATAGGAAATCTCCTTAGAGGAATGAATAGAGGAGAAACATTTTATTAAAAGATCATGATATTCTATTCTAATATTGTTCTGTGTGATGAAATGAATGAAATCAAATTTAATCTAATATCTCCAGATCATCTAATTGGATAAGGAAACTAGATGTTAAGACAATTTTACTTCAATGTGCATGACTACTTTTATTCCACATACAAGTGAATATAGAGTGTCTCATGTTGTCATACATTTAGTATTCCTGTAAGCCTATAAAGCATGAATGATATTATCCGGACAATATTTCAATTCTTTATCCACCATAATCAAGAGTATATACGATAGTTCTTGTTGAAATCCTCTATCATTCCATTAGCCACTACATGCTTGCAGGATGAAAGATTATATTTGATATTATTCTCTTGATATAGATTATTTACCTCAGAAGAACAGAAATTGGTGGAATTTTCTGTCAATATGGTACGAGGGAAACCAAATCATGTAATGATATTGGTTATCCCAAAGCTAACAAGTAAATTGGATCCAAATTCATTTAGAGGTACTACCTCTATCCATTTGTAGAAGAAATTGGTATCAGTAAAAATTCACTAGTACTGCTTAGTTGTAGTAGGAGGATAAGGACCAAATACATCCATTCCCCGTGTAGAAAATGGCTAAGAGTATTTTGATAACTATAGAAACACTATGGTTTGATGAATGAATTTTATATTCTCCTACTGGGAATGATACTTCTTTGTGAAATCTGTGGAATCCTGCATCATTAAAGGCTAGAAGTATCCAAGCCTTCAGATTTGTTCTAAAAGCATTTTCCCAAACTGGTGGGCACCACAGGCCCCTAAATGTACCTTTTTCATTAATGTTTCATTCTCGTTTACATCAATTAATATGAGAATAATTCCATCAAAACATCATTTCTAGAAAATCTTCTGGTGATCTAGGATATCATAAAGAGTTAAATTGACCACTCATCACTAGAAAAATTCATTCCCATCTCTATCTGGTGAAAGTATACCTTTATAAAAATATATTCCATTATGGGTGTCATCCATCACATGGAATGACAATGTGGATCACAAATGGGACTTATTTCATTTATTTACATTATTATTATTTGAAAAAAATGGTGAAACCACATGACAATGGGAAATATTAATGATTTTTTCGTCCTAATTTTGATTATCTAGGGATGTGACAGCATTTTTCAATTCATTAGCATAGGATTTTCGTGATCACGAGACATATGAAAATGTTGGATATAAGGGAAAGTAATCAATTGACCCTTATTCAAAATCACACAGGGGGATTAGATTTTCTTTTCTGATAGTGTAATCCATTTTAATCATTTTAATTAACAATTCTAAATCTTCTTTCACTTAGAGGTGATTCACTGGTATTTGGAGTTCCAAATACAAACCTATAATGAGATACTGATATTCTTCCTTGTTGTTGGTACCAACTTTGGATAAAATAAAGGAATATTGAAACACTACCTTCTCGGGGGAGATAATCACAATTCCTAAATTAACATTTTTGAGATTAGGGACTTCTATTCTCTTCCCCATTGGACTCATGGAAGAACCATCCAAGTAAATTTCCCATATTATGGGACTTTCATGAATATATAATAATTATTCCTTAGGATTTTTAATATTCAATGATGTGTCTTCCGTAGATGGGTGCTCATCATGGAAGTGTTCTATGCCTTTTCCTTTTACTACTTTCTGAGGCATAAACTGTATATCAAAGTGATGCTAAATAACTACCCACTATGCCAGATGTCTTGTAATCATATGACTACTAAGGATAAATTTGAATGGGTTATTGTGATATGCCATGTGGACCTCATGCTTTTGTAGATAGTTCCCCAGTATCTGATATACATTGATTAATGCTATGTAACTTTTCTAAATATTTGAATATCGAGTCTCTTCATCAAGAATGGTTCGACTAAGATAATAGAGGTTGTTTTCATTCTCTGTATCATTATTTTGTGCATGGAAGGTTCCCATTGATCTCTTAAAGGCTATCACATATAGAATTAGTTTCATTACTTCAACATGTGGCATTAATATTGGTGGGATCAATTGGTATTTTTTGAGGGTATCAAATTCCTCATTGCAGTCATTGTCCCACACATATGTGACCCACTTCATCATCAATTTGGTGAAGGGAAAACACATGCATGCCAGATTGGCTATGAAGAACCAAATATAGTCTAGGCATCCCAAAAGTCTACTCATCATTATCATGTTTTGAGGATGATACTATCCAATTATATCTTTGGGCTTCTAATTATCAATTTTGATTCCATGATGGCGTACCACAAAGCCTAATGATTTTATTGAGGTACCCAAAAATCACATTTCAAGGGGTTCCCTTCAAATTATGCTTCCAAAGCATGATGAATATGGAATCTAGATCATCATGGTGATTAGAAAATTGTTTGTACATAAACACTTGATCATCCACATAGCATTTGATATATTTTCCCAAGGAGGGTTTGAAAATTCGATGCTTTTCTTGTTGGTATGTTCCACCGGGATTCTTCAAGAGAATGGGAAATATGTGATAAAAAAATATTCCTTATGGTTTTCTAATTGATTTTTCATTTTTATATTCTAGGTTCGTCTATATTTGATTGTACCTGGAGTATCCATCCATGAAGGAGAGAGCATTCATAGCTAACTTTTACATAAACCAAGAGTTCTGTAGTTGGAACCGAGAATTCATCCTTTGGACAATGCCATTTGATATTTCTGAAATCAATGAAAACTCTATTTTTCCGATTCTGATTTTTCCTCAGGACAATATTATCCATCCATTTGGGATATTACACCTCAATACTAAATTAATCTCTGATAATCATTTCAACTTTAGGCTCAATTTTGGTGGCATGATTTGGGGGCATTCTTCATGTTGTCTTCTTAAATCCCCAATGCTCTATTGGAAAAACCTTGTGACGGTTTTCCATGTCAGGGTCATGGTAATGAATTACTATATATTTATAAGAAAAATCATCTTGATTTTTCTTAAAAAGGTACTATACATTTATTTCTCTTTAGGATTCATGGCCGCACTAATGATAGTGGACCATGAATCTTTCTATGTACCAAGATTAATTTCATTAAGTTCATATAAAGTGGTGGGGAAAACATCTTAAAATGTTGTAAGGGTATCCATGAGGTATTATTATTCTTCCTCTTCATCATGTTTAATTTATTCTACCACCTATTGTAGGATGTCTTTGAGGATAATCGATGAAACAATAATTCCATGATTAGAAGAGGATTCAGTATTTGGATATCTAGAAGGAGAGGAAATCATTTCCGATTCAAATGATGATAGAGGATATTATGGAAGATCTAAAGAGAAAATAATGTTTTAAGATTCAGAATCCCTATCTTTCTCAATTAATGTGGAAACTTCTTCCTACCTGGAAAATTAAACAGTGGATTGTTAAAACTCGAGGGATGGAATGATGGTATTTTCATTCGGGACTTTATCACTTCATATAGAGTTGATGCATTATTTTATACTATTAGGTTCAATGTATATAACTAAAATTATAGAAGTTGTTATCTGTGTTCCTTGATTTGGGTATACCCTTCCAATTTTATTGATAGGAAAAACTTAATCTACACAAAGCTACTTGAATGGGTTAGCTGGGATCCTTTCCAGACCATTCAGAGCATTGATTCTTGTTACATCCTTTTCCACATAACTTTTTCCACTTGTGTGATAATACGATCCATTAATATAATGAGATTACCTAGTTTCCATCATGTCCCTATCATAGAGAAATGTTCCAATTTGACCATTGATGAATTACATGAGACATTGGTGGTATGAAAAAGGGATGAGCTCATGTTGATGTAGCCATGTAAATCCCAGAAAAATTTTCAAAGCTATGTACTATTGAACAACCATGAAATCTGAATTAGATACAAGATCCCCAAACTGAGTTCTATGTGTAATCTAACTCAAAGGATCTTTTTCATTATTTTCATAACCATGAAACATCAGAGTGGACTGAGAATTATCAAATTTGTTGAGACACAACTGATGAAGTGTATGGATGGGAATGAGGTGGAATTTTGAGCCATTATCAATGAAGTCCCATTAGATGTTGGTATCATTAAACATTTCATATAGATACAAGGGCCTAATGTTTCCATGTACAACATCATCCTCATCTTAGTATCTAAAAGATATGAATACATGGATTTTTGTAGGGTAATTCATTATACGGTAGGCCAAAGATACAAAAACCTCGGTTTCAAAATCATGAGGACATGAAAAATCCTCAATAAGAGCTTCTTGGATATCTTTTGATAGAATGAGAGAATCCAAGATTGATAATTTTTCAATAACTGGGTAAGTTGTTTCAAAACATTGTATTTATGGTCCAGTGGTCCGCGCTTCCTCACATAGAGATGTTCTTTTATAGATGCATTGGGAGATGATGCCCCTGATGTGGATGGACCATACATTGAAGTATGATCTCTGATTACTTTCTCTCTTGGTGTATTTGGTTATCTTGGACTTCCAACCCGCCGATGAGATTCGGAAATAGCCTCTAACTTGTCTTCCAATGTGATTATGTTAGGGATGATTCGATCATTTTTGGGAGAGTTTCATTATTACTAATGCACCCACGGAAGAGATATTCTATGAGTTTGTAATGCATAAATAGTTTGAGTAGGGGAATGGGTGAAGTTGTGACTTCTGGCATGCCCACATCTACGCCTGTATCCTAGACAAAAAAAATATAACTTTCAGTTTCCCAATCAAATGAATGGAAATCAAGTTCATAATCAGAATAATCATGTGTATAGGGATCCATTAAATGAATTACATTAAAATATCCAAATATTAAATCCTAATGTGATAAAGGTTCTTCCTCACATGTAAAATCTTACAGAGTTGTTTAGAGAGGTGGTACCCGTACTTTTGAGACGGTGGGAATGAAATATTTTGATTCCATGGACAACATTATTCTTTAAACTGTCTCATCTTCTTGTGATTGATCTTCATCCTTCTGACCATGTTTCTTCTTTTAGGATTATCCATTAGAGGACTAATCTTTTAATGGTGATTAATTTTCTCTAGTGGAAGTGGCAGGAGGCATAGTTGGTTGTTTTAACTATGTTAGTAGATTTTTAAGAATTCTATTGATCATTTTCAAAACGATACCTTCATCAAATTTTTATGCATTATTTCTTTTTTACTTCCTTCCCCTCTCCTTCATCTTCGGGATCAGTAGCATTAACACATGAAACATGAGCTGATGAACTAAAAAGTTTCACATATCAAAATCCCACTATCATTTTTATGAGATATTAGAATACAATACAATCTTAGACCAGGTGACCCAAAATTTTATGGAAGGGGAGGTAGTTTGGGAGATTCTCATCTACTACATTGTCCATCTAATAGGGAATTAGAAAGTAGACTAATTTTTTTTCCAAGGATGAAATGATGTACTTGGGAAGATGTTAATTCTAAAAAGATTAGGCTTTGTTCTTGAACTCCTCAAACTATCCTCACATATGATCTTTTTTATCATCATGATGAGGTGTTCTTTGTTGTTGACACATGGGAGCTTGAGCACTATGGTATGATTAGGGATTTGATTTTGGAGTTGGTATAGGCTCATGATTAAGCATATCTGTAGCGACCTATACTTTTCCTACTCCTCTTCCTTAGAGCTGATGGGATTACATGAGATTTTTTGTTAGTCTCTATTTTGGATATTTCCACCTTTCGAGTATAGAAATCTAAATCATAAATCCCTAATAAAAATTTTATAGGGATTAATGGTGTTCAAAACTCATCATTGAGGTTACTACACAAATGGTAAAAAGATCTTCTTGAGGGAGCGATATATTCAAGAAGTATATTAATCTTATCCACTGCAAAATGAATTTTGAAACACATTAATTCTCCCTTTTTATGCAGTAAGTATGATCAAACAATGTTGTATTATGCAGAATCAAGATGAATTGGAAAGGGTTTTTTATGGAGATCTTCATATCCAGTAATTTATCATGACTAAAAACATGTATATGAGATGAAGGCTGGCCCCTGCAATGATTGCACGAAGCATATGAGTTTCACTGCTTCATGTTTCTCCATATTCCCCATTATAGAATCACAATGAGAGAGGAAATGCATCAATTTATGCTCTAGATATCATAATCCATTGAATATTGAATGTTTGGGATTCCCAATGTCTGTAAGAGAAGGATTTGGATATATGCATTTGGGATAATCCTTCTTTTCTGGTTGAATCCGAGTTTACCATCCTTCCATAACATCCAATAAATTTGTTAAATACTCAATTGTATTCATGAGCATTTAGGAAACATCTAGATGGGATGGGACATAAACTGAAACTGTGGTTAGAACCTGAATGGGTGCAGGGATTGGTATGTCTACTAGTGATTTTACAGCTAGAATGTTTCTCGGGTAACCCATAGGGATAGAGCTGTCAGAGTGTTCCAGTAATAGATCCAAATCCTGATCTTCTTCACTTTTTGTGGGAAACACACTTGATTGATGTGTACCAAATAAATGTACAATTTGCGGATCTTATTTTTGAGCATATCAGTTAGGAATAATTTCCCAGAGTAACTCTACATTGAGTTTTCTTAACTCTTTCATTTCATCTTCGTGTTGTGCAAATCGTTCTTCCTTTAAATGGGATAGACCTTCTCTAGAGGGAAAATGATACATGGTCTGACTTTTACCTTTATATCTATTAGGTTCCTTTAAATATGGTGTATGTGGATTACATTAGGGGATGCCTTGATTTTGGGAAAGCCTCTGGTTTCTAGTATTCACACCTCCATCATTTTCCGTAGTGTGGACTATATCAAGAACATGAAATTACACTTCTGATTCCCCTGATCTAGATTAATGCTATGGAGGAACTATAGTTATATAATAAATGACATTTATAATATAATTATTCACTACAAGTGTTCTGTCATTATTTTTGTGAAATCGCATTCTTCTACACCCTCAATAAGACCTATTTTATCTATCGATTGTTTCCCCAAAAATTTCCTGGAGAATAATAACTCGAAGAGAATCCTATGATATTTCAATATTGTATTAATTTTGTGGACTATTATGTAATTAGGAGAAAAATAAAATTTACATAGGTGGATATTCATATTGTGAAAATTACCCAACCCTAGGTGATGGGGCTCTTTATAGTTATTCTTCTCAATACTTCAACCTCTGTTAGTTGGATTCGAGTTTATCGTTAAAAATGACCCAATCTTAATAGGTTGGGGTTTCTCCTAAAATTTATGGATAATATTTCCATGAAAAATATTTTGATCTTATAGATTTTTGTCTAAACATTAGCTGGTTGTATTATCCACCATCCTCTAAAATCTCTAATTTTGGATGGCCATTGTCCTATTTCAAAAATTCTCTCAATTTAATGATTTGATCTTCTAAACGAGAGGCGTATTCATTATTTTTAGAATCCTGTTGCCAATGTTTTTAAATAGACTTCTCTATTTTTTCCTAACTCTAGTGAGGGTCAGTTGAGGCCTATTCTTTCAAACTATATCATTGGTTATGAACCAAATCCACTTTCTGTCACCATCTTAGGGAAATGGCATTACATGAAACCACTTTTAGAGGCCTTTTATGACTCTATAGTACTATGAAATGAAATTCTACAAGTACACCTCATAACCTAATATGAAAAAAAATGGGCTATCAGTAATCAATTGCCACACCCTCATTAATATATCGATGCATGCATGGTGAGGGGCTCCCTACAATTTCTCAGTCTTTGGATTTCGGAAAACTGAGAGAGAAACCAAGTCAATTTGGCACTAAAACCCTTTTATTACCTTTACATGACATGGATATTCATCATAAGGTAATACTTATTCTTTATATGATGAATATTCATCTATATGTTGATGTAGATATCAAGAATAATATCTTCTCCCAACATATCTTCAATACTATATTGACTGGAAAATGACCAGAACATGACTAGTACTTTATTTTTTTCAGTTGTTTCCCCATGTTAAACATATCATCTACGTCTTTCACTAGAGGCTCTTCTACCTAATTAGTCCAATGATGGTATTTCTATGTTGTTTCATTAGAAGAAAAAATATTAGTAGTGAGTTCCTTTGTTTCAAGGAATTTATAGTGGACAAAGGGTAGTTTGGAGATGATCAAGAGTTTGGGATATCTTTGGTATGAGAAATTACTTCATCAGTCAATGATAAGGAATCAGAAATGACTAGCCTTTTTGTTCAAGTGCCCCAATATAAGAAGGAATTATCATCACTAAATTGCCTATTAGAGAATTCTCATGGCAATGTGAATAAATAATGCATAAAGTAATTTTCAGTGAATACCATAATGGCGAGGAACACCTTGGTGGTTTATAGTAAGGGGTAAACCCCCTTTATCCTTGAACTTCTGGCCTCACAGAGGGTTGTTGTTGATCTCACCAGTGATATGTTCTCAATATTACCTTCATTATCATGAATCAATCCTTCAAGAGGAAGTGTCTAAAGAGGACCATCATAATTTCTGGTACAACAAAAATTATTTGGTAACAGGGGGTATGATCTTGTTCTGAAACATGTAAATGTCTTAGGGTTCAATAAATCCATCATTGAGCAGAGAAAAATCCTATATTGACTCTTGATTCATCAACTGTGTTTGATGGGACTTCATCTTAGATGGATTTTTACTAATGGATGGGGCCACTTGCTGGGAGATGTGTTTATCATGAGTAGGTGTATGTGATTTCGTTGGAGAGGCTATCATAATTAGTTGGTAACTTTACATTGGATTGGGTGTATGTGCTTGATATTGTTGTCCATATGATGTGGGGAAATTTTCCCTGTTACCCTGCTATACAGGGACATAGGTATATATATTCTCAACATTTTCATGTTGTTGAGACACCTACCTTGTGGGGATATAGTTATGATTCTATCGGTCATGTACTTTGGTTATCAATGTGATGATTTCTTGGAATGTTTCTAGGATATTAGCATGGATATCTGTCTTCCCAATTACCATTTATAATATTTTCATGGTTACATTAGTGGTTGGAATAAGAATATATATCTATTTAATATCTGGAGTAGGTGTATATACATTCTCCAATCCTCCCTTTCTTATCAGGGGATATAGGTAGTACTCATGTGTGGGTCTAGATTGTTGAATCTTCCCTTTTCTTGTCATTGGGGAATTCCGAATGACTACTCTAGGTACAACCAAATCAGGCTATCAGTAGGCTTGATGAATGTTTCTAATTGTATGTGAATACAGGCTGATTTCCACTGCATTTGGATAGTGGGATTCTTTAAATGTATCCAGACGAGACTGCTTGCTAGATGAATGATTTTAAGTAGGTGTACATCCCTTATCATGGAACGCAATAAGATTTTATTGATATGGATAGTTAGGTGTCGCTAGACGAGTTCATTGGCTAGAGGAATGTAGGTAAATCAGTGTATGTACCCATTTACTGTTTTCCAATAAACTGCATCGCGGGATTCCCTAGATGCAGAAATGGAAGGATCCTACATAATGTTATCCAGTTGTTGTCCCTGGGGGCCCATCTTGTATTTCCAAGTCTGAGGTACCTATACAAGAAATATGAAGGTCGCACCCTCATTATGTTCAGGGTTCTCTTCCATGAGGCATTGTTGGTGGTGATTGTTGGCAGGTTCCCATAGAATGGAAAACAATTTCTTCACAGTGAAGCGATGAGGGTCCTATTCATCCACCTCTCTGATGTGTGGGAGTGTCTGGTTATTGTGATTCATATATAACCTCCTGAAATGGTTGAAGGTGGTAATTGAAGTTTTCTTCTTTTGAACCTTTGGTCATCAATAACCATATGATTGTGGGTTTTTATTGATCTGGAGTACATTTTGGGGAGAATCTAGGTTCATAATGTTAATGTGTTGATGATACACTCTTTCCAATGCATTGGAGACCCATAATTGAATACATGGAGTCAGTGATGGAATATATCGAGCAGATGAGGATCCGACATGAGCAGCAGTAGGGACATTAACATGTGAAAAGAATAATGATTCCATATGGATTGATAGGAGTTATTTGGAAAAGAGTGCTTGATGATATATGACAGAAATAAGTAATAAAACATTGGTAAATGAATAATATTTTGGATGATAACATTCGAGATTGATTACCTTGTCATGCCTCTTTTATTGAAAGGGTCCTGAGAGATGAATATCTTCATTACCATGAATATGAATTCACATCAAGAAAAAAAATTTCCCCAAAATGTATGTTTTGGTTTATAAGAACTATTTCTAGACCATTTCTAATGTATTTGTTTATGTAACTGGAAACACCCACCAGTTATATATCCAATGAGGCTTGCTTCCAAAGGCAGACGTTCAATAAGTATTTTTTTTGTAATACTCTTAAGAACTCAAATTGGTTGAAAGGGTGGGAGGTCCAGCTCATCACACCCTTTTGGGGGGAATTTCTACCTACTTCAAGAATCTCTTATATATTTAAGATTTTTTCATGAATACATTATCAATTGACCAATTATGACACAAATTTATATGGTAATTTTTCAATAAGTTATTAGCATGTGTGAAAATAGGTATCATCTATATGTCTCTGAGGGTCTTCTTCAATGGAGATATTTGTATGAATATGAGGTTCTCCATTAGTGGTATCCTCTCATATACTACATATATAATCTTTAGTCATTATTAATATGATGCTAGTTTTTAATCCACATAGTGATGTGTTATGAAATTTATTTTCATCAAGGTAGACAATAGTTACTCTATATTTTAACATCATCCAAGGATAGATAAGGTTACTCTGTAGTTTATCATTATGAATGGAGATGGAAGTTGTTTTGATGTTGGGATTGAACCCATAAATGGGATACCAATATATCCTTGTAAAATGAATTAGATCCCACATAGTTTTGTGCTGCTTAATGGGACACATCATACCTTTTAAGGTCATGTGGTAACGACCTAACTATATAATTTAGTTTCATGTGGTAATGACATCTAGGTGGAAGGTGCCCATTAAAAGATTGTTGAGGGTCTTATGTCAAATTATTCAAAAGAACATGGAATGGTTATGAGTTTCCATGTTGTATTATAGCATGCTGAAAATATGGCCCGAATAGAAAAGGGTTGATTTTGAGGTGTTGGAATTGGACATTAGGGAGGTTTCCAACATATAAAACATGTACATGAATCAATGATCACATATTTCAGTTAGTATAATACAGTAGTATCACCCTTTGAGAGGATTAAATTGAGGATTATTATGGAGGTGTATTCCCTATAAAATGTAATGTGAGTAATGTATTGACTCATGATGATATGGGAGAACGATTTGGGGATTTCACCTAAAGAGGATGCCCGATAATAGTACTGATAGGGTCCATTAGGGTATTTTAGCTCATAGAAACTTTGGGGCTTAACTCATGGATTAATCATAGGTGGATGAAATGATTAAGGAAATTAGGATTGGTTTCTAATTTTATAGATGATATGATAGTTATATTAGGCCTTATGAAGGCTTCCCACATATTGCAATTACGGTGAGAATCAGAGTTCTCATAGTTCATTCCTTCAGGTGTATTCTGAAATCATTATGATCATCACAATCCACTAAACCCACGTGAGTCATGATTAGTGTGAAGAACATGATGTTGTAAAATATTCAACAAAGGCAGACACTTTCCTTCCTCTGCTAGAGGAAGAGGATGAGCGTACAATGGAAGAGATTATGGAGATGGTGGAAGAGGTTGTGGCTACAATGGAATAGGCTAAAGAAAATAACCTTTCCTCTCTACACTTTACATTAGACATGGTTCCAATTTTAATGACAGTGTGATAGTGAAGGATGCTATTGAGGTAGAGAGGAGAAAGATTGAAACCTCCCATTTAAAAGGATATGGGATTTCACCTTGATGGATACCCTAAAATTGGTCCTCGTAGAGGATGAAGACCTCTACTTTGTCAAAGTGTCCATCTTACAAGGGACCAGAGGCTTCATGTCTCATAGATTTGAAAGAGAGGATGGAGTCCCATCCCAGGAATCCAAGACTGAGAATTCCTTAACAATTTACCTAGGGTAAGGGTCCACAGGACCATAAATATATAAACCTACAAACATCATAAGGATCTTGACTCCATAATAAGAAAAATGTGGGAATCATCTAACTGTAGAAATATAAACCCAAATGGGAAACACTCTAACGTGAAATTCTCAATGGTATAGTAAATCATGAGGTCTTGGAGGAGGATTCAACCTGACCCCTTTCAGGAAAGGGATCCAATGAAGGATAATTGCTTCCACGAATTTATTTGGAGGTGGCTTCTTGTATGTCATTTTCTAGATAAAGTGTAGGTTGGACATCATGGAAGGGTTCTCATCTGGGTGGCGCATAGGTATGGGGAACGCTTGTAGGATTGATCTACATGATGTCACCTTACGTGATGAAAATCATGGATGACTAGAATTAAGAGAGACTTGGCTCAATACTTACAGAGTATTCACAGGTATTTCTAGAAGTGTGGTGAACAATTTCTTATATGAAGAATGGAAGGTGTGAAAGTGTTATTGATTTAGAGAGGTTGGGAGACTGAGTCTCACAAGTGTTATTTATTTTTAACAATGAATGGAATCAAGTATTATTATCCACCTTTAATTCCATCTCTTTAGTTGTTATGTAACTACAATATAGGTTTCAGAAATCATCGGTGAAGCACTAGGGTGTCTAGAGAAGTAATTGAGAATTAGGGAAATTCATATATACAAATGAGGACCCAAAGGTTCTATATATAGGAAAATTGGCTACCCTTAGACAATGTGACATGACAGAGAAGTGGGTAGCGCACACATGTATGGAGTTCAAGTTCTTCCGCAGTAGTAGTGAATTTTTATACATTGGGAAAACAATTTTTGGATCTATTTTAAATATTGATATTATATATCCATTTTCTTCTTCTTTTTAAGCCATTTCCCTTTGTCATTTTTTTCAACAATTCCATAGAACATAGTGTCAGCAGAGACTAAGGAGAAATAGTTTCTCTATACCATGGGGGTTTTACCCCCCACACCCCTTCTTCATATTTGGGTATGGTTGTAGCCCCGAACCATCGAGTTGGTTAATTTTCTACAATCACTAACCACATACAAAATGAAGAGTTGCAGCGCAAACTGTTTGAACCCGGTTGAAGCCGTTTTGGATTGCGCCACAAAGAAATCCAATCATCTCCTTCTTCAAGAATAAAGAAGTATTTCTAATTAAACACATAATTTGATATCTAGATAAGGTTCACATATCCAGTTTTTTGGATAAGACCATGTAACACATTTCATTTTTTCAACAATGTCACATCAGTTTGTGAGGCCATAATTCTCTGTAAACACAAGCGATATTACAAATTACCAATTAATGGAAAATGAAATGGATTTTTGTTATTCAGTGAAAATAATAACATATATTTATATGGGATATACTATTTTTATTTTATAATCATGGTCAAATTAAAACCGAAGGAACTGTAGAATGAAATAAATTGTAAACACTCATTTGAAAACGTTACCACTTCTTCGGGGAACATCATTTAGTGCTCAATAATGTTTGTCTTATGCTTTATTTCTTACTAAAATAATGATTGTAGGATGAGGGAATGGAAATTATGAAGTTACTTGGTAAGGTCTTTTCCTATCAAAACATGTTTTATTTTGTGAGTTGGAGAGGAGAAGGGTTGAAATTTTTTAATAAGGTGATTGAAACACATGTAAATTTAGACTATAATGAGTTCCAGCCACATTTTTTAGGTCATAGAAATCAAATAGTTGACCATTATCTTTCCTATTACGTACGATGTCTAAATATGTCTTGCAACTAGGGTTTTTACATGATTATAGGTAATTTTATCATATGTTATTTAATTTTAATATCTAGGACATTTTTTACTGTAATCGCCATAATTAAGTTTACTTTTTTTCACTAATCATTATCAGAAACAAAAAATTTCACATTATTATATTATTAAAATTATTATGATTCCAAATATGGAATAAAATTTTCTATATTCAATTCATATAAGTGGAATAATTTAAATTTAAATTAATCCAGTTAACATGACGAGAAAGCGATTTTCCAAAGAGAAAATTTTCAAACCTTTGAATGGTTTTTATATTGAAATTCAATATTAACATGATTCTATAGAACTATATTATATTAATAAAAATACAATTGAACTACTTTTACTTTTATAATTGTAAATAAATTTATTTTATTTTTTTAAAACCATTAAATGAAATGATAATTCTTAAAAAAACAAGAAATTAACAATATTCATTGAAAATACTATACATTTAGAAAATTATAAACCATTCATTCTATGATATTTAAAAAAAATGATTTCAGATATTAATATTATTTAATAAAAATAATTTTAGACAACATAAAATATTAATTTTTAAATAATTTCTAAAAATGAGATAAAACTGATTTTCAGAGAATATATATTTTTAAGGGTTATATTAGATTTATTATTATGATATTAAAATTAATTAAATTTAACAAAATTGGAAAAATTGGATTGAATATATAATAGAAAAATTTTATTTAAATCATTCATATGAAGAGATTTATTAATTATAATAATACAAAATACATTCGTGTACATAATATTTTTTTTAAAATAATTCCATTATTTTAAATTGGTCATTATTTAATTTTATAATTAATTTTTCACCAATGTATTCATTTAAATTATAATTTAAAAAATCATTTTTTATTTCATCTTATTAATACCATTAATTTAAACAACTAGGTGATAATAATGATATTTTAATTATGCATCACGGTTTTTCAAAACTCAGTGTTTCATGTAATGAAACATAAACATGGTGTTCAATTTTACTCATGAAAAACTCGATGTTGCATATAACATAAGATAACATTACTATGTGGGGTCTCATATAATATTAATAACTATTATAAAATTATAAAATCTCAAGAATGTTATGATAACATTGTTGTGTACGGGGAATAATGAGACCTTCCTCTCATATTGGATTCCCTAAATCCTATAATTTGCATCAAAATTCATATATGTGTCCACTCCTATTTTCTTTTAATGTTTGAACTTCCTATTCCATCTAGTTTTTCACTTCATTATGAAGTGTAACTTATTGATGAAATCCATCAATTGGTCTTTCATTTGGGAAAATACCACCCACTCTTTTCGAGATGAGACATTAATAAAGGTTTGAAATTAATTGATAGATCCATGTGAATTATAAGATATTTATTTCATAGAATGAATATACATTATTGAAATATAGTTATCCTAGTGGTTTTCATATTCTAAACATATTCCCCCATATATAGTAGTCATAACCATAGAAATAATTTTTATACAAAAATCTATCCATATTTCTTATTTTTGATGATAAAAAATTCAATTATATATCCACATTCATAATATTGATTCATGAATTCTATTCTAGATTCTAAAATGATTTTGAGAGGATATTTACAATGATATTTTATTGTATTACTCATGCTTAAACTGGTAGATTTTTAATTTTTTTCCATACATGTCATTTTAACTCTCTTTACAAAAGTGTGAAAATAGAGATTTTTAATATTTGAATCTTGACCAATAATTCCCAATTTTATGTTAAATTTTAATTATAAATATTCCAATACATGATTCTATGTTTTTACAATAAAAATCCAATTCACATTATTCTTTGTATTTTTTATTTTATGTAATAATATATGGATATTAATTTGTTAAAAGTATTGAAATAGGAGTTTATTTCACATAAGTATGTTATTATCCTCTACTCCATATATTTATATATAATAAAATATCTCCTTTTTCCGAATTCTATTATTGTAAATTATATTATGATTTTTTATTAAGTCTATATAACAATGTAAAATATATTTGAATTTACTTTTATCATGGTTTTTAAAACTATGTTACAAAAAGTTTTATGATGATTATTTTTAATTGTTTACTACAAATTTCCTCTATAGTTACATAAGGAAAAACCTTCAATAAAAACATTATTTTGTGAATAATTGATTTTATTATTTAATTGCATACTTATTTATTTATTATAACACATTTTTTCACACAAATAATTTATTCATAGTTCAATAGCTTCCGTGTAAATATGATCTATCTCACTCTCCATCTCTTAGTTGACTATAGGTATTTTCATCATGTTCATATTCATTATTATATTATATTTATTTTATTTCATTGAAAGTAATTAATACTATATACACATTTCTCAATATGGTGTAGACAAATTATTTTATATAATTTATATTTTGGGTGTTTTCAGAGGAATATAGATCATTAATTATCTAATTAAATACTAACATTGGATGTGATTTTTTAGTTCTATATTGATTTTTATTAGCTGATAAGGTATTTTGAATATGTATTATGGAATTTATTGAAATTATAAATTGTTTTTAATAATAATGGAAATTTATTATTATATAATGTTGATGATTCAATTTTTAATCATTATTTGATAATTTGGAATGCATTATAGTTATTATTTGGAATAAGGGATGAAAATAGAACCTTATTGAATCAAAAAGCCTCTTAAGTAAAATTATCCTAGGTATTAGGTGTATGTATAAACAATTATCTAACATATATTGGAATAATCCATTGATTTTAATTACAATATATCTAGCATTATGTATTTCATTTCTACGAAATTAGTTATCATTATCAAATTATATTGTTTTATTACCCATGTAGATAATTCAAGCTCATTCATGACCATATTTTATTATAGTTTATTCATGAAATAGTTTTCATACATTTTTTTGTCATTTTATATCTTATAATGTACACTACCCATTACATAGCATTTGAGAAATCCCTATTTACGATTCAATTTCCCTAGGTTATAAAGAATAATATTACATATGATATATTTAGAAACATATAATGTCTATACCTTTTGTGGGAGATTTTGATGGATTATTATTGAATATGAAAATCTAGGTATATTGGATAAAATATCCATCATATGGGAAAGATATTTTTTTTTAACGTAGTTGTTTTCTCAAACCCGTAATAATTAAAATAAAAAATAGGCTTCTGTATTTATGCGACTCAAAATTTTTGGAATACATTGTAATTATGAAAGATTGTGTTTGTATTAAATCATTTTGTACCAAATCTAGTATCTAAAGTAAGTGTTTTTATCTCTATATCCAGATTTACAGATCTAGGTTTCCATAGGGACAACTCTGTGAGAAGTTTCTTCGTGTGGTCAACCAAAATATGATAATACTTATTTTGAATGTATTTTCTAAATCAATTGTGATACTATAACCAAATAACCCTAAATTTTTAATAATATGTAAAAATTAATAATTTATTATGGATATCATATTGAGACTATACTTATAATTTTATTTTAATTCAATTTTAATTATTGTATATGTATAATAGGGAAATCACAGGTATATGTTCATATATGATAAATAATCAAGAATGTTTATGATTATTATGCCAATATAACTATTTTGCAAATCATCGTTTTCTGTCATTAGAATCTATTTCAACCAATCCAATAGTATTTTTCAAATAATTAGTATTATTTTAAATTGTTTAGTTGTTTTGAGGATTAAAAATTCTATAGTTGAGGTGTTCAGAATAATATAATGAAATCTGAAAAAATAAACTTAGTGTTTCTCTGATAGAGGTAGGATATCATTTATGTTTTCACAAGGAAAATTATATTTTTTTAGTTTTTTTCAAACAATAATTAACTATCATAAGAAATAGATCACACAATTACATTATAATGTACATTTCTGAAAACATAAAACATAAAATATTTATAATGAATTCGAAAAAATGTGAATACATAGAGACATAAAATATATATAATAAGAAAATTAAGTAAAAAATAATTATTATTCTGGAAAACAAATCAATATTTAATGAATAAACAATAATATGGAATAAATGTATTTAATAATACATATAATGATGAATCATATAAACCCAAAAATATAAACATTGAATATTAACAATCATGGTTTACATAATATAATTAAATATTTAACAAACAAATTTAAATTAAGTCTCTTAAAAAATGAAAAAATTGGATTCAATTCGAGGTGGATAGAATGGAAAGAAAAAAACCAGGATGATGTGGATGATAGAATAAAAAAATGTAAAAATGTTATTTCATCATACCCAACATTTTTCAAATTTTCAATATTATTCCAATATAGGTAGGTATGAATTTCAAGATGGAAAGGATCCCAATCAGTACAAAAACACATTAATGTCATGGTATATGACTAATTAACCTGAGTCATGTAATGGATTGTGTGACTATTTTGGAAATTGATACTCAAGACCCATGTAATACATCCTAAATAAAACAATTTGATGGTGTTTTCATTCAATGCTATGGAATGATCCTAGGAGGTGAAAGAGGTTAAATATACTACAATTTCATTCCGTTTATTCCGTACCACAACCATCAAATTGATCGGAATTTTATAATTACTATAATTATATCTTGAATTTTACACCTCTTACACTGCATTCCCTTATTCCCCACCTATAGGTTTCATCATCTATACAAAAAAGTGTCCCAATATCCCTTAATATTTATTCATCTCCATATGAACAATATAATCCAAACCTATATATAGAAAACATGGTAACAACATCATTTAATGGATGTCATTACACCCATCAAAGGTTTGTATGTAGAACATAGAGATTTTCTAGTGAATGGAACCTCTAATAAAAATACCATGTAGTGTTGCATTTAATTTGATGATCATGTGTGACATTTTCAACCCATTTATCTCATACCATTACTTATTATTTAAAACATAGTACAAAAAACCATTACAATTGGATGGAATGATTGCTATGATTTTATACAATAATAGTATAGTTTTAGTAATCATCAATATATCAAAATTTACAAACTATAACGTGTAAAATCAAGGTAATAAAATAGTCTATCATTGTTTGATGGTGGATTTTCAAATCTCGTGGTCATGAAAAAAATTAAGAGAATAGTCGAGGTGGAACAAGAGCCCAAAATTCAATGATGAAAACACAAATATATCACTTACTCTGGAGAAAACTTCAATGAAACAAACTTATTTTCAAATTATGTTGTGGGAGAGATGAAGCAATGACCTATTCATAAATAATCATACTTAAAACACTCCTATTGTTTTTATTCAGTGTGAGTAGAGATTGAATAGATAAGGAATATGGATTAGGATATTCCATTATGATTGTTTCATCCTTAAACCATAATAAAATTATTTCCTGAAATTTCAATTATCGGTAAACATTTCTTGATCTAGGAATGTTTTTCGTGTCTTATGGTGTAGAATGGTGGGGGTAATCTTGGACAACAAATTATTCATATATTATATGAGGCTAATGATATTAGCGTTGGTGACCTTGAACCTAATTCTATAAATGTTATGAAAGCTGATATTCATAGTCTTGAATACTAACAACCTTCTTATCATTTCAAGATTGTTTTTTTATGTATATTTTTTGTTATAGTTTACTAAGAACAGATTTCACACAAAAAGTTCATAGTATTTCCAAAATTTATGAGAACCCAGAACTTCTAGGAAGATATTATTAAATATTTGTTCTATAGATGGTTTATCTAATTAGAGGGGAACATATGATTCACTCAATAAGGAGAGGAGACTCATTGGACTTTGATGAATCTTCTTATGTTGTAATCCCATAGTAATATCTAGTGTGGGATATTATGAAAACTAGACCTTCTAGTGAAAAATCCAAATTTATATGTTTCATTGGATGTTCCTATCTATGGACATCAATGTTAATACTATACTTTAAGATTATTATAAGTCAAATATATTGATTTCTTGATGAAAACAAGGATGACATAAGTTCACAGTGTGGTAGGGTTCATTGGGTGTTCCATGAGAAATATTGTATTAATGAATAATGAGATATATTACTTATCCTTCAGCATCATTAATAGATGTTCGTATGAAAGTCCCATTGTTCGAAATGATTTATTCTAAATAAATAGAAGTTCATGGTGTTTTATATGAATGGTATATTTCTTAAAATTCAATGAAAGAGACATTGATCAAATAGGTTGATGGAATCATTATATAAACAGCTTGATAAGTTAACCCATGATAAATGGTTAAGATTATATAATAAGCATCCGGATGAGGTATTTTTTTATTTCGGATTTATATTATTTCTCTATGGGTGCCCAGGCATATTTCTGGATTCTAACCATGGACATTAGAAAGCTTCACCAAATGGCACTGATAAAGAGGCCTACATGGTCACACACTAAATGTTTCTAGATTCTTAGTTAGATAGTATATTATTACATATTATATAATAAATCAGAATAAATATTATTTCCTCATTTTTTTAATAATTATTCATGTTTTATACTTCATATATATTCTATGACCAGTTATTCAGGAGACTATTATGTTTTCATAACATTTAATAAATATTTATTTTTAATTTATTGAATAAAATTATTTTTTATTTATTAGAGAATAATGTAGTGATATTTATTTATTAAATAAATATTAACTATTCAAGATTTGATAAATATTATAGAGGGGTGGAGGAAAAGGATTATAGGTATGGTTATAAATAATATATATTTAATAATATTTGAAGGAAAAATATTTAATTTTAAATCTTGAGTTTAGGGAATGGTGAAAAATAATTATATTATTATTATTGACATGGGGTTCTATAGGGACTAAATAAATAATAATGGTTTCTTGTGAAATTATTTATTTCCAACTCTAGTGGTATATAGACCCAATTATATTTTTTTCTATGATATCCTTTTCATTTTTTGTGAACAACAAATCTCGAAAATCCTCGTAATGCCCTAAAGAGCTCACTTATCAAAAAAAAAACAGTATCCTGGATTGAGAGTGATCTTCCTCGACCATCCACTCTCACATCTTGAGATATCAAGAATAATCCTCTAGAAGCCACTATTATGGAGATCAAAGATGAATGACGGATGTGTCAGGATATTATATGCAAGCACCTAGAGATTCATATCGAAATGATTCAATATTTGTGGGACATGTTTAGATCACGACTAAAGGGAATATACACTAGATTTAAAATAGTATATGATGGTACATCATATATCTATTGCCATATAAATCAATGAAGAAACAGTTTCTCATAAGGTAATTCATTATTTTCATAAATTAATTATAAAAAAGATGTTATGAAATCATATTTTGGTTCCAATATTTTATTCATTACTTGAATACATTTATTCAATTCTAATTATCACAATGTTTAATATTGTGTAAAACATAGACCAGTAATCAATCGTGAAGAAAAGAAATGTTTTTTTCTATCCTTTACATGATTTTTTGGTATGATAACCATAAATTGGTATTAGGTTGGGTCACATAATTATTTATAATAATTTAATTATAATTTAATTATTCACAAATAAATAATTTTTCTTCAATTCTAGTTATGTCATTCATTAATCCAAAATATTATAGATTCTTTTTCACAATAGTTTCTTATAAATATAATCAAATAAATTGTTGTCATTTTTGAATGAAATAAAATTGAAGATCTCATACAGATGTATTTAAGATTCTTTCTGGATTACACAAGAGTACACACCATGTAACTGAGAGGTACAAACAAAGATCTAGTTTTCAATCAAACATGAATTAATTCATAATTATTTCAATGTTTGTGAATTTATTACATAGAGTGAATTTAATCATACACAATGTTTTGATAGGTCCATCCATGAATGTGGTAAACTATAATACAATACCTATAACATCTTTTCGCAACATGTAGCCCTTTAGTCATAGATGAGCCTTGTATCTTATTACATGTCCTACCTAAAAGGTGACCGTGAAACTCAGATACCACATGATTGGTATCCCATTTAAATGTTTTGTACATCAATTTTTATATGATGAGATTACACATTGAGAAACATTGAGTGTTCCACTGATAGATAGTGATAAAACATACACACTATGTAGCTCAAATGTAAATGACATATACTTTTACAGAATTAAATAGAATGAAAATTAATTTATAATATTATGTAAAAATATCAACATGTAATTGTATGTATTCGTTAAGTTTATTGTATATTCCATGTGATCGGTTTAAATATTTATAAATGTTTATATTTTTTTAATAATGATTGGATCATTATATCATGCAAGATTTGTATTATACTTATTAATATATGTGTACTGAAGTATGACATGTGAATGAAAAATCATTTAATCTGTGTAATCATTAATTTGATAGTATTTTTCCTGAAATAATGTGATAAGTTTTGTATACCACATGTTGCAAGATTATAAAATATAAAATTATAATACATATTTTTTAAATCATATGGGTACTTAATGTGTTTCCTAAAAGGTACATTTATTAATTTTACATAGTTAATTTTAAATAAATAAATATATTTAGTTTATAATTATGATGTATGACAATCTCATGGAAATTCATATGAGAATTAAGATAAATTAGTGAATAAATTAAATAATATAATTAATTGATTCGAGTGTAATTTATCATAAATAGGAACAGTTAATAATTGAATGATAGTTTTATTAAATGTGTAATTCATTGCATGCATATGAATTATCATGAGACTTGGAATAACTATTTTAGTTTTTTGGTTTCATTTAATTTTATATTAAAGTTAATTTTATTCCATTATGCCATATCTTAGTAATTTACGGAAGGGAATGTGCCCATGGTTTCTTCAATGTTAACCACTTCCCCTCACCATCATGTGGGTAAAAGAATATGTAATGGATGAATCTCACATGTTAGTGTAGTCATTTCATGTTTGATGCTAGGGAAAACCAATCCATGTGACATATATAGTTCATCTGGTCAAAAAATATAATACAAAGAATAAATGTTTTAAGGTCTTTCCCCCTAGTTCTATAGATTTTTTATTATAATCTAGATAACGTAAAATTTTGTAAAATTTAATGAACATAACACTTTATTATTTTATTTTTATCATGTTGAATGGATATTTATTTTTGTATTTTTTATCATGATCACATGAAGTAATTAATTAAATACCTTATAATATTGTACAAAAATAAATTTTCTTATGCATAAATATTATATAAGACATGGAAAATTTATTATATAAGTCCATAAAGTGTAAAAAATAATGTAATAAATATAATAATAGGATATTACTCAAATAAGATAAAATCCATCAATTATATACATTATGTCGGTATAGACGTTCACTACTTCAGTTAAAATCAATCTATATGTCAAAGTCCTTGACTAGGAAAATTTCAAGTGCTTTAAATTATTAAATAATTATAACATGAATTTTGGGTTGAAATAACCCATTTCACATCAAGGGATGACAGATAATGCATGACTTGGTGTAAATGAGAGGCAAGAGTAGAAAAATTCAAATTCATGGATTTTAGGATTATGGACCCCACATTGTAGATCAAGGAAGAATGTTGTAATGCAGTTGTATTTTTAATTCGAACCAAAAACCCTTAAAATTTTGTGACCTTACAATGTTAGTGTGATGAGAAGTGTATTATGGATTCTATCAGCATGAATTTCCAAGTTAGAGGATATTCTGAAGCCAATGGTGAGGGATATTGTGTTTTGTTAAAAGAATTGGAAATAAATAAAAAAATTAATTATTTTTCTCATATAATATGATAATGTACTAAAATTATAGTCATATTATTTGACGAAACTATAATAAAATGACTTGAAACATATCCCATGGTTCAAAAAATTAAAAATCAAACCTTATCACTAACACAAAATTCTGATAGTTGAAATATATATTTCATTTTATCCTACGTCATGAATGGAGATAATATTTCCTTGAAGAACCTATTCTTGATGTTCCTGGTAATGAGGCTAGTGATGATGAGTTTTATCTCTATGATAAACATTTTAAAAATTCTAAAAATTTTCAAAATTTCAAGATATAATTTATAATCAATGAGATTTTGAAGCAACATGAAGACATGGATGAATGTATAATGATGTTACGACCATTGGGATTTTTTTTAAGAGAAGGAATGAAAAAACATATACAATACCTTAAATACTTTGTTTACAATAGTTTTTGTAGAGTTTGTGATAGCTGGGTCACATGTATTCAATCTTATTTGATATATTGAACTCATATACAGCTTAGATATTACATTCGTGAATGAGTTGAAATAATTCCCCACATCTCCCTCACAAATCAATACCTTCTTAATATGTATTGTTATTTATAACTTGAAAAATAATGTGAAGAGTATTTCAAAACATTTTACATTAATTATCCTAGGCGATACAAATATTGGGTGTGACAAATGCATCATCCTTATGGTGAATAATAAAATGATGACTGCCACCTATAAGAAAGGGGAATATAAATGTGAGTTTGTTATAGAGTGTAATCACTCAATAACTACCAATTGAGAATTGGATAAATCTTTTAGTGCTCACATCTATATCCAAATACAAGAACCAAGTATATTCTGAAATATATCAAGAGGGGATGTGGATATGCGAGCTTCCAATGGTGTGAGGATATCTTATTTATCCATTAGTGACTACAACTATTAATTTGAAATAATAATTATGTGGGATTTAAGGTATTTTTATTATGTAAAAAATGTTACGACGAACATTATTCTATTTCCTTAGTAGATGAAGATGGTTTTATTTTCATGTTTGGGGCCAAAAGTTGTTTATTTAAATATAAAATAAATGTTATATTATGGTACATTTAAATAACTCTCTATATGATTTAAAATAAGAAAACCAAGTATTTTTAATAGATAAAAAATCTTGATCACATGAATTATATGCCACCCAACTATGGAATCACAAATGTTGTCATTTAAAAGAGAAATATTTGACATTGATCATTCTAGTTGATTATTTAGACTTTTATGAGCTAAAACCACTTTAAATATTCCAATATAGGGTACAAGGAAAAATTAACAAACAATCATTTAGTGGACTTGGTGAATGACCAGTGAAGATTCTTGGATTGGTACACACTATGTGTGTGGATAACTTCCATTAGAAAATAACAGTGGATATTCTTAATTCATTTATATTACATATGACATGAGTATGTTTGTCTATATATAATTGATGTGGTATATGAAATATTCCTCGGATAAAATTAAATAATTGATTAATGAATTAGATAATCAAATTAGAAATAATTTAAATATGTTTTGATTTGACCGAGGAGGTGAATTTCTAAACCAATAGTATAAAGACATTCTATAGGAGTTTGAGATTACATCTCAACTCACTCTACCTAAAACACACTAGTGGAATGGTATCAGTTAATGGATGAAACATACCTTGTTATACATAATGATGTCAATGATGATTCATGCAGAATATACATTATTTGTTCTAGATATTCATTAAAAACTAATTAATATAAGTTAAATCAAGTACCTTCAAATGTAGGCAATGAAATTCCCTTTGAGTTTGAGAGTCTGATGAAACTGATTTTGTTGAATACACACGAATAAGATTTCAATGAGTTTGTTAAGGACTTCTCAAGTAACAAACCAGAATCCTAAGGAAAAAAGTGAATCTTTATAGGTTATCATAAGGAAATAAAAGGATACTACTTAGAAAATCCCTTATACAAGAAATTAATTGCCACTAGATAAGCTGTTTTTCTTGAGAGAGAGATAGTGAGAGAGAGAGAATATCCTGAAAAATTATAGTGGGAGAAAGATTGTCTTCAATGAATGTGATTCTCAGGATATAGAAGAGTTTGTAGAGGTCGATATTCCATAGGTCCCCATGAAAGAGGTAGCTCCTATAACCAAAGTTCTACAAAATATCACTACAGCGGTAAGATAACTATAGAGATATGGTTATATTGTCATACAAGATTGTTAATCATTATAGATTTACAATAATGAACATCTCTCTTTCAAATAGGAAACAGAGTGACTAGAAACTACAATAAGGTAAAAAGGAAAGAATTACGAAATGAATTCCATGTGTTAAAACAATATTATTGTTCTGGTTGATACACAGGTTGATTTAATACTGGTATGGTGGAAATGGTTACTCAAGATAAAAAATGGACATATAAGGTAAGTTAAATACCTAAAAACGTAATTATAGTGGCTAAACTGTTTAAAAAGTCTTAGGAAATTAAATACAATGAAAAAAATTCTCCCGTTTTAATATTTAAATCCATAATAATTATACTTTCTATATCATATTACCATGACAATGAATGTTTTTAGATGGATGTCCAAACTTCATTCCATAATGAAAACCTTTAATAATATGTATATATTATATAACTAGTTGGTTTTCTGACTCTAGGGGACGCCAAAAATAATTTCCATGTCGCAACTATCCATTTATGGAATGATGTAATATTATATGTCATAAAATATTTTATTAATGGAATCTATAAGACAATTTGGTTTAATTAAGAATGAATATGATCCATGTGTTTACAGGAGGTATAGTTGTAATGAATTCACTATCCTAGTAGAATATGTTCATGAAATTTTACATATTTGAAATTATATATCAGATTAAAAATCAATTAAGGACAGTTTAAACAATTGTTCCTCAATAATGAACATAGGTTATACAGTTTATATTCCATGGATGATTATTATTAATTATATGTCCTATAGGCTTCATAGAATATGTAAATGTAAAAACATTAATTGGATACTAAAGATATTTGATATAGATCAATCCAATAGGATTTTTTTTCTGGTGTCACATGGTATATCTCTTTTTATGAAACGTTTTCCTGACAGACAATAAGAGAAAGATATAATGAGTATGTTCCCAAATGCTTCAACAATAGGATCAATCTTGTATTGCATTTTCTGTACTAGACTTGTTGTTTGGAATGTGTTAATCATGGTTGGAATATATCAAGATCATATAGGAGAACAACATTGTCGTTAAGTTCCATAATTAACATAGATGAACTAAGGATATGATCATAGTGTATGAAGTTGATGGAGAGTTTTTCATCTGTGGTTAATAGAACAAAAAGATCTGAAGTCACTGTCAGGATATTTTTTCTATCTCAATAGAAGAGTTCTGATCTGAAATATTTGAATATAGCTAGTTGTCATTAATTCTATAGTGGAATCTGAGTATATAGTGGCATGCGAAGCATCTATGAAAGCCATTTTTCATATGAAACCTTTTCTAGGATCTTGATTTGGTACCTAGTTGTAATAATCCGATTACATTTCATTATGATAATACTGTAGAAGTGGATATAGTAAAAGTACCAATACCAGTCCAACTAACAAAGAAAATACATCAAAATTAATTCCTATTGAGGGATTTTTACCTAATGGGTGATGTTGAAATTATAATAGTTAACAAATAATAAAATTTTGGCATCCCCTTGACTAATGTCTTGTCTTAGTAGAAGCATGAGTATCATGTAACAGCTAGTGGAATGAAGGTTTTTAGCAATTAACTCTAGTACGGGTGGAAAGTTGATGGAGTTAGTTACCCATAACTATCTTTTGGTTACATTATGTAACCTATATTCATTTTTATGAATATTGATAAACTCCAAATCACATCATGATTTCTCTTATGTATAATCTAGAATGTGATAATGTCATAAGAGTATCTATCACACAGAGGTTGGAATAGTTTTTTGCTATTATAGGAACCCATAGGGCAATGATAGTATTCTGAAATATATTTTCAATAGATGGATGTAATAATTTTAAGGGAATAAATGATTTATGATATCATGGGTGGAGACTCATAGGAAATTGAAGCATCTTCTCATGGTGTATTCCCTTAGTAATATATAATGAAGGATATTATGAGAAAAAGACCTTCCAGAAAGAAATCCACATTTAAATGTGTCTTTGGATTTTCCTATATGCGGACAGTGTTATTGATCCTAATACATTACGATTATTTATAATGAGTATTATATGTTTCATACTTTGATGGTTTGAGGAAAAAGCGATGGTATATGTTTGCAACGTGGTAAGATATGTCTGGTGTGTCCCATGTACTATTGATTTAATGATTTATGAATGAATATATTTGTACTTACAATTCTTTAATTGTAGTTGATATCATAGGAACATTGATGGATATGATATAGCCTCATCAAATCTATGGCCATTATGTTTTATAGCAATGTATGACATCAAAAAAATCAAAGAAATAGACATCGAGCACATAGGATGAGGGCACTTGCATGCAACTGGATTGAATAGAGATATCATGATAAAGGGATTATATTACACAGAAGGCATCCATATGAGTAATTATGTCATTTTGGAATTAAATAAATTATATATCAGTGATGTAGCATGATTTTAGATGCCAACTATGGATGTTATGTTGTTTCACCTAATAACAATGAGAAATGGGAATATATGGTCACACAGTAAGTGACTCCCGAATATTAGATAAATAATTTAATATTATTTAGAATTTTATAAGTTGAATAAATTTGTTTCCAGCATGTGGTTTAATAATTATTCATTTTCCTCTTGATCACATATATTCTGTCAAAAGTTATTTCATATAATATTAAGGGTGTATAATATTTAATAATAATTTATATTTGATTTAGTAAATATAATTTTATTTATTAGAAAAATATTTAGTGATATTTATTTATTAAATAAATAGTCATTATTCAAAGCCCGATAAATACAATGGAGGAATGGGGGAAATATTTTATAGTTCCGGTGATAAATAAAATACATTCATTTTTTTGGAATAAATAATATTAAATTTTAAATCGTGAGTTTAGTGCATGTCCTGATATAATAATTTTATTATTATAGACATGGATTTCTTTAGGGATTAAATAAATATTAAAGGTTACTTGTGGAATTATTTATGTCTAACCGTAGGGATATATTAACTGCATTATTTTTTTATCAAGAGAGGAATTCATTTTTTTGTGCATAACAATTCATTAGAATGCTCTTAAATCCCTAGAAAGCTCTCTTTTCCAATAATTATCTCTAGAAATGATAACTATATTTCTCCACCTTCAACTCTCATGTCAAGAGTGATCAGGAAGAATACATTTGAAGTTATTCTCAATGTGAACCAAGATGAATTATTTAAGCCTCAGGATCTACCGCGCTAGCACTCGATGATTTCTATGAAAACATCTAATGGTTTTTGGAAGATGTGTGGATCACCCCAAGAGGGTATATTCCTATTATTCATAGAATAAAATGATGGTACAATGATGATATGTTATTAGATCAATCAATATAGAAATAATTTCTCGCAAGTTAATTCTTTATTTTATTAAATTAATTATCAGTAATATGTGATAATCCAATAATTTGGTTCCAGTGTTTTATCCATTATTTACATACTTTGATTCAATTTGGTTAATCAGACCATTTATCATTACGAAAATATGATATTGATGATTGATCAGGATAAAAAAAATTGGGCATGATCCTTAACAGCGTTCCACTGTTCTCAGATCCTTTAGATGATTTCCATGAAAAATTATCAAAGATGACACATCTATTAAAAATTGTATTTATTAAAAATATTCTACGATGGAACTTTCCATAAAAGAAGCATACCTTGTTTTTTAAAATTTTTAATTTTTATTTATTATTGTTTTGATTATTTATATATATAAACAAGAAATCAATTTTATAACTATTTTTATTTTTTGAATTACAACATGTTCAATTATTCCAAAACTATTAAAGATAATCTCACACATTCCTCCCTTTTATAAGGGTGTTCCTTTTCACATATTTTCTTGATTGTCAATCTGGGTTAAAACACATATTTTCCAACGACTAATGAATACAAAATTTTATATAATAACTCATTATTAATAGAAATTAATTAATCATATGAAACATTTAAAATTTAATTATAATTTAATAAGGCATTTAGTAGTAATTAATAATAAAATTAATTTCATATTTAATCATAACTAGTACTAATTGATAATCTAAATAATAATTAGAATAATAAATAAATTTATATATAATTTTATAATAATATTTCAATTAAAATATAAAAATAAATTAATTATTTGGAGATAATAGTAATCTATAATATTTAATAATATTGATATTAATTTTATTATTAATGAAAAATGTTTTCTGTCATGTAAATTATGTTTTGCTAATTTTATTTATGAATAATAAAAATATTATTTTTTAAAAATTAATGACAGTTTCATATGAACATAAATACAATAAAAAACACAAATCCAAGTACTGTACCATGTATAATAATGTTAGGATAGTAAATACATGATAATAAGAATGTATTGGAAATAAAATAATATAACAAAGTGATGATTATAATATCATGATTACAAATAAATTATAATAATTTCATTAATAATAATTTCATCACCAAAGAGTACAAGGAACCAAAAATAAAAAAACGTGTCATCAAAATTTTTAAAAGATTATAAATTCATGGATAAAATTTGTTATAAAATAGTCGTGATGATGATAACTAATGACGTCATGTGCCTTGAGTTTTACAAATTATTTAAATAATCATATTATTTTTACATATTATTAATTATTAATAAAAAAAATTATTACTTTAGGTTTTTTAACAATATAATTAATTATTATTAATATTCGTTGTAACATTAATAAATTGAAAATTTTAATTAATATTAATTAAATAATTATTTATATTATTATTATTATTATTAATTCATATATTTCTATAGATACTTAATATATTCTAGTTATTGTTTCTCAAAAATTATTTTTATTTTAAATTATTTAATGTCTCTTAAATGCACATTTTAAATTTCATTTAGAATAAAATTATATGTTATATTTTTAAAGCATTTAAATTTACATTATTCTTTTGATGTTTAAATGTTTTCTTTTTAAATAATATTTTTTTTCTATAATCCATATTATTGTATGTATGTCATTTAGATGAAATTATTTTTATTTTTAAATTCTTTTTATTTGTTTAGTCTGTGGTTTAATTTTCAATCTAATTGTACTTGTAATTTATTATTAATAATATTTCAATGTTTCTTACTTGAAAAAAAGAGACATATTCTATTTTAAATGAGTTACATTATAAGATACTAATATATAAACTATAACTACAATCTTAATGAAACATAAAAAATAGACTCAACATATAATAAATAGTTGAAAAAGTAATATAATAAATTAAATAGACCAATATTAATTTACAAGACTCATTCATTATTGATTAAAAACCCAATATTTAAACATCAAAAAAATTTATTCACCATATATATACTATAAATAATATTTAAATGAAATTTTAATCATTAATTGTAAAAATAAAAACCTATTTATTATAAACGGTATTCCAAGAAAACAATAATAAAACAACCCTAGTTTACACACAAAAAATGTTATTTGTATAAATATTTACAAGTAAAATTTTTTTTTCAAAAATATTATTTCATGCCATTGAAATTATTTTTCGTTAACTTCCTTTATGAAATTATTTATATTTTAAATTATTTTTTTAATTTCTAGTTAGTGTGTCACAGTTCATTTCAATTGTATTGATAATTTCTAATTTATTGGATTTCAATACCACCTACATCTACCATTATTTTATTTCACGTGGGTCATTTTAAAGAAGTTTAAATAAAATTGTATAAAAAATTTTGAATGATATTTTTTAAATAGATGAATCATATAAAAAATATTATAAACAAATAAATTCATAAATATAATAAACAAAAATTAATTTATATGACCTAAAAATTAATGATTAAATATAATACATTTAAAAATTAGAAAATTTACAATCATAAAATAAATTATAAATAAAATATAAATGGAGTCTGAAACATCTACTGAACACATATAAATTAATTGGAAATAAAATGAATCTGAGATAAAATAATGGTAAAAATTAATATACACAAAAAACATTTTCTGAATAAATCTTTTCAAGTACAAATGTTATATTTTGAAACAAAATTATTTTATGTAATTGAAATTATATTTCATTAGTATTTTTTATGAAATATATTATTTTTAATTATTTTTATATGTTTCATCAGTTTGTTCAATTTGAGTTATATTTCATATATTTTTTATAATTTACATGTATTCAAAGTAACATACAAGAGTCCTTATTATATTTCATGAATTTTTCATTGGAGGTGAATAAATTAAATATTATATTTAAAATGTATATGACATTTGGAACATATATTAAACATATATAAATAAAATGAAAACCTAAATATCGTAAATATAATAAACAAAAACTAATTTACATGACATATGATATATAAATTAAAAACACAACATTTACATTTTAAAAAATATATATCCCTAAAATATAGTATATATAAAATCTATATAGAATAGAAAGATTCAATTTTCCAAAAAATATTAATTGAAATTAAATTGAAAGCTAAAAAATAATAAATATATTTATTTTCAAAAATAATTGATATGTGTAAAAAACTGTCTACAAGAACAAATGGTTTTTTTGAAAAAAAAAATTTGGTGTCATTAAAGATATATATATGTAATTATTTTTATCAAAATATTTTAATTTACCATTATTTAATTATGTTTATTTAGCAAGAAAATTTCATTTTGAATGAATTTATACATTTTAATTTATAGGTTATTAATGTCACATTCTGAAAATATTATTATATTTTATGTTGGTGATTTTAAAGGGATAAAAATTAAAAAGTATAAATATAATCTTAATGAAATTTGGAACAATGACTAAAAATATAAAAAATAATTGAAAATAAAAACAATGTCATAATTCTAATAAAATTAATAATTTATACTACAAAATAATTATTTGTTTAAAACACAACATTTATAATTTTACTACTAATGTATCAAATATAATATATAATAATATAATTAAAAAAAGATATTATCAAAATTAGAAATATATATAATATAATTATTAATTAAAACATTATTAGTAAATAATTTATAATACAATTAATAATCATTTATAATAATAATAATAACGGTAATATAATTATTATATTAATAATTATTATTTATTTTCTTATTATAAATGTAATATTTAATCTTATTATTTATGTATTTAACAATACTTAATGAAAATATAATTAAAAATATAAACAATTATAAATAGAAATATTGTTATTTATATCTCTAAAATCATAATTAATATGACTATTAGTTGTAAAATTAATATATATACAATAATTTCCACTACAAAAGGCAATTAATATTTAATAATAATTATTAATAGTAACATTATTATTATTTTATCTAAAATAATAATAATATATTTAATTATGATTTAATTAATAAATATTACGAAATATTTTTAATTATCAATATAAATTTATTATTATTTACTATACTTATATTTAATATTAGAAATTATTAATAATTACATTTTATGGTTAATTAGATTAATAATCCCATCATTTAAAAATTATATTTTTATTATATTGTTTTTTATCATCAATAATGTTGTTATTTAAAATCAATCTATGAGTTTATTAGTTACTATTTATTACATTATTAATAAAACTATATATTTACAATCTATTATTATTTATAATTTATCATCATTAATGTATTATTATAAATAATATATTATTCCATTAATGTTGAAAAAATGATGTCTGAATCCCACATCAAGAACATAGAAAAGATATCGAGTACCATACACATATAAAATGTGATGTTGGTTGAGATATTACAATATATTTTAAAAATAAATTGATTTAAGTAATATATAAGGTAAAAATAGAAAAATAATTTTTTATTTTTTATTATATATATATTTATATTAAAAAAATTCAAAAAACATATAAGTGATAGTGATGTTCGGTACAAAACATTATTGAAAACTTTTTCAAATAAGGAATTATGTGGAAATGATCCATATAAAGAAATATCATAAATATGTTGACATCCAAGACAATTCCTTATTTATAAAATATTTAGAGAATGCATTTTCTAGGATTGATCCCACCATTAAATGTGAAACCCCCATAGGGTTTCATATATGGATCATGAAATTGTTTCTTAATATATACATTTTAGTAAATTATTTTACCAATTTATATGAGATAATTTTCCTATTCTAATCTCTAGAAACATGATGATAATCGTAGAGTACTTGTAACGCCAATCAACTAAGGATTTTAAAAATAATTTCCCCTGACATATTTCTCATCAATTTCCTCCGCTTAACTTCAACAATATCAATAAACAATTATGGGGCATATGAATGTAGAGGGATGTTTCAGTGAAGTATTGTGTTCAGTAAAAGTATAACCTTTATTAAGATTCTCTTTTTTTCAAATTAAAACCCTTAAAAATGCATCTCAATAACAATTGAATTTTATAGAAATATATGGGTCGAATTTAATATTATTATTAATTATTTATTTGAAAATTTATTGTAATTTTAATTTATAAAAAAGAATTTGAATTGTTATTTTCTACCATAGGGACCCTCCTATTACTTTATTCAGTTCTAGAATATAATAAAATAAAATAGGTATATTATTTTTCAAACTTAATAATTATTTTTTTATCTCCTCTAATGTTATTTTAATGTTTTTTATTATATGTTTAACAAACTGTATAATGATAGAATAATTAGTTTTCATATTTTTTAATATTTTAAAATTTTAAAATTATAGTCATTGTTAAAATATTATGTATATTTAAACTAAAATGTATTCTATGTTCAAAAGATTATACTACACACAACACCTAGTATAAATGAAACAGGATAGTATATTAAGTTATATTTATTTACACATGACCAAAAAAAAGCAACAGTTGTGTTTGAATTTATTAATATGATAATATAATATGTGAACAATATATAACTGACACATTTTGATATAGTATCTATTGATTAAAAATAAAATAAAAATCATTTCAAAGAAAATCATATGTTTTTATATAAAACTAATTTTTAATATTGATTCTTCGTGAGTTTCACATATAAATTAATATTAAGGATTAAAACTTTTTGAAACTTTACCTAAACAAAAATAAATACCTATTTGAAATATTCATATCAGAATTATATTAGGGTGAATTTTGGAATTTTTCTTAATATTTTCATTTTTCGATGAATATGAAAAAATACTACATTTTAATGAAAAATGTGTTTTCATTTAGAATTATTTAGAAAGATGTATTATATTTTATGTTGGTAATAATGTGGAATTATTTCAATTATATATCTATTAATTCACTTTAGGTCATTATATTCATGTATATGTTGAATTGTAATAAAAAAACATTGTAAACATTTGAACATTTTATCTCTTAAAACCTGCTTTCACATTGCGTCTACAAGATTAATTTGTTCAAATTTTCAAATTTTGTGAATCTGCTTTGAAACAACATATTAAAAATTGTATTCATAATAATATATATTATCAAATAATTCGAACTTTAATTTATACCATACTGAATAGTAAAAAATTAAAAATTATTTAACACAGTTAATATTAAAATGGTTAAATTATGGGGTTAAACTAAACTTATATGGTTTACATGTTACCCAAAATGTATCCAAAAACCATTGGGTAAAATAGTAAGACCCTATGATATATTTGATTATTGAATTTTCTATTTCTGAATCTTTTACCAGTGTCCCACTCAACTACTTTTAAAAATCCCACCACCTCTTCTCCACACATGACACATTCAAAACCCATTGGCTCATCCATGACCTAAATATTCACTTCTATAACTACCTCCCCTAATACTAGATGCTTTTTTGTCATAACTCCATCTATTTGAGGATTTTGGTGAAAACTAAAAAAAATTGTCTAATGAATGATGTAGTTCAATTTAATGAGCATTTTTATTTTGTTTCATCCTCTACCATCTTAATTAATTAATTTAATGATTATTATTTAATAAATTTATTATAAAATATATATTTTTATGTAATTATATTAATTAATTATCCTAAATTAATAACTTATTCATCAAATGGTATATTAAATCGTCATTTGGGTGTACAATGGACTACTGCCTCATTAACCGATGTCATTTCTTTTCCCACATCACCTCTTATGTGTTATTATAGTTATGAATTTAATATGTCTATATAAAATATTTTTAAAATATTTATATTTATATATATATGATATAAAATATTTTTTTACTTTTCATTTTGTGGGGGATACGATACATAGCTCGTTTAAATGACAGACTACCACCTCATGACGGGATGTGATTCATTTTCTTTAACACCTTACATGGAAGGAAATAATTATAATGTAAAATAATAGATTTTAAATACATGAAAAATTAAGATAATCAAGACATATTTATAATTATAAAAAGATAATATATTATTTTGTTTCTTACATTTATACCCACTAAAAAATGATATCATTATTCATGCTACGCGTTGATTAATGCCTTCCATGATATGATGTGATTATTGTTTCATCACCACAACACATGAATGATATATATAAGTATATTTAAACAAATAATATTCTATTTATGATATTAAGACAATTATTTATAGATATAATATTACATCCCTTCTTTCCATAATGATCATTGAAAAATTGATACATTACTCACGTGTACATACGATCTACCAACACATGATTTTAATGTAGTACATTATTTATAATAATCATTCATGATTTGTTTTCAATGTAAAACTGATGTATAAATATGTTAATTATTTCATTATTATTATTCTATAGATGATGAAACAATGAAATATTTAACCTTTATCAACCCACCAAGTTCATTTTTCATTTATGAATCAAACATCATCAAAATGCACGATGTGAACTTCATGAATATGTAATTGGATATAAAATTTGAATAGAAAAAATAAAAGCCAAAAGTAATAGAAGAAATTTAATAGTGTAGTAAATAATTATCATTATTTTATTAATTAGTAATATAACAAACATGTGATATTATTTGATCTCAAGGTAAAGGAATTCGTCTCAATATCCATTCATTGAGGCATATTTTGATGTTATGTACCTACCATCATTTATGAATAGTATATAAATCACTATTGACATATTATATCAATAATTTACATAATATAATTTTATATAATGTTCTGGTAAATGTTATTTTTCTATAGGGAATATAATTCAAATGCCTCCAATGTTGTGAGAGACACTTTTCTTTAAAATCACTTTCTAAAAGTATTAAACATTTAATTTCAACGTATTTTACATCCATATACTTTTTTTTATTTTTTTGTGTATTTATTTACATGGATAAAAAATTATTATATTTTATATTTTATCACTTTTTTAATTTCATTTAATGGTTCTCAAATTTACTATTTTAAATTTTATGTATTGAATGATTGAGTTTCTTACAAAGGAAAAAATGGATGTTCTAATTTAATGTACACAACTATAATGACCTTTCCCGCCAACATGAAAATTATTTGATATTTGTATTCATTTAAATTCTTCATGTTTTTAAAATAAAAACCCTCCCTCTAATTTTTATTATTATTATGTTCATGAAAATTTCTTTTCAAATAGAATGGACATTTTGCATCTGAAATAATATTCGTATGGGTGCAAAGATTATTTTATTAATGTAATATTGAAATAAAAATATTTTTTCTTTTATTATTATGTTATGGTAATAGGAAATTCTGATGGGTTGTTATATTGTAATCTAATGATTGGTGGTTAACAAACAGACAATGGAATGGTTGTCACATTAGAAACCAATGACAGGTGGGTCAATGATATCACTCTAATTCAGTGGTTACTGATGTCGATTGTATTGTTAATAAGTTTATAATTGTGATTATAAGAGTTATATGGATAATGATATCACAATATCACTGTATATTTTATACATGATACAATGGGATTTAATGATTTTATTTGAGAAATAATTATGTGTGTTTTTATTTTAAAAATTATATATTAATTTCACTCATATATAATTGATAGAAATATCAAAATTTCAAGGGATTTCATGATTTTACAGAACTAATATTTTTCGTTCTTCTTATATCTATTACAAAGAATTTTCTTATCACCACAAATTTTTATAAAAATGGGTTTCCAGATTATATAATATTAAATAATGCAAAGGATGAAGTCAGGATGGAAATTATGGAAATTTTTAATAAAAACAAAATATGTCTTATGATTAAATGTTTTATATTATTGAAAAAATGGAAACTATTCAAAAGTCTCCACATTGTAATTTATTGTTTTTTATATACTAGTTATATTCTAATTCACAATGAAACTAAACCTAAATGATCTTTGGGAATGGAATAAAGTGATATATAATCAAAAGAAACAATAATTGTTTATGTTTATGGTAGGGTCCTTATAGTTTTTATTAGAGAAATGGTTATTATAACATTAGAGTTTTTCTATTAATAGTAGTATACCGGTATCATATTTAATTTATTTTAAATTTAAAATTAATTATCGTTTTATTATTGTGTTGTTTATTCATCAAATGTTTTTTACCGAATTATTTCTACAAACTAATCGTGGAACCTATAGTAGGAAGGAACATAGAGGACAATATCCCTATAAATTAGAAACTCAGAAATTTGGATTTAGAACTGACCAGTTTGTTATAGTGATGGATCATTATTAATAGGTTCAGATTGTGGTGGTATACATTATAGGGAAAATCTTGATCAACTATAGAGGAACATGTTAGTCATCGATAAAATTATAAGACAATAACCCCCATTATAATTAGGATCATTTAACAATGTGATAGCTAGAGGATGGATTAAATCCCTAGAAAATATATTCAATGTCATGGATTGTTCAAATAACTAGAAGGAATGCCTTTATATTTATAATTTTGATAGTAAAGGAAACCATTAGTGTTCATTGGTTAGGAATATTAGAGAAAATGGAAATAATTATTCCTTGAAATGGAATTATTTTATGAAATTTTTCCTTGATAAATATATTTCTATGGTTGTTCGAAATAGGTTTGAAAATAAAATATTGGATTATTTTTTTGTTATATTTTTAGATTATATTTTTTTATTTTCATAAATGATAAGGCCAATGTGAAGGGAATGCATGATTATTTTTAAATACCTGAAAGAAGATAATTTAAATGGAATACTTAGTAAGTGTTCATTTTGGTTGAAATATATTTGAATCATTATACATGCTTTTTCTAATTATTTCATAAGTGTTGACATTAGTAAAAAAATGTGGTCAAAGAGGTTCTATGACCTACCAATTTCAAATAGATTTATAGTTTTCTTTGATTTGCAGTAAACTACTAAGGGTTTATTGAAACAATTTCTCATTTATCTATCACTCTATTATGATAACATGAAAGTGATCTAGGGTCAACTGGATAGAATTATGCAATGTTTATTTAATTGAACTAAAATATAGATTTTTAAATAATCTATCTTTGGAACTACCTTCCAAATTTTTTGATATTGTCATCTACAGTGATGATTCCTTAAAGGGACATGGTTTTCTTCTTAATTTGGAATAACCATTTAATTTATTAAGATTTAAATTATTTGAAACCTTTGGATTTAAATTAACCTATACTCGATCTAGAATTAGCTTCTATAGTTTTTTATTTAAAATTTTTGTGGAAACATTTTAATAGGTTAAAGTGATAAATATATACTGGAAATAAATGTTTGAAGTAAACATTCACTTAGATGGAATTAAACATGAGACATATAAGATGGATGAATTTGTTAAAGGAATATTATTTCCTAATAAATTATCATCAAAAAACAAAAAGAATGTGATTGGTTACTTGAGTCGTAAAAATATAGAAAATTTTACCATGTTTTATTTAGAACATGAAACTTTGGTAAATAAATTGAAAATTTATGTTCTCTAGGCATTGGGTAGAAGAACCTATAATATTTTTTTCTATTTTCAATACATCAAAAATTGGCATAAATAATTAACCATGTTCATAAAGAGGATAATGTATTTTAGGAAAAGGTATCATCCCATATGAAGGATATGATTCATGATTTTTATATTGATGAATAATGTGTTCTATGATTTAAAATAATAAAATATGTTCCTTATTATTCAAAATTGAAGAGTGAGCTATATAGAGAAGTACACAATACTTAATTTTCTATTCATCTGGGAATCACTATGATGCACAAATAACATCATGATTATTAATGGTAAGATGGAATTTAAATTAGATATTCCTCAATATACAATGAAATTATTAACTTCTGAATATGTTAAATAATAATGATAACTACATAAGGGATTAATCAAGACCTTCTAAATGACATAGTGGAAATGATGAAATATATCAATTCATTTGGCAGTGTTATTAGAATAGACTTTATGAGGAAGAAATGTGATTTGGTTTATTTATTATCGACTATCTAAATCTACTCATTTCCTTTTTATCTAAGAGACTATATCATTTTACCCATTTACTCAACTATATGTAAAATATTTCATTGGGTTACATGGAGTAAATCTCTATACTCTGTTATACAATGATACTATGTTCAATTCTTAATTTTTTGGAGGCCTTTTGAAGTCATTGGGTAATAAAATATAATTCACTGTATATTTTCATTCTCAATAAGATGGATATTCTGAATTAAAAATTCAGTCTTTGGAAGACATGATTCTTGGTTTTTAAATGCATTGAAAATAATTTGTGGATCAATATAATTCATTGGTTTATTTTTCTTATAAAAAATGATTCCATTCTAGTATAAAGATGGAACCTTTGCAGAAATTATATGGAAAGATGTGTCAAAAGTCATATTATTTAGATGAATTAGTATAAAGGATAATGTTGTGACCAGAGTTGGTAGTTTTAATAGTATATATGATGATTATAATTTTGAAACACATGAATATAGCCTAGAATAGTTTAAAAGAGTTATGAGTTCAACTAGAGTAATAATCATTCTTTTCTGGTAAGTGATCATGTTTTTTATAGTGTTTCTCCATGGGAAAGTGTTATGTGTATTGGTAAAAAATGAAAACCAAGTCAAAAATCCATTTATCAATATTAAATAATAGAAAAAGTTGGATCAATTTTTTAATGAGTTAATTTTTATTTAGCATTATCCCATGTATAAATTTTTCTTCATATTTCAAGGATAAATAAGTATATGCTAGATTTAGCTCATTTTTTGATCCTTGAAGTAGTTCAGTCAGAAGATAACCCTTATTATGAGGAACAACCTCCTCTGATTATTATACTTATAGAGAATTTATTATAGAAAAACGAAATTTTCTAGGGTAAGGATCTTTGAAAAAACAATAATATTTAATAATGAACTAGGGAATATAAAAACACTCTGAGGAAATAGATTTCCTTTTGTGTAAAAAGTGAGTAAAATTGGGAGGATGAAATTTCTAAAAGGGGAAAGAATATAACATCACAAGTAATGAAAGAATCAATATTTTAAATATTTATGAATGTTTTTTAATTATACAATTATATTAATTATAAAAATATTGTGTAATTTTAAACAAAAAATTACACTCTTCTTGATAGCATATACGACACACAACACTAGGTTTAAATGAAACCCAATACTATATTAAATTACATCTATTTTAAAATTTTAATATATCTTAGATTTTTTATTTCTAGATGTGAATAAGGATGACTAAATTATAAAAATTATATATTTGAATATACGTTCATTATTTATCTATAGATTATAAATAAAATATTAATCATTGAAAAAAAATTCTAAAAAATTGTTTTTATGATGGGTTTTTTCACATTGGAAAAATAATATAAAACTAATTTTTCAAATTTTCAGGAAAATTAAATTTTTAAATTAAAATTATTTTTTAATTCATCATATAAAAATTACATTTAGGGTGAATTTTTTAGTTTTTTCTAAGAATTTTAATTGATTGATGAATAGTAAAAAGTATTTCTTTTCATTTAAAATTACTTTTTCATTTGAATTATTTTAAAATGTAAAATTATATTTTATATTTTTTTAAATGTAGAACTAGTGTAATTTTATATGTATAAAATCAATTTTGGTTTTTATAATCATGTTCAAATTGAATTTCTCTATAAAAACATTATAGTCTATTGAATGTTTTTTTCTCCAAATTCCACCATTATGGTCGCGTTTGTGGGATTAATTTTATTTTAATTTTTTCCACTTATATAAATGTAGTTAGAAAAAATGAATTATATTTTTTGAATCATAATATTTCATATTATCTAATAAGTTCAAAATATTTTTTACCATCATGAATTGCTAAAATAGTGCATATTATTTCCCACGTTTATGATAAAAGTATGTTTATTAGGGGGATATACTAAAAATATAAACATTGAATATTACCAAAAACCTGTCAAAAAACTATGTTAAATCCATATTGAAAAAATATAATATCTATAGTTCTATAATAAATCATTTTTAGGATTTTTTATAGAGGGGTTTTTTTTTAATTTATTCTTTTAAAAAATCACAGGTGTGACACTCACATCACTTATAAAATGTTACCCATGTGTTCCCATATTAACACATCCAAAAAAAATTTGGTCATTCAATCCCTATCCTAATATAATTTTCATTCCCTAAACTAATCATAGAAAATTTGGATTGTTCAGAATGAAACATTTATAAGGCTTTTGCTGAAAACCAAAAAAATTTATCCGAAGATGATTTTATATCTTCAACAAGATTTTTAATTTAGTTTTCATTATCCACCTCATATATTTATAATTTAAATAGGATAATATAATGACCGAAGTATCTCCAGTATAATTTGTTGTTATTTTTTAAATTTATTAACCTAATTCCATATCAACTTTCAGTAAATTGGATATGAAATCAGTATACATGTTTACGGTGGAATACCACCTTGTGAATCGATGTTATTCGTTTTCCATCATTTCCTCAAATATGTTTTATAAGAATTTATTTATAATATATATGATATATATAATATATTTATACTTATATGTGTCTTATATCACATATACCCTTTTAAATTCCATTTTATGGGGGATACAGTTACCTCACTCATGTTCATGATAGACTACCACCTCACGACGATATTTGGTTCAATTATCAGTAATTCCTTACATGGGAGATAAAGAGAATAAACATAAAGAATATATGTGATTTAATGGAAATATTATTATATTTATTTAATAATTATTAATTTTATTAGATAATATATCATTTCCTTTTGTTCCTTTTCACACATAAAAATGATAATGTTAGTCGTGCTATGTTTGGACTAACGCCATCCACAAAGAGATGTAATTCATTTTTCATCCCCACATCACATGGATCATATATATAAGTATATTTAAAAATTATGATATTTATGATATTATGATTTTTATTTAATGATAAAAAATACATATCTTTTTTCATAATGGTCATTGAAAATTGGAAACATAACTAATGTTCATGTATGACCTATTGTCACCTTATTTGTACTTTACATTATTTTTCATAACCGTATTAAATAATTTTTTTAAAGTAAAATTTAGATATAAATATTAAAACGAATTCATGATTATTTATATATATATGATGAAATAATGACCACATGTAAATTCATCAACATAACAATGTCATTTTGGATTTATTAATTGAACATCTTCAAAACAGAAGACGTGAACTTAGTCGTTCATGTAATTTTATATGACATGGTAAAAAAATAATTATAATCATTATAAAGTTATTAAGAATGGAAGTAAATAATATTAGTTTATTATTATTGAATATAATTATCATACTAGTTTATTTGGATTCAAGGTAAGGGACTTCATCTCAAATCTCGTTTAATGGAACAATATTTTGATGTTTTTCACATAAAAAAGTTTACAAGTTGTATATAGAACCCATATTACATGTAATACCAAGAATTTATTTGTTCTTATTTTATTAACATATAATAAAATTATATTGTTTAATGTGGATTATAATTTAGATGCTTCTTAAGTGGTCATATAACATTTTATTATAAAATATCATTGTCATTGTTTTTATGATGAAATTAAAAGTATTTTTCCTTCGTATAAAAATTCATAAATTTTATGTGTATATTTAAATATATATTATTCAATTATTAATTAATTTTATGTATAATTTTAATTGAATTCAAATTATCTTAAAATGAATGTTATTTCTTTTTTGTAAGGAATATTTGATGTTATTTAGAAAATTAAAAGGACTATTTTATTATCACATATAAAAAACAACAAATTTTCCAACCATAATGACCATTACTTGATATTAAATTTAAGTTATAATACTTATTAGTTTTTAAAAGAAAAAAATGTTTTTTGGTTATGTTGTAAACCAATGATGGGTTGTTACGTAATAAACCAATGATGAGTGGGTTCATGATATCCTTCAAATTCATTTGGAATATATGTCGACTGTACAGATATCCCACTAGTAAGAGAGACTGTAAGAGTGATATGGATCATGATACACCAAGATACCTATATTTTTTTATAAATTATATAGTATTTTATTATTATCAATGAGAAAAAGTGTGTATGTTTTTCTTTCGAAAATTATTTATATCATTCACTCAACGAAAATTGATATAAAGGGATACCTTTCATGGGTTCTCATTTTTTCATTAGACTATAAATTTCCATTATTTTTATATCCCAAAATTAGTTTTTGGGCTCATCCCAAGTTTTGTAAAAAAAATTAAATAATTTATAAGGATGTGTAAGGGAAAGGATGATGTCATGTTTAATGTCTAAAATATTTATCTTGAAAAGAAATCATGTTTATTTAAACGTTTTATATTATTGAAAAAATGGATACTAATAATGAGTGTCAATTTTTAGTTTATGGGTGTTTATGAATGATTTATGATATAATTATATAAAAATATAAATCATATATATCCCTAAGAATTGAATAAAGTTATTTATAGTCTATAGACAATAGAATATGTAAAGTTTGAAGTTGGTTCAGTGTATTTCTAATATTTTTCGGCTATAACTAAAAAGACACTAACCCTTGTATCCCTGATTATGTGGTTATATTATTATATTGTAACATCATACAAGAAATTACATCCCAAACGAAAATAATAGTTTATTAATATTGGTAAACTAAATTTATAATATTTCTTATATTACAATGGAAATTAAAAAAATTATATAAACCATTTTCATCGAGTGTTTAATTATTTCCTCAAGCCTATCCATGCATATAAATCATAATACAAATCACGGAATCATGGGGAAAGAAAAAATAATAATCGGGTTATATCCTATACATAATAACGGTATGCATAAAGAAAAGGAAATTAATAAATAAGGCATAATAAATATGTAATGGTAAATTTCTAAAACATGTGCCATATAATCAAACATAAGAATATAACCAGGTATGAAGAAATTATGATCATATAATGTCATATAAATAATCACATGAGATTGAAACTTATCCGTGAATATTCTAACTAATCGAATAGACACATATAAATAATTAACTATTCAATAAATAAGGGAATGAATAATTCTAGACATCATAACCATACATTCATGGAATCATTCCAATACATCTTAGTTAAATTGGTAGGGTCGCAGCCATATACCCAATATAGTTTATCCTATTTGGCCAACCAATGAATCGGCATGCTATAGAAGGCCCCACCCATCAATTATTTAGTCCAATTTATTCCTCGTACAAAATGATGGTAATGTAATAAATATAATCATTTATATTAGAAAATAGAATATGATGTTTTAATACATTCAACAATCAACAAACCTTATCATAAACTGTTGAGGGTGAGAATAAATGGTATCAATATAGTATATTCATAATAAAACTAATCATAAACATTATAGAGAAGTAATAGGGATATTATAAATATAACATATCCTAATTGGAGTATAATTAGAATAAGGATTGTTTATTTTGATGAATATAAATTCCATGAAGAGATCATTGAAACATTCATGAGGAAAATAACCCCTGCACTTAAAAAATCACCATTGATAAAAATTATAAACTTCCAAAATATTAGTAAAACAAATTATTTAACATTATCTGTTTAAACCTACAATGGTAACTCATGAAAAATGAGTGATCATCATGGTTGTAATTTTATTAGATGTTGTATATGTTAAAAATATTCTTTTCAAATGGTTGAAAAAATGTTAAAAATTACATTGTTTGGAAAAAATAATGATTCAATTAAAACAATTAGGTTAAAATTTGATAATGGGTAAAAAATAAATTAATAAATAATTTGAATAATGTGAAATGATTTTGGAATTTTTTTAGAAAACAAGGATATTGAATAAATATGTTTTTTGACTAAAGAGAGAAATCAAGTCGATTTTCCTTAAAAACATTACCGTGGTTTATTTTCTTCATAAATAGAGGAAAATTTGTAGAAAAAATTTACCATCCATAAATGACCAAAGGGGGATAAAATTAGTGAGTTTATTGAATGATACATTATAATATTTCTACATCAGAAACCTAATCATAAATAATCTTAATAATCGAAGATATTGAAACATATAGCCTAACCAATTGGTAACATATGGATCATGTGCCCTATGAAAGAAATAACATAAAATAAACACGAAATACCTTTAATATATATTAATAAAGGTTATTAATTTTTAATTTGGGTTGTATAGACACCATTTAAATGGAATAAGTGGTGAATATGAAATATGTCTCATGGAAGTAAAAGTGAGATGAAAACCCCTTACAAGAGTTTTGATATCCTCTGTATATTTTCATTCCTTCTTTATATTAAATACTTCTTTGTTAAAAATATATAGAAATCCATACTCATATATTTCATAACATATATGTTTTACTTATATAGTATTATCAAAAATTTATTAATAATTATTTGTCTATATTTTTGTTTCAGGTGATGGTTCCATAATTATTTGTCTATATTTTTCTTTAGTAATTTTCGTCAATTGAAATTTATTATGGTTCCATCATCTCAATAATTTTATCCCTGAAAAAAATATAATATATGTTCATTATATATTTAATTACAATAGTATATAAATGTTATAGATAGAATATAGATACTGTTTCTAGAGATGATAGTCTATAGGTTTGCATGAACAACGCTTCTATTTCCTCGATGACTAGAATGAATTAAAGATAAATAATATATCACATTTCAAGAACAATTACTTTTTCATATATATATACATATATATATATTATTATTAATAAAATTTACTCATATTACCTTCCTTGTAAAATGTAAGTGAAAATAAATCACATCGTATCATGAAGTAGTAATAATTCGTTCACAGTAGTGACATTATTGTATTCCCACATATTGGAAAGTAAAAAAGTTATTTGTGATATTAAAATTTCATAATTTTATAAATTTAATAAATATATAACACATATTACAAATCAATTAATATATCAAACCTTGCAATGTAATAATGGATAACTTTTTACATCGGTTTGCATGGTTGTAGTTTTCCATACACATGATCAAATATTTTTTTTAACATTTCATGGATATTTAGATTAATATTGGTTATTAAATTAACATTGAGTGATATCAGAATATAAGAAATATTTATTTTCCTATTATATAATTTTTAGAGATAATTTTAATTATATATAAGAATAATTAAAAAAACCACATAGATAATAATTATAAATTTTCTTCGGACAATCATTTATGTTTAATATAAAACCGTCCTAGGGTTGTTTCTGAACTAACCATGTCATATATAATATTTATAGGGTTGTAAGGAATATATTTTGTTATGTATTATTTTAATAAAATCTATTCTGGATGGTGAATAATAGATGATAGTGTGTGTCCATTTATAAGTGGGGGAGAGGATACACATGAAATTTTTAATGGAAAAATTTACACCGTCATTTTTTTACAATATAAACGATTAAAAACGATTCATTAACAAATAATTATTGGTATGTGGTCAGAATATGGAAAGAGGAAATATTTTAAACATGTTATATAGTAAATCTAATTTTATATTTTTAGTTTCACACATACTAAACATGTTTCAACTTTAACCGTTATAAATTGTTTTTCCTATTTTTACTATTCATTATGAAAAAAATAAGTTGACCTTATTATATAATATAAAATATATGATTAAAAAATTTTATTCAATTTTCTCTAATTAAATATAAAAAATATTTTTGAACTCAATTTAACATTAAACCCACAAGCCCAATAAAAAATAGTTTTCTAAAGGGAAAGCATTGAAAATATAAAAACATTTATATAAAAATTCAATAAGAAATTGATTCAAAAGAAATTATTTTGATTTAATAAATATAAAATTTAACTAATGTTACATTTGAATGCATATTAAATGAATGATTTCCTTTTGTTTTTCTGAAATGAAAATATTGGTTTAAAATAATAACTTTTACTATTCATAGAAAAATAGTATATCTAGAAAAAAAATCAAAAATTAATTCAAACATAATATTGATATGATGTTATAAAATGTTAATTTAATTTCTTATAATAAATTTTCAAAAAAGGAAAAAATTAATTTTAGAACATGTGTGCAAAGCGCGATGAAACATCCTTTAAAAAACAGTTTTTTACATTTACTTTTATTGTAAATGATTTTAATATTTATTTATAATAAGTCGGAATAAAAATTCTTTATTTGTAAATTTATCAACTATATAATTCTCATATTTTGTAATTCCTATTTATATCCTCCAATTTAAAAGAATGGTAAAAGAATATTCCATATTATGTTTTATTTATACTCGAGGTTGTGTGCCATGCAATCCATCGAAGATATTGAATTTATTTAAAATGAAATATATCATAATGTCTGAACGTGTAACATTGTTCCATCATACAAAATATTCCATCCTCCTAATTTCCATAATGTCACCTCATAATCAAATTTCGGAAGTTATTTTCATAATGATCCCACATGACCTCATCCATATTATCATTTCTCTAAAGTAAAATTACCATTAGAGAAATCTAATTCCTCAAAACTTATTCCCTAGTGTATAGAATCTTGATAAGCTCTTCACAAGAAGATATGTTATGTTCTAATTCTATTTCTTCCTAGTTGAGAACAGTCCTTGAGTATCACATGTAATTACATAACAATGGTATATGGAACTCATCATGTACATTAGAGAGACTTGGCCACGTTTCAAAATAGTAATCACCAAATCCATTTCCTTATAGAATTTTAAATGGTCAAATATAACTGGGGCTCTATTTCCATTTCATTCAAAATCAGTTTACAATATTCCATGGTGATACAATCAAGAAAACCTGATCACCCCCTTGAAATTAGAAATCTTTCATTTTGATATCAACATAGTTCATTTTCCTTCTTTGACCTTCTTTGATATTCCTTTGGATTGTATATACCATTTAAATTGTTTCCTCCAAAATTTCAGTTCCAAAAATATTCATTTCACCAATTTATTCCCAAGACGATGGTGTATGAAAAATCTATCATGAAAACTAATCATACGACACAATTTGAATACATTAATTGAATCTATTATTATAGTACAATTCCAAAAATTATAAATAAGGATGCCAGACAACATGTAATTCCTGGAAGAATTAATAAAACATGTATTCTAATCATTTAATATCCCATTCATACTATCCATCTGTTTTTGGGTGAAAAATAGTGCACAAATGAATTTTAGTATCAATAACATTCAGATGAATCTTCCTAAATAATGAAGTTAATCATAGATCATAGTCAAACACAATTGAATGAGGTTCACCATGAAGTATTACAACATAATTAATGTTATGTCATGTAAGGTTCTCAATAGGTAAATTTCTCTTATAGAGATGAAATGTGCATACATTTTGTGATGACCACCAATAACATATATTACTTCCTTAATTCTACGAGTATTATTTAATCTAGTGACAATGTATATGGTAATTTCCTTGTATTTACATGTATCAATAGGTGGGTGTTTCATAAATTCTTTTGGATGTTGTCTCGTAGAAATCTCCCATTGAAAAAATGAGCATCATGAAACATAATCTACAATGTATCACTTTATAATATCACATAAAAGTTTTCATTCAAATAATTATATATCTTTATGCTACCTGGGTGTATAGATAAATTCATGTTGATAGAATCATCCAATTATTCATTTTTTAAATAAAGTATAAATAGAGCACATAGTCTCTTCAAAAATATCAAGACACCATCTTCATAAATGAAGCGTGAAAATTCTCCATCATTTAGAACATTAATTTTATTTTTAAAATTTGTCTACATCAGGATGATAAATCATTATCATTTGTCACAAAAAATGGGTTGGGGATCATTTTAAATAGGGTTGATGTCTCCAATTCCTTAAAAATAACTATATCTATAATTACTAAATCCTTCACAATAAGATCCCTACTGACTCTAAATATGGCTAGTACCCCATGATATTTCTGATTCAATACATCCACTTCCTTTTTTTCCGTCTAAGGGTGATATTGTATAACGATATCATAAATCATGAGAATCTCAATAAATATCTATTTAATTATTTTGAATTCATTATATGAAGAGATGTATTAAAAAATCATATGATCCATATATATATATAATGTTATTCACTACAGAAATGATGTTTTCATAACTTCATAGAAAATATTATGTCATCCAAATAAAGATCAAGTGTTGGATGGTTTTGTTCATGAATCTCTAACTTCATGTATTAATAGTAAATAGCTTTATAATTATACAATTAGAAACAACCAAATCCATTCTTTAATGAAACTCTATATAATAAAAATCCATTATTTTTTGATAATATAGTCAAAATATAATCATTCACTAATCTACAAATAATTTATTCAAACAAATTTCACATTTCGTTGTCCATATGATCTAAACCCCATTATGAGCGAGCTTTGTTAACAATATTGAAAAGTGATATAACATTTGATGATATTTATTATTTTATCCATGAAAACCAACGAAATTATGTACCTTGGGTACATTCATCACTGTAGGAAATTATAGGGAAACTGTTATCTTTACATGATAAACTATTATTCCATCCTTTGAGGAAATATTTATAAGATAATAATCATTTACAAGAAAAAATTTATGCATGAAAAAATTTTCATATAACTCGTTTCTTTTAAGATTCCCTAGAACAGTCCATTAGTGTTTCTATTAGTCCTAATATCTCTAACTATACACTAAGATATTATCAATAAACACTATAAAATATTTATCAGAATATTCCTTGATTACATTTTAATTATATCCATGACGAGAGAGTGTGTATTAGTCAATCCAAATGTTGTTACTATGAACACATAATATCAATACCTCGTAAAAAAAATTCTTCAGAATTTCTTCCTTATTTAATCATTGTTGATGATAAAAAAATGATGTTTAATATTTGAAATGTATTCAGCTCTATGAAGTTAATAAACTAATTAAACTATAAAATGTATAAGATATAATTTCATTATTATAATAACATTTTTTCCTTATAATCATTTCACAACCTAATAGATCCATATTTATTCTTAATGAAATCAACTGGGTCTCGCCATGGTGAAATAGTGTGGAGTATAAATCCCTTATCACACATATTCTCTAGTTGTTTATTTTAGTACTCTATTTATATAGTGGAATTTATATATGGAATATTTGATATTATTCTTTCATCAAGGATTAAATAAATTGAAAACAAAACATCACATTATTAAGAATGTCCATGTAATTCATCACTAAATACAAAAACGTATTTCTATAAAATATGTTAATCATCAATTTGAATACACCATTAAACATCCATAGATTGTTTCTAATCTTCATAAACAATGATATCATTCATAATAGCTATAAGGGGTAGATCTAGACATGACTCAAATAATGAAGGATCCCTGCTAAAGATATAGAATTAAAAATCAACATAAAAATCATAAATTCATTTTCATTAAAATACATTTTTTCACTATATTTTGGATTCCATTACATAGAAATGATTATATAAAAAACATAGGTATAATAATTAAATTAGTGAATAAGGTACATTTTTGTATCATAAAGGGAGCTATCTGACACATCCTTTTTGTTGTTAGACTTCCACTAAGAGTCATGATTAATTATTACATCCTCATATTTCAAGGGAAATATCTAATTTTAATAGAGAACATGGAAGATATACAGGAGTGTGAAAATCAATAATCATGTAGGGAATATACATTATTTGAGGATATGATTATAGTACATTTCCACCATGACATTAGGTACATCAACCGTTGTTTTTGTGATTGCATAAGCTTATCATTATTCTAATGGCCTTTTTCTAGGGAAATTTCTCATATATCCTAGGATAATAGTTTTCAAAGTTCCACATCTCATTAAATTTGATTTATTACACATTGTAATCTGGTGTCTTATCCTTGAAATCATAAAACAAATGGATTCTCTATCCACACCTATAGAAAACTCAAATTCCCAGTAAGCATTTACATTGCGTTTCTGAAGAAATTTTTTAAAATATGAAAATTACACCCTTCCCTTCATTAATTTTACATTTTTATAAATAGACCGATCATCATCATTAATTCATTCAAAGACTTAATACATATAGAATAATTTCTTTATCATGGCATCCCATGATACTATGTTATCATATGATGATAATGTTTGGTTGACTAGTGATTTTAAATGTAATGACACTATCATCTCTAAGTAATGATCAATCATATTATTGGGTTTATGCATGTTGTCCTCAACATGCACTCCATTACTTGTAATGTTGAATTTATACAAATACAAATTTTGATTTTCCATTTATTTTAGACTCCAGAATTTTCTCTCCATATACATTGGTTGCCCATGAATAATGTATTTTTCCAAGAAGAGTACCTAAAATCATTCCATTGCATGTTATGTATTACTTATAAATATTAGTGTTTTGAATAAATGAGAACCAAAGATCTTCATACCTTGAGATGTAACATACCAATGTTATAAATATCATCTCAGAGTAACTTATCAATTTCTCGGCTACAAAGGTATCTATAGTCCAACTTAATGATAATGGTTTCTGATGAAAAATGTAGTCTAACGTTGATACAACATAGGGAGGATCTGTAAGCTGATATATATGGGAAGGATTATTCATCATATCCAAATAAATATTCCCCAATATGGATGTAATTTGTGTTGTTAAAACTGTAGCTCAAGACCTAACTTAATTTTTTATCCTAAAACGAAAATCCATGCATGGGGTACATACATTGATATTGTCACAATTCCTTACACTAGGATCCATTTATAAAAAATTGAATACAATATAATATATTATATAATTTTGAAATATGTTAGGTCCAACTAGGTTATATACCCTAAGAGGGGGTGGGGTGAATCATGGTATAGCAGATTACAACATTTACCCCTTGGATCTTGTTTCATTGTTATAGAAAACGTTCTTATCTCTCTTTTCAATAGAAACTTATGACTAAAAATTAATTAATGCATGAGACAAATCTATTTTACAATGTTCACCCTCACTATCAAACATATAAAGAGAATATAGAAACAATATGTCAAAGTACCAAATCCACTAAAACTGGACTTATTTTTAAAAAGTGTATAGATAACGCACTTTACCTCATATTTTATAACCAATAACAATTTGAAATATCATTTCTATCTCAAATGATGTTTTCTCACGTCTTCTTCGGAAGGTTTTCCTTTGATTTCATGAATCCATATGTTTTAAACCTCATTTAGTGTATCATTATGTTCCACTTTCATCCAATTGATGAATAATATTATTCCATAGAACTACTCAGAAACATCAATCTTTAGTGCATCCTTTTGTGTTTCTTGTGTGAAATAATAATGCCTTGCATGCCAAATTGTTGTTTTTTTGAGAAAAAACTACCATACACAAATCCTCTAGCACATACAATTGAGTTATGTAGCATTTGTTTGTGAATTGTTATCTATTTAAAGGGTTTTTATGAGTTGTGAAATTGTTGGGAGAGTTTGTAATCGTTTTCAATAAGTATAGAGGCTTTTCTAAGGGAGAATGTTTTGCACACAGTATGGGAAACCATGTGAGTTCTACAAGAATCGGTGCAGGGGGGATAGTATGATTGACACAACATGTGCTCGGTTTTCAAACACTGTGAGGAAACTATTCCATCCCCACTTTGGAGACAGTGGTCTGTGCACGGTTAGTGCACGGTTTTCCAAACCATGCAGTCAAACCATGTGGCCACATGAAAATTGGGGTTTTAAATCCGGGATCCCTAGAGGTTTTACTACATAACTCCAACTCTTTTCCCACTCGATCCTTACATGGGATTTTTGTTTCTCAACAGCTATGGGTGATATCCCACACATTTTGGAAGCTATTTGAGGGGGATTAAAGGTGTTTTGAAGGTTATTTCACCTAGATAAGTATCTCTTATTGGGTTTCTTGTGGTTTTCTATAGATCTACATCTCTCTTTCACTTGGTTTTCTAGATCTACCCCCATTGTGTGTAGATATAGGGTTTGGGTTGACTTGGATGTTGATTTTAAGGTTGGTGGATGTTAGGTAAGAGGATCTAGAGTTGTGTCAGTTATGTGTTCTCCAGATTCTGGGGTGTAGTTACTTGTGGGATGAATTCAACGAAACCCTAGAGGTATGAAAATTCTCTCTAGACACCACTTTCCTATAAATTGATGCTTGGTTGTAATTAAATTTATTTTCTTGAAATTCATTGTGAATATGTTGTGTGAATTGTTTTGGAAATCCCAAATTGTGATGATTTGGGGTATTTTAGTTAAAATGGGATATTGGTGAAATAGGGATTTTTTGTGTGATGTTAAAATGTAGCTTTTAAAAATGGGTATCTTGGCATGTTTTGTGGAAATGGTTGATGAAATGGTTTTCAATAAACGGGTTTTTTTATTGAAATTTGATTTGGCATGGGAATATTTTTAGGGGATGCTTTTATATAAAAGGTGATTTATTAAAATTGATTAACATGTGATGAAATGGTTATTTTCATATTGTTGTGGAATTGGTGTGTTATATGCATGGTTGTGGTTTTTTGAAATGTTTTGTAGAAGTGGGAGGAAGTTCCACTATAAAAATAGGATGGATAGTGGATGGAAGGGCCACCATCAAATAATAAGTGGGAGGGATGAACCAGTAGTTGGGGAAAAATGTAAACGGGTTTTGATGGGAATTTCCTCCGTAGTTGTTTCTTGTTATGTGTTTCATTGAAAATATGGAATTTTTTGTGCTAATTTGTGATGGTGATATGTCTTATGGAATGGTTTTGGATTTCCTATGTTTTATAAAACTTGGTAAGGGAAGGTTTTGTTTATGGAAATGGTTACACTTGTTCTTGTTATATATAAACTATTTTGTATAAATGTGCTACTGGTTTAATCCTAGTGGCGTCTGTAGTGAATTCATTTTGGGAAAACCATCTGAGAATTAGTACCCACCTATAACGCACAGACCCAAGTTACCCAGAGTCTGTGCATTATTTTAATACATTGGCATGATTACAAGGAATTAAGTCTTGAAAGACCGATCAATTTCGCAGTCTTGGAAAATAGATTACATACATTAACATTACATTACAATTTGAAATATAAAACACAACATAGATAGTTCTTTTAGAATTATATTTTTCCCTATAGTTTAACCATGTATATCAATCATAATACACTTCTTGGAATCCTGGGAAAATAAAACATAAGAAAGGTGTGAGCTCAGATGCTCAGTAAGTGTAAATAATTTAGCAGAAGCTATAAACATTTTGAGGCAAGATGTGTAATAAAAACAATAGCCTTTTAAACATAAACATGAACATAATTTGGTTAAAATAAATGAAACAATACCATTTAATCATGAACATTGATATTCTACTAGTCTAATAATAAAATGTAATATCTAATTTCATAATGAGGGAATACCTAACGCCGGACATCATTACCAAACAGTCTAGGCCTCGTGCCAAGACTACAAATAAAATCTTTGTCAAGGCCTCGTTCCAAGACACTAGTTTGTCTCTTGAGACCTACCGATGCATCAAAGAGATATAGCGGGCTCCAACCATCACTTACTAATTCCACTTCATTCCTCATATGAATAATTGAAAGATAACATAAACATTCATATTAAAAATAGCATATGAAATGCCAACACATTAACCATAAACCATCAATGGTATAAAAATAGAACATCCACTGTCAAAAATATCATAACTCATTCAATACAATAAGGAATATTGTATTATAATAAATCATCCTTAATAAAAAATAATATCCAGTAGAGGATGCCGACATGGTTGAAAATTATGAGTTAAACGTCTTGAGAGAAATAAACATTTTTTTAAAATCATTTATAAGTCACACATTTATAAAGTAATTTAAAAGATATTTTAGAATCAAAGTGTCCCATACCAATTTGAAACTTCTGAAAAGAATTATCATTTCAAAACATTCATGTCTATATAAATAAATCCTTAAAATAATTTTGAAAACATGGACATTAATTAAAAATATTTAGAAAGATACATCATTAAAACATTTAAAATTCTGATCATGATAAAGAGTACCTTTAAAAAATCCCTAAAATATTCATTTTGAAATATTTTTTATGAAAAATGGACATGGATGAAAAAACAAATCCCAGTAAATACTTACACATGAACAATCTCGGATAATATTGATATTGAGTAATTAACCCTTACCTTACACATTCGTTTAGTCGAGGGTACGTTTAACCTCCTGTTTGAAGATCGTAGTATGTTATTAAATTATACCAGAACCATATTAATATTTATAATATCATACATGATTCCTTTATGACTTTATACTACCCACTTAATAAAAATTTCCATGTTAAACTAACATTTCAAGTAATAATAACTTTCTTTATCGTACAAGTTTTAACTTGTAACTCTAGATTGTATCACTTAGATAATGATTTAATTACTTCTAGAATATAAAATATGATAAATATATAATATATATTTAGAATATAAAAATGTATAATAGACATATATATGATATGGAAAACACCATTTATGGATAAGGTAGTCTGTACGTATGCATAAATGATGTTTCTGTTTTCATATAGTATTGAACGGAAGTAAGCAAATAAGATATCTGTAAGTACATAAATACCTATATATATATATATATCTCCAGTAGAATTATTATGTCATATATTACAAACTTATTATTAATATATATTTTTATAATCGTCGATGAATGGTGAACTTTGAAATGAATCTCATCACGTCGTGGAGACGGTAATCCGTACTTACGCACGAGCGAAAATATCAGTATTTTGATATTAAAATAGTATATAATTGGATGGTATATCAAATATAAATAATCCTTATAATGTTATATTTATTATTTACATCAAATACATATCATTATTATACCCATCCAAGTAATAATCTATTAAATAACAATTACACCACGATGTGGAGACGGTAAGTCGTACGTACGCACATATGGTGACATGTCATTCGAGGGATGGACGGAATAATGAATATGGTTGTACCAAATTTATAATAACATCATATTATATATAAGATACTGTATTTATTATTTTACAATATAAATAACAAATAAAGATGAAGTTCAAGAAGAAAGGAACTTGAAAGAGGGTGGTGAAAACATTACCACTTCTTCGGGTTCTTCATTTTGATTTGATCAAAGGAGATACTTAAGTTGGCCCTCTGATCAAAATAATTCCTCTAGAGTGAAGTGAGGTAAGTTTGGATGATATTTGGGTAGGGGTTTCCGGAACCAAAAGGCTTAGAAGGTGTGAATAATTGGTTAGACGTGGTGTCCTTTTATAAGGGGGAAGAGGGGCTCTTTACGAAAAACTGAAAGTATTAATTTATAATAAATTAATATTCGGTTTTATAATATCTCCAAAGTGGATTATTAAAATTATAAGGTGTTTATGGGTATAAATAATTTCAACCAATAGATTTTATACTGGTTTGGTTCATTATATTAACCTTACCATTTAGTTTTAACTCTTAGTTAATTAGTTTGACACTTACCATGTCACATTGTAATTTTATATTATATATTTAATAAACTTACTATATATATCCAACTGACCCCAAAGTGGTCCATTAATGATTCAACAATCATGATATAAGTCTTTTGGCCGCTCTTTGATTTTTTTAGGAATAAAAATCAATTAATAATATAATATTTGTTTTAAAAACTCTTTTATGTCAAGTTTGACACTATTGGGTATTTTGTTTTTGATAAATTTATAAAAGCATTATTACTTCGAACCTAAATCATTTAATCAACTATAAAATGTAATATTTACCTATTAAATTATTTGAATTCAATTAAAGTCTCAAATTATATTTATTTTCGTATCTATAATATGAATTATTTTAATATTTCACAAATTAGGTAATTACTGCATCATCATTGTGTCATAAAAAAATTAAATTATTTAACGTCTAAAAATTATAAATAAAATACTATTATATAGGAAATCGTATTATATTTTTGATGAATATTTATAATCGAATTTATCTTATGTAAAACCGAATATTAATTTTTTTGTAATTATAATTTGATTTTAACTCTTTTAAGTCTTCTTTGAATTAAATAATAATAAATGACCTAATATAAACCAAGTGGACCTAAATGATAATAATTTATTCCTAAGGTTGTTTTTGGTTGAGATACACTTGTCCAATTGAATATGGACATGTGTTAGGGTAATATTAATATCATTTTTACCGTTAATTACCCTATTTACTTTTAACCGTGGTAAATAAATGTTTAAAGTTTCTATTAAAAAAAATTTCATCTTATTGAACCACATTTTACTCCTTCATATTAACCGTGTCTCTTGGATTTTCAAAATTCCACTCACCGAAGTGGTAAAATTATGTTTTATGTGAATTTCTAAATTCTCCTAGGAGGTGGGTAAAAGACGGTGAAAAGTTCAATAAAATTTTTATATATCTACAATTATTATAAAATAACTCCAATGAATTACAATGATATTATATAATTATTATGTACCTATTTTTATATAAATCAATTTAAATAAAATAAATAATTATTTAAATAAAAAATGGGTTTTAACTAATAACTTAGTGTTTTTCACTATTTATCAAAAATTGATGTTTTCAGAAAAATACCACAAATTCAGCCTATTCTATAATTGATATTATGAATTCAAAAATGATGTATATTTCACCAAATTCAAAACATATAAGTTTCATTAATTAATTTAAAATCTAATTCCTCTCATCAAAACAAATAACATGTTTTTAAGAAATAATAACTACCAAAAGATTGACAGTAGCTTATGTCCAGTTTAAATGTGAAATTATGTCTAATTACCAACATTGGATTAAATGGTAAAACAATAATCTAATTATACTTAAAAATCACTCAAATTAATAATTTATCACTATTAATTATTTCTATTAAAAAATTTGTTTTTATTTAATATTTAGTTATTTTCACTATTCATCAAAATATGAAAGTTATCGGAAAAGTACCAAAAAATCACCATAAGCCAATTTCGATACTAAGAATCGAAAAATGATGTTTAGTTTGAATGATAAATTTTATTAAATTTCAAAAAGTTGGTATTACTATTCTTATGGCAAGTTTGATTGGTTGTGGTGTGTTAGAACTCGATGTTGCGTATAACACATGCTATTATATTATTCAAAGATAAGTGTACCGTGAAAGCATGGGGTGTTACATTCTCCCCTCCTTCAATAAATTGTGTCCTCACAATTTATTCTCAATACTGGAAACTTGGGGTTGACATTTCAAAATATCAGAGTTGAAATCCCACATCGAAAAATGGATTAATGAAGCCTCTATTTAAAATAAAGAGTGATAAGTATAAAGGTTACTGAAAATAACACATACAAGGGTTCCATGTAGGAAAACATGGATATGGAATAGAAATTTAACCATCAATATCTGATGGAGAGTGGTAGAGAACATGGCTATGAAAAGGCTAACAATTACAAAGCCATAAATGTTTGATGATCTAAGGTACCATCTAGAATAATGTTTTTGTTCTAAGTTCCTTTTCTTAGTGTTGTGGAATTTATTTATGAGATTAGAAAATATTATAAGGAGATATACTTACATTATAATTAGTGTTTTATCCATTAATAAATTTCTACCACACACTCATCTTTCAACCCCAAACATAATACAACTCAAAAATACTCTATTTATCCTAATCGTATAGGGTTCCAAATATAATGAATTTATAATTCACATATCAGACACAATAAAAAAAGAAACTATATTATACAATCTAGGGACTTCACATAGTCTAGTGGTACGTGATAAATCCCAATGGCACTATGGTTGTGGGTTTGATTCCCGCATCTCTGTCCGACGCGAAGGGTTGCCACATGGTCTGCCTGTTGTCCTTTTATAAAAGTCCAAAAATAACCATTCAAACTTAATCCATTCAAACCATTAGAATTTTCCAAGTACTAATATCCAAACTCACAGTCCAAAATTCAAAAGGATGTTAAACACAATGAAGATCCTTTTTTCCATGTAATAACATGTTAACACCTTCATCACGTATTACTTTAAAACATGGTCACATCTTGAATTACCATAAAACCTTATTGATTACTTTCATTCTACCTTATTCTTTATAGAATACTGGATATACTCCTTCTATCCAAAAATGTTGTTAATCAGTTTCATGGTAGTCAATAATATCAAATATAATTTATTCAAATCAACCATCTCTTATTCCAAAATCACTACCTCATTAACGGGACCATATTAATGATTACCTTTCCTTCAACCATGTATTTTCAAAAAAATTGTAGGTTACAATTAATTCACTTTTCGTAGAACCATATAATCTCAAATCCATATTAAAATAGTACTGGCGTACAATCCTAATTTATCACCATAATTCACGTAACTAGTATACTGTTAATACAACACTCAAATAAAATGATTCTATAATAACAACATAAGAACACTAGTCATCACTCTCCATCTGAGGTAGTATCATAACTTGATTATTATCCAAAGCATCATTTGTTTCATACTCTGATGATTTGGAAATTGGTTTGCATAGTGTCTGAACTCCTGGCAGATGAAGCATTGTACATTTGAAAACTTTTTCTTACCCTTGCAATCACGTACTTGGTGTCCTTTTTCTCCACACTTATAAAAAAACGCCCATTCCCTTCAAGCATTTACCAAGGTGATTAATTCCACATTTATCACATATTAAGAAATCCTTCTTTCCCTTATTCTCATTATACATATTTCTTTCTACCATCCTTTTCTTCTCTGGCTTCCCTTCAAACCCATAGGACTCAGAGAATTCTTTACTTATTTTATTAACACATAATATTTTTTCTTCATATGATGATAATACGTGGGATAATATTTCCCTTCTAAAATATGTCTTAATACCATGAAAGATATGATCCTTCATAATCCTTCGATCATGCGTATGCTGGAGTTCTCTTTCCTTCTACTAGGTTCCATTTTTAAATAATGGCATACAATAGATTAGTTTATGAATAAAAATACCTAATACCAAACTTTTAAAACACTTAACATACATTAAACAGTTTGTAGATATAATCCATAATCGTAAAAAAAAATTCTTTTAGGAAGTATATAATCATAAACCCATCATAATGGTTTGTAAATAAAATGATTATTACCCTAAGCATATCCCCCAAGAGTTTCGTAACCAAGAGTATAGCAAGGCCGGTTGTCGTGCACCAGTTCTCATTCGAGTCTAGCTCAAAGCGGTGTTTTCAGGTTTTACCCCTAGGTACATCTGTGCCAGAGCCACCTATACCTTCTCGTATCCATGTAGGGATGTATTTCTCAGAAAACTCCCAAAATATCTACAATACCCAAATTCTAGGAAGTTATTATATAATAATCATAAAATTCTATCTTAGGGTAATGTGATCTAATTAGTGATTATCAAAATCTAGTTTCCAATGATATTGCTAAACATACTCTGATACGAACTGTAATTCCCCAAACCAAGTTACCTAGAGTCGGTGCATTATTTTTATACATTGGAATGATTACAAGGAATAAACTCCCGTAGGACCGATCAATTTAGCAGTCTTGGAAAATAGATTACATACATTAACATTACATTACAATTTGAAACATAAAATAAAGCATAGAAAGTTCTTTGAGATTTCTATTTTTCCCTGTATCTTAACCCTACATATCAATCATAATACACTTCTTGGAATCTTGGGAAAATAAAACAGAAGAAAGGGGTGACCTCAGATGCTCAGTAAGGGTAAATAATTTTGCGGAAGCTATAAACTCATTGAGGAAAGAAGGGTAATAAAAAAAACGCCCTTTAAAACATAAACATGAACATAATATGGTAAAAATAAATGAAACAATACCATTTAAACATACACATGGATATTCTACTAGTCGAATAATCTCATATAATAACTAGTTTCATAATGATGGAATTCCTAATGTCGGGCATCATTACCACATAGTCAAGGCACTGTGCCAAGACTACAAATAAAATTTTTGTCATGGCCTCGTTCCAAAACACTAGTTTGTCTCATGAGACCTACTAATGCATCGAGGATCTATAGCGGGCTCCAACCGTCACTTACTAAGTCCACTGCATTCCACATATGAATTGTTGAAACATAACATAAACATTCATATTAAAACTGGGATATAAAATATCAATAATTAATCATAAACCATGAATGTTATAAAAATAGAAGATCCTTAGTCAATCATATCATAACTCATTCAATACAATAAGGAATATTGTATTATAATAAATCAACCTCTATCAAAAATAATATCCATTATAGGATGCTGACATATTGAAAATGATGAGTAAAACTTTTTGAGAGAAATATCCTTTTTGTAAAACCATTTAAAATTCACTCATTTATAAAGAATGAAATTCAAAATTGATTTTTGAATCAAACTGTCCCATACAACTTTGAAACTTTTGAAATGAATTATCATTTCAAAACATTCATGTCCATATAAATAAATACTTAAAATCATTTTGAAAACATAGACCTTAACTAAAAAGAATTAGAAAGAAAAATCATTAAATAATTTAAAATTCTGATCTTGATAAAGGGTAACTTTAATAAATCCTTAAAATATTTATTTTGAAATCATTATTATGAAAAATGGACATGGATGAAAAAAAATTCCCAGTAAATACTTACACATAAACAATCTCAGTTAATAATGAGATTGAGAAATTAACCCTTACATTGCACTTTCCTTTAGTCAAGGGTACGTTTAACCTCATGTATGAAGATCATATTATGTTATTAAATTATACCAGAACCATATTAATATTTATGATATCATACATGATTCATTTATGACTTTATACTACCCATTTAATAATAATGTCCATGTTAAATTAACATTTCAGGTAATAATCACATTCTTTATCGTATGTGTTTTTACATGTAACTCTGGATTGTATCATTTAGATCATGATTAAAATATTTCCAGAATATAAAAAATGTTAAATATATAATATATATTTAGAATATAAATATGTATAATATAAATATATATGAAATGGAAAACACCGTTAATGGAAACGGTAGTCCATACGTACGCATAAACGATGTTTCTGTTTTCATACAGTATTTAACGAAAGTAAGTGAATAAGATATATATAAGTACATAAAAATTATATATATAAATATATTTATATCTCCAGTAGAATTATTATGTCATATATTACATACTTATTAGTAATATATATTTTTATAATGGTCGATAAATGGTGATCTTGGAAATGAATCTCATCACGTCATGGAGACGGTAATCCGTACGTACGCACGAGCGAAAATATCATTCTTTTGATATTAAAATAATATATAATAGGATGTTAAATCATATATACAGAATCCTTATAATGTTATATTTATTATTTATATCAAATACATATCATTATTGTACCCATCCAAATAATAATGTATTGAAAACAATTACACCACGACGTGGAGACGGTAAGACATACGTACGCACGTATGGTGACATGTCATTCTAGGGATGGATAGAACACTGAATATGGTTGTAACATATTTATAATAACATAAAATTATATTGGAAATACTGGATTTATTATTTTATAATAGGAATAATAAAATAAATATGAAGTTGATGAAGAAAGGAACTTGAAAGAGGATGGTGAAAAAATTACCACTTCTTTGGGTTCTTCCATTTGATTTGATCCAGATATCTATTTACGATTGCTTTATTATCAAACTAAGGCCTCTAGGTTGAAGTGATGTAATTTGGGAGGAAATTTGGGCAGGTTTTGGCTATACGAAAAGCTTTGATGGTGTGAATAATTGGATAGAAGTGGTGTCCATTTATAAGGGGGTGGAGGGGCCCTTTAGAAAAATTTAAACTATTAATTTATAATAAATTTATATTCGTTTTCTAATTTCTCCAAAGTGGATTAATAAAATTATAATTTTGGGATGGGTCGAAATCATTTCAACTAATAGATTTTAGATAGGTTTGCGTCATTATATTAACCTTATCTTTTAATTTTAACTCTTAGTTAATTAGTTTGACACTTACCATGTCACTATGTATTTTTATATTATATAGTTAATAAACATACTATATACAACCAAGAGACCCCAAAGTCGTCCATTAATTATACTTTAATCATGATATAATTCTTCTGGTCGAACATTTTATTTTTAGGAATGATATATCAATTAATAATATAATATTTGTTTTAATAACTCTGTTTTGTCAATTTTGACACTATTGGGTATTTTGTTTTTGATAAAATCATAAAAGCATTATTACTTCGAAAAAAAATCATTTAATCAACTATAACATGTCATATGTACCTATGAAATTCTTGGAATTCATTAAAAGTCTCAAATTATATTTATTTGGGTATTTATAATATCAATTATTTTAATATATCACTAATAAGGTAATTACTTCATCATCATTGTGTCACAAATAAATTGAATTATTTAATATCTAAAAATTATAAATAAAATACCATTATTTAAGAAATCTTATTAGCTTTATAATTATATTTACAATAGAATTAATATTATGTATAACCCTATATTTAAAATTTTTTTTTAATTAATCTTTGATTTTAAATCTTTTAACTCTTCTTTGAATTAAATAATAATAAATGTTATAATCTAATCCAAGTTGACCTAAATGATAATATATTATTCCTAAATATGTTTTAGGTCGATATACACTTGTACAGTGGAATTAGGTCATGTCTTGAGGTAATATTAATATCATTTTTACCCTTAATTACACAATTTACATTTTACCTTGGTAAATAAAAGTAAAAAGTGTATATTCACCAAAAAATATTTTCATCTTATTGAACCACATTTTACTCCTTTATATTAACCATTCCTCTCAGATATTTTAAATTCCACTCACAGAAGTGGTAAAATTATGTTTTATGTGAATTTCCTAATTATCCTAGGAGGTGGGTAAAAGACGGTCAAAAGCTCAATAAATTTTTTATATATCTAAAATTATTAAAAACTGACTCTTATGAATTAAAATGAAATCATAAAAGTATTATGTATTAATTTTGACATAAATTAATTTAAATAAAATAAATAATTATTTAAATAAAAAATCGGTTTTAATCAATAACTCAGTGTTTTTCATTATTCATCAAAAATTGATGTTTCTCAAAACAATTCCAAAAACTCAGCCTAAGCTCTATTTGATATTATGAATTCAAAAATGATTTCTATTTCACAAAATTAAAAACATATATGTTGAATTATTTAATTTAAAAATTAATTCATGTCGTCAAAACAAATAGCATGTTTTTAAGAAATAATAACTACCAAAAGATTGACAATTGCTTATGTCCGCTTTAAATGTGAAATTATGTCCAATGACCAACAATGGATTAAATGGTAAATCTATAATCTAATTATAATTTAAAATCACCCAAATTCATAACTTATCACTATTAATTATTTTGATTAATAAGGTTGTTTTTAATTAAAATTTAGTAATTTTCACTATTCACAAAAATATGAAACTTATCAGAAAAGTACCAAAAATTCACCCTAAGCTAATTTAGATATTCCGAATCGAAAAATGAAGTTCATTTTGAACAATAAAATATATAAAATTTCAAAAAGTGGGTATTACTATTCCTAATGGCTAGTTTGATTGGCTGTGGTGTGTTAGAACACGACGTTGCGTATAGCACACGCTATTGTATTATTCAAAGAGAAGTGTACCATGAAAGCTTGGGGTGTTACACCATCCCCTACTATGGTACTGTGGTGCATTGGAAGATGATGTATTCCGGAACACGGGTAATGGTAAGTCTTATCATTTCAAGTGTTTCGTGGTGATTTTTAAGAGATTTCATGGTGCTTGGAACTTGGTGCTTGGTGTGGAGCTGTGGAGTGTGTCCTATCTTACATAGACCTCTTGTTTAGTCTTCTACATGGTACTATGATCTTGTGATTGATGGTTTTGGTATGATGAGTTGTATAGTTTTTTGGTTGTATTGTGGAGAAAAATAGTTGTATTTTTTAATACATATTGGGTTCCTATTCGACATGTATCCTTTGGGTTTGGTTGGTTGTTTAATTTTAAAAGGGAAAATCATTATCCAGATTCGATTAAAGCCCCCAACATTTATTTCTAGCCTTTTGAACTTTGGGAATGTCTATTAAGTCCAAGTATCACTCCTCCACCATCTAAAGCCAATGGTATGGGTAGGGTGTTACAAGTGGTATCAGTTTGTTCGGCCCTTGTCTTTCGGGTGAAAGTAGTTGTTCAGTTCTTTGGAATTAATAATTGGTCTTGGTTTTGACATCCGTTCATGGTTTATTCCTCGAGTTGGGATGGTTTCAAGCCTTATGATTGTTGGAACATGGAACTTATACCTTAAAAGGATATATCTAACCCTTTTTTGCTAAACATAAAGTCACCATGTAGTTGGGTAAATAAGTGTTTGAAGGAACTTATAAGAATTGAAAATCTCATTATCGTGGGTGTATCCAATGAGATGAGCATGACATGCATGGTAGAAATGACTTCCCTCTGGGATGCATATTTCATTCGGGTAAAATGATTTGTGTTTTTATATGAATGTGTGAATTCTCAAAAATTTAAATTGGGTTTCAAAATGGAAGGATTTTAAGACTGGAAACTTGTTGAATTTTGAAAATGTGTTGATTTTCAAAACATAGTGGATTTTTCAGAATAGTGAAACATGAAAAATTTGTGAACATGCGGAAATCCATGTTGTGATTTTTGTAATGTAATTTAACTTTAATTTATAAGTCATGTTTGGTTAATATAGAAAGTCTTATGGTTGTTTTTGAATGAATATAAATGGCACCAGGTAGGCGTCGAAGAGACGAACTGTAGGAGGATACTGAAAATGTGGTTGCACCTGAGCCTCATCTGAACTAGTAGCTAGTGAAAATTATAGTTCATGCTCTCCAATCTGTGAAAAGTGGAAATAATGCAGATGAACCAGGGTACATGGATCATGCGGTTCAATTTCCAAAGTAGAATACACCCATATTTAGGGTTGATGTGGAGCCAAAAACGTTAGAAGAATGGTTGAAAATAATGAACAAGATCCCTATATTATAGGGATCACCGGTAGAGTTGAAATTGATGTTAGCCACATATACATTAGAAGATATTTCCCATCAATGGTGGGATTTGGCAGTCTGGGATGGAATATACCAAGGTATGACATTGGATGGATTTGAGGAATTGTTTAACAAATAATTCTACCCTCATATTTTGAAAATTCAGCAAACAATGGATTTCTTCCATTTGAAGCTGGTGAATCTTTCTATAATGGAGAATGCGGCTAAAATTATGGACTTAGTGAGTTTTTCACCATATATGTTGGGTATAACATAAATGAATGCTTGTATCATCGAAGCTGGTTTGAGGCATGTCATGTAGTCCAAGATAGCAGTGTTGTGTATAAGTAATTATACAGAGATGGTGAATAGAGCCTCAGTGGCTGAAATGGATCTCTTTGGGGATAACAGTGGAGGAAGTGTATTTGTACCAATGGGTAATTGTGGTAACTCAACTCTGGGATTAAGAGGAAGAGGGAAACTTATTTTTAGGGTGGGAGTATGGCTTAGAATCCAATAAAAGGATCAGTAAATCTTCCTCCAAAGCCTCATGGTAAAACTGAATGTTTTCAGTGTGGTTCTATGAACCAAATTAAGTAGGATTGTATGGAATATCCTCTAACATGTAATAATTGAAAGAATATGGGACATATTTAGTTGTATTATTAGAATGCTCTGTGGTCGGGTGCCCGTGACACTACTCAGGGATCACATGGGTTGTATGCCTCAATGGGACAAGGGTAGCAGTATACGCCTTGTCAGCAGGGCCATGTCAGTCATGGGGATTATGGGAACACCATGACTCCTCAGCAGGTAAAGTATTAGAAAGTAATCAATGAAAAGAGTGTGTTAAGAAATCCATTATTTGGAGCTGAAAGTGTTGTAGTGGATGATCAGACGGGACCATCCACTGTGCGAGGTACAATTCTTATGAATTCTATGTTGTTTTAAGTGTTGATTGATACGGGTGCATCCCATTCTTTAATTTTGTTTTCTCATTGTTGATTTTTTTCGTTTAATGGTGGAAATGATGCATATAGTTCTTAAACATCAAACTCCTCATGGGGGGAAATGAGTGTCACGCCTTCATGTTTTGATAATGTTGTGTAGTGGTGGATAAGGTCAAGTAAATGTGGGATTCCTCAGTTCCTGAGATTAATGTGTACAATATAATCTTGGGAATGTATATTTTTATGATGTTTAAGACCCACATTGAGTGTTATGCACGAACGGATAGTTTTGTGATAGATTATGGTGCTAGAAATTTCTTTAGGGGGAGAAGAAAGAGAAAAAGGGTGCAAAAGGCTTCTTACAACCAGCGGTTGGAACGATATCATACCTGTTAGCAGCATTTTCGTTGGAAACAGTGGAACGTGATGAAAAGTTTGTTTCTAAAATATTATTGGGTCAGTTTATGAATGTTTTTCCCAAAGAAATTTCAGGGTTAGCACCTGTGAATGAAGTTGAGTTTATGATTAATCTCTTTCTGAGGCCTAGTCATATCTTTATCCAATCTAATCTGATGCCACTACCAGAATTATAGGAATTTAATGTGCAATTGTAATAGTTAGAGAACAAAGGTCTTATCCAAACTAGTATATCTCCATGGGAATTGACATTGTTGTTTTTTAAAAATTAGGATGGAACATTTTGGTTATGCGTCGGCTATCGTAGACTAAATCATGTTATGATAAAGAGTCGATATCCACTTCCGTGTATCGATGTTTATTTTAACCAGTTGAGGAGAGATCAATATTTATCCAAGATTGAATTATATTTGGGATATCATTAATTTCGGGGGAGAAAATAGGATATTCCAAAACCTGCTTTAAGAAGTAAATATGGACATTATTAGTACGTGGTTATGACCTTTGGCCTAACAAATGCACCAACGATATTTATGGAATTGATGAATTTAATATTTTAGAGATATCTGGATTTTTTCGTTGTGTTATGTGTGGATGATATATTGGTCTTTTTGAGGACAACGATGAATCATGAACAACTCTTGACAATCGTGTTTGGGATCTTGAGGGATCATCAGTAGTATGACAAATTGTCTATGTTTTACTTTTGGATGCAAGATGTTCCTTTCCATGTCCTTGTTATTTCTGAAAGGGGTGTTCTTGTTGACCCATAAAATATAAAGGCTATTATTTCTTGGTAATATCCAATGAATCACATTAAGATATAGTGTTTCCTAGGTCTAGTTGGGTTTTATTGGCATTTTTTTCATGATTTCTCATGATTTTATTCACCGATTATAGCTTTGACAAGGATGAATGTACCATTACAATTGAAAGAGAAGTGTTAGAAACGTTTTAATGAACAAATTTGCTGCATTAAATCAGCATCAATATTGGTTTTTCTAGAACCAGAGAAAGGGTATGTGGTGTATTGTGACACATCGAGATCAGGGCAGGGGACTTTTCTCATGAAATGAGATCATGTATTTCCTTATTCCTCATAGAAGTTGAGGTTTCATGAGAAAAACTACCAACACATGATTTAGAGTTGGTGACAATATTTTATGGATTGAAAATATACTTTCATTGTCACTTCAATGAGAAATTAATGGTTTTTACCAACCATAATAGTTTAAAGAATATTTTCTCACAAATGGATTTGTACATGAGACAAAAAAGATGGATTTACTATCATTAGATTTTTGTTGTTGACTTTGTGTACACACTGGGTATGGGAAATTCGGTGGCATATGCATTAAGGAGAAATTTATATTCTCCTATGGTGAAACATGAATCAGATCAGTGGCAGTTGATGTTAGTCATAGCTAACATACGGTTGGAATTTAGGATCAGGGTGATAGAGAGACATTTATTTTTGGTTGATTGGATCCTAACATGGTTGGGTTAGTAAAGGACACACATTTTTCTGACTCATAAGGTTTGTTATGTATCTATTTTTATATAAATTAATTTAAATAAAATAAATAATTATTTAAATAAAAAATGGGTTTTAACCAATAACTTAGTGTTTTTCACTATTTATAAAAAATTGATGTTTCTCAGAAAAATACCAAAAATTCAGCCTAAGCTATAATTGATATTATGAATTCAAAAATGATGTCTATTTCACCAAATTCAAAACATATAAGTTTCATTAATTAATTTAAAATTTAATTCCTGTCGTCAAAACAAATAACTTGTTTTTAAGAAATAATAACTACCAAAAGATTGACAGTAGCTTATGTCCAGTTTAAATGTGAAATTATGTCCAATTACCAACATTGGATTAAATGGTAAAACTATAATCTAATTATACTTTAAAATCCCTCAAATTCATAATTTAACACTATTAATTATTTCTATTAAAAAAATTGTTTTTATTTAATATTTAGTAATTTTCACTATTCATCAAAATATGAAAGTTATCAGAAAAGTACCAAAAAATCACCCTAAGATAATTTCGATACTAAGAATAGAATAATGACGTTCATTTTGAATGATAAAATTTATTAAATTTCAAAAAGTTGGTATTACTATTCTTATGGCTAGTTTGATTGGTTGTGGTGTGTTAGAACTCGATGTTGCGTATAACACATGTTATTATATTATTCAAAGAGAAGTGTGTCGTGAAAGCATGGGGTGTTACATTCTCCCCTCCATCAATAAATTGTGTCCTCAAAATTTATTCTCAATACTGGAAACTTGGGGTTGACATTTCAAAATATCAGAGTTTAAATACCACATCGAAAAATGGATTAATGAAGCCTCTATTTAAAAAAAAGAGTGATAAGTATAAAGGTTACTGAAAATAACACATACAAGGCTTCCATGTAGGAAAACATGGATATGGAATAGAAATTTAACCATCAATATCTGATGGATAGTGGTAGAGAACATGGTTATGAAAAGGCCAATAATCACAAAGCCATAAATGTTTGATGATCTAAGGTACCATCTTGAACAATGTTTTTGTTCTAAGTTCCTTTTCATAGTGTTGTGGAATTTATTTATGAGATTGGAAAAAATTATAAGGAGATATACTTACTTTATAATTATTGTTTTATCCATTAATAAATTTCTACACCACACTCATCATTCAATCCCAAACATAATACAACTCAAAAATACTCTATTTATCCTAATAGTATAGGGTTCCAAATATAATGAATTTCTAATTCACATATCAGACACAATAAAAAAAGAAACTATATTATACAATCAAGGTACTTCATGTAGTCCAGTGGTAGGTGATAAATCCCAATGGCACTGTGGTTGTGGGTTTGATTCCAGCATCTCTGTCCGACGCGAATGGTTTCCACACAGTCTGCATGTTGTCCATTTACAAAATTCCAAAAATAACCATTCAAACTTAATTCATTCAAACCATTAGACTTTTCCAATATACTAATCTCCAAACTCACAGTCCAAAATTCAAAATGATTTTAAACACAATGAAGATCCGTTTTTCATGTAATAACATGTTAACACCTTCATCAGGTATTATTTTAAAACATGGTCACATCTTGAATTACCATGAAACCTTATTGATTATTTTTATTCTCCCTTATTCGTTGTAAAATACAGGATATACTCCTTCTATCCAAAAATCTTGTTAATCTGTTTCATGGTAGTCAATAATATCACATTTAATTTATTCAAATCAACCATCTCTTATTCCAAAATCACTACCTCATTATCGGGACCATATTAATGATTACCTTTCCTTCAACCATGTATTTTCAAAAAAAATTGTAGGTTACAATTAAGTCACTTTTCGTAGAACCATATAATCTCAAATCCATATTAAAATAGTACTGTAGTACAATCCTTATGTATCACCATAATTCACGTAACCAGTATACTGTTAATACAACACTCATATAAAATGATTTTATAATAACAACATAAGAATAGTAGTCATTACTCTCCATCTGAGGTAGTATCGTAACTTGATTATTATCCAAAGCATCATTTGTTGTATACTCTGATGATTTGGAAATTCGTTTTCATAGTGTCTAAACTCCTAGCAGATGAAGCATTGTACATTTGAAAACTTTTTCTTACCCTTGCAATCACGTACTTGGTGTCCTTTTTCTCCACACTTATAAAATACTCCCATTCCCTTCAAGCATTTACCAAGGTGATTAATTCCACATTTATCACATATTAGAAAATCCTTCTTTCCCTTATTCTCATTATCCGTATTTCTTTCTACCATCCTTTTCTTCTCTGGATTCCCTTCAAATCCATAGGACTCAGAGAATTCTTTACTTATCTTATTAACACATAATATTTTTTCTTCATATGATGATAATACGTGGGATAATATTTCCCTTATAAAATATGTCTTAAGACCATGAAAGATATGATCCCTCATACTCCTTCGATCATGCGTAGGCTGGAGTTCTCATTCCTTCTACTGGGTGCCATTTTTAAATAATGGCATACAATAGATTAGTTTATGAAGAACAATACCTAATCCCAAACTTGTAAAACACTTAACATACATTAAACAGTTTGTGGATATAATCTATAATCATAAAAATGTATTCTTTTAGGAAGTATATAATCATAAACCCATCATAATGGTTTGTAAATAAAATGATAATTACCCTAAGCATATCCCCCGAGAGTTTCGTAACCAAGACTATAGCAAGGCATGTTGTCGTGCACCAGTTCCCATTCGAGTCTAGCTCAAAGCGGTGTTTGCGGGTTTTACCCCTAGGTACATCTGTGCCAGAGCCACCTATACCTTCTCGTATCCAGGTAGGGATGTATTTCTCAGAAAACTCCCAAAATATCTACAAAACCCAAATTCTAGAAAGTTATTATATAATAATCATAAAAAGTATATCTTAGGGTAATGTGCTCTAATTAATGTTTATCAAAATCTAGTTTCCAATGTTATTGCTAAACATACTCTGATACCAACTGTAATGCCCCAACCCAAGTTACCTAGAGTCGGTGCATTATTTTTATACATTAGAATGATTACAAGGAATCAACTCCCGAAGGACCGATCAGTTTAGCAGTCTTGGAAAATAGATTACATACATTAACATTACATTACAATTTGAAACATAAAATAAAGCATAGATAGTTCTTTAATATTTCTATTTTTCCCTATAGATTAACCCTGCATATCAATCATAATACACTTCTTGTAATCTTGGGAAAATAAAACAGAAGAAAGGGGTGACCTCAGATGCTCAGTAAGGGTAAATAATTTTGCGGAAGCTATAAACTCTTTAAGGAAAGAAGTATAATAAAAACAACAGCCTTTAAAACATAAACATGACCATAATATGGTAAAAATAAATGAAACAATACCATTTAAACATACACATGGATATTCTAATAGTCTAATAATCACATATAATAACTAATTTCATAATGATGGAATTCCTAATGTCGGACATCATTACCACATAGTCAAGGCAATGTGCCAAGACTACAAATAAAATTTTTGTCAGGGCCTCGTGCCAAGACACTAGTTTGTCTCATGAGACCTACTGATGCATCGAGGAGCTATAGCGGGCTCCAACCGTCACTTACTAAGTCCACTTCATTCCTCAAATGAATAGTTGAAACATAACATAAACATTCATATTAAAACTAGGATATGAAATATCAATAATTAATCATAAACCATGAATGGTATAAAAATAAAAGATCCTTAGTCAAGTATATCATAACTCATTCAATACAATAAGGAATATTGTATTACAAAAAATCAACCTCTATCAAAAATAATATCCAGTAGAGGATGCTGACATAGTTGAAAATGATGAGTAAAACTTTTTGAGAGAAATATCCTTTTTGTAAAATCATTTAAAATTCACTCATTTATAAAGGAAGTAATTTAAAAGAGATTTTGAATCAAACTGTCCCATACAACTTTGAATCTTTTGAAATGAATTATCATTTCAAAACATTCATGTCCATATAAATAAATACTTAAAATAATTTTGAAAACATAGACCTTAACTAAAAAGAATTAGAAAGAAAAATCATTAAATAATTTAAAATTCTGATCTTGATAATGGGTAACTTTAAAAAATCCTTAAAAGATTTATTTTGAAATCATTATTATGAAAAATGGACATGGATGAAAAAAATTTCCCAGTAAATACTTACACATAAACAATCTCAGTTAATAATGAGATTGAGGAATTAACCCTTACATTGCACTTTCCTTTAGTCAAGGGTACGTTTAACCTCATGTATGAAGATCATATTATGTTATTAAATTATACTAGAACCATATTAATATTTATGATATCATACATGAATCATTTATGACTTTATACTACCCATTTAATAATAATGTCCATGTTAAAATAACATTTCAGGTAATAATCACATTCTTTATCGTATGTGTTTTAACATGTAACTCTGTATTGTATCATTTAGATCATGATTAAAATATTTCCAGAATATAAAAAATATTAAATATATAATATATATTTATAATATAAATATGTATAATAGAAATATATATGAAATGGAAAACACGGTTTATGGAAACGGTAGTCCGTACGTACGCATAAACGATGTTTCTGTTTTCATATAGTATTGAACGGAAGTAAGTGAATAAGATATATGTAAGTACATAAAATATTTTATATATAAATATATATATATATCTCCAGTAGAATTATTATGTCATATATTACATACTTATTAGTAATATATATTTTTATAATGGTCGATAAATGGTGATCTTGGGAATGAATCTCATCACGTCATGGAGACGGTAATCCGTACGTAAGCACGAGCAAAAATATCATTCTTTTGATATTAAAATAATATATAATAGGATGTTATATCATATATACGGATTCCTTATAATTTTATATTTATTATTTATATCAAATACATATCATTATTATGCCCATCCAAATAATATTGTATTGAAAACAATTACACCATGACGTGGAGACGGTAAGCCGTACGTACGCACGTATGGTGACATGTAATTCTAGGGATGGATAGAATACTGAATATGGTTGTAACATATTTATAATAACATCACATTATATTGGAAATACAGAATTTAGTATTTTATAATAGCAATAACAAATAAAGATGAAGTTGATGAAGAAAGGAACTTGAAAGAGGTTGGTGAAAAAATTACCACTTCTTTGGGTTCTTGCATTTGATTTGATCCAAATATCTATTTAGGTTTGCTTTATTATCAAACTAAGGCCTATAGGTTGAAGTGATGGAATTTGGGAGGAAATGTGGGCAGGGTTTGGCTATACCAAAAGGCTTTGATGGTGTGAATAATTGGATAGAAGTGGTGTCCATTTATAAGGGGGTGGAGGGGCCCTTTAGAAATATTTAAAGTATTAATTTATAATAAATTTATATTCAGTTTCTAATTTCTCCAAAGTGGATGAATAAAATTATAATGTCGGGATGGGTCGAAATCATTTCAACCAATAGATTTTAGATAGGTTTGGGTCATTATATTAACCTTATCTTTTAATTTTAACTCTTAGTTAATTAGTTTGACACTTACCATGTCACATTGTATTTTTATATTATATAGTTAATAAACATACTATATACAACCAAGAGACCCCAAAGTCGTCCATTAATTATACTTTAATCATGATATAATTCTTTTGGTCGAACATTTTATTTTTAGGAATGATATATCAATTAATAATATAATATTTGTTTTAAAAACACTTTTTTGTCAATTTTGACACTATTGGGTATTTTCTTTTTGATAAAATCATAAAAGCATTATTACTTCGAACCAAAATCATTTAATCAAATATAACATGTCATATTTACCTATTAAATTCTTTGAATTCATTATAAGTCTCAAATTATATTTATTTGGGTATTTATAATATCAATTATTTTAATATTTCACTAATAAGGTAATTACTTCATCATCATTGTGTCACAAATAAATTGAATTATTTAATATCTAAAAATTATAAATAAAATACCATTATGTAGGAAATATTATTAGATTTATAATTAATATTTACAATCGAATTAATATTATGTATAACCCTATATTTAAAATGTTTTGTTAATTAATCTTTGATTTTAACTCTTTTAACTCTTCTTTGAATTAAATAATAATAAATGTTCTAATTTAATCCAAGTTGACCTAAATGATAATATATTATTCTTAAAGATGTTTTAGGTCGATATACACTTGTACAATAGAATTAGGACATGTCTTGGGGTAATATTAATATCATTTTTACCCTTAATTACCCTATTTACATTTTACCTTGGTAAATAAAAGTAAAAAGTGACTATTCACCAAAAATTATTTTCATCTTATTGAACCACATTTTACTCCTTCATATTAACCATGCCTCTCATGTCACGAACCAACCCGGATCAACCCTTAACCGATCACCCGAACCGGTCCGCGACATGGCCCGAGTGATCGGTTCAGGGTCGACCCGGGTTAGTTCGTGACAAAATGGTATCAGAGGCAGGTCAGCTCCTGAGCGGACCTTGTTTTTCAGATCTCCCATTGTTAGCTGGGATTTTCATGGTAGAAGTTGTATGATTATCGGGACTTGAGGCATACGGACGAGAAGGACGTCATGAACCCTTGCTTGTTCCGAACCTCGGGTTACCATCAGATGTTTGGGTTGTCGATGTGTTTTGATTCTTATGGTTTGTTTGGTATTGGGAAATGAAATGAGAGTTAGGAAAGTGACCTCTGTGAGCTCACATGGTCTGGCAATCCATGTGGTGCTAGAGACTTTACCCTAGAATGCTCTTAGTGATGGTGGTGTGATTGCCGTATGGCTGCCAACCATATGTTCGAGTCACCCATCATCACTAGTTTCCCTCTAGTGATTCTTCTGGATTTTCCTTATTTCTTGAAAAAAATCGTTGTGAAAAGTGTTATTTTGGTATTTGAAATGACAATGACCATGTTTAACCCATCTTTTTGTTTTCTTGTTCCTTAGTGTTTTCCCCACGAAGGTTCGATGGATGCCCAAGGTGCAGCTTCAGGTGGTGCATCCTTAGAAAATCCTCCAGCTGCGCCTCCTGCAATACCCCCTCCCTCTTCTCTTAGTGCGGAACAAACTTCCACCGGTTGCGCCCAGTCTGATGACCACCTTGCAACAGCCCGTCTCCAGCTGCTCCCCCCTTCCGGCGTGCCTAGTCTCTAGTCCAGACCCCCCCTTCTGCCCGGTGTGCGCACAACTCTGGTCGAGCCTCTGTCCGGCTCATGCTCACCCCTCGGCCTGACCTGCACCGTGTCGCGCGCCCCGCCTCATACCGCTGCGTGCCCTCCCTGCTGGCCATGCCCCTTACCAGCCTCGCGGCTGACTCCCCCTTGCTTGTGCACCCTCTAGCGCGCCCCGCTTTTTACCTTCTATCTGGCCATCCCCCGTTGGTGCAACGTGCACGCTCTCCCGGCCATCTATCCTTTTTTCCAGTTCACGTCGCTGCCTTCTGACCGTCGCACAACCCCTTTGTCATCCCTCGATCATTGGGCGACGCATCGCAACCCCCCGGCTGCTTCGACCAGGTTTGTTGTCAGCCGCCCGAGTCTTTGCGCCGCCTTTGATGACGTCAGAGACCTTTCCAGTAAACCGCAACACCGCGCCCGACCTTTCACCATTTCGTGAGACCATGTTGGTCAAGGAAGGCCCCGCGCTGATCTCTTTGGCGACGTATTTCGGCGGTACTGTAGTCGTCGGCTTGCACGTACTTGTGCGCGAGTGTGAGACGCACCGCGTCATCATCGTAACCGAACTGCGAGTCGAGGTAGGTCCCCCACTGCACTTACCTTTAAATTTAGAATTTATTTATTGCTCGATGTTTTGTGAATTTTAATGAATTATAAATAATATTAGATAATAAAATTTTAAATGATTATTTAGTGTGAAAAGATCTGTTTATTTTATACCGAACACTTGGAACATTTTCTTGATGGGCGGACACCCGGTTTTGAAAGAATGCATGTTTGGCCTTAAAACATAATTCACGGCATTTCAAATGTACTTATAGATTTAAAGATAAATGACTTCTTCTGAACAAGTGTTTTGAGCTTTTTGAGAAATGAAGTTTTACTTTAAAATTGGCGAAGGCCCGTTTGGCACTTTAATAAAAATAGATTATTTTGGAAAACCCACTCGGGGGGGTGATATTTGGTGTGAGTTGTTTTCGTGAGCTGTATGTGATGTTGGTGCATCGTGACTACTTAATTTACATTGTGGATGCACCCCCTTTTTATTGCTTGTGATGACATGGGAACCTGGCATATTGAGTAAATTTTCCGAGAACGATTGCTGCACTAGTTTAGATTACGCACTGGCTAGTGGCCCCATAGCAGGGGAATACTGAGTTATTGCTGCTATGGGGATTGGGCCTCTCGGTTAGGCCATGGAGGGCTATGCCGGGCGTTAGGGCGTTATGACGTCATCAAGTTAGGGCATGCCTTCAGGATGAGTCAGATGTATAGTACGTTATGGATTGTTCACGATCTCCTAGGTTCGACCCATGTTTCCATTATTGTGTATTTGTGTGTGGAGGACGATCGAGAGGTCAAGTTCGGTTGTTGGCCTATGTGCGCCACTTTTCCCATTGCCCTTGGTATGTGTTGTGTGTTATGTGTGCTATGTGTGGTTTTCCTTTTTGGTTAATAACTAAAGTCTAGATTTCTAAATTGTTCGTAGAAAATTTTTTTAAAAATGAAATGTACTTATTGCATTCTAACACTAAACTTGTTTTAAAATTAAAAAGGGAAATGTACTGATACTTTTTTTAGAAATTAAAGTGTGTGTGTGTGTGAAAACCAATATTTTTGTATATTTAGTTCAAACCAGTAATTGGTAAACTCTTCATTTAAAGGTAGTGCATTGGGAATAGTTTGTTGGGCACGCCTACTGAGTTTTAATACTCACGCCTATAGTGTTTTCTTGTTTTTAGTTTTGTTGCAGGCTGGCTCGAGTTTGCTCGCCGTGGGCGAGAGTTAGTTGTGGTCTGGCGAGCGACTCTCAGAGTCGCGAGGTGTTTTTGGCCGAGACCAGGTTAGTGTGTTTTTGTTGGTCGTTCTTCCTTTTTCGTGTCATTTATTTTCCTTCCGCTGCTTTTTTTATTTATTTTTGCTGGGCGAAATCGTTCCCACTTGTCCTCTATTGATTCCCTGGTGCTTGTCGCCAGCCCGGGAGGATCGGGAATGCCTCTCGGGCCATGTCGTGGACCAGCTCGGTTGATCGGTTCAGGGTCGACCCGGGTTGGTTCGTGACATCTCAGATCTTTTAAATTCCACTCACAGAAGTGGTAAAATTAAGTTTTATGTGAATTTCTTAATTATCCTAGGAGGTGGGTAAAAGACGGTGAAAAGCTCAATAAACTTTTTATATATCTACAATTATTAAAAACTGACTCTGATGAATTAAAATGAAATCATATAAATATTATTTATTAATTTTGACATAAATTAATTATAAATAAAATAAATAATTATTTAAATAAAAAATCGGTTTTAATCAATAACTCAGTGTTTTTCACTATTCATCAAAAATTGATGTTTCTTAGAAAAATTCCAAAAACTCAGCCTAAGCTATATTCGATATTATGAATTCAAAAATTATTTCTATTTCACAAAATTAAAAACATATATGTTGCATTAATTAATTTAAAAATTAATTCATGTCGTCAAAACAAATAGCATGTTTTTAAGAAATAATAACTACCAAAAGATTGGAACTTGCTTATGTCCACTTTAAATGTGAAATTATGTCCAATGACCAACAATGGATTAAATGGTAAATCTATAATCTAATTATAATTTAAAATCACTAAAATCCATAACTTATCACTATTAATTATTTCGATTAAAAAAGTTGTTTTTAATTAAAATTTAGTATTTTTAACTATTCATCAAAATATGAAACTTATCAGAAAAGTACCAAAAATTCACCCTAAGATAATTTAGATATTCCGAATCGAAAAATGAAGTTCATTTTGAACAATAAAATATATAAAATTTCAAAAAGTGGGTATTACGATTCCTAACGGCTAGTTTGATTGGTTGTGGTGTGTTAGAACTCGATGTTGCGTATAGCACATGCTATTGTATTATTCAAAGAGAAGTGTACCATGAAAGATTGGGGTGTTCACTATCCCCTACTATGGTACTGTGGTGCATTGGAAGATGATGTATTCCGGAACATGGGTAATGGTAAGTCTTCTCATTTCATGTGTTTCGTGGTGATTTTTAAGAGAGGTCATGGTGCTTGGAACTTGGTGCTTGGTGTGGAGCTGTGGAGTGTGTCCTATCTTACATGGACCTCTTGTTTAGTCTTCTACATGGTACTATGATCTTCTGATTGATGGTTTTGGTATGATGAGTTGTATTGTTTTTTGGTTGTATTGTGGAGAAAAATAGTGGTATTTTATTAATACATATTGGGTTCCTATGTCGACATGTATCATTTGGGTTTGGTTGGTTGTTTAATTTTAAAAGGGAAAATCATTATCCATATTCGATTAAAGCCTCCAACATTTATTTCTAGCCTTTTGAACTTTGGGAATGTCTATTAAGTCCAAGTATCACTCCTCCACCATCTAAAGCCAATGGAATGGGCAGGGTGTTACAAGTGGTATCAGTTTGTTCGGTCCTTGTCTTTCGGGTGAAAGTAGTTGTTCAGTTCTTTGGAATTAATAATTGGTCTTGGTTTTGACATCCGTTCATGGTTTATTCCTCTAGTTGGGATGGTTTCAAGCCTTATGATTGTTGGAACATGGAACTTATACCATAAAAGGATATATCTAACCCTTTTTTTCTGAATATAAAGTCACCATGTAGTTGGGTAAATAAGTATTTGAAGGAACTTATAAGAATTGAAAATCTCATTGTCGTGGGTGTATCCAATGAGATGAGCATGACATGCATGGTAGAAATGACTTCCCTCTGGGATGCAAATTTCATTTGGGTAAAATGATTTGTTTTTTTATTTGAATGTGTGAATTCTCAAAAATTTAAATTGGGTTTCAAAATGGAAGGATTTAAAGACTGGAAACTTGTGGAATTTTGAAAATGTGTTGATTTTCAAAACATAGTGGATTTTTCATAATAGTGAAACATGAAAAAATTGTGAACTTGGGGAAATCCATGTTGTGATTTTTGTAATGTAATTTAACTTTAAATTATAAGTCATGTTTGGTTAATATAGAAAGGCTTATGGTTATTTTTGAATGAATATAAATGGCACCAGGTAGGCATAGAAGAGACGAACTGTAAGAGGATACTGAAAATGTGGTTGCACCTGAGCCTCAAGTGAACTAGTAACTAGTGAAAATTATAGTTCATGCTTTCCAAGCTGTGAAAAGTGGAAATAATGCAGATGATCTAGGGTACATGGATCACGCAGTTCAATTTCCAAAGTAGAATACACCCATATTTAGGGGTGGTGTGGAGCCAAAAACGTTAGAAGCATGGTTGAAAATAATGAACAAGATCCCTATATTATAGGGATCACCGGTAGAGTTGAAATTGATGTTATCCACATATACATTAGAAGATATTTCCCATAAATGGTGGGATTTGGCAGTCTGGGATGGAATATACCAAGTTATGACATTGGATGGATTTGAGGAATTGTTTAACAAATAGTTCTACCCTCATATTTTGAAAATTCAGCATACAATGGATTTCTTCCATTTGAAACTGTTGAATCTTTCTGTAATGGAGAATACGGCTAAAATTATGGACATAGTGAGTATTTCACTATATGTGTTGGGTATAACATAAATGAATGCTTGTATCATCGAAGCTGGTTTGAGGCATGTCATGCAGTCCAAGATAGCAGTGTTTTGTATAAGTAATTATACAGAGATGGTGAATAGAGCATCGGTGGATGAAATGGATCTCTTTAGGGATACCAGTGGAGGAAGTGTATTTGTACCCATGGGTAATTGTGGTAACTCAACTCTGGGATTATTAAGAAGAGGGAAACTTATCTTTAGGGTGGGAGTATGTCTTAGAATCCAATAAAACGATCAGTAAATCTTCCTCTGAAGCCTCCTGGTAAAACTGAATGTTTTCAGTGTGGTTCTATGAACCAAATTAAGCAGGATTGTATGGAATATCCTCTAACATGTAATAATTGAAAGAATATGTGACATATTTAGTTTTATTATTAGAATTCCATGTGTTCGGGTGCCCGTGATACTACTCAGGGACCGCATGGGTTGTATGCTTCAATGGGACAAGGGTAGGAGTATATGCCTTTTCAGTAGGGCCATGCCAGTCATGGGGATTATGGGAACACCCTGACTCCTCAGCAGGTAAAGTATTAGAAAGGAATCAAAGAAAAGAGTGTCTTAATAAATCCATTATTTGGAGCTGAAAGGGTTTTAGTGGATGATCAGACGGGACCATCCACTGTGCGAGGTACAATTCTTATGAATTCTATGTTGTTTTAAGTGTTGATTGATACGGGTGCTTCCCATTGTTTAATTTTGTTTTCTCATTTTTGATTTTATTAGTTTAATGGTGGAAATGATGCATATAGTTATTAAACATCAAACTCCTCATGGGTGGAAATGAGTGTCGCGCATTCATGTTTAGAGAATGTTGTGTAGTGGTGGATAAGGTCAAGTAAATGTGGGATTCCTCAGTTCCTGAGATTGATGTGTACAATATAATCTTGGGAATGGATATTTTTATAATGTTTAAAACCCACATTGAGTGTTATTCATGAACGGTTAGTTTTGTGATAGATTATGGTGCTAGAAATTTCATTAGGGGGAGAAGAAAGAGAAAAAGGGTGAAAAAGGCTTCTTAGAACCAGCGGTTGGTACGATATCATACCTGTTAGTAGCTTTATCGTTGGAAACAGTGGAAAGTGATGAAAAGATTGTTTCTAAAATATTATTGGGTCAGTTTATGAATGTTTTTACCAAAGCAATTTCAGGGTTACCACCTGTGAATGATGTTGAGTTTATGATTAATCTCTTTCCGAGGCCTAGTCATATCTTTATCCAATATAATCTGATGCCACTACCAGAATTATAGGAATTGAATGTGCAGTTGTAATAGTTAGAGAACAAAGGTCTTATCCAAACTAGTATATCTCCATGGGAATTGACATTGTTGTTTTTTAAAAATTAGGAGGGAACATTTTGGTTATGCATCGACTATCGTAGACTAAATCATGTTACGATAAAGAGTCGATATCCACTTCCATGTATCGATGTTTATTTTAACCAGTTGAGGAGAGATCAATTGTTATCCAAGATTGAATTATAGTTTTGATATCATTAATTGTAGGGGAGAAAATAGGATATTCCATAACCTACTATAAGAAGTAAATATGGACATTATGAGTACGTGGTTATGACCTTTGGCCTAACGAATGCACCATCGATATTTATGGAATTGATGAATTGAATATTTTAGAGATATCTGTATTTTTTCATTGTGTTATGTGTGGATGATATATTGGTCTTTTTTAGGACAACGGTGAATCATGAACAACTCTTGACGATCTTGTTTGGGATCTTGAGGGATCATCAGTTGTATGAAAAATTGTCTATGTTTTACTTTTGGATGCAAGATGTTCCTTTCCCTGTCCATGTTATTTCTGAAAGGGGTGTTCTTGTTGACCCATAAAATATAAAGGCTATTATTTCTTGGTAATATTCAATGAATCACTTTAAGATATAGTGTTTCCTAGGGCTAGTTGGGATTTATTGGCATTGTTTTCATGATTTCTCATGATTGTATTCATCGATGATAGCTTTGACAAGGAAGAATTTACCATTTCAATGGAATGAGATGTGTTAGAAACGTTTTAATGAACAAATTGGCTGCATTAAATCAGCATCAATATTGGTTTTTCTAGAACCAGAGAAAGGGCATGTGGTGTATTGTGACACATCGAGATCAGGGCATGGGACTTTTCTCATGAAATGAGATCATGTAGTTCCATATGCCTCATATAAGTTGAGGTTTCATGAGAAGAACTACCAAAACATGATTTAGAGTTGGTGACAATATTTTATGGATTGAAAATATACTTTCATTGTCACTTCAATGAGAAATTAATGGTTTTTACCGACCATAAGAGTTTAAAGAATATTTTCTCACAAATGGATTTGTACATGAGACAAAAAAGATGGATTTACTATCATTAGATTTTTGTTGTTGACTTTGTGTACACACCGGGTATGGGAAATTTGGGTGCATATGCATTAAGAAGAGATTTATATTCTCCTATGGTGAAACATGAATCAGATCAGTGGCATTTGATGTTAGTCATAACTAACATACGGTTGGAATTTAGGATCAGGGTGATAGAGAGACATTTATTTTTGGTTGATTGGATCCTAACATGGTTGGGTTAGTAAAGGACACACATTTGTCTGACTCATAAGGTTTGTTAATGAGGTTGAAACTCAATGGAGGGGAGACCAGTGAGGGATTGGAATTGAATGAGAATTCAATGTTGTGCTATTGGAACCAGATAGTTGTTCCTGTGGATTGTCAGGAAGACATTCATACGGCTTATCATCTTTCCATGAGGGCTATTAACCCTATAATTGAAAAAAAATGCATTAAAAGCCCAGGTTTGGTGGGTGAATATGAAATGAAAAGTGGAAGAGTTAATATAGATATGCTTGACTTATCAAAAATTCATGGAACAACATTAGCATCCAGTGGGAATGTTGAAATCATTACCTTTCCTAGTGTGGAAATTGGAGAAGATAGCAATGGATTTTGTGATGGGTATACCGACAATGGTTAAGAAACACGATACCATATGGGTTATTGTGGATCGGCTCACAAAGTCATCCCATTTGATCCTGATTCGTGAATCTCATACAGTTGAGGGTCTATCCAAAATTTATATCTGGGATATGGTATAGGCATGGTGTTCCAGTTTCAATTGTATCATATAGAGATCCAAGGTTCAGATCCCATTTCTAGAAATCCATGGAGAACGCCCTTTCAACAAAGTTGACGATGATCACGACATATCTTCCTCAGATGGATGGGAAATCTGAGAGGGCGATACAAACATTAGAGGATATGTTTCGGGATTGTGTGATGAATTTTGATGGTTCAGGGGAGGAGTACTTGTCTTTGGTGGAGTTCTCTTATAATAAAAGTTATCAGGGTTCAAATATATGGATCATTTTTGAGGCATTGTATGGGTGTCCATGTCATTCTCCACTATGTAGGGTGGAAATAGAGTAATCTTTAATAGTTGGACTAGGCCATATTCAGGAGACTACAGAAAATATCTGGTTGATAGGGAAACGGATGGAGACCGTCCAAAGTCGCCAAAGTCGTATGCATACCATCATCGATGGCCATTATCGTTCGAGGTGGGGGATCATATGTTTTTGACAATATCTCCAATGCTTGGGAATCTTCAGTTTAGAAAGCATGATAAATTATCACCAAGGAATATTGGGCCTTTTGAGATAATTGAGAGGATTGGAGAGGTGGATTATCGATTGGAAATGCCACCAGGATTTAGTGATGTTCACAATGTGTATCATGTGTCATAATTGAAAAATTATCATCTGGATCATGACCATGTGGTTCATTGGGGTCATGTTGAGAAAGAACATGATGCTTCATTGTTTCACATTCAAATTCAGACTATGTATAGGAAATATAGTGTCTTATAGCGTTAAAGCATTGGATTAGTTCAGGTTTTGTGGCAAAAAGGGCAGGTTCAGGGGGAGACTTTGGAGTTGGTGAAAGAGATGGTTGAGCCATGGATCGAGCTCTTTCAGCAATGTAAGGGTCCTCTACATGTCACGGACAGAATGACCAATGGTGGGGAGAATGTATCACCACCGATTTTAGTCATGTATCCTTATTTTAGTATTTTTTATGTAATCAATTTTCATGGGATGATTTGGGAAGAGGTTGTTAGGGTTTTTAATAGTTCTGAATAAGTTTTGAGGATTTTCTAAGAGAGAATGGTTTGAGAACAGTTAGGGGAAACCGTGAGAGTTCTATAGGAAGCAATGCATGGGTGAGATAGTGGGCTTTACACAGCCTGTGAATGGTTTTCCAAAATGTGTGAGTCAACTGTGTGGACCCCTCTCTATATACAGTGGCATATGCATGGTTATTTCACAGTATTCCAAATGATGCATACTAAACGTGCAGTCACTTAAAAATACAGTTTTTAAATCCGAGCTCCCTCGGGGTCGCCCTACATCACTTAAATTCTTCTCCCAATCAAGATTCACTTGATATTTTTTGTTTCTAAAATTCTAGGGGTGATCTCTCACATCTTTTGGAATAAATTCGAAGGTGATTCAAGGTGGATTGATGGTGGTTTCTCCCAGGTAAGTCTCTCCTCTTGGTTTCTTTATGGTTTTCACAAGATCTACATCTCCTTATCTCTTGTTTTTATAGATCTAAATTTGTTGTGTGTATATGTAGGTTTTGGGTAGCATTGGAGGATAATTTTAAGGTTGGTGGATGTTAGGGGATGTAATCTTGAGTGGTTTCGGTGGTGCATTCGCCAAATTTTTGGGTCTGGTTTCTTGTGGGATGAATTCGCCAGAACCCAAGAGGTAACTGGATTCTCTCTCGAGTCCACTTTTCTAATACATGATTCTTAGTTCCAATTAACTTTTTTTGATCGAAATTAATTATGATTATGTTCATTAAATTTTGTGGGAAATACCAAATTATTATGATTAGGGGATTTTGGGTAATATGGGATATTGGTGAAAGAGGGTTTTGTTGTGTGATTTTAAAATGTAGATTTTAGAAATGGGTTTCTTAGTATGTTTTCGGATAATGGTTTGTGAAATGTTTTTCAATGAAGAGGTTGTTTATTGAAATGTTCTTTTTCAATGGACAATTTTTAAAGGATTCTTCCAATAAATGGGTGATTTATTGAAATTGATTGACATGTGGTGAAATGGATATTTTCATATTATTGTGGCATTAGTGTGTTATATGTTTTGGTTTGGTTTGTTGAAAGGTTGTGTGTGAGTAGGAGGAAGTAATACTATAAAAATCAGATGGATAGTCGATGGAAGGGTCACCATTAAAGGATAAGTGGGTGGGAAGAACAACTATTTGGGAATGAGGTAAATGTGTTTGGACGTGATGTTCCACTGTCGTTGTTTCTTGTTGTTTGTTTCTATTCAATGATGGATTTTTTTGTGAAATTTTTTATTGTGATATGGATTTTTTCATGGTTTCTGATTTCATTTGTTTGATATTCCCTGGTATTGGTATGTTTGGTTTATGAAAATGGTTACACTTTTTCATGATTTATATAAACAGTTTTATATAAATTTGATAAGGATTTTATTATAATGGCATGTGTCGGGATGTCATTTGGGGAAGACATTGTAATAATAAGTTCTCACCCCCTACTCTATAATTGTGGTGTTTTGTGGATTTGGTATTCTGGAACATAGTTAAAGGTAAGTCATCTCATTTCTAGTTGTTCATGTTGATGGTTTAGAGATTTCATGGAGCATGGAACTTTAAGATTTGTGTGGGGCTATGGAGTGTGTCCTTGTTTATTTGGGTCTCTTATTTATTCTTCCACATGGTACACTGATCTTGTGTTGGATGTATTTGGTTTGATGGGTTGTATTGGTTTTGGGTTGTATTGTGGAGAAACATGGTGGTCTTTTTGGTAATACATATTGGGTTGCTATGTCAACATGAATCATTTGGGTTTGGTTGGTTGTTTAATTTCAAAAGGAAAAATCGTTCACCAATTGTTCTTGAGGCCCTCAGTATTTCTTTACAACCTTTGGTGACTTGGGAATGTCACTTGATATACATTTTCACAAATATGAGTTTTCATGAAAGATAATTATGTGCTCAATGATATGTCAAATCAGGTTTTCCATTCTTGGAGAAATTTTCTATGCATTGTATTTGGTGGGAGAGAATATGGAATGTTTGTTCAGGAATAAAAATAAAAAAGAGGCTAAAATGTATATCATTTCACACTTTATTCCTTATCCATATTTTGATGTGGTTATTTTGGTACTCCACTTGATCATAAAATTTAAATTAACCCTCAATATTTCACAATAAACCATTTTCCCAAAACACATTTATTCATTTCAAAATTATTGACGCCTAAAGATTTGAAAAAAACTAGGAAATTATTCCACCTTGTATACAATCGTTTTATTCCATATCCATAGCACCCATTCCATTTCATTGGATCTTTTTCATCATATATTTTCATCAATATCTCAGGTACTCCATAGCTTATCATGGAAAACCACATTTTCCACAAACAAAATCAACCAAAAAATGCTTCCATGTTACCATGAGGGACTTTTTCCCACCAAAATATAATATATAATTACAAATCTATTGAAACACATAACATAAATTGAAATATTTCTTCATGTATTATCTTATAATCATAATCAATATTTCTTTTTTAATGTTTTAATATAATAAAAATATTTTCATATTATTTTTTAGGGTTCGTAATGGAATTATCAATTAACAAAAGAATATCCCCATAGACAATAAAAAAGGCGTGTAGAAAGGTCATTTTGACATGTACTAGGTATCAATCGAGTCTTCCCAAACCTACCATTTAATAGTTAATACCCCTAGGTGCATCTCTTCTAGAACAACATCCAGTTTTAGTATCCATATAAGGATTTATTTCGTGGATAAAAAAATAATACCATCATCCCCGAAACTATATATTGTTGTTTAATACATATCTTCATAGTTTTTTAGGTGGTTATGTTATCTAATTTATGTTTTCATAAATCAATATCCAATGGTTTCTATATAATAAAAATAGATACAAACAATAAATAGTGCAACCCTAGAAGCCTATAGTTAGTTGTTAAATCATTAAAATTCCACTAGATTGAAGATATTACATCTGAAATGATGAATAGTTTAGTATTCTTCGTAATCTAGATTTGTAATTTAATCTTACACTAATGTTGCAAACATAAAAATATAAAATCTAATTTTTTCGAGTGAATTATTATTTACACTATTATAAACCTTCATATGAATCATAATAAACATCTTGGAATCTAGAGGAATGAAACATATGAAAATTTGAGATCAAATTCTCGGTAAGGGTAATCGTATAGTAGATGTTGTGAATAATTGATGCGTAATAAATATGGAATTGAAAATAACAGAAACACATGAAATTTAATCAATAATAAGAACATAACAAGGAAGTAATAAAATGTGATCAAATAATTTCATATATATATATATATAATCACATTATATTTAATCTTATCCTCTAATATTCTATTTATTCATATAATCACATGTAAATAAAAAAATCAAAATGGGGGAATGTATAATTTCAGAAATTTTAATTATATCAACAAGGACTCCTTCCAATAAATATTACATAAATGGGTAAGATCTATTATAAATACATATGATGGTTTGTCTCAGGAGACAGACTGATTCCTCGACGGGCTATAGAGGTACCTACCCATCACTTACTATGCAAAATACATTCCACCAATGAAAGGGGTGAAACTTAATTGTCATAAAAATTCATATTGAAAACTGGCATAAACAATTAATACATTCCCCATAAATATACGTAACTACAATCTATACAGACAAAAAATAATGGTATAATGATAGTTCATCCAGAATCATACTAATCATAAACTATATCAAGAAATAATAATGAAGGTATCATTGAAACATATCACAAGTAGATCATGATTAGGAAAAGGGTTGTTTATAATGATGATTATAAATTCCAGGAAGAGATAATTAAAACATTCATGAGAGTTATGGCTTCATATGTGGCATGATTCTCCCTTTGGGATGCTATAAATAAGGTCAGATATGTCGACATGGTCTCATTTACATACATATAGGTTAGGGAGTCAATCCCCCTAGATGAAATGAGAGATCTAATAAAATTTATGTTTTATTCATATATGATTAGTGTTTTTCAACCAAGACCTTGAGTTAACTAGGATCATCGACATGGAAGGATAGAAACATGGGCTATGTTAAAGCCACCAATCAGGAGCCTAAAATATAATGTGGATGACTCGTGAAATCTCAGATAGGTGAAAGTGGGTGTACTAGTCAGGGATACCAATGATTCAATTGTCATTTTCTTTACTACATTATATGAACCACAAACTCTTATTGGTGTGGTGGAAAGAGAAATTGTTATTAGTCTTGTATTATGCATGTTTTTTGGAATTCATATTTTATATGGTTGTGACAAGTTTTGAGGTATTGGTTGGCTTCTATTAGTGGATGTTCAAACCCCTATGGTATTTATCTATTTTATCATGAGCTTCAAATATTGTTCCATTAGGGGATCCATGATACTCACAATGAGAGAGAATGTAATTTTTTAGTAGATGCGCTCTCCAATAAAGGAAATCTATGTGATACTCTGATTGTTTATAAAGACGTATGGTAATTATCTAATTATGTATGTTTTTTATAAATGAAAACTACCATGTACATACTTATATCTACACCTCAAGAGTGAGAGAGTCTCTGGTGTTGTTGTTTCTTTCAATAATACAATGTCAGCTTTCTTTCCGTCAGTCAAGTTTGTTTTCCTAAAAAACAGTCTCTTTGTCTCTTTTATTCTTTGTGAACGGAAAAATAAAGGAAAAAATTTATTAACTATAAATAACCACAGGAGAAGAAACATCATTATTTTCTTGAAATATATATCATTATATTCCATCATCAAAAACATAGTGATAAACAATCCCAATAATAAATGTGATTCTAACCTAAACCCTTAGCATGTTGGTTGATTTTGAATCATAAACCCCATGAAAGAAAAAACTAGAAATAAAACATTAAATACCATGAAGATAAATTAATTCATTATGTAATATATTATATGGTTCATTATATACAATATATAAAATTAAAAAGTAGTAAATATAGAATATATACTTGGAAAGAAATATGAGATGAGAAAACCATACCTCGTGTCTGATTTCCTTCATATGTGTACATAACTATTGTTTAATAAATATATAATTATTGTAAATATATTCAAAATAAATAATAATATATTTCAAACAAAATATATTTTTATTATAGTCCTTTTTCACTATTTTATTTACAATTCATTGTTAAAATCAGTATTGTAGGAGATAAATACTTTGTTTTTCATGTTTGTATGGTTTGATTATTTCAGTCCTTCCACATTGATTATGGTTTCATAATATCTATAATTTCAACCATGATAATAATATAAACCAAGTTCATTATATGTATATTTAGAGTAATCCATAAATGTTAAACATATAAAATAAATTACACTATTTAGGGAGATAGTAGTCCTACATACGAATGAACACTATTTCAATTATCTCAACGGATGTACTAAAAGGAAGGTATATAATATGTAAACATTAAAGATTCATTTTGATTTCATATAAATTAGATATATTAATTTAATCTATCCCTTTTATCTTTTACTTAAAATATAACTGAAAAATTAATCACATCGCAGTGTGAGGCAGTAGTCCACCATACAGACAAGGGATGTTATCGTCTTCGCACGGAATGGAACATAAGAAGGGATATGTTATATTATAATTCAAAAAGAAATTTTTTTTAATAAATATATAATAAACCTTCCAAATATGTCCTTATATCCAACCATTAATGGTCATTATGGAATAAAAATTTAATCTTTTGGAAAAGAGATATATTGTCTTACACACGATTGATGGTATGATTTCCAAGTTTACAAAATTAAAGATGAATATATGTTATGTCATTAACATGGTAAAGGTTGATTATCAATTTTATATTGATCTTTTTGTTATTGAATAGTTTTAGAATGATTGAATTATTTAAAAGACGAAGTAAAAAAAACTCAATGATAAATCATGACCTATTCTTTGGAAACCCTCAATAGGTTTATCCTAAAGAAATACAATATAGGTATTATAATATGAAAATGAAATATTGGATAGGGGTGGGTATGTTAGGATGTTATTTGTGTAGGTTTTGGCAACACCACATGTCATTCCGAGTGTAAAAAATATATAAGAGGGTGGTCTTTTATATGTAGGGGAGGGGCCATACTTTGAATTTTTTTTAAAACACTGGTACAAACATTTTACACATTCAAAAAGGCACCAAAATGTGTCATTAATTATAAAAATATAAGATAAGGTTGAAATATAACTAACCAATAGATTTTTATATTTTTCTAGAGATATTTTAACAATTATATTTTTAGTTTATAACCCGGTAAACCTGTTCTAACCAAAACAGCGGTAAATAATTTTTACAATTTTTACTATTTTCTATTACCAAAATATAATTTAAATTTTTTATATAATATTAGTTATTTTAATTCAAAATACAGAATCTAGTTTTCCATATTTAATTTACATATGTGGAATAATTAAATTTAAAATCAAACCCACATAAATTATGAAAATGGTTATTCAAAAGAATAACAGTCAAAACATTAAATTGTTCTTGTATCAAAATTCAATAATAAATTTATTACAATGATTTAATTTGGAATTAAATATTATATAATTTATTTAATGTTATTTTTTAATCCCTATTAAATTAAAATTCTTTATAAAATTATTAGTATTTTATAAAATTATGTTTTTTTATTCATCAAATAATAATGGTTTTCTGAAAATTCTAAAAACTTATTTATAATTAAATTTTAATATATTTATATAATTAAAAATTTCATTCCTTTCAATAAATTTTCTAATACTTGAAAAAATTAATTTTATAATATTTCCATTAAGTGAAACTAAACGACCTCATAGAAAAATATATTTTTTTAAAAAATTAATATTTTTTCTTTCAAATGGTTTCTATTGATATTTATAATCAATAGATTTCTAATGAAATTATTTATAAATTTATTAAAAATTATAATATTCATAATTATGTATATTTTATTCTTACAAACAAATTAAATTTCAAGATTTTAATATTATATATTATTACATTTTATTTACACACTCGAATGTAGGTTTCCCAAGCTATCAAAGAGATTGAATTTATTTAAAAAGAAATATTTCATGAGGTACCGGCCTTATACAATAATTATAATTGAATATTTATTTGGTTTCTGTTCTAATCTAGTCTCAATGATATGATATTTTTCATTCTCTTGTCTATTTATAATTTACTTAACAATCTAATTGTCATATTTTAGTATAAAGGCTGAAATGTTACCCTATTGGCATATGAAATATCAAATTTGTATATTCAGTAAATAATTTATTTTTTGGAATATTATAATAATTTCTATATATAATTTTATATAAAAAATAAATAAAAATAAAAAAGATATAAATTTTATTATTTATTAGCTTTATTTTATTATAATAAAAAATAAAATAAGGATATTTAATTTATTTGTATGAATAAGTTTTTATTAAATAAATCCAATTTGTTATAATTACTAAATCATTTTAAATTCATTATTATGTATATTGATATATTAAATGAACTATTTAGAACCCATAATAATGAAAATATTAGTAATGAATGTTCTAAATAGACCCTTGAAATTTTCAATAGACCTGATCTAATGAACAGGCCCAAATATCATGTCAAATCGGCACCAAACCTGATCATTCACATACATATAGAGATTTCGTGATCTCTATATTCTGGATATTAGAACCTGGACATCAATCATCAAATTGTGGGACTAATTATACGAAAGGAAATGTGAAATCATGGAATATATACAAATAAGGATGAGAAATAATAGAAGATATAAATATATTCAACAACATATAAAGAATAATAGAACGATAAATTGAAAAAGATAAAAAAATCATTAATTGAAAAGTCTGAACACAAAAGACAACAAAACCAAATAGCTACTCCAACAAGTCCTTGTTAAAACATATGTATCCACCCACTATATAACCACTCGATACACAAATCCAATGTAATAGAAAACCTCATAGCCTCACAGTGGAAAATTTCATTTCCCTGGATCGAAAGAAATAACTTTCTCTACAAACCACTGAAGGAGTATAAAGGGTGTGAGCTAGCATGGTTAGTATACTCCCACCTAGAGGTTCTTTATCATGTCTCTAAACATTAATTAAGGTATAATAAATTTTAAAAAAATTAAGGAAAATTATCTTTTTTTTAGTTTTATATAAAAATCATGGGAATACAATTTATTTATCTCTTTCCCACATTTACAAATAAAAATTGAAAATATGTTTTAAATAATTTCATAACAATATATGACATTACATATATAATGTCAAAAAAGAACGCATCATTTATAATATCAATTCAATGGTAACACAACAAAATAGTAGAAGAAAAAAGTTGCACGCATAACATCATGCAATGGATCACCCCATCTACATTTATTTGGGACACACATACATAAAATAGAGAAATTTTTAGTAATAAAGATACAATATATATTCATAGATTCTAGAGAGAATTGGAATGACCAAATAAGTGAACCCCCCCCCCCCAAATAGGTCTAATATGTCTCATGAATAACGGCTTTATAAAGTAGAGGAAAGCCCATGAAAAATCCGCAAAATACTGGAGGAGAATTATTAAAATACCTTCAACCTATGAAACCGAGGACTACCATGTGCATGATTTTCCACAGTAGTCATAAAACCATTTTTATAATTTCATGCATAGAAATCCGTTTCAAAAAACCATTTCACAATGATTTCAAAAACTTTTTCCATTTCCCAAAACCTAGGAAAACCCATAATTGATAAAACAAACCCCCAGTTTGAAACCCATATATCAATCAGTGAAAATAAGAAATTTAATTTAATATAAAAATTTATAAAAAAAATATGAAAAATGAATTTCACCCACATAGATTAGTGTCAGAACCACTTAGCTAAATATTTGGGTTGCACATGCCTACAACAGAACCCACCATAAAATGATTAAACTATGAAAACAGAGGAACTGTAATCAATTTACGAATATTAGAATTGATCCAATTCAACTAATGCATACTAGGGAAGAGTAAATGATATATAACTCAATAATTAAAACTTTCTGCACCACAACCAATAAATAAAATAACCGCCATTACATGATCACAATAGAGATCTAAAAGGAAACAAGAGGAAACATCAACATAGGACAACAAATATAATTACATATTGAAATAATTCTACAAAATCAAAAGAAATTACGAGGTACAATGTTTTACTCGTCTAAAGAATTGAAGTACAATAAGAATAGTGATAAATTAGCAAATTAATCTTCCCAGATCAAATTAATTCTATCAATATCTCCAAATAACTCTTAAAAGTTGATATCAAAAAACCCTATGGACAAATGAAACAATAAAACACTCATATGGCTCCCTCAAAACCATGTCTGTGACAATTATACGTAATTTAATCCCTTAACATATCATATAATCCATCAGACTCAAGTACATCATAAAAACCACATCAATATTTACTTAAAAACATATATTTGAACAATAAATAGAGTGTAATAATTGCACAGTATGTACTCACTTCAAACTATTTACGAGGTTCAAGACATATCCCCTATATAATTTACACATTGGTTACACCAAGTATATGAAATGTATTACCTCAAAAGACTAATAAGCATATTATTCTTTACAAAAACATTAATTCAACTTTGGAAATAGTTTGATAATAGGTAGAACCCCACAAATCCATTATAGGTTTAAAACTATATTCTTTGAATTGAAAAAATATCCATCACAGATCATTATGTAATTCTTCTAAAAAAATATTACATACCCTCAAGACTCTATAGATACATCAAATTATAAGTTAAAAGAAGCGAAGAAATGGAATATACCTAAAACTGGGTAACAAATATTTCCACCAAATCATTTGTTGAAATTATTAATGATCGGTCGCTAATGTGTTTTTCGATTGAATAGATTTCGATTGAAAATATTAATCACCTAAATTATTTCTTATTTGATTAAGTTATCCATAATATATAATTATAAAAACAAATAAATTAAAATAAATTCCAAAAATATTTTTTATTAATTAAAAAAAGTACCCTTGGGTAGTTGGATAACTTACATTCTCAATGATTCAACATTTCTATGTTCTATGATCATCAAATTTCTCATGTTCTTCAAATTGTTCTCAGTTTACAAGTGTTCCTACATTTTTAAATTTTTTAACCACACTTGTACTGCTCTCTCATTATCGCATAGTGATTATTTATATCTATGTAAGATTTCCAATACCATCCCTAATCTATATTCCTTTTAGAAACAATCTATTTTATTCTTCCTTCAACTATTTCGGTTCCAGGTACATTTCAATGTGATTGATTTAGGTTTCTCACCAAATCCACCAAACGGAGTGGGATTACATAACTCTGAGGTCTCCATATAATATTTTTAAAAATATAGGTTCGATTGTATGAAATTTTATTATTATAACTAATTAGAAATAGTTTTACTTTTTATACCCCAGATATAATTTATTTTATGGGACTAATAGAATAAACCCACAATAAATTGTCATAGGAGATGTAGGGGTTCATCAATGAACATTATATGAACTCTACTATCAACATGTATTATTTAAATTATTTTATAACTTCTCCCTTTATGTTTATAGTATCTATACTACATCATAAAAAAAATTTAAAAACTTTTCATTTCTTCTGCACAGAAAGGTCATTCATTGTAATACACATTCAAAAGAGAACGAATAAAAATGGGACCAAATTATATTTCTATATTTAAATTAAAAGGTAATGAAATAAATTTCAAAAATTATGGTTAATAAAAATTGATTTTAATAAAATTCTACAATCAAAATGTCTCTTGAAATATAGAAACGCTAAGAAGTAACTCAGGTAGGAACTAACAATGTCCAATGCACTATAATATACAACTTTAGATAATACAATGATTGTTTTTATATGAAAAAAATAATTGAATGTATAGATGATTCATTGAAATTTTAAGTGTCCAATGCCTTTGGTGATATTATTTATATAGGTAAATTAGTGAATCATTCCTATAAGTCATTTAATGAAATTAGGCAGTAAGAGGCACTACAATCCATGAATATTTAGATGTAAATTGTTGAAGTTGGTGGTATAAAAAAATATTTTTACACATTATATTTCATGTATACTAAAATAATTTAATATTTATTAAAATATCATATTATATATAATTTGTAGTTATTTTTGATTTTAATGTAATAATTCCCCATAGTATCTATCATATATAAAAGTTTATATCAATTCCCCATTATGGTGAAAACCTTGAAAATCTATGATGATATTACTAAATCTCGTTGTACGGACAGATAATAATATATTATGGAGAATATAGTTTATTGGTTGTAAGGTTTGAGAACACAAAAGCTAACGAGACTTCATCTCTTAAGGTTCAATCATGGAAATGTCTTATGTAGATTATTATTAAAATAGTTCTGACTACATGAATTCCACAAATTTTTGGGAATTGTATATTTCTATATAAGACCATGTGTAAGGGTCCTTATAATTTAAGATATATTTTGATTCTTATCCAGTATAAATAAAATAAACACTACCAATAGAATGTTATTTATACATAAAAAATCTGTAGGTAAAAAAATTTATTCCAATAGATATTATGTTTTGTTGATATTTTATTTAAATACCAACACTTATTTTACTCAGTAAATATATCTATTGATATTAACTATTTAGGACCAACAAATATTTTATGTATAGTTAAATTTATTAAATTTACATGCTAATAAAAAATATTTATTTACTAAAATGTAAATTTTTATTATTAATTTTTTTTACTACCAAATCCTTTGCCATGAGAAAATTATTTTTCAATACTCACACATGCATATATAGTTTCAATATTATTAATATATTGTTTTTTTATCATTTTAACATGTGATAATTTTTTTTATTATAATATTATATAAAAAAGTTAAAGACAAATATAAAAATTAAATAAATACTATAGAAAATTGCATAAAAACAAGAACCCCCCCCCCCCTTAAATTAAACAAATAAGCCAAGAAACGCAAATTTTCGTATCATACTCATGTAAAAATCATCATAATTAAACACATGACCCAAGATTAATCTCATTCACTTATTTTGGTCATCCATTATCAACATTTGGTTCTTCACCCGTTGGGTTGTCTATATCCATTCAATTCCATTTCACTCATCAAGCGGTACATTTCCCAACATCATCCACCCCTTCATTTCAATGATCTCATTCATTCAATATCTATTATTCATTGTCATATAATAGTTACAATTATCTAATTACAATCCACTCTCTTTAAAAAAACATTTATATTATTATGATAGGTTAATTTATAGGATTATTTAATAAAATTACATTAATAATGTCAACTATATAGGGTGAAAATTTAATTTTATGGAAAAATATTTTAATTTTATTTTGATGATGTTTTTTTAGGTGAAAAATTGTAGAATTTTTATCATTGTAACCAAATTATTTCAAATAATGTTTTGTTAATTCCTATTTTTTATATTTCATTTATTATAAATTACAACACCACACCAATCATCATTGAGTTGATGAAAAAAAATTAAATTTAGTGATTAATGATTGAATAAAATATAGTTATTTCTAATGTAATGACCCAACATCGAGGCCCACATTTCCAGTAGTAAGCCGTGTTATACACCAGAATCAAACCTCTAACATGATAGGGGATGGGTAAATTTTCGATGTAAATATATAAATTAAATGGGGGTCTTTAGCCAAAGGTACCTTTATGGACACACACAACTAACTGTATACAATATTGTAGATGTATAATAAATTACTAAACACATGGTGTATAGAAAATGTATTAAATAAACACTAAGAATACATATTATAGTGAAAAAGATTAATATATATTATATAACGGGGAAAATACATGAGTTACAAGAAATATCATGGTGGAACCCAAAGTAAAAACAACTATAAATTGTATAGTGGGGGGAATCCTAGTTTCAGATTGTAGACCTCGACCACCAAACATGGTTAGTAGAAGCGCAAAATACTAATCTCCATTGATACTAGGTCCACAATAGTCATTTATAATATATATATTGTCCAAATAAGACACAAAATGTGTCATAAAATCTAATATAGAGGTGAGTATATATAAATATAGAAGGACACATAAAAATCACCAAACACAACGCATCAAAAGGGAGTTTAGTAAAATAATCTATAAAAGTGAATGTTTTTTAGAAAATGTGACAAAACCCATAATATTAATACCCAATATATTCTATAAATGAATCTTGAATTATGAGAGAATTGATATCTCCTTCTCCAAAACCCATTTATGAATTATTAGATTTCTATCAGTTCCAAAGGTACAGTTTTGATATCCCATTCCTACTGCAATCTAACAAGGAAATGATTGGAGGGAATTGCTCTTCGTAATAGCTCCACATAGATGAGGGGGAACTAAATCTCATGGAATTATTATAATAATAAATGATATAGATTTTAGGTTGAACAACTCCCCCACAACATGTCACATTGTTGGGGGAAGTATCTCCAATCCATTTACCTCGTATAATCCTTCATGAGTCTATGTGGAGGGACTACACCATGGGACTATGCTCCATAACAGAAGGGGATATATCTCAAGTGGGAGACCCAATCACAACTAAAGGATGAATATTGGGGTTTAAACTCTATAGATAGAGGACTGTTTCTATATGTATCATGTGTTGTTGCAAACTCAACTGATATAAAGAGTATGGGCCCCATACACTTGTGAAATAGATGGTTTCTAACCCCGGTAACACTATGATTCTCACACTTGATGAATTATACTGGATATGTGTTTCTATGAGAAGAATCCTTATAGATTCAGGTCATGTTATATCATTGATTTCAAATTTAAGGACACCACATAATTCTATATTGAAGACAACTCTTAATAGAGTACTTTTGTGTCCAAATATAAATCATATAAAATCTCATTGAACACAAAATTGATCATCTCTGTCCTATGAGCTAAAATAAAAACCCAATAAATGTCACTGTAAACTACTATGAATGGCCATACAAATTTTTCCATTTTATCTACATAAAAAACACTATTTATAGGATATTTATTTTTCCAAAATGGACACGTGATCAAAAACCCATTTCTTTATAAAACATGTCAGATCACTGTATTTCACATTAAGTATGAATCCCTTTAGTTTCATTTAAAATTTTTTGTCTAAGTAAAATATGAATTAGTAAGAGATTAAATAAGTTTTGGGATTATCCTAGCCTTCTTAGTATTATAGATCTATGGTTTTTATAGAAAATAAGTGAGGCATAAAGTGGGGTTAAATTGTGCACCAAAGACTGCACAGTTTGGCTAAACAATATGGTGTGATGTAGTTTGTCTGAATGTGGGAGCACTCGGGTTGAATAGTGTAAGAAAATTCACATACTATAACCATGTGGGGTGTGACATCTACGATAGTAGATTGTGCATTGATGGCTCATATTTTCCCCAACCATAACACCAAACTGTGCCCCCTTAAAAACATGGATAAATTATTTCATTCACATTCTCCCTTTAATGATAATATCCCTTTCGTCTTCCCTCAATCATATGAAAACTCTCCTGTCATTTAGAAGAACTACTATTAGTCTTATATTTTATTTGATCATCCTCCATCATCTGATATCTAATTGTACTATCATTCATGAGGTTGGTCATCCAATGGTGAGAACTTCAATATGTTACATTCCATTATTGAGTTGTCTATCTATTTTCAGTGTTATATTCATGAAGGCTAATATGAACTATATTCATGGATTTTCTCAATTCTTCTGCTTTATCCTTATCATATCCAAATTAGTAGTAGATACTAGAGGATGAGTAATCTACCTATAAAAGGTAGGTGTTTAATCTATTCTCCACTAAATATCTTAGGGTCTATCTTATGCTTTATCGATTTATCCTCTAGTCATTCTATTTGATTCCATTATATTTTTTAAAATATATTTTTAAATTGAAAGAACATGAAATGGGAATAATATTCACTTTTACTTTAATTATTAAAGATTTTTACGTCAAAACATTCCATCCAGAAGAGTGTTCCATTTTAAAGTCCCTTGTATTTTAGACATTGAAATTAATTTTATGAAACCTTTTGAGGTTTATTTTTTTGACCATATATAATTGAAAATGCATATTTAAATAAATATATCATTATATATACCTTGAACTAATAATTATGCACTATATAATATATATATATTCTTAGGTTAGTTTTATTGCCTATAAAAATGAAATAGCTAGTTGATATGAAGCAATATAAAATGGCATGGTCATGTCACAAAGCCATTCTTTAATTATGAACTGATATTATCTCTCCAATTATTATTATGGATGGATTAATATATCATGCTTAAATATATTCATAGACGATGAATTACATTATAGTTGAGTATTTTCCAAAGTGATACATGGACTGTCATTTTTGTTTCCATGGGCATACTCAGGGGATAACACTAATTCATCAATCATTCATCCATGTGAATTACAGGACATGGAATCAATTGTTGTCTTACTTTTTAATTCCTAGGTCTGTCACAAAGGGTTCATCTCAATTATAAAAGGAAAATAAATTGAATGAATTGGATGAATCTCTTTGTATTAATCTTGATATTTCTGAACTCCTTGGTTATGACCTTAGTATCCATTAATCTCAAACACCAAGGATACCTACGAAATGGTCATACGAATTAGATATAATATTTCACATATGGTTAACAGCCAAGTGAACACCATGTGTCCATAACCTTGAAATTAATCTTGAATATTTTTAGTAATTATGGATCAGGAATGATTATGAATAGTGTAACACCCCAAGATTCCATGGTATTCTTCTCTTTAAATAATTCAATTGCTTGCATTGTATGCGACTTTGATATTCTAACACACCGCAACCACTCAAATTATCCATTTTGATTAGTAATACCCACTTTTTAAAACCTTTTAAATTCTATATTTCAAAATATAATTCATTTTTGGATGTTGAATATTGAAATTACCTTAGGATATTTTTTTTGTATTTTTCGGATAAATTTCATATTTTGATGAATAGTGAGAAATATGAAATTTTAATTAAAAAACATATTTTTTAATAGAAATAAATAATAGTGTTAAATTATAAATTTGAGTGGCTTTAATATGTCATTAGATTATATTATTATTATTTAATATAATTTAGGTCATTAGATATAATTTCACATTTAAACTGGACATAAACAAGTGTCAATATTTTGATAGTTATTATTTCTGAAAACCACACTTTTTGTTTTAGCATCAAGAATTAATCTTAAATTAATTTATGCCACTTATGTGTTTTTTATCTGAAAAAATTAATTCAATATTTGGAATCAGTCGGTACAAATATTGTAAATAGGTATCTTTTATTTTTAGATATTTGGAAAAATTACTTCGGTTAATATTTTATTTACCACGGTTAAAGGGTAAATCCAGTAAATAAGTGTAATAAATAATATTGTAATTACCCTAAAACATTTTCTAAAACTATTGGCTAATACATGTCCGACCATAGTAATCATTGGGACGTTTTCGGGACCCCATGAAGCCACTTGTAAGTGATAATGACACTTTATATTAATTAATTTAAAGTAAATACAAAAATGACATAAGCATATATCTTTTAGTAAAATAATATTTACATAGGATTATATATGTTATCTATTCAACTATAAATATTCATTAGAAGATTAATAATATTTCCTACATAATTTTATTTTATTTATTATTTTTAGACATTGAATAATTAATGTTATTTATGACCCAATGATGATCTAGTATTTTCATTATTAATGAAAGAATCGAATAAATGATATTATAAATGTTAAAATAAATATAATCTGATAGATTTTATGACATCCACTAATTTTAGAGGTTAATATGACATGTTAGGATTGATTAAATGAATTTAGTTAGAATTAATAAAGTAGTAAGACTTTAAAATAATCTATTACTTAATAGTGTCAAAATTGACATAAAATAATTTTTGAAACAAATATTATAATATTAATTGATATTCTATTCATAAAAATATAAGGAAGTTACAAATGAATTATATAGGGTTATATATATTAATAATGAACCCCTTGTGGTTTTTTTGGCTTGTTATAGTATGTTTATTAACCATATAATATAAAAATGAAAAGAGACATGGTAAATGTCAAACTAATTAACTAAGAGTTAAATCTAAAATATAAGGTTAATATAGTAATCCAAACCTGTCTAAAACCTATTGGTTGAGTTTTTTTAGACCCATACCCTTCTTATCTTCTAATTAAGTCACTTTGTAGCCATTATAAACCAAATATTAATTTTATATAAAATAATATTTTAAGTGTTTCCTAAGGTGCCCATCACCCCTCTTATAAAAGGTCACTTCCCCTTATCTTAAATTCAAACCTTCAAATACTTTTGGCTCGGACAACCACTACTAAAATATCCTACCAAATTCCCTCATAACATCCTAGAGGAATTTCTTTAGTCAGAAATCCATCCTATGGAGCCTGTTTGATCAAATCAAAGGGAAGAACCCAGAGAAGAGGTAAATATGCCATCACCTCATTCATGTTCCATTCTTCATCCACTTCTTATTTCATTGTTATTTCCATTCTAAAATAACAACTCCAGTATCTTCTATACACTCTGATTTTATTATAAATATGGTACAACCATATTCAGTATTCTATCCATCCTTTTAATGACATGTCACCATACGTGTGTACGTACGTCTTACCATCTCCACGTCGTGGTGTAATTGTTATTCAATACATTATTATTTGGATGGGTATGATAATGATGTTTAATTGATGAAAATAATAAATATATCAATATCATGATTCTGTATATATGATATACCATCCAATTATATATTATTCTAATCTCAAAAGAATGATATTGTCGCTTGTGCGTACATACGGATTACAGTCTCCACGAACGTGATGAGATTCATTCCCCATCGTATCCATTCAAGAATAATATTCATTATATGATTTAAAATAATGGTTAAAGACTTAATATCATTATGAATATGAATATGACGCATCCTATCCATAACAAACATTACTTACATAAAAATCAAATAAAGGAAAATGAATCAGTTAACACATGAAATGCCGATAATACTAACATATTATTAACAAAGTACTGTTAAAAGATCATATATGATATCATATTAAATTATATGATTCTTCTATAATTTAATGACGATCATTTCAATATTATACAGTAGGTTAACCTACACTCAACTGAGTAAAAGTACATGGCAATGGTTAATTTCACAATTTCTTTATTATCTGAAGTTGTTTATATATAATTATCTACTGCGTCTTCTTTATAATCCACATCCATGTTTCAAAAAATGTATTTCCAAACATTTTTACTATTTTATAGACTATGTGTTAAAGTCATGTATACCCCTGTTTGAAATTTATAAGATGTTTATAAAGGAATCTTTCTGTCGTTTTCCAAACAAGGTCCATTAGACCCTTTTCGACAAAATTATGGTAAGACTGTATTTTTTTTAACTTATACGGTGGGTGTGGATATTGTTTTCAATTATAACATCGTCGAAGTTTACCTAACAAGCATATAATAATATTTCGAAAATAAATATTTTATTAAATTATTTCAAAATTGAAGGAGATGTTTCTCTAAAAATATTTAGATTTCATCTATGTCAACATCCTTTGATGGATTTTATGCTTATTTGAATTTTATTTATTATGACACATAACTTCTATATTGTATTGATGGTTATTTGTTCTGTTTGACTATGGATGTGTTATTTTTACACCATTCATGGTTTATTGATATAGTATTGACATTTTGTATGATCGTTTTAATATGAATGATTCTGTTATGTCTAAACATTTTCATATGAGGAATGCATTGCGTGTAGTAAGTAATGGGTGGAGCTCGTTATAGCTCTTTAATGCATCAGTAGGTCTCATGAGACAAACTAGTGTCTTGGAACAAGGCCTTGAAAAAATTTTATTTGCATTCTTGGCACAAGGCCTTGAATATGTGGTTATGAAAGTCCGGCATTATACATTCCATCATTATGAAAGTGGCTATTGATATTGCTTGTGATTATTCGACTAGTAGAATATCCATGTGAGTAAGTAAATGGAATTTTTTTGAATTTTATTTTCCATATTATGATGATGTTTATGTTGAAAAATAATTTTGTTTCAGTTCAACACATTGCCTAAAATGTTTATGATTTTTTATGAAAGTTTTTGCTATATTATTATTCTTACTGAGCATCTAAGCTCACCCCTTTCTATTTTTTATTTTTTCCATGATGATAAGATGTATATTATGAATGACTTGCATGGATAGTCCATAGAATCTCAGTGTTGTCCATGGAAACAATGTTGTTGTAGTTTCCATTTTAGGATGTAATGTAATCCTTATAAATGTATCTAGTGTTTCCAAGGATACTAAACTAATCATTATTTTGAGAATTTATTTGTTGTGATCATGCTAATGTTATGAAATAATGTACCGACTCTGGGTAACTGGGGTCGGGGAGTTACAGTTGGTACCATAGAATGTTTAGTATAAACCTTATAAACACGATTTAGATAAACGCTTATTAGAGAACATAGCCCAAAGATAGACTTTGAATATTAGTATAGAAGAACTTCCTAGAATTATGGTAATGTATATATTTTGGGAGTTTTCCGAGCATTATATCCCCTTATGGATATGAGTATGTAGTGGTAGCTTTGGCACAGACGTACCTAGAGGTAAATCATGAAAACACCACTTTGAGCAATACTCGAACGGGAACTGGTGAAGGACAACAGGCCATGCTGCATTATTGGTTATGACACTCTCAGGGGATATGCTTAGGATAATTATCATTTTCATTACAAACCAATATAAAGGGTTTATTAGTATATAGTTCCTCAAAGAAAATGTTTTTTTTATGATTATGGATTATATCCCTAAACTGTTCAATTTATGTTAAATGTTTTACAAGTATGGAATTATGTATTTCGATTCATAAACTAAACTAGTTTATACCATTTTTTGAAATGGAACCTAGTGGAAGAAATGGAAATCATATCAATTCACAAAATACATGTAGGTATTTACATCCCGCTCAAAATAATTATGGTGGAGCTAGTGATACAACTGGTGCTGATCATCTTATCACAATATTGGGACAACTCACTCAGGTGATTAATAATAATCTTACCCTTATAGAGCACCCAGATCTGTACTGTGGATGATCAATATTAGATTTATTCTTGAGGCAACAGCCACAAACATTCAATGGGGGTACAAATACACTAGTAGCTGCGCAATGGATAAATTCCTTAGAGAAAATATTCCACACCTTGAGAAGTAGCAAAAGGGAAATAGTTGTCATGGCAGTTTACCGCCTCACTGGAGATTCTTATCAATGGTGGTCATTGATTCAAAACAAAAATGAATATGATGAAGTATAAAATATGGAATAGAGGGAGTTTGAAGAAATTTTCTTAGAAAAATACTTTCCTCGTGACCATTGAGCTGATATGGAAATGAAATTTTTGAGTCTGAGTAAAAACGAGGATGATAATGTCACAAATTATGAGTCTAATTTTACAAAGTTATCTAGGAATGCTGTAGATTATATAAGTAACCCATTAAGAAATATTGATCATTTCTTTGATGGGTTAAAATCATTTCTTCGTTGATCATTAGTCTAGCAATCCTTCTCGTCATACGAAGACATTGTATCATGTGCTATCAAGAATGAAATAATATTCTCTAATTCTTATGACTTTAATGCAATGCAATAGAATAATAGATCTTCTGAAAACTATAGAAATGGAAATAAGGGGAGGAACGAAAAAATCGAATATCCATCCTATAGTAAATGTGGGAAGAAACACCCTGGTACTTACCTAAAAGGAATGGTAGTCTGTTACATGTTTGGTGAAAAAGGCCATCAAACACGTGATTGCAAGGGGAAGAAAGAGGTTGTCGATGTTGAATGCTATAGTTGTATAGAAAGGTGAAATTATGTGAATTAATTTCCTAAGAGTCAGTGGAACTTACCTTAGAAGAGGCCATGGGATCAAGACCAATCCAATGCAATCACTACTTATGATGTTGAAGCTCCGAAAGACATGGTGGTAGGTAATTTATTGGTTTCCTCGAGTTTAGACAATGATTTATTTGATTTTGGATCATCACATTGTTTCATATCTTCCCAGTTTGCTATGAAAAATAGATATTTTCAATTTGTTTTCACAAAGGAGTTGTCAGTCAAAAATCCAAAGGGAAGTATCATTGAAACAATGTTTTGTGAATCAGTTCCCATGAGCGCCTATAAATGTTCTTAATTTGTTGATCTCATCACCATATCGATGATTTAATTTTATTTAATCCTCGGTATGGATTGGATTTCGTACCATGATGTGAAAATTTATTGTAATAAGAAGGAGGTTACAATTTTAGACGATGATAAGGAGTACCTTATCATTAGAGTAGAAAGATCGCCACTTAATTATTATCTAGATCCACCCCTAGTAGATCAACAAAATTCAATTATTGGGGAGGAAGATAATGAAATAACTATGGGTGAGTAAAGGAATGTTAAAATAGAGGATGCACCTATTCTTAAAGAATATGTTTTTGTGTTTCCAGAAAATTTACCTGGCCATCATCCGAAAAGAGAAATTGAGTTTTTGATTGATTTAATTCCTATTTCAAAGCACATATCAAAGACCCCTAATAGAATGGACACTGTGGAATTAGTGGAACTGAAGAAAAAAATAGAGTTATTGATTAATAAGAGATTTATTCTCCCTATTGTTTCTCTCTGTAGAGCCGTTGTTGTTTTTATTAAGAAGAAAGATGGATCTATGAGTTTTTGCATTGACTACTGGGAGATCAATGCTTAATAATAAATAATATTTATCCCCTACCATGCATTGATGATTTATTCGACCAGCTTCATGGAGTTCAATACTTTTCCAAGATTGACCTTTGATCTGGATATCATAAATTGTGCCTGAAGAAGGAAGACATTCCGAAAACAACATTTCAAACCAAGTATGGGCATTGCGAGTTTACAGTAATTCCTTTTGGACTGACTATGGCAACCTCCATCTTCATGGATCAAATGAATAGAGTTTTCAAGGAATATCATGATGAATTTGTAGTAGTATTTATTGATGATATCTAGGTATACTCAAAATCTATGAAGATCATGAAAATCACTTCTGGATTATCCTAAAGACTCTTTGATGTAATGATTTATATGGTATGTTTAGAAAGTGTGAATTTTGGCTTCAAGAAATTTGTTTTCATGACCATATTATCTCTAAGGATGGAATCTCTATTGATCCTTATAAGAGAAGATAAATCCATGAATGGCCAGAACCGATGAGTATAACTGAGGTACGCAGTTTTATTGTTTTAGCAGGTTATTATCGCCATTTCGTCCAGAATTTGGCCTGGTTGGATAACCCATTAACAAATATCATATGTAAAGGGGTTAAATGTTTTTGGACCAAAGAGTGTGAAGAATATTTTGATGAATTGTAGAGAAGATTATTCAATTTTTTTATAATGACTCTACTATCCGGGAATGATGGGTTTGTTATTTATAGTGATTCTTCAAAGAAAGGACTTGGTTGTGTCCTTATGCAGACTGATAGGGTTATTTCCAATGCATCACGATCGCTAAAAATTAATGAGAAAACTATCATGCTCGGGATATTGAGTTATCAGCTGTAATATTTTCTTTGAGGATTTTAAGACACTCTCTTACTAGTGACAAATGTTAGATATATACCAATCACAAGAGTTTGATGTATATTTTGTCATATAAATAACTCCACATGAGGCAAAAGAGATGGCTTGAATGACTCATGGATTTTTATTTCACTATACACTATAACTCGAGGATGGAAAATAAGGTTACAGATGCTTTGAGTAGAAAGGATAATGGAGTTCTGAACAAGATGAGTGTTGAAAGGGATGCCATATATGGGGATCTTGTAAATATGGATATTTGAATCACCATGGAAGGTGAGACATCAATACTTTTTTCAAATGGTTTCCATACCATCATTATTAGAAAGGATAAAAAGTTTCCAGGCTGATGACAAGGAGTTCCAAAAGAAGATTAAAGCTATGAATGATGGAATATTGAGTGAAAACATACATTAAGATGTAATTTCGAAATTTGGGAAGAGGATTTGTGTTCCTAACTTACCTAATCAAAAAAGAAAATTGTTGGATGATTCTCATAGCTCCAACTTCTCTATACACCCTGGTAGCACCCAGATGTATGGAGATTTGAAGGAACATTTTTGGTGGGACAACCTGAAGAGAGAGATTTCTGATTATGTGTCAAGATGTATGGTTTTTCAACAAGTGAAAGCTGGAAGGCAACAACCTAGAGGAGTCATGCATCCTCTTCCCACACCTGAGTGTAAATGGGATAATATTACGATGGACTTCATCATGGGTCCACCAAAGACTCCTAGAAGGACCGATGCAAATGGATCATTGTTGATCTTCTTACCAAGTCAGCACATTTTCTTGCTATAAGATAAGATTTGCCACTTTAATGTTTAGCAAGACTATATATTAATGGTGTTGAAAGACTACAGGGAGTACCCCTATCGATTTTTTCTAATAGTGTTCCTAGTTTTACATCATGATTCTTGAAAAGTCTTCAGAAGGCCTTGGATACTGAACATCGTTGGAGCACTACCTTCCACCCTCTTACAGATGGACAATTAGAACGAACTATTCAATCCTTAGAAGGCATGTTGAGATCCTACTCACATGACTTTCAGGGTATGTGGGAAAATACTTACCTTTAGAAGAATTTTTCCATAACAATAGCTTTTATTCAAGTATTCAGATGACACCATATGAATCATTATATAGAAAGAGATTTCACACACCAACCTGTTGGGATGATGTTGTTGAAATAAAAATTGTAGGCCAAGAACATGTTGAGGAAATGATGTAAAAGGTGAAGGTAATCCAAACCCACATCAAAGCATCTCAAACTATGCAGAAGAGATATGTTGATAACCGAAGGAAGGATTTGGAATTTCAGGTAGGAGATCATGTTTTCTTAAAGGTATCTCGAGGGAAAGGTGTTATACGTTTCGGTACGAATGGAAAATTGAGTCCCAAGTACATCGAACCTTTGAAAATTCTAGAATTAATTGGGACTGTAGCTTACCATTTGGTAATTACACCATGTATCTCCAAAGTTCATGATGTAATCCATGTATCACTATTGATAAAATAAATTCATGGCACAACACATGTACTCACCTATGATGAATTAGATCTGGAACCCAATCTGGATTATTGCGAAGAACCTGTCAAGGTTCTTGATAACGGAGAACAAGTCTAGAGAAATTGGATGACTCGTCTGGAAAAAGTTTTATGGGGAAACTATAAGATGGAAGAGGCAATGTGCGATCCCAAGGAACTTATGATGAAGAACCACCAAAGAATTTTTATGCAGTAATACTCAAGAAATTTTGAGGATTATATTATTTTAAGGAGGGGAGAATGTAACACCCCAAGCTTCCACAATACGCTTCTCTTAGAATAATGCAGTAGCTTGCATTCTACGCGACTTTGAGATTCTAACACATCGCGACCAATCAAACTAGCCGTTTTGAATAGTAATGCCTACTTTTTAAAATTTTATAAATTTTATCTTTCAATATATTCTTCATTTTTGGATTCAAAATATTTAAATTATTTTAGGTTAAATTTTTGGTATTTTTCTGAAAACTTTCATATTTTCATGCATAGTAAAAATATGAAATTTTAATTAAAAACTATTTTTTTAATAGAAAAAAAATTTAGTGTTAAATTATAAATTTGAGTGTTTTAATATGTCATTAGATTATATATTTATAATTTAATATAATTTAGGTCATTAAATATAATTTCAATTTTAAACTGGACATAAACTAGTGTGAATCCTTTGATAGTTATTGTTTCTTATAAACACCATTTTTGTTTTAACAACGGGAGTTAATTTTAAATTAATTTCTACCACTTATGTGTTTTGAATTTGGAAAAATTAATTCTATATATTGAATTAGGAGTTTAAAATTATATAAATAGGTAATTTTTATTTTAATACATTTTGAATAATTACTTCGGTAAATATTTTATTTATCATGGTTAAAGGGTAAATCCGGTAAATAAAGGTAAAAAATAATACCATAATTACCATAATATGTGTCATAACCCTTTATTCTAAAACACGTCTGGACATGGGCATCCTTGGGGTAATATTTGGACCCCATGGAGCCACTTTTATATTATAATGACACTTTATATTAATTAATTTAATGTAAATAGAAAAATGACATAACCATATATCTCTTAGTAAAACAATTTTTACATAGGGTTATATATGTTATATCTTTGACTATAAATACTCATTATAAAGATAAAAATAGTTCATACATAATTATATTATATTTATAATTTTCAATAATTGAATAATTAATGTTATTTATGACACATTGATGATGCATTATTTTCATTATTAATGAATAAATCAAATAAATGTTATTATAAATGTTAAAATAAGTAAAATTTTAAATTTTTTATGACATAAAATAATTTTATAGGTTACTATGACATGATAGGATTTATTAAATGAATTTAGTTCTAATTAATAATCTTTTTAGGACTTCAAAAAAATCAATTTCTAAATAGTGTCAACATTTACATAAAAGAAATTTTAAAACAAATATTATAATATTAATTGATATTATATTTCTAAAAATCTAAGGTTCGGCCAAGTGACTTATATAGGATTTTATATATTAATAAAGAACAACTTGGGGTTCTCTTGGATTGTTATAGTATATTTATTAACCATATAATATAAAAATTCAAAGAGACATGGTTAATGTCAAACTAATTAACTAAGAGTTAAATCTAAACGATAAGGTAAATATAGTGACCCAAACCTGTCTAAAACATATTGGTTGAGTTTTTTTAGACCCATCACCACCATATCCTCGAAATAAATAACTTTTAAGACATTATAAACCTTTTATGAATTTATTATAAAATAATATTTTAAGTGTTTTCTAAGGTACCCCTCACCCCTCTTATAAAAGGCCACTTTCCCTTTTCTCAAATTCACACATTCAAAGCCATTTGCATCAGCCATCCCCTACTCAAATATCCTCCCTACTTCCATCACATCATCCTAGTGGAATTTCATTTGTCATATAGCCTACGTATGGATCCATTTTGATCAAATCAAAAGGAAGAACCCGAATAAGAGGTAAATATTTCATCACCTCTTTCAAGTTCCATTCTTCTTCCCCTTCTTCTTTCTTTGTTATTTACATTATAAAATAAAAACTAAAGTATCTTCTATATACTTTGATTTTATTATAAATATGGTAAAACCATACTCAGTATTCTATCAATCCTTTTAGTGACATGTCACCATGCGTGTGTATATACGGCTTACCGTCTCCACATCGAGGTGTAATTGTTATTCAATACATTATTTTCTGGATGGGTATGATAATGATTTGTAATTGATATAAATAATAAATATGACGTGATAATGATTCTTTAAATATGATATACCATCATATTATATATTATTTTAATATCAAAATAATAATATTGTCACTCGCGTGTACGTACGGATTAGCGTCTCCACGAACGCGATGAGATTCATTCCTCATCGTATAAATTCAAGACTATTTTTCATTAGATAATACAGAACAATGCATAAATACATAATATCATTCTGAATTTTAATATGATTAATCCTATCCGTAACAAGAATTTCTTGCGTAACAAATTATATAAAGGAAGAAAAATTAGTTAACACTTGAAATCACGATAATACTAAGATATTATAAACAAAGTAGTGTAATAAGATCATTTCTGATACAATATTAATGTATATGATACTTTTAAAATTTAATAACAATTATTTCCCCATTATACATTATTTTAACCTACCCTCGACTGAGAAAAATTACAAAGTAAGGATTAATTTCAAAATCTCCATATTATTGGAGGTTGTCTATACGTAATTATCTACTGAGACATCTTTATCATCCACATCCACGTTTAAAAAAAAGTATCTCAAAACATTTTTACTATTTTATAAACTATAAGATAAATCCATTTATACCCTTGTTTGACTTTTAAAAGATGTTTATAGAGGAACCTTTTTGTCATTTTCAAAACAAGGTCCTTTTTATGATTTTCGACAAAATTAAGGTAAGAATATCTTTTTTTAAACTATATGTTGGGTGTGGCTGTTTTATACTATTATAAGATCGTCAAAGCATCCCTTAAAATCATATAATAATATTTCTAAAATTAATGTTTTTTTAAATGATTTCAAAATATAAAGAGATATTTCTCTAAAAAAGGTTTTGATTTCATCAATGTCAACATCCTTTGAAAGATTTTAAGCTTATTTGAAGTCGATTTTTATGATACAAAACAAACATATTGTATTGAAGGTTTTGTGATATGTTTCACTATAGATGTGTTATTTTTACACCATTCATGGTTTATGGATAAATTATTGACATTTGGTATGCTAGTTTTAATATGAATGTTAATGTTATCTTTAAACCTTTTGATATGAAGAATACATTAGTCTTAGTAAATGACAAGTGGATCCCGTTACAGCTCCTCGATGCATCGGTAGGTCCCATGAGACAAAATGGGGTCTTGGAACAAGGCCTTGACAAAATATTATATGAAGTCTTGAAACACGGCATTGACTATGTGGTTATGAAAGCCTGACATTATGCATTCCATCATTATGAAAGTTGTTATTGATATTAAATGTGATTATTCGACTAGTAGAATATCCATGTGAGTAAGTAAATGGAATTATTTTGACTTATAATTTCCATATTATGATGATGTTTATGATGAAAAGGCATTCGTTTTAGTTCTATACATTTCCCTAAATTTTTGTGCTTATTTATGGAATTTTCCACTATATTGTTATCCTTACTGAGCATCTGATCTCACCCCTTTCTATGTTTTATTTTTCCCGGGATGCGAAGTAGTATATTATGACTGACCTCTAGGGACATTCTCTGTGATCTTAGTATTGTTCATGGAAGCACTATTTTTGTAGTTTCCATTTTATTGTGTATTGTAATCCTTATGAATATATCTAGTGTTTCCAAGGCTACTAAAATAATCAGTCATTCAAAACATGTTCTTTTTTTATCATGCCAATGTTATGTAATATTTCACTGACTCTGGGTAACTGGGGTTGGGGCGTTACAAATAGAAATTCACTACATGGTTGTACACCTCAGGTCCTGACCACAACAAAAGATACAAAAAATGTTAATCTCTTAGAGACATTATATCTTTGGACAAATCATGTATTATTAGACATGTGTCCCAGGTGGAATGAAAACTGATGGTGTTTATTTTCTATTTTTTAGTGTTATAAATTAGTTTATTATACATTAGAAATATTCATCATATACTCGCTGACTAGATAATTCAAAACACAGTTGGTAGTGTCTTAAGGAGTATATCTCACCCTCTGTTTGAGCTAATGATTGCTACATGGACATACTTTTTAACGCATTTAGGGTAAAGGGAAAGTGCTTTGTAATGGATTCACGAGTTATTTTTTCACATAGGATAGATTATAGGACATGTGGATCAAGATAGAGGTATAGAATCTATAAAGATCACTTTTTGATATTTTATAATATTTACATACATTATTTATTGTATATGCCTGCTTCATATTTCTCCAATTCCTTTTTTATAAAGAATCATAACAAGATAACCATTTCGTATATGGTTTTGTTTATTTTTTATGATACTGTTGAATTGATTTTTATTAGTTGGACCCTTTACACTTCCATTAATGGATGATTATTGTTGTTTCCACTAATTATTCCTTATTACATCATTATGCTGCACTCAAATCATGGTGGTGTCGTCTCTATACCACACCATCATAGACTCGTACCTCTATTCTTTAGCCTCTAATTTATGGGAGGGGTGATTCATGCCATATACCCAACTAGGGTTCGTCATTTATGAGTGTAAAGATTCTGTGATTTTACATGTTTTTTCATAGCTTCCTTATCCTTTTTTTCATACTGTTTCGGGATAGTATACAAGAAACTAAGAAGTTTCAAGATATATTAATGGGCCTATTCCTAGAATTATATAACCATTGTATGTTGAAAATTAAAAATTTAATGGGAAGGTAAATGAATTTTTATCTATTATTCTTATAATATTTTTACTGATTTCAACATTGGGTGACAAATATGACATTAGGTGTTTATCAGTTTAGAATATAGGATTTTCATTTACCATTATCCTGAAAAAGAATGGTGGTATTATATCTTGCATCATCACATTGATTTTGAGATGGATATATCATATATATATATATATATACCATGCATGTTTACTTTCTATGTGAATTTCCTGAAGCATGCCATAGTGCGTTGATTGTTAGTTTGTAACAGTGCTAGCATTTATTCCAAAATTGGTATAAATAATAATGGTTTTATAGTGTCTATATCAAACTATATATTTTTATCCCTAATATATTGATATTGGAACATCAAATAAACTAATTATAATATTTTTGAGATATGTGAATATAGTTATATGATTTGAAAATTTTGATCATTGTGATTAAATGCATATCAATTTTAATCCAATAAATTTGTGTGACTCAATAAATTTTGGATGTAAATAAATATAAATGAATAATTGATTATGGAATCTTATATCCTCATAGTATATCTTAAATTTGTGGTTTTAGATATAAGATGTTCTAATTATGACTTTAAATTGGATGATATATTCAAATATTTATCCCATCCTGTTAAATTATTAAAATTTAAATGGAAGGGTTACCATTAAATGGAGATTCCTATTGCAATAAAACCGGGTTTTCCTCTATACATTGTAATTGAATATAAATATAATAGAACCTCTATTTTGAAATAGATAACTCAACCTTTACATGTCTATAGTAGTGTGATGTTGGGAGTTTCTCTTATGGTCCTTTATAATATTTTTTCATTGCTAGAACATGATTTTAGAGAATGAATTGAGGGTTTAATCCTTGAATAGTAAGGATTTTACCCATCCTCTTCTATAAATTATGAAATGTCAGTTTTATTATTTTTATGTGGCATGTGTTTAGAATTTTTTGTAAATATGGCTCCACAAAAGCCTTATGTCATATTCTAGGAGGTTGGTTTGACAATTCCCTAGAGGTGTTGGACCCTAATCTATCGGTATTACCTCCAGTAGTTCAACATGTAACATCTCATATTATTTCTAATCTAGGAGATGGTGAATAATTTTTTGGGGGTTTAATATGGATTGTGAATTCAATATAGAAAGCTCCATGACCTTTCCCTTCTATGGTAGGGTTTACTAGTGAGTTACAATAGTAGTTCCCTAATACTATATTAGGGTATGGAAGTTTCTGGGCTATTTATTCATGGATTGTGGTAATGTTTTCAAATTTCAACTATCTCATGAGGCCTCTTGAGTGGAGGATCATGCATTTATTTAATATGAATAGTATATTATCGAAAAGATTGTGGGATTTTTTTTCTTCTATTGATCAGAATAAGGTTGTGGTATAGATGGATTTATAGGAATCATTATATGACTAAATCATTCTTTTAACCCTAAGAGAATATTTTCCTAGAGATTTTATTCCCCTAGAGTATGGAACTTTATCAATTTTGGATTACTCATCTCATTTAATACTGATTTTTCCTTTTATTTCTGATATTTTGAGTGATGAGCTATCTAGGGATAAATAATTCAAGGAAGGGTATATGCATGACATTAGATCTCAAGTGAATGTGTTTCATTAAACTAAAATAACTGATTTAGTTAACTAGACCCTCATCATCGAGCATGACCATTGAATGTATGATGGTGTGGGACAAGGAAATTTATTTAATTGATAGTGCAGATGTTGATCTAGTAGTAGGAAAAATAATTTTTAGACTTCTTATAATGTCAATTGCTTTCCAAGTGTAAGATCAAACATTTATTTTATTTGTCAAAACTGTGGTAGGTCAAGATACATGAAGCCCCATTGTGGATGGAGCCCAGTTGAATGTTAGGATTTTTGAAATACAGTTCATCTTCAAATGATTTTCAAAACATTATCTAATGTTTATTGTGGAATATTATCTACATCGACTCCAGCTCCATGATTAGGATAAGTATCTCCACTTTATGGAGGGAACTACAGTAATATATGTCACTCTGTTTTAGGAGGTAGTCGTGGCTGTGGGATAAACAATACCAGCTGTATAACTCAATCAGAGTAGGAAAGGCCTAGGATGTTAGGTCGTGTCCTAGGTTAATATATTTATTCATATATTTTTTAGTAAAATTGACACACATGGAGCTATCTGTTGATCCATATATGATTTAATGTATGATTTTAGTAGCCTCTAATTTAGTGTTTTCTTTATTCGAAATATGATCTTCAAAAACTTTTTTAAATATGTAAATTTTGAAAATCCTTGGGATCCATTTTTTTATTTTTGTAGTGTGAGGATGCTTGACAGACCTTAGTGTATCCAATTAGGGAATTTATTCCTATGCTGAGATTTATCCCTTGAGATAGGTTGATATTATTTCATGAGTAAAATCTTATTCGTTATGATTACATGTTTTTACAATATTATTAGGAGGTATTGGTGGGTTATTATCTCAATAATTTTGAGATATACCATTAGAGTGTGTCCCCCGCATAACCCAAGCGAATTAATTATGTTCTAGATGGTGAATAGGATGTCTGTGTGAGTCTAGCTGGACCCATTCATCATGGAATTTGAATATTTATAGAACATATTTCTAGTTCCTATCTAGATGGTTATAGAACATGATGTAAATAATTCCATTATTTAGTAGATTATTTATGTGATATATTTCCTTAATACTTTTAAGTAATTACACATAATAGAGATGTATATGTTACTACTAAAAATGTGTTTACAGTGCCAGCGAAATCTATTTCTCATTACAAGAGAGCTACTGCTGTACCACAAGTACTGATGTGGAAATTAAAGGATCAAGAAGCTATGTCTATTATATGAACTAGTAAATCACAATGGGGTTTACTTTACTTTTTTCTAATAAGGTGGATGAGTCCCCTAGGTTTTGCATGGATTACAATGGAATTGAATCATCTTTTGGTTAAGATCTCAAGTCATCTACCTCATCTAGATAAACTATTCATCTAGTTCTTAGGGGATAGGGTTTTCTTTGAAATTTATTTTTGTGTGGAATGCCATTAGGTATGGGGAAGGTTGTTAAATATACCACATACATCATTCCTTAGTTTTTTTTGTATTACTATTTGTTCATTCCATTAAGTTTGATTAAAATGTTGAATGTTTTTCCGGATATAATGAATTCTGGTTTCCACCTATATTTGGATTCATTTGGTGTAGTATTCATGAATAAAATCTTTCTGTACTCACATAATCGACATGATCATTCCAAATAACTTAATATGATTTTGAATATTCTAAACGAGCAACCTGTGAATTCTATGACAAAAAAATGAAACTTTTGGATATAAAAGTATTAATTATTGATTCACATAATATCAGATTTAGTGGAATCTGTAGGCCCTGAGACAGTTAAATCTATGATTTCCTAGGATAACACCAAGAACATATTTGATATTTGGAGATTAATGGGACTGTTGTGATATTATAGGTGTTTTACTAATAATGTCTCACAACACACAACACCTCTTATGGGGTTGCCCATGAATTGTGTGAAATTATTTTAGTCATAAGCTTGTGGTAACGAATTTCTGGAGTTGAATTGAAGAATGAATACACCCTCAAACCTATTTTTCCTATACTTGGAAGATTCTATATGGTTTACTGTGATGTGTGATTTATCGAGATAGTAGATATTAAGATGTGTAGTGATTGAGTCATGTTGTTTGGGTCTCGTATGTTGAGACCTCATGAGGGTAATTACCTAACACCCAATCTCATGTCAGTATCTATAGTTAATGACATACGTTATATGAGGTTTTATCTAAACGGATAGTGGTTATTCACATACATATACAAACAATGAATCAAAGACATATCTACCTGGTGTTAGTCGATCTGTAGACAGTGTAGGCAGCTAGAATTCCAAGATTCTTTTTACATTGAGAATTCTTGCACACCATGGATGGGAAATACATTAACATATGATTTTATCTAGAATACTCAAACAAAATCTTCTCAAGAGGCTAGTGGAGAACGAATTTTTTTGGAACTCATTTTAGATATGAAATTTATGGTGTAGGATAATCATTGAAATCATGTACCTACATTTTTATCAGTAGCCTCCACACTTTTATATTGTGTGATGTCGAGGTAAAAATAAAATAATGTTGGAATAGTCATATGTGATAGTATTTTATATGAGGACCAACCACATAGATGGGTGGTTCATTACAATGAAATCTTACACATTAATTTTTGTGCCTTCGTTCCTGTAGTTGTTCCTTTATAACTAATGCGGGAATTTCATGATTATAGTTAGGAAATAAACTTGAGGATTAAAAATATGTATCATGACATACTCAACTAGTATTGGTATAAATGAATAGAAATTGATAATCAAGGTTTTGATAATCTTTTATCCACCTATTAGTAGGTGAGGGAAAAACACCAATAGACTATTGGGATTTTATAGAACTTACCTATTCTAGAATTCAAATGGGATGACCTCACCATGGAATTCCTGACTAGATTTCCAAGATCACCCAATGTCTATGATACACTATGTGTTATCACGGACAGTCTGACAGAGGTCTCCCTCTTTCTACCTATTTAAGAGACCCTCTCAGTTTATGAACATTATAGGATTAACCTTAGAGTGGTAATTCTTCTTCATGTATTTCAATGTTTCATAGTGTTAGAAATTGATGCTTCTTTCACTTATAAGTTATTGAAAGCATTGCAGAGGTTGTTGGTTTCACATGTGATTTTAAGTATAACCTTACACCATCAATACAATGGTGAGTCTAAAAGTATGATAAAATTTATATTGAACACCCTCTGAGCATGCATCCCAGATTTTTAAGCTTCTTGGAAGAATCATATACCAATTTATGAGATCTCATATTATAATAGTATTAAATATACTATAAATTTTTTCATTTGATTCCCTATAAAGTTGTCGTAACTTTCATAATTGTTTTTATTAGAGTTAGGAGAGGAAACATTGATGGAACCCAACCTCGTTATAAATAAATTCAATTATGTAATTATTATCCCGAATCATATGGGTACATCTCATTTGGGAATATATTATTGTGGTTAGTTTCATCCAAGAAATATATATTTTGATTTTAGGGATCTATAATTCATGTTTTTTACTAAACTGGTGCATCAAATGTTTAGGTAGAATGGTACATTACCACCTATATTTTTTGGAACTTTTTGAGATTTTTTAGAAGGGTGTAACATTGGATAATATGATAAAAAAATATCCAGTGATACCAGGATATGCATAATGTATTCCATGATTCCCAATCACATCACTATTATTCATACCCTTTTCATATTTTTTAACCATATCAAGATGAGTTCGAGGTTGATTCTTATTTTTAGAAAAATCTTATATGTTTCATTTATAAAAGAATAGAGGCTCCTAGAGGAAATTCATTTCCATTAGTATGGGTTTTATTGAAGAATGAATGTGTATAAGTTAAGACCTAGGTGTTATGGGATAACATGAATGCTCAGTGGAGAGAAATATAATCTTGAAATTTTTTACATCGCTCGTAAATAAAAACTGTAGATACAACATTTTAAGGAGGGTATATTATAAGATCCAAATTTTCTATCATCATGTCCATATCATTTATATTTTAGTCTTAATCATCAGGTTTATCCCAATATGATAGCCTAAGCGATTAAGGAATGGTTGGGTAGCATTAGGGTCTTATTCAGAGCCCTGATCTCTGGTTTATGAAGATAAAAGTTCAGGAAAACTATTGTTTTAAAACATTCCAATGAAGTTACATATTTTGGTTAAACCATGCATGGTATTATAGTTGGAAGCAAATGGGAGGTCATGGGATATTCATGATTATCCAAACCATGCTCAATAATAGTGTATGGTGTCCCACCCTAGATAGTAGGGTGTGCACTATTGGAGATCAGATTGGCCAACTCTTAAGTCAAAACATGAGGCCATTAAAAATTTGGAGACATTCATTTTCCTAGACTCCATTTAATGATCATTCCAATTTATTATTTCCTGAAACCCATAGCACATCCTCCCTCATTAGAAATATCTCCTCTTCCTCTTGCTTAGGCTTTGAGCCTCCCCCATTATTTGTGATCTGATTGGACCACCACCCAAAACATTGGTTATAGAATGGTAATTTCTTCATTATTTTTCCTTACATTGTCATTATATCAATTCATATTCTGTTTTTATTAATAAATGATAATTTGACTTATTTTTAAGGAATTATTTAATTCCTCCATTGTATCAGACTCCATGAATATTCAAAGGTTGATACTCAATGAGGGGTCTACTACCCACAAAAAGAAATAAGGTCTAGCCCTTTTCCCTAAAACTCTTACTATCTATATCTTTTTTCCATAATGTTATGTTCCATACATTCTATTTTAAATAATTTAAAATGATAAATTAAAATACTAAAATGTTAGAACATGTAATGGGATGAATTTTCATCTAATATAGTATAGTCATAGGTTGTCTACCTAATCATGATCCACCTCTTTGGTTGTTCCATTTTAAATTCGAATGTATTTAACCCCTTGAAATGAATACTAAAACACCATTTGAGGTGATTTTTTAAAATATTTAATTTAAATTGATTTATTATATTGAAATCACATGATGTTTGTATAGGCTTCCAAATCCTAGTATTTTTAATTGAACCACCATATAAGGTGAGTTTAATAACTTATATAAATGAAATGAATTAGTTATATGAATGATATTTTAATGGAATTTAAATTTCACATATCCCATATTTAATTATAAAATGGAATTTTCGATATGGTTATTATTATGGACGGATTTTTGTACCATGGTCAATTATGGTAAAAATTCTTGAATTACATTAAAGGTGAGGGTTTCCTAAATAAATGCATGGAATCCTATTCTGTTTTACAAATATGTGCTTAGGTTATGATATTGATTTATTATTCCATCTTCCAGATCATAAACCTCACTTGGATTTGATATTTTTCATTATTTTAAATTCCATGTCTTTGTACCAAAGGTTCACCTATATTTATGAAATTAAATAAATTTAAAAATTTGATGATTCTCCTAATATTCATGTTAATATTATAGGACACCCTGATTACTACATTGGTGTAATTTTAATTCTAGGATACAGTCTACATAGGATGTACTCATATGGATCATGTTTAACTTTTCTTTTAGAGGGTGTGGATAAGGGGACACCTTGTGGACATCTCCTAGTTATGAAACACAATATCCTTGGTAATTGTGGATATTTAATAATTATCACATCTAATTGATGACTTGGTTGTACACATAAGGTCTCAACCTTAAAGAAAAAAAAGTATAGTTTATGTCCCCAGAGACATTATTTCTTTAGATGAATCATTTATTGTCAAATTTGTGACCCATGAGGAACCATATTTGATGAGGTTTTTTTATATACTAATATGTATTATATTGTTATACCAACAAACATATCATCATATATTCACCTATTTGATGGTGATACAAACAATTCGTGGTGTCCTACTCAATATATCTCACACCATTTTGAAGACATTGATTGGTACATTGAAATAATTCTTAAATGTAGGTTGGGATAAGGGTAAGCACCCGGTCATGGTTGATTGATTTCATGATACCCTATGATAAAGTATGAGTGAAGAGAAATGACATATTTCTCAATATGTTATCTACTTTAGTTGTTTCCCTTTTTATATACATTCATTCAACATTTTTTGTATATGACTAAATAATATTTTCCATACTCCCATTTTTTATAGATGAATAACATGATCACAATTTGGTGTATAGTTCTACTTTAATTTAATGATGTCAATTTGTTTATTATTATTACTGGAATCTCTTACTCTTAGACTGTTTTTTACTTATTACACATACCACTGTTTAGTCATTATCATACCTTTCTGGTATACTCAGATCGTTGTGGAATATGCTCCACAATAAATCCTCACAAACCCTCACTTCTATTTAGGTACCCACACATAATGGTTAGTACAATTGTGGCCATGTGGCCTACTGTTTTTGGTTACATATTAGTAAATCAGTTTTGGGACATTAAAACATGTATGAAAGTCTCTTTATAGTCCCAATCCATGTGTCAGTATTAAATACAAAATATTGGTCTTGAATCAATTGTTATAATACCAAGATAATGATTCCTTAGACAGACCGTCAATCCAATGTCCCAAGTTGAAGTTATGAAGGGATTTAGATTCCATAATAATAATAATAATAATAATAATAATGATAATATAATTAAGAATAATACTATAAATAAAAATAATTTCATAATAATTATTATTTTTATTTTTATTAATGTACAATTTTGACTTTCCACCCCAATATTCTCCAATTTTCCCATGCAAGAGTAGGTGGTTGTGTTGCTTCCCCATCAGGAGGAGAGGCAGTAATCATCATCATCATTGTAGAAAGGTTGAGGGTTCATTAAGGTCTTCGTTGTATGATAGACGAATTGTGTCACCCCTCTCCATAACTATTTTTTAGGGGAATGGGGATACATCATCAACAACTAGATGTCATCGTTTCCTCTTTATGCCACATGTTTCCACTATCGCCTTATCTAGGGTTGACTGCAATGGTGTCTAGATTATGACCCCTTTACACAGATTCAATTCTCTCCCACCGTGATGCCTCTTAAACTCTAAAACCCATAAATGATAACCTTTTTTTCATCTCTGGTCCATCAATGATCTTCCATCACACTATTCTCACCTCGTCTGTGCGTCCAATCCCAAAACAAGACCCTATCTATTTATTTATTTCACTATGTAATAGTTTCACAATGATGGATTATGAGTTATTCATTGAACCTCTAGACAAGATAAATACCATCAATTATAGTGAAATGAATGTTGGTTGAAATCCACATGACACAATAAGAGGAAGGAATATCCATTGAGGTTCTAGTTGGCCTCAATTTTGCTGAAATTATAATGATGGGTGAATAATATTAAAAAATGATCATTAATGATTATCAATTTCAACTCCTAGGAAAATAAAACCCATATTAATATCCAAACATCGACTAAAAAATTATTGCTATAATGATTTAATTCTCTTTCTGTTATAGATAATAAAAAACATGGTTAAATCCATAAAACAACCATGAAAACCCTTTTTTATATCTATTTATGGTGAATAACATCTGGGAATCCGTATATTTTTTGAGATATCATAACTCTATTGATGATCGTGATACTCATGGTACATTGATTCGCAATCCTCAACCTCATGACCATTAGTTGTGGGTCCTTCCACCAGAGTTCATTATCCATCCTGTGGTTCACTCTAGGTTAATGAATCTAAACAAATGGAATATAAAGTTAGGATATTATATTGAGGTTAAATTTGTGTTTTTATTTAAGGATCACTATATAATTTAATTTTTATAATTCATTTAATTCATTAATGGCAACACTTTATCAAAGAATCATACTCGGACATTACAAACGTCATGCTTTGGAAAAACCCCACATTCAAACACTCTGTAATATAGATTCCATTATTTTTGAAAACACACATTCATGTGATATAATGTTATTTATATATTTAATATCCCCACGCTGAGGCTCTCCGGCCCATTGAATTCTGCTCTAAATTATCCCCATACATGGAAATATTATATAATTATATAAAAATATTTTAGAGTGACAACAATTTCTCACCAATAAGAATTTTTAACCCAAAATATAAATAACTACTCGTATATGTTATGATACTAAGATATCATCTTGTTATCCTACACTAACAATCTATCTTGGAGGTTCTTGGGCACAACCAGATGATAATTCGATACTCAATGTTCTGATCTTTTGGGTCAAATTCATCCAACTTTTTTGTGAACAAATTTCCTTAGTTATGGAAGATGGAAAATACCAATCACCACGTAAACTATTTTATTTTTGTTATGAAGAACACCACCTTACTAACCAAATATAGTAACCTGAAAATGTTCTATATCCCTCCGAGATAGCTTGTCACACCAACCATGTCAATGTAACCCTCGATTAGTTTATATCTTCTAGAAAACAAGATCTCATCATTGAAATCCAAAGACCACCCTCATCTGTTCATAAAGGGATCATGCATCCCCTTTTTAATCATTAAGTGAAAGGAATATCACACTATGAAATGATTATCGAGGAGACATCATAAATATATACAACATCCAGATACACAAGGATCTGAAAATTTAATCAAATATTTTCTGTGCGAAAATTATGATGTGAAACAACATGTTGATTCTATCTATTATCACTCAGATAGTGTTGTGACCTCCCTTTAATAATGGATTCCCCAAAATGAATGTCACTAAGTTACCATCCCATTTTTACATATATCTAGGCACCTCAATATTCAAAAAAATATGTGAGTCATAAATAATGTAACTCAAAAACATAATACAACATCATTGTCTACCCAACCTAATGATAATGGATCCCAATACATCTTACCCTCTCATAGATGTACTATTAAGTGAAATAAAAAATTCCTCTATCACATTCAATCATAGCATGACTGGGGTAGCCATCCGTCGAACAAAAGATGAAATGATCCTCACCAATAGAATATACCTCAGTATCATATCCAATGATTATATAGTGACAAAACACCTCAAAATTTATATTCCCATATTGTCTCTCCTTATCACATTGAATAAGTGGTGGGTTTGAACAATGTATTATAGGAATACTATAATAAAACCTCACATAACAAGGGAAAACGAAAAAATCCTCTATGAGCATCTTCCAATTCTTCCCTACTATTGGGAAGCCCTCAAGATCACACTACCTCAAACATTTCTAGGCCCTATATCACTCCCATGATTATGAAGTCACATCCCATGAATTGGATCATAGAACTAAAAAATGATAATTTTTGACATTCCCATAAATTTGTTACTCACAGATCAAGTTTGGTACAATATAGATGTGTCTCACATTCTCCACCAATAGTTCCACGTGCACACATGTATCATTGAATAAGGATACCATGATATAATATGATAAGTGATGAATAATCTAGTCTATGACTCTCAACACAATTCTAGGATATTCAATACACTAATAGTTATCACGAGGAACTGAAAGTAAATGTATCGACATTAGAAAGTCACCTCTAGTATATCCTCTTCCCAAACCTGAAGCTTGTTATAGTTAATCTAATAAACAATCATGAATAACCACTTTGATTCTATCGATGGGTTAATGAATTCATCTATTTATAGGGGTTTATACTTTACTATAATAGTCACCTAGTTCAAGTGACATCAATCCATATATAACCATAAGCTAAAAACCTCCCATATGGGAGGGACACTGGGATTCTTAGGGTAATATAATGGGCCAAAAAAATCATTAATTTCTATATTCTCAGATCGAACTATTAGATACGAAAAATATGTGGAGTCATCTAATATTCTAGAATATATTTCTATCCATCCATCTTGCATGTTTATAAATTAGAAAATGTTCATTGGAGAGGTACGGAATATCAACAGGGGAGATATCCTCACGATCCTCTAATTACACTAGAAACTAAAAACACAAATAATATACTTACCCAAGGTCCATACTAGTCATCTAGTAATATTTATTATGTATCTACTGGAAGAAATTCTCATCATGCCCTTATTTGGATTACTTCTCACAAAATAATGAAGTTTCCATGAAACTAACTAAGATACCCAACTACCCCCAATAGTAACATCCAAAGGAGAATGAACAGTCTAAAACTAGTCCATGGTGAGGTATTCATTGCACGACCTCAATGAATTTATGCATGGATTCCATGTGTGCCTCCATGTCCGTTAAAATACAGGTTACACTTTCAATAGATGTGTGATATAGAGATTCCACTCTGTTGGAGCTTCCAAATAAAATAGTCTATAAAACAATCCCCACTAGAATCACAGTGCCTAAAATGGGGTATGTATTTTGGTTAATGGATTGATACATTATACTTAAACTACATATAGATTAAATGGAACACATGTGACGCCTAGAAATTAACCTGGAGCCTTTAGGTCACATGATAATACTACCATGAACTATTATTCAACTTTCTTATATGTTCTCCCCAACTAGGGAACCCTCTAACACTGTTATAGTTTAAAACAACTTCAACATACATGTCATATGTTCTCATATTACAAATACAGATACTATTTTCATTGGGTTTCATTGACTCTCCCGTAATATTTTAAATGATGTCACAGGAATGCAACTTAGTGGGGGAAATTTTACCCCTTCATTTTATGTTTTGAGATACATCAACAGTCACCAAAAATAGAATATATTTACTCCCTATGTCATCAAGGAAAATTGTATCTATCAGTACTTCCTATAAGTGGGGTCCTAAATAATGGGGACACTTTCACCGTAGGATCATGATAGTCATATACAACCCAAGGGGGGTCATAGCGCACCACAAAACATTAGTGATAAATTTTATAAAACTCTTTAAATTAACACATCAGAGGTGAATCATAAACTCGTCCCATCATAACCAATTACATCAACATGTAGATGACATATTGTGAGTGAAACCACTCAAATAGTTGTGGTTTGTAAAAGTTGGAAAAATTGGACCACATCTTGAAGATAATACCCAACCACCTGAGGGTATTTCTCATAATTAAACGTTTTCAATCATTGTAGTATGATCTAATGTAACATTCTAAGCATCATCATAAGATCTTCCTATTCTTCTAGAGAAATTGAATACTCCACATAGAGCTGATCATCCACTTGGAAAACTGGAGGTGGGTCCATTCACTGTCTATTGGGCGGAAGCACTACTATATGCTCATATAGAAGGGAGACCTCTGGAATATTTCCCTCTAATAAGGCCTCATCAGTCAACATGTCATCTTTTGAAACTTCCTTGAAATACTATATTTTTATCATTGTGGAGGCTTATAAAATATTATCAATATGTTCAATGGTAAAATAGAATATATGTGGAACATACACAAGAAGGATATGGATATAAAACGATCTCATCCTATATGATGCATTTACTATTTGTTCCCTAAAATCAATGTCTTGGTATAACATGTAGAGATATTGTTAGTGAATGGTTATGGTAGATTAAATATTAAAACTAAACTCCCTATAGTGAGATCAAATCTCATGATACACCGATACTATAGCCTCACGTTCAAAACAAATCCTAAAAACAAGTTCTGAAGTCAAAACAATGACTAGGAGAAACTAAACCATTGAAACCACTCTATCATGAAACATCTTGTAAGGGACAAGATGGCTTATGGTAAAATGTTTAAGACACCCAATCCAACCTCCCATTATACAGGGTAAAGATATAATTAATGAGTAGAAATAATAGTTAAATTACAATCCCTAGCATGCAATACCTATATGAAAACAAACATATAACTCAATGTAATTTTACAGATTTATAATAATATCCTGAAAATCTAGAGTATAAAAAATTCAGTCAATATCCTCTTGGAAATAGATATCATAATAAAATAAAATAATGAAAATAATATATATTCGAATAATACATTAGGATCGAGAAATAAAAAAGTGTTAAACCCAAAATGAAAATAACATTAATGAGTAGAGTCTGGGAATGGCTCCAGATCTGATAGTCCCACCATAGAACATAGTTAATTCCACTATATACATCAAATATCAATTGGTATCAGTTCCACTGTAGTCACTACAAATATTTCATTCAACTACATATGATATAACACCAACGATTAAATCTCATGTAGGGGTGAGTATATACATACCCAGATTGATACCATTAATTCAAAAAACAAAATTTATCAAAAGAGTGTGTATTTAGGTCATCACCACTAAGTAATTTCACTTTCAATATGAGATAAAAACCACAATAATTATAACCATGAAATGCTCAACATAAATCACAAATAAAGTGAGAATGATGATATTCATCTTTAGAGCTAGGATAAGAAAGATGATTCAACATGTAGCTCCAATGGTCTATCTCTGATATCCCACACAATGCACAATCCCATATGATTCTCATGGTACGGTCCCACTCCATTGAACTGTGCCCCATAGTCAAGATAAAAAATCTCATGGAGGACCTATGTAACCATAATAGATATAAATTGGAGATCCCACACCCATATATTATGTGTCATAGTCATGGGGTACTATGTAACCTAACATGAATTAGTGTGAAGTAGATGCACATAACCTCTCTACTCTATAGTTGATGTGGTACTATCTGTTGTGAAGGACCTACTCCCCATTATATCTCAACGATATGTGAGACACATCATAAATATGGGATCCACCCCATATGTGGAATGTATTATCCAATGCAACCTATATTAATTATATGGGGAATCATGAAATGGTTTGATAAGGGGTTATTAACCCTGTTAACACTCTGATGATCACTCCATGACACTTCTATAATATAAGAAATGTTAATATAAGTGTCCCATCATTTTCAATTATTATTGTATCTCTGATTCAAAAACAAATGCCACAATCACATTCTATGTGTAAAAATAATCATAATTCACTTCTCAAGTGTCCAAATCTGAACCTCACAAAATATCGAACAACACACATGGGTCTCATCATTGTCCATATGAGATAAAACATAAATACATTAATATCTCCTTGTAGAATTATTTGAATGGCCAAAAAATTAGGACATTATGATTTATGTGTAAAAATAATAAGGGTCTGAATAAAACACATTTTTTTGTAAAATGTATTAATGTCCCCTTGTGGTCCTGAGTTGTGAGTTAGAATTAAATACCCATTATGGTTTTGGAATCATCCTCCTCAATACCACAATCATTATTCCGCTTATGGTTTGTCAACCTGACATCGAATTGAGTTATGATGGGATTTAGATTACATAATAATAATAACAAAAACAATAATAAAAAATATTATTATTATTATTATTAATGAATAATGTTATTTATACCTCCACCAAAACTTTTCCAACCTACATGTGTAGGAGGGGAGGGGGATTTTCTCCACCACCATATTGGAGGGGGAGGGGCCTCTACTACCGTCATAACCTAGACGAGGAGTGGGTCAACATAATCGTTGTTGTTTGGGAGGGGAAGTGTTTCCACTAGAATTTACTATTAGGTAGGGAAGGAGGTCACTTGGAAAATCATTATATTCCACTACCTCTTATTAATACAACATGACCCAACCTCTATATCATGGTTTGGCTTCACTAGTGGTAGGATTCCAGAATTTCAACACTAACACAATTCCATTTTGTCATTACACTCATTGAACATGAAAATCTATGAATTAAAAATACTTTATTTTCATATGTTGCATGTCAGATCTCCCATCACACCGCATCATAACCCTATTGTGATCTTGATCCCAAATATGATCCCAAAGCAATGATCTATTTCACTATGTAAATTTGTTTTACAATGATCTATTATCAGGAATTTGTTGAACAGGTTGAAAAAAGAAAAATCAGTGAAGAACAAGAAATGAATGGTGGTTGGTATATACATAACAAAACAATATTAATAAATCATGAGCATTTTTGTAGTTGGAATCAATCCATTTCTCTTAGAATAGAAGATTTATAACAATAATAAATGATCAATTATAATTATAAATTCCAACTCATAGGATGATAAATTACAATTACAAATACAAACATCAAATTGTGAGTTAATATATATACAATAACATTCGTATTCAAATAGTGATAATCAATAAAGGTGATTAATCCAGACAATATTAGACCTACCTCATTATTTTTTTATTTCACTCTGATGAAGATAATTTCTACATTGATGAAATTGGTGATACCTAGGAACTCTATCGATGATGACGATCCAAGTGGTACTCTTTTCCAAGTTCTACAATCCCATGAACATCCTCTAGTACACCAGCCATCAGAGTGATCCCTATATCCTCTCACTCCCTCTGGGGTTATACACTTAACCCTAGGTTATTTTCAGAAATGATATTATATAGAGGAGATGTTAGGATTTCATTATTCAATTAAATAAAATTAACTAATTTATTTAATATATTTTATTCTTCCTCAAAATACAGTATTCAATAACTTGGTGAAAATATAACATATGTCACACCATGGGTAAAACTAACATCTAGATTTAATGGAAGTAACATTTTTCCCATTTGGAACACTTTTTTAGATAAATGTGATAATTTCAAAAAAAACATGGCACATTTGAAAAAATATATTTAATATTTTTAATATCACTACACTTAGGATCTCTAAGCTCTAAAATTCCCCCACAAACTATGTCCACTAATCCAAAAAAAATATTCATTAGACTATTTCTCAATGTTTCATAGAAACGTTTGATTCAAATTAGATAATACAATTGTTTCACAAAAAAAGAACCAAACTCCATAAACTAGAAAATTACTTGTTTCATACTATTTTGATTTTAAAAAGTGCAATAGACCCACATTGATGAATTGGAATTTTTATTAAATATAGATTGACCACACTCCTTGAATTCACTATTCTAAATAAAAATTTTATTTTAATTGAAATAATGTGTTTTATTATATAGGTGGTAGTATAATATTAAATCCACATAAAAATTATAAACCATAAATTACTAGAGATTGATTTTTTTTAAAATGATTACAATGCCAAATAATCTAATTTGAAGGGGATTCATTCATACTTTTGAGAATAGTGAAAGACTTTTTTTTCTTGATTAAATTTAATTTTTTAGGATATATTTTGTGGAATAACACAATGTTTTATTTTTCATGATTAATTTGTGAATAGCATTATATGTTTTGTATAAATTAAATATATTCAGTTTATCTCATTAATCGTCATGTTTGGAATCAATATTTATATCGAGATTCTACAATTTTATGTGTTTTTATAATTATGTATTGGGTATAATTGTCTAATTATTTGAACTGTGGAAAAGTGGGTATTTGTATTGAATTTTATTTATATTTTGAGAATGAAAATTATATTTTTATTTCATTACAAATTAATATTGTTCCATGATCATATATAATATATTATTATAGTATTTAAAATTAATTATTTCATTAATTATTTGTATTGTAGTTATTTTTTAGTACAATAATAATATTTCATTTCTATGTATTCTAACCATTATTTTTAGTTATCATGTCAATTTAATCGATCACATGAATTATTATTCATTATTGTTCAATTTTATATTGTATAATATTCATCAATATAAAAATGAAGTAAGTGCTCAAAGTTGTGCATTGATGTTGGAAGAAATGGTGGGATTCTAATTTGGGAATGAATAAAATAAATATATCTTATTCCCTATAGTAAACAAGTTAAAATATAAATGAATACTTATTCTATCAGATAAATTTTTTTATGAATTTTTATCAAATACACCCGAACCATGGGGCACATGTCAATGTATTGTCCATATTTTTTATATGTCCCTAGGATCTGGAGGGTGGAGTTTTTTTTGTTTCCACAATTTCACTAATGGTTTATCCTTGAATTCTTCTATACTATTTTATAGGAAATATTTTTATGGTTCATGTTAACTATGGATCTTATATCACAAGAACACACTTTTAAATAAATTCATGATTTTAATATTAGAATATGGCATCATGACTAGAAGAATTAAAGGTTATTTTTGTTATTGGAGAGTTCCAAATATCCATATAATTCACTTTAAAATGGAAATTTTATTCTTCTTGTAAAACATTTCATGTTGTTGAAAAAATTATATTTCTAGGTAAGTTAATATTTAGATTAATTCTATTGGATAGAATATTTATCAAGGATTCCAAAAACATGCATACTTTATAAATTTAATTCGCATTTATTATAAAAATTTGTGAAAACCACATAAAATAAAAATTACTATTTCATGTTTTCTATTTTATATATTTTTATATCTGGGATTTTTATGAAACCATAATTGTAATTTTATCTAGTTTTTCAAAAAAAACTATAAATTCTATAAATAAATTGTTTTCGTATAAATTTCATTGATGTATACATTTACACTAACTCCTTCACTATTTAAACTGTTACATTAGGAAAGATTCCCTCTGATTATCATGTGTGGGTGATGGATGTTGTGGTGATATTAAATCTATGTAACATGATGAACTGTATATGTGTTCTTTATTTCAATAGGTATACCATATACTAGACTTCCTACCACTTGTTGTGACAATATATGTGATCATGTGCTTTATTGTTCACTCCATTAACTCAACTCTACTAAACAAAACAATGATTCCACTTGTTAGTTCCACTAACATTTGTTCTTTGTAATTTTAAATTTATATTTCCGTATTTTTTTATTTATTTTCTAGTAATAAATAATGGAAATGTCGGTAGAGGAAATGATTAAATAATATGACCATATTTACTTTGAATCATTAAAATTAATTTTATGTATTTTATATAATCATTATATAATATATATAATTAAAACTATATAAATAGATATAATATAATTTTTACTAATTGATTTTATAATATAAACCAAAATTTATTTATTTAAAAAATACATTGATAATGGTCATAATTGTTATTATTTAATAAAATGAAAGATAATTTGAAAAGGTTAATGATATGTTTCCAAAAAAGTGGCATCAATTCAATTATAAAAAGATTTATCTACTGTAGAACATTTTGAACAACATGTATATTATCTATGAGTTGTATTATAATAACAATAGAACTATTTTATATCTCTCAATAACATTTATGTATGGTGTTTTTATCGATAATGTAGTTATAATGTCATATTTGTTGGTAAATATATTTACCAAACATAAATGTACAATAATAGATAGATATAACTCCATTGTAAAATGTTGAATATTTTATAGTGGCCATGACTTGAACACATTGATGTTTATCCATAAATTGTGATTACAAATGATAACTGAAATGCTGGGTAGAATGGGTACCATGAATGATATGTTTTTAATAAATATTATGGGGACTAATATTCCCCTTCCATCATTATATAATATGATATCCCATCCTTTTTATTGGAATGAAATTATCAAAACAAATTTCTTGGCCATGTTAATGTAGAAATTTTCATTACAGATAATCCATGAATGATATGTCATGATTTAAGGTTGATGACTCATGTATGCAACCAACATTATGGGATATCATGTAAAATAAATTATATTACATAGTGAACATTCATATGTGGTTTTTTTGTGTCATATATTCTTCCATTGTGGGTTCTTAGTCCCATTTTTAGACAATAGTCAATGACGTTTAAAATCCTTCCTAATTAAACTATGAAAGAGGCATAGAGGGTCACATAAAATGTGTTTCCTTTGATTATAGTAAAATTTTATTTTTATTTTACAATTAGATTAAATTTTAATCTTTCGAGTGAGAGTTAATATTTATACATGAATTATTATATGATAAAAAATAATAATTAAATATTTATAAGAAATGTAATTTTTTAATTTCAGGGATATAAAATATTTATTTATCTCCTGTTATTCACACAGTAATAATAAATTATTCATTTCATAAATATATAATTTATTTATTTTTTTTATTACTAAAAAAATTATTTCTCCATTTTTTGAATAGTACAATCATTTATTGAGTAAATAAATAAATAATAATGATATTTAAATGTGTATTCAATAAACCAAAAGCTTGATTAGAAGACCGAGTATATCATTTATGATAAATATTAATTTTCATGTTTTTAAAAATAAAATTGATAATTGTTCCAATTGTTTCATGGAATTGGATAAAATAATATTATTATTTTACTACAAGGATTGTGGACTCTAAATGTTTTATATTTTAGTGACGTCCCCTAATATAATTAATTAAATATTAAATGTTCCCCATTGGTTTATAAATATATTACTATCATATTCTTGAGGAACCTAATAGTTTTGTACAACATATTAATCTCAATATACTCCTCCCTGTTTCATCGAATCTCGAATTATAAGACATAGAGTGATCTTTTCAATCTCTTTGTATTGTTTTATCTTCAATTGAGAAAAATTCAAGAAAACCAACCAGCCACGCAAATTCATGTTGATTTAATTGTAACACCCCGAGCTTCCACGATACGCTTCTCATTCAATAAATGCAATAGCGTGTGTTGTACGCAACCTCGAGCTCTAGCACACACCACAACTAATTAAACTAGCCGTTGTGAATAGTAATACCTACTTTTTGAAATTTTATAAATTTTATATTTCAAAATGGACTTCACTTTTGTATTCCCAATATTGAAATTAGCCTATGTTGAATTTTTTGTAATTTTCCGAGAACTTCCAAATTTTTATGAATAGTGAAAAATACTTAAAACAACTTTTTTAATCAAAATAATTTATAGTGATAAGTTATACTATTTAGTGGTTTTAAGGTACAATTAGAATATATTTTTACCATTTTATCCAATGGTGGTCATTAAAGTTAATTTAACATTGAAATTGGACATAAACAATTGCCAATCTTTTGATATAAATTGTTTCTTAAAAACACGCTATTTGTTATAACAGCGGGAATTAATTATTAAATTAATTAATTTGACTTATATGTTTTGAATTTTGTAAAATGGACTTCATTTTTGAATTCAGAATATCAATTATAGCTTAGGGTGAAATTTTGGCCTTATTCTGAAAAACTTCAATTTTTGATGAATAGTGAAACCACTAAGTGGTTGTTAAATAACTGATTTTTCGTTTAAATGAAATATTACCACTTCTGTGATTTGATTTTCAAAAATCCGACATACATGGTTGTCATTAAGAAGTAAAATGTGGTTCAATGGGATAAAAATTATTTTTTGGTGAATAGTAACTTATTAAGTTCTTAATCGCGATTAGTGGTAATTAGGGTAGTTTAAGGTATAAATAATACTTTAATAATATTAAATGACCTAGACACATGTCCCAACCTCATTGGTTGTGTCATGGCCGACCAAGACAAGCCATGGCCTAACTTGGGGACCCCATGGATCCACTTTTGTTGGGAAATAACATAAATTACTTTTTATTTAATGTTAAAGTGAAAATGACACTAACATAAAGTGTTTTACTAAAACAATTTTTAAGTAGGGTTACACAAGTCCAAATTTTGATTATAAATAGTCATTGGAAAGATAAAAAGATTTCCTATATCATAGTAGTTTTTTTATAATTTTTAGACATTAAATAAATTTAATTATTTATGACATAATAATGATGCAGCGATGACATCATTATTTGACGATTTAAATAAAATGGAAAGATAATATAAAATCTATGAACTACACATGGCCAAAACCAATTGGATGAGTGGATTTCGATGCCTTATCACCTTATCCACGAATTCTATCAATGTGGGACCTTTTAAAACCGAAACACATTTTCAAATAATGTAATGTTCCTTTACTTTCCAAAAGTGCCCCTCCTCTCCTCTTATAAAAGGCCCCCACCTCTACCTCATTTCACACACTCTTCAAGCCATTGGCTCGGCCAACCCCTGCCCATTTGCTCTCTCCACATCCCTCTCCTCATCCTAGAGGATTCCCTTTGGGCAGAATCCTTTCAAAGGAAGCCTTTAGGCTCAACTCAAAAGGAGTTACACTTTTTAAGGTAATTCATTCTCTCATGTTCTTTTGTTTTATTTTGCTTCTCCAACCCCCTAAACTCTTTTTATTTACTTCTTTTGTAACAACACCAGTATCTTCAATATACTAGGATGTTGTTATAAGATTTATTTGAGCTACACTTCCACACAACTACATCAAATGGTTAAAGAACATAAGGTTTCCGTGGATGGCGAAATTCTGCCTCCCGAAACGATGATTGTTCAACACTCATATAACACCTCCAAAGGTGGCCATTAAGATGTCACTATTTTTATATATGATATATAATATGTTTTTGTTTTACTTATGCTTCTGTATTTCTCATTTATGGCATACTTTATGATTTCCATTATGGGTAAAACGCGATAATTTCATTTTAGGAAGTGCGGACTACCGCCCCCTCAAAGTGATTTGAATCGTTAATGCCATATGTGGGATGTATAAAGGATGGAGTAAATGGTATTATACACTATATTATACTGGAATTATATTATAAATTTATATCATTATAATTTAGTTCCATTAAATATGAAATTGAAATGAAAGTAGCGTTCATGCGTACGTACGGCTTACCGTCTCCATGAACGGTGCATTTCATTTCTTACCTCTAAATGTTACGTAATATTATAAATGAATGTATATACTGGATATATAAGATATATATGACATTTAAATCATGAATATAATTCTGGATATAATGGATATTTCACCACATAAACAACTTGTAATTATAAGAAGCTTATTGTTGACTCAAGTACCAAAGATCGACAAAACGACCGTTATTAACTTAAATAATTACATAATGTTCATATCATTGTAATAAGTGATATAATAAGGATAATGAAGTTGAAAATGGTTCTTAATAAGTTATATATTAACTCTAGTTTATTATTCAGGAGGTTAAAGAACGGTTGAGTCAAGTCGGACACAAGGTAAGGGATCTTCTTAACCCAACTTCCATTCTTTGGGTTAATCTCCTACTTTCAAATTATGTCATGATATTATTATGTCCTATTTTGTATTTTTACTTTCTTTATGTGTACCTATAGTGAATACACATAATAGATCTATTTTATTTTAAAAATGATCTTTTTAAGGACTTTGTCTCAATCTCCTTTCATTGAGTCATATTTGGCTTTATACACAACTTTCTTTTATACGATGTATAAACCCCTTTGACTTTTACGTTTATTCAAAAGGAATCTTTTTTATACGAAGCGTTTTGCTAAACGACAAAAGGGAATGTTTTTATTTCCGTACTTATGCGGCGACAACGACTTCTCCGCCGCCGTGACCATTATTTGAGTTTCGGCTTCCTCTATAAGCCATCTTTTTTTTAATGAAAAATAAATACAAAGCTTTAACTTTCTTTTATTTTGGTATTGAAAATGGTTTTGAAAGCGTTTTTATTATATCAATGTGTTGTATTGATATCTTGTGATTGAAATGTGGAAATGTTATGTTTCCTTTATGCATTTTTTATGTGATATGATTATGTTATGGTTTATGATATGTTTAAACCTATTCATATGAGGAATGTATTGGACTTAATAAGTGACGGGTGGAGCCCGCTATAGCTCCTCGATGCATCGGTAGGTCTCATGAGACAACTAGACGTGGAATTGGCCGAGGCCCTTTCCCATTTTGATTTATGGTTTTGGCCGAGGCCTTAATCATTTTAGACGTCTTGGCCGAGGCCTTGACAAAGTGTTTCAGAATGTCTGGCATTATACATTCCCTCATTATGAAAGTGGTTATTGATATTACATGTGATTATTCGACCAGTAGAATATCCATGTGAAGAAGTAAATGGCATTATCTCATTTTACTTTTGCCATATTATGTTGAAGTTCATGTTTAAGAGGCTTTTGTTTTAGTTATACATTGCCTTAAATGTTAATGTTTATTTATGAAAGCTTCCGCATTATTGTTATCCTTACTGAGCATTTGAGCTCACCCCTTTCAATGTTTAAAAATTTTCCAGGTTGTGAAGAAGTATTTTATGACTGACTTGCAAGAATAATCAGTGAAGATATGAGTGTGGACTATGAAGACCATGTTTTTTTGTAGTTTGTTTAATTTTGATGTAATGAAAGACTTATGAATGTATCTAGTGTTTCCAAGGCTACTAAACTAATCGGTCTTTCGAGACTTGATCTTTTGTGATCATGCCAATGTTACGAAGTAATGCACCGGCTCTGGGTAGCTGGGGTCGGGGCGTTACATTAATAACATGATTTGAATATCAATGGAGAATGTGTGGGTCGTCATTGAAGGGGATATATTTCTTGTCTTGATAGTGTAATGACACTATAGTGACCTGGTGAGAATGATTGATATCCTAAATAAAGAATGATATCATGATCTTAGAGAATATTATTCATGTGATTAAATTACAAACAATATTGATATGATAAGTTCATCTATGGGTTAGAATGTTATATTTTTGAACCTTCTTCAGAAATATTTTTTTTGGACATGATGTTAACATCATGTACATTACTAATGATCAATGAAATATGTTAAATTATTAGTTCTCCATTTTTCCAATATGCGTGTTTTTGTGATTGGAATCAATAAATTTTATCAAAATGGTAATGTTCAAATATATAATCAATTATTTGAATTTCGATCATTACGAATTTAATGTTGTATTTCATTAATGGATGATTTTGTCTTCATATGATCGCTGAGATCACATCCACGCCCTCATTGATTCTGGATTACAAAACCAGGTTTAGTGAATATTTAAGAAATATATCATTTTAACAACCCACCTCAATGAAAGAAGACCATTGGCTGGATAACATAGGGTTACTAGACATGTAATTCATTATTAAACACCAATTATACTTTTTCAATGCACTATGACACTTGAAAAGTGTCTAAGTTTACATGTGATGAATACACAATGCATGTATTAATTTCACTGCATGTTGTATGTCCATTTTGGAAAAAAAAACATTTCTCTACACTACACACTGTGTAGAATGCTGACATGCTGTGTAGATTTCCTATCAGTTATGTAGTCGATGGATTTTCCTGATTGAAAATATGAAATCAATATGTGTCTTATAATTAATACATTACATGTGTTTAATTCATGACATTTGTAGGCCATATTTCATACCACATGATGTAGAAGATATTTATCTTTAAAACACACGGTGTTCCCTATAAATCCTTATGATATGTAATCCTTTAGTCCCTAGATGTGTACTATGAACATTTGATGAAAAAAAGTACACACCATGTAAAAAGGAATAAATTGTCATTTACATTATCTACTTATGAAAAAAATAATTAATTACTCCATTAACCCATGTCTATTTGAGCTATATGAGTCAATTAGTTGATAGTCCATATTAGTCTTTAGTGTTTCAGTATATTAAATGATTAAATAATAATGTGTAATATTAAAAAAATACAAGTCATATATGGTCATTATATATATAAGATATAACATGTATAAGAGTTTATAGGAAAAATTAATTTCATTAGATTTTTTTATAATTATTTTTATAGTAAATAACATGAAATGATGACATATTTCATGTATGTAATATGTCATATGACTGCATTATTTACAACAAGGAATGTGCTGATTAGTTCAAAAATGAAAACATTGTGTTTCATCTATGTATATTGATATTGATTGTTTTTTAAAATTTTAAATAAAAAATAAAAATTTATTTCATTTAAAATCATAGAGAATGAGATGACCCAAGTTAATTTTATGCAATGAGTTAAAATGAATTTAATTATTAATAAACCAATTAATCAGATAAAATTTCTCATTGTTTTTCTTGTCAAAGTATAAATTGAAATGAATGATTTATTTTTTATTTTAAATGAATATTAATATAATTTATATAATGGATCATGAGAATTGACCAGACCTATCCATGGGTTGGTTTCATTTAATTTAATTTCTTTCTTTGGATTAAAATTATTAATTATAAAATGAAATTTGAGAGTCTTCATGTCATCCCTCTCTCTTTTATTATGTATGATATGCATGTGTACGGTAGTAATTTTTAATTTACCATGACTAATATATTAGTTCCCTCACCTAAATGTTATTTATAAAACATATCTAATAAATGAATATGTGAAATAAAATGGAGTCGGTTTAAGGAGTATCTCATGCAGTGGTGGTTTATGATGGTACAAAGACAAGAACAATATGGGGGATACATATCTGGAGAAGATCTAGGCCAAAATTCGTTCCATGACTGACAAAAAGATTATTTACCTAAGTTCATATGTTTATTAATTTTCCAATTAATAAATCTAATATTAGATTAGCTCATGATTAAGATATTTATTTATTAATATTATTTTTTCAATGCATGTTTTATTTAAAGATGCAAGGATACTATCACATAAATAAATTATTTTTTATGAACATATGAAATTAAAATAAAAGGACAATTTGTAAATGTTATATTAGTACATGGTTAATAACTTATATAATATCCAAATAATATAAAAACCAATGAAAAACCCAAAATATAAAAATTTTAAAATAATAAACAAAACACCTAAGGTTAAAATTATTTCATTATGGATTCCATTATCCGAATAGGAGAAAACGATAGTTAATGTGTTGATTCAGGCCACTATCAAGGTCATATGAAATTATCGTGGTGTCTTAATGATGTTTATGGGTTGACTTAACTGAACCTGTATAGAATTTAACATCCATATCATATTCAATACCTATTTACAGGCCAATGTTGATAAAATAGTTCTTTGAATATTAGGATTGGGGGTCCACTCAACTGAACTCGGAGAAATGATCACACAATGGGTAACACTTCATACCTAATCACATTTCTATATGTTTCAAGACAATAGTATGGATCATAAGGTGGGAATAATGGGTCCTTTCCACTAAACTTTATTTAATATCAAGACATTATTTGTTTATTGGTTTCTTTTTTAGACATTATAAAATAATATGAGGCTTAAAAAAATTTAAATAATTATTTTTATGCCTGATATAAATTGTAATCAAGAGATGTACAAAAATTTGAAGGACTATTGTAGACTAATAATGTGTTCATTAACCACTTAGCCTTGATATTCTTTTGGGTGATTTTCTTATCTTAACCGATATTAAATTCATGGAATGGTTCATGTATATATGTATAGTGTTTCACCATGAACATAAATCTTACATTCTTATATCCTTAATCCATGGTTCTCCATTTTAGGCAGTGAGTGATGAGGTCTTTTTAGCCTATGAAAATCTACGGAATTATGTGGTTGATGTTCAATGTTTAATTCATTAATCCATGTCATGAAAATTTTGAATTCAACATAAAAACATGTATTTATATTACTTAATAAAACACCTTTTTGATCATTATTATGAGAGTTCATGACATGAGAAACTTGATATCAACAACATTATCTTCATGAAAAATCACATAGAAGGTGAAATAGATGGGCCTTAGATAGTCAAACTTATTATTTATATTTTTTAATTATCCTAGGTTTGAAGCTTCCTAAACAATGTTTCACTAATATCGTTAATTAATCACTCAATGTGATTTGATCCAATTTTATAGTCAATTAAAATATGAAAAATATATATAAGTATCTCCAATATCTTGTCACTCAAATTCACCATATTGAAAATTATATGAAGCATAAAAATGCATCTATCATTTTTCTGAATAAAATGAATGGTCTAGAGAAGAAATATCAGGATAAATCAATGTCTATAGAAACATCAAAAAACCATTAAATAAAAAGGTGGGTTAATGTGAATTAACTAGATCAAGTCTTATATAATATAAGACAATAATAGTCTATAAAATCTCATGATGTAATAATGACTATGTGTATCCAAAAAAGAAAGACATGTAGATCTTATTATGTGGTTTACCACATCATGTTGATGAAAATAATAATCTTCATCATAAAATATTTATTTTTGTGATTTCAGTTCCCAAAAAATTTATTTTAATGTCTATACTTGATATAAATTGATTTATATTAAAATATGGAAATAAATGTTATTCCATTTGTAAATATATAATTTTTTATGATATGATATATTTAAATAATTTTTTTTGATGGATTTCAAAAACCATGTAATATAAATTTATAATGATGATAATTCAAATTACTCACCTCACCCAACTATGGAATATACATATAGGTCATGTAAAAGAAAATAATTTTACTAAGATACACAAATATTGATATTTGGATTAGTTAGACTAAAACCAATTGGTGTTTGGAGTGCATATTTACTAGGGAAAATGACCTAAGATCCATTTCATGTAAATGGATTATGTTCTCATGAGAAAATTTAGTTGGATCATACTTATGTGTGCATACCATTGCCATTTGAATATTGGGGTATGTTCTCATACGTCATAACATTTATTAATGAATTTTGTGTATTTGGATGATTATAATTAATGAGTTATAAGTCATGTTCTTTTGAAATATTCAAGAAATAAAAGAATGAAATTTCAAACTAGATTAGTAAGGAGATTAAACAAATCTAATAAGACCATGAAAGTGTATATCTTAATCAAGACTACATGGATTATTTATTCTTGTTTGGGATTTTATCAAACATCATTCCCCTTTTTACCATAGTTTAATGGTCTTGGTGATACGTAGAACAACACAATGTTAGACCTGGGGAGATCAATGATGATTCGTTCAAGTAATATATTTTCCTTTTGGGGATAAAAATTGTAGAAATAAACCAATTTTATCCTTTCAATATTACAAAACGACATCCAACATATTAAGAAATATGTATTCCATATGTTAATCGGTTTGGAAATAAACCAATTTTATCACATGTATGAGTGTGCGGATATTCATAGAATATAATGGCTATTTTTGGAAGAAATAAAGATCCTCATGGAACTAATTATATCTTTATAGTATATCCTATGGAAACTAAATGATATTACCTCTACAATCCTTTAGATACTAATGTTTTGGCTAATTGATCTTCCACCTTTCTTGAAATGGATCACTTCTCCAATGGAGATAGTGGGAGATATATAGATATCAATGAGTCGAGGATCAATATAGAAAGGATTTGACACTTGAATATATTCAACAAAGCCCCATGAAAGTGGAAATTATTAGACAACATGTATTATATAGGATTATAAAAGAGGATATAGAATACTAATGATATGGGTTTCTATTCAATGATGATGGTGAATCATTATGAGTTAATAATAATAATCATGTGACCTATAAGGAAGTTGTATGTGGTTTAAAAATTAAAATATTGTAAATAAATTTTATTTAGGAAATGGATTCCATATATTTGAACCAATACTGGGTTTTAGTTGACCCTCGAGTGGATGTAAATACCATAAGGATTAAATTGGTAGTTAAGAATAAATAGAACACGAATGGACATGTTAGTAATAACAAGGAATGACTTGATACAAAAGGGTCTAAAAAACATTATTTCATTGAAAATGATTTTTTTACATTTTTTTATAGTAAACCAATTAGAATTATATTTCTCATATAAAATAACAAGGACTCTGAGATTTTGAGATGGATTTAAATATAAATTTCCCATATAATAACATTATCAATGATTCCTATATGACACAAAATGTAGCTTCTATGAATAAAAAGGATGTAATAAAGTATACATGTTTCTACGATCTGTTTAAGGATTAAAAAACTCATCAAGTTCTATGAAATTTCCATTTTATAAATCCATAACAGAATTTGGTATCAAAGAGAAGGAGGGTGAGGATTATCTCTCTAAGAAATTTATTGGGAGTATGATTTTTCTTATGATAGTTTTTTCAGATGACATATTACTAATTAGGAATGAAATAATATTAATATATTCTAATAAATTTTGGTTGAATTAATTCTTCACTATGAAAAAATATGTCCGTAAATATATATCTTTGGGACATACTCCATTACGGTAATTTGAAGGGGCGGCTTGTACAAAGGAAATGTATGTACGTTAACTTGATTCTGAAGAGTTGAGTATGGAAGATTCAAAGAGGGTATTTTTCCAGTGTAATGTTTAAATAATTTTACTGTAAAATGGGTCCTTACATAAGCTTTCATGGAATTTGTACACATCAGTGATTAGATGAAACATATATTTTATTATAGTAACATGTCTAGATGGTCGTTACATCTTAAACATGGTTGAAATATATTCATGTGTCCTAGGTGACCACCATTGGATTGTATTAATTTCTATAAATATGTATCTATGGATTACCAAGGATATGTTTCTGGTCTATGGAGGATATGTTGAACTAGTCAATACAGAAAATGTAGATGCTGGTTTCCAAAAATTACAAGTCAATCTGAAATCAAAGTCAAGATATATCATCACTCTTAATGGAAGTGATGTGAGATAGAAGGGAACTGATAAAGTTATCTTCATAGATTGTACAATAAATTTTGAGTATATTTTGGAATTGAAGTTAGATAAAAATGAAATTGGGATTAACAATTTCATCTAACAGTAAGGTTTTAATTGTAGTAGTAAGGACTTGATCACAATTAGTTTTGATAAAACTACATTAGTGGATCTAGCAATAGATCCATGGTCTCATTAGTGTAGGAGGAATATTCTTTATAAAAATCATCTCATGAATTATTTTTCATAGGGTGGTTATTTTAATGTGTGCAGAGATACCACAAAAGAATACATTTTCTGTTCCTTATCTAAATCCTAATCATATCAGATACATGATCATTATATGGGTGATAAAAGACTAAATGTCATTAGAATATGGATATAGTCTAGGTTGGAGTCTAGTATAGTTGGTTTCCTTACCTACTATTTTTTACTATAGATTTTAAATATATTATATTTTGTGTATATTGGTTAAAGATATATTATTAAATATTGTTTATAATTCTCCATGAAATTAATGTAAAAAATGTCCCAAATAATCTTTAACATGGAAAATGGTATAAAAAATTCATGTTATGATGAGAACCATGAAATTACAAGGTAATATTAATAATCCTTATTATATGGTAATATTATATTCTACATTGGAACAAAAAAATACATATACATTGAGGTGGGAGTACTCAATGGAAAATTACGATTAATCTCATGATCTTCGCACATGATAATCTACAAGATGTGAGATTATGAGAAAATACCAGCATGATGGAATTACACATATTTATGTGTAATTTACTATTCTTGTATATGAACATGTGTAATGGTAATTTGTGTTTAAAATTATTATTATTGTATGATATGAATAATGAAAATCAATGGATTTAAATAATCATTGACGATAAATGATCATAATGAAGCTAGTAGCATTGGTTGCATCGGGAATGATATATTTTTAATGAATAATTCGATAAAGGATTGTCCACCTTCATATATATAGAATCTTAAATATAAACACTTTTATTTTAATGAAATTGTGGAAATAAATTTTGTGTCCATGGTTATGTGGTCATGCTCAATCTACATACTCGAAAAATAATATGTCCAGATTTTAGGTAGATTTCACATTTATACAACCTACTTGATGTGGTATCTTGAGAATGGGATCATATTAAATTGTGAGTGTTTATATGTATTTTTTTATTGACACATATCTTCTTTATATATGGGCCCATTTCCCATTGCTAGATAGTAATTTTGGACTTTAGGAAAGCTGCTAAATTCCACTAAGGAATAGGCCTATAGGTTTCGACATAATGTGGTTCCTATTGTTTCAAAAAATATTATTTATATTTAAAAAAATTAATAAATTATTCCCTCAATGATAAGAGTTAATATTTATTTATTATTTATTAATTGATGAAAAATATTAACTAAATATTTAATTCGAAGGAAATTTTTTAATGACACAAATATAAAATATTTTTTTCATATTTATTCATTTTATAGAAAATTATAATTTATTCACTAAGAAATAATTATTTTGTTAGGTGAATATTGATAAATTATTTACTTATCTTTATGTGAATAAAGTATTTACTTGTGGATTGAATAATTATTTCATAATAATATTCATTTGGGTATTGTATAAATATGGATGAATATGAGTAGGACTAGTTAAAATATAATGATAAATATTAATTTTCAATTTTGAATAATAATATTTATCATATCTCATATTAGACCAAACATGTAATAAACTAATAACATTATTTTATTATTTGTTATGAGGTTTCTCAAGGATTAATATTTTATTAGTGGGCCCCTATGAAATTAATTAAATATTAACCCTTAAAATGTTTTCTATAAATAAACAGCTCTCACTCTCATCCTGGCGTTATTCATTGGGCACATCAAATTTCCTTAAAAATATTCCTCCTATAATCATCACCTGAAATAGAAGAACAAGAGATATTACTTTAATATTAATGGAATATGAAGTGATCAATGTGGAATAATGAAATACAATCATTCTTGATGTTATATCCCCATAATATTGATCAAATATATATGTATATTGAAGGAGAACATGTGGATCACCACTAAAGAGGATCTATTTTCTATCCTCAAAACACATTGACAATACAAAGGTCATTTTAGAATGATCAAAATACTAAATTTAAATGATATCATGATCAAGATAATATTTCCTAATATGCTTAAATTTATTATAAAATTGATTTGAAAATATCCTTTCTTGGTTCTGGGGTTTTATCAGTCAATATTCATTATAAACATTTTCATCAATCAAGACATTTATATCCTAAAAATGCTCAATGATCCATCAAATCTGATGAACAAAATGATTTTTTCCATTGCAACAATAAGAACTTATAATATGTATTTATACATAATATGGATTATGGATGTTTAGGATCCCATTATCTCCCTCATAAAATATGAAATAACAATAAAAGGATAAGATAAAAATAGGGTAAATGAGGTTAATGAAACTAAATAAGAAATTTCAACCATGGAAATTAATGATGACACCATTAGATGTCACATAGACAATATCTATCATTCCATAAACAATAATAGGTTTTTTAAAAATAATATATAGTTTAACCACATCAAAAAATCATAAAATTCAATTACTTTCTTCAGTTTCAGAAAGAAGTTTCACATAAATATTAATTTTCCCTTGAATAAGAAAATTTATAAAGATAATATGAAATATAATAATGTACAAAAAATAAAAACTATAGTGATAAAAAATATTATCTTCCATCATTAGAATAAATAAACAAAAGTCCCAGGTTCCACATTGATGATATTGAGTTATTTAAAAAATGAAATAATTAATATTCTACTACTTTATCTTCAACTTATCCAATATATTATTTATGTTATGAAGATCACTTTTATTAAATAGATCATATTCTTAATGTTTTTTGTGATGTTGGTTCAAAACATTAAGGTCCTAAAATGAAAAAAAACCATATTTTTTAAATGATCAAGTGATGAATACAAGTTATTTTTCATTTTTAGAATTAAAATAACAATCAATCATTGTGAATATCAAATAACATATTAATGATTTTATGAATACTCCTTTTAAATTTAAACATTTGGATCAATAATTAAATTTGATTTAATGGTCTCAATATATATAAAAAATATAATAATGGAATATGTTTTTCAAAAAAAATATGTTCTCCCAAAAAATATGAAATTGTAACTATTGTAAAGTGAACTTCTCAAAATATATTTTTTGATTATAGTATTAAAATGTTTTCTTCTTATTAATGATTAATATTTATAGAATTAAATTTCTGTTAGACCAAAACTTATTCATCTATAATATCATATTTATAATGGTAACCATTTTCTAAACATGATTGGATTCAAAAGTCTATATTAACTAACTAAAGTGGACCAATAATATGGGTTAAAAACACTAATATCATAATATTTTGTTAATTGGTCTCAAGGAAATATCCTGAAAGTCTACTTGGTAAACAGATTGTGGTTTCTCTATGAACTTGTATGGTTATACCTCTAACTTCAATCATCTTGAAAACACAGATAGAGGACATGGTATATTTGTAGATAATTAAAAAATTAATACCACTATTATTTGTTTGGTAGTTCTCTAAAATAGGAACATGAGTTAAATATTTTTTTAACAGGATGATGAATGACTTACTGTCCATTAGTCAATTTTTTGTTAAATGGTTTAAAATTACATTTGGAAATTATTTTTTAACGTTTTTAATTAAATAAAAAACTTATAATTGTTTTGTATAATTTTAAAAAAATTACTTTATATAATTAAAATATCTTGATTATTAAAATTAAAAATGGAATAAGTGTACAATATATTGACTTTTGGCATTATCATGGGTTATTAGGTCATTATAAAACATATTCTATTGTCATGCTCAATTGTAACTACCTAGTATGATATTTTCCTTAAAAATGAAAAGTAACTTAGTTTTTTAACCTTTACAATATGGAAAGGTACTAAAATATTCCTTTGAATCTAAAATTATTGTTTCCCTATCAAAGACCTTATAAACTTTTCACATCAGTCATTTAAAAAAAACTAATGTTTATATTATAGTAGGTAAAGCTTAAACCATGGTAAATACTTATTTTTAAATTACATATACTTGGTCTTTATTATTAGAACATAAAAATGATCCATAAAATGTTTTTATAAGCATTTTCAAAAAATTAGAAATCGGAAAACTGCTGAAAAATATTATCCATTGAAAGTGATAGTGGTGAAAATTTTGATAAAAAGACTTTGAAGGACATTGTGCTTCACAAGGATAATATCAGGCCAACTCTTCTCCTAGAACATCTCAACAAAATGGGGTTGTCAAAAAAATAAGAACCACTAGGAAATTTCACAGACACACTTGAGTGAGTTTTAACATATCTATTTATATTAGTGCTAAGTAAATTAATACAACATTATATATCCTTTACTTTGTTCTTGTGAGACCTATCATTTGTAAAACCTCATATGATATTTGTAAAGGAAAATTCATAATGTTCGATAAATAAATATTTTTGGTTGTAAATGATTTATCCTCAATGCGAAATATAATATAGTAATTATTGATTATAAATCCAATAGAGGTATCATTCATATGAATTGAACCTCAATTAATGGCTAATACAACATTACTAATTTTAAAAAGACCATAGACGTTTCAATTCACATAAAATTTGATATAAATATTCTTAAACCTCATCCTTAAATTAATGATGATGCGGAATAAGTGAGTTTATTTTAACCTAAAGTTCGATCGTAAAGAGAAATTTATTATTATAAATTTCCCCACTATAATACTTTACCTAAGGGATGGGTTAAATCAAAACTCCTTCCCCTTAAAATGTTATAAATGAATTACTATTTGGTAAATGGATTATAATTTTGGTTTTAAAAATTATAAAAATATTTTTTTTCTCTCACATTGATTCACAATTCCTTCATGAAGATATTACAGATATAGACCTGATACTCTCCACAGAAGAGGAGTTATACAAATATAAAAGGAATCAATTATTGATTGGCATGTAGTGTAAATATGATAATCTAGTTATTGGCATGAAGTAGGGGTTTGAAACCAAACATGGATATCATGGAAATAACATCCATTAATGGATAGACATATTAATAAAGGATATAATGATGAAAAAGTTATTGAATATAATGAATCCATTAAAATTGGAGGTAGCCTAGAATAAATTATATCTTTTCTACACCCCATCATCACTTCAATATCTATCATTTTCAAAAAAAAATTATATATAACTTTATAAATTATTGTATTTCTAAATTTTTATTGGATATAGAACATTGTTTAGATAATAAATTTTTTAAAATTAAATCTTCATGTTAACTAAATATTTTTATTGTTTAAAATGATCTCATCCCACATTGTATGAACTATTATCAAAATTTATTTCATTAAATTATTTTAAAATGGGAAAATTTGAATCCACTATTTCTCAAAAAATATTTTCAAATGCATTTTTAATTATTATAATATTTGTTTATGATGCTATTTTTTACTCGAGTAAAGAATTTCATTATAAATAATTTTTTGAATAATTAATAATGATATTTAATTTGTTTATATGGGTAAATAAAATTACTCATTTAATGTTTATAGTCTAAAATGATTATTCTAATGATATTATAAGAAAATATTTCATAGATCAAGATAATGAAATTAGTGAACCCATTATTATAACATGTATGATACTTATGGATGAAGCTAGTAAAGTAATAAATTATATGATTTAGAAAGTATGATTGGAAGACTTATTTACCTTATTGTGACCTAGTTGATATAATGTTTTGTGCTTGAATTTATAGTCATTTTAAAAAAAAATAGGAGGAATATTTTATTAAAACACTCAAAATAATTTTTTGATATGTTAATGGAAGTAAAAAAGCATGGATTACTTTATCCAAAGTTAACATCTTTTTAAATTACTTTTTTTAGATGTTGATTTTGGATGATTCCAACTACATTTGAAAGGAACTATTGGGACTTCCCATATACATCGAAAATTACTTCTCTCCTAGAGTAGTGATAATAATATAAATATTGTTATTTCTAGAGATAAATAGGAATATATATACATTAAGAGTTTCAAGGACGATATTATAACGATTAAAGATACTCTCTTAGAATTTGACTTTATATATTATCAAGTCCCTATCAAATGTGGCAAAATTAGTGAAATTAGTATATCTAAAAATCCAATTCCAAATTTTTGAACTAAAAACATCTATCTACGATAACACATTTTTCATTAACACTAATCAAAATGGTGATATCATTCATGATCTTTTCCCCAACCTTAACTAACTTGTATATTCACCGAACCCCTTTCTATTGTTCTCTTTTACACTATAAAATTTGATTATGTTATGATTTTATTCTAATTCTTATAACATAAACTTTTTAATTCATTATATTTTTTTAATTTGATTTAAATTTTCTTTAAATAAGTAATATTTTTAAACTTTTTTTCAAATAAATATTTTTCCATTACAAAATTCCTTTAAAAAATTCAAGTCTTGTGATAATGTCATGTGACTGTGATACTCTATAGAAAACATTCATTTCATTATAAGAAATATTATGGTTTTCTAGTGTAGATTCAACTATAGATTTTTACCATGAAATGGGATGGTTGAGTTTTTAATCATATCTTCCCACAATGCACAAGTAGATGGACATTACAAGACTACTACTTCTTTGGTTTCCTAAAATTAAGAGGCATTGATTATAAAATGTTGGTGGGGAAACATGAAACTAAAAAAAATTCTCCACAAAGTATATTTCTAAATTTATTGAAACTAAAAATGATCGTGGCATCGTTCATGATTGTTTTGTTCATCCTTTGTATTACAATATTGTGTCTTTTGGATTCATGGGACCTTCCTCTCCATATGGATTCCCTAAATCCTATAATTGGATTTACACTCCCATGATGTATACTATCCTGATTTATCTAAATTATAGAACATAAAAATATGTATAGTTCCACACTCTACTATTAAGTGTAACATCTTGATGTAATCTTTCATTTTGTAATTCATTTGAATAAATAAAACTCACACCTTTTGAGACTCACCAAAAATTATGGTTTCAAAATATTTGTTACATACATTTGAATTATATGATATTTACCTCTTATAAACCATATACATTAATATACTATATTTAGTTGAGTTTAATTCATTTAATAATTCCACCCCTCTCCACTTTGGTACTCATAACCATATAAATAATGTCTATACAAAAATTCGACATTATTTCTCTTTTTTGATCAGAAATCATTCTATTATTAATGCATGTTTTTTTGAATCTTTAATATTCTTCTATATAATCAAATTAATATTTATGTTATTTTAAATGTATCTTTTAACATATTAAAAATGTTTAAAATTGAAGACATTTAATGTTTTCTGTACATTTCACTTTCAACAACCATTACAAAGGTATGAAATATTTTTTTTTAAAAAATAATAGTGTGACCGCCATTTCCCAATTATAGTGGTTATCATTATTATTAAGTAAAAATTAAAATATTATACAGTTTCTCATTGAAAATAACAATTTCATTATTCTATAACCTTTTTAATTTATACAAAATATCTAATATTACTATTTTTAATGGTTTGGAAAGTAATTTTATATCATTTGCATATATTTGTATCTTCAACTTGAGAATTTATTTGTTAAATATATTTTCTTTTAAAATATTCCATTATTGTAAAATATTTTACAAAAATATTTGTAAAATTATCTTTAACACATCATGAAAATTATTTTGTAAGTTAATGTTATCATTATTTTGAATCTATATTACAAATATTTTATGATATTTTATTTTAAGGATTCACATCCATTACCTTTACTAATTCTCAAAACAACCTTATTCACTAGAAAACCATTTTTTATATGAATTGTTAGTATTCATTATTTAAATACTAACTTATAACTTGTATCTCATTTGACGTACATGTGGTTATTTATAGTTTAATAACTTACTTGTAAAATATGCTCTTTTTCATTCTCCATTTCTCATTTTATTATATGTTTTTTTATGTTTATTTCCATTATTATCATGGATGCCTTATATATCTTTTCTAGTATTGAATTTTAGCATACTCATTACTCTATTTGGTGTAAAAAATGTTTTATATATTCTATATTTTGGTAGGGGTTACCAAGGAAGATAACTCATGTATTGACTGAGGATACAAAAACAATCCATATAATTTTATATTCTATATGTATGATTATTGACTACTAATGTAGGTTGAATATATATTGTTGAACATTATATTATTTGGAATTCTATTTCCTTTAATATTAATGGTTATTGATTATTATATAATGTTAATTATGTGTTGTTTTTTTACTATTTTCAAATGATGTATGCATTTGAATTATTATGTGAAAGAATCTACCAAAAAGGGTTACATGACCTGTCCTTGGGCCTCAAAAGAAAAACTAGAAATGGTTTTTTTCATATTTATACGTAATTATATAGGATTTCAGGGTACAATACTTTGATGTTTCGTGTAATATGGATAACATTATGTACTCATTTTCCATGAAACCAGTTATTATTTTCCATTTATATTGTTTTCTTACCCATGGAAATATTGAAATATCATGTAATTATAAAAAGAAGATTATTTGATTATAATTTATTCCCATCATATTATTCATAACTTGTTTATTTTATGATAGAATATAATGTACAATACACCTTACTAAGCCTTCGAGCTTAATTGATTTATATTTCAATTTCCCCTAGAAATGAAGAAGAATTTAAAATGTCATATTATTTTAATAATGTCATTTGTGGAGAATTTTGAGGAATATATCGAAGGAATATTATTAAATAAGAACATCTATTTATGCTGAAAAAATATCCATCAGATGTGAAAAATATTTTTTTGTTAAATCTTTTCCCTAACTCTCCAAAATAGTAAACAAAAAATGTATTTGGTACTTAAGTGACTCCAAAATTTTCATCAAAATTGTAATTAAGAAAATATTAATTTCATTTCACTTGAGTTTATATAAACGAATACATCTATTGAATATGTTTTTAGCATTGGATCCATGTGTATGGGACTCTGATATTTGATATATGTCTCTGTCAACATTTTATTCATGTTGTTAATTGCGATAGGATGAATCTTATTCTGGATGTTTATTGTAAATAAGATGTGAAATTATAATAATTGTGAATTTAATCATGAAACATTTTGTGTGTAATTTATAATCTATTAGAAATTTCATAGAGGTACATCCCTTGTTATTTTGTTTTAAATTTTATTTTAATTAATTTTTATGTAAAAAATCAAAATCACAATTATATATTCATAAATTTTAAATAATATTGTTTTTTATGATGAATATGTTAAAATAAATATTTCACATGTAATCCATTTCTGTAATTATCATATTTTTTAACCCTTCACCCACATATTCTCAAGAACAAGAGGCTTTGTGTGTTGATGTAATCCATCTAAATATTTTTAAAAACTATTAATATTGGTGTTACGTCTCATACTGGAAACATGGCACATAGAAATAGACTCATTTACAATCCCCCACTATAACCATCAATGGAAAATATGAAAAACCTATATATTAGTCACCAAATTTTCCCTCTGATTGAATGAATTGGTAGTGTTGGTTTTAACTGGATTTTCACGCATGCTTTTCCTGGGCATGTCTCCACTCCCATTTATTAGAGTCAAAAACAAGTAAAGACACATTATACCTAACATATGGAATTGAATTAATGGGTTAATACTAAAATGTTTTTTTGTTATTAATCATCAAGGAAACATAATCATCATACATTATTATGTTAATGATATGGAAGGGAATGGATGTCCATTGTTTTGTGGTGGGTTTTCATATCCCAATGTCATGCACATAATTAATAGAATAGTTAAGGTAGTTAAGAATCCACAGATCTGATCATTACAATACATGTATGTCGCATGAATCATGAACATTGTTCAACAATAAAACAAAATTATTATGGGAGTTTGGGGGAGGGATTCAGGGAAGTCCTATTTCTAAAACATCGATCTGAAAATATTCCCACGATAGGATTCATATTCTGTGTGAGTGGAGATTCATAAATGATGGATCATGGATCATGATATACCATTATATTTTAACAAGATATAATTTTTATATTAATTTTAATGATTTTTGATAGAGGAAATAATAAATAATCTCTCACTGAATATTCCACTAGGGTTTTCATCACTCATCACTAGAGCTCTCCATGACCACTGATGGTGTGTGTGAATAGAGAGGTAATTGTCAGTGGAGTATTATGTATTGTAAATGGGTAACACTTAATTTAAGATTAATATTAAATGACCTATATTTTGTAAAATGGAAGAGTAATAGAGATAAATAAAAAACTGTACGTCAAGAAGAATTTTATTTGTTAAATATATTTGGTTGGGTTTTTTATTTTATTACTTACTATTAATATTAACAATAAATATTATTTAAATTTATGTGAATATTAGTTTGAGATATTTGATTGGATTTAAATTCTATTTGTAGTTATTTTATACCTTAAATGATAATAACTAACCCCTAATAATAAAAACATTGATACTAAAGTTTGACTACAAAATCCCGATAATATGTGGATACCAAATCTTTTTGTGAAATAATTAATTATCCATCACAAACTACTAATAAATTTCTAAACTCTGGTTTCTGAAATCCATTGAGAATAAAACAAATTAAAAATAATAATAAATAATAAATTATGAATTATAAATAGACATAATGTGCTGCTAGTAAAAAAACCTTCTATGAGATTCATTATTTCTAAGTGTTGTAGTCATCAAATTTCTCTCACTTTCTAAGAATTCTAAATTCTTGAACTATTTATAAATTTGTAAATTTTTTCATCACACTTATATATCTCACTAATTATCTATTAGAACAACTTCATATATATTTAAAAGTATTAATTACATTCCACAATGAGATTTATTATTTAAATCCCCTTTTCTTTTATCCATCCACTAATTATATTTGTAGTAATTATTAAAATGAGGGATTCAGGTTTCCTTCCAATACTTGTAATAGTTCTGGGATTGCATCTCATTAAAATATCTAGAAACACCTATTTAAAATATGAGGCTAATTTGATTCTATTTTAATTTTATAATAAATAAAAAAATTGTATTTTTTGTATCTTGAATTCTATTATATCTTAAGGAAAAATATAATAAACCCTCTTGATATTCAAAAAGGAGATTCAGGGGGTCATGAAAGAATATTAACTGAACCGATGTATTAAATCATGTTATTAAAATTATTTTATTCCTTCTCCCTTTAAATTATTAATATCACTACTGTTATACTTTAATGCATCAATTCATATAATCTTATAATTTTTTATAGACTTAACAGTCATTCATGGTTTTACAGTTACCAATGAATAATAAGAAATGTTGAAAATTTAACATATTTCATTGTTTCAATAAAATTATAATTAAATACTTCCCTTTCACGTAGTCTACACAAATATGAATTTAATCAAATTTTTACATGAAAAATAACTAATGAAATAAAATAATTTGTAGAATTAGATCTTGATGGATGTTGAAATTTGAAATATACTACACTTTATATGTTAATACAAAACATTGGGAGTTTGTTTATATAATAAAATGATATAATTACTATATTATTTACATTAATCATTGAAATTTTATATGTTCAAATGGCCCTTGGTGGTAATCCTTCTACATATATATTATTCAATAAAAAAATTTGGGTCCCCTCAAGCTTCTAGCATAGGCGATGTCAGGTTTCATCAAATAATATTTACCAAACTCTATTATAAATCTTGTTCTATATGTTATTTTACTCTTTCTACCATTAAATTTTTAATATCACTATGCTTATACATTCATAAAAAAATTCATTTAATATTTTAATGTTTGATTTGATCAATATATATGCATAATTATACTAATACTAATGAAAAAAATGAAAAATGAAAAACTAATGATATATATAAATTTGAATTAAATGGTAATTAAAAAAATACCACACACTATGGTTTTTAACAAAATAAATTTAATCATGTTTCTACATTAAAAATGTCTAAATAAATAATTAACCTCTTAGAAGTAATGCATGATAAAACTATCAATGTTAGTGATAATGAACTATATATATTAATACATGACATAGTGATTTCAGATATATATCACAAAATGATTGAATTAATATATATTTTACATGATTCACTAAAAATTATTATGGTCAAAAGGCCATTGGTGATAATCTCTCTACGGATACTTTATTCGAGGAAATCCTTTAGGTCTTTCTAAGTTGTTGGGCACTAAGATTCATTGTAGTCCAAGAAGATAAAGACATAAATTCCATGATTTGTTTCCCTAGAAGAATCATTTTTTTCTCTATATTTCATGTGTATTTAAATATTAGAATATTTATTAAAATATTTTATTACTTATCATCCGTAATTATATGTATCATTAATGGATTAATTCCCTAGATTATTTGTTGCATTGAAAATGGCATACCAGTTCACCACTATGATGACAATGTTAAAAATCCAAGAAGATATTCTTCAAAAAAATTAGATTATTTTCTTAATACATATCATTCATAATTCCATGTGATTTTAATTTAACAATTCTCCATAGTATCTGTCACATAGAAAATTGATCCTCAGTTCCCCACAATAATGAGAACAATTAAAATACGTGGTCATATTCATAAATCATATTCTATGGTTGAATAATATTCTACGATGGGTCACACAGTATGTTCCCTATCAGTGGTGATACTATTAAGTTGATAAGACATCATCCCATTAAGTGCATACTTGGTAATCTTTAATACATGAGATTTTGATAAATGAAATTATCAATATGAATTTCACACATTCTTATTCCATTGATTATTCCAACCTATGACTTTGTGTAGTAGTACATAGAATTTATTATTTTTATTAATTCATGTACGATAGATATAAAATTACCTATATGAACTAGAAAATAGTACCAGAAAAAGAAATTGGAAAAAATAATTAATTCCAATAGATATTTTGTTTTTTCATTATTATATGTACCATCATTTTAATTTTTAAAAAAAATTTCAATTGATATTAGATATTTAATGAAAAAATCTTTTTTCATTACTGTTAGAATCAACAATTTATCGTACTAATACAAAAAAATTATTTAGTAAAATCTATATTATTATCATTAATTACTATTACAAAAAATCATTTATTACTAGAAGAACATGCATCAACACAAAATCATGTGTAAACACATTTAATATATTCTATACGATTTCTATTTTTAATGTTGCATTTGAGAATTTTTTAATAATTTATAATATTATATATTAAATTAAAATTTAAAAATATATACATTAAATAGATATTAAATAAAATTACATAAAAAACACATCCCCTTATATCAAATTAAATAAAATAATTTATTACACTGAAAATTTCCTTTTTCATTCATGGTAAAAAAAATCTTAAACAAATCCATCTCCCCTAAATTTCTCTCCTTTGGTTTTTTATCTCATTGTTTATTGACCTTAAGTTCATCATCATTTTGATTTCTTGTAGTTTTTCAATTCCACAATACTCATCAATAGGTGTGTTCCCCTAAATGAACCACCCCTTTAGTTCAGTGATATTGTTTATTCTCTATTAATTTTGAATTCTCATACCATGATTTTGTGGGTCACATCATTATCCATTGTCTAGAAGAAGTCATAAAAATTGGGAACAAATCTTTATTTCTATGATATTTTTATTCTTTTATAATAAAAATATTATGAACAATTAATTTACTATATAAAATTGAAATACATTTTGATTACAATCTTGGATACAAAAAATGTGATTTTTTTTGTCATGTAACCAAATTTTTTTATGAATATCAAATGAATTCCTAATTATGAAGTTTAGTCAATAATGGATTAAAAAAACATTTTTTTCATTACAAATTTGATGAAATAATTATAAACTATCATTAAAAATGATTTTATTTAATATTGTAACTATTAATATAGTAGTTACACTAAAAGGAAGCCAACTCATTATACATGACAAGTACATGTTGAATTCTAATTTTATTTTGGAAATATCAATGGACCAATGATGATGTAGGGGAACTATTTTGAAATATAAATAGGCCAGACTCATTATATGTCTCATTCTAAGGAATGAATACAATTTTATTAAACTAAAATCAATATATTTTATAGGTTCTAGTAAAATAAAAAATATACATAAAATATTTACATATAAAATTATAGTATATTTAATTTTTTACATATGAATACACCCACATCCATCTAATTTGAAGCCGAATCATTCTAAATTTTTTGTCAAAATTATTTCTATTTTTTTTATTAATTAAATTTCATTTTTTAATTTAGTGTCTACAGTGACTCAATGATTTCATTTTTCATTATTAATGTTTGATTCCATTTTGTTGTGGTTTGACTATTCAATATTTTTGTTTTAGTATAATAATAATCTTATGTATTTTCATTGGTATTTAGAGTCTATACATATATGTATTTTAATAATTATTCCTATTATTCAATTATTTTTCTAGTTAAATATTCACAAAATATTTAATCTATATTGAATTTTAATTATACTTTGGAGAATAACCATTATATTTTTACATCATTATATATTAGTAGTGTTAAATGTTCATGAGTCATACACTATTATTGTATTTAAATATTATTATTATAAGCATTAAGGATAGGTTAGTTTCTTTGTTAATTCTTGAATAACATTTTATTTCTTAACTATCAGCCATTGGTTTTAGTTTCAATGATAATTAAATATACCGATGAATTATTTTTTAATTTTTTTCCATTCTTGTGTTACAAAACATTTAATCAACATAAGAATAATATTTTTTTTAAAATTTATCATTTTAATTTATAAATTTATTTGGACTTATCATTATGGGGTTCATAAAATAGGTACATCTAATTTCTTGTGATAAATAATTTATAATATATAGAAGTACATATTATGCCTTATAAATAGTATTTATAATGTATTATAACATGGAAGATAATATTTGTACTCATTTAATTATGGTGGACTTATTTTTTTCGGTTTCCTCAAGATCATTTGGGTGATTTCAATATTTTATATTATAATAGTTTCACTATAGGTTGGTCTTTGGAATCTGATCAGATAGATTGTCATAAATTTTTCATTGATTCGTCATATTTGAGGTTATTATATCACAAGAATAATCTTTTAAAATAATTCATTATTTAAAAAATTGAATCAAATAGATTTAGTAAAAAATAAAAAGAAATTTTAGTGATTATAGACTTCCCAATTCCTTGGTTGATAACCTCAACTGCATGGTTTTATTCCTCTTGTCATCAATTTTGGTATGTTGAAATTATTATATTATTAGCTAATGGAAAACCGAGATAAAATTAATTAGATTTACTATTGTTTCATGGATTCTAAAAGAATTCTTACTCAATGAATTGTATCCTTGTTTCTTTTAACCATATGAAGAAAGCACAAAAAATACAAATGATTATTGTTTTTTAATATTTATATTAATTTTTTTTGATCTCAAAGAACTATAAAATATTGAATTAAATTTTTTCAATTATTATTATTTGTATATATTCAGGAATTATAATATTATATTCTCGTTAAATATTTTATTCTTGGGTAATTAAATTCTTTGTGTAATTTTTTTATCAAACCAAACTAAGGGTTTCCCCCATTATATAATCCATTTGATTTTATTTAATACCACATATTTTATTAGTGAATTATGGATAATGAAGACAACAACCTATAAATTTTATTTCCGGAATGTTTGATGTCAAAGGATTGATTTTTTATGTATTCAAACAAATTTCTCACTAATATATATTTATTCTTATTTTTAATAACCATTTGAGAAAACTAGAAAAATACATTTGGTTATTTATTTTTTCACTTTAGTTTTTTTATTCATAATGATCAAAAAAATATTTATGAATTTTTTTTAAAAGGTATTTATTTGTAGAATTTTTAATATTATATTATATTTTTATTTCAAGAAATTATTTGAGTGATTAGGTTCTATTTTTTGTTGTTGGCTAGCTAAAGTATTCATGTCAGATTTTATTAGTTGTGATTTTTTGTTTCAACCATCTCATATCCTCCCTCTGATCTAATATTTTCACATAGAGTTTATTTAGTTATCACGGAACATGAAGAAAACATCACCAACATGTTGTGGAGGGAATGTATGATGTTAATGTGAATTTATCTATTTTCACTCCTATCACTAGTTAACATAATACTATTTGGATATAGAGAACCTCCTTCACTATGATTAAGATGACATCAATTACTAGTATCTTCTAGAACCAGGGATCTTTCACTAATGGAACATGGTGAAGCTGGGGAATTTATATATGGGAAAAGATGATGGCTTCCACCAATGAATTAATCACCTCAAAAATGATAATATAAATATAAATTTTTATGAAACAAATTATTGAATTTTTAATAATGTTTATATAATATTGTTTGTAATAATCAGCACACAAACATTATCGATAATCCTCAATGCAATTCATTCCAGTAAAGGAATTGATAAACATTATACTCCATATATTTTTTATGAGTATTTTTAAAGTTAAACCCTATATAGTTTAGGGTAATTTCAGGGCTATTATAATTGGTGGAATAATTTTTAATTTCCTTCATAATTACTTATTTAAATGTTAATTTATATTTATTAATTTTTCAATTATCTATGTGTTTGATGACACTTACTATAAATGAATTATAGCACTTTACATTTATTTGAAAATATAAATTTATTAATTACTATAGTTTTGGAATGATATATGATTTTAAATCAAAACAAATTGTTACATTAATCATTGAAATTTTATATGTTCAAATGGCCCTTGGTGGTAATCCTTCTACATATATATTATTCAATAAAAAAATTTGGGTCCCCTCAAGCTTCTAGCATAGGCGATGTCAGGTTTCATCAAATAATATTTACCAAACTCTATTATAAATCTTTTTCTATATGTTATTTTACTCTTTCTACCATTAAATTTTTAATATCACTATGCTTATACATTCATAAAAAAATTCATTTAATATTTTAATGTTTGATTTGATCAATATATATGCATAATTATACTAATACTAATGAAAAAAATGAAAAATGAAAAACTAATGATATTTATAAATTTGAATTAAATGGTAATTAAAAAAATACCACACACTATGGTTTTTAACAAAATAAATTTAATCATGTTTCTACATTAAAAGTGTCTAAATAAATAATTAACCTCTTAGAAGTAATGCATGATAAAACTATCAATGTTAGTGATAATGAACTATATATATTAATACATGACATAGTTATTTCAGATATATATCACAAAATGATTGAATTAATATATATTTTACATGATTCACTAAAAATTATTATGGTCAAAAGGCCATTGGTGATAATCACTCTACGGATACTTTATTCGAGGAAATCCTTTAGGTCTTTCTAAGTTGTTGGGCACTAAGATTCATTGTAGTCCAAGAAGATAAAGACATAAATTCCATGATTTGTTTCCCTAGAAGAATCATTTTTTTCTCAATATTTCATGTGTATTTAAATATTAGAATATTTATTAAAATATTTTATTACTTATCATCCGTAATTATATGTATCATTAATGGATTAATTCCCTAGATTATTTGTTGCATTGAAAATGGCATACCAGTTCCCCACTATGATGACAATGTTAAAAATCCAAGAAGATATTCTTCAAAAAAATTAGATTATTTTCTTAATACATATCATTCATAATTCCATGTGATTTTAATTTAACAATTCTCCATAGTATCTGTCACATAGAAAATTGATCCTCAGTTCCCCACAATAATGAGAACAATTAAAATACGTGGTCATATTCATAAATCATATTCTATGGTTGAATAATATTCTACGATGGGTCACACAGTATGTTCCCTATCAGTGGTGATACTATTAAGTTGATAAGACATCATCCCATTAAGTGCATACTTGGTAATCTTTAATACATGAGATTTTGATAAATGAAATTATCAATATGAATTTCACACATTCTTATTCCATTGTTTATTCCAACCTATGACTTTGTGTAGTAGTACATAGAATTTATTATTTTTATTAATTCATGTACGATAGATATAAAATTACCTATATGAACTAGAAAATAGTACCAGAAAAAGAAATTGGAAAAAATAATTAATTCCAATAGATATTTTGTTTTTTCATTATTATATGTACCATCATTTTAATTTTTAAAAAAAAATTCAATTGATATTAGATATTTAATGAAAAAATCTTTTTTCATTACTGTTAGAATCAACAATTTATCGTACTAATACAAAAAAATTATTTAGTAAAATCTATATTATTATCATTAATTACTATTACAAAAAATCATTTATTACTAGAAGAACATGCATCAACACAAAATCATGTGTAAACACATTTAATATATTCTATACGATTTCTATTTTTAATGTTGCATTTGAGAATTTTTTAATAATTTATAATATTATATATTAAATTAAAATTTAAAAATATATACATTAAATAGATATTAAATAAAATTACATAAAAAACACATCCCCTTATATCAAATTAAATAAAATAATTTATTACACTGAAAATTTCCTTTTTCATTCATGGTAAAAAAAATCTTAAACAAATCCATCTCCCCTAAATTTCTCTCCTTTGGTTTTTTATCTCATTGTTTATTGACCTTAAGTTCATCATCATTTTGATTTCTTGTAGTTTTTCAATTCCACAATACTCATCAATAGGTGTGTTCCCCTAAATGAACCACCCCTTTAGTTCAGTGATATTGTTTATTCTCTATTAATTTTGAATTCTCATACCATGATTTTGTGGGTCACATCATTATCCATTGTCTAGAAGAAGTCATAAAAATTGGGAACAAATCTTTATTTCTATGATATTTTTATTCTTTTATAATAAAAATATTATGAACAATTAATTTACTATATAAAATTGAAATACATTTTGATTACAATCTTGGATACAAAAAATGTGATTTTTTTTGTCATGTAACCAAATTTTTTTATGAATATCAAATGAATTCCTAATTATGAAGTTTAGTCAATAATGGATTAAAAAAACATTTTTTTCATTACAAATTTGATGAAATAATTATAAACTATCATTAAAAATGATTTTATTTAATATTGTAACTATTAATATAGTAGTTACACTAAAAGGAAGCCAACTCATTATACATGACAAGTACATGTTGAATTCTAATTTTATTTTGGAAATATCAATGGACCAATGATGATGTAGGGGAACTATTTTGAAATATAAATAGGCCAGACTCATTATATGTCTCATTCTAAGGAATGAATACAATTTTATTAAACTAAAATCAATATATTTTATAGGTTCTAGTAAAATAAAAAATATACATAAAATATTTACATATAAAATTATAGTATATTTAATTTTTTACATATGAATACACCCACATCCATCTAATTTGAAGCCGAATCATTCTAAATTTTTTGTCAAAAGTATTTCTATTTTTTTTATTAATTAAATTTCATTTTTTAATTTAGTGTCTACAGTGACTCAATGATTTCATTTTTCATTATTAATGTTTAATTCCATTTTGTTGTGGTTTGACTATTCAATATTTTTGTTTTAGTATAATAATAATCTTATGTATTTTCATTGGTATTTAGAGTCTATACATATATGTATTTTAATAATTATTCCTATTATTCAATTATTTTTCTAGTTAAATATTCACAAAATATTTAATCTATATTGAATTTTAATTATACTTTGGAGAATAACCATTATATTTTTACATCATTATATATTAGTAGTGTTAAATGTTCATGAGTCATACACTATTATTGTATTTAAATATTATTATTATAAGCATTAATGATAGGTTAGTTTCTTTGTTAATTCTTGAATAACATTTTATTTCTTAACTATCAGCCATTGGTTTTAGTTTCAATGATAATTAAATATACCGATGAATTATTTTTTAATTTTTTTCCATTCTTGTGTTACAAAACATTTAATCAACATAAGAATAATATTTTTTTTAAAATTTATCATTTTAATTTATAAATTTATTTGGACTTATCATTATGGGGTTCATAAAATAGGTACATCTAATTTCTTGTGATAAATAATTTATAATATATAGAAGTACATATTATGCCTTATAAATAGTATTTATAATGTATTATAACATGGAAGATAATATTTGTACTCATTTAATTATGGTGGACTTATTTTTTTCGGTTTCCTCAAGATCATTTGGGTGATTTCAATATTTTATATTATAATAGTTTCACTATAGGTTGGTCTTTGGAATCTGATCAGATAGATTGTCATAAATTTTTCATTGATTCGTCATATTTGAGGTTATTATATCACAAGAATAATCTTTTAAAATAATTCATTATTTAAAAAATTGAATCAAATAGATTTAGTAAAAAATAAAAAGAAATTTTAGTGATTATAGACTTCCCAATTCCTTGGTTGATAACCTCAACTGCATGGTTTTATTCCTCTTGTCATCAATTTTGGTATGTTGAAATTATTATATTTTTAGATAATGGAAAACCGAGATAAAATTAATTAGATTTACTATTGTTTCATGGATTCTAAAAGAATTCTTACTCAATGAATTGTATCCTTGTTTCTTTTAACCATATGAAGAAAGCACAAAAAATACAAATGATTATTGTTTTTTAATATTTATATTTTTTTTTTTTGATCTCAAAGAACTATAAAATATTGAATTAAATTTTTTCAATTATTATTATTTGTATATATTCAGGAATTATAATATTATATTCTCGTTAAATATTTTATTCTTGGGTAATTAAATTCTTTGTGTAATTTTTTTATCAAACCAAACTAAGGGTTTCCCCCATTATATAATCCATTTGATTTTATTTAATACCACATATTTTATTAGTGAATTATGGATAATGAAGACAACAACCTATAAATTTTATTTCCGGAATGTTTGATGTCAAAGGATTGATTTTTTATGTATTCAAACAAATTTCTCACTAATATATATTTATTCTTATTTTTAATAACCATTTGAGAAAACTAGAAAAATACATTTGGTTATTTATTTTTTCACTTTAGTTTTTTTATTCATAATGATCAAAAAAATATTTATGAATTTTTTTTAAAAGGTATTTATTTGTAGAATTTTTAATATTATATTATATTTTTATTTCAAGAAATTATTTGAGTGATTAGGTTCTATTTTTTGTTGTTGGCTAGCTAAAGTATTCATGTCAGATTTTATTAGTTGTGATTTTTTGTTTCAACCATCTCATATCCTCCCTCTGATCTAATATTTTCACATAGAGTTTATTTAGTTATCACGGAACATGAAGAAAACATCACCAACATGTTGTGGAGGGAATGTATGATGTTAATGTGAATTTATCTATTTTCACTCCTATCACTAGTTAACATAATACTATTTGGATATAGAGAACCTCCTTCACTATGATTAAGATGACATCAATTACTAGTATCTTCTAGAACCAGGGATCTTTCACTAATGGAACATGGTGAAGCTGGGGAATTTATATATGGGAAAAGTTGATGGCTTCCACCAATGAATTAATCACCTCAAAAATGATAATATAAATATAAATTTTTATGAAACAAATTATTGAATTTTTAATAATGTTTATATAATATTGTTTGTAATAATCAGCACACAAACATTATCGATAATCCTCAATGCAATTCATTCCAGTAAAGGAATTGATAAACATTATACTCCATATATTTTTTATGAGTATTTTTAAAGTTAAACCCTATATAGTTTAGGGTAATTTCAGGGCTATTATAATTGGTGGAATAATTTTTAATTTCCTTCATAATTACTTATTTAAATGTTAATTTATATTTATTAATTTTTCAATTATCTATGTGTTTGATGACACTTACTATAAATGAATTATAGCACTTTACATTTATTTGAAAATATAAATTTATTAATTACTATAGTTTTGGAATGATATATGATTTTAAATCAAAACAAATTGTTACAAATTAATATTGAATATATTAAATTTAATTTCATTTTCTTATGTATACCATACCGTTCATATGGGTTAATTCAACTTTTCCCAGGCACTAAGCTGCATGGATAAATTTCTTATTACTTATCATACTGTCAATTTTTCACTCCCTTTTGGTTTTGAATTGGTGGTTTCTAAATTTTCCCCACAATATACTCCATTTATTTTAAGGGTAAGAGTAGATAATGGAAATATAAATAATTTACCAATCATGTATTATTTTATTTATTCAAATAATTTTATATGTAATGATTTACTTTGGTTCATTTTAATGGTGTCTTATTGTTGAAACTATTGAGAATCACTTCCACACACGTTGGATCAGGTGATATTGAAGAATATTCTAAGATGTATCATTTTTTACTATAAAACCCATACTCAACTCTTGATAAGTTTATATTTTTACACCCATTATTTCAATCAATTCGTTAAAATGTTAAAAAATTGACAAGGATATTAAATACCATAGATTAATTTGAGAAATAAAAATTATTATTCAAATTAACAAGATTCTAAATTTTTATTTATCATTATTTATCATTGGTAGAGAATACTTTTTTCTCTGGGTTTTTCAATATTTGTATATTGGACTAGAATATGTAATATCTCAATTTTTTCGTCACTAAATATCCCTCTATAATAATAATATTTAATAATTAATCATTATATAAAAATTTATAATTGTTTAGAAATCCATGGATTTTCATGAAACCATAATAGTAATTATACATAGTATTTATATTGTTTTTGATAAATCCCTTGGAAAAAATTTATTATTTGACTTTTGGGATGCCTTATTTACATGTACATCCTTCACAATTTAAAATTTCAAATTAGGGATGAAACCCTCTTATTATCTTTCAAGGATCACCAATTTTGTGGTGGCTATAAATACATCGGAAATGATGAATTCTATGTGTAGACATTATTCATATTGGCCTACCAGATACTATACTCCCGAAAAAAGGTTGTGTCAAGAGATCTATGCATCTTATTTATTATGAATTCCATCATCTCATTGCTAGTGAATATCATTATGCTATTTCTTTTAAATTTTTTCTAAATTCATAGGCGTAGTAATTATTTTCATTTAAAATTTACATTTTTAACTGTCACTTATTTTAGGGTGTGGGAAATGTTACTATGGTTCATGCACCTAATTGGTAAGTATAAAATTCATGGTTTTAAAATGTATGATTTATGTGTTTTTTTTTCAATTCTTGATTATTTTTATTTCTAAAAGTAATTGAATTTTTTTCAGGAAAAATGATTAAATAAGGTGATCTTAATTATATTAGATAACTCATATGGATTTGTTTTATTTATTATATAATAATTATAAGAGATATATTTTATAAAATTATATTAATAGATATAATATAATTTAATAAAAAATATATTATAATAAAACCAATGATTTTTATAAAAAAAATAAAAATATATATAATTGAATGTATTGAAAAAATGATAGACAAAATGATATAAATAATAATATTGTTGAAAAAATAATGTATTGGTAATAAAATTATCAATGTGTAAATCTGTTGGTGACTATTTTGAATAACACATATATTACCTTACGATAGTGTTATAATTACAATAGAACTATTTTATATGTTTCAATAATATTTAGAGATAGAGTTTTTTCCAATAATTTAGCAATAAGAACATATCTATTAGTAATACTATTTAAGAACAGAAAATCTACAATTATCGACTGATACACCATTGTTGGATAAATATAAATGTGTATTAGTGGTCATAACTTGCGCACATTGATGTATAGCCGTTAAATATTATGACAAATGATCCTAGAATTGATGGGTTTATTTGGTGTGACATGAATTCTATATTATTAAGGAATAATTTGATGAATTAAGCATTTACCTTCAATCTATATTGTAGAGGATGTATCAAACCTTTTTTGAAATGAAATTATTAAAATACATAAAATGGTCTTGGTGATGTAGACATTTTCATTTTTCATAATCCCAGAGTGGTATGTTAAACAATAAGGTTGATGACACAAGTATTCAACCATTATGATAAGATATATTAGACAATTTATTATAATACACATTGGGTTTTCATGTGTAGTTTTTTAAATGCAATATATCTTCTTTTTATATGGGTTTTGTGACCCATTGGCAGACAATAATCATAGACATTATCCAATCCCACATAATACCACAATTAAGAGGCATAGAGTGCCACACAATAAGTGTTTCATTTTATATCAGATAAATATTATTTATGTTTAAAAATGTAATAAATTGTATTATCCTAAATGAGAGTTAATATTTATTAAATATTTATTAATTTAAATCAAACATGAAATAAATATTTATTCTCAAGGTAATTGTTTTATTATAAGAATATATATCATTTATTTATAATAGTTTATCCAAAAAGTATTTAATAGTTATATATTTATTAAATAAGTATTTTTTATAGTGATATGAATATTTAATTAATATTTATTCATGAGTTTATGAAAGAAATTATTATTTATTGAGTGAATAAATATTTAATAACATTATATTCTCATGGAATATTTTTTGATAGGTACATGTAAGTTGTACCCCTCTCTCTTCAGTGGAATTTATGAATGCACATGACATTCCATACATGGACAGTCGGTGTATTATGTTTAGGGAAATTCAAGTTCATTCCAATGCTGGAGAACATTCGACATGGTCTAGTATTGGTCAGGACCAAAACATTGGTGTCAATAATAACCCATACACATGTTTTTAAAATGTTTTTCTGGAAAACACGGGCCTCTCTATTTCTTCATAGAATTTTTTAATAATTCTTATGAAACTTCCATGAATGATAAAAAATGAATCAAACGCGTGGAAAAAAGAATTAATCTCGTTGTAAGGATAGTATTTTCCTATAAAAATATCTTATCCCCTAGAGTCTCAAAGGATGATTTTGGTTGTGACTCCTTGATTAGTAAATTGGAAGATAGGGGATTCTCAGTTGTGGAAGATATGGATTCCTCACATCAATACATAAATCATTATAAGTTTTCCTTCATTGGAAATATTATCTTGGGTAAGGTATTAAAGTCTTGGAACACTAAAAAATTCAGTTCTAATTTAGTGAAATGATGCAGTCTCTTACACTAGTGTCATATATCTAATAAAAGAGAATATTTTCACATCATCTTCAATAATGAAGATGGACTAGTCAACGTATTAAAGGAAAATAGAATCTCCCTGAATCCCAGTATTTATGGTCTGGATAGATGAGACCTAAACGATAATTCCTTTCCTCAAAATAAATCCACAACCTAGATCTAGATTGGGACTAATAGCCATTACAGGGTCAATTGGCATCCTAAAATCCTAAATTACATTGCATTAGGGATTAGTTTTCCCCTTCTCGGGGATCAATAGAATCGTCAAGGAAATTTGGGATATTATGCTTCCACTCTCAAGGTTTCTAATATGCATTCAATGATTCATTATTTTTTCATCATGATTTTATATGATTCGAGACATAAACTCAATGTATATTATGAATACATGGAACCCTTATGTGATTTATTAAATATTTTTCACCATTCGAGTGATAATTTCATAAATATATAAATTCATGTAAATTTCATTCCTAAGAATAAAGAGAAGTCATGGAGAGTGGTGAAGGTGAAGACGAAAATGGGTTTCATCTTTTAATGATGTGAAACAATAAATAAAGTGGCTATTATTACCAATGAGGGTGACCTCTATAATTTTCATAAAGGTTATGATCAAAAAAATGAAGATATCAATTGTCATTCTGAAAAAGAAAGCTATAAAAGTATATAAGAGTCTAAAGGAAAACCACAATTCGATTAGGGAGGGATGTATGAAATCATGGATGGTTAGAGGGTTTTAAATTGACCAATTCATTCATTTCATGGGTTTATCCATTCCAATATTGAACATCTCAACCCCTAAAATTATTTTAGTGTGGAAGATTAAAAATAAAAATCCCCTTTGACTAAGAGGGATCATGCATCTCTTTATGGAAATCCGTCGAAACTCTAGAGTTAGGTGGTGGAGGAAGAGGAGTCGGATTACAAGGTCTCAGCCTCTTTATATCCAAATCTCCCAACTAATGATAAATATACCCACATGATGGATTATATATAGATAAAAAAATTCCAAATTCTTGGAACATTGGATAAAAATCCCCTCTCCACAATAACACACTTTAAAAAAATGGGTAGGCCATGAGGATTCTCTAAAAATAGATGGTCTTAGAGAATTAATTATAAAAGGGTCTCTAAATATATGATTCAATCAAAATCAATATATTCTATTTTAATTTCCCTTCTTTTTCTAGATACATCCAATTCTATTAAAACATTCTTTCAAAATCATGGTATATAAATTCATGGATTATCATATCAAAATAATTCCTTCTCCACAAAAGGTTGTAGTATTATAGCTATGTGAAAACATATATTTGGATCGAATCATTACTCTAATGCCTTATATATCATTTATGTTTTTTTCGCATTTGTCCATCAACAAAATAGGTCCTTTCAAGGATAGAAAATTTTTAAATAACTTTTTATGTTTATATTTATGGAGTATAATTTTTTTGGTCCTTATTTTATGATAAAAATAGGTATAAACCTAGATGAGATCACTAGGATTGTTTGACACTGTTAATAGCTACATAAATAATGAATGGGTTAACATGGGTGATTTCAATGCTATTTTGAGTCCAGATGAAAAGATTGGTGACAATCATTATCCTATGTCTTCCAAAGGGATTAAGGGTTTTTTTATAATAATGACATCATAGAATCCTTTCTCATGGGATACAAGAAAACATGGTATAGAAGATATTATAGTAGGATTACTTCTAGTAAGATTGATCCGGACTTCACTAATGTGATATCATTAAAATATGAAATTTTATGCCATTAACAACCCTTTGCTAGAAAAACTCAGACCATCACACCATCTCATATTGACATAAGAAACGGGATTTAAAACTACCCATTTCATTATATTTAACTAATCATGGGTTCTTCATCTAGAATTATCCAATATTATTTCTGATTTTTTGAACCCACTAAATGTTTTTTATGATGCATTTTTTGGGTCAACAAAGCTTCTGTTCCATATGATGAATCTAATGTTTCGGTGAAATGACACTCTCAAATCCTTGGATAAAGATATTGTTACTATCAAAGCTAACTAAAAGAAAAGGGAAGATATTTCTCCCATCAAATGATGTTGTTGTTTACATTTTCAAGGAAATTGAACGAACCACTAATATCACCTCCATGCATAGTCTCATGGAAAACATACAATGGGAGTCCTTAAAAGACAAAAGGATTAAATATGGAGATATAAAAACAATGTTTTACAAATCCATTCATATATATATGAAATATTACATACCTCACTCTATTCATAGATAATTTGACTTAATCATCACAGTCTAATAAATATTAGTAGGTATCATAGTATAAAACTTCTAAATATTCATTAATGGTCTAAATTCTTCTAAAGGCATTATGAGATACATCATTACAATACTACTCATCCAAGAAGAAAATATTTTACTCTATAAAACCCCTCATGAAATTGAAATTTTGTAGGAATTATTAGTTTTAAACATGGGAGTGCTCTGGGATTGAATGGTTTCTCAAAACATTACTTCCAAAAATATTGGGATATGATCCAAAAATATTTCTCTGTATTGATCAATGTTTTATTTAGTAACAACTCTCTTCCACATGATGATAATTACTGATATACTACAATGAACCCTAAGGAGGATATTTCATCTGATTTTCATCTTTCATACAAATTTCTCTTGGTAAAACCATATAATAGAATATCGGTAAGATTTATTCCATTAGGAAGGTCTTATTTCTCGAATGATCATTTCTTGGAATAATTTTAGATTAATATTCACTAGAACCATGAATTACTATAATAACAAAACCTTTGATTTTGTTTTTATTTTTTGTAATCCCTCAAGAGGAAGTTCAATATCATAAATTAGGATAATATATGGTCTTTTGATACAATGGACTTTAAATTCATCGTTAATGATTTCTATAAATTTGGGATCACGAACACCTTCATCAAATGGGTTCGTTGACTGCGGTGTCATGACACGTCAAATTGATTATATTTTTAAGGTTGATTTATTGTATAGGGAGGACCCTAGGTCGTATCTCAAGGAGCGTTGGTAGTTTTAGAGTGTGTATTTTTAATAAAAATGACTATGAGATGGTGTGGTTTTGAAAACAGTTTAAAACAATGACTTAGTTGAAATAGCTTAAAAGATGAGTGACCTAGTGGATTGTGAAAAATATGAGATAAAAGGGTCGATGTGATTTCACTACACACATATCAATTTAATTGTTCATAGAAACTCATCTTAGGTTTAGAGTAATTCTTTGGTTGGAGTTAATTGGAATCCCGATTAATTCATAAGCTTTTATTTCAATGCTTTGAGGACCAAACCTTGACGTAACAATCGTATTGTCAATTTCCAGTACTTATGCATGGAATAAGAGATTCCAAAGAATATTTAAATCAAAATAAGGTAGGTATGAAAATGATTATTGTGATGTCCAATCAGAACAACACAAGTCACACACTCAAAACCTCACACCGATCGGTTAGAAATTAAGAGCATGACACTCATATGTATCAAATAAAGCATTAAAATCTGAAATAAAATAAGGTATATGAAATGAAATTTTTAAACACCAAAATTAATCCAAACCATTAGCTATTTTATGCATCATAACTCCCTTCACATATGTGTATCTCCCTCACAACGAACACCCAACTTTTAGCTCAACATTGGGAGGAGGAGGAAGCTCGGGTGGAAGTCCTTCTTCATCCTTGATTCCCCTATGAGAATAGAGGCCTCTATAACATCCAAGGTGATTAGAAGAATCCTCTAGGTCTCCAAATTGGATGAAATTAACTCCTTGGCGGAACTTCCAAATGTGGTTCCCTTGGTGCCCTTTTATAGGAAAATTGGAAGGTGGTTTAGGCACACAAATTTCATCAATCTACTTGCACAGCGCGTTTCGGCCATCAGACAGTCTTATCTCGCTTTGGAGAAAATAGAAAAGTTGTATCCCTACCTCTTGACTGTCTCCACCAAATGTTGGGCACCATTTGGAAAACTACAGCTCAATATATTGATAAAATACAGAACACCGAATTTGACTTCGTCCAAATTCGGTGTCTTGGACAGATCTGTTCGGATGGGCCCCATAAGAGCCGAATTAGTATTGGGTTCCTTAATATGAAATGTATCCTATTAAATTTTAGACAGGTTCAAAAATATTTATCCCATTTGGATGCACTTAATTCGGGTAATATGCATAACAGTGGACAGATGTCCATGGATCCATGCAATTTTGGCCCATTTTTCTTTCACTTCATCAAGGGCCCTCCAAATCACCTCCACCTACATTGAAACAATATAAACAAGTAACATTGACCATTATAATATTGATTAACATTAATTGATTGACTCAAACATAAAGTGCAGTTTATTATTATATTTGGAATATTCATTACAAAACTAGTTTAAAACTGTGGTGTAAGGGTAGAATAAAACAGTGAATCATGGTACGATCACACCCCCACACCTAAACATTTGCACTTCTAGGAAAAGTCACATATCCAAATACAATGATGAACATATATATATATATATATATATATTTCCAACATCCTGGATATTTATCATTTGAGAAAATTTTATTTAAAGTAAAGTGATCAATGCACGAACCACACCAAGGAGTTCTTCCCAGTGAAAATGGAAAAAGATTTCCCATAAATCATATCACAATAAAATTCAAAGAGATTTATGACACCAATATGAGCAAGGAATTCAAATTTCAACCATTACATTATCCCTCCATGTGTGTGTGTGAAAACCATTCCATGCTATTCTTTCCACTTTCTATCAAATAAATATAGGTTATTTTAACATTATTCAGCTTTAATGGATTTTCCACCGAACATGTCCCCCATCCTTTGCAATCATATTTCAAGACCCACTCATTTTAGAATTACCAGAAGTCAACCCATAATCTCCCGACCTAGATATCCCCATATGTTGCATATTTCATCACTCCCCTCATTTATTATATATTTTTTTTGAAGTTGCAATTGGAACAAATCACACACTCATCTCCCAACCCTTTGTTTGATCTCCTAACAACACTAATTGAAATAGTTATAACAAGATAAAATGTTGAGGAGGAGTGGTTTTTGACCTTCCCAAGACACAAAAAAAAATTTTGAGGGCATACAACAGTCGGACATTAGGTACACACGCATAGGTCAATCTAGTACAGTAATGAAACTGATCGGATAAGGAATGAATGTATGGAAATATCATTTAAAGCTGAAAAATATTAACCCAACATATATTTATCTTATATTATGTAAGAAATAATCACACTTTGTGGTTTAGTGCAAAAATTTGTGGAGATATTAGTGACACAGTTTTCCCAAAAACTACTCACACAATGGGAATCAATCATCTCTATGGTTTCACATAGATACGACCATTTATATCATTGACATAAATCCAATTCAATAAATATCACTCCCTGATGTTAAATTCATACAAATACACTTTTTAGCCTCCATTATAGTATTTTTACTTTCCCCACAATATGGTCGCCAAATCATGGAACTTCGAAATTGTTGATGGGGAAAAATGAAAATACCATAAAGAAGGCTAAAAAGCGAAAACAAAAGGATAAAACAATGAAAATTCATAACTATCCCAGGAATGTATCCACCCCCCCCCCCCCCACACCTAGAGTATGTAGTGTCCTCAATGTAGTAAAAGAGAATGTGGGAAGGAAGGATAAAACCTGGTGGGTTTCATTCATACTGTGCTTCTTGAAATTGGAGTTCCTCCATCGGGGACTCCAGAATGGGTTCATGAAAGTGCCTCAGCCGCTGCCCATTGAAAGTGAAGGTTTGCTTGGTTTCTTCATTTTGAACCTGAACAACACCAAATGGAGAGACATTAGTAACAATGTATGGTCCAAACCAGTGGGAACGAAGCTTCCCCGGATGCATCTTCAGCCTTTCATTATAAAGGAGCACCTTCTGAACAACATGGAACTAATGATAAATGATAAGATGGTTATGGGAAGCCTTGGTTCTCTCCTTATAAATCCAGGAGTTTTCATATGCATCTCTTCTCATTACCTCTATCTCCTAAATCTGCAACTTCCTTTGAGAACCTTCACCAGAATGATTACAATTGCATTGTTTGATGGCCCGATAGGCCCGGTGCTGAATCTCTACAGGGAGGTGACAACTATTTCCAAACACAAGACAATAGGATGACATTCCAATTGGAGTTTTTAAAGTAGTACGGTAGGCCCACAATGAATCGTCAATTATAAGTCTCCAATCTTTCCTATTGGGTTGAACCGTTATTTCAAGAATTTGTTTTACCTATCTATTTGACACCACAGCTTGACCATTGGTCTTTGTATGATATGCAGTAGAAACTCGATGACCGACCCCATACCGACGCAAAATTGATTGCATTGTTCGGATGCAGAAATGAGAACCCTGATCACTGATAGTAAACCTAGGTAATCCAAACCTACAAAAGATCTGAGTTCTCAAAAATTCTAAAAATGTTCTCAAATCATCTGTCCATGTGGCCCGTTCCTCTACCCATTTTGATACATAATCAATGACCAAAATAATGTACATGTTTCCAAAAGAATTGGGAAATGGCCCTATAATTTCAATGCTCCAAACATCAAAAATGTCATGAAAGAGAAATGGTTGTTGTGGAATTTCATTTCTTTTAGAGAAATTCCCCATTCTTTGACAACGAGGAAAAGATATACCAAATTCATGGGAATCCCAAAAAAGTGTTGGCCAAAAGAGACCAGAATCAAGAACTTTGCGAGCAGTCCGTTGGGGACCAAAGTGGCCCCCACAAGAAAGAGTGTGGTAGAATCCAAGGACAGACTGAAACTCACTATCGGGAACACAACGCCTAAGGACCTGATCGCTACATATGTTCCAAAGGTAGGGGTCATCCCAAATGTACCAACGAGACTCATGTTTTAGATTATTAGCTTAGTTTTTGTTGAAATCAGTAGGAATGCAAGATGCTACCAAATAATTTACAATTTCAGCATACCAAGGAATATAATCTTTCACTTTGTACAATTTCTCATCAGGAAACATGTCATTAATGGGAATACAGGGCGATGAGACAATGTCTGAGGTTGGGAGGATCCTACTGATATGGTCTGTCACCAAATTATCTGCTCCTTTTGTATCTCTAATTTCTAGATTGAAATCTTGAAGGAGGAGCATCCAACAAATGAGATGTGGTTTAGCTTCATGTTTTTTAAGGAGATACCGGAGGGCTTCATGGTCTAAGAACACGATGACTTTGGACCCTAAAAGATATGACCTGAATTTGTCCAAGGAAAACACAATGGAAATAAATTCTTTTTCAGTTGTGGTGTATTTTTCTTGGGCAGGGTCCAAAGTACGTGAGGCATAGGCTATGACATGTGTAGCTAGGTCTACCTATTGTAAAAAGACTCCCCCAACTGCATAGTTAGAGGCGTCACACATCAGCTCAAATGGTAAATCCAACCGAGGTGGTTGGATTACCGGGGGTGATGTTAGACTCCATTTTAATTTATTATAAGCTTCTTCACATTCCTTATAAAAAAATATTTTTCTTTTTGGAGTAAGAGGGAGAGGGGAAGTGCAATCTTACTAACATAATGAATGAAATGATGGTAAAATCTAGCATGACATAGGAAATACTGCACATCATGTACATTTTTAGGGAATTTTAGGGAAGAAATGACATCCACTTTCGATTTATCTACTTTGATACCATCCCTAGAAATGACATGTCCCAAAACTATACATTCTCGCACCATGAAATGTCATTTCTCATAATTTAATACATGATTCTTTTCAATACATCAACATAGGATGGAACCAAGACTACCTAAACATTCATCAAAATAGGATCCATAAACAATAAAATCAGCCATGAAAACTTCCATGAAATTCTCTAGGTAATCCGAAAAAATACTTATCATACATCGCTGGAATGTAACTAGAGCATTGCACAGACCAAATGGCATCCTTCTATAGGAAAATGTTCCAAAGGGTAAAGTGAAGGTTGTATTTTCCTGATCCTCGGGGGAAATATGGATCTGAAAGTATCCAGAATTCACATCAAGAAAACAGTAATGGGACTTCCCTACTAGCCTCTCTAGAATTTGGTCAATGAATGGAAATGGGAAATGGTCCTTCTTACTGTGTTGGTTTAGTCGACGATAATCTATACAGACATGCTAACTATTCCTCACACAAGTTGGACCCAATTCATTGTTTTCAATTTTAATTACAGTTAGGCCAGTTTTTTTGGGAACTACTTGAACAGGACTGGCCCATTGGCTATCAGAGATAGGGTGAATGATTCCAGCAGCCAATAATTATGTTACTTCTATTTTAACTACTTCTAAGAGGGTTGGTTTCTGTCGAAGTTTTTCCTGCCTCACTAGTTTAGCCTCATCAGTTAAAAAAATATGATGTGTACAAATTTATGGACCAATACCAGGAATGTATGCAAGTGTCCATCCTAATTCTTTTTTATACTCCCTGAAAAGTTCATGCAGTCAAAATTCATGCTCCGGAGGGACTGAACTAGCAATGATGACGTGAAACTTGTTTCTATTCTCAAGATATGAAAATTTTAAATCTTGAGGCAGTTTCGTTAGTCCAATTCAGGTGGATTTTGGATTAATGGGAGTGTGTGTGAAAGTGAGAGGTCACTAATCTCATCTAACTGCTCAATGGTATCATCCTCAGATGAGGAATTAGATTTGACAAGCATAGCAGTATCATCGATGGTCATGTGATCCTCCGTGTTCAAGAAATTATCAATTAATAAACATGCATGACACTTTTCTAGACTAATACAACAATCAACACATGATTCATTTCCAACAATTTCAATCAAATAGGAAAATTCAGAAAGGGGATTAGGGGAATCAAATAAAGTGATTTTAGGGGAAGGGAGTACATCAATTGAATTTACCGAGAGAGAGGAATGTTCTTCTGAGGGGATCTTCACACCATCAATGATTTTGAAATGAACTATGTCACCACCAAATTCCATAGATAATGTACCATAATGGAAATTAATTATGGCTTTGGAGGCTTTCATGAAAGGTCTCCCCAATATAATTGGGGCATGTCCATTCATCATATCATCTTCCATTTTTAGCACATAAAAATCAGCAGGAAATATTAAATTTTGAACCCTCACAAGAACATCCTCTAACACACCATAACGGTGTGTCGTTCTTCGATTTTCTAGGTGAACAACTATTCCTATGGGAATTAGTTCACCGACCTGAAAAGAAGAGTAAATAAAGTGAGGCATCACATTAATAGAAGCACCCAAATCAAGCATAGAATTGGAGAAAGAATACCCCCCTATGGTGCACAGAATCAAGAATGTTCCAGGATCGTTGCACTTGGTGGGAAGTGATGGTTGTATCAATGCTGAGATGTTCATCCCCAGGCTCACCTTCTCATCACCTCTTAGTCGCCTTCGGTGGTTACACATCTCTTTCAGAAACTTTTCATATCTCAGAATTTTCATGACGACATCAATCAATGGAATGTTAACCTGCTCTTTTTTGAAAGTCTCTAAGATTTCTTTATCAAGTTCAGTTTCATTTTGTTTCCTTGGATGGGTGGCTCTTTGGGGAAATGAAAGAGGAATGCTTGGGCTTGGTAACTCATCAATAGACACACTCTTTCCTTTGGTAGGACTTCTCTCAAGACAAGGTTCCATCTCATTTGAACCTTTTTCAGTGCTGGTTTCCTTAGGATAGGATAACTCTAACGGAGGGTTCATTTGAATTTTAAGTGGATATCTACTTCTAAGGGTGATGGCACACACATTTCCCTTATCCCTATGGTTGACAAGTGGTTGAGATGGTATTTTACCATACCCGTGGCTTTGGATGTCACCCACCGAGTTAGCTAGTTTTCATAATAATGTTTTGAGGTCTTGTATGGCTTCCTAAGTGGTTTGTTTGAATTGGAGGTTATTGGAAGCCATTTCATTCATCATATCTTCTAGGCTAGGTTCAGATTTTGGAGGGGGTTGTTGGAAAGGCCTTTGGGGTGGTTGAAAATTTCTGGGTGGTGGTGGTTGATGACTACTTTCCCCTGGATGGTTCCATGGTTGATGAGGCTGGTTTGAATACCACCCTTGCCTATAGGCTTGGTTGTCTTTCCACCCAAGGTTGGATGGATAGTAAGGTTCTTGCCTAATGGATTGGTGATAGGGGCGTCCTGGGAATATTGCCTCACAACTCTCAGAAGTTTATCTCAATTAGGGTCATTGGTCAGAATAGTGGGTATCATAAGAGCATATACCACAATGTATGGGAGGAGGATATTGGAATTTACCTTGGGGAAGAGAGAGTTTTCGTATAAGGGTACTCACCTCTTCAAACATTGTGTCTACCTTCTTCTCGAATTCAGTACTTTTCACCTCATGGACACCTCGAATGGGTACACTTGAACTTGAACTGAATTGTTGATTGTTCTGTGCCATGGTCTCAATTAGGGTCCTTGCAGCAATTGGGGTTTTATCTACTAGTGCACCACATGCAGCAGCATCAATCATGTTACGATCTTTCAGAATTAAACCTTCATAAAAATATTGTATTAAATGTTGATCGCTTATTTGGTGGTGTAGACAACTTGAACATAATCTTTTAAAGATTTTCCAATATTCATGAAGGGTTTCTCCTTGAGATTGTCTTATCCCATATATTTATTTCCTTATTGTTGCAGTTCGAGAGGCTGGGATGTATTTTTCAATAAAAAGTAGTTTCATGTCCTCCCAACCTCTAATAGGTGAATTAACATAATACAACCAAAATTAACCATGTCTTCTACTGAAAATAGAAATTCAATAAGTTTTACTTGTTCTTCATCCACATTAGAAGGTTTTAATGTTGAACACACAGTATGAAATTCTTTGAAATGCTTGTGTGGATCTTCTCCAGGCAGTCCATGAAATCTTGGTAATAAATGAATTAAACCAGATTTTAGTTCAAAATTGGGTGCCTCGGCTTGTAATTGAATGTAAGTGGGTCGGATATCAACATCAGGTGAGGTTAGTTATTTTAGTGTTCTATTATTCTCATCCATGCGATACTAGTTATGTTCAGTTTTAACATTGGTTTCGGAAGAAGATGAAGGATCAAGAAGAATTTTAAGATGTGATGTCTCCTCCTTCAAAGTGTTTTCTTCTGTGTCTCGGTTTCATTGATGTAGGATCCTCTAAGGTTTGGGTTCGAAAGTTTGTAGGGCTCCCAGAGTATACCGCGTCATACACAGAACCTACACAATAAATAAATTAGAACACAAAAATAAATTCAATGTTAGAACATAAAACAAACCAGTATTTAGAAACATTACAAAAAGTTTATCAAAAAAACGCACAAAAAGCCAAAGCTCTCCCCGGCAACGGCGCCAAAATTTGACCGCGGTGTCATGACACATCAAATTGATTATATTTTTAAGGATTTTTTATATTCTATGGATGACCCTAGGTTATCTTTCAAGGAGCATTGGTAGGTTTAGAGTGTGTATTTTTAATAAAAATGACTAAGAGATGGGGTGGTTTTGTAAACAGTTTAAAATAATGACATAGTTGAAATATCATAAATGATGAGTGACCTAGTGGATTGTGAAAAAATTTAGATAAAAGGGTTGATGTGATTTCACTACACACATATCAATTTCATTGTTCATAGAGATTCATCTTAGGTTTAGAGTAATTCATTGGTTGGAGTTAACTGGAATCCCAATTAATTCCTAAGCTTTTAATTCAATGCTTTAAGGACCAAACCTTGACGTAACAATCGTATTGTCACGGTCCAGTACTTATGCATGGAATAAGAGCTTCCAAATAATATTGAAATCACAATAAGTTATTTATGAAAAGGATTCTTGTGATGTCTAATCGGAACAACACAAGTCACACACTCAAAACCTCACACTGATCGGTTAGAAATTAAGAGCATCACACTCACATGTATCAAATCAAGCATTAAAATCTGGAATAAAATAAGATACATGGAATGCAATTTTTTTTAAAAAAATTACTCCAAACCAGTATCTAGTTTTTGAATCAAAACTCCTTGGACATGTCTGTAGCTCCCTCACAAGGAACACCCAACTTTTAGCTCGACATCGGGAGGAGGAGGAAGCTCGGGTGGAACTCCTTCTTCATCCTTAATTCCCCTATGAGGATAGGGGCCTCTAGAACTTAAAATGTGATTAGGAGACTCCTCTAGGACGCCAATTTTTCAGCACTTCACTCCTTGGACGAACTTCAAAATGAGGTTCCCTTGGGGCCCTTTTATTTGAAAATTGGAAGGTGGTTTAGGAACACAGATTTCATCAATCAACTTGCACAATGCGTTTCGGACTTCAGACAGTCTTATCTCGCATTGGAGAAAATAGAAACGTTGTATCCCTACGTATTGATTGTCTCCACCGAATGTTGGGCACCATTTGGAAAACTACAGCTCATGGTATTGATAAAATACAGAACACCGCATTTGACTTGGTCTAAATTCGGTGGCCTAGACAGATTAGTTCGGAGGGTCCCCATAGAAGCCGAATCAGGATTGGGTTCCTTAATATGAAATGTAGCGTATTAAATTTTGTACATGACCACAAAACTGCAGCCCATTTGGATACACCTATTTCGTGTACTATGCAAAACAGTGGATAGATGTCCATGGATCCACGCAATTTTGGCCCGTTTTTCTTTCACTTCATCAAGGGCCCTCCAAATCACCTCCACCTACAATGAAACAATATAAACAAGTAACACTGCCCATTCTAATATTGATTAAAATTTATTTATTTATTCAAACATAATGTGAAATTTATTATTATGTTTGGAATATTCATTACAAAACTAGTTTAAAACTGCGGTGTAAGGGAGGAATAAAACAGTGAATCGCAGTACGATCTTTCATACTATCTTTAAATACACTCATATTTTGTTTCTTATCAATCCTCCTATAATGGGATATTTCATATATTTATAGGTTTTGAAAGGGTGACCCATTACCTTAAATTATTTTCTCTATTGGAGAATATTGTCTTAGTATACTCCTCTTCTTGATAGGAAATAAGGTTTCCCCAAGACCATGTAAGATGGAAGATGGATCTCGGCCTATCTAACATATTTTTATGATATAAATATATATTTTATTGGAGAAAAGGTTAAACATATGAATCATTGAAAAAATATTTTACACCATGAAATATTTTCTATCCAATGCATCGGTTTAGAAACGCCTACTATTTATTTTGGGAAGATTATCCTCCGATCCCGAAAAATATGAATAATAAATGAATTGGAAATAAGTGAGGTATTCATTACATATATATATAATGGTGTTCCTATGTTATGTGGTATGACCAATCTTATTAATTTTATGACACTCTTTGGATGGTTAAACGATACATACCTATGTGGAATGTGAAATCCATGTCCATCAGTGGAAGGGTGATCCTTTTCATGTATAACATACGTTATAAAATAGTTTATAATTCTTATGTATGTATTTGTCCAAGATATATTTTCATAAGTCTAAATTATTTCACTAAACAAAAATTTTGATTGAAAACATATCGTAAAAATTTTTTTTCACTCCTCTATAGGTTCAATTCTTTTAACCAATCAGTGTTGGTGGTTTGGGTATTAAAACCCTCAACCGCTTCAATGATCCTTCACAACTGAACATTATATGGACTCTTATATTGGAAAATTACGAATACACTACCATCCTTAATGTTGGGTTCCTATAAAAAAATAATTAGTAAAACCTCAACTACATGAGTTCATTGTTAGGAATGATATTTAAAGTGTCTCCCTCTGCTATTTTATTTATATATAGTTGGATAGCTAGTAGGAAATGTCATCTCATATTTTTGGTGGATAACTGGATAGGTATTCCTGTTATTCATTCCATTCATAGAAATAATGTCCTTAATAATCCCTAGGTCTTTATCAAAGACATTTTGGATACACCTCGAATAATTTATACTAAATAAATTAACTAAATCGTCAATGAGTTTTTCATTTCCCTTTCAAAGTATATGATTTCATGGGATCCTAGGTGGTCCTTCCATCTTAATATCATGCTCTTTTATTTGTTTAAATAAATAAATAATTCCTCTTAATAATTAGTGATTCTTAAACATAACCATCCATGTATCAAAATATCATGATTTGGCTTGATAAAAATGATTTCCCATAGAATAATTTCTAGTAAAGGGTGCCGTTAGAAATATGGGTTTTCTTTTTCATTCAAAATCCATCTATGTAATCATAATACGAAAAACAGAATCCAACTCTTCTTAAGCTATAGTATTGATACATCCCATTGGATTTATCTTATTGATATGTATAACATACCTAGATTCAATGTAACATCCAATTAGAAAAAATTTATAAGATACACCAAATTATATATGATAGCATAATTCCTCTACATTTTCCATGATTATGTAGATGAGTTAATTCATGAAATCTATTTTCCTCTAAATGGAATCATTTATGGTCACAAAATATTTAACTATAATGTTTCTTTTTTTCACGTCATTACCGCTATTAGATATTCCAACACCACTCAATGTGGATGTTTTAGGAACACTATACATGATTTTTTTCATCAAATACTTCGATATCTCAAGAAATAACAAGCCACTTATTGGAATATTTTCGGTGTGTTAAAGGAAACCATTCCTTTGTGGGGTTAAAGACATCACAGATGCAGCTTCTAAAGTTAATCCTATAGACATGGGGTGTAGTTTCTTCTTCTTAAATGACACCAAGTAAGAACTTTCTTTTATTATTAGTGATTATGGTACTAAAGTTTCAATTATGTTTGAAATGTTTGGATCCATCAATGCAGTGAACCAATCTAAGTAATGATTTTGGTTGAAGCTATGGTTTGAGTGTTACTCAATGATAATAGTGCATGAAATTAGAAAAACACACCACACACCTATCAAGTCAATTTATCATTCATTTGATGGACATAGTTGAGTTCTGGGATTCCACTAACATACTATCACTCATACATATCAAAAGGAAATCACATTTTTGTATTTACATTAAATTAAGTGAATAATATGATGTGGAATTTTGTTGATGGATTACCATATCTGTAACTTATTACATCTCACATAAAGATATTTTTTTACAACCTCTTATTAATAATCTTGTAATCATATTATATTTTAAATAAAGGGAGATTGTAATTGAACATGGCATCACATTGTTTTTTTAATACAAGTGTCTTTGATCACGTATTTGAAAAACTAAAGGGAGGATGATAAAATAAGATATAATTACATAGATAAATAATAATTTCCAATTATTTTAAAAATTATTTATCATTCTTCTAGTTAGTGTACAAAATTAAATTAAAAAATAAAAAAGATTTATTACATCAAATTGGTATTATCATGGATTAATATTTATTTAATGGTCCATTATAGAATTAATAAAATATTAAAGCCTAACCCTTGGTCTAAATATATAATAAATTCAGTTTATAGAGGATGTTAATCATTGTGTACAACATATCCCTATGAATATTCACCTTCTTTTATCATTCACTCAATAATGAGAAGAATATTTGATATTATTTCTTTCCCAAAAGATAATGATTCAATCAATTGTGATTAATTTATGAAAATCAACTAACCATTCCAAAACCTAGTGATTCATCGTATCTATTTTTAGATCAATGGACCATGATTGGATCACTGTAAGTGGGGAATTATTTATATACCACACAATCTAGTGATGTTATACTAATTGGGTGAGAACGTTGAACATTCAAAAAGAATTATATCAGGATTAGATTAAGCATAAGTATTGTGATTAAATTATTTATAAAACTGATGAGAAAATATCCTAACATGGCTTCGATGTTTTATTTGGTGATATTCATCAGAAAATAATTCATTTTAGTTCATTTTTATTTCGTTTACATTGTGAATGATCCATAAAATCATAAAAAAGTGTTCACGTTGGCCCAATAGCCACTTCAACTCGGTCCAAATCCATGTTTTATCAGAGATTTATGTTAAAATATATATTTTATTATTTTATTATTGATCATTAAGATTTTAAAATTAAAATTTTCTTTCATGTTTGATAGGTAATTTATCTGATCGATGTGATCCCTTCCTCTTCCTCTTTATTTCACACTAACATTACCAATATAGGTTACAAATAATGGAAGATTGAAATTTAACTACGCGTCTGGAGGTTCCAAGAAGATTTATTGGATAACACTAGGTTAAATTATGTGTAATCCTTTTTTAAACTCCTCTAATTATTAATAATCGAACCAAGAAATCTAAAGGTACTCCTAGTCACTATGAAATGAGTTAACATTGGGTGCATTAAATGAATAAGGTTTTGTCTATACTACATGTAAAACATATTTTTGGACTAAAAGCCCTATAGATATACTACAAATATTTTCAATTACTTACATGATGTATATCCCATGTTTTTTAACAACAAAAAACTTTTTTCACGACATTTAATGTATTTCATAGACCATGTGATTTTAATAAATGATGCATACTAGTTGGTAGTCGTCAAACTGAAATTACATTCCCTATATCCTTATTACATGTTTTGTACCACATAAACTCCCATTAAGAGTACATGTGGATTCCCTAACTATGTATAATTGTTAACTAATGTAGAATAGTACCCAATGTGTGTCTACTCAGCACACATTATGTTGATAACTTATTGTGAAGAAATATAAAATTAATTTAACAACTCCATTAATCCTCATCAACCTAATATACATGAGTTAATAAATTATTTTTTCATCTCTTTTTTTAGGCTTGATATTATATTAAATTCTAAATGAAATTTTTGTAATATTCAAAACTACATGTTATATATGTTTTTTTCAATCTAAGGACCCAACTTGTAATAAATTATATTAGAATAAAAATTTTAATGTGTTATTTATATCATTAATTTGATATTATACACCATGAAATTAAGAAATGTCTCATGCTTTCAATATGCCTGGTGAGTGCATTTTATATGAAATGGGCCTCATTAAGTAGTTCCTAATGGTTTACATAGAGTTATTTATGAGTAAAAAGTTAAAAACTCTTTTATAATATTGTGAATAAAATAAAATATATCATTTTAATTAAAAACATAGTAGTTGAGAGTCATTAAGAAATTTTAGAAAAAATAATTTTAGAAAGATTGATTTATTAATAAGAAAATAAATCAAATTAATCCATCCATGATATATATCATCGATGAATGAAAATAATTTAATTATTTGTAGTTTTAAATGAATAGTTGTTATATATATATGTGACTAATCACGAGATTAGACTAGATATAAGTATGGATTTATTTAAATTTATTTAATGTATTGCATGACTTTTTAATTAACCATTAGAAAAATAATATGATGGTCCAAATTTCATCCCTAACTCATTTATTAAATATGACATGTGTGTCTAATGTGGCTTTATGTACTTCATCATAACCATTACTTTTTTTCCCTAAACAATATTGGGATTTATATAAACCAAAAAATTAAAGCTATATATGAAGGTGCATGGTGTCAGTTGAATGTAGAGATGATGTGGAAGTTGTTCATGAAGGAACATAGATAAAACCAATTTATGTGATCCAAAGGTGGATGGGTGGAATGCCAAAATTCGAGACAAGAACAGAAGAATAATTTTTTACCAAATACAATAGGTTTATTTATTTTCTACATAATAATTTAACCATTTGACAAGATCCTGGTCAATTCATTTATTAATTTATTGTATTGATGACAATGCATGATTTACTTTATAGACACAAGTCCTCCATCACATAACTGAATTATTTTCAATAGAAGGAATAAATATAAATAAAAGGTTTTATGATATATGTAATATAGTTAAATAGTTTACATCTTACGTAAAATCCACTTAATTCTAACATGAAATTGGATAGAAAAAATAAGAATATTAAGGCATAATAACAAAAACATAAGTTAATATTAAGTCATTATAACATTGATTTCTTGAATTAAAACATACCATAGTTAATGTGATGGTTCCTGCCATTTTCAAGGTACCCATTAATTATTGGTGAGTCTTAACTTTGTTGATGGGTTTTCTGAATCAATATTTTATGAAATTTGACATATAAATTCTGGTCAAATACAATTTGAGGCTAATATTAAGGAAAAATGACTAAATATTATAGGATTGGGGAGCCCATGCAATAGAATAAAGAGATGAAATATCACATGTAATGGTACTATGAAATTAAGATAGTTATAAATTCATTTCATGACTCACACAAATTGATGTAATCTCATAAACTGTGATAACATATGATCATGGTGAACCTAGGTAAATTGGGTTCAACATGAATGATAAGTTATTAATGAATTAGTTAAGGAAGGATTTATCCCATACATCACTATTTATGTTGATATCTCAACCTTTATGTGGTAAGTAATTTTAGAAATGACTTCCATGGTCCCTGTGATGTGTACATGTTCATTTTGAATAATAGAAAAAATATATGTCAAAAATTAAGCTTGATGACACATCTATAAAACCTTGGTGATGATGTATCATGAAAAGGGGAATATATTAAAGAGTTGGTGTTAATATATGGTTTTTTCATTAGGATATCTATTCTTCTTCAGTGCGTTTTTTACCCATTTCTAGATAGTAATGTTCAACATTAAGAAATCCAACATAACTTCATTGAGGGAGAGGTCTATATGGACACACACATAGTGTTTCATCTTATTTAAAATAAATATTGTTTATATTTAACAATTTTATGAAATATTAATATAGAGTCTTAGAGTTAATAATTATTCAAGATTCAATAAATTAGAAAAATACTAAATAAATAGTTTTTATCAATGTAATTGTTTAATTACTTGAAATATGGGCCCTAATATTTCCAAAAAAATCCCATAAAAAAATTGTGGGTTTGATAAGGTCATACAACAGTTATGATTTTAAAAATGGAGTTAAAATTGAAAAAGTATGCACACTATAAAAAAGAAACCTCCATTTCGCATAGCGAACCAACTATGAAGGAGTTCTACATCGTAGAGAATCCTTGAAAATGAAAAATCTTCTTATAGAGAGACGCAAAGGTATAATACCTCCAAAAATGACTTCTCATTTTTTTGAGTGAGGTGGTGACATACCTCTACAAATAAATTATTTCCCTATTGCGGATAATGGTGGTGATATACCACTTCCTGCAAATGGGTTTTCATTTTAAGAGTGAGGGGGACATCTTACCCCATAAGAATAATTTTATTCTTTTGTAGAGAATGGTGTTGACGTATAGCCCCATGAAAATAAAACTCACTAAACAAAATGAGGTTTTGACACTGCAATTGAAAATCACTTTGGGGGGTCGATTTTAACTTGCTAGCTATTTCTTGAAAATTGAAATCCATACAGATTATATGTACCACATGTCCTCGAAATGATAGAAGGCTGGGTGTTTTTTATGGATATAAACATGAGATTCATGAAATGGTAGAATATCAACCACTTCAAATTTCATAGGTAATATATTTACCATATATCAAAATTTAAAGAAAAATACTACAAAGGGGTCCTTGGATAATATCCCACTAATCCAATAAATGACACCCTTCACTAGATTGTAGACCATACTCATTTTCTACATTATGATTCTACTTTTATATTAGTTAAGGAATACTAAAATATGTGGGGTCCCCTTAATTATTCCCTACACACATAGTGATTAATTTTATTCATAATGGGGTATCATAGGGTATTTATACTTCTCAATCTTAGTATTATCCCCCAACGTAGCATTTGGCCTCATTATAACCCCTTCAAAAACTATCAATGTTGTCCTACTAGCATTCCATATTGATCATACAATCCCTTTATAAGTTAGTTCCCACTATTCTACTATTTAATATGTAGGGTACATGGAATGTTCCTAATCATACATTCTTATGTTGTGAAGGATCCCACCACTTGGGTGAGTGACATAGGGCTCCCTTGTTCGGATGATGAAATTGGTTTCTCATATTCCTGACATATTCCCTTATTCAACCTATTGAAATGGAGATGTAAGATGGGATATCTCAGGTCATCCATCATTGAGTATTCCCCTATCCATTATTGTAGTACATTTCCATCTAGGTACTCATCCACCAGTAGGTCAATGAGTTAATGAAAAGTTCCAAATATTCCTCTTTCTCTTTTTTATCACACCGATCATAAATCACAAGTATTAATGTATAGTGGGGTTCATATCATTTTCAAAATTAGAAGTTCCCAAATTGGGCCTCAAACAAGGTCTAATCCCTTAAATTTTGAAATATGTGGTCTCTAATTCTTGTCCAAATGGGATACATAAGAAGCCTCCTTGAGTTTCAAAATAGACAACCCAAACTCTAAAAAAATATTCAATGGGTCATATTCATTTTTTGGACTACACTATCATAAAGGGATATATTTCGTCTATTCCACCAATAGTTTTCCTTATTGGTCCATATTTCCATTAAGATCTTTCCTCCAACCTTGGAGTCTATATGCCTTCTGGGTCTATCAGGCCCTTTTTGGTGTAACTCCAATAATTTCCTTTTGTTAGTAATATTCATTATATATGTCCTTCACTCATGAAATAAAAATTCATGGCCTATTCCAAGTCACATAAGAATAAATGTTACAATGGCTCCCCTTATGTGTCACCAAACTACGTGAGTTCTCATTAATTTTTTCAAGGATACATTGTAAGAACCTCTTATGGGATTGATACAAATTCTAAAATGACAACCTTCTCCTTGGGTAACATTAAATCATATAGTTCCTAGATACATGGAGTAATAATACTTAGATACATACATATGGTAACTCGCACATGTATATGAAATTGGTTTTAAATATGAAGGGAGACCAAAATTATTTTGTTTTTTAAAGGATTGATGAACATGACATAAATATATAATAGAGTCCTATAGTTGTAAAAAAAATCCCCCCAAAAGGGAAAGATGTGCATGAACACCCATCATCTTGACCAATGAGTTTATTAATAATACATAATAATATTTATTTAATAATAATAGTTATTTTTTATTTGTTAAATACATAGTAAAATGAGTTGGATGAGTTTAGTTTTAGTGATAAATTTTAATTTTCAAGTACGTGTAATAATATTTATCATTAGAGAATTTTTTAAATTCCATTAAGAAAAATATTACTAATTTTTAATTACACTTCATGGGGTTTTTCAAAGTCTAATATATTATTAGAGGTCCCTTAAGATATTAATTAAATAATTAACCCTAACCCTATGTCTATAAATATTCATCTCTCACATTTTAGAGGTTATTAATCATTTTTTACAACAAATTCCTCTCAATATCCTCCTACACCCATCCTATCAAGAAAGAGATAACCAAGATAGATTATTTCAAGGATAATGGTATGTGAACCAACCAAATATAAAACATGAAATATGGTAATTTAGTAGAATTAGTAACCAATGATTAATTGTCTATATGTTATGATTGATGGAACACATGTAGATCACTTCTGGAGGGGATCTACTTTGGGTCAACACAACACAAAAATTCTAGGCTAATCAATTTAGAATTATATAATTTCTAAATAAAGAAGGATCTAAATATTGAGATAATATTTCTTCTTGTGATTAAATTAATAATAAAATTGACATTAAAATATACTCTATTATTTCTTGTATTCTATTTATTAATATTGTTTTGAAAAATTTACATTGGTCATGATGTTTATGAATTTAAAATTTGGAATGATCCATCATAAACATAGAAACCTGAGTTACCAGTTAGATTTTTATACAATTATATTATGTCCAAAACCATCATAATGAACATGTATGATGAAGAGCACATCAAATCTCGAATTATATATGAGATAAATTTGAAACAACTAGATGAAACGGGGGAAAACAATATCAATTAACATAAAATTAATATTTCATTAAAGGTATTGAAAAAGTAATCCTCCATAATTGACGCCGACTACCAATTCATGCAAAGAAGATAGAAAAGTATGTGAAATAGTAAATGACTTTTTATTTCTTGATAAAAAAATATTGAAATAGAAACTACATTGATTATAAATAAAAATTATGGTAACATTAAGATGGATTTTTCCTTGATCAAGAAAAAAGTACAATTAAAAGATTTAAATTTAGAAATAACTAATTTTTTTAACATGAATATCTCGTGAGTATATACTATAATCAATTGAATCAATAAACAAGTTTGAGAAATAGTAAATGAATTTTCATTTCTTGATAACAAATATTAAAATATAAACTACATTCATTATAAATATAAATTATGGTAACATTAAGCCAGATTTTTCCTTGATCCAGAAAAAAGTACAATGAAAAGATTTAAATTTAGAAAGAACTAGTTTTTTCAACTTTAATTTCTTGTGAGTATATACTATAATCATTTTAATCAATAATCAAATGTTTCAAGTGACTCAAATACAATGTCCAAGTATGTATTGATGTAAATTATCTATGTTCTACTTCATTCTCTTCCACTAATTTAATATACTTTTTATGTTATGATGATCTACGTTGTATTAGATATCAAAATTAATCTGAATTTTGAGAAGTTGGTTTAATGCTTTTTTGATATTGAGAATTACCAAAAATCTATTTGATTTTGAAATTGATGAACTTGAAAAATGAATAGATTATTTGGTTTTAAAAGGTAAAGAACTACATGAACTTGAGAATATGTAATATCAAATTAATGATCTTATGACACACATTTCCAATTAACCCATGCTGATGAATATATAAATATAATTTTAAGGACTCAAAATTAAGACAAATGTAATTATGGATTTTTAAAAAAACAATCTTATTTTTTCAAAAAAAAAATTTAAAATGGACTTTTTTGTGATAAATTTTAAAATACTATAATAATTTCATGAAATTTTAGTGTCATATTTTTAAATAAAATTTCAAAAAATCTTAATATTTCAGATAAAAAACACTCATCTCAAATGTCAAATTTCTAATCAAAAAAAATTCTAAAAAAAATTGGAATACAATGTATTTATTTTAGAACATTAGTGGTCATAAGATATGGGATCTATGGAAATTATTCTCTTACTCATTTGTTAACAAGTGTCTCAATGAGATAACTTTAAAAGGTAATTTGTTTGTGGAATGTTTTTCTTAATGCACATGTCTGGAGTTCTTTTCAAATTTAATTATCTAGAAAACATTGCAAGAGGGAATGTCACAGTTGAGATGAATCAAAAATCAAAACCATCGATATTGGTATGAACTATCTCTCTAACATTACCTTAATTAATTTTTTTTTATTTGTTAATGGATTCAAGAAAAAATTAATAGTTACTAGTCAATTTGGGGATAGTATTTTTGAGGACAACTTTTGAAAATGATTTGTTAAAGCTTTTAATATAAACGATGTACTTTTAATTTTGACATATTATTTTTAAAATGAATATATTATATATTTAAATCACATAGAAGACAAAATTTTATGTTTTAATTTCCATAAGATAATAAATCTTTTCATAGGAATCGACACATAGGTTATTTTAATACATACACTTTTTTCACGATCAACAATAAATAAATCGTACGAGATTTATTTTTTCCTCAAAGATAACTATATTAGTACACCTTCCCAATATTTTAACTGACACAAATGTTCCTATGAATCAAATTAAAATGTTTACACATCTAATGTATTAGAATTTTTTCACCATTATCTTTTAGAACCAGTTACATTTTTTATTATAGGAAGTAAATCTTATAACTTTTTCATTATCAATTATTATACTATATATACATGGATTTTCTTCATATCTCATTAAAATTATTATAATAATATATTTAGAAATGTTTTAAATAAATTAGTTACTAAAAAGGGTAGAATATGTTTTCCTTGGATGTGGCCATTGGGAATAATTTGATTACAAAGATTTGATGAACATTGTTCCTCACATGGTTATCATGTTTTCTACTCCAATCATATAACATCTCAAAAAAATGGGTTATCAAGAGATAAAATAGTACACTCTATGAAATTTCAATGACTAACTAATGTAGGATTAAAATAATTTAATAAATTTGGGATGAGGTTGTTAATAACACTTGTTATATCTTTAACTATATTATTGTAATAATGTCATTTATAAAACCCCCTTATGACATTTGGAATGGAAAACTATTCATGTGGGATAGTTTGGTTTTCAGTTTTAGTTGAATTATCTTTATCAAAAAAGATAATCTAGTAATGTTTTACCCCAAACTAGATAAAGGTATATTGTTTTATGTATTGAAACTCAATTAATGACTATTTGGCCTTTAATAACAGTTGTAAGACCATCGAAGAGTAAATTCGCATTATATTTGTTGAAAATATTCCGAAAGGTCATCCTAAAATTGATAATGATGTAGTCAAAGATACTTATAAATTGGAAAAACATAAATCTCCAATATAAGTTGAAGGTGACAAAGAACCCACATCTACTCCTTTACCCAAGTCATATGTTAATTCCAAAGGACCCCCCCCCCTTGAAATTGTTATTAGCGAAATACAATATAGTATTAAAAAAATATTTCTGTATTAAATGAGGTTATAAATCATGATTTTATCTCTCACCTAAAACCAAAATCGGTTGAAGCAGCTATTAATAATGAGGACTGGATACATTCCATGTAAGTGGAGTTTCACAAATATCAATGGAACAACACTTGGACTCTCATTTAATACACTGATAATTATCCAAATTTTTTTAATCATGTGGTTTTTTCAAAAAAAATGATGAGCAAGTAAATGTCATCCCTAAAAACAAAATATATATCAATAAAGGCAATATTCAAAAAGATGTTATTGATCATAGTGATTCCTTTACACCATTTTCTCTACTACAATCCTTTAGAATATTATTTCAACTCATTAATAAATTTAATTACATTCTTTTTGAAATGGGAGTCAAGATAGACCACCATAAATGGTTTTATTTATTACTTTTTTATATAAATCTTCGAGTTTAAAAAATCCCATTTTTTAAATTCAATTTAAAGATAACTAATAATCATTATGGTATAAAGCTATTCCATCTCGATTGGTATGAATGGTTAAAAATTTTGGATCGATATATGATACACAATATTCTAAACTAAAAGAGTGGGATGAATTGTAGGTTTAAAAACCCCACCTTTAACGCCAGAAAATCTTAGTCAGCGGCAAAACCTCTAACCATTTATTAATAAAATAATAGTTCAGTAAATAGGCTTCAATGACCAAACAAAACAACTACTTACAGTCAAGCTAAAATCCATCACCATCTCTATGATATAAATCATCCTCTACAATGGATAATTCTCACTCTGAGCTTTCATAATGCTTCAGAACATTGGTATACTTCCTTCTAAGATTCAAGCGCTCCAATACAAGAAATTAATTAATAATTTTCATACCTTTATTAGCTACAGAGTCTTCCCCACTGTATCTTCTGATAGAAGATCTTTTGGACTTTGGTTTCAGAAAATAAGAGTAATCCTTCTTCGGTTTTATTCATGGTGAAGCAATCATGTAGTGATTATTCCTATAAAACATCATCCTCCCTCCCTGAACAATATCCCGATATGATGGAATGACCATGCCACCCTCATTTTCTTGATCACTATAAGAAATATTCCCCCATTTTCCATAGACCTGCATCTCTGGAAATTTCGCAATCTGATTCTGCTGCGTTTGACAGTTCGTGTCAATCATAGCAAGGAAAAATGGGTGTTCCACCATCTCCTGCCCTGCACATATCCTATTACCCAAAAAATCATTCACTGCATCATCTTCATGAGGATCGATCTGCAATTTATCTTCCACTCCCTCTTGCTCCATCCCTTGAAATCAGTTTCCTGTGGATATTGTTACTGTCACACCACTATCCTCGTTAGTCTGTCCATAAGGCCCTCACCACAATCCTTTGGATCGCCCCACAACATTACTAGCATCATTATCCATTGCAACATGTAGCCTACTATCCATAGATAATTCCAAAGAAAGTCCATGATTCCCATCACTCACACCGCCACTACCGCACCCCTTCCCCTGACTAGCCACAACAACATTTCCATCAAGAATAACTCTCACCTTCCGGCTGCTATCAATAGGAGAAAGGCCATAATGTGGGTACCATGGCTCTTTTTGACTCTTCCCTACAAACAAAGGTTCACTTGAAGCCATCCCACCAGCATCAGTAGCATTCTGGATAGCAGTTCCCTTTACAGTATCCCCCCGATTGAAGTCCTGTCAAAGTCTATTTAGCCCTGTAGATAACAAAGGATTAGTTGAAACCCCTAATGGTTTCCCCAGAACTGATGCATCCTGGGGTCCCAGGTCTTAGGTGCTTCCATTTCCATCATCAAGAGAAGGAATCCTCCCCTTATCAACAGTTTTACCAAGCCTATTTTCCAGAATTGATGACCTCCAGCTCATGGCTCCACTATTACACCTATATTCAATGTTCCCCAATCTATTGCAGGTTGAGTATTAATTAGTCCATGATTCATAAACCACAGCCTGATTCCATCTAAATTCCTCACCCACCTAATTCCAAATCCATTCCACCAGAGGATTCGAGATATCCACCTCAACACACAACTGAGGGTTGATCGGGTGACCCACGTTGGTTGTACGAGCATCAGAACAGAAGAAACGACCTATCATTTTCCCAAGATTATGCATAATCGCTATATTTGGGACAAGTAAGGGTATATGTGGAAGACATACCCAAATTGGAATGGAGTTTGGATAGCAATTCATAATAAAATTGAACGTCCACCGATGAAGGAAAAATGTTCAACCATTACAACGCCTGTGGGCACTATACCACACATGTATAAAGTCTTCCTCCAAGGAGAATCAAATCATTAATTGGTGACTATCTAGAAGGCCGACAATCACGTGATGATTTAGATACAATTTTCAAAAAAACAAACCAATCAAAATCATCAACTGATGGTATTCAAGAGTTTAATTTAGCCACCAGAGTCAGATCTAAATAACTCATCACTTCAATGAAATCTGACGCTGATATGGGGAGTTGAGGGTTACCAAGGTGAAGACCAGGAACCATTATACTTAACGTAATCACTGGGAACACTATGAGATAATTAGGGTTGAATAAGGGTACAAATACAGTTTGTGGCTTTGGAGGCGAAAAAATCAGACCACCCACCCCCTTTCCACCTCCAAGAAGGGGGGATCTTCTTCGGGCATGAGCTAGGGTTCCATCGCCATTCGTGGAATTGGGACATATCATGAAATACTTTTACATAATTCAAAAAACACCACCTTTAATAATTAAAATGATACTTAAACTTAATAGGAACCATAAATAATGTTATGTTTAATATAGTTAACCAAGTGAAAATTTTAATATCTCTATATCTTTACCTAATGGTACAAGTTTAAGAAAGATTAACTTATAGACATACTCTCAAAAGAAGTTTCATTAAAAATATATTCTACCTAAAAGCATATAAAATATTAAATAATTAGAGTAAATGTATAATAAAATATAGGAAGATTATAATTTCTTTCTTGCAGTCTAAAATATAAACTTGTAACAAAAAAGTAAAAAAGTATAAGATTTTTTAACCAAAAGAGTATGGTATCCAATAAACTTGGATAAAGGTCCCTTGATTTATACATTCAAGAAAGTCTGTCTTACCCACACTAGGGTAATACCTTGATAGGAAAATTGGAATATCTCTGTCATTTTATCCCTGCATGCCCTCAAACATTAACATAGTCAGAATCCCCATATTCATATCCCCAGAAGCCCTTGATTGATTAGCTATAATTGTAGTCACACTAAGTACAGTGAACAAGTTTTTCTACATCCTAAAAAAGGAGTTCACTACATTCTTACAATAATAGGTCTGGGAAAAACTATAGTAGAGTAACATCACACCACATCACTTTCTCTCTCTAGCATCAGTTCTCAAAATCCAACCCCTTCAAATGTTCAAATGGCTTGGTATTTATAGGCACAGCTCCAATGTTCAGTTCCCTTCTCCAACTATCATATTTTTCTTAATTCTCTAAGGAAAATGTACACGTGTCACTTAGAAAATAGTTAGTTTATAATATATATAATGAAATAATTTTTATATTAACATTTAAATTCTTTTAAATCATTATCATGCGTGAGCAATATTTTCATTAATTTCAAAAATTAACATGCTTGAGAAACAATAACATGATTGGGAAATGATAACATGCTTGAGAGATAATAATGATCTGAAAAAATAGAAGATAGGTATAAGGAAATATATCTCTAACACTCTGATATGATCATATTTTATAAATGAAGAAAATTGGAGCCTAAATACATGGAAAATCAAATTATGTTTTACATGAATATTAGAATCTGGAATTTTGTGTAATCGGACTCAATAAATTTTGATAATCAGATTCTGATTTTGGATGAAATTGGAGTCTGATTTCTAAGGAAATTAGAGTCTTATTTCAAGATATTTCAGATTTAGATTTCATGGGAAATAGGATTTAGATTTTAGGATAAATAAGATTCAGTTTTTTGGAGAAATCAGATTCAGATTTTAGAATAAATAGAAATCAAATTTCACACATAATCAGAATCAAAATTCCATACATACTGGTTTCATTGAAACCTTAAGGTTCTTCAAGTGAGAAAGATCCTTTTATAAGTATAAGCAAAATATTTTTAGACCAATTTTATAATAATGACTAAGGAAAGAAAAATTTTATACAAGGTTAACAATATTCTATTAGAGAAAGTAAATTTTCCTTGAGAAAAATTTCTTTTGGGATTGGAAAACATTCCTTAATGAATGTGTTTTTGTTTTCCAAAACACAAGGAATTAAAAATTAATAAGGGAAAAATTATTGACTCAAAAATCTCCCCCTTTTTATAAATCACAAACAACCTTTCATGAAATAATATTTAATACATTAACTTGTAATAAAACTTATCTCTCTCTATTATAAATAATGGTTGAATATGACTAACTCCCCCATAGTATTGGTTTAGCTAAGGATCATATTCTGGTTCCTGAAAATACATTCCTTTATTTAGTTAAGTCTTATTAATGGTAAACTCCCACTTACTTGTACATGCTCTCTTGAATGATTTCTCCTCCTTAAGTGAATTTGAATTCATTTATGAATTTCTATCTTTTTATGAAATATTCCTTATGAAGAATCTCTACCCCATTTTGATTTTCAAAAAGTAATAGAGAATAATATGTGTTGTACCTATAATGTTAAAAATACAAAGAATATACAACAATTATGCAAGGATATTTTCGTTAATAAAATCAGGATTATTCATTGTTTTCATAAATCAAAAATCATAATTTGAAAATAAAATTCAATCTTTCATATATTCTTGAATCGTGTTTTTTAGGGTTTCTTAGAACTTTTTGATATCCTTGTGATCATCCTAGAACATCTTAATAATCTCATCTTGGACATGGGACTTCTTTTCATGTAATTTAGAAAACCTAGAAACATCTTCATAGTGAAGAAAGGGGTTATCTTCATTAGAATAATATTCTCCAACTAAAGACTTATAATATCTATTATAAATATAGTATCCATTTAGAGAAACATTAGTAAGCGACTAAGAAATGTGTACCTTTCCCATAAGACAGTTATTTTCAATTGATTGTCTGGCTAGAAGTCCAATATTAATCTGACTTGATGATTCATATTCTAAAGATTCCCCAAATGATTCTCCACTATTGGAACTCCATGTATCCTTAGTATTTAAGACATCTGTGGCCTCATATTTATAATACATATTTATATTCCTCTCATAATTATTTTCCTTTATTTCAATCCTCTTGAGAAATGGGATGTCTAAACTAATATGTCTATCCCTTTTCCCTTAATAATATGTGACTTCTGGGCCTTCCATTTCCTTTCTATCTTTATTCGTATATTTGTATTGAAAGTATTTATTTCCTACAAAAATATTCATCCTCTGAGCATGATTGGATAACTCATTATCAATATGTTCACACTCACAGGACTGAGATATAACATTTACATTATTGGATTTCAATCATGTTACCCTTTCAGGATTCGTGGCTTTATAAGTTATAGTAAAGGCTACACTTCCATTACCATTCTTCTTCTTGTTCATATGAGCATCGCATTTCATTCGTTTCTCATATTGATGAATATTTCCAAGAAGTTATTCATGTATAATATTGGAAACCTTCATATTCTCATAAATAGCCTTCCTTTTAGATTTCCACTCATTGGAAATTATATCAATGATCTTTTCTACCTGAATTTCATCATCTATAGCTTTCTCTCCTATAGATTGAATAATGATTACATTTGTTATAAATCATTATTCCACTTTTCAAACTCATTCTCCATAGGGAAAATTAAATTAATGATATTATGCTCTAAGAATAGCTCTTCTAGTTTTTATAACATTAGATGTACCAAAATATGTAACTTCATGTTATTTCCATATGCTGTTGGAATCCTCACAAGAATATATCCTATTACATATATTCCTAGCCATGGAACACAGAAGAGTATTGTGTTCCTTGTAGTTTTTTTTGATATTCTAGTTTTTCATGATTGGTCAAAGTTCTAACTTCCTTGTCTGGAATTTTTTAATCTTCTCTATGCATAAAAACGTTTTCTACTCCGGTATTGATAAAAAATGACATTATTCGATCTCTACAATACTCATAATCATTACCACAATAATAGACAGTCTTGTTGGGTTTATATTATCAATAGATCCAATATTCGTTCTTTCCATACTTCAAGACAAAATTCTTTTCCACTAAAATAAATTAGTGTAGTAAGTATATATGAAAAACATTATTAAAGTTAAATAAATTTAAATTTTCATTAAAAAAGATAAGCATGTCAATATGAACAACATTTTATGATCCTGAAAACATGAGCAAGGAAATGTAAGCAATGAAATATGAGCATGGTAATGTGATAATAGTAATCTGAATAAGATATCAATCATGAGATTGATATCTGTATATCAAAGTGACCTCCCTCTAACACAAATAGTTGGATCGATATATGATATATGATAAACTCAACTATAAGAGGGGTTGAATTTGATTTTGAAGACATCACTATTAAGAATTAAAAGGTAACATAAACATAAGAGATATATTAAGTAATGTTAGGTTTAATATAGTTAACCATGTAACAATTAGAATCCCTTTATATCTTTCAATAAATATTTAATTTTAAAAAATATTTACTTATAGATAGAAACTCCATATAAGTTTCATTAAAGATAGATTCTACCTTAATGAATATAGAATATTAAACCCTCAAAGTACAAGTATAAGAAATTATAAGAAGATTATAATTTCTTTCTTACAGCGGAAATATAAACTCGTTACAAAACAAGTAAACAAGTATAAGATCTTTTAACCCAAAGATAATGGTATCAAAAAACCTTGTATAAAGGTACCATTATAAATACTTTCATGAAATTATGTCATACCCACACCAGGGTAAGACATCGATATGAAGATCAAAATGTAGCCGTCTTATAATCCCAACAAGCCCTCGAACATTAAGGTAGTTGTAACCTCTATATTGCTATCCTCGGAAGCCATTGATTTATTTGCTACCATCTTAGTATCACTAAGAACATGAAAGAAGTTTTTCTACAGCCTGAACAATGAGTTCACCACATTCGCACAAAGCCGGGTCTAAGAAACACTCTAGAAGAGTAATATCACACCACAAAACATAATCTCTCTAACATCAGTTCTTGAAATCCATCCGCATAAAATGTTCAACCGGATGGGTATTTATCATTGCAGCTCCAATAGTCATCTCCCTCCTCCAATAATCGTATTCTTCCTTATATCTTGGAGAGACCTATATACATGTCACTAAGCCAACAGATAGTTTATAATAGAAAGAAAAAAATAATTCTGAGATAAACATATTAATTTTTAAGAAACGTTATCATGATTTAGTAATATTTTCATCCATGGGAAATATTAACATGCTTGAGAAACATTAACATGCATGATAAATATTAAAATGCTTGAGAAATAATAAGGATTCAATAAAATTGAACATAACTATAAGGAAATATAACACCAACATTCTAATATAATCAGATTCTGTAAATGAAGAAAATCTATGTCTAAATAAATGGACAATAGGATTTTGTTTTACATGAAAATTGGAATGTGTAATTATGTGATATTGGACTCAGAATTTTGTTCTAATAATATTCTTATTTATGAGGAAACTATAGAATGATTACGAAGGAAAATGGAGTCTAAATTCTAAAGATATCAGGGTTTTATATTAGGAGAAATCGTATTCATATTTCAGGAGAAATTAGATTCAAATTTTAGAAGAAATTTGATTTACATTTCATGAGAAATTAGATTCATATTTTAAGAGAAATTAGAATAACCACTCTAACTTAATCAGAATTACAATTCTGGAAAGACTGGTTTAATAAATACATTATGGTTCTACGTGTGAGAAAGATATGATTGTAAGTATAAGGAAAATATATTTCGACTAATTTTAAAATAATAACGAAGGAGAGTAAAACAGTAGACAAGGATAACATTATTATTTTAGGGAAAGGAAATTTTCCTTAAAAAATCAAAAGGGAATGGAAGACATTCCTTAAAGAATGTGTTTTTGATTTCCAAAACAAAATCAATGGAAATGTCATATGGGAAACCTTATTGACTCAAAAAAAATTATCAGATGATTTTAAAATTGTAAAATCCGATTTCACACTTTTTTGAAAACATGATAAAATTTATAATTAATTATTTAAATTGATATTGAATATTTTATTTTCAACTCAACTACAAATTTAGTTATCATAAATTTTATGAATTAATGAATAAATAATTTTTAAATTTTTTATTATATAATGCAAATTATTCCATGGTTTTCTAATTTTTAAAATTTACAAGGTAACTTTTATGAACCATAATTTTTATTATAATGTTAATTTAAAATAAATTTGATTAGTTCGTTCTATGAAAACATTTACACTTGTGATTACTACATGTATCCAAAAATTTAATGATGTTTGTTAAGTGGAAATTAAGTAGATTTATAGGGAATGATTGGTGGAATTATTTACATTACTATGACACAGTCAAATATCATGTTTACGGTTTTCCTTTATGCTCATTTTTAATCAAATCAGAAATAATCACATTTTAAATATCTCGAAATAATATTTAGATATGTGTATGGAACTCAAAGGCTTGGATAATTTTACCAAAAGGGAACATATTTTGAACATACATTTTTTTATAATGGTCATTTTGGATAATTTCTCACTATATGGGAAAAGTAATGTAGGGACATTCAAACAACAAGGAAAATAGATTATATCATGGAGTAGTAAGATACCAAATGTTGTCGATATTACTTCAACTAAAGAGAAATATATATCCATTAGGTAATGAGGTTCCCAAATAATATGGATGAAATATACTCTTTTTGGCATTGAGATAATATACCAAAAAGGAGACATTTTTCATGAATTTGTTTTCAACAACCCTTAACTTATAGATAACCTCACTAAAACACTTTCCCTTTATTACTATGAAATTATAAAACATGATTTGGCTATGATAATATTCTCATTCTTTTATCTTATCCTTGGAAAACATGATAGTATTTTGAATTAATTTTAAAATTTTAAATTTTATATTAACTTTTTCCATTTATTTTAAAAAAAATATTATTATTTAGATATTTTTAATAACTCAATTACTTTTTTAATATCATTTCAATTTGATTATCCACAAAACAAATCATTTCTATAACCAGAAAGATTTATGTGGTTCTGGTGAATATGCACCTTGAGGCTATTACATTGAAACGGGATAAATGAGTTTTAAATCCGGAACTCAACCTGAGCACAAGTAGTGGGCATTAGTGGACCATAAATTCATTGAAATCTAAAAATTATGTTTGATTATGTGTGATCAATGGATGAAGAAACATGAATTCCAAACAACATCTCTGTATAATATCAATAGAATTATAGTCAAACTCATTATGATCATTACATTGTTAATGGTTATTTTCTTCAAACTTTCTATAAAACTATTGTGTTATAGAATTAATGAGACATCAATCACATTTTGAATGACAAAAATTCTATAAATGGATAAAAATAACAAGATTTTTACTCTCTTAGTTTATCTAAAAGTTGGGACTTCATCTTTATTCTTTATTCACAACCCTGTTTTAAGTAGATCATCTTGATGTAATCCATCATTTGGTAATTAATTCATAAAAAACACCAAAACCATCCAGAAGAACCATTAATAATGCTTAGAGAATAATTTTATGGTATATGTGAATTATATACTCTTTCTGTAACACCCCAAGCTTCCACGGTATGTTTCCCTTTGAGTAATGCAATAGCTTGCATTGTACGCAACTTCGAAATTCTAACACATCGCGATCAATCAAAGTAGCTGTTATGAATAGTAATACCCACTTTTTGAAATTTTATACACTTTATCTTTCAAAACGGTGGTCATTTTTGGATTCATAATATCAAAATTATCCTAGGGTGAGATTTTGGTACATTTTGGATAACTTTTATATTTTGATGAATAGTGAAAATTATTAAATTTTTTTTAAAATACAACTTTTTTAATCAAAATAATTAAAAGAGATACATTATTAATTTGAGCGGTTTTAAAGTATATTTAGAATATAGTTTTATCATTTAATAAAATTTTGGTCATTGTACATAATTTCACAATTTAACTGGACATAAACAATTGTCATTCTTTTGACAGTTATTATATCTTAAAAACATGCTTTTTGTTTTGATAGCGGGAATTAATTTTAAGTTAATTTCTGACACTTCTGTATTTTTAATTTGTAAAAATGGATTCCATATTTGGAATCAGGATTTTTTCTAAATAATGTAAATAGTTAACTTTTATTTTTAGACATTTTGAATAATTACTTCGGTAAATATTTTATTTATCATGGTTAAAGTGTAAATCTGGTAAATAAGGGTAATCAAATAATATTATAATAATAATAAATTAACCTAAAACGTGTTATAATTCTATTGGTGTATACATATCTGACCATGGGAATCTTTTGATCGATTTTGGGACCCCATGGATCCACTTGTATGTGATAGGGACACTTTATATTAATTAAGTTTAAGTAAATACAAAAATGACATAAGAATATATATTTTAGAAAAACAATTTTTACATAGGGTTATATATGTTATATTTTAGATTATAAATATTCATTAGAAATATAAAACGATTTCCTACATAATTATATTTTATTAATAATTTTTAGACATTGAAAAAGTAAAACTATATATGACACAATAATGATGCAGTATTTTCCTTATTAATGAAACAATCAAATAATTGGTATTATAAATGTCAAAATAAATATAATTTGGCATTTTTGATGACATACACGAATTTTATTGGTTAATATGATAGGTTATGATTTCTTAAATGAATTTTTTTTTGAATTAATAAGGTTTTCAAGACATTAAAAAAATCAATTATTGAGTACTATCAAAACTGACATAAATGTGTTTTTAAATCAAATATAATATTATTAATTTATATTATATTCCTAATAATCTAAGGATCTGCCAAAGGACTTATATAATTATTTTTGTATCATTAATGGACCACTTGGGGGTCCCTTTGATGTATATAGAAAGTTTATTAACTATATATTATAAAAATACAATGTGACATGGTAAGTGTTAAACTAATTAACCAAGAGTTAAAACTAAAAGATAAGGTAAATATAATGACCCAAACCTATCTAAAATCTTTTGGTTGAAAGTATATAGACCCATACCCAACTTATACTTTTAATAATCCACTTTTGATCCCTTATAAACCGAATATTATTTTACTATAAAATAATACATTTTGTTTTTTCTAAAGAGCCCCTCACCCATTTTATAAAAGGGCACTCCCCCTTCTCATTAATTAACACCTTCAAAGCCATTTTTATCAGCCAACACCAGCCCAAATATCCTCCCAAATTCCCTCAATTCATCCTATAGGAATTATGTTTATCATAAAGACAACTTAAGGAGCCCTTTTGATCAAATCAAAATGAAGAACCCGAAGAAGAGGTAACGTCTTCACCACCATCTTTAATGTTCCTTTATTCTTCAACATCTTCTTTATTTGTTATTTACATTATAAAATAATAAATCTAGTACCTTCTATTTAATTTTATGTTATTATAATTATTTAATAAACAAATTCTTTATTCTATCCATCCCTTGAATAACATGTCACCATACGTGCATACGTATGGCCTACCGTCTCCACGTTGTGGTGTAATTGTTATTCAATATACCATTATTTAGATGGGTATAATAATGATGAATAATTCATGTAAATAATAAATATATCATGATAATGATTCCATCTATATGATATACCATCCAATTAAATATTATTTTAATATCAAAAGAATGATATTGTCGCTCGTGCGTACGAACAGATTATCGTCTCCACAAATGCGATGAAATTCATTCCACATCGTACCCATTCAAGAATAAATTTTATTAGATGATTAAAAATAATATTTAAGGACTTAATATAATTATGGATATTATTATGATACAACATATCCATAACAAATACGTCTTATAAAATAGAAAACGAGTTAGTTAAAACCCAAAACGATGATAATACTAAGATTTTATTTACAAAGAGATGTTAAAAGATCATATATGATATCATATTAATATATATGATTATTTTTTAATTAAATAACATTTATTTAACCATTATACAGGAGTTTCACCTAACATCAACCAAGTAAAAGTACAAGATAATGGTTTATTTTACAATCTCTTCATTATCCGAGGTTGTTTAAACGTAATTATCTAATGGGACCTCTTTATAATCCACATCCATGTTTTCTAAAAATGTATTTCAAAACATTCTTACTATTTTACAGAATATGGTTTAAAGTCATTTATACCCTTGTTTGAATTTTTATAAGAATTTCATAAAGGAATCATTCTTTTATTTTCCAAACAAGGTACTTTTTAGCCTTTTCGACAAAATTAAGGTATGAATGTCCTTTTCTAACTTATACGGTGGGTGAGGATATTTTCCTCCATTATAAAATTTTGTATGCTTCCCTAACAAGCTTATAATAATATTTTCAAAGTAAATGTTTTCTTTTATAATTATGTGACTTTTAAATGATTTCAAAAAAAGTGATATTTCTCTCAAATAATTTTGATTTCATATATGCCAACATCATTTGATGGATATTAAGTTTATTTGAAGTTGATTTATTGTGATATAAAACTTCCATATTGTATTGAATTTTTTGTGATATGTTTGACTATGGATGTGATGATTTAATACCATTCATTTCTTATGGTTAAATTATTGACATTTCTTATGCTAGTTTTAATATGAATGTTTATTATATGTTTAAACCTTTTCATATGAAGAATGTATTAGACTTAGTATGTGATAGGTGGATCCCGCTATAGCTCCTCGATGCATCGGTAGGTCTCATGAGACAACTAGACGTGGAATTGGCTGAGGCCCTTTCCCAATTTCATTTATAGTTTTGGCCAAGGCCTTAATCAATTTAGACGTCTTGGCCGAGGCCTTGACAAAATGTTTCAGAATGTCTGGCATTATACATTCCCTAATTATGAAAATAATATTGATTGTTCATGTAGTCATTAGACTAGTAGAATACCCATGATTATGTTTTATTATATAATTTTTTACATAGCTCATAATCTTTCATTAAAATTATTCATGTTTATTATTGGTAAAGGCATGTGGTTTTCAATTATTTAACATGATTAATATTTATGTCATTTTCTGCAGTAATACTTACCCTTACTGAGTGTTTGACCTAACCCCTTTCAATGTTTTATTTTTCCCAGGATGTGAAGAAGTTATTTATGAATGACCTACATGGAAAATATGAGGGGATATAAAGACAAGATTTTGTTGATGTAGTTTTCATTTTTATGATGTAATGTAAGATTTATGAATATATCTAGTATTTCCAAGGCTACTAAACTAATCGGTATTTCTAGATTTGAATTTTCTTTTGATCATGCCAATGTTATGTAATAATGGACCGAATCTGGGTAACTTGGGTTTGGGCGTTACAGTTGGTATCAGAGGAAGTTTAGTACAAAACATGGAAACAAGATTTAGATAAAATATGATTAGAGAACATAGCCCTAATATAGACTTTGAGGATTAGTGTAGAAGAACTTCCTAGAATTTTGGTATTGTAGAGATTTTGTGAGTTTTCCGAGCAATACATCCCTGTCTGGATGCGAGCAGGTAGAGGCAGCTCTGGAACAGATGTACCTAGGGGTAAAACTAGAAAACACCACTTTGATCTTGACTCTAACGGGAACTGGTGCACGACAACAGGACTTACTGTACTCTTGGATACGACACTCCCGGGGGATATGCTTAGAATAATTCTCATTTTATATACCAACCATTATGAAGGGTTATGAGTATATACTTCGCAAAGAAATTTTTTTATGATTGTGGATTATATTCATAAACTGTTGAATTTATGTTAATTGTTTTAGAAGTTGGGAATTATATATTTCAATTCCTAAAATAATCTAGTTTATGCCATTTTTTTGAAATGGCGCCTAGTGGAATGAATGGAAACTATATCAACGCACGCACTACATGTAGGGATTTCCCTTCTACTCATTCTAATTATAGTTGATCTAGTGATGAAACTGGTGCTGATCACCTTATAACCATACTAGGACAACTCACTCTGGTTATGAATAATAACTATACCCGTATGGAGCACCCAGATCCATAGCGTGGAGGATCAATGTTAGATTGCTTCATGAGGCAACAACCACCGACAATCAATTGGAGTAAAAATCCCATAGTAGCTGAGAAATGGATAAATTCCTTAGAGAAAACATTCCTTCCTGTGGGGAGAAGTGAAAGGGAAAAAGTTGTCATGGTAGTTTATCGACTCACTCGATATGCTGATCAATGATGGTCATTGATACAAAACACGAAGGAAGATGATGAAGTATCAGATATGGAATGGAGTGAGTTCAAAGTGTTGTTCTTAGAAAAATACTTTCATTGAGACCATCGAGTATATATGGAAAGGCAATTTCTGAGTCTGAGACAGAAAGAGGATGAGAATGTCGCAAAGTATGAGGCTAACTTTACATGGTTAGTGAGGCATGCCACTGATTATATTCATAACCCAAGGAGTAAGATCGATCGTTTCTTTGATGGGTTAAAACCATTTCTCCATCAATCATTAGTCTCGCAAACCTTCTCATCATAAGAATATATTGTCTCATATGCTATCAATATAGAAAATAAATTCTCTTAGTCTAATGACTTTAAATCAAAGAAACAGAAGAAGAGATATGTTGAACACTTTGGGAAAGGAAATAAGGAAACAGGGAAGAAGGGTAGAATTTAATTTCCACCCTATGATAATTGTGGAAGGAAGCACCCTGGTTCCTGTCTAAAAGAAAAATGTGTATGTTACAAATGTGGACAGAAAGTCCATATAGCTGGTGATTGTAAATGAAAGAAAGACACAACCGATGTTCAACGCTACAATAGCAAGGATATGGGACATTATGCAAAAGAATGTACTAAGCGTCAAGGAAACATACCTCATAAAATGCCAATGGATCAAGGCCAAGCTTATGCAATCACTACTGATGAGGTTGAAGCCCTAAAAGACGTGGCGGCAGGTAATTTAATGGTTTCCTCAAGTTTTGAAATTGCATTATTTGAGTCCGGATCATCGCATTATTTCATATCCTCCCAGTTTTCTAAGTATATTAGTTATTTCCAATTTGATTTAACAAGGGAGTTGTCCGTTAATACTCCTAAGGGGAGTATCATTGCATCAACGTTTTCTTAATCAGTCCCCATTAGAGAACATAAATGTTCTTTATCCATGGATCTCATAATCATACCTATGATTGAATTTGATATAATCCTCAGTATGGATTGGCTTTCGGACCATGAAGTGAAGATTTATTGTAAGAAGAAGGAGTTTACGATTCTTGATGATGATGATAAGGAACAGCTTATCATTAGAGAAGAATCGACGCCACCTAATTCTTATCTAGATCCACCCCTAATAGCTCAACTAAATTCAATTATCGTGGAGTAAGAGAATGAAATAACTGTGGGTGAGGATAGGAATGTTCAAATAGAGGATGTACCTATTGTGAGAGAATATGATGATGTGTTTCCGGAAGATTTACCTAGACATCCTCTAGAACAAGAAGTTGAGTTTTCCATTGATATAATTTCTGGTTCAAGGCCCATATCGAAAATTCCTTATATAATGGGCACTGTGGAATTAGTTTAACTAAAGAAACAACTTGAGTAATTGAGTAATAAGGGATTTATTTGCCCTAGTATTTCTCCATGGGGAGCCCATGCCCTTTTTTTAAGAAGAAAGATGGATCTATGAGGTTGTGCATTGACTATAGGGAGATCAATGCTATAACAATAAATAACAAGTATCCCCTACCTCGCATTGATGATTTATTTGACCAAATGCATGGAGCTCAATACTTTTCAATGATTGACCTTCAATCTGGATATCATCAGTTGTGTGAGAAGAAGGAATACATTCCGAAGACATCATTTCAAACTAGGTACGGGAATTATGAGTTTACAGTAATGCCATTTGGGCTGACTAATGCACCCTATGTATTCATAGATCTAATGAACATAGATTTCAAGGAATATATTGATGACATTGTAGTGGTATTTATTGATTATATCTTGGTATACTCCAAAAGCTACAAAGATCATGAAAATCACTTGCGCATTATATTGAAGACTCTGAGAAGACATGAATTATTTGGGAGGTTTAATAAGTGTGAATTCTGGCTTCAAGAGATTTATTTTCTTGGCCATATTGTCATTAAGGATGGAACCTTGTTGATTCTTCTAAGACCAAGGCAATCCATGAATGGCCAGCACCAATGAGTATAACCGAGGTACATAGTTTTATTGGTTTAGCATGTTATTATCGACATTTTGTCCAGAACTTTTCCCGGTTGGCTAACCCATTAACAAAGCTCACACGTAAAGGGGTTAAATTTTCTTGGAAAAAATAGTGTGAATAATGTTTTGAAGATATAAAGAGAATATTAGTCAATGCTCCTATATTGACTCTACCATCGGGGAATGATGGGTTCGTTATTTATAGTGATGCATCGAAGAAAGGTCTTGGTTTTGTCCTTTTGCAGAATGATAGAGTTATTGCCTATGCGTCACGACAGATGAAAATTCATGAGAAAAACTATCCAACTCATGATCTTGAGTTAGCTTCTGTAATATTTTCTTTGATGATGTGGAGACACTATCTCTATGGTGAAAAATTTGAGATTTATACTGATCACAATGGTTTGAAATATATTTTCTCACAAAAAGAGCTCAACATGAGGCAATGGAGATGGCTTGAACTACTCAGGGATAATGATTGCACGATATAATACCACCCAGGGAATGAAAATAAGGTGACAGAAGCATTAAGTAGAAAGGATCATGGAATTTTGAACAAGATGAGAGTAGAAAAGGATACTATATACAAGGATCTAGTAAATATGGATATGGGAATCACCATGGAAGGTGAAACATCAATGCTTTTTCAAATGGTTTCCAAACCATCTTTACCAGAAAGGATAAATAGTTCTCAGACTAGTGAACATGAGTTTCAAAAGAAGATTAAAGCTGTGAATGATGAGAGATTGAATGACTTTGTGTATGAAGATGGAATTTTGATGTTTGGGAAGTGACTTTGTGTTCACCATATACCTGATCTAATGAGGGATTTATTGTATGATGCTTAGAGTTCCAATTTCTCTATACACCATGGGAGCACCAAAATGTATAGAGATTTAATGGAAAATTTTTGGTGGGACAACATGAAGAGGGAGATTACTGATTTTGTGACAAGATGTAGGGTTTTTCCACAACTGGAAGCTGGAAGGCAATAGACTGGATGAGTCATGCATCCTCTTCCCATACCTAAGTAGAAATGGTATAATATTATGATGGACTTCATCATGGGGCTACCAAAGACTCCTAGAAGGAATGATGAAATATGGGTCATTGTTGATCGTCTTACCAAGTCTACACATTTCCATGCTATAAGATAAGATCTACCACATGAACATCTAGAAAGACTTTATATTAATGAAGTTGTGAGACTTCATGGAGTTCCCCTATCGATTGTCTCGGATCTTGATCCCCGTTTTACATCAAGATTCTGGAAAAGTCTTCAGATGGCCTTGGATACTGAACTTCTTTTAAACACTGTTTACCACCCTCAGACAGATGGACAATTAGAACGGACTATTCAAACCATAGAAGACATGTTGAGATATTTCTCAATTGACTTTCAGGGTATGTGGGATCCATATTTACCTATGGTGGAATTTTCCTATAACAATAGCTTCCATTCAAGTATTCAGATAGAACCATCTGAAGTGTTGTACGGAAAGAGATATCTCACACCAACCTATTTGGATGATGTTGGTGAAGGAAAATTTGTTGGCCCGGAACTAGTGGAGGAAACTATGGAAATGGTAATGGTAATCCAAAACCACATCAATGCATCTCAAATTATGTAGAAGAGCTATGCCGATAATCTAAGGATTTGGAATTTCATGTAGGAGATCATGTTTTAATGAAGGTATCTCCATGGAATGGAGTTATACATTTCATTAAGAAATCTATATTGAGTCCTAGGTACATCGGACCATTTGAAATTCTAGAACGAATTGGGGTTGTAGCTTACCGATTGGCAATGCCGCCATGTCTCTCCAAAGTTCACGATCTGTTCCACATATCGCTGTTGAGAAAATCCATGCCTGACCCAATGCATGTACTCACCATTGAGGAATTAGAATTGGAACCTGATCTATCTTATTACGAAGAGCCCCTCGGGATTCTTGATATGAGAGAACAAGTGCTGAGAAACCGGAGGACTCGTCTGGTAAAAGTTTTAGGGAGAAACCACAATAAGGAAGAGGCAACGTGGGAACCCGAGTAACTTATGATGAAGAACCAACTGAGTCTTTTTATACAGTAATTTTCTATAAATTTCACTGATGAAATTATTTGAAGGAGGGGAGAATGTAACACCCCAACCTTTCATGGTACGTTTCCCATTGAGTAATGCAACATCTTGCATTGTATGCTACTTTGAGATTCTAACACACCGCGATCAATCAAAGTAGTCGTTCTTAATAGAAATACCCACTTTTTGAAATTTTATACGTTTTATCATTCAAAATAGACTTCATTTTTGAATTCGGAATATTGAAATTATCCTAGGGTGAAATTTTGGTACTTTTTGGATAACTTTTATATTTTTTGATGAATAGTGAAAATTACTAAATTTTATTTAAAAACAACTTTTTTAATCAAAATAATTAATAGTGATAAATTATTAATTTGAGTGGTTTTAAAAAATATTTAGATTATATTTTTACCATTTAATACATTGTTGGTCATTGGACATAATTTCACAATTAAACCGGACATAAACAAGTGTCAATCTTTTGATAGTTATTATATCTTAAAAACACGCTTTTTCTTTTGACAGCGGGAATTAATTTTATATTAATTTATGCCACTTCTATGTTTTCAATTTGGAAAAATAGATTCTATATTTGGAATCAGGATTTCCAAATTATGTAAATAGGTAACTTTTATTTTTAGACATTTTGAATAGTTACTTCGGTAAATATTTTATTTACCATGGTTAAAGGGTAAATTTGGTAAATAAGGGTAAAACAATAATATTATAATAATAATAAATTACCCTAAAACGTGTCCTAACCTAATTGGTGGATACATATCCGACCATGGGAATCTTTGGGTCTATTTTTTGTCCCCATTGAGCCACTTGTAGGTGATAGGGTCACATTATATTAATTATGTTTAAGTAAATACAAAAATGACATAAGCTTATATCTTTTAGAAAAACAATTTTTTACATAGGGTTATATATGTTATATTTTTGATCCTAAATATTAATTAGAAAGATAAAAATATTTCCTACATAATTATGTTTTATTTATAATTTTTAAACATTTAAAAAGTAAAAATATACATGACACAATAATGATGCAGTATTTTCCTTATTAATGAAAGAATCAAATAATTTGTATTATAAATGTTAAAATAAATATAATTTTAAAGTTTTGATGACATACACGAATTTTATTGGTTAATATGACATTTTAGTTTTTCATAAATGAATTTTTTTTGAATTAATAATGTTTTTATGACTTTAACAGAAATCAATTATTGAGTAGTGTCAAAATTGACAAAAATGTGTTTTTAAAACAAATATTATATTATTAATGTATATTCTATTATTAAAAATCTAAGGTTTTGCCAAAGGACTTATATCATTATTTTTGAATCATTAATGGACCACTTGGGAGTTGATTGGATGTATGTAGTAAGTTTATTAACTATATATTATAAAAATACAATGTGATATGGTAAGTGTTAAACTAATTAACCAACAGTTGAAACTAAAAGATAAGGTTAATATAATGACCCAAACCTGTCTAAAATCTATTGGTTGAAAGGATTTAGACCCACCCAGACCTTATACTTCTAATAATCCACTTTGGATCCATTATAAACCGAATATTATTTTTTTATAAAATAATACTTTAAGTTTTTCCTAAAGAGCCCCTCACCCCTCTTATAAAAGGGCACTCCCCCTTCTCATTAATTTACACCTTCAAAGCTATTTGGCTCGGCTAACCCCTACCCAAATATCCTCCCAACTTCCCTAAATTAATCTTAGATGCCTTAGTTTGATCAGAAATCAAACCTATGGAGCCCTTTTGATCAAATCAAAAGAAAGAACCCGAAAAAGAGGTAACATCTTTACCACCCTCTTTAATGTTCATTTCTTCTTCAACTTCTTCTTTCCTTGTTATTTCCATTCTAAAATAATAAATCCAGTACCTTCTATATACCTTGATGTTACTATAAAAATGGAACAAACAAATTCATTATTCTATCCATCCTTTGAATGACATGTCACCATACGTGCATACGTACGGCCTACCGTCTCCACGTTGTGGTGTAATTGTTATTAAAATATACCATTATTTAGATGGGTATAATAATGATGCATAATTCTTGTAAATAATAAATATAACTTCATAATTATTCTGTATATATGATATATTTTCTCCAATTATATATTATTTTATTATCAAAAGAATGATATTTTCGGTAGTGCGTATGTACGGATTACCATCTCCACGAACACGATGAGATTCATACCCCATCGATTCCATTCAAGACTAAATTTTATTGGATGATTAAATATAATATTTAAGGGAAAAGCAAGATCTGCCAGAAGCTAAGCTCCTGACAATTTATTAAATAAAAGAAAAAGGTACAAAAGAGACGGGTGGGGTCAAACAAAGGAACAAGCCCTCAGCCGTCAAACACAACATTAGAGATCATAATAAGACATATCATTCCCATAGTCAGAGTCACCCGTAGTTTCCCATTCAGAGTTGGACATACCCTGATTGAGGATCTTAAGAATATCATAATTGAACATACCAGCAAGCTTAGAAGATCGGGTAGATACAGTCCGAGGAGTTTTGGAATAATCCTTCCTTGGTCGTCGCTTCAAAGGAGGAGGAGTGAGGGCTTCATCAAAATTACCTTTCCTAGAGAGAAGTGCAACCTTGAAAGAGCTAGGACAGCCGCAACCCGCCGCTGTCTCTTCTGCCACAGAAATGTCACCCCACTTCCCAGAAATCATAGAAGGAAGTTTCTGAATTTCCTGATGACAATCAACATTTTGTGGAGGCTCGGATTCAAGAGCCAGCTCAATAATCTCATCACATGTCAAGCCTGCATCCTGACTACCATGCACACTTATATCTGGAGGGTAAGTGCATGCAGGGGATCCAGCCGCAGAGAGGCTAGGAGTAATGCCAGTCTCAACAAAATCAGTGGGAATAAAAGCACAACCATCCTTGGATGTAATCTCCTAAGAGAAATCTGCTCTAACATTAGAGGGACCACTCATCAGAGACTTGTCCACTATCGGTTTTTTCCCATTCAAATCATGCACATAGAGAATGGATTTACCTGAAGCCATCTCAGCCTGAGAGACATTCTTGTGGAAGTCTCTATCATGAGTTGACAAGTCCACACGCTTCCCCTCAAGTTTCCTTCTACAAAGAGTAGTTGAATGACCCTTTATCCCACATCTCTCACAAGAGATCTTCCTCCGACATAAATCCAACAAGTGCCCAACAGCCATGCATTCTGTACAAAAGAGAGGCTTCCTTTCATACTCAACCTCAATATTGATATTATCAGTGGGAGTGGAAAGAGTTACCTTATCAATTAAGGTGGAGCTCAGATAAACCTACACTAACATTCTGGCAAAGTGGCCAAACCGAACAACTTCAGTTTCCTTATCAAGGCGAATAGGAGACCCAATGGCCATGCCAATGTCATGAAGAATATTTGGATGCCAAAGGACCCAATTAAGACCATGCAACCGTACCCAGACCTGAGAGAAATCATTCCTTGAACGAGAGGCATTAAAATCCAAGGACCATTCATGAAGATGGAGCCAGCCAGGTTTCAAAGATAGGGAACCAATGCTCCACGCATGTACTTTTAGAGAATTTGTTGGGAAAATGCAATGGAAGAATCCACGACCAAGAGAGACACGCCGCCAATCAGATGAGCCCCACAAAAACGAAACCCGTCTAACAAGGTCATCAAACTTTTATGAAATCACACCCTTCGGTAGAACAAGGCATGCAATTAGAGAGTTCTTTCCAATTGCAATCCTTTCCTCAAAAATATCAGGACTGACATCAACATGATCCATTGTCCCCTTTCGAAGAATCCTGTTTGAATGGGAATCAATAAATGAAGAAAACGCAGGCAATGAAGCAGGACAACCCGCTTGACCACACAGGTTCTGTTCATTGACATCTTCTATCGATGAATGATTTTTCAGCTTCACCGCAAGAGGATCAGAACACATGATTATGGGGTCCAAACACTTTGAAAACACCCTCTTCACCACAGACCCATTCGAATCCAAGTCCCGCACTGCTCCAGCCCCCCGACTCACATTGCAAACCCTGCCTCCAGATCTGGAATCGTCAACTGAGGCGTGAAGAACACTTGCAGGAGCCCCCGTCGGAGGGTGCGGCGATTTTCCGACATTATAAAATCATTGAAGCTTCGCTTACAAGATTATAATAATATTTCCAAAGTAAATGTTTTCTTTTATAATTATGTGACTTTTAAATGATTTCAAAAAAAGAGATATTTCTCTCAAATAGTTTTGATTTCATCTATGCCAACATCCTTTGATGGATTTTAAGTTTATTTTATGTTGATTTATTATGATACAAAACATCCATATTGTATTGAAGTTTTTGTGATATGTTTTACTGTGGATGTGCTAATTTTATACCATTAATTGCTTATGCTTAAAGTATTGACATTTAATATGATAGTTTTATTATGAATGTTTATGATATTATTAAACCATATCATATGATTATTGTATTGGACATAGTATGTGATTGGTGGAGCCCGCTATACCTCCTCGATGCATCGGTAGGTCTCATGAGATAACTAGACATGGAATTGGCTAAGGCCCTTTCCCAATTTTATTTATGGTTTTGGCTAAGGCCATAATCATTTTAGACGTCTTGGCTGAGGCATTGACAAAATGTTTCAGAATGTCCGGCATTATACATTCCCTCATTATGGAAATAATATTGATGGTTCATGTGGTCATTCGAGTAGTAGAATACCCATGATTATGTTTTATTATGGCATTATTTACACAGATCATAATCTTGCCATAAAATTATTCATGTTTATTATTGGTAAATCCATGTGGTTTTCAATTATTTACCAGGCTTAATATTTATGTCATTTTAGATTGTATTACTTACCCTTACTGAGCGTTTGATCTCACCCCTTTCAATGTTTTATTTTTTCCAGGATGTGAAGAAGTAATTTATGAATGAACTATAGGGATAATATGAGGGGATATGAAGACAAGATGTTGTAGTTGTAGTTTTCATTTTTATGATGTAATGTAAGACTTATGAATATATCTAGTGTTTCCAAGGCTACTAAAATAATTAGTCTTTATAGATTTGATCTTTCTTCTGATCATGCCAATGTTATGTAATAATGTACCGACTCATGGTAATTGGGGTCGGGGTGTTACACTTTCCCTCCTATACCCCATCTAAATTATTCTATAGTAATTATTTCTACATGAATACGGTAATATTTCCATTACCCCACTCTTTTGAACTCATAACCATGTTATGAAATTTTAAACAGAAAGGAAACGTTGATTTTCTTTTTTAATCTAGAATATTTCTCTTTATTATGCATGATTTTTACATTGATTAAATAATTCCCATCCATGTTATTGAATTAATATTAAAATTCATTTTCAATGATAATGGACTATATTAAAAATGATTAAAAAGGAATGTTTTTAGTACTCTCCTTATAAATCACTTTTACCTACTTTTACAAAAGTATGAAAAGGGTGTTATTTTGATATTTACCACTCGTCAACCTTTTCCCACATTTGTTGTCATTATTCAGTATTAAATTTCCATTAAATAACTCAATTTTTTAGACTGAAAATCTTATTTCTGTTATTATATGAATTTTTTTATTCTATATAAATATGAAATGATATTACTTTCTTATCTTTTCTAAAATGAATTTTATTTCAAATAGGGATATTTTTATCTTACACTAAATATTTATTTACTTGAGAATAATTTCTTTTTCTAGATTATATTGTTGTAATTTTTTTATATTTTTTAATAGTATCCATAACACCCGATGAAAATTATTTGGGTTGTAACTTTTAACATGGATTTTGAAAATAAATTACAAATTTTTTATGAAATTTTTTTTAATGCTTCAAATCTATTTCCCTTCTAACATTAAAAATATATTTCTTCACTAAAAACCATCATTTACGATAAATAGGTGATATTATTTCATCAGTTACTGTTTTATGGTTTATAGCTCATTATTTCACACATGGATTTACTCTCAATTCAATAAATTCCTTGTAAATATAATAATTATCACTCTCCACCACTCATTTTTATATATGTTTTCCATCACATTCATGTTCATTATTATAGTGGATGTATTCTTGAATATTTTCTACTATTTAATTCTATATACCATTAAAAATATATGTTGTAAGAATCATATTTTATGTGATTTGGATTGGGGTTGTTTTCCATAGAAGATAGATATTTAATTGACTAAATAAATACTGATGGTATATATTATATTTAGTTATATATTGATCATAAATGATTTATAAGGTGGGTTTTTATGTATTTTGAAAAGTATTTACATTATATATGTTATTTATTACAATACCAAGGGTTGTATATTGTTAAGGTGTGTTGATTATGTTAAATTAGTCACAATTTAAAAATTATGAATTTGATTGCCATATTAATATATGGAAGGGGCCAAAATAGTCTCATAATTAATTGATATGCTTCATAAGATAAACAAGTGTGGGAATTTTATGTATTCATACCTATTTATTTGAGATCACATATCACTATGCACCATTGTTATGTTTAATATTTCTTAATTTATATATTAGTTTACATTATAATAAGTTATTTGTGTACAATTGAATTGTAATGTTACCCACAAACATATTCCAAGATCATGTAATTATTTATGTGAAATTATATAGTAAAAATTTTATCCTTAAATATTTTTCATAAACTTTTTATTTAATTATTTCTTATAATTTATGATACTTTTTTGTAATCATTTGTCCTCACCCTAGTTCTGATTCCATTCTCGAAAGTTATAGAAAAGTATATGACATATGATATTCTTAGTGAAATATCCTATGTATAGAACTTTTATGGAGATGATGAAGGATTATTATAAAATAAATAAAATATTGGAATATTTGAAAAAATAGCATTTCGATAGGAAATATATTTATTCTGTTAGTTAATGGTTTTCCCTAAATATCAAAAACTATAAACATAAAATGTATTCCGTATTTAGGTGACTCATAAAAATTTATCGACATTTTTGTTTTTGAACATTATGTTTTCCTTTGGTTGGTATTAAAGAAAATATCCAAGGAATTTGTTTTTAGGGATAGATTCTGTTTTACAGGTCTGGGATGTCCTTGGGATAACTCTACCTGCATATTATTCCTCTAGAGAATTATAATAGTATAATTATTTTTCGGAATATTTTTTATAAATAGATTGTTAAATTAATTATAAAATCCATGTTAATTATGATGTTTATTTTGAATAAATGATAATATATTGTTAATATCATATATATACACGCATTATAATTTTATTCAAATTACCATTTTAATTAATTTTTTTGTAAAATAGGAAAATCATTAGTATATGTTAGTCAACTAGAAATAATAAAGTATGTATATGATTATTACATCCAAATAACTATTATAAATATTATTCATTGTAGTTTTTATCATCACATTTCAATCATTCCACTCACATATGTTAATGAATTTGAGGTATTCTGTAATGATTTAGTTCTTATCACTAGTTTGAAAAAACCAATAATTTATGTATTAGGAATAAAATATTGAATATTTTATAAATATTTTTAATTTATCCCAGATAGAGGTAGGAAATAATTTACATTTTCACAAATTCAATGATAATTTTGGGGTAATTTTTTTGAATAAAAATTTCTGATAATATGAAATAGACCAAAGTATTAGTGTATATTTAATATTTTTAATAACATAAAACATTAAATCATCAAACTATTTATAAACTATTAAATAGCTTATGATAAAAAATATATAGATTAGGAAAAATAAAAAAACCTTATTCATAATACTAAAAAACATAAGTAGTTAATAAGAAAAAATATTAAATTAATGTGTTAATGAATTAAAATAAATAAGAATTGTATATATGAATAGATGTTAGAATTAAATATAAACCAAAATTATTGGAAGAAAAGATTGAAATTTAAAAAAATTATTTGGGATGTTACCAAAATACTTAATCTGATTCGATTAATGTGGATAGAAAAATACAGAAACGAATATGCTTGGATGATAGGATAAAGAAAAAAATAGGAAATGGGATCTTCCCTTATCCATCATCCTTAAAATTGTATATATTATTCCTATGAATACATTTATGCATTGAAATATAGAATTTCTCCAAATATAAAATAAATCTCATGACTATCAGGGTATCCAACTATCTTTCATCACGCATTTATAGGATTGTCTATCCGGTTATGAAATCAATACATCATAGAATTGTAATATTCCATTTATAAAACACAATGAGGGTGTTTGAATGTAATAATATAGTCATATCCTTAATTTTTTAGAAGGTAAAATTCACTATAAGTTCATGCGTTCTTTTCAATTCTCCCACCCATCATGGTGACCATAAATTTTGAATACCCATATGTCTATTATGAATTTTTCCCCTTTCTCTATTGATTTACCATCATCCAGGACTATATGTTTAATAATATGTGTACCAATACATTCCAAAATGCATTGATATTACTCAATAATCCTATGCAACAATAAATATTAGATAGGACACATGGAACATGGTAAAAACATCATTTAATGTATCTCAATATACCCATAAACGATGAGGATACAAAATCTAGAGATTTTCAACTGAACAATTTCTCTACTTAAAACACCTAGAACTAATTCGTTAAATTGTATGTTCATGTGTGATATTTTCCCCACATATATAGATTATAATTTATTAGAGTCAAAGACAAGGAATGAAAATTCATTTTAATTGGATGCCATGACATGCGTGATTTTACTCTTCAATGGTCTTGTGCAAGTAATGACCATTGAAACTAAACTTCCATACATTAATGAGACAATTCTAGGTAACGGGATAGACTACCATTATTTGGTAGTCAATTTGTAGATCCTATGGTGATGAATATAATTACATAAATAGTAGTTTTTGTATATAATCCCTATATTTGATGATGCGAAAAAATAGATATCATGTGAACCATGCACAAAGTTCAATGACAAATCCTCATTGTTGCCAGAGGTTGTGGAAGAGAAAAGGTGACGTTCTATTACCAAACCATCATGACAAAGAATAACCCTTTATTTGGTTTTGATTCTATTTGAGTAGAGATTAATAATGGAGGTATCAGAGATCACGATAATCAATTAGAATTTTCACCACATACACTGGGTAAAATAAATTTTCTAATAATTCATATAATGGTAATGTGATTCATGACCTAGAAATATTTTTCGGTGTTCAGGTAGTGATGGTTGGGTGTTATGTTTGACGTCCACATATTTTTATTTTATTTCCGGAAGGAACTTTTATTTGAATAAGACACATTTAAATATAATATAATATATTTAATTTGATTTATGTATGATTAAACATGCATTAACACATTATATATATGATATTTTGTGAAAAAATACTTATCAAAAAAATAATAATTAGATTAATTAAAAATTTTCTAATCATTTATTATTAATATTTATTTAATAACAATTGGATCACGTAAAATATCAATAAATTAATTAATTTTCTTTTGAAAACATGACTTGAACATCAAATGGCCATAACTATTGATTCAGATTTCACTTTGTTCTCCACCATATATCAAATGAGTACCATCAAATAGATCTATATCGTATTTACTTATAGTGATTGAGACAACTTCTTTTTCAAGGTTAAAAAGTTTTGAAAGGCCTCTCAAATTGATTTTATTGTCGGTAGACCCTAAAATTTTAATATACGATGGTATTACATATTTTTATAAAATGTTCTTATTTTCCTCTTTTAGTGGAGACTAAATTTATTCCATGTGAATACATTCATATTGAGATTATGGTTTTTGTCATTTATTCATTTTTTATATTGTAGTTTTTTATATAGTTTAATTTATTCATAATTATCTTCTATTTGTAAATATATAAATAAATTGTACAAATAAATATTTAAACATATCCACATAGAATTTTATTTTTAAATATATATAATATAAGAAATTAAATATTTATTATTATTTTTTTTAAATATTATCCATTTATTAATTTATATAAAAATTCAATATATACAGCCAAAGATGTAACGTTAGTATAAAAATATGTGTGTGTCAATAAACAAGATTTTATTTATGTTTATATTCTAATATATGTAAATAAATAAAAATATGTAAATATTTTTGACTTTTTTGGATAAATATCAATGTCTATGTGTGTGTATAAATATGTGTGTCTATGTCCATGTCAATATTCAGTAATTACATCAAATATATATGATTTTTATAAATATATCATTATCAACAAATTTAATATAAAAATGTTAATATTAATATTTATACTATAAAAAATTTATATCTTAATATACACATATATGTATATATTTATAAATATACATGAAATTATATGAAAAATATAACTATATATGTAATGTATAAAATTCATATCTAAATATAAAATATATAGCTATATTTTGAAAATGTATTTAAAAAATTTATATAAATCATTTGGAAATAAATATTATTTAATTTATATAAGAACATATCTATCCATTCTTTTCCATTAAAAATGATAAGAATATAAGTATATTTATACAAAAATATGTATGTATTGAAAAATAAATATTTTTTATATATACATATATCTATCTATTAATAAAGTGATATATTTTTATATATTTATATTTATTTTTATATTATAATATATATAAATGAATATTATTATATATTGTATTTAAATAAATATACTACACACATAGAAACATATATTTTATAAATATATTTAAAAATATTTATATAAATAAGTAGTATGATAATTTATATATATACGAGGGAGGTTATTGGAATGATTCTAGATGAAATAAAAATTAAAAAATAACTTGGGAAATTGAAATGAAATAGAAATGGGGGTTGAATACACTATCAAAGGGGTGGGGTGTGAGAGTGTGGAAGTAGGTTGTGGGTGGGGTGGGGAGAGTGCTACAAATAATAGATTTTTTTTAATTTTATTTGCTCTAAATAATGGGTCGATAAAGGTGGTTTTATCAGTGAAATATTTAAAGCACTGATAAAAGATTACATTATAAGTAATTCTTTCAGAATTATAAACAAACCGTTTATATATTATTTTTTGAGATAATTGATAATATGTGAAATTATCCACACTATTTTATTATTGATAAAAAACCCTTAATCGGTTCTAATAAAGAAAAAACTTATTAGCACTAGAGAAAAGAACTTCTAAGGGGTCCATTTATCATCACTTCAGTTTTCGTGTTCATAAATGACCCCTTTATCATTGGTTTTTTCTAATTCTTTGAAGGTTTGTGAAATTATGGGCACTGAGTTTAAAAGTGTTTTTTTTACTTTGTAGGATAATTTCTTATATATAAAAATTTTAATGAGGGTGTTTTCTAGGATAGTTTCCACCCATCACCATGAACCCCCCATGTTTCAAAGGTGGATTGGGAAATAGTTTCTCAATAAACTAATTTTTGGAAATTTTCTCTTGGTTTATATTTAAAAAAGTGCTTATTCTATTCTCTACATTCATGATAGAATATATAATTTACTTGTAACAATGATTGACTGTGAATTTTTTAAAATAATTTCACATTACAAATCTCCCCAGGCTTTCCCCCACTTAGCAACAATGATATCCATGAACATCGATGTTGTGTGTAAATGGAGAGGGAAGCAGTGGTAAAGTGTTATGTTCTTGGAATGGATATAATTTAAATTTGGTTTCTCATTAATTTTTTCAAATGGAAAACCATAAAAACATATCTCAAATAGACTTGAATATGCTAAAAATAGATCTATTGATTTTAATTTTATCATTAAATTTTTCTGTTTTAATTCATTTATATTTATATTTTTTGAAATGTCTAGTTTATAATTATATTTCTTTATAGGGACCCAACAATTATTTTACACCAGTTTTTTAATTTCAAAAAATACTAATTGTTGTTTATTTTTTTTATATAAGAAATAAATTTATTTTTATTATCCCATGTTGTTTTCATGATTGATGATTATTTCATGATTTTAGGATATCATTTTCTGTTAATTTTATTCATTTTTTGTCTCTAATGTAGTCTTATAGATAGTTTATTTTTATTTCTGATTCCAAATAAACATTCAGGTAGTAATCCAATGGATAAATTTATCTCAATGACTAAAATGTTACCCTTTGGATAGTGTAAATGATATATTGTACATTTAATAACAAAATTATTTATTACAATATTTTAATAAAATTATAATACTATTTTAGAAACAATATTGAAAAAATTAAAAAAAATTAAATTTTTTATTTTTTTTTATTTTAGTTATTAAAATAACAATGAAAATCTAATCAAAATGATTTTTTAATAATAAAATGTTTTTATTAATCAATTTTTTTTATAATCATAAAATTATTTTATAATTTCTCATTACTTATCTGATCTATTAATTGAGAAATTTAAAACCCATATTAATTTAAATATATATAATAAAGGTTCACCAAATAATATTTATAATATTATGAAATGGAACCTATTCATGATGTAATTTTTTATCTCTAACAAAAGTTTGTTTTTGAAATAATATTAATACATCAAAAATAGTATTCCCCTAAATTTGTTTCACCTATTTCAAATATCAATTTAAAAAAATTGTATAAGAAAATAAATTATAAATAAATTTTTTAAAAATAAATAATAAATTGTAAATTGATCCCTTTAGTGATGGAAAAACTACATTCTCAATGATTCACTATTTACAGGTACTTTGATCATCTAATTTCTCGTGTTCTTTAAAGTTATTTGAATTATAAAAGATTTATTACATATATAAATAATTCCATCATTCTTATAAATCACTCCCATTATCTCCAAGTGCTTCTTCAAATATATTTAGGAGTATTGAGACCATTCCTATTTGAGCTTACTTCATGAAACTCTCTCTTTCATACTTCTTTCCACTATTTTAGTTCATGCTACCTTTAATGATAGGGATTTTTGTTTCATTCCAAAACAACTAAAAATAATGGGATTTATTATCATTGAGATCTTTATCTACACCTATTTAAATGAATAGGTCAATTTTATTCTAATTGTTTCAACCAATAAATAAAATATTAGTTTTGGTATGTTCAGTGCCATTAAAACTTTGATAATAACACAATGAACACTAATTAAATTGTCATTTTTTATGTAGGGTTTTTTCAATGAACATTATTTGAACCCTACTATCAAATAATATTCTTTATATTATTATATTACTTTTCCATTTATCTTTTCAATAATTCTCTGATTATGTTTTCATAAATAAATTCATATAATATATTCATTTCCAATACACTCGATATTTGTGCATCGTTATACTCTTATTATTATAAATAATGAAAAATGGACACCGATTGATGTTTCATCATTTGAATTAATTGATGATTATGTGAATGAATTTCATTGTGTTTTAGGCTGAAATCAATTTTTTCATATTTCTACATGAAAAAAGTCTCATGAAATATAGATTCATTGAGGAGTAACTCATGAAAGAGTTTATAAGCTCAAAAATACTATACATGGTATGTTTCGATTAAACCATGTGAGTTTTTATATATAAAAAATGAATTATTGGAATTTTGAAATGATTCACAAATTTTTATTATTGTTGACAGGATATTGGTGATACTATGTCTATAGAAACATTGGTCAATAATGTCAATTGGGTATTTCCAAGAGATTAGGAACAAAGAGTCACAACAATAAATGAAGTTAAATCCATAAATTGAAGGAGTTTGTGACATTGAACCATCATTTTAGACTCTATATTACAATTATATTCAATGAAAGGAATATTGATTAAAATAAAATATTGCATATCATTCATAATTAGGCATGACTCTCTTGAAAAAATTCCACAGAGTATCCATTGAATTGAAATGAACATATCAGTTCCCCACAGTGATGAGAACCATGAAAATCCATGTCTATATTCTTATAGCTTGTTCTATGGCTAGATAATAATCAATGATGGGAAACAGAATATGATGGTCGTCAGGTGTGACAACTATAAGATGATGAAACTTCATCTCATGAGGTTCACACTTGGTAATCTCAAAGATAAATGATTATGAGAATAGACCCAATTGTATAAGTTTCACATGTTTATGTGCCATTGTATATTCCTATAAATGACCATGAGTAAGGGTCCGTTGAATTTAAAATTATTATTAATTCATGTCTACTAGAAAATTTACTTTACCAACAACAAAAATATTAACTGATCAGTAATATTTTTTAAATAAATTCCAACAGATATTATGTTTTGTTAATATTTATTATAAGTACCAATTTTTTTTAATGACAGATGTATCGATTTATATTAACTAGTTAATAAAAACAATTATTTTACTTATAGTTTTAACCATGACTTTATAATTATAATAATACGAATTTATATACCAACATGTAAAATTATAAATATTAAATATTTTTACCAATAAATCCTTTATCATTATATAAATATTTTTTAAAATAGACATATTGAATATATTTTATACTGTCTATGTTTTAAATTTAACATTCATAAAATATTTCGAGAATATTATATTTTAAAAAATGTATGAAGAATATTAATATTTTGTATGTAATACATAAAATTACATAAAAATTGAAACAAACTCACTATTTAGGAAAATTAAATAAAATATTCCATCACACTCAAATTTTCTTATCAAGCCCTTGTAAAACATCATCCTAAACAAACCATGTGACATTAAATTATTCTATGTCACTTTTTCATCTCACTATTTATAAACCTTTGGTTCCTTATCCCATGATTTGTTTTTAGTCATTAAATTCTACACCACTCATCATTAGCTATATATCCCTCTATCAACTCGACCTTCAGTTTTCCGATGATGTTCATTCCCCATCTACTGTGCGTTCTCAAACCATGCTTTCATGTATTGCATCATTTTCCACTATCTTCATAAAAATCCTAACAATTAAGAGGTAATTTTAATTTTATTATAATTTTATAAAACTGAACTCATAATATTTATGATAAAATGGGAATATTTTATTTCATGGATAAAATAAATCATTAGGATTGGGATGAACTAGTAGGATGTGGCAAAATTTGAAATCTCTATAACTATAACCCAATTTTATTTTGTGGATATTGAGTGAAAAAATATATTTTACATTTCTTTTTTTATAATTAAAACACCACACCAATCATCATAAAATTGATAAAAAACTACTATGAAATAGTTATTAAGGAGTAAATTTAATCTAATTAATTCTATTGTCATGAACTAGCCCATTGGGGCCTTTCTGGCTAGTTATAAATTGAGTTAGTCACCCAAATCCTACCTCTAATATTTTATTATTTAGTAACAAGTACATAATGAGAATAATGCTGAAATGGGGTTCTATATCCCAAATTACATTAATGAACACAAAAAACCAACTACTTGAAACAATGAAGATGTTTAATATTGCACTAAACTTCTAGATTGTGAAAAATTCTTGAAATGACCTCTATGAATATATATTAGAGTACAAAAGTGTTATTAAAAAGATAAAAAGGTAATAATATGCACGTAAATAGAAATATAAGGGGGGTCCAAAACTAAAAATAATAATATTAGAACTATGGAGATCCAAGCTATAGATCCCATAGTCTAACCATGAATCATGGTTTGTGCCACTACATAGTTCTAAGCCCCACTGATACCAGTTCCTCCATATTCACTACTAATCTATCTAATGATAGAATAGGAAACAAAACCTACAATAATACCACATGTAGGGGTGAGTTTACAAATACCATATATGACACCCCAAAATCACCAAATACAAATAACCAAAAGGAAGAGAATTAAGATCATCACCACTAAGGAATTTAAATAAAATTATGAGAAAAAACAATAATCATAAAAACCCATTATGATCAAAATGAGTCCCAAAATAAGAGAGAATGTGTATCTACATTTCCACATAAAAAAGAATAATGTTGAGTCTGCAAGAATCTCCAAAATCATATCTTTAATAACCCAAACCACACATATTCTCACAAAAAATATGAGTAGAGTGTCCCACTCCTCACCACAACATACCATAGCCAAGGGGGAACTAACACATGTGGATGACTGGGTAAGTGATAAAATATATCGAGTGTAGGTCACATGCCTCATGAATGAGTTTCACAATTGGGGGGGAACGATCTTTTATTGATGTATATTTTGTAACCTCACAAGAATCCATGTGGAGGGCCCACCCCTCAAAACAATGATACATATATGATGGGAAACACTCATCAATAGAGGAAAGGATCCCCATAAAGATTAAATATGTGGGTTCCACCTTGTAGCAACAGGATTTGTGCCCTATTTAGTATGTGGTGTGTCTTACTATATCTTTATAAAGAGTATAGCAGGATCAGGCCCTAGAGTGATTGTAGGGTTTCCATCCCGGGTAACACTTTTATGATCACACCTTACCACTCCTAATGAGATATGAATCAGTAAGTGAACTATCCTACTATAATTACCATGTTTCATATAAATGATACCAAAATTAATTCCACCATCATGTTATACATGTAATACTACTCAAAATGGACTATACGCGTGTCTAAATATGTACATTGTAAATATCATCAAAAACACACGAATTTCATCAAAATTCCTATGAGATAAAGAATAAATCCAATTATAATTTATTGTAAACTAATATAAATTTCCAAATGGATCATTCCATTATGATATATGCATAAAAAATATTTAGATAGTATATTTATTTTACAAAAAATGAAACATAGTTAATAAATTAATTTCATCATAACATGTATAAGATCTCTATTATGTTCATGAGGTATAAACCTTTAAGAGTCAATTTGTATCATTCATTTTATCATTAATATTAAATCCAAATATATTACTGAATGGTTTACGAGAATATGGTGTATATTTTTGAGCCTGAATCCACAAATATTTGAGAAAATATTTGAGAGAAACGTTTTTTTAAAGAAACACATCTGAGGACACCTAGAATTGTCACATCGTTCATGTTTGTGTAGTGGTTACAGTTCAGAGAACATTGTATGTGAACTATTATCCATTAAATGATATAAAAACATGTTTTTTGATCCACCCGGGACATTCTGGTAAGCTTTATTGGGACATGATTTAGAAAACTATATGGCCAAATCGTGTACCCCTTAAAAAGTTAGTGAAATTCCCCTTTTCCCCCTCCTGCCTAAAAATATGTTTCCCCTTTCTTCGTCAATAATGTGTAATAAAAAAGATCCCTCATTTGAAATCTATACTCTTAATATTCAATAGGGTTTTATCTACATCCATTTTTTGGGCATTGATCGGACAATTGTTTGTCACATTGGTTATCAAATTATAAGTCCATCAAGATTTTACATTCCATTATTAGGTTTTCTCATCATCTTCTTCATTACATTCAGGTATGAATATATTCCATATTTTATTGGAATTTTTATATTTTTATATTTTATAACAATCCAAATATAATCAGTTCCCCACAGTGATGAGAACCATGAATGGATGCTATTTTCATGCATAATTATAGTCATGAAACATCAATTCCATTAAAGTGATGATTTTTATAGTGATACATAGACTCCCATTATGGATTTCCATGGATGAACTCAAAAGATACCAATGATTTATTGATGTGTATTCCATGTGAATTACTATATATGGATTTGATCATTTTACTAGTTGTGAATGAACCATCATTGAACCAATGGTTAATTTTTTTTCTAAAGTTCAATTAATTGAATTCCATCAATGATTCTCTTTCTATTTAGTTTTATATTGCAGAATACCTTGGTAATTACCTTGGGCTCCATTCAAGTCTAGCATGGATGCTACCTAGGGCATAACCTTGGGCATCAGGTAGCACATTCCCTATATAGTGAACTACCAAGGGAACAACACTATGGAAATAATCTAGTTATATATCTTTAAATTTTTCATAATTATTGTTCTAGTTTTAATATCAATACTCATGGATGCCTTGATTTTAAAACATGGGTCCTAGCCTCAAAAACACAAACCAAATATGTTGGGTTCCCATAGAAATTACAACTTTTACTAAAAGCATTTATTTTCAAATGGGTGTTTCAAGAGGAACCTAATGTGATGTTGTTTATTTTTATATTTACATGCCTCTCAACATTTTATGATGTTTGTTATGCAATTCTCATAAAATATTCTATGAATTGATTATTATAGGCACAGTTGGTGGTGGAATACAGTGTATATATCACAGCTACTTTTTGCCACTGATTGGGATCAGGGAAGACCTCTTGAATGTTTCTTGGGTCGAGGGAATGAACCAGATCACAGATACTAGATTTTTTTTCTATGTGAGTTCGGTGTATAGGGGTAGATTACTGAGTTACTACTCAAAATTCTTTGAATATTAGTTACTTATAATTTTTTATATTTTCATACAACATGTACATTATATCACTTCTACATATTTCCCCTATTCCCAATTTTTGATATCATCATGGAAATATCACTATTATTTATATGGTTATGTTAATTTATTATAAAAATATCTCGTTGATTATTATTTCTATGATATTTCACCCTTTCAAATTTTAATAGTTGTTATAGTTTCCACTATATATTCATTATTATACCACTTTGATAAACATATATCTTCTCGTTAGATTATCATAGATGATCGCATCTAGTCAGTAGTATATACCATTCAGGGAGGTGTTATTGACTCCATGTGGCATACTGTGTTCGGTTACATGAGTGTAATCGTGACCAGAAATGTTACAATTGGTATTAGAGACTATTTTCAAATTTTTGTACAATTTTTTACAAATATACAAGAGACTAAGAAGTGTTGGGATTTTGTAATGAGCCTATTCCATGTAGTAGTTAACCCAAATATGGGTGATATCTAAATTTCCCTAGATGAAATTTTATTTTCTAGATTATTATTATTATAGTTTTACATATTCCACCATTGTGTGATGAACAAGATATGTGTGAAATATCATTTTATATTATGGGTTTTTATTATTACACAATGTCTAGTACAACAAATATATATTGTCTCATCAATCATTATAGGTATTACTAAATATACCATACCACATTTAATTTATTAAGTTGACCATATACAACATATCATTGTTACATGACTATCATGTTGTAGTTTTCCTAATATTTCCAGAAATAAATTGATAAATTATAGGTTATTTAATTTTTATGCATCAACCTCAATTGTTTTTTCCTATATATCGTTATGATGGAACATTAAATTTACCTGTTATAATCTCTTTGAGTAATATTATTATTGTTATACAAGTGTAAATGGTATTTGGTTTAAATTAAAGGGATTCCAGTTGCTATTTAAAAAGAGTGTGTGTGCCTCAATACATTTTTAATTGAGATCTATATAATTGAATCATTGATTGTGGCTATTTACATCCTAAGACCTAATGTATTATTTCTAGTTTCAGTTACATGAAATTACAATTGTAACTAATGTGGTTTTCAGAATATATATTAGGAATGGTGAATCATTTAACTAAACCTTTATATATATACATAAACATGAAAACATAAAAAATCACACAACATTAAAGAATGGGTTTCATTTAAATGGAGATTAAACATTCAATAGAATGAATATTTTCATACATAACATGTATTTGAAACACTATACACTAGAACCACTATGGTTAAAAATGATACATGAACATAACCCAATCGTAGTAGTGGGAAGTTGGGAGTTTCTATTGTGGTCTGTTATAATAATCTATATTACATACAACTAGGTTTAGGAGTATGAAGATATGTTTTAATAATTGAATAGGAAGGCTTGGACATACCATATTCCTTATATTGTGATATTCTAGTTTCATACATCTATTATGAGGCATGTATTTCTAATTTTTATAAGTATTCCTCAACAGGAGCCTTAGCTCATACACTATAAGGGTGGAGATGACTATGAATTGGAGGTGGTGGTACCTAAGGCACTAGTAGTTCCACTAGTAGTTCCATCAATGGAACCACCTTCTATTGCTGATCTTTTCACTGATGCATACTTTCATGTTTCTTTGTTTTGACTAGTTCACTATATACTGTGAGCTTCATGACATGTCCCATCTATTGTATAGTTAACTATGGAGTCGTAGTAGTAGTTCCCTCCTATATTTTCAAGGAAGGTATTCCTAAGATTTTGGGTCCTGGATGGAGGCCTTCCAATCTATATTCGGCCATCACGAGATTCGTCTTAATAAAGGGGTCATGATTGAATCATATCTTCTTACATTATCTAAAATATATGTTTTATGTTTTTACATTGGCTAATCAGTATCGATCTTTATTCTAGAGGTACAAATAGGTAGACTTATACAACTACTTATTCACTAAGACACTAAGAGATATCAACTGATATAGTTTATACACCTTTAGTGGGGAACCTTATCGATTATAGATTACCCCCCTCATTTCATAGATAATAAAAATTTCCTTCCTCCTCTTTAAGGTCACTATCTATCTAGAGTTTATACACCTTAGGTAATACACTGGTGGATTCCATCTTATGTTATCTGAATGTGTTTCACCTAATTGTAATCATTGAGATAATGAACTAGGTCCTCATCACTGAGCATTACCTCAGAGATGATGATGGTGTGGACTGTGAAATTTTTCTCCTTGAGAGAACATTGATTTTTCTAGAAATAGGCAATGTTGGTTTAAGCGTTATCATAGAGGAAATAATTTTTATAGTGTTCTCCAATGTAGTTATGTGATCTGTCACCAATGCAGTAGGTTAGGATACACAAACCACAATTTGGGAAATTACATGTTTGAGTGTTGGTCTTGTCGAAGGATGAGTCAAATTGAGTGGTTCTTCATAAGATTTCCTCTAATGGTCTGTGAAAAAGAGACATGCAATGACTACATGTCCTTGAGTTAGATTATCATCACCATGTCAGACAAAGAACTATAGTGCTACTATCCAATTTGGAAAATGATGTAGTAATGGTCGAGGGAGCCAAACACTAGTTCTGCAATTCCACAAGACTGGGCCTACAGAGGAGAAATAGTCTATATGATAGGGTTGTGGATCTAACAAGATATAAGAAATGCAACTAAAAGGAATGGAGAATTGTTTCGTTCCATTATTCTATTTGAGGTACCTTTTTAGTATCCTCCACATTAGTTCCTACTTTATTGAACACATGGACATGTCACTCCTTCATATCTATGGAAATTATGTAATTAATTGGGATTTATATTCAGTATTTATTTTTAGATATGACACTCGACACTCCATTAGGGATCCAAATACAAAGTGTGTTCTTGTGTTGAGTGTTTTCTTATGATATAGATGACTATCATTTCCTATGTAAAATCTTCATACAAGAGGTGATAGTTTTTGAAAGCATTCTCTTGTTGTACCACTTATAGAATTATAAAAGTCATTTTTATTTCAATCAGTATAGAGTTTCCTTCAAATCACATGAGGGTGGTAATTGAATTCACAAGGGGGAATAGGTTTCCCAGGAAAGTTGAGCTGGACCTGAGCATTTTGGGATGTGAATATTGACATCCCTGATTTATAGTCTCACTCTTGATGATCTAGGAATGATATTTATAGATTTATCTATTGTAGTGGGTAATTTTAGGTAAGTCATATTTGATTTTTTGGGTCTAATTACAGATATAAAGTTTGTTTTTTCGTAGATCTAGTGATGGGAGAGGCACCAGTATATAGTACACCTTAAATTATGGACAGTAGTGAGTTTCATGAACTGAGTAGGTTGTTTGAGGCCTTTAAACATATGTGTTTTACAAGACCGAATAGTTCTCCATGGTGTTCAAACATGGTTTCCACCATGAAGGGGGATGATACACATAGGTCGTTTGTGGATTACAAGCTATTGAAATATAATAGGGTTAAGAAAATTTATCCATTATCTAATATAGATGACCTCTTCAGTTTGATCTAAGGAGAAAGGAATTTCTTAATTGTATATTTGAGGATGGGATACCATCATGTGTAGATTATTCCAAAACATATACCACATACAACAATTCATTTTATATATTTAATGTACAAGTATTTTTTCTTTCCATTTGTTATGATGAACACATTGGTCGATTTTATGTCTAGGATCAATCATGTTTTTTCCCAAATTTTAGATTCATTTGTCTTAGTCTCTATGGATTGCATCATGGTGTACTCACATACAAGACACAATAATTAAAAACACCGTGATAAAAATTACTTTATGATAATATAGCACTAAAAATATTCTAATATCTTAAAATGAAACTTTTGAATCAATATGTTTCACTTCCTAAGTCAGGTAATATTTTTATCTTAAGTCTTTATAGGCCCACAGAAGCTGACAACCATGGTTTCCTTAGAGAAGCCAAATAATTTCTTTGATATTATGAGTTTATTGTGACATATATGATATCATAGGAATTTTTTATTGAATTAATCACATATTAAAACACTTCAAATAGTTTTGACTGAGAAGGGAGTGAAATTCCTAGGGTCATAGCCTTGGGAGAAATCAATTCAAGATCTCGAAGGATGATTGACTTCAGTTTCAATAAAGAAGTTATCTATTCCTAGAAGATACTATGAGGTTTATTTTTATACACCAGCTATTGGGTATGGTGATATTTGGATGTAGGTAGATCGATATGTGGTTTACAGGTCTCATTGGATGAGACCTCAAGAGTGGAGTTACCCAATGCATGACCTCGACCTAGAGGCTGAGGTTCATGGGATTTGTGGTTAGAGGTATTATTTAACGGTACAGTGGTTTGTCAGGTACACAGATCCCAAAATCATCAAATACATATTTTACAAGTTTTAATTCTTCCATATACATGATAGGTGGGTAGAATATGTATAAAATTTTGAAATTCAGTTGGCGTACATGCCTGTGATGGGTAATATGGTGATTGATTCCCTAATCCAGAAGACTCTCAAACAAGCAGTTCAGGAGGCCAGTGGTGATTGGAAGTTGTTGTTGATATTTTCATAATGATTCTTGAAGTGAAATTCCATCATGGAAATATAATATTCAAATCATTATCAGTTTAATCTTCAATTTAGTTATAATAAATTTGAGGCAACTGTTAGATCTTAAGGGTATAGGCCAATTGGAAATAATTTTAGGTGAGGACCCACAACTTATTTTATTTCTTGACGGGGATGAAATATTTTGAATCAATGGACATGTATAGGTTGTGGAAGATGTGAAATATGAACATGTATATGATTTGGACTATTCTAATTAGATAATACACCCATGTCTAACAGATATGTATAATGACAAACCCTATTGGTATTGTTGTCCTAGTATGAGAGCAGAGACAGTGGGTTTTATTACTCGATGTTCCTCATACCATCAGCTGAATGTAAAAAAATATGGTTTTACTAGGATTTTGAATTCATTACCCATTTCATAATATAAATGGGATGACTTTACTATGTGTTTAATGAAAATCATGTGGATATCATCTCGATTTTGTGTGGTTGTATGTGTTAACATGGACAGATTGGTTATGGCTGCCCAATTCCTAATTTTTTGGAAGACCATATCATTAGAGGAATATTGAAGGATTTTTTTATTATAGATTAAACATCTTAATGGATTCAAAAATTCCATTTTTTTAGATAGTTATTCTTGAGTTACTCCATGGTTCCGAAAAGGGTTATAGAGAGTTTTGGGTTGACATGTGATTTTGAGTACAACATACAACCCTAAGATAAAGGGACTATAATAACATACAATACATCTTCAAATGGACATGAATCAAGTATACATCCATGACTTTGAATGTTATTGGGTGAAATATACACCACATTCTACGATAAATTACACTAATAGATTTCAAGGAATTATACATGTGGATCCTTATGTTGAAATATAATGTAGGTCCTACCATTCACCACATAGTTGGTTAGAGTTAAGAGAGGAAGTACTATTGGGACTACATCTCATTATGGTGACATCACATCATGTACAACATATTAGGAAGCGTATAACTACATCTCAGTGTAGATCAAAGTCTTACACATATCATCATCAATAACCACTGATGATTAGGGTTAAGGAATGAGTATTCTTGTGTGTTTCTCCTACAATAGGGAATTAATTCATTATGTGGAAATATAACTGTGTGATTAGATTCATAGGACCTTTTTAGATTTTTAATATGGTTGGTATATTTGATTATTGGATAGAACTCACTCATAGATACTGGAATATCAAATACCAATACCACATTTCTCAGCTACATCATAATTATTTAGAACAATCTAATGTTTTTTGTCTGATGTAGTTGTATTAAAGTTTGATTATTTTTTTGACGAGCATCCAATGAATATTTTTTACCAGTTAATGAAACATATATGAGGATTTCATGTTCCTCTAGTAAGGTGGATATAGTAAAATGACCATGTACTAGTCATGACCCAGGTGTGTTTGGCCAACAAATGAGTTTAGGGGACAAAATTATTCTCAGATGATGCATTATCAGCATCACAAAGGTGAACTCGAGGATGAGTAGTTTTATATTGGGGATTTTTTGTATTACAATATTTCTCATGCATTTCTGATCCATTAATATTTAGTTTCGAACTTCAGTTCTATCATAATGTGAAAATCTAAAAGAATAAGGAATTTATGTAGTGTTTGAGGCTATTTTAGAGCCAGAAGCTCCAAGTTTTGTAGAAAATAGGTGAGGCACAATTTTTTCTCAAAATTTACACATGTGGAACCATGGTTTTGATAAACCATATATTATGTAGAAGTGGGATTATTAGTTGAGATCTCAAGATGTTACATATTAGCCAAATTGTGCACTATAATTTTGTTATGTGTGCCACCCTCGACAATATGGTGCACATGGTTATCATAGGATATGGCTAATCATGTGGTAAACTGAAACTATCCATATGAATTGGGTGATATTCCTTTTTAACATACTTCAATTAAATATTTATCCACTTTCTATTTCCTAATGCTCAAATCACCACCTATATTGCTGGAAATAACTATTTTTCCTCTTCCATATGTTTTGATACCACTAATTAATATGATCTTTGATTGGACAATCATTCATCAAATTTATTTTCCAATGTTATGTTCATCAACACATTATATTTCTATCTTAGGTTATCTCTCTATACTAAATTTTTTGATCATGTAGTATAGTATTCCCTATTTTTTTGTAATTTTTTTATTCAACCATTTTCTCCTGATCAATGAAAAATCAATTGTTGATATAGGATGATTATTATTCAACATGAACAAGTTAGGTTCTATATCACATTTAATTAAAATTACTAATGTATATATTATATTCCATCATTCCAGACTATAAAAATTCAATTGGAGAACATTCAAAAAGATAAGTTAAATTATGAAGTTTTTAGAACATGGAATGGGTTGTCCATGAACCTTGTATTTCACCATTGACTGTTGTATAACAATATTAAATTCACCCCATAAGGTGTTCCATTTTAAATACATTTATATTTTACTCCATGAAATTATTTTTATACCACATTTTCAGATGTGTTGTTATTTTAATTTTTAAATGAAATTAATTGATTAAATTCAAATGATATAAAATTTTATTATGCCGCCAATGCCTTGGCTATATAATTGAACAAAATTCTATGGTTCTTTTCATTTATTATATAAATTAAATTTCAAATTTATATAAATGAAAGGTGAATGGAATTGTGAATCTTATTATCGACTTCTTATTTATAAAATTATACTGTGGATATCAAAGTGATTATATACAGATTATAATATCATGAATAATTATGTTCACATTCCTGAATTACATTAAATGTGTGGATTTCCATAAGGATTACTAGATCTCCATTTTTGGTTCTCCTTGGATGGGATCATGGGATGCCACTAAATAATTGATTCATCTTTCATGTGAATGAACACACATGTAATCAATTTTTTTCATAATTTTGAATACCTCTACAAGAAATAAATGGTTCAATTATATCCCAAAAATTTAATAAATTTAATTCCTTTCATGATTCTACTTCAATTTACCATGATATTATAGATTTAATTGGATAATAAATTATCCTCCTTTCCAGTCTATCACTAATGCTACCAGAGGAATTTATTCTTAGGATTTCGTATTACATTATTTAAAAGGTGAACATATATTGGAACACACCTAAAGACTCCATATAGTTATGAAATTTGAAATTAATTGTAGTTATAGACCATCTGTTACTATCACTACTCATGGATTCCATGGTTGTACATACAGTGTCTGGACCTTTTAAGAAATTTCCAAAAAATATATTTTCACATTGTCATTCTGGATTAGGACGATGAAGGTATTATCATAAGAGTGCCCCAAGAGAAATATATAAAAAGAGGTATATATAATTATATATCAACTTCTCTATATTAATTTAATATATCTACACATTTCTTATCAAATATCCAAAAATTGGGGATTCTTCAACAAATTTTGTGGTGGCCTATTGAGTATACCTCACACACTTCTTGGTATTTCAACCAGTACCTGGAATGACTTCTTGAATGTAGGTAGGGAAAAGGGAAAGCATCCGGCCATGGATTCTTAAGTTAATTATTACATAGGATAGACTATGGGAGGAGAGGATAACGTTATTGATCATGATGTTATAGAGTTTTGTTTTTGATATTTTTTATATTTTTATACAACATATACTATACATTCATGTATCATGTTTTCCCTATTCACGTTTTGGTATAGAATAATAACAAGGAAATAATTTTTATAGGGTTTTATTTACTGTTTATGATATTATCTGGATAATTATTATTATTGGGATCTTTTAATCATTCACTACTGGATAATTATTACCTTTTAAAATATTTATTAAATATTATATCTATGTACTACACATTGATCATGAGGGAATAGTATCACCACCATATCATCATAGAAAACCACTACTATTCTATGGCCTCGAGCATATAGGGAATAATACTTGAGACTATGTGTCTGACGTTCTTCATTTACTTATGAGCAATCATGGCCTGAGATGTTTCAATATTTCAAAAAGTCACATTGTGGAACCAAACCATGAGTGGAAATTAAATACACAACATTAGTCTAGAATCAGCCACCTCAATATTATGATCACTATGACGCAAATGGATCATCAATATAACATCGCACAAAAGAGTTACAGAGGAATTGAAATTCCATAATAATACAAAAAACAAAAATAATAATGAAGATGTTGATGATTACATTATAATTATTATTATAATTTTATTTATTAATAAATAATTTTATCTCTCTCAAAAAATAATCTCCAATATACACACACTAGTGATGGGGGATTTGTGCTCCTACATCATATGGAAGGAGAGTGTGTTATCATTTCTATCACCACAGGTAGGTGGAGGGGTTTTCTGTCATCCTCCTCATAGGAGAGGGGAGGGGGTCACAGAATACTGTATTTATATGGGAGTGTAAGGGGTCACACAAGTGTCACTAAAATTCATAACCTTCTCTTCAAATTGTAGGCCATCGATTCTAGATCAATAGTTCAACATACTAGTGGATGAATTTTGATGTCTTGACCTACACAGGCTTTAGTCCCACCACACCACTAATTGAAATCAAAAAACCATTAACAATTATCCTTCTATCATCCTCTAATCCATGTTTGGTATCAATTCACCCCCACAATAAACCTATTTCAGGCTCTAGAGCTTGAATATGAACCCATGTTATCAATACATTCCACCAAGTAATTGTATTTCAATGATCAATTATTAATAAACTATTTAACTATCGCCTAAAACTATATTGATGATAAACAATATGGAATGTATGGGGAAATGCACAGAAGACATTATGTGGGATGTATCACGGACATTGTTCAGTATGTCCTCAATAAATTGTTGTTAGAATGATGGATGAATAAAAATAAGCATTTATTAAAAATCACTCACAAATTCTATTCCTAATAAGATATAAACCAATTGAAAATCTTATCATCGGCCTCAATAATTAATCTATTTGGGATTCAATTTTCTTTTTATTAGAGAAAATCAATATAGGTCATTAATCCTCTGAAAAAATTCCCTAAATTATTTTTTTATTGATCAGATATGAGGGACATTTCTACCTCCAAGAAATCTATGAGGCCCATAAATTCCATCAATTATGATGATACTAATGAAACTGTTGTCCCCAATTGATGATCCCAGTTAACATCATCTAGTGCACCCTCTTATATAGGGAATCCAACATCCTTTCACTCCTACTAGGGTTATGAACCTAATGAGAGGGTAGTTTAATAGAAGTTATTTTATAAAGGTGAAATTATATTTACACGATTTATGGAATAATAAATTATTTAATTCATTTATGTCACCCATTACAACACATTAACCGAGAACTTGGAGACAACATAACTTATGTCACCCCTACGGTAGACCCACATTCCTATTTAATGGTAGTATCATACTTTCCATACATGAAACCATTAAGGTAATATTTCATTATATTTTATAAACTTCATAAATTTGATATAATATTTTTAATATTTTTAATATCACCGCACAAAGGATGTTTAGGAGAAACAATTCCACATCGAATCTACGCCTTACATTCAAAATGTTTTTCAACATATTACAAAGTGTTTCAAAAAAAATTCATAGTCATTATATTATCCTAACCTTTTTGACTTTTCATACTAAAAATAGAAATACCTACCAAGATATGTGAATAAACTGATCTCACATCTGTATATACATCTTCGATGACCTCTCATAGAGGCTTCATGGCACTAGTAAATTGTATGCCCACCCACTAGAATTATATTACCCTGAATAATATAATGGAATGCATTGTTCACATATTTACTTATCAACAATATGTGTATTAACACAATGCATTAGAATAATTATCTTCATAGGTTCATGAAATATGACACCTCGTCGACTAACCCCGTAAATTGATAAAGGGCCTATAGTCCACTGAGATAGCCTCTCTCCCAAGAAAAATATATCTAAACCTTGATGATGTGAGATCTATAAAAAATTATCTTTTAATAAAACACCAAATTCCATAATAGTATTTCTACAAAGGGCTCATGCATCCTCCTAAAAACTGTGACATGGAAGGGAAATCATTGTCTAAAATGTTCATTTGTAAAATTTGATAAATAAAGAAATCTTCATGCAAGCATATGATTCCGAAACAATAATCTCATTACTTCTATCACATGGTTAGGTAGTTCGACAACTTAATGAGTTGGTCTATGATCAGTGATATCATGTTGTGACATCTTCTTAACTCTGGCGATCCCAACCCAGGATATAAAAATTCACTATCCCATTTTCACTTACATCCCGACACCTCAGTCTCCACAAAATTATACGTATGACGCCATGATTTTAACTCAATAAAACACTACCACATCCTTCTCCACCTAGATCCATGCAAAAGTATCCCAAAATATCCTCAACTATCCTATATTTATTTCTATGGGAAGTGACAGAACCTCCTCATCAATTCCTATCACATCATGTCTTCTGTCATATTTTTCCCTCAAAAAAGGATGGTATACTCCCCCATTTAGAATATCTATCCAGATCATATACATTTTTTATAATTTCATTCAAAATCATGTAATAAATATCCAGAAATAGTGACTCTCTCAAATGAAAAGAATTATATGGGTAAATTATATTGACTAATAGTACACTTCACCAATACCTTTCTCAACAACTGTGAATGGAAAGCATCACGATAAGAATATCCCATTAACACCACACTATTTGGTGGCCCTAAAACACTCACTAACTCATATTTTTATAGGTACACTATCCCTCCCATGTCAGACAAGACACAACCCATGAAGTGGATCACCAAATCTAGAACTAATACATCGATAGATTCAGATAAATATGTTACTCTAAGAGCATCTTTGGAACCATCCGCAAGTGTTTTTCATGATCCACATATGAGTCCAACTACATTAGGTTATAATTAAAGAAAAATACTATGAATAAATATGATAAAGGATTAAAAATCTACACTAAATGCCTCAGATACTGCTTAGGTTCTCAACACTCCAAATGGTTTCACAATAAATTCATGGTGAACATAGGGACTTTGGAAGGTCAACCCCGTTATATCCTTATTTGAAACCCAGAGTTGTTGATATCCCATATTGAGTTCAAATACTAAGAACATATTTCCCCTAACTAGAGGTAAAAAAATTCACTGATTCTCAGGTGTGGATACACCTACCTAGAATTCATGTGGTTTAGGTGATTCCAATCTTCACATAACACCGTGATCTCATCATCCTATAGGAGAATAATTTATGTCTTCCCAGTGGATGAAAATGGGTCCAAAAAACCCTACTCTGCAGTTTCTCCATCCTCACCTCAATCACTCATAAATACATCTGGTCTTCCAGTATTCTAACATATATAGTAGGCCATTCATGAATAAGAGTCTATATATAATAAAAGTTTCAATGTGGTGTTAATGAACAATATTTGGGGTCTCATCCTCAGGCTCCTCCAACACTACAATAAACTGAAATCAAAAATAATTTTATTCCATAAGGATATACTAGATAAATAATAAGAAGTATCATGTCTCCTCCTGAACAAGTCTTCATCCTACTACACATGGGATTCCCTCTAACCAAATTATGATGATTCCATCATACTAACTTAGATACACATAATCCCCTAGTGGTAAGAGTAAATTGAGTATGATTGGTAAGAAATCAGTAAATACTAAGGTAGACATCATATTCTCTCAATGAGTCAATAGATGGGATCCACAAAAGTATCTCTATCAACATGGAGAAATATCATGCTACGAAGTGATGTTTGTGACCACCAATTCATCTCAACAAGAGTAACAAATTGAATTTCTGGAAAAAAGGATCTAATAGAATCAGAAGGCATGAAAAAAGGATTTATTCATGTGAAAGGATTTGGGTTATGTTTGAAAATTATTGCTGGAGTAGGGAAGTAACAGATAAGAACTTGAAAAACACATGAAGCCACCAGGTCAGAAGATAGAACTACCTGAAACAATTAATCCACTTTTCGGCCTATTCTCCAGAACCAGGGACACCTCAAACACCATAGGACTATAAAATGACCTAATATATAAATTTAATATATCTTCACCCAACACACATAAAAAATATCCTCATTGGAAGGAAATTACATTAAAACAAAAAATTTAATTACATAATAATCAAATAAAATAGTGGGGGATGATTTTGTCTTCCTTGAGTGTTCGATGATACGTCAAGTTTCATAATCATAAAGCTGTATCGGTGCATTGTTCCCTTATAGAACTCGACCTATAAGGACAAACATAAAGTGGGGTCTTTAAAAAGTACGGAACACACAAAACAAGTACATTATTGTTTTTTACCACCTATGTAGGGGGGAAAGACCACTATGTAATGTTGGTGATCATTTCTCTCTAACTAATTTGTGTCATACATCAGTGTTGCATCATGTACCTATAAAACCAAAAACAAATGGTGAACCACATAGAAGAATCATTGTGAGAGAAACCATTTTATTTTTCAGGGTCCACAGAAGTTGTAAAAACAAGACCAATTCCTTGATATAATCCTCCACCGACTAAGGGTAAATATCGCTATAAAACGAAAGAGCTATCAGAAGATAGATCTGATATAACATGCATAGCTCACACATACCATTGTTTTATCCTACTAAATGCATTGATTGGTCAACACAACATTGATCATCCCCAAAGACCACTGTAATTTTTTCCATGACCTACCATTATGTTGAAGCAATACTCAATGCTCAACTAGAAGGATAAAATATTTAATATGTCCCAAACCTGAGGCCTCTTTTCTCGACTATTCATCGATTTTACACATCATCAACACCCTAATTGGACTTTATTAATGAGGAATATAGAAAATTAAAAAGACTTATCGTAATCATAAATAGTATTTGAGGTGATAAATCAAGAAGGATTCTCATGTCAAAATGTTATATATTATAGGTTTCACGCACAATTTTTTCCCTGCACTAAATGCCTTTGTATACTAAGTTGAAAAGATATTTGTAGGAGTCCTCATTAATGGTTGCATAGACTAAAATATAAAAAGTGGGATCCTTATTATGAGACCCATACCTAAGATACTCGAACTCCATTTCCCTATAATCCCATCCTAATCTTCACAACAATAAAAAAAACTACAAACACCAACTATGGGAAATAAAAATCTAGATACAATTCTATCATGACCTGAAAAACTGAGGCCCACCTGGTCATCGGTTAGCAGAGTGAAACTCCCTAAGATCACCTCCAATATGCTAGAGGATTGATAAAAGTGTTGAATATGTATAATAATGAAATATAAATACTTATCCTAATTTAATTATATGCACATAAATAACAAACTTCATTCAATAGTGCAGATTTATAAAAAAATATAGAACATTGATTGTCAATATTGTATGAAATGACATCAAGGAAATACATAATAGAGTTCAAAAACTAAATTAAAATTATATAATTGGAAAAAATGAACACCAATCAATAGATACGTCGGGAACCAAAACTAATAATAGCTATAGAGAGTATATTTTTGGAGGGCCCGAATCCAAATCCTAGTGTTTGACCCCCGAACAATGTCAGTTCCACCATATAATAATAAACATTAATGATAGTAGGTCCAGAATATCAACACAAATCTATTTTTAAACATCATAGGAAACAAAACATGTGGGGAAATACCATACATGGGTGAGTATATACATAACTAGTTGGACGACTCAAAGTGACTATACACAAAGCCTCAAGAGATAGAGGAGTCACATCATCACCATTAAGACATGTCAAACAAAATATGAGACAATCAGCATCATCATTATTACCCAGATATTTTCATTAAGAAACCAAAATATATGTATAATATGATCTCCATTTCTATATATCAACTATAAATTATGAGTCATCGCATACCTCCAAAGGATTATCTCTGATATCCCACATCACATGTAATCTCACAAGGATATGAGTAGAGGGGCCCACTCCTAGCAACTTTGTATCCTAGATGAGACACTGAATCACATGGATGAAATACATGACCATAAAAGAAACAAATTTAGAGGAACCTGAATCACAACTATGTGTCACCGTCGAGGGGGAACTACCTCTTAACCATGCAACTCATGTAATGTCACAAGAAACATTGTAGATGTTCTATATCATTCAATTGTGCTCCATATATGAGAGGGACTATCAAAAATAGAATACATGCACCACATCATAATAAGAATATATGGGATTTTAATCCATAGATAGAGGACTGGAAAACTATTTAGTCTAGGGGTTTCCTACTCTACCAATATCATGAGTATGGGGGATACATACCCTATTGATACATAGGGATTTCCTTCCTCGATAACAACCTGAAGATCAAAAATAACCACTACTATTAGTGATGAATCGCTTTGTTATGTGTACCACAATAATTTGCAAGTGTTATATATCTTATTCCAAAACAAAGGCCACTATCATGTTCTAATTCGAAAACAACTCAGAATTCATTAGTCAATTGTCCAAATCAATACATCTCAAATTCTCTTAGAAAAAAAAATAAAAGATCATAGTCCCTATTCAAAGAAAAATATATCCACCATTGTGTTTTCAAAAATAGATATTAATTTCCAAACAAATCATTCCATTTTGACCTACACATTAAAGCACTCTAGATCAGTTATTTATTTTCCCAAAACAGGAACCCAATCAAAAAAGCACATTTAGTCAAAACATATATAAAAGTCACTTCTAGGTTCAAATCCATAAGTTATCACAAAATACCCAACATTATTCTTGAATAATCTCACCCCATACATCGATAATGATGGAACATATAGATCATCAATATGACATCAAATGAAATATTTATGCAGATTCAATAATAATAATAATAACAACAGTAATAATATTGTCATTATAATTATTATTATTATCATTATTATTAATTAATAATTTAATCACCCCAATCATATCAAATATAAGTGAACGTGAAGTATTGTTTCAACAGATAAGCTGCAAAGGGGAGGGGGTCTCCACCACTAATGTCATACGGAGAGGGAGGGGGTCGCCACTGCTGTCACACTAGATGAGGGGAATGTAGTTTTCATAGGTATTTTCTATTAGGGGTGGATGTGGGATAAACAATCCATCTTTTCATGATAGTGACACATATTCACCACCACATTCCACTACATATAGATCTATGGTTGACCACAGTTGTGGCTAGATTCCATCACATCGACCTGAATGTGATTTGTTACCACTATTCTACACATCAAACACGGAAACCCACGAATGATAAACCCTCTGTCTACCACTGATCCAGCATTGATCATACTTAACACCACATTACACCATGATAATTATATTGATCCCAAATCAAAAAAAAATACAATTTTCCCCCTATGGATTGGTGGGGTAATGATCTATTATCAAATATTTTTTGAACAACCATCTAAATGAAATACTGATGATGAAAAAGTGGTGAATTGTTAGTGAAATGCACATAACACAATATGAAGAACAGATCTAAAACATTGATCAGCTTATAATAAATATATTCTCATTAGAATAATCAATGATGAACAATAATCAAGGATGGACGTGTCTTTTAAATTACAACTCTTATGAAGTTAAGAAAATAATAAATCCAAATATATACCCATGAACTAGTCTAATACTGATTCAATTCCTATTAAAATACGGATAAAAATGGTAGTAATATATATAAAAATTCCAAACCCCATATTTTTATAAATATTACTAATGAAAAAAATATCTTACTTCATACCATTAGCAAGATATGTGAACTTTATAGATGATATGGATCCTAATGGTACTCTAATACAAAGTTACACTATTCTATAAACATCTATCAGTGCAGCCGACATTGGATTTCTTCAAATAATCTATCATTCCCATTATGGTTATATATCTAACCCTTGGTAATTACATAGAAAAGGTTATAAATATATGTTATTATGGTTTCCTAAATAAGAAAAATTAAATTAAATAATTAATTTAATCCATTTAAATTTACCATGAAATCATTATATCCAAGTATCCGATGAACATATAAATTTTGTTGAACCTCGAATAATACCTACATTCTATATTTAATTTTCATTTTAGATATCCCATTCATAACACCATTTATAAGTTATTACATTATTGCAGGAAAACTATGTAGTTATGATATAATATTTTATTTATTTTTTATATAACTAAACTGAGGCTCTTAGGGCCCTAAAATTTCATATCAACTCCATTCCATACTCTGAAAATATTATATATATTATACCAAAGTGTTACATAGATATTTTATATTCATTATATACAATAATCTAGTTACACTAAAAATAACCCAACTCTTTACACATAAAAATTACATACTGCATGTTATTTTGATTTTTGTATGGTCAATGGACCCATGGTGATGAATGTGACATTTTTTTAAATATTTATTAACCAGAATACTTGAATTACCCATTTTAATTAAAGGATGTAATTTTAATGACACTAATGTTTTTTTTTCATTCTATAGATTTTATTGAAGTATACAATCCACATAAAAATTTCACACCATAAATAGGTGTATATTAAATGTTTTAAATATGATTTAACCCATAATCATATATTTAGAATCGGATTCATTTTTTAATTTTTTTAATAATATTTGCCTATTTTATTCTTAATTAATATTTTATTTTTTGGTTTGGTGAGTGGAATGAATCAATGTTTTGTATTTTCATGATTAATTTATGATTCTCATTCTATATGGTGTATAAGTATAATATATTTAGTTTATTTCATTACCCATTTATTATACCACTGAATTTGATATTGATTTTCTATATAATTAAGGGTTCTTATAATCATTCCTTTTGTTATAAGATTTAATTAATTAAATAATGTAAAATGTATTTGTACTTAATTTCATATATATATATATATTCATCACTATTATATTTTTATGTAATTATAAATTTTCTCCCCATGTCCATGAATAAATGATTATTGTGTATTTTTAAATTAATTATTTCCTGAACTATTTATAATTTGGATTTATTGGTAATACAATGGTAATATATTTTTTCTTTGTTTTTTAAATTAGTTTTAGTCGCCATGTTAATTAAATGTATCAACTGTCTTTCTAATCATTTAAAATCATTGTTATTTTATAGAATTTAGATCAATATAAATATGATGAACTTGATAGGTTTTGCATTTAATTTGTTTGAAATTACAGACTTCAAATTTTATGTTTAAAAAAACCATGTATATACATATGATTTTGTTAAACAAAAGATACTATACCAAAGTAATTATTATAGATTACATGATAATTTCATGATTTATTATATAGTGGAAAAAAAATTTAATTCTCATTTAATTAAATTTGAGTTATATTTTTAGGTGTTCTTGGGATCTTGTGGGTGGAATTGATATATTTTGATTACATGGTTTTACTACAGATGAGTCCTTGGAATTTGGTCTATTAGTTTGTTAGAATTTTTTTGATTATTTTTGATAACTAATGTTATTATTTCCTATGCATAGAATTTAACATGCATTCTAGTTTAAAATAATTGAATAGGATATCTTGAGGAGAATAATCAAGTGTAATCTCAGTTATTAAAGTGTACCTAATTTCTATTTTATAACATTAAAATACTAGGTTTTCTAATCATTTCCATCCATTTAGACATGTTACATTTATTTTATTTTTGGTAAAAGGAAGAAAGTGTTTAACTCAAATGGATTGAATTTTTTTTCAATGATTTTTAAATCATGTATACTCATTGAGTTTTATTCACATTTGTTAAATCGATTTTAGTAGAACATAGAAATTACATATTACTATATATTTATTTTCATTTTGTTTTTTGTTATTTGTTTTTTGATCATAATAATATATAAATTATCGAGAAAATGGTTTCAATTTGGGTTTTAATTCAATTTTTTAGATGTATATAATTATATTCTAGTTCTCTTTTGTAATATTTTGTAACTAAATTATTATGTTATTGTTATATTAAAATTTATTTGTTCTTTCACCCCTTTTATAATACCCCTGATCTGATTCATTCATTATTTTTTATATGTGTATTAGGTCTCATAATCAAAAATTGTCTTACATGTTACTTCATACATGTGTGAATTCAATGGATTGATAGTTTTCTAAGGATTCTAATATCATTATGACTCACTATATTTTATTCTTGTTTCTTTTAAATATTTGAGAAAACAAAATCATAATAATGATTATATATAATATTATATTTTTTGGGTTTTTTAACATAATGAGATACAATATATTGTAGAAAATGTTTCAAAGATGTATCTATTATAATATTTTCATTAATTCTTGTATAGTTATCTTATTTAATTATGCAATTTATTTGAGATCAAAAAGAACTTTTTATAATGTTTTATAATTAAATTTTTTAATTATTTTTTATTCAATGTGATATGATGATTCATCCAGTTGATAACCTCATTTTGATAATAAATTATCCCTTATAGTTTGTCATATTATTAGGGCCCATGAAGAAAAAAATATATACATGATGGAAATGAATTTTGTGAAGTTAATGGGAATTTATTTTATTTTCCTCTTATCACCAGTAATGGTAATAATATTTTGATATATATCACCTCCTTAACATTTCAAAATCAATATTAGATTTCAAGAACTTTCTAGAAATAGATATTTTTCACTAATGTTATATGGTGAAGTTGGGGATCTTATACATGGGAACGGTAATGGATTCAACATTTTTTATTCAACCAAATCTAATATTTACAAAAAAAATTATGCATGGAATCATTGCGGATAAATATTAATCCATTTTTTAAATTTTTTTTATTAAAAATGGATTTCATAATATATAATTTAACCTTATTGAGGTGCATAACTAAAATTTATCTCTACAATGGAATGAATTACCTATCTATATCAAAAATCTATTGGGATTATATATAATATTATACTCATATTGGTTAAGAGTAATGTCAGGGTTGTTATAAATGATATAATGATGTTGAATATCCACAAAAATTATTTTTTTAACTGTGAATTTCTGTTTCTTGTTATTTTTATCATCTTAGTGTTTTAAAACACTTACAGAAAATTACATATAGCACTTTCTAGTTATTTTAATACCATAAATATATTTACTACTCATGTAGTGTTGTTTGATATGATTTTAAAATGAAGAATTACTTATAGACATTAATATTAAATATATAAAATGTAATTACCTCTTCTTAGGTAAAACATATCATATTTTCCTAGAAAATAGAATTTTCCCAGGATTTTATCCTTCCACATATAAGTATTATTTAGCATATTATAGGCCAATTATTCTTCCAATTTTGTTTTGAATGTAATTTTTCCAAATATCAACCCATATAATAATCCATTGATTTGATTAGTCACAATAGTAAATGAAAATATTTTTTTTAACAAACATGGCTTATTTTATGTAGTCACATATTTTTTTAATGTATATTTATGTTCATCACATTTGAGGAGTTTTATATTTTTACAACTATAATTTATCCCTTCTAAATACATGTGATCATGTGATCAAGTCGGGTCCTCTAAATTATATAGTATTTTTTTGGTTTAAATCATACTCTACTCGGCAATAATTTTATTTTTATTCATCATTTTGTTCTATTATTCATTTGATAAGTGACTAAATTTTTTTATTAGAACATTAAATGAATAATTTTCTTTTCATTTGCGTGGGTATAATTACAATTCAATCTATGAAGATGTGTTATTTTTCAATATATTAATTTCTCATTACTAGGATATAATTTTATTTCAGTATAATTTTTTATGTCTGTAATGGACTCAAATTGATATGATCCAAAAAAAATATCTCATCATGCAATATTTATATATATAAATAAAAATTTATTATTGGATGATATATTAAAATTGGTATTTGTCCAAAAATCATATATTTTCATGAATCTATAATAGTAATTATATATATTTTTCCATTTTTGTGATAAATCCCTTTTAAATAATTTTATATTTCAGTAATTTTTTCGATGTCTTCATTTCCAATATCTACCTAAACATCTAATCTACATAACTATAAATGACATCATCCTATTAGCGGGTTAGGATGATAGATGTAGTGGTGTCCCAAAATCAATGTAACATAATGAACGCTGTTTTCAGGCCTTGTTCATGCAATTCTATTAGCTATTCAACTTATTACTGTGTATTATGTCAATATATATGGGAATCTTCATTATTTTGAACTCCATTCACTCAATGCTAGTTAATAGAAGCATTCTTCAACTGGATGATAATTTATAAACGCAAATGTGTAACATTTTTTTCATAATTTTATTTATCAACAATACATTATGTTCAAGTGTGGGAACTGATAGTATTGTGTTTGGAAATGTTTGTTCTAGTAAAATTAATTGTTATAATTGCATGATTATTATATTTTCCATTTATTTTTGATTTTTCAGTACAAATTATTAGAACTGTTGGAAGAGACAATGATTAAATAAGATATGAATATTTAAATTGGATCTTCAAAATTATTATAATAATTATTGTTAAATAATAATATTAGATATTTTTTATAAAATCATATAAATAGGTGTAATATAATATTTTAAAAATAGATATTGTAAAATAACCCTATGTTTTTTATATAAAACATCAATTTACAATAGTTATAATGGATAGTTTTTTAAAAATTGACATTTAAGTTTATATGGATAATGATATAATTGGAAAAACTAATGTGTTGGTAATACTACTATCAATAGATAAATGTGTTGGTGAAAATATGGACTGACACCAATATTATCTGCCTAATGTATTATAATTACAATAGAACTATGTTTTTTACCATAATAAAATTTTGTGAAAGAAATATATTGATGATCACATGTACGTTGTTTAGACTATTTCCAATATATAATGTACATTTACTTATAGCTATACCCTTATTAGAATAAGTTAAATTATTTAATGTGGTCATGACTTCTAAAAATTAATGTATAAACATAAACCGTGATGAAAAGTTATCGCAATAATGTTTTGTATGTTGGTTGTTTCATGAATGATATATTTTTAATGAAAAAGTAGAGGAAGTATTTGAAAACTCCATATTTATAGAAGATGATATCTCATCCCTTTTATTAGAATGAAATTACCAAATTAAATTTCATGACCATGATGATGTAGACATGTTAACTCCATATAATTCGTGAATGAAATGTCGATCATTATTGTTGATAACATATGTATGCAACATAATTGCTGGAATTTCATGAAACATTTATTATATTTTACATTGAGCATTCATTTATGGTTTTTTTGTTATGATGTATCTTCAACCGTTGTGGGTTCCTTGACATGTTCCTAGATATTAATCACGAACATTTTTCAAACCCGCCTAATGCCACTAAGAAGAGGCATTGAGGGTCACATAAAATGCCTTTCCTTTTAACTTGGATAAATTCTATTTATATTTGACAATTATATTAAATATTAATCTATATAACAAGAGTTGATATTTACTCAATACCACTTAATTGATAACAAATTTGTAATAAATATTTATTCAGAATGAAATTTTTTAATTACATGAATATATAATACTTATATATCTCTATTTATTCACACATAAATAAATATTCACTTATTTATCAGAATAATAATATACTATGTTATGTGAATAATAGATAAATATTTATTATTTAGTTTCTTTATAAAATATTTATATATTGAATAAGTAGATAAATAATATGAATATTTAATCAAGTATTCAATAAATGCCAAGGAGGATGAGGAGACCCTGATTTGGTATGAAAATAAATAATAGTATTCAAGTTTGTAAAATAATATTTATCATTTCTCTAGTCATCCCGTACAGTTGATATACTATTATTATTATATTATAACAAGGAATGCGGTTTCTGAAGGATTAATATTAAATAATGGTCCCTTTTTAAATTAATTAAATATTAATCCCTAATAATTTGTATATAAATAAATTACTATCTAAGTATATAGGATTTTAGTTCTTGTGTACACTATATTTCTCTCAAGATCCCACTCCTCCTATCATCCAAAAATGATCAGGAAGATTAATATAGATCCTTTCAAGACTTAATGAATGTGAAGAAGTCAGAGGTGAATAATAAAAATTGTTCAATTAGTAATTCTAAAACCCCATTGTTTCATTAACACTATTAGAAAATGATATGAGTGCCTATGGATCAAACCAAAATGGTGTTCTATTTTTGGTTCTCATAATTCATTAATTATACAATGACCTAGCGATAATGATAAATATAAAAATTATTATAGGTATTGAGATTGAGTTAATAATTTTTCCTCTACTGAAATGTACTCTACAATTTATTTTAAAAGATCATCTCTTTGTTATGGGGTGTTATTTTTCAATACTCTTCGGAAAAAGTTTATTTTTTCATGGCGGTTACTTCTTTTATGTTGTTAATTATCTATTAAATTTGAGAAAAAAATGATCTTTCCATTGTTGAAATTGGATCTTATTCTATTTTTAGAACCAAAAGGTTGTATCATAGTGGTAATATTCAAATTTATAGTAATAAATTTTATTATTAGTTATTATGAGAATAAATTATAAATTTCATATCAAGTTTGATTCATTAATTATCTTATAATCAAGATTACATCCTCTTCCACTTTATTCATTACTAAGATAACCATGGTTATTTAATAATTATTTAAGTGCTCTTTTTAAAACCCATATGGATGTTCCAAGAACTCTTGATGGATAACACATATTTACATGACATGTACTAATTTGTGACACACTTAGAATGTTATTTCATTGCACCAGGACACCCACATAGACTCTATGTATTCTTGTAATGAATACAAAATTCATGAATTTAGTGCCCCACGTGTAGTATGTATATAAAGGAATATTACATTTCTAATATATATTCCATGTTGATTTCCGACATGTTGGGTAGTCTCTTCATTTTCATGATGGAAAACATAGAGTCGTGATGGCTTCTGTAATTATTACACTGAATGTATTTAACACATGATGTTTGTAGGATATAAGCTATGCAACTCAAAGTAAATGTTGTGTATCATAAATTCATGGTTTTTACCTCCAAAATTACCTTGATAAGTGCACTTTATGCCCATAGGTGTGTACTACAAACATTAGGTGAACAAAATTAAACTATGTGTGGCTCTTCCACACGTACCATTTAGATTACCCATTTATAAAACAAACATAAATTCAATTAATTACTCCATTAAACCACTTCAAGTTTATTTTTAGCTATGTTTTCATTAATAGTACACATTTGTTTTTAAATTGTGTATTATATTAATTTCATATTTAATTACATGAAATATTCAGAATTAGAACACATGTATGTTCATTGGCTACTAATGACTCAATGTGAATTGAATTTTATTAAAAATATAATTCTAGTGTCATTAATTTGATAGCGCATGTAATGACTTTTTGAAACATGTCATACATGAAATATTTCATGTGATTGAATTGTATACAACAAGTTCCACTTTGAGATGTTCATAGAAATACTCACTGAGTTTTATCTAAGATAAATATTGTGAACTATTTTATTAAATGTTTAATAAAATATATTTTTAATATAAAATCACAATGAGTGATAATCTCCATGAAAATTTATTGTGATATGATAAAAGGATTTAATTGATTAATAAGATAATAACTCAGACAAATTTAGGAATATTTCATATTATTAATGGATGAATTGAAATGAATGATTTATTATTATATTAGATTAATAGTAATTTAATGTGTATGTCTAATCAAAAAAATATGACCAAACCTATGTATGGGTTGGTTTAATTTAATTTGATATATTACAAGGTAATTTTATTAATTTTTAGAAAATTAAATTTGACGGCATGCATGTCATCCGTCCCTTCTTTAGTATATAGAATCTTAATGTCTAAGGTAGTATTATAAAATTAATCAAAACTAATAATTTTATCCCAAATTTTGAAGGTGAGTTATATAATATATGTAACAAAATGAGTATTTGATGGTTCATGGATTTGGTTTAAGGAGGAGTTATGGCGGTGGTGGTTCAAGTTAGTTATGAGATAATTCCAACATGAGTGATACATATGTTGATAGGTTGAATGAAGAAACACACTACATGACCCTCATCATAAAATTTTACCAAATTTTATATATTTATTTGTTTAACACATAAAAAATCTATAAGTCGATATGCTTATGGTCGGGTTAATTATTTGTTAATTTTCTTTTTTTATCTGTGAAAGATACTTCTATAAGGACACCATTCCAAATATATATTATTTAATATTAAAAAATAAAATTAAAATAGAATGATTTCTCGTAAATTTTATATAGGTATATTCTTAATATCTTATGTAAAATCCACTAATTATTAATAAGACATGTGAGTAATAAAAAATGTGATTTACACATAATGAAAAAAATCTTTTGAGATAATATTATGTCATAATGCCATACATTATCAAAATTATATATAACCATAGTAAATGTGTTGTTTCAATTCATATCCAATGTTACATTTAATTAATAAATATCCATAACTATAATTATGGGTCGACTTTAATGAACATGTATAATATTTAATGGCCATAGTCGGTTCAACAAAAATTTGGAGGCAGCGTTAATGATATACAAGCTAATATTTCAGAATTGGGGAGTCTTGCCAATATAAAAAGGAGATTCCATTCCCGAAGATGAAAAAAAACCTATTTAAATAACTTCTTATGGTTTTTTGGTCCATAGTATAAAATCACATGAAGGTTAATATGTTCATTTACAATATAATTTCAAATGTTATGAGGGAATTCCTAGATTAATTATGATTACTATTAGTATTGGATAAAATTTTGGGATACCGTATAATGATATTTTTATTATAGTTATTAAATTAAAAAATTATATTTTAGAGAAATATTGATAATATTAACTATTGTTCTAGAATAATAACATTTTTTTCAACCACCTTATCTTAATGATCTATACTAAGGGAAGGAAATCACTTAACATGTAGTAACTTTAAGAAATGGTTTAGATTCCTCAGTTACTGTTAAACTGTAAATATAAATATTTCATGATACAATCCTCAATATCCTATTATACATCCAAGGAGGTGAGTGATTACAAGTTTATTGTCTATGAAACACACCAAAATGATGAAGTAGTAGCTCTATGTCAAAATTTTCATCAATATTTAGAGAACTCGTAATGTTTCATAAAAACATGGGTGCTAATAGAATGATCCAACATATTGATTATCCTTATAAGGTGAGGTAAAGATAAGAGTTGTTTGAGATATCTAAAGAACTCATTGTGAGTAAGTTTATAGGTTGCGCTCTATATGTGCCTCACATAGATGAACATATTTTATACATTATGAACATAGTGTTTCTATGTTTTATAGTTACTAAATAACTATACACGGATCTCATTACTTCATCTCTCCCTCAGATTATATCTCGTGTTATTATCAATTTCAGTGTTAAAAACATATGGAAGCCTCTCCCAGATATTCTCACTATACATCTAGAAGAAGAAAAGTATATGAAGTGTTAAAATCCTTCTTTATTAATTGTGAAGAAAATGAAAGGCCAATAGAGGATATCCAAGGGTCATTCCATTTGTAAAGAATCTTTACAACACCCTTCAATGACAGCGAGGATAAATAGAAATGTAATAGATTATTATACTATATATTTTTCAACTATAAAAGATGTTTGTAGGAAGAAAAACCTCACCCAAAAAATGGAAAAAATGCGATACTTCAAGTGTTTTCATAGTCAATTGTAAAATGTATATTTAAAAAAATCAATTAGATAGTGAATTATTCTCTATCATATGTATTCATATTTTTGAACCAATTAGATTCCATAAGATCGAATAAACTGGGGTAGGACATTGAGTATCCAATAGATACAGTCTTACTAATATAGATATTTGAGACTCCCACCTCATGTTACTGACTTAAATGATATTAATTCGAAAAGATTTTTATTATGATAGTTTAGTTAAAAAATCCTAGTTTATGGTTCCACACATGAAACACATGTATTTATTTTATAATTAGTAAATAAATGATTATTCATTTATAGATAATGAAATTTTTATGGTATGAAATATTTAGATAGTGGTATTTATGTTATGGATTACACAAAACATGTAATGGAAATTGATAGCAAATATAATTTACATGAATCATACAAAATAAAATGATGGAATCGTCGACTGGGCCTCATAAATTAATAGAATTTATTCATCTTACTCTAAGATTTATATTTGGATTCATTAAAACTAAAACCAATCGGTGTATGCCAAGCGTGATTATAATTACAAATGACCCAAGACCAATTTAGTATAAATGGTGAAAGGGGAAATCATGTAATTGAAATTATAAATACCAATGTGTGTGGACCATTTACAATTTAATCCAGTGGTGCATTATCATATGTAAAAAATGTTACTGATGATGTTTTTAGATACAAATATGTCTATATAATGATGTATAAGTAAAAATATTTTGATAGATTCAAGGAATAAAATAATTAATTATCGAACTATCTTAGTATTAGGATTACGAAACTCTACTCAGACCTTGAAAATGAATATCTTTATCAAGACATAGTTGATTATTTATAAGATTTTAGGATATTATCCCAACTCATACACCCTTTTCATCACAATAAAATGCTTTATCCCAAAGGAGGAACCAATCCATGTTTGAAAATATGATATCAATGATGAGTTTTATGATTATTCTATTACCCATTTGGGGATACATATTGTAAGGAAAAATAAACTAAACCAAGTGAAAACTTGCTAAACATTAGGTATTCCGTATATACATTGGTATGTAAATAAATATTTGTTATCACATGTACGAGTGTGGGGTTGTGAAGATAATGTGATGGATATTTCTGGAAAAATTATTTCACTTGTACAAACAATGTTTTTCTTTATAGTTTATCCTAATAAAACTAAAGGATATTACTGTAAGATCCTTAAGATAATAAAATTTGGGTTAATATATGTTTTACATTTCATTAAAGGGATCTTGATGTAAAAAGGAGATAGTGGGAGTGAGATAGACTTTAATGAAATTAAGGATCAAAATAAACAAGAGTTTTCACATGAAAAGGTTCCACAAATACCAATGGCACAGGATGTGATGGAGATAAAGTACATTTTATTAGTACATGAGAACTTGTTGAACAAGAATAATATGGTATTCTATTCACTATGGTTACTGATTAATTATTATTTTATTATAGTGATCTTGAAACCTACAAAGAATTATTAAGTCATGGAATAGTTGAAAAAGAAAGAAGAAATGAATTATGAAATGGATTCCATGTAATGGAACCATGTATAGGAATTCATAGATCATCGTGTAGATGAGAATACTGATGGTTATAAATGATTTTTTCGGAATAAAATTTACATGGATGGAAAACTCAATAACTATATTTCCCAACTAGATACCAATGTGTTTAGAAAACATCAATTCAAATAGTATATAGAAAAACATTACACCAATTTATATAATAAATCAAGCATAATTGTAATTCTCATACAAATATAAAATGAATATATGATTTGTTTTATAAATGACAAAACAGGTTTCCCTGATAAGACCCTCTATAATGTTATATATATGGTACAACCTAAAGGGTTTTTGAATGTAAAGTATTCCAAAAAATGTATATAAGAATAAAATATCTGAGTTTTAATTAAAACATTAACTTAAAGAACATTTTGTTTTAGTATGATAGAATTAAATTCGGTATCATAAAAGATGAATCAAATCCTTCTATATATAAGAAGGTTAATGGGAGTGTGATCATTTTCATTATTGTTTTCATTGGGGACATATTTCCATTTAGAAATTAAATAAAATCATCACTATATATCAATTCATTGTTGAATACATTCTTTACCATGAAGAACATAGGTTAAGAAACATTTTTTTTATCAAGATCCATAATAATAGATCCATGAGTCTTCATAGACTAAGGAAAAGTAGATAATGTAATTGGATTATTATGGGAGTTTTTATATAAAAATATAAGAGAGGATTTTTACTACTGGAACATGGTTTTCATCATTCCACTAAAATTATTCCTCAAAACATGATGAATTATAGGGGATGTCATAAACAAAATAAACATTAACGATTGGGTCAATCCTAAATTTCACTCTCTGTATACTGATTGATGTTTCCTAATCCACAAACATGATAAGAATATTTCATGCTGAGCGAGGTAAATTCCACTGGATAGATGTCAAAAATATCCTTATGTTTCATAGGAATACATTATATACATTCCAAGTCTATAGAGGCAATATAAAAATTGGTCATCCAAGGATATGTAGACTGAAGATTCGAAATATATCAACTCTATCTAAAAACTAAATTAGGGTATGTCTTCACTCTTAATTGAGATTATGTTATATAGAAGAGATTAAAAACATAAATGGTCAATTATTATATAATATACTTGAAGTTTATTGAAACATATAAGGTAGCTAAAAGAGAATTTTGGATTCACAAATTAGTTTATGTTATTTAAGTAGTTAGTGGCTTTAGGGGCCTTATCACACTCAATTTTGAAAGTACATCACCATTGGATCTTTCAAATGATCCAAGGTCACATCAGTGGATGATGAATATTATATAGAAATATAAAATCATGATGTATTTTTCTCATTATGGAGTTGTTATGATAAGAATAGTTTCCAAATAAGATAATGTGTTACAGCACTTATGTAAATCCATAACATTGATGAATCATGGGCATTATGTGATTCAGCGTGGACTGAATATTTTTAGTATTTGGATCTATTATAAGTGGGTTTATATTATAGTTGGTGTTTTAGAACCAAAATATTGTACTCAAGATTTAATTTATATTCAAAGAAGTTAATATTTATTAAATTATATTATTATATATCATTCATAATTTTTCAGTACAATGATGTAATAAAGTCTCATAGTATATTTCAGATTTACAAGGGAACATCAAGTCCAAACAATGATGAGAACCATGAAATTCCATGATGATATTCAGAATACATGTTCAATGGTTAGTTGATATTTTATAATGAGGAACATAGTGTATTGAATTTTAGGTTTTAATACTTATATGTATATGAGCGTTCATCTCATGATGTTCACAGATAATAATCTCCAAGATGATAGATTATGTGAATAAACATGCCTTTAGGATTTCATATGTTTACGTGATCTTTTATAATGGCACATAAACATTATTATTATTTTTAATGTATCTCATGAATCATACAGTTTGATTCATTTTCATAAACCATGACAAAAAATGATCGTGGAGAAGTTGGGTACATTTGGTGTGATGTGAATGATATGTTATTAATGAATAAGTCAAGGAATATTTATTCACTTTTATATTTATGGATGTTTATATCTTAGCCCATTGATTTTAATGGAATTTTTTAGATAAATTCGATTTCCTTGGTGATGTAATCATGTTCATTATAGATAATCCAACTAAAATAACTTACGCATTATGGTTGAAACATATTCAAAACCTATATGATCATAAATCATGAAAAATGGATTATACTAAACAATGAGCATTCATATGTGGTTTTCTCATTGTGAAATATCTTCTTCCTCTATGGGTGGATTTACTTGTTGCAAGATAGTAATTTTTGAATATATTAAAGGTCACCTAATTCCAATGAGAAAAATGATTACATGCTCACTGTTTCCGACGCTTTCGCCGGGGCGCGCGCGCATCCGTCCGCGGGGGAGGGGGACGCGCGGCTTTGTTGCCCCGCATTCCTGCTTTCCAAAGGCGGGCGGCATTCGTTCCTTATCCAGGTACGTATGCTCCTTGATCGAAACGGGATGATGGGATGTCGGTTCTTCCTCCTGCGGATTCCTCCTCAGAACTCGTCACCTAGTCCGGGTCTCCCTTATAGATTTAATACGTAGTTCGTGAAACTCTTCCCAGTGCCATGTTTCCATGGACGCCGGTTAATTACACTGCTTCTGTCGGGACATTCCAAAGGGTCCAGTCAGGGCAGAAACCTTCGGTCAGGGGAGTAATCACGTTTGAGGCATCAGTAGCGTGTCTGGATGCTGGGGTACCTGGCATGTCTGTCTGTTATCCTCGATCACAAGGCTTCTCGAGGGCGTGGAAGCCCGAGGCATCCCACATCGAGCGCGGGGAATTACATGTCATAGACACGTATCTGAGGTTTTCCTCAGCTTCCCATGTTCAACACAGGGTATGCCGCGAGTTTAACGTCTCGCGGAGACGGTTACGCCAAAGGCGTTCCATCCGAGGTTTTCCTCAGGCATCTCATGTTTATCACGAGGTAGGTCGCAAGTTTAACGTCTTGTGGAGACGGCTGAGAAGGAAATGGGACCATCGCAGGGGGGCGACAGCGAAGTTGGGCTTGAGCCTTGAAGAGGCTTCCTACGTATCCCCGTGGCAGGGAATCAAAGTCCGCGTAGTTCGGGATGGTGCCAGTAAACCGTCGTGAATTGGGTGATGGGTGTGTCGGTGAGCCGACGTGAAAGTGGACCTTGGTCCAATGGGTGGTGGGCTTGAACCTCGTAGAGGCTTCCTACGTACCATGCCTTGACACGGATCAAAGACCTCGTAGTTCGGAGAATACAGTTTAACGTCATGCGGGACGATAGTGAACCCTGACGTGAAAGAACGACGGGTGAGCTTGAACCTCGTGGAGGCTTCCTACGTACCATGCCTTGACATGGATCAAAGACTTCGTAGTTCAGGTGGAAAGTAGACCTTGGTCCACTGATGGTGGGCTTGAACCTCGTGGAGGCTTCCTACGTACCATGCCTTGACATGGATCAAAGACCTCGTAGTTCAGGTTTCGCCGGGGAACTGACGTGAAAGCAGACCTTGGTCCACTGATGGTGGGCTTGAACCTCGTGGAGGCTTCCTACGTACCATGCCTTGACATGGATCAAAGACCTCGTAGTTCAAATGGTGGGTCGCAATGGCTTACCACTGGACCAGAGTGTAGTTTAACGTCATGCTGGACGTAGGCGTGCAGTTTAACGTCATGCTGGACGAGGGTGAAACCCGACGTGAAAGATGGGTGGGCTTGAACCTCATAGAGGCTTCCTACGTACCATGCCTTGACATGGATAAAAGACCTCGTAGTTCAAATGGGTCTTGTCAGGGTCAGTGCTCACTCTAAGCCCACGTGAGTCATGCTCGGTGTGAGAAACAAGAGGTTGCAAAGACCTGACGATCACGTCGCGAAGGGTGCGTCCGTGAGAAGCGAAAAGGGGCTTACGCGTTGGGCGGCCCATGGTGTCGGGACTTACTCTAGGATGGAGGCCCATGGCACGACAAAGCGCGGGAAAGATGGACCTTGGTCCGACAATGGGAGGTGCCTCGTTCCCTATTACGTCCTCCACTGACCTTGGTAGTGGGGAAGTACCGAGATGCACGGGTGCGATCATCCGTACCAAAGGTTAGGGGCTTACGCTCTGAGGCAGCCCTTCCCCTGCAAACATACACCACTCCGACAAGGAGGATCTCATTCCATGTGCGAAAGAGTTACCATTCCCATGGAGACGAGCGGTGTAATGAATGCTCGAGCTGGGGGGACCCTTCGTGAGGGAGATGAGGTTGGGGCACAGTTTAACGTCATGTGTTGAGGACGTGGTGCTTGGCAGTTTAACGTCCTGCAGCTCGGACGAGGTGGGTTCACTCCACACCCCTAGGGCTTACATAACCGGTACCCTCTGGTCCTTGGGGAAGGGAAGGTACCAGTAAGGACATGGTAAAGGGGGGTCGAGGGAGGAACCATCGAGGGGTCCACGTTAGCGTGGCTATGCGAAGAAGCAATATCCGTTAGCGTGCCTATGCGAAGAAGCATTGGGCGAAGCAACGCTACGGGAGGTGTTGTCCATGGGACTTTGAAATCACATCGTGCAAACCTGGAGGGTCGCACGGAAAGAGGAATCGCTAAGAAGAGGAGTGTGCTTTGCAAAGTGGGGTGCCTTGGCCTTACCATGGGGCATAGGTGGGAGTGGGTGGTGCTTCGCGAAGTGGAACAGTGTTCGCGGACCACTGCCTCGCGAAGAAGGAGTGGTTCGCGAAGCAGGGTCCTGCCAAGCAATGTGCTTCGCGATGCATAGTTATCCTGCCTTGGCATAGGGATTACTAGCATGGGTTGGGTGTTTCGCGAAGCACGAGTGCTCCGCGGCTGCCCGGGTTCCCTTGGGAATCCCCTTCCTTTGCGAACGCCCTTGGGCTTCGTGAAGGGCATCCCTCTCGGAAGAGGGGCTCAGAACGAAACAAATCAGAGTCGTCTCGCGAAGTAGAAATACCTCGCGGAGCTCATGATTCCCGGGGCAAAGCTTGCTTCGCGATTCGGGAGAGGAGAAGCCGAAAGGTCGGATTGTCCGTCCTGGGGACTCAGGGGGAGTCGAGTATTTATAGGGAAGGGGCGCCGCGAAGCAGGGCTCGCGCGCCGCCTTCGGGGCTTCGCGGCGGCTCGCGAACGTCAAACGGGTTCGCGGAGGATTACCGCCTCCGGAGCTTTGCGGCGGCTCGCGAACGTCAAACCGGTTCGCGGAGGATTACCGCCTCCGGAGCTTCGCGGGGCCGCCAAGGTTGGCACGCTTCGCGGCGGGGCTTCGCGGCTGTGCTTCGCGGCTGTGCTTCGCGAGGCAGCGCGCCGGCTGTCTTTTTCGTTCCTTCCTTTCGGGCTGCATTTTTTGCGCCAACAAATGCCCCCCCTCAGACTTGGAGCCGCGGAGGGCGAAGGGTCGAAGTCTGAGGGACAATCTCCAAAAACTGTCGGTGGTTCGCGAGGTGTCATCGCGAAGGGGGACCCGCGCTGCTCGCCGGGGCCGCGGGTCCGGACGCGCCGCGATGCTTCGCACGGGTGAGGCGCGCCGCGATGCTCTGGGGTCGTCGCCTATAAATAGGGGGTCCGCGTTCTTTTGTCTTTACGCGCCTTCCTTGTCCTTTTGTGCTCTCGATTTCGCGACGCTCCGCGTACTCCGTGACAGCACTCCGCGAATCGAGCTTCGCGGCGAACCGCGAGTCTCCGATTCCGCGTCTGCGCTAAGCGAACCTCTGTCTGCCTTGGACAGACTTCGCGGCATGGTCTCGCGACCGATCTTCGCGTTCCGAATTCGCGGTCGAGCTTCGTGGCCGAGCTTCGCGATCCGTCAGAAAGAATTCTTTTCCGAGGGCCAAAGTCAAAATGGCCCATCAAGAAGCTGCCTTGGGGGTCCTTGCAGACGCTGCTCGTCGAGATGAGATGGTCAACCGTCCAGGTTTGGGGGAGATGATTCGGAGCCACTCGGACTATACTTCCTTGACAGACCTGCTGTCGGAAGGTCAAAAGGATTACCCGCAGTGCAAGAAACTGCCGTTGTACGGCTTCGGGCTGAGGGATGACGTCTTCATCCCTGAGGCAAGAAGGGATGAACCAGCTTGCTGGTTTAGGAGCACACCATGCCAGCACCAATGGTTCAGGGCGGCTGATGGTCATGCACGGGAGGATTTCACACCCGTTACCGCTGATTGCCTCTACAATCATGTAAATGACATTGACGGGAGGCCACTGCAACCGGAGACGTCCCCTCCTCTCTACCGTACTATGCTGAAGGCGGCTCTGCAGGATCCGAAGAAGGGATGGTCCGATGAGTGGGACCTGCGCCAGGGCGGCAATTTTACCGACGACTGGGCCTGGGCCTATTGGTTAGGCGTCTCGTGCGAGGAGTTCGAGGCCGAGCTGAGGAGAGTGGGATTGTATGAGGCAGCATGGGCCTCCCAGTTCCACATTTACCAGCCAAAGCAGCTGATGCCGGAACTGCTGAGTAGATGGTCGTCCAGGACCAACACTTTTCACCTGCATCACAGGGAGGTGGGCATCAGCCTGTGGGATGTCCACCAGATTTTCGGGGTCCCGATCTTGGGGGCCATGTATGATGAGTTCCTCCCCGTTGTCAGCGTGTGGGGAGATGCTGAGCAAATGCCACGGCTGGCGTCAGCGCTGATGGCGCTTGTCCCTGGAGAGGACAAGGAGGTCGTGAGGGACGTCCACTTCAAGATGTGGTTCAAGTGTTTCCTGAACTTTCCAGAGAATCGAGAGTTCCCTCCAAGGCCTCGAACTTGTCCGAGGGCAGCCCAGCGGGGTAAGGGGCACTCGTATTGGCGGGTTTTGGAGGACATCCAATGGAAGACTTGGGGTTTCAGCGTCAGCACCGAACAACAGCCAAAAGTCAGGCCGGCGGGGTTCATCGCGGCTCTCATCTGTGGGTGGATCCTACCGGTGAGAGATACAAGCATGGGGGTACGGCCCAGCTCGTTCATCATGGCATCGATGCTGGCCATGGGGCAGCGGATCAACCTGGGGATCCCGATGCTCGCCAAACTATACAGAATGCTGCGGCGCATTAGCGAGGGCAAGAAGCCGCCAAGAATATGCGGGCCCTTCCACCTCATGTATGGGTGGATCGCTACGCATATCAGGAGGATTTACGAGTATCCAAACCCCATTTCGCCGCTGGGATCAGACTTTCTCCCTTCCATTCTGAAAGCAGTTGGGAGCTTCCCATTCAAACTGGCTGTTCCGATGGTGCTGAATAGGGTGTGGAGGGCGGACGAGTTCAACTTTCATCCCTTTCCACTGCCGGCGGGGAGGCTTACTGATGATGGACGGGGAACGGAAGAGCATCGGGCTTACCTCCTGGCCTTCCGAGGTGGAGTTTTGGTGGCTCGGATAGATCGTGAGCCGATCTGTGAACCGTACACCCCACACCGTTTTGCGAGGCAGTTCTGGTGCCTCCAGCGGCTGACCCCGCAGGTATACTGGGAGGTGCGTCACGAGGAGCACCCGTGTGTGATGAGGCAGTTGTGGCTCATGTTCACACGTGAGGATGGAAAGATGCAGATCACATTGCCTCCACCCACCGCCGCCTTCGGCTTAGTGAAGGAGTACGCCATCAGCTGGGAGGCCGCTTATCCCGGGGAGATGCTGAAGCAGCCAACGATCCGGGTTGGTGACGGTGGGCCCCCTTTATCTCGAGGTCGGGGTCGGAGGGCAGCTAGGGCCGCCCGCGGCAGCGGGGCTGTCATGGCAGAGAGACCCGCACCGGCCGAGGGTATGTCAGCAGCGGCGGATCCGGTGGTTCCGGGAGAGCAGGGTCATCCGGAGGGGCGGCCACCGAGGGGATTCCGTCGGATATCCGCTCAGGCTCCGGGGAAGCGGCTGCGTCACATTGACATGGCAGAAGATGCTATCTTTCCAGAAGCTTGGGACGTCTGGGATGTCAACCGGCAATTCCTCAGCCCATCTGAGATGTGGGCCCACCTGAATCGCCTCGGGATGAGACTGTCGGGCATAGTCCCAGTCCGGGCTGGATTCATGGTGTCTCCGGCGGAGGTGGAGAAATACTTGAACGAGCTGGAGGATTACATCCACTCCAGTGGTGTCCGTCGCCCAATGACAGACCGGGTGAGGGTACTGTTGAATCAGACGGTCCCTCCACAGCTATCGGCTGCCGATCTGAGGGAGCGCTTCCCCTTGCCGGAGGAATCAGGGGATTATTCTCGGGAGGATGAGGCTGGAGGGGGGGACCCGCTGGAGGAGGGCGAGGTCGGAGACCGAAGCTCAGAATCCGACGACTTCGCGGAGGCTCTCGAGGTAACATTTCGAACTTCTCTTCTTACGATCTGTTCTTGAATCCCTACGGACCTCTCACCAATGTTTGGGTCATGCAGGAGGAACTTGTTCGTAGGCCTCGTTCTCGCTCCTTGGCGGGTGACGATGCGGGACCTTCAGAACCCGCGCCTATGGCTGCGTCCAGTTCTGCGTCTGGTGGGACCAGGGGGTCTGAGGTGGCTACTCTGAAATCTCCAGACCTTCCAACAGTATACGGGGGGCCTCGTCTCGGAGTCCCATCAGTACCGGCCCAGGAGCAGCGCTCGGAAGTCGATCTTCGTAAGTCTCCTCCACCGGTCTCTTCGTTGCCACACGTGGGCCATGTCGACTAACGTTTATGTCTCTTTCTGTCATACAGTTCTCCGACTGGCGTGGGCTGCTGCAGCGAGGCTGGTTGGGATGTCTGGCGGCATCCCTCCCAGGGGCATGCCGGTGATGGTGACGATAGTCCATTCACCTCCTCCAGCTGCGGCACACACCATCACTGGCGGGACCACCAGCAGGGTCATACCTGAAGTCATCGAGGTGGACTCCGAGGAAGAGGATCAACCGGTCAGTCCCAGTCCTGTCGTGCCTGGGCCGGCGTCAGGTGTCGTACCAGACTCAACACCAGATGCGGATCCCGCTGAGGAATTCCTGCAGGCATATCCTGTGTACGAGCCTGCCGACCGCGCGGATTGGGACGAAACAGCCTCTGATGAGGAAGACAGCAGCATAGTCCGCCGCCGGTCGTGGAAGCTGATCACGCGCTTTATCAGGGACACTCCCCAAGCGCAATGGCTGGCCGAAATGGATAGGCTCCGCTCGCGGTTGCGCGAACTGTGTGCTGGGGGAGTGGATGCCCAACGCCCTCACGCGCTCATCCGAGACCTCATGGCTGAGAAGATCCGGGAGCATGATCGTGGGCTGAGCGTGGGATGGCAGCGGAGGAAGGCGACCAGCATCAGGAAACTCCAGGAGGCTGAAGGCGAGGTCCAACAGATGCAGATCCGGGCCAACGAGCTTTCAGCCACTCTCGATGCACAGTCTGAGCTGGTCTTACGATTGAAGGCCCAGCTGGCAGAGGCTGAGGAGCATATGGAGCAGACCTCTGGGAGGATGGCTGTCGTCCAGGCCGAGGTGGAAAGGGCCCGGGCCAGGGTTGACGGATTACGCCCCGCCGCTGCTGAAGAGGAGCGGGAGTTAAATCAGCGGCAACAGGCTCTGGACGCCGCAAGTCAACAAGTGGCGGAGCTGCAACGCTCTTTTGACAGATTCAACCCGTCCATGGGGGAAGTCAACCCCCGAGTATTGTAGCGAACTCGAAAGAAACTTTTATTAACACTTTTGTGCTCCAACTCTTTCTTTCTCCTTTGTTTTCAGTTCCGTAGCATGCACGATTTCCACTGTTGAATTGCCTTGTTGCATCCCTGCAATGTTTGCGGGACGTTTGAAGACAATTCCCTAAAACCAGTCCAGATTCCCGAAAGATGGGGAAGGCTTGATCGGAGGAGAAACTTCCAGGATAGCCGAATTACCGTTTCTCCAACGTGCTCTTATGCACGATCGGGGCAACACCAGGGGCGCTGAAATCGGTTCAAATAGATGAAAATGGGAAGTGTGAATCACGATGCCCAAATTCGGAACACTGTGGGGATGGCGTGACAATAAAGGACAACTGCTAACCGTGGCGGACAAACGGTATCCTTACTGTATTAGCCTGAAATGGGGACAACAAATGAGCATCGACCGCTGACTATATTCGCAACGCGGGATTTTATCAATTTGTTGTCGATCAATCTTTCAGGGCGTTGGCCCAGGACAGTTGGTGGACCATATGTCAGACATCCATACTGTTAGGGGGTCCTTCCAGACATGACCAGTCTTCCGGAACGTTGTCCCAGGACGGTAGGTGAGCCGATGCGGCACAAGACCAGGCCGTTAGGGGGTTCCTTCAGACATGAAAGAGGACGAGAGTCTGAATAAGGGACACGCAAAGCGTGGAACATGGAGTGGTGGTTTGCTCAAACAGAATCCAACACTTCGGTAGTTACACCACCGTGGTGGGAGTACGCCATATGGGCGCATCGGCCTGATCACGGATCATTCTTTCTTCTAGATAGGGCCTCTGGCGAGGGCTGGAAATGGGGAGGAACAAGATTTCGTTACTCCAGGGGCTGAACCCTAGGTGAAATGCCTGGGTGTCTCTACGTATCCCACATGATGATGGGAATCAAGCGGCACGTAGTTCTTGAAGCGCAGTTTAACGTCATACTGGACGAGGAGCAGCCCGACCGTGTTGGTACACATCCAGCCAAAACTACTAAGCCCACGTGAGTCGTGCTCGGTGTGGGAAACAAGCAGTAGTGGTGGGAATTTCCCGACACAGAGAGGGGCAGGTCAGGGAAAATGGATGCTCGGTGACTACCGGCCCAATGACACTAACACGATCATTCAGCACACCTAGATGCGCGAAGAGAAAGAGCCGAGTATGGTGGAGTTCCACTTGAACATGAGGGAGTGGAAATGTGTGAATCATGACGCTCGAGATTCGGATCACGATGGTGACGGCGTGGCGATGGAGGACTACTGCTGACCAAATCCGCAACACAGCGTCCTATCGCGTTAGCCTGAAATGGGGACAAACAAATGAGGGTCGACCGTTGACCATGTTCGAAACGCGGGACCGTGTCACAAATGTTGTCAAATATCCGCAGGGACGTTGGCCCGAAACGATTGTAGGGCCCTTAAGTCCAGAATTCATGGAGAGCCTATAACGACCCACACTTTACATACATTGTTAATACTTCAAAATTGAAGCACTCTTATTACAACATATGACAAAACCACAAAGGACCGTATAGGTATAGTGTCTTTAGAAACTGGGGAAACATAAACAACTGGTTCATAAATCTTCTACAGTGTCTCCCATTTATTTCATCATATCTAGGGTCCCTTTTAGCATATTCTACTTAATATCCATCTTCCTGACCTGGGGAAAAGAAAACATAAAAGGGTGAGCTCAAATGCTCAGCAAGGGAAAATAAAGGAAATAAAAATCATATCATATCTTTATGAAAATCAAAACCTGCAAAAGAGATCATAATATCTTAACATGGAATAAATCATAGAAGTGAAAATGAGATCCCCATAATCATAACATAAAACTTGAATCTTTGTGGCATGCACACATAATCATGGAAAATCATTTCTTGTTAGTCATGACTCATTTCCAAGACTATTTTAGTGGACAAAGTCCCTTTCTGAACCGAGTTCACTCCTCGTTTCAGTCCTGTATCACTGAACCGAAATAACCTTCCGTTCCAGCCATGTCTATCTCATGAGATATAAACTCATTACCCAATGCATTGGAGGGAGATATAGGTCCCACCCATCTTATAATGAATCCTTTCTTATGTGTGCCACATAATCATAAAACATGCATCATCGCATAACACATGTAACAAAAATGGGATTCTTGAAACATCATGACATCATAAATCAATTCATATATGATAAAGGAATTCATAAACATAATTCCATCACAACATATTCAAACCAATGTAAAAATATGGATAGAAACAGAACCCTTTATTATCTTAGATGGAAAATAATTTTGATAAAACACTTGAATTGAATTCTTGAGGAAAATATCCTTTCTTCTTCAAAAACATTTTTCCTTTCATAACATGTCATACAACTTTAAAATAAAAGTAGTTGATTAAAAATAAACTTGAAAACTTGTAAAGGAAGCTTCTTTGAAGTAATGTTTTAAAAATCCATTCATGCCGTATAAGTTAAAAAAACATTCTTCGTACTTTTGTCGGAAAAGTCAAAAAGTACCTCGTACGGAAAAACGACAAAAGATTCCTTTCATATTCTTTACTAAAAACTCACCTAAGGGTAAAATTGGATTTAAACTATTTCAAGTGGATGGAAACAATATTACATATTGAGGGAACATGGATGTGGATGATAAAATACACCCCAGTAAATACTTACGAATAAACAATCTCGGATAAAAATGAGATTGTGATATTTCCCTTACCTTAGGTCCGATTTGCTTTGTTCATGTCCGAAGCTCCTGTATAATGGTTTAAATAATGTTATTGACTTATTCCAGAATCATACATATTTATATGAGATCATATATGGTCATATTATTAGCTTCTTGTTAGTAATATTTCATTGTTACTTGTTACTCGGGTCTTTATAACTTTTTGTTCTTATGCGTGTTTTGTCGAATAAATTCTTATTCTTATCTTTAGGTTATAGATAATTCATTTCCAGAATGGTATTAGTGTAGTATATACCATATTCATTCATTCAATTCATTTATACAATCATTATGAAATGAAGATCATGTAGAACGAGTCGCATCACATCGTGGAGACGGTATTCCGTACGTACGCACGAGTGATGATATCGTTCCTATGATCGTGGAATTGTATTGGAGTATATATATATATTATTTCAGTATCAATATTACTTTATAATAATCATATATAGTTACTCATTACACCATTATACCCATCCTTGTAAGGTGATGGTTGAAAATAGATTACACCACGGCGTGGAGACGGTATTCCGTACGTACGCATGCGCGGTGATTTCATTTTTCCGTAGGATGGATAGAAGGTGAATTAGGGTTGTTTCATATTTATAATAACATATCAGTATGTAAGTAATACTGATGTTATTACTTTATCATGAAACAACTAAAGAAGAAGAAGTTGAAGAAGAAAGAAATTGAAAAGATCGGTAATGGATATTACCTCTTCTTTGGAACGCCTTTTTGAATCCTCCACTTAAGGAACTAAGATTGGTCTTTGGAGAAGACCAGGACCTCTAGGATTATTCTAGGGAAGTGGAGAAGGGAAAATGGCAGGGGTTGGCCGAGCTTGAGTGCTCAAATTGGTGTGAGGAGGAGGGGGAGGAGGTTCCCTTTTATAAGGGAGGAGAGGGGCACCTTAGGAATATCTCAAAATATTATTTTATATTAAAGTCAAAATCGGTTTATAATGGTTCCAAAGGGTCTTATTTCGAAGCTAAAGTGGGGATGGGTCGAAATCCTATCAACCAATAGAATTTAGACAAGTTTAGGATATTATTTTAACCTTATCAATTAAATTTAACTCTAAGTTAAATAATTTAACTTTTACCATGTCTTTTTGTTTTCTTTCACTATATGGTTAATACACTTACTATAACATGCCAAACGAACCCCAAATTGTTTATTATTAATATATATATCCTTATCTAAGTCATTTGGCCGAACCATAGATTTTTAGGAATAAAATAACAATTAATAATATAATATTTGATTTAAAAACTATTTTGCGTCAATTTTGACACTATTTGATATATGATTTTTGTCAAAGTCATAACAGAATTATATGTTCGAACCAAGTTGATTAAATCAATACTAATATATCATAGTAACCTAGAAAATTAGTGGAATTCATAAAAAGTCTCAAATTACATTTATTTTGGTATTTATATTATCAATTTTGTCAATATTTCATTAATAAGATAATTACTGCATCATCTTTGTGTCATAAATAAATTAAATTATTTGATGTCTAAAAATTACAAATAAAATACCATCATGTAGGAAATCGTTTTAGCTTTCTAATGAATATTTACAATCGAATTTATCTTATGTATAACCCAATATTAAAAATGATTTACTTATTAAACTTTGATTTTAACTATTTTAACCCTTCTTTAAATAAATTAATAATAAATGTCCTAATCTAATCCAAGTGGGCCTAAATGGTCATATTTTATTCCTAAGTTTGTTTTTGGTCGAATTACACTTGTCCAATAGAATTAGGACATGTTTTAGGGTAATATTAATATCATATTTACCCTTAGTTACCCTATTTACTATTAACCGCGGTAAAAATAGTAAAAAGTTACTATTCACCAAAAAAATTATTTTCATCTCATTGAACGACATTTTAGTCCTTGATATTAACCGTGTCTCTCGGATTTTTGAAATTCCATTCACAGAAGCGGTAAAATTAAGTTTTATGCAAAATTCAGTTTTTAACCTACCACTTAGTGGTTTCACTATTCATCAAAAATTGAAAGTTTTCATAAAAATACCAAAATTTCACCCTAGGATAATTTCTATATTCTGAGTCCAAAAATGAAGTCCATTTTGAAAAATAAAATTTATAAAATTTCAAAAAGTGGTTATTACTATTCATAACGGCTAGTTTTAATAGCATATTGTTGTTTAGTGAAACTTGGTATTGCGTACGACGCAAGCTATCGAGGAAGGTCGCGATTGCGTGTAAAGCAAGCCAAGAAAGTGTTGTGTAGAAAAAGATTCCTTTGATGATTTATATAACATAAAAGTCTCGGGTGTTACATTCTACCCCCCTTAAAAAGAATTTCGCCCTCGAAATTCGTCACTTTGCAACAAACAAATGAGGATACTTCTCCCTCATCATATCCTCAAGCTCCCATGTAGCTTCTTCAAGTTGGTGGTTTCTCCATAAAACTTTCACCAAGCGAGTGGTCTTGTTTCGTAGGACTTTTTCGCTACGATCCAGAATCTCTATCGGATGTTCTTCATAAGAAAGATCTTGCTCCAGCGGTACAACTTCTGAGCTGAGTACATGTGAAGGATCTGGTATGTACTTTCTCAGGAGAGATACATGGAACACATCGTGAACTTGAGAGAGATTCGGTGGAAGCGCCAATCGGTAAGCTACCTTCCCAACACGATCCAGTATTTCAAAAGGACCGATATATCTTGGGCTCAACTTCCCCTTCTTACCAAATCTCATAACCCTCTTCCAGGGAGATATTCGTAAGAACACTTTATCACCCACTTCAAACTCTAGGTCTTTTCTTCGGTTATCGGCATAACTTTTCTGTCGACTCTGAGCTGCTCTTATGTGTTGTTGAATATATCTGACCTTTTCTGCCATTTCATCAACGAGATCAGGTCCTAATAGCTTTCTTTCCCCAACTTCATCCCAGCAAGTTGGAGTCCTGCATTTCTTTCCATAGAGAGCTTCATAAGGAGCCATCTGAATACTGGAGTGAAAGCTATTATTATAAGAAAATTCCACCAAAGGTAGGTGTTGATCCCAACCTCCTTTGAAATCCATAGAGCAAGCTCTCAACATATCTTCTAGGGTTTGAATTGTTCTCTCAGACTGACCGTCTGTCTGGGGATGATAAGCAGTGCTGAAACTCAACTCTGTATCCAGAGTATGCTGAAGACTTCGCCAGAACTTCAAGGTAAATCTCGGATCCCGATCAGATATAATAGAAAGTCGTACTCCATGCAATCTTACCACTTCCTTTACATATATCCTGGCAAGCTGATCTAGAGAGAAATCCTCTCTAATAGCAATGAAGTGTGCAGACTTTGTAAGACGATCAACTATGACCCAGATAGCATTATTGCCTTTGGATGTTTTAGGAAGTCCTGTGACAAAGTCCATAGTGATGTTTTCCCATTTCCATTCGGGTATGGGTAATGGTTGTAACATCCCCTTAGACTTCTGTCTCTCAGCTTTAACTTGTTGACAAACCAAGCATCGAGAGACATATTCAGCAACATCTCTTTTCATGCCATCCCACCAGAAGTACTCTTTCAGGTCCCTATACATCTTCGTGCTTCCAGGATGAATAGAGAATGAAGAACTATGAGCCTCATCCAGCAGCTCTTTCTTTAATTCGGGGATGGGAGGAACACAAACCCGATTCCTGAACTTTATTATCCCATCACAATCAAGGTTGAATTCAGGAACATTTCTCACCTTCTTTTGTAACTCGACATCTTCTTTCTGTGCCTCTTTAATCTTCACATGTATAGATGGTTGAACATTCATTTGAGAAAGATAAGATTTTTCCCCTTCCATTATAATTCCAAGATCCATCCTTTGTAAATCCATAAATATTGGATCTTTTGTGATCCTCATCATGGATAAACTAGCATGGTCTTGTCGACTTAATGCATCTGCCACCTTGTTTGCTTTCCCAGGGTGGTAATGGATTGAGCAGTCATAATCCTTAATCAGCTCCAACCATCTTCTTTGGCGCATATTCAACTCCTTTTGTGTGAAAATATACTTTAAACTTTTATGATCAGTATAAATATCACACCTTTCACCATAAAGGTAATGCCTCCAAATCTTTAATGCAAAGATTACCGCAGCCAACTCCAAATCATGTGTTGGGTAATTTTGCTCGTGGATTTTCAACTGTCGTGAGGCATAAGCTATCACCATATCATTTTGCATAAGAACACACCCCAATCCCTTCTTGGATGCATCACTGTAGATCACAAACCTTTCTCCACTACAAGGCAGTGTGAGCACAGGTGCACTGGATAACCTTCTTTTCAACTCCTTGAAATTCTCTTCACATTCCTCTGTCCAGAAAAACTTAACTCCTTTCCGAGTCAACTTGGTGAGTGGATTAGATAATCGTGAAAAATCTTTTACAAAACGTCGATAATAACCAGCCAAACCAAGAAAACTTCGGATCTCAGTTACTGTTGTTGGTCTTGACCATCTTTCGATAACCTCTATTTTTGCCAGATCCACAGATATCCCCTATTTTGAGATTATATGACCCAAAAATGCAACTTTTTGAAGCCAAAATTCACACTTGGTAAATTTGGCATAAAGCTTCTCTTTTCTCAGGGTCTTCAATATAATTCTCAAGTGATCTTCATGATCTTCCTTGCTCTTTGAATAGACAAGAATATCGTCTATAAAGACTACCACAAATTGATCAAGATAGTCTCTAAAGACTCTATTCATTAGATCCATGAAGATAGCAGGGGCATTAGTAAGACCAAATGGCATCACTATAAATTCATAGTGTCCATACCTTGTACGGAAAGCCGTCTTTGGTATATCCTCCCTTTTGACCCTTAATTGATGATACCCTGAACGAAGATCAATCTTGGAAAAGTATTGAGCTCCGCGTAGTTGGTCAAATAAGTCATCAATGCGTGGGAGAGGATATTTGTTCTTGATAGTGATCTTGTTAAGTTCTCGATAATCAATGCAGAGTCTCATTGATCCATCTTTCTTCTTAACAAATAGAACAGGTGCTCCCCAAGGTGACGCACTAGGGCGTATGAATCCCTTATCAAGATTCTCTTGGAGTTGCTTCTTCAATTCCTGCAACTCAATTGGGGCCATTCTATAAGGTGTCTTTGAAAAAGGCAAAGCACCCGGTACGAGTTCTATTGAAAACTCAACTTCACGATTTGGTGGAAGACCCGGCAATTCCTCCGAAAAGACATCATCAAACTCCTGTACAATGGGCATATTCTTAATCGTGAGTTTCTCACCAACCATTTGAGATAAATAACCTTCATTTAGTGGAATCAATACCCATAATATGGAAGAAATTTCCACTGGAAGGTTATGTTCATCCTTGCATTGATAGACGATCGTAGGTTGATCTGGAATATGAAATGTGACTTCCCTTCTTTGGCAATTGATATGATCTCCATGTAGAGAAAGCCAATACATGCCAAGAATCAAATCAAATTCCACTAAAGGAAGGATCACAAGATTTGCAGGAAGCACTTTCCCACAAACTTCGATCGGAGAAGAATTATAAACTTCTGATGCGATTGATGTGCCATTAGGTGATGTCACAGCTAACTCAAAATCTAATTGTTGAGGTAATACGGTGATACCCTTAGAAAATTTTTCAGAAATAAAAGAGTGGGTGGATCCAGAATCAAATTAAACATTTGCTACTTTAGAGTGGATGGTAAGTGTACCTTTCACCACATCGTTATCGTACTCCACTTCGCTGATAGAAATTGCATGTGACTTTCCTTTTTCTTTAGCCTTAAGAGTTTGTTGACGTCGACCATCATCATCAACCCTTGGATTTGGGCATTGATTGGCATAATGCCCCATCTCCTTGCACTTGAAACATTGAAGTGTAGCAGGTTCATTCTGTGTATCCCTTCCTTTGTTTGCATCATTAGACATCTTCTTCCCATTATCACGGCATTCAAATGCCTGATGACCTTCCTTTCCACATTTAAAACATTTACTTGTCCCTTTAAGACAACTCCCTCCATGTTTCTTTCCACACTTTGAGCATAAGGGAAAGTTCATCTTCTTTTCCGTGTGCTCTTTAGATTTTTCTTTGAATTCCATCTTCCTCTTCTTATCAAACCCATGTGACTGATGGGTTACTCCAATCTCCATCTCGACTTTGAGAGCACATCGAACGATTTCCTCGTAGCTATTGAAGTCCCTTATGGCTAACGCCCTTCGAAGACTTGGTTTTAAGCCACTAAAGAATCGATCGATCTTACTCTCAGGTTGGATAATAATACCAGAAGCGTACCTTGCAAGTCTTGTAAAATTTGCTTCATAGGTACCAACAGATTCGTCATCCCTTTGCATCAGTTCAAGGAACTCTTTCTCCATCTTTGTTCGGAGAATACGAGGGAAGTACTTATTGAAAAATAAGTTCTTGAACTCGTCCCATTCCATAGACTCAATTTCATCCCTTTGCCTTGTATTCTTAACAAGATTCCACCATTGATCAGCATCTCCTTCCAAACGATACACTGCTAGGATGACTTTATCATGCTCAGAACATTGAAGAACTGAAAATATCTTTTCAGTAGTACTAATCCATTGTTCAGCAACTAATGGATCAGTAGACCCGCTGAAAGATGGTGGACGCTGCCTCATGAAGGATTCAACAGAATGTTGCTCCCTCCTTTGTTCGTTTGGAAATCCTGCATGATTCATAGCTTGAGAAAGTTGTGTGAGCATGGCTACAAGATTTTGCATTCCAGCTCCCATATCATTTGGTTGCTCAGGGGGACAATCATTGCATTGCCCATCGCATTCCGCATTAACACGGTTCCTTCGGGTTCCAGCCATTGACTAAAACCAAGAAGAATAGTGTGAGCAACACTAATTATAATAGGAAACCACATAATTCAAGAATAAAATTTTCATGCTTATGGTCTTATCCTAGGTTATTCATGGCCATTTCTAAGATTGTGTTCTATACTTAGACTTATCCTTAGGGTTCTTACTAAGGCTTTCACATCCTAGTTTCCAAAGGTTGACTATACCTTTCCTCTCATACCAACTATAACGACCCACACTTTACATACATTGTTAATACTTCAAAATTGAAGCACTCTTATTACAACATATGACAAAACCACAAAGGACCGTATAGGTATAGTGTCTTTAGAAACTGGGGAAACATAAACAACTGGTTCATAAATCTTCTACAGTGTCTCCCATTTATTTCATCATATCTAGGGTCCCTTTTAGCATATTCTACTTAATATCCATCTTCCTGACCTGGGGAAAAGAAAACATAAAAGGGTGAGCTCAAATGCTCAGCAAGGGCAAATAAAGGAAATAAAAATCATATCATATCTTTATGAAAATCAAAACCTGCAAAAGAGATCATAATATCTTAACATGGAATAAATCATAGAAGTGAAAATGAGATCCCCATAATCATAACATAAAACTTGAATCTTTGTGGCATGCACACATAATCATGGAAAATCATTTCTTGTTAGTCATGACTCATTGCCAAGACTATCTTAGTGGACAAATTCCCTTTCTGAACCGAGTTCACTCCTCGTTTCAGTCCTGTATCACTGAACCGAAATAACCTTCCGTTCCAGCCATGTCTATCTCATGAGATATAAACTCATTACCCAATGCATTGGAGGGAGATATAGGTCCCACCCATCTTATAATGAATCCTTTCTTATGTGTGCCACATAATCATAAAACATGCATCATCGCATAACACATGTAACAAAAATGGGATTCTTGAAACATCATGACATCATAAATCAATTCATATATGATAAAGGAATTCATAAACATAATTCCATCACAACATAGTCAAACCAATGTAAAAATATGGATAGAAACAGAACCCTTTATTATATTAGATGGAAAATAATTTTGATAAAACACTTGAATTGAATTCTTGAGGAAAATATCCTTTCTTCTTCAAAAACATTTTTCCTTTCATAACATGTCATACAACTTTAAAATAAAAGAAGTTGATTAAAAATAAACTTGAAAACTTGTAAAGGAAGCTTCTTTGAAGTAATGTTTTAAAAATACATTCATGCCGTATAAGTTAAAAAAAACATTCTTCGTACTTTTGTCGGAAAAGTCAAAAAGTACCTCGTACGGAAAAACGACAAAAGATTCCTTTCATATTCTTTACTAAAAACTCACCTAAGGGTAAAATTGGATTTAAACTATTTCAAGTGGATGGAAACAATATTACATATTGAGGGAACATGGATGTGGATGATAAAATACACCCCAGTAAATACTTACGAATAAACAATCTCGGATAAAAATGAGATTGTGATATTTCCCTTACCTTAGGTCCGATTTGCTTTGTTCGTGTCCGAAGCTCCTGTATAATGATTTAAATAATGTTATTGACTTATTCCAGAATCATACATATTGATATGAGATCATATATGGTCATATTATTAGCTTCTTGTTAGTAATATTTCATTGTTACTTGTTACTCGGGTCTTTATAACTTTTTGTTCTTATGCGTGTTTTGTCGAATAAATTCTTATTCTTATCTTTAGGTTATAGATAATTCATTTCCAGAATGGTATTAGTGTAGTATATACCATATTCATTCATTCAATTCATTTATACAATCATTATGAAATGAAGATCATGTAGAACGAGTCGCATCACATCGTGGAGACGGTATTCCGTACGTACGCACGAGTGATGATATCGTTCCTATGATAGTGGAATTGTATTGGAGTATATATATATATTATTTCAGGATCAATATTACTTTATAATAATCATATATAGTTACTCATTACACCATTATACCCATCCTTGTAAGGTGATGGTGGAAAATAGATTACACCACGGCGTGGAGACGGTATTCCGTACGTACGCACGCGCGGTGATTTCATTTTTCCGTAGGATGGATAGAAGGTGAATTAGGGTTGTTTCATATTTATAATAACATATCAGTATGTAAGTAATACTGATGTTATTACTTTATCATGAAACAACTAAAGAAGAAGAAGTTGAAGAAGAAAGAAATTGAAAAGATCGGTAATGGATATTACCTCTTCTTTGGAACGCCTTTTTGAATCCTCCACTTAAGGAACTAAGATTGGTCTTTGGAGAAGACCAGGACCTCTAGGATTATTCTAGGGAAGTGGAAAAGTGAAAATGGCAGGGGTTGGCCGATCTTGAGTGCTCAAATTGGTGTGAGGAGGAGGGGGAGGAGGTGCCATTTTATAAGGGAGGAGAGGGGCACCTTAGGAATATCTCAAAATATTATTTTATATTAAAGTCAAAATCGGTTTATAATGGTTCCAAAGGGTCTTATTTCGAAGCTAAAGTGGGGATGGGTCGAAATCCTATCAACCAATAGAATTTAGACAAGTTTAGGATATTATTTTAACCTTATCAATTAAATTTAACTCTAAGTTAAATAATTTAACTTTTACCATGTCTTTTTGTTTTCTTTCACTATATGGTTAATACACTTACTATAACATGCCAAACGAACCCCAAATTGTTTATTATTAATATATATATCCTTATCTAAGTCATTTGGACGAACCTTAGATTTTTAGGAATAAAATAACAATTAATAATATAATATTTTATTTAAAAACTATTTTGTGTCAATTTTGACACTATTTGATATATGATTTTTGTCAAAGTCATAACAGAATTATATGTTCGAACCAAGTTGATTAAATCAATACTAATATATCATAGTAACCTATAAAATTAGTGGAATTCATAAAAACTCTCAAATTACATTTATTTTGGTATTTATATTATCAATTTTGTCAATATTTCATTAATAAGATAATTACTGCATCATCTTTGTGTCATAAATAAATTAAATTATTTGATGTCTAAAAATTACAAATAAAATACCATCATGTAGGAAATCGTTTTAGATTTCTAATGAATATTTACAATCGAATTTATCTTATGTATAACCCTATATTAAAAATGATTTACTTATTAAACTTTGATTTTAACTATTTTAACCCTTCTTTAAATAAATTAATAATAAATGTCCTAATCTAATCCAAGTGGGCCTAAATGGTCATATTTTATTCCTAAGTTTGTTTTTGGTCGAATTACACTTGTCCAATAGAATTAGGACACGTTTTAGGGTAATATTAATATCATATTTACCCTTAGTTACCCTATTTACTATTAACCGCGGTAAAAATAGTAAAAAGTTACTATTCACCAAAAAAATTATTTTCATCTCATTGAACCACATTTTAGTCCTTGATATTAACCGTGTCTCTCGGATTTTTGAAATTCCATTCACAGAAGCGGTAAAATTAAGTTTTATGCAAAATTTAGTTTTTAACCTACCACTTAGTGGTTTCACTATTCATCAAAAATTGAAAGTTTTCATAAAAATACCAAAATTTCACCCTAGGATAATTTCGATATTCTGAGTCCAAAAATGAAGTCCATTTTGAAAAATAAAATTTATAAAATTTCAAAAAGTGGTTATTACTATTCATAACGGCTAGTTTTAATAGCATATTGTTGTTTAGTGAAACTCGGTATTGCGTACGACGCAAGCTATCGAGGAAGGTCGCGATTGCGTGTAAAGCAAGCCAAGAAAGTGTTGTGTAGAAAAAGATTCCTTTGATGATTTATATAACATAAAAGTCTCGGGTGTTACAGAGCCCTTAAGCTTAGTATCCACGTTGTCCGAGGGTTCTTTTGGATGTGGAAGAGGATGAGGATCCAAATAGTGAGCTCACGAAGCTTGGTCATGGGATGAGGGGAATATCCCTGTGAAAATCCCATGCTTCGGGCTTTTTGTCAAAACACATCTGAATACGTCAACGAAACGTATTAGAGAGAGGGAGCAGATTCCTTTCCCTTGGGGAAATCTTAGTTTATGGTCATAGAATTCGGACCATGGATTGGAAAAAGGGATCAGGGGACGCATGACATCACAACCTGACGTGAATGAGCTCGAGTCGAGGGACCGAACACCAGGGTTAGGCTGGGCCCGCGGGGAAGTACCCGGGCGCTCCTACGTATCTCATGAGGATGAGAATCAAGCCATACGTAGTTCTGGAAGGTGGCAGGGTAAGGTACCAGTGCCAGGGGAAAGGGGAAGTGCGGACGTGACCCTTGCAATAAAAGAAGCGGAATTTGATGTATCTTGTTTTTTCTTTGAGGTGAATGGTTTTTTTTGTGAAGCGACAGGCCTAGAACTGTAGGTCGTGATGTCGCCACAAGAATCAAGCCGTGATGGGCGTTGACAAATGGCATGGCGCGTGGCCAGTACCCAACGTGATGTCCTCTACAGCGAGGTCACCACAATGCGGTGCCGTTTTTCGTCGTGCGGCCAGGACGATAATGTCACAGTTTAGGGTCGTATGATAGGACCAAGCATGCATTTTATCGTCATGCAGCGCAGACGTAGCAGAGATGATGCTAGGCGGGAAATGTGCGCAGTGTTATAAAACACAATTGACGGAGACATGATCCCACATCAGATTGTACGCCATTTGGAGGGGGAAACCTTAGGCCGAGGGGCCTATACAGAGGTGAAACAGGGAGAGAGACTGGCTTCCTGAATGGGTTGTACCCGGAGACAGGGCGTCTGGGCGGTCCTACGTATCCCATCAGGATGGGAATCAAGTTATGCGTAGTCCCGAATGGATCTTAGTTTATGGTCTTAGAGCTTGGACCATGGGAGCCCCAAAGGGTGCCAGATTGCAGCTTTGTCCCCCTAGCATGCAAAGGTGCACTGAGGGATAGCGCCAAAAGTGTCGAGATTCCACCCGGACATGATGGGGTGGAAAATGATGTGAATCATGCAACCAACATTCAAGGACTGAAGGGGCTGGCGTGACGACAGGGGATTACTGCTGACCATGTTCGCAACACAGCATCCTGTCGCGTTAGCCTGAAATGAGGACTAACAAAACGAGCATCGACCGCCGACCATATTCGCAACGCGGGATTTTATCGATTTTTCGTCCGTAACCCTGGAGGGCATTGGCCCGTATCGGTAGGAGAGCCCTTGGGCGTAGTATCCAGGCCGTTCTTGGGGGTCCCTCTGGGTGTGAAAGATGATGGAAGTCTGAATAGAGGGGAACACGAAGCTTGACAAGTGGAAGGAACTTGATCAAGTTGAATCTGACACTCTTGGTGCTAGACTAGAGTGCTCTTAATACATGGGTGAACCACTACAGGGAGCCAAGGGACTCAACCTTGAGGGTGATCGAGAGATGGCAGATTCCCAGGGGAAGGGGGGCATGATGCCCACAACCTTGTATCATACCTACACACCCCCCGCTGGAGAGGGATGGACCAAGTGGCATAGGTGACTGGGAGATCAGGATATCTCCCAGAGGTGGGGCTGGACCCGAATCTTAGACATTCAGGTGATCCTACGTATCCCATTAGGATGAGAATCAAGCCACACGTAGTTCTGAAGGGTGCCTTTTAATGTCATGCAGGACAGGGGATAGGAGGACTGAACCTCAGAATGGGGGCGTGCGTGGTGCAGCTATTGCGTGCCCGACGTGAATGAGGACGTAATCCTACACTGCGCCACGCAGTCCTGTGATCAGGGTCCTGAAGGAAGGATTAGAGAGGTAAATTCGCTGAACTCAAGCTGGGTTCGGAGGCAAGGGGTCTTGAACGTAGTTCCAGATGAGAGTCTTAGTTTATGGTCTTAGAGCTCGGACCGTGGGTGGTGAAAACTCCCGAGTAAGCACAGAGGTCAACCCAATCCCTAAGCCCACGTGAGATAAACTCGGTGTGGGAAACAAGGGGGGGATCCTCATTGCAATACTTGGGGTATCCATTAAAGGGGAGTCAGCAGAGAGTTTCGAAGGACACCTTTGATGTAGCTTGTTCTCCCAATGCGCGGACGTGCACGGGGGAAAAGTACCAAGAATCCCGAGACTCTACTTGGACACGATGAAGTGATGAAGGGTGTGAATTGTGTACCTGGCATTTGGGCTTAACGGGTTGGCGTGGCGACAGAGGAAAACTGTTATCCATGAAGGAAACACAGCGTCTGTATCGCGTTAGCCTGAGGTGGGAACAACAAACGAGCATCGACCGCTGACCATATTCGCAACGCGTGATTTTATCGATTTGTCGTCCGAAACCCTGGGGGGCGTTGGCCCGTATCGGTAGGAGAGCCCTTGGGATTTGTATCCAGGCCGTTCTTGGGGATCCCTCCGGGTGTGAAAGATGGTGAAATCCCGGATGCGGGGATACGCAAAGCCTGGAAAGCGGGTGCGGACATGTCCGAGTAAAGCTTGGCATTCCAGGTAATGAACCAGAGTACTCTTAAGCACATTGGAGAACTGCCGAAAAAGAGGGATCGACGAAACAACTCAGCAGGGGGGGAGAATGGTGTGGTCATCACGAGACCGTCGTGAATGAGGACATAATCCCACACCGCACCATATGATCCCCTCATGGAGGAAGGATAGGCCAAGGGGCCAAGTTGGGATGAGGATTCCCGAGAGATGGGGCTGGACCCGGATCTTGGACATCCAGGTGGTCCTACGTATCCCATCAGGATGGGAATCAAGTTAAACGTAGTTATTGAAATGTAGTTTAACGTCATACCGGATGAGGAGGGGAATAACATACCCCTAAGCAAGGTGTACAGCATGGCGAAAAACCGACGTGAATGAGGACATAGCCTTACGCCATACCGTACAATCCTATAAGATAGGTCCTGGGCTGCGGCCTGGAAAGGCCGAGGGGCCTGGGGCTGAGCCTCGGTCAGGAAGGACTGACTGGTTTTAATGTCTTACATGAGGACGGGGGGCCAGGGGCCCAAGGAGGCCAAGGGGCCTGAGGCTCGGTCAGGAAGGCCTGACCGGTTTGTAGTTTAACATCTTACATCAGGACGGAGGGCCAGGGGACCAAGGAGGCCAAGGGGCCTGAGGCTGAGCCTTGGAAGGGGAGTCGTACGACACGGTACATGATCCCGACGTGAATGAGGACGTAGTCCCACACCACACCGTACACTCCGGGTGAGGAATCCTGGGCTGTGGGCCCGATCACTAGCACCACCTGGGGGAAGTTTGTCACCTCGGGATGGGGAAGAATGAATCACTGTTGACCATATTCGAAACACAGCGTTCCTATGGTGACCCACATGGGGGCAACAAATGAGCGTCGACCGCTGACCAAATTCGCAACGCGGGACTTGTTTCGATTTGTTTCTTGGGAAACCCTCGGGGGCGTTGGCCCGTATCGGTAGGAGAGCCCTTGGGCTTTGTATCCAGGCCGTTCTTGGGGGCCCCTCTGGGTGTGAATCCATCCACGAAAGGGGCAAACACCTCCAGGGGGGAATGTACAGCCGGGTCGAGGCTTGCTCGACGTGGGTCGGGGCAAAAGTGTGCACCCCACCATGTCTTGACCCGAGGGGAAGATTTTGGCTTTTGGGCTGGGCCGACGGACGAAATGTCCGGGCGTTCCTACGTATCTCATAAGGATGAGAATCAAGCCATACGTAGTTCTTGAAGGCCATGCGGTTTAGCGTCATGCGGTGAGGACGTGGGAGGGTAGAAGAACGGGAGTGGGCGCATGGTGCGACCTTTACAATCTTTCCGTGAGTGGGGTTGCATGAGCGGGGCCAAGAAAGCCGACGCCCTGCTACACAAAGATCCTCCAAGGAGAACATCCCCAGGGGGAATAGTGGAAGAGAGAAGCTTGGGGCTGGGCTCAAGACAAGGCGTCCGAGCGTTCCTACGTATCCCATGAAGATGGGAATCAAGCCGTACGTAGTTCTTGACATGCAGTTTAACGTCATGCAGGACGAGGGGCATCTTGTTCGGGGATGTGTGCGGCATGGTACATGATCCCAACGTGAGAACGTAGTCCTACACTGTACCGTACGATCCCGTAAGAGGGTAAGTAGGAGAGAAACGAGGGGGCCTGGGGCCAGACCTCGGTGGAGACGGGGCCAGGGGCCCAAAGAGGCCGAGGGGCCTGAGGCTGAGCCTCGGTCAGGAAGAACTGACTGACTTGCAGTTTAACGTCTTGCAGTGAGGACGGAGATACAGTTTAAGGTCATGCGGGACCAAGTCGCAGTTTAGGGTCGTGCAGGACCAATGCAGTTTAATGTCGTGCAGGACCAATGCAGTTTAATGTCGTGCAGGACCCTCTCGCAGTTTAGGGTCATGCAGGACCACTTTTTCCCTAGGCAAAGTATCGCTTGAGGAATCTGGCATTGGTGGGAGGGGTTACACGCTCTCCATCTGTGGTCACCAAGGAGTATGCTCCATTGGGGTAAACCTTATGGATGATATAAGGCCCTTCCCATTTGGGTTCTAACTTTGGCGGTTTCCTTCCGAGAATCATTGGCGCTCGCAGGGCCAGCACCAGGTCACCCTGTAGAAAAGAGCGGAGACGAACCTTCTTGTCAAAAGCTCTTGCCATCTTGTCCCGATGCCTTTCCAGATTGTGCAAGGCACGAAGCCGGTTCTCGTCCAGTGCCTCTAACTCAGCTAGACGGATCTCGGCTACCTCATCTGATGTCTGGTGATCATAAACTGCCGTGCGTAGCGACGGAAGCTGGATCTCAATGGGTAGGACGGCCTCAGCTCCATACACCAGGGAATATGGGGTCACCTGGGTAGAGTTGCGAGTCGTCGTCCGGTAAGACCAGAGGGCGTTGGGGAGCTTGTCCGGCCAACTCTTCTTGTTCTGACCAACCATCTTCTGCAGAATGTTTGAGAGGGTCTTGTTGAACGCCTCGATCTGTCCATTCGCCTGTGCGTGGTAGCGGGAGTTATGGTTTGACCGGATGTCGTACTTAGCGTACAATTTCTTCAATTCAGCTGCTCGGAAGTTGGTGCCGTTGTCAGTGAGGACGGCGTGAGGGAATCCAAACCGGTGGATGATGTTGGAGCTCACAAAGTCAACGACGGAACGGGCCTTGACCTCTTTGAGCGGAACTGCTTCTGCCCACTTGGAGAAGAAATATGTAGCAGTCAGGATGAACCTACACTGGCGGGCTGTTGCCAGCGGATACGGTCCCACTACATCGAGTCCCCATACCGCAAATGGCCAAGAGTACTTGGTGGGGTGGAGGGGTTCTGGCGGCCGATGCAAGAAGTTGGCGTGCACTTGGCACGCGTGGCATCTCTTGGTGTATCCAATACAATCGTGGATCATGGAGGGCCAGAAGTACCCTAGCCTCCGGATTTGAGGGGACAGCTTCGGCCCAGCTTGATGGGTGCCACAGGAACTAGCGTGAACCTCTTGAATAACTTGAGGTATCTCTACTCCTTGGATGCAACGGAGGAGGACACCATCAAAACTCCGTTTATAGAGGGTCTGCTCAAGACTGGGGCCGCTCTGGAGGGTAAATTGAAGTGCGCGGCGTCGGGTTCGCTCGCGCTCGGCCCGGTTGTCCGGGAGCTGACCATTTTGGAGATACTCGACAAAAGGTGCTCTCCAATTGGGGGTCGTTTCAACCATTGCGTCTGACGAACCCGGGACTCCCGATACGGAGGGTCCGGCGGTGAGATGACTTACCCGCAGGCTATCACGGTCCTCTTGGGTGACGGGAGCAATGACTCTCCGGTGGGCCATGTGTATGACCAAATAATCTTGCTCGGGTTCTGCGAGCGATGCGGCTAAGCCAGCTAGGGCGTCCGCTTGGCCGTTCTGCGACCGCGGGACATGGGTAACCTCTGGCCGAGAAGAGAACTGGGCCATTAGGAGGAGGGTGTACTCCAGCAACGGTGCAAGCTATGGATTCCTGACGACATAGTCGCCATTAACCTGTTTGATTACCAGCTCAGAATCTCCCTTCACATGTAGATGGGGTACATGGATCTCAAGGGCCAACTCGAGTCCGGTGATGAGAGCTTGGTACTCTGCCTCGATGTTCGTACAACCTTCTGACAACAGGAAGGAGTACGGCAGGACGGCTTGCGTCGGGGTAATGAAAACAATACCCAGACCCACTCTGTTGAGCTTGGGGTCGTTGAGCCTTCTACCGGTGGGGCTCCGGGAGGCGCCGTCGAAATGCATTTGCCAACACGGGACAGCGTGATCGACCGAGAGGATCGTCTCGTCGGGGAAATCCAGGTCCAGGGATTGATCCGCGGAGGTTGGATGGGCAACTAAAATGTCTGCCAACGCCTGTCCCTTAACGGCCTTCTGAGGCACAAACCTGATGTCAAACTGCTGGAGAATCACCGCCCACCGTGCTAGCCGGCCAGTCAGCATGGGGCGGTTCAGGATGTACTTCAGCGGATCCACCCGAGAGATCAATTGCACCTCGTGGTGTTGCAGGTAGTGTCGCAACTTCTTCACGGCGAAGACGAGCGCAAGGCAGCTCTTTTCGATAAGGGAATATCTGACCTCCGTATCGAGAAGAATGCGACTGAGATAGTAGAGACTGTTCTCAGTGCCCTCGTTATTCTTCTGGGCGAGCAGCGCGCCGAGGGATCTCTCCAGGGCGTTCACGTAAAGGACCAGCGGCTTTCCAGAGACGGGTGGCATCAAGACCGGAGGTTGGAGCAGATACTTATTGATTTCCTCGAAGGCGATCCGACACTCCTCATCCCATTTGTAGGCAGCGCCTTTCTTCATGAGCCGAGAAAAGAGCTTACACTTGCCGGCCAGGTTCGCAATGAATCGGCATATATAGGCTAAGTGGCCTTGCAGGCCTCGAAACTCCTGAATGTTGCTCAGGGGAGGCATTTGGCTGATGGCCTTGATCTTCTCCGGGTCGATCTCGATACCTCGGTATCTGACAACAAAGCCCAGAAACTTCCCGGAGGTGACTCCGAAGGCACACTTCAGTGGGTTCATCTTCAGGTGATGGGAACGGAGGAAACCGAACACTTTCTCAAGGTCTTTGAGATGGTCCTGGCGCTGATATGATTTGACTACAATGTCATCCACGTAGCACTCCACCAATGTCCCGAGGATCGGTTTGAATATGCGATGCATGGCCCTCTGATAAGTGGCACCTGCATTTTTCAAACCGAATGGCATTACCCAGTAGCAAAAGGTACCCTGGGGAGCCCTGAAGGCAGTGGACTCCTCATCTTCGGGGGCCATCCGGATCTGGTTATACCCGGAATACCCATCCATGAAAGAGAGGGCTTGGAACCCGGTCGTGGCGTCAATCAACAGCTCCGTCACTGGGAGTGGGAAGTCATCCTTTGGGCAGTGGCGATTGAGATCGCGGAAGTCGATGCAGACTCTAATCTGCCCATTCTTCTTCCTGACTGGCACAATGTTGGCGAGCCATTTGGGGTACTGGACCTCTTTGATGAAGTTGGCCTTGATTAGATTATCAACTTCGGCCTCAACCATAGCGCCATGGGAAGGGTGCATTTTCCTGGGAGGTTTCTTAAACCCACGATGTTTTACTGGGAGTCCCAGACGGTGGACGGCCACTTGGGGATCCAGCCCTGGCTTCTCATCGTAACTCCAGGCAAACACATCGCGGTGCTGTTTGAGGAAGTCTACATACTGCTGCCTCTCCTCGAGGGACATGGCCGCACTGATCAATGTGGGTCTTGGATCTGCCTCGCTACCAAGGTTCACCTGTACCAGCTCATCGACCGTGGTAGAGACGCCTTCTTCAAAGGCTGGGGGAGCATCCTCCAAGACTTCCTCCCCAGCCGTGGGGGGATTTCCCTCGACGGAAGATACTTCTGGGCTCTCAAAACCCGAGGGGCAGCTGGTGCCAGCTTGGGCAGCAGCGATCATCACATCAGGAGACTCACTCGTCATGGAGACCATAGCAATGAATGCATTTGACCCTATCCCGTCTGGCCTTCGGCCTAAGGGGCCACGCTTGATGATATCAAAGAAGTGGTGACGTGTCGGCCAGAGTCGGTTGATTCCAGCCCGGCGAAATAGACACGTATGGCGCACCGCCGTTGTCATGAGCTTGACGTCCCGGTACCGTACAGGGGTAGGAGATTCCGGGATGACCCGAGCCTGGTTGATGTAGGAGTACGAGGTGATTTTCTGTCGTCTCTTGGACGCAGTAACATGCCTTCCTTGCGTACCCGAAACAACGAAACATTGTCCCATGTCGGGGGTCGTGGCCTCCAACCGGTGGATCGGGAGGATGTAGGCATCGTCCATGCTCGCCCAGGGATCACTTGTGATTGGGGCGGGCTCATCCTCGCTGACCAGGATCTGCTTGTCCTTACTTTTGTAATAACCCTCATCCAGATAGCGGGCCTCACAAGAAGCGAAAGGGGACGCGTCTCCTTGGAGCACGCCTACTCGACCGTTGAGCGAGTACTTAAGGCACTGGTGATACGATGAGGGGACCGCGGCATGCAGATGGAGCCATGTCCTACCCATCAATGCGTTGTAGGCGGTGTCCTGAGAAACAACCATGAACTCGGTGCTGGCAATTAAGCCACCGAACTGGGTCTTCAGGCGGATCTTGCCGACCGGGGTTTGCTCTGTCCTGTCGTACCCCTGAATCCTGAGGTCAGAGGGAGTCAAATCACCTTCGGACAAACCCAGCTTTCACAGCGTCCGGGTCGGAATTAGATTGATTCCAGAACCCATGTCAACGAGGAAGCGACGGACTTCCACACCGTTAAAGTGGCCAGTGATATACAGTGGGCGAATGTGCCCCTGTATAGGAGGGTCTTCATCTTCACCAGAGAACGAGATAACTGCCTGACATTCGGCGTTTTCAATCGTCTCGGTATGGAAGGCCTCCGCGGCTGCCACTTCCGTCTCGAACTGGAGGGGGCTCTTTAGGGCCTCGGCAAGTGCCTCGCGCATCTCGGATGACAAGCGCAGGGCCTCAAGGATGGAAAGCCTTGCCGGAATGCTGGCTAGGTGCTTTAGGACATCATACTTGCGTACCAAACGTGAACCTCTTCTTACAGGGGGTTTTTCGGCATTTGGAGGCATAGCGGGTCCTGCCGGTTGAACTGGCGGTCGGCTAGCACTGGGTACATCCTGCTGCCTGCTAGTAGAAGCCTGGAGAGTAGTCGTCGGGCTAAGATCGGACAGCGGAGGCTGGCCCGTCGCCGGGCGAGACTGACTGTGATACGAACGAGGCGGCTCTCCCCGATCCAGTAACACGAACGGCGGTGGAGGTAGAGCCGAGGGTGCTGAATGGGTCTGCGCGTGCTGAGATCTGCGCTGAGCCTGCTGCCTGGTCTCGGTAGCGTGCACGGCTTAGTCACAAGTGCCTGCTGACATACCTCGGTGACCGGCGCGATTGCGATTCCGCTGACGTTGACGTCGGCTGGAAACATTGGGGCGGTCTGCCTGGGGTTCCCCCTCATCGGGGGTCATATAGGGCTTTACCAGCTCCACGGTGTTAACCGAAGCATACCCTTGACTGTCGCTCGAAGAGTCATCCACCGCTGGGCGGATTCTGGGAGGAATTCCCATTTCGGGAGGCATAAAGTCGCCAAGAGTGCGGGATGACGATGGCACTGGCGGTGCACGTTGCTTCTTCTTGCGTCGCCGCTGCTTGCCCTTTTGGGCAGAGGTCGACTGTGAAGACGATGTTGAGGCATCGGCTGTTTCTTCTGAAGGTTCTGGATGCTTCAGGCGTGCCCGGATGATACCCTGGGCACGGACGACAGTTTTTCGAGCCATCCAGTTGTCGTATTTCTGGGACCCGCGGCTAGGGACCTGCTGCCACTCACCCTCGCTATCACTGCCGATTTCTGATCCCGCAAAGATGCCTGCCACCTGCGCTGGTGCTGGGCCCAACTTGACTATGTTGTTGTTGACCTGGTCCTGAAGCCAGTCTTTAAACACATAGCATCGCTTGAGGGTGTGCCCCAGGATCCGATGATAAGGGCAGTAGTTGGGGTGATCAGTGAGATGCGCCTCTGCCGGCCTTCTGCACTCAGGCAGACACACGATCCCTTGCTCTAGAGCACTTCGGAAGTAACCAGGGACCTGATTTTCGTTGAACGAATAGGTATGGTACTTTTTTTCCGGTTAAGGAGCCATTGGGGCCTGGTCCTGTCGAGGGAACGGAGGGGCCTGCCGAGGAGGCGGCGCCTGGTTGTCTCGCCTAGGTGGCGGTGGCGCATTGCGTGGGGGAACCTGTCGGTTCTGAGGCGGTCGTTGCTGGGCAGGAGCCTGTGCTTGAGGTGGAGGACCTCTGCGAGGTTGCGAGGGTGGTGCCGCCAGTAGCAATTCCAACTTCCTCGGGGCTTCTATTTGAGCCACCGCGGCGGGTTCAGCCCTGGCGGCCCTCCTGGCTGGGATCATAGGGGGCAGCAAACGTGCCTGACTAGCCTGTTGCAGGGCCTCCTCGAGGCGCTGGGCCTTATCCGAGAAATCTCTGAACCCTCCAGGGTAGTTCTGGGTAATCAAGGAGGGTACCAGCTCTGTCTTTACGTTCCCCACACACATCGTCAGTAATTGCTCCTGAGTCAGCGGCATATCGAGAGAATACGTAAGTCCTTTCCACTGGGCGATGAAGTCTGCAACCCACTCATCAGGCCTCTGTTTGCACTTAAAGAGGTCCGCGATGCTGGTCTTCCGCGTGGTGGAGCTGAAGTGGTACAAGAACTGCCGGCGAAGATCCTCCCACCCGGTCACTGATCCGATGGGGAGCTGGCTGTACCAGACGAATGTTGGACCTTCCAACGTCTGTACAAAACATCGGAGCTTAGCGGCTTCTTGCTGAGCCGGGGTCTCCAGCATGGGGCCACACCTGGAAGAGAAATGGGCCAAGTGCTGGGGTGGGTCCCCTGTCCCGTTAAAAGGCGAGAAAGTGGGGTTCCCAAAACCCGGAGGCACGGGCATATCATCCACCCACGCGGGATAAGGCTTGCCATCCGGTGGGACCGCCACCTGCCGTGTCTCCAACGCCTTGAGGCGGGCTGTGAGTGCCGCAATAAGGTCCTCCGGGTGGGGGTCCCTGTCTTGACGGGGATCCCTAACCACAAGCGCATTTCCAGGTTCTTCAACACGGTAGACAGCTTCGGCTGCTCGCGGGTCAACTGGCTGGATGACCTGTTGGGCGACTGGGGGAACCCGGGTTGGGTTCTTCAGATTGCCCCGTCGCTCAGGGGGGTTTGGTGAGACGTATCGCGCCCTCTTGCCGTATGTTCCGGCTTCCGCCCTGTCCGCGGCAGTAGCATGATCAGGGTTGCCCGGAGGCATCTCACCGAGGGGAAATTGTTCCTGCCCCTGCTGCCCCGGCATGGGATTACCATAGTCGGGTCGTCGCTCTGCGGCGCATTCAGCCAAGAGTTCGTCGACCAGCCTCTTCTGCTCAGCAAGCTTCTGGCGCAACGTGGCCTTCTCAGGGTCTTCGTCCGTTTTCTGCACAGAGGCGGACGGGTCGGAGTGCTTGACTATTCCGACGTGCTCCTTACCCTTGCCAGTGCTCCGACCGAGTGCCAGTGACTCAGTGGGTACAGGGAGGCCTAGCAGGTTCCTCTGATGACGGGTAACTCTCCCCGACGGGTCAAGAAGCGGCGGTACGCCCTCGGATGGTAAGCCCCCATCAAGGAACTCAAGCTCATCTTCCTTATCCACAACGTCGGCCATGTGGACTATGACCCCTCTTGAGGGCATATCCTCAATGTTGCATAGCGAATCGGGCTGTCGTCGGATAGGGTCGAAGAGGAGAGCGGCATAGCGTCCCCAACCACGGACTTGCACATGGGGGGTGGCTTCCCTGACGATCTTGCGGAGTGCCTTGAAACTCTGGACGCATTTTCGTTGGAGGGCACTCTGGTGACCGGGCGACTCGGGGTGCTGGGCCGCAAGGAGCGCCGCTGCATCAATTAGGCGGCACTGTTTGCCATTCTCCTCGAAGTGCTCTCGACTCCTGGGGTACACTACCCGTTCCCAACGGAGGCGGAAGTGCGTCGCCCACAGGGTCCGATAAAAGCATCCCACTTCTTCAGGGGTAAGCGACTCGGGTACGCGGAAATTCAGTGCCGCCGTGGGCCAAAACTTCTCTGGGAAGTAATCCGCTGCAAGAATACTCCAGAAGCTCCTGGGTTCATCCTCGGGGTTCGGCCCCACATTTCCCCACTCATCGACCGGGGGTGGCTGAGGGACCGATAGAGGTACCGAGGCGGACCTCTGGGATAGCAAACTCGACGGTGGAGAATACGGCAAGCGAGCAGACTGGCCACCGTACTCTGGGCCTTCCTCTGAAGAGCGAGGTGACCTGACCACAATGTCACGATAGGACGGGCTAACAGCCACTGCTTCGGGTATGGGAATTTCCGTTACCGGTGTCCAGTCATGTCGTGGCTCTACCACCGTTGACCCCCAAAACAGCTCCTCGTGATCCCGAGTAGAGGTAGAGGGCGCTTCGGGTGACGGTGGCGGTGACTGCGCGGTCGAAACCTGCGGAATTCCCACGATTTCTTCCTCCTGGATGTACCTGCGGAGAGAGACGGGAATCCGGTGGACCTCAAATTCCGGGAGAACGAGGCTGACGCGTCTGGTTCCTGCCCCAGTCCTTGATACGGAGGAGCTGGGAGAAGGTTCCATCGCTGAATCGCATTCCGCTTCCGAATCGGAGAAGCGGGCAGGTTTGATCTCCCCCTGGGCCTTCCCAGGATTCTTCTTGTGGCGGCGAAGACCCGCTCTTTTGCCCCTGGGTGGCTCTTCGGGACAGGGTTGACCCCTATCAGGAAGCCCTGGGGCGACACTAGCATCGTGGCGGAGAGGGCCCCTACTTGAGACAGCCGTGGTGCGAGGTGCACCAGGGAAAATATCAAAGGGTACATGGGGAGGACCTCCATGAACAGTACCCACGTGGGCGGGGCCTCTGTTGGAACCAGCAGGAGCATGGGGAAGGCCTCCATGGTCGATGCGAGTGGAGCGAGGCTGACCTTCACTCCTTGAGTTGCTGGGGCGAGGAGGACCTTCGCCAGTCGCAGAGAGAACGTAGGGGGGGCCCACGTCGAAGGACCGGATGAACGGTGCCTTCAGAAGGATGGACTTCATACCCTGTACAGCGGGCGCGGGAAATGTTTCCGCGCTGAGCATCACTGCCCCGGGGCAGGTCTTCCTGCAGGATGGGGGCAGCACGAGGCATGCCTCCATGACGAACCTCGGGGCGGGGAAGGCCCACGCTCTGTGGAGTAGTGGTACGGGGAGGACCTCCGTACGGGGTGGCATCACCGCGGGTTAGCTCGCGACGATCATCACCGGGGCCTGCAACCCGGAGAGTCAACCCGGCCTGCCCATGGGGCGGCTGGGGTCTCAATCTTGGTTGGGCGAAGGGGTGCCTCTGCTCAATGTAGGCGGGGGCTTCATAATGTACGTCAGCGGTGGCTCGGGCCACTATAGCTGTCGACGTGGACGCGGCTAGGCGAGCGTCCTCAGCCCGGGCCCGGCGCTGACGTCGGGTCAGGCGGGCCGGTGCAGGTGGTGCAGGGACGTAGTCTGCCTGTTCTTCCTGCGGGGCCGGACGGCGGCGCTGACGTGGCCGGACGGGAGCTCTCGCCTAGGGGTCCTGGGTCGGGGCCCTGAGCGGGCTGAGCCGGACCGCGCCTGCCTCTTCGGCGTAAGGCGAAGAGTCTTCAAGGTGTTCTGGGGATAGGCTCCCGAAACGGTTGAATGTCGAGGTGGGGAGCGGGGGCTCCCTGCGCGGCCTGTTAGGGCGGCGTTGACGGCGGGGCCTGGAAGCCTCCAGGTCCAAACGGGCCATATCCCTGGTCGGGATGACCCCTTGTTCCTCATACCTGCGCACGAGGCTGTTGATCACCCTTCGTTGGATGACCTCTGATGGGGAAAGGGGACGTGGACGTCCCGCATCTCGTGACGTGGCAGCCATCATGGCGGTAGTGGCGCCATGTGGAGTGGCCGTAGTGGTGTTGCCCCTGCCCCTGCGCGGGCGAGGAGCGGATGGTGACCGCATCTCTGAAATAGCAACCTGGTTCCTGGCAAACGAAGGGATCAACTCATCAGTACTGAGATGAAAAGGATTGACAGCCAGTGCCCCAGCGTTCTTCCATCCTCCATGTCTGTGAGAAGGATCCACGCCAACAAGCTGCGGAGCGGAGCGCCCCACGTTCTACTACCCCGACTTCTGGTGAGTTACACGACAGGCCCGCCATTTGCTTGGCGGGACCAGGCAACGGATATCTGAATCTGGTGACACGTCAATCTACTGGTGTCTGGAACACTACTAATCTTCATGCTGAGGAGAAGAATTTCACGTCGGGTTCACCATTTCTGTTTCTGACGCTTTCGCCGGGGCGCACGCGCATCCGTCCGCGGGGGAGGGGGACGCGCGGCTTTGTTGCCCCGCATTCCCGCTTTCCAAAGGCGGGCGGCATTCGTTCCTTATTTATGTACGTCTGCTCCTTGATCGAAACGGGACGATGGGATGTCGGTTCTTCCTCCTGCGGATTCCTCCTCAGAACTCGTCACCTAGTCCGGGTCTCCCTTATAGATTTAATACGTAGTTCGTGAAACTCTTCCCAGTGCCATGTTTCCATGGACGCCGGTTAATTACACTGCTTCTGTCGGGACATTCCAAAGGGTCCAGTCAGGGCAGCAACCTTCAGTCAGGGGAGTAATCACGTTTGAGGCATCAGTAGCGTGTCTGGATGCTGGGGTACCTGGCATGTCTTTCTGTTATCCTCGATCACAAGGCTTCTCGAGGGCGTGGAAGCCCGAGGCATCCCACATCGAGCGCGGGGAATTACATGTCATAGACATGTATCTGAGGTTTTCCTCAGCTTCCCATGTTCAACACAGGGTATGCCGCGAGTTTAACGTCTCGCGGAGACGGTTACGCCAAAGGCGTTCCATCCGAGGTTTTCCTCAGGCATCTCATGTTTATCACGAGGTAGGTCGCAAGTTTAACGTCTTGTGGAGACGGTTGAGAAGGAAAAGGGACCATCGCAGGGGGGCGATAGCGAAGTTGGGCTTGAGCCTTGAAGAGGCTTCCTACGTATCCCCGTGGCAGGGAATCAAAGTCCGCGTAGTTCGGGATGGTGCCGGTAAACCGTCGTGAATTGGGTGATGGGTGTGTCGGTGAGCCGACGTGAAAGTGGACCTTGGTCCAATGGGTGGTGGGCTTGAACCTCGTAGAGGCTTCCTACGTACCATGCCTTGACACGGATCAAAGACCTCGTAGTTCGGAGAATACAGTTTAACGTCATGCGGGACGATAGTGAACCCTGACATGAAAGAACGACGGGTGAGCTTGAACCTCGTGGAGGCTTCCTACGTACCATGCCTTGACATGGATCAAAGACTTCGTAGTTCAGGTGGAAAGTAGACCTTGGTCCACTGATGGTGGGCTTGAACCTCATGGAGGCTTCCTACGTACCATGCCTAGACATGGATCAAAGACCTCGTAGTTCAGGTTTCGCCGGGGAACCGACGTGAAAGCAGACCTTGGTCCACTGATGGTGGGCTTGAACCTCGTGGAGGCTTCCTACGTACCATGCCTTGACATGGATCAAAGACCTCGTAGTTCAAATGGTGGGTCGCAATGGCTTACCACTGGACCGGAGTGTAGTTTAACGTCATGCTGGACGTAGGCGTGCAGTTTAACGTCATGCTGGACGAGGGTGAAACCCGACGTGAAAGACGGGTGGGCTTGAACCTCATAGAGGCTTCCTACGTACCATGCCTTGACATGGATCAAAGACCTCGTAGTTCAAATGGGTCTTGTCAGGGTCGGTGCTCACTCTAAGCCCACGTGAGTCATGCTCGGTGTGAGAAATAAGAGGTTGCAAAGACCTGACGATCACGTCGCGAAGGGTGCATCCGTGAGAAGCGAAAAGGGGCTTACGCGTTGGGCGGCCCATGGTGTCGGGACTTACTCCAGGATGGAGTCCCATGGCGCGACAAAGCGCGGGAAAGATGGACCTTGGTCCGACAATGGGAGGTGCCTCGTTCCCTATTACGTCCTCCACTGACCTTGGTAGTGGGGAAGTACCGAGATGCACGGGTGCGATCATCCGTACCAAAGGTTAGGGGCTTACGCTCTGAGGCAGCCCTTCCCCTGCGAACATACACCACTCCGACAAGGAGGATCTCATTCCATGTGCGGAAGAGTTACCATTCCCGTGGAGACGAGCGGTGTAATGAATGCTCGAGCTGGGGGGACCCTTCGTGAGGGAGACGAGGTTCGGTCACAGTTTAACGTCATGTGTTGAGGACGTGGTGCTTGGCATTTTAACGTCCTGCAGCTCGGACGAGGTGGGTTCACTCCACACCCCTAGGGCTTACATAACCGGTACCCTCTGGTCCTTGGGGAAGGGAAGGTACCAGTAAGGCCATGGTAAAGGGGGGTCGAGGGAGGAACCATCGAGGGGTCCACGTTAGCGTGGCTATGCGAAGAAGCAATAGCCGTTAGCGTGCCTATGTGAAGAAGCATTGGGCGAAGCAACGCTACGGGAGGTGTTGTCCATGGGACTTTGAAATCACATCGTGCAAACCTAGAGGGTCGCACTGAAAGAGGAATCGCTAAGCAGAGGAGTGTGCTTTGCGAAGTGGGGTGCCTTGGCCTTAGCATGGGGCATAGGTGGGAGTGGGTGGTGCTTCGCGAAGTGGAACAGTGTTCGCGGAGCACTGCCTCACGAAGAAGGAGTGGTTCGCGAAGCAGGGTCCTGCCAAGCAATGTGCTTCGCGATGCATAGTTATCCTGCCTTGGCATAGGGATTACTAGCATGGGTTGGGTGTTTTGCGAAGCACGAGTGCTCCGCGGCTCCCCGGGTTCCCTTGGGAATCCCCTTCCTTTGCGAACGCCCTTGGGCTTCACGAAGGGCATCCCTCTCGGAAGAGGGGCTCAGAACGAAACAAATCAGAGTCGTCTCGCGAAGTAGAAATACCTCGCGGAGCTCATGATTCCCAGGGCAAAGCTTGCTTCGCGATTCGGGATAGGAGAAGCCGAAAGGTCGGATTGTCCGTCCTGGGGACTCAGGGGGAGTCGAGTATTTATAGGGAAGGGGCGCCGCGAAGCAGGGCTCGCGCGCCGCCTTCGGGGCTTCACGGCGGCTCGTGAACGTCAAACGGGTTCGCGGAGGATTACCGCCTCCGGAGCTTCGCGGCTGCTCGCGAACGTCAAACCGGTTCGCGGAGGATTACCGCCTCCGGAGCTTCGCGGGGCCGCCAAGGTTGGGACGCTTCGCGGCTGTGCTTCGCGAGGCAGCGCGCCGGCTGTCTTTTTCGTTCCTTCCTTTCGGGCCGCATTTTTGGCGCCAACACTCACACAGAATGTGATTCCTTTTATTTAAGTTAAATATCATTTTTTATTTTGAAATTTGAATAAATATCAATGTATAGACCTGGAAGTAGTATTTATCCATGATTTACTAAATTATTAAATATATATAATAAATATTAATTATTTGGGATATTATTTAATTATAAGAATATCTAGTTTTTTTGTCCCTTCTAATTTACAATTAAATAAGATATCATTTATTTATTAATAATTATTTTATTTAGTTATGTAAATAAAAAATAAAAAATTATTCATTGGTCTATGAATCGAATATTTATTTATTAAATAAATAAATTTTTAATAAATTTTTTTATTTTGTAAATCGATAATTTATAAAGTGGATGATTAGGAGAAGTTTATGTTTGGTGATAAATATTAATTTTAAAGTCAATATAATAATATAAATTATTCCTCCATTTAGCTTCTGTCAAGGAATAAAATAATATCATTATTTTTTACATGTTATTTGAATTCTTGATGACTAATATTTTATTAATGGGCTCTTGTGTAAATAACTAAATATTAATCCACAACCCTAGGTCTATAAATTTACTATTATCACATTCATGGTGAAGTTAATCATTTTGAATGTCTGATTCTGCTTAGGATCCTCCTCCTATCATCCTATCAAGAATGATAAGAACAATAGAGATTAAAATACCCCTAATAGAATCAGAACCAATCATATGTGAATATCACAAGACGGTCAGTTAGTAACCCTAAAACTTAATGATTTGTTGATTCAATTTTGAGATAAAAGGATAATATGTGGATCACCACTAGAGTGGATTTATTTTGGGTCCTCAAAATAGAATGATACTATACTGATAATGATAGAATGGTCAAAATTATAAATGATGAATTACCTCATGATCTTTGAAATCAGTCATCTTGTGATTAAATTAATTATAATATTTATGTGAAAAAAACCATCTATTTGGTTTGGTGTTTTATTTGTTAATATTATTCCGTCTACATTTCACTATCTGTGCCGATTATGTATTGAAAATTTTTAATGATAAATTAAATCCAATAAAATTAAAGTTTTAAATTGGTTCCAAAGATTCTTATTCTTTGTCTGTAACAACCATAAATAGTATGGTTGTTTAGGAGGTCAACATGTCTCTCATGACATATGAGATAACTATGAAATGGTAAGTGGAAAAATAGGGTGAGTGGGTAAATGATATGAAAATTAAAATTGAAATAAAATAAATGAATAAAAACACCTACATAAGTGACACAGATGATTCTCGTCATGATAAGAAGATAAAAAACACATGACAAAAAATATCATTTCCCAACATTATAATGTAAATTTGATATAGGTTTTTAAAAAAATCTAGTTTTTTTTAAAAAAAATTGATAACATGAAATTATTTTAAGGGAACATCACAAAATTAATTTTTTAATTAATGCATGAAATTTTTGTACCAAATTTCTGAATAAAATAGAAAAAATTCTAGAGAATGTATAAAATGATTCATCTATAATAACACATTATTAATGGAAAAAAAATTCTAAAAATTATTGGATTCTAATGTCTTCATTGGATTACTTAAGGGGGCCAATGATATGGGTTAAAAACACCATGGGGTCTTATTCTTTTTCTAACAATCATATCATGTACTGAATAAGAGAAGCTAATTATTATAGGGATTACTATTTATTGGGATACATGTGTGGTGATCAATCTGAAGTAAATCATCTTAAAATGTTGATGGATGATATGTCACAATTCATGAAGATTAAAAAAGTATAATCGATGTCATTGGATTGATTGGTCTATCCAACTGGATATTAATTATTATTTTTTTATTTTCTAAAAAATTAATTAATTCTTTATTATGTATTAGAAACTTTTTTATGGTGGTTTTAGAAAGATATTTGAAAATTAATTTTTCTTTTCTTAACATAAATAAAAAAATATTTACATTTCACATATCATTTTCAAAATATTTATATTATATATTTAAAATATTTTCCATGTTAGAATATTAATTATTTAACTGCACAAGAAAATGGATCATGGAATTAAAATCATCACTTTTTTCATATAATCCCATGTCCAGGTTAATTGTAACTAACTAGTATGATATTTTCAAGATTTTATTTCAATGATAATACAGATTGTAATCATTTAAAACCTTAAAAGAAAAATAAGTCTTCCTTCAAATATTAAAATAATTTTTTCTCTTTTAAATCCTTAGAAATTCTTCACTATATACTTTTAGAGAAAAATCAATTTTCTATTATATGATTGAATCATAAACCATTGTAAATAATGACGATTATATTCAATGTAAATGGGATTTATTATTTGATCATAAAAATAAGACATATAATGTCTTTATCAACATTAAAAATAAATTAATAATTGAAATAGGATATGAGAAACTATTATTTATAATTGATCATGGTGGATAATTTTATTTCAATGACTTTAATGGCCTTTGTGACTTGTATGGTAATCATTAGTCCAAATCTCCACTTGAAACACCTAAACCAAATGTGGTTTTTGAAAGATATAATAATACCATCTAGGAAATTTCTAATACACTCATGATTCAGAATAAATTTCCTTGATACTTTTGGGAAGTTGTGGAAAATACCTCTATCGTTATCCTTAATGTATTCTTGTTTGAGGCTTCCTAAAAACCCCTTTATGATCATTGGAGTGGTAAATTAATAAACAAGGAAACATTAATGTTTTATTTTGTAAATGATTTATCATTACACGGAGGATTATCTTGGAGTGTTAGACCTTGATTCTAGGTATGGTATCTTTCATAGGTACAAGAACTCAATTAAATCCCATTATGTTCTAAATAATATAACCATGGCCATAGAATAATAAATTCACCTAAAATTTGATAAAAATATTCCTAAACGTAGTCCTTAAATTGATACATATATATACTAATCTAGTATTACATTACCTAAACCATAATCATTAAAAGAAATTAAACCTGATAAATAACCCCCCATCTACAGATTTAACCATATCTTGATAGAAATCAAAATTCCATCCTATTTAAAATGTTATCATTGAATTATAATATGGAACAAGAAAAATAAGTCAAGTCTTATATGAGGATGAAAATCAAGAATTTATCTCTCTCTATGAACCTCAACTCCCTTATAATGCTACGAATGATGAAGACCAGATACATTCAATAGATGAGGAGTTACACAAATTTCAATGGAATAACCATTAGACTCTCATTGAATACAATTATAATCATAAAATTGTTGGCACTAAGTGGTGTTATAAAAACATACATGACAAGGAAGGAAATATCCTCCATAAAAATGTTAATACTTGTTTCTAAAAGATATAATCAGGAATAAATTATTAATTATATTGAACACTTTACAACCATTGCCAGCTAGAATAAATAAAAAGCTTGTTGGGATTCAGTTCTCACTTCAAGTTCAATAATTTTAAAATGATTTCCAATATAACTTTAAAAATTGTTTTATTTCTATTTTTTTGTCGTTCAAGCACCTAGATTAGAGAATACAGAATTTTAAAATTATATAATAAAGTTCACTAATTCAAATTATTATTTAAAATACTCTCACTAGGCCTGGTATGATAGGGAAAAAAGTTCATTTTATCAGATGATATTGAAATGAAAAAAATATATTCCACTATTTATTTAAAATCATTTTCAAATTTCCTATTTATTCATGAAATTTATATAGATTATTTTACTTTCTAATTGAATAGAGAATCACCAAATAATTAATTTCATGAATTATTGAATAAGGAATTTTAAATGTGTCTATGGGATAACTCAAATTATTCCATGGTTTTCAAATTTCATAAATTCAAATAGAATGTTTTTGAATCGAAGTAAATATTCTAATGATATTTAAAAAAGTTATTTCATGGGTCATGTTAAACATATTAGTAATCCCGTGAGTATTACATATATTCATAAGTTTGATGAAACCAATAAATAGATTAACAAAAATATTTATAGAGTATAATTGGAAGTCTTTCTCACCTTAAAATGAAATTTCCTAATATCTTGTTTACTGTTATCCTTTTTACTCATTTTGAATCAAATATGATGGAATATAATTTAATATCTCCAAAAATAATATTTTGATATATAAATGGAACCATAATCCTTTTATTACATTACTTGATGGGATATTATTTTGAACATATTAGTTTTTTTTTCTGATTTTGGAATATTCCCACTATATGGAAAAAGTTTTAATGGGACTTCCTATCTACTTTGGAAGTCCCAAGACTCGTGTCATTATAAAAACAATCAAATTGTTACAATTTCAACCACCAAAGATGATTTTATAGCATCTAGGAGTTTCAGTGGCCAAATTATATGGAAGATACTTACACTATAATAATTTGAACCATATATCATCACATATGTATCATCTGTGACAACACTAGTTCATTTAGTATATGTAAAAGTTATATTCCAAATTCCCAAACTAAGAACATTAAACCAAGATTCCACTTTCTTTAACACCACTACTAGAAAAGTGATATCCTTCTGGAATTTGTTATCAAGAACCATAATCTTACCAATATCTCCACTCAACCACATTCTCTTGTCAATTTTACATTATTATATGTGAGGTGGATATAAATACATTCAAGGGCTTATATCCTAACCTTTTAATGATTGATAATTCTATTTTTTTTAATTTAATTTTTTTAATTAATATTTTAAAATGTTTTCATAATAAATATTTTACTCGTTTGAAAATATTTTTAAACATTCCATTTCATTGGTAACGTCAAGTGAGTGTGATAATCCATGAAAATTAGACTTTTTGATAAATAAAGAAGATGATGTGGTTCTATTGTAGATGAACTTAGGGGTTATTACCTTGAAATGGGATAGTTGGATTTTTAATCCTATGTTCTCCCCTGAAATCCAGTAGTGGGCCTTTACTAGACCATCTCTACTTTGGAATATCAAAATTAAGAAGGTTTAATAGTGTTCTATAAATGGGTAAACATGAAAATAAAACAACATCTCAGAATAATATCATATGGATCATAGTTAAACTCATCATGCTCTTGACTGTGTGAATGATGGTTGTGTTCATCCATTCTGTTACAATGTTGTGTTATTGGATCAGGGGATATTTCCTTAATGGTGGATTCCCTGAATAATGTAACTGGAATCAAACTAATTTGATGTGTACTCCCATATTTTATATTAATGATGGATCTTCAACTTTTTTTTAGTTTTAAAATCCACTATAATGTGGAACATCCTAATGCAATCATTCATTTGGTCATTCATTCGAAAAAATATCATCAATACCGTTTGGGTTGCTCTATCAATAAATGTTACAAAATTTTTGTTAGATCCTTGTGAATTATATGATATTATTTTCTTAAACCCCACATATATTATAATAATCTAGTTATTACAGTTTCATTCATATAATAATTACTCCCTCTTTGGTATTCGTATCCATCGAAAGAATTTTAATATGAAAAACGAAACATATTTCTCTTTTTTGATCATGAGTCATTCTATTCCATTTCCATATTATTGATAATAAATAAAGAATTCACATCCTTATAATAAATAATTGTTAATGGTTATTTTTAGTGATCATTGAAATTATAAATAATGTTTAAAAATGAATATTTTTAATTTTTTTCATTCATGTCAGTTTTATCACTCTTTTCAAAAGTGTGAAATGAATGTTTTCTTCAATTTAACTCTCAACCTCCTATTCCACTTTTATATATATTAATAATAATTAATAATCTTTTAAAAAATTCTCTTGTATTAGTTAGAAAATATTATTTTCATTATTCTATCACTATAGGGAAAATAATTTTTTATTGTTTGGAGATCCATCAAAAATGGTTCATAATTTGAACTTATTTGGGACATGATAAATTTCTCATCGCAGATAATTGTATTTTTATTATTATTTCAAACATTAATAATTTCATGTTACTAAAAAATTTCCATGAATGAATTCCATTCTATGGAGAATTTTATTTGCGATTGATGTAATTTTGAATTCACAAAAATATTTTTATATATGAGATATATATGTATTACTATGAGGGTTATTTTTGACTTGTCGAATCGAAAATATATAATATATAAAATGTATTTACAATGTATCCCTTCTCAGATAACTTTTTTATATATCTCATATATTTATTAATGGAAAAGGTTATTTAGAGTGGGAACCATCACAAAAAGATGTTGGTATAAGCAATTTGTGATGGGATCTATCAGAAATAGTTTTTTATTACAGCTACAAGTATTTATGGTGTGAACTAATTTTGAAAGAACTTGTCGCAAATAGCTTCGTTTTTTTGACTAAAAAACAATTATAAATAGTTCATCGTAAATAATATAATCTATATATGTAACAACTGGGCCCTATAAGCAGCATAGCCACCCCGCCTTTAACATGGTCTTCGGGTCCTGGCCCGGTAGGTATCACCAGTTGCCTCGTAGACACGTGGTCCCCAACCTTGGTCCTACCCACATGGTCGAACATGTTGTCTGACTGCTGATAATCCCAACAGACCAACACAGGTCATTTTCTGTGAGCTTTGTCCTCACTCAAATTCACCCTGGGAAACTTCCCAGATGATCACCCATCTTGATCCATATTCTAAGTATTTATGGTGTGAACTAATTGTGACAGACCATGTCGCAAATGGCATCATTTGTTGACTAAAAATCAATTATAAATAGTTCATCATAAAAAATATAAATTATATATGTATCAACTGGGCCCTGTAGACTGTACTGCCACCCCGCCTTTAACATGGTCTTTGGGTCCTGGCCCGGCAGGTATCACCAGTTTCCTCGTAGACACACGGTCCCCACCCAGGGTCCTACCCACATGGCCGAACAGGTTATCTGGATACTAATAATCCCTACACACAGACACATGTCCTTTTTGTGAGCTTTTTCCTCACTCACATGCACCCTGGGAATCATCCCAGAAGGTCACTCATCCTGATCACTACTCCCGGCTAAGCACACTTAACTGTGGATTTCGAATCATTTAGGCTCTTTAAAAGGAAGGTTCACCTTTTAGACATGAGTCTTATCATTTATTCATTTAACCATGTATAATTCTGTGGTGTTATAATCACCCCCCCCCCCCCCCCAGAGCACAACGTACGCGTTGTGGGCCATAAATATCAACTCAATAAGTATACCACACATAATGATGGGTTGCACCTCTGATACCATATGTAACAACTGGGCCCTGCATACAGCACAACCACCTCGCCATTAACATGGTCGTCGGGTCCTGGTCCGATAGGTGTCATCAGGTATGCTCCTAGAAAGGAAGGATCACCTTGTTGACATAAGTTATATCATTTACTAATTTAACCCTGTATTATTCTGCAGTGTTACAATCACCCTCCCCACCTTATAACACAACTTCCTTGTTGTGGGCCATAAATCAAAACTCAGGATGTGCACCAGACTTAAGGATAGGATCCAACTCTGATACCAAATGTAACCACTGGGCCATGCATAAAGCATAGCCTCCCCGCCTTTAACATGGTAGTCAGGAGTTGTCCCAGTAGGAACCATCTAATAGGCTCTGAAAAGGAAGTTTCACCTTGTTGACATGAGTCATACCAGTTAGTCATTTGGCCCTGTATCATTCTGTGGTGTTACAATCACCCCCCCCCCCCCTAGAGCACAACGTCTTCATTGTGGGCCATAAATCTAAACTTTGGAAGTGCACCACAGTTGATTCTTGGTTCCACCTCTGATACCAAATGTAAGGGTTCCACCTATGATAACAAATGTAAAAACTGGGCCCTGCATATAGTACATCCACCCCTCCTTTAATATATTCATTATGTCCTTTCTCAGTAGGTATCATCAGGTAGGATCTCGAAAAAGAAGGTGAAACTTGTTGACATGAGTCATATCATTTACTAATTTAACCCAGTATAATTTTTCGGTTTTACACCCCCCCCCCCCCCCGCCCCAGAGAACAACGCCCTCGTTGTGGGCTATAAATATCAACTTAGGAAGTGCATCAACCAAAAGATCGGGTTCCACATCTGATACCAAATGTAACAACTCGGCCCTTCAAACAATAGAGCCACCCGGCTTTTAACATGGTTGTTGAGTCCTGGCCTGGTAGGTATCATCAGTTTCCCCATAGACACGTGGTCCTCAACCTAGGACCCATCCACAGGCCCGAACGGGTCATCCGACTATAGATAATCCCCACAGGCCTACTCATGTCCTTTCCAGTGTTCTTTTTCCTCACTCACACAAAACCTAAGATACCTCCCATAAGGTCACACATCCTAATCACTACTTCGAGATATAAATGCTTACTGTGGAGTTTTAATATGATCGGCTCCTGTAAATGAAGGTGCACCTTGTTGACATGAGTCATATCATTTAGACATTTAACCATGTATAATCTTGGGGTGTTACAATATACATGGCCCCCCCTAAAATTTTCCAGTGCATATTTTTCGGTCCTCTTATTGGCACCTCTAAATTTTCTCTCTCTAGAAATTTCTATTTTTACAAAGAACATATGCTTTCAACATGGCAATGTTGGTTTTACTGCATTAAGGAAACATTTTTTAGGTACTTATTTTATTATATTTAAATATTAATCAATTTATTTAATTTTATATTTGATATTATTAGCAGTAATTAGAAAAAATTACTCTTAATGAATAATAATTAGTTGTAATTCACAAAACATGTTGTAATTGAGATGATTTACAGGTAATTGTTTAATAATTGTTAATGATCAAAATTATTATTAAATTCATGTTGATAATTACATAAAATTAAAAATAACTATAAAATTTTACCATGTATAGTTAAATAATTAATAATAATATTTGTAATTTAAAATAATCAGTGGTGATTAGAACTAAATATTGGCTACTACAAAAAAATAATTGCGATAAGAAAACATTAGCGGTGATTAGAGAGAAATTGCGATAATTGGAAAAAAAGTTATTCTGATTAAAAAAAATTATTGGAAATTATAAAAAAATTAATGATAATTTAAAAAACTTAGTCTTGATTACAAAATATTTTTGGTAATTTGAAAAAATTAGTCATAATTTGAAAAACAAAAATTTATATTCATTGAAAATTATTTGTTGTTTGAGAAATTTATCTAATATTAGAAAACTTAAATGATAATATGAAAAAATTAAGATCAATTAGAAAAATAATAGTACGTAGAAAATAGTGGTATCTAGGAAAATTATCGATAATTAGTAATAAATAGCTATAGATGGATTCAATTAGCGGTTTTTGATAGAAAATTTTGTATATGGATAAAAATATCAGTAATTGGACACAAAATATGTGGTTTGAAAAAATTAGTAGGAATTGGAAAAAACTATATGTTATTGGAAAACATTACTAATAATTTGGATAAAATATTCCAGTAATATGGAACATTTTCATTAATTAGAATAACATTTCCGCAATAGGAACTAATTTAGAGTAATAGGGAAAAACAATTGTAATTATAAAAAATTATCTATATTTGAAAATAATTTGACGTTAGGGGAAATTAATTTCAATAATAGAAAAAAAATTGTGATAATAGGAAATAATTTTTAATAATAGGAAATAATTAGCAAAAATTGGAAATAATTACTGGTATTTATTATTAATTTTCGGTAATTAGTAACATTTGTCGGTAATTGGAAATAATTATCCGTAATTGTGAATAAATAGTGATAATTGTAAATAATAAGCTATAATTGATTATAATTGGGGGTATTTGATAATAATTAGGGGTAGTTTTAAATAATTCGATATAATTGGTAATAATTAGTGGTAATTGATATTAATTATTGTTAATTAGTAATAAATATTCATAATTCGTAATAATTCGTGGTAATTTGTAATAATTAGTTTTAATTGTTAACAATTAATATAATAGGATGTAATTAGCCATAAATTTTAATTATTATTGGTAATTAGAAATAAAAAGTTATAATTGGAAATAATTATCAGTAATTGGTTATAATTAGTTGAAATTAGAAATAATTAATGAAATTTGTTTGATTTTGCAGTATTATGAATTAATTTGTTGTATTTTTAAATAATTAACCATAATTGGAATTAATTAGGGTGAATTCATAAAAAAATAACTGTAATTGTAAATATTTTGTTCTAATTGTAAATATTGAGCGATAACTAGTATATAATTTAGGACCATTTTTAATAAATAGTGACAATTTCTAATAATAAGGTGTAATAGGAAATAATTATCTGTAATTCAAAATAATTAGGGGAATTTGGAAAAAACTAGTAGCATTTTTTAATAATATTTGGAAGTCGATAATAGTTAGAGGTAATTGGTAATAATTAATAGTATGTGTTATTAAATAATGGTAATAGGAACCAATTATTGTATTGTGTAATAAATAGTCATAATTGGAAATAATTAATTGAAATTGGAAATAATTAGGTGAAATTAGTAATAATCACTGATAATTAATTATAATCAACAGTAATTGGTAATAGTTAACTAGAATTGTTATTAATTAGTGAAAATTGGTAATAAATTGAGATAATTGATAATAATTATCCATAACAGATAGTGCTACACAATAATTATTATATTCCACATTTTTTTAGTTACAAATAATTTTTGAAAATTCATTACAATTTTTATTAATTTTGAATTTTTCTATTTTCTAATTGTTTTTAAAGAGGTCTTCTATCAGATTATTGGGATAAAATTAAAAAACAGTTTTGAATAATATGGATCTTGGATGTATAAAAAATTTATTATGAGATCATAATTACATAAGTCATTGAAGAAATACAACCAATTCTGGTATAATTCATGTATATATTTATGGTGTTAACACTTTTTTATCATTTTCATCATTAAAATTATATTTTTTCCCAAATATAAAATTATGTGTACATATAAAAATGTGGTCCAAGGCGATTTCAAATAGTTGAAAGCAATGGGGATCATATATTACATTTTGGTATTTGAATATTTTAATTTTTCTAGTAATAAAATGTTGAATGCTATTTATGAGAAACTAAAAAAAAATTTAAAGATATATCATAATTTCAATATTAATTACATGAGTCATTTATTGTGGTACTTTTTTGTGGTAGTTTTTTATCTTTTTATGTGCTCATGGAGATTCGTCATCAACATCTTTAGAGTTTGAGTATATGTTTCATTCTCATAATGTGGTTATAGAGACCATTTGTAGGGGGAAGGGAGAGCTTCTTTAAAACCTCCATACAGAGGAGGAGGAGTATAATCTATTGAAGGAGAAACATAATGAGTAGATGATTGAGTGAATGTGATTATTGACACAAGGTATAGGGATATTGTTCCCTTCATTTGGTCTTTTGGATGAGCCACCACATCCAGAGTGATTGGTCTATTTTTTGAAAAATATAATATTATAATATTTCAGTGAACATATTATGTATAATATTATTATTAATTTATATTTATTAAGATTTATAGATTTGGTTTTTTATCTTTTATTCTTGTTTTTTTATTTTTTTATTTTTTTATTTTTTTCGAATTTTAGAAATTGTTAAAAAAATTATTATTAGTGACAAAATACAGATTTCATCATAAAATGTTTTTTACTATGAAATTATTACTCCATTGAATAATTTTTTTGATGTTGGAAAAATAATTCAATCATAAATTTTTATGGTAATATATTCGATGACCAAATTTTTTTGATATCTCCATGTATCATCGATATTTTTTTAATAATGTTATATCACAAACAATATCATGTTCGATGACATTTTAATCACAAGATAATTGTGATGGGTACCTTTAATAATTTTCAATTTATAATGGGTTTTCATTACAATTATCTTTTAAAATAATTATTATCGAGTTGGCTATGAATTTTTTAATTTTTAAAAAAATGGATATTAATATCTTATGTGTTTTGAAAGGGGATTTTTCCACATGTGTATATTATTATATACCACTCGATCTTTTCTTACATAACCATGATTTATTTTGAAATATTTCATTATTATAAATTATTTTACAATAAATGTTTTAAATGTCTCCTAAAAACATCATGAATATGATTTTTTATGTTAAATTTAGTATGTTTTTTAAAACTAAGTTTCAAATGTTTTATGACAATTATTTTAATGAATCACTTAAATATTCCTCCATAATTTTCAAAATATAGTTATTTACTAGAAACAAATAATTTCCAAGAAATTACACTTATTCCTCCATCACATAATGATTTATTTTCAATACCATATTTTGGACACATTGACTTATTCTCAGTTCAATCACTTCCTTATAAATACGATATCTATCACTCTCTATATCCCATTTCACTATATTTATTTCATTTTTATTAATTTTATTTATTATTATAGATGTATTCTAATTATTTTCTAGTATTGACCTACTATATAACATTTACTCTATATGGTGTAAAAGAATTATGACTCATATTGGGGGTTTTTTCTATAGAGGATACCTAACTTATTGGTATAAGAAATAATTTTTTCCATATTATTTTTTGTTCTATAACTTACTTTTAGGGCAGGTTCATAATGTACAATAGAATTTATTAACATTATATAAACTTCTTTACCAAATACGGATGGTTATTGATTATTAATTCTTCTTCATTATATAAGGTTTATTCAATATTTTTAAATTTTTACTCCATTGGACTTTTTATGTGAAAAAATAGGTTAAAATATTCTCTTAATATTTTAGTATGTCCCATAAGAAAAACAATATTTTTTAATTTGTGTAAGTTTTTCCATTTATTTTTGAGGATATAGATCAATGAATTTATGTTATGTTTAATATGTCTTTCATTATGTATTACTTTTTGAGGAAATGATTTATTTATGACCAATTTTGTTTATATGTTTCCTAGGATCATATTTCCAAATCATTTAGTTATCTATATGAAACTATTTGACATAATTTTTTCCTTCCATACTATTCAGTATGTGTTTATTATATGATAACTTAAAATCTATTCTACCCCTTACTAAGCATTTCAGATCGACTTTTTTATCATTATACTCCCCCAAGTTATAATGAATAAAATGACATATGATATGTTTAACATAATATAATGTCTGGATAATTTTATTGGATATGTTTTACACTTATTTTAGAATAATAAAATATAGATATATTTGAAAAATATCATTTGTATGGGAATGTTTTTTTTTTGGTTTTTTTTTTCTAAAACTATAAACATAAAAGGTCATGGGAATTTTAGTGACTACGGAATTTTTATAGAAATTTTAATTGTTGAATATTATGTTTGTGTTGTATGAGTAGGTTTCAAAGCCATTATCTATGGAATATATTTTTATGATTGTATCCAGGGTTATGTTCTTGGGTTTTCGCTAGAATGACTCTATTAGCATTTTCATCAATTGGTCAGTTATAATAGGATAAAGCATATTTATAAATTTTCTAAAATAAATTTTGAAATTATAAAAAAATCTTTACTAAACTATGATACATGTGTTAAAGAATAAATAAAAAATTATAAATTTCTTCTAGACATAAAAATTATAATTTTACATGAAATTTAAATTTATTAATTATTTATGTACAAAAGGAAAATCATAGGTATATGTTCAGAAATTATAAATAATAATGCCAGTTTATTGAAGAATATCTCAAAATAACCACATCACATATCTTCAATTTACATCATTTAATGATTATATAACCATTAACTCACATATGTAAATCAGTTAAATATATTTTTTGTTGTAATAATTATTGTGAAAAGTTAAAAAAACTTCTAATTGTGGTGTTCTATCCCATCCAAGAAACATGTCACATAACAACAACCTCATTTGAATGATCTCACTATACCCATCAAAGGAATGGATATGGAGCCCAGAGATTATCCAATTAATAGTTCCTCTAATATAAAACACAATTAGTGTTGTGTTCAGTTGGATTTACACATGTGATATTTCCCCCACATGTCTCCACTCATTTTTATTGGAATGAAAACCATGGAATTACTTGTATGTATAATTTTATGGAATTAATTTTACTAATTTATACTGCAATGGAGTTAGTTTGGTAATCAATAAGGTATAAAAATCGACATACATTAACATGTGAGAGCTGGGTATGTGGGTGGACTTTCATTTTATGTGGTGGGTTTTCCAGTTTCCATGGTCATTCATATAATTAATTGAATAGTTGAGGTTGTATATAATCTCTAGATCTAATGATGAACACATACAGATATCATGTGAAATAAGAAAATTTATCAGTTAAAATAAATCATTTTAATTAGAGGATAATGGAGGGATGTAGTGGTGGCCTATTCCCAATCCATCATAATGACAAAAACCTCTTGATAGAGTTTGACTTCTATGTGAGTGAATATTGATAATGGGGATATAACTGAAAATAATATTCCTTTATCTACAAAAAAGATGACATTTTTATACTACATGTTCAATGAAACAATATTTTCATTAATAAAAAAACATATTTTTGATGAAAATTCATAAAAAACACAATTAATTCCCCAAGGACTATATAGGTTTAGTGACTATGTGAATTTGATAAAAAATATTCTTAATAAATGAACTAACATTAACATCTCACATACGGATCATCTCACATAGTAATCTTTTTAAAAATACCCTATATAAAACCATTCTTCATAGAATTTGTTAAGGTAACATATGAAAGATTGTGCATAGAAGCTCTGTAAGGTTAGATAAAATAAATATAAATCCCTGATTATATGAATATATAAGATAAACATAATGTTATGTAATAATATAGATAATGTAAAAAATGTATTCCTAACGTTTCATATATCATAAACATGAGTCATGGAATAAAACATTATCATGTCAATAGATATGGTCCATAAGAGTGAGTTATCATCATAAATAAATCATGAACCACAAGATCATTTTATAAAAGTGGTTAACAAACATAAATTTATGAAACCATTTCATATTTAAAGGTTATATAACAAGGCCATCAATAGAGTGGATCGGGAATCATCACTGGTTTCTCATAGAGGATTAAGACTCACTTGTTTCCAATAGTGTTTCAAGCCCATAAAACTATTTTTCATCATTTTCTCATGAGATATAAAGTGATATATAATGCATTGAAGGGTTATATTTTTCTCACCAATAATATAATTAAATTCATAATTATGTGTAATATAATATCATAAAACATTCAACATATCATCACATTATAATTCAGGATTAGAAAATGGGTTTCATAAACATTTATCATTTCACCATAGCATAACCAATGAAAAAAATGAGTTTTATAATTTTTTCATCAATATATTCATTAACCAGTCAGATAAATAATAATGATTTTATCATTCAATATATCTATAATAAATAAATTTGAACATCGAAGTATGGCATCTTATATGGAAAATTAATTTCAAAGATCACATATAACTTTTTTTATAGAAAATATACTTTATAATATTTTTTAAAAAATATATATAATTTTCAAAAATAAGTCATTGATGATAACCATGGATAAATATAAAGGAATATTAAGAAAAATTATTGGTCATTAGGGAGGAATATTCAACACATGTCGTATGCGTTAAAACAAATATTACATCTTCAATTTTGTTAAAATTGTACAAAGAGACTTGTAAAAACATTATAATAAGAATCGTTTTAAATAACATTGTAAAAATTCTAAAATGTGAAAAATTATGTTGAAAACATTCTGGATAATTTTTAAAACTTTTTTGAAAAATAAAATTAAAAAATAATGTTTCGGATGAATATTTATTTTCGACTAAAGAGGGAAATAGAGACAATTTTCCAAAAAAAATTATTTTGTAGTATTTCCAACATAACGGGATAAAAATTAATTTAAAACATGTATTATCAATAAATAACCAATTATAACATAAAATTTATGAGAATTATTGATACTTATATAATCATTGAAGAATTCATCATAAATGATCTCGATAAATAATTATATTGTAACAAGAATGAATACAACATTTGGGAAATTTGAAACATAATCCCCATGAATAATAAATCAAAAAAATGGTTAAAAATTTACAATTATTTTCATGTCAATAAACATGAAAAAAAATTCATGAACTGTGTATTAACCACATAGAATAAGTAAGTTTTGAATATGGAATTTATCTCATTTAAAAAAGTTGGATGAAAATACCTTACCTTAATTATCGAATATGTTCATATACATTCTGTTCTACAAAATAATAATGAAATGTGTAATATTAAAATAATTAAGAATCATAGATATTATTATAATATCTTATATTATCCCCTAATAATTTATCCAATACCCGTTTACCAATAATTAATTTATAAAATCATCATTTTGGGGTGATATTGTTCAATTTTTGATGAGTATAATGGTTTAGTAGTTCTAGTAATTATATTTTGATCATCAAGGAATATTCTCCAGAAGTTTATGTATGACAATAATGTCATATATGTTCTTTATATACATATTTATATTCATTCTTAAATGTAAGAGATATAAATATGAAATGCACCATTCATAGAGATGGTAGGTTGTACATACACAATAATGTTGATTCCATATTTTGAATTATTGAGAAAAATAAAAGTAATTAATAATTAATATTTATAGAAACATAATGATTTAATATATATAACATATTTAAATTTAAAAAATCATTATGTCCTTCAATGAAAAGAATTATTTATAACAAATCACATAACTTAGAGAGGCGGTAGTTCGTCGTACACATTAGTTACATTTCTGTTTCCAAAAAAGAGTGGAATGTAAAAAAGGGTATCATGATATTATATTTACATAAGTGAGAATATATATAAAATATCATAAAAATATATTGAATCATTTTTTATACTAAACTGTGAGTGTTGGTGAAGAAAAACGAATTATGTTGGTTCGTGACGTGATAGTCCATTGTACACGTAATCAACAGTTTCATTCCCCATTAATAGGAAATTACTATGGATTTTGGTCATTAAATTAATATGTAAAATAATAATTATATTTCTTATACTATTTTTATTATATTAAAATGGTTTAATAATAATTGTAGGAGGTAGAAGAGGAAATAATATGAAAACCCAATGTTAAAAAATATACCCCTTCTTCAGGGAACTCCTTTAGAATTGCACATAAATCCTTCTTATGAGAGAATCATAATAAAACTAAGTCCATTATGAAGTTAGGAGTGGGATTGGTTATGTAATTTATGATCCAAAAGGATCTTGGGGAGTAATTTATTGGGGATGATATTTCCTTTTATAAATGGGGAAGGAAACCCACTATGACACTGCATGGAAGTTTCCATAATGAATATGAAATAATAAAGCATTTTCCATTACATAATCTTAAAAATAGCCCTATATTAGATATTAGGATGTAAAATATGAAAATATATCTAGTTAATAGGATTTATAATTATTTTTATTCATTAATAACACTTAACTTATTTTTTTTATCCTTATCGGTAATCAAATTTTTATCTTAATTGCGTTATATAACTTTTTTTTATTTTTTTTAATCATTATAGAAAAAAATTTGATTTTATCATATAATATAAATTATAACGATATAAATATGGAATTCATTTCTTCCAAAATATATTCATATAAGCATAACAATTATATTATTATTTAACCCACAGATATGAAGAAAAAAGGGTTCTCGAAAGACAAAATACTCATAAGTTCTAAAACAGTTGACACCAAAATTCAACATGAAATTTATATCAATAAGATAAATTGTATTAATAAATATATAATTGAACTAAATTTCAATTTTAAACAATCTGATAAATAATTATTTTTTAATCACTTTAAATTAAATTAGATTTATCAATAAAAATATCCATTTTTTAAAATTTATAATAAATGTATCTTTTACAAAATTTATCAAGAATTAATATAAATAAAATATTGAATTTATATTTAAAATTTTCAGTTTATTTTGTAAATTTTTTTTAAAAGATGTAAAATTCTATTTAATATTTTCTCAAAAAATGAAATATAATTATTTTTTTGAGAAAAAAATGTTTTCTAAACATATAATGAAAATAGTAAAAATTATGTAATTTTTTACCAATATGATTTCATTATATAAAACCATTATAAAAAATATTTTAAATGTTTTTATTCTTATTCATAACACCATGTTTTAATGTTAGGTTATAACAGTCTTTTTTAAATAATTTTATCTCATTGTTTGTAAAAACATGGTGTTGCATGTTATGAAATCTAAAATATGTGTTACGTGTAATGAAATATAATCTCATTGATTCAAGGAATTTATGATCAATAAAGTGTTTAATGTAATACAACATATTGAATAAATTTATTTTATTTAAAAAACCAATAATTCATAAAAACCCATAGTGTTACATTCTACCACCATAAAATTAATTTCTTCCTCAATATTCGTCACGTTCCTACAATCAATATAGGGAAATTTTTCCTTATCAAATCCTTATATTAAAAATAGCTTCATATTATTGGTTTTACTAAAATAAATCCTTGACCAGATTAAAGGTTTTCTCTATATCACATTCTCTCTCCAGCCCAAAATCTCTACCGTTTGGTCCTCATAAAAATTATCTAACTAAATTTTTATAACAACTAAGTTTATTACATGTCTATGATTATGTATGAACTTCTTATGGGGAGATACATTTACCAAATCATGATCGTGGGAGTGATTTTGTGTTAGGAGAAAATTATAAGCTATTGTACCCTCAAGGGGAATGATGTATCTAGCGTTTAACATTCCATTCTTTCTAAACATCAAAAAAAATTCTATCCGGATATCCATAGGTATAAATATTCCATATCATCAATTTCCTTATCCCACTAGTGATTTTAATTATAAATTTTGTTGACTATGAGATGCCTTGATGTGTTTTCGAATGCCTCTAACTTTATATACCATTTCTTTTACATTATAAGGCCTCAATAGCTTCTATTCTCCATCTTCATTCTATAATGATGGTGTTATACACTTCATTCCATATATTTATTTAAATAATGACATATGAATACTTGGGTAAAAGAAATTGTTGAAATAAAAATAAATAATATGAATTTTTTCATCACAATCATTTTTGAAATCCCTAGAGTAAGATCTCAACATATCTTTTACGGATTGAATTATTATGTCTGACTGAAATTCAATATAAGGATTATATATAGGGTTTAAGCATAATTTCATATGTACATCATGCTAAAAAATTCTCCAAAACATCAAGGTAAACCTTTTATCCTGATCCTATAAAATATATAGTGTTACACATAAAAATCATAACACTTCTTTAAAATATATTCTTGAAATCTGATAAAGTGAAAATCATTATCTATTTGTAATGAATTTTGATATATTTATATGTTAATCAAAGAGAACCCTTATATCATTATGGACACTAAGTGTTTTGTGGAGTCCAACCACAATGTACATGGTGATGTTTTTCCTTTTCTATTTTCGTGTATGGGTACTTATTGTAACAACGCCTTAGACTGTTTTCGTTCACCCTTAACATGTTGTCATACTAGGAAATGATATATAAATTACCCAATATCTCTCTCTAGGATATCCCATCAGAAATACTCATTGAAATCAGTATATATCTCCAAACTTATTTAATGAATAGTAAATGAATAACTATTATCTTTCTCCAATAAATCCTTCTTCATGTCAGATATGGTAGGAACAATACACAGTTCTTGAGCCTTATCATTCTATAACAATCAATGTTGAACTTCGAAACATTTATGAAATTATTATTATAATCTAAATCCTTTTCCATTCCTACATATTCTTTTGCATTGATGTAGGGATAAAAACACATTTGAGAACAATATGTCTCCCCTTCCTTCACAATTTCAATATCTCTCCATTAAAAATCTATAAATACTAGATCATTTGTGATTTTCATTATGTATAATATTACTGAATCCTTTTAGCTCAACACATCTGCCACCTTTTTTTATTTCACTTTATGGTAATGGATCAAGAAATATAAATCTTTGATCAACCATAACCATATTTTTTGGAAGTTATTCATCTCTTTCTATTGGAATATAAACATTAAACATTTATTGTCAGTATATATATCACGCCATTAAGAAAAACGTTTATTCCTCCATATTGTTAATTCCAAAATCACCAAAGGTAATTATAAATCTTGTGTTTGATAATTTTTATCATGGACCATATAATTTCATGAGACATAATATTTGACCATATCATTGTACATAAGAACCCAACAAAATTTACTATTCGATGCATCACTGTGGATTACCAACACTTAACCAAATTGTTGAAAAGTAACCATAGTTACACTGACTAATATTCCCATCAGTTCCTAGATATTATCCTAACATTCATCATCCAAATTAACATGGCTCCTTTTTGAGTAAAACTAGTTAGTGGGTTAGTATGTTGTGGAAAATTCTTGACAAGGTATTGAAAATATCCAATGAAACCAGAAAAACTATGGATCCCAATCACTATGGTTGGTCTCGTCCAACATTCAATAACATCTATTTTTGAAGGTTCCACTAAAATATCCTCACATATGATTATATATCCCAATAATGAAACTTAACAAATTGGAAATTAACAAATTGTATATTTTTTATAGAGTATTCCCTTCCTTGGCGTCCTTTTAACTACTCTCAAATGATCTTCATGTTCTTCCTTACAATTTGAGTATTTTAGATTATAATATATGAAGACTACCTCAATCTTATCAAGCTAATGTATAAATAATATATTGATTATTTCCATGAATATAGAAATGGAATTTGTAAGTCCAAATGGTATAACTATAAATTCATAAGGTTTATACCTCACAAAGAAGGATATTGTGTGTATGCCTTCACATTTAACCCTCAACTGATATTATCTATATAGAATATAAATCATGAAAAATTATTGAGCTAATTAAAATTGATTGAACAAATAATTGATATAGATATATAATACTTTTTCTTCATAGCTTTCTCATTTTGTTATCTATAATAAATGGAAATATGTATTGACCCATATTGCTTGTTAACAAACAGAACATGTGCAGCCCATGGTGACATTATATAGTGTGTTAAATTCTTATCAACATTCTATCATAGTTTCTTATATAATTATTGAAACTAAATCATGGCCATTATATATTGAGTCTCTAAACAAGTGTAAGACCTCGTAAAATTTCTTTGGGGAACTCTATATCATGACTTAGAGGAAGACCAAGATATTATTCCTAAAATAAATCAACAATATCCTAAAAAGTAGACTTTTATTTGATGTTGAGTTTCCCCTTGACCATCTAAGACAAATATCCTTCATGGATTGAAATTAAACACAAAATATATAATTAATTTCCATTAGTTGTTTTAACCCATCCTTAGTGTAATCATTTATAATGTGTTCATTTGGAATATGAAATGGGACTTCCATTCCTGAGTAATTAATATTGGCTTCATATAAAAAAATAATATCCATTCATAATATCACAGTGAATTCAACTAAATGGAGAATCATAATAATTTTAGTAATCGCATTCTAATGAAAATCAATTGGATATGGACTATATACTTATGTTGTGATAATCCTACCATTTTGAGACTTCAAAACTACAAAAATATCTATTCATTAGGTTGAATTTAATAAAATTTGAATATTCCTTAGATATAATGAAGAGGTTAGATAGAGAATAAAATAACCAATTTTCTTTTCTAGAGAGTATGATGAGTGTACTATTCAGTTTCACATTCTTAGAACCCTAATTTGTAGTTGTGAACAAATGAGATTTTCTTTTTTTGACAGGATTATGATGTTATTAAAACTAATCACCAAAAACTCTCCAATTCAGGAATTGGTTATCATAATACTAATATTCATAACTATTTATTAATTGGACTATGGGTGGTGAATTAGTAATTTTCCTATTATTATCTTTCACATATACTATCCATTTTATCACACTTCATCTTTCATGGGAATTATAACCCACCCTAACATATTTGAATTCTCTCCCAATCCCATTCATGAAATTACCTTGATTATTCCTCCAAAATGATTCACATAACAATTGATGGAATTTATTTCTACAATAATTCTACAATATGATGTATTCGAGTAATCATGAGGCTGGATGTTCCATTTCTTGTCCAATTCATGGGAATGTTGGTAATCTCAAATTTCATTTTCTACCATGTCTGCACAAAAGAATATTTCTTGATAGATAATAATGTATCTTAAGGATATGGTATTTTGGAGACTCAGTTTTACGCCACTAATGAATCAAACAATTTTTCTTTCATGCATGATGATTATACTAGAAGTGTACCTTGAAATCTATGTAAAATTAACACCATATGTATCAATTGATTCATTATCCTTCTAATTATGCTCGGTTAATTCCTTCTCTGTAATTTTACACATAATACAAGGGAAGTAATTATTGAAAATTAACCTCATAAACTCACCATGTTTCATGGATTTCATTTATTCCTCTTCACACGTATTTATAATAAGGTTCCAACATTGATCCACAAAACCTTCTAAATGAGGAAAAACAAGGAAAAAATTTCATATTCCTTACTATGAAGATCATAAAATATCTTCTCAATGTTGTTAATCCATTATTAAACTACTACTAGATCATAAGAACAGATAAAAGAAGTTTAATTTTTTCTCGTGATGAATACAACAGAATGTATTTCCCACCATTGATCTTTTGGAATCACTTTAATTTACATTGATTGAAAAAATTTAGTGAGAATAGTAAGAGAATTATATATTCAAACTCCCATTAAATTTGGTTTCATTTTTGGAAGATAATTTTTTTATCTATTGCATTAATTATTTTCTTGGTTCCATTATGTTCCATCCATTGACTTAAACCTAAAATCAATGTTTGAGAAACACGAATCACAGTGTGAAATCATATAATCATGAAAATTTAATTATAGGATATCTAAATCGTGAAACCCTCACTTTAATATATGACAAATTATGTTTAACCTATGTCATCCATGATTATTATCTATTAAAATCATTCCTAATGGTTCATCTGGAAAATAAATATTAATCAAATATTATCCCCTATGAGTGACTAAACTGATGCATAGTAAGGGCCATTTTGTGTATGAGGTCACAATTGATTCAAGCCACACACACTGTTTTTTGAGTTATTAGGCCTACGTTATTCTATAGAATGACTATAAATACTTGTAGTATCTCAATAGGGACGTATTTCTATTAAAAATATATAATCTATTACTTACCAAAACTTTTGGAAGTTTACCTATACATAGACATATCTCAATTTTTTTCACTGATGTCTTCTACTCATAATTTCCAGTGATTGGATAAATCATTCCTATGATACCAACTGTCATGATCCAGGATTTTCATGTATAAATATCATATTTCTTAGAATAATATTCTTTACATTACACAATACATTCCCAAGGACTATATAGGATTATTTTCATCTGAGACCTAACAATATTATTATTTCATGAAAGATCATTAACTTCTCCCATAAATTTATTCCCATATATTACAATTCATAAACATACACTGTATAAAACCGTTATTTACAATATGGGTAAAGGAACTACAATAAATGCTGAGTTCATATTCTTACTAAGGATAAATAATAGAGATATCAATTTATGATTTAATCATGAACATAGAATACAATGTTCACACACAACTTATAACATATTATAAAAATGACTCATGGCATAAAATAATATCATTTCAAAAGACATGGGATATAATATTGAAAAATAATAACAAATTATTCATGAACCATAATATCATGTGAATGTGGAAGCAACCTATATATAGAAAACCATTTTTTATATCAAGGATAACAACCAAGACCATCAACTTAGTGGGTCAGGTATCGTTGCATGTTTCCCATATTGGATCAAGAGACACCTATTTACCATAGTGTATAAATCCCATCAACTTGCATCCAATCATTATCTCATGATGTATAAAAATTTTATCCAAAGCATTGGAGGTAGATATAGGTCTCTCCAATTTTATAATGTAAACCACACTTATCTATGGAAAAACATCATAAAAATTCATCTTATCATCACATCATTATAAGTTAAAATCAAAACAAGTTTCATAAATATATCACCAATTCACTATATAATAAGACAGAAAAATAAATGGGATTAATAAAAGTTCCGTCAACATAATAATTCACCTTATAGAGAAATAATGAGGTTGGTATATTTGAATAATATCTATAGTAAAGAATAATTAATATTTAATGATGTTATCTTGGGTGGACAATTATTTTGAAAGATAACATGGAAAATTTATTGAAAAATTTTCATTTACACATTTAAAAGAAAATTTTAAAAATATAAGAAATTATTGAAATCCTTTTTTAAATCACCTTCAAAACATATGAAACAATATTTCATGTAATTATTTGTCACGATGATAAAAAATTCCATACATGTCATATGTTTTCAATCAATTATTCCTTTTACAGTATTGGAAAGAAATTCAAAGGGTCCTTGTTTAAAAAAATACGATAATATTCATTTTAAACCCCATCTTAAAAAGTAAATGATGAGTAAAAATTACATTAAAAACTATTTTGATACCATAAAATACGTTTTTTAGAAAATTTTGGTAAAACATTACCATGGATGAAAATTGTTTTTTGAATAGAGTGATAAATAAAGTTGACTTTTTTAAAAAATTATTTTTGAATAATTAGTACATAAAGGGAGGAAAATGAAATAAAAAATGCATTTTAAAGAAATAACCAAAGGATAATAAAATTCATGATAAATCCAATGATGTATATAATCATTGGAAACATAATCATTAATGATTATGCTAAATAATGAGATTGTAATATAACACGTTGAACACTTTGGTAACTTTTGAAATGTAATCCCTAGGAAATAGAGATCATAAAATAGATACTACATTCCAATAATTTTTTGGAGAATCATATTTAAATAAATTCCTCGATAGTATATTAACCAAATAAAATATATAAGTGGTCAATATGGCATGTATCTCATGGATACAAAAGTGAGGAAAAAATGTCTAACTTTAATTATTGAATTCCATTGTAAATATTTGAACCTACTCTGTAATAAATATTGTATTATTAATCATATATAATATAACCATAATAACTATAATAACATCATATATGAATTCATTATAGATATTAGAATCCCATTTATTAATTTTTTCTTTAGAAAATTGTCATATCTGAGTGTTAACTATTTCCTTTTTCCTGAGAGTTATTTATTAGTAGTTTCATTACTTATACATTGATCATAATTCAATAGTTTCTAAGAGATTAAATATTACACTAATGTCGTATATTTTCATTATATAAAAATTTATATTCATTCATAATTTTTTTTACATAGATGAAATACACCCTTCATAGATATAATAAGTCGTACATACACATGAACCCTCTTTCCGTCATTCAACATATTAAAGAAGAAACAAATTCTTTATTTATTAAAATTTATTGAAACATAAATATTATATATATATTTATATCATAAATATTTATTAACATAATATTTATTACCTTCAATGTAAAGGATCAGTGAGAACAAAACACACTACATCACAAGGTGGTAGTATGTTGTACAAATGGTAGATGTTATCATACCACCATAGAATGGAAAGTAATAAAAGAGTAAATGCAAAACTATATTTTAAAAACTAAAATTATGTTAAAAATATAATATATTTATAATTAATCATTTAATATACTAAACAATGAGTGGTTATGATGGAAAATGAATTGTGTATGTTCAGAAGGTGGCAGTTTGTTATACGCATAATGAATGACTTCGCATCCCATTTGAGGGAAGCATATAATGATATCGGACATTCAATTAATATAAAAAAATCAATATATGGATGATCTTTATTTTATTATATGATATTTTTTTATTAATAATTTATATAGGTGGAATAATAAATTAAATGAAAACACATAGTCAAGGAATATTACTCATCTTCAGGTAAATCCATTAGGTTTACACATAATGACTTAACGGTAGACATTACTAATAAAAATAAGACATGTACAATGTGAGGAGGGAAGCCAGTGAGAGGTTTGGGAAGTTCAAGGTTGATCCTAAAAGATATCAGAGTGTGTAGTGAATAAGGGAGGATAGTTTATTTTATAACAAGGTAAAGGAAACCAATTGAAAACTACATTGAAATTTCCATAATGAACCCAAATTGGTAAATCCATTCCCATTCCTAATGTATCCATATAAAAAAATATTTGAACATTGGAAGTATAACATGGAAATATATATATATATATAATAAGATCTATGAATCTTTTTTGTCAGTTTTACCCCTTATCATTTTTTATTTAAATCTTAGTAAACCTTATTTCACCTTAATTGTGGTAATTAATATTTTACTATTATCACTATTCATTACTGTAAAAAATTTAATTTTAATTTTTCAATAATTTTAATTATATTGAATCCAAAAATGGAATCCATTTTTCAAAATTTAATTCACATAAGTGGAAGATTACCTTTTAATATTAATCCTGGTGATGTAATGATAAACATGTTTTCCAATGAGAAAATGTGTATAAGTTTAGAATTTTTTAAAATAAAGATTCAATATGAAATTGATTCTAAGGACCAAAATTATATTAATCAATATATAAATTAATTAAAGATAATTTTAACACCAGATGATTTTTTTAAAATTCATTATAAAAAATTAAAACTCTTAATAAAAACTTTTATTATCACTCTTCATAAAAAATGTATATTTATAGAAAATTTTCAATAATTCACTTAATGATTATTTTTACTTGATTATTTTAATATAAAACAATTATACTAAATATTTTTTAAAAAAATTAATCATATTCATACGTCTATTTTTAACAGCTTTATTGTAACATTATTATTTAAATTATAATATTAATAATATGTCACGTTTGGTAAAACTCGGTGTCACATGTAACATGATCCAAACATGATGTTCTGTGTAATTAAATCAAAAATCAGTATTTTTTATAATGTAAGATAAAAATTGTATTGTGTGTAGTGGAAGTTATATATGAAATTTAATTTATTTTGAAAACATATTCATAATAATATAGGGTGTTACAACTTCTAATGTCCATCAGATGAGAATTTCATAAATAATCTTACATGATATCTCTCACCTGGGTTTCTACAACTCAACAAAAATAAATTTCAAACAAAACTAATGTTTAATTTTAATATAGAGGATTTAATTTGAGAAGTATTACGTTTTGGAATCTGGTAGCACTTAAATGACATTTCATATTAAATTACTTTTCATTCAATAATAGTAATCGTGATTTTAATAAATTTAAGATGGTATCTCTAGAAGATTTTAATTTGTTATAAATAATTGTTTGATATTTTATTATTATCAGTATATAATAATTTTATAATTTATTATTATTTAAATTTATATAAAGTATTGTTTGAAACCATTGGTTAAAATTTCATTCTCCTTTATCTAATCTCTTACTTTAAATGTCCAATCACCATCCACTAATAATATATATACAAATAATCAAGTTTCTCTAGAGAATATTGATCATATGTTTATACCAAATCATTTTGTGACATAATTAATGGTTGATTGAAAATTCCACCTAAATATTTTGTCAATGGTTTTGATTATCCAAAACAAATAAAAAAAAAATTAAACTTAATTAAAAAATTATAAATTATGAATTAAAAATAGACCCCATGGGGAACTAGAAATTATACCATATATCATTTAATTAGAGGGAATTAGGTTTCTTTACAAATATTATAAATGAAATTGGAATACATATCATTTAGTTCTATAGCTACACTAGAAAAAATTATAATGTTGATTGTTGTAATGACCCAGAATTTCCATGTAAAATTAATTTTTAATTAAATAGGAATTTTACAAGTCCACAAAAATTGACGGCATGTGATTCCGAGGCCCGGTGTCCAGAATGAATTTATGAACATTTGTTCAGGTACATTTAGTAAACGTGCGAGCCGGTTTTACTGACATTTGAACTAGTGCTCAAAATTGAAATCTGAGAGCACCATCGAACTCACAGTGTCGGTATTCTCTTAATGAGACTTTCACCCCGACGTCAGTTGGCCGAGGGTGGATGTTTGATTTTTGGGTTTTTTGTGCAATTAAAAAAAATAAAATAAATACGCATTTTATTTTATTTTGTTGTAACCACCAGCTTGTGGAAGTTGGGATGTGGGGACCACCAGACCATAACCTCCCATGGTAGGTTATGGTGGTGGGGACCACCTGAGGTCTAATCCTCTTCAACTCCATCATTAATGTAGAGGATCCTCTTTAGCTTCCTCCACATTAATTGCGCCAACCCTCCTCCACATTATGTTAATCCAACAAACCACTTTAAATTATTCCAACCCTCCCCCTTTAATTAATTAATCCATCAAAATTAATTAAATGCTTCTATTCGAATTTATGCCAATTAACATAATAGATCACATAATCTATCATTTTGGGGCTACCATTTCATTTTGGTGGAATTGGGGAGAAGAGGAGCTTTGAGAGAAAATATCTCCAATGAATAATTTCTTCTCTGAATGAAGAACGCTGACCTCAACTTCGACCTTCTTCCTTGAGACATCCTCCATCAGTGGAAATCGTCAACAAAGAAGAATCACCTCCATCGAATAATGTTAATCTGACGAATGAGATCGGGATCAGAGGAGTGTGACGGGAATGACGAATGTCGACAACATCCACTTCTCTCTTCTACATCAACAATCAAACAAGGTAGGGGTTTTTTTGTGTTCTATTATTTACGGGAAGTTGTAGGGTGGTTTATTAATATTCTTCTCTCTCACATTCTTGAATTTTTTTGTTATTCAATATGGAATTATAGTCATTTTCTACCAGTCTAACATGGAGACTGCGGGCCAAAAAAACAAGGCCCATCCTCTCCGCAAACCTTGGGGTTTATTGTTGATCATAATAGAGGAAAGGATACTGACCAAGGAGGAGACATGAGAATGGCGGCCTGCAATACCGTCAGTCGTGACAAGGGCAACGACACAACGGCGCCGCCCTGCGTCCACCACCGCCACCCCATGACCTCCTCGCCGATTGTGGCCCTCGTCGTCATCTACGGCTACGCACAGCCCCACGGCCGAAGCACCGCCCTCAGGTCGGACAGCCACCCCATGGTCGGACCCCCCCCCCCCACGGCTGGACTATCGCACTACGGTTGGACCGCCGCCCTGTTTCTGGACCGCCGCCCCATGGCTGGACCACCGACCCACGGCCGGACAGCCCTCCTACGTCTGGACTGTCGCCCCATGGCCAGACTTCCATCCTGTGGCTGTTCTACCCTGCGGACGATCCGCCCCATGTCTGATCTGTCCCGCGGTCGTGCCACCCCGCGGTCTTGTGCCGCCCACGGCCATGCCGCCCTGCAACCAAACGGTACCCCTCAGTCGAGCCACCCTCACAACACCCTCGCGGGCCGGGCCGGACCCAACTGGATGGGAAACCCAGTAGGCCAGGCTGGACCTAGCAGGTTAGGCCGAGTCGACCCAAACTGGGTCCGCCCAGGTTGGATCGGGATGGGACGGTGCGACCGGGTCGGATCGGACCTGGGCCCACTATGACCCATTTACCATTTTTGGCCATAACTTTGGAAGTAGACGTCCGTTTGAAAAACCGTAAGAAGCGTTGGGAACCATGGAGCGTGACGATCCCTTTAATTGATACCCCACTTAGATTTGGATTGAGATGGGGTATGGTCTAGTTGGATCGAGCACGAACCCAATATCCCCCCCCCCCACCCGGACAAAATGGCTAATAACTCACAAACCGGGAGACCGATTGACGCATCATATGTTGCGTTGAGACCCATATGGCGTGACATACATTTGAGATACTTCTTCATGGAACTTCATGGCAGTTGGAGTATCGACCAGTAGCTTGTGGAGTGGATAATCCTAGAGACGAGCGAGCATTGTGCGAGAACCCAGTAGCTGGATGAGACTTGTCAACTGTTGATCGTTTTGACTCGGAGGGACTCGACTGGAACATTGGGGAGCACCTTGGTGATGTGGCATACCTACATTGTGGAGTGCTTTGGTGATGTGATAGTTCCATGGTACTCGACTTGAGGAGTACCTCAGCAGGCCACGGGGGGGAGCGCCTGTAACACCCCGAGCTTCCAGGATACGCTTCTCATTTAATAATGCAATAGCTTGCATGGTACGCAAGTTCGAGTTCTAATACACCGCGACTAATCAAAGTAGTCGTTATGAATAGTAATAACCACTTTTTAAAATTATAGAAATTTTATATTTCAAAATGGACTTCATTTTTGTATTCGTAATATCGAAATTATCCTAAGTTTAATTTTTTGCAACTTTCTGAGAACTTCCAATATTTTATGAATAGTGATAAATACTTAAAACAACTTTTTTAATCAAAATAATTTATTATGATAAATTATACTATTTATTGGTTTCAAAGTATAATTAAAATATATTTTTACCATTTTATCCAATGGTGGTCATTAGAATTAATTTAACATTGAAATTGGACATAAACAATTGCCAATCTTTTGATATAAATTATTTCTTAAAAACACGCTATTTGTTGTGACAGCGGGAATTGATTATAAAATTAATTAATGCAACTTATATGTTTGGAATTTTGTAAAATAGACATCATTTTTGAATTCGTAATATCAATTATAGCTTAGGGTGAAATTTTGGCATTGTTCTGAAAAACATCAATTTTTGATGAATAGTGAAACCACTAAGTGGTAGTTAAATAACTGATTTTTCGTTTAAATGAAAAATTACCACTTCTGTGATTTGATTTTCAAAAATCCGACATACATGGTTGTCATTAAGAAGTAAAATGTGGTTCAATGAGATTAAAATAATTTTTGGTGAATAGTAACTTTTAAGTTCTTAATCGCGATTAGAGGTAATTAGTGTAGTTTAAGGTAAAAATAATGTTTTAATAATATGAGATGAGCTTGACACTTGTCCTACTCCTATTGGATGAGTCATGGCCGACCAAGACAACCCATGGGTCAACTTGGGGACCCCATGGAGCCACTTTGGTTGGAAAATTACATTAATATATATTTATTTAATGTTAAAATTAAATTGACACAAACATGAGTTATTTTACTAAAACAGTTTTTAAGTGAGGTTAAACAAGTCCAAATTTTGACTATAAATATTCATTAGAAAGCTAAAACGATTTCCGACATCATAGTATTTTTTTTATAATTTTTAGACATTAAATAAATTAAATTATTTATGACATCATTATGATGCAGCGATGACCTCATTATTTAACGATTTAAATAAAATGAGAAGATAATGCAAAATCTAAGTCTTACACTTGTCCAAAGCCTATTGGATGAGGAGATTTCGAAACATTATCACCTTAGACTCGAATTATATAAGTTTGGGACCATTAGAATCCGAAAAGCATTGTGAAATAATGTAACATTTCAATCATTCCAAAAGTGCCCCTCCTCTCCACTTATAAAAGGCCCCCACCACTCCCACCTTATTCACACCATTAAGCCATTTGGCTCAGCCAACCTCTGCCCAAATACTCTCCCAACATACCTCACTTAATCCTAGAAGCCTCAATTTGGGCAGAATGATTCCCAAGGAAGCCTTTGGCTCAAATAAAAAAGAGTTACCCGATTTTGAGGTAATGTCTTCTCTAATGTTGTTTTGTTTTATTTTTCTTCTCCAACCCCATAAACTCTTTTTATTCATTTCTTTTGTAACAACACCAGTATCCTCAATATACTAGGATGTTGTTATAAGAAGGATTCGAGCTACACTTACACACACCTACATCTAATGGTTAAAGAACATACGGTTTCTGTGGATGGCGAATTTCTGCCTCACGAAACGATGATTGTTCAACACTCATATAACACCTTCAAAGGTGGCCATTAAGATGTAACTATTTTTATATATGATATATAATATGTTTATGTTTTACTTATTCTTCTGTATTTCTCATTTATGACATACTTTTTGATTTCCATTATGGGTAAAACGCGATAATTTCATTTTAGGAAGTGCGGACTACCGCCCCCTCAAAGTGATTTGAAACGTTAATGCCATATATGGGATGTATAAAGGATGGAGTAAATGGTATTATGCACTATATTATACTGGAATTATATTATACATTTATATCATTATGATTTTGTTCCATTAAATATGAAATTGAAATGAATGTAGCGTTCATGCGTACGTACGACTTACCGTCTCCATGAACGGTGCATTTCATTTCTTACCTCTAAATGTTACGTAATATTATAAATGAATGTATATACTGGATATATAAGATATATATGACATATAAATCATGAATATAATTCTGGAGATAATGGATATTCTACAACATAAACAACTTGTAATTATAAGAAGTTTATTGTTGACTCAAGTACCAAAGATCGACAAAACAACCGTTATTAACATAAATAATTACATAATGTTCATATCATTGTAATAAGTGATATAATAAGGATAATGAAATTGAAAATGGTTCTTAATAAGGTATATATTAACTCTAGTTTATTATTCAGGAGGTTAAAGAACGGTTGAGTCAAGTCAGACACGATGTAAGTGAATTTCTTAACCCAAATTCCATTCTTTGGGTTAATCTCCTACTTTCAAATTATGTCATGATATTATTATGTCCTATTTTTTATTTTTACTTTCTTTATGTGTACCTATAGTGAATACACATAATAGATCTATTTTATTTTAAAAATGATCTTTTAAGGACTTCGTCTCAATCTCCTTTCATTGAGGCATATTTGGTTTTATACACAACTTTCTTTTATACGGTGTATAAACCCCTTTGACTTTTACGTTTATTCAAAAGGAATATTTTTTATAGGAAGCGTTTTACTAAACGACAAAAAGGGAATGTTTTTATTTCTATACTTATGCGGCGACAACGACTTCTCCGCTGCCGTGACCATTATTTGAGTTTCGGCTTCCTCTACAAGCCATCATTTTTTTTAATGAAAAATAAATACAAAGTTTTAACTTGATTTTATTTTGGTATTGAAAATGGTTTTGAAAGCATTTTTATTATATCAATGTGTTGTATTGACATCTTGTGATTGAAATGTGGAAATTTTATGTTTCCTTTACGCATGTTTTATGTGATACGATTATGTTATGGTTTATGATATGTTTAAACCTATTCATATGAGGAATGCATTGGACTTAATAAGTGACGGGTGGAGCCCGCTATAGCTCCTCGATGTATCGGCAGGTCTCATGAGACAAACTAGTGTCTTGGCATGAGGCCTTGACAAAATCTTATTTGTGGTCTTGGCACGAGGCCTTGACTACGTGGTTACGATAGTCTGGCATTATGCATTCCATCATTATGAAAGTGGTTATTGATATTGCATGTGATTATTCGACCAGTAGAATATCCATGTGAATAAGTAAATGACATTATCTCATTTTACTTTTGCCATATTATGTTGAAGTTCATGTTTAAAAGGCTTTTTTTAGTTATACATTGCCTTAAATGTTAATGATTATTTATCAAAGCTTCCGCTATATTGTTATCCTTACTGAGCATCTGAGCTCACCCCTTTCAATGTTTTAATGTTTTCCAGGATTTGAAGAAGTATATTCTGAATGACCTGGAGGGATAGTGTGAGGGGATATGAAGAAAATATGTTGTTGTAGTTTTGTTTTACTTTATGATGTAATGAAATACTTATGAATGTATCTAGTGTTTCCAAGGCTACTAAACTAATCGGTCTTTCGAGACTTGATCTTTTGTGATCATGCCAATATTACGAAGTAATGCACCGACTCTGGGTAGCTGGGGTCGGGGCGTTACAGTTGGTATCAGAGGAAGCATAGTACAATCCTTGGAAGCTAGATTTAGATAAACTCTTATTAGAGCACGTAGACCTAAGATGAACTTTGAGGATTAGTATAGAAGAACTTCCTAGAATTTTGGTATTGTAGAGACGTTGTGAGTTTTCCGAGCAATACATCCCTGTCTGGATACGAGCAGGTAGAGGCGGCTCTGGCACAGATGTACCTAGGGGTAAAACCCGAAAACACCGCTTTGAGCTAGACTCGAACGGGAACTGGTGCACGACAACGGGCCTTGCTGCACTCTTGGTTACGACACTCCCGGGGGATATGCTTAGGATAATTCTCATTTTATTTACAAACCACTATGAAGGGTTATGAGTATATACTTCCTCAAAGAAAATATTTCTTTTTAAGATTATGGATTATATCCATAAATAGTTCAATTTATGTAAAGTGTTTTACAAGTATGGAATTATTTATTTTAATTCATAAACTAATATAGTTTATGCCATTGTTTAGAAATGGCGCCTAGTGGAAGGAATGGAAACCGTATCAATGCACGCACTCCGTGTAGGGATTTCCCTCCTGCTAAATATAATTATTTTGGATCTGGAGATACAACTGGTGCTGATCAACTTATTACCATACTGGGACAACTCACTCAAGTTATGAATAATAACCTTACTCGTATGGATCACCCTGATCCACAACATGGAGGATCAATGTTAGACCGCTTCATGAGGCAACAACCACCAACATTTAATGGGGGTACAAATCCGTTAGTAGCTGAGCAATGGATAAACTCCTTAGAGAAAATATTCCATGCCTTGGGGAGTAGCGAAAGGGAGAAGGTTGTCATGGCAGTTTACCGCCTCACTGGAGATGTCGATCAGTGGTGGTCGCTGATTCAAAACACAAAGGAAGATGACGACGTATAGAATATGGAATGGAGGGAGTTCAAAGAGATTTTCTTAGAAAAATACTTTCCTCGTGACCATCGAGAAGATATGGAAAGGCAAATTCTGAGTCTGAGGCAGAAGGAGGATGAGAATGTCGCAAAGTATGAGGCTAACTTTACAAGGTTAGTGAGGCATGCTGCCGATTATATATGTAACCCAAGGAGTAAGATTGATCATTTCTTTTTTGGGTTAAAACCATTTCTCCATCGAGCTTTAGTATCACAATCCTTCTCATCATACGAAGATATTGTCTCGTGTGCTATCAAGACAGAAAAGGAATTCTCTAAGTCTTATGACAACAAGGTAAAGCAAGAGAAGAAGAGAATGGTGGAACAAGATACAGATAAAGGGAAAAAGGGAAAGAAGGATTTTCCATTATGTGATAATTGTGGGAAGAATCACCCTGGTACTTGCCTAAAAGGAATGAGAGTTTGTTATAAATGTGGAGAAAAGGGTCACCAGGCTCGTGATTGCAAGGGAAAGAAAGAGACTATCAAAGTTGAATGCTACAATTTTAGAGAAATGGGTCATTATGCAAATGAATGTCCTAAGCGTCAGGGAAACTTACCTCAGAAAAGGCCAAGGGATCAAGGACAATCTTATGTTGTTACTACAGTTGAAGCAGAATAAATAATGTATTGGTACTTTTGGACTCATGGATTATATTCTGGTTATTAGAATAATGTGATATATATAAGGATTTTACTGCTATACTTGTTGATTTCAGTAAGGTTTTAATATGATGAAGGTAATTATATTTTTAGTATGTGACAATAAGAGAAACTTTACTTTGTTTGGGGAATCTGATAAATTGATTTTGGAATTAAGAGACCTTTTAGAGAAAGTCTGGATTGAGGTATTTTGGATAACTATAAAGGTTGGAGTGGATTAAGTTGATCTTTGGATAGTATTGTTTAAGGTTAAAAAAATTATGAAGATTATTTTTGAATATTATAATACTATAGTTTTAGGAAAAGGACAACCTGCAGGGTGGGGCATAACCCATCGCGTCGGACAAAGCTGCAGGAATCGAACCCACAATCCTAGTGCGACATGCCTTTATTTCCTACCACTAGCCTACAGGAAGTCCCTGGTTATTACAAAATAATTTTATTAATCTAAATGGTATGTGTTAACATTTGTAACCTTATACAATTAGGATAAGTATAATATTTTTGAGTTCTATAATCTTTTTGAGTGAAAGATGTGTTGAAGGTTTAAACTCTAATTGTCAAGCATAAATATATATATACCTATCTCTTATTCAATGAATGAATTAATTCTTAAACTTTATTAAAGGGATATTAAAACAAAAAAATGTGTTATCCTATTACCTTATGTTTTGTTGAACTGATGATATTTTAAATCAATATTGATTGAAGGCTTTGAGGCCCTCAATTTGAAAGTTGATTGTGATTGATGACCTCAATCACTCCCTACAAATATTTACGTTTTTCCTCCAATTATATGTCTCTAATTGCCACCAATTTTCTCCTTATCGAAATCATAATTTGGTGGTGACTTTTTCATTTCCCTTTCCCTCTTATTAAGGATAAATTTTATTAACCTTATTTCCGATGTGGGTTTTCCACAAAAGTATTTTCTATTTTCAACCTTTTATTTTCCAAGAAAAATTTCAAATTGCGAGGACGCAATTTATTGAAGGAGAGGAGAATGTAACACCCCGAGCTTCTAGGATACGCTTATCATTTAATAATGTAATAGCTTGCATGGTACGCAAGTTCGAGTTCTAACACACCGCGACTAATCAAAGTAGCCGTTATGAATAGTGATAACCACTTTTTAAAATTATAGAAATTTTATATTTCAAAATGGACTTCATTTTTGTATTCGTAATATCGAAATTATCCTAAGTTTAATTTTTTGCAACTTTCTGAGAACTTCCAATATTTTATGAATAGTGATAAATACTTAAAACAACTTTTTTAATCAAAATAATTTATTGTGATAAATTATACTATTTAGTGGTTTAAAATTATAATTAGAATATATTTTTACCATTTTATCCAATGGTGGTCATTAGAATTAATTTAACATTGAAATTGGACATAAACAATTGCCAATCTTTTGATATAAATTGTTTCTTAAAAACACGCTATTTGTTGTGACAGCGGGAATTGATTATAAAATTAATTAATGCAACTTATATGTTTGGAATTTTGTAAAATAGACATCATTTTTGAATTCGTAATATCAATTATAGCTTAGGGTGAAATTTTGGCATTGTTCTGAAAAACTTCAATTTTTGATGAATAGTGAAACCACTAAGTGGTAGTTAAATAACTGATTTTTCGTTTAAATGAAACATTGCCACTTCTGTGATTTGATTTTCAAAAATCCGACATACATGGTTGTCATTAATAAGTAAAATGTGGTTCAATGAGATTAAAATAATTTTTTGTGAATAGTAACTTTTAAGTTCTTAATCGCGATTAGAGGTAATTAGTGTAGTTTAAGGTAAAAATAATGTTTTAATAATATGAGATGAGCTTGACACTTGTCCTACTCCTATTGGATGAGTCATGGCCGACCAAGACAACCCATGGGTCAACTTGGGGACCCCATGGAGCCACTTTGGTTGGAGAATGACATTAATATATATTTATTTAATGTTAAAATTAAATTGACACAAACATGAGTTATTTTACTAAAACAGTTTTTAAGTGGGGTTACACAAGTCCAAATTTTGACTATAAATATTCATTAGAAATATAAAAAGATTTCCTACATCATAGTAGTTTTTTTATAATTTTTAGACATTAAATAAATTAAATTATTTTTGACATCATTATGATGCAGCGATGACCTCATTATTTAACGATTTAAATAAAATGAGAAGATAATGCAAAATCCAAGGCTTACACTTCTCCAAAGCCTATTGGATGAGGATATTTCGAAACCTTATCACCTTAGCCTCTAATTATATATGTTTGGGACCTTTATAATCCGAAAATCATTGTGAAATAATGTAACATTTCAATCTTTCCAAAAGTGCCCCTCCTCTCCACTTATAAAAGGCCCCCACCACTCCCACATTATTCACACCTTTAAGCCATTTGACTCAGCCAACCTCTGCCCAAATACTCTCCCAACATACCTCACTTACTCCTAGAAGCCTCAATTTGGGCAAAATGCTTCCCAAGGAAGCCTTTGGCTCAAATAAAAAAGAGTTACCCGATTTTGAGGTAATGTCTTCTCTAATGTTGTTTTGTTTTATTTTTCTTCTCCAACCCCCTAAACTCTTTTTATTCATTTCTTTTGTAACAACACCAGTATCCTAAATATACTAGGATGTTGTTATAAGAAGGATTCTAGCTACACTTACACACACCTACATCTAATGGTTAAAGAACATACGGTTTCTGTGGATGGCGAATTTCTGCCTCACGAAACGATGATTGTTCAACACTCATATAACACCTTCAAAGGTGGCCATTAAGATGTAACTATTTTTATATATGATATATAATATGTTTATGTTTTACTTATGCTTCTGTATTTCTCATTTATGACATACTTTATGATTTCTATTATGGGTAACACGCGATAATTTCATTTTAGGAAGTGCGGACTACCGCCCCCTCAAAGTGATTTGAATCGTTAATGCCATATGTGGGATGTATAAAGGATGGAGTAAATGGTATTATGCAAAATATTATACTGGAATTATATTATACATTTATATCATTATGATTTTGTTCCATTAAATATGAAATTGAAATGAAAGTAGCGTTCATGCGTACGTACGACTTACGGTCTCCATGAACGGTGCATTTCATTTCTTACCTCTAAATGTTACGTAATATTATAAATGAATGTATATACTGGATATATAAGATATATATGACATCTAAATCATGAATATAATTCTGGAGATAATGGATATTCTACCATATAATCAACTTGTAATTATAAGAAGTTTATTGTTGACTCAAGTACCAAAGATCGACAAAACAACCGTTATTAACTTAAATAATTACATAATGTTCATATCATTGTAATAAGTGATATAATAAGGATAATGAAATTGAAAATGGTTCTTAATAAGGTATATATTAACTCTAGATTATTCTTCAGGAGTTTAAAGAACGGTTGAGTCAAGTTAGACACGAGGTAAGGGAATTTCTTAACCCAACTTCCATTCTTTGGGTTAATCTCCTACTTTCAAATTATGTCATGATATTATTATGTCCTATTTTTTATTTTTACTTTCTTTATGTGTACCTATAGTGAATACACATAATAGATCTATTTTATTTTAAAAATGATCTTTTAAGGACTTCGTCTCAATCTCCTTTCATTGAGGCATATTTGGTTTTATACACAACTTTCTTTTATACGGTGTATAAACCCCTTTGACTTTTACGTTTATTCAAAAGGAATATTTTTTATAGGAAGCGTTTTACTAAACGACAAAAAAAGGAATGTTTTTATTTCTGTACTTATGCGGCGACAACGACTTCTCCGCTGCCGTGACCATTATTTGAGTTTCGGCTTCCTCTACAAGCCATCATTTTTTTAATGAAAAATAAATACAAAGTTTTAACTTGCTTTTATTTTGGTATTGAAAATGGTTTTGAAAGCGTTTTTATTATATCCATGTGTTGTATTGACATCTTGTGATTGAAATGTGGAAATGTTATGTTTCCTTTACGCATGTTTTATGTTATACGATTATGTTATGGTTTATGATATGTTTAAACCTATTCATATGAGGAATGCATTGGACTTAATAAGTGATGGGTGGAGCCCGCTATAGCTCCTCGATGCATCGGCAGGTCTCATGAGACAAACTAGTGTCATGGCACGAGGCCTTGACAAAATCTTATTTGTGGTCTTGGCACGAGGCCTTGACTACGTGGTTACGATAGTCTGGCATTATGCATTCCATCATTATGAAAGTGGTTATTGATATTGCATGTGATTATTCGACCAGTAGAATATCCATGTGAATAAGTAAATGACATTATCTCATTTTACTTTTGCCATATTATGTTGAAGTTCATGTTTAAAAGGCTTTTTTTAGTTATACATTCCCTTAAATGTTAATGATTATTTATCAAAGCTTCTGCTATATTGTTATCCTTACTGAGCATCTGAGCTCACCCCTTTCAATGTTTTAATGTTTTCCAGGATTTGAAGAAGTATATTATGAATGACCTGCAGGGATAGTGTGAGGGGATATGAAGACAATATGTTGTTGTAGTTTTGTTTTACTTTATTATGTAATGAAAGACTTATGAATGTATCTAGTGTTTCCAAGGCTACTAAACTAATCGGTCTTTCGAGACTTGATCTTTTGTGATCATGCCAATATTACGAAGTAATGCACCGACTCTGGGTAGCTGGGGTCGGGGCGTTACAGTGCCTCTGTATGACGCGGCCGATCCATGGTGGGGAGCGCCTTGGTGACGTGGCAGACCCAAGGTACACGATAGGAGAAGTAACTCAGCATTCTAAAGTTAGTGGGAAGCGCCTTTGTGTGACACAGCAACCCCACTGTACTAGATAGATGAGGAGTTCCCCAACTGCTGAGGTTTTATAATGTTACATGTTACTACCCATAGAATAAATCCTAGCATGAGCTGAGTTAGTACCTCTGTGTTTTCCTCATGATTGAGATGGATTATTTGATAACGTATGTATATGTATGGGTATATACGAAAGTCGGGTTATCTGTTGATTTAATACTTTGTGGTTTATCCAAGGTGGATTTTGTTAGACCTAGAGGGTCTCAGGGTCCCTACTGAGTATCATTATACTCACACCTATATAGGTTATGCCCACACCTTGTTGTATAAGATACAGACGACGAACAACACTGACTAAGGCCGGGAGTACCAGGGCTAGACGGTACCTGGAGGTGGGCCATAAGGCGTGTCTATACGTAGAAGATACGGGCGGACGTGGAGTGATGTAGAGGCTGGGAGTTCCCAGAATGAATTTTTGAACTTTTTTTGGGTACGTTCAGTAAATGTGTTTGCGAGTGTTTTTAACATTTGAACTAGTGCTCGGAATTGAAATCTGAGGGCACCATTGGACTCGCAGCTCCGATATTCTCTTAAAGAGACTTTCACATCGACGACAGTTAGTCGAGGGTGGAAGTTAGTTTTTGGGTTTTTTGTGGAGTTAATAAAATATAATAAACAAACATTTTATTTTGTGTTGTTGTAACCACCCAATTCTGGACGTTGGGAAGTGGGGACCACTAGACCTTAACCTCCCATGAGAGGTTATGGGGGTGGAGACCGCCCAAGCCTAAACTCCCATGAGAGGTTATGGTGGTGGGGACCACCCGAGTCCTAAACCACTTCATCTCCCTCAATAATGTGGCGGATCATCTTGATCTTCTTCCACATTAATTATGCCAACCCTCCTCCACATTAAATTAAGCTAACACACCACTTTAATTATGCCAACCATCCCCCTTTAATTAATTAAGACATCTAAATTTATAAAATGCTTCAATTTGAATTTATTCCAACGAACATAATATATCACATAATCTATTATTTTGGGTCCACCATTTCATTTTTGTGGAATTGGGTAGAGCAGGAGTTTTGATAGAAAAGCTCTCCAATGAAGAACTTCTTCTTCAAACGAAGAACGCCAACGAAGAAATTCTTCTCCGAACGAAGAATACCGAACTCAACTTCAACCTTCTTCCACAAGACATCCTTAATTGGTGGACATCAGAAAAAATGAAGAATCACCTCCATCAACGAACATTAATCCGAAAAACAATCTCGGGATCAGAGGCATGTGACGGGCACGATGAACGTCGACAACTTTGACTTCTGTCTTCGTCATCTACAATAAAAACAGTTAGGGGTTTGTTTGTGTATGATTATTTGCAAGAAGTTATAGGGTGGTTGATTGAAATTCTACTCTCTTACATTCTTGATAAATCATTGAAATTCATGAAGGAATTATAGCCGCATGCTAACGCTCTAACGCAGAGAGTGCGGGCGAAACAAACATGGCCCATCCTCTCTGCAAACCTTGTTTTTTATTGTTGATCACGATAGAGGAGTGACTACGAACCACTAAGGTGGAACGATAATGGTGGTTGGAAACACCACTGGTGAAATTTGATGGATCCTGAGGATTGATGACAACTTTTCAGTGAAAATTTATGGCATCATGTTTCGGTAGACACACAGTGGGGAGATCCTTGGTGACACGGCAGACCCACGATACTCGATAGGAGGAGTACCTCAGCAGTCGAAAAATAGTCAGAAGTGACTCTATGTGACGCGGTAGGACCACTGTAATCGATAGAGGAGGAGTTCTCCAGCAGCCGAGGGTTCGGAATGTCACTTGTTACTACCCCTAGAATAAATCCCGGCGTGAGATGAGTTAATACCTCTATGTTTTCCTCATGATTGAGATGGATTACTTGATAACATAGGTATTTGTATGGGTATATACCATAGTAGGGTTATCAGTTGATTTCATACTTTGTGGTTTTTCCATGGTGGATTTTGTGATACCTAGATGGTCTCAGGGTCCCTACTGTGTATAGTTATACTCACCCCTACACAGGCCATGCCCGCACCATGTTGTGTTGGATGCAGATGACGGACAACGCTGACTGAGGTTGAGAGTACCAGGACAGGACGGTACCTGGAGGGGGATCATACTGCGTGTCGGTACGCAGAGGAGACGAGCAGACGTGAAGTGCTGAGGAGGCGATCTGTACCTACCCATCAGGTAAGAATCTCGTAGGACGATCTAGTATCTGTCTTTTCACTTTCTTGAGTTGTATTTTATTTTATTTTTACTTCTACATTTATTGTTGGGCCTGATTCTGGCACCTTTTACTTTCATCACTCTTTTGGTTATACAGTATTCCTGTTTTCATGTCTTATTGTGTGCATGGTTACATTAGATTGCAGGTTATAAAGGAAATACCTTCCTAGTTTTAGGGAATACGTCTTCGGTGCTAGTCTCTAGCCCCTGGCTTATGGAAGGTGGGCTTGGGGTAGTCACGGAACGGGCCCCGTGGGACAGGTAGTGACAATTTTATTCTAGTTTAATTTTATAACCAATTAAAAAAAGAGAGTTTTTTGTAACTTTGTAACATTAAATCCAAAGGAATAATATAATAAACCCATAAGAAATTTGCATAGGAGAAATAGGGATTAATCATATAATAGTAATCAAAATCTAATATCATTTCATATTATTTATTTATTTTATTCAATCGCCGTTTAACATTTTAATAGCACTACACATATACTTTAATAAACAAATTATTTTAATACTTTCAATTATGATTTGATCAAAAGTCAATATTGGGTATACACTTACTACTAAAAATTAATAAAAATAGGAAGCAAATGATATTTATTATTTGAATTATAATGGTTATGAAATTAATTTCTTGCAATTTGTTTTAGAATGAAAAAAATTAAACAAAAACTTCTACATGAAAAAAGAGTAATGAAATATGGAATCTCTTATAAGTAACTCATGATGGAACTAACCAAGTCAATGAGATGAGAGTGTATATGTTTAGAAAAGATGATGAGAGTTTTTGTATTCATAAAACTAAATCAATTAAAGGAATGTTAATAGGATTCACTTATATTTTTAATGGTCAACAGGTTATTGGTTATACTCTTTCTATAGAGAGTTTTTCAATGGAAATATTTTATTTCATTCCAAGTAATTAGGAACCATGAGTAATTCTAATCCATAAATCTAAATTCATAAATTGTTATATATTATTTCCTAGAACAATATTTTTATACTCTAAATTCCATGTATATTCATAGGAATTAATATCAATTAAAATATCTTATTACATATCTTCTATAACTCTATGTGACATTATTGTACTAAATCCCCAGTGTATCAATCACATTGAACATGGAAATCTAGTACCCCACTATGATAATAATCATGAAAATTCTTGATGATATTCATAAATCTATTCTATAGCCATAAAATTTAACATGATGTGGAAAATAGTCTTTTGACAGTCCGGTGCGTGTACTCGTAAGTCGATGAGACTTCATCTCTTAATGTTCACACGAGTTACTCTCCAAGATAGATGATTATGAGAGAAAACCATATTGTATGAATTATACATCTCAATGATCCATTAGATATTCCTTTATATGGCCATGTATAATGGTCCATATACTTTAATATAATTATTCAATCTGGTACACTACAAATAAAATGATCCATTAAAGAAAAACTAAGGTAACAAATAAAACAACTATCGGGGAAAATAAATAATTCCAACAGATGATATGTTTTGTTGATACTTATTTTAATTACCAAAACATTTTTTTAATAACAAAAATATCAATAGATATTAACTATTTAATGCCAACATATCTTTTACATATAGTTTCATCCATCACTTTATCATATAGATACCAATGGTTTATTTTCCAAAGCATAAATGATTTATTATAACTTTTGGATACTAATGAATACTTTATCACTGGAAGAACATGTTTCAATAAACCTACATGCATACACACATTGAATATTTTATATACAATTTATGTTTTAAAATTAAAAATAGTGAAATAAATATTTAATTTTTTGAATATTAAATTTAAAAAAAACAAAAAATATATAAATATTAAATATATATTACTTAATATTATTAAAAATAAATGAACACTCTCAATTCCAACAAATTAAATTAAATAACCTAGTGCACCAACATATTCATATTAGACGATGGTAAAAAACATCCTAAACTAACTGAGTTCCCCCAAATTTTTATTAGCAACCATATCAATTGATATTAACTATATAATTCCAATGGATTATTTATAGATTGTTTCATCCATCACATTATCATACATATACCAATGGTTTATTTTCCAAAATTTATATGTTTTATTATTAACTTTTTGTACTAATAAATATTTTATCATTAGAAGAACATGTTGTGATACACCTACGTGCATAGAAAATTTGAATGTGTTATATACGATTTATGTTTTAAAAAACATTTGATCAATATATATTTCATTTTTAGAATATTAAATTTATAAAAAAGTGTGAAAAATATAAATTTTAAACAGATATTACATAATATTACATAAAAATGATGGAAACCCCCTTCTATCAAATTGAATTAAATAAACTAGCACAACAATATATTCATGTTATACCCTAGTAAAAATTCATCTGAAACTATCCTTGTTCCCCAAAATTCATTAAAAAGTTGTGGGTCACTTCTTATTGACATCAGATTTATCAAATTTTGGTTTGTCTCTACATGGTAAATTCAAAAAAAATCATCACCATGAACATTTCCATCCATCAACCATTCCATAAATTCACTGTTTTCATTCAATTTCCTTATATTGGAATTCTTATTCCGTACTTCTGTGTCTTTCATCATGTTTCATTTCCCCCCAAAAAATTTATAACTATTAGGAGGTAAATTTATTTCAATGACCATTTTATTCCCCTCCACAAAAAATACTGAGCAGATAAGGGGAATATTTAATTTTATTTTTACAAAATTAATGTATTTTATCATGAATAACTTATTCTATGAAAAAAATTATATTTTTACCATTATATCACATTTGTTTGTTAATATGGAATGACTATCTCTAGTTTACATTTAATCTGTTAATGAATAAATCTCCAAACTAGAAATTATAATAATAACGAACCACTTCTAATGAGAAGTTCTTAATCTAGTTTTACTAAAAAGAAGCACTTTCATTATAGTAGAAAAATATGTGTTGAATTTTTTTTTAATTTGCAATGATAAAATGATTCATGGAGATGAAAGAGAAATTTTTTGAAATAATATTTTACAAAAAACTTTTAATGTCTCATTATAAGGTTCAAATTCTATGATAAATTAACTAAATTTTTTAAATTATATAGATTGTAGTAAAATATACAATAAACATAAATATTTTAGACGTTATATTGGTTGTGGTTGAATTTTTTACATAAAAATCCACCCACAATCATATAATTATAATATCATTCATTAATACATTTATTAATAATGTTTTTCCATTTTGTGCTTCATTAAATTTTAATATTTTGATCTGGCGTGTGGAATGACTAAATGATTTGTTTTTTCATTATCAATCTATTCTTCTCATTATGTTTCTTGTGTTAATTAAATATATTCGTTTAATTTGATTAGTTATCTAGTTTAACATTTACATTGACATTGTGAGTCATTATATATATGTGTTATTGTAATCATCCCTTTACAAAAATTTAATTATATGAATGAAGAAAAAATATGGCATATTAATTGAATTTAATTTATATGTTTATAACGGTAATGAAATTTTCATTTATATATATATTTGTAGTTATCCAGGTTCATGAAACATAGATTATTGTAGTATTCGCAAATAATAATTTTATGCCTTACCCACCATCATCGTATGAATTTTTTAGTCCATGAGGGTAAAAAAAGATTTCAAGGCCCACAAAGTAAGGCCAAAGAGCAAGACAAGCTATGGGGGTCTAAAATAGGGGAGGACGAGGGCATCCCCTGGAATAATGTTTACCCCCACTAGCTTCAAGCTAACCATATTATGGAAGAAAATTCAATCTGGACCAGGGTGGTTTACCGAGGCCAAGTACTTTGCGACCTTGTTGCCCCCATCCATGTATAGGCCACTTTAACATGATCACCATGGATTCCACGATAATTCCAGGCGGCAAAATCAACCGACAAAAGAGTCACCCCATGCCGCGAAGGGAGTTGTGCAAGAGCATCAAATCCATTTCCTCCTTAGTGATATGTCATCACCTAAGTTTACCCATATAAAGATGAGCTACCATGCCCAAGGAATATACTTGGAGAGAATTTCGCTAACCGAGCCGGATGGATAAAGCCTAGTGCACTGACCCTACACTGTCGTGGACCACCCATCCTCCATGAATCACTCCCAAATCGCCTGATCCATCAGAGTTGAGCTTCAGACCCCTTGACAGAGGGAGCCATCAATACCAGTTTCTATGTGAAGGACCACCACCTGAATGAGAATTAAGAGCCCGTGTGCTGAAACATCAATGTAAAGGAGAATCTCTCCACTTTCCAAGCACATTGATCAGGTCAATAAGCAGATTAGTAGTCCTGAAAATAATCGTGTGGCACGATGAGGCCACCCCTTAATGGATCTTCCTTTTCCTCGCCTGCCACAAACTACAGAAACCAGCATGCAATTACACAGAGAGAGCCCACCTCTCCGTGCCAGAACTCCCTGAATCTTGATACCAGAATTCCGAGAAAGTTTGATATGTCATGGTTGTGTTATAAATAACTATGAAATCACCAAAATACCCCCACACCTTGAGTTCCCATTAACTCCCGAAGAAAAGGTGGCTCGTGCTCTCCTATGTATAAATCCAAAAACAAATGCATCTAGAAGCCAGATTGACACCACAACGCTTGATGTTTTTTTTCATTGGAATAGCCCTATTCCAAATCCTCCAGGTGAAAAACATGTATTTCGTAGGAATACTATTAGACCAGAGGATCTCATTCCGTGCATCAATATTCCCATGTGTGCTAATAGTCTGACGATAGTCCTTCACTATAAAAACTCCCGAGGGCGATGGTGTGAAGACATAGTTATCCTGATCCAATGACAGCTCGATGAGGTGAAACTATTCTTATTGGTCACTGCCCAAAATAGCCTTTGTAAATTCATTTTAATGGCTGGCTTCCCGAAAGGAGATATCCGTGAGAGGGCATCCTGGGTAGCCAATGATCGTTCCACTACTATTATGGTGCCCAAACAAGACGTCTCCTCTCATAACATTCTAGTGAGAGTGGCTCCGAAGTTCTGACACTAAGGGACTAAGCTGTGTCCAAATGGGAGAAGTATGGCCATCGGTAGAAAAAATGTCCCCCTAGAACTCTCATGCTTGGCGCGCCCCCACATGGTACGTTGTTCTAGGACCACCCATGCTAATTTAGCGTTAATAATTTAAAGAGTGTCCTCAAGACTCCGTACATTAATACCCCGATCATTTGAAGGTTCCGCTGTCTTACTCCATGATTTCCAGTGCCTTTTCCCTCGCACTTGGGGTTCCAGATGAACAAGAACAAAATTTGGTCGATGCTATTGATAAATCCCTTTGGATATTTATGGCCGAGAGAGTGTGGAACGGAGTGGTATGTAACAAGATGTTCACCAAAGCTATTCTGCCACCAATTGATAAGAGGATATTCTTCGATAAGGGAATCCGATATGTGATCTTGCTGACGAGTGGGTCAAAATCATCGATACAGTCATGTACTGACAATTGGGGAGCCCCTAGATAATGCATGGGAAAGACCCCCCTTTGCTTGTCCAATAGGTGACCCACCGTAAAAACCCAAATGGTAGTACAGTTGCATGGGTGGTAAAAATTTATCTTGCATCTATTAATGCTCCGACCGCTCCATATACAATAGTCCTCCAACAGCCTGTTCAAGCCTCTCAATGATCTTCTCGAGGCATTTTTTAAAACAATAGCGTCGTCTTCAAAAATTATACAAGACACTAATGGAGAGTTCGAACTGCACTGATAAGAAATGATATCGTCATTTTAAAGGCTTTGGTGAATAAGGCAGTTGAGCATGTCTTGGGCCTTCACAAACATGCTCCGGGAAATGGGTTCCCCTTTCCGAAGGCCGTGAGTTGCCATGAAAAAACCATTGGTCTTTCCCCAATACAACAATACCATCCAAGAATAGCTAAAGCAGAGAAACATTATGTCAATATTCCAAGAAGATAGACCCATACGTGCCAAAAATCTGTAAAAGAAACTCCATTCCACCCAATCATAGGATTTTCTCATATCAAATTTGATGGCCTAATCGGAGCCACGAGATTCATGATCGATATCCCTGACCATTTCTTGGCACAATGCTATCGCTCCTTTAATGAACCTCCCCTATAAAATGTTGTGCTACTCTAAGGAGATCCACCAAAGAAGATGAGCCGTGAGCCGAGAATTGATGACCCTGGCGAAGATCTTATAAAGAATGATTCACATGCTCCCAGGCCTGAAATGCTGAATTGTGGAGTGGTTCTTAGTCTTGGGGATGAATAATATAGTGGTAGAGCATGAAACATGTGGAAACTAACCACCCAAAAATTAATATTGAATAACGGTGATCATATTATTCTTCACCACCACCCACGGTACTCTGTAAAAAGAGGCGGGTAAGCCATCTGGGCCCACTGCGCCCTCTGGATTGAGCTTCATCATGGAACCAACGATCTCTTTCTAGAGATGGAGGTCTCCCAGTCTGTCATTGTCCTGGGTCATAACGATACCCGAGATAACGTCAAAGAGATCAGTGATAAACCCCATGTACCCATTAAGCCACTATTTGTTTGGGACAAAAAATAGATTCCTTAGTTAGGTATTGGTCATATCTCACATGATGTCCCTATCATCGATAAAAGATCCATCCTCCGGAAAAATGTTCAGTTGAGTGAACCACTTCCTCTCATTAATGAAAGCATGGAAATATGTTTTATTACTATCCCCCTCTTGAAACCATTTGATTCTCTCATTCACTAGAGAGATACATTCCGATTTTAGAAACAAGTCCACCACTACACCTTCTTACAGACCATATCCTGGAATGCCTAATCCGTCAACTCTTCCTCAAGATTCTATTCCAGACGGTCAACTTCCTACGAACAGGACATCAAGTCCCTATCATGTGGAAGGATGTCCCTGGCCCATGACTGAATCCATTCCTTGATCTGTCTCGGCTTATTGTTTAAGGCAATCCAAGTGTGCCCCTAGGAGGATCAGCCCAACGATCTCGGACCCGAACAAGAAAGATGGCTCGATGTCCCAATGGTGGAAATATTTGAAGTGTTCATTGCGGTCGGGCATGGAGGACAACATGATCAAAAGGGGGGATTGATCTAAAATGCCCCAAACAAGATGAACCACATTGGTGGCACCATACATGGATATAGAATTCACATTTTCCAAACACCTATATAGGTGGCTTAATGAAAAGTGTGACTTCCACTAGTTATTGGGTCACGTAAATCTATCCCCTGAGTATCTGAGGTCTATGAGACACTTTCCAGTAATAAATATAGTGGACATCAAAACGACACTCCTGTTGAATGGGTCCAAACCCTTCCTCTCATCGGGATTGAAAATCACATTAAAATCCCCCCAAAAATCCATGGGAGGTTTTCAGGATCGAATATATTGAGATTATTACACAAGCACTCCCTCTGGACAGGGTCACAACTGCCATAAATAAAAGTGGAAAAAATTTGGGAGTCCAATGTTGCCTTAACAGTGATGAACTTTTTTCCCACCTTAACCTGCACCACCTTGAAACTCTGGTGCGAGAAGATGAAAATATAGCTGTTGGATAAAGCCGAATTAAAAAAATCTATGAATTTTGAATTTCTTCAAGATTACTTCCATCTGGAACGGTTTCTATTTGTGTTCAACAATTCAAACCAACACGATCTTGTTTTTAGTATCCTCAGATGAAACGAAGTCCGGTTTGATCTGAGATCCCAATCTGCAGGCATTTCATATAAATACTATAATCATAGAGAGAAGAGTAAGAACATAAAGGATTCTCAAAATATGAGGGGACCTTATCCATTAGTTCCCTAGACTAAGATCTTGTACAAACTCCATTTACCTTAGACAGAAGAGCGCTTGTGGACACGCCTGTCTCCAGAAGTTGAGCGGTTCGCCTGACCCACCTTCCTGGAGAGGATTTATATATCCTCCCCATTCCATAAGAGGATCGTGATTGGTAGGCCCCTCCCAACAAACCATGGGCTAATGGGGTGGGAAGAGGTTAGGTCCCTTCCGGTGGGACACTCTTGGGGGTATATATTTGTGTAAGAGTACCACCCACTCCCCCAGAACACCTTGGAGCGGGTTGGGATCATTGGGAGGAAGTTCCAAGAACCCGGAAGGCCGAAGATGTGAGAGATGATGAGAGAATATACACTGAAGCCCATAAATAATAGATATGTTATGATGAAAAGAGGAAGAAACACCAACTCGAAACTCGACACCCCTCATAGCACAAAGGGAACTCCCGACATGGTACCATGACAATGTCAATCCCCATGCTAGTAACCAATGATAGAATAGATATAAATGCGCATAAATGACTAATTGATTATTAAATCTCATAAAGAAATATCACATGTGTTAAGTGGGAGAATGTTAAAATAACTCACGTGATTTTATTTAATAGTATTATAATGGGATATTAAGGGATAAAACTGTCTATTGATGGACATTGATAGTTAATTAAGAAACCACCCATATTAATATTTTATCCCTATTTAATGCTTCATGTCCATTCCAATTATGTCTCAATATTATCCTGGTACGTTCCATCGATTTTTTCTGCGGAAGAAGCAAGAGGCAGAGGATAAAAATCCTTTTATGTGGGACAAAATCAATGAGATTCAAATCTAAATGATCCAATGGATCAAGGTATGTTTTATCTTATTTTGAATTCTGCTTATATATGTGATAAACAGAGATTTTAAAGAACCTAAAATAAATGGAATTAATTTACTTGTGGTATCAGAGGAGGGTTAATAAATCTGTGTTTTTTCGTGTATAAATTTATTATGTGTTGCGTTAAAATAAGAATCGAAAATTTGTATTACGTTCTGCAAGTAACATGTTGCGTTAAATCTGAATTATTTTCTACTTATTTTAAATGGTCATTAATATTAATAATAATAGTATGTGGTGGAATTTTCTGAAACCCGAATACGGTGTGCAATTTATTATTATTATTATTATTATTATTATTATTATTATTATTATTATTATTATAAAATGAGAACACACTGTCTCTCTCTTCAATCATGGGGTGTTTTGTAGTGTTGTCTCACTGTTTGATAATCGTTGTGCAATTATTATTATTATTATTATTATTATTAAATTATGAAATCCGATGTGCATTTGTTTTTCTCATCCCAAAAATGAAGTGCCTATTTTTTGGGAATCTTAATATGCTGCATCTTCTCCTTGATTTTAGATTTTTGAAATCTCCCTTTTAGTTATTTATTATCATTGATAATAGAATGAATTTTATATTTAAAATTGTTTTAATGATTAAAAAATCGATAAGGTTACCCACCTTTAGGAAATGGTTTTAATGTTGGCATGTTATCATTTATTATTATTATTATTATTATTATTATTATTATTATTATTATTATTATTATTATTACATTAATTTTTTTGTCCTGGGTTTTCAAGCCTTAACAAAATAGTTATAAAAAATTGATTTGTCCTTATTGGAAATAATTATTGGATTTTTAAATTGTACTCCAAAACAAATAAAAGAAAGAGTAATGAAAATTTGGATTTATGTTTATTAAAATTTAGTTGTATTTATAACTATGTTACGATTATGATATATTTTAATTTGAAACATTATTTCATGAGATTTTTTAATCACCAAAGTGGTCAAATAATAAAGTTAAAATTGTTACAAAAATTATGTTAAAAAATTATATATATTGATTGCTCATAAATTTGATACTATTATGATATCATATGAGTAATTAAAATTCATTAATATAAGATATTTATTAATTACCCAAATGCAATTTTCATATTCTTATAATTTATGAATATAATTGTTGGTAATATATATTATGAATTATGAGATTTATTTATATATCCAAATATAATAAATAAATCTAATTGTTGTGTATATTATTTCCAAATACTGTTATTTTAATTAGTATCAATTATGTTTTTGCATTAGTGTTTTACACAAAGGAGAACACTAATATACATTTATGTTAAACAATTTGTCCGAATCAATGTATTATTATTATTTCAAATCATTAATTTTAAGCATGTATTTATTGCAGTTATCTTTTTATCATCATTGCACTCACAGACATCATATGTTCCGATCATTAATGGAACAAATTTCTCTGATTGGAGTGAGAAAACCCAATTTCACCTTGGTGTATTGGATCTTGATTTATCACTCCAAGTAGAGAAACCTTCTACTACAACACATGATAGTAGCGATGATGATAAAGTATATTATGCATCATGGGAATAATCAAACAGATTAAGTTTGATGTTCATGCGAATGAGCATAGAAAGTAACCTCTATTAAGGTCTCCCTAAAACTAAAAGTGCTATAGAATTTAAGAAATTTTTGGGAGACCGATCTCAAACTACTGTCAAATTGCTTGCTAGAACATTAATGAGTACATTGGCCACAATGATGTTTGATTGTTCTCCTACCATGCGTGAGCATGTCATTGAAATGGAAAATATTACAGTAAGACATAATCTTTAGGAATGGATGTGGATGAAAGTTGCCCTGTACAATTTGTCCAAAACTCATTACCGTCTAAGTATGGACCATTCCAAATGAACTACAACAACATTAAAGATAAATGTAATGTGCAAGAATCGGATAGTATGTTATTTCAAGAGGGAACACATTTAAAGAGTCATGGAATCCACTTCGCCCATTATGTGTATCATCAAGGAGGAAAGAAGCATGGAATACAGAAGCATGGAAAAGAAATGGGAACATTGAAGGTTAATGGGTCTTTTAGAAAGAACTAGAAGAACACAAATAATGATAAATGCCATTTATGTGGGAAAGTTGGACATTTCCAAAAAAATTGTCTGAAACGGAAGGCTTGGTTTGAAAATAACAGTAAGCAAAATGCTTATAAATTTAGTGAATAAAAAATTGTTGAAGTTCCATATAATACATGTTGGATCGATTGTTGTTGTATGACTCATGTTTCTAATACAGGCAGGGATTCCTTTCAACCCAAATCAGAAGCCCAACTGAAAATTTTATCTTCATTGGGAATAGAGTGGAGGTTCCAGTTGAAGATGTCAGGACTTATCATTTAATCCTTAATAGTGGATATAATTTGGAATTATGTGAAACCTTTTATGTACCTAGTATATCTAGAAATATGGTTTCTTTGTCGAAACATGATGCAGCTGGATACTTTTTTAATTCTGGGAATGGATATTTTAGTTTGTTTAATCATACGTGATTGATTGGATCTGGTTTATTGTATGGTGGTTTATATAAACTAAATCATGATAATATGTATGATGCGTAACGCCCCGACCCCAGCTACCCAGAGTTGGTGCATTACTTCGTAACATTGGCATGATCACAAAAGATCAAGTCTCGAAAGACCGATTAGTTTAGTAGCCTTGGAAACACTAGATACATTCATAAATGTTACATTACATCACAAAGTGAAAAACTATAATAACATAGTCTCCATAGTCCACACTTCTATCCTCTTCGGACTATCCCTGCAGGTTATTCATAAAATACTCCCTCACATCCTGGAAAATATTAAAACATTGAAAGGGGTGAGCTCAGATGCTCAGTATGGATAACAATATAGCGGATGCTTTCATAAATAAACATGAACATTTAAGGCAATGTATAACTAAAACAAAAGCCTTATTGAACTTGAACTTTAGCATAATATGGAAAAAGTAAAATAAAATAATGCCATTACTTACTCACATGGATATTCTACTAGACGAATAATCACGTGAAATATCAATAACCACTTTCATAATGAGGGAATGTATAATGCCAGACATTCTGAAACATTTTGTCAAGGCCTCGGCCAAGACGTCTAAAATGATTAAGGCCTCAGCCAAAACCATAAATCAAATTGGGAAAGGGTCTCGGCCAATTCCACGTCTAGTTGTCTCATGAGACCTACCGATGCATCGAGGAGCTATAGCGGGCTCCACCCGTCACATATTAAGTCCAATACATTCCTCATATGAATAGGCTTAAACATAACATAAATATTCGTATTAAAACTAGCATACGAAATGTCAACAATTTCTCCATAAACTATGGATGGTATAAAAATAACACATCCACAGTCAAATATTTCACAAAATGTTCAATGGATGTTTTGTATCATAAATCAACTTCTATTAAACATAAAACCCATCAAAGGATGTTGACATGGATGAAATCAAAGCTATTTGAGAGAAATATCTCTCCTTTTTGAAATCATTTAAATGTCCCATAATTATAAAATAATACATTTACTTTGAAGATATTCTTATAAGCTTGTTAGGGAAGCTTCGACGAAGTTATAATGGCGGAAAATAGCCACACCCGCCTTATAAGTTAAAAAAAACATTCTTACCTTAATGTTTTCAAAGAGGTCAAAAAGTACATTGTTTGGAAAACGATGGTATGATTCCTTTCAAAAACATATAAGGGTATAAATGACTTTAACCCATGTTTCATTTAATAGTAAATTTTTTTTGAAAGACATTTTTAAGAAACATGGATGTGGACGATAACGAGGTCCCAGTAGATAATTATGTATAAACAAACTTGGATAATGAAGAGGTTGTGAAGTAAACCCTTACCTTGTACTTTTCCTTGGTTGGGGTAGGTTAACCTCCTCTTCTTCGGGTTCTTCCTTTTGATTTGATCAAAAGGACTCCTTAGGATGGCTTTCTGACTAAAGTAAAGCTTCTAGGATGAAGGGAGAGAAGTTGGGAGAGTATTTGGGCAGAGTTTGGCCGAACCAAATGGCTTGAAAGTGTAAATGAGGTGGGAGAGGTGGGAGACTTTTATAAGTGGAGAGGAGGGGCTCTTTTGGAAAGATTGAAATGTTACATTATTATACAATGCTTTTCGGATTCTAAAGGACCCACACTTATATAATTCGTGGCTAAGGTGATAAGGGTTCGAAATCTCCTCATCCAATAGGCTTTGGACAAGTGTAAGCCTTGGATTTTGCATTATCTTCTCATTTTATTTAAATCGTTAAATAATGAGGTCATCGCTGCATCATAATGATGTCATAAATAATTTAATTTATTTAATGTCTAAAAATTATAAAAAAAATATTATGATGTAGGAAATCTTTTTAGATTTCTAATGAATATTTATAGTCAAAATATGGACTTCTGTAACCCCACTTAAAAACTGTTTTAGTAAAACCACTAATGTTTGTGTCAATTTAATTTTAACATTAAATAGATATATATTAATATCATTTTCCAACTAAAGTGGCTCCATGGGGTCCCCAAGTTGACCGATGGGTTTTCTTGGTCGGCCATGACTCATCCAATAGGAGTAGGACAAGTGTCATGCTCATCTCATATTATTAAAACATTATTTTTACATTAAACTACACTAATTACCTCTAATCGCGATTAAGAACTTAAAAGTTACTATTCACCAAAAAAATTATTTTAATCTCATTGAACCACATTTTACTTCTTAATGACAACCATGTATGTCGGATTTTTGAAAATCAAATCACAGAAGTGGTAATATTTCATTTAAACGAAAAATCAGTTATTTAACTACCACTTAGTGGTTTCACTATTCATCAAAAATTGAAGTTTTTCAGAACAAAGCCAAAATTTCACCCTAAGCTATAATTTATATTCCAAATTCAAAAATGATGTCTATTTTAAAAAATTCCAAACATATAAGTTGCATTAGTTAATTTTATAATTAATTCCTGTTGTCACAACAAATTGCGTGTTTTTAAGGAACAATTTATATCAAAAGATTGGCAATTGTTTATGTCCATTTTCAATGTTAAATTAATTCTAATGACCACCATTGGATAAATTGTAAAAATATATTCTAATTATAATTTAAAACCACTAAATAGTATAATTTATCACTATAAATTATTTTGATTAAAAAAGTTGTTTTTAAGTATTTTTCACTAATCATTAAAAATTAGAATTTTTCAGAAAAATACCAAAAATTCAACATAGGATAATTTCGATATTACCAATTCAAAAATGAAGTCCATTTTGAAATATAAAATTTCTATAATTTTAAAAAGTGGTTATTACTATTCATAACGGCTACCTTGATTAGTCGCGGTGTTTTAGAACTCGAAGTTGCGTACAATGCAAGCTATTGCATTATTGAATGAGAAGCGTATCGTGAAAGCTCAGGGTGTTACATTCTCCCCTCCATCAATAAATTTCGTCCTCGCAATTTGAAATTTTTCTTTGAAAATAAAAGGTTGAAAAGAGAAAATACCTTTGAGGAAAACCCACATCGGAAATAAGGTTAATAAATATATAACATTAAAAGAAAGCAAGATAAGTAAAAAGGTCACATGAGATATCCCATTCTAGGATTCTATGAAAATATGGATTTGGAGGAGAAACAAACCATCAAGGTCTGGTGGAGAGTTATAGAAAACAGGATTAGGAGAAAGTTTAACTACAAGAAAATCGCAACCTTGTGATTGGTTAAACGATCATTGATTCCCCAGTAGGAAAAGTTAACCTACAACATTTTTATAAGGGAATATACATACTTGTCATGTAGACTTTCATTCTTTAATAAATTTTTACCACAAACCCATATTTCACTCTAAAAGGTAAAACAACTCAAAAATATTCTATTTATCCTAATTGTATAAGGTTCCAAATATTAACACATACCATTTAGATTAGTAAAACTATTTTGTAATAACCAAGGACTTCCTGTAGGCTAGTGGTAGGAAATAAAGGCATGTCGAACTATGGTTGTGGGTTCGATTCCTGCAGCTTTGTCCGACGCGACGGGTTATGCCCCACCCTGTAGGTTGTCCTTTTCCTAAAACTACAGTATCATAATATTTCAAAAATAATCTTCATAAATTTTTTAACCTTAAACATTAATATCCAAATATCAACTTTATCCACTCTAACCTTTATAGTTATCCAAAATACCTCTGTCCAGAATTTCTCTAAAAGGTCTCTAAATTCCAAAATCAATTGTAACATTAGATTCCCCAAACAAATTAAAGTTCCTCTTTTTGTCACATACTAAAAATATGATTACCTTCATCATATTAAAACCTTAATGAAATCAACAAGTACTGCAGTACAATCCTTATATATATATCACATTATTCTAATAACCAGAATATAATACATGAGTCAAAAATCACCAATACATTAGTTATTCTGCTTCAACTATAGTAACAGCATAAGATTGTCCTTAATCCCTTGGCCTTTTCTGAGGTAAGTTTCCCTCACGCTTAGGACATTCATTTGCATAATGACCCATTTCTCTACAATTGTAGCATTCAACTTTGATAGCATCTTTCTTTCCATTGCAATCACGATCCTGGTGACCCTTTTCTCCACATTTATAACAAACTCTCATTCCTTTTAGGAAAGTACCAAGGTGATTCTTCCCACAATTATCACATAGTGGAAAATCCTTCTTTCCCTTTTTCCCTTTATCTGTCTCTTGTTCCACCATTCTCTTCTTCTCTTGCTTTACTTTGTTGTCATAAGACTTAGAGAATCCCTTTTCTGTCTTGATAGAACACGAGACAATATCTTCGTATGACGAGAAGGATTTTGATACTAAATCTCGACGGAGAAATGGTTTTAACCCATCAAAGAAACGATCAATCTTACTCCTTGGGTTACCTATGTAATCGGCATCATGCCTTGCTATCCTTGTAATGTTATCCTCATACATTGCGACATTCTCATCCTCCTTCTGCCTCAAACTCAGAAATTGCCTTTCCATATCTGCTCGATGGTCGCGAGGAAAGTATTTTTCTAAAAACAGATCTTTGAACTCCCTCCATTCCATATTTGATACTTCATCATCTTCCTTCATGTTTTTAATCAATGACCACCATTGATCGGCATCTCTAGTGAGGCGGTAAACTGCCATGACAACATTCTCCCTTTCACTACTCCCCAAGGCATGGAATATTTTCTCTAAAGAATTTATCCATTGCTCAGCTACTATAGGATTTGTACTCCCATTTAAGGTTGGTGGTTGTTGCCTCATGAAACGATCTAGCATTGATCCTCCACATTTCGGATCAGGGTGCTCCATACGAGTAAGGTTGTTATTCATAACCTGCGTGAGTTGTCCCAGTACGGTGAGAAGCTGATCAGCACCAGTTGTATCACTAGCTCCACCATAATTATCATGAGCAGGAGGGAAATCCCTACACGGAGTGCGTGCATTGATACGGTTTCCATTCCTTCAACTAGGCGCCATTTCTAAATAATGGCATAAACTAGATTAGATCATGAATCAAAAATACATAATTCCATACTTGTAAAACACTTAACATAAATTAAACTAATTATGGATATAATCCATAATTATAAAAATGTTTTCTTTGAGGAAGTATATACTCGTAACCCTTCATAGTGGTTTGTAAATAAAATGGGAATTATCCTAAGCATATCCCCCGGGAGTGTCGTAACCAAGAGTGTAGCAAGGCCCGTTGTCGTTCACCAGTTCCCGTTCGAGTCTAGCTCAAAGCGGTGTTTTCGGGTTTTACCCCTAGGTACATCTGTGCCAGAACCGCCTCTACCTGCTCGTATCCAGACATGGATGTATTGCTCAGAAAACTCACAACATCTCTACAATACCAAAATTCTAGGAAGTTCTTCTATACTAATCCTCAAAGTCTATCTTCGGGCTATGTGCTCTAATCAGAGTTTATCTAAATCTAGCTTCCATGGTTAGTACTAAACTGCCTCTGATACCAACTGTAACGCCCCGACCCCAGCTACCCAGAGTCGGTGCATTACTTCGTAACATTGGCATGATCACAAAAGATCAAGTCTCGAAAGACCGATTAGTTTAGTAGCCTTGGAAACACTAGATACATTCATAAATGTTACATTACATCACAAAGTGAAAAACTATAATAACATAGTCTCCATAGTCCACACTTCTATCCTCTTCGGACTATCCCTGCAGGTCATTCATAAAACACTCCCTCACATCCTGGAAAATATTAAAATATTGAAAGGGGTGAGCTCATATGCTCAGTATGGATAACAATATAGCGGAAGATTTCATAAATAAACATGAACATTTAAGGAAATGTATAACTAAAACAAAAGCCTTATTGAACTTGAACTTCAGCATAATATGGAAAAAGTAAAATAAAATAATTCCATTACTTACTCACATGGATATTCTACTAGATGAATAATCACGTGAAATATCAATAACCACTTTCATAATGAGGGAGTGTATAATTCTAGACATTCTGAAACATTTTGTCACGGCCTCGGCCAAGACGTCTAAAATGATTAAGGCCTCAGCCAAAACCATAAATCAAATTGGGAAAGGGCCTCAGCCAATTCCACGTCTAGTTGTCTCATGAGACCTACCGATGCATCGAGGAGCTATAGCGGGCTCCACCCGTCACATATTAAGTCCAATACATTCCTCATATGAATAGGCTTAAACATAACATAAATATTCGTATTAAAACTAGCATACGAAATGTCAACAATTTCTCCATAAACTATGGATGGTATAAAAATAACACATCCACAGTCAAATATTTCACAAAATGTTCAATGGAAGTTTTGTATCATAAATAAACTTCAATTAAACTTAAAACCCATCAAAGGATGTTGACATGGATGAAATCAAAGCTATTTGAGATAAATATCTCTCCTTTTTGAAATCATTTAAAAGTCTCATAATTATAAAATAATACATTTACTTTGAAGATATTCTTATAAGCTTGTAGGGAAGCTTCGACGAAGTTATAATGGCGGAAAATAGCCGCACCCGCCGTATAAGATAAAAAAACATTCTTACCTTAAATTTGTCAAAGAGGTCAAAAAGTACATTGTTTGGAAAATGACGGTAAGATTCCTTTCAAAAACGTATAAGGGTATAAATGACTTTAACCCATTTTTCATTTAATAGTAAAAATGTTTGAAAGGCATTTTTAAGAAACATGGATGTGGATGATAACGAGTTCCCAGTTGATAATTATGTATAAACAACCTTGGATAATGAAGAGGTTGTGAAGTAAACCCTTACCTTGTACTTTTCCTTGGTTGGGGTAGGTTAACCTCCTCTTCTTCGGGTTCTTCCTTTTGATTTGATCAAAAGAAATCCTTAGGATGGCTTTCTGACTAAAGTAAATCTTCTAGGATGAAGGGAGAGAATTTGGGAGAGTATTTGGGTAGAGGTTGGCCGAACCAAATGGCTTGAAAGTGTAAATGAGGTGGGAGAGGTGGGGGACTTTTATAAGTGGAGAGGAGGGGCTCTTTTGGAATGATTGAAATGTTACATTATTATAAAATGATTTTCGGATTCTAAAGGACCCACACTTATATAATTCGTGGCTAAGGTGATAAGGGTTCGAAATATCCTCATACAATAGGCTTTGGACAAGTTTAAGCCTTGGATTTTGCATTATCTTCTCATTTTATTTAAATCGTTAAATAATGAGGTCATCGATGAATCATAATTATGTCATAAATAATTTAATTTATTTAATGTCTAAAAATTATAAAAAAAAATACTATGATGTAGTAAATCTTTTTGGCTTTATAATGAATATTTATAGTCAAAATTTGGACTTGTGTAACCCCACTTAAAAACTGTTTTAGTAAAACCACTCATGTTTGTGTCAATTTAATTTTAACATTAAATAAATATATATTAATGTCATTTTCCAACTAAAGTGGCTCCATGGGGTCCCCAAGTTTACCCATGGGTTGTCTTGGTCTGCCATGACTAATCCAATAGGAGTAGTACAAGTGTCATTCTCATCTCATATTATTAAAACATTATTTTTACCTTAAACTACACTAATTGCCTCTAATCGCGATTAAGAACTTAAAAGTTACTATTCACCAAAAAATTATTTTAATCTCATTGAACCACATTTTACTTCTTAATGACAACCATGTATGTCGGATTTTTGAAAATCAAATCACAGAAGTGGTAATATTTCATTTAAACTAAAAATCAGTTATTTAACTACCACTTAGTGGTTTCACTAATCATCAAAAATTGAAGTTTTTCAGAACAAAGCCAAAATTTCACCCTAAGCTATAATTGATATTCCAAATTCAAAAATTATGTCTATTTTACAAAATTACAAACATATAAGTCGCATTAGTTAATTTTATAATTAATTCCCGCTGTCACAACAAATAGCGTGTTTTTAAGAAACAATTTATATCAAAAGATTGGCAATTGTTTATGTCCATTTTCAATGTTAAATTAATTCTAATGACCACCATTGGATAAAATGGTAAAAATATATTCTAATTATACTTTAAAACCACTAAATAGTATAATTTATGACTATAAATTATTTTGATTAAAAAGGTTGTTTTTAAGTATTTTTCACTATTCATAAAAAATTAGAATTTCTCAGAAAAATACCAAAAATTCAACATAGGCTAATTTCGATATTACGAATTCAAAAATGAAGTCCATTTTGAAATATAAAATTTCTATAATTTTAAAAAGTGGTTATTACTATTCATAATGGCTACTTTGATTAGTCACGGTGTTTTAGAACTCGAAGTTGCGTACAATGCAAGCTATTGCATTATTGATTGAGAAGCGTATCGTGGAAGCTCGGGGTGTTAAATGCTGAAACACTTGTGACCTTGCATCAAGATTCTGGTACTAAATGTGGTTTAGTAAATGAAAAATATTCTTATTTATGTCATAAACGTTTAGGTTATATTTCAAAAGAAATATTGGAGAGATTGGTTATGTTTGAAATCATACAAAATTGGTTTTACTGACCTAAACATTTGTGTGGACCGTATTAAAGGAAATAATAGAAAACACACAATGAAAGGTGCCACAAGTAGTACTCAACTTTTTGAGATCATACATTCTGATATATGTGGACCTTTTGATGTCAATTATTTTGGTAATGAAAAATACTTTATCACCTTTATTGATGATTTTTCACATTATGGATATGTATATTTATTACATGAGAAATATCAAGCAATAAATGCCTTGGAAATTTATATAAATGAAGTTGAGAGGCAATTATATAAAAAGGTGAAGGTCATACGGTCTATTAGGGGTGGTGAATATTATGGAAAATTTGATGAATGTGGACAAAACCATGGTCCATTTCCAATGTTTCTAGAATGTCATGGCATATGTGCACAATACACTATGACTGGCACACCAGAGCAAAATTTTATTCTGGAAAGGTGTAATAGAACATTAATGGATACGGTTAGGAGTATGTTTTGTAATTCTTCTTTACCATTATATTTATGGATGTATTGTTTATAAACTGTTGTGTATTTATTGAATAGTTTTCCTAGTACAGATATTCCAAAGACTGCTTTTGAACTTTGGAATGGTAGGAAACCTAGTTTAAGAAACCTACATGTATGGGGTTGTCAGGAAAAAAGCATATAATCCACAACAATGAAAACTGGATGCAAGAACAATCAGTGGTCATTTCATTGGTTATCCAGATAAATCAAAGGGGTATCGATTTTATTGTCCTAACCATAGTATGAGAATTGTTGAAACCGGAAATGATGGATTCAATAAAAATGGTGAATTCAATGGGAGTGAAGTTCCACAAAATGAGGAAATTAAAGAAGTTAGAATTGATGTTCCATTTTCATGTATTCAAACTTCACATGTTGTTGTTCCTCAAATTATTTCATCACAAAATAATCATATAGAACAACAACAAAATGTTTCCCAAATTCACAATGAAAAAATGGTTGAAGAACCACAAGAAATAGTATTAAGAAGATCCGAACGGGAGAGAAGGTCATCTATTTCTGATGACAATGAGATATATCTGCATGAAATAGAAAATGATATTGGCATTAATAATGATCCATTTTCATATTATCAAGCCATCAAGTGTGGTAATTCTAATAAATGGTTAGATAGCATGAAATGTGAGTTGAATTCCAAGGAACAAAATAATGTTTGGGACCTTATAGAATTTCCTTAAGGATGCAAAAGATTTAGATGTAAAATGGCCTTCAAAACCAAATATGTCTCTCTTGGTAACCATGAACATTACAAGGCCAGACTTTTTGCTAAAGGATTCACTCCAAAGGATGGTATAGACTATAATGAAACCTTCTCACTGGTTTCTAATAAATATTAATTCATACTTATGATGGGATTGGTAGCTCAGTATGATTTAGAGTTACATGAAATTGATGTTAAAATAGCCTTTCTGAATGTCAACATAAGGGACGATGTATACATGGATCAACCAATGGGTTTCCCATTTGAAGGAAATGAACACATGGTATGTAAATTAAAGAATTAAATATATGTACTTAAACAAGATTCCCGACAATTGTATATTAGGTTTAATGATACCATTGTATCTTTTGGAGTAAAGGAAAACATCGTTGATTGGTGTATATATTAGAAGATTAGTGGGAGTAAATTTATATTATTTATTCTATATGTTGATGATATATTGCATGTTTCAAATGATCTTGGTCTAATATTTGAGAACAAGAAATTCCTCTTTAATAATTTTGTAATGACAGACATGGGAGAAGCCAAATATGTGATTGGAATAGAAATATTTCGTAATAGAACTCAAGGTATATTCGGCATATCTCAAATTCATACATCATTAATATTTTAGAGTGTTTTAGGATGGAAAAATGTTTAGCACCACCAGTTCCAATTTATAAAAGAGATAAATTTAATCTCAATCAATGTCTTAGCATTGATTTGGAATGAAAACAAATGGAAGAAATTCCATGTGAATCTGTTGTTTGAAGCATGATGTATACTCAAACATGTAAAAGGGCAGATATTAGCTTTGAAGTTCGTATATTGGGAAGATACCAAAGTAATCTTGGACTCGATCATTGGATGTAACACCCCGAGCTTCCACTATACGCTTCTCATTCAATAATGCAATAGCTTGCATTGTACGCAACTTCGAGTTCTAAAACACCGCGACTAATCAAAGTAGCCGTTATGAATAGTAATAACCACTTTTTAAAATTATAGAAATTTTATATTTCAAAATGGACTTCATTTTTGAATTCTTAATATCGAAATTAGCCTATGTTGAATTTTTGGTATTTTTCTGAGAAATTCTAATTTTTTATGAATAGTGAAAAATACATAAAAATAACTTTTTTAATCAAAATAATTTATAGTGATAAATTATACTATTTAGTGGTTTTAAAGTATAATTAGAATATATTTTTACCATTTTATCCAATGGTGGTCATTAGAATTAATTTAACATTGAAAATGGACATAAACAATTGCCAATCTTTTGATATAAATTGTTTCTTAAAAACACGCTATTTGTTGTGACAACAGAAATTAATTATAAAATTAACTAATGCAACATATATGTTTGGAATTTTGTAAAATAGATATCATTTTTGAATTTGGAATATCAATTATAGCTTAGGGTGAAATTTTGGCTTTGTTCTGAAAAACTTCAATTTTTGATGAACAGTGAAACCACGAAGTGGTAGTTAAATAAATGATTTTTCGTTTAAATGAAATATTACCACTTCAGTGATTTTATTTTCAAAAATCCTACATACATGGTTTTCATTAAGAAGTAAAATGTGGTTCAATGAGATTAAAATAATTTTTTGGTGAATAGTAACTTTTAAGTTCTTAATTGCGATTAGAGGTAATTAGTGTAGTTTAAGGTAAAAATAATGTTTTAATAATATGAGATGAGAATGAAACTTGTCCTACTCCTATTGGATGAGTAATGGCCGACCACGACAACCCATGGGTCAACTTGGGGACCCCATGGAGCCACTTTAGTTGGAAAATGTCATTAATATATATTTATTTAATGTTAAAATTAAATTGACACAAACATGAGTGGTTTTACTAAAACAATTTTTAAGTGGGGTTACACAAGTCCAAATTTTGACTATAAATATTCATTAGAAATTTAAAAAGATTTCCTATATCATAGTATTTTTTTTATAATTTTTAGACATTAAATAAATTAAATTATTTATGACATTATTATGATGCAGCGATGACCTCATTATTTAACTATTTAAATAAAATGAGAAGATAATGCAAAATCTAAGGCTTACACTTGTCCAGAGCCTATTGGATGAGGAGATTTCGAACCCTTATCACCTTATACACGAATTATATAAGTGTGGGTCCTTTAGAATCCGAAAATAATTGTATAATAATGTAACATTTCAATCTTTCCAAAAGAGCCCCTCCTCTCCACTTATAAAAGGCCCCCACCTCTCCCACCTCATTTACACTTTCAAGCCATTTGGTTCGGCCAACCTATGCCCACATACTCTCCCAAATTCTCTCCCTTCATCCTATAAGCTTTACATTAGTCAGAAAGCCATCCTAAGGAGTCCTTTTGATCAAATCAAAAGGAAGATCCCGAAGAAGAGGTAACATTTTCATCACCCTCTTTCAAGTTTCTTTCTTCTTCCACTCCCTCTTTGTTTATTATTTCAATTCTAAAATTATAACTCCAGTATCTTCTATATACTGTGATGTTATTATAAATATGGAACAACCATATTCAGTATTATACCCATCATTTGAATGACATGTCACCATATGTGCGTACGTACGGCTTACCGTCTCCACGTCGTGGTGTAATTGTTATTCAATATATTATTATTTAGATGGGTATAATAATGATATATAATTCATTTAAATAATAAATATAGAATGATAATGATTCTGTATATATGATATACTATCCAATTATATATTATTTTAATATCAAAATAATGATATTGTCGCTCGTGCGTACGTACGGACTACCGTCTCCACGAACGCGATTAGATTCATTCTGCGTCATATCCATTCAAGTATAATTATCATTTGATGATTTAAAAATAATGTTTAAGCACATGATATCATTCTGGATATGAATAAGATACAACCTATCCATGAAAAACACGACTTACGTAACAAAACATATAAAAGAAAACGAGTAAGTTAACACCCGAAACAACGATAAATCTAAGATATTGTTAACAAAGAAATGTTAAAAGATCATATATGATATCATATGAATGTATATGATTCTTTTATAATTTAATAACAATTATTTCACCATTATACAGGAGGTTAACCTACCCCAACCAAGGAAAAGTACAAGGTAAGGGTTTACTTCACAACCTCTTCATTATCCAAGGTTGTTTATACATAATTATCTACTGGGACCTCGTTATCACCCACATCCATGTTTCTTAAAAATGTCTTTCAAAAAATTTTTACTATTAAATGAAAAATGGGTTAAAGTCATTTATACCCTTATACGTTTTTGAAAGGAATCTTACCGTCGTTTTCCAAACAATGTACTTTTTGACCTCTTTGACAAATTTAAGGTAAGAATGTTTTTTTTAACTTATACGGCGGGTGCGGCTATTTTCCACCATTATAACTTCGTCGAAGCTTCCCTAACAAGCTTATAAGAATATCTTCAATGTAAATGTATTATTTTATAATTATGGGACTTTTAAATGATTTCAAAAAGGAGAGATATTTCTCTCAAATAGCATTGATTTCATCCATGTCAACATCCTTTGATGGGTTTTAAGTTTAATTGAAGTTGACTTATGATACAAAACATCCATTGAACATTTTGTGAAATATTTGACTGTGAATGTGTTATTTTTATACCATCCATAGTTTATGGAGAAATTGTTGACATTTCGTATGCTAGTTTTAATACGAATATTTATGTTATGTTTAAGCCTATTCATATGAGGAATGTATTGGACTTAATATGTGACGGGTGGAGCCCGCTATAGCTCCTCGATGCATCAGTAGGTCTCATGAGACAACTAGACGTGGAATTGGCCGAGGACCTTTCCCAATTTGATTTATGGTTTTGGCTGAGGACTTAATCATTTTAGACGTCTTGGCCGAGGCCTTGACAAAATGTTTCAGAATGTCTGGCATTGTACATTCCCTCATTATGAAAGTGGTTATTGATATTTCACGTGATTATTCGTCTAGTAGAATATCCATGTGAGTATGTAATGGAATTATTTTATTTTACTTTTTCCATATTATGCTGAAGTTCAAGTTCAATAAGGATTTTGTTTTAGTTATACATTGCCTTAAATGTTCATGTTTATTTATGAAAACTTCCGCTATATTGTTATCCATACTGAGCATCTGAGCTCACCCCTTTCAATGTTTTAATATTTTCCAGGATGTGAGGGAGAATTTTATGAATGACCTACAGGGATAGTCCGAAGAAGATAGAAGTGTGGACTGTGAAGACTATGTTATTATAGTTTCTCACTTTGTGATGTAATGTAACATTTATGAATGTATCTAGTGTTTCCAAGGCTACTAAACTAATCGGTCTTTCGAGACTTGATCTTTTGTGAAAATGCCAATGTTATGAAGTAATGCACCGACTCTGGGTAGCTGGGGTCGGGGCGTTACAGTTGGTATCAGAGGCAGTTTAGTACTAACCTTGGAAGCTAGATTTAGATAAACTCTGATTAGAGCACATAGCCTGAAGATAGACTTTGAGGATTAGTATAGAAGAACTTCCTAGAATTTTGGTATTGTAGAGATGTTGTGAGTTTTCTGAGCAATACATCCCTGTCTGGATACGAGCAGGTAGAGGCGGCTCTGGAACAGATGTACCTAGGGGTAAAACCCGAAAACACCTCTTTGAGCTAGACTCGAACGGGAACTGGTGCACGACAACGGGCCTTGCTGCACTCTTGGTTACGACACTCCTGGGGTATATGCTTAGGATAATTCCCATTTTCCTTACAAACCACTATGAAGGGTTACGAGTATATACTTCCTCAATGAAAACATTTTTATAATTATGGATTATATCCATAATTAGTTCAATTTATGTTAAGTGTTTTACAAGTATGGAATTATGTATTTTTGATTCATGAACTAATCTAGTTTATGCCATTATTTAGAAATGGCGCCTAGTGGAAGGAATGGAAACCGTATCAATGCACGCACTCCGTGTAGGGATTGCCCTCCTGCTCAAGATAATTATGGTGGAGCTAGTGATACAACTGGTGCTGATCAGCTTCTCACCGTACTGGGACAACTCACGCAGGTTATGAATAACAACCTTACTCGTATGGAGCACCCTGATCCGCAACGTGGAGGATTAATTCTAGACCGTTTCATGAGGAAAAAACCACCAACCTTCAATGGGAGTACAAATCCTATAGTAGCTGAGCAATGGATAAATTCCTTAGAGAAAATATTCCATGCCTTGGGGAGTAGTGAAAGGGAGAATGTTGTCATGGCAGTTTACCGCCTCACTGGAGATGCCGATCAATGGTGGTCATTGATTCAAAACATGAAGGAAGAAGATGAAGTATCAAATATGGAATGGAGGGAGTTCAAAGATCTGTTTTTAGAAAAATACTTTCCTCGCGACCATCGAGCAGATATGGAAAGGCAATTTCTGAGTTTGAGGCAGAAGGAGGATGAGAATGTCACAAAGTATGAGGCTAACTTTACAAAGTTAGCGAGGCATGCTGCCGATTATATACGTAACCCAAGGAGTAAGATTGATCGTTTTTTTGATGGGTTAAAACCATTTCTCCGTCGAGATTTAGTATCAAAATCCTTCTCGTCATACGAAGATATTGTCTCGTGTTCTATCAAGACAGAAAAGGAATTCTCTAAGTCTTATGACAACAAAGTAAAGCAAGAGAAGAAGAGAACGGTGGAACAAGAGACAGATAAAGGGAAAAAGGGCAAGAAGGATTTTCCACTATGTGATAATTGTGGGAAGAATTACCCTGGTACTTGCCTAAAAGGAATGGAAGTTTGTTATAAATGTGGAGAAAAGGGTCACCAGGCTCGTGATTGCAAGGGAAAGAAAGAGGCTATCAAAGTTGAATGCTACAATTGTAGAGAAATGGGTCATTATGCAAATGAATGTCCTAAGAGTCAGGGAAACTTACCTCAGAAAAGGCCAAGGGATCAAGGACAATCTTATGCTGTTACTATAGTTGAAGCAGAATAACTAATGTATTGGTGATTTTGGACTCATGGATTATATTCTGGTTATTAGAATAATGTGATATATATATAAGGATTGTACTGTAGTACTTGTTGATTTCAGTAAGGTTTTAATATGATGAAGGTAATCATATTTTTAGTATGTGAAATAAAGAGAAACTTTAATTTGTTTGGGGAATCTGATGTTACAATTGATTTTGGAATTTAGAGACCTTTTAGAGAAATTCTAGACAGAGGTATTTTGGATAACTATAAAGGTTAGAGTGGATTAAGTTCATCTTTGGATAGTAATGTTTATGGTTAAATAATTTATGAAGATTATTTTTAAAATATTATGATACTGTAGTTTTAGGAAAAGGACAACCTGCAGGGTGGGGCATAACCTGTCGCGTTGGACAAATCTGCAGGAATCGAACCCACAACCATAGTTCGACAGGACTTTATTTCCTACCACTAGCCTACAGGAAGTCCCTGGTTATTACAAAATAGTTTTACTAATCTAAATGGTATGTGTTAATATTTGGAACCTTATACAATTAGGATAAATAGAATATTTTTGAGTTGTATTACCTTTTAGAGTGAAAGATGTGTTTGTGGTAAAAATTTATTAAAGATTGAAAGTCTACATGAAAAGTATGTATATTCCCTTACAAAAATGTTGTCGGTTAACTTTTCCTACTGGGGAATCAATGATCGTTTAACCAATCACAAGGTTGCGATTTTCTTGTAGTTAAACTTTCTCCTAATCCTGTTTTCTATAACTCTCCCTCAGACCTTGATGGTTTGTTTCTCCTCCATATCCATATTTTCATAGAATCCTAGAATGGGCTATCTCGGGTGATCTTTGTACTTATCTTGCTTTCTTTTAATGTTATATATTTATTAACCTTATTTCCGATGTGGGTTTTACTCAAAGGTATTTTCTCTTTTCAACCTTTTATTTTCAAAGAAAAATTTAATATTGCGAGGACGCAATTTATTGAAGGAGGGGATAATGTAACACCCCGAGCTTCCACGATACGCTTCTCATTCAATAATGCAATAGCTTGCATTGTACGCAACTTCAAGTTCTAAAACACCGCGACTAATCAAATTAGCCGTTATGAATAGTAATAACCACTTTTTAAAATTATTGAAATTTTATATTTCAAAATGGACTTCATTTTTGAATTCGTAATATCGAAATTAGCCTATGTTGAATTTTTGGTATTTTTCTGAGAAATTCTAATTTTTTATGAATAGTGAAAATACTTAAAAACAACTTTTTTAATCATGATAATTTATAGTGATAAATTATACTATTTAGTGGTTTTAAAGTATAATTAGAATATATTTTTACCATTTTATCCAATGGTGGTCATTAGAATTAATTTAACATTGAAAATGGACATAAACAATTGTCAATCTTTTGATATAAATTGTTTCTTAAAAACACGCTATTTGTTGTGACATCGGGAATTAATTATAAAATTAACTAATGAAACTTATATGTTTGGAATTTTTTAAAATTGACATCATTTTTGAATTTGGAATATCAATTATAGCTTAGGGTGAAATTTTGGCTTTGTTCTGAAAAACTTCAATTTTTGGTGAATAGTGAAACCACTATGTGGTAGTTAAATAACGGATTTTTCGTTTAAATGAAATATTACCACTTCTGTGATTTGACTTTCAAAAATCCGACATACATGGTTGTCATTAAGAATTAAAATGTGGTTCAATGAGATTAAAATAATTTTTTTGGTGAATAGTAACTTTTAAGTTCTTAATCGCGATTAGAGGTAATTAGTGTAGTTTAAGGTAAAAATAATGTTTTAATAATATGAGATGAGCATGAAACTTGTCCTACTCCTATTGGATGAGTCATGGCCGACCATGAAAACACATGGGTCAACTTGGGGACCCCATAGAGCCACTTTAGTTGGAAAATGACATTAATATATATTTATTTAATGTTAAAATTAAATTGACACAAACATGAGTGGTTTTACGAAAACAGTTTTTAAGTGGGGTTACACAAGTAACAATTTTGACTATATATAATAATTAGAAAGCTAAAAATATTTCCTACATCATAGTATTTTTTTTATAATTTTTAGACATTAAATAAATTAAATTATTAATGACATCATTATGATGCAGTGAATACCTCATTATTTAACGATTTAAATAAAATGAGAAGATAATGCAAAATCCAAGGCTTACACTTGTCCAAAGCCTATTGGATGAGGATATTTCGAACCCTTATCACCTTATCCACGAATTATATAAGTGTGGGTCCTTTATAATCCGAAAAGCATTGTATAAAAATGTAACATTTCAATCTTTCCAAAAGAGCCCCTCCTCTCCACTTATAAAAGGCCCCCACCTCTCCCACCTCATCTACACTTTCAAGCCATTTGGTTCGGCCAAACTCTGCCCAAATACTCTCCCAAATTCTCTCCCTTCATCCTAGAAGCTTTAATTTAGTCATAAAGCCATCCTAAGGAGTCATTTTGATCAAATCAAAAGGAAGAACCCGAAGAAGAGGTAAAATTTTCATCACCCTCTCTCAAGTTTCTTTCTTCTTCCACTCCCTCTTTGTTTATTATTGCAATTATAAAATTATAACTCCAGTAACTTATATATACTGTGATGTTATTATAAATATGGAACAACCATATTCAGTAATATACCCATCATTTGAATGACATGTCACCATACGTGCGTACGTACGGCTTACCGTCTCCACGTCGTGGTGTAATTGTTATTCAATATATTATTATTTAGATGGGTATAATAATGATATGTAATTAATTTAAATAATAAATATAACATGATAATGATTCTGTATATATGATATACTATCCAATTATATATTATTTTAATATCAAAATAATGATATTGTCGCTCGTGCGTACGTACGGACTACCGTCTCCACGAACGCGATGAGATTCATTCTCCGTCGTATCCATTCAAGTATAATTATCATTTTATGATTTAAAAATAATGTTTAAGGACATGATATAATTCTGGATATGAATAAGATACAACCTATCCATGAAAAACACGACTTACGTAACAAAACATATAAAAGAAAACGAGTAAGTTAACACCCGAAACAACGATAAATCTAAGATATTGTTAACAAAGCAATATTAAAAGATCATATATGATATCATATGAATGTATATGAATCTTGTATTATTTAATAACAATTATTCCACCATTATACAGGATGTTAACCTACCCCAACCAAGGAAAAGTACAAGGTAAGGGTTTACTTCACAACCTCTTCATTATCCAAGGTTGTTTATACATAATTATCTACTGGGACCTCATTATCATCCACATCCATGTTTCTTAAAAATGTCTTTCAAAACATTTTTACTATTAAATGAAAAATGGGTTAATGTCATTTATACCCTTATACTTTTTTGAAAGGAATCTTACCGTCGTTTTCCAAACAATGTACTTTTTGACCTCTTTGACAAATTTAAGGTAAGAATGTTTTTTAACTTATACGGCGGGTGCGGCTATTTTCCACCATTATAACTTCGTCGAAGCTTCCCTAACAAGCTTATAAGAATATCTTCAAAGTAAATGTATTATTTTATAATTATGGAACTTTTAAATGATTTCAAAAAGGAGAGATATTTCTCTCAAATAGCTTTTATTTCATCCATGTCAACATCCTTTGATGGGTTTTAAGTTTAATTGAAGTTGATTTATGATACAAAAATTCCATTGAACATTTTGTGAAATATTTGACTGTGGATGTGTTATTTTTATACCATCCATAGTTTATGGAGAAATTGTTGACATTTCGTATGCTAGTTTTAATACGAATATTTATGTTATGTTTAAGCCTATTCATATGAGGAATGTATTGGACTTAATATGTGACGGGTGGAGCCCACTATAGCTCCTCGATTCATAGGTAGGTCTCATGAGACAACTAGACGTGGAATTGGCCGAGGCCCTTTCCCAATTTGATTTATGGTTTTGGTCGAGGCCTTAATCATTTTAGACGTCTTGGCCGAGGCCTTGACAAAATGTTTCAGAATGTCTGGCATTATACATTCCCTCATTATGAAAGTGGTTATTGATATTTCACGTGATTATTCGTCTAGTAGAATATCCATGTGAGTAAGTAATGGCATTATTTTATTTTACTTTTTCCATATTATGCTAAAGTTCAAGTTCAATAAGGATTTTGTTTTAGTTATACATTTCCTTAAAAGTTCATGTTTATTTATGAAAGCTTCTGCTATATTGTTATCCATACTGAGCATCTGAGCTCACCCCTTTCAATGTTTTAATATTTTCCAGGATGTAAGGGAGTATTTTATGAATGACCTGCAGGGATAGTCCGAAGAGGATAGAAGTGTGGACTATGGATACTATGTTATTATAGTTTTTCACTTTGTGATGTAATGTAACATTTATGAATGTATCTAGTGTTTCCAAGGCTACTAAACTAATCGGTCTTTCAAGACTTGATCTTTTGTGATCATGACAATGTTACGAAGTAATGCAATGACTCTGGGTAGCTGGGGTCGGGGCGTTACATTGGAGAGCTGCAAAGATAGATCTGTGATATTTGCATGGAACAAAGGATCACCTGCTTACTTATAAAAGATCCAATAATCTTGAGGTGATTAGATACTCGGATACAGACTTTTCTTGTTTTTTTGATACAAGAAAGTCCAGTTTGGGTTATTTTTATCTTCTAGTCAAAGGATCAATATCATGGAAAAGTGAAAAGCAATCGGTTATAGCTTCATCAACTTTGGAAGCTGAATTTGTAGCATACTTTGAAGCTACAATTCAGGGTACATGGTTGCGGAAATTTATTTTAGTATTTGGAATTGTCGACAGTATCGCCAAGCCCTTGAAAATTTATTATGACAATACAACAAATAGTATTCTATTCCAAGAATAATTTATATTCCAAAGGTGATAAACACGTGGAATTAATGTACATTTTAGTAAAGGAGGATGTTCAAAAACGTAAGGTGTCAATTGAACATATTAGCACAAATCTTATGATTTCCGATCCTTTAATGAAAGGGTTTCCACCCAAGACATTTATTAGACATGTTTAAAGTATGGGAATTATCATTTAGTAAGTTTCATTGTATGTATTTAATGTTATGATTATTACAGTTGATACTTGGAATTACAAATGTTTTTATCATGTTGTCTATTTTTTCAAAAAGTATACATTATTGGATTGAATAATGATGGCAGACACAGTCTTTAATAAATACATTACTGTTGGAAAAATTATATATATATATATATATCCAATTTTAATAATGATTGGAAAATGATCATAATGTAGTACATGGAAGGGAGTATATTAATAAGGAATATACGACCACCATGACTCATGTGGACCTTATCCCTTATCATGATGAATGTTGTATATATGATAGAATAGATATAAATGTGCATAAATTATCGATTGAATATTAAATATCATAAAGAAATATCAAATGAGTTATGTGGGAAAATGTTAAAATAACTCACATGATTTTATTTATTATTATTATAATGGGATATTAAGGTATAAATCTTTCAACTGATGGACTTTGATAGTTAATTATGTAACCACCCATATAAATTTTTTATCCCTAATTAAAGGGTCTCTCCTTGCCAATTAAGTCTCAATCTAATTCTGGTACATTCCATAAATTTTTGCAGCAGAAGAGAAAAGACGCGGAGGATAGAAATCCTTTTAAGTGGGAGAAAATCAATGAGATTCAAATCTAAAAGATCCCATAGATCAAGGTATGTTGTATATTATTTTGAATTATGTTTATCTATGTTATAAAAACAAGTTGTAAAGATCCTAAAATAAATGAAATTAATTTACAACTAACCCTGAGTTACACTACATCCTGGTGGTAGAAGGGGGGTCTAGTTCCAGAGTAGAGACACCAAGAGCCTGATCTTCCACCATCGCCGCACCAGGGGGTCCATATAGAGAACCCGACCGAGGACCATGGGGTTCAGCACGCTGGGTGACTCCCCTTGTTCACCCTTCCACAAATGGTGGAACACCTCTAGTGAATTCTCTTATTGGAGGTAGTGAGAACAGAACCTTGGGAATATAGAGGAGGAGATATCCCAGTCCCAGTGAAAAGACTCATGCACACTGAGGATAATCTTGTCTGGTACAGGAAGAGAGAGATCTAACTCCATGTAGATGTGGGATACAAAATTATCCCCACGACACCAAGATCTAACATCTGAGCGCTGAAATACTCCCAGGGAGTCACCGATCATCGAGAGGAAACATTCGTTCTGAAATGGGAGTGTATGCCCAGGAAGGTTGATCAAGACCGTAATATCTGCATATTCTTTCCCTAGGTTGACATCCATAGACCACCTGGATAAAATGAATCTCCAATGGCCCATAGAACAAGGGTCCATGAACCATGCCGGAATTAAATCTTCCTAAGATTCAGAGACGAGGCAGAAGGATACGTTGTGTATCGGGTAAATGTGAGCCTAAAGGTGAAGATCCCATGAATTGATGAACCACTGGAAGACATGTGAAGGTGGCTTAGAGGACCCAAAACATGCTACCAACATCCATTTCAAGAAACCAACAGCATCAATGAATGCATCAACAATGACTTCCTGGTAGATCCAGTTTCCCTCGTGAGACAATTGTGGTTGATCCACTGCAATGGTCGGGAAGCAATGAAGACTGGTATCGGGCACGCTGTAAAGAGCATCCCGGAAGGAGTGAGGCGGGGCCAAAAGAAGAACCGGAGAAAATGTAGGATGAGGACCAGTCAGTGAAGTTGGAATTATTGTCATGGAAAGCATTTCATTTCAGTGGCATTAGCTTTTTAGATGTGCTCAGTATCATGTAAGGTGGAATTGTTATGTTTCAATTCCATAGTTTCACCAATGGTTGGTCCTTGTAATATAATCTATCAATTTGTGGTATTTTTTGTGACTTATGTTTATTAATGTTCTTATGTCCCATTTTTACACATTTACAAGCATTCATGTTTTGAATAACTAATTATGATGGAATGAGTAAAATAGTCAATGGTTACCTTGCTTAGTGGAGATCTCCATATTTCATGATTTTTCACCTTCAACATAAATGATTTATTTTATTCCATTTATTTTTAATTCTTTTCCATTATTAAATTTTCTTGTAATGGTAGAACATGATTATCTCAATTGGATTGACTACCTTTTCAATGATTCAAAACCATTCAAACTTAAATTTTACTCTTATTTCATACATCCATTTAAAAAACCAGAATAAATACTTACAATTATTTCTTATTTTGATATTGTTTTATGTACTTGGTTTTGTATCATAATGAGGTATATAATATTGAATAATTTTTTTCCAATTTTTTATTATTAAATTTTATTTCTGGAATTCTTATTATTTTATTTTTTTTTCATATATTCAATATTATGTAACTAAACTATTCTTGTATTATTTTATTACAATTGATTTAGGGTATCACCCATTGTATTATCCCCATCATTTGATTTCATATGTTATAATTTATTGGTGCATTAGGTATTAGGACGAAAACTAAAAACATGTTTCTATAGACTTCTTTGTAGGTAATGGATTTACAAATATTTTGTGGAATCCGACAACTTTCTAACTCACTGAATTTTATTCTTATTTATGGTAACCATTTGTGAAAAATATATAAAATTATTATTATTATTTCTTATATCCATTTAGGAAAAATATATAAAATAATTATTCTTCTTTATTTTTTTCATTTCGTATTTTTTTCTTTATTTTTCTACCACAATGAGATGATGAATATTGATGAAGTTTTTGATAAATGGATATTATTATAATTTTGAAATAATTTTTCATATTAAACTCTTATTTCTCAAATTTATTTGAGATTATGTGTTATGTTTTGAAATATTGTTTTATTAATATCTTTATGTATTATTGGATTAAATGTTATTTGTGGTTGAAACCCTATCATATCATCCCTTTGATATAAACTAATCCATTACAATTTATTTAAGTATTATGTCCAAGTAAGAAAACATCATAATGATATTTTGCATGGAATATGTGATGTCAATCGGAATTGCTTTACAATCACTGCTCTCATCAGCCAAGGCACTACTATTTGGATAGAAAGAACCTCCTTTCATATTATTAATCCACCATCTATTAACAAGTTTTTCTAAAACAATGTATATTTAACTATTATTACATAGTGACTTAGGTGTCATTATATATGTGATAAGGTGATGGATTCAACATTTTTTATTCAATCACCTCCATTAATTTCAAATGAAGGTATGCATGGAATGATTTTATGATACATCATAATTCCATTTCTAATGATGTGTATATGTACATAGTTGTTATAATATGTACTTCAACTTTATTGAGTAGATTCAAAGATGTTAATTTCTAAAATTGAAAGTGTTGCCGTTCTATTTCCTAGATTTTGTGATAGTATTTGTAATATTAGATCCGACATCACTTAGGATAATGTTTAGGATGCTATAAATGTAATGAAAATGTAGATTTTCATCCATAATTTTTTATTTAATAGTGAATTTCTATTTCATAAGTTTATAATAAGAATAGTTTTTATCAGTATTTTCTAAACATAAATTAAAGTGCATTCCAAATATTTTAAAACTATAAGATTATTATTTAATGATGTATTTCAGTGTGATTTGATTTTAAATCAGTCAATTATGGATATAAATTTATGTTGAATATATTAACATTAATTAAATTTTATTAGTTAATCCATACAGTTTGTTTACGATAAACCCATTTTTTGAAGGCATTATTTTTTTAACAGATATATTATTACTTATCTTACAATACATTTTTTATTCTCTTATGGTCTAGATTGGGTTATTTGCAAATCTACCACATACACAAATAAATTTTTTTATGGTCCATAATATAAAATGGAAACAAAAGATAGGACCAAACATCAATTATTTTCTTTATTCACATCATTGATGTTGTGGAATGTCTGAGCTCAGTTTATTTTACGATTGGTATATTGTTCTAGCTTTAGAAAATCACTTCTAAAAATGATCTATCGATTAAGAAAGAAGGATATTATATATTACATATTATTATTTCTTGAATAAATCATAATCAATTCCTCAGGAATTTAATTTTATTTACATCATTTAATTCTATCACTGCTTTGACATATTGTTAAAAAATTTACAAGAAAATTAAATGCTTAATTTTCTATTTAATTAAATTAAAATATTATTCAAACTAATATACAGAGTTTTTTTAATTGAGTTTTTTTATTGGATATTGGATAATTTAATATTAAAATCATTTATTATGTGTATATTTGAATAGTATTGGTGATAAAGTATTTTTTTTTTCAAAATCAAAGATCAGTACAAAATAATAATAGCTGATAACTGGTCATCTTAAGAAAATTTTTATATATATGAAATTATTTGTTTTTTTATGAAACCACAGTAGTAATTAGTTATTGTTTTGAATATTTTTTTTGATAAATCGCTAGTAAGATATTTATTTTCTAGGAGTTTTTAATTTATTCATTGTATATGACTCAATCACTATTATAAATGTGACATTAATAATGAATCCCTCCTATTATCTAGTTTATTTGACATATGTGGTGGTGTCCATAAATCCATGTGAATTGATGAACTCTGTGTGGAACCCATGTTCATGTAGGTTTAAAAGTTAATGGACACCATACAATGTGTTATGTGGAGAGATCTAAACATCCCCTTTATTATTCATTCCATCAACTAAATATTAGTGAATCACACTATGTTGTTTCCAGTTGCTTTTTTCTAAATTCATAGGTGTAACATTTTTATATACAATTTTTATTTCCCAAATTTCACATGTGTTAGGTTGTTGGTTGTTGGACTATTATGTATGGTCATGGTTGGTTACTATAAAATTCATGATTTTAAATGAAGGATGTTTTACAGTGTTGATTATGTTTCTCAAATTTATTAATAAAAATTGTGGCAGACACAATGATTAAATAAGATGGTCATATTTACTTTGTATCATTCTAAATAAATTTAAAATTATAAATAAATATTATATTTTTTTATATTTTATATTACTATTATAATATATGTACTACATTATTATAATAATATATATTATAATTAAATACTGTTTTTTATATAAAAATGTACATTACAAACACATATAATTTTTAGTGTTGTATAATGTGATAGATAAATTTATTTTGTTACTGGTATTATTAACATAAAATAAAGTGTTTGTAATACTATTTTCAATAGATAAATCTATTAGTGAACATTTTGGCCAACATATATAATTTCTCTTGGTAGTATTATAATTATAATTGAAATATTTTATATGTTTTAAAAAAACTAATTAAAATGTTTTAACCAATAATTCAGTGATAATGAATCATCTATTGGTAAAACCCTTTCCTAATAGAAAATGTACCATTTCAAATAGATATACCCATATTGAAAAATGTTAAATTTTTGTTGTGGTCATGTATCACACAATTTGATGTATAGGTGAAAAATATGATGACATATAAATATAAAATTTTTGGAACAATGGGTATTTCATGAATGATATGTTATTATTGAATATGTTGGGGAAGGAATTTTCTATTCTATCATTATATAAGATTATATCTCAACACATTGATTGGAATAAAATTTTTTAAATTAATTTAATATACATGGGGATGTAGAAATTTTCATTACGGATAATCTAAGAACGATATGTCAAGAATTATGGGTGACCACAAAATTATGAATCAATCTTGAATATATATAAAAAAATTGCCTTATATTTAAAAGTGGGCTTTAATATGTGGTTTTATTATTGTGAAATATATTCCTACCTTATGGGTGACTTGACCCATTTCATGATTGTAATCCTTGAGGTTATGAAACCCCACATAATGCCACTAAGAAAGAGACCAATAGGGAAACTCTCAATGGGTTTCATTTGATCTCAGTTAAATATAATTTATATTTTAGAAGTGTTCAAAATCAAAATCCCTAGACAATGAGTTAATATGTATTGATGATATATTAATTTAAGAAAAATAGGAAATAAATATTTTTTCTTTGGTTAATTATTTAATTACTTGAATATATAATATTTATTTAGCTCTTCTTATTCACACTAATCCTAATAATTATTAAGTTAGTTATGTGAATATTAAATAAATATTTATATTCCCATCTATGAATTGAATATTTATTTGATTAATAAATTAATATTTTAGAAGAATATTTTTCCATGTGGTGTTAAGGGAGTTGTACCCATTGGTTGTACCCCCGCTCTCCATGTGAAATGGAATAGTTTAATGTCCCACAATATTTATAAAATATGTGTTTTATGAATAGGGTGATTCAAAGCCATTACCTAGATGGGGAACATACAAAGAACTTTAGGCTAGGATAGTTCTCCCCATTGGGATTGAAGAATAACAAGTACATAAATTTTGAAATTCAAATAATGGAAACCCCCATCCTTTTTTATGCATCATGGAGTTATTCTATCCTTGATGGAAATTATCCTTTGAATAAATACCATGAATCACAGGCGAAAAAAATGAAATGGGATGGTAGGATGTAAGGGTGTTTCCATTACTAATGTCCTTGGATGATCCCCTAGTGTCTCTGATGATAACTTATGTCAAAAATTATGGATCAGTAAATTAAATTATGAAGGACTATTAGTCGTAGAAGATCAATAATCCTGGTAATAATGCATGGAAATATATATGTTTTTCCTTTATATATCATATTATCTTGATTTTGGGAGACAAGACTTGTTGTAATGTAGATATTATAACCATGTTATGGAAATTTTGGAGTGTATAACACTATAATCATTTTCCAATTTTATTAGGTTGCTTTCACATTATCATTAAACATATGGTAGAGCTAAAAAGACATTTAAGGATTTAAACATCTCCCTAAATCTAGTTATTTTCTAGTTGTATGAATGATATATAAAATTAAATCCATTTACTCATAAGTAGTGCATAGAAAATATCTAAATCAGTATATAGGGTCATATCTTGATCTATTGGGATTATAAAATCCTAAGAGACAATTTATCATTCCTTTGGGTTCATGTTAAAATTGATCTTATCACTCTTGAAGGATATCTAAGATGCATCTCTTATATTCACATGGAATCCAATATAGATTCAATGATCTCATATTATTTAAATATTATTTTTTATGATCACATAATATTAATAATGTTTGATTATAAATATATTCCACCTTTATGATATTTAGGACATTTTTTACCATTCCATTACTAAATATATAATTATCCACAATAAAGTTAAACTTTTCCAATGTGAAATTAGAAGAATTTGAGAGAGGTGAAGGGTGAAAAGAACATGGCTGTCAACATTGAAAAATGCTAACCTCTAATAAAGATGTTTTCAATACCAAATCGGGGACCTCAGTAATCATCCTAAAGGGTATGATCACTCCAAAATAGAGGATGAGGTAATAAACAAATCATTAACAGATTTCCAAAGTCAATGGAAAAATATTAATGAAAACAAGGAGAGTAGTCTTCAAATTTTAAAACATTGATGGTTGGTAATGGGCATGTTATTTCAATTCCTAGGGATCCTGTATGGAATATTTTACAATAAACCACCTCACATACTACAAGTAATGAATCTATAAAATCAAATTCTCCTTATAATGAATTAAATCAACCCTATTTATATTGAAAACCCAAGAAACTATATAGTCAAATAGTGGATAAAGAGGAGTTGGTTTCCTTTGGATCAGTCTATAAAAATCATGATTTTCAAATTAATGGTATTGACACCCATGTGAATGTTTATATGGGGATAATAAAAGAGGTCATAAATCATGAAATAATTGATGAAGATCCCCTAGACATAATTAATCCTAGAAAAAAACAAACTAGGTAGGCCAAGATGATCCACTTCCAAGAGAGAGCTTGGTAGAAGGATTTCTAAAGGAAGTACAAAATCCATGTGTCAATAAAAATGAATATCTTATATTGTAATTCCCAAAGGTTTTCTAAGACAGATATATCCATTTTTTAATATACAACTTTAAAATCATAAAATGACTAATATTGTATCATATATACCTACGAAATTATTCTCCTCAAACTATTATAGTGTTGAAGGTATGGGATATGACCTAATGGGTCTAAATAAATGTTCCACTACCACGGAGAGCCTTTTGGAGAATTATCATTCTACGATTGATAAAATAGTTCATTTTAAGGATATAAAATGGGTATCCAATTTTGTAGATCATATTTGTGGATTTATCCTTTATTTATTCAACAAATAGGAATTTTGGAATAATAGATTTGTGGGATGAGTTCGATAATGTTAGTATCTACATTAATAATTCATTGGTTCTCTTGGGTGATTTCAATTCTATTATGGTTCTATAGGAAACTCTTTTTGATAATCATTTTCCAATATCCTCCAAATATTTTAAGGAAAATCTTTAATGAACTTAACTTATATAATTTATCCTTGTGGGAGCCAAGTGCACTTGTGGTGAAGATATGGAAACAAGATGAGGGCTAGTAAGCCTAAGAAAACATTCACTAATTTTCTAGCTTTTGAATAATGGTTCTCCATTTCCTGAACTGCCCTTTTGAAGATAAACTCCAACAATCACCCATATTAATATTCCATATGAAAAGGGACTTCAAACATCCCCTTACATTTTTATTTAATAGTTATATGGATATTAATCTAGACATCTCCAACCATATTTCATATTTTTGGAACACACTATTTTGTTATAGTGATTTCTTTCTCGATGTCATAAAGATTATATTACATAATAAGATGCTAAAGATCAATTTCAAGGAAACTTCCAAATACAAGGATATGTATATTAAAACTATATTAGATAAGATAAATAAAATACAATGTATATCCACTAGCAGAGGCTTTTTATTGACCTTAGTATGAAAAATAAACACACATCTAATCTCAACTCCTAGATTAGTCTCAATGAGAGAATCCAAAGGGTGTCCTTCAATGAAAAATTTATTAATGATGGAGATAAATAAAAAATGTTCTACAAATTTGTTCAAAAAATTAGGAAAGCTAATAGAAATCAATAAACTCATGTAGATGGAGACTTGATCATCACTAAACAATAACAATTAGAAAATATCCTAGTGTACTTATTCTAAAACAACATTAGTGTTTAAAATTAAATTTATGAATTTAGTGAGGAAATCATCCATGTTACTAGTTATCCCAAAATAAAATGGTATTCTCTCTAAGATTCATATAAAAATGAATTAATGGGGATTTCTTTAGTTTAAAATATGGGAGTTCTCATGTACCCCATGAATTTTGTAACACTTCTTTTAAAAATATTAGGATGTGGTCTAAAACTATGATTGAAGAAATTTCAATTTTATTTCTTGTAATTAAACTATTCCCTAGGGTTTTAAAGCCTCATTCCTCAAAATGATCTTTATAGTGTATAATGCTTGTTAAGTCTATATTTTCAGACTTATTTCAATTTTTGACATGATTTATAATATTTTCAACAAGATAATTTCCAAAGTTCTAAGTCCTATTTCTAGAAATATTATTTCTTGGAATAATTTTTTCATTCATTCAGGGTAGAACAATCTATGTTTGTCTTATTACAATCATTGAATTTTTTATTCTCATAAATAAATCCTGATGAGGTGGTTCAGAATGAATAAATCATGATATGATATTTTCATTTTGTATAAAGGATTGGAAATTAATCATCAATGATTGAAGAGATTTGGGGTCACTGAACACTTCATAATTGTGTTCTAGTCACTATTCAAATACATTGATATTCCTATTCTTATAAATTTTTATCAAAGGGGATATTTTTCTACCTTCTAGGGGTTACAAACGGTATCCCCTTAATAGCCATTATTTTTTCGACTGAATATTTTTATCTTAGTGGGATTTTCTCCTCGCTATGGAATTTGAGAAACTAAAATACCATGAAACCTAGAAGATTGATAATCACTATCTCTCCTATTTTCCTTTGATGGAATAATTTTTTTTATATTTAGAGATAAAATGAATATCCAGATCATGAGAAAACTCTTTCACACTTTGAAATAGTATCTGTCTAATGAATCAAATGGGAAGAATCTCTCCCACCTATATATATATATATATATTAAATTTATTATCAATAAGACTAATATTCATGTATTTTTAATATACTTGTTGCTCCATTTTTCATTGTAGTCACATGGATTTTTACTTCTTTGATAATCTTGGAATGCTAAAACGACAATTAGAAACATGGAAGTGGAAATCCATTCTAATGAATATAATGGATTTCATTATAAAATATACAATAGTTTCTTAGATATTTTATTCATTCATATTTTAGATTTTCCACTTCCCTCTAATGAAAATACATAACTTTTATGTAACTTTTTTAGATAGGTTACTTTTATGAAACAAAGATGGTCAGTATTCCTTGGGTGAAGTGTTATCAATAAATAAATGATGGAGGTTTGGGCTTTAAAAATATCACATGTTTCAATGATTCTTTTCATGTGAAAATTATGTTCGGGATTATATTTGATAATCATGAACACTAAAATTTCCGTAACAAAAATTCTTTTCAAAACACATGAATGATAACCTCAACTACATGAGTTCATATTTATGGTCTACATTCTGGGGTTCAATCTCCAATATATTATCAACACCAAGATGGACACATAATTGGGATGCTCCTCCCAGATTGAGGATGGGTAACTATATGTATGTGGCTTTTATTCATTGCATTCATGAACTAACCTCTCGACTGATTCTTAGTTCTCTATAATGGACTTTATGGATGGATCTCAACTTATTTAAATAGTGGAAATTGAAAAAAAAATCAATGAATTTTCCTTTAACCCTATGAAAATATATGCTTATATGGGAGCCCACAATATCTATCCTACTCAATTCCATGCTCTTTTATCTTTTTAAATAATTAAATGATCGATTAGAACTATCTTGTATTTTCATGGTTAAATGGGCATGGACTGTAACATTAAGATTCACCCTGATGTGGAGGGTTTCCAATAGAAAAATTATTACTATAGTCGATCATCAACATTTTAGATTTTCTTTATTTTCTAAATTATAACTTCTTGATCAGAACATGGAATAAAAAAATCATAACATAATAATATGTAATATTTCTTCAACCCTTTGTATTTATCATTTTGATCGATTTGACACACCTTGTTATAATGTATCGTCCATTGAGGTTATGTTGTTCATTTGAAAAAACTATAGTCATCACTTCAAATGCTCGTCATTTTACAGTCTATTGTAACTAATTTAGTTAATATCATATAGAGAACCAAGAATTCCCTAATTCATGGACATTTAATATTTAACCTTCAATAGTCATTTTTAGATGCCATTTCTTCTACCATAGACAATAACACTTCTCAAAGTGTTTGTTATAAAATCACCAATCTGGATTTCATTGTCCGTAAACACCATGGTATCTATGGAAATTAAAGAACCCTTGTTGGAACATTAAATATTGGTTGGTAGCCTCTATTCCTAGGTTTTGTTAAATCGCACATGGATGGAGATTCTAAAGTTAATCCTAGGATCTGTGGTTGTCATGTCATCTTCAGAAATCACACTTGGTATGTACATGGTGTATTTTTTAGGGATTGTGGTTCTAAAATTTATCTTAAGACTGAGATAATTATTGACAACAATGTTGTTAGCGTTTACAATCAATGATGTTGGATAATGCTTTGTCCAGAGAGTGATTATACAACTATATTTCATGAAATAAAAAACAACACACACCTCTCATTGAGATATATGGTTCAATTGATGGACTTTCCTAGATTTCCCGAATTCCATTGGTTATAACATCACTCATTCAATTTAAGAGTAAAACCAGGTTTTTTATGGATTTGAAAAAAATTGAGTGTAATTTAATGTCATTATATGCATGTATTACCTTACCTTTGACATGCTATATCTCCCTGAAAGAGATCATTGTAAAAATACCCTCTATAGTCAATTGAAATTATTTTATATTTTCAATATATTTTGTTTTGTGTTGACCAATTACTCACATTTTTTTAAAAAAATATTTATATTTATTCAGGTAGTCTATAAATGTGGAAGCATATTAGTGGAATGAGTATAGGTCTGATAAAAAATATTAATTTTAATGACTATAGAATAACACTTATCTTTACTCCTGGTAGCTCATTCCATTGAAAAAAATAAATCTTATTATTATATTACATGGAATGGGGTTTCTTAGCATCTAATATTTTATTAAAGATACCTTGTGATATAAATTAAATATTATTCCATAACCCTTTGTTTATAAGTAGACCACTATAACATTCTAGAGTATGTTAGTCACTATTTACATCAGATTAATCATCAGATCCTCATCCTTCTTTCATCCCATCAGGAATTAGAATAAAATTAGATATTATTTAATGCCTGGAGAATGTCATGAGATCAGAGGATAATAAAAAAATTCAATAAATTATTCATGCTAACACACGATGATTCATCAGTGTAATATTGAGATTAAAGGAATACATGTGGATCACCCCTGGAGGGTTTTATTTTGGGCCCTCAAAATATAATGACTCTTCAATGATTAGGTGAGAATGATAAACATATATAATGATTACATATCTCAATATTTATTTAATCATTCTTAATATGATTAATTTTAATATAAAAATAATTTTAATAGAAAATATCTTGTCTAGGGAATTTTATTTTTCAATATTTATTAGAAAAATATTCATTGGAAATTATATTTTCTTCTTGATTATTAATAATTATCCATTAGATCTAATAATATTCGAGTAAGAAATTACACTAAAAGATAATACACTATGTCTGGAATCATTAACTTATATCTATGTGGTAATGATAAACTTTATAAATATTATATGATTATTGATTACATTTAATTTAAATGTTAAATTTAATTTCATATTGGATTATTTATTTATCTAATCATTGAGATGTATTCCTAATAGCATTTTTCTATATATTATATAATGATGATTGATATATAAATAAGGAAATTCAAATTTGAATAACCCATTCAGAGGTTCAAGAACTTCTTATGTGTAACAATGGGTTAAAAGACATATACTTCATTGTTATGTATTCTGTATCCTTTTTCATTACAGTAGGAATCCTATATGGATTCCAATTTATCCCATGATGAATACATTCCATGTCAATTAAATTCACCATATCTGGTTTTTATAGGGTGGAAATGTTTTTTAGGTACTACACGACATGTTGATCTTCTACACATCATATAGATTTCATATATGTCATGTTGCAAATGTTTTTTCACTACTAATAACTTCAATTCAAGATATGTCCTTTAATTAACACACAACATTAATTCAGTACATGAATCATATAGGATGGAATCCATTAAACATTATGCACATCCTCTGTATCCTTAATACACAATTTTTATATCATAAATTCCCATGAGAACTGCATGTTGAATCCTTATCTTTGTACTACAAACATCTTGGTAAGATAATTATACTCATTGTGGATATAAATCACACATAATATAAGGTAACTATATATAAATAAATATTAAATTTATATAATAAATCCATTAATCCACATCATCATTAGTTACATGGGTTTTTAAATTGATATTACACAGACGTTGTTAGGGATTACATTAAAAAAATGATTAATTAATTTTTTTTAATTTTTGGTACTACAAGTCTTGTATGGTTTATTGAAATTAAATAATCAACATGAATTAAACATATATGAAACATAATTTTCATCACTTCTATGTGAAATTAATTTTAAGATACACATCATGAAATTATAACACATTTCGTGTCAATAATATTTCATGTGATTACATTGTATACAACAATGACCACATTGAGTAGTTTGGACAAGTAAAGGACCAGAAATTTTCATGTAAAAATATGAGAAACGATTTAATAAATTTAAAATAATTTAAAATAATTTATTTTATTTAAAATAATACGGGGTGAGAATCATCAAAAAAAATTTATGGAATAAGATAAAATTAATTTATTGAGTAATTATGTAATTAATAGAATTAGTTTATGCACATTTTATCTTATCAAAGAATGATATGAAATTAATGATATCTAGTTGTTTTAAATTCATAGTCATTTCATATGTATGACTGATCTTGATATTTAGATAGAAATGTTTTTCTATCGATTTAATTTTATGTAATTTATTTCGGGGGTTTGCAATTAATTTTTAGTAAATTTAATTTCATGCTTTTTGTGTCATCTCTCACTCCTTTATTATACATGACCAATGTTTCCCAAGTTTATTTTTATTACCTATTACCATTCCTTTGGATTCCCTCACATTACTGTGAGTTATTGAAAATATTCAATAAAAGGAGTATCTAAAGGGATTTGGAGTCAAATCAAAGTGGTTCAAAGGTAGAGGTGTTTGAAGATTTAACTGTAATAAACCCATCACAAGTGATACATATGGTGATGGGTGGAATTTCTAAACTCATACAACAATAAAAAAATAATTTTTACCCATGTCCATAGGTTGATTTGTTCCCACTCAATAAATCAACCATTAGATAATCTCATCATCTGGTTGTTTTTTTTATTTAATTCATGTCTAAGCGTGATTTATTTTATGGATAAATGGAATACATTAAATAAATATGTTTTTTAATATGAAATGATTAAATTAAAATAAATTAATTACCTAGAAATGTTATATATGTACACAATTCCCCACTTATGTAAAATCATTGTTAATATTAAAAAACTATGTAAGAGATTAAATAATAATTTTTATGAATAGTAAAAAATGCCTCAATTTAAAAGTAAGTCATTATACCTTCCAATATCAAAATTAATTCAAACATTACTTAATTTTTATGTTCATGAAATAATCAATGCCAGTTTTAATAATCAGTGAGTCTTAACTACGTTGATGGGTCAACATAGTCGATCATGCCTTGAATTTAACAACCATAGTCTGTTCAATAAAAATATAAAGACAACTGTCGAGGAAATAAGAGAAAGGGTTTTAGGATTGGTTAGTCTAATAAATAGAAAAAGGAGTTACCTGATTAAATTTTGTATGACCAAAAGAAATCACATTCTTCAGGTTTTCATGTCTATATTCTAGATAATAATGTGTAACTTTAGATAATTACGAATTAAAATTGTAAATTGAAGGGATATTCTGAGTAAAATGGGGAGGGTTTTTCTGACCTAATAATTTGTGTGTGACTTAATAAAATTAAAATTATTTCTATTATCTCTGTCGTAATTTTTAATCAATTGAATTAATAAAAAATAATATTATTATTTAATAACATCAAGTTCAAATACTACCTTATCCCTATAATTTAATTCTGTGAAAAAGTGTCTCTTAGTAAGAGTCCAAAATGGTTCAAATTCATGAGGATAGTGTTATTCCAAAAGTGATAATCAAAAATTCATGAATCCAAAATTCCTAATTTGGTTGATAAGGTGGTGATTAAAGACGAGTACTCTATTAATGAAAAACATGTAAAAGATATGGTAGATTTTCAAATTTTAAGGTTTTCATCCATGTTTAGAGAAATCATAAACTCGCATGAAAACCTATAATTTTATTGTAAGAAACTTCATATCTATAATATTTATCATGAGGGAGAAAGACCAGAATGGTTTTATATCACCAATGAACTCATATTGATAAATCATACAGATGGTTCTCTAGTTGGGCCTCAAGTAATAAAACATATTTGTAACATTGAGTGTGTAATGGATCTAGTTTTTATGATGACTAAATAACTTCACATAAATTTTATTATATAACCATCCCCTCATTATTATATGGTTTTTAGTCTATTTCAATATGAAAAACATACATATGTGTCTCCAGTTCTACGCCCTCTAAGTCACCATGTTGATAAGGATAAGATGATTGAAAATCCTTCTATCCTTATGGTGAATAAATAGAAAGGATAATATAAGAGAACAAAGGATAAATTCTATGTCTATGAAATATTCATAATTTTATTCAATATATAGGAGGGTGAAGTGGAAATAAATCTAATAAAACATTATCTATATTCCATTTGGGAAAAGGGATACTGGAAGATATGTCACACCTAAACAAAGAAATGGGAATATTCTTGTTCATTTGTTATCTAGTGTAATATATCTATTTAAAAAAAATTGTGTACTATATACAACATATAGTGCTTACATAAGTATTAAAATGTAGGTAAAAATTAAATTCCTTAATATTAATATTGTTGAGGTTGATATATTGGTATCCAATGGAGTCAGACTTGCTGATGTGGATATTTGGATCTACAAGATCATATTGTTGAATAAAATGATCATGATAATAAAATAATGTTATTATGAAACTTTAGCTACCATAAAAATTATTTCAGTTTCCTAACATTATCAAGAATAATTTATTTTCAAATCATTAAATAAATATTTCTTATTTAAAATGGAAATAATTTTCTAAGGTATGACATATTGAAATAATGGTTAATATTTTTTTCATTACATAAACCTAGAAATAGAATTTGATAATTATAATAATTTACCTGAATCATAATACAAAAAACTATGGGATAATTGGATAGGTCTGGTATATGAAAATTGTTCGATTATATTACACCAATATTCATATTTTGAATTTATATAAACTGAAACCTATTGGTGAATGGTATGCATGTTTCCATAGATAAATTATAAAAGCTCTATTTAGCTGAAAAGGTGAAGGGATATCAAGATTCATTGGTTGGTTCATACTGATGTTTTTAGACTATTTAAATATTAATATATTGTTGGGTACTCATAATTTATCATTTTTATTAATTAAATTTGTGGATATATAAATTTCTAATTAATTTTCTATAAGTTAAATTCCATTGAAAAATCCAAGGAATATATAAATGATGTTGAGTAAATCATTCCTTAAATATTAAGAAACTCTTCTCAGACTATGTCATATAATATATCATTCAATACTCAATTGATTATTTATGGGAGTTTTGGATTATATCTTAACTCACACCTCCTTATACACCACAATGGAATAGTGTAATCGAAAGGAGGAACCACACTCGATTAAACATTTTGAGATCAATGATAATTCATCTAAGTCTTCTATATGGAATATTCCACACATCCTTATTGAAGAGTATATTCAAGAGAAAATAGTACTGTGTAAGAGCACAGTAGAGGATAGAGAAGCATAATCATATGGTTTTCTAGTCACTAAGGATGGTAACTCATTATTAGTCAATAATAATGATATTTTAACATAAATGGAATTAGTTATTGTAATATATTACCTTAAATAGAAAGACAATATGAATTATGAAATTGATTAAATATACCAAAGCTATGTTTGGGTGTTTATAGATCCTCCAGTGGATGAAAAAATATTGGTTGTAAGTGTTTATTCAATAAGAAAGGGGTCATAGATGCAAATTTTTTCCCCCTAATAATTGAATGGTTGTAAAATGTTTTAAACATTATCATTGAATATACATTGAAAACAAAAATTTACTATTTTATATAATAAAATCTATCAAAAATATAATTTCCATAGAATCATAGCATGCATATGATATTTTTAAGATTGATTTCAAAATGTATTCCCTTAATGGGAATATTAAAGAAGTTATTTAGAGGTAAAAACCCAAAGGGTTTGTGATCCAAAAATGTGAAAACAAAGTATGATTGTTTTATAGATTCATTTGTGTATTAATGAATGATTCTGAGTCATAGAATAATATATTTGGTGAAAATTTAATATAATTTGGTTTAATAATGAATGAATTAGATTGTTGTTTCTATAGATTGTTTGTAGGAAGTTCATTCATTCTCATGATAGCTTATTTCAATGACATACTTTGCAAAGGAAAAACAAATTCCAATATTATTGTCTCTTAAATAATGGTTGAATAAATTATTCCCCAGGAATTTTTTTTAAGAAACATATATTCTTGTGATCTATATCCATTTTGATAGAACCAAGAGGAGTCTCTGACTATGAAAATTCACATAAATTAACATGATTCTAAAATGATTTACTATGGAAGAATACAATATGGATTTTCCTCCCATGTCACATGACATTTATCTTTCCATGAAAATGTTCTCTCATACACATGAAGATAGATAAAGAATGGAATGAACTATAGACATGTATGTAGTTGGGTCAGTAGTATATTATATTCTATATAAAAGGCATGGTGTCTCTAATTCTTTAAATGTGGATGGATGATATCAAGATGAACATGGTGACTACCATAAGATTACAATTAAAACTAACATTAAGTCTCTAAGGCAAACCATTGATATATTAATTGTATATGGAGGATATGAGGAACTATTCCCCAGAGGATAACCATATGATATATTCCAAAATCCTATATATGGTCATAAATTACTATCAAGCTACGTTATCATTCTCAATGGAGCTATAATGAGTTGGAAGAGCAGAAATAATGTTGTTTTTATCCATTATACAGAGATTCTGAGTATAACATGTCTTCATCAGTAGATAAATAATCTATTTAGATTCACAACATCAATGAAGAGTGTGATATAGTACATAGTAGTAAAAAAATTATTACACTATATTGTGATAATACTGCATTGGTAGATCTTCAAAAGTATCTTGGGTCACATCAGTGGATGAAGCATATTCTTTTAAAATTTAATCTTTTGATGGATTAATCATATAGAGTTGATGTCACTGTGAACATAGATTCTACAGAAAAATACATGAAAGTTCCCTTATGTAAAGGATTAACTCAACCTAAACATGACCAATATGTGAGAGAAAGAATACTGAATGAAATTGGTAGTTTTTTCTTATCCAATATGGATTTTATTTATGTTTATTTCCTAGAACCTAATTTTTATACTCTATATTGAATTTATATATCAATTAAGTGAATATTTATTAAAATATATCATCACATATTTTTGGTAAATCTATATGACATTAATGTAATTATGTCAATGTGTATCTATCATATTAAACAGGGAATAAAAGTTCCCCAGTATGATGAAAATATTGATATGAAATGATGATATTATTGAAATATTCTCAATGGTAAAATAACATTCTATGATGGGGTTAATATTATATTGATTTTTATATGAAATTACTCGTAAGAGGATACGAAATTGCCTCATGAATTTTATGAAGGACCCCGAGACACCCTGAGAGGGGAGGGGTGAATCAGGGTGACAACATTTTCTTTTAATGTGGTGGATCTTGTTCCCACGTTGGTAGGAAAATGTTGAACCTTTATGATGATTATGACTAGAAAGAGATCATTCACAAGCATAGAGAGGACACATCAATTTGAACTTGGTTCACCACTAAGGTATGCTTCCAAGGAGCATACGCTGACAAGTTGTCGGTCGTACCTGATTCCACTAATCTTCACTAGCTGTGGATTACAAAGGTTTGGGCACAGACACTCTATCCTAGGCTCACTGCCTTTACAAAGGTTCAGGGATAGCTCACTGCTTCCCTCGGGTCACTCCCATTGACTCCCCCTAGCTCACTGCCGTTGGTGAAGTCTCACTCAGTTTATAGACGTGATGGTCTCTTCAATAGATAGACATGAAGGTCCTTGTCTCATGTTCAGCATGAGAATTTTCTTGCATCAGAGTCCAAATTTAATGCTCTGTTAAAGTCCAAATTCCAACCACTGATGAAAAACCCCTTTTTCCTTGTCCACTGGGCAAACAACCTTTGGAAAAGGCCTTCACAAAGTACCCTACTTCGCAAGGCTCCTAATTTTGCAAAGCTCAAACAAGCCTTCGTGGAGCCCCTGCCTTTTCGTGAAGCTCAATTACGAAGCACTCTCACGGTGCTCCAGCCTTCACAATTCTTGGCTATCGTGGAGCTCCTGCCTCTTCACGAAGCTCACTGAGCCAACGTGGTGTGCACGACTATCGCGGAGCTAGAATAGCCTCTTTGAAGCTCCTCTTTCGCGAAGCACACTGCCTTCGCGAGAGACCTTTGTGAACCGAGAGAAAAGGATTTTCTCTGAAATTCACTCTACATCTCTTGAGGGGGTCGACCTGTATTTATAGGCGATTCCACCAACCCTCTACCCTTCCGCGCGAAGTCAGCTCCACGTCAACTCAAATCGTGAAGCTCCGATGTTCCTGCCGAAAATCTCTCAAAATCACGAAGCACTATGAAAATTTTCCTTTCACGGAGATCATCTTAATCGAGGAGTATCACCATCATCATTCCTCCGTACCTTCACCTCGAAGCTCCCTTGGAAATCCCTTCACCACCGCAATGCACTTCAACTCTTCCGTTCGCGAAGCATTGACGTAATCACGAAGACTCACCGCCTCCATTCCTCTGTTCTTCGCGATTTCCAAACCATGCATCCTCTCTTCGTGAAATTCATGTCTTTGCCATATTTAATTTTTATCTTCAAGGAAATTCACTTTTCGAGATGCTCAGCAGCTTCTGGATTTTGGACCCCAAAAATTTGGCAATCACTGGGAAACGGCGCCACCTTCAATACTGTTGTCTGCTTAAACAATATGATCTCTTTTCTGGTACACTATCCGAACTTCTATTGATGATTGACAACAAACACAAACCATACTCCAAATCGTGCATAGAAGACCATGGTTCCAATAATACCCCCCTTTGGGTTTGTTGGCAATCAAAAAATAAATTTAAGAGATCTCCATCAAAAACGCAGGAATCAACTCAGCCAACACTCTAAGTCTACGTGACCAAAGCATGGTGTAGAAAACAAGAGAGGAGGCTTGAATTGGGTTCCACTGTTTTCCTTCTCATTCTTCTCATCACAAAAGTTGCCTGAATTTATTCTATTTTCCTTTCTCCCCCATTGACAATAAATCCAAATTCAAGTAAATTTTTCATGTTCAGCTCAATCCATACTCCCCCTGGATAGTATCTCCCCTATAAACCTACATCATAGCCATAAGAAGAATAAAACAGTTATAACAAACGAGGAGAGGGGAATTCCGTAACCTCCTTATGCACTGGGAGGTGGTTGAACACTGAGGTTCAACCGATGCTTCTCAAACACAGCTGCGGACAATGGCTTGGTCAGGATATCAGCCACTTGCTCATCAGTTCCAACATGGTCCATTCTAATCATGCCTTGTTCAAACATGTATTCGATAAAATGGTACCGTATTTCAATATGTTTTGTATGAGAATACTGAACTAGATTCTTCGTAAGATCAATTGCGCTTTTGATATCACAGTAAATCACCATTGGTTGCTTCAACTTATCCCCAATATCTGTTAGTTTCTGATTCATCCAAAGTAGTTGAGTGCATGCCTTTGTGGCAGAGATATACTCAGCTTCAGTAGTACTAAGAGAAGTACATTCTTGTTTCTTGCTCAACCAGCAAACACATTTCTTCCCAATATAGAAAGCTCCACCAATAGTGGACTTTCTGTCTACTATATCACCCGCCCAGTCAGCATTAGAAAATGCTGATAATTCACTGTCCCTACCTGCAGCAAAAAATAACCCGATGTTATGTGTACCTCGAATATATCTCATGATACTTTTTACTGCCGTCATATGTTCCTCCTTTGGATTACTCTAAAAGCGAGCTGCAAGGCATGTGGAAAAGACAATATCTGGCCTTGTCGCTGTCAGGTATAGTAGGCTTCCAATGATCCTCTTATACATTGTGGGATAAATAGATTCCCCATCCTCATGTATTTCAAGTTTAGTTCCAACTATAATCGGAGTTGACATTGGTTTGGAGTCTTTCATATTAAACTTCTTCAGCAGCTCTCTTGCATATTTGTCCTAAGAAATGAATGTTTATTCCTTCTTTTGAATCACCTGTAGCCCTAAGAAATATGTGATCTCCCAAATCATAGACATTTCGAATTCTGATTTCATGTGGTTGGAAAATTCATCCACAGATTTCTGCATACTGCCACCAAATATGATATCATCAATGTAGACTAGAACAATGAATTGATCTTTTGGAGAATTCATCACATAGAGATTGTGATAAAATCCTCCTCTTTTGAATTCCAACTTCTTGAGATATGAATCTAGCCGTGAGTACCACGCCCATGGTGCCTGCTTCAAACCATATAGAGCTTTCTTCAGTTTACAGACCTTCGTTTCATCAGTACCCAAAACAAAGCCCACTTGTTGTTCAATGTAGTCTTCTTCTTGGAGAACACCATTCAAGAATATTGTCTTGACAACCATTTGATATACTTTATATCCTCTTTGGAGTTCCATGGCATGGAAAATCTTGATTGACTCTAGTCTATCCACTAAAGTAAAGGTTTCATCAACATCAATGCCTTCAATCTGGGAGTATCCTTTACATACCAGTCGTGCCTTTTTTCTGATGGCACTTCCATTCTCATCAAAAATATTTTAAAAGATCCATTTGGTACCAATCACATTGTGACCTTCGGGTCTCTGGACAAGATCCCATTTCTGATTCTTGTCAATCTGATCTAATTCATCATTCATGGCTTTCACCCAAGATTCATCATTTGTAGCTTCTTCAAATGAGGATGGTTCTAAAACTGATAGAAATGCAGATTGCTTGTTATTCCTCAACTTTCTTGTTTGAGTGGGTGCACTCCTGTCCCCAATTATGTTAGATGGATCAATCTCAGCTCTTCGATTTCTCCTGCGAGGTTCAGTAGTCTTCTCTTCAGCCATAGTTTCTTCTTCAGATTCTTCTTCCAAGTCAACATCATGATGTGACTGCTGAGTGTTTTGAACAACTTTTTCTATTTCCACATTTGTATTTTCTTCACGTTCACTTTGTTCCTGACTTTCTATCACATCATCATATGATGTCTTTGAAGCATTTGTGGTTTTCTCTTCTATTATCTTAACATCACTTCTTTCCAAAATCCTTCCCAAATGCTTGTTGAAACATTTTTAGGCTTTTCTGTTCATTGAGTAACTGAGGAAAATTCCATCATCTGCATTGTCACCATATTTCCCTTGATTTCCTTCTTTGTTCCTAATGAAGCATTTACTTCCAAAGACACGGAAGTATTTTAGATAAGGCTTCCGTCCATGCCACAATTCATACGGTGTCTTCGTCTCACCCATATAAAGTCCTGTTCGATTCTGAATGTACACTGCTGCTTGAAAAGACTCTTTCAAGTAATGTTGGTTACTATGATGAAATGATGATATTCTGAGTTTTTACCTTGAATTCTGAAATGTAGATATACTGTTTCATACCCTTAATGCTTAAATGATGATATAATGGGTTTTTTACCCTTAATGTTGAAATAATGATATACCGAGTCATTAACCAGAATGCTGAAATTTTGATATACCAGGATTTGCCCTGAATTTTAATTTGATGTAATTATTATACACTAAACATCGCCCTGAAATTTTTTGGAATGAAATAATCTATGAGGAGTCTTCCAAGCCAAAGCACAAGCTTGGATTCAGTCTTCTCTTTACCGGTTTAGATATCCTTCTGAGGTATCTATTGTGCTTAATTTTTTTGACGAAAACACAGGATTTAGGACAGGATCCAAGACTTTTATAATTAAATAATCTTGAAATTTTACAACCTCTAAAATGATTATTAATGAGAACCTATACATGTAGGATTTTTTACTTTGTGTACATCCTCGTTTACTGCTTACTATGGTACACTTCTTGTTACATAGTTACACTGACAGATTGGCACCGGTCTTTGGTGGTTCCCAACATGGATTTATTTATCACACCATATTTGGTCCATTTATTCAACCCAAGAAGATTATATTGTTGTTGGTGTCGACAAGGGAAAGTTCTCTTCTAGGGGTACTTGATATAACGCTGGAGGAGGATAGCATGGGACCAAGCTAAGGCTTGTGATGCTCCTGTGTTACTTTTTTCATTCTATACATTGGTATTGTATCTTGTACTATTACGGTGTATCCTGTTTTTCTATTTTCATAGAATACATGAACAAGTAGCATCATTTTGATATTGTATGACTTCTAGTTATTTTCATCATTTAGTTTTCTATTGATTACTTTACATGCATATTGTTATTTCCTCCCCTATAGTTTTATTATTGTCCATTGTGTTCCACTCTGCCAATAAGGGCATTGTTTCCCCACTAACTCACTCTAGGCCCTTGCTGCAAGTCGGTAGCCTCTGGCATTTGGGGAAATTCACTTGAGGTCATGTGACCAACCAGGTAGGGAGAACCAGTCGAGTGGCTTCCCGAACCAGGATGTTACACATAATACATAATTACTAAATTTTTAGCAATGTCATTTTATGCTTAAAATATATATTTTTTGAGGAAATGGATTTTGTTTTTAATTTTATGGTTATATGTTATAATTAATATTTTTGAATTATAGACATTTTATTTCATAAAAAAATTATTCTTGAAATACCCAAATTAAAATTATCTTATGGTGATATCTTTGGATTTTTCTAAAAAGATTATGTTTTCATTGAATAGTGATAATACTACAAATTTTATAGCAATGTATCTTTTTAAAAAAAAATATTTTACAAAGTACCAATCTGTTATGAATTGATTATAAAATTTCAATCATTAATTTTTATTATAAATAATATATGAAATTTTATTTTAATTGATATTACTCTAATTTCAGGTATTAAAGGATTTTTATACATAAAAATTAATTTGTTTGTAAAATCGTTTTTCATCATGATTTATGGGTTTTTTAAATTAACTTATTCAACTAAAATAAAAACAATTTTATAAATTATAATCTAAATTTACAATAAAAATTTAAAAATTTGTTAACGAAGCCACTTTTATTTTTGTTCACTATAAATAATAACTTTGGTATAATCTGAGTTACCACAGTATGAGCCCAAATGGGTCAAAATGGTTAAAACTAAATAGATAAAATAAATAATGAAATGAAAACAGACCTAAATCCAAATATTGAAATTATTTTGTCCTAATATCATCTTATATCTAAAGCTTCATTTTGGGTCAATTTTGCATGAATAATTCTTTTATAAATTTTAATCTTTTGACCTATGTTGTCAAAAACTCAAGATAATATTATAAAAAATATAAATAGAAACAAAAATCCTTAAATCTATCCCAATTTTTCTTGAGTCCTTGGTTTGATTAAAATTTGATCCTTTGAAGACTTTAGGTAAAAAACTGGGGTGGTTTTTGAAAGAAGAAGTATAGTTCTTAACTAGAATATATTAGTTTTATTTAATTTTATACATACTCTAAATAAGTATTATCCACATTAAAATGATAAATAATGTATCTTAATTATTTTTATATTTCATTAAGTTGATTGATAAAGCATTAAACATTAATTTTCCTATAAAGTGTGGAACATATTTTCACTCCATGTGTACATGCAGACTACCATCCCACAAATAGATGAAATCAGTATTCCATCACCATTATTAAGGGTTAATTATTATAATGGATTTACTATTCATATATGATATTTGTAACATAATTATATTTATGTAATTATAATATCTTATTTAAATTATTAAATTTCCATCTCTTAGAATATTTTAGCATGGCTTGTGTATACATGTGGACTACCACCTCCACGAAGCAAAGATATAAATTTATCTTCACTTCTGTATAAGAATTATTATAAAAAATAATATTATTAATAAATAAAATATATTTTTTCCTGGTTTTTGTTTTTTATATGAAGATACAATCACTAATGTTCTTTTACAAGATACATTGAATTAAAACATACATTGAAAATGGAATAATTATAACCTGAATGTCTATTTTAATGAAAAATTGATAATAAAAGGATAATTTGAAATTATAATCGAATAATAAAGAATATTTTATGATTGAATATGGTTATATAATATATAACTATAATAACTTATATTTATTATTGATGATATTTCAATGCGTATGATAAAATATTGGATTTGAGGTAAAGGAATTATGATACAATTTCATTTAAATTTGATATTGCATATGATAAATTTCTATAGAGGAAAATTAAATATTACATATCCTTTTATCATCATATATTATAATCTATAGAACTTATTCATGGATTTTTCATGTTAGAGGACCATTTTACTCCCCTTTTATACAAGAAACTATGGATAAAATGATTCTAATAAAATGTGACTTTATTTCCTCCTAGATCGTGAATAATTTTCATCGATGTCCATATTTTGATTAAAATTTTCTCCAACATGTATTTAATATTTTTCAATGATTCATTTATTTTATTTTTAACCATATTCTACTTTCTAAATAATTTTTTCAAAATAATTTGTTTGTCTTCTTCTAAATTGGGTGGGTTTTACCTTAGGTGTGAGTAGAGTCATTATTTCAACATCTAACACTTGAATGCCTTTTCCCACCATTATGAATACACATTTCATTAATGGGTACGTTAAAATATTTCATATTTATTTTCAATGCTATTTTTTCCTAGTATTTTTCACATTTTTATATTTTAATTATGTTATTTCAAAAAGAAAATATTATTTTCCTCATGAAATATTCTTTTTATATTTTAAAGGTTTTTTATGAACACATAATTTTATGTTTATTATGCTTAATTTTGGACATAATATGACTATTAAATACTTTTACATTCCATGGATAGTTATTAAATATGATGATAAAATCTTGAGGAAACACGATTTCTTTTTCTTGGGGTAAGCTATGACGCAATAATAAAATTTTTCATGAACATGGTCATTATATATAAATAGATTATTATTAATTGACTTTTGTGTGTGTTATATCCTTCTAATTCATTGGGTAATTTCATATTTTTATATCACAAGATGATGATGATATTATTGTACATGATTTTTAATATATTTCTTCACATTTTGAGTCATGAGTTTGATTACATTATACTATTCTCTGATGATTGTGAGTATACATTACTGTGAATGGATATGTTCACATTGTGATGAAATATTATGATCACCTCTATTAATTAGCATAACACTATGATTGTAAATTGTTGAAAATAAATTTGTTCACAATATTATTATTTTCTATTCTTATAATGAAACAAGCATGTGTTATGATTCCTAAATGATGATTACTTATTTAACACTATAATTAATCATGGTTTTAGTTAAGACTTTATTATAGAGGACAAGATGTATTTTTTTCTAGGTAAGATTATTTTTTATTATATTATCATACCCTTATTAGAATCTTATTCTCGGTTATGATTGATATCTCCCATTATTACCCATGCTTATCATCATAGCTCACCACTTATTATGGTTTAATTTTAAATAGGTTATGAAAATGTGGAATAAGAATAATGTGTCTAGAAGGTAATATTATGTAATGTTAGATAATAGAAATTATTGACCTAATAATTTAAAAATCATGTTAAAAATCATGTTTTTATGTACAATAAACCATTATGGTTATCACGAATGTTTATTAGGGTGATATATTAAATATTCATAAAAAATATGTAATATTTTTATATGTTTTTCTTGGTCTCTATATATTTGGTATGTGGGAAAATCTAAAATATATGGGACTAATACAATAATACCTCATGTAATTGGGGTTATAGAAGTAGGGGTTCAATTAAGAACTGTAGCTGAACTTATTCATCAAATAGTTTTCATCATTAATTTCATTCATTAAAATTATCTATATACTATAATACATCAAAACATATAATCTTTTAATTTTTTATTCTCAATTGTTTAATATTTAATTAATTTTATCTTATATGATTTATCTTTTATAGTGATATATTGTTATTCTACTAAGAATTCACTTTTAATTAACTTGTATCAATTCTTGTTATTAAATGTAATAAAAATAATTTTAAAATTGATCTTTTAAAAAATGGTTTTTATTCTTCAACACATTAAATTAATCTTTTTATTTTTAAATTGAAATTATTTCATTATTTCAATTTTACCAACATGGAGCTTTAATATCAACCCAAATTTCATAAAAGAATTACATATATAAGGAATAATCCAGAAATTAAGCCTCTGAACTCAATACATAACACTTTTAAAATGATAAATTGAATATTTATGATAATGTTTTGCCATCAGAACATGAAATGGATTGGGTTTTAATATTCTAATATTTTTTTAAATTGACATGAGTTGTTTTAAAAAATCAATAAATTGTTTTCAAATACCCGAATTTTAATTCAATTCATACATTTAAAAATTAATTATATAGTTATTTTCCAATTATTTCACAGTAATATGAGATCATTAACATTTTTCTGACTCTATGATGCATTTTAATAAAGTCTATAATATTCATAAAAATATCTCATTGTGTTATTCTGAATTGAGAAAATAGCAGAATTTCATTTTTTTTATTCTTACATGTGAAAAATAATTCAAATACATTATTCACTCGATTTCACATCCTCTAAAGGTTATTTTCAATGATTTTACACCTTAAGAAACCATTTTTTAGATTTAAAACACTAAAAATATTATTTCAATCAACTGGTAAAAGAACAAAAATTTACTTATAGTTGGTTCCAAAATTCTAGAAATAAATTAACTATCATTACCCAATGTTTTCGTGACAATTTAAATTAATTTTATTCGGTTTCACCATACTTAAATTGTTTTTATAGACTATCATAACATTAAAAAATAGTAATTATTTCAATTAGAGAGCATCACTTATCTTATTCACATTCAGTTTACACATGTTTGTTAAAATTGATTCATAATATTTCTTCTTATGATTTCATACTGATTTGATGGTGTTTTTTAGGTATTGAAAAATTAATTAATGTTTTAGTGTTTTTAAAACAAAAAAAATGTGTTCATGGAAATCCAGAGAAATATTCCTCTAGTATTTATATGACTTATTTCATATATTTATAAATCCAATATGATAGTGTTTTCCATTGATTTTCATTGAAATTTAAGGTAATATTTTTTATCATTGACCACATAACTCACGGTTTTAAAAAAATAAATACAATTAAAAACTTCCTATTTTTTTCATTTTCAACACTCTATAGAATTTATATAAATTTTTAATTCTAAAAAATATAAAAATGATTCAATGAAATTCTTCATATGATTGTATGTAAATCTCTGTTTGTTTCTATAGTTTTAAAATTTTCAAGCATGTTTTAGTGTTTTGAAACTCAATAAAATGATTTATACACATCATCAGGAAACATACACTCATATTGATATATTTCAGTTCCTAAATTTGAAGAATACTTATAAGGTCATTTTACTTTGATTTTGTTGAAATATAAAGTCATTTACTTGGATTTCACCTAATATTTTAATTTTAAATACATTGATAACTTTTAAAAAATAATATTGAGTTCTTCCATGTATATGGAATGTCTTTATTATTATTGTTCTATTATTACACAATGAAAATAATTTAATGATAGCATTCCCTTGATTTCATGTAATTCTAAGGTTGTTTTATATGGTTTTGAATATTAATATCATATTTTATATTTATATAACACAAAAAAGAATTGACTATAATTCCATGATAACTAAAACAGAAATTATCTTAGATTCAATTATTAAATTTCACTAATAAAACCTAATCAATGTATTGTTATTTCAATCTAATCTATGGTTATTTGATAAGTTTACCCCTATAACGGATGTTTTTTAATATATTTACATCTTACAAAATTGATTATTTATTAATTCCAAGAACATCACATGATAGATTGATTTTCCATCTAGTTATAAAAAAAATAATTAAAATTATATACTACAATGGTTTCACTCAAATATGAGTTAATTCACTATGGTTTTGACTATTACGTAGACTTTTTAGTGTTTTAAAACAAAAAAATGAGTTTATGACCATACTGAGAAAACTTCCACGTGAATTAATGTGTAATCCATTACAATATTTCAAAAATAAATCTAAAGACTTTATCCCATAATATCATTGTGATCCAACATTTTATTCATTTTTTCTCCTTAACACATGTTTTTATTCACATTCGCTTCATTATAAACCACATATTTTATTATTTTGAGTGGACCACACATCATATTTTTACATCATCTACACATAAAAATCAAAAATAATTCAAAGAGTGTTTCCATATGTTTTTATTAAACTTTGATGATTTTTTGTGGTTTTATACATTTGAAACATGATTCAGAGTTTTAAAATGCCAAAGAATCATTTATGGACATCCCAAGGAATATATCAATTGGAATAGTTATTTGTAATTACATTAATTTTCAAAACTAATCTATGGTCATTATCATATTATTTCATAAAAAAATGTTTTTTAGGTTTCCCCACAAATCCGCATTTTTAATTACTTTTATATGGTTAAAAACTATTGATTTAATCTTTCTGATTTGATAGCATGTCGGTTTCATTTGTCATTTACTCATACAAAAAATAATAATTCAAGGATAGTTTTTTATGATTTAATACATACACACCCTCATTACTCAAATAGAGAACTCCACTCATATTACCCTTACTCCCCGTCATATATATATATACATATATATACCCCAATGTGATACAATATCATCATTGTATAAAATAATGTAGTAATTTGTAATTTTCATATATTGAGTTTTAATTTCACCGATGTGGGATGATTTGTATGAAAAATAAATTTACTCAGGGAATATTCCATTCATTCTATTGAATATATAAACCAAGGAATTTTTCCATTGTTGGTCACCATTGATCTGGTGTTTACCGATAGAATTCAAATTATTACATTTTTATTATAGCCTTGAAATTTCATTCTACACTTCCCAATCACTAGTATAACTTGAAAACAAAAAATGTTGTGTAGTTCTATAGGATGAGAATGACCAAAAAAAATTCGGGTGGAATAGGACCCAAAACCTTCCCCATACATGTTGGGGATATTATATCTGTAAAAAGATTGCGAAAACATTATTCCATGAAATTAATGATGATTGTTTCAATTACTCATACCATTCTCCTTGGATTTTAACCTATTAATAAGAAAGTATTAATTTTAAAATATAAATTCTTCATAACATAAAACTATAACACAAATTTGTTTACACTATTATCTATAGTGTGTTCATTAATGAAACTACCCTCATGTTTCCAATGAGCATTAAGATAGATCTCCATTATTCAAATTGGGTGAGCCTAATAATAACTTGTTATCGTAAATAAACATACTGAAGTAATAAAAACAAACATTTAGGTATAATAAAATAATACAAATAATAGGGATTAAAATACAACCATAGTTTCTCTAATAATTATGAAAAATATATAATCTGATGAAAAATGGAATTTACTAAATTTCATGATTCATTTTATTTTTAATTATAATTGTTGGAAATGATAGAAAATTTGAAATTTTTATAATTTCCCTTTTTATAAGATATAAAAATATTGTAAAATATGTAAACACTTCTGGAGATTCATCCCATTTAATATTGAAAAAACGTTCCACTACACACGAGACATGCTTTATAGAACATTCGTATTCATTTTTAAACTGATGAGAGTAGTTTCAATAAACTCATACCATAATATCTACCTAATGAATATAAATTTCATGTCTAAAATTCTTATCTTCAAATTACATGACATTGATTCAAGGGTATAAATATGAAAATAAAATCTTGAAAAAAATTAACATAACACTTTATAATTATATCAATTTTTTTATAAATATTTTGAATTAGTCATCAATGAATACTAAATTATAATTACATTGGAATGGATTTTAAAAAATCACTATTCAATGAGATGAGAATATATAAATAATATTTATAATTAATATGATGGATCACTATCTTTTATGTATGCTTCCCAAGAATTCTTCCATAGATACTTTCACTATCATCAGTAGAAAGTATAATGTCATAAAAGGGTACAATTATTTTAATATCTTTTAAATACTATATATCTTCTTTATTCATATTTAAATGTCATCAATTTTAACCTTTATCTTTTTAATAAATTCATTATAGGGTTTAAAAAATATATATATTTTCTTATAATGAAATACGTATAGGTAATGGTAACTTGGTGATATCCCCTAATTATTTGAGTAAAAAACTAATACATCTCAGGAGGAGTATCATATGGCGAGCTAAAAATAGCTTATGGGGAAGCTGATTTCTCCCTAAAAGACACTAGTATCATCGACTCTCTTTAATCCAATGATGGCTATGGTGGTGGAGGTGTGCCCTGATATATTTTTTGGCTGGGATCTCAAGAGAAATTATTCTTGTAAATCTTATATTTTAAATGGATTTGAAAATATTAAATTATGAAATAATAATAATAGAATAATTAAAAATTAAAAAATAGAATAATGTATTGATGTTTGAAAAACATAATAATTTTATACTATAATATAATTTTATGACCAATTTATAAATTTTATTATCTTCATCTTCAGTTTCTTTATTGTTTTCAACATTCATTACAATGACTACATAATTATTTTCACACACTCGAGAATGTTTTATAATAAAATATTGTAATAGAGAAACTGTTGGATGTTTTATAGTTAATGGGGATCTTTATCACAAAGTAAAAAAAATTATATTTATCGACCTTATCAAACTAGTATTTTCATTTCATGTGTAAAAATACACACCAAACTACATGAACTTCATCACAAAAATAATAGACTCTATTCATTTATGAATCCAATAAATTTAGATTATGCTCCTCACACTCACTAGTATATTTCATATGGGAGAATTTGATAGAAGTAAAATTTAATAAACATTTCAATATACCCTACCTAGTTGGGACAACATGTATCTGAATAAGAAAATTGATAATTTATGATGATAATTTAATTTAATTAAACATACCATCATTCCATAGTATCCAGCCCATGAATGTATAAATACATGATTATATTGAGTTTTTAATCCTTCATCAAGATTAATTTTTGGAAACATGATTTTTTTAATATTGTAGGAAATAAATATCTTTCATTTTCTAATAGGGACATGATCAAAAAACAAGAAATAATTTAATATTTTTGCTTGCATCTCAATATTCATTACCTAGAAAAAAGTATATAATGTTTTAATTTTAATATAGGCCAAAAAGGAAATGGTCATAATATGAATATGAGTGTTTACATACATAATAGTAAAACAAATGTACCATCACCTTAATATAATATTATTTTCATAATTCCATCTCCTTTCAAGATCCACGCCTTAGTTTTCTATTTATTTGAAATAACAATTTATCCAAAAAATGATCTCCAATAAGAATATTGGATCTACAAGAAGCAATTTAATACATTTCAAAAACCAATCTATGGAATTATTCTAATGATTTCATGGAAATTTGAGGATTCTATCTTATCATTAACCCCTAACACACTTTATTAATGACATGTGTATCCATAAAACAGATTATTTAGTCACTTAGTGAACACCACACATCAGAATGATATGTCATATTCTCATAAACGTCACATAATATTCAGATATATTTTTCCTATGATTTTATGTAAATTTTAGGTTGTTATATATGGTTTTGAATATTCCTTGCATGTTGTAGATTTTTAAAACACAAAAAAACGCATTGATGGATATCCTATAAAACTATACACTCATATTAGTGTGTGTGTGTGTTTTTGGAAATTTTAAAATTCATTCAACGGTCATTTTCATATGATTTTATTCCAATCCTAGGACATTTTATCATATTTTACCCCATGATGCATGTTTTTAAAGACATTATTATCCTAAAAACTGATTATTGAGTATTTAAAAGAAGAGGATATATTAATTTTATATGTCCACTACTCTAAGATATTGTAAATAATTCAAATATAATAACCATTTTATTTAAATTAATTTAGATATATAATAAAAATTTTAATATTAAAAAAACCCTGATTTAATTTTCTGGGAAAATCTCTATGACCTAATGATATAAGGAATGAATTATTTCCATTTTCATTATAATTTTTTATATATTTTTATTAAAAAATAATAAAATAATTATAATTCCAATCGAATAATGTATATTTCATTAATATATAATAAATTTATTAAGAAACTTCTGATGTGCATCCCTTTTAAAACTGATAAAAACATCCAACAATAAAAAGACATGCCTATAAGAATGGTCTCATACATTTTTCGAGTGTTAAAATATTTACATTAAACTCATGATATAATCTAAACATAATGTTTTATTAGTTATAGGAAATATATTTTATGGTCTATGGGTTTGAAATTGAGTAATAGAAATAGACATGAAAATAATAAAGAAATAAAAATCATAGAAAATCAGATGTATATTAATAATTTTCTCACACAATTAAATTTATTTATAAATGAATATTAATATATAATTACAATTGTTTTGTTTTCAAAACAAAATTCTTCCTATAAATGGGAATATAATTTCAAAATCTATCAAAAATGGGAAGGCTCACTACCTTATAGTAAATCATCCCATGAATACATCTGACTTAAAATTAATGTTTTTTCATAAGATAGAGCCCTTCTAAGGTGTAAGGGGAACCCAAACTTCTTCAACGACATAAAAAGACAATCATCCCCAATAATCCAATATCCCAAGACCAAAGACAATTCAATTCAAATTATAAAAGATGGTCCCCTCCGCAACATCAAAATCATTATGATGAGCTTCAACCTTCTAATTGTTGCTGGGTTAGTTGTCACGTGCATGAATGCCTGCGAGAACTGAGGGAAAACTCCATATCCTCTCAAAATTCCAATTTTGGATTGTAACAACCCAAACATTAATTAATGAAAATTCTCCTTGATAAAATTAAATGTATTAAAAGGTAAATATATATAAAAATATATTAACTGCCTTGGATGTATGTTTCTATATTTTAAAATACCATTATGAATTTTTAGCATTACTAATATATCAGTTGAAGAATGATCACATGATTAGTATAAATATAGGGCATTAATAAATCCAATTTACACAGAAAAATGAAGTGATGGCCTCATCTACTAGAATTTATCCATAAGAATCCCATTAGTCGGAGCTCGGAAAGAAGATAGCGTCCTTGGGGGTCTCTCTTAACCATACCCAAGATGATCTTCAACACATCAAACTTGAATGGAACCGCCTATAGGAGAAACAGAAGTTGATAGAGATTACCACCTAAGAGATATTATCTGATCCACCCTTGAGTCTATCACCATCGCACACAATACACATAGGTCATATGAAGTTGTTATAAAGGTTTATTTAACAAACCCCTATCACTGTGATTATGTGCATTATTTTTTTATAGAATAAAGAACACACATTAATTTTATTGTTACTTAGTAAATGTTTTTGAAGCACAAATGATCTTTTTAGTTAATATTCAAATAAAAAGTTAGTTTTAATGAAGAGAAGGATTTTAAATTAAATAATATTTTAATATTATCACTAAATTACTTTTTATTAAATATAAATGATGATATAATTTTGATGAGTACACTTGTAATTTTTATTAAGGGTTGAAAAATGTATTTGTCAAAACACATGAATTTACGATATGTGTCTGTTTTTATTTTAAAATTAAAATTTCACATATTTAGAAATTTATTTTGATAAAATGAATATTATTTTTGGAATAATGATGTCGAAATTATCCAATGGTGAATTTTTCGTAATATTCTGATATAGTTGAATTTTTGGGTAAACATTAAGTACCATTTAAATATATAAAGTGTTTTTTGACATCATAATGACCGAATAGTGAATTAATAAAATTATATAAAAATTATTTCCACCTCATATATGATTTACAATTAAATTAATGTTATTTTTGGGTAATTTGATTTATTTTACAATGTTTTAGTGGACCCTCCAATACATATAAAACATTTTAACTTTTTAAATTGATATCATTAAAGGTGTGACTCACCTCCACATTAAAAAGCCTAATATTTTAAAATTTTAGGCCATTGGACGTATAAAATAATTTTTTATACTCCCCTTTGTAAAAAAAACATTGGAAAAAACAATGGGATGGTTTGTGGCTTTGATTAGTTTAATGTGTGCTGTCCCAAACCTAAATGATGAAGAATTCCCTCACCTTTCCTATATAAACCCACCCAAGACCCCACATACTCTTTACTCAAAGCCATTTCAATTCAAAAATCCTCTGACCTCAACTTTCTAGAATCCTCCCATTTTTCCCCAACCTACCAATAATCCTCTCTTAAGCCTCTTCCGAGCCTTTGGGATCACACTTCCAAGTAAGGTATTCCTCCCTCTCTTATTTTATCCATGTATCTTAATATTGTTATGCCATTTTATTATAAATTATAACTGTTGGGGTATGATTTAAAACCTCCCCAATACTATCATCCTTTTGTTTTAATCATTATAAACCCTTTTCTCTCTCACTAAATGCCTCTAATGTATACCTTTTACCATGCCGAAATTCCATAAGGAACTTCTCTCTCCTCATTTACATTAAAGAAATTCATTTGTATTATAAATCTAAATTAAATTAATTTTTTTGGGACATGTATAAATATTACACCATTACATTCCATTTAATTTTGATATGTTTAGAAACCCCGTTATCTCTCATCAACCATTTTTAGTATTTCTTATGTCACATTGTTAGGCTGTTGAAATTGCACTGTGATTTTCCTTTCCAAAGTCATTGTGTAAATAATACCATGCCCATTTCAATATCAAGGGTATTCAAATTTTTTCACATTTACATATTTATTATAGTGTTTCATGTATGAATTAAACATTCATTTATAGTTTAATAAATTATAATGTCTAATGTATCCAGGTTATATGATCCATGTGGTACACTTATGCATGAAATGAATAGATTTAGAAGTGTGCACCCTAATAGTGCTCCAATGCATTGGGTATAGACTATTATCATGATACGTCGAATGAAATGAGGTTTTAGTCATGGTAATTCAAGTTCAATGAGGGTTTACTCATGATTCATGTGCAATGAGCCATGTCTCGTCCTATTATCATGTTAAGTGATGTAACCACATTTCCATGTTATGATAATCATTTTTATCATTAATTTATGTTCATGTTTCACTTGTGCTCAATTGATATGTGTATTTCATATACTGTCTAATATTTTTCATGTTATACCTTTTTTACTCCCTTACTAGTCTTTACAGCTCACCCTTTTCTTATGCATGTCCTCAGGTTATCCCATGCAATGATATGTATGAAGTGTTGTTGTGGTCATGAAAAGGAAGATTTCAATATAAATGTTGCATTTCATGATTAATTTGTTATGTAATGTTCTAACCCCAAACACAATAGAAATCTCTATTTTCAATGTTTTATTAAGTGAAAGACTATGTAATAAATCATTTTTATGTGTGTAATAAAGAGTAGGGTTGTTATAGTTCGTATCATATGATAGGTTTAGTTATTTTTGGGATTAGGATTTGAAAACCATAGTGAAATAATTTGGGATATAACTAAGTATAATAATAACACACTAAATTTTTTGAGTCAATTTAATAATTTTTTTTTCAAAAAAATACATCCATATCTTGATATGATCATGCAGAGGCGGCTCTGGCATAGATGTATCTAGGGGTAAAAACCAAATACACTGATTTGAGCTAGACTCGAACAAGAACCGGTATACGACAATGGGCCTTGCTGCAATCTTGGTTACAAAACTTCTGGGGGATATGATTTGGTAAATTCATATGCATAGTATGATCCACTATTAAGGATTAAAAAATGCCCCTATGAATATATATTAGGAAGTAGATAATGGATAAAATATATTGAAGCCTATAAATTCCTAAGATATGGAAATAAATGAAATTTATAAGTAATCCATTTTTTCATTGGATTCACCTTTATGTGTTGCCCCTAAAATTCCATTTATTCCATCCAATGGCCGGTAATACGAGGAATCAGGCTAATAACTGATAGGAAGATCAATGTGAAGACTAATCTAATGTGATGTCGAATTCGATGGGAGCAGGAATTGCAAACATTGTCATGATAATCTTTGAGTTAACTCATGATTTTAATAGAAACATGGGTCAAGAAAAACATTCAACCCCCCCCTGAAATAAGAATTTGCAATCGAAAGATTCATGTGACAATGGCCATCTACTTTTAATGGATCATTTGATCCCTCAATCTCCAAGCAGTGGATCAACTCCATTGAAATGATCTTCTCTATCCTTCAATGTTATGAACAAGAGAAGGTTCCTCTTGATGCATATCATATGGACGGTGAAACTAATCAATGGTGGACATTGATAAAAAAATACGATGCCTGAGAATGAGATAGAGGTGTTTGAATGGAAGGATTTATGTAAAATGTTTTCAAAAATTATTTTCTGTGCACCCTCCAACTTAAGATAGAAAGGGTCTTTTTTCCCTCATGCAAAAATACAGATAATCCATCATAGCGTACGAGGAAAAAATAACAAGGCTTGCACGATATGCATCTACCTTTGTTGTAACCCCAAAATTTAATGATGTCGCTACTTAGGTGGGCTAAAACTAGCTAAGGGAACACCCTAGAAATTCATGACTTTGACAACTAGGATGAAATTTTATGATGTTCCCTCAAAGTCGAAATGGAGATCTGTGAGTCTCAAGATTATAATGGGGATAATAATCTTAAGGTTGAATTTAATTTTTCTATCAGATGGAAAAATACAACAGTGCAAAGAAATTACATCACCCCGCTTTCCAAAGGTGTGGGAAGAAGCACCCCAGAAATTGTCTTAAGGGGACCAGGAAATGCTTTAGGTGTGGAAGAGAATGGCCCATATCCATTAACTATTGGAAAAAAGATCTGTTGCTACGACAGAGGAGATAAACACTCCATTCAAACCTCAACACATTGTTCATTTATTAAACTTCCAAGAACAAGGGCACTTTTCAAACCAGTTCCCTAAGCGAAGGGTATTAGGAGGCAACCAACGACCTCCAAGGCAGCATGGGTGATCATTTTCCATTACTACTGCCGAATCAGACCCTGATAACAAAGTAGGGAAATTTACGCTAGTTAATCATTCTATAATAGTGATCGTACATTTTAATTATGGTTCTACACATCCTTTTATATATCATAAGTTTAGTAGAACAATCCAAACACCACTATAAATCATGGATGTAGAGATGTCGGTGAAAACGTCAAATTGGGAAATCATCGCATCCCATGAATATAATTCATCCCCTCTCACAATCTATGGATTCAACATCCAGAAAAACCATAACATACCCCCTATATTAGAATTTTATGCAATTTTGGGCATCGATTGGCTTTCCTATATAGAGACAATATAAATTAGAATGAGAGGGAAATCACTCTCCATATTGTGAATCATCCGCCAATTCTATAAAAATTAATGGAGAAGGATTAATCTTATTTAGAACCTTAATCCCAAGCATGGATATTACTACCTTATATGAAATCGTATCTTTCTCAGATGATTGAGTATATGGAAGAAACCATCCTTGAAGACATGCCTATTGTGAGGGAATTTGCTGATGTGTTTCCCGAGAAATTTTCTAGTCTTCCTCTTATTTGACAGGTATAATTTTCTATTGATCTCATACCTGTGGAAATACCCATATTCAAGATTCTATATAGAAAGGCTATTGTGGAGCTTGAGGTGCTAAATAAGCAATTAGTGGATAATCTAGATGGAGGTTTTATATGACCAAGTGCATCACTATGGGGTGCACCAGTCCTCTTTGTCAAGAATAAGGATTGTTCAATTGGACTTTGCTTTGATTATCACGATCTCAAAAAAATCAAGAAAAAGAAAAAGTATCCTCTACCACGAATATTTGACTTGTTCAATCAGCTATGTGGAGAACAATACTTCTATAAGGTGGATTTTTGGTTGGGATATTACCAAGTAAGGGTGAAGAAGGAGGATATCCCTAAGACTGCTTTCCGTACATGGTATAGGCATTGTGAATTCATTGTAATTCCTTTTAAAATCACCAATGCTCCAAAAATATTCAAGAATTTGATGAATATGGTATTTATATATTACCTTGAAAATTTTTTGTTAGTCTTTATAGACGATATTATAATATAATCCAAATCCAAGGAGGAGCATGATGAGCATCTAAGCATCGTACGAGAGACCTTTCAGAAGGATAACTCTATGAAAAGTACTACATGTGTGAGTTATTGATGAAGGAAGTCTCGTTCAGGTGACATATCATCACAGGATGTGGGATATTTGTAGACCCTTCCATAAAAAAAAGAAATTGAGGGATGTCTGAGGCCAATAACTGTAACAGATATCCATAGCTTCCTTGGGTTGGCTGGATATTATTGTAGATTTGTGAGTAATTTCTCACAGTTTTCAAACCATCTATCCAAGCTAACTCAGAAGGTAGTAAAATATTCTAGGAATTATGAATGTGATGAATTCATCATGGGGTTGAAGAAGAGCATTATCACTACACCTGTTCTCACACTACCCACAAGTGGATAAATTTTTGTGGTATTCATTGATTCTTAGAAGAAGCGCATGGGTTGTGTGTTGATGAAAAATAAAAAATTCATTGCCTACAATTCAAGGAAATTGAAATTTCATGAGAAAAACAATCAAACACATTATCTGGAGATGGTTTCCGTGATATTTTCTTTAAAAATTTGGTGACATTACCTCTTTGGGGAGAAGTGTTAAATATTTACGGAACACAAAAGCCTCAAATATATATTCACACAAAAAGAGCTTGATATGTGCCAATATAGATTGTTAGACCTGATCAAATACTATAACTTCCTAATACATTACCACCCTAGGAAAGAAACCAAGGTGGAAGATTATCTAAGTAAAATGTACCCATTGATTCTATCATTGTAGAAAACTGAAAATGATCCAATCTTCTTAGATTTTAAAAAGATGGACATGGGAATCATTAAGAATGGAACATCATTAATCCTTTCACAAATGATTGCTCAACCAAGTCTTTTGGAAAGGATAATGGATGATCAAATGGATGATTTGGAAATTCAAAAGAAAGTGGAAACTATTAGAAAAGGGAAACCCTCGAAGTTCAATTTTAATTACGAAGGAATTGTGAAATTGGGGTCAAAAATATGTTTTCAATCAAATCCAGAGTTAAAGAAAGAACTTTTTGATGATACACATAGACTTAATTTCTCTATTCACCCATAAAACCCAAAGATGTATCGAGATCTCCAAGGGAATTATTTCTGGAATAATATGAAGAGGGTGATCACAGAATATACATCAAGATTTCTTATGTGTCAACAAGTGAAATAGGAAAGGAAAAAATCTAAAGGGATGATGAAACCATTACCCATACAAATATGGAAATGGGAAAACATCATCGTGGACTTGGTCACCGGACTTACGAAGACATCCAAAGGAAACAATGCTATCTGGGTTAGTGTGGACCGTCTCAAAAATACTACACACTTCATTAGAATTTGAGAGGATTTCTCACTAGATCCACCCACACAGATATACATCAGAGAAGTTGTACGGCTGCATTGAGTACCAATATCAATTGTATTCTATTGAGATCCACGATTAACCTCAATGTTTTGGAAAAGTCTCCAACATTATCTTAATATTGAGTTGAACTTCAGCACAGCCTATCACCCTCAAAATTATGGAAAATCAGAGTGGACTATCCAAAAACTTGAAGACATGTTGAGAACATTTTCAATGGACTTTAATGGTGGAAGGGACCAACATTATACCTTGGTTGAGTTCTCTTACAACTACAATTTCTACTCAAGTATCCAAATGCCTCCTTATGATGCCCTTTATGGGAAGAGGATCATAACACCGACATGTAGGGATGAAGTTGGGGAGCGAAAACTCTTATGTCCAGAAATGGTTGAAGAAATGCCAGAGAAAGTAAATACCATCCAGCATCACACTAATGCTGCTCAAAGTTGACAAAAGATCTATGCTGACAATCGTTGAATTGACATACTGTTTGATGTGGGAGACATGTTATTCCTCTGCATATCCCCATGGAAGAAGGTGATGAGATTTGGTAAGAAGTAAAAGCATAGTCTAAGGTACATCGGCCCTTTTGAGATCCTTGATCGCATTAGAGCGGTGGCCTATTGTCTACCGCTCCCACCGAACCTCTTTCTAGTACATGATGTATTCCATGTATCACTCTTAATGAAATACATACCTGACCCATCATTTGTAATCAATCTAGAGGAGGTACCATTAAAGAATGACCTCTCTTATGAAGAGAATCCGGTGAAGATCATAGATCATAGAGAAAATGTTCTACGAAATAAGACAATGCCCCTCAAAAATGTGTTGTGTTGAAACCATAAGTTTGAAGAAGCAATGTGGCAACCATATGAGGTTGTTAAGAAGAGTTACCATCATCTTTTTAGTATGGGAAAAGCAAATTTCAAGGGAGTAATTTCTCAAATGGGATGATTGTAATGGCCCAAACTTTCATTAATGAAAATTCCTCCTGATCTAATTAAATGTATTAAAAGGGATATATATATATATGAACATATGAACATCCTTGATTTTATGTTTTTTGGATTTTAAAATACCGTTAAGAATTGTTACTATTACTAACATAGTGGTTGAACAGTGATCACATGATAACTATAAATATAGATCCATAATAAATATAATTTACTCAGACAAAGAAAGTGATGGCCTCATTCAGTATAATTTCTCTATACGAAACCCATTTTTCGGATCTCGGAAAGGAGGTGGCATCATTGGGATTCACTCTTGACCAAAACCAAGATGAGCTTCAACACATCAATCTTGAACAGAACCGCCTACGGTAGAAGTGGAAGTTGATAGAGATTACCAACATAGCGATGTTATCTGAGCCCCACAAGAGTTGATCATGACCACACACCTAACCCTTTTGTAATATGTGGCTGTTATAAGGGGTTATGTAACAATCCCCCATCACTATGATTATGTGAATTATTATTTTTCTATATAATAAAGAACATACATCAATTTAATTGTTAGTTTGTAATCATTTATGAAGAACAAATAGTATTTTTAGTTAATATTCAATTGATAAGTCTATATTGATGAACTAATGGACATTGAATTAATTTTTTTTAATATTATTAAAAAATTACTTTTTAATAAATATAAATGAACATATAATATATATGAGTACAATTGTAATTTTTATTATGGTTTGAAAACTGTTTTTTTTCAAAACCCTTTAATTTACGATAAATGACGGGTTTTATTTTAAAATTAAAAATTAGAATATTTAGAAAATAATTTACATTAAATTAATATTATTTTTGGAATCAGGACATCGAAATTATCCTTCAATTATTTTTCTATAACATTATGAGACAGAATAATTTTTGGGTAAAAATTAACTACCGATTAAGTATATAATGTGTTTTATGATATCATAATGACCCAATAGTGATGTAATAAAATACTATAAACATTATTTTAAGACCATATATGTTTTAACATTAAAATAATGTGTTTTTTGGTTTATTTTATCTATTTAACAAAGCTGTAGTGGACCTTCCAAGACTTATAAAACCTTTTATCTTTTAAAATTGATTTCCTTAAGAGTGTGACTCACCTCCACATAAAAAAGCCTAATATTTTTAGAAGATAGGAAATTGGACGTATTAAATAATTTTTTCCACTACCATTTTGAAAAAACCATATAAGAAACCATGACCTTGTTTGTGGTTTATTTAGTTTAATGTGTGGTATCCCTAACATAAATAATAATGAATTCCCTCTCATTGCCTATATAAACCCACCCAAGCTCCCACATACTCTTATCTGAAAGATTTGGAGTAATAAAAAACCCTGACTTCCTCTCTCTAGAATCCTCCCAAGGTGCTCTAAGCTCCCAATAAGACTCCCTCAAGCCTCTCTCAAGCCTTTGGGATCACACTTCCAAGTAAGGGATTCCATCCTTTCTCATTTTATCCATATTTCTTAATATTCTTATGACCTTTTATATTCAATTATAAATGATAGGGCATGATTTAAAACCTCTTTGTAGTATCCTCGTTATGTTTTAATGAGGATATAACCTTTTATCTCTCACTAAATTCCTCACATGTATACTCATTACCATGCCGAAATTCCATGAGGAATTTCTCTCTCCTCATTTACATTCAACCAATTCTTTTGTATTATGGATTTAAATTCCATTACATATGTTGGGACATGTATAAATATGACCCCCTTAATGAAAATTTCATTTAAATATGATTAAATAACCATTTCCCTCTCATCAACAATTTTTATGAATTCTTATGTCACACCGTTATGATGCAAAAATTGCACCGCGATTTTCAAAGCCAAAATCATTATGTAGTGAATACCATGCCCATTTCACTATCAATGGTATTATCCTTCATGCAAATTTATATATTTATTAAAGAGTTTCATTTATAAATTTCACATTCCATTATCGTGGAATAAATGATGTTCTCTAATGAATCCATGTTATATGTTCTACGTGGTACACTTATGCATGAAATGAAATGATTAAGAAGGGTACACCCTAATAAGACTCCAATGCATTGGGTAATGACTAGTATCATGATACATCAAGTGAAATGAGGTTTTAATCATTATAATTCTAGTTAAATGAGGGTTTACTCATGCTCCATGTGCAATTATCCTTGTCTCATGATAACATCATATAAAGTGTTGTTGCCACATTTCCATCTTATATTAATCACGATTTATCATGCCTTTATGGTCATGATTCTCTTGTGCTCCATTGATATTCCTATTTCCTAGCACGTAATATATTTATCATGTTATGCCTTCTTTACTCCCTTACTGGGCATTATAGCTCACCCTTTTCTTATGCATGTCCTCAGGTTATCCCATGCAATGTTAAATACGAAGGGATGTTGTTTCCATGTAAAGGGAGTTTTCAATAAAGATGTTGTTTTAATGTTTATGTTGTTATGTAATGTTCATAAACAGTAAATACACTATAACTCTCTATCATTTCTATTGTATTAAGTGAATTTACATGCAATAAATCATGTTAAAGTTTGTAATAAAGAGAAGGGTTATTGTACAAATATCCATGATCTATGAAAGCTACATACTACGATCCTCTTCTCAATCTATCCCTTGAGGAGAACTGGATGAATTGTCCCAAGTTCACAGACCATAACTCCACAAATAAAATAGACCAAAAGAGAGACCATTCCACAGATTAAAAAATTCAACCCACGAAAAATCATTCAACGAATTCAAAAATCCATCCAACATACTGGAAAACCATTCATAGCATAACCATCATAGAAAGTAACCTGATAATCCACCATGAACCCATCATGAAAGCAATGTCCCTGTTCACTGCACATCACCGCGAACCAAGATCCCATTCACAATGAATCCATCAGCAATTTCCAAAGAGATGAACCCTGATGAATTTTACATCACGTGCCACCAAAAAATAACACACTACCAAACCAAAAACATGTATTTAAAAGAACGAAAACACAAACCAAACCTGATCTTGCTAGAAGATGACCCCTCCACACTCCAGAATTACATATCATCTCACCACCTTCCGAACCACACCCGAAGACCATATCTACATACACACCCGCAGATGTGGCGAAACATGACCAAAACCCCCCAACCGCATAATCTGCAACTCACAGTATAGACCAACACTACGATTCCATGAGAAGCCCTATCCTGTTCAATGATTAGGAAGAGTAAAATACTAATCAACAACGATGTTCACCAAGAATTTAAATCTCACATGACACCACCATAGGAAGAGACCACATGCCTTGAACATGCTGAGTAGAAGTGTCAAGGAGAATCCAGGGCCAACCATAGATGGAGGAGATGAAGGAGGAAGATGCGGGAAACTTAGTGATGTGAATTCCATTACGGGCTCATCCACTCCCCATTCTCAAGAATATTTCAGAATATTTTATAATCATGACTACATAGCAAAAAATATCATCCAATAAAATGAAAATTTTAATGTATATTATATCCCATAAATTATCTATATACATATTTTTATATCTTATACAGTTATCCTTATCAGTTTAAAAATCATAAAAAAATTTAAAATATATATATTTTATAGAATGACCTAAATACGAGAAATGGATACTCAATAATATCAACTAGATAGATGAGTGAACAAAAGCTCCATCATTAGAGGTTCATCAGATGGTGAGACACAAAATATATCTAAGCAACATGATGACTCACTTAATGTATTTTTCATAACTAAATAATTTATATCCTCTAAAAGTGATGGTATAGGCATTTTTCATATGGATATTGATTATCTAGGATCTTGATTTTTTTAAATTTGTATGCTATCAGGAAAAATAGATTATAATATAATTGGTGTATTAAAATAGGAAAATTAAAGGTAGTTTAATGTATATTAAAAAATATAACTATATATATATATTAAATACTTATAGATTTGATAAGGTAAGATAGTTTCTTTACTGTTTTATTATTTAAATTAACTTCATCTTAATTGTCCTCAAAGTTATAAGTATCTGTTAAAAATTGTAATTATATTTGTTAACACTACAATGAATGATCTATTATTTCTATATTTTAAAGGAAATACTATTTGATTTTTTATGTTGTGGAGGGTCACTCTTATATAGTAACAACTGAGCTTTATCACTTATATAATACAATTATCTCAGTTTTCTGTATACAACGAATCTATTGTATTCATATAATTCATCACCAAAAAAATAAATAATATTTTACCATGAATCCAACATATATAGATCATTCTATTCCCACTAACAAGTATGGACCATGTGAGATAAGTAGAAAAAAAAATGTAATAGAATTGTTTTTATACATCTATTCATGATGAATCAATTTTATTTGAATAAGACAATATAAAATTTACCATGAATGTTTAATTTTTATATAGAAACAATATTTGGAAAATATTCCAAATCTGAAAAATTAAATAGACCAAAATTTTTAGTTTTCAATCGTTCTTAAAGATTAATTTTACAAAAAAAATGAATCTATGAACATTGTGAAGTCGAACATATTAGCTAGCCTTTGAGGACTGCAGACCAAAAAAATCAAGCCATTTTATATTTAAACATGATTCTCAAAATTTATTATCTACAAAAGAAGATAGATGGTATTAATTTTAAATTAGAAAAAATAACAACATGTTAAAAATATGAATATTATTATGCACTTAGAAAATTAGAAAACCATTAGACAATCTCCTCATTAATATGTTTAGATAATTCTATATCGTTTCAAGATAAACCCCGTAGTCATCAATTAATTTTCAATATCAATTTTATAACTAATAGATCAATAATAAGACGATTAAATTTATGATATTCATCTTCTTATAGTAACTAAAATTTAGGTAGAGTAATATTTAAGTAAGTTCATACTCATATCCCAATTATTGGAAATGTTGGTTATTTTTTTGAATCAGAATTATTGGAGATGTTTATGAAAAAACCAACATGATTTAATCTTGCCTTAAAACCATCCAAATACAAATGATAGATGTTCAAATACTCTTTTTCTATGTAATATTTATTAATATATCTTTTTATATTATATATATTCCTCTCATATGACTTCAAATGACATATCTAGATATTGAAGAAAATATTAAAAACATATTGAAATTTTTTACATAATGAATTGTTAAAATTTATTTCAAAATAAAACATAAAAATATTACATAGAGATTAATTAGATACATCCACCAATATTTAACAAATCATCCAAGATTAGATTCCATACTGAAATGAATAGTCAAAAAAACAAATATACTTTTATAAAATAAAATAATTAAATATAGATCCTCCTTTAAAAAGTAATTATTTTTTATACTGGAGAATCCATATTTCTTGGGTCACTGACTATATTTGAATACGTGTATCCCTTAAATAGATTCCTTACTACCACTATATATCAAAATTAACATTGATTTAACATTATTTTATCACAAAATCCACTTGACTGTGTCCATATACATCTTCCCAGGATTTAATAAAAATGATATCATAATTACTACTACATTAAAAAATCATTCTTTATAGAAAATTTATCATACTTAAAACTTATATGGAGTATGGAATAAAATCTAACTTTTCAATTTAATCCTTTCAATACACAATTAAAATCAATATCCACAATTAAATTTTAAGAAGAGGAATTCACATAGTCTTGTATTAATCTATGTTGAAATAGTTTAGATCACGTTCAATGTACTTATCTTATGATAGCCATGAAAAAATATTATTCCTGGCCAAAATAAATTTCACCAACAAAGTCATTGATCTCCACTCATGTCATTCATATTAAAAGAGATTTATAATTAATTATTCAACTAAATGATAATTTCTATATCACCCTTATAATTAAAAATTCACTGATATAAAGTTGAAGAGAAATGATTGTATTTACCTAGAATCATTGGAAACAGACACATTGGTTAGTCGTTGTTCACATTTATCAATGACTCAAAATGAATGAGTCAATATTATTATATTACATCCTAGGATCTCATTTCACAACATATAATATTTTCATTAAATTACACTATATTTTTTCTTACCATAATACCTAAATACCCTTATAAATCATATTGTGTATCTTCTTTGAAGGCTAACCATCAAGAAATATGATGTTCACATCCATCATCTTGTGGTCTAGGTATAAGGTAACTACTAATTTGAAAATAACATGGATTGAATAAATATTTACCTTGGTTGAAAGTATATCATCAAAATAAATTAGTTTATATTAACAGAATCTTTTGGAAACTAATCAAGCATTATGATTGCCCTCCTTTTAAAATAATTTATATTCTTATCTAAACACCAAATTGTCTGTTAGTTCCCTCATATGTATTGATATTTCCACTCAACATTAAATCTTGTTCATCTTCAATGGATTCATATCACCCTCTATTTCATGAATCCATGTCAGTTTATTAGTAAAATATACAACTTCTTGTTATCCTTATATTTTCCCCTTGTTAGTGAATAGGTTGTAATCTGATTCGAGATGTGTTATTTATGGATTCCTTCATCATGAAGATGTTTGAACATGTGAAATTTACAGGATTAATAGGTTCTATAAAAAAACCCATTTAGTGGTTTTTTATCACTAAGTGATGGAGGGGTGAATTAGTTATCAAATATTTTTATGTTTTCTTTAAAAATATCTATTACCTATTGTTAGTATAAGTTACAATACAATAAAAAAAAGAAATACCAAGGGATCAAAAGTATTTAAAATTTTCAATACTTAATATAAGTTTCTAATCTTTGTCATTCTTCGGAAAAGATCCAATAACACACAAAAACTAGAAAATTTCCCTTAACAGTTTACATAATGAAGGTAATAACCATAACATCAATTATAATATACTCCATTGATTGTTCATGTGTTCCTAAAATTGATAATTAGATATAAATTATTTTACAACAATAAAAAAACCTTAACCAATATACTTTGATGTTTTCTCACCATGATAATTAAACATTATTCACATGTTGCATTTTGTAATTTATTCTTATTTCTCAGTACATTATTTGTATAAAAAGTAGAAATAAGTTCTCCAGAATGTTATCTGTATAACAATTTATTCTCGGTAAACTAGTTCTGAAACACTATTTTTAATATCCTTGGTATGATACACTATTAATTTGATCACTCATTTACACTATTCATCCAATAAAAATTGATTACAAAAACTCTACTCGATATCAAGTACTCTGGTGGAAATTCCTCCAATGGTTCAAGAAATAATATTCCTTATGATCTCCCATAAATACCGCAATTCATTTAAAATTCACCCATACGAAACTACACTAAAAACATAAACACAGAAAATACATATTCAACCCTGTATAATTGTAGAGTTCCTCAAAAGAATAAAGTTGGTACTAGAACCTCAAATTCAAGCATCCCACTCAAACTTTTAACATCCCACTCAACACATCATTTAGTTTACCATCATAAATCCTATAAAATTATACGAACATTCATTAAAAATCAATGTCAATAAAAGTTTCAAATCCTATAAAATATTTAACTAGAATCGTAATTCTACCTTCTTTACTATTGAAGTGTTGAGTGTATATCTCATCATCTTGATTATAAATGTTTTTAAATAAATCATAATTATCCACAATCATTGTTTTGTTAATCATTATAATGGGATATTTTTCTATTGATTCTATATCTGATGGACTCACAATCATTGTATATATGGTTGTATTTAAATGGTTACTTTTCTCAAGAACATTATGTTACTCTTTTCGATGGATTTCACTAAAGAATTCCCTTTGGGGATTCTATCTATTGAAAATCACCAAAAATAATATGACCCATAAACATACCCCCACTCATATAACATGTCATGAAGGAAGAGATTAGGGATAATGACTGCGAGACCATACGTTATTATATATCCACATGGAATGCTTTTGATGGATATTCGAAATTTGGGGAGCATGTCATTCTCTTCAGAGGACGGATTTTGGTATGCATGACATTGTGGGAGGAGGTTTTGAGAGAGTTTTATAATTTCTATACGTTGTTATATCCAACTATTGAGAACATATACCAGGAAATATGATGTTAGTGATGAAAAAAGAGTTATAGTTTGTTTTCCTAATGCCTTAGTTTTCAGCAAGTGAAGGTTGAGAACCTGGTTCCATTGGGATTAGCTCATCCCCTTGAGGTTTTAGAATTGAAGAAGTTTGAGAAATTTTTATAATTTGTGATTGGATTATACACATACTTCTAGGGGAAAGTATTCCATCTGGATGATCATTGACTGAATCAGCATGTCATCCCACTACTTAACTACCCAAGAGTAGATTTTAGTATATATATTTGGATGCCTCTATAAACATGTGATAATTAGACTCAATGGATTTCCATCATTGATAGTTTCATATAATGATTTCCTATTTAAATCCCATTTGTGTAAGGGATTATATGAGGTGTTTGGGACCCATCATTGCTTGAGAAAAACGTTCCACCCATAGTCAGATGGTTAAAATGAGTGGACAATTCATGTTATGGAGGATATGTTGTGGGCTTTCATGATAGACTTTGAACATATTTGGGATGATCACTTACCACTGGTAGAGTTATTTTAAAATAACATTTACCATTCCAACATCAATATGGAAATATTCGAGGCTTTGTATGGGAAACCCCAAATGTCACCACATTGTTGGATGGACAAAGGAGAGTCAGCACTCATGGTGCCTGAGTTGGTGTGAGATACTATTGAAATGGTTAAAATTATCCTACAGTGGATGAAGACTACACAAAGTCATTATAAGACTTATGATGACAGTAGAAGAATTCCTTTAGTGTTTGAGGTTAGAGATTATGTGTTCCTTCATGTTTCACCTAATCAGGTATTATATTGATTTTGCTAGAGTGGAAATCTATCTCTGAGGTTAATCATCCATTTCAAGATATTACACTATGTTGGTGAGGTGTAATGCCTCTTAGATCTATATATGTAGTTAGACTGAGTACATGACATCTTCCACATGTTGTAGTTGAGGAGGTATGTGTATAACCCATTACACATTATCGATTGGGGTGAGGTGAAAATAAAGGATGGAGCGACATCTACTGACTACCCCATTGAGATCGCGGACTAGTAGGAGAATATCCTTCAGGCAACATTGATGACTTTTTTTCATTTATGGTGGTAGGATGGGAATCTATAGGAGTTAAAATGGGAGAAGGAGGCTAAGATTCATGTTTAGTACCCCCATATGTTTGAGTAGCCCTTGTTTTGGATTTTTAGGGATATAAATACCTATATTAGGGGAATGAAACATCTAAAATTTACTGTGTATTAATTTGAGATGTTATACGGATTATTTTTGAGACAATGCATTGAGACAACATGTGATTCTAAGGCCCAGTGTGCCCGGAATAAATATTTAAAACATATTAAAATATTTAATTTCAAATATATATTTTTCTTGAAAAGTTTTTATAACTAAGAAATTCTTTCTCATATCAAAAATATAATTTAATAGTTGATTTCAAAATAGCTTCTTTACCCTAGGTGTGACGTAACATTGGTCGGTGTGGGATATCTATGAAAAAGTTATTGGGGGCACGGAATGGGGGAAATAAATTAAAAGAAAAATTTATTTGTATTTTTCATTAGTGCGTGTACTTTATCCTTTATAAGTATATAGATATATCTATTTTTTCAAGGATATATTATAAACCTCAGAGCTCCATTTTCTATTCAAGGAGGTCATTCTTGACAGATGACAATTGATCCACATTAGATCATGGATCATCACACTAGTGGAGTTAGAGGATGTCATCAAGGATGAAAAAAAACCTCTCTTTTTCAATGATCAATCCAAAATTGATGTAGGGTATTTATTTTTGAGAATTTAATCCTCTTAATAATCCAAGATGATTACGGTTCAATTCAAAAAAAAAATGGATTCGTGCATTGTCAATGGATTTAAATTGGATAAAATTCATTATTTTTGGTTCATTGATTATACCTTTTTTATAATCATTCTACGATAAAGAATCGAGGCCATATGAACAATGGTAAACTATCATTTCTTACCTTTTGAGCATATGGATTACTCCATCCATATTTTCATTCTTCGATGTTGGTTCCCCAAGGTCCCGAAAAAACGTTTTCGGACGGTTCTAAACTCAATCGGACCCCCGGATTTGCGTCAAATAGATATTTGAGGCTATATTAATGTATATATGGACCTATGGAGCTAATATATAGGATCCTTCCTATTTTGGGAATCATAAAAGGAGTGTTGGTCCACATATGGGACCAACAATGTCCAAAAGTGACGATCGATATCCATTAGCGGCCCATGTTCGGGAATCATAACTTCGTGCTACCCGCGACGGTGGAGTCGTGGGGTGGCGCCATGAGCGGAGTAGGTTAATGCGACGGGAGACCGTGTGATATGTGGCGGAAGAATTGGAGGATACAAGGGGTTCATCCGAGGCTAGAGGCAGTGGACACGGGGAGAAGTAGTGAATGTAGAGAGGGTCGGGCTAGAATGGCTGAGTACGAGCATGGCAGGCCAGGTCTGTGGGCCAGGACTGGTCGGTGGGTTGTGTAAGATGAGGTGGATCAGGGTAGGACCTAAGTCGGATATGATGCAACCGTGGAGGATCCACATTTTAATCAATAATGGAGTTCTACCAGGGTGCTTCGAAAGTATGCATAACAATAGGGTACAACAGTCAGATAGCTGATTCGTGGGCGGTTTACTACAGCGGCATGTTTTGCGTGTTAGGTGGACCGAGCATAGCAGTTAGTCCCCCAACGGCCTATCCACGTAGTAACTGGAAGACACTAGTTGGATATACTATGGTGGTTGGTGGAATGATTGTGGTAGTAGGTCAACCATCCCCAACAGGTCCTCGAGTAGCTTCCCAAGTGGTAGATTCAAACATTCAAATCTCTGAAATAGAGTATCCAAATGAAATTCTATAAATGGCCTCCTATCCCTAATTCTAAGATGGTAGACTGGAGAGAACTTTTATGTACCTTCATCATCTTTTAGGCTCTTGTTATTCCTACTTTTGACCAATGTAGTTTATGTGTGTTCCCTTTAGTCATTTCTTCAAATGTATTATATAGCATTATATCCACATCACTGGATTTTGATACCCTCTAGGGGCCAAGTCTTAGACAGATTTGTAGCATCAGTCCATGAGACATGAGTGAGATCCTCAATAATACCTTTTGGATTTTGTAGAGTGATCACAATCCCCATGATCAGTTCATTGATCCTCTATCTAGAAAGCCTCATTGGTAGGGGTTTTGGAATTGTTTTCATATGATACCCTATATAGTGGGTTCATCTAGATTGGGTTCGTGGTATCCCTTAGTGGTTCTAGGAATAACCCCTATCTTTAATTCTAGTTTGATCTAGATATGTTTCATGGTGTACCCCAACTATCATGGGTGAGACCCCAAATCTGGGAATCATAATATTCTTAGACCAACACACCATCTTTGGGTGGGGCCCAATTATGTTAGACCTCTACATCAAGTGTCTCTGATGATAGCTTGGTTCGTGGTATGGGATCTCCCAGAATGATCATTTCTTCAAATAGAAGCTTATGACTAAAATTTGGTTATGAACACCTAATTGTGTGGTTTCTCCCTAGAGTATATATATGATCTCTTTCTCTCTTAGAATCTCTTATACAAAGATTGTTACATCTTGTATCGTTCTGACATACTTGGTATTTTGAGTTTAGTTCTTCTGGGCTATCCTACTGAGTATTCTTATACTTATCACTGCATATGTTTGGACCACACTTGTCATGTATTGTGTAGATAGTGGACTTTTTATGGTGTCCTAAGAGTTCTAGGAGTGGTTGGAGCATAGAGGTAGTTGGGCAGACCAAGGTGTTTTCCTTGAGATTACCTTTTACAAGGTCGTCACCATTGGAGAAGGTTTGAATTCAACAGTTTTGGTTATACCTGTGTATAGACTCTTTGTAGTGGGATTGGATTTGTCCTTGCTTGATTTTACTTTACATCATGTTGTACTATGATTGTGGGATATTATTTTTATGAATTCATTCTAGTAGATGTTTCAAATTTATACATTTCATTTATTGAAGATGTGTGCGTGTGTACAGTTACTTTTGAATAATGCCTCATATTTTTGAGGAATTCTTACTAGGTACTAGTCGCCATCGTCTGGCCTATCAGATATAGGTTTGGGGTTGTCACAACATGATCCCCCCAAGGATTGGTCATTGTAGAGAATGGTTAGTTCAAACTTGGGTAACAAGATTTAGAAAAAAATAGATTAGGAAAATATAACCCTGATAACTGACATTGAAAATATTCCCGTGTTATCTAAGATTGTGATTTTGATATTAGTCATAATTTATGTGTTTAAATGGGTTTATAATTTCATATTATAATCTATTATATTCCTTTTTTATCAATTTTCACCTATTGGAATGAATGGAAACTATATCAATTCATGTATTTCATGTATGGATTTCCCTCATATGCAAGATACTAATGTTGGAGTTGGAGCTGCAACTAGAGAGGACCAATTGATAACTATAATAGGAAACCTAAATTAGGTAATGAGAAATAAACTTACCCACATGGAGAATCCCAATCCACAATGCACTATAACAATGTTATATTGTTGTATACGACAAAGACCTCCAACATTCAATGGGACTACAAACCCATATGTATCTTGGAAATAGATTATTTTTTTATAGAAGATATTTATTTCTTTGGGAAGTAATTAAAGGGAGAAGGTTATCAAGGAATTTTATCATCTATCAGTAGATTCTGATCAATGGTTATCATTAATAAAAACACAAAGGATGAGGAAAATTTTAAAATATGGAATGGAAGGATTTGAATGAAATTTTTATGAATAATATTCACATTGTGAACAACAAGAAGATATGGAGTGATAATTCTAGGGTCTGATAAAAAATGAGGATGAATGCATTATAAATTATGAATCCAACATTATAAGGTTAGCAAGGAATTACACATAGTAGATATGTAATCAAAAGTGAAAAATTTGTCATTTATTTTTGTTATTAAACTAATTCAACGAATGTAGCTAGTCTCTAAATCATTCCCATCATATGAGTATATGATATATTATTCCATCAAGACGGATGATATATTATCCAGGACATATGGCCTCTAAGGGAATCATGATAATAAGAGGGATCATGAGTACTTTGGAAATGGTAATAAGGAAAAATAGAATAAGGAAATAATAAAATTTTCAAATTGAAATAAATTTTTAATGAATCATCATGAATACTTCCTATTAGGAATGGTATTTTGTTACATGTATAGAGAAAAAGAACACTAGGCCCATGAATACAAGGGTGATAAAAAATTATAAAATATACCATGCTTCAGCTCTAAGATTATGGGATAATATCCCAATTAATCTTCTAGACATCAAGGGACCATTCCATAGAAAAGGCCAACAGAAGAAGGTAATTTTTATAAAGTCACAATAGATAGGGTTGAAGCACATTATGATGTGGTTGTAATCACTTTATTCATCTTATTAACTTTAGCAAAGCCTTTATTTGATTTTGAATCATTGAATTCTTTTACATATTCCATGTTCGATATAAAAATTAGATAATTTCAATTCTCATTAACAAGGGATTTGTTAGTGAAAACTCCTAGATGAATCCATATTGAAACAATGACGTGTCACGTAGTTCTCAATATGACACATAATCAAGCTCTCATTTCTGATTTTATAATCATAACTACGTTTAATGTTTCTATAATTCTCTGTATAGGATGTATTTCAAAATATAGTTCCAAAATTTCTCCCAAAGAGAAGGAAATTATTCTTTGTAAAAAAGATAATGAATTTATTATCATTAGAGGGGATACATTGTCATCTCAGTCATATTGGAATCCACATTTGGTAGCTCTTCTAAATGAGATTCTTGGACTAGAAGAGATGATAAAATCCATTAATGAAAGAGGTGATCTTCAATCTGAGGATGTACCTATTTTACATTAATATGTTGATGTATTTCCATAGGAATAACCTATAAACCCTCCAGAGATGGAAGTATTGTTTCCAACTGATTTAATCCTTGATAAAAGGCCTATATAAAAGACACCTTATAAAATGTCCATGGAGAGTTTAATAGAGTTAAAGAAACAATTAGACTAATTGAGTGACAATTGATTTATGAACATTAACGTTTCACCTTTGGGAGCACGTGTTGTTTTAGAAAAGAATAAGTAAAGATCAATGGGGTTTTACATTAACAATTAGGTGATCAATATTATTATGATAATGAACAGGTTTCCTCTGCCTTAATTGATGACTTGTTTGACCAACTTCATAGAGATCAATATTTATAAAATATTTTTCTTTGTTTCAAATATCATCTGTTGTTGTGAATAAGGATGATATTCCAAGGGTAGTGTTTTAAACAAGGTATGGACATTATAAATTTACAGTAATTCCATTTTTACTGAATAATTCGCCCTCTATTTTTATAGATCTAATTAATATAGTATTCAAATAATATCATGATAATTTTTTTGGTATTTATTTATAATATCTCAGTGTACTCAAAAATCTACTTGGACCCTGAAAAACACATACATATTATTCTGGTGACTCTTTGAAGAAGACATTTTCTATGAGAAGTATATAAAGACTCTTTTATGGATTCAAACAATTTATTTTCGTAAAAATATTTTCTCCAAGGATAGATTCTTAGTTGATCTTGTGAAGACAAAGGCAGTCTATACATTCCCTAGAGAAAAAAACATATTTAATGTATGTAGTTTCATTGGATTATCAGTATATTATATGTGTTTTGTTTAGAATTTTTCCTGATTAGAAATCATGTTAACCAAGATTACTCATAAAGGTGATAATTTTATTTGGAAAAATGAATGTGAATATTTATTTGATTAATTAACGGGGATATTTTTGAATGCATGGATTTTGAATCTACCGTAGGTAAATTGTGGATTTTTTATTTATAATGATGCATCTGTGAATGGACATGGTTGATTATTTATTAAGAATGATAGATTTATTTCCTATTCATCAAGTATGTTAAAAAAAGAAATAGAACTATCCAACTCATTATCTTGATTTAGTATCTATAATCGTTTTTAAGAATATATAACGACACTATCTCTATGGTGAAAGATAGGAGATATATACAGATTACCATAGTTTGAAATATATCTTCATTTAGAAATAACAAAACCTGAGGCAAATGAGATGTCTTGAACTAATCAATTATTGCTTTTGTTCAATACACTACCACCCATGCAAAGAAAAAAAGTTAGAAAATGCATTGAGTATGAATAACCATGAACTGATGAATTAAATTAGGATTTACAGGGATCCCATGTACATGGATCTTTTACATATGGATATAATAATTATCAACGAAGATTAAACATCACTAATTTTTCAAATTGATGTTGAATTATCATTATTGGAAATAATAAAACATTCTCAGTATATTGAAGATAATTTTAAAATGAAAATTAATGATATGAATGATTGTAAATTTTTAGAATTCAAATATAAAGATGGTATTTTGAAATTTTGGGAGAGGGTTTTTGTTCCCTATATACTTGAGATTGATTGAGAATTATTGGATGATTCTCATAGCTCAAAAATCTATACACACCATTGTAGAACTAAGATGTATTGATATTTGAAAAAGCATTTTTGTCGGATAATATGAAGTGGGAGATGGATGATTATGTATCATGATATTGTTTTTTCATTAGTTTAAGGATGAAACAAGAAATCCAAGAGGAGTTATAAAACCTCTAGACAATAATATTTGAAAAAGGGATGAAATTATTATATATGTTTTCACTATATTAACATGTACATTGAGAAATAATGATGCAATATGTGTAATGTTTGATCAATATTCCAAATTTCCATATTTCTTTGATACAAGGGAGGATTTTCCATTGGGTCTCATTGAATTACTCTATGATAATGATGTTTTATGAATTCATGTTGGACCTATATGGATTGTCTTTGATTGAGATCCTAGTTTTAAATTAAAATTATAGACAATTATCTAGCAGAATTTGGATACAGAGCATCAGTTATGTAGTTATTATCACCCTCAATCGAATAGAAATCAAAAATGACTATTCAAATATCATAATAAATGATGAGATCATGATCACCTAACTTTCATGTTATTTGGGATAAGTATTTACATTTGTATGTTTCATTCTATGAAAAATTTATCCAATCATGTATTAAAATTGAACTGTAGGATAAATTCTATTAAATGATATTTTTTACACAAACTTGTTGGGATGTTGTTAGTGAATGGAAGCTTCTTGGACTAAAACATATTGATGAGATAACAACAAAACTAAACACTATTCATGATCATATCAAAGTAGATCAGTGTAGGACAAAGACCTATGCTGATAACATAAGGAAATAATTGGAGTTTCATGTGGGAGATCATGTCTTTATGAAAGTATCTCCTGGAAAGTGTATTATAATATTTTTAGAGAATAGGAAACTAAGATCTAGGTATATTGTTAATTTTTAAATTCTAGAGAGAATTAAAAATGTATCTTACCGATTAGAAATTCCGTTGCATCTCTCCAATGTTCATGATGTCTTCCATATCTATTTGTTAAGAAACTACATGCCAGTCCCATCCAATTTTCTCACATCCAAATTAAAAATAATTGGAACCTAATTTATCTTACTATGAATATACTATCATGATTATGGACAATAGAGAACAATTTTTGAGGTATTAGATGATGAGGCTAGTAAAGATACTTTTGTAAAACCCTAAAATCAAAGAGGTTATGTCGGAAAGAGAGGAAATTATGATGATGAACTACAAAAATATTTTTATGAGGTGACATTCTATTAATTTCAACGATGAAATTTTTAATAAAGAGAATGTAACACTCTAATAATTGATGGTATGTCTCTTTTAAATTTTTTATCTTTAAAAGATTATATTTCTTTTAAAACCAAGTCTATAACCATGATATAATATTAAATATTAACATGATCATTGTTAATGTTATATGAACCATAGGAATAGTAATTTGGCCATCAGAATAAAAACCATACTATAAAATTATAAAAACATAAGTTTCTCATAAATAAAAATATGATATATTTATATCATGAAAGAAGCAAATAAAATATATAAAAATTATAAATTAGTATTTTGGAGAAACGTAATTGTTTTTATAATATTATAATTAATATTATAGTTTTAATGAAAATTTATGTTCATAAAATATATTGATATAATGATATTTTGTGTCATTTTAATTAAAAGATAATTTTATGAGACAATAAATAATTTTTCAATTTGTCCCAAAATTAGTTATAATATTAAAATCAATAATTTTGGAGAAGTGAAAATTTTATTTAAAAATTTAATTTCTTATATATAAAAAATTATTTTCAATAAAATGGAGTTTATTAGCTATATCTACACATTGAAAATTTGTTAGGGTAAATATTTGGTATTTTTATGAAATAGTTGAGTTTTTTATGAATAGTGAAATACAATAATTAAATTTATTTAAAATTATATTCCAAATAAAAGAATATTTGGGTCTTGTACGATGTATGTATAATGTATGAAACGTTATTTCAAACCCAGATTCACTAGTTACAATACTGAGTCACAAGGATAAACACTATTGATATTCATGAGCCAAAATAATTAAAATATTGAATAAAATAGTTAAAAACACAACCTTCCACCACTATTAAGACTACCCTTCACACAATCCTATCCAAGAAAATTATAATCTATGGTGATTTCTTTTATTCCTCTTAATTCCTCTTTGAAAACTCCCCCCCATGTTCTTTTCTTGTTTTTTACCAAAATCCCAATTCTATGTGCCTTAAAGAGGTTCTCAGACACTATGCATATTATTCACATGGCGATTCATATCTATATTCCTAGCTGGGGAACATGTCATGTGCTCTGGGATTGGTTGGGGTCCCCCTATTAAATTTGCACATTATATTAATCATTTTTGTAGTTAGGTCGGTATTTTTAGTGGTTAAAACACCCCATTAGCTTATATGAAACCCAAGATTGAATCATGGATGATGGATATTTTTTGGTTACTATTGCAGAAATGTAGCAGGTACTATAGCGATACTGTAGCAGCCGGAACTATTCATCTATTTGGGCCTTTGGACCACTAGTTTTGGCTTATGGACCACAATTCCTTAGGGACAAGGGATATTTTATCCAGAATGACCATGTAGAATCCTATATTTCACACAGAGTAGGACCAGAAGAGAATTCAGAAATTTTCTAGCAACTGGAGCAGAGCTAACCAGATTGGAAGAATGAGAGGGTCAAGACATCACCATTGGGACTAGGAATCGTGAAGCTTTAAAGGAGGCAATTTTATTCAATTAGAAATGCATGGTGGGGAGAGAGGCACCATTAATGATGCAGATGCTAGGGAGGGGAAGTTCTAGTGGGTTGGGCCTTTTAATCATGTATTGTGAATTATGCCTCTATGCCTTCAGGTAATTTATTGGGCCTTTTTCCACTACACATATGAGTAATCTATGAGATCCCACTCAACCCAATTAAAATAAGGATTATCCAAAAATGAAAATAATATAATTCCTTTAGGACATTTAGGGGGTATACCATCCTTAATAAGCTGTTGATTCACTTTATTCATTGTTGATGATATATCATTTATCATTACCACCTTCAAGTCTAGTTATAAAACAATTAGTATGGTTAAAAAAGATTATAATATGTTTTTTATAATTTATTTAATGTTTTCGAACTATTATATGAACATAATAATAAATACACCGGTTATGGTTGATTTAATTTTTTAATGCATCATTATTTTTTCTTATGATATTGTTTTTTTTATTTCAAGCATTATTTTAAGGGATATGTTTTTATTTTAATTCACTATTTTAGGCATGATATGGCCCTTGGAATGTGGTTATAATGGAAAGGGAATTTATGAAACAACATTAGATTATTAACAATCTTGTTTCAACTGGATCTAGTTGAGATTAAAATGAGAGGTTAACCTATGTAAAAGGTCCTAGTTTTTTCTCATTTTCTCCCATATTTGATCTAATTATAGAGCTTAAATGTTTTCCTAATCATGGAATTTAATTGACCAATGTGTACATTAGATGTTTTGAGATGTGATGGTTTTAGTAAATTGGTATCATAACCAATGGTTGTTTTCATTGACCTAATAATATGGTCTACGATGATGTTTTGTTTGAGGATTTATAACTTAGTCATATGGTTCCTTTATCTTAGATATGAGATTGTTTTTTTGGATGACTATATTTTGAGGAATCCAGCTGTTTCATATATTGTTTTGTGAATTTTTTTAGTGATTTCTATTTTTATGTTCTTTTATTTTACTTTTCCATTTATGTTCATTACTAAAAGGGGTTACCCATGTTGGGTCTCCATTAACATTATGTTTTCTATGAAAGGGTATTGATTGAATCTGATGGATGATGGGTGGTAACATTTCTTATCGTTTCTTGTTTTATGGAATTATCTCCCCATGTTGTCTATGGATTTGTTTTCAAGGATGGTTATCTAATTTTGGTGGATGGATCTAAATTCTATGGCAATCGTTTCATTTTGTTGAGTATTTTGGGATAGATAATGATTTTTTTCTATATTTCATGGTAGTCATTTTCTTCTTTTTCATTTATGACTCCACAGGGGATAAAAGATTCATCATAGGGATAATTATAATACCATTGCGATACTATTTATTATTATATATTTTTAAATTGAATTATTTTTCATTTTTATATGTACTCACGAGTGTTTTATAGGATATTTTAAATTCTTATAGTGTCTATGATAGTGCATTTGTTACACACGGTTTTTGTAACACTATTGGAATAGTGAAATCAGGTATGTCACTTGAAAAATTAATTTTCCATCTATTGATAACAATTTATTAAATCATTCGGTTCCTCAATGGAAACAATCAATTGTGAGTTTTAAAATATAGTGTTTCCTACAAAATTACCATAGGATTTGGGAAACCATGATGGATAAGTATGTTAGTTTACATGAAATTTATTAATTGGAATTTCAAAATGTGATCATATCAAGTTAAAAACATAAGTTTCATATTTAGATCCTCCTTCACATCTTCCAACTATATAGCTGAACCCCACTATGGAACATGCCTTCCCTCCTTCATAATGTCATTATTATTGTGATTTCAATGTAAATCCTTCACGATTCCTAACCCAAACATCAAGTTCGATTCTACTATCATGATCCTCTCCCTCATAAAGTAACCCTCCTAGGCTGAAAAATATAAAATTAGATAATGATCAATGATTCTTTCCTTTTAAAGTCCCTGGTTGGGTAACATGGACTAATGGTATAATGTAAATCATACTTCTGGGGTGAAATACCCAATATAGAAGGAGAAGTAGCATTGGGAGATAGGATATCATCAAATAAATAACTCCATACGATATGAAAAGTTAAATTTCATAATATCTCAACATGCCTTTAATTTTATATGAATTAAAAAAATATCAATGTAAATAATCATAATAATCCTATACTAAAAACACAATAATACCTCTAACTCCAAATCTAGTAATGTCTACCACAGTCCCTGGGGTGCTCCGAGGAAGTTAAAAATGTATATATATATATATATATATACTGGTAGAGTGAGCATAACATGTATACTCAGAAGGATCATACCCAGGAAATCTTAGGAAAATGAGGGAATAGAATATTAATTCCCCAGTGAACAAAAAAATTTATAAATAATAACATATCTTGTTAGATAGTTTGAAGCCTCACTAAGGAACTCTGACTAAATAATGGATTCATATATTAAAATACAATATAATGAATGTCAATTAAAATGCTAACGGAACCACCTTAGCCTGGATTTTACACTCTCACACACCAAATTCATACATCTGGGAAGTCTTATATCATATGTAAATCCTTTTTAATGACACCAAGGAAACCACATCATGCTAATCACCCAAGGTTAAATTGGCCATTACATACCAACTAAAGAAATCTGGTCTATCACATATCACTTGAAGACACCATGACCATCACATCACATATCACATGATGAAACCAAGGCCATAGCATCAAATCTATTATTCAAATGAATATCCATAATAGTAGGGTATCGAGAACATGAAGGACCTCAACCTAATTACATATTCTGTCACGACCCGTCCTCGGGACCCTTGTCGTTACTACCCCAGGCCGGCCTTCCATAGGCCAGGGGCTGGCGACTAGCACCAAAAGTGTAATCACGATAAAATGGGAAAGCATTGCCTTTAAACCTATAACACACACAGTCTGATCACAAGAAGTAGAATAAACAAGTACTAAAATAGAAAAGAAAAGTGTGATGAAAGTACATGGGCCAGTATACAAACCGAACTCAACAAAAAGTACAAGTACAAGCAAAAAAGGAAAATAGCTCCTAGATCGTCCACTAGGGAATCCTACCTGAAGGGTAGGTACATAATTCGAACAACTCATCCCTGAGGTACGTACCGTCTAGTACAGCTCCGTGCAGGCTCATGTCCATCCCACTCAGCCTCGATCACTACTTACCATCTTCTGCACAGAACATAACATGGTGCAGGCGAATCCCGTGCAGGGGTGAGTATAACAATACTCAGAAGGGGACCATGAGACCCCTAAAGGTATCCTAGAATACACTAAGGATAAACCAAATAAGTTACATAAAATCAATAAGTATCAACCAGCCCTACTTAGGTATATGACCATACATATACACAAGTTACCAGTCATAGTCAGGCTCCAACTCTCGAGCCCATGCACAAACCAGTCCACAAAGGATGTAAAGTCAATCACATCGATGATAATGATTAAAATACAAGACTCAGATCACACATGTATATATATTTCATAGTGTGATAAAGATGATCAGATGTAGTCACTAGTTCATCTAAGTTGTCGGATGCACAAAGGATACCGGTCTAGATAAGCTGTCGAACCCATATAGGATACAAGACCATCTATTCTATCGGACCCACACAGGATACGGAAACAGATTTCAGAACTGTCGGACCCACAGAGGATCCTGGTACAGTAGTCATCATTGTCGAAGCCATGAAGGATTCACGGAAAGTTGTCATCATTTTTGAACCCATAGAGGATCTTGGTACAGTATCGTCGTTGTCGAACCCACAGAGGATCCTGTCATCTCAGTCGCAGCCATCCCTAGGGTTCCAGCACAGAACACGCTCGATTCTGGGAGGGTCCATTCCTAAAGACAAGTGTAAATATATAAACTAACATGAAGTTCTGAGTTGATGTATCTTCTAGTTCCGTCTCATCAGAAAGAACCCAATGTGACTGACAGCGCGTCAATTAGACGCCCCGTCTATGAGTTATTGGCATTTCCGTTCCAGGGGCCTGGTTGGTTTTTAGGATCGATCCAACCCATAAGTTTTTCAAATTTTCCCAAAACTCACTCAATGTATCGCAAAAGGACCACCTCATCACCAGGGTCCTAGTGCCATAGACAGAAAATCAATCGGACGCACGGTTTTGGAGATATTCGCCTATAAGCGTAGACGGGGCTCGGCCCGTCAGGCCCAGTGGGCTTGCGGGTCGGACAAATCTGGATCGGCGGGTCTGACCCTCCTGGGGGTCAGCCTGGCCCGGTGGAGCACGCTCCCCCCCAAAATCCAGCCTGCGTGCGCGGTCTAGTTTTGTTCGGCTCGCCCACTAGCACCACACGACGCTTTCCATTCCTCAACCCGGTCGGCCTTAGCAGATCGGTTCGGTCCAGCGCACACGGCCTGCGGATGCGGGCCATGGTTCTCTTCAATGCAGCACATGCGGGAGCTGCGGTTCTCCTGCCCGGCCGGCACGTAGCTGCACGGGTCGCGTAGCCGAGCGGCCCGCGGATGTGGGCCTCGTCCTCCTCCACTAGGCGCCTGCGGGTGCCGCGGTTCTCTAGCCCGGCTGGCCAGTTCGCCCAGCCGAGCGGCCCACTAACGCAGGCCCCGTCCCCCTCCACACGGCCGGCGCGACGGCGCCGTGCCACCACTGTCACGGCCCATTCTGGCTGCGGACTCCGGATCCACCACACGCCGTGACAGCACGACGCTTCTTCTTCCGTCGCGGCCCTCCAGGTCACGATTCTTCTTTCGTCCGCCGCGGTCCTCCTAGCCACAGTTATTATCTGGTGCAGTTCAACGACATCGTGCCCTTTCATATCCTCCTTCGACATCATCTAATGGAAACAACAAAGGGTAGGGTCGGGCCATGTTTGTACTGTCCAAACCCTCCTCATCATATGATATGTAACACCATAATATTCCATGGTGCACTTCTCTTTGAATAATATAATAGCGTGTGTTGTACGCAACACTAAGTTCAAGCACACCACGACTTACCAAACTAGCCATTCAAAAGAGGTTATGAATAGTATTAACGGAATATTAAATATTATATTATCCTTATAATTTTAATCCATATTATGAGTTTCTAAGACATGATTTATGAACAAATTCATTTTTTTCAGAAAACAGAAGTATGTTTCAAAAAATGAAATTTTACCGCCTTTTAATGGCAAAGCCTTTTTAAAACCAATATTTGAAACTTTTATATATTCAATTTGACAAAATAAAATTCTTTTTTAGAATCGGGACATAAGAATTTAGAATCAATAATGTTTTGGTGTCTTTCTGATAACATTCATATTTGGGTGAATAGTGAAAAATACTATATTTTAACTGAAAACAACTTTTTTTAATCAAAATAATTTATATTGTTAAATTATACATTTTAATGGTTTGGAAGTATAAATAGATTATATTTTTACTATTTAATCCACTGATTGTCATTTAAAGTAATTTCACCTTGAAATTGGACATAAACAAGTGTCAAACTTTTGATAGTTATTATTTCCTAAAAATACGCCTTTTGGTTTCGAAAGCGGGAATCAATTTTAAATTAATAAATTCAACTTTTATGTTTTGAATTTAGTAAAATAGACTTCATTTTTTGGATTCAGAATAACGAAATTATCCTAGGGTAAAATTTTGGTACTTTTCGGATAACTTTTATATTTTGATGAATAGTAAAAATTACTAAATTTTAATTAAAAACAACTTTTTTAATCAAAATAATTAATAGTGATAAATTGTGAATTTGAGTGGTTTTAAATTATATTTAAAATATATTTTTACCATGTAATACAATGTGGGTCATTGAACATAATTTCAAATTTAAACCAGACATAAACAAGTGCCAATCTTTTGATAGTTATTATATCTTAAAAACACGGTTTTTATTTTAACAACTGTAATTAATTTTAAATTAATTTCTGCCACTTCTGTGTATTGAATTTGGAAAAATGGATTCAATATTTGGAATCAGAATGTCCAAATTGTGTAAATAGGTAACTTTTATTTTTAGACATTTTGAATAATTATTTCAGTAAATATTTTATTTACCATGGTTAAAGGGTAAATCCGGTAAATAAGGGTAAATAAATAATATTATAATAATATTAAATTTCCCTAAAACGTGTCTTAACCCTATTTATTGATAAATGGCCGACCATTTACATCTTTGGGTCGTTTTTGGGACCCCATTGATCCACTTGTAAGTGATAATGACACATTATTTTAATTAAGTTAAAATGAATACAAAAATGACACAAGCATATATCTTTTAGGAAACCAATTGTTACATAGGGTTATATATGTTGGATTTTAGACTATAAATATTAATTAGAGAGATAAAACGATTTCCTACATAATTATATTTTATTTAAAAATTTTAGACATTAAATGATTTAGTTTATGTATGACAAAATGATGATACAGTAATTACCATAATAGTGAAAAATTAAGACAATTGATATTATAAATACCCAAATAAATATAATTTGAGACTTTTTATGAATTAAATAAATTTTCTAATATCATATGACATGTTAAGAGTGATTTAATTAACTTTTTTGAAGTAATAATTCTGTTATGAGTTTTACAAAATTCAATTTTTGAATATTGTCGAAATTGTCATAAAAGAGTTTTTAAAACAAATATTATATTATTAATTGATATTAAATTCCTAAAAATCTAAGGTTCGGAAAAGAGACTGATATCAGGATATTTGTATCATTAATAGACCACTTGGGGGTCTCTTGGATGTATATTGTATGTTTATTAACCATATAATATAAAAATACAAAGAGACATTGTAAAAGTGAATCTAATTAACTAAGAGTTAATAATTAATGATAAGTTTAATATAATGACCCAAACATGAATAAATTATATTGGTTGAGTGTATTTCAACCTATACCCACCTTAAACTTTAAATAATCTACTTTGGAACCATTATAAACCGAATATTAATTTATTATAAATTAATAATTCTAGATTTTCCAAAGGTGCCCCTCACCCCTCTTATAAAAGGGCACTCCTCCTTCTCATTTCTTCACACCTTAAAAGCCTTTTGGATCCTCCAACCCCTTCCCAAATACACTCTCAACATCCCTAAAAACAACCTACAGGCCTTATTTTGATCATAAATCCAACCTAAGGAACCCTTTTGATCAAATCAGAAGGAAGAACCCGAAAAAAGGTAATGTTTTCACCACCCCTTTTCAAGTTCCTTTCTTCTTCCACTTCTTCTTTATTTGTTATTACCATTCTAAAATAATAAATCTAGTATATTATATATAATATGATGTTATTATAAATATGGTACAACCATATTCAGTATTCTATCCACCATTTGAATAACATGTCACCATACGTGCGTACGTACGACTTACCGTCTCCACGTCGTGGTGTAATTTTTATTCAATATATTATTATTTGGATGGGTATAATAATGATGTGTAATTCATGTAAATAATAAATATATCATGATAATAATTCTGTATATATTATATACCATCCAATTATATATTATTTTAATATCAAAAGAATGATATTGTCGCTCGTGCGTACGTACGGACTACCGTCTCCACGAACGCGATGAGATTCATTCTCTATCGTACCCATTCAAGTAAAATTATCATTTGATGATTTAAAAATAATTTTTAAGAACTTGATATCATTATGGATATTAATAATATACAACCTATCCATGAAAAACATGGCTTACGTAACAAAACATATAAAAGAAAATGAGTATGTTAACACCCAAAACGATGATAATACTAAGATATTCTTAACAAAGCAACGTTAAAAGATCATATATGATATCATATTAATGTATATGATTCATGAATAATTTAATAAAAATTATTTAAACATTATAAATGAGGTTAACCTACCCCCAACCAAGGTAAAGTACAAGGTAAGGGGTTTCTTATCTCACTTTTAATTCCGTGAGAATTCCATTGTTCACCACTTATTTATAGCATGTGGTGTGTGTACTGCCCATGATTGTATTCATTGTGTAATATAATTTAATTTATAGATATTTACATCATAATTTTATTATCCTTCTTTCATGGGTGTATGTTTCGTAAGTTACCAAATCGATAAGGGAATTTGAAATTTCAATTTCCACTCATTCAGCTTTACGCATACTTCATTTATTATTTTACTCCAAGATTATTTGTGGAATCACTATTCATTTGATTATGTCATAATTTCCACTCCCCTTTCTGTGGATATACTATTTATACACATAATCACCCCATTGTTATATTCTCAATTCATTGTTATGAACTTGATAAGAGTAATTTTTAATCAGTCTCAATTTGTTGAGATAAACATCTAATTCATTGGTGTTGTTTTTATAAGAATATGTGTGAATGTCCTTTTGATTGTTTTACACTGAATATCCAATCATATTTAGTGTATTTATATTTGTCACACATAATTATGTCGTTGATTTATCCTTATCCTAATGATACGACCATTATGAGAGATTTCATCTCAATTTAAATTCCATTGAGACTTCTTTGTTGTTATACACCAAATCACTTTTATGTGGTGTATATAATGTACTTTGACATAGTATATCATGAATTCCTTTATTCTCATGATATTAAAATGTGTTGATTACCTCAATTATTTGTATTCAAGTGTCTCTCTTTTGGTTAGAAACTCAAACTAAAATACCATTTTTTAAATGTTTTAAAGACTTATTCTTCTAAATCTTTCTCATTAATGTCCATGTTTTAAAAAATGGTTTTAAGGATTTATTTATATGGACATAAAAGTTTTAAAATTAAAACACCTTTTAAAAGTTTCAAAGTGGTATGGGGCACTTTGATTCAAAAATCTATTTTTAAATGGCTTCTTGACAAATAGTGTGACTTTTAAATGATTTCAAGAAAAATGGAATATTTCTCTCAAATAGTTTTGATGATTATTTTCATCTTTGTCAACATCCTTCATTATTCTTGATTGAGGTTAACATGATATAATACAATATTCCATATTGTATCGAATGAGTTATTTTTGACTGTGGATGTGCTATTTGTATACCATTCATGGTTTGTGGATAAAGTATTGACAATTCATATGCTGGTTTTAATATGAATGTTTATGTTATGTTTAAAACATTTCATATGAGGAATGCATTGGACTTAGTAAGTGACGGGTGGAGCCCGATATAACTCCTCGATGCATCAATAGGTCTCATGAGACAAACTAGTGTCTTGGTACAAGGCCTTGGCAAAATCTTATTTGTAGTCTTGGCACGAGGCCTTGGATATGTCGTTATGATAGTCTGTCATTATGCATTCCATCATTATGAAAGTGGTTATTGATATTGCATGTGATTGTTCGACTAGTAGAATATCCATGTAAATAAGTAAATGGAATTATTTCATTTTATCTTTGCAATATTATGCTGAACTTCAAGTTTAAAAGGATTTTGTTTTAATTATAAACTGCCTTAAGTGTTTATGCTTATCTATGAAAGCTTCTGCTATAATGTTATCCTTACTGAGCATCTGAGCTCACCCTTTCAATGTTTTATTTTCCCCAGGATTATGAAGAAGTAATTTATAAATGACTTGCCGGGATAGTATGAGGGGATATAAAGACAAGATGTTTTTTTATGATGTAATGTAAAACATTATGTTTGTATCTAGTGTTTCCAAGGATACTAAACAAATCGGTCTTTCGAGACTTGATCATTCTTGTGATCATGCCAATGTTATGTAATAATGCACCGACTCTGGGTAACTGGGGTTAGGGCATTACAGTTGGTATCAGAGGAAGTTTAGTACAAACCATGGAAGCTAGATTTAGATAAACTCTGATTAGAGCACCTAGGCCTAAGATGAAATTTTAGGATTAGTATAGAATAACTTCCTAGAATTTTGGTATTGTAGAGATTTTGTGAGTTTCCTGAGCAATACATCCCTGTCTGGATACGAGAAGGTAGAGGCGGCTCTGGCACAGATGTACCTAGGGGTAAAACCCGAAAACACCGCTTTGAGCTAGACTCAAACGGGAACTGGTGCACGACAACGGGCCTTGCTGCACTCTTGGTTACGACACTCCCGGGGGATATGCTTAGGATAATTTACATTTTCTTTACAAACTGATTTAAAGTAATATATATATAAGATGAGAATAAATGACCTTGGTTAATCCGAATGTGTTTAAAATTGACAATATGGTGGCATGTTAATCTCTATATGATTTTATGACTACTTTTACTCACACAATGCTTTCCGGTTTTAGTCAATGGAAAGATTCCAAGGAAGTCATGGTGACTTTACGAATGATGTACTAGGTGGGAACAGTGGTGGAAATGAGCAACACAATGGCATGTTGATAGGCGTAAAAGATATTATCTTAATGCCAAATCAGTTTTCCAAAAATATGATCAACAACATATATATTAACCAACTCCCAGACTCAACAAGGAAGAGAAAGGTGATGAATGATAAGAGCTCCAGCAGAGGAGATCATGGAGAAACGAACCCTCAATTTCCATCATGCAGGAAATATGGTAGGAGACACCCGGGAAAGTGTCTCAATGGGACCAAGAAATGCTTTACATGTGGTAAGGAAGGACATAAAGTGAAGAATTGTCGAAGCAAAATGAATAGTACTGTAGAAGAAGATAAAAATGGTCCAAAGAGTCTATTTACTGTCATTTGTCATAAATGTAGGGGACCTGGCCATTACCCGAGTGAATGCCCTATTCTATAGGATATTTTCTTGGTCAAAGAAGAAGCTATGTGGAAATAAATGGTTGGAGAAATGTTTAAAAAGTATTAGTGCTCCTTGTTGATGGGTTTAGTTTGGAATAAATTTCTCTTGTGTTTGTAACCCCACAGTTTTCCATGTGAGAATGATATTTGAGGAAGAATTATCTCATCTCTTGTGGATATAGGTATAAATAGCCATTTGGTTTTATATGATCATTGGGGTTTGAGAGAAGTATAAGTTATTATAATTTGCGACGAAAATGCAAGGTATGATATAAAATTTGTGGTTAAATTATGTTATGGTATTTTGAGGAATTTATCTCATTTTGGTAATATTATAAAATATAGTTTTTGAAAAAGCACAACACGTAGACCATGTGACAACTCGTCGCGTCGGACAATGCTGTGGGAATCGAACCCACAACCAAAGTGCGATTGGGATTTATCGCCTACCACTAGACTACGTGAAGTCCCTGGATAGTGTGAAAAATTATTTTTAGTTAAATGTTTTTATTGATCAATAATAAGTTGATTTGGGTTCTTATGTCTTATCAAATGAATACCCTTGGTATAGGACAAAGATTTTCTGATTAAGTGATAAATGATATTTTGGAAGATGTCCGCTTTGTTGGGAACACTATATGCCCAAGGAAAATATAATACTATGGGGTTTCATTTGTGGAGTAGTGGTATATTTTTATATACATTTTTATTGTGGATTTATAGTGATTTGGGTTATTTATGGAAATGATTAACCTATAATAGAGAATATGTGATGAGGTTAATTACTTTTATGTATGAGACTTTAAGTGTATTTTTTGTCATTTTGAGATACAATTTAACATGGGAGACTACATAATCAAATTCTTCTATGTTTTGGGTTTCAATATTAGTTTGTATTATATTTAAGGATTTTAAGGACAATTGATTATTGAATGGTATTTATTTTACGTTGGGGTATTATTGGATTAATTATAGAAATTAAGATTAGTGTTTATTTCTCTCAAGGAATATCCTTTTGGGGGATCACTAGATCTTGTATTAACCATTTTGGGTTTGATTCATCTCTAAAGAAAATGTAATTATATAGTTTATCCTACATGGATCATGTGATTCTATAGAAGTTTATTCTAGCTCTTCCAGTGTGACCAAGTCTTCATGAATACTCATCGTTTAAAAAATGAGTTAGTGGTGTAAATTTATTAATGAATGAAACTCTACTTAAAAAGTAAGTCTATATCTTTATATTCTTAGTCAATATCATAAATTAATTCCTCATCCTTATGTAATGTAACTCAAAACAATAAATGTCGTCTGTTTACTTTTCCTACTAGGAGTCTAATGATCGTTTGTCCCAACACAAGTTTGTGGTTTTCTTATTGTTAACATTATCCTGATCATGATTTCTATCCCTCTCCATCAGAACCTTACACATAGTTTATCATCCATATCCATGTTTCCTACCTGTAATCCTAGTATGTGTTATCTTGGGTGACCTTTATACCTCTCTTTCTTTCTTTTAAAGTGATAGTTTTATTGACTCTTTCTCCGATGTGGGACTTTCCATTATATTCTCAGGCCCAATTTTTTTAAAATTGTGAGGAGGCAATTTATTGAAGGAGGGGTGAAAGTAACACCCCAATCTTCCATGGTACACTTCTCTTTGAATAATACAATAGCGTGTGTTGTACGCAACACTGAGTTCAAGTACACCACGACTTACAAAACTAGTCGTTCAAAAGAGGTTATGAATAGTATTAAATGAATTTTAAATATTATATTATCCTTATAATTTTAGTCCATATTATGAGTTTCTAAGACATGATTTATGAAGAAATTCATTTTTCTCAGATAAAAGAAGTATTTTTCAAAAATGAAATTTTACCGCCTTTTAATGGAGAAGACTTTTTAAAACCAATATTTGAAACTTTTATATATTCAATTTGACAAAATTAAAATCTTCTTTATAATCGAGACATAATAATTTAGTATCAATAATGTTTTGGTGTGTTTCTGATAACTTTCATATTTGGGTGAACACTGAAAAATACTATATTTTAACTGAAAACAACTTTTTTTAATCAAAATAATTTATATTGTTAAATTATACATTTTAATGGTCTGTAAGTATAAATATATTATATTTTTACTATTTTATCAAATGATGGTCATTTTAAGTAATTTCACCTTGAAATTGGACATAAACAAGTGTCAAACTTTTGATAGTTATTATTTCTTAAAAATACGCCTTTTGGTTTCGAAAGCGGGAATCAATTTTAAATTAATAAATGCAACTTTTATGTTTTGAATTTAGTAAAATAGACTTCATTTTTGGATTCAGAATAACTAAATTAGCCTCAGGTGATATTTTGGTACTTTTCGGAGAACTTTTATATTTTGATGAATAGTAAAAATTACTAAATTTTAATTAAAAACAACTTTTTAATCGAAATAATTAATAGTGATAAATTATGAATTTGAGTGGTTTTAAACTATATTTAAAATATATTTTTACCATGTAATAAAATTTGGGTCATTGAACATAATTTCAAATTTAAACCAGACATAAACAAGTGCCAATCTTTTGATAGTTATTATATCTTAAAAACACATTTTTTGTTTAAACAACGGGAATTAATTTTAAATTAATTTCTGCCACTTCTGTGTATTGAATTTGGAAAAATGGATTCCATATTTGGAATCAGAATTTCAAAATTGTGTAAATAGATAACTTTTATTTTTAGACATTTTGAATAATTACTTCGGTAAATATTTTATTTACCATGGTTAAAGGGTAAATTCGGTAAATAAGGGTAAATAAATAATATTATAATAATAATAAATTACCCTAAAACGTGTCTTAACCCTATTGGTAGATACATGGCCGACCATTGGCATCTTTGGGTCGATTTTGGGACCCCATTGATCCACTTGTAAGGGATAATGACACTTTATTTTAATTAAGTTAAAATGAATACAAAAATGACACAAGCATATACCTTTTAGGAAAACAATTGTTACATAGGGTTATATATGTTATATTTTAGACTATAAATATTAATTATAGAGGTAAAACTATTTACTACATAATGATATTTTATTTATAATTTTTAGATTGTTAAATTATATAGTTTATTTATGAAACAATGATGATACAGTAATTACAATAATAGTGAAACATTAAGATAATTGATATTATAAATACCCAAATTAATATAATTTGAGACTTTTTATGAATTAAAATAATTTTATAGGATAATATTACATGTTAAGATTGATTTAATTAACTTTTTTTGAAGTAATAATTCTGTTATGAGTTTTACAAAAATCAATTTTTGAATAGTGTCGAAATTGACATAAAAGAGTTTTTAAAACAAATATTATATTATTAATTGATAGTAAATTCCTAAAAATCTAATGTTAGGCCAAGAGAATTATATCATGATAGGTGTATCATTAATGGTCCACTTAGGGGTCTCTTGGATTTATATAGTAAGTTTATTAACCATATAATATATAAATACAAAGAGACATTGTAAAAGTGATACTAATTAACTAAGAGTTAATAATTAATGATAAGGTTAATATAATGACCCAAACCTATCTAAATTCTATTGGTTGAGTGTATTGCAACATATCCCCACCTTAAACATTAAATAATCAACTTTTGAGCCATTATAAACCGAATATGAATTTATTATAAATTAATATTTCTAGCTTTTCCAAAGGTGCCCCTCACCCCTCTTATAAAAGGGCACTCATCCTTCTCATTTCTTCACACCATCAAAGCCCTTTGGTTCGGCCAAACCCTGCCCAAATACTCTCTCAAAGTCCCTCAAAACAACCTAGAGGCCTTAGTTTGATCATAAATCCAACCTAAGGAGCCCTTTTGATCAAATCAAAAGGAAGAACCCGAAGAAAAGGTAATGTTTTCACCACCCCTTTTCAAGTTCCTTTCTTCTTCCACTTCTTCATTCTTTGTTATTACCATTATAAAATAATAAATCCATTATCTTATATATACTGTGATGTTATTATAAATATGGTACAACCATATTCAGTATTCTATCCACCCTTTGAATAACATGTCACCATACGTGTGTACGTACGGCTTACCATCTCCACGTCGTGGTGTAATTGTTATTCAATATATTATTATTTGGATGGGTATAATAATGATGTGTAATTCATGTAAATAATAAATATAACATGTTAATTATTCTGTATATATGATATACCATCCAATTATATATTATTTTAATATCATAAAAATTATATTATCGCTCGTGCATACGTACGGACTACCGTCTCCACGAACGTGATGAGATTCATTCTCTATCGTACCCATTCAAGTATAATTATAATTTGATGATTTAAAAATAATTATTAATAACTTTATATCATTCTGGATATGAATAAGATACAACCTATCCATGATAAACATGGCTTACGTAACAAAACATATAAAAGAAAATGAGTATTTTAACACCCGAAACGACGATAATTCTAAGATATTATTAAAAAAGCAACGTTAAAAGATCATATATGATATCATATTAATATATATTATTCATGAATAATTTAATAACAATTATTTGAACATTATACAGGAGGTTAACCAACCCCCAACCAAGGAAAAGTACAAGGTAAGGGGTTTCTTATCTCACTTTTAATTCCGTGAGAATTCCATTGTTCACCACTTATTTATTGCACGTGGTGTGTGTACTGCTCATGATTGTATTCATTGTGTAATATAATTTAATTTATGGATATTTACATCATCATTTTATTATCCTTATTTCATGGGTGTATGTTTCATAATTTACCAAATCGATAAGGTAATTTGAAATTTCAATTTCCACTCATTTAGCTTTACGCATACTTAATTGATTATTTTACTCCAAGATTATGTGTGGAATCACTATTAATTTGATTATGTCATAATTTCCACTCCCCTTTCAGTGGATAAAATTTTTATACACATAATCACCCCATTGATAAATTCTCAAGTCATTGGTATGAACCTGATAAGAGTAATTTTTACTTAGTCTCGATTTTTTGAGATAAACATCCAATTCATTGGTGTTGTTTTTATAAGAATATGTGTGAATGTCCTTTGATTGTTTTACAATGAATATCCAATCATATTTAGTGTATTTATATTTGTCACACATAATTATGTCTTTGATTTATCCTTAACCTAAGTATATTACCTTTATGAGAGATTTCATCTCAATTTAAATTCCATTGAGACTTCTTTGTTGTTATACAACAAATCTCTTTTATGTGGTGTATATAATGTACTTTGACATAGTATATCATGAATTCCTTTATTCTCATGATATTAAAATTTCTTGATTACCTAAATTATTTTTATTCAAGTGTCCCTCTTTTGGTTAAGAAATCTAACTAAAATACCATTTTTTAAATGTTTTAAAGACTTATTCTTCTAAATCTTTCTCATTAATGTCCATGTTTTAAAAAAATGGTTTTATGGATTTATATATATGTACATTAAAGTATTTAAATTAAAATTATTTTTAAAAGTTTCAAAGTGGTATGAGACACTTTGATTCAAAAATCTATTTTTAAATGGCTTCTTGACAAATAGTGTGACTTTTAAATGATTTCAAGAAAAAGGGGAATATTTCTCTCAAATAGTTTTGATGATTATTTTCATCTATGTCAACATCCTTCATTATTCTTGATTGAGGTTAATATGATACAATACAATCGTCCATATTGTATCGAATGAGTTATTTTTGACTGTGGATATGCTATTTGTATACCATTCATGGTTTGTGGATAAAGTATTGACATTTCGTATGCTAGTTTTAATACGAATGTTTATGTTATGTTTAAAACTTTTCATATGAGGAATGCATTGGACTTAGTAAGTGACGGGTGGAGCCCGCTATAACTCATTGATGCATCGGTAGGTCTCATGAGACAAACTAGTGTCTTGGCACAAGGCCTTGGGAAAATCTTATATGTATTCTTGGCACGAGGCCTTGGCTATGTGGTTATGATAGTCTGTCATTGTGCATTCCATCATTATGAAAGTGGTTATTGATATTGCATGTGATTGTTCAACAAGTAGAATATACATGTGAATAAGTAAATGGCATTATTTCATTTTATCTTTTCCATATTATGATAAAGTTAAAGTTTAAAAGGCTTTTGTTTTAATTATAAATTTATTTAAGTGTTTATGCTTATCTATAAAAGATTCTGCTATAATGATATCCTTACTGAGCATCTGAGCTCACCCCTTTCAATGTTTTATTTTTCCCAGGATTATGAAGAAGTAATTTATGAATGACCTTCCGGGATAGTATGAGGGGATATGAATACAAGATGTTTTTTATGATGTAATGTAAAACTTTATGTTTGTATCTAGTGTTTCCAAGGTTACTAAACTAATCGGTCTTTCGAGACTTGATCATTCTTGTGATCATGCCAATGTTATGTAATAATGCACTGACTCTGTGTAATTGGGGTCAGGGCGTTACATGATATCATTTGGTTTTCCAAACCATAATATTGTATGACGAATAATGATGGTGTAATTTCATATATAAAAATAATAAAAAATCCTTATACCTTGTAATCGGTGTTTTCTAGGCAGAGCCGTGGAAAGGTGGCATTGTTCCATTGATGTCATGAGGAGATGACAACGTCGTTGGTGATGTTCTTCACAGGCGGTGTCATCTCCTTTAACACGGATGGAGGTCATTGGTTATGTTCTTCATGTTCTTCATGGGAAGAACACTCTCTATCTCATTCTTCAAAGATCCACCAAGGTATTATGTGCCAACCAAGATAAAATAAAATAAAACAAATTATTAAAAGGATGGTTTAATGAATTCCAAAAGATTCAAATTCATTAAGTTAAATCCATTAATTAAAAAGTTGGGTTGGCTAATTAATAAGGAGGGAGGAAGTGAAGAGGCTCCAAAATAAATAAAGTGAGAGTTTCATTCTCCCTTAATTGGTGGTTCATGGAGTTAAAGGATAGTTGAGGGGTTTCAAGCTAGTGTTCCCCCACCTAGTAATATTCTCCCAAGGTAGGTTATGGTGTGGTGGTCTCCAACTCTAACCTCCACCTAGATACTTTAACCACCTAAAATAAAAATAAGCCATAACTTCTTTTTATTTCGATTTTTTAGGAAAACTAGAAAACTAACTTCAAAACACGATAAAACACAACTGTGGTAAAAGTCTCCATAAAAGAATACCAGCACTACGAGTTCAACAGTGTCCTTGTATTTCAATTCCGAGAACCAGTTCAAAAGATATAAAATCCTGGACGTATGATTACTGAACGTACCCAAACAAAACATTATAAATTGATTCTGGGCACACCGAGCCTCAGAATTAGGTTTCGTCAAAAACCGCTGACTCTTAAAATTCCCATGTATTTAAGAAAAAAATTTCCACATGATTTCCAAGTCTTTACATTCTACCCACCTCAGGGATTTATAACCCTATAAGATACTATACACACTAGGAGAACAAATGGGGTACTGAGCACACATCTGAGCCTCCCGCTCCCATTTGCTCTCCTGGAGGTTCCTGTGCTGCCAGAGAACGCACACTAGAAAAATCGACCATCCACGTAGGACCCAGTCCTATCGATCTTCAATCTCTATTTGAACCTCCATGAATTTTGTCTTTTCATTGATGTCTAGCTCCCCTTGGTCGATAATGTTGGACGGTTCATGCACATATCTCCTCAGCTGAGATATGTGGAAGACGCCAAGCACGTGGTGAAACTGAGGTGGAAGAGCCAAGTGGTATGCCACCTCGCGTACCCTGATGAGGACCTAAAAAGGTCCAATGAATCACAATGATAACTTGCTACCTCAGCCAAATCTCCATAGACCTCGTCGAGGTGAGACCCATGGAAAGACGTGGTCGCCATCCTCAAACTCTAGTGGTCTGTGTCTCCTATTAGAATAGGAATTTTGTCTGCTTTGTGCAATATTCATCCACTCCTGGATGATCTGCACCTTCTCCATCGTAGACTTCACCATCTCTGGTCCTATAAATGCTGACTCCCCTGGGTCAGTCCAGCACATAGGTGATCTTCAAGGTCGTCCGTGAAATGCCTCATAGGTTTCCATCCTGATGGTGTAGTGGTAGATGTTGTTATACGCAAACTCTACCAAGTGTAAGTTAGCCTCCCAGCTATGACCGAAGTTGAAGAAACATGAATGAAGCATGTACTTGAGAGTCTGAATGGTCCTCTTAGTCTGTCCATCCATCTGAGGATGGATGGTGGTTCTCATGTGAAGTTGCATCCCGAAAGCTTCATGCAACCCCTTCCACAGCCGGGAAGTGAAAAGACCATATCGATCGGAGACGACCGTCGATGTCACACCATGAAGTCGTAAAATCTCTTGTATATAGTGGCATCCCATGATCTCTACTCAGCCATGCTATCTAATCGGTATGAAGTGGGACGACTTGGTGAGTCGGTCAAAAATCATCCTGATAGAGTCATGTCTCTTGGATGTACGTGGAAGTCCCGTCACGAAATCCATGGATATCCCATACCACATCCACTATGGGACCCCTAAGAGCTGAACCAAGACTGCTAGGACCTGGTGATCCACCTTCACATGCTGTCAAGTGAGGCATCAAGAGAAAAACTCCGCTAGTACCTTCTTCATTCCTAGCCACCAGTGTTGTCGTCGAAGGTCCTGGTACATATTTTTCACTCCTGAATGTACCACTAGAGGGGAAGTGTGAAACTCCATCAACACTTCCTCCTGAATTGAAACTGGCACAGTAGAACATCCTCTGGAGAGAATGAAGTGATCCCCACCTTCAGAAAATCCATCAGGTGCCTACCCTGAGGAAATTTGAGCACATCATGTCACACAGTCAATGTCCCCTGCTGTGCCTCCATGACTCGCTGATGAAGTGGGGGAGTGACTGTGAGGGACTGCAGAAAGGCTGCTCCATCCCTATCCACAAAGGATATCAACAATGTAGATAGCTGCTCTGTCGCCTCTCCTAGCAACTGAATGCGTGATCTCTTTCTAAGAGAATCTGCTTCAACGTTCCCCTTCCTAGGAGTATAGAATATCTCAAAGTCATAGACCAGGAGGAACTCATCCCAACACCATTTTCTCAGGTTTAGGTCCTTCTATGATAAGACACACCTGAGACAATTTAGATTATAGTAAACCGTAAACCATTCACTCAACAAACTATGCGTGAGGGTAGCCAATTTTAAATAACTCTATTATACCCTTCTTCGCCTACATCCTGCAAGAGCTGCTACGATTTCTCCTTTCCCAAAAAGAGAAATATGGTCTCATCCCCTGGATGAACCACACCTATTTCCTAATACATTCAATAATGACATGAATTGTACTAATTCATTCCATGGACAACATTGTAAGGCCTCGATGCTACTACCAAGAGATCCAACCATTACTCTCACCTCCAAGGTTTGAGTCACACTGTCGACATTAGTGTGTGGTCACTGGGTCTCCTCCAGTTGGAATCTCAAATGTGAGGGTAAGTCAATGATTTTAACCGGAACCTCTTATTATTGACCACACTAAAAGTAGGAAAGCAAATGTCACAAGGACAAGTGACTTTTATTACTACAGCTCAAAGTACAAAGACACAAAGAAACCACAAACAACGACATCAATGAAGCTATAATGAACATGAAAAAAGTACTATATGCCTAGAGCTAGTCCCGATCCTATCCCCCAGCTCCCAGAGCTCAAGGTGAACCATCATGGGGTGGTGCTAGTAGTTCTCGATGACTCTAACCACCATCTGCTGAAGAACCTACTCCACTGCCTCATCCACCACTCAGCTAATTCTCAAGCTCATGCTGCTTCCTCAATCTCGGTGGCTCCTACAACGCCTGCTGATCAACCGTGTGGGGATTTGGACAGTCACGCACTCTGTGACTTCATTCCCTATAGAAAAAACAAACACTTATCCGATCAAAGCACCCTCAAACTCGGGTGCCCTACACCCCCGATACCACATCTTGGGGTCATTTAACAGTAGATATACCCCGCTTGTGCCCCCGTGTCATCTTCCTACTGCCTGCTACAGATGAATCAGGTACTGTCGAAATGCCCTATGACAAGTGCAGTAGCTGTTGAGCAGACTCAGATCATAGAGTCTCAAGTATAAACTCCTCCCTAAAAAGACCCTAGAAGTTCCCCCAGGAGAGGGTTACCTCTTCATAAAACTGGAGCATCAAGCTCCATCAACTCTTAGATACTCCCTAAAATAGACTAACAGCTAGGTACAATATCAAATCAGTGGGTGTCCCAATGGTGTGGAAAACTTGTGCAAAAAACTCTAGCCAGTACCCATCCGTCTGAAAATCTGTCTCACCTAGAAACCTCGGAGGTATCTGTCATAGGAACATGTGCAACGCACTCATATGGCGCTCACCCTCTACTGTGGGGATGGTATCAATGGTAGCCCAACGGTTAGTGGTACCGCTGGTCCCTTTGCTGTGATGGGGCCCTGCACGGAGGCCTCGTCGCTCAGTGAGCTACCATCTCATACGAAACATGGAACCCTAGCTGGATTCCATTGTGGGGCCATCCTAAAAAGAAACAGGTGTGCATCGGTCAAGACAGTATACATGGTGAGCTAACACAAAGTAATCATGAAAAATAATTTCAAAGGAAATACACACGCAATATGTGTTTTCGTACACTAAGACGAAAATCAGAAGTCAGAGTCCTAGTGTATGGAAACGTCAGCAGCCGCACCAACACAGGTTTCCCTAAACTGATGAACCCACCCAAAACACTTAACACTATTCATGTTAAATGAATTATAGTCCAAGTTATGCGGTTGAAACAACTCCTCTCATACCAATTTTCCACGACCCATCCTCAGGGTCCATGCCGTGCCAACCCCAACCCCGACTTCCATAGGGAAGGGGCTAGCGACTAGCACTAAAGGAGTAATATCGATAAAAAGGGAAAGCATTTTCTTTTGAACCTATAAGAGACACAACCTGAAAACAAGTAGTAGAAGAAAAAAGTACTAAAATAGAAAAGAAAAATGTGTTAAAAGTATGTGTTCCAGAATACAAACCAAACTGAAAAACAAGTACAAGATCAAGAAAAAAGGAAAAAAGCTCCTGGATCACCCACCGAGGAATCAAACCTGAAGGGTAGGTATAGAACTCGAACAAATTGTCCCTGAGGTAAGTTCGTCTATTCCATCTCTGAGAATCCTTATGTCATTCACCATCAGTCTCGATCACTTCTGACCTTCATCTGCAAAGAACACAACAAGGTGCGGGAGAAGCCTGTACATGTGTGATTACAACAATACTCAATAGGGGACCCCGAGACCCACGAAGGTCTCCCAGAATCCACTAAGTATAATCCAATGAATTAATATACAATCAGAATGTATCAACCAACCCTACTTAGGTATATTCCCATACATATTCTGAAGTTACCAGTCACAATCCAGCTCTAACTCTCGATCCCAAGCACAGCCCAGTCCACAAAGGAAGTAAAGTCAATCACATTCATGATAATGATTGAAAGAAAAGGCTCATCTCACACAGGTATACATATTTAGTAGAGTGATAGAGATGATCAGATGTATTTACTGATTCATCTAAGATGTCGGACCCATATAGGATACAGGACCATCTAAGCTGTCAAACCCACATAGGATACATGACCAGCTATTCTGTCGGACCCACACAGGATATAGGAACAAAATTTTGAAATGTCAGACCCACGGAGTATCCTGGTATAGTATTCATCACTATCGAACCCACATACGATTCTAGTATAGTCGTCATCAGTTTCGTACCTACTAAGGATCCTAGTATAGTATCGCCCCGGTCAAAACCACAGGGGATCCTGTCATCTCAATTGCAGCCAGCCCTAGGGTTCCCACACACAGCACGCTCGATTCAGGGAGTGTCCTCTCCTCGAGTCAAGTGTTGGTACCTCAACAATAACAAAGTCCTAAGTTGATGTATCCCATTGTTTTTTCTCATCGTGAGGAATCCAACGTGACAAACGATGCTTCAATCGGACGTGTAGTCTGTGAGTTATTGGCATTTCCATTCTAGGGGCCCGGTTGGTATTTAGGCTTGATCCAACCCGGACATTTTCCAAATTTGCCCAAAACTCACTTATAATATCGCAAAAGGACCACCTTATCATGAGGTTCCTAGTGTCATAGACGGTGCGTCAATCAGATCCACGGTGTAGGAGATATTCTACATTATGCGAAGACGGGGCCCGACCCGTCAGGCCTAGTGGGTAGGCGGGTCGATTTGATCTTGTCTGGTGGGTCCGACCCGACTGAGGGTCGGCCTAGCCCGGTGGGGCGCAACCCACCCGCGGACCCAGCCGCATGCACGGATCAGTCCAATTCGTCTCGCCCGTCGGCACCATGCGGACCACAGATGTGGGGCGCGGATCTGCTCCATGCGGCACCTACGGGCGCCGCGGTTCTCCGACCAAGCCGGCACGTGGCCTGCCAGTTCGCCTAGCCAAGCGTCCCACGAACATGGGCTGCGTCCTCCTCCACGTGGTGCCTGAGGTCGCTGCGGTTCTCTAGCTCGGCCGGCACGTGGCCGGATGGTTGGCCCAGCCGAGCAGGCCACGGATGTGGGCCTCGTCATGCTCCACGCGGCTGGAGTGACGGCACTGCACCACCACCGCCACGGCACGGCCTGGCCGTGGCCTTCGGCTTCACTGGGCGGCGTGACCATGCCACACTTATTCATCAATCGGATCCCTCCCGACCGTGGTTCCTTCTTCATATGCCGCGGTCCTCTTAGCCGCGGATATTCTCCGGCACAGAACGACGACACATCACCCTTCTGAATCCACCTCCGACGTCATTAAATGGAAACAACAACGGTGAGGGTCTGGCCGTGTTCATGTGGTCCGAACCATCCTCATTATATTATACCATTTGGTTTTCAAAACCAGAATCTTGTATGATGAAGAACGAAGGTGTTATCTCATATTTAAAAATAATTCCAAATCCCTCTACCTTGTAATCGGTGTTCTCTCAGTGGAGTCATGGAAATGCGGCATCATTTCATTGAGCTCAGTAGGAGATGACGTCGTCGTTGGCGACATTCTTCGCGGTCAGCATCTAATCCTTTAACGTAGATGGAGTTCGTTGGATATGTTCATCGGGTTCTTTGTGGGAAGAATGCTCTCTCTCTAGTTCCCCAAAGCACCACCAAGGTATTATGTTCCAAACTACAGAAAATAAAATAACACAACATATTAAAAGGATATATTAATGAATTCAAAAGGATTTAAATTCATTATGTTACATCCATTAATTAAAAAGGTGGGTTGGCTCATTAATTAGGAGGGAGGAGGTGAAGAGGCTCCAAAATAAATAAAGGGAGAGTTTCATCCTCCTTTAATTGGGGGTTAAAGGTATTAAAGGGGAGTTGAGGGGTTTCAAGATAGTGGGACCCACCTAGTTATATTCTCCCAAGGGAGGTTAGGGTGTAGTGGGCCCCACCTATAAACTCCTCCTAGAGACTTTAACCACCTAAAATAAAAATAATCCATCTCTTATTTTTATTTCACCTTTTTTAGGAAACCCAGAAAACTAAGTTCCAAACACCCTAAAATGAAACTGCGGTAAAGGTCTCCTTAAGCGAATATCGACACTGTGAGTTCAATGGTGTCCTCAGATTTCAATTCCGAGCACCGATTCAATGGATATAAAAACTCACATGTACATTTACTGAATGTACCTGAACAAAACTTCATAAATTGATTCCAGGCACAACGGGCATTGGAATCTGGCGTCGTCCGAAACCGCAGACTCGTAAAATTCCCATGTGTTCAAGAAAAAAAATTCCACATGATTTCTGGGTCTTTACATATTTCAAAAATGATTCACCCTCACATTGAATCACATCATCATATCATAAAAATGACCATATGTTTAATACAATATAAAATCCATCATAGATAGTGCATAAAAAAATCTCATGGAATAGAAAATGGGGAAGAGAAGGTTGCCAACCATATGTCCTCACCGTTTGAATATTGGAGAAAGCACTCCTAAAAATTAAGGGTTTTAGGAAACCGCTGGCAATATTGGAGGGGTGTATATAGAAATCACAATGAAAATAAAATAGATAATAGTTACTTACATTCACAATGTTTGGATTATAAAAAATAATATAATTCATACTCATACTATCAATATTGGACACAAATCTTATTCCACATTCACTACCACATCTATATTCACAACATGAACCAAGCATGTGACAACCAAAAACTGAAAGAAATATTTTTCCACTCTTTTCAGGTTAAATAAATTTCCCAATTTACCCATAGACATCCAATTACATTAATCCATGTAATTAATCTCAAATTAGACAATGTCCTCTTATAAAACACATCACATTTTTATTTACATTACATTAACCACTCTAACCCATTTTCCATTAAAATTGATCATTATCATATATTTCCATTCATTAAAAAATCACATTCATTTAAAATTAATCAAATTCCTCTTAAAAACATCCCATTTTAATTCAAGGGGTAATTAACCACTCCAACCCAATTTCCATTCTAGTTCATAATTGTCATGTAATTCCACTACTATGCAGAAACAATCTCAATACAAAAATTAAAAATGAAAACCCTAATTCCTTGTCCCCAAAAGTAACATGTTACCAATACTCCCTTTCATAGTCACTCCCAATAACAACTGAACTATATTATCCCAACAAATAAAAATCATTACAACTTCCCAATGTATTCTACAGAAACCCACTTTCAATTTCAAGTTCCACAGTTTCAAGAATTATTTAGTTTTTACTAAGTCTCATTTACCCAACTATTCCATTTCATACAAATCAAGTGTTTATATTGAAATTCATGTAATCCAATTACGACACATAAATTTCAGAGTTTTAACTTATTCATTTCAATTACAGTTAATTTTTATATACATTATCATCATTCCATTTTTTAATTAAAAAATATTATTCCATTTGCAATTTATAATTTCTATTCCCAACCATTTGAATATCTATGACATGTACATTCATTACATATCTATACCACAACCCCACAAGCCAAACATGGAATATAAAAAGATACATAGTTATAAAAATTTCACATAACATCATATTAGTAAGCTTTACTTGAAAATGGAAAACACAAAACATTCTTATTTATAGATAACTGGGTCAATTACCATTTTTAATGGAATTTCCATTTTAATGTGTTGATATTTCAAAAAGTATATATCTGAAAAAAAGAACCTATTAAAAGTAAAAACAATATTCATATTCAATATCTTATGTTACATAATTTTAGAGGAGAACAAATCAATAATTAAGTAAATTACATGTGATATATCCTTTTCCACTCAATTTATTTACATTAAATTAACTGCCTTCATTAATCCAAGTATTACCATCCACCAAAAATGAGTAAAAGAATTGTAATATCACAAATGAATATAAAATAAAGGGAGATATAAGATCCCTTATATGTTGATGGTACTGGAATTACATTGAACAAAATGTATAGATAAGAGAATAATAGAGTCAACTCGAACACCCAAGACCTTGAATTAAATATATCACCTCGAAAATTCTAAAAGGGTAACTTTTTATTTGAAAACTTGTATGAAACACAACCCCAAACATAGAATGGTATATAACCAGTAAATAATATACGATATATATCATATTTAAAATAAATTCAATATATTTTATAGCATGTATTTCATATAATATTGAGCTAGCTTATGTCATACTCAACAAAGAGTTTCTTCAAAAGCAAGTGCTACATTCTAGACTCATTTTTATCGAACAACAATATATAAAAAAATATTTTTATTTAATACAATAAGATTTACGTTATACCTTAAAATATAGGTTATGAAATGGATTAACTAAAATATGAAAACATATGGTTTACAAACATATAAAATGATTGGATGAATGACACACAATCCAAAATTATTATTAAATTTTGGATAAACCCAATTTTAATGAAATGGTAAGAAATCATACATGACTTCCACTACATATATACATCAAAAATATTTGATGGTAAAATAATGGAGAAAGACTTAAATGAACCCCCCTAGCTTCATCATCAATAAGGAAACTATCTACTAATGCATCACTGTTTATCTAGTTGTCCCATGTAGAAATTCATCGGCCTTGTATCGATGGGAGAGCCAAACCCTCTCAAACTTCAACTTCTGAATAGTCAATCATGGTGAAATCACCAACTCTAATCATCGTTTGGAGAAAATTCTCGTGATTTATCTATATGAAATTTATATATTATATATTCCATAAAATATTTTTGATATTCGTCTAATTTATTTTTAAGCATTATATAATAACAAACCCATTATTATGCATAAAAAGATATATTTTAATAAAGGATATTTGGACACATTTTAATGGACCACATATTTGAAAACTAAATTTTAAAAAATTTTAAATTTTATATGTAAAAATATTCTTCATTTTTGATATAATAATGTCAATATTAGCTTAATTTTAATATTTTTTAATTTTTTATGATGTATTATTATTTGAGTAATAATTAAAAAAGGGTTTCTTAAATAAAAACAAATTTTTGTATTATTTATTTATATAGTAAAATTATATATTAATTTGGTTTAAAAAAATATTTAGTTAAAATATAAATCAATTAATATAATTCTAGTCATTGGAGTCAATTTAACATTGTTATTGGATATAAAAATAGTTCAAACAGTTGAACATTTTTATTTTAAAAACCTGCTTTATCATCCCCTCTGTGAAATTTATTTATGCCACTTATTTGGTTCGAATTTTCAGAAATAGATTCTATTTTTGGTATCAGAATAATTAAAAATTTCTATTATGTTAAATTATTTTTTATAAAAATAATTACTGAATTTACTTAAAATTAATTAAATCGATTAAAATTAAACTGGGTTTACATAGTGGATAAATTATTACTTATGGATCTAAATAACATACACAAAAGTCAAAAATCCATTTTATGCCAATAAATAAACCATATATTTAATACTAGAGATAATTTACCATTAATTTAGTGAGATTATGTAAGAAAGACTTCCTAATAGTAATTAACTTTTATATTCACAAGAATTACACTCCTCGACCACTATAAAAGTGATCTCAACCACCCTCACATATTCACACCCATAAATACTTTTATCTCATCCAAAACATACCCAAATGAATCCCCAAAATAAGTCTGATCATCCTATAATGTTCACATTTGGAATAAATCCTACCAAGGATGTCGTTTTCTACAAAACAAAAAGATTTACATGGAAATGAGGTAATGTTCTTAAATGATCACTTTTATTTCATTTCTTTATTCACATTTTAAATTTTCCTTATTTATTTACTATATAATAACATCAGTATCCTTAATATACTATACTTTTTATGTCATGTTAATGGCCTACACTCACACACATTCCAATCATATGGGATACACAATCATCGTTCGTGTGTATAGAAGACTACCACCTCTTGAACTGATTTCATTCCTTCATCCATGTCCATGTTTTCATGTTGGAAATAATGATGGATTTATATATTATATATTATATATATTATATTAATAATTAAATTATGGTTATTTAATTATTTAATAATAAATAACTTCATGCATTCAATTTGTTTGGAATAAGATTACATTGTTTGTGGATATGTGGACTACCGCCTACTTAAACTGATGTGATTCGTTCACGATATACATGAAATGTATTATGGATGGTATTACTAAAATTTTGTGACATATATGAAATAAATATGATACTGTAATGATTATATTCAAATAGAAACATATATATCTTATTTTTTAAATATGAATATGAAATAGAAGTAGATTCCCTGTGTACGTATGTCCAACTATCCACATGAATGGTGAATTTTATTTCCTATGACCAAATTTTATTGATTATTGTAAATAAATAAGTAATTAATATATATGATAATTACCTACTGTTTTAAATCTATCATATTATGAAATCATTATCAAATTATGAGGAACAAAAATAATAAGTCAAAACACACTCGATGGACTCGGAAATTAACACTTGAAATAGTGAAAATATGATAAGATTGAAAAAAATGGGTAAAAATATATTATTAAAAGTTAATACATTAAATTATAAATATTATTATTTGTATGATATAAGTTCATAAAATTATTAAAACCATTACATATGAGTTCAAAGGATGCTCGTCCAAAAGGGAACACAAGGTTAAGGATACTTGTTTTACTTTTTATTTCATGATTCATACACCATTTTCACCACATATTACTTTTATATGATGTATATAATTTCCCATTGACATTTAATATGAAGAATAATTCAATCTTCAGGGTATTATTTTTTTCAACATGAAATATTTTATCTAGCGGTTTTTGAACTTACATCTTCTATTTGAAATTAATTTCATAACTCGATTCATTTTCATTAGGTTATATAACATCCTCATTGTTGTTCATATTATATAATTATGTGAGTAATAAATTTTTACTATATATTGTTCTATGTAATTTATTTTATATTTATTTACAGTTAACATACATAATATATTCATTGATTAATTCTCACTTCCACATAATTATAATTTTAATAATTTATTTCACAATCTCAATCTAATTGTGATTATGTATAATTAAAATGAAATTAAAGAAATTTATATGAAAATTGTTTGATAAACCATTTAAATTTTTTATAATATGGTTATATGAGACCTTTTTCAATTAATAGTACCATTTTTCAACTCTATGGTACTCAAAATGTTTTATGAAAATGGTTCTCAAAAACCTGACATTATTTCCCTCTTCATTTGGAAATTTGTTTTCCTTAAAAAAATTTTTTTATAAAAATGGAATAATTTTTTTGACCATTTGAAAATAAATTATTTTTTATAATTTTGCCACATTTTTTTGGTAATTTTTTTTCCAAGAAACCATCTTGTCTTTTTTCGAACCAGGAACTTTTCTAACCTTTTTACTATGAAACATGAATGTAATTTTTAACTTGTGTTACATGTATGTATTTACCCAACATCACTTATTTGATTCTTTATTATATAGTTTAAAATTTAAATTTTTAGTGAAATTTATTTGAAATTTATTTTCAATGAAATATATATTCAAATTTTTTTTCAAAATAAAACCGATATTTTCCATAAATTTTTTTAAAAGTTCTTTTTATTGTATATTAATTCACAATGAAAAAAACCTTTTTTTACTATAGTTTTGATATGTTTTATTAATAAAATAATTATTCTTCATTTGGATGGTTTATGATTTATTTTACCAAGGATATAATTGAAATTTACATCTAAGATTCATTTTTAAGTCCCCTTGAAATATTCACATTCTTACTATCATTGAACCTTAAATTTCCCATAATTATCCAAATAATTTATCATGGAAATATCAACTTCCTAATTAATATACGGACTTTTAGATAAGGTGTTTACTTTTTATGTTATATGATTATTTGGCGAAATAATGATAAATATATATTTGTTACTCAATAAATAAATTTGATAAGATAAATTTTTTATTAATTAAATCAATTATTCGATATATGTGGAATGATTTGGATAGGAAGTGAGGGGTGGGGCTAAAAAACTATATATCCCCTCAATGCATCAACATGTTCTCAATAGAAAAATTATTTTGAAAAATTAAATGGGATTATACTAGTATGATTAAATTATCTTGTGGATGGTTTTGATAGTATAGGTTTTCATGTTCCTAGAACATGACATCCAATAATTAGGAATTTCATACATTGAGAATTAAATTATTATTTTTATTTATCCATTAGTACATTAATTTTAATGTATATATGGATTCTTTTCGTTATAATTTCATTATTAAAATGGAATGTGATATCAGTTATTTATATTTTTATATTGATTTTTCTCATGTATTCATCAGTTGTTCCACTATACATAACCCTTTCAGAGTTTTTGAGCATACCCTTACATTGGTTTCTTCAATAGTAATCCAACTAGTATACTAAGAATAATATTTATGGAAATTCAATGTGGGAATTATGTTTTCATCAAAAACAATGAAGTTGTAAATAGTGAACCCATTAGTAACGTAAGACTCATGTATGTATTTGGTATACCGAGACTACTAAACTCTTCGGGCCTTTAGGATTTGATTCCTTGTAATCATTCAAATGAAAAAAAATGTAAAGTGTTGGCTTCAGTCTCCTAGGTTCTGGGAGCTATAGCTGGTATCATAGAATGTTTATTAGTAATAGTGGGAACTAGATTTTGGAAAACATGGGTTAGGTGACAAAACCCTATGAATGACTATTAGTATTATCATTAATGAACATATGTCTTAATTAACTTATGAGTAATGGATAAAAATGAATATTATGAGATTAAGGTTGATTATATGTTCTAATTATTAAAGGTATATTTTTTGGTTTTAAATGATGGAATCCTACCATGAATAAGGATATTTTAGATGAATTTTAGGGAAATGAAACTCATTGGATTAGTATATGTTCTAGTGGAGAATTAATTTATGGAATAATGAATTTACATTTTAGAGAGACGATTTTATGTTTATTTATTACCTTTTTTGTTATTATTATAATTAACAACATTATAATAATAGTCAAATTATATAATTTGGACTTGAAAAAATTGTTTTTATTGAAAACCATTGAAAAAAGTTTATTAAATGATTAAATTACAAGGATGTCCATCCTATTTATTTCAGAAATTATATTAATATTAATTTATAAAAAGAAAGACCTATATTAAGGTGGGACATGAACTCATGACCAAATGAAAATATGGGTTTCATGCCTACAACTAGCATATGCGATGTGCAGTTCAAGGAGTAATTTTTTTAGAAAAACTAGTAGATGAATAAATATTAATATGAAACAATAGTGTTACCTTTTAGGATTATAGATTAATGTATTATCCATGTTGTATTTTTAGAATATTTAAATGCATATAAAATTACATTTCATAATTTTGTGGGACATATAATTCATTAGAAGTTTATTTTAGTGCATCAGGCATAAAAGTTAATTTTTTGATATTAATTTCTCAAATTAAAGGATGAATTGGAAATTTATCAATGAAAAAAAATGATTAAAATATTTTTTTATGGAAATATATCAAGTAAGTATATTTTCTTACAAACTTGAAGAGAAAAATAATCACTCAACATTATAAAAATGAACAAACAAATATTACGGTAATACCTGAATTTATTTTGAATTGATAGTCATTTTCATCATTCTGGATTTATAGATTTTAGAAGCTTAATATTCAATAGAAAATTCACATTTTTATGATCAATGAACTAAATCACTATATTTAATTATTAACTCCTTCTATCTAATTCCACATCTACAGTTTCCAACCGTGTTCTCCAACATGGAAACCATGTTATGTGTTATTCTGTAATGCCTAGGAAATCCTCATTGACTTATTTCAAGAGGATTTTATACCAACCCTTCTCATGATGTTGAATTTCAATAATGGAATTTTAATATACGAGACAATTAATTACTGTACTAGAGTTTAAATTATGACAATGAAATTTATTTAATGAGGCAATAATGTAATGCCCTAAAAATTCTAAAAGTGTAAATTTTTATTTGATTGCATGTATGAAACACAACACAAAACATAGGGAGGTATATAACCAGTCATGAATTTATGGTATGTTTAATATTTTATATAAATATAATTTATTATGTATCTTGAAATGCATGAATCATCGTATTGTTTGTGTTAATGAAACAACGTGTTTTTCAAATTGCATGCATTACCTTGAAGACCATGTTTTATTGAACAAAAATGTATTATTAAAATATTAATTTTTAATAACATTTGATATAGCCTAGCCATTAAATTAGTGGTTATGAAATGGATTGAATAAATAATGAAAATAGTTTCTTTACACTAATATAAAATGAGTTCATATGTTAAAAATTAATTGGAAGTGTAAATAAAAACCAATTGAATATAAAAAAAATGTTTTTATGATCATAAAATATTTTTATACTAAAAATTTAAAATAATTAGTATTAATATAATATATTAATTAAATTTACTTATTATACATACACATAAATATTTTTGTAATTCATATAATATATTTAATAAGCTTAAGATAAGAACAGACCCAATAGAATATTTAATAAACTACATTTTTATAAGGGAATTTTTTAATCCTTTTAGTTGTATAAATTTTTCAAAAACAAACATTTCACACATATATAAATTTTATATGTCGAAATAAACATTTTTTTAACGAATAGATGCAAAATTTTCTTAGGGTTAATTTTTGGTATCATTAGGTGATGTTTAATTTTATAATGAATAATGACAATTACTAACTTTTAATTTAAATTTTTTTTTATTTTAATTTTTTTAAAGTATATTTATATAATTTTTACATAATTAGTATATTGTTTTCTATTTTTATCAATTTTACATTGATTAGGAATGTAAAGAATTCCAAATTTTGAACATGTTTACATTAAAAACCTGATTTCTCACCCTGTATATGAGATTGATTTTAAATTAACATCTCCACTTCTATGATTATAATTTTTAAAAAAATATTACATATTTTGAATCATCGTATTTTTTAATGTCTAATAAGGAAAAAATAGTTTTTGATGAAAAATATTAGTGAAAGTAAATAAAATTTATTACTCAAATTACTGTAAAACCATGTTTACTTAGTGGTGAAACCTAATCATATTGAAAAAAAAATCAAATTTATGGAAATATTTAGAAAATATAATCACTTTTTGTAAACCTGTACCACTATTGGAGGCACATGATGGAAAAGAGACCCCCCAAATAGTGTTTACTTTTTATTTATAATAATGCCACTCCACCTCAACTATAAAAGGGATCTCAACCCACCCCTCAATTATTCACAAAAATCATGACTTTTTACTCCTCTATACCCTACCCAAATATCTCCCAAGATCCCTCCACTCATTCTAGATTCCTAACTTAGGGATGAAATCAGACTAGTGAAGTATTTTTTTATAAACCAAAAAGAGTTTCCCGAAATGGAGGTAATGTTCCTGAACGATCACTTTTTTTTTATTTCTTTAACCACCCAATAAATTATCTTTATATATTTCATGTATAATAAAATAATTATCCTAAATATAATTTTATGTTGTAATTTTATGGGTATGACCTAAACTCACAAAAACAACCATAAAAAAAGATCGATATTCCTAGGTCATGTGTACAATGGACTACCGCCTCATGAACCGATGACATTTGTTCTTCCATAGTAACCCATAAAGTTTGGTATTAGTGATGTATTTATACTTTATATATTATATATATGATATTTATTGTCTATATATGTTTCTAAATTATTTAATAACATATAACTTCATTCTATCTAATTTATAGGAATATAATAATATCATTTTTTGACATCTAGAGTACCATATCCTACAAGTATTGTGGTTCATTAATGTTATGTGTGGAATGTTTTTAAGGATGGTTTTAAAGAAACATATGTTATATATATGATAGAAATATGATAATTTTATGATGATATATATATATATTTCATATTCACTTTAAATAAAAAAATGAAATGGAAGTAGTTTTCATGCGTACATACAAATTACAGTCTCCATGAACAATGTATTTCATTTCCAATCTCCAAATTTTATAAATTAATAAAAATAAATATATAAGGAATATTTAGGATACTTATATCATAGTTTACATCCTAGATATAATGAAATAATGATCTACATATGAAGAACAACAATGACAAGTCAAATCATTCTTGAAAAAATAGGTAATTAACACCATAAATATGGAGAATAATGAATGATTATTGACAAAAGAGTAATATGATTATAGAGGATGTCAATATATGATATTATCAATATTGGTACTATTCTGGTATAAGCTAATTATAATCTTAAATCCATTATATATGAATGTAAATGATGGTAAACCAATATGAAAGATATGGTAAGGGATTCTTATCTCACTTTTTTATTGAGGGATACACCATTTTGACAACTTATTTCTTTTAAATTTTGTATATACTTCCCATATGACATTTAATATAATGAATAATTAATTATTAATGTTATTTTTTATTCGATTTTAATTATTTCATCTTGGGGTATTTGAAAATAAAGCTACCAAGTGGTGAATAATTATATAACCTGATTACACTTCATTGGGATATATTACATATTCATTGTCCTTTATATTATAAGATTATTTGTCTTATATTTGTTTCACCATAATTTAGTATTTAAAATTTTTTTATGTGGATTTACAGTTGAAAAACATAAACTAATCATTTGTTAATTATAACTTCCACAATATGATAATTTTATGATTAAATATCAAAATATTATTCTAATAGAGATTTCTTATTAATAAAATTATATTAAAAGAATATAAATTCTATTTTATGTGAAAAACATTCTTTTATTCCTTTTATTCTAATTCATGACCCTTTTCATGTAATATTTCCATTTTACACTCTTGGTTAATATAAATATTTAAGAAAATGATTTTATGAAAACTTATATCATTTACCTCATCAATAAGAAACCTATTTTCTCTCAATACCATTTTATCTAAATAAGATTCAAAAATGTTAGTAACCATTTAAAAATTATTCATGAAAGACAGTTGTACTCCTTTTTTCTTTTACATATTCTATCAGTGTAATCTTCATGTATCATTCTTATCATGGAATATTCTATCCTTTAACAATGTAACTGAATCGTTCCTTTAACCTTGTATGTCATGCCAGTATTTACCCACCTTCATTTTTTCAAAGCATTATTTACAATTTAAAAAGGATAATTTTTATAAAAAATGTTATTTATCTAATATGTTCAAAGGATTGGATTCTCAAAAAAGAAAAAAAAATATTTTCCTCAATAATGATTTTAAAATATCATTCTATAGTATTCCCATTCATAAATGAAAAAATACGTTATTTGACTCTACATGGGATATACTGTATTGATACCTTATTTATTATTCCACTGGAAGTTTTATGGTTGATTTGACCAATTTTTTTTGAGATTCACTTCCTTGATTCATTTGTGTATATTGACCTCACCTATTTTGATAATCTTAATTATGTTTTAATATGTTTTGATAATCCTATCTATATATTAAATTATGTCATCCTACTATTGAGTTCACAAAAATATCAAAATAATAATTGGAATATGTTAATCAATGTTTATCAATGTTTATACATATTATTGAAAAAATACTAACTCAATCTGGATATGATTTTCATAGAACGGATAAGTATTTTGTTTTTTAGTCACTAATTCAGTCCTACTGATACTTGGTCTTCCGATAGATAGTATTTGTCTTCCGATAAGCAAAGATCACCGATACAGACTTGGTGTACCGATGAGAAAAGATCACCGATATAGACTTGGTCAACCAATAAGCAATGATCTCTGATAGACAGACTTGGTCTACCAATAGATAGACTTTGAATACCGATAAGCAAAGATCACACATAGACATATTCTACTGGTATATGAAGTCTACCGATACAGACAGATCCACTGATATACATAGAGACCCACCCATATAAGTAGCTACCGATATAGGCGAGTTACCGATGGAGAGATCCACTGATACAAGAATTCTATCTATACAGAAGAGCTACCGATAAGAGAAGCCATCGATACAGAGTCACTGTCACTGATACATTGTCTACCATTATGAAGAGTAACATATACCGATACAGACCTACTAACTCATGTCCACCAATACAAGATCACTGATACAAAGAGCTACTGATGGAAACCATTCACTGTTTCTCTATACTCTATTTCTTATGTTAATTCAGAAACAGTCATATTTAATTTTTTTAATGCATCTGTAATTAAATAATTTTAGTTTCGGCATGTCCGGAACCATACCTCGTACATGTAAAAAGTTAATCATTACCATTTCCGAAGATAAAGGTATATAAAAGGGAACCTTGAACTACAAAAATGTGTGTCGATCAGTCTTTCCATGCATGTACGAGACAATCTTCTGGAGATACACAAGGACTTAGATGCATAGAAGAAGAAGGAGGAATACATTCTGAATCTGTAGAACTTGAACATTTATGTAGTAAGAAGCTTCAACGATTTGACTCATATTTGAGTAGATCAAGCTGATCAACCTTGACCTGGAAGTCAAATGCGAAAACGACACTATTTTTCTTGACTAAAAACCACAGAAGGACTCAAAGCTTTATCTGCATCAATTCAAGGAGTCCATAGCTTCACTCAAAAAACATAGAGCATTCTAAACTCATCTCTATTTGTTTAGCTCTGTTTTGTTTCATTTACATTCATTTTTGGGCAGTGTGTGTGTTCATTATTTTAAAAACACATTGTCTCCTAAGCAGAACTATAGGATATCTAATATCCTAACTCAATATTTATAAATATTTTTGATTCCCACTGCGAATTGTGGTAGAGGTCAAGTGTGACTTGGATAGCCTATGTGTTATTGATTTGGGGTTTCCCACGTTGAACTGTGGTATAGGTCATAGGACCTGGACAGTCTGAGTACTATTGTTTTCCAAGTCCAAGGTGTGTATCATCATTTATATAATCTATTTGAGAGGACTATGTCTCATCTTGAGATTGAACCTCTTGGTTAAATCTGTTGTGCATCCTTTTTCATTTTAAACTAAATCTTATATTCTGCTGCTAATTACTTTGAAATTCAAATAATTTTTAAAGTAACTCTGGTAGTTAAACTAGTAAGCCTTTTTAATGTCTGTTATCCATTAAGATAGTTTCAAAAGCTAACTTAATCTTTAGATAAAGTTAACTGAGAAATAATCAATCATTGAGAAACTAATTGAAACATTTTAAGGTTTAGAAATTCATGACAGTTTAACTTGTTTTATGAATTAGGGGATCATAATACATATCTTTTAAATAGAAACTTTTTAATTGGAAGTCAATTCACCCCCCCTCGTGAGTATCCATTCTAACCAACATTTGGTATCAAATGATTGTTAAAACGTTTTCAAAACACTATATTTTCAACTGTGATTTTATTTGTATCTTAAAGATCTTAAATTTCCTTTAGTTCTTAATTTTATCTCTTTAAATATATTTTATAAAATCTAATTGTGGATAATATATTAGAAGGTGATGTTACCAACATGACACCTTTCTTTAATGTTGTCAATTATTCTTAGTGGAAACTGAAAATGAAAATTCATTTAGAAAGTATGGGATTTGACATTTGGACTCCTATAGAGACTCAGTATAAGATTCCGGAAACCAATAGAACTACTTGGGATGAACCTACTAAAGCTGCTTACAATAATAATTGTAATGAAATTAATTCCTTGTATTGTGCTTTAGGAGATGGAGAATTTAATCTAACATCTTCTTGTAATCTTCTTATGAAATTTTGGACACTCTGGCTATTTTTCATGAGGGAACAACTAATGTTAAGGAAATTAGATTGAATACCTACAATATTAAGTATGATAATTTTAAAATTAAATCTGATGAACCTATTACTGATTTATATCACAGGTTTAATGAAATAGTCAATACAATGAGATCACTGGGAAACGTTGTTCCAGCAAAGGAGTGAATCATGAGAATACCCAGATGTCTTCCAGAAAGATGTAGAGGCACATCATTTTCAATAAGAGTGTTGTGTGACATATTTTCACTACCTCATAAGGAGTTAATTGATAATTTGATGATTTATAAAGAAGATATAAAGGTAAAAAGATAGAAAGATGATGAAACTAAGAATAGATCAGTGGTATTTATGTCTACGACCTCAAAGAGCAAGGACAAGGAGAAAGTTCACATACCTAATTAAAGGTCAATAAGTGGTGGTTCAGATTCATATAGTGATTTATAGATAGCTCAAATAGATAAGAGGTTCATGAAATTATATTGGAAAAATAAATGTTTCAGAAAAAAAACTACAAGGGTAAGTATGACCAATGAGGTGATTGGAAGAATGATTCGAAGAAAGCTAACAATGACGTTGGGATAGTCTGTTATGAATTTAAAAGGAAAGGACATATAAAGTCTGACTGTCCAAAATTTAAGTTCAAGAAGAAATATGACTACAATGACAGAAAATATAAGAAAGCATTGAAGGCTACATGGGGTGCTTCAGAAGACATCACAAGTGAGTCAGAGGCTTTTGATTCTAAAAAGAATCATGCCAACATGTGTTGTCATGACTAACATATCTGAGGTACATGTCTCCCCAATGAAGAATGATTATTATTCTGGGAATGAAAGTGATTCAAATATTGATGACAATATGATTAAATATGAATTACTTGACTACTATAATATGTTATAAGATACATGAAATGAGCTTAAATAAAAGTACAAATCATTAAAAATAGTATGCCTTGACTATTACTGTTAAATCTGATATTAGTATAGAAAAGAAAAAAAATTCTCAACTACTCAAAGAAAATACTGAACTCAAATTGTCTAATGAGAAACTCAAAAATGATTTGGAGAAATTTACTAAAGGAAATTACAAACTTACAAAAATTATAAGAAAACTTGTAGCACCAAAATATATTACTGGTTTAGGAAATCATCCTGGACAGAGACAGATTACAAAGAAGAGATTTATTCCTAAATATAGACAGTAAGCTGCTAGTTTCAGTTATGGAAATTCCGTTGCTTAATCTAGATTTTCATATTCGAATATACCAAACAGAATACAATATTCCAAATCCTTTGAACCTGATAGTTATGGGAAATATATGAGACAAATATGGATGCCTAAGGTTTTTCTTGCTAACCTGTCTGGTCCCAAGATAATCTGGGAACCAAAATCATTTTCTGTTTAAACATGTTTTGTAGGGAATTTCATGAAGAGTTCCTATAAGAAGATATGGTACTTCAAAAGTGGATGTTCACGGCATATGACTGGATATTACTCATGTTTCAAAAGTTTAATCATGTTTGATGGGGGGCATGTCACCTTTGGTGATAATTCAAAAGGAAAAATCATCGGCCTAGGCCAAATTGGTAACACTAATTCAATTTTAATTTCTGATGTATTATTTGTTGATAGATTAAAATATAACCTTCTATGAATTTCACAGTTGTGGGAAGATTGTTTTAATGCTAAATTTTAAAATTATTCTTGAAATGTATTTGATTTTAAAAATTCTTTGATATTTATTCCCTTAAGAAATGAAAATGTATATGCTGTAGATTTAAATTCTTTATCCAAACCAAATGTTACTTGTTTAAATGATTTTCATAAAGATACATGGCTATGGAATAGAATATTAGGACACTGAAATGTTCATTCCCTTAAGAAACTGACTAAGATTTATTCAGTTAGAGACCCACCTCAACTAAAATTCCCATCAGACACAGTTTGTACTCCCTGTCAAAAGGGAAAGAAACATAAAGTTTCATTTAAATTAAATAAATAAGATTCAACTTCTCAACCTCTCGAGTTGGTTCACAAGGAGTTTGTTTGGATGTTCTAGAATTTATAGTTTGAATGGGAAGCACTATGTTTATGTCTTAGTAGATGACTTTTCTAGATATACATTGTTATAATTTATAGCTCAAAAAACTGATGCTTGTTCCTATTTTATTAAATACTCCAAGTCTGTAGAGAACCTTAGTGTACTTACGATTAATAACCTAATAAGTGATCATGGTCATGACTTTGAAAATTATGATTTTGAGACATATTGCTCACATAATGGCTAAAATCATAATTTCTTTTCCCCTAGGACACCTCAACAGAATGGTGTAGTTGAAAGTAGGAATAGAACCCTTCAAGAAATTGCAAGAACTATGCTTGATGAATATGATTTACCAGTTTATTTCTAGGCTGAAGCTATAAATACAGCTTGTAATATTATAAATAGAGTCTTTATTAGACCTGTTCTACAAATAACCCTTAAGAACTTTGGAATAATAGGAATCCTAAAGTTAGTTACTTCAGATTTTTTGGTTGAAAAGTATTTGCTCTCAATACTAAGGATAACTTTGATATGTTTTCTTCTAAAAGTGTTGAGGGAATCATTTTAGGTTACTCTATAACTAGTAAATATTATAGAGTCTTTAAAAAAAGAACCAAATGTGAGAAACAAACAATACATATCATATTTTATGAAACTGATCCGCATGAACCTAAGTCTTCTTTTGAAAATCTTGAAGTAAATATGTCTATTCTAGACCTTAATGATAAAAAAGTGAACCTGCTGTAAAACAAGTAATTCAGGAAATTTTCCAAAACTCGATTCTATTGGAACAAAATTTATAGAAGAACCTGAATTCTCTAGTCCTACCTTGAACAGACCAACAAGGATTCTAAAGAACCATCCTTTAGATGCAGTTGTGGGAGATTTAGATAGAGGGAACCAAACTAGAGCTTCTCTAAGAAATTAGGTTGAACATAAAGCCATTATTTCACAGTTAGAACTTAAAAATATCAAGGATGCAATCAATGATGAATTTTAGACAGACCTAAGGACACTTTGACCATAGGCACTATAAGGATATTTAGAAATAAAGTTGATGAATTAGGAAATATCATTAGAAACAAGGGAAGACTAGTTGCACAAGGATATTGTCAAGAGGAAGGATTAGACTATGAGGAAACCTTTGCACCTGTATCTAGATTAGAAGCTATTAGGATTCTACTTGCCTATGCTGCTCATCTGAGATTCAAGTTATATCAAATGGATGTTAAAAGTTCTTTTCTAAATGGTTTTATAATTGAATATTTTTTTGTTGAACAGCCACCAGGATTTACTAATCCTCATTTTCCAAATCATTTTTTAAACGTTCTAATGCTTTATATGGTTTAAAACAAGACCCATGAGCTTAGTATGATAGAATTAGTTTTTTTTTCTTATTTTAAAAGGTTTTTTCTAAAGGGATTCCTTATCCAACTAACTTTATTAAAAGAATTTCCAAAGTTGTCTTGATAGTACAAATCTATGTAGATGATATTATTTTTGGATCTTCTAAAAATTCTTTGTGTGTTGATTTTTCAAAGAGTATGAAAAATGAATTTGAAATGAGTTTAATGGGAGGACTCTGATATTTTCTTGGATTTCATGTTTTTCAAAATGAAAATTGTATTATCTTAAATCAATGTAAATATACAAAGGATATTTTAAAATGTTTTTCTTTGGATTATAGTAATGGTAATGACACACCCATGAGTATCACTTGTAAGTTAGATGCTGATGAAAATAGAAAACTAGTGGATCAAACCATCTATAGAGGTATGATAGGAATTTTTCCTTATCTTACTGCCAGTCGACTAGATATTATGGTTAGTCTGTGTATGTGTGCAAGATTTGAAGCTAATCCAAAAGAGTCTCACTTGATTGTTGTTAAAAGAATTTTCAAATATCATAAACATAAAACCAACATAGGATAATTTTATCCAAATGGAAAATAATTCTATTTAATAAGTAATTCAGATGTTGACTTTGCTGGTTGAAAGTTATATAGAAAAATCACTTCTAGAACATGTAATATTCTATGTAAGTGCCTATATCTTGGTGTAGTAAAAAGACAAATTTTGTTGCATTGTCTACTGCTGAAGAAGAATATAATGCTTCTTGTAGTTTTTGTTCACAAATTATGTGGATGCGACATACATTACTGGACTACAGATATCAGTTTAGAAATGTATCTATAAACTTGGATAAAAATTGTATGATCAATTTCTCTAAATATCCTATATCTCACTCTAGGACCAAACACATTGATTTAAGGAACCAATTTTTGATAGATCATCACCAAAGGGTGATATTAATATTGAATTTATAGGTAATGAACATCAATTAGCTAACATTTTCACCAAGCCTTTAAGTTCATATAGGTTAATTTACATTAGACATGAGTTAGGAATGATAGACTTTGTAGAAGCAAATCCTCACCATTGTCCAAATACCTCACCACTAGAAAAAATCACCGTTAGTATACCTCACCGATAGTAAACCTCACCACTAGACACCTCACCACCATAAAACCTCACCGTTAGACACCTCACCGCTAGAAAACCTTACCACTATAAAAACACACCGCTAGACACCTCACCACTTGATAACATCACCATCAAGGTTCTCACCGGTAATTCTCATCGATATGTCATGCGATGTTTGTTTATCATTTTCCTTATCCAAAACACATATTGTTTTTAGTATAATTCTTTCTATTAAATTTCTATTCCTAAATGATAAAAACTAAGCCTTAGTCACATTTCAATCCATTGTAACTCTTCTCTCTTCAATCCTCACTTCTTGAACCCCAACATTACGCGTAACAGTATGTTCTTCGATTAGAGATAGAAAGAAAAAAACTTGTGATTGTCTGGGATGATTGTGATGTTCCAATTGCAAAGAATCAAAAAACAGGACCTAAAGGTATTGGCAATGTTATTAGAACAAGGTCGGGGAAGCATGGAGTGAACCCGCTTTTGTAGAATAGAGAAACAGTAATCGAAAAGGAACTCTTTGGGGAATGGATATTTCTTAGAAAATCATTTGTTATAGGAGTATTGAAGAAACATGGATGGATCAAATGTTTTTCAACAAACAATGGACATCATTATCCGAATTTGGGTAAGGTGTTTTATGCTTTTGTTCATTTTGAGAAGTCTGAAAATAAAACAGAATTGTTTCATTAGTGAATTGAAAGGAAATATCTTTTTCTTCTGTTGAATGTGCTTAATGTTTGAAAGTACAACATGAAGGTGTAATTGTTTATACCTCGAAAAAAATACCTCCTACCAGTGACATTTTTTACAATGATTTTTCTTTAGAAGAGCTCACCAGTAGTGGAAAACAGATAAAGGTAGTGGCTGCTAAGATGGATGGAGAAAATATGATGTTATTCAAATTCATCAAACATGTGCTATGTCCAAGAATAGGGGACTTTGCAAATTTGAGATATCATGATATTTATTTGTTGAATTTTCTAAGGCATTGTGTCAAGGTAAATTTGTGTAGGCTGTTAGTAATCCAAATTGAGGATATGGACATGCCTAACTCAAAATCCAATGCTTTATTCTTTACCAAGTTGATTTCGGTAATGATCAAGATGAAAGGAGTAGCTGAGTCTCAAGATTAGAAAGTAGTTGTGAGGAACAATTTTTGAATCAATATCACAATATGTAAGTATATGAAGATTGGATGGAACCCATGGAGAAGTCAATGGGTTATTGATAATGAGAAATAGTATGATAAGTTTAATCTTGTGGACCATCCTTCTAGGACTAAGGATGTGAGGGATCCAGTTCTAGGACATGATGAAGATGAACCTGCATATAGCAATGAGAATGATGATGAAGAGGACACTTTTGTGGATGATAGAGGTGATCCTATCTTTCCACCCAACCTTGATGCTCATGCCATATCATATGGGGAAGCTAGTCCTCCAGATTTTTTGCCAAGGAGAGAAGCACTGTTAAAGGACAATGAAATTTTTGAAACTAGTACAGAGGAAGAAAACATGCCCAAATCAGACCACGAAGAGACCACTCCAGATTCTAGCAGTAGTGAAGATGATGAGAAATAAGTGCATGAAAGTGGAGCACATGATTCTGGTAGCTCATATGAGTTTTTCTTGAGCTTATGTACACTAATTGGGAGTTATGATGTGCCTACAGAGGCTGTTTTGGTTGAGATGACATATCCTACACCTATTCATGATGAGCCGCATGCTGTTTATTTTGAGATGGTTGTGGAAAATTATTCTGAGGAAGACCTACCTCCTGAGGCTTCTATTGATGTATATGTACAGGAAAATTCATAGATTGAGGGGGAGCATACCACCAGACATGGTACTGTTTTAGTTGCGCATGAGATTGAAGACTGGGCAGAAGACCCAATTTTTTTTAGTATTTGGGTTGGACTATCCTAATTTTGAAGAAGATACACACATCAGTATACCTCCTATCACATATAATCTCCATCCTAAAACCTTACCAGAGGATTTCGTAAGAAAATCTGATCTAGACCAGTTGATTTCTGATCTCAAGACCTATTTTGTGGAATAAATGAGAAGAATGGAAACCTGTTTAATATCATCTATTCAATCTATTATGACTGGATCTTAATCTGGTGTTTTGTATGAGTTCAAGGCCTCATTAAAAACTTAGTTGAAGGATAATTGTACTGCATCTATTGTAGACATAAAGAGCTATTTTGTTGAAGAGATAAGAAAAATGGAAAGAGCATTTGAGCTCTCTCTTAGATATATTGTGTCAAGAACTATGGAATAGATGGTGAATAAAGTCAAAATGTGTCATAATTAGATCGAAACATGGATAGAGGTTGTAATTTCTTTGAAGAAATATTTTAGTTCATTACATGCCTTGGTTAGTTCCCTAACCCAAGTTGTTGCTGATATAAATTACGTCAAGATTGTAGTTAAGCAGTTTTTGGAGGTGTTTGAGGCCTTTATGTGTTCCATGGAGAAGCATGTCAGCACCCAGGACATTTTTGTAAAAAATATCATTAGTGCGCTGACTAAATATATTATGGAAATAGTAGCTTTTACTATTTCACCTCTGAGTACTCCCAGGCCTTCTGTAGATGTTGACCACATTTGAGCTGTGATGAAAGAGGAGCTTGGCCATGCTTCTAATAGTGGCTCTGTAGACTCTACTTCCTTGACCCAAGTGGTGACTACCACTAGAGATATAATGAAAATTGATCATGATTTTATGAGAGAGGCCACTGATTCCTATAAAGAAGTAATGGAAAAGGTGTATTTCTACATTAAAAGGTTATATAATAATCATTCTTTGACCAATCGTTTCAAGATTCTGTTAGAGAACATGAAACTACCTCCAGTCAATCAAGATTTCAGAGAACAAGTAAGAAAACTCTAGGAGTTGACTCCTACTCTAGACAAGTTTATGGAGAACAATGATGACATTATATCTACTATGGAAAGAGGAAGATGAATTATTATGGCCTTTAGGAACCTATTTCTTCCATTTTTTCATGTAAACAGTACCCCTATCATTGTACCTCTAGCTCTTCCTGCCTCTGCTCAGTCTGCCACCATTCCTCAGATGACACCAGCTCAAGCCATCAGAAGTATCTCTCCTGTGATTACACAAAGAGCTCCACATTATAGGTGAGGCACTATATCAGTAGCTCAGCCTCCTCTGATTATCATTGGTGTTCCCAAGCCTCCACCTGCATCTACCCAGCCTGAATCCTCTTCTGATTCCAAGGGAAAATCCAAATCGCATGCTGAGGAGGTGGATTTAATAGTGGCTAGAACATTTGATAGGAATCACTTGTACTATTTTTTCCTCAATTTTTTATTTCTCTATATTTTTTCCCCAAGAAATATATATTATCTTAATATCTTTTATCTTCTGTTATTTCTCTCTTCCATTGTTTACTAATTTTTTGTAATCACAAAGGGGGAGAAATATGAGCATAATATACCTCAGGTACATTTGTTTTATCATTCTACCTTTGATATAGTTGTTTCATACCTCTGATACATTTTCATGTAATACTCTTTTCTCTGATACATTTGAAAATGTCATTACTCAAATTGGTAAGTTAGACCCAATGTATTTTATAATGACAACGAAATGATTAATTTGGACTATAATACCATAATTTGTGATTATTGAAATGGGGGAGAATTTTGACCTCACCTGTTTTGATAATCTCAATTATGTTTTCATATATTTTGATGATCCTATCTATATGTTAAATTATGTCATCCTACTATTGAGTTGATAAAAATATCAAAATAATCATTGTAATATGTCAATAAAGTTTTATCTATTTTTATACAAATTATACAAATAATACTAACCCAATATGGATATGATTTTAATACAAAAGATAAGTATTATGTTTTTGAGTCACTGATACAGACCTACCGATACATGGTCTACTGATAGACAGACTTTGTCTACTGATAGACAGACTTGGTCTACCGATAATCAAAGATCACCGATTGACAAATTATGCTATTATATAAAGTCTACCGATACAGATAGAGCCACCGATATACAGAGAGATCCACCAATATAAGCAAGTACCAATATAGGTGAGTTACCGATGGAGAGAGCCCCCAATACAAGAATGTTATCTATACAGAAGAGCTACTGATAATAGGAGCCACCGATACATAGTCATTGTCACTGATACATAGTCTACCATTATGAAGAGTAACTGCTTCTGATATAGACCAACTAACTCAAGTACACTGATACAATCTCACATGTACAGTGATCAACTAATGGAAACAAGCCACTGTTTCTCTAAACTCTATTTCTATTTTTTATTAAGCAACGGTCATATTGGATGTTTTTAATGAATCTGCTATAATTAAAAGATAGTGGTTGGAATTTCTAGAACCGTACCTCATACCTTTAAAAAGGTAATCATTCTCATTGTCGATGCTAATGGTATATAAAAGGGAACCACGAACATCAAAAGTGTGGGTCGATCAGTCTTTCGATGCATGTAAGAGATAATATTATTGAGATACACAAGGACTTACATGCATAGAAGAAGAAGGAAGAATACATTTTGAATATGTAGAACCTGAACAGTCAAGGAGTAAAGAGCTTCAACTATTTCACTCACATTCGAGCTAATCAAGTAGATGAACCTGGACTTGGAAGTCAAATACAAAAATGACACCGTTTTTCTTGATGAAAAACCAGAGAAGGACTCAAAGCTTCATATGCATAAATCCAAGGAGTCCAGAGCATCAATAATAACACAGATAAAATTATAAACTCATCTGTATTTATTTATCTCTATTGTGTTTCATTTATTTACATTTTTGATTAGTGTGTGTGTTCTGTATTTTAAGCACACACTGTCTCCTGAGCATAACTAGAGGATAACTAACATCCTCACTTAATCTTTCTAAATATTTCATGATTCCCACTGTGAATTGTGGTAGTGGTCATGTGTGACCTGGATAGCATGTGTGGTGTTGTTTTGGTTTTTCCATGTAGAAATGTGGTAGAGGACATAGGACATGGACAGTCTGAGTACTGTTGCTTTCCCCGGTCCAGGGTGTGGATCAAAGTTTATATAAACTGTTTGAGAGGACTAAGTCTTGACTTGAGACTGAACCTCTTGGTTAAATCTATTGTGCATCCTTTTTCATTTTAAAATATATCTTATATTCTTCTGCTAATTACTTTTAAATTCAAATCTATTTTAAAGTAACTCTTATAGTTTAAATAGCAAGTGTTTATAATTTTTTTAGCCAGTATGTTAGTCTCAAATGCTAATTGAATCTTTAGATAATGTTAACTAAGAAATAATCAATCTTTGATAAACTAATTGAAACCTTTCATTATTTATAAATTCCCAATAGTTTAAGTTATTTTATGAATTGAGGGATTTTAATACATATCTTTTAATTAGAACTTTTTAATTGGAAGTCAATTCACCCCCCTCTTGAGTATCCACTCCAACAAATTGTGTAGTCTCCGTGAGATATTCATATTTTTAGAATCATTAGATATAAAATTTCCCCTAATTATCCATATATATTATTATTGATATGTTCATTGCCCAAACTATATACCAATTTATAAATATGATTTTTTACTATTATAGTAAGTTGATTATATAGGGAAATGTTAATAAATCTATATTATATACTCTATATGGGTAATAGATAAGGAATGTTGTTCATTAATTAAATAAAATATTCGATTTATGAAAATTGATTTGTACTGGTGGTGATGGGTGAGGCTGGAATCTATAGTTCCCCTCGATGCATTGACATATTCTCATGACACAAATCATTTGTGAAAATTAAACTAGTTTCTACCTATTTTTTAACCCATATTCTGAAATGTATTGATGGTATATGTCTTCATGTACCTTCTAACCAAATCATATTTTTATACAATGAGATAATGTAAAATAAGGACACACCTGGATTAGGTGGGACTAATGTATTGAAAGTAGAGGGAATCCTCTCTGATCAAATTAACGCCCTAGGCTTCATGAAATTAATATTGGGGAGGAAATTGGTGTTGGATCTCTACTCCATCCAAGAAGCAAGGTGATTCAAAATGTTATTACCCTCATTCCACATGTGGGTCACGTGGATGTTGTTGTAGAGGAGGGTTATATGTTAAATGAATATTTTGGATATGGACCAAGGAGTAGATCCTTTATGGTGAAGGGAATCATAAATGATCACTATATGAATCTTCACCTATGTGATGTCAAGGTTCTGTTGTATGCAAAGGGTGAGCCCAGTGAGCAACCCATTGGACACAGCAATGATGGAGTTACTATTACAATAGGGAAAAGTGATGTCTAGAACTACATACCCCATGTTCCATGAACCATACCCATCCTCTCATTTTTCACAACATGCATAACTCATTCATTTTAAACTTGTATCATGTTCCATGAGGATTGTAGAAAAACCATCGCCCATGTGGTCTGTTAATGAAGGGATGAGTTCAGGATTAAATGACCTGAATAAGATGTAATGAAGGAGTTTCCTACTAGAAAATGATGATAGAGGCCATGTCCACAAATAGGAAATAAGTTGTTGTAATGACGAACCTTTTCATAGGAAGGGAACCTTTAAACATAGTCTGGTTCTTGGCTTGCCACATGCACCAGCACCCAACACTAAAAATCACTCAATGTGACAACCTTTCAATAAACAAATCGTGTGTTCCATGGAACCAATTTTCCAAGAATGAGTCCTCACTCCTCTCATGATTTTAGAATGCAGTGAAGCCTCCATTGAAACTAGATACTACAAGATCTCATCCGCAATAACAAAGTGGTGATTAGTGCTCTCCTCTGACCTTTTACTATAAAAATGGCCCCGTGAAGTAAATATGATTCCTAATTTCTGGATGTTTTCTTCGATATAAATAGAAACGTTCCTGAGATTCCAGGTGATAAAGTTTTAATTTTTGGAATACTATTCTATCACACCATCTCATTCTTCTTATCCTGGTGATCTTATAAAGAAATCAGTCTACGGAAATCCTTGGTAGTGCAAGTGCCCAAGGAAGATGGCGTGAACACACATCTATATGGTTCTAAATTGATCAAAATAGACTTGATGAGATCCTATTATTTTTTTCCATGATTTCCTGTATATAACTAGTATAGAGGTGTACTTATTTAAGAATGGTCATTAGTGTATGGCATCCCGATAAGCTGATCACAGAGCCTACCCAATTACAGAACTAGAAAGTAATATTCCCTTTTCCAAGAATCCATCAAGAGATCTATTAATGAAATTGTATAAGAGGATATATCTTGGACCAAAGGGATAAGTGTAACCATGCACAACGTCATCATTACTCATGAAGATGTGAGATATAGACTTACCCCATAATGTTCATTCCTTAAGAACATCCCATGCGATCTTGGAAAGCATGAAGTGGAGCGTGATCTGAAGACTCCTCACATTAATCCCTCCATCAAGGATGGGTATGGACATCCTTTACCACAAGGCCTAGTGTCGCTTAAATTATGATAGAGAATCCTAGAAATAGCTACACAAAATCTTTTCAATATTGTTGAGGACTCCTTGTGGTACATTGTTTGAAGACAATAAATAAACATGAATAGCATGGAAAACACTATTAACCAGTGAAATACTACCCCCAAATGATTAGTTACAGTTCTCCTAGTTTAGGACACGAATCATGATCCTGTTAACAATGTGGTTTATGTCTTGAACTAGAAGCCTTCCTGATGAATTTGGTGCTCCCAAAATATCCATGGGGAAGGATCCTCACTACATATTCATATGGTCACATAAAAATTCATCCCTTCTAGGATCTCTCTTATGAGTGATGAAGTTGTTTCTTTTGTAATTTCTCATCACCTACCCGCTCCAATAGCAGTAGTCGTAGAGGAATATCTTGATTCCATGAAACAATCCTCTACCACCATTTGTAATTATGATTGTGTCATCTATGAACATCATGTGAGAGATAATTGAGAGGTTTATTTTCATTCTATAAGGGAGAACATCTCCCTTAGACAAGCCTTAGTGAATAATGCGGGTGATAGTATCCTACACTAGGATGAAGATAATCAAAGAGATAGAGTCACCCTAACAAAGACCTCTAGTTTCCTAGAAGAATACATGTGTCTTTCCCATAAATTAAATTTCTAAGAATTAGGATCTAAAGAATTAGAAGATTAGATCCATAGACCTGGAAATGAATCCCATAACTAAATGAACTTTGTTAATGAAGATATATTAAATCCTATCATATTATATATTTATACCAAATTTCATTTACATGTTAGATCTATGGGTCTTAATATTGATTTCCCTTATGACCTCCTACACTAAGGAAATTTCTCCCTGAATGGAATGACCTCTCACAAAACCAAGCTACTCAATAGAGATCCACCAGGCTAAATATCAAACAACCACTGGTAAATAATACTCACAAGGATCTTATATGGAAATTTTCACAAGCTTACTGGACTATAGTGTGTGAGAGGTGAAGGATACTTAACCTTAGGGATGAGTAAAAGAGTAGTATAATAAGAAAACTGATGAGGGATCCTTCTACAGAAATTTTTCATGAATAAATACAATAATGTCTCCCTTCACCACATCCCACACCCCCTATAAAATTATCTTGGGAACTCTATGGGTTGGGGGAACTATTAATGCTGAGATTCATCATTGTCGAGTGGATTTCATCCTCATTTGGGATCACCTTCAGACACTCATTGTACTAGTTAGACACCCAGGTGGGAATTTATCCCCAAATACCTACGTATCCACTTCAAATGCCCACTAGGAATCCTTTGGATTGGTCCAAAAAGGAGATCATTAAGAAATGTATGCGCTATTCTCCCAATTGTGTCTCTATCATCCGCATACAAGACATCCTCAAGTAAAATGTTGGGTTTGATCATACATATTATTTATCTAATACATGCATGGTAAAATGCTTTATTTTTTTCAACCCCCCTCAAAAATTTCACATGAGATCATTCCCAAGCCATTCATTCCTATTTGAGAAAAAAATTGACTAAAAAATTATTCTTGTCCAATAACTCTTCAAACAAATGGTCACTCCACTCCTCCACCAGGATTGATTCAAGGTTGTAAATGCCCAGGTTTAGATCCTCCATGTTCTGTTATATGAATGGAAAATTCATTTCCAATGCCTGAAGCCCATGATTCATCCTTAGAAGTTTGTTGTAAAGAACTACCCATGCATTCCCCTATGTTTCATCTTCCGAGATTTCACGCACAATCCACTGGTAACTAGGAATACCGGACCACTGATTGTAGAACTTGAAATACACTTAGGAATCTTGTCTCTGATGTAATGAAACTAGTGGTAGGTAGTGATCATAGATTCTGTGAACAAGTTGTTTATCCTTGGCATTTAGAAATGAGTTTATAGCAGTGATTTTATCTAGGCAATGGTCGATTTGACTCCAGCAGCAGCTATATCCTCTTTGATTATTTCACCACGTGTTGCAATCTCTAGTATACATCATATCAAGAAGGCCACTTCTCACCATGAATTGAGCAAAGGATAAGCTTCCCTAACTAGGAAACATACCTTTTCCCTTATTCTCATTAGGATCAATGATGACATTACAATCCTTGGACACAAACCATGAGAGTTCCTCTGAATCAACTGTCCCAAGCTCATGCCACAACTGCTTTATATCTTGAACATCACAACTACCATAATGAAAGGATACATAGAAAATCATTAATCCCTTAATAAGTTTGGTAGTGATGATTTGATCACCCACATTAATGAAATGCAAAGAAATCTCCCAATTCAAAAATAGTTAGATATGTTTGTTCAAAGGGTTCGCATGCCGGTTCATTTATTGTTATTATTTATCTATTAGATCTTCACTTTGACATTATCTTTGGATACTTTTCATCATCAGTTTATTATTTAAATTAATTCTTTCATAGTAATTTACATATATAGATTTATTATTATTATCTATTCTTGATTTATTCTATTTTACTTATCCCTTACTAAGCATTTGATTTCACCATTATTTTGTTTCCTTCCTCATGAATCAATAAATTTTACTAAGAAAGATATGCATGATTATGCTAATTGGGAATAAATTTATTTTCTAAAAAAATTATTGTAATTAGTGTATCCAGTTATAATTTATAACGCATTTATGTATATAATTTACCAATACTATTAAACTATTCAGTCCTTTAGGATTTCATTCCCTGTAATCATGACAATATAATGAAGGAACAGACTAGATGTGGTCTAATTTGGTTGGGGAACTACATTCATAACCAATGGTGGATCATGTAAAATGAATAATACATACAAAACACCAAAAAATAGGTTCTAACACCCAGAGAAAAGTTCAACATAAAGGAAATAAAATGGAAAAAGGAAAGTTAATTTGATTTTTTATAGATATCCATCTCAGATACCCCATTAAACATTCCCTTTTTTATTTCACATTAATTAATTTTAAAATATTATTCATTTAATTACTGCCATTTATAATTATGATGGTTAAAGAATCCAATATAAAATAGATTCAATTTTATTTATTTTAAATTTATTCCAATAATATATGCTAAATTCATTTTAAATTTGGTTTGGGAAGGCAAATATTTTGTTCATAATCAATTTCCCCTACCTTTGCACATAAGGCATACACTATGTAAATGTAATCTAATTTTACACTCACGTAGATAGTTACCCTTATGTGAGGTCTAAAAAACATGTTTCATCCATATACAAGTCGTTTTTACAATTGCATAGGCATATGAATTTCAATACTACCCTTACAAAGATAAGAATTTACCTTTACACGAATAAATGATAGAATTATGTAGGAATTGTGAAGAAGGTTTCACCCTTATAAAGAGGTTGATACTTATTCATACCCTTACATATTGGTGTATAACATTTTAGAAACCTTAGATATTTAGAGATTCCAATATGCATCTTAAGAGGTGACCCTTACGTGTGTTCATACCCTTAAAATAATACTGTTAAAAATCCATAAGGATTTTGGTTCATCACTAAAGAAATGCAAGGTAGATTCAAGTTACACATAAATAAAATACCTTATACCCTTATTTAGGAATTTAAAAACATGGTATACCCTTATGTGAACTATGAATTACCTATAAATATTGTATAGAATGTCAATCATTCATTTAAAAAGGGTCTAAAACTAAAACATACCCTTACACAATACACAGAAATATGAATCTGTCTAAAAATAAAATTTGAAAAATCAACATTACCCTTACGTAACATCAATTTCATGCATAAGGGTAATTATTTTGTTTAAAATATTTAATTTTTAATTAAAAAACTAGTAAATAATTATGAAAAGGGGTTTATTATTACCTATAATATCATAAAAACTTCAAAAAAACATTAGAAACATTTTAGATGTAATGCCCCGACCCCAGCTACCCGGAGTCAGTGCATTACTTCGTAACATTGGAATGATCACAAAAGATAAAGTCTCGAAAGACCGATTAGTTTAGTAGCCTTGGAAACACTAGATACATTCATAAGTATTACATTACATCATAAAGTGAAAAACTAATAGCAAAGTATTCATAGTCCACACTCATATCCTCTTATGACTATCCCTGCAGGTCATTCATAAAATACTTCTTCACATCCTGGAAAATATTAAAACATTAAAAGGGTTGAGCTCAGAATCTCAGTAAGGATAACAATATTGCGGAAGATTTCATAAATAAACATAAAAATTTAAGGCAATGTATAACTAAAACAAAATCCTTTTAAACTTGAACATCAACATAATATGGCAAAAGTAAAATGAGATAATTCCATTCACTTCTTCACATGGTTATTCTACTGGTCGAATAATCACATCCAATATCAATAACCACTTTCATAATGATGGAATTTATAATGCCATACATTCTGAAACATTTTTTCAAGGCCTCGGCCAAGACGTCTAAAATGATTAAGGCCTCGGCGAAAACCATAAATCAAATTGGGAAAGGGCCTCGGCCAATTCCATGTCTAGTTGTCTCATGAGACCTACCGATGCATCGAGGAGCTATAGCGGGATCCACCCGTCACTTACTAAGTCCAATAAATTCCTCATATGAATAGGTTTAAACATATCATAAACCATAACATAATCGTATCACATAAAACATGCATAAAGGAAACATAACATTTCCACATTTCAATCACAAGATATCAATACAACACATTGATAAAAACTCATTCAAGACCATTTTCAATACCAAAATAAAAGAAAGTTAAAACTTTGTATTTATTTTTCATTAAAAAAATGATGGCTTGTAGAGGAATCCGAAACTCAAATAATGGTCACGGCGGCGGAGAATTCATTGTCACCGCATATGTATGGAAAGAAAAACATTCCCTTTTTGTCGTTTAGTAATACTCTTCGTATAAAAAGATTCCTTTTGAATAAACGTAAATGTCAAAGGGGTTTATACACCCTATAAAATAAATTTGTGTATAAAACAAAATATGCCTCAATGAAAGGAGATCGAGACGAAGTCTTTACAAAGATCATTTTTAAAATAAAATAGATATATTATGTTTATTCACTATAGGTACACATAAAGAAAGTAAAAATACAAAATAAGACATAATAATATCATGACATAATTTGAAAGTAGGAGATTAACCCAAAGAATGTGAGTTGGGTTAAGAAATTCCCTTACCTTGCGTCCTGTCTTGACTCGACCGTTCTTTAACCTCCTGAATAATAAACTAGAGTTAATATCTACCTTATTAAGAACCATTTTAAATTTCATTATCCTTGTTATATCACTTATTACAATGTTATGAACATTATGTAATTATTTAAGTTAATAGCGGTCGTTTTGTCGATCTTTGGTACTTGAGTCAACAATAAACTTCTTATAATTACAAGTTGTTTATGTGATAGAATATCCATTATCTCCAGAATTATATTCATGATTTAGATGTAATATATATCATATATATCCAGTATATACATTCATTTATAATATTATGTAACATTTAGAGGTAAGAAATGAAATGCACCGTTCATGGAGACGGTAAGCCGTACGTACGCATGAACGCTACTTTCATTTCTATTTTATATTTAATGGAATGAAATCATAATGATATAAATGTATAATATAATTCCAGTATAATATAGTGTATAATAACATTTACTCCATCCTTTATACATCCCACATATGGCATTAACGATTCAAATCACTTTGAGGGGGCGGTAGTCCGCACTTCCTAAAATGAAATTATCGTGTTTTACCCATAATGGAAATCATAAAGTATGCCATAAATGAGAAATACAGAAACATAAGTAAAACATAAACATATTATATATCATATATAAATATAGTTACATCTTAATGGCCACCTTTGAAGGTGTTATATGAGTGTTGAACAATCATCGTTTCGTGAGGCAGAAATTCGCCATCCACAGAAACCGTATGTTCTTTAACCATTAGATGTAGGTGTGTGTAATTGTAGCTCTAATACTTCTTATAAAAGAATCCTAGTATATTGAGGATACTGTTGTTGTTACAAAAGAAATGAATAAAAAGAGTTTAGGGGGTTGGATAAGAAAAATAAAACAAAACAACATTAGAGAAGACATTACCTCAAAATCGGGTAACTCTTTTTGATTTGAGCCAAAGGCTTCCTTGGGAAGAGTTATTCCCAAAGTGATTCTCCTAGGAGTAATAGGGGGAAGTTGGGAGAGTATTTGGGTAGAGGTTGGCCGATCCAAATGGCTTGAAAGTGTGAATAAGGTGGTAGAGGTGGGGGCCTTTTATAAGAGGGGAGGAGGGGCTCTTTTGGAAAGATTGAAATGTTACATTATTATGCAATGATTTTCGGATTCTAAAGGTCCCAAACTTATATAATTCGTGGATAAGGTGATAAGTGTTCTAAATATACACATCCAATAGTCTTTGGACAAGTGTAAGCCATGGAGTTTACATTATCTTTTCATTTTATTAAAATCGTTAAATAATGAGGTCATCGCTGCATCATCATGATGTCATAAATAATTTAATTTATTTAATGTCTAAAAATTATTAAACAAATACTATGATGTAGGAAATATATTTAGCTTTCCAATGACTATTTATAGTCAAAAATATGACTTGTGTAACCCCATGTAAATTTTTTTTTAGTAAAACATTTCATGTTTGTGTCATTTTTTACTTTAACATTAAATAAAAGGTATTTATGTCATTTTCCAACTAAAGTGGCTCCATGGGGTCCCCAAGTTGACCCATGGATTTTCTTGGTCGGCCATGGCACATCCAATTAGGGTAGGACACGTGTCAAGTTCATCTCATATTATTAAAACATTATTTTTACCTTAAACTACATTAATTACCTCTAATCGCGATTAAGAACTTAAAAGTTACTATTCACCAAAAAATTATTTTATTCTCATTGAACCACATTTTACTTATTAATGAAAACCAGGTATGTTGGATTTTTGAAAATAAAATCACAAAAGTGGTGATATTTCATTGAAACGAAAAATCAGTTATTTAACTACCACTTAGTGGTTTCACTATTCATCAAAAATTGAAGTTTTTCAGAACAATGCCAAAATTTCACCCTAAGCTATAATTGATATTCCTAATTCAAAAATGATTTCTATTTTACAAAATTCCAATCATATATGTTTCATTAATTAATTTTATAATTAATTCCCGCTGTCACAACAATAGCATGTTTTTAAGAAACAATTTATATCAAAAGATTGGCAATTGTTTATGTCCAATTTCAATGTTAAATTAATTCTAATGACCACCATTGGATAAAATGGTAAAAATATATTCTAACTATACTTTAAAACCACTAAATAGTATAATTTATCACTATAAATTATTTTGATTAAAAAAGTTGTTTTTAAGTAAGTTTCACTATTTATAAAAAATTGGAATTTCTCAGAAAATTACAAAAAATACAACTTTGGATAATTTCGATATTACGAATACAAAAATGAAGTCCATTTTGAAATATAAAATTTCTATAATTTTAAAATGTGGTTATTACTATTCATAATGGCTACTTTGATTAGTCGCGGTGTTTTAGAACTCAAAGTTGCGTACAATGCAAGCTATTGCATTATTGAATGAGAAGCGTATCGTTGAAGCTCGGGGTGTTACATTAGAACATTTAAATTAACTTCAAAATAATATGTTAACACCAAAAATTACTTCCATATTTCGAAAATCAATTTTATAACCTGTATAAATAAAATAATCATTCCAATAAAACATTAAAAATATATAAAATTTCTCCCAAACCACTAGACACCACTTATTGACAATGTAAAGTCCAAATAAAATCTACACGCTTATATTATGTTCCTAAAAAAATTCATGTCCTCAAGAATTATAACTAAAATGATAGCGATAGAAACAAAACTAGTGATAATTTAACCACGTAGTGAGATACCTCTTGAGGATCCATCTATATTTTTAAGAGAATAAAATCAAAAAAACAATATCTTAGTAGATACACATCCAAAAAAATAATAAGACAATATATATAGTCATAAAAAACCATTATAAAATATTTTAAAATTATATAATTTCAAAACATCAACACAATAGAAAATAAAACCTTTAGAAAGAATCACTTCATATTCAGTTAAACCAAAATCATAAAACATTATATAGGAAAAAATATTAAATATTTAACATCAAGAAATTTACTTATGTATTATAAATTCCCTGACCCCAATAGATGAGAGTCAATGGTTACTTTATTATATTGGCCCTAGATACAACGTATCACATCCCAGTGGACTATAATGTATTGTTTTGCTGGTCAACTAGTTACATGCATAACTCACAAATTACATTGGAATCGTAAAAATAAAAATAATAATTTCATTGAGGATTCCATTATTCCCCTTATCATATCCCTATTTATCAATCATAAAACACATACGGTTATCCTGTAGAAAATAAATCACATGAAAGGGGGAGATATGATGCTCAGTATCTTTATTTGTATAGTGGAATCTATGAATAAATGAGGAAAAATTAATACAGAATGGAAAATAATAGAAATTCAAGTAGAATAATAACAAATATGATCATAATATGGAAGTAATAAATTATGATCAAATAATTACAAAAAATTAAACCCACGAACTTGAATCATAACCATGAATATTATAAATAATTGAATAATCACTTTGAATATCAATGAATAAACAGACCAAGATGGAATGGATAATTCCAAAAAAACATATCATCAAGACCTCATTTCACGACTTTTTACCACCATGGTCTTATGCCAAGATATCATAAACAAATGGGTAAGGCCTAAATAAATTCCGAAGAAAATATTTTTCATGGGGCCAAATGATTCATTGAGGAGTTATGTAATTTCATGCACTTGTAATCACATAATTATTAAATTGTATTGAACCATAATTAAAATAAAAATTTTAAATGAAAACCTAATGTATTAAATGTTGATACTTACCAAAATCTAATAAACATAATCATAAACCATCTAGAATAATATGGTGAATGGTAAAAAATTCTACACCCTTAGTAATACTGAACATAACCAACCTCAAGAAATACTCAATATTAAATCAATACAACATATACCCATTATATCATAATTATAAAAAAGGGATGATTTCATTTATGAGTATAAATACCTTAAAATTGTGATTAAAAATATTTTTGAAGAAAAATAACCAATGTAGTTCAGAAATCACCTTTTAAAACAAAATGTTATCAAAACATTATAAAACAATTTTACTTTATAATATCACATTAAAACCTACAAAATAATAACTAAATCATTGATTTATCATGATGGTGGAAACTTCATTTTGTACCCTGAAAGTTAAAAAAATATTGCTTTCAATGTTTCTGGTAAAAGAAAAATAGGAATTGTTCTGAAAAAGACATGAATAATTATTCCTAAATATTTTTAAATTGTGAATATGGTTAAAACTGTCTTCAAACAATCGTCATAGAATGTTTAAAAACATTTTTGAAAATGTTTTTTAAAAAATGAGCTTTTATGAAAATGTATTTCTAAACGAAAATATAATTAATTTCAAATTTGATTAAAAAAAATTTATCAATCATTTTATTTAAGAATGATTGAGAAAATGCTACTATTACATGAAAAAGTTCATAAATATAAAAACGAGAAAATATATATATAATTTAATATGGAAACATTAATTAATTACACCATGTGTACTTAAACAAAAACAATCCCCAATAATTATCGTATTGTGAAAAAATTCCTTCCCACATTGGTAGCATTTGAATCATGATCCGAATAAAATTAATAACATAAAATGAAATATTAAATATCATGAATTAGAATAGATTCATGATATGACATATAAAAAGGATCATTTTATACAAAAACAACAAAATTCATTTTTACGACATATGTCTCACATAAGTAAAAGTGAGATGAGAAACCCATTCATCAGGTTCCACTTCCTTTGTATATGTCTGAAACTCCATTATAAAAAATATATTTTTATTATATATATATTTTAGAACCATGTATATATATATATCAAACCATATATTATTTAAATATGAACTTCTATTATATTTTTATTAACAATTCATTGATAGAATTACATTTTGGGTAATATCTACTTTGTTTTTCATGATAGGTTTGGTTTGATGTTTTTTGTCCTTTTTAAATTGATCACATATACATAATTTGAATAATTTTAAAAATGATTTAAATATCATATATATTCATTATATATGTGTTTATAGTAATCAATTCATTTTAGATAAACAAATTGAGCTACATAATTAAAGGAGAATGTAGGTCATACATACGAATGAACAATGTTTCCGTTTTCATTATGGATAGTTGTAAGAAAGGTAAATAATATATCACACATAATGAATAATTATTATTTCATATATATAATTATATATATATATATACTAATTTAATATATCTTTTTTACCATATATGTAAAATAGATATGAAAAACACATCACATCGATTCATAAGTTGGTAGTCCACTATACACATAAGAGACAGTTATTTTTTTGAAGGTTTGGAAGGTAAAAATATTAACTTGCTATTTTGCATCCAAAGTTATTTTTAGATCATATATGTCACATATGATCATTATATTAATCCTTATTACCACCCATGTAGAACATAAGTTATTAATTGATCATATCGCTTCGTGAGGCGGTAGTCTACCGTACACATGATCGACGTTATCGTAACCCACCTTGAATTGAATGTAAAATAGGTATATGAGATATATTAACAAAAAATTATAATAATTTTAAAAATATAATATATATAATATATATTTATCATTATAACAATACAAGATAAGTGTTTATGGAAAACGATGTATGTCTCTTCGCGATGTGGTGGTCTGTTGTACACGTGATGAATCATTTCATTTCCTATTTGAGGGAATATGAGATGGATATAGGAAATCAAATTAACATTAAAAAAATCTATATGTAATATAATTTGGTTATTTTATAATAATATTCAAATAAAAATTGAATGTGGGTGACGATAAAACTGAATAAAAATGAAAATTCAAGAACGTTACATCTTACCAATACAACTTCTTTTTGTTTTCATCGAAAGACATCCTTGGGTGGATTTATGAAAAAACCAAATCTTCTTGGATGAGGGTAGTGAGGTATATTAGTGATTAATTTAGTTATTTCAAAATATAATGGTTCTTTTAAGTGAGAATATTAGGTGAGATGGGGTGTCCTTTTATAAGTGAGGTGATTGGCACAATTGTAATTATTGAAAAAAAAGATGTACTCATGTTTTTCACATGAAAAGGCTGAAAAATATACCATTATCAAACATATAAGTGATTAGGTCTATTTATGTCCTTCCAATTTGGGTTTTTCATGTTTTTTTTCAGTTTTAACCATTATGTTTTTAGTTTAACCATTAGTAAACACATTATGAACTTAATCATGTTAAATAATTTTTACAATTTTAATTATTCATTATGTAAAAATATTACATTAAATTTATGAGATAATAAATGATTATATTATTTCAAATATAAAACCCAAGTTTCCAAATTCGATTCATAGAAGCGAAAAATGTAAATTTAAAACAAAACCCACAGAAGCGATGAGAAAGCATGTTTTTATGAATTGTATGTTTCAAGCACAATATGATTTTATATTAACTCTATGTATAATAACAACCATTTTATGACTATAATATAAAATTTACTGATGTAAAATTTGGAAATGTTTCCTAAAATATTACTCATTATAGATTATTCTTATTAATTAAAATGATGTTACATTATTTACATTAAAACAGTTTTCAGAACAAAAAGATTTTTAAACCCACAAAATAATCATATAATAAAATACATTATTACATTGATTAGAAAGTAATTAAGTTTTCTAAATATAGCTAAATAATACTTATGTTATGCTAAAATATAATAGTGAATTTAAATTAGTTAGATTATTGAAAATAAAGGATAGTTTTACAAAAATTATACATTCACTATTAATAAAAAATTAATATTTTCTGCAAAATCCACAAATAAAAGGATAATATATTTTTGAAATGATGATTTAAAAAAATTTATTTTATAAATTTTCTAAAATCTAACTAAATAAATTAGAATATTTTATTATAAAAATTAATAAATATCAGTTTTTATGATATCATATGTTTTATGAATATAATATTTTTGTTAAAAATTTATTCATGATTTATTATAGAATTTATAAACAAATTTATATTTGGTACGATATATAAATATAAATATATATATATATATATATTTTATAAAGTAGATAATGTTATTCATACAAACCTTTGTAAGAGCTATGTTATAATGGTCATATTAAAACTAATATTATTTAATGGTTTGCTAAAGCTCACTCTTGTGTGTAATACATGTTATCAAAGGAACTCAATATTGTTTGTAATTAATGTAATCAAATAGGTTGATTTTTTTTAAAAATAAATATGTTATATAGTCTCTAGTGTTTTATAATCTCTTCTACACTTAGTGATGTTTTCCATATACACTACTGAACTCAATTTTCTTAGTTTAAAATATTTGGGTGATACATTCCACCCACATTAAATAAATTATACACTCAAAATATCTTCGTGATCATAAAAGCATGATTTTTTTTGAAAATCCACATTGTATAGATTGAAAATGAAAAATATGATATAAAAGGGAAAGTGAAAAACATAATGAATGCCTAATGTAATAAATTACAAGCTTTACATGAGTGATAATATTAGTGGGAAATTAAAATATAGACATTGGGTAAAGGTATGAATAATGATGAAGATTGATGGACAACATGATCATAAGAAAGTGGGTGATCTAGAGAAGGACAAATACCATAAAACCATAAATATATGATGATTAAAGGGGCCATTGATTCTTCAGAAATGATGTTAAATTTATAAACAATTTTAATATTTGTTTCCAAAAGATGTGGGATTGTTTTTCTATCTTGATAAAGTTATTAATAATATATACATACTCTATTTTTTACATTTTTAAAGAAACATTTTATCCTTTGGTTGTCCTTCGATCAATTTCAAGTTATTTCTTACACCATAAAATGAATATCCCAAAATGGTTTTTTTAGGAACATTTAATATAACATTTTAATAACACCCCATTCCTCATATCTCATGATTTTTTATGATAAATTTTTTTTAAACTATTATCTAATAACATCCAATGTTCAACTATATCAATTTCATATATATTTAACTTAAGACTCGTCTGAAAATATGTCTATCCAAATTAAATGACAAAACATTTATAAGGATGGTAATAAAATATACATTATATTAACTCAAAAATATAAATTGGCTCCTTATGTACCATTATTAATGGGTTAATAAATGGATGACTATAAAACCATAATGAAAACATTCGTGCATCAAAATATAAAATCTCAATTTGTTGGATAAATTTAATAAATGAGTACTTAGAGTAAACTCCACCAATGATTACATAAACCATCATACATCTGACCAACATCATTTTTACTAATATTATCCCACAAGAATCTCATTATTAACTCTCCATTGGGATTATATGAAGAGTTATCCACATATTCTTGTTTTTCCCCAGTGGTTTGACTTTTAACTGAAACAATTTTGTTGGGCATTGATACAATTGAAAATATTATCTCAAAACGATTAAGAAATGGTACTACATTAAAATTATTATATATTTCAGGATTATTATGACAAGAATAATATTAATAAAAAATTCCTATGAAATAATTTTTGAATCCAATAAAAATCTCATTAACAATTACACTTTTTCAGTGTAATAGAATAATCTTGAACATGATCCCTTAGCTTATTTTGACTAATTTCTCCTTTATTCTTATTGAATTCATTTTTGTAGTACCCTATATCATTATTGATTATGCATTGAACATTATAAATTTCTTTATTGAATGTTCAATTATGATCATGGTGGATTTGTCTCCACACATTTACTAACCTTCTATTCCCTTAAAGAATATACCAGGGTGCATCTTTCAATGATTATCACATATGGTAAAATCCTTATTTTTTTTTCTTCTACATATCCATTTTCTTCTATCATGTACTCATTTTCTCTAGATTCCAATCAAATCCATAATACTTATAAAATTACTTCTCTATCTTCGTTGTATATGATATTATTTCTTTATAATATGAGAATGTTGGCGATACAAGATCCCATTTAAATATTATATTAATTTAATTAATGAAATGATTATTATTACTCTTTGTATTTCATGAATTTATATAGTTTCCATTCCTTCCACTATGTCCCATTTTTAAAAATTGGAATACAATAGATTATATCATAAAATTACAAATCATAATGTATAATCACAAAACTACCAAAATAATTAATATATATTGATCATTTTATGCATATCTATTCTCAAAATCATAATCAAGGTTTCACTAGGGATATCATTGTTTTCATGTGCTTCTAAAGAGTCTGTAAAAAATGAATTATCCTAAGAATATCCCCTAAGAATGTCAAACTAGGTGAAAATTATGGTCTTTTTTTATTCACCAGTTGATGATCAAGTCAATATCAATGAACACTCTTTGAACTTATTACCATATGGTAAATCTGTACCAGAACCACATTCACTTGTAGTATCCAAAAAGATATGTTTCTCTCATAAAACTACATATTCTCATTATTGTATTGTTTTTTTTTGATATTTTATATACTTATCCAAAAAGACTATAATATGGTTGTATACCTTATTGAATGTTTTCCATAATCTCATACAAATGATTTCCACTAAACATACATTGATAAAAACTATATATACTCTATACTTAGTAGCCTAATGTCGGAATTTACTTTATTACATTGGAAAAACATATAAGGAATCGTATATTTAAAGAAAAAATAGTTTATTTATCTTGTTAAACTAGATATATAAATAATCTACATATTACATTGGAAAAATAAAATGAAAGATAGTAATTTCATTGAAAATTTCACCATTCCCCATAGAATATCTCTATATATCAATCATAAAAAATAGTCTAGTATCCTAGGGAAATTAATAAATAATAAAGGGGTGAGCTCATATTCTTATAAATTGTAATAATATAACATAAGGTATTAATTTATTATTCATAGTGAATATGGCATGGTAAATAACCAAAACACATGAAATTTAATCAGATACATGATTGTAATATGGAAGGAATAAATATTGATTAAATAATACCATATAGAAATAAATATGATCTTGAAACATAAATAGAAATATTATGACTAAAAAAATAATCATATTTAATGTCAATTATTGAATTCATAAATATGGAATAGATAATGTTGGACATTTTCAAGTTACCTTAATGGTCTCATGTGAAGACATCTTGTTATTATAGCATCATTCAGTGACATCTTATATAAATATGTATGGAATTATTTAAATAACCAAGCTATTTTATCTCATTATAACAACTAATTCATCAAAGGGAAATATAATTTTAAGCCCCAAATATAACATATTTAGTCCAATGAATGACTTATATCAAAGAATTGAAAGACAATCAACTTATAAATTCATTTTGAATAACTGTAATAATAAATTCTAGTTCTTACCCAAATTAAATAAATATAATTAAAAAGAATCCATAATAATATGGTGAATGGTAAAACACTTTTACATCCTCAGTAAAACTAATAATAAACCATAAAAATAAATAATATGAATGATATTAATAAAATATATCCTTATTGGACCATAATTTCAATGAAGGGTTGATTTCATTGATAAATATATATAACATAAAAATATCATTAATAATATTATTGAGGAAAATAAGCATTGCACATCAAGATTCACCTTTGAAAACAAAAAGTACAAAAACAGTTTTGAAAATATTTTTTATTTGAACATATACTTTTAAAAATGAAAAATAATATTTAAAACATTATGTGGTCAAGAAAATGGAAAATTCGATTCATTCCATTCAAGTTGAAATAATGATTCTTGTCACAATTTTGATAAAATCAAAATATGAATTATATCAAAAATAAAATGAAAATTTATTTCTTAAAAACTTATAAAAAGTAAAAATGGGTATAAATTATATAAATATATATTTTTGAAAAGGATAAAAAATATCAAAAACATTTTTAGAAATCATTGGTTTTGATGAACATGTATTTTAGACAGAAAATAGGATTAAAGTCATAAATTATTAAAGAAATTTTCTAAATACATTTAATTATGAGTGAGTAAAAATGATTTAAAATTACATGAAAAGGAACATGAATAACCATATTAGAATAAACTATAGTTATTTTACTTTATAAATTTAAAATAATTCCCCCATGGGGTACTTAAACAAAAACAATGATGAATAATGTTGATATTATGAAATAATGCTTTACCACATCAAGAAAATTTGGAATCATAAGACCCATTAGAGAAATAACAAAAAATGAATCATTAAATCCCGTGATTTTAAATTTATTCCTAATATAAACAAATGGCCAGTTTACACTCCACACAAAATAAATAAGTAGTGAATATGGAACTTGTCTTAAGAACGTAAAAGTGAGATGACAAACACTTACCCCAAGTTTAACTTCCTTTATATGTGTCCAAACCACTTTAATAATAAAATATTTTTCTCATAAATATATTATATAAAATACATACATACATATATATATCATACCACATATTATTTAATTTTTTCTCTTTTTATCCATTTATAAAAAATTTGTTGTTAAAATTACATTTCAGGTTCTAACAGCTTTATTTTTCACATATGTTTTGGTTTAATATTTTTGGATCTTTTAAAATTGATCATTGATATATAATTACTATATATTTTTCAATTATATAAATAAAGTATATATTACTTATATATTTATTTAGAGTAGTCCATTAAATTTAGATATAGGAAATTTTCTACACCATTAATAGAGGTGGTAGGTCATATGTACGCAGAAGCATTGTGCTCATTTTCATGATGGACAGAATGTAATAAAGGTAAAAAATATTTCATACTTATATAATTATTACGATTTAATAATATATATATATATATATATATATATCATAAATATATATTTTATATATCCTTATAACCATCCATGTAAAATAGAAATGCAAAATACATGACATAGATACGTGATGGAGTAGTATTCCACACACAAGAGTGATGTTATTATTTTACAATGGGTTAGAAGGTATGAAGTTATGTGAAATATTATATTTCTATACATATTTTTATGTCATATATATCTCATATTTTCAATAAAATTGTCTTTATTTCCTCCCATGTAAATCACAAGTAAATAAAGAATCATATCAGTTTGTTAGGTTGTAGTTCAATGTACACACATGTGTTGTTAACATATCCACCAAGGAATGGAGAGTAAATAGGTATATGTTATATAATAATTATATAATTGTAAGAATGTATCAATTATTATATAAATTCTTTTAATTCATCATTATAATATTCCATTAAAAGAAATGATGTAAAACAAACTGTGTTGGTCTGTGAGGTAGTACTTCACCGTACACATGATTGGTGGTTTCATTTCCCGTTTAAGAGATGATAATATGGATAAATTTCAGGAACATTACATAAAAACATCTCATAATATGTATTATTATAAGTTTTATATTATATTTGTTAAATAATAAATGAAGGAGGTGGAGGATGAAGAAAAAATAATAATGCACATTGAAAAAATCTACCTCTTATTTGGAAAACATTACTTATTTTATAAAACTATTCCTCCTTGGACGGTTTATTGACCAGAAAATGACTCTATGATAAGTGGAGGTAATAATAAGAGTGATTGGGGATGGTTTTTTACAATCTATTAGGTTTTGGAAGTGTGAATAAGAGAGGAGATTTTGTGTCCTATTAAAATTTAGGTGAGTGACATACATGTAATTTTTGAATGTAAAAAAGTGTACCCATATTTTTTCCCATGACACAAGAAAATTAAATGGGTAATTCTATTCAATATAAGATATTACACTGAAATATGTCCATCAATGGGGTTTTTACTAGTTTTGGGTCATTTCTAAAACTATCATTCTAGATTAACACCCAATTAAACCCATATTCACCTTAATCGCAGTAATTTTTTAAATTTTTACTGTTTATAAGGGTCCAAAATAATGATAAGTTTATTAGATGATATAAAATATTATGAATAAAAATATTAAATCCATTTTTTCAAATTCTATTCACAAAAAAATAAAATTTAAATTTAAAACAAAACCCACTGGTGAGATGAAAAAGTGGGTTTTTGAGAAGTGTATTTTTCAAACAAAAGATGTTTTTTTATTAACTCAATTTCAAATAATAATAATTATAGAAATATAAATTCAAATTCATTGATATATTATCTATGAATATTATTTATATAATTCCTTATTAGATAATATATTAAATATTTTAAAGGGGGTACATTATTCACTTCAAAATAGTTTTAATAAAAAACTATTGTAATATAATGGAAAATAAAAATTTAATAAAAGAAAATATAATGCTGATTAAAAGTTAATTTAGTTGAATAGATATTTATAATGAAAAAATATCTTCATTTTATAAAAATTAGGAATTTAAATAACTCAATTTTCTTACATTAAATGATTTTTTTAAATCATAATTCATCACTATTCCCTGAAAAATCAATATTTCCCAAAAAAATCACAAAATATTACAATAAGTTGATTTTTATATTACGATTTAAAAGAAGAATTTAATTTTATCAAAAACATTTTATAAAATAGCTATAAAATAATTATATATTTTATAATTAAATTTAATAGAAATAATATTTGAATAAAACATATTTTTGATGAATATAATTACTTTACTGAAAATAGATTGATTATTTATTAATAAAATATAAATAGTTTTTTATTATTTTGTAAATTTATATATAAATATTTCATAAAATATTTAATAATATTCATAAAAACCTATTTTATGGCTAGTTTATAATATTTATATTTAAAATAATATAAATTCATTGTTCACTGATGCTCAAGATTGTATGTCATGCATGCTAACAAAGACACACGTTTTATTATGTAACAAATAATATCCAAGAGATAGATTTTTTTAAAAGAAACCTATCATAATGTAATATAGGTCATGAATTCTATTCCATGATTGTTCTTGTGTTTCATATATGCTATCGAACTGAATGTTCTTGTTTTAAAATCATTGGTTCTAAAAGGTATGTTATCAAATGAAGATATATAAATTATTTATTCTCATTTATCATTCTTGTAGTTTTAATTGATATCATTCCAAACCTATAATTATTAATATATCCTTAACTATGAATATTAATGAGAATTCATAAAAATTTATAAACATATATGTGCCATTCTAATCATTTTATAAAGTCATACTAGTTAAGAAGTTTAAGTTGTTAACACGGTATTCAGAAATATATATTCATTTAAAAAGCATTCATAAAATTATTTCTATTAAACTAACATATCCCTAACATGATCATTGTCATTTAAATATCAATATACATAATTTCACAATTCATGAACCAAATTTATCATATCACATGTATCAGAAATACATCATGAGTTTGGAATAATCCACTTTAGAGGGTTGTAAAAATTACCATGTTTTTTAAAGAAAAATTATTTACCCATTTAATAACAATGAAAATGTCACAAAGGATTTAACATTAAAATATTTAATTTTCAATGGTTCATTTCATTGCTTATTCGTGTTTAACATATCATTTCTCAACCAAAAAAACACATATATCAACATCTATAGAGCTTCTGCGAGTATAAAAATCATGGGAACCTGTCCACAATACAATGATATTATCATATTGGGGAAAATTAGACTCACATTCATAGTTTAAAGTCACTTCCTAAAAAAACATTCTTGCATGGAATTATAAAATATATTCAAGGTAACCTGATATATATTGGTTCTAAAATTGAGGAACTTTTTATAGGAAATTATAGTAAACATGCTCTGGTAACAATTTTAAATTTTAGGAAAATAGGTTTTTGTGTTATTAATAATAATAAAGGTATACAATTTGGTTTATAAATAATCAGTCTACAATAGGAAAGAAAACAACGCATTCATGTCTCAATAGGGTTCTAAAAACTTGGTTGTGGCTAATTGATAATCATTTTACTCTTTCATTTGAAGTTATAAGAATAAATCCAAGGACAATAATAGTTTATTGTCAACCATATCCTGGGAAAAATTAAAGAAAATTTTATAAAATTTAAATATATATTTACATGAATTCCATAATATCCCAAAGACAAGTCATTTAATCACAAGTGAAACCAAAAACGATGGATGTACCAATATTAAGTGATTATACTATATATAGAACCACCTTAGTTGATCATTATACTATCATATATTCCATGAATCAGATCATGGGTGGCCCTAATATTCAAAGTCTTAGCCTTTATTCCCTATCCTATGACAAAAACAAAGATCACCTAGAACCATTTTCCTACCTTCATAGTTAATACTCATGGTTCCTAAAAAATTTATTTTATCTCTGAACATAATTATTTGATACCACTTTTCCACCACCACCTCTTTAAAATGGTACCAATCCATGTTTCAAAAAGGAGAAAGGGAGATAATAACCCCATATGTACCGCCTCTAGTAGGCCCCAGTTTTGAGACTAACACCAAATGGATAAAGAAGTACTCAAACATGGGATTCATTACCCTTAACAAAACAATGTGTATGATCAGGAGATATGATATCAAACAATAAAAAAATATATTACATAATAAATGGTAAAATTACCAATATCTCATCAATCATTCAATGTAATATGTATAAACAATTCACCATGTAAAACATCATGAGAATCCTATGGAAGTATGTCAACAACACAAAATCACATAAGCTAGTAATATCAATATTAATCACACAATTCCTCATGTAAACCTTAAAAATAATTTATATATAATTTTTGTGAGTATAACATGTGTAATAGTAAGATCATACCTAAAAGACATCATGATAATGTGAGAATATCATTCCAATTCCCTAGGAATAATCGACAGAATCAACAAGAACCTATTTGGTCATATAGTTCCAACCTCACCAAGGTTCGCTCACCAAATGATGCATGCATGTAAAATAAAATAATATGAAGAAAATTGATTGAAAGGGTACCCAATACCACCTTACAATTTATTTTACCCTCTTACACCCCAACATCACACATCTTGGTGATCCCATCTCTTCCATATATTCCTACCTAAGTACACATGGGAATGCACATCATTCAAATAAACCCACGTGAAACTGTCTATCCTATCCTACCTGATTACACCTAGGTCATCCAAACACATATAACATTAATACATCCAAGCCATCATGTCACATATCACATGAATAAACCTAGTATATTACATCACTCATTACCACAACCATATATCATTAATTTTACGGTATCATAAACATGAATAATATCAACTTTGTGAAATCTTCCAACCATGCATGAACCCCACTATAAAGAAAAAAATACTATAAAATCCCAACCATAAGTTCACTCAGATATTTTATCCATCATAGATTGTGTATAAGAACAACTCCTGGAAGATAGAGCAAAGAGGAGCAGGTAGCCAGTTATTTGTTCTCACCATCTAGATGTCGGGTAAAACACTAGCTAAACATTTTGTTGTCATGATAAGGTGAATAAAAGGTGTGGGTGTTTATATAAATAACAATGAAAATACAATATATTTTAATTACAGACAAGACTAAATTATGGTTTCTTAAAAATAATACCATTCCAACTCATACCATCACTACAATCCTCATAACATCAAACCCTTTCATTTACATCTATAAATACACAACACCACACATTATTTATCCAACCACAAACAACATGCCACAACCCACCATTATATTCATATTAATCCAAATTATAGGTTTTCTTATTACCTATAAATATCATTAATCCATCCCCTTCTTATCACATTTTTTCAAAACAACTAAATCTACACGTCCTATTATAATTAAAGAGATAATTAACCATTCCAACCTATTCACCATTCCTGTTCTCCATTATTATTTAATTCAATTAATCTTAGGAAGAAATCACAACAAAATAAGAACAACTAGAACCCATACTCCTAATTAAAATCACTCCCACATTACCCCCATTTCACATCAAAACTAGTTCACATCACATCAAAAACATAAATTCACAAGCACGATATATAAACCACAGAATACAACTTATAATTACAAGTTCCACCATTTCTATAATTATTATTTTTTCACTAACCCCCACATACCCATCCAATCTATTTTATAAAACATTGTCATTTTTTTCAATTAAATTAAGCCAATTAACTTACCTCTGTTTCATATTTCTTATCTAACCATTTTATTTACCAACCATTTTCACATCTATTATCACCATTCCATATTAAAAATAAACAACACCATGCCATATACAATTCAATTTTTCTAGAACTAACCATTTACATATCAATTCCATATTCTTAAATAACATATATCCACCACATTTGAAAATTTAAAACTCTTCAAAAAATAACACCCATAATTAATTCTATCATAAAAAACATCACATCAATAAACGTCGAAAGGAATGAGGAAACACAAAAATTACCTACAAACATTTTATTCTATTACCATTTTTATGTGATTTATAATTTTCATGTATGGAGTTATACATACTGTATATTAAAACAACATATTATTTGGTGTATGAAAATTTAATAAAAAACATACAACATGTAATCCTGGAGAAAAAATAACCATGTAATAAATTACATTCAATATATCACCTCCAATAATAATTTCCTCAAATAAAATGAATTATAAAAAATAATAAAACCTTTACCATATACCCATAATGTGTTAAAATCATGCTGATATAACAAATTCACACAAAAAAGAGAAATTGTTTCCCCTACATGGTGATGGTACTAGACATTAACTACATGAAAAATAATGAGGTGCGAAAGAGAGATGAAACATCATCTTCCTACATATGGCATTTTCGAAAAATGGTCGCTTATATCTAATAAAAGAGACTAAAAATTATACAATGATATGGTTTAGTCACCCATGAATATGACAGATAAGGTGGAACTCATATGAGAGAAGGAATCCCATTTTATGTATGTATAGATATGCCCATTGAATACTCCATCAATTTTTTCATATGTTATTTAACGTCAATTCTTATTGAAATAGTTTTATGTTACTTATTCACACTATTAATTATAGAAGGAAAAGGGAAAAAGTTTAAACATAAAAAACACATCAATTGAATATTTATCTCTATTAATTTATTTTAAAAGTGGTTTTGAAAATGAAATCTTTGTGTTTTAAAAAAATTATTCTACTCATACATAGAATTCATGTGTCATGTATGGGTAATGGTATTTTACCATTCTATAGATGGTTATGCTTATTTGAGATTTTCAAAAACCCATATAAACATTATATAGGAGTTATGTTACCTTATGTATATATATAAAATTTTTAGTTACCCTTTCCTAGGTGAGCCTTTACCGTTATGTGTGAAGGGGGTAGATTTATACATGATTTGAAAAGGGATTACCATTATGAAGTGCCAATTTACCATTAAATAACCCTTATAAATTTAGTGTTACCCTTACACTACTCAATATATGACCCATACATGATTCGGTACCCTTAAATGGGTAACCTTATGAAACCTTATGGATTTTAGTGTTACCATTATGTATCACATGGGAGATTAAGGATACCCTTATTAGATGTATGTCTTACCCTTGAATTTCCATTTGGAAACTAGTTCTACCCTTGAATGAGCAGGGAATAACCATTATGTAGTTCATAGGAGGATATGGTTACCTTTAAACTAGGCTAGAGACTCAACCATACCCATATGAAAGTCATGGAAACAAGGAAATACTTATATGGAGACTATGAAAAATTATCATTACCCTAACGAAACATAAATTTCACATTTAACATTAAATATTTCATTTAAAATATTTCATTTTTGATTAAACATATTTATAAATAATTAATTAAAGTGGGTTGTTATTAATTTTAATATACAGAATCACTTCAAAACCATTATAATATTTATAAAAATTATAAATTAGTTTACAAATAAATTATTAACACTTGAAATTACTTCCATAAATTCTCATATACTTTTAAAACATATGTACAGTTTACAAAAATATCCCAAAATAGCTTCCTAAATTAATTAAATTACACCTTGACAATTAGAAACCTTATAATGACGTATAAATGGATCCAAAAAATATGTATCCTAATATATCCTCTTCCAACCATTTTCTTCTAGATTTCTTCCTCCAAAGTGTCCCACATTCCATAGAGATGACCCAAGGGTGTATGGTTTACTAATTTTGGGTGTTTTTCTATGTTCTAGGCTGTGTGAGGGGTTTGGAGGTTTACCTTATTTATTTTTAAGGATATTACGTTGAATTAGACATGCTTTTGTTCTTTAGTAATTATTTCATGGGAGGTTTTACAACATACGAAAATTTATTTTTGAAAATACTTATTTCTTGGGATTTTAGAGTTATATTTTAATATCCCACAGAATTTTTGATATAATTTTATTGATTATACCATGAGTTAATGAGGATTTATATTTTTTTTTACAAAATTTAAAGAGGTTACATATTTTTAATGTTTTTTTATAATTTTTATCAGTTATCAGTCACACCATGTGGTTTGAAAATTGCATGAATGAACAATATAAATAAATCATGTGATTAAAATCGGTTGTTTGGGTTTCTAATGTAATTTCTCAATGGATTCAATAGGAATATTATTTTAAAAATTAAAATTTCATTAATGTTAAAATAGGTTATTTTTATTTTTTGATCAATGTGAAAAGTTTATAAATGGCTTTACACAATTTAGGTTTTGAAATAATTCAATATGTAGTGATATGAACACTTGATTACTTTAATAGAGGTGTACTGATTAATTCAATAAATTTACAAATAATATTTAATACAGATTTTATTTTTTAGTGAACATCAAATTTTTTTGAAATAGTTCATGAAAAGGATAATTAAATTTATATTTCAATTGGTTTGTAGAAAGAGTTTAAATAGATTCTCATTCAAAGTATCATCTTTTCAAGGAATGTGTGGCATGTTAAATGATTTTAACTAATCGCGTTGAGACCATCAATTTACCCTATGTGAATGTTATTCCATTGTATATTTTTATCACATTTCAGGATGTTGAATTTTTTTATTAATGTGGTAATTCTTATACGTGGAAATAGTTAGCGATTAACTCTTTGACAGTATAGGAGGTGAGATATGAGTAAACATTAAATTATTTATTATTATTTTTATGTGATTATGTAATTCTCGCCGTAATTTTATTCTTTTCATGAGAGTACTACTAAACTAGTCGGTATTTAAATATATTAATTCCTTCTTATATATTTTTCAATATATAGATATCATCACCTATGTAACTGGGTGGGTTAAGATAATATATTATATGCAGTTAAACGAACTAAGCTAGTGGAATGTATTGTGGAAAGAGATATTGATGTGGTCTTGAGATGTTTATCAGTATTCTATTTTAATAGACTATCAAGGAAGTGATAGGTACATTAAGGTTTTACCATGTTTCTTAATGTGATTCAAATATTGAAATATATATGTGTGTCTTAGAATGATGACTTTGACACCTAAAAAAATTAAGGCTTATATATGGTATTACATTTTCCTTAGATTTATCCCTAAATAGTTTGACTATTTAAGCACATCATTTTCCCTTTAGTCATTTTGGAATATTTGTGTTGAGAAGGTTCCTATTATAATGCGTCTATATTATAGAATTGGTTTACTTTTAAAATTTATTTTGGAAAAGTATTTGGAATGTTTATTTTATATATAATGATAATGTGGTATTGTTTTGAAAAGAATTATATTGAAAAATATTATAAGATGTTAATAATAAATAGTATGATTTTATTTTGATTTTAAATTAACACTCATCTTTTTTTTCAGAAGTATAAATGAAAATAATTTTTTGGGTATGATTGTAAAGTATGGTTTTAAAACATATTAAAAAATATTTATCCCAATGTCCTCTGACTTGGTGTGGAAAACATTATGGTTCTACAAAACTTTTTAAAATTAGTGGGATGTTATGAAATATTATTTCTTTCATGATGTTTGGTTTTATTTAACGATCATGTGATAACCATTTTAAATTTTTTATTTATATTAAAACTACTGTAAAATGAGATTATAATTAATGGTTTGACTGTGATAAAGCATTTGGTATTTCACTGAGTGTTTTAATTCTTAATCCTACATTACCATTTTAGTTTTATATCCATTATTTCTCAAAAGGCCACTCTCAGAATAAGAATTGTTTTTTGGGAAAGACAGTTCCCATGGGATCATGCATCATTTAGTGTCATATTTGGTTTTTTAACCTCGATATAAATAAAAATGTATTCCATTACTTTTTATGTTTTGGTTAATGGATGATTATAATATATTCATTGTGGATTGAGCCAAGGTTTTTTATGGAGGGTATTAGAGGGTGATATGTGGGATTTATTTAACTACTTTATTTTAGTATGATTTCAAATATTTAAATTTCATCCTTCTTATTGGTGCAGGGAACTCCAATGTATATAGTGGTCATGAAATTATTTATAATGCTACTTTTAATCCTATTTTATGGAAAAATAATTCCTAATTGTCTTCTTCCTATTCCTAGAAACTATTTCCCATTGTGTGATGATTTGGATTTCCCTTCCAATCAAGTGGAAAGTTAGGTTGAATTCCCAATGGAGAGAAGTTATGGCCCAATTCATTATAGTGTTTGTGATTGTGTGTGTTTGTATTATAATATAGTGTTATTCCCAATAGAAATAAACATAAAAATACATAAAATATAAAACATTTTTTATTTTTTCTATTTATATTGATTATAAATATTAAAAAATTTAACCATATGTTTTTCTATATGTGAATGAATGTGTTTGTTTGTGGTTGTATATGTATGAATGTATGTTCATCTACTCATATGTATGTTTATGCAGATGTATGTATACATCTATGTCTATGAATGTGTATAAATTTGTATGTATTTTCATCTATGTGTATGTATGTGTATATATTCATATTCATGTATGTGTCTTTATTAATTATGTATGAGTATGTGTACGTGTATTTGTTTGTATTCCTGTAAATTTATTTATGTGTATGTATGTGTCCAAGTATATACGTGTATGTATATTAATTTATGACTACTTATGTGTAATTTATTCATTTATAATATTTATTTGTTAATATTTATTTATTTATATTTAAAATTTGAATATGTTTTTAATTTATATAATTAAAATTATTAATTGAAATTTTAATACTTTTGTATTTAAATCCTTTTATCTTTATTATTTATTAATTTTTAATTAGAAATTTATTTAAAATGTTATATATTTGATTTTTAAAAAAAAAATCCATAGATAATTTTTTATTTATTTATTATTTTTATTCTAACTTGTACGTGTAATATTATTTCTTAATTGTTTAATATTTTTTAATATTTATTCAAATATAATTATAAAAATAAAAATATTTTTATAATTTTATAATTTATTGATTTACTATTTTTATAATCTATTATTTTTTTGTTTTCTGTAAATTGTTATGTATTAATATTTAAAAAATTTATATTTTGATTAATTTATAATATGATTTCTAACTCTTTTTGATTTTTAATAAAACTTTGTTTAAATTGTCATAAAATTAATATGTATTCATTATTAATTAGTAATTTATTATAAATCATTTTTTTAATTTTATTTATAAGTCTATATATTTTATTTCAATTTTATCCATTTTTAATATTTCAGTAATTTATTAAATTAAATTTTTTTTAAATTACTTAATATTTTGAAAAATCATAATTTTTAATTATTAAATTTTATTCATATTTATTTATTTATTCATTTTATAATTTATTATAATCTTCCAATTTTATTTTCATTTTTATTTTTCATTAGTATTTATCTACGCTGAGGTTACCAGTGATTAATGAATACATTACGAGAGATAATATTAAAACTAATTAATATTAGAATTTATAAGCTCTAAGTTGTGTTGTGATAAATCAATAAATTGACACAGTTTTAATGAAATTTTCATTTTAGTGCTGATAATGGTATAATATAATAATGTTTTTTACTAGCACTAAAAACCCCTTTCCATTCAATTAATAAACTCTAACATAGGTCCCCCCCTCCCTTTTCAATTAAATCACTCAGAGAAGCTGAAGTATATTGCCTCTATAAAATATGATAGAAGAATCAACCCTCAATTGATTTTATGGTTGAAAACCATTACTTATTTTTAATTTATGTTGTATAATTTTCTTATTTTTTTGGTTGTTCACCCCTTCTTCTCAATGACCACAGACATTATTTATTAAAGATAAATAATTCATTCTTCAATGAGTTGGGTAATTTTTTACCTTTCAGAGTGGACATCGTTCCCTAGTGTTAATACCATACCATGTTCCATTTCTATCTTTCTTACCAATTTGTTCTAATGGAATCTAATTTTTTGGTTTCAATTTATTGGGGTTATAATCCTTTATCTCTAAAGGATTCACTCAAAGGATTCCTATTGGTTTTGAGTTGTGTCATTTTATCAATTAATACCTTCTTTTAGTCTAAAACATTTCCCCATATCCCAACATTGTTTTTATAAAACACATTAATGACTTGGGTATATGATGGTAGAGTTGTTGGAGGTGGATTCTAATTATATAAATTTTTATCATTTTTGTGTTTCTTGGTGGCCTTTTTAAATTTTTGTGTCTATGTATTTTTTCCACCACATATCATGTTTCCTAATCTACCGTGAAAAAATCCATCTTAATCTTGACTGGTAGGGTCATGGTAGTTTTATAATTGTGTATAAGAAATTTTGGTATTATTGTCCATGTTTTTTTGGGTCTCAATTTGGTTTGAGATTATAAAATTCCATGCTTCTTAAAAATATAATTTTATAATAAATTGTCTAGTTAAATTGTCCTAAATTTATAAATGTAACTATAAGAATATCTGTGATTACATAGTATCAAGATTTACAAGAACAATGCTAAAAATATGTAATTTATTCTGATATATTATTTTATTATGAAATCTTATTTTATAACATAATATTTATCTAGTTCTATAAATTCATAAGTGTATTCTACACATTTATAGAAACTAGTATTTAATTATTTAATTTAATAAATCAATTTTTAAAAATAAAATTATATATGTATTGTGACATCATGGTATAAAAAATTATGTTCTAATATAATTTATACTCATATAATTATTAATCTCTATATGTCATTATAATTTACTAATAAAATAAAAGAATTTATCTAATTTATTAACTATATGTGTATATATTTAATGAATTTTCTATAAGGAAGCAAACTTAATTACTTCTATTTTTTATTTATTTATTAAATTTGAGTTTTATTAAATAAAATTTGATAACTATGATTTTAAAAAATTAATAGATTCCAATAGTATGACAGAATAATATGAGGATGTTGTTAAATAGTTTGTCATGTTTTCAAAAGAGTGTATATAACTCTTCTAATTTTTTTTTCCATGATATATCTGTTTTTATTCAAGATAAAAAACCTAAACGTTTTTCAAAAACACTTGAGGTATCATAGAATATGTCAATGATTTAATTGTAGGACAAAACCATGTCTTTTATGTGAATATATCTTTTAACATGAATAAAAATGTAGTTTATAGATTATCTGACATGATTATGAGTGAGAATGATGATAAAGACTATATTAATGATATGATTATAAGAATTAATGATGATGATTATGATAATTTTATGGATATTTTCGTTATATTATATGATAAAACATCGGATTTTACAATGGTATTTGGGATGTAAATGAGATTTTTAATGACACTATTGTATTATTGTTGTACTAAATATATATCATTGAAATCAATATTGAATATATGTAATTTAAAGAATAAAAATTGATGAAGTGATAATAGTTGTACATAACTACTTTCTCTCCGGAATGTTATTCTACTGAATGATAATGAGATAATTCCATCAACTTATGATACTTAATTTATTTTATGTTAAATTGGTATGGTTTATAAAAGAATATATGATATACCAAAAGATAGTATATTTCCTTCAATGGACCATGGATCACTTAAGAAATGAAATTAGTGTGGTGTGTCTTGATACAAGAAAGATGAATCATGTCTTTCGAATGTTTAATGGAACCATCCAATCAGTCTAAGGATTATTCACCTATATAAATGTGAAGATCGTATAAGGTAATTTATGTGATACGTTGATACAAGAATTAACAATGTCAAATTTCATAAACCAAAAAACATTCATCGGTGGATGAGAATTGATCGTGAGTATCCTAAACATAGAAATGAGTTGGAAAAACTCTTTCTTGAACAAATATAAAGATTGAATGTATCATTTCAGTGTAAAACATAACAACCAAAACACATTGATAAATATGTAGGGAAATTATAACTTTCCATCATGGATATATATGAATACCAAAAAAATTATGTTGTCTCCATTTATATATATGGAAAAATACCATGTAATGATATTGTTTCTTTTTATCCATTAATTACATATTTAAAATTAATATGTGATCCAAGTGTAATGGTCGGTGATGTTTATGAAATTGAATATTTCACATTAAGATTCATGATTTACAGGATGATCAATAACATTCTATATTATCAAATATTCTCAAGATACGACATTAATAGAATTTCATGGTGACCTATTATTGAAAATGGTATATAATCAATTTGGTTGAATCATTCAAGAATAACGTGCTTTTGGAAATCAACAATTTTTATAATAAAGACATAAATACATATCTTTGAAAACATAATTTTATGAGAATTTTGAAGGTGACACAACACCATTTCAAAGAATTTGAAATTAATAGTATCTGACTGAAAAGGATTGTGTAAATGTTTTTTGTGAACCATTTTTAAAAAACATACATATAATGATTAGAAAAATAAATCAGTCTTTTATAAATTTCTGTACTATAATTTGTTTTTCATCATACATATTAACGATGAAATAAATGTATAAAACTTTATATGGTAGTGTCATTGAAATATTACTACATAAATCTATAAATATATATTATGACTTTAATTATAGATTAGACATGTTTAATAAGGGGATAAAATAAGAGTTGGCTCATTGAAGGCTGAAAGGTGGAATTTTCTTCTTCCATTAGATTACACTATTTCCATGAAATAGGTATATTAGTTTTCCATCATCTTGAATTATGTAAATTTTCAATCATGGTATTAATAAGATATAAAGAATATCATATCCCTGACCAAATTGACATTAAAGGATCTAAATTCACATAAGAAAAATTATTTGATTCAAGATTTAAGGCTTGTATGTTTTTGTTTATTTATAACTAATTTTTTCACATATTAAGTAGTATTTATTTATTTTCCATTTTTATATTTATTAAATTTATTAACTTACAACTTTTTCCAACTAAGGAAATGGAATTTTTTTCATATTAAGTGAATTGAAGATGTTCTCCTCACCATCATTTTTATAGAATGGTTCTAATGATGTTTTATTTTCCTAGAAATGTCTATATTTTTAATTCTCTATGTTATAAATTGATGCATCCCATTGAAGGGTATATAGATTTTTTTAATGTGTAAGTAAAAAATCAATATTTCTTTAATGGTTGTGTTATAGAGAAAAATATTTTTGACAATGTTATTTAATTTTTTATGAAAAAACTATATGATGTGGATATAATTGGTATCCTAAAATTTAATCACATTGGGATATATGTGGGTGAAAGAATTATTAGAAGAGATATAATTTCAATTACCATTGCATTGTGGGAGTAATCTCCCCACACATTACATAACAGTTTAGTGGATTGTCTATATGTTGAGACCAAAAAATAGTCATTATTCATTCTAATCCATTTATTATTGAAATATGGGTATCAAATAAATATAATTAATTATTTACCTTATGTTTTTAAGAATATGTATTTAAGGAGTCATCTAAAAATAAAAATTCAATTTTAAAATCACATTGATTGATTTCTAGGTGACCAGGTGTTAAAGTATTGTCTTATATTCATTATGCAATTTAAAACAATACTTTCTTAAAAAAGGAACACACTGAATACTATAGTATACCGAATAATAGAGTAACATTTTTTCTTAAATTTATGCATATATCTATAATAATGTATGTAAAATTGATTTATGAAAATCTGTCATGCAATTACATCATCGAAAAAATGGGAGTTTGAATATATAATGTTAAAAATTATACATTTCAGTAAAAATGGGTTGATTATAGGATTATATTTTGAATCAATGAACTAGGAATTCTAAATATGGATTTTAGTAATTAAAGGTATAATGATGAAGATTAATAATGTAATCAAAGTATGTAAAATTATTTTATATCTCGAATCCTAAAAACACAATGTTATCATATTTTTTATCGAGTAAATCCTTTTAAAATATTAATGTCAATTAAATTGTGGATGTGATTTTTATTGGTATATCACAATCATTTCATACTGTTTCTGATATAGTGGGAGTAATGTATGTCAAATGGAAACATAAATATGGTATTTGGAAGCTCTCTATTGGTGCCAAATACCATCAATAATTAACGAAAATATGAGTGTTCAATGAATAGTTTAATGTTATTTTTAATATATAAGGTGTCTCCTAAAATTATTAAATATTGAATAGAGGATTTAAATATTCAAAAATAAATGTTTAACTAGTACTTATAATAATTACAACCACATATGATGATGCTAAAAATATTGGGGAAGAACATATTGATAATGTTGAAACAAATGAAATGTTAGATAGTGAGAAACATGTGGATGAAAAAATACAGGTTCTTCATAGGGTGAATGTCATAAGAAATTATTAATCTCATATTTAAAGGAATAAAAACCAAGGTTGTATAAAATGCATTATTCCAACATATTTTACTCCAACTAATTCAATTTAAAAAAAAAACATTTTGGTAACCACTCAAATATAAATGTTTATTGATGTTTTTTCATGAAACATTTTAGTTTATATTTTAAATACAATAGTTTAGGAAGTCATTAGGGTAACATTATGATATAATTTCTCTATTTTACTAAAAAAATAATGAAATTTTTATTTTCTATTCATTATCACATGTAGAATATATTTATATTAAATCAACATTTAAATGAATTTATATTAATGATCATTTTAATGTCTCGTTAATCCTTTCATACAATTATTATAAACCATAATCTTAGTGATGTTGTACAGAATATAAACCCTTAACTACCACATTTATATGGACACATGATAAAATAAGAAATATTGAATGCATTCATTATTCATCATAAAGAGGCATAATTTAAGGTATATTTTTTTTCGTAATATGGTCAATGGCATTATTTCTATTATTCACATTTATTAAGAATTTTTATTTTATGAATCATTATATGTCGGGTGAAAATAACTATCACACATCAAAACAATCATACCCAAACTATAAATCTAGTATATGGTATACATCAATTTAAAAAAAAATTATACATTATTATTATATAGTAATATTATTATGTGATATGAAACAACAAAATAATAATGTTTCTCTTTTTATATCGATTGATGAGTAGGGGTACAAAAACACTTCCATCGTGTTTCATGTGTTATGGTTAGAGGTTTGTGTAAATAAAGTGTTGAAACTAATTGATGAAGACACGAAATTGTGAAAGAATATTGTATATGTTTGGGAAAAAATTTCCAATTTATATAAATATTATATAATAATGAATTTTTTTTTTCATATATTTTTTATAGTTTTTACATCAGAAACATCATTTTATATAAAATATAAATGTAATCATTCAATGTCCTTGATGTATCCAGAATAATATGGCTATATAAATTGTTTATGTTTTGGATTATCACCATGAGTATATATTCATAATTTAATGATATAGTGTTGGAGAAATGACAGAATTAAATATATGGAGTCACAAATATATTCTCTAAATGAGAATGTTTGTTAGAAGTTTTATTTGATAGAAAAATTAATGAAAGGTGTATACAAGAAGAAAAAACACAACAACAACCGTAACATGAAGAGACACCCCCACGTTGAGGCTAGAAATTCCCCTGCAATTACTACAACAGATAATGTAAATGTTTTTTTCAAAAAAAATCCTTATAAAATTGATACAAAAAACAAGATATCCCTTACTTATAATAAGATTCTTATGGTAAAATTTATAATGGTTTACATTTATTAACACACACACATTAAAATATGGATTCTTACGAAAGTGGTAAAGGATCCCAATAATCATGGAATAAACCTTGTTTCAAAAACTTGTGGGTATAAATTTTTTAGGAACTATATTAGAACTAAAAAAAATTGTATCATTTCATGAAGAATGGAAACGTACTATTGTAGTGGTACTATTCATCAATATTAGGATTCTGAGATATGAAATTGGACTCCATATCGCTATATCTTAAAATTATTATTAAAGGGATGACTAACAATAATGGATCAGCATTAGGATAATGGATCATAGTAATGGAAGTCCTTGGGAAGAGATTAAAAAATTAAATAATTAGTGAAAACTAACTACATTGTGAGATGGGGAGTCAGGTGGAAAACATTTAAGAGGTGATGGGGAGCGGTAATGTTATTGTAGTTAGTTTAATGAATACATACACACCTCTATGTCTTTAGTTAAATGATCCATGTAATGTTGAACTCTAGTTAATGTTAGGGTTTCCTCTAAAAACTAGTTAAAATTGGATTATTTGACAAGTAAAAATTCAATGGACTTTATGCTAGAGAACTCCCACTCAATGTTTTTTGTGAGGGGTATAGTTTATAATATCAATGGATAAATTCTATATAATAAATAAAATTATAATTATCATGTGAGATTGGGGACTCATGTATCCCCCACGATAACGACTAAGCTACATATTTCACATGATGATATGGTTGATCATATAGTCAACCTTTATACTTGAACATTCATTACAATGACATTTAATCATGTAAGGATATATGAAGATAAAAAGGTATATTATTTCCAATTATATTTCAATAAAAAACTATTATAATTAATGATAAATTATAGGAAATGGGGAATGACACTATAAATGGAGAAACACATGGAGAAATGGATTGTTGAATCGAAACATTCTACATTATTAACAAGTATATTGAATGAAATTTTGAGAGTACCTTTACCCTTGAAATTCAACATCTTCATTTTATAATGTTTCAAATTAATGAAGACATAATGTTAACATATTATCATATAACCTATATTTAATTCTAATTACATATGTATGGATTGGACCTTCTAGACAAGAATGTCCCAGAGAGAATAAGTGAAATGTTAATTCAAGAATAAATGGGATTCCTTATTACGAATGTTTAAATGAGGTATATTTTTATATTTGATTTTTATTTTAATTGATCTACTATAATAATTATAGTTATATAATATTTTTTCTATTTCGTGGAGATATACAAATAAAATGTTAAGGGAAACCCAATACTATTAATAATTTAGACTTGTTAAACCTTAGACCACTTCTATATACAACGATACATTATAAGTAAATGAAATATCATCATGAACATTGCAAGTCTATCATTTTTTAAAAGAAACTATCATGTGATGAGATCTTATTCTTACCCATAATATAAGTGTAAAATTATATAATACTATAATATAAAATATATTTTCATTTCCTTCATTTAAAATTAGTTTTGGTTTTTGAGGATGTATTGTATTTTTATTTAAATTAATTATGATAGTTTAGATATTACTCTATTTGGATCCAAATAATGGGATTCGAACAAATTATCCACATATGATTGCCAAAAAAATTATAATATAGTGAACTAATTGTTTTCAAATAAACAAGAATGTATTTAGTTTATATTAATTTTTAATGGAAATTTTTTTTCCATGATGGTATTAAATATTGAAAAAATCATGGTATAAGCATGTTATATAAGGGAAAGAAGCTAAAAAATTTATATAAATTCTCTATTACTAATATATAGAAAATAAATGTTCACTATAAAAAACATATATCAATAAAAATTAATTAAATTTTTTAATTTGTTCATAGTGTTCAATAAAAATTAAATATGATGATTTTTATTATTATGTTTTTAAATTTGTGAAATATTTTGTATTCTATCAACAAACTAGCATCCCCACGGTGTTATTTCTCTTAATAATATATGTGTCATTTAAAATTTTTAATAATCATTTATTTATATTTTTCTAGTAACATATGGTTTATTGATAATCTATCTATTTAAAATGGGAGAAATTTTTTTTATAAATTATAAAAGAAAATATAAAGTGTCAGAATGTTTTTAGAAATCATGAATAGGAAATTTCTTATCATGATTATAGGTTTTTACTTTATAGAGTTAATGATGAGTTGTTTTATTGACATATTATTCATTAGTATGTCCATTGAGTAAATTTTGAAATATATATTCATTTTCTAAAAAACATTTATAGTCCATGTCCAATCATATTGTTACTATGAAGTTCACAAAGTCTCCTATATAGATTTCAAGGACCTTATTAGAGACTAAAATAATGTCCCCTTCATTATGTCACTTCAGGTTAACTCTATTAGTTTGTAATGATGAAATAATAACTAATAGAGTTAAAATATTGTTATAATGTACTGGTCAAATGATTTTAGCCATCAATAAGGACAGTGGATACCATATGAAGTCCTTTTGTAATATACATTGGTAAAAACCATAGATAAAAATCAATTCTTTATGAGGACTTTAATAAAATTGATGCACTCAGGTAATGTTTGTTATCTCCAAAGAGTATTTTATAGTTTACATGATTTATTTTGGTTTAGTAGTGATGTAAATCATTCCTTTTATATCTAAGATCTTAATACAATGGTAGTGTGAGTTATTATTTTCTAATATAAACTCATATAATTAATGTGACCACATCAGGTTATTTTTTCATGAAATTCCCAATTGTATAAATTTATGCCTACTCCATTTGGCATAAATTTATAAATATATTCCTCCATTTTTGAGTGTCTAAACGAAAGAATATGTGATCAAATATTTTTATAATTTTTGAGAAGGATCAATATATGATTTGTTATGTGTATGAATCAACATAAGTTTAATTTAAAAATGGTTCTCTAGGTATAATTCATAGTGCGTGTTTCTTATTTAAAAGTGAAATTTTTGTTCATCACATGTATAACACATTAAAATTCATGATAAAAGCTGTTAGAAAATTTATACGTTCATATAATAGTTTAAAAATAATTTTTTACATATAAGAAACAAACTCACATCAATTCAACACATGGTGCATCTTGTATGACTCAAAGTGAATACTTTTATGTCAAAAAATTTATCAGTCACTCAAAATTTAGAAAACACAATCTAATGTTATTGATACACTATAAAAAATATTCATTGTTCATTTGGGACATATAGGAATCCCCCTAACCAGAATTCAACATACAGTGTAAAAGGTGTGATTGAAAGAATTTTTTTTATTCAAAATTGTTATTTTAGTCTAAATCATTCTTTATATAATAAATACACATAAAACACATTTTTTTATATACATTTTGAAAATTATCATTGATTAATTATTAATGAGTTATAATTCAACATGCATCAACCCAACTAAAAGGGTGGTCATAATGAATTATATGTTATGTTTTCATTTAAAAGATTCATTTTAGTTAACAACACCAACCACATACTCAAAATAGGTCAAATATACCAATATGATATTTTTAACTTCATAAAATTATCCATAAATTTTTTGAAACTTATAGGAATCAAACAGTTCATCAATCTAATAGGTGGTGAGCCTAGTATGTCCAAATGTTTTATCTTTATTGGAATTTAATATTCCAGTTCAATATAGGCCTCAGATACTCAACAATGATAACCAACCTTGGGTTGTCTTAATGTTTTCATATAATAAAAAATAGTTGTGCTTCTTATGAATCAACATCAAATCAATTGGACACATATTGTGGTCAGTATGACTCAATGTGCAAGGATTTAGTATAAAAAACATTTTGGTTCAAAAACAGATTTATTCAAGGAAAATGAAGAAAATAAACTCATACTTTGTCAATAATTTTGTGAAAATACAAATTATTCAACAAATATGTGTAGGCCTTAACCACATGTTAATCTTACACACATTTTAGCTGATAAGTCTTAATATGTGATTTCATCAAGTGAAATGTGACATTTTAGTTCAAAATATGCATCACGCACTAAAAGAGAGAAAGAACACTCCTATTTCACTGATGATTTATGAAAATTATCCACATAACATTTTTATGTGTTATAGTTAACTGCATGAAAATTCTATATATGGTGTGGATGGTATGAATGAATGCCCATGTTTTGAGTTTTTATTCGACAATTGACTTCAAAATATGTGTCACTAAATCACTTCTGAGGAAACACTCTCTTATTTTCATGATAGATTTTTAAATGATTAATATGTCATTATTTATGTGTAGAAATCATCCTCTATTCAATATAGAACATAGTATGTCTTGTATGACCAAAAGTTCATGTTTTCATTTAAAATTGAAATTTTAGTTCAAAATGAGCATCATATACTCAAAAATAAGAAACCAAACATGGTGAATATTGATATATTAGGAATATGATACATGAATCAATTGTGATTTATGGGAATTACATACACATAATTCCAATATATTATGTGGCCATTATAATGTAAAGTGAATGTTTTCAAGTAAAAATCACATTTTAGTTAATAATTCATGTAACACACTCAAAACCAATCAAAAATTCTATTGTAATACTGATAACTTATGAACAAAATTTTTTAGTAATATTTGATGTGGAATAATAATTCAGATATATGTCTGATTTAGAGTGTTACTGGATAGAGTTAATTTTTTGTTTTTATTTAAAATTGATATTTTTTATCAAAACATGAACTTCTAATGGACGGTCCTGAGTTGAACTTACATTTTATCCGACTCATTCACTACATTGAATGAAGGGAGTCACAAATCACCATGGGATTAAATGTATTTATTGAGTATCTATAACATACCATTTGGAATGGTTTCACTATATAAGAACACATAACCTCATCAAGTATTCCACCTTGAAATTCTCCATGACCTGTCATGACCAAGGATTTCCACCATTCAAAATGAATTGAAAAAATTATAAGATTAATAAATGATTATATTAACTAACATATTTTATATTAATATAACTCTGGTATGATATCAAACATGAAGAATTTTATTGAGAAAGACATATACACAATCAAAATAAACAAAAGGAGGGGTCAAATCATACACATCTTCTAGAAGAATATCCTAAAATAAAATTGAAATCATATCCCAAAATATAACAACCATCTCCTCTTAATCCCAAATCACTCACCATGTACTAATACAATCCATCGACAATTCAACCAGATCATAACTCTTGCAATTTCCTCACCTGGGAACCTATGAAAAATCATAAATGTTTCTCACACTGAATTGAGTAAACATTGTGAAAACAAAATAAGAATAATTTTATTTCAAAAATGTGTTTGTGTTATCACCTTTTCAAAATCCATTCCATTAATACTAGTTTGAACCATAACTGTATAAATTATTTTTCAGATGATCTTTAGATAAATCCAAATATTATATCATTATTTCCATTATAAAACATGTATCATAATAGAATAAGAAATGATAGATCATGAAAATTCTTAAATAAGTAGTATTTAGAATACATGAATATATTATCCTTTATAAATACCATGAAAACATGATAAATGAGACTAAATATTTCAAAAAATCCTCTCAATCATCCTTATTATAAAAAATTTACTCTAACTTTTAAAATATAGATTAAAAATAATTTTATAATATAATTTAAAAGTGGCCTAAAACCATAACCATAACTACAGATAATAAAAAAAGATCCAAAATAAATAAAACCTTATAAAAAATAGTAGATTAATGGATCCATGAACAATAAGAAGGTTGTTGATACAAACAAATAATACATACCAGGATCCCAAAAGTCATCTAAAAAATGATATAAGATTCAGGAGAAGAACACCATGAACAAACTAGAATTTCGATTGAATAGGATAATTAGAAAAAATATATCTATGGGACCCTAGTCAGACTCGGATGACACTATTCAATAACCCTCTACGTCACTAAGAAAAAACAACCTCTAGGAGGGATCAAATCCCCAAGAAAATGAACTAGTAAGTTCCACTATAGTATTATAACATAAATCATGATATTATATTAGGTACATGAGGATCCCATTAAAATGATAAATCGATGTTACAAACCAATATTACAGAACTCATAAATTTATCACAATAAAAAATATTAATAAATATAATCTCACCTCCTACACCTTGTAAAAAAACATTAACATTTCACATCCATGTATAAGCATCAGCAACATATAAAATGACATACCAATATACACAGGGAGTCCTAATACATCACTGTCAAAACAACACAATGTGATTAACTGTGGGTCCAACTATCTTGAGAATTCTTCTTAAAAGCATATAATAGTCCTTTAAAATAATCCTGGATTGTCAAAACATATTACAGACATTTTAATACCATGTAAATGAGCCTCATAGTAATTTTCCAAAACATATGATTTTTTTTTAAAAGAAATGAAATAAAATTAATCCAAATTATATGAAGTATCCATATCTATAAAAAATTTATGGAAACCATACTAAATTCAAATATTTCCTTAATTTATCAAAAAAATATTTTAAAAACATCAAACATTAAATGATATATAATATTGAAAAATCATAAAAAACATCTACCTTAAATTGGATATAACTATTCTAAAACCATTTTTACACATATCACCTACAATGGTGCAAAATAATGATTTTATGAATTCGTGGAACATTAAATTGAATGTATTATGGTTTGAGGATGTTCAGAGGAGACTATATGAGATTTTTTGGAGTTGTAGCTGCAACATGCCTTTTACGTTGTTATCATTGGGTTTTCAACATAACTGTGTGTTTTAATGCTTGTTTTATTTGAGGTTTGTGGATTTTGTGTAGTAAGGGCATACCATGTGAAATGGTTTTATTCCCTAAATCTTAGTTTATGGTGAAAATTGAATCAATCCCAAGGCTATATGTTTTTTATCCGGTCGAATGTTTTTTGGTAGAAAACAATTTTTACAATATAATACTAAAAATTACATTATCAAAATGTAATATATGAACATTGTTACGTAAAATTCAACATATTTATATAATGATCAGCCAAGGACTTGTCCTCACATTTGTTGGATGTACCCTATGAAATTTTGTGAGACTATTCAGTTCATGTTCAATTAACATGATCCATGAATTTTGGTGGGTGTTCATTAGTGACCAGTGGTTAGTTACTTCATATTAATCACTATATTTTTCTATTTTCAATTTTCTAGGGGTTATTTTGTGGAGATGAGGATTTCTAATGGGGTTTTTTATGGAATATTTTTTATTATTTCTTGATTTGGTACAAAATGATATGTGGTTTCCTGGTTCTGTTGTGATTTTTGGTCTATTTCTTCTTCATCCGACAGTGTAAAGTGAGATAAAAAATCATTCATTGAGGTTTTAGATGCACATTCTCAATATTTTAATTGATCTATGATAGATATACAAGGATATGATGCCCATTAGGGAAATAGAAAGGGTTGGGATAAAATGATAAATAATTATAATTAATTAAATAGATGGGTATGGTGTGTTTTTGAATACTTTACTTCCTTGATTTATGGTGCTGGAGATTTTATGAATTCTTATTTCCGAATTAGAAAAAAATTGTTGTTTGGAGACCTTTTTTAATATATTTTATATGCTAGGATACCCTTGGTATGCAGTTGTGTTATCTCAAACTTAATAAAATATAAATATAATACATATGGCTAATAATTTTGTTTTCGGGGAAAATTTCTCAGGGACTGCTCTCAGAATTTGGCCTCAACTTATCTTGCCTCTCGTTAGGGTATCATGCTCTCCTTGGAGGTGATGGTCTTTTCCTCTTAATTTGGTTGATTCTTTTTCCCCATTTCCAGGGCTGTTTCAATCAGTCCTCTGTTTAAGCTCCAAAAACACCTACCTCATGTTCAGCTATCATATCTGCATTGATATGTCCTTTTTTGTTTTCTTTATCTTTATTCTCCCCAGGTTCTTCTAATTCTGGTTATGTGGTGGTACCTTCCAATTTCTCTTCCACCCCTACTCTATTGATCTGACCTGACACACACAACCCCATCTTTACTAGGTTTGTTGATCCCTCAGATGGGTTTGGGATTGTGGTGGTGGGTTTAGGGGTAATGTGGGGTTCTTTTTTCCTCCAGTTCTTGTCCTTGGTTTCCCTCGATCCATTTGGGGATTATTTTTAGGTTTTCAATCTTCTTTCCATTTTATGGATTCATTTCAGCCTTCTTTTTTTCTTCTTTTTATGATTTTCTTTCTATGGTTGGTTTCATGTTCGATTATTTTTCTTCTTCATAGATGGCGGTTTGTGTGGATTATTTATGGATATGGTTTTTTGGTCTGCTCGAGTGGATTTTGGTTAGAGGATCATTCCCACTATAATCTCAGGCTACTTTAACACTTCCCTGGACTTGAGTAACATTTCTCCCCTCCAGGTCGGTCGTGAGTAGATGTTCCTCAGAGCATTGGGTGATGGTGTTTGGGTAATCCCTGATTCTCTGTGTTTTGAGCCCCTATATCGTATTTTCAGTGGATGTAAAGTGCAGAAAGTGGATATTGTCATGGTTGATGGGTTTTTGGTCACTCTAGTTACCTGCTCTGATGAGGATAGGGTAAAATAAGTGAGAGTTATTTTGTTTCTCTAGGATGATGGGTCACTATGTGTATGTTAGACTCATTATCAACTTTGGCAATGATAAGGTGGTGATTTTATTGTTGTTTCGTTATCAAACTATTGATGAAGATGGTGAAAAGATTTATGGGGATGATTGTTTTGGGTATTAGGCGTACTAGATGTGTGATAATGGTGGGCGACTTGATAGGCTGTTGCAGGTTCTCGTGGATTGGGGTCTCCTCATGTAATGTAGTTGTTTTGAATTTTATGTTTCCATTATTGAATCATTGAATTCAGATCCCTCATTTAGTGTATGGTTTTTTTGTTATGGTTGTGTTCTAGTTACCGCTCACCCATAAAGTTGTTATTCAGAAAATAAAAAAATGAATTTTTTAGTGTAATAAATTGGGATCCCATGGAAATGTGATTTGAGTAATAATAACAATGAAAATAAATATGTAACTAAATAAATGACTATAAAAACATTTTCAAAGTTTTTGTGTGGTGTTGTTTTGTGTGCTTATGATTATTGTTTATCCCGATATGGTTTGGGATATTATGTTTTTAAGGTGGTGTCTAGATGGGTTATTTATTGGGTGGGGGATGATGTGATGTGGTTGGTTGGAATGGATGTATATGGGATGTTTTGTGATGGTGATGATTTGTAGTGGTGTTGTTCCATGTGGAGGGATTTTGAGATTTGGTTATAGTTTTCCATGTGGTGCAGATTGGTTTTAGAATATTTTGGTGATTCTATGCTATTATTGTGTGTTGATTTTTTTGTGAGATATGGTTGGTATGTGTGATGTCTGGTTGTTGTGGGGAGATGGAGTGTTGTATTTGTGGTTTATGTGAGATGGGTTAGTTTGTGTGTTCTGTAGTCATGTTATTTTCTTACTTATCCATGGAATAAATGTAAATGAATTTTTAGGGAAATAAACGAATTTGATGAAATTATTTTTTGGTAACTTGTTATGTGAATTGAATTGATGAATGAGATTTATAAATGTGTACGAAATGGATTTGTATTGAATTAACGATGAAAATATTTATATCAGTAAAATGATGAAACAAGTAATTGAAAGAGGTATTGTGGGTTAATTGGAATAGAGATGATGTGGTTTGTTGCATATAATGGTGGAAATGGATGGGAAAATTGATGTGTTGTGCGGTAGTGGTGATGTTGTGTGAGCTATTTAGTTTTTGGGAACCCATAGGATGGGTGTTTTGGGTAATCTGTATATTATGTATGTTTATGATATATCTTTATGCACCTCACTCAACATGGATAAACATACCAATTCTCATATCTTCTGGGTTCCATGTGTTTTTTCCCAAGATATATGGTGGTGGAGTTATGGACAGTTGGATACCCCCCAATCTGAACTCTTCCTTCATTAGTTATCTCCACCTTGTCTTCAGGTGAGGTGTAATGTTAGTGCTCAATTATCTTTAAGTGATATGTGATGCGCTAATGTGGGATTGGATTATACTTGTGGTGGGGGTCATACATAGTAAGAGGAGGGAAGAAGGTTTATTTCCTTCACATTTATGATATCCTATTACTATAGTTATGTGATGTGATAGCCCAAGTTTCTTATGGTGAGGTGTGATGTTTGGGCCAATGTTTCTTTTGCTGAGATGTGGCATGATGTGATGGGTGAGGTTTCTTTAGGTGGGAATGTGATGTTATGTCGTGGACTAAGTGTCTATGGGTGGGATGTTATTGATGTGAAATGATATGTATGCAAGGAATGGGAGTAAAAAATGTTCAACATTAGGGAGCGATACTATTAAATTAGTGAGGAAGTAGTAGTGAAGACCCATGCTTCATTATGATAATTATGATATATTACTATATTAGATGCATTATATAGTGACTCTGCCTTGTTCAGAATGGAATTGGTTAGATGACCTTTATATGTTCTTGTTAGTTCTTATGTTTTCTCTCTGGTGTGTTAACATTCTATTTTAACAAGTGCAAATGATACCTTGGTTTTTTCCACACAAAGTATACCTTTTATACTAATCCCATGTATATATACAATTTCTAAGGTATCTAGATTGACCATTAGGACTGATCTAGGCATTACTATCTTAGGATTTAGAGGTTTTTGTGTCTCTACCATACTTTTTTATGGTATATATTAGATATTTTTATATGTATCATTTTAAATTATTCATTCATTTTTGGTTTTTTAGGTTTAACATTATCATTATCTATTATTTTTGTTTTTTGGTTGTCTAATGTATCTCCAAATACAGTTTTATTATAGGGGTAATTAATACGATACTGTGAGATTTTTTCCATTGGTTTTAATCACTAGAACAAGACCTATTGAATGTGGGAATTGGGGATTCATTATCTCTCTTCCCTTATTATAGTTTCATTGATGATAGGGGTTTTTATTGAGTTGTTTGAGTGGTTTTAGTTGAAGGATTGATTGATTTTTTGAGATAGGAACTATAAGGATTTTAAGGGCTGGTAGGGAAGTAGAGCCAAGGGATCTTCGTTTATGGAGTAGGTCAAGGATACTAGTTATAACAATAGAATATAGGGATTCCTATGATCCAGTGCACTGAATTTGAGCTTATTTATTATCTATGTGAGGTGAAACTGATTGAATGTTAGAGACAAAAGAGATAATATTACATCATAAATGATTTTTTCAATAATCGAATTTCATTTTCATGGGAAAATAAAATGAAAAAATTAATTTTATTAGATAAAATTCAATGACCTCAGGCTTTTTATATTCTCCTTTATATCTAGTAATGACTTATGTTTATCATTCATGAGAAGCTCAGGTAATTCACGTTCAGAAATATGATCTGGTTGATCATTAGACGGTCTTCCCAACATAAGATAATGTGGCATGCTAGTGGGACATACACGTTTTCTAATATAAAATTTTGGGAATGTAAGGGGGAGAATCTCTGATCTAGATACAGAGAAATAGTTAGATGATCATGGGATTTCATTTGTTCTGATTTGAATGTGATATGAGTTTTGGTTGGTGTTTACTATCTGTCATATGTATAGAGTTCTGTGAAAATATTGAAACTATTTCTCTATGAAAAAAACGAGGAATATGTGTTATGGAATGGCCTTCAATGGGAGTTCTGAGAAGGGTATGTCTCATCAGTGTTGAAGAGAGCCAATAGATATGATCTTATCTCAATTTATGAGGGTATCATGAGTGTGCAAGATCATGGGATTAGATTAATGGAGCTCATAAACTTTTCTCTATATTTTTTTCTAGATGAGGAGTCTAATGTGCAATGTCATTAGGAGGCACATTACCCAGTAATCATGTATGTGTTCACCCCATTCATGATTCCTACATTTCTAAAAGTGTCAAAATATGATGTTTTCATGATGACGTTTTATCTCAAAGTTGATCCTTGATTGATTATATTGCTTGGTGTTTCAATGTATAGGTGTTTAGGCAGTGGTTCGTAGGTGTCAAGGAAATCATGGTTCTATTTAGTGCGGAAACTACCATGGTAGTTATTTTCATAAGCAGCAATAACAGGTGGTTTCAAGAACATTCGTATGGATTTACATTTTTATTACATGTATCTGGAGGACATGGGAATCACCAGGATCAGTGTCTGTCCACTCAAGGAGGCCAATTTCAAGTGGGAAGTTCTCAACCTTTTTAGTAGAAGGAGTTTCTTCTAAGGTCATTTCATTGGTAATGAACATCAGTGCTTATTTGGAAACCAATAACATGTGTAGTTGGTAAAGGTAAGCCTCACTATAGTACCTATCCATAAGAACATAGTCTAGATCATGTCTGTTGAGGTCACCAGTATGAGGTAGATGATATGGTGGTGGTCAAATACACATGGTAAAGGTAGTAGCATGAGAACAAATAGGAGTTTTTAGATGTATTATCAGTTTATCATCTTTCGTAGTTTGTTCTGTACTTGATTAAGGAACCTATCACTCCTTCATTTATCCTTATTTAGGAGGTTTTTTGGGGATGGATGTAGAGGGGCTTCCAGTTACCCTGTAGTTATCTACTCCAGTTTGAGTTTAGGATACATTATTTGATGTGTGGCGGGGATGTGGAAAGGTGATGGTGTAGCACCAATCAGTGGGAGATTTATTCATGTTGTAGATAAATCCATATGATATATTCCTTATCATGAATTTGTTTTAATCTGAGTGGGTATTAATTGAATGGTTTCAATAGAGGGTTGTGTTTTCTGATGCAGAGAGCAGTGAGTGGAATTAGTTGGTGAGTGAGGTTTTTTGATGGGTAGCACATTTGTAGAGCCCCATTTTCCCATTTGATAGTGCAGTTAGTGGAAGATCAGGTTAAGGATTTCATTAGGATTGAGGATGAGTTCAACTATTATTTTCCATATGAGGTTATAACCCTACTTCATTGATGCGACATCAAAATCATGATATAGTTGTAGTCAGGTGCATCATCGATAATGGTTTCTCCCTATCAGATGTTTCTTAAGGAGTTTCTTGAGTTGATGTTGAAGATGGATGATTTGATTATAAAGGGTTATATCAACATAGTGTGTCATTATAGAGACCCAAATATTGATGTACATAGACATTATATTACTTTTTGGGAAGACTTAAAACATAACAAAAACAGATGCCCAAAGACTGTATTTGTTTAGTTTCTTTGGAAACTCGGAACATGATCTTCTAATCATGATGAAGGATCTTCAACATATCCCATAAAGATCTTCACCTTTGGTTTTCTTACCTAATACCATTCTTTATATCTTGCAGAAAAGAATACATGAAAAGTGTGAGCTCAAATTCTCAGTAAGGGTAAACATAGGGAACATAAAATAGTCCATAAACATTTGATTGCAAAAACATGAACATAAAATCTAAACATTAAAATCTTGTGCAATGACATAAATCATGGAAATACGTAAGGAATATATCATAAAGTAACATCAATCGTGATAAAATCGCATGGGAATAAAACATGTAATTGTGGAAAACCATTAAGCACTTGATATGATTTCCATAGTAGCCAAGGCATTACTGCCAAAACCATCATTGTGGACAAAGTCCCTTACTGAAATGAGTTCACTCCTCATTCCAGTCTTGTATCACTAAACCATATTAACTTTCCATTCCAGCCATGTTTAATTCATGAGATATAAATCTTTACCCAATGCAATGGAGGGATATATAGGTCCCACCCATCTCTTAATGAAATCATTCTTATGTGTTCCACAAAATAAAAATACATTATTCATAATAACCCAACAAATAAAATGGGTTTCCCATCATAACATAATCCATATAAAAGAAATGGATATCATTTCATCATAAGAAAAATAAAACCATGTAAATAATAGAGGCATTATACTTGAAACATACACATATGAAATTATGTCATCTTAGATGGAAAACGGTTTTGATAAAACACTTGAAATAAATTCTTTAGGAAAATATCCTTTCTTTTTCCAAATCATTTTCTTTTCACATAGTTCCATTCATTTTTAAGAGAAAAGTATTTTTTTGAAAATAATCACGAAATATTGTAGATTAATCTCCATGAAAATATGGCGTTATGAAACCGTAACAATCCATTCATGCCGTATAAGATAAAAAAACATTCTCCTCGTACATTTAACGGATTTGTCAAAAAGTATCTTATATGGTAACCAAAAGAAATATTCCTTCCTACAATGTGATAAAAAGTCAAAAAAGGGTAAAAATGACTTTAAAAATACATGCAAGAATAGTAAACATTTTATGAAGAAATTTTTAGAAAAACTTCTCATGGATGATAAACATAACCCCAGTGAATACTTACGTATATGCAATCTCAGATAAAAATGATATCACAAAATTATCCCTTACCTTAAGTCTCATATGATTTGTATGTGTCCGAAACTCCTGTATAATGATTTAAATAATGTCATTGACTTACTACAAGAACATATTAATTGTTATGATATCATATATGGTTCACTTATGACTTTATATTACTTGTACATTTGTAAATTCCATGTTAAAGAAGTGTTTTGGGTAAAATCGTTTCATTTATCGTACGTGTTTCTATTTTTTGTTCTTGATTTTATTACTTATATCCAGATTTACTTAATTCTAGAATGTAAAAATGATTTATATATAATATATATTCCACATATAAATATATATGATAGATCAATAAATTGAATGAAATACACTGTTCATGGAGACGGTAGGCTGTACGTACGCATGAACGTTGTTTTCATTTACTTATTGAATTTAATTGATTTAAGTAAATGAAAAATATATGTACATAAATCCAGTATCATTATTATGTAATTTATTTCATGATTATTTATTATATATACTTTATAAATTTACTTGAATGGTTAGTCATGGAAAATGAATCTCATCGGGTTCGTGGTGACGGTAGTCCGTACGTACGCACAAGTGATGATATCATACATTTGATATTAAAATATTATATAATTGGATGGTTTATAATATATAAAGAATCAATATATTGTTATATTTATTATTTATATCATTTATAATCGTTATTATACCCATCCAAATGATGAAATGTTTGAATAACAAACTACACCACGATGTGGAGACGGTAAGCCGTACTTACGCACATGTGGTGACTTTTTCATTCATAGGATGGAAAAAATAACTAATATAGTTTTATAATTTTTACAACAAAATAAAATTATATATAATATACTGGAGTTATTATTCTATAATGGAAACAACAAAGAAGGAGGAAGTGGAAGAAGAAAGAAACTTGAAATAGGTGGGGAGATATTTACCTCTTCTTCGGGTCATTCATTATGATTTGATCATAAGGGCTTCATAGGTTGGACTTATGACTAAAATAATGCCTATAGAATGCATTTATGATATTTTAGGGGGTATTTGTGCAGGGGATGGCCGATCCAAACCGTTTGGGGGGAGTAAATGTGAGAGAAGAGGGAGTTCCCTTTTACAAGAGGGGAAAGGGGCACCTTAGGAAAAAACAGAAAATATTATTTTATAATAAATAGATATTGTATTATAATGGCTCCAAATTGACATATTTAGAAGCTAGGGTGGGTATGGGTAGAAATAATCTCAATAAATATGTTTTATAAATGTTTAGGTTACCATTTTAACCTTATCATTTAGATTTAACTCTAAGTTAAACAATTTATCTTTTACCGTGTCTTCCTGTATTCTTACACTATATGGTTAATAAACTTACTATAAACTACCAATAGAGCCCAAATGGTTCCTTAATGTCATATATATTACTATATAAGTCTTTTGGAAGATCATTATATTTTTTAGGACAATTATATAAATTATTATTATAATATTTGTTTTAAAAACATTTTTATGTCAATTTTGACACTATTTGATATTTTGTTTTCTCTAAATTCATTACAGCATTGTTACTTTTAAAAACATTAATCTAACCAACCCTAATATGTTATATAAACCTAGAATATTAGTTTAATTCATAAAATGTCTCAAATTATATTTATTTGGGTATTTATAATATCAATTACGTTAATATTTTATTAATAAGGTAATTACTGCATCATCATAGTGTCATAAATAAAATAAATTATTTAATGTATAAAAAATATAAATAAAATTCCATTATGTAGGAAAACTTTTATCTTTATAATTAATATTTATAGTATAATTTAGCTTATGTATAACCCTATACTAAACATGTTTTAGTTATTAAACTTTGATTTTATCTATTTTAACTCTTCTTTAAATATCATAATAATAAGTGTCCTAATCTAATAAAAGTGGACCTAAAGGGTAATATTTTATTCCTAAGGTTTTTTTCGGTTGAATTATACTTACCCAATAGAATTATTACATGTTTTAGGGTAATAATAATATCATTTTTACCCTTAATTACCCTATTTACTTTTCAACGTGGTAAATAAAAGTAAAAAGTTACTATTCACCAAAAAATATTTTTATCTTATTGAACCACATTTTACTCCTTCATATTATCCTTGTCTCTCGGAATTTTGAAATTCAACTCACAGAATAATTGAAATTATGTTTTATGTAAATTTTCAAATTCTCCTAAGAGGTGGGTAAAAGACGGTAAAAGGTTCAATATAATTTTTATATCTAAACAATTATTATAAAATTACTCTAATGTATTAAATTGAACTTAAATATGTATTATGTATCTATTTTGACCTAATATAAATTTAAATAAAATAAATGATTATTTAAATAAGAAGTTTGTTTTAACGACTAACTCAGTGGTTTCACTATTCCTCAAAAATTGAATGTTTTCAGAAAGATACCAAAATTTCAACCTAAGATAATTTTGATATTCCGAATCCAAAAATGAATTCCATTTTAAAAGATAAAATTTATAAAATTTCAAAAAGTGGGTATTACTATTCATAACGGCTAGTTTATATAATATTTTAATAACATATCATTGTTTAGTGAAACCCGGTATTGCATACAACACATACTATCGAGGAAGGATGTGATTGCATGTAATTTAAGCCAAGTCAGGGTTGCATGTAGTGAAAGAATCTTTTTTTGTGTATAACAGAATCCAACAATATTTCATTTATACATTGAATATATATATATATATATACACACACAATGTTGCGTAGAATAACTACTATCAAATGAACTTGAAATTGTGTGTAACATGATTAAAGAATAGTTTTGTGTATACTGCAAGCTAAAACAGTGTTGTGTATAGCACAATATAATATTGGTGTAGCGTAAAACCGAAGATATGAAAGAAATTAAAACGAATATATCTCATAAAATATCAGGGTGTTACATTCTACCCCCCTTAAAATGAATTTCTCCCTCGAAATTCATTGGGGTTATAATTGGATTACTACTTGATATTTTCATTCATAGAAACCCACATTGTAAAAAAGAATATTAAAACTTAATTTTAAAAAGGAATGTTAGAAACTAAATGGAAACCCAAAGTAACTCATCTCTGGGATTCCACATAGGAAAACAGAGGTGGAAATATGGATATGGAAGAGAAATAAACCCATAAATTTCTAATAGAGAGTGGTAGAGAACACAGCTATGAAAAAGCCAAAAATCACAAAGCCATAAATTTGTGATGATCTAAGGTACAATCTAGGACAACATTTTTGGTTTTCAAGATCATTTACCTAAAATTGAAAATTTGAATTAGAAGAAATACTTAATTGATATTTGGTACAATCTTGTCGTTGGTCTTTCCATGAACAATTTCCACTTCATATCATAAAGAAATGAAGTTGAATTGGTCATTTGTGAAGTGTTAGTAGACCATGTGATATAATGATGGGTCATTTCATCTGTCTCCTACATAAGGTTAGAAAATGTTATACACATAAGTCCATCTACAGTGAGATTAATCATATATGGTTCATAAAATGGACTTATACTTCATCTATCAAACATCTTAAAAAAATAAAACTAGTTTCTACTAACCAGGGACATCATATAGGTTAGTCGTAGGTGATAAAGACATGTCGCACATCATTTGTGGGTTCGATTCCCGCAACCTTGTCCGACGCGACGGGTTGTCGCCCGTCCTGCAGGTTGTCCCTTTTTCTAAAACTACATTATTAGAACATTCCTTCAATAATACCAAAAAGAGGCTCTATCCTTAAACAATACTAACGTATGTCCAACATAATCAATTCCATTCTTTAGGCTTATCCAAAATACTTCAGTCCAAGCTCATAGTATAAAGAAAACGATTATTTGAAAGTTCACATAACAAGTATGTGAATACCATCATTTATCTCTCGTATATCATAGGATATATCTTGTTGGTCACATTCCAAAGATGTCAATACCTTAATCATGTATTCTCATGAAAAATGAATACCCATTGGACATTAGTGAAAACATGAATGTTATAAAAAGTTAACTCTTTCAACATACTAAAATACCAAAAAATTTATATACTCAAACCATGATATAACATTTTCCTTATAGCAGTCATGAGCTCATTAATACTATCATACATTTCATTTTCTCTCTATCCCTTCATTTGAACATATCATATTCTTTCCAAAAATATTTCAATCACTTTTCATGGTTATTTGTACCATTCAACGTATACTTTCAAATACTAAAGGAAAAACAATAGTGTAACAATCCTTAGATATTTCTTTATTCCATAGTACCATTAAATTACCTATCCAACATTACTCCTGATAAACATAAAATCATTCCACTACCTTCTTAGACTATTGACCGAGCTTCAACAATTCTTTCATCTCACATATCATTTATATTCTCTTCGTCATCATGAACATAAATACTACCCATACGACCATGATTATTCTCTTCATAGAACTTTCTCATAGGGAATTGGTTTTCATAATTCCGGTACATTCCACATTTAAAACATTTAACCATTGTTCATGTCTTTGCAATACCATTATCCTTGTCCATTGTGTTAAATGAACCCTTTCCATTACAATTACTAGCTTGGTGTAAAGCATCTTCCAGTTCCTTTGAAACGTTCTCCTTGATGTCTCTTCCCACATGATTTAAATGAGTAAAATTGAACTTTCTTTACTCTATGATCATCATGAAACTCCTTTTTTCTCTTATTAAATGAGTCAAGAAACTTACCAAAGTTGAGATTGTTGATCATATTATGAGATTTATGATTAGGCATGATAACGATGTTTCGCCTTATAAATCCCATTTCATTTGATTGATCATGAATAATATCATTCCATTGTCCATAATATTATCCATTAACATGAATCTTCATGTTTCCGGCCATTTTCTAAAACCCAAAAATAATAGTGTGAGATGCAAAAAATATTCTATGAAAACAACATGATAAAGGGGGATTACCTTCAATATATAACATCTTAGGTTTAATTATAAGATCGTTACTATAATTCATGGACCATATTCTATACATATACATAACCGTAGGGACATCCCTAGACAAAGCTTATAAATATCTCTAGGGATCTCACTAAAGTTTTAGCATCGTAGTTTCCAATGGTTAACTAAACTTGCGCTCTGATACCAACTATAGAGACCCAAAAGCTTTACATACATAGACATTATATTACTTTTGCATAATACTTAATACATAACAAAAACAGACTCCCAAAGACCGTATTATTTTAGTGTCATTGGAATCTCGTAACATAATCTTTTAATCATGTTGAAAGATATTCAACATCTCCCATAAAGATCATAACCTTTTGTTTTCATACCTAAAACCTTTCTTTATATCATGGGGAAAAGAAAACATAAAAATGGTGACCTAAAATGCTCGAGAAGTGTAAACATAGGGAACGTAAAACAATCCTTAAAAATTTGAATGCAAAAACTTGAACATAAAATCTAATAATCAAAATCTTGACCAATGACATAAATCTTGGAAGTACGTAAGTCATATTTCATAAACGAACATCAATCATGATAAAATGGAATAGGAATAAAAAATTTAATTGGGTAAACCCATTAATCACCTGATATGATTTCCATAGTAGCCAAGGCATTGCTAACAAGACCATTATAGTGGACAAAGTCCTTTACTGAATCGAGTCCACTCCTCGTTCCAGTCTTATATCACTGAATCAGATTAACTTTATGTTCCAACCATGTTTATATCATGAGATATAAATCCATACCCAATTCATGGGAGGGAGATATAGGTTCCACCCATCTCATAATGAAATAATTCTTACGTGTTCCACAAAATAAACATACATCATTCATAATAACCCAACAAATAAAATGGGTTTCATACACATTATCCCATCATAACATAATCCATATAAATGAAATAGATATCATTTCATCATGAGAAAAATCAAACCATGTAAATAATAGAGACATTATACATGAAACATACACATATGAAATTAAGTCATCTTAGATGGAAAATGGTTTTGATAAAACACATAAAATGAATTCTTGAGGAAAATATCCTTTTTTCAAAATCATTTTCTTTTCACAAAATGCCATTCTATTTTAAATGAAAAGGATTTTGTTGAAAATAATCATTATATCTTGTGGAGTAAGATTCATGAAAATAAGGCGTTATGAAAATGTAAAAATCTGTTCATGCCGTATAAGTTAAAAAACATTCTCCTCGTACTTTTAATAGAAAAGTCAAAAAGTACCTTATATTGTAACCAAAGGAAATATTCCTTGCATACAATGTGGTAACAAGTCAAAAAAAGGTAAAAATGACTTTAAAATTACATGGAATAATTGTAAAAATTTTATGAAAATAATTTTTGAAAACATGGACTTGGATGATAAACATAACCCTAGTAAATACTTACGTATAAGCAATCTTGGATAAAAATGAGATTGAAAAATTATCCCTTACCATATGTCTGATATGCTTCGTATGTATCCTAACCTCCTGTAAAATGATTTAAATAATGTCATTGTATTATTACGGATTCATATTCATTGTTATGATATTATATATGGTTCACTTATGACTTTATATTACCCGTACTTTTGTAAATTCCATTTTAAAGTAGTATTTTTGGAAAAATCGTTTCATTTATCGTATGTGTTTCGACTTTTTGTTCTTGATATTATTTCATATATTCTGATTTACTTAATTCCAGAATTTAAAACATGATTTATATATAATATATATTCAGCATATAAATATATATCATTGATTGATAAATGCAATGAAACACACTGTTCATGGAGACGGTAGGTCGTACGTATGCATGAACGCTGTTTTCGTTTCCTTATTGAATTGAATGGAATTAAGTAAATGAAACATATCTTAAAATAAATCCAGTATCATTATTATTTAATATATTTCATGATTATTTATTATATATACTTTATAATTATACATGAATGGTTAATCATGGAAAATGAATCTCATCGCGTTCGTGGAGACGGTAGTCCATACGTACGCACGAGCGATGATATCATTATTTTGATATCAAAATAGTATATAATTGGATGGTATATAATATATAAGGAATCATAATAATTTTATATTTATTATTTATATCATTTATATTCATTATTATACCCATCAAAATGATGAAATGTTTGAATAACAAACTACACCACGACGTGGAGACGGTAAGCCGTACGTACGCACGTGTGGTGACTTTTTCATCATAAGATGGATAAAATAACTAATATAGTCCTAAAATTTTTATAACAACATCTAATTATATATTATATACTAGAGTTATTATTCTATAACTGAAAAAACAAATATGGAGAGAGTGGAAGAAGAAAGAAACTCAAAATAGGTGGTGAGATATTTACCTCTTCTCCAGGTTATTCCTTTTGATTTGATCAAAAGGTCTCCATAGGTTGGATCTCTAACTAAATAAAATCCTCTATAATTAAAGGATTATATTTGAGAGGGTATTGTTTCAGGGTTTGGCCGAACCAAATGGTTTGGGAGGATTGAATGTGAGAGAAGATGGAGTTCCCTATTATAAGAGGGGTAAGGGGCACCTTAGGAAAAACATAAAATTTTATTTTATAATAATTTAAATTCGGTTTATAATAGCTAAAAAGTGACTTATTTAGCGGATATTGTGGGTATTGGTAGAAATAATTTAAACCAATATGTTTTAGACAAGTTTAGGTTACCATTTTAACCTTATCATTTAGATTTAACTCTAAGTTAAACAATTTATCTTTTATCGTGTCTTCTTGTATTCTTACACTATATGGTTAATAAACATACTATAAACTGCCAATAGACCCCAATAGGTTCCATAATGTCATATATATTACTATATATGTCATTTTGCCTAACCTTATATTTTTTAGGACCATTATATCAATTAATATTATAATATTTGTTTTAAAAACTATTTTATGTCAATTTTGACACTATTTGGTATTTTGTATTCTCTTAATTCATAACAGCATTATTACTTCGAAACAAATTCATATAACCAACCCTTATATGTTATATGAGACTAAAAAATTATTTTAATCCATAAAATGTCTCAAATTAGATTTATTTGGTTATTTATAATAACAATTATGTTAATATATCATTAATAATGTAATTACTACATCATCATTATGTCATAAATAAATTATATTATTAAATGTTTAAAAAATATAAATAAAATACCATTATGTAGGAAAACGTTTTATATTTCTAATTAATATTTATAGTATAATTTATCTTATGTAATACCCTATACTAAAAAATTTTTAGTTATTAAACATTGATTTTATCTATTTTAACTCTTGTTTAAATAAAATGATAATAAGTGTCCTAATCTAATCCAAGTGGAAATAAAGGGTAATATTTTATTCCTAAGGTTTTTTGGTTGAATTATACTTACCCAATAGAATTATGACATGTTTAGAGAAATAATAATATAATTTTTACCCTTAATTCCCCTATTTACTTTTAACTGTGGTAAATAAAAGTATAAAGTTACTAATCACAAAAAAATATTTTTATCTTATTGAACCAAATTTTAATCCTTTATATTAACCATGTCTCTCGGATTTTTGAAATTAAACTCATAGAAGCTATAAAATTATGTTTTATGTAAATTAGAAAATTCTCCTAGGAGGTGGGTAAAAGTCAGTAAAACGTTCAATAAAATTTTTATATATCTAAAATTATTATAAAATGACTCCAATGAATTAAATTGAACTTTTTTAGGTATTATGTATCTATTTTGACCTAAAATAAATTTAAATAAAACTAATTATTATTTAAATAAAAAGTCAGTTTTAACCAATAACTTGGTGTTTTCACTATTCCTCAAAAATTGAAAGTTTTCAAAAAAATACCAAAATTTCACCAAAGTCTAATTTCAATATTCCGAATCCAAAAATGAATTTCTTTTTGAATGATAAAATTTATAAAATTTCAAAAAATGGGTATTACTATTCATAACAGCTAGTTTATATAACATTTTAATAACATATTGTTGTTTAGTGAAACACAGTATTTTGTACAACACACGATATCGAGGAAGGTCACTATTGCGTGTAATTCAATCCAAGTATGGGTTGCATGTAGTGCAAGACTCCTTTGTTGTTGCGTATAGCAGAATCCAACCATATTTATTCTAAACATTTAATATATATATAAATACACTCAATGTTTCATAGATTAACTACTATCAAACGAATATGAAATTGTGTGTAACACGATCCAAGAATAGTGTTTCGTATATGGAAAGTTAATACTATGTTGCGTATAGCGCAAGATAACCTTGGTGTAGGTACAAAAAAAGATATGAATGAAATTAAAATGAATATATCTCATTAAATCTCTAGGTGTTTCAGTCATCATGGGGTGATTTTATTTTTAATCATCAAGGAAAATAGTTGTTTGATGCTATGTATATAATAACATATATTGAATCAGGTAACAGTCAAGAACCATTACCCCCATCTAAGGATAGTTGAACAATTTGACCAATTAAGAAGAGAAACTTTGATCATGATGATCGAGTTGTGGTATATATATCACCAATTTAGAGTAAAGGAGGTTTTTATCCAGAAGAATTCCTTTAGATGAAGGAATGTGATGTTTGAGTTTGTGGTAGTGAAATTTAATGTCATGAAAACACTAATAGTGTTCAAGGAGAACAGGAATTATGTTTTCCTAGAATTCATAGGCTATTTCATATTCATCAATGATATCTTGATCTACTCAAGGTTGGAGGAGGAGCATGTAAAGATTCTCATTGTAGTTATATAGGTCCTTTGACATCAAACGCTCTTTGGAATATTGTCTTTGTTTATGTTCTTAAAATGAGTGTTGAATTTTCTCAAACATGCGGTGTCCATTCACGGTCTGTTGGTGGATTCTTCAAAGGCCTAGGATCGTATTTTATGGGAATTACCTAAAAAAATAGAATAGGATCACAGTTTCCATGGTCTCTTGGGCTATTATCAGAGGACTGTTCCTGATTATATTGAGTTGTAGTTCAATTAATAATTTTTACCAAGAAGGAAAATGAATTTTTATTGACTTATTAGTGTGAAGTAGGGTTAGGTTACTTGTAAGAGATGTTTGTCATTTTTTTAGTCCCAAAGTTCCAATATTAGGGAATAATGTTTCATTCATTTTGTGATAGGTCATAATTGTGCATTGGATTCTTGTTGATGAAGTAGAGAGTGTTGATATTTTAATAATATTAGTAGAAAAAATTCCATGACTGTGACTTTCCCACCAAAAATATGATCGTGGTGGAATTTTTGAGTCACTAATGTTGTTGTCGAACTGCCTCATTGGTGAGAGGATTATGGCTTTCATGGATCACAAGAGCCTTTAATTATATTTATCTCAATAGGATATGAATCTAGTATAGTGGACATGGATGGTGTTTCTAAAATATCTTTAAATTTAGATATCATAAAACAATTTAATGGGGAATGTAGTTGCTAATTTGTAGAGTTGGAAGTCTCAAGGATATGAGGATCATGAATTCAATGATTCTTTGAGAGGGATGGAGGGGCCATCAGTGATATATGTTGATGTAGGAGAGAGTTATGGCTGAGGATATCTTTGTATGATGATAAGGGGGTAGTATTTAATGCATCATGTGGTCGATTATTAGTTGTTAAAGACAGAGGAGTAGTTTTTCCAAGACTGTGTTTCACATGGTGATTCCCCTGAGGGATGGATAGGGGATGGTTGGAATTACTTATTTATCTAGTTGTTGTTGTTTTTTCTCTAGATATTTATTAGGGAGTTCTCCATGAGTCTCAAAACTTGCCTTTAATTGTATATCAGGGTATGATAATGTGTTATCATGGCTTGAGGATACATTTTTGTTTAATGGGGATGAGACGATCAATGGAATATTTTTCGAATGGTGATTTGTTTATCAGATGGTGAAAGTTGTTCATTGTGTTCGTGGAGGTTTTTTATAGTCCAGGGATATACCTGAATGGAAATGGGATTAAATTTTCATGACCCGACCCATGACGAAGATCAAGCTGCAACAACCCCATGCCTGCCTCCATTGGCTAGAGGGTAGTGGCAAACATCGAAAGAGTAAATATCTCAGGGAGGACTTTGCCTATGTATCTGTATAAACACCCAGCCAATTCGATGAGAATGTTATGAGGGAAATATGTAAAACAAGAAGCACTTCTATAATGTAAATTAAGCATGCATTAACCTGATAAATTACGAGGTCTGGTAGTGTAAACTGAAATAAAAGGCGAAAAATACAAGTCCAACAAGAAATATGTTCCAACCTTACAAAACTGGAAAAGAATAAATAGCTAAGAGGGCCCTATTATGGAATGCCAAAATAATACCTCCATACACTATCATAGAACCCAGTATCCATAAGATATCTTATATTCATGACTAGCCTATTCGTCATCCTCAAATGACATGACCAATGTGGGTGAATCCCATGTATGGGTGAGGATATACATAGCTTGTATAATTCCCTAAAAGTGTAAAGGTAGGAGTAGTAAGAGAAACAAATGAAGAGGATAAAAGTAGATAGACCAAGGTACAATAAAATAGTATAGCTTAAACCAACATGATAGTTAAAGTAAAAATGTCCTCTAACAAGTAGTTTGACATAGGTTGATGATGAACTTTTCATCAAGTCTTCGCTACCTATAGCAGGAGAGTAGCCCCATCCAACCATGAGAATCTAAACACTGATAGCATGCGACAACCCATGTGTCTCCTCGTGTCTTGGAAAGAGTGTATCCAAATACAAAGGGGTAATCCAAATTAAATAATATATATATATATATTCTCAGTCAAATAAGCCTGAAGGATTGAGTAAGGGGATCTCTATCTCACAGATCATCCCAAGAAGAAGAGAAACCCACAGTTCCAAAAGAAAGTTCCATTAACAATACCCTTCATTCCATGTGTCCACCCTGAACACTTAAGAGCAAGGAAATAAATCACCACACATCGATACTATCCACTTTAGGTGGCACTGACTCGCATTCATGGTTTTAGGTCACATCTCAAGAAGGTGACTCATTGGTGTAAATGTTCCTCTTCCTCATGTGTTCAAGGCTACATCAAACCAAATCTCATCACTATGCCACATAGTCAAGAGCCATAGTCTATAATAATTCTTAATGAACTCCACTGCATAGTCCCCCTAGAGGGTAACGCTCTGGAAATTCATCAGGGAATGTCACTGCCCAGATATGTTGGAGGGCTATGCCCAGGATGCTCTGGTGATTCTATATGATCACTTCTATCATTTTTTTTCACCTAATCACATTATAAACCTATAAAATATCATTTAATATCTCAAAAGTTTCTTCTGAGGGCACTATCCTATCCTATGCAGAAACACATAAGATGGGATACTTGAATGTCATAATCTGAGTTCAAACGAAGGAGATATGGTCGTTTGAAGTCCCCAAAAAGGATCTCAAGTATAAAACATCATGTATATTGGGCCACATGATCTAACCACTTTATGTATACATTTTCATACAATCAATTCATATTTTAATACATTATTTCACAAGATACATGTTCCGTTGGTGATAAAATGTTGTAATTTCAGTAATCATGATGATTTTCATGTATTTCAATGCCAAAGAAACAAATTGGGAGAAGTTTTCAAAAATCAAACCACACATCATGTAATGGAGGACACACGCCATGTAACAAGCACCCAGAAATGGATTGGCTAGGTTGAATAAATGCCCAAGTAACTAGAATCGATTACACCCCATGTACCTCCTGCCACAGATCGTGTACAACTGCAACAATACGTATTGGGAAGACTTGGTACCCACCCATGATATCTTCCAACACATACACACCATGTATTTTCTCTTTACACCCCGTGTGCACCTTCGACAAGTGGTTATGGCAGATGAATGATATTGCATTCCATGTATGGAGGCGCTACACACTGTGTACTTCCACCTTACAGGCAACGCCGTGTTCCAAGTCAAATAAGGTGTGTTAGCACACCTACCAATAGAGAAAGAAGGACCCACTTGATTTGATCAGGGTACATGACATGTAAATTCTATTACACAATTTGAACTCCTAAAATATCTAAATATTAATACAAAACCTCCCTAATCGATGTGGATATCCCGGGGAGATGCTGCAGCTCTGCTCTCTGAGCCTCACTCGGATCCATTTCAATGTTTTCATTTCTATTCTATATTATGTTTCACTTATTATTTTATTTTATTTATAGTGTATTTATCCCTTTTCTCCTTTATCATATCATATCCATGGTAGGTATTGAGTTTTGACTCAATACAGACTCTGTGAACATGGTCATAATATGCTAATTCCCCTAATGTTGGGGCTATAAAAAAATTATCGTTCATTATTGTTTGAATTATGAAGTTTTACATTTATTGTGATTTTTACCTTGAAATGCATTTAATGAATGTGTTTTAAAAATCAATACATTGATGTTTTATTGGACCAAGAACATCATAAGAGGAGACCACATAACGTCTTGCAACAGATGAACCCATGACCATGGGGGGAATCCACTTCCACTCAATATAGGGTAAAACACCCTTACCATTTATTAATTTATTAATTACCGGAACAAGGAATTAATTATTTAAACATGTAATTGAATGTTTTATGGATCAAGAAGCTTCAGTTAATTTGAAAATCCCTGAAAATTGAATATCATTTAATAATCGTAATGCTATGAAATGAACACATCAATAGACCTTAATTGAATTTCAACCACGATGTGTGTTTGTTTTCTTATTATTCTATTATTCGTCGTGTTTTCTTTCATATGTCTTGCTAACTGTATTAAAATTCTAGTTAATTGATCACTTCACCCACTTATATTTGGATAACCATTAGAGGCTTGATAGTGTGAACTATTTTATATTGTCTCTCTCTTTTCCCCATGTGATTGATCCTGACTGTAGGTTGATACCTAGTAGTTGGTTCAGAATGGAACACAAAAAATCATAATTTTCCACCCTGCGCCTTATGAATGGTATCTGGGAGTGGCCACCACACATAATGTTTCCCCAATTCCCCACATAACCATTTATATAGGTGGTACATGTCTCTTATACATGTGGGAGTATGCATCATGTAGGTGGGATTTATGACATGTAAACCTAACCGAATTCTATACTGTGTGGACTGTCTCTGTTCTTGAACTTCTACCCAAACTGCCCATCCATGTGCCCATCACATAGAACTTCTAACCACCGTTGGTTGTACATGGCATGTAAGGGGGACACTGCACATTGTGTTACCCATAACTTTTCCCAAATCCTAGCATCCCAGCTAAGAGAGGGTACACATCATATGTTTGTCATTATATATGGTTTCTAGTTAGGATTTTTCCCGAAATTTCATATTTGAAAATCCAATATTTATGATTGGAATCAGAATCAACCTCTTTAGATCCTATTTTGATTCTTCAAAAAATGATGATTTTTTCATGTATTTTGGATATTGGATGTTCATTTTTGTGAACCAACCTTCGCTCTCCATGAGGGTTTTTTCATGTGTTCTACATGAATATATGGATTCATACCTCGATATCTTGATGATTAAACATTGGATCAATCATAATTAATATTTGATGATTCTACATTTATGATCTTCTCACAAAACTGTCATTGTTTCGTTGATTTTTCATGAATCTGGCTACCTGATTGTGCTTTGGTCACCCGGAAACTATCAAACCGGGATCCTTGGGGATTACATCAGTGAATAATGTGATGAATGGGGGAGAAAATTAAAATAACAATGTTTTAAACACCACCATACTATAATTCTAGGTTGGAGAACAAGAACTAGGATCCAATGTTAAAAAACAGAAGAAATAAATCAATGTTTTTGTTCTTGGGAACATCAATGGATTTCAGTAAGGGAGAAGATAAAAAACTATCGAGCCACAAAAAAATATAATCCAATGATAAAAATCACTAGATAAGATTCCTACCTCCGATTTAATCACACGATTATGAGGAACACATCTTCTAATGTAGAAGAATTTTTTTTCATTTGTCGTGCTTTGATTCTCCTTGAGCCCAAGGTTCATCATTGATCTCCAATGGATTATCTAAAGGAGGTGGGTGGTAGAGATTCACCGATGGTGGGATAATTATGATCCAAACCTGTATAATTCTCCCTAATGACACATTGATATACTTTGATTATGTCAAAAATAATTAACCGATTAATTAAATAATTCATTAATTCATTTAACGCACTGAAAATGAGTGAGGGTTCTAAACATCCTACGCCGACTCATTTTATGTTGCAGCTAGGGTAAAAGCGTCTTTCCAAACCCAACCATGTTCCTGGATTTAATATCTTATCCACTATTTAAGAGTAAAATCATTTTCAATAATTAAATGCATCTTCAAAATATAAAATATTTTTAATATTTTTATAAAATTAATTTCAAGCACACCGGGCCTCAGAATCAGACGACATCTCAGTGCTTTGCTCTAAAATATATTTACAACTCTTTCATAGTATTATAGGGAAACAATAGGTATATACATCAATACTGATTAAATATTTTCATCTCTAAAAAAGAAAACTAGGTAAACCACTCATGATATTGAGTCGGCATCTAGATCTCCCATTCTGAAGAACATTTAGGCATGGTTCTATGCCGCCATAGCATGAAAACCAATGTGATGATCTATCCATGATAAGTCATATACTTTCATTACTCAATTTACACCAAGTTCCCTATAATGGTGGATACATCCTCGATTACTATATTTACCTAGAAAATTATCTGCATTGGATAATGGAATTCTGTCCTCAGCTGTGACACATGGAAGACATCATACTCCTGCTCCAGCTATGGGGGTAGGGAGAGGCTATAAATGTCCTCACCAACCCTCTAAATGATCCAGAATGGCCCAATGAAGCTCAGTGATATCTTACCACCCCAGCTTAACCACTAAAATCCTCATTTTGGGGAGAATCAAAAGAAGATATGGTATCTCTACTCAATCTGCAAGGGTATATTAAGACGGTATACATATGATTTCTATCTACTATGGGTCGTCCTCATCATATCATGGATGACCTGAACTTTATCCCTTATCGCCTACTACAATAGTGGGCCCACCAAACATGTATTTATAATCACTTTATACCACAAGGGAGGCATGTAGGGTATCATGTACAATGCCTCAAATGTTTCTATGTTGTTGGATGAGTGGTATCTGTTGTTGAATGCAAACTCTACCAAGTGTAGGTGATCCTCCATGTCCTAGAAAATGTCCAACACGCAATTCCTTAGCATAACCTCTAGATTTTGGATAGTGATCTCGGTATACCTATCGACCTAGGGGTGAAAGGATATTCTCATCCTCATCTAGGACCCAAATTTTTACTTCGTGCCTCTCTATAAACATGACGTAAACCACACATCATGATAAGAGACAATAATTGTGGAAAACCCATGAAATATAATGATCTCCTATACATACAACTACTATAATATCTCCACTAAAATCTTCTCTGTGATAGAAAGGAAGTGTGTCAATTTCATGAGTTGGTAAATTACCACCAACATCGGGTCCTGTCCATTCACCGTGTGTGGATGTATTGTGAGAAAATGCATGAATATGGAATCCCATTTACACTCCAGGATCTCAAGGGATTGCAACAAGCATGCCAGAACATGGTTCTCAATTTTTCATACTGATAAGTGAGGCACTATGAGATGAACTCATCTATGCTTCATCTCATGCTGGACCACCAAAGCTACCATTGAAGGACTACATACATCATCCCCAAACTTGGATATACCGCCATGGAATAAGTGTGTAACTCTCACATCACCTTATCCCACATCATAACTAGAACCACTCTTCACCCATGGAAGAAGATGATGTTATTCCCTCTTTTATAATATCAATCTTGTGAGTCTATTATAGATACCTTGTCATGAAACACCTCGTATTTTATGTCACCCATCTGGGACTCTCTCACATGCTTGAGGAGTGAAGGAATCAACACCATCAACTAAAGGAATTATATACCATCCTATTTCACTAGGTTTCACTATATGGAAGCAAATTGCTCTAAAGCATCCTGATCTAAGAGAAACTAGGACTTATTACAAAGAGAATATGCTACAACATTGACATTCCCTAGAGTATAGAAAACCTGAAGTTGTAGTTTTTTTGGATCTCCAACCAGCATCACTACCACGGGTTTAGGTCCCTTTGAGTATGGATGTACATGAGACACTGGTTGGCTTAGTAAACCATGAATCACTCCACTAGAAGACAGAGTCTACACATTCTCAGGGAGAATACAACTGGTTCCTAATCTAGGTCTTGAGTTGGGTAAATTTTCTCATGGGGTCTCATGTACCTCGACCTATATGTGATAGATTTCTAGCATTTCATCATTACGTAACTAATACAAACTTCTTAGTCATATCAATACACTAAAATATCAACACATTCCTCTATTAGTCTCAACATTGGAGCCCCCATCATCCTCTACCTCAACTCCTCACTCTTCCTCTAGTACTCCTTAGACTAGGTATATGTTTTCACTTTCCATGTCAGGGTTGTCAAAGGGGCTATGATTCTAGAGAAGACATCCATAAATCTCATTTAGTCCCCCTCAAAGCCATGATAGTTGTGTTCCGATGAAATAAACATGGGTGGCTCCCAATGAGGCACATCGTTGAACTTTTCTGTTTCCATAACTAAACCATGCTCATAAATGACATTCCCTAGAAATTCATTCTCATGTATCTAGAACTAGCACATTAAGAGATTACCTTAAAATTGGTTCTCTCAATGAAAATCTAGAACCATCCTTAGGTTCTCTACATGTATCTATTCTCAAACATGATCATTGAGTATGCCATTAATAAAGACAACAAAAAACTATTCTATGTATTCATATAAATCCCAGTTCATTAAATCCATAAACATATTGTGGGTCATTCATCACACCAATAGGCATCACTATAAATCCATAGTGACTGTATCTACACCAGAATACAAAATTTGGAATATTGGCCTCCAAAACCATCAACTAGTGATTAATTGTCCTAAGATTTATCATTGAAAAACACCTCATTCCATGTAACTGGTCAAATAAGCCATCAATAATCAACAATGGTTATGTGTTCTTTATCGTTGTCTTGTTCAGATGATGGTAATTTAAGAAAATTTTTAATCACTCATCCACCTTTTTCATGAAAAACACCAGAGCATCCCAAGGGGACACACTAGGTCTGATGAAACCTTTCTCATAAAGGTCCACCAAATACAAAAATATCTCTCGAATCTCGGTAGGGGTATCTGATATTCCACAAAATATATCAAAGTAGTCTGGGATAAAATTTGATATAAAACCCATCTCCCTCCACAAATGTAGTTTTAGAATGTCATCAGGGATGACTTATATATAATCCTCAAAAAATGAATAAACATAGATTCCTAAAGATCTTGATGCTACAAGGGATAAACTCGATAACTAATGGTCAATGGGATGAAACCTCCTTATCATATTACCCACATTCTCATATAGGAGATCTTGCTCACCTAAGAAGTATAATCTCATCCCATTAGTGCATCATCATCTGACTAGAATATCAATCTAGGATCCAACCATGGAGATCCACTTAATACCTAGGATTAAATCATAGGGTTTTATCATGATGAACAAAAGTTCCCACATGAGACTCTCTCTGCCATGATATTTCTCACATTATCGGTAGATAAATGATATTTAAAAATCGCTCCCTGTATGAACATCGAGATTGAGTTGTTCTACTAGTAACTCTACTAGGATATCAACATATTTCATGAGGAGTCTAGATATAAAATAATGAAAATAATCTATGTCAATAAATACTTAAGAAATAATAGAATAAACAAATATCATACCTTGAATTATATTGTGCACTGAAGGATCCTGGACATCCAATGATCGCAGATATCCACAGACACGACCTCTATCTCCCTAAGCATGACATGGGCCACCTCGTGGTGGTAGTGGAAGGATATCATAGCACCATACTCCACCTGTATATCCTCCTAATCATCCTCCAAATGTTCCTCCCTAGAGATCACCTTATCCATGCTTGGTAGATCTCTGATCATGGTGATACCTCTTATGTGGCAGTCCATCAGCTCTATATCTTGTTTTCTCAACATGTCTATTTGAGAAGTCAGGCACCATGTGTTATATCCCATCATAAGTAATGCACCTCCACTCTATATATTGATTTGGTCCTCTATTTCTGCTCAGCCCAATATGACCAAGTGTGTGATTCTAACCTCAAAAGGGTGTATTACACCGAGATCCTTCCATCCGGTGTCTGCAGCTGAAAGAGAACTCATTTTTGGAACACATGTTACTAGCTCCAACTAACGGGAATTACCTTAATAGAAAGCCCTATATCACTAGTTCCCACTCTATCACCCTATCATAGTTGGGTAATTAAAATGGTACTAAATTAGCACATATATCCTTATGAATCTCTTACTCAAACATCTGTTCTCATAAGTAGATGATGCGAATCATGTTAAAAGAGTACCGAGTAAGGTATTTCAACCTAACTTTGTACACTTCTATTGTCATCCCACCCTGTTGTAACTCCATAACCTCCTAGATTTGAACTTAATGTTAGCATGATGGATATTACTCCTCACTAAAAATATATTGGATGCCTTCCCATGATACTGTGATAGATCGTGCATATGTATAACTTGGTTTCACCAATGTCGAATGGATTGGTGAAAAATGGAGGCTTATAGTAAAACCACCTAATCTGTCAGTGTATGGATAGACTTGATTACATGAAACACTGACTCTATCAAGTCATGTTCTTCGTAAAGATCTAGGTTGCTGCAGAACCTCAATGGTCTCTGAAGCTAGAACTCGTTGAGTGTGCTCAGCCTACGCACGTCCTTAGTCTACCCTACTAGGATGTTATGCTTCTTGATAGGGGGGGATGTCAGGGTACCTATCCACCAGGCGGAAGGGGGTCCCATGATGGAAAATGTATAGAGGCCTCATCGTTCATAGGTTCGTCAGCACAAATCAGAGCAGGTATCTCATCTCGATGGTATTGCAGAGGCATCCTAAATATTATCAAGGAGTACCACAATTAGATGAGAATATATATATATATATATGACAATAACGGAAGTATGATTCAAGAAGTAAATTAAAAGAATCAATCCTACATGATTAATATTCCATTTAAACCCTGAAACAAATGTATTTTCATATAGATTTGAAAAAATGGTAGTCTTGGTCTTGGTGAATGGATATATCAGTCGATGCACTATAACTTGATTCCCTAGCCGGAGAGACACACGTGAGATATATTGACACTATTTCCCTAGTTCCAAACGAAATAATCATATATTGAAACGTCTAAAAAATGTCCCAAGGAATAAAATTTTTCAAATACGAAACTTTTTTGAACCAAACCATGCCGGGGATCAAATAACAACTACCACAAGCATTCCTCTATTGACCAAGGGGTGGAAATAAGCACTGAAGGTATATCTAACTTGTAAAGGCCTTCCCCTATTTAATTTTACACACACATAGATGCATCTCTATGAAAAAGTGTAGAGGGATAGAAGGAATATATGAAAAACTTCTCTAAAGTAAATCAATCATACATGAACCTCTAGACAGTACAATGTACGGTAGTGTAAACATACTATAGTGTGGAAAAATACATGCCCAACCAGAAATATGTCCCTACCCGACAAAACCAGAGATGAATAAATAGATGAAATATCCCACCTATTATACCCCAAGGTATGACAACCAGACAAGGTCAAAGAACCCAGTATCCTTATGCTCTTATGTAGTCACGATCATCATTTTTGTTATCAAAAAAACACATGTAATGTGTGTGAAAATCCCTTGTATGGATGAAGATAGACATACCCAATAGAAATACCATAATAATAAAAGGGTGATATGTAATAGATACAATTGAAGAGGAAATCAGTAGATAAAAAATGTACAATAAAAGAGTATAGATTAAACCAATAAGAGATTGAAATAAAGCTCCTCCTAATGAAACAAGATTGACAAGGTGAGGTGATGAACATCTCATTGATTCTACGCTACCTATAGTAGGAGAGTATTCTCATCCAACCATGAGAAGCTATGTATTTAGCATGTGGCATTTCCCACATGTCTTCACCGCTATTGTAAGGGGAGTATCCAAATCCCATGAGTGAATATAGAAGAAATAATATATACATAGAATCCCAAATGAGAGAGTAAGGGTATCTCCATCGGATATCTCATCCCAAGAAGAAGAGTTTCAAATATTTCCTAAAGAATGGCCAATCAATGATACCTCAAATCCCATTCATCTTCCCCAAACACTCATGTCTAAGGAAATCCATCATCACATCTTCATACTATCCATTTTGGGAGCACTGACCCACCCTCATGTTTTTACGTATCATCGTGATAATTCTTCTTAGTGGGGAAGGTTTTCCACTTACTCATGGGTCTAAGGCTACCTAAAACCATGTCTCATCACTATTACACATAGTTGAGAGCCACAATATCGGATAGACAGCAGGAAACTCCACTACCCACCCCTTCTAGAGGGTAACACCTAACAATTTCATCGAGGAATGCCAAAATCCATCCCCACTAGAGGGAAATCCTATAAAGATCATCGAGGAATGCCACTTCCTAGCACTAATAGAGGGTAAAAAAAGAGTGTTGAAGAACTCTAATTCCAAGCCTTACTGGAGGGTAAATCCGAATGATCATCAAAGAACTCCCTATCAAATACCCATTGAAGGGTAACCCTAGTATTATCTTTAAGAAACTCCATTCCCCATCCCAATGAAATGGTTATTCCTAGGATGCTCTAGTGATTTTATATAATTAACTCCATCATTGTGTGTCTCCATAGTGAGTTACTAATCTATAATATTTCATGTTATATCATCAAATAAAATTCTATGCGAACCAGCACATTTAACATGAAAAATCACAGAGGATAAGCTACTTGTGGGTCAACCACCATGTTCAAATGAAGAATTTACGGCCGTTAAAATTCTCTTGAAAGAGGATCATATAGAACATGACATATAGGGTTTCCCAAATGATGTGTGGGCCTATATAACTAGATTCTCATGTATTTAAATGGTATACTGATGTTATCCAATTAGGGGTATACGCATTTTAGGTGGACTACATGGCTTGTCCAAATTATCCAAGGACCACGTCATGTAGGCTCTCCATGTTCGTTTACTTCTACACGGAATCACCGTCATTGTGATCCATCACATAGAATGTGAAAATTAGGTAGGGGTACTTGAAGTGTAAGGGGGAAACTATAATCCATGTTACCATTAACTTTTCTGAAATCCTATTTCCAACGTTGAGGGAGGCTACATGCCATGTGATCTTCCTTGTACACAATTTTTTGTCGGGTTTTTTCTCAATAGATTAGATTTATAAATATGATATTTACGATTCAAATTAGCTTCAACCTCATTAGATCCCACCACATGTCTTCCCAAAAATCATTGATATGGCCATGTATTTTGGATCTTAGCCGTTACTTGTCATGAATCAGCCTCCACTCGACACGAGGGTCTCATTGTGCATTCTAAACACAAACTTGGCATCATACCTTGATCTCGTGATGATTTAACAAAATATTAGTTATCCTTGATACATGGGGATTAAAAATATGTTATTAACTCACAAAAAGATTCACTTTTTAATAAATCTATAATAAATCTAGGTAATTGGTCGAGCTCATGTCGCTCGAAAACTATCGAATCGCGAACCACATGGATTCCATCACTGAAGAACATGAAGAATGGTGAATTAAATCACCAAGAATAAATTTTTAAAAATAACCAACAAATTTGCCTTGGTTAGCTATCATGAAATATGATTCAAGGTTTGAAAAAAGAAAAATTAAATCAAAGATTCCGGTCATGGGAACATGCATGGTTTGCAATAAATGCATAGATAAAAAAAATTATCGATCTACTCAAACATTTAATTCAATGAGTAAAAAACCATATATTATTCTCGCCTTTAATTTTATCTCCCAATTATGAGGAATGATTCTACCAATGTAGAAGTAGGATTCACTGAATTCATCATGCTTCGATATTCCTTGATCTAGAGTATCATCGTTTATTACAAAATAATTCCCCAAAAGAGGAGAAGAGAATCGCTTCACTAATGGTGGGATAATTATGATCCAAGCCTATAAAATTATCCCTAATAAAACATTTTTATAATTTTATTATGTTAAAAATAACTATTAATTAATTTATTAATTAATACACTTAAACGCACCACCAATGATAGTGGGGTCTAAACATCTCTTGTAAACTCATTTTATGTCACGCCTAGGGTAAACACCATGTTTCAAACCCAATAATGGTATTGGATTTGGGATCCAATAAATGGTTTAAGAGTTATCTGATTTTATTTAAATAACTGTGAATAGGGGGAAAATATTTTTTTAAAACTAATATTTGGCACACCGATCCTTAGAATTGCACACCGTCTCACCGCCTAGATCTATAAATATATATTTAGAAATATTTTAATGTCCTACAATGCATAAAATGGATCCATATAGTCATATAAATAGATTTTTTTAATAGAGTTACCATATAATTAGGAAGGTTGTGATGTTTTTTGGGTGATAATGGACTGGCTGATGAAATCGACTCACATTATAATGATTTGTAAGTTGTGTATCCTGGATTTTTTAGTGAGGTGGTATATAGAAAATGTGGTTAGGTATCATGAGTCATAGAGGGATAAAATCTATAATTGGGATCCTAATTTTATTTCCTAGGTCTAGAGGGTACTGTGGTATGATTTCATATCCCTATTGTGCCTTAACACATCATTACACACTCAAACAGATGGAATTATGCGGAAAACCTACCAGATGCTGGAGGATATGTTACAAGAATTCAAATTGTATGTTTCTTGATATTTTGTATGATAAATAAAATTGGTATAGTTTTCTTACAATAATAACTATCACTCATCCATCGATATGGCCCCATTTGAGCCATCGTATGGGTGACTCTATCGTTATCCGTTGTGTTGTATGCAAGTTAGAGAGTTGGTCATTCCTTTGTCCTGATGTTGACTAGAGAATTATTTTGAATATCTAATTGGATATAAGGTGGATTATAGTGGTGGATAATCATCTTCTTTCATATGTTGATCATATGTAGAGTCCCATAGAGTTTGGGGTTAGATGGGATGTTTTCTTGAGAGTATCCGCTTAGAAAGTGATGTAGAGGTTTGGTAGGGGGTGTATACATTCTTCCAAATATTTGGATCCCTTTGGGGTTTTTGGGATAGTTGGATAAGTGGTGTATTGGTTAATGTTACCACCACCATTAGATAAGAACTATGGCATATTCCATGTGTCCCATAGTTTTCAATATCTTTATGATGACTACCTCAATATTGTATAGGGAGTGTTAAATAATGAGGATTACATGAAATTTTATTTTGTTTCCATTAAAGATCAACAATATTTAATAAATAGTGAAACATAGATGAACAATCCTCTTGGTTTACATGTGTTGGAATCATGGTGTTCTAGAGGATATTACTTTAGAGTGAGATATGTAGACATGTTACAAACATCTAGAGTTGATTTTAAATTTACATTTTTGTTTTTATTTGATGTTGTGATATTTGTATCTAACTATTTTATGAGAAGTTTTGTTGCTTTTATATGGTATGTGATAAATTATTTGAACAATGAAAATAGAATGACCTCATTCATAATTAGTAAAAATTACACTATAATTATATTAAAGCAATGTGGGTAATTCAGTGAATCCCTATGTGTATAATATCTTGACATGGATGATAGAATTAGATTATATATGTGATCATTGTAGTTTTTTATAATGGTTATGGAAATGGTTGGTTTTTGTTGATTGAATGTTAATGTAGTTTTGTTGAATGTAGAGGCTCATAGATTGTACATGATGTGTGGTGGTGCGCTTAGTGAGAGGTGGTAATTATGTTGTGTGATGTTCTTATATGTGATTTGGATGGAATGATATGTTGATGGTAGCATTTGATGTGTTATTAGAACCATGAGAAGTATCTCACAAAGTTGTTGTTCAGACCCATTTCTTTTTTAGTTTTAGTTTTGATACTTTAGGGACAATAAACATTTAGATATTTCGAATTTAACGGTATATGCCTTCTTAGCACATTCCAATGTTCATTTTGAAGTTGTAGAATGTTCTGAGGAGGATAATGGATTTTATGTGGAGTTAGGACCTCATTATAACTTTAAATGTCTTTTTATTCCATAAAAAAGGGGTTTAATGCTTTAGTGTGAGTTTTACATGTTCTGTGGTTTGTATTTTATAACTTTTTTGCGGTGAGGGAATACTATGTGAATCAGGTTTACACCATAAAAGGTAAGTTTATGGAATAATTTTAATCTAACCAAAGGAACCAATTTTTTTAGTGGGATGATGTTTTTTGTCCTGCAAGTGGTTTTTACACCAAAAGATTGAAATTTACTATGAAAAAATGTAATTTACATGTGAATTTTGGATACTTATAATAATTATATTTTTGATTGTCTTATTATTCACTCATTTTACTGATTCATTTTATTATTATTTTTATATCAACCCTATGATATTTTTGAAGACCTATCAGCATGTCATCCAACAAATTGTTCCTTCGATTATAATGGTTGTTCATTAATAATCAGTAGTTAGTTCTTCCCTCTTCATCCCTATGTTTTTCATCGACTCCTCTTTGGGGTCTATGATATGTTGATGTTGGGTTGTTTGGGGGTGTGTGTTAATCTATGTTTCATGATCCATTAATGTAGTACAAGTTGATATTTTGTTCCATGGTGTGGTTGTGGTTTGTGAATTATTTATTTATTGTCCTATGGTGCACAACTAGATCGGAAATAATTCATTAATCTTGGGGATTCTCATTCTCACTCTTTTATGTGATATGTGTATGATCATCATGGTTTTTATTCTATTGTGGGAATATTAAATGTTGAAATTATAATGATAAATAATTGGCCTAATAAAAATTGATTGGTATGGTGATTTTTTTCTTGATTACTACATTGATATATGATGCTGATGATATTATACATTCTTATTGACAATACTGAAAATAAGGGCTCCTGAAAGTGTTGTTTTTTTTGTAGTTGATATGTTGTTATCCCTTTATATGTTGTTGTGTGATCACACTGATAATAAATTATAATGAATTTATATTTGGATGATAAATTGGATTCCATGGAAACATTATTTTTATGACAATACTAATTCCAAATAAATAAATGAATGTCCCTTAATAAATGGTGGATATTAATGTATGTTTAATATTTGTGTCCATATGGTTTTAATGTTTTTCGGAGTGGTTGAGGAAATAGTGTGGTGATGGTGGTGATCGACTATGTTGTGTGATATGATGTGGTTGGTTGGAATTGATGTGAAATGGGTATTAGTCCAATGGTGATGATTTGTGGTGGTATGGTTCCATGTAGTAAATGTTTTTAATGGGGTTGTAGTATGCGATTTGGGAACATAGATTTTGGTGCATAGTGGTGATCATATATGGGTTTTTTCGGTATGGGTTATGTTTTCTGATGTATTTGGGATTTATTATGTTTGTTTTCATTGATGATATAGCATGTTCGACATGGATTAGAGATGATGATGTATGTGTGGTGTTGGATTCTATTATATGGGTGATTTGTTGTTTGTTGAAACTATTCTGGTTACATGATTCGCCAAGGAAAACATAGTAATGAATGCAGTAAGGGAATAAATGTATGGGTTCATTTTTTATAGGAATTGGTTATTAATGATAAATAAATGAATGTGTTCTGTAAATGTGAATCAAATGGATCAGTAATGAATGACAGTTTAATTGTGTTATATTTGGAAAATGGTGAAATGTGAAAGAAAAGGTGGTAATGTGTGTGGTTGTGCATGGTGGTGATGTGTTGTATTCATATAGTTGTGGTAATGGTTGTGGCAGTTGATGTGTGGAACCATGGTAGTGAATTGGTGTGTTCTTGTATAGTTTATATGAACACATATTTAGATTGTTTTGTGCTATCTATATATCATGTGTTTATATTTTATTTATTTATATTACCACATGAGTTTGTTAACCTTAGAAACATTTAGGGGTATTATGTTCTAGGTGTTTTCCCATCATATTTTTTGGTGGTGATATAGATATTTGGTTACTCGATCTTCCCCACTACATAGTAACTAGTAATGGACCAGGTGTCTTCAAGAAAGGTGTAATGTTATATCCATGATGTCCCTGGGAGATATGTGAAATGGTGATATGTTATGGTATGTTATATGTATTGGTGGTTCATGAATTTTTAGAGGAGGGAATGATATTTTATTTTCTTCATGTTAACGATACCCTACTACACTGGTTTTTTGATGTGATAGCCTTAGTGTCTTCAGAAGTGGTGCAATGTTATGGATCATGTTTTTTCAGGTGAGATGTTCTGTGATAGGATGTATCAATTATCGGTGAATGATATTTAATGTGATGTGATGTGATGTACCATGTTTCTAAAGGTGGGATGAGATGGGAATTAATGTGATATATATGTTTTAGATTAGAGAAAATAACATTTGACGTTGGGCTGTGAGACTTGAAAATCAGTGGGGAAGTGATAGCCGGGTGCCCTTATTTGTTATGATCTCAATGATATAATTCTATATAGGATTCATAATATTTTGAGTGAGAAATTGTGACGGTAGGATTCTATTGAATTCCATTGATTGTTCATGTTTATTCTTTCATTTCTTCACTAATTCATTAGCATAGTCTTTCGCATGTGCACTTGAGACCTAAGTTATGCCCCTACAGAGTATATTCATTATGGTCACCCCTTGTATATAAACTATTAGTTAGGTTTATTCATTGAAATTACATACTGATTTAGGTATTTCTAGGTTAGGTTGGAGCTATTGATGAGCCATTTTAGTTGATATTCATTTGGTATATGTTGGAGTCTTTTGTATGTATTGTGTTACTCTACGCATTCATAGTCATTTGGTTTTTGGGTTTTCTGTTATATTATCTATTAGAGTTTTTTTTATTTATCGTATCTCTCTATATTATTTTATAAAATACAATAATTTCTCCCACACAACTAGAAAATATATTACTTAAGATGGATCATTTCCTATGGTACCACGTCACAAATATATATTTGTGATGGGATCCCATCACAAAATACATATCACAGAAAATGGCATTGAAAAATATAATTTTTTGTGATGGTCCTTCGTAAAAGATAATTTTTTGTGATGGTCCATGGGAAGAATTATCTTTTGTGATGGGTATCATTATTGTCAAAAATATTTTTTAAGGAAATTTATTAGTTATAACGGGTCAAGTGACCCATCATAGAATTTTTTTTCTGATTACTGATAGACTAATCGAATATAAATTTTTAAAAAAATATATTTAAAAAATAAAAGATATCAAAATAATTTTCAAATTTATTATAAATATAGTTGTAATCATTTGAAATAATAAAAAATTAAAACAACATATTTTTATATAAAATATAATATAGTAAATATTTATATAATGTATCCATTATTATAGAGGGGAGAGGGTTATTTGGAAGTGATGAGGGAGGTAACTCCATCACTAAACCTTGAACTAGTTATTACATGTACTCATTCTAGTTCTTCGTTCATCATTTCATCGCCTCCTACAGTTGTTTCTACTTTCAATGGAGATAATCCTACTCCATACACATGGCCTCCATTACCTCGCTCTAAGATCACATTTTCACTTCATACAGTGAGACCAATGAAGGGTTGACTCCATGTGATCCCCTTGATTTGAAGGTTGTCCATGCCACAATACAATAAAAACAACCATGTGTTCATCATAAACTGATACCAACCACTCTTTCCTTCTCAAAGGTCTACTACATTACCTACATCCATGTTTCATAATTAAATCCTACCACACTATTGTCCTAACTCTCAGTCTATACCTAACATCATCATGTTTATGAGAATGTTTGGCCTAATATGTCTCCTTCAATTGAAATTTTAAATTCAATTATTTAAAATATTATTATCATTTAATTTTAAAAGTCAAAAAATTATACTAACCCTACCCTGATGTTGGCCACCTCTTATAATATATCCAGTGATAGGATCATTGTAAATCATCTTATAAGTGTAGAATATCATAATATCATGGGTTTCAACTACATATATGAGTATAAAATAAATAGTTTACATTTTGTGTTATATTAAATATTAAAAAAGTTCATACCATAGGTCATCGATGCCTACTAAATACATGACTACTAGATCAATGTGTCACCTCCTGCCCCCCTATTCTAATGAACTAATGTTGTTGTCCTCTATAAACTAGGTCTTATCCAGTATGAACATAGTTTCATTCCATGTTGGATATGAGATCTAATCAGGTTTATGGTAACAACAAGACTGATAAAAATCTATTCCTCCCACCTCTTTCATGGATGGACTCCTCAATTTATGAAAAACAGCCTAAAAAACTAATGAATACACACCACCCAGGCCTCTCTAGTGGAACTCAGTATGCTATCATAAATTGGATAACAAAAACCATGCATCTTTTTGTGATATCATTTTAATGATTAAATAAATTTCAAAATAACAATTATTTATTTATATAGCATCCAATGATAAAACATGTGGTGTCGAATATCAATTCAAACTTGATCCCACATTATCCATAAAAATAAAAAAATAGTTCTAAAATAGTCCTTCCCTATCCAATGGATATATAGAAAATTCAAGGAAAAACAAAACAACAAATCAAACAATTATTTTATAGATAAATTATTAAAAAGTAATGAAAAATAACAAAAATACACAACTGATCATACCTCTTCATTATTGGATCCAAGTAAGGTAATAGAAATAACTATGTAATAGGGTTGGGAATCATCAATATCATAAGACCCCGACCCTTTGGAGTCAAAAATGAACTACTAGGATCCTAAGGGTTAAATAATAATGCATTAGGCTCGTCACAATAGAGTCAAGCCTCCTTGAGGCTATGGAAGATATCATCTTAAGTCTCACAATCAATCTAAAACATGAAAATATTGTTGTTAGTATATAATTGAAAATGATTATTATATATAAATTTTGAATATATCTAACAAGTGATTGTTTTTTCTGGACTCCTTTGGTTTTAATTCTCACAAATCATGTGTAACATCTCCCAAATCATGTTTAACATCTTAAAAACTTTTTTAACATCTTATAAATCATGTATGAATCTTGTGAAATATGTTTAATGTTGATATATTATTTCTTATTTTGATTATCTTTAATCTTAATCAATTTTGTGAGTATTACTTCTTAAGACAATTGAATAAATTTGACTAAGTATGAGACAGAGTTTCTATGAAACTGTAACCTAGTACTGGTTACAGAATTTCACAAAAGACCAAACACCATGATAGTGATACTGGTCGCAGAATTTTACAAAGGACCAGACACCATTGTAGTGCCACTGGCTCAAGAATATAACAAAGGACTGGACCCCATGACTGTGCTACCGGTTCCAGAATTTCACAAAGGACCAGAGACTGTGACAGTGCTACCTGTTCCAGAATTTCACATAGACCAAACACCACAACCATGGTACTAATTTCATGAATGTGGAACCATTTTTTGACAAACTTTGGCTATGGAACCATTCCTACCATACCATCAACCGTGGCACCGCATCTAACTCACCAACTATGACACCATTTCATACATAACATATTTTCTATCTTTTTTTGTTAAATTTAAATGTTGATTCTAACAGTCACATTTGAGTCATTTAATGACACTGACATAAATAATGATCCTTAATAGACATGTCACCTGATAAGACGAGGTATGTGGTTTAGAGATTGTTCTTCCTATAAAAAAAACAAAGTCACCCAAATATTAAGCACAAGTTGGTGCACGAGATGAAGTGAAAGATATTGGAGATATGTTAGAGAACACATTCATGAAAGAACAATAAAAAAAGACACAACATTCCATCCTACATACAATGAGTAAAATGAATAAATTGATGTGAACTATCCTACGAACATCTTTGCAGCAGAATCTCAAAGAAGAACAAGAGCTATGAAGAAAATTTCATTGAACTAGAAAGTATAACACAAGAATCATGACATTGTATTCCAAAGCATACTTCCAGAAGAGGAACCAAGCCTCAAATATACTACATTCTACCAGTCTAGAGATGTCTAGAGTAACACTTAGAGCATTCCTAATCATATATAATTATCTTTTCTAGGTTGTGTACTATTTTTTTAATCATTAAGAGGTTTGTGTGTCTGTACTCAAACATGCACTATATCCTACACTGAACTAGAGGATACAATATATCTTCACTTAAATTTCTTTCGACAATTTGTTTCGCCCACATAGAATGATGGAAGGGGTCCTCTATGACTTGAATATTTTTTTATTTACCTCGTAGAACTATGGTAAATGTCTTGTGACCTAGAAAATCTTGTGTATTGTTTTGTTAACTCCAATCCATTGTGTGGATTAGACTCTTATCTATATTGAATTCTTTGGAGAAGGCTGCCACCAAGTGGAGTGGATTATGAATCGACTTGATATTGAACCACTTTTTTCCACTATGTTATTACAATATCGTTTTCTGTATTTTCATTCTTATATCATGAAATCTATTTTTTACTCTAATAATTAGTCTTGCATAGTATTTATAACAATTTTTATTTAGAATACTACTTGAAAAGATGTACCAATTTTCATATTGTTATAAATGAGAAATAATCAATCTTCTAAGAAAAAATTTTACTAGTCAGACTATTATAATTCAATAACTTGATTAACTAGCATGTTTTGTTTTAATTTGGGGAAACAATAAAATAATCCTCTTAACAGAAATTTTTATAGGAACTCAATTCACCCCCCCCCCCCCCTCTTCAGTGTCCATCTTTGACCAACATTTGGCAGTACAGGTTGTTTATTATTAATTTATAGTTTGAAAAATGTTAAATCTATTTTAAAATATTTTCAACTGTGATTTTAGTTGTATTCGAAAGATCTTAATATTTATATTATTTCAATGTTTATAGTTATTTAAAAAAGTATTTATTTATCATGTATAATATATTAGAAGGTGATGCTACCAACAAACCTATATTTTGTACTGGAACCAATTATACACAAAAGAAAATTAGAATGAAAATGAACTTAGAAAGTATGGGTTTTGAGATTTGGTATTTATTATAGATGAATATACGATTACTTATATATCTAGAAATACATGGGATAAACCAAATAAGGATAACTATAAAAATAATTATAAATCCTTGAATTCCTTGTATTATTCTTTAGAATATTAATATTTTAATAGAATTTCTATATTTAAAACAACATTTAAAATTTTGGACACATTATCTATTTCTCATGAAGAAACCAATAATATTAGTTAAATGATACTTAACACTTAAACCATTATCTATGATAACTTTAAAATAAAGCATGATTATCCTATTTCTAAAATGTATCTCTGGTTTAATGGCATTGTAAACACTATAATCTCTCTGGGATATGTTACCACAAAGGAGAAGATCATGAGAATACTTGGATTATTTCCATATAAATGGAGAGGGAACTATGTATGAATAAGATAATCCTGTGAACTCAATACCCTTACTATAAAAAAATTTATAGGTAAGATGATAATGTATGAGGAAGAATTGATAGTTAAGAAGGAAGAAGATGGTGAACCAAAAAAGAAAGTCAGTGGCTATCAAAACCACTGACTCCAAAAACAAGGAAATGGAGAAAATAAAAATTCATTATTATAATACTGGTAAGAAGATTCACAATCTAATAGTGATGATGAAATAGTTCAATTATCCAAAATATTTAAGAAGTGTTACGAGAGGAAGATTTTTTTTTTGGAAATCCCAACTATAAAGGAAAATATTATCATAAGAGAAAATAAAAGAAGGATTAGAAATGGAGATACACATAAAATGATATAGTTTTCTATGAGTGAAAAAGGAACGGTCATGTGAAGGTTGACTATCCCAATCTGAAATATAAGATTAAATATGAGGATAAAGATAGACAGTATAAAAAGGCAATAAAGGCCACCTAGAGTTATTCTAAGGACAACTCAAGTGACTCAGAATCCTCATATGATAATAAGGCTAACAAATTCAATATGAATTTGATGAAAACACATCCAAATTAACTCTTGAGTATCCTATAAAAATTTTATATTACCCTAGAGATGAAATGGATTCAAAAAACTTGACTAGTGAAGAAATATTTGAGTAACATAAATTACTAGAACAAATATGAAATTAATTAAAAGATAAATAAAAATATTTAAAGAAACAACATGTTATTACTTATATTGTTAAATCTGAGGATACCATAGAAAAGAAAAATAATTCTAAATTTCATAAGGAGAACTATGAACATAAATTATCTAATGAGAAATGTAAAAAGGACATAGAAAGGTTGACCACTTGTAAAGGAATCTTGGTAAAAAGGAATGGTAAACATGTTCTACCCAAATACACTTGTGGTATTGGGTAGCATACTATTAGAATATTTTTTTCCAAAAATCATTTTTTATCAAAATCATAAAAATCTAGTTTTATTCTTAGTTGAGGAAAATATTATGCAAGTTCATGTTTTGATATATCTTCAACAGTTTCGTGTTTTTTGGACCAAATAATGTTTATTTCTCAAATAATTTATGTAATACTTATTGGAAAACCATAAAGTAAATGTGGGTTCGCAAATCTCTTATTACTAATGTCACTGGACCCAAACAATTATGGGTAACAAAATATTTTCTTATCTAATCAATATTTGAAGTAAATATATTTAAATATCTCATGTAAAAGTCTATGGTACATGGATAATGGATTTTTAAGACACATGATAGGGTATTATTCATGCTTTAAAAATTTGATAAATATTTTTGGTGGGCATGTCACCTTTGGTGACAATGAAAAATGTTAAATCATTGGCCTAATATAATTTGGTAACTCTAACCCAGTTTAAATTTCTAAAGTACTTTTTATGGATTAAAGTAAAACATATATAGTATCTCTTAATTATGTGATGATGCCTTTAATGATAAATTTAAAAAATATGCTTGCAATGTTTTTAATTCTAAAAATGAGTTAATATTTTCTGCTCTTAGAAATGAAAATGTTTATGCTATTAACATAAAATCATTATTTTCTCAAAATGGTTCATGTTTAAATTCATTTTATAGTTAATCTTATCTTTGGAATAGGAGATTAGGAAAATGCAACATACACTCTCTTATAAAGCTTACTAGGAATGGATTAGTCAAAGATCTACCCAAACATGAGTTTCTAAATATCCAAGTCTGCAATCATTGTCAAAATAGTAAACAACACCACATCACTTTCAAACCAAAGAAATAATTTTCAATGTCTCATCCTCTCTAGTTGGTTCACATGAACTTCTTTGGACCATTTAGAGTTTCAAGTCACAATTGAAAGCACTATGTCTATGTTCTTGTATACGACTATTCTAGGTATGTTTAAACTTTTTTCTTGGATAAAAAAAGATATGATTTCTATCATTTCACTAATTCTTCTAGGAATGAATATAACATATGGGGTATTATATTTAAATCCTTAAGAAGTGACCATGGCCATGAGTTTTAAAATCAAGAGTGTGAATCTTTTTTCTCATATAATGGCCATAATAATAATTTCTCTACCCCTAGGACTCCTCAACAAAATGGAGTTATAGAGTGATTGAATAAAACATGAAAAAATAGCTAGAACCATGCATAATGAATATGAACTACCTATAAACATTTTCTCTGCAGTTGTTAGTATAACTTATTATATAATTAATCAAGTCTTCATAAGACATCTTCTTAATAAAAATCATTATGATTTGTGTGACAATATAAACCTTAAGTTTAACTACATAAATGTTTTGGGGGAAATTTTTATATTACTAACACTATGGATAATCTTGACACATTTTCATCCAAGAGATATGAAGGAATTTGCCTACATTATTCAATATCTAGTAAAGCCTATAAATTATTTAACAAAGAACCAAATGGGTGGAAGAATCTTTACGTGTCAAATTTAATGAAATAGTCACACATGAACATAAGACCTCCCTTGAAAATCTTGAGGATGATATGTCAACTCTTGAAAACAATTAATAATATTATGACAATGCTAACAATAAACCTATTAATTCAAGTAGTTCTTCAAACTTACAATACTCTAATCAAGATGAAACTGGAATTCAACTTATAGAAGAACCATTTGTAACCAGCACCTCTTTTTCAAGACCTATTAGAACTCTTATGAATCATAAATTAGATGTTTTTGTTGAAGATTTAGATAAAATAACTCTAAATATAGCTTCTCTATGAAATTATGTTGAACATATAGCCTTCTATTCACAACATGAACCAAAAAACATCAGTGAGGTAATCAATGATGATTTTTGGGTGATGCTTATGCAAGAATAATTAAATCAGTTTGAAAGAAACAATGTTTGGAAAAATGTAAATAGACCCAAAAAAATCATAACCATAGGCAGAAAATGGATGTTTAGGAATAATGTAGATGAATATCGTACCTTAATATGAAAAAAGCTATATTGGTTTCACAAGATTATAGTCAAGAGATGGGGAATGACATTGAGAAAACCTTTTCACCAGTTTCTAGACATGAATCCATTAGAATCTTGCTTGTGTATGCAACACGTCATAATTTCAAACATTATCTAATGGATGTCAAGTGTGCATTCATGAATTGGTATAAAGTTGAAGAATTTTTTGTTGAACAATACCTTAGTTTAACAAACCCTCATTTTCCAAAAAAATATATCAAATTATCAAAAGATTTTTATTGTTTAAAACAAGATCGAAGAGCTTGGTATGATAGGATCATAACTTCTTTTATTTCTAATTGTTTTACAATCGGTATATATGATCATACTCTATTTATACAAAGAATTTATAAATATTTTTTGGTAGTAAAAATCCATATTTATTTTATTATTTTTGGATCTTCAAATAATTCTTTATGTGTTGATTTTTAAAAGATGATGAAAAATGAATTTTAAATGAGTTTGATGGGCGAACAAAAGTTATTTCTTCGATTTAAAATATTTCAAAATAAGTAAGGTATTATTTTAAATCAAAATAAATATACTAAAAATATTCTGTAATGATTTTGTTTGGATAACACTAAAATTAGTGACACTCCAATGATTACCACATGTAAATTAGATTTTGATGAAAATGATAAATCTGTTGATCAAACCAATTACAGAGGTAATATTGGAAGTCTTATCTATTTAACTTCTAGATGTTCTAAAATTATGCTAAGTTTGTGTATGTGTGTTCATTTTCAAGAAAACCCTAAAGAATCACAACATCTTGCTATTAAAATTATTTTCAAATACCTCAAACATACTACCCACATAAGACTGTATTATCCTGGAAAATATTCATTTGATCTAGTTATCTATTCTGATGCTGATTTTAGCGGTTGCATGTTAGATAAAAAAGAAATTATGGAACATGTAACTTTTTGGGAAAGTCTCTACATTCATGGTGTAGTTAAAAAAATTCCTTTTTCACTATCTACTACTAAAGCTGAATACATAACTATTGGTAGTTATTGTGTTCAATTTTTTGGATGAAAAACACTTTAATATATTGTGAATATTAGTTCAGAAATGTCCCTATAAATTGTGATAACACAAGTGCTATTAACAAATATAAGAATCTTGTATCTCATTCTAGAAAAAAGAAAATTGTTGTAAGACATTTTAGAGATATAATTATAAAAAGGGTGAAATTACATTAGAATTCACTGGCACTAATCATTATATTCCTAACATTTTCACTAAGCATTTAAATTTTGAAAGGATAAGATAAATCATACTCGAATTGGGAATGATCAATCTTGAGTAATCAGTTTACTATCCCCTGTTTACTATTTTACAGTCACTATCTCTCATAATTTTGTTCCATGTTTTTTGTCTCACTTGTTATGGTCGCACCGTTTAGAGTCAAAATTCTATGTTAACACCATTACCGCTTGTTCTGTTTTCACCATCTTGGGTAATATTTTTATTCTTCCTGTATTATTGTATTTATTATTTTATATATATTATACCATATTTTCATGGTTTTCATCATTTGGAATCCAAAAGTGACAAAAAACTGGTATATTTGTTCTCTCATTCACTTGAACTCTCTACTCTTGAAACATATACCATTCTCTCTAAAACCGTTATCCCTATTTAAATTTATCATCTTTCTTGATATGTCTTTGAATGCATAGGATGAAGTTTCCATCCTCTTCAACTACAAAGAAGCACCGGCATGCAATGAAATTGAAAAAGGCTCCAAAAATAATTACTAAGATATTGTTGAACCCAGGACATCCAGATCGAACATCAGTGCCACAAAAAAGTTTTTCTAAAGTGAATGTGGTCACATAAGTCTCTTGTTCTGAATGTCATGACGGAACATGGATGATTTTACTGGTTCACAATTGGTAAAATCAACATCTATCCAAAGTTAGTTTCTTAATTTTATCAGTATGTTTGGTTCACGTTCAATTCTCAAGTTGATTTTTCATAAAAGTTGGGTAAATGAAATAACAAGTACTTTTTTATTCAAGGTTGTGGGATGCATACATAAGAATACATCGGGAAGGATTATTTTAGGACTATCAAAGAGTTCCTCCTCTCCCATGTGATGATTTTATCCTAGAAGATCATTTGGGAAGTTTGACTGGAAACAAATAGAAGTGAAGGCTAATAGTAGCTGAGCTAGATGGTGGGACATGATTTTTGATTAAGTTTATTCAACATCTTATTTTTCCAAGGAAAGGGGACAGCACTAAAATTACATATAAAGATTTTATTATAACATCCCGCCTTTTTATCACATAAACTTTCATTACATTTTACAAAACCAAGGATCTTTAAGGTTTAGTGTCTTGGAAACCAGGAACTTAATACATGAAACAACAAAAAAACATTCTTATTAAACACTTGAAAGGCTTATCCTTATGTTCATCCTAGGTTCATTACTGCATCTCATAACCTGGGGACATACATCAAAGGAAAGGGTGAGCAGAAGTCCCAGTAAGGGAAACAAGAGAAACATTTTACATGTGATCTTGAGATACTTCAATAAGGACATGAGAAGAACTTTAAGGATGAGAAAGAAATCATGAGTCATATCATAATAAAAATAACATTTTTCAAAACATGAAGATGTGGCTACAACATTTAATATAGACAATAATGAACATATCACCAAGGTCCATCCTCAAGGTGTCATTTGAAAATTACCGAGGTTATTCACCAAGATATCGTGAAAATTGTAATCTCTGGTGGTTACATCATTACCCAATGCATTGGAGCGCTATTAGGGCGCACCCTTAAATTTGCCTTTATTATCATGTGAGCCACATATATCATCATAAAAAATTTAATAAATAACAACATATAGCATAAAATAAATGGGTTTCATTTCATAATCATATTGTTTTAAAAACTGCTTTAAAGACATGATCTTTACGTCACTTTAAACCCACGGAAGGGGAGAGAGGGTCTCATGTATGTAAATCCCAGAATTTAAAATAAAACTTTTTATATATATGTGAATACCCCTGTACAAATAAGATCTTTGAGTATTCACTTTATAACATGAATTAATTTTGAGAAAAGAGAGAGGCATTTTGAAATGAAAATTCTGCAGCATAACAGCTATGTTTCGGGGGTTTAGAAAACATAGAAAAGAGAGGGGACATGGGTCAAACATTCATAAATGACCCATAAAACAGTAGAGGGACAGAATATGAAGGATATGAACATGTTAAATGAAATTTTAAAGGCATACCATATGAAATGAATATCATGAAAGGAAGACAAAAATAAGATTTCTCTTATGAAATTTCGGCAGCCTAACAACGTTACATAAACTTCAACCAAAAATGAATTGATGAGATCAAATATGGTCTATCATCATATGAACATATAATATCAGTATGATAGATATAGAGATCATACCCCAACATAATAAAAAGGAACTTTCATGACTTGACATGGAATTAGAACTTTGAAAAAGGAGAAAGGTGTAAGGACCACTTAAAAATTTAGCAGCCTAACGACGCCACTTAAACTTCAAAATACTGAATTGAAGAGATCAAATGGGATCTCTCATCACATGGTCATAAAATATCAGTATGATAGATATAGATATCAGACCCCAACATAACAAAAAGGAACTTGAAATAATTAACATGAAAGCAGAACTTCAAAACGAGACGGGTGAAGAACCACTTAAACATTCGGCAGCCTAACGGCGCCACTTAAAACTTCATAAAACGAAATAATGAGAGTAATAGGGAATAAATCATTATGTGAACATGAAAAGGGATGTAAGAGGAATATAAAATAACACCCTTTAAAATTTGAACATGGAGCATAAAAGAAATTACATAAAAGAGATTTCTTGAAAAGAAAGAGAGAGATCGAATCCCTTAACATAAAATGTAACTCTTAAACCTCAAAGGTTGGGACCTTGAGGGCTTGGGGGCACCTTGGGAGGACTACTTGGGAGGTAATGAGACCATAACATCGTTGGGGAAGAGTGGGGAGTCGAATGGATGAGAGGAGGGATTGGTATTTATAGGGAAAGTGAGGGGACAAGGCATTAATGGCCAAGGGACACCTCACATGTGCTTTTCTCACACCCATGTGCTCTCCCTTGGCATTTACCATGGAGTTAGGCCACATGGGGCCCCCAAAACAATAATTCATCACCCTTGGCCGGCCAACCCTTAAAATATTTCATGAAAGCATCATGACACAGTCATGATGTCATTAAACATACCAAAACCCTAAAACTGTATTTTTACTATTCACTGAAAATTCAACTTTCTCATAAAGATCCCAAAATTTCACCTTAATCAAATATCAATTCTCTGATTTCAAAAATGAACTCCATTTTATAAAAATAATTTTCTAAATATTTTTAATTTATTTTTTAAATAAATACACTATTCACCGAACATTCATTTTTTCAGAAGAAACCCCAAAAATTACGATAACATAATATCAGTGCTCTGAGTCCAAAAATGAAATCCATTTTATAAAAATAATTTTCTATATATTTTTAATTTAATTTTTTAATTAAAAAAAACTATTCACCCGAAAAGATTAATACTTGAATAATAATTTATGAAACCGTTATTTAACCATTTTATTGAATCACATTACTTAATCAGGGTGCCTTGATTATTTTAAAACTTTCTTTAAGTGAAATTATTAATCCATTTGGTCACATTACTAATCCTAAGCGTAAAATCACTATTCACAATTTACTATTCATCAAAAATAAATTTGATCTTATTAGACTCTAAATTTCGTACTGGACATAATTGTAGAAGACCATTTTTCGAAAATCATTACACATTTTAAATTATTTATGGTTTACAAAAACATTTTTTTAAAATAACCTTTTGAAAATTCATCAAAAATATGCATACTATTTTTATCCGGTCATTTGAAAATTCATAAACTTCATCATAAGAATAAATCCCAATTTTTATTTAAAATAAGGATTACACAAGGCAGTTATGGCCTCGTTACATAGCCCCTTATAATACCAGCATAGGACCTAAGAGTAAGGTGTGCTAGGGTGATAGAATATTGGGGCGGCTCAGTCAATATTTCCCGAGTAGTAATTTCTATCAGTTTGAACTTCTCGTGAAGGCGATTCTGTTCTAGCTTCACATGATGAAGTTCGGCTTGGATTTGGTCCAGAGAAAAGCCCAATGGTGCTACCTCCTTCCCAAGCTATGTTAGATGGGCTTCGATCGGTCCAAGACTACTAGGTGAGGCCATTGAATCTTCTTTCTATAATAATTAACCAATATTACTTATATTTAGAGACAATAATCAAAACATTTTGTTAACAGCGGTTATATTGACCAATAGTCATATAACAGTCAAAACTCACTGGTCTCATTTTAATTATAATCATGTTTATCAAATAAAACATTTTTGTTGAGTATAAAAATAAAATAAACTAACACATGAAATTAGGAAACAAGATTTATTCAAAATTTCGGGCCGTTACAGTTATTTTTTATATAATATATAAATAATGTTAACAAAATCATTATTTGAAGTATATTATACTTCATATGTCTGATATGATCAAGACTACAACGAAGTAAGCTTATCTATTTTAATCAAGATTTATTTTTTAAATATTGTTATCCAAGGGAGTGGTTGGACTGAATGAGGAAATAATTAGAGGATATGAATTTTTTATATCTAAGTATTCCTATAGAATAATGAAAATAAATTGGAATCCATGGAAGAAATAATGGGTTGAAGAAAATGATAGATTTTATGAGGATTTTAATCATTTTGAGAACCCTTCAAGACCGATGAATATTTCTCACTGTGGTCTAGAATCTGGTGATGTTGTTGAATACTCGGCTAAATGAATGGATTCAGATGAAGCTGATGTGGAATCATTTTTTGATATGTTCCTTGAACCCTATCAGATAGTTCTTTAGAGGAATATTCTCTTATTAAAAGTATGAAATATGTTGGTAGAATGTATGAAGTTGTTCATAAAGGTAAACCTAAGAAAGAAATTGTAGTTGGTGATAAGAATAAAGATGTTGAAGAAGAGGATGTTATTGAAAAAGAACATGCTTCCACTGATAAACAAACGGAGGAATAATTTGATGAAACTGAAGAAATATGTTATACTGAGGAAAGGATGGAACAATACTTCAAATTATCTAAATAAACAGATTATCTTGTTGGAACATAAGACATGGACAGAGGTCAAGATATTGTGTCTCTTAGTCCTATAAGAGATATACATATTGAGGGGGGAGCACAACACCAGTTTAGAAATGATTGTTTTGACTAACCTTGTGGATTTATGTTCCATGGATACATATTAAATGTTTCAACAATATTTTAATGTTGTTTATTCTAAAGGATTATCAGTTCGAGAAATTGATTCATCCACAATGTTTAATATCAAACCAATCATGCTAAAAACATTGTTCCTACAAATGAATCTGAACATACGTCAGTTTATACTTATAAACCTACTGAATAAACCTATGCTTCTATAATTTGATATGATTTAATAGAGTTTGGGAACATTTTTTTCTGGTTTTGAAAAGTACATGAAGTCATACATTCCCCTATGACCAATCTCAGTGAAAGGGATGTTGTAATGATTTTGTAGAAACTTTTTTGGCAGATCCAACCAAAAATGTTACATGAGATTCATGATGTCCTGATAGAGAATAGAAAACATTGTGAGGAAGTTAAATATGTTATCTCTAATGTTTAGGAAATAAATAAAATATTCAAGTGGCTCAAACACATGTTGGACATCTTACTGAAGATGATTATGAAACGGTCACAAAGAATGTTGTCTCTCAAATTCTACCAAATTAGATTGTTGACGATGAAAAGGTCGTTGATGATAAAACCAAGGTGTACAATGAAATGTGTGAGCATGTGGATACCATCAATGTTATGACATCAGAATTCAAAGGATCCTTTCAAATAGTTCTGAGAAGGCTCAATGGCCTTTCTTCTGTTACTCCATCTTAGTCTTATTCTGCTCCACCATTTCAGTATGTGGATATTAACATGATCATATCTGTATTCATAGAAGAACTTCAGCCTATGTTGAGTGGTTCTCATCAAGAGTCTCTTTCTACAATTCATATGAAAAGTGACCATTTACGTAATTTGGTTAGAGTACATTCTAAACTTTTCACTTATTATCAATAGTAAATCTCTAATAAATTAGACTTCTACATCGAAATGATTTATTCTATGAATTACCTGAATTAAAATTTCAAGTATCTTGTTGAGAAATTGACATTTCTTCCTATCACTAAACCCATTAGGTATCAAGTTTAGAAGTAGAAAGACTTCACTCCTATGTTTTACATGTATTTATAAAACAAATATGATTTGGAGAAATCCATGAAGTATGGTTGTGAAATCATTTAGTATTTAATCAATTTTTGAAGCCATACCTTCATGTGGAAAGTGAAGCAATCGTGGTTTCATATACTAAACCACTTAGACCAGTGATCTCTATATTATCATCTATGTATCCTCTGCCTCATACAATATCTATCTCTCAGGCTTTGAGGCATATTCGGCCAGTCATAATAGAGTAAACTCAACCTCGTCTCCTGTCCCAACACAGAGCCAATCTCGTACCTAATGTTCTACAAGGAGTGATCCTGCCTCCTCTGAATATTTATTCTGACCTTCCTAATTCTCAAATTCCATCTTCTATTAGACATAACATTGTTCCCTCAGAGAAATGGAAGGGTCCTCTTGGCCCTAATGATTAGAGTGGATTCATTTTTATATGTATATTGTATGAAATTTCATGTTTTCTTTCACTACTGTGTTATCTTCCATTTTACTTCAATGATTACTAGAATATACTTCTACTGTATTTCATTTTATTGTGTTCCATCTATTCCTTTCTACTTCATTTTATTTCATTCATACTTGTTTTGTTTTTTATTATTCCTTTCTTCCCATGCATGTTTTGATAATCCCAAAGGGTTGAAAAATAAGAACATACTTTTATGGGAGATATAATGCATTTAGGCATTTATGTGAAAATTACTACATTTATGCTCTATTCCCTTGATATGATAAGTATTATGTGTATTTATTTCTAGGAATCTGTGTCTTGTAAATTCCATGATTTTTTTTCATAAAAAAGGTGATATTTTTGGACTCCTTTTGTTTCAATGCCCACAAAAAATGTTTAACATCTCACAAATCATGTTTAACATCTCACAAATCATTTTTAATATCATACACATATTGTTTGAATATTGTTCCCTATGTTTAATATTGTTAAATTATGTTTTATTATTCTTATGTTTAATCATAATCCATTTAATGTGTGTTTCTTCTTAAGATAGTCGCAAATATTTGACAAAGTATGAGACACCATTTCATTGACACCATAACCAATTGCTGGTTCTAGAATTTCACAAAGGACCAGAAACCATGACAGTACTACCAGTTCCAAAATTCCACAAAGGACCAGACACAGGGATAGTACCACCAATTCATGAATTTCACAATGGACCGGACATCATGACAGTGCTACTGGTTCTCGAATTTCATAAAGGACCAGACACAATGATAGTTCTACTGATTCAAGAATTTCATAATGGACCAGACACTTCAATCTTGCTACCGATTCAATGGTTCTCACACCGTTTCTAAGAAACCATGTTTATAGAACCATTCCTTCCATGCCATCAACTATGGAAACACTTTTGACTCACAAACAATGACACCATTTCTTACATAACATATTTTCTTGTCTTTTTCTATTAAATTTCAAAGTTGATTCTAATAGTCACATTTGATTCATTTAATGACACTAACATAATTAATGATCTTTTGTAGAAATGTTACCTAAAAATACAAGATATTTGGTGTAGAGATTGTGCTTCCTGTCAAGAAAAACAATGACACCAAATGATTAAATACACGGTGGTGCACCTGCTAATGTGAAATAGATTGGATAAACATTAGAGAACTCATTCATGAAATAATAAGTATAAAAGGCATGATAATCCATCATAACTTCGTTGACCAAAAAGAAAAACTTGTTCTGAACCATTCTAATAAAATCCTTACAGCCACAACTCAAAGAATAAGAAGAGAAACAAAGAAAATATTATTGAACCAAAAACCATAACATAAAACTCATGACTCTCTGTTTTGGAGATTACGTTCTGAAGAGAACCTAAAAATAAAATCTTCTAAATCCAAGGATTATAGAGCTCATAGAACAACACTCATATCATTTATAATCCTTTCTCATTATATTTTCTCTGTTGTGTAATTTTTTATTAATCTTTGAGTGGTGTGTCTATTTGTTCTCAAACACACACTAAATCCTTCATAGAAAATGAGGATTCAATATATCCTCACTCAAATACCTTTTTATACATTTTTTCACCCATTGAGAACTATGGAAAAGGACCTATTTGGCCATGCTGTTTTTTATTTCCCATGTAGAACTATGGTAGAGGTATTAGGACTTGGACAGTCTTGTGTACTATTGTGATAACCTAGATCTAGGGTGTGGATCAGGCTCTTATCTATGTAGATTTATTGGTGGAAGGTAGTCCCCATGTCGAGTGGATGTAGGTCACGTATTGACACTAAACCACTAGTTTTGTATGCTGTGTTTTTACAATTTAATTTTTCTCTGTTTTCATTCTTATTTTAGAAAATATAAATTTTACTCTGATAGTAATCCTTAGATAATATATATAACTATTTTTATTTATTAGATTAGTTTCAAAAGTTGTAACAATATTTCATATTGTTATTACTGATAAATAATAAATCTTATAAAAAACAATTTGTACAATTAGACTATTATAAGTTCAGTACCTGGATTAACTATCCTATATTCTTAATTAGGGGAATCATTTAAATAAAACTTGTAACATATATTTTTATAGGAACTCAATTCACCCCCCTCTTAAGTGTCCTACACCAACCAATAGTTTAATTATTTATATTCATACTCATCTTCACATACAATAGTGTCAATGTCATCACTTTCTCCTCAACATAATCATATTCTATTAAAGTTTCATCTTTATCATCACATGTTAACTAAAATACATTTTTACGTCATCAACATCATCGACACAGTCAAACTGTATCAGTGGGATGTCACCATTAATATTCATGGCTCTTAAATGAAAATAATTATTTAGAGTTTTCTCTTAATTAATTTCAATTCCTTACATTTCAAAGGAATAGCATTCACATTGCATAAACTTATTTTCATGTGATTTCAATATTATAATCCTCTACCAATCAAATAACACTTTTGAAGTAGCATAGTAATTGGAATAATATAGATTTTGTGATTTATAAGATAATAAAAATGTTTTATTTAATATAGGAATGATTTTATATTTAATATCAATGATTTCATGATGTGGATGAACATTTTAGGCTCTTTCAATATCAAACCAAGGGTATTTAATCATTATTACATTATGATTTCATATATAATAAATCTCAATTATTTCATCTAGCATTATACAAAAGTCAACTACACTTTCTCTACGATGAGATCCATTTAAGAAAACATAAATATTTATTTCTTGATTCTCCATATATAGGTGTATGAATTTTAAAACCATTCCCTATATATGAATTATAATATTTAACCTATTTTCATTATGGGTTCTCAATACACACAATAAATTATCCAATTTATAAAAAATTTGTTATACCTAAAAATTTGAATTTATTTACAATATAAAAATATTAAGCTGATTTCAAATATTAAACCAAAAACAATTTATTATACATGTCTTTAAAACTAGTATTAAAAATTTTGTTGTCACTATTTTTCAAGAGTAGCTTCTATAATTTATGGAAATTGTTTCATTATAGGACCATCATATGATATAAAAATAAAATATTTTTAATTTATTTTTAAAAATATGTGTTGTTGTAGAACTAACTGAAAAAATCATTTTATTACTTAAAATTGAGAAGAATATATGTACGATCCATGTGATGTTCATCATTTGAATTCTACTGTTTATTAACACCACAAACATTTAAGTCCATGCTGATTAAATAATTTTAATTTAATGTCCGGTTTATCATCAATAGTACCCACATTATGACCTTTTTTATTTTATTTTGATGAAAATTTAAGTTAGAAATAATGGGAGCGGAAATAAATTTCCTCCTAAAAATAATCATATGTAATTGAACCATCATCCTTTGCTTTATTACCTTCTTCTTTTTCAATTTTCACATACATTAATCATATGGATATATCCATCCAAACTATACCATCCATCCACATGTTTCTTCTTTCAAAAAATATAATACAAAATGTAACCTTGAACCAATGAAAGAAGGTGGAATAAGTTTTTTCAAGTTTACTTAAAATAAAAAAAAATATTCTTATAGTTTACTAAATTTATCATAGTCCACTATATCTTCATAGATGTCTCTTAAAAAATATGATATTTTTATTCTCAGATAAAATATTGAATAATTAAAGAATCATCTAAATCCATCGATAGAATTCTTTCAAATATTACATGATAACCATGAATTTTTAAACGAGTAATATGATTGTTTCCTAAAAAATGAGAAAAATTGGAAACATAACCATATGGTAGTCTAAAAGTATCAATCCAGTGAGAAAATAATAAATGGGTTGTTTTGGAAAGTTTATAAGTTAGGTTTGTGTTCATTAACTTCTACGATCAATCATTTTCAAACAAATTATGTTTTTCTCACCTACAATTTGTTTAAATATCTATTCATGCATAAAAATTATATTTGGTCTTATGAGGTGTCTTCAAAGCTGTATAAATTATAATATCAAATCATCATTATCAATATAAATGACATCCAACATGTGACTAATAAAAAAATTAGACCAATATAGATGATCCCAAAAAATATTTCATTTAATACAATTGTTATCTTTCCTAGAGCCATCTAGTTTTTATTTTTTTAGTCATTCCAAATGTAATGGGTCTTAATGAAAGGAAAATAGATCTTAAATCAATAACTAATATCATTTCTAGGGTTACAATGTTTTTAATTATAGCTTTTCAGATATGATTATTGTTCCTTCATAAAGTATGATTAATAGGAAGAAATTATAGACGATAGTCGAAGAAGTGTTTCCTTTCATTAATGAGCATAAATTATTTGAGATCACTCATATAGTATAGAAAAATTTTTGGACGATGTGTACTCTATATAGATAATATTCTATGTGCTCGGACGTCACAAATTCTTTATAATATTATAAATTTATTATGAATTTTTTTTTCAGAAAAACATCATATAAAATAACACGATTACCCTGCAATAAATTTAACTCATCAATCAATGGATTCAAATAAACATCAATATTTGTTTTGGATGTCCTAGAATTATTAATTTCAAAAACATTATATGGATCATTTATCAACATCCATGTGTGTGAGTTTTACAGAGTTATAAAGTTAGACTAACATGAATATTGGAAATGGTAATAACCAAATGAAAAAACTGTCAGTAAAAGGAACCAATCTTGCATTTCCGGCTTCTAAAGAAAATGATAGATGTACTAGGTTAGAGTGATTCTATGATTCACCATCATGAGGATTATTTTTGGTTTTATTAGTTAAAATTTTGGTTCTGTTCAATGTTATCATTGAGGATGTGTTTTATGACATAATTAAATGCTACAATCTATATGAATGTGGCAAATACCTCAACTTTTTAACAGGAATAAATCCAGACATCCATAGTTAAGCCTCTTTGAAAATTGAATGTCCAAATATAGGAAAATTAATTAATGAATCATTTTCACCATAGTATATGATGCAATCAATTTCACATGAAAGAATCTTAGGATTACCAAGACCCAAATTATGAACTATCATATTTCCCTCAAATAAATTTTTATCCAACACATTTTATTCAGGTAATAGTGTTTTTACAAAAGAGAATATCTTATTATTACTAATTTGTCCTAATAATGAATAATTTTTACTATTTATTACTAGTTTTACATATTTTTAATAGTTTTTACTAATTACCACTAATTATTAAAAATTAACAGTAATTATATCTAATTTTTAATAATTACCACTAATTATTACTAGTTACCCCTCACTATTTCTAATTACCAATAATTATTACTAATTGCCACAAAATATTACTAATTACAACTAATTAATACTAATTATTACTAAATATTACTAATTAGTACTAATTATGACTATTGGAACTAATTATTACAAATTAATACTAATTAGTACTAATTAATACTAATTACCGCTAATTTTTACTAATTACCATAAATTATTAATAACTTTTAGTCATTATTACTAATGTTTTGTAATTTCTATAAATTTTTAAAAAATAGAAATATTTTTTACTAATTATTACTAATAATTAATAATTGATAGTTATTATTACTAATTACCACTAATTATATATAATTATTACTAATTACAACAAATTATGAATTATTTTTAAAAATAATGTTAAATTATTACTAATTATTACTAATTATTTCTAATTAATGATACTTACTATTAATTAATGTAAATTCTTACTAATTTTTACTAATTACCACTAATTATTAACAATTCCTAATAATAACAACTAATTATTACTAATTACCATTATTTATTAATAATTACCACTATTTATTACTAATTACCGAAACTTATTACTAATTATTTATAATTATTACTAATTGTTACTAATTATTTCTAATTACAACAAATTATTTCAAATTATTACTATTTTCCACTAATTATAACTAACTTCGTCTAATTATTACTAATTAATACTAATTATTATTAATTAGTACTAATTATTTATTAGAGCCACTAATTATTAATAATTTTTAGTATTTATTACTAGTTATTAATAATTAACCCAATTACCAATAATGATTACTAATTAGTACAAATTAAAACAAGTAATTACGATTTATTACCAATTTCAACTAAATACCACTAATTATTACTAAATATAACTAATTATCACAAATTATTCGTAATTATTACTAATTAACACTAATTAAATATAATTATTACTAGCCATAATTAATTATTGCTAATTACTACTAATTATTACTAATTAGCACTAATTATTACTAATAATTGCTAATTATTTCTAATTACCACTAATTATTATTAATATTAAATATTACCTCTAATTTTTACTCATTATTACTAATTTTTACTAATTATTAATAATTACCACAAAATAATACTAGTTTTTACTAATTACAACTAATTATTAGTAATTACCACTAATTATTTCTAATTACCAATAATTATTACTAATTACTACTACTAGAAAAGTTAAGGGCAAGCCCCTTTATTATAATGGAAAAGGTACACAAACCCCTTTTGTGGGAAAAGGGCGAACCAGTCACAAATCCTAAAACCCAAAGGCACAAAGTCATTAAAATATAGTGACACGAAAGATAGCATTGAACCATTACACATTTTAGCAGCACAACATCCCCAGGGAAAATGCCCATTGTTGGGAAAAAATACATTAAGGTAACATTGCATCAATTTTTGGTTTGATTGTGTTTGTTGAAAAAGTAGGTTTCCATGGTGAGTTTTCAAGTTCCAGAGATGTTGTTGACAATCAATGTTGAAAAAGAACCATGATAATGGAATGGATGATCTAGAGGTGGTATAAAAGAATAGATACATGGTGGCGTCGTTTTCCAATTCTTTCCAAATTTTTGGGATCCTAAAAATAGAGTTTGGTGAGCATCATGAAATATGAATTTCATTCAATATCTCATAAAAATATGGAAAATTCCCGAGTTTCACGAATATAGGATTCTTGTATTGGATTTCGTGAATACCAGAAGAATGATGACGGTGATGCTTCGCGATTACGACGAGCTTTGCGAATAGCACAGTCGAAGAGCATTGCATTAGTGAAGGGCATTGCATGTGGAGATTCGGGGTGAAGGAATAAAAGAATTGACAGGATGCTCCGCGATTACAACAAGATCAGCGATCAGAAAATTTCAATGGTTCTTCATGATATTGAGAAAATTTGGAATAATTTTTGGAGCTTCCCAATTGGAGATGATGTGGCGAAGAGTTAGTGTGGAAGGTTCGAGGGTCGATGGAATCGCCTATAAAAAAGTCTCGACCCCCTCGAGAGAAGTAGAAAGTTTTCGAAGAAATTATTTTTCTCTCGGCTCACAAAGGTGGTTCATGAAGGTAGTTTATTTCGCGAAAGAAGTGCTTCCCGGCAGCTAACCTAGTTCTGTGAAAGTTGCGAGCTTCACGATGGCTTAGTGAGCTTCACAAAGAAAGTCACTCTGCGATGACTTGAGCTCCATGACTACCTAATATTTTTGGAGTTCTGAGCTCCGCGAAAAGGTAGGAGCATCGTGAAGGATTGTTTGAGCTTTGTGAAATTGGGATCCTCGCGAAGTAGGGTGCTTTACAAAGGTACTTCCCAAAGTGTATTGCCTAGTGGTCAGGTGAAAAGGGGTATTCATCAGGGGATGAAGGTTAGACTTTAACAGATCATCTATCAACAATTGAGGATGCATGTATTCATGAAAATGGAAAGCCTTACAAGTCTATAAACTATGAGTGGATCCCTTCCAAGTGCAGTGGACAGAGGAAGATGATGATGTTTATCCTTTCTACAAGCAGTGAGCCAGTGAGAGAGAAATCGAGAGTGACCCTTGGGAAAGCAGTGAGATGACCATAAAAATTTGTAACTGCAGTGATCCTGGGCATAGAAATGATCTATCCCGAACATTATTGGTAGTGAGCCTTAGTGGATTTGGTATAGTGGCACATCGTCGTTGTAAGCTCCTTGGATGTATCCTCATGAGGATGAACCAAGTAAAAATCTCTGTGTCTGCCTACTTGCTTCCCTCCGTTGCATTCAAAGCATCATCACCAGATAAATAAGAAAATAAGTGATCATAATAAACACACATAAGAAAACAAATTGACCCCTGTAATAAAGAGGTCAAGATCTAGTGGGGTAGGAAGAATTTGGAAAAGAATATACATACCCTGATTCACCCTCTATCAGGTTATATTGTCCCCTTTTAGTCCTACCAATTGGTATCAGAGGGATATGTTGCTTTAATCATATTTGTTTTCACCATCTTGGTGTAGCCAATTTGTGTGGTTAAATTAGTCTGCTCTTATCTCGATGTTCCATGGAAAAGGGAAAAATGTAAATTAAGAATCGTAATTCAGGTGATATCCTTATGTGTGGAAGTGTTTATGGAAAAAGTGTGATTCAACTAAAAGAATAAAATAGCTTACTGAAGGAATAAATGGATGAATATAATAGGGAAAAGATTGATTCACTCGATCATGATGTAGGAATGAGTGTTGTACATGAACTTCAAAGTTATACCAAAATAACTGATGATGAAGAAGTTTCAATAAGGAGGACACCAGTAGATGTTGTCAAAATGAAAACGAAATTGGATCGGAAATTTGATGAAGAAGTTAAATATAAAGATATCTGGATCCAAGTATTGGAAATTGTTTTCAACAAGCTAAGAGGCTTAAATCAAAGGCTTATTGATGTGGCTAATGACCTAAGGGATATGAATTATTCTCAAGGTGAATAACTACAAAATATGTCTAGAATGAAAGGAAAAAAGAGGCCGATGAATATGAATAGAATAAAAAGTCAGATGAAGTTCATAATATGAAATCCAAAAATTATGATCCAGCTAAATAGTTGTCTAAAAAAGTTCAGAATAATCAAAGGCTAAAACAAGAGAATGTATCTGTCTCTAAATCTGTTTATTAGAAAACATTGACGGTAAAGATAAAAGTGACATGGTAGAAAATCTCACATGAGAACTAGATGATAACATGATTTGTGGAAAGAATATTAGAATATAACTCAATTCCCAACTTGAATCAAGGGGTATGAAGATTGAAAATTTGGATGAAGAGCTTGAATCAGTGAAGACGGAAGTGGAGAAATCCAATACTAGAGGAAAGCCTAAAATGAATGACGCCTTGCACGTACTATTTGGTTATCCATCGGCAGGTGATGATGAAATGAAAAGAAAATTTTTTATTTCTTAAAAGAGGAAAGAACATACATTCACAACTCAAAGACCATACATTTTGGGAAAAATTGTACCGGATTTGATGAATTCCCTCAGGCGCATGACAGAAAGAGAGCTGTGAATAGTTCCATAAGTGGAGGAAATCCAGTAGGTGATGGAGATAGGCCTAAGAGGATAGTTTCAAGAAGAAGTTATGACAAGTACAATTTCTACGGGATTCCTGGCCACACATAAAGATTTAGTTCAGAGGCTTTGGAATACATTTTGGGTTGAGAAAATAGATACATTACTAAATCTAAGAATAAGAATATGTGTCATGAGATATCAGAAAGATGTGTCTTTCATATGAAAGAGTTCATTAGATTCTATTACTGTGGAAGAATGGTACACACCATGATTATGTGTTAGGAAGATCAGGAGCTCAATGTAAGATTACGAACTCAAGCTACATCAACATCTCAATGTAGAAATGAGGAAACAAGGTAAGCCTTTGATGGAAAAAGATTTAAATGTTCTGATTATGGGAATCTGGAATGTCATTCGAGTATGTAGAAAAAAAGGAAATGAAAAGGGATTTGAAAAGAGATTCTTGACTCCAATAGTGCATAATTAGAAATTCTACATTGAGAGAGAAAGGGGTAGTTGAAGAATAAGCTTAGATATTCAAGGGAATCACATGGGGATGAATTAAAGGTGTATCAATCACCTTCTCTGTCACACCCAGAAAAGATCTCATTGAGAGAATTTGAACAAACCTGGAAGATTAATGGTAGATCTAATCTAGCTATGAGAAAGAAGAATGCACATTAAGTGAAGGATTCACCACCAATGCAAAATAGTCAGGTGACTCAGATATCTGATAAAAGAAAGACAAGAAAAGAATGCATTGAAAAATTCTTTGTCATGTCCCGCAGGGAGATGTTGTGGAAAGAGAAAGACCCCTGCAATGGTGGAAAAATCAAGGTAAGATGAAAGGTAGAGAGATTCCTACCCAGAGAAAGAATCAAGGGAAATGGAATTTTGGTGGAACATCAAAAAGTAATTGTGTACTATTGGGTTCAAACCCCAAATGGTGAGAAAGGCCAACCCTGCGGAATCTACATATCAGAATAAGACTCAGCATGTGGCTAATGAGTGCTTAGTCATATGACCAGAGCAGTTAAAGTTGGCTAGGCAGCTAGAAGAAGAAAGGAAGGAGAAGGATGCTCTTCAAGAAAGAATCAAAGGGTTGACCCATCTGGATCAACCTCAATACTCATCTTTAGGATTCATAAGCATACCCTATCACTATGTATATAATTTATATTAACTGATGATTCATGTGTCTCTAGTTTTAGGGAGATACGATCCAAGGTAAAGTAGCTTCTAAAGATGCAGATTGAAAAAGTGATATGATTTAGAGTTTCAATTGACTCAAAACAGGTAACAAAGATGAATAAGAAAAGTAGAAACATAGAACAATAGGAAGTGATTGTGTTATTGACATTATCTCTTACTTCCTACACTGAGTTCAAACACAGTAGGCTTAGAGATTTTGTTAATTTCTCAATTTCAAGTGATAGATGTGAATAAATGATACAAGAGAATAGAAATATTTATGGATCTAAATAGTTTTCCCAACCCCAAGATGTAACGACCCGAGAAACCATGTTTTGTTTTTTTCAAGTGAACCAACAGTCAATAACAAAATGCATCAAATGAATTAAAAAACATCTTTTATTCAAATGAATAACATTTCGGCTACAATCTCCACTAACCAAACAAAAGGGTAAATTAACCAAAGATCCCAACTAGGAACCCGATTACAATAATGGGGAGACTGCTTAAAACTACTAAGAGCCCGATAATGTGGTAGGGGTTTCGAGCTTCCATCATAAGGAACATGAGGATGGATGAAGCCACCGCGGCCGTGCTCAGCACCAAGGGGATCACACGAACCATCTTTCCTTTCCTCCTTCAGTCACCTAGAGTGAGGGACACCCCGAGACCAGATCCTTTTATAAGCACTCTGATTTGACCGTTGAACCCCAAACGGCTATAAATTCGACCGTTGGTTTCCCCAAGAGTCCAATGTTTTATTTTGACCGTTGGTCCCTCCTGTCCTCTAAGTTTTGTTTTTGACCATTAGAAATATGATGGCTTACCCCTGGAAGGTTTGGAAAATTAATTTGCTTCAAAATGACATCAATGTTAATTTAGTTAATTTATCTCTTATTTTCCAAAATGAAATTTTATTTTATGTTTCAAAATGCAGAAAATTAATATTATTGTTTTTCTTCCACTATACATGTTAATTTGAAAAATTAAACTTTTATTTTCTAATTATATTAATCCCGATGGATTTTTATTTTATGAGTTATATATGTTGCATCAAAATTAGGTATATAATTTCTTTTATAATTTGACATTTGTTAACTATTTTGGAAACTTTGTCAAATTATGGTTTAATTTACAAATTTCGCATCTTTAAGTTTACACAAATACTTTTAAGCATCCAATTTCTTTTTCTCTCCTTAAAAGAGTGTATCCAAATTTTTTCATCAAATTATAAATTAAGATAATTATTATGTAATTCAGCAAAGGAAAAATAAATAAATAAATAAATATATATATATATATATATATCTTATGTTGAATAAAACAATGTTTTCTTTAATCGATTAAATGAACCACTATTTTTCCAAATATAATAATTAAAGATCAATAATTATGGTTTAAAAATAATATACTTAATATAATAATGTCAATAGAAATTATTGGTATTTTAAAAATAGAATATATATATATATAAATAAATATGTTTATATTGTAACATGTTTTAATTAAATCAATTTATAATTTTTATTGACCAATGATTTTCATTAAAATAATGAAAAGTTAGTTTGATAATTTTTTTTATACAATGTTATAATAAATTAATAATAACTTTAATAAAGTGTTTTTTTTAAACCGTTTGATCCGTGTTTTAAACACCGTAGCAGCCAGGGGATGTCCGATCTAGCCGCTTCTAATCCTAGCCGTCCGTTTTTTATCGCATCTCCCTCGCCTGCGGTTCTCCTCCATCTTCGTCGTGCACGCCATCAGACCAGTAGGGTTTGGGGTGCTTTGTTTCCTCCGCCATCCGACAGCGGTTACCTCTTTTCAACTGGTCGGCACCGCCTTTAATGTTCAGCCTCGGTTCCCTCGACATCTCCCCAGTTGCAGAGTCCTCTTCTTCTTCTTCTTTTTTTTAAACCCCCTGTTGCACCGAAGCTGAACTTTGGAACCCGGCTCCCTTGATCTCTCCGTCTCTGGACCTCATCGCTACTCCGTCGTCTATCCTTCTCCTCATCGAGCAATGGTAAGGGTCGAGTTCTGTTATTTTTTTTTTAATTATTCTCAGGTTTCGGTGTATTTATATGTTATATATGTGTATATATTTTCTGGATTGTAAACCCGGTTTTCCCTTGCCTCGTTGCCGCATCCCCCTCTCCTCCCCTCTGAATAGGTAAGAAAAAATCCCTTCTTCTGTTTCGTTTTCTCTGGCTTTGGTACACTATATTTTATATACACCTTACATATATATATATATGTGTGTATATAAATTTACATCAAGGCATTAAGAACCGGTTACCACTATTTTCATCATCCAGAATTCGACTAGGTTAAGGACAGTTTTCTTTTGGGGTTTATTTTAACTCAGTTTTAATGTTATACACATTGTGTATATATATGTATATATATATACATTTATATACACATAATTATAAGATGATATATGAAAATATACAATTTTTTTAATGTTTATAACCTTGATTTTTATTTCGCCTATAAACATGGAGATTTCGGGTAATTGTACGAACATGTAAAATCATGCAAGTATATGAAGTATATTGATATATATATACATGCTATTATATAGATGTGTATGTACACCAATGTGAACATCGTTCCCTTATTTTGTAATTTATTACAATATAACATGATTAAGTTTATGGTATGGTTTGATTTCAAAATTATTCATGCAACTGAGAATTTTCATTTATCACTGCTTTGGATAAATCAGGATTTTTGCTTTGTGAAAATGGTTAGTTTGGAATCCCTGAACTTTTACAAGTGCATACATGTATTCATTGGTATGAAATCATGTTTATGAAACAACCTTGTTGTATGGAAGGTTAGATTTTTGTCAATAAAGGTTTATGGAAATTATTCACCCCTTTTTCTTCTTTTATGGAAAAGAACTCCGGATGTTTTTACCAAATATAAATTTTGTTTAAGAAATATTTTTGGAGTATGGTTTAATGTGCTAAACCCATGCATATGTGTAGGTATGCATATCATTATGTTGTCTTCAATTATGTGTACTCTTATGATGTTTAAGAACTTTATAAAGAAAAGGGGGCTTGATACTTAAAGTGCTAATGGAAGAGTTTACACAATTATATACATGATTTCCTCAAGATGGACTTGATTATGCACATTGTATCCTCAACTGCCTATATTAAACGCCTATGATATCCATTTATCATCATATGTGAATGTTATGAACGACCATGCTTTAATTGGGTATCATGATGTATGAAATGTTAAAGTGTTATGTTTATTTTTCTTAAAACCCATGTTTTCAAATGTTTACTTTTTATGTGCACGAAGCTTTGGCATGCATGTCATAATGTTTTAATGATAGAACAGTTTTCATGTTATGATTATGTATGTGAAAAGGGGGTTGAGTAAGAATGTATGAAGCCCTACGAATGAATGACCATGTCATGATATGTGAGGGATGTATAGGACTTACATGTGACGGGTGCTCCCGGAATTATATAGCGCTCCAATGCATTGGGTAAAGCAAGAGTCTCATGAGACGTTATGTGTGACGGTCTTGGAAAATAGCCTTGGCTTGTGCTATCATGTGCGACGGTCTTGGAGGTCAGCCTTGGCTTGTGCTACTATGGGAAACGGGATTGGCGTTTTGCCATGACCCGTACTAAAGTTATGTTTTAAGGTCATGATGTGAGGTCTTGACAAAGTCCAGTATTATACATTCCCTCCGCATGTAATGATAAAAGTTAACCAGGGGTTATTTCAACTAACAGGACAACCCCTAGTTGAAAGCTCGCAAGATCATGAAAATGTACATTATGTGACAAGAACTGTTTTTCATATGGTAAACTGTTAGATGATCTGCATTTTACTCATGAACCATGATATGCATGTTTTCCCTGCATAGCCATAGAATTCTTTTATAATTGAAGTAACCTTGTTTGAATATTATGTATTGTTTATTGTTCCTATGTTGCGCTCTCTGATCATGTTTTCTTTAAAGCTTAATTCAAGTACGTGCTTCTTTGTGCAAGTGGTTTTCAAAGAATGATGGTTTTCATGTTTTAAGAAAAGATAATGTTTTGTTTTAGTAAATTGTTTTATTCTCTTCAAAAGTACTTTTTGAGAAAGGATTTTTCTAAAAATATTTTAAAACCCCTTACTGGGCATTTTTGCTCACCCTACGTTTTGTTAAATTTTTCAGGCATGGTATGTACTGATGAAGTTTATCAGAGCAGCTGGTTTCCCAGAATCCTGAGCCTTGCGATCTTCTGTAATCATGGGACATGATATATTATTTGTAAATGTTGTAATGAAATGCTAAGTATATCATGTCTCATGAGGCACCCTGGGTATCGGGGTTGCTACAGTTGGTATCAGAGGATGGGTTCAAGAAACTCTGGAAAACCAGGTGGTATAAAAGTATTACTATGATTAACTAAATGAAAATGTTATAATTATCAGATGGCTAATGAAAATGTACCTACTGACCTTTTGTCACTTCCCACTGAGGCTCTAGAGAACATTGTATCTCTAGCTAGCCGTGAGAGCGTTCTAAACTATGCCCAAATTCGCATGACGTGTAAGCACCTATACGATGTGTCAAACTCATCTAGGATGCTTAGTCTCCACCGGGGATTGGGGATGGATTATCTCCTAATGAGGATGACCCAATTTCCCTCTTATGCACGTCGGGGAAGGTATCACGGAGGACTCTTCCGAGTGTTTAAAACTGGCGAGGAATTTGGCACAATGCTTGATAACCCTTTTCAAGAAGCTGCTGCTGCCGGAGACCTCCGAGCGGCTTACATGTGTCAGATCTTGCACTATGGTTTCTAGGGCCAGTTAATGGACTTTGGAGCATTGGAAAATAAGTCCACCTGTGTGTCTCTTAAGCAAGAAGTGTACACCAATGTTTCCCAACTCCATACCCCCACGCTAAACTCAGAAGGCGTTATAAATGGTCCAATGGTTTTAGTCTTGTCTGTCCTTTTTGTGTGTGGTTTGAAGAGTTAGGAAGTTTTGCCACTCTTTGTGGCGTACGTCTTGTAAACTCAGACTTTGTCATGTAAACTTTTTCATAAATGGAAGTTTCTTGTTTCCTTTCATTTCCTAACCATATCAATGTTGTTAAGAGTTTCCCTTCGATGTTTGTTTTCAGATGGTTGGTCAAACTAACTTCTTATCCCTACCCGATGAGCTAGTAGAAGTCATCTTGATCAAGGCATGCATGGTGGATTATCCATCCTTTCTCCACATACGAGGGTCCTGCCAGTGTTTACTCAATCTAGAAAATGGTCCAGATATTATTCAGTTATGTCATGAGGATGATCGCATCTTTCACCTCATCGCTGCTGCTCAACTACCCTGCTATAGGCGAATGGGAATGTACTTTGAGGGCATGTTCCAGTGTTTTACTCTGGCACAAAACTTTTCTGCCAGAGCGTGTTTCCTCGTGGCCGCCCAGGATGGCCTTCTCAGTGCAGCCTACATGTTTCAAGTCTTGAATCTCAGTCTCCTCAACCGCATCATTCCCCTCGACTACCTCGAGCAAGATGTGGCTAGAAAATTCATCAGGGAGTTCATCTACTGAGAAGTTTCCGAGATTTGCATCGCACGAGCCTCCCTTTGGAAGCCCGTTTGCAGTACACACGAACAGGAGTTCAAGGAGTACTGTTCGAGGTGCATCTGGACTAGGGAAATGGAAGAGTTGTGTGCCAACTTCGGTATCCCGTTAACCGATCCAGATCCACTATTTCGGTAAATTTGTACGTATGGGATTTCTATTTTTCTATTTTTATGGTAGAATTGTGAGGTCGCAATTCTTTGAAGGGGGAAGTAATGTAACGACCCGAGAAACCATGTTTTGTTTTTTTTCAAGTGAACCAACAATCAATAACAAAATGCATCAAATGAATAAGAAAACTTCTTTTATTAAAATGAGTAACATTTCGGCTACAATCTCCACTGACCAAACAAAAGGGTAAATTAACCAAAGATCCCAACTAGGAACCCGATTACAATAATGGGGAGACTGCTTAAAACTACTAAGAGCCCGAGAATACGGTAGGGGTTTCAAGCATCCATCATAAGGAACATGAGGATGGCTGAAGCCACTGCGACCGTGCTCAGCACCAAGGGGATCACACGAACCATCTTTCCTTTCCTCCTTCAGTCACCTAGAGTGAGGGACACCCCGAGACCAGATCCTTTTATAAGCACTCTAATCTGGCCGTTGAACCCCAAACGACTATAAATTCGACCGTTGGTTTCCCCAAGAGTCTAATGTTTTATTTTAACCGTTTTCCCTCCTGTCCTCTAAGTTTTGTTTTTGACCATTTGAAATAGGATGGCTTGCCCCTGGAAGGTTCGGAAAATTAATTTGCATCAAAATGACATCAATGTTAATTTAGTTAATTTATCTCTTGTTTTCCAAAATGAGAATTTTATTTTATGTTTAAAAATGGAGAAAATTAATATTATTGTTTTTCTTCAACTATACATGTTAATTTGAACAATTAAACATTTATTTTCTCCTTATATTAAACCTGATAGATTTTTATTTTATGAGTTATATATGTTGCATCAAAATTAGGTATATTATTTCTTTTATAATTTGACCTTTGTTAACTATTTTGGAAACTTTTTCAAATTATGGTTTAATTTACAAATTTCGCATCTTTAAGTCTACACAAATACTTTTAAGCAACCAATTTCTTTTTCTCTTCTTAAAAGAGTGTATCCGAATGTTTTCATCAAATTATAAATTAAGATAATTATTATGTAATTCATCAAAGGAAAAATAAATAAATAAATAAATAAATATATATATATATTATGTTTAATAATCCAAAGTTTTCTTTAATCGATTAAATAAACCTCTTTTTTCCAAATATAATAATAAAAGATCAATAATTATGGTTTAAAAATAATATACTTAATATAATACAGTCAAGAGAAATTACTGGTATTTAAAAAATAGAATATATATATATATATATATGTTTATATAGTAACATGTTTTAATTAAATCAATTTATAAATTTTATTGACCAATGATTTTCATTAAAATAATAAAAAGTCAGTTTAATAATTGATTTTGTTTAAAAACAATGTTATAATAAATTAATAATAACTTTAATAAAGCGTTTTTTTAAAAAAAAACCGTTTGAAACGTGTTTTAAACACCGCAGCAGCCAGGGGCCGTCCGATCCAGCCGCTTCTAATCCTGGCCGTCATTTTTTCGCATCTCCCTCGCATGCGGTTCTCCTCCTTCTTCATCACGCACGCCGTCAGACCAGTAGGGTTTAGGGTGCTTTGTTTTCTCCGCCAGCCGACAGCGGTTACCTCTTTTCAATAGGTTGGCACCGCCTTTAATGCTCGGCCTCGGTTCCCTCGACGTCTCCCTGGTTGTAGAGTCCTCTTCTTCTTCTTCTTTTTTTTAAACCCCCTATTGCACCGAAGCTGAACTTTGGCACCCGAATCCCTTGATCTCTCCGGCTCTGGACCTCATCGATGCTCCGTCGTCTCCCCTCCTCCTCGTCGAGCTATGGTAAGGGTCGATTTCTGTTATTTTTTTTAAGTTTGCTCAAGCTTCGGTGTATCTATATGTTATATATGTGTATATATTTTCTGGCTTGTAAACCCTGTTTTCCCTTGCCTCGTTGCCGCATCCCCCTCTCCTCCCCTCCGAATAGGTAAGGGAAAATACCTTATTCTGTTTCGTTTTCTCCGGCTTTGGTACACTATATTTTATATACACATTACGTATATATATATATGTATATAAATTTATATCATGGCATTAAGAACCGGTTACCACTGTTTTCATCATCCAGAATTCGACCAGGTTAAGGACAGTTTTCTTTTGGGGTTTATTTTAACTCGGTTTTAATTTTATACACATTGTGTATATATATGTATATATATATATAAATTATATACACATAAGTATAAGATGATATATGCAAATATACAATTTTATTAATGTTTATAACCTTGATTTTTATTTCTCCTATAATCATGGAGATTTCGGGTAACGGTACGAACATGTAAAATCATGCAAGTATATGAATTATATTGATATATATATATACATGTGATTATATCGATGTGTATTTACACCAATGTGAACTTGGTTCCCTTATTTTTTAATTTATTACAATATAGCATGATGAAGTTTATGGGATGGTTTGATTTCAAAATTATTCTTGCAATTGAGAATTTTCATTTATCACTACTTTGGATAAATCAGGATTTTTGCTTTGTGAAAATGGTTAGTTTGGACTCCTTGAACTTTTAAAAGTGCATACATGTATTCATAGGTATGTAATCATGTTTATGAAACAACCTTTTTGTATGCAAGGCTGACTTTTTGTCAATAAAGGTTTATGGAAATTATGTTCACCCCTTTTTCTTCTTTTATGGAAAAGAACTCCGGATGTTTTTACCAAATATAGAATTTGATTAAGAAATATTTTTGGAGTATGGTTTAATGTGATAAACCCATGCATATGTGTAGTTATACATATCATTATGTTGTCTTCAATTATGAGAACTCTTATGATGTTTGAGAACTTTATAAAGAAAAGGGGTCTTATTACATAAAGTGCTAATGGAATAGTTTACACAATTATATACATGATTTCCCCAAGATGGACTTGATTATGCACATTGTAACCTCAACTTCCTGTATTAAATGTCTATAATATCCATTTATCATCATATGCGAAAGTTATGAATGGCCATGCTTTAATTGGGTATCATGATGTATGGAATGTTAAAGTGTTATGTTTGTTTTTCTTAAAACCCAAGTTTTCAAATGTTAACTTTTTTTGTGCACGAAGCTTTGGCATGCATGTCATAATGTTTTAATGATAGAACTATTTTCATGTTATGATTATGTATGTGAAAAGGGGGTTGAGTGAGAATGTATGAAGCCCTACGAATGAATGACCATGTCAAGATATGTGAGGGATGTATAGGACTTACATGTGACGGGTGCACCTGGAATTATACAGCACTCTAGTGCATTGGGTAAAGTAAGAGTCTCATGAGACGTTATGTGTGATGGTCTTGACGAATAACCTTGGCTTGTGCTATCATGTGCGACGGTCTTGGCGGTTATCCTTGGCTTGTGCTACTATGGGAAATGGGATTGGCGTTTGGCCTTGACCCGTACTAAAGTTAAGTTTTAAGGTCATGACGCGAGGTCTTGACAATGTCCAGTGTTATACATTCCCTCCGCATGTAATGATAAAAGTTAACCAGGGGTTAGTTCAACTAATAGGACAACCCCTAGTTGAAAGCTCCCTAGATCATGAAAATGTACTTTATGTGACAAGAACTGTTTTTCATATGGTAAACTGTTAGATGATCTGAATTTTACTCATGATCCATGATATGCATGTTTTCCCTTATTAGCCATAGAATTCTTTTAGAATTGAAGTAACCTTGTATGAATATTATGTATTGTTTATTGTTCCTATGTTGCGCTCTTTGATCATGTTTGCTTTAAATCTTAATTCAAGTATGTGCTTCATTGTGCAAGTGGTTTTCAAAGAATGATGGTTTTCATGTTTTAAGAAAGATAATGTTTTGTTTTAGAAAAGTGTTTTATTCTCTTCAAAAGTACTTCTTTGAGAAATTATTTTTCTAAAAAAAATTTAAAACCCCTTACTGGGCATTTTTGATCACCCTACGTTTTGTTAAATTTTTCCGGCATGGTATGTACTGATGAAGTTTATCAGAGCAGCTGGTTTCCCAGAATCCTGAGCCTTGCGATCTTCTGTAGTCATGGGACATGATATATTATTTGTAAATGTTGTAATTAAATTCTATGTATATCATGTCTCATGAGGCACCCTGGGTATCGGGGTTTCTACACAAGAAGTATTTCATAACATAGGGGGAGCATTCTATTTCAAAATCAGATGCAAGATCCATCAAATAAATAATTGGATGTCCCATCTCAGGTGTTTTCTATCGAGAGATGACATATTGCAGGAGAACCAGAAACATTCATGTATTTCATAATAATCTAATTTGTTCATATATTTTGGTATTATCTAATTGTTTTTATGATACCAAGAAGTTGCGAGAGAATATCAACAAATTCTTAACAAAAGGCTGGGAAAAGGAGTTGAAATAAATGATGTCACTGTTGTTGAAAGTGATGAGAACATTTAATAGCACAGTGAATAATTTCTTGATGAAAGTGATGAGGAGGAAATAATCACAGGGATAGTAGAAGTGGATAATGATGATTCAGAAGAAGATACTGATGATGAGCATGAGGAATTAAAATATGTATTTGCACAAAAGCCAAGAAGCCTAGATGAAATTGATATGCAGAATATCATTGGTGATTAGTCAGCTCTAGTTCAGACAAGAATAATGAAATCACTGAAAAATAAATCTTTCTTATCCCAGGATGATCCAAAATACTTCAATGATGTAGCTAAAGATGAAAACCGACTTTATGCAATTAATGAAGAGATTGACCAGATTCAGAAAAATCAGACGTGGGAGATTGTTTCGAGGCCAGCAGACAAGAAAGTCATCGAGACTAAATGGGTCGATCAAAACAAGATGAATGAATATGGACCATAGATTTGGGAAAAAGAATTACTGGTGGTCAAAGGATACTCACAGATATATGGTATAGATGTTGATGAGACATTTGCACCAGTTGCAAGACTAGAGAAAATCGGATTATTCCTAGCCATTGCAGTGCAACATATGTTCAAAGTGTTCTTGATGGATGTCAAATATGCATTCCTGAATGGGATTCTGGAGGAAGAATTGAATATCGAGCATCCAGATGGTTTTCTCATTCATGAGGATGAGAAAAAGGTTTTTCGACTGAAGAAGGCAATATACGGGCTGAAACAAGCATCGAGAGCATTGTACTCAAGGCTTGATCAGTATTTGAGCAAGCTTGGTTTCCAACATGGTGGAGTTGATTACAATCATTATTTCAACAAAAAAAATAATCAGAGGATGATGGTGTTGGTTTTTTTCGATGAAATAATATTTGGAAGATCATATCAAGAAAAGTATAGACAATTTTCCAAATTCATGAAACATGAGTCCGAGATGTCTATGATTGGTGAGATGGCCTTTTTCCTTGGTTTACAGGTGACACAAGGAAGAAATAGAACATTAATTTCTCAATCCAAATATGCCAAGGAGGTTCTAAGAATATTTGGAATGGAAAATTACAAGGATATGAAGACTCTGGTTGCAACCCGGATGAAATTATCAAAAGATGAAAATGGACAGGCAGTTATTATCACAGAAATACTGTACCTGACACCAACGAGACCTGATATTGTTTTTTCCACATTCCAACCAGCACAATATCAATGAAATTCCAAGTAAATAGACATGATTTAAGTTAAAAGAATACTTCAGTAGATCAAGGGCACAATGGATTTCAACTTTATATATAGTGATAAATCTCAATCAGAGTTATTAGTGTAAGATGATGCAGATTGGGCCGGTTTAGAATATGACAGGAAATCAATGTTAGGATTATATTTCTATCTTGGTGAAATTTGCATTTTTTAGATAAGAAAGAAAAAATATTTCATTTCATTAAGCACCATAGAAGATGAGTATATCGTGGACACTCAAGCATGCACACAGTTGTTGTGGATGAAGCAACAGCTTAATGATATGGGAGTTGAAGTTATGTCTCTAATCAGAATTTAGTGTGATAACTCAAGCGCTAAAAATCTCATCAAAAATACATTCCATCACACAAGGAAAAATAACATTGAGATAAAGTATCATTTTATCAAGGAGAAGGTTGAGAAGGGAAACATGAAGTTGGAGTATGTGCCTACAGAACGATAGGTTGCAGACATTATGATGAAGGCCTTACCCAAGGAAACTTTTGAGGGGTATCAACTGGCTATGGGAGTCTAGTAGAATCCCCGAACATGAAATAGTGTGGCTATGTAAAACCCCCACTCCTCGAGGTATGGTAGGTTTTTCCTTAATGTACTCATATGTGTTTTTACCCTGTTACCGACCAAAAAAGAGTGTCGTTTGGGTTCGTTGACAAAGGGGGAGAAAACAGTTATTATTGAAGGGGGAGATAGTGTGGCTATTTGATAAATCATGATTTATATGGGGAGAAGATGATAGGTGGATCAGCAATATAGGGGGATAAATGATATAGGGGGGGTAAGAGTATTAAATATGAAGATTCTAGAAGTGATCGATCAAAGCATATATATCACGACAGCTAAGGATCGTGATAAAAGACGAATAGTGATGTTGGAATGGTGTGAGAATGGTTCTAGTGATCAAGAATTGGTATCAATTTGGAAATTGGTATCATTTTGGTGTCAAATGATGGTGTCTGATATGAAGTGATTCATTGATGATATTTTCATTATCCTCATGTTTCTCATGGTGAGTATTTCTCATGTGGGCTTAGAGTATGTGGTGAATTTATCTTTGGTCTCTATATAAATTGCAAGAGGCGAAGGATGGTTGATGATGGAAGGAGACTCAGTGAGGTATCAAGGTGCATAAAATCATTCTGAGAAGTGTTTTCATCAAACCCAAAAGAGGTGATTTTTGGGCAAAAATCCCTAAAGGTAACATTTCATCATTTTTGGGTTTGATTCTATTTGTTGACAAAGATGGTTTCCATGTTGAATTTTTAAGTTCCAGATATGTTTTTTATAATCCATGTTGACAAATAACCGAGAAAAAGGAATGGACGATCTGGAGGCGGTATAAAATAACATATACAAGGTTGCTTCATTTTTCAGTTTTTTCTAAATTTTTGGGGTCCAAAATTTGGTGTTTAATGAGCATCCCGAAATATGGATTTCCTTGGAGATGTCATCAAAATAGGGCAAAGTCATGAGTTTTGTGATGATAGGATTCATGGATTGGATTTTGTGAAGACCAGAAGAATTTTGACGGTGATGCTTCACGATTATGATGAGCATCAAAAATGGCAGAGTCGAAGAGCATTACGGTAGTGAAGGGAATTGCGAGTGGAGCTTCATAGAGAAGGTATGAAGGAATTGACATGATTCTCTGTGATGACGATTAGCTCCTCATTCATAAAATTTCCATGGTGCTTCATGATATTGAGATAAATTTAGCATAATTTTCAGAGCGTTGTGATTAGAGATGACGTGGCACTGAATTCGCGCAGAAGGTTCGAGGGTTGGTGGAATCGCCTATAAATAGGACTCGACCCCCTCGAGAGAGGTAGAGAGTTTTTGAAGAAAATCATTTCTCTCATATCATGAAGGTGGTTTATGAAGGCAGTGTTATTCGAAAAAGAAGAGCTTCACAGGGGCTAATCTAGCTACTCAAAATATGAGAGCTCTGTGATGGTTTAGTGAGCTTCACGAAGGCAGTCGCTCTGCGACATCTTTAACTCCGTAAGAGCCTATGCTTTGTGAAGGATTGAGATTCGGGAAAATTTAGGATCTTCTCGAAGGCTTGTTTGAGCTTCGTGAAATTGGGAGCTTCTTGAAGTAGGGTGCCTTGTGAAGGTGCTTCCCAAAATGTGTTTCCCAGCGGTCAAGGGAAAAGGGGTATTCATCTGTGGATGAAAGTTGGATATTAACAGAGAATCTATCAATATTTGAGGATTCATGTATTCATGAAAATGGAAATACCTATAGGTCTATATAATATGAGTGGATCCCATCCAAGTGCAGTGGACAGAGGAAGAGGAAGAAGGTTATCCTTTCTATAGGCAGTGAGCCAGTGAGAGAGAAATAGTGAGTGACCCTTGGGAAACCAGTGATCTGGCCCTATACATTTGTAAAGGAAGTGATCCTAGGCATAGAAGTGATCTATCCCAAAAATTGGTGGAAGTGAGTCTTATTGGATTTGGTACAGCGGCACATCACCGTTGTATGCTCCTTGGACGTAGCCCAGTAATGGTGAACCATGTAAAAATTATGTGTCTTCCTACTTGATTCCCTGCACTTCATTCAAAGCATCATCACCTGATAAATAAGAAAATAAGTGATCATTATATACATAGAAATGAAAACAATGTGACCGTTGTAATAAAGAGATCAAGATCCAGTGGGGCAGGAAGAATTTAGAAAATAATATTCATACCCTGATTCACCCCCCTCTAAGGGTATATAGGCCCCTTTTGGTCCTAACACCCATAAATATTCAAAATCAACCAACACGCAAGAAAACACATTCACCCTCATAACAGTCGAGAACCGCACCGCCGACACAACTATGTCGTAAGAATAACTCCATTGTCACGACGCACCGCCAACCAGCCAGCCAACAACTCCTCCACTAGGACCAACCCAAAACACTTGTCAACCATAAATCTTGAGACAACCAAGCATAAAATCACTATATTTGATCTGAAACCATGTCCAACAAAACCCTAAATGTAGACGCCCCTGCTGGACCATTCCAGGCCACTGCCATCATCTTCACAACCACCAAGAAACCAACCATTATCCAAACGGAACTTTTTCTGACCAGATCTGGTCATCTGATCCTGATATAGCATTGAGGAGCCTATCACACCACCGATGTGTATCCACCAAGGACCATTGAAACCACACCCAACATTATTACCATTTTTTTAAGTTTTTACTAATTATTACATCTTTTTACTAAATATTACAAATTATTACTAACTACAACTATTTAAATCTGAATACTTTTCATAAAAAAATTTATTAGTCCAAATTAACTTTTTTATTTTCAAACACTTTTAAAGGGAAAGTGAAAACCCTCACATTTGAAACAGATCAAGTAGAAAAAGAGACAACTGACTTATTAAAGACAAGTCTAAGAAAGTTGGAATCACATTCCCTAAACAATTTCCAAGGAAAGGAATTTACCTGGAAATCTGGATCATCCTTTAAGATATCTTCATAATGAGACGCTAGATAGTCCCAAGACTGCATGTACTCTTCTTTACTAATCTTCCCCATGTTGAAGCCTCTAACCAATATGCGATATTTCTTGTCAATCCACTCACATTGCTCCCTCGTAGTATCCACTTGGAGTAATCTTCCCATCATTTGATCCACATCTTCCTTCGTCGCCTTAATCGTCAGAACGGCCTCCAACATTTCTTCACCAGAGTGCATGAGTAGATCCATATGTTCTAGATCTGCAACCTTCTGTCTCTATGAGACGTCGGGATTCCCTACCTCACACTGTTGTCCAGGTAGGAGAGCATCCTCCTTCACCAGCATCACCCCCTCGGATCGCAGATGTATCTCCCCTTGCTGGTCCTCCAACATCTTGTCAGTATCCCCATGAGGGGTCACCAAATCTACCAAGGTACCTTCTACATTTGAGACCTCATTTTCATGCTCTTGAGACCCGATGTCTCCAACTTGCTGAACCTCCTCACCTTCCACTATCTGGACATCATGTTCCTTGGATTTACCGTCTTTTTTGGCTGACTGAGTCTCCATCGGCCTAGGAAGGTAGGAGTAGTCTTTGCGCCCCTTTGGTTTCAACTTCTTGGAAACAATGCAACTCCCTGGGTCCCTGTTTTCCTTATTTCCCTTCTTCCTTCTTGGACTGTGTAGACCATTACCAACCCCTCCTATAACATAGTCATTTGAGGGTTTTCCATCTCCATCAGAATCGGTGGAACAAATGGAGTTTCTTTCAATCCCTCCCTCGTTACTCAAACAATAAAATCGGTTGTTTAAGTTGAGACTGGCCAGAGTCGTCGTATTGGTCTGGCAGCTTACACCACGCGACGTCTGCTCCCACACCTGGCCAACCATAGACTTATTACTACCATTCGGTTGTATCACCCTTTCAGAGTTGTTACTACATCTTGCACGCATAGCCATAGCATAGGTGCATGGATTTGAGATCGCATCACCCTTTGCACCCCTGTTGCCAGGAGGACTCGCCAGATCGCTCCTCAACCTGTTAAAAATTCTAGATACCCTCGGTTCAGGAGGTAAAACTATACCTGGTTTTTGATTCACTGCTTCCCCCGAAAAAATGGTACCAGCATTCTTGCCAGAACCCCGACCAAATCCTTCACAGCCATCAACAGACCCGTTTGGATCCGAACACAGCCCCAGATCCTTCTGCTAGATGCTAACATCTTTCGCTCCTCTATAGGAAATCTGCTGGTCAGCAAGACTACCCATTTGAATGTCAGACTCTTCCTCAATACGAGTAACTAGCACAGCCTCCAAATTTCTGAGTGGATAACTTGGGTCACCAAACAAGACTACCTCCTTCGAACCCGCACCTGGCACAGACAGCCTGCTGCCCAGTCCCTCCTCCGGCTCCTGGAACTCTGTCCTGCCCCCGCGCCTACACACTTTCTTCGAATGGCCCATCTTCTTACAGAGCGGACAAAATTGCACCCACGATTCATAACAAACAAATTGCTTATACCGAAACTCTTCTCCAATAGAAATCCAAACGATGTCAAGCGGCCCTCTCGACACATCCACTTCGACACAAACTCGAGGATAGATGGGCTGGCAAACGGAACGGGTTCTATTATCAGAACATAGGAATATACCTACTAGGTTCCTCAACATACAGATTATTGAGGGGTTTTGAAAGGGTAGTGGGAGGTGAGGAAAAGTAACCCATATTTCCATAGTCAAAGAACCATGCTTCATGTGGAAGTCATAGTTCCATCGGAAAAGGAAGAATCTGAAGTCGTTGCATATGCGGGGAGTGAAGGACCACGCCTGAATCAGGTCTTCCTCCGATGCAAATCTGATCATGATGTGTCTGTTGTCCAGAAGCCCCACCGTAGATCGTTCCTGTAGCCCCCATGATCCGAAAACAAATCTATCGAAATCATCCACCGAATGGTGATGGTGACTGAACCGAGCGATCAGCGTCCATATGAGAAGATAAGAAGCCTCTTTGAATTTGGAAATCGAGAGCGGCAGATGTGGGCGGCCGTCACGCAAATCAGGGACTTTAGGGTAAATAGAGAATTATTACAATTATAATATATTATTAATTAAATAAAAAGAAGTTTTTTTAATAAATACCTTAAAACTATATATTCAAGTGGATGTAATCCCTGAAATTTATTTTCATATAAAATTCACAAAAAATTAGGTTTAAGCCGAAAATTATGAGAGAATGGAAGGAAAGACGAGTTTATAAGGGAAGATAATGGAAAAAACTGAGTTCAGGTATATATAGGTTATATAATTTTTTTACAAGATTATTTTTTATGGAAAATGTCTCAAATAATACCGGTCATTAATAGTTTTTGTTTTCATAAAAAATAATATTTGTGATGGGTACCCTCACAAATACTCTTCGTCCGACACCTTATTTTTTACGACAGTTAACACCTATCACAAATGAAAAAAGGCGGAACATATTTATAATGAGACTATATTCCCATTGAAAATTCCTTTCTTAAGGTATGGTGTGTAGTGCGCACCTATGGTATTTGAAATGGGAAGAGATTCCCATCGAAAATACCTTACCCAGGGTCTGGTGCGTAGTTTGTGGAAAAGGTATTTGCAATGGAAAGAGATTCATTGTTTCAAAAACTTTTTTTAACGACTTCTTGTGATAATAATTGATTCTCATTATAAATAGTATTTTTCAAGGGGTTATTTGTGATTGGATATGAGTAAGTCGCAAACAACCCTTCACAAAATCCCATATTTCCTATAGTTCCAAATTCTGAGATGATTTCACCCCCAATGGTAGTTTCCAACCTGAGTCTTACTAAAGGGGTGACTCGGGGGGTCATTATATTTCACCCCTCATTTTGGTATCATTGGTGGGAGTCGGTTGTGATAAAGACAATAAAAAAATATTAGGAACACACCCTCTGTAAGCCTTAACAACATAGAGCTCAGATTATGACCCATCCTAAAAATCATTTTGTTGGACCCTCCATGATATTATAGTTTTCATAATCACAACTAATGTCAATATACAGATTCTACTCTTTCATTAAATTTTAATATCATTATGAGAATCAATTATGTCATACAACAACATATAATTTAACAATTCAATCGCCTATATTCATGAATAAATATGTTTATAAATGTATTGAGACATAAAAATTTCCATAACACTTAGTCTTGTATGATAGACACTTCGCAATCTTTTTAGATTCCCTGGCACTGGTGGTTAGTTCGACAAACTGAATTTTGACAAACTATAGTTCGACAAACTGACGTTCAACAAACTGAAATAGACACACCGAAACTATAGAAAAACACACCGAAACCGAAGCCAACACATTGAAACCGATGTATGACACACCAATTTTTGATATACCAAAATATGACACACCGAAGTTCAATAGACTAATGTATGACACACCGAAGTTGACACACCGAAGTTCGACAGACCGAAGTCGACAAACAGAAGTTCGACAGACCGAATTCGACCCACCGAAGATCGACAGACTGAAGGCGACACACCAAAGATGACACACCAAAGATGACAGACCAATGTTATCAAAACGAAGACAATATACCGAAGATGACTTACTGATTGTTATACATAACTGTTTCAAGTTTCATTAATTCAAAATTAACTCTAACAGTCATATTTAGAAAAATTAATGTTTCTGAATTTTTTTTAATGTTATTGGTAGGAAATTCCATAGACATTATGAGGTACATGATCATGAGAAGATCTTGATGCCTAAAGGATATTAGAGTATAAATAGACCTCGTCTTTCTCTCTAAAGAAGCAGAGTACACACGATGTATTACACGCTGAGGCACAGACTATACGAAAATTGAAAATAGAGGAACTAAGCACATGAGATTACAAGAAGATTGTGGCAAGAAACTTTCTATAAAAAGTTTAGTGTACATTGCGACCTTGAAGAGATGAACCTTTTCACTCCTCGAAGATGGATTACAAAACCAGTGATACTCTGTTCTGAAGAAAACATCCAGAAGATGACTCAAACACCATTTTCTCAACATTCAAGGAGTCCAAAGCATTACTCCACAGCACACAAGGAATTCCTAAGTCTATTCTTTTTCGTAACACTACTGTGTTTTATCTTCACTAATTGAGCAGTGTGTATATTTTTTTGTATCACACACAATGTATCTTGAGCATAACTGGAGGATATCAAACTATCCTCATACTCAATCACTTTTTACATATGTATCCCACGTAGAACTATGGAAGAGATCCTGAGTGATCTATTTATCTTTATTTCCCAATAATAAATGTGGTAGAGGTCAAGTCTGACCTGGACAGCCGGGTGTGATATTGTGACCCCCGATCCAGGGTGTGGATCAAAAGTTTCTTAATATAAACTTCTTGGTGGCAGGTGATCACCAAATGGAGTGAACTAAGTCTCGGCTTGAGACTGAACCACTTTTTTTATCTGCTGTGTTGATTATCTTAAATTTCTTATGTAATATGTATTTCCTTCATTAAGATAACCCGAAATTTGATAGTTAGTTTAGTAAGTGTTTACATCTGTTTTGAATCAGTAGGTTTGCGTTGAATTTTTTGTTAATTGATAGGTTAGTAAAACTGAGAATTAATCAATCTTCTGAGAATCAAATTGAAGCTTCAAGTCTTTTATAAATTCACTAAAAACTGACTTTGTGTTTATTTTTTAGGGGGATTTTATTTTTCAAAGAATAATTTTAACAGAAATTTTTATAGATACTCAATTCATCCCACCTCTTGATTCATCTACTCTAACCAACATTTGGTATTAGAGGATTTTGAAAACTACTGTTAGTTTTTTATAGTGTGTCAACTGTGATTATAGTTGTTTTCTGAAGATCATAAAATTTCTATTATTTTTACATTTTTATCTCTCTGAAATTATTTTACAATCTTTATCATTGAAAATAGACTAGAAGGGGATGCTACTAATAGACAACCTTTCTTTAATTTAACTAACTATGATCAGTGGAAACATAAAATGAAGATGCATCTAGAAAGTATGGGCTTCGAAATTTAGACTTCTGTTTAAAGTAAATATACAATACCTGAAACTGCTAGAAGAACATGGGATGAACCTACCAAATCTACTTATAACAATAAATGTAATGCAATGAATGCTCTGCACTATGCCCTAGGGGATAAATAATTTAACAATATTTCTACTTGTAAAACTACATATGAAATTTGGTATACTTTAGCTATCTCTCATGAGAGAACCACTAATGTTAAAGAAATGAGATTAAATACATACACTGTTAGAAATGATAATTTTAAAATGAAACCTGATGAACCTATCTCCATAATGTATCTCATGTTAAATTAAATAGTGAACACAATGTGTCTTTTTGGGAAACCATTGGAAAGCAAGGACGAAATCATGAGATTACTTCAATGCCTACCTGACAGATGGAGAGGATCTTCTGTTTCTATCTTAGAATCTTGTGACATAGGAAAAAATCCAGTGATGGAACTAATTGGAAAGCATATTATGTATGAAGAATAACTTAAATTAAATCAAGAAGTATATGAGGAACCAAGGAAGAATCCAGTAGCATTCAAGACTTCAACTTCAAAGAGAAAAGATAAATAAAAGATTCGTGTTCATGTAGACAGTTCCACTAGTGAAGAGTCAGATTCAGACAGTGATGAGGAAATGGCTCATCTTGCTAGAAGGTTCAAAAATTGATACAAAAAGAATAAATAATTTAGGAAGTCAAACTACTAGGGAAAGTATGATAGTAAAGGACACTGGAAGAAAGATATAAAATCAAATGACAACTCAAATGAAATTATATGCTATGAGTGAAAACGAAATGGTCATGAAAAGGCAGACTACCCCAAGCTGAAATTCAAGAAGAAATATGAAGAAAGGGGAAAGGGTTATAAAAAGGATATGAATGCTACTTGGAGTTCTTCAGAACACAACTCTAGTGGATATGATTCTCTTGATTGTGAACAAACCAGTCATACCAACTTATGTTGCATGACATAAACATCTGAGGTAACACTTAATTCTCATTTACATAATGTTTATTATTCTGAAGATGAATGTGAATTTAACAATGATGATGTTTTGAGGAAGGATGAATTATTTGAATATTGAGAAATGCATGAGGATACATTTAATGAGATCAAGGATAAATATAAAGTATTAAAAAGACATCATGCTCTAAATGCTAATTGCAAACCGGATCTAGATATTGAGAAAGAAAAATGTGCCCAACTTTTAGAACAAAATACTGAACTGAAATTATCAAATGAGCAATTAAAGAGAGATCTTGAGAAGTTTACTTCTAGTTGAGATAACCTGACATAGATTCTTGGACAACATATTTACACAAAATATACTTCTGGGACTGGATATCAACCAAGACAATGGAATTTATCTATATCACATTTTGTATCCATATCTGGAAAAATCATCTTCTATTATCAAAAAACAAAATTGTACTGCATGTTCCAGTCCCTCATATTATTTTACTATATCCAATTCCACAGGACCAAATAATTTGTATTTTAAAATACTCTATATTATGCATATAGGAAACCCATAATATAGTTTTGGGTTCTTAAATCTTTTATTTCTAATGTTTGTGGACCTTGACCAATATGTGTACCAAATTCATTTCTTGGTTAAACTGTTTTATAGGTAAACTTCCTAAAGAGTTCCTGTAAAAAGATGTGGTACTTAGATAGTTGATGTTCAAGGAATATGACAGGGGACTTTTCATGCTTTAAATTTCTCATCATGATCGATGGAGTACATGTCACATTTGGTGACAATGGTAATAGAAAAATCATCGGCCTATGCCATATTGATAACCCGAATTCTATTTGAATTTCTAAAGTATTATATGTTTATGGACTAAAGTATAACATGCCCTGCATATCCCAATTGTGTGATGATGGATTTAATGTTATGTTTAAAAATGATTCATTCTAGGTTTTTGATGCAAAAATTAATTTGGTATTTACTTCTTTTAGAAATGATAATGTATGTGATATAAATTTAGACACGCTGGCCTCACAGAATGTCTCTTGTCTAAATGAATTTCACAAAGAGTCTAGGATATGGCATGGAAGACTAGGACATTGTAATATACACTCTCTTAGGATGTTAACTAGAAAAGGCTTAGTTAGAGACTTACCGAAGTTAGTGTTTCTAGACAATAAAGTATGTAATCCTTGTCTGAAAGGAAAGCAACATAGAATCTCTATCAAATCAAAGAAAGAAGTAACTACTTATCAACCCCTTGAGTTGGTACACATAGACTTGTTTGGACCATCTAGAGTTTCAAGATTCATTGGGAAGTACGATGTTTATGTTCTTGTAGATGATTTCTTGAGGTATACTTGGACGTTTTTCCTGGCTCAGAAAATTAAAGCCTATTCTCACATTACCAAATATTCTAGGACTGTAGAAAATCTCAGTGGACTTAAGATTAAATCCTTAAGAAGTGAACATGGCTGTGAGTATGAGAATCACGATTTTGGAGCCTTCTTCTCACAAAATGGCTATAATCTTAACTTCTTGGCACCTAGAAAACCCCAACCGAATGGTTTGGTATAAAGAAATAATAGTACTTTACAAGAAATTTCCTAGAATTTGCTCAATTAATATGATCTACCCATTTATTTTTGGGTTGAAGCTATTAATATAACATGCTACATAATGAATAGAGTCTTAATTATACCCATTCTTAAGAAAACTCTTTACGAGTTGTGGAATAAGAGGAAATCCAAAGTAGGTTAATTTATAGTGTTTGGATGTAATGTTTATATCCTAAATATTAAAGATAACATAGATAAATTTACCTCAAAAAGTTATGAAGGAATATTTCTTGGATATTCTACATCATGTAAAGCCTATAGAGTCTTTAATAAGAAAACCAACAGTGTAGAGGAATCTGTACACATCATGTTTGATGAAGCAGATCCACATGATCCTAATACCTCACTATAAAATATTGAAGAGGAAATTTCCAATCTGGACATTAATGATAAAATTGAAAATCATCATGTGAAGGATTCTGTGAAAAAATTCAGTTCTAAAAATACTCCACATCCTAACCATCGTGAACCAGACCAACTTGAAATATCATGTCCTACCTTCTTAAGACCAACTAAATCACTTAAGAATCATCCCTTAGATGCTATTGTTGGAAATTTAGATAGAGGAGCACAAACAAGAACTTCCTTGAGAAACCAGGTTGAACATCAAGATTTCTTGTCTTAGATTGTACTTAAAAATTTCTATAATGCTATCAATGATGAATTTTGGGTAATGAACATATAAGAAGAACATAATCAGTTTAGAATAAATAAATTTTGGAAACATGTAGATAGTCCTAAGGATACATTGACCATTAGAACCAAATGGGTGTTTATAAATAATGTAGATGAAGGTGGAAATATAGTTATAAATAAAGCTAGAATAGTTAAACAAGGATATAATCAAGAATAAGTAATTGATTATGAATAAACCTTTTCACCAGTAGCTAGACTTGTGGAAATTAGGATATCACTTACCTATGCAGCACACCTGGATTATAAACATTATCAAATGGATGTCAAAAGTTCATTCCTAAATGGTTATACAATTGAATGTGTTTTTGTTGAAAAACCTCCAGGATTTACAAATCCACATTTTCTAAATCATATGTTCAAATTGTCAAGAGATTTATATGTTTTGAAACAAGCTCCAAGAGCTTTGTATGAAAGGTTGAGTAACATTCTTATTTCTAAAGGTTATACAAAAGGACTTATAGATCCCATTTTATTTATAAAATGAATTTCAAAAGAAGTTTTAATAGCCCAAATATATGTAGATGATATTATTTTTAGATCTTATAAAAATTATTTGTATAACGACTTTTCAAACATAATGACAAGTGACTTTGAAATGAGTTTAATGGGTGAACTTAAATATTTCCATGTATTTCAAATATTTCAAAACAAAGAAGATATTATCATAAATAAAATTAAGTATAAAAAAGACCTTTTGAAAAGTTATGTCTTTGGTAGAATTAAGAGTAGTGAAACTCTTATGAGTTCTACATGAAAGTTAGATCGTGATCAAAATGGAAAATCAGTTGATCAAACTGCAAACAGTGGAATGATTGGGAGTTTTCTGTACATAACTTCTAGTAGGCTGGATATTATGTTCAGTGTGTGTATGTGTGTGAGATATGAAGAAAACCCAAAGGATTCACACCTAAATAGTGTTAAAAGAATTTTCAACTACCTCAAGTATACGACTAATTTATGATTTTTATAACCTAAAGGATAGACTTATGATTTAGTAATCTATTCAGATGCTGATTTTAGTGGATGTAAATTAGATAGAAAGTGCACCTCTAGAACATGTTACTTTTTGGGAAAGTCACTAATATCATGGTGTAGTAAAAATAAACATTCAGTTGCATTGTCAACTACTGAAGCAGAGTACATTGCAGCCGGTAGATGATTTGCACAAATTTTGTGGATGAAACACACCTTATTAGAATATGGATTTCAATTCAGACATATCCCCATAAATTGAGATAAAAAATTTCTATTAGTATTTCTAAAAATCCAATTTATTCTTCTAGAACAAAACATATTGATGTAAGAAATCACTTTTTGAGATATCATTATCAAAAAGGTGATATAACTCTTGAGATTACTAGAACTGAACATCACATTACTGATATATTCACTAAACACATAAATTCTGAGAGAATTAAATACATTAGACATGAACTAGGAATGATAAATCAGTTGGTGATCTTTGTAAAACTGATCTTTGTAAAACTGATCTTTCTAAACCTGATCTTTGTAAAACTGATCTTTTTAAAATCGATGTTTGTAAAATAGATCTTTGTAAAACCGATATTTCTAAAACTGATGTTTGTAAAATCGAACTTCCTAAAACCAATCTTTCAAAAACTGATCTTTCTAAAATCGATCATTCTAAAACCGATCATTCTGAAACCGATCTTTCTAAAATTGATCCTTCTGAAACTGATCATTTTAAAACCAATACTTCAAAAAACCGTTCTTTCTAAAACTGATCTTTCTGAAACCGATTCTTTGACACTGATATATTTAAGGGCTGTTTTGTAAATTTTGTCTTCTTTGAAGAAAACGAAACTGTTTTAACTTTTTTAACTTTCCATGTTTAAATTTTATATTTCACGATTTACAATCCCCAAATGATATATTTAGTACAATCCATCCCAAACTTTCACCTTCTCCTCTTCCATAAAGACTTCTACATTGAGTCTCACTATCTCTCGACTCTCGACCTCTCAACACAGTTAAAATCAAAAGCCTCATCCTTACTAGGACTAAGCGCGGAATAGAAGAAACTAGAAAATCTCATCCTGCTAAGAATCTGAATGGTGAGACCAGTGGGTCTGCGAAACCGATCTTAGAAATCATAGTAGTGACAGGTTAAAAGTAGGTGTCTACTAAGTGGAATCTATCAAGAAAATCACTTTTATTAAAGGTACTGGAATATCAAGGGTGTCTCAGTTGGTTCCCCAACAATGAAAGACCCTATTATCCCCATCTGGTACATGAATTCATTCTACATTTCAGTATAACATTAGATGAATCCAATGAAGAAATGATGAAATCTATGGTAATGGTAAAGGAAGTGGTTTTTTGGTTTAAGGAATGGGATGAATGCTTAGAGGTGCCTCATGAATGTGTCTATGCTGACTATCCTCATAATATTCCACCTTCCTCAAACTTTTTTTCCTATGAGGATGCTCTAAAGGAGCTGACTAGAAATGAAGAATCCAGAAGGACTGTTATAAAATAATTCAAAGGAGAAGTGATATTTCTTTTTTTATGTTCATAAAACATCTAATCTTCCCAAGGAAGGGAGATTTCTCGGCTGTGAAATATCCGGATATCTTCTTGATATTTTTGTTGAAACATGGAATAAAATTAAATCTGTGCAGATATTTTATGGTTCATATCTATGATTTGATTAATGCATCTAAAAAGGAAACCTTCTTATACTATCCAAGAATGATTTCTAGCATGTTGAAAAAAATTAGATTGTGTAGAAGATGGAAATGAAGTGATAAGTGCCTTGAGTGAATTTTGTCTTCAGAAAGACAGTTGTAAAATAATTAAAATCTTCTAGAACCCATGGAAGATATGTTGGGTTGGAGATGAAGAAAGGATGTATGAAAATTTCAATCTAGTTGACCATCCTTCTAGACCAAAGCACCATGTTAATCCAAGTCTCAAACCTGGAGAAGTTCCAGTTTATTCATATGAGGATACTGAACCTGAGGTGCCAAGGGAAGAAGGATCTCATTTTGATGATAGGGGTGATACTGATATTGCTAAGAGACCCAAAAATATGACTTATGGACCTACTAGTCCACCTATATAATTTCCTTCAATAGAATATTTTCTAGGTGATGATGAAGAGGAAGAAACCAATATTACTGGATTTGAAGGTTATGTTAGAAAATGAGATGAGCAATGTGGTGATGATGATAATGATGGTGATGATGGTGATGATGGAGGAAGTGTTGAGCATGTGAGTGACTCTCTAAAAGTGGGACAATAAGTGGTTGACAGATCTAGTGAGGAATATGTTCATGGAGCTAGTGATGGAATTGAGCCTGCTGATCAATAGGATGATGATCATAGAGATGCTGAACATGAGGACAGACCAATCCATCCTAATGCTGAAAACCAAGATCTCATTCAGTTTTGAATGATATTATGGATACTGGACAAGAGGAAGAATATTTAATTCTGGTGCCTCAAATTGAGGAATTACCTGGTGATGCTGAAGTAGCTGGAGCTCAGGCAGAACCTGAAGTTCAGTTGGTTCCTATTCCCAGACATGTTGTTATGGCCATAGATCAGGATGAAGTAGTTGATGATATTGATGTTATGCCTGATCCTTAGGGAAGAAGGGTTAGAATTAACTCTATTGAGCCAAGATATTGGACCTATACTAGAGAATGGAATAGTGATCCAGGATATATTCTTTTTTGTTTAGATTATGACTCAAATGAGAAAAGGGTGCCTCCTCCTCCTGTTCCACAAGTCTATGATGCTCCAGAAACTATTGAAGCTACTTCACTAGCTAAATCTCCACCTCAATAACCTATATCCCAGTCAGTGCCCAGTGACTATGTCACTATGGTGGATTTGTAAATGTTTAATAATGAGCTATGTGGGTCTTTGATAGTTTCAATGGGATCTAGAAATGAAGACTCCACCTCCATAAGTATCTCATATGCTGATGTAGAAAAAAATGAAATAATGGTGATTTAGGAGATTCAACCAAATCATATTACCACATAAGATACTATTATTAGACACAAAACCTTGCTAATATAAGAAGTAATAAAGACAGGAAATAAGATGAATTCCTTAACCTCTGACTTCATGACCTCCTTTAGTGGTGTTCTAGAAGTTCTTTGGAACTTAGTAACTCATCTACTTAGTGTTGACCTGGAAAAGTTGAAAGAACATCTTGTAAAAATGATGAGTGGCCCATCCAGTTCCAGGAGTGGGAGAAGTGTTGTTGTTGATTTGGAGTCTCTCAAGGCTATGATGAGAGAGGAAATTTAAAAAATCTAGATTGTCTCAGATAAAGAAAGTCTTGAAAAACTACATCAAAATACCGATATTATATACAACATTCTCAGGAAGTGCACAAATGAACCCTCTTCATCTTAGAAATAAACACAAGAAAAGGTGGATAAATATTTCACTAAGATTTATACCAAGCATGAACTCATCAATAGTTTCAAATTTCTTGTATAAAATCATAAAATTCCTCCAGTCACAGATGAATTTAAAAATAAAGTTCTTCAATTGAAAGAGTTTACACCTTTGCTAAGTAAATTTATGGAGAATAATGATGAAATTGATAATTCAATGCAATACAGTGGTGAAATCATTAATGACTTCATCAACCTGCTCAAACCTTATCTACATGTTCAGGTAGAGGCTACTGTGGTCCCTCTGGCTGCATGAATTGGTACTGCCTCTCGGCCTCTTACTCAAATGACTGTATCTCAGGCTCTTTCACAGATTTTACCGATCATTACTGAGAAGTCTCCCAGTCGTGTGTTTTCAGAGAGAAGGCCTAGCCTTGCCGCTACTGTCCCTACTGGTGTGTCCCTACCTATTGTTATCCTCAGACCTCCTCTACCATATGCCTCTTCCAAACCCTCTCCTTCTCCTTTGGATCTTTTACACAAAGGTTAAGCTCCTCAGTATCCAATCCCTTAATGATGGATTGTATATTTTGATAGGGAATTGATCTTTTTGTTTTCCTTGTACTCTTAGGCCTTTTACAGAAAATTCTAATGGTATCTTTCTGTTATAATATTTCTCCTTACTGATTTTCTCATTTTGTTAATCCGAAAAGGGGGAGAAAATAAGGATGGAATATACTCCTCTTAATCTATTTATTGAGGGGGGATTTGTTTTAAATAACGTTATAAAATAAGGATGGCATATACTCTTCTTAATCCATTTATTGAGGGGGAGATTTGTTTTAACTAAATTCTATCAATGAAAATATTTAGTTATATTGGACAATATAATTTAGCTATGTTGATCTATCTTTATTCTATATATTTTCATGTGTGCCATAATTTGTGACTATCAAAAAGGGTGAGATTGTTGGACCCTCCATGATATTTTAGTTTTCATAATCACAAATAATGTCAATATACAGATTCTACTCTTTCATGTGATTTTAATATCTCTATGAGAATCAATTATGTCATACAGAAACACATAATTTAATAATTCAATCACCTATATTCATGTATAAATATTTTTACAAATGTATTTATACATTAAAATATTCATGACACCTATTCTGGTAATATAGAAACATCATAATCTTTCTAGATTCCCTGGCACTGATGGTTAATTCGACAAAACGAAGTTTGACAAACTGAAGTATAAAAAATAGAAGCTGACACACCGAAACCAATGTCAAAACAACGAAACTGAAGCCGATAGACCAAAATCAAATTATGACACACAGATGATCGACAGACCAAAGTATGACACACCAATTTTTGACAGACCGAAGTATGACACACTAATTTAGACACACCGAAGTTCGATAGACCGAAGTCGAAACATCGATGTTTCGGAAGACTGAAGTCGACACACCGATGTTCAATAGACAGAAGTCGACACAACGAAGATGACTCACCGAAGATGATAGACTGATGTTATCAAACCAAAGACAACAGACCGAATACTACTCGCCGATTGTTATAAATAACGTTTTTGAGTTTCATTAATTCAAATTTATTTCTAATGGTCTTATTTAGACAAATTAATGTTTATGAAATTTTTTTAATGATTTCTGTAGGAAAATCCATAGATAGTACAGGGTACATACATGTATAATGATCTTCATGCCTAGAGGATCCTGGAGTATAAAAGGACGTCATCATTTTCTTTAAATAAGCGGAGTACACACTAAGTATTACATGCTGAGACACAGACTGTGAATATATGAAAAGAGAGGAACTAAGTGCTTGAGATTACAGGAAGATTGTGGAAAGAAACATTCTCCAAAAATTTCAGTGTACATCGAGACCTTGAAGAGATGAATCTTTTCTCCCCTCGAAGCTGGATTAAGGAAACTATGATACTCTTTCATGAAGGAAACTTTCATAAGAGGACACAAACACCATTTTCTCAATATCCAATGAGTCCAAAGAATTACTTCACAACACAAAGAGAATTCTTAAATCTATTCTCTTTCATAACTATTTTCTATTTTAACTTCACTATTTGAGCACTATTTATATTTTTTTTGTATCACACACACTGTCTTCTGAGCTTAACTAGAGAATATCAAAATATCCTCATACTCAACCACTTCTCACATTTGTATCCCACGTAGAACTGTGGAAGAGATCCTGAGTGATCTGTTTATCTTTATTTCGTACGAATAACTATGATAGAGGTCATGTGTGACTTGGACAGTCGGGTGTGCTATTGTGAACCCCGATCCAGGGTGTGGATGAAAAGTTTCTTAACATAAACAGCTTGGTGGCAGGTGATCACCAAGTGGCGAGGACTATGTCTCGGCTTGATACTGAACCTCTTGTTTTATCCACTATTTTGATTATATTATATTTCTTATATAATATGTATTTTTTATATAAATATAACCCAAACATTGATAGTTAGTTTAGAAAGTGTTTACATCTGTTTTGAATCAGTAGGCTTTCTTCAAATGTTTTATTAATCGATAGGTTAGTAAAACATGGAAATAATTAGTCTTCTGATAATCAAATTCAACCTTTAAGACATTTATAAATTCACTATGAACTGAATTTGGGTTTATTTATAAGGTGGATTTTATTTTTTTAAATATCCTTTTAACCAAATTTTTTATAGATACTCAATTCACCCCCCCCCCTTTGAGTCATCTACTCCAACAAACACATTCCTTGAAAAAATAGACCATTTATGGTACATAGACAACAACTAAACTATTAATATAGGGTTTACGAAAATAAGGATGGTGAAATGAGTGAAAAAAAGTGTTTACCAAGGAGTAACTCACTCAAATTCCATGTAGAGGATAAAAAATTAAATAATAAAAACAAAGAGGATCTCCCTTCATGCACACTTAGTTTGTTGAGAATGAGGTGGAGAAAATTTAGGATTTAACTATTTTAAATTGACATTGTAAATCATCAAAATTCATGTTTTTACAAAACTATAAGAGATATAATGTTACGCTGAAAATTTTCCTAATGACACAATGACTATGTAGTGTTACCATATTGCACATGTCCTATTGTACGGTTTCCTTGAGGCACTACACGTTTTTAATTTCCATGCATCAACTACTAAAAGCTACACTAACATGTTATGGACTAATATCATACTGACCTCATGTGGTTAACACTCACCATGTGGTCTAATTGTATGACACCCAAAAACCATAAAATTTCAAAAACAAAAGTCCAAAATTCCCATAACTCAATATTAAAAAAAACATCAAATAAAATTAATAATAACCAAGGTTAACATTGATTTTTTATAACTCTCCCCGGAAAGCTACTTTCTTCACCTATAATTTATTAGATCAAGGTAGAATATAATAGGAGGGAGACCCCGAAAACAACTACAATAGAATATGGCGACAATTCCTCAAGAATAAAAATCCTTCAAAAAAAATTTCTCAAAGATAAATGGTAATTCGTTAATCAAAATAAAAAATCATTAACTAGGTTGAGACAGTAATAATCAAAACTAGCTATCTAGATTGGTGGGGACATCACAGTTCTCTCCACCATTAAGAATTTATCAAAAGTATAATATAATAGAAAACTCATTCTATAAGATTTGGTAACTAAATTAACAATTATGAAAATTTCATCAACAAGAATTATTAAATTTAATAAACCATAAACTAGCATTTGTTTATTTTCATGAATTCATATTGGAAAACTCTACAAAAAATATATAACAAGGTCACCAAATACACCACACCACATAAAACAAATAATATATTGGAAACCATAACTGAATTCATTTCTTAATAGAGAATGCAACATGGGTTCTAGTCTTCTGTCAAAAAATAATTAAAGATGTAATCTAGGACCTCATACCTAGGTCACAATGTTATGGAGAACACAATAAGATCAAAATTGACACTGGCCATCACATTACCCCAACCGGAATCTCATATACTGTAGTAACCATCACTACATACCCAAGGTCTACCCATGTCCAATCCATAAATGTTTTCGATGGAATGAATCAAATTTTATAAAAGGGGTTCCCTATAGCAAACTTTATTTGTACTTTTGATTACAATACCTTGCGTACAATGAGTTATGCATGAGATTCACTTACTATTGTAGTGTATAAATTTCTACATCTACTATTTAAATGATAATTTTCATATATTATTTTGTATATCAAAAGGCTATAAATATTCCTAGGATATAATGAGAACCTTATATACTCTGACATAAATATTAAACATATTTCGTATGGTCTATATACATTATACTAACTAGACATAGTTGATGTATAACTACCATTTCCTGGGGGTTCATAAGTATTGAGAATTCTTCCCATGATGTTGTCCCATAATTCTCTCTTGCAGGTGATATCATGAGGAAAATCCCTTCATAAAACCACTACATTCATTAGGGATCCTTGGTTGTTCCTATCTACATATATGTTTATTAGTATCCTGACATCAGATCATTATCATTGTGTTCCATTTGATTGTGTACCTTTTCTGGAAGGAAAAACCGTGAAAATAAAATCGTGGTGAGTTATCTTGGGTTTGGTGCTTCATTGGTGGTATGAAAATTGGTTGAATGATCAATATATAAATTTTCACATCTATTTTAAAAAAGGGATTTCCTAGTCCTAAATGATTAGGATAATACTATGATCATACCTCCTCAGTCAAGGTTATTAGTGGTAATTATATCCAGTTAGATAAATGACAATAAATATTGAAATTATGATGAAGTAATTGTGTGTCCTTTATAACATATCATGATATAGTGAGACTATGTTACAGAGTTATTGTTCATAAGACATTATTTTTTACAATGACTATTCCTTATCTCTTATGGAGATTTTAGGGGTTTCTAGAATCTACTATTTATCTTTGAATACTATTCACTACTATCGAGATATGGAACCATATGTTCACACACAATAGCATATTCAGGAATGAGTCATATTCTGGTGAATATATACAGATGACATGGTGGGCCCCACCATTACGTTCTGAGAGTTGTCCAGGTATTATCGATAATTAATGAATAAAGAAATTCCTTATTATTAACGTATCTAATAATTTTGTTGAATTGATTTATTAACATTATTCATGAGTTATTTATTTTGTATATAAAAAAATATTAAAAAAACTTTTTCTAATTTTCATGCATTATTTAATATTAGAGGGAATTACAAGTCGTGTTAATTAAATGAATTTATCATGTTATATATTAAATATATATTGCAAATATGTGATAGAAATACAAATAATATTTTTGAAGTACTTAGTTGATTATAAAAATATATTTAATGATTATTTGGTGGGTTTTTTTATTCTCGGTGGCCTGGGAATCATTTTCGATTATTAGAGACTCCCAATATATAAGTAGTATAGGTAATCTAGTCAATGAAATATTCATTCCAATTGAATGAGAGCCTATATCCACTACCTCTTCTTACAGAGAAATTATCTCTTCAAGTTACTGATCAAACCATGTTTTCAATGGATTAATTGGACAGAATCAAGGTGATCATCATGACACTAATGGAATAATCGATGTTCTGCATTTGCACTCAGAATTTGAAAAATAGCAAACATACAAAATCTTATCGTGTGTATGAATAATCTAGAGGGATTTTACAATGGATTGATCACTAGTGACATGTTTTAGTCAAACAAGCCTACAATTTTATGGAGGCATTCATTTATTTATTTATTTTCTTATAAAATTTCCATGAGATCCTCATTCATATATCATGGCTTAGATCGTTGAAGAAGATGCACTTACGTTGGTTTACTGATGAAAAATATTAATTCTCAAGTCTATTAGGTTCTAATGTGCACTGTGGTACCATCAATTGGTATCATAGGGATCACCTGAATTTTATCTATCTCGATAAAATCATTTTTAAAAATTTAAATATTGGGTTTAATATTGTTCTCAACATATAAAACGATTATTTTATGTAATCTTGGATGACTAAGTTGTGGATATCTGGAAAAAATTATCCATCAAAAGTAGTGGTGTTTATGTTATTAAATTTTTAGGAACATTCAGTTTTTATATATTTTATGTTTCATCTTAACACCATGGTAGTGACCCCCACTTTTCTGGGATGATCTAACAGGATTTTGCTATCTGGAGTTCACCCCGTCGATCGCTATAATTCCTCTGACAAAACAAATTTCTATAACTCCAAGGAATCAATGTTAAATAGATTAAAAAAATAGCCTAACACATAGGGTGTATAAATTCATTAATGGTGTGGGTGTAGCTAGCTAGAAACAAATATGATTAAGTGGAGTGGGTCTTATAATGGGTCATTAAAGAAAGAACATATGCTTATAATTTGGATTGAAAAAAATTAAAATTCCAAGAGGTCTGTCCACCTATGTAAGCCATGGAATGTCGCCTCCTCCCTCTTGATCTACATGTGGAATCACCCCAACGGTGCGCAGTCACAAGACCTCCCACTCATAGAAGTCCATCCTGGATCTCAGACCGATAACATCAATTGTTTGTGAGGTCACCAGGTTTCCTTCTCATCAATGCTACAATACCCGGCCTTCTAGGGTATAATGTCTCCCTAGGTACACCTCCTCTTTCTTAGCTCACATCAACTATCATGCTACACCGCTATTATTCCATGCCCCACCATACCGGTGGCCCATACACCCAACCACCAATCGTTTTCACACACAACAAAGAGCTAACCAATATTCAAATTGTCGTCGAATCCCCACCACATACCCAGAGATGCCATCACCTGGGTGAGCCCCTCTGACAGTCTCCCTGGGTCCACCATCTTCCCCAGTTCCCGAGATCTTTACATACAAGTACATCACATCCCCATGGTCTTGTTCTAGTCGGATCTCATTGGCACCTCCACTCCAAGCATGATCTGTTTGAGTTTTTTTTTAAATAAGTTTTTTTAAAGAAATATTTTTTTAAAACATACTAGGATAAAAAATATTTCGAAAATTCGCAACAAAGGCGGCATGCACAATGCCACCTTTCTTCTAAAACAGGAAAAAAAATTCAAGAAATTTTTTATTTTTATTGTATTGTACTGTTTTGTTTATATATATATATATATAAAAAACAAAACAAAAAAAACAAAAAAAAATCAACAGAATTTATTCTCTATTTAAAATCCAGCAGTACTATCATTACAGCGGTCTGGATTCTGACAGAAGCTCTCACCCAGGGCTCCTTATTATAAGAGTTCTTACCCTAGAAATCATTCTGCATTTCCGATGTGGGATTCTGGTTCTCCATTTCCTTCACAGAACATTCTGCATTTCCGATGTGGGATTCTGTTTCAAGTACGTGACTTTGAAAGACTATAAAATATAAACTATAAGTCCAATATAAATGATACTTAAAACATGGATTAAACATATAAAAAATAGTTGAAAACAAATAATAATTCATAAAAAAATTATGATACAAATAATATATAAGCTTTCAAAAACACTAACTTGAATCTTAAGAAGTTTCAAGTACGTGATTTTGAAAGATTATAAAATATAAAATATAAGACCAATATAAATGAAACTTAATACATGGATTAAACATAAAACAAATATTTTAAAATAAAAATAATTTCGTAAAAAATATTGATGATATATAATTTATAAACTTTCAAAATGACCATCATAAAGCTTAAAAATGTTGCAAGCATGTGACTTTGAAATCCTATAAAATATAAACTATAAGACTGATATAAATGAAACATAAAACACGGATTAAACATATAACAAATAGTCGAATAAAAATAATTTCGTAAAAAATGTTCATGAAATATAATTTTTAAGCTTTCAAAACCACCTACGTGAGTCTTAAAATGATTAAAGTATGCGGTTTTGAATGACTAAAATATAAACTATAAAATATATATAATTTAAAGTTAAAACATGGATTAAAAAAATAATAATTTATTTAATTATTAAATTTATATTATTAATAATTAATTATATAATAATTAATTAGTTAATTAAAAGTTATTAATAATTAATTATATAATAATTAACTAATTAATTAGTAATATAATTATTCATTATATAATTGTTAATTAGTTAATTAGTAATATAATTATAAATTATATTTATCCATTATAATTAATAATTAGTAGTTATGAAAAATTATTATATAATAATTAATTTGTTAATTGGTTATATAATTTTTAATTATATAATACTTAATTAGTTAATTAGTAATATAATTACAAATTAAAATGATTCATTATAACAAGTAATAATAATGAATAATTATAATTACTAATTATAATGATTCATTATAATTAATAATTATAATTATTAAATATTAATAATTAAATATTAATTTGTTAATTAATAATGTAATTATTAATTATAAAACTATTAATTGTATAATAATTAGTTGGTTGATTTGTAATTATTAATAATAAAATATATAATAAATAATTATTTAATAACTAATATAATTAGTAAATTAGTAATATAATTATTAATTATTTAATAATTAATTTGTTACAGTGAAATATAATTATTAATTATTTAATAATTAATTAGCTACTTAGAAATATAATTATTAATTATATAATAATTAATTAGTTGATTATTAATATAATTATTAGCTATATAATTTGTAATTCATTAATTAGTGTTTATTAATAATTAATTATATAATAACTAATTAGTTAATTAGTAATAAAATTATTAATTATATAATAGTTAATTAGTTAATTTTTTGAGAAAGCTAGAGTCGGGGCCCTTTTTATAATTAGTTAATTAGTAATATAATTATAAATTATAATTATTCGTTATAATTAGTAGTTAGTATTTATGAAAAATTATTATATAATAATTAATTAGTTATTTAGTAATATAATTATTAATTATATAATAGTTAATTAGTTAATTAGTAACAATATTAGTAAATATATTTATTATAATTTTTAATTAGTAATTATTAATAATTAAAGATGTCATAATTAATTTGTTAATTAGTAATATTATCAATAATTATATAATAATTAATTAGTAATCTAATTATTATATATATAATAAATATTTAGAAAATTAGAAATATAATTAATAGTTATAACTAATTAATTAGTAATTAGTAATTATTAATTATTAATTAGTTAATTAGTAATATAAATATTTATTATAATTATTAATTATAATTAGTAATTAGTAATTAATAATTATTAACAAGTAATTAGTAATTATTAATTAGTTAACTAGTAATAAAATTATAAATTATAAATATTCATTATAATTATTAGTTAATATTTATTAAAAAATATTATATAATAATTAATTAGTTAATTAGTAATATAATTATTAATTATATAATAGTTAATAGGTAATTAGTAATTATTAATTAGTTAATTAGTAATATAAATATTAATTATAACTATTCATTAAATTATTAATTATTAATTATTACTCATTAATTATTAGTTATATAAAAATTATTTTGTTAATTATTAATATAACTATTAATTATATAATAATTAATTAGGTAATTAGTAATATAATTATAATCTTTCAAAGTCACGTACTTGAAACATTTTTAAGTTTCAAGTAGGCGGTTTTGAAAGCATATAAATTATTTTGCATTAACATTTTTTGGAAATTACTTTTGTTTTCAACTATTTATTATATGTTTAATAAATGTTTAACATTTAATTTATATTGGTCTTCTATTTTATGTTTTATAGTCTTTCCAATTCACGTACTTGAAAAATTTAAGTTTCATGTAGGCGGTTTTGAAAGCTAATAAATTACTTTTCATCAACATTTTTTAGGAAATTATTTTTGTTTTCAACTTTTTATTATATGTTTAGTCAATATTTAAAGATTCAATTATATTCTTTTTATAGTTTATATTTTATAATATTTCAAATTCACATACTTGAAACATTTTTATGTTTCTAGTAGGTGGTTTTGAAAGGTTATAGATTATTTTTCATCAACATTTTTGAGGAAATTATTTTTGTTTTCAACTATTTATTATATATGTAATAAATTTTTAAATTTTCATTTATATTGGCCTTTTATTTTATATTTTATTATATTTCAAAGTCTCATACTTGAAACAGAATCTCACATCAGAAATGCAGAACGTATTGCGCAGGAAAGGGAGAACCTGAATCCCACATCGAAAGTGTAGAATGATTTTTAAGGCAAGCCCTCTTATAAAAGGGAGGCCTGGGTAAGAGTTTCTGTCAGAATCCAGACTTCTGTAATGGTTGTAGTGCAAGATCTTTAATAGCAGAGAAATTCTACTGAAATTTTTTCTTTTGTTTATATATATATATATATATAAACAAAACAAAACAAAAATTAAAATTAAAATGTTCAAAAATAAAAAAAAATTGGGGAAAGGCGGCATCACGGATGTCGCCTTTCACCTGAAATGCAAAGGCGGCATCCAGGATGTCGCCTTTAAGGTGCATTTTTAAAAATATTTTTTCCCTTACAGTTTTCTTGACTTTTTTTAAAATGTAAAAAAAAGAATCTGATCTTTTCTCATGAAAATCCCTACCAAGCCACGATCTGACCCGATCCTCGTTTCACTGGGTCGAGGAGGATTTTCTAGATCCAAAATAGATCAAGCCACCATAACATCCTAGTATAAGTTCTGTTCGGCCTAGAATGAGCTTGTGAGGGGTCGCCTCGAACTGTATTGGTCTTGTATGGTTTTAGGACATGGCTGATTTTTAATTCAATCAAAAAATAATTTAATTTATTTTTTGTTTCAAATAATAATGATTTTATTATTTGTACAATTAATTTAATGTTGGTTATAAAATTATATTAATTTAATTTTTGGAATAAATGTTAAATTAATGTCATGTCTGGATAGAATTACGTTATTTCAATTTAAATAATTATATTAATATAATAAATTTCATCATTCTTCAATTTTTTGCATTTAATTTTAATCATGCTTTAATTTTACTCGTTGACCAGTTTTGAGCTTTGAACAACAGTTTTTGTCTATTTTTATTAATTTATTTAATTAATCATTTCATTTTGTTTGATGAATGTCATTAATTTTATAAATATGATGGTCTGTCAATTGTAATTTTTCTGTGTTAAATAAGTATAAGTGTCTGCAAAGCTAGTTAAAAGTGGGTAATCTATATTTGTCACACCGAAAACCTCCTCACCTTTGTGAAATATTTTTTTTCTATCAATAGGACACTGTAAGTCCCAAACAATACAAAGTCAAGGAAAAATATATATGGGAAGTAAACATACTAGATGGGGGACAAGTTGTTTCAGGAGTGAAGAATTGACTTAGGTATGATCCCCTTTGTCATGGTTGATCCATTAAGTATAAATTTATCATCCAATATTAGATTCTCAAGACCGATCGAAATATTTTATTTCCTTTATCCATTTTTTATTATTTTCTCCATTTCCATGAAAGTAAGAAATGCATTAAATAATAAATAATAAAATGAATAAATTTGTAATCGATGTTTTTCTATTAGGGTTTACATGTGAGCACAATAAAATTGTATTATCATAATAATAGAAATGGATTTAATTTGTCAAAAAAATATTAAAAACTGTCACTAAAACACTGTGCTACAAACTCCTTCCATCGTTTGAATTTTATCAAAATTGGTTGTATGGGGTGATACTCACCCAATGCTGAGGGTGGATCCTACTATTGAGGTGTTTTTTTTGATATTTATGACTTGACCTTACTGAATTTGGAAGCAAATTATCATGCTTCAAATTTAGGGGATATCATTGATAAAAAATAATTTTTACAATTTTAGAAGATGAGACTTCTCTCAAAATATCATGGTTCCATGAGTTAATTTGGTTGGCCCGAATAAGACCTAGCTATAAACACTCTATGTAATGGAATGAAGAAACCTTGAAGTAAATGTAGAGTAGTTTTCAGGATCCTTTACACTAGAATACTCAAGCGATTGAGTATTCAATTTCTACTAAAAAGGGATTTAAAAATTTGTTAAAGTAGTTTTAGGCATATATATAATAAACATAATCTATAATTTCTAATTTGTAATCAAGATAAACGTAAAAAATCTATGGGATTTTATTTTCATAAAAATGATTTTTAATAAAACATTCACAATGTCATAATATTGGACAATAGAAAATTTCCAAAAAATTATGAGTTTTAAAATAGTAGTATAGTCACTTGTGCAATGTACTATGGCATCCAACATCAATTTATTTGTATACCCAAAACCAATTAAGACACCTCTGGAATTGATGGTTCCAGAATCCATACAGGAGACTCATATAAGACACATATGATGGTTTATTAATAATTTTATCATCAACATATGATGTGAGTTGTGGATAAAACATTGGGACATGAATTATTTAACATTTTATCTCATCATCAAGAATCTTGTGAGGTGATTGTGATGTTAGATATAAATTAGTGATAATTACACGTGTCATTTGTAAATATGAATAGAAGATCTCAATCATTCAATATATCCAATTCTTATATATTTTTCACCCATTAACTCCAGTATTTTTTAAGTTTACAAAACATGAAATATATAGGAAATGCATCATTACCTTTCAGGTAAGGTCCACATATTCAATATGAACATATGGTGAGTTTTAGTTCTTGTAGTGATCAAATCGATAGACAAATGGAAAAAGCCAATGGAAAGAATGAAATCAATGGAACCTTCACACTTTCTTCAATGAAAAGTGGGTGGATACCATACAAGAGGTTGTTTTCATTTCATATCATGATATAAATATATGGACATTTAAATGCTATTAACTGAATTAAAGAAGAATGTAATCTCTTCTACTTCTAGAATATTCACCGATTGTAAGTAATGATTTTTCTATAATCATGGGTGTTGTATATGATGTTCTTATTATACATTATTATTTAAATACAATGCCCAAGTATTTTTAGAGATGTTACTATATGTAAGGTGCATTATCTAAGAGGATAATAAATGGTTATTCGTATATCAGCAGTGAGAAGAACAAAAATTATAATTTCCTATTAATGATTCTAGATGATCTATCGTCAATTATTAACAAAAAAAAGTATCAGGTTACCTTTAGATAAAAAGATCCATTATTCCAGTTTAGTAATGAATGTGTTTATAGTGTTTAGTATTCAGTGAATATTTTAATAATACTTGAATCAAGGAAACACATGATGAATATAAAATAAAAGAATTATATTCCCAATTGTTGAAAAGTTTTTCTTCATCATGTAAAACTAAAAGTGTATCTCAATGAAAAAACTAGTATGGTATTTAGAATCAATTGATCAAAAAACGTTATTTATTATCAATTCTTATACATACTTAGTATTAGACGACAAAACCTTTATAAATAAATGTATGCAAATAGTTTTCAAAATTAGTTTATCTAGAGAGCATGAACTATTCCATGGATAATATAGTGATAAATATACTTAATAATATTCCATTACGTGTTTATTAAGAAATGAGAAAGTGAACTATGGTATAGGAATGGTAAATATTTATGAGCATCACCCGGATTCTGTGCAAAATAATGTCTTGACCAAGAATTCACGGATCAATATAATTTAGTGTGGAGTATTTAATAAATGCACATTACCTAATCTACATTTTATATTTGGTGAGAATAAAGAGGATTTATTATGATATAAACATGTTAACAATGATCTACGAAATATAGCATGTTGTAATACATAATCACACATTTCCTTATAAAAATCAGAGCCCTAATATATGTAAAAGCAGAATAAATTTTGAAACTAAAATTCATTATAGAAATTCCATTTTTTTTGGGACATTCTTCCCAAATAATTACATTAGCCAATAACCAAATTCCAACTATCACGAAAAATGCATATCATATGAGTTATATAGTATGATGGAAATATATTCTTTCATAAGAAAACATTATTTAATGATTTTTTTGTTTTTTATATAAATATTCATGCATCATGAAAAACATAGTGTTCATATAATGTAATTATCCTAATGTTTTATTTGGATATTAAAGTGGAATAATAAATTTGAAATGATATAGTGGAGTTGTTTATGTTTTTTCTTAAAATGGTGTATGTCAATATTTGATATAATGGGTGAATAAATTCCATGTGTACATTCAATGGTAGATATGCACAAACAGTTGACATAAGAACACATTTCAAAAGGTTGTGGATGCATAATATTCCAGAGACCCATACAATGTAGGAAGTTAAAAACCATATTTTTGATTTTATATACCCTATGGATGGTGATAAATTATACATTTTGAATAATAAGTCCTTCAAGTGAGAAGTTTATGGTAGTTAGCTAGCATTATCAAGATTTATTAAATTTCACTAATTAATTCCACGTATCAAAATACATGGTGGATTATTATTCTGAATACTATGGTGGGTATTCAATTGAGACTATACATTGTTGGTACAAGAATAGTACTAATAAGGCATGACTGGTCACACCAAGTCATTATGCCTAAATCCAATAGAATTTTAATTTTCATAGCTATTTTATGATCATGTTATTGTTAATTGGTTGTTAAGACCACCAATAATGGAAATCACATATATGATACAACCAAACAGTGATGGTGATATCACAATATGCCGATAATGTGGTGATGGTTTGGTAAACATAGTTTAGGATTGAGGTCTGAAACAGGATTAGAGAATATTCAATTGGAATTAATCTTTTCCATGTATTTACTAGGGTTTTGAGACATATCCAATGTTTTCATGTAAAATATGTTTGATAACATTGAGAAAATAATAATTGGACATATAGTGATTTATTTCTAGAATGAATATTACTCCCTAGAGATTAACATAATGTATAATCATAAGTTCAAGGAAATAGGATCTAATGAAGTAGATATAATAGTTTCTTATACAATGACAATAGTACATATATTTAAAATGAATTGTAAAATACATCTTTGAAAAAATTGATATAGAATTGTTAGTAATGTCACATGGAATAAATCCCTCCAAGAATACATGCATGGACATATAATGATATTAATGTGGTGAGTTGAAATTCAATACACTCTTATAATGGAACAATCACATATTCCACGACATGTAAAATATGATATATTTCGAATATAAACATTCTAATAGTAAAATATTAATTATATCTAAGATAACTGAAAGTGAATTAGTCTAAACTTTCTGATTATACTTGAGAAATTAAAAAAAGATATGTAACTCATATGTGGAGAGGAAAGGATACTAGATATAAGGAGACAGAAATTAGTCTTCCATTAAATCAATATGATCTAATTCCATAATCAGGTTAAGGTATTAAATGATAAAAGTACATACACATTGGTGGTATCCATATCTATAAATATGTAGTACATTGCGTTTTTGGCGGTATCTATGATGATGTGTATTAAATGTAACGATTTGTTCTAATTCATCGAATTACTCCTAGTAAGTCATCATCCGAAAAATAATGTTTTTGTATTGGAAAAAATCTAAGATTTATTGTTTTGAAAGTGTAAAAAATAGATATAATATGTGATATCATCTCTTATGGATCCATACTTAATGAGTAATTACAACACATAGAAGAACATCCACATAGTGGGAACATGGTATTCCTAATGAACAATTCCATAACTCATCAGAAACCTGATACTATCTTGTGAGAGATAGCATAGTTCTTTTTCATGTTGGATCTTATTCAAGTGGGAGTGTTTTAAAAGTGGGTTCCACTATCCCAGCTTTATCACTACTTATGATTAAAACACTATGTGTTCGTTGGAGTATACATGATGTACATAGACAATTATAGTGTAAATATTTCGGTGTCTACTATTTAAATAGTAATTTACATAGATTTTTTTAATAAAAATGTTATAGTTGATCTCCGTATATAATGAGAACCTAATGATAATGTGACATAAATCATAAAAAAATATCATATGGTCTAGACAGATCATACTGACTAGAAAATGTTTTTGTATGACTATCAGGTTCTAGGGGCTTATAATCAGCAAGATGTCTTCTCATTTAGTTCACACATGGTCATATATGGTAGGATAGATCATGAGGATAGACCCAATAATTAGAACATCACATGTTTCATGTGTCATTAGTTATAATTATTTACAATCCTTTGTATTGGTATCCTAATTTGAGATGATTATCAATGTGTTCCTTTTGATCTCATACATTGATGAAATTCAAAAACCATGACTATTATGTAATGGACAGGTAGCTTCTGTTGAGTGTCTCATTGGTAGTATGAAAATTGTTAAATTACAAATATTTAATATTTACTTTCCAATTGAGGAAATGAGATCTCGAGCATAATTGATCAGGATGGAATTACCTTCACAAATCGTTGGCCAATTTGGCTAGAGATATGTCTATCCAGTTAAATTAATAAAAAATAATGAAATAATGGATTATGACATAAGTGTTCTTCTGCTTTATGAAATATAAAAAGATAATGAGATTATATTACACAGTGTTTGTTCATCGGATGGATTTCCATGCTATGAATATTCCATATATCATTAGGGACTTTGATGGGTTGTTAGAAAATTCTCGTGTTTTTTTAATATAATTCCCTACAATTGAGATGAAGTACTGGAGGGTCACCCATAATCGCATATTCAAAAATATGTCATATTTTTTGTTAATATGTATATAGGTCATGGTGGGCCCCACAATGGGTATCGAGGGTTTTATAAGTATTATTGGTCTTCAAATAAATAAATAAATTCATTATTATTTGGGTATAGAATAATTTGGCAGATTTTATTTAATAAAAGTACTCATGATAAATATATTGAATGAAAGAAAAATATTATATGAAAGAATATTATTTAAATATTCATGACTTATTTAATATTAGAACGATATTACTTATCATGATAATGAATCTATTTTATCAATTAATATATTAAATATATATTAAACATATATGATATAATATAAATAGTATTTACGAACGATTTAGATCGCCCTAACAATTTATTTATTTCTTACATGATGTGTTTTGTTTTCAGTGGTAGGGGAACCCTTTAACGGTATTTGAGATTCCCACTATATAACAATGAGGAGGACTCTATTCTATGCATAGATAATTCTAATGTAATGAGATCCTCTCTCCCATCTCGATTTCTATAGTAAGAAATTCACTCTCCAAGCTACTTATACAAGAATAATTTCACCAGATCAAAAATACGATATTGTGATGATTTTCGTGACATCGAATAATTCATTGGATCTCCGTGCTTGGAAACATAAGATGATGAATAGAGAACACATGGATTCTTGGAGCATTAGTGGATAATCTACATGGATTCGGCATCAGTTCCATTGAGAAATTATCATAGGCAATGTGATGTAGTTGGGCATGCCACTAAATCGAATGATATATGCATCAACTTTATTTTATGATTATTAAATTCATGTGACTTCCTTAGACATATACAAAGGTTATGATAATCAGAGTTGACAGAATTATTTAATTCTAGTTATTAAGTTTTTTAGTCTCCTACCAACCTTATTATGCTTCATTCCCCATTACATTAACCATACACCATCCCCATAAGCATGAATCATGCATTGGGGAATATAAATTACTACCATAATTAAGACATATCATATGAGGACCCACAAAAATGGATAGGTCTATTTTATCATCGGATAAACATCAATGCACTTTAAAATTTGTCTACACTAATCCCTTATCAATATAACACCAATGTCAATGTTACATGCATCATCTACATCAAAGTCCAAAATTATTTATTAATTCAAAATAACCATTTTTAGAGAAATATCTGGTTATTTTATGAATTCCTGAGGACCTAAACCATTAATTAAAAATAATTAAAATAACCATGTAATTATAAAAAGGTTATTTCTGATACAAGACTCTCTTCATATTATGGGTAGAGTCATCCAATTAACAATACATACCTAGATACAAGAGGGTTCTCCCAGAGTCTCATCCTTGATAACATCTTCCACATTTTTTTAAAGAACTTTTTATAAGTAAATATGTATAAACATGCTACATTATTTTAAATGAACCACATTGCATTTAATAAATAATATAGGTACAATCCAATTTCATGAACACCAAGTAAAACTCAAAACAAAACCTTCTTAAACATTTTCCATTTTAATTAAACCACCCCCCTTTCAAAAAAGTGACTCATATTATTTTTCCAAACATCAGATTTTTTTTAAAAATACATATTCAAAATTTATGTAATCAAAAAAAGAATATAACCAAAAAACACACAGGTTTGAAACTATTAATCTTTCTTAAAAACAATTTAAACTGCATCATTTTCTTTTTTGTTCCCAATTTATTTCATAGTATACTTTATAAAATAAGACCCTCTTCAATAAGAACACTCCTACTTCAAAATAATTCTATGTAAACCCTTTTTTATTTATTTTATCTCACAAACCTCACATAAATTCATCAATGATTCACATCCAAATCCATGTATTTTATGGTTTTTGTTACCAATTGAACACTATATTTTAAAACATTTTCATCAACAAATAATTCATTTTTTGAAACAATGAAAATTAACAACTTATAAAATTTTACGTGTTTGTCAAAATAATTTCTACAAATAATCCTAGAATTCCTATTTTATAGACCATGATATTTCATAAAATTCATCTACCAATACAATTATCAAATTCTAAAAAATGCTAATTTCTGGGCGCATTATTTATAAATTTTTTTAAAAAAATACAAACCCACTTTTTCATTCCAAAATAAATTATAATAAAACTAAACCAACCATTTTTAAAAAATTAAAAAACATAGAATAACCATTCAATAAATTCAACTTACAATAAAATTAAACCATAAGAAAAATCTATTAATTAACCTCACTCAAATGGGATCCATTATTGAGGTGGGTTTTAAAATTATGGAGATGATAAATAGATGATAAAGGGATAAATCCAAACTCCAAAATCTAAATCTTGAGTTCTGATGATCGTATCTCCATACTAAATAACTTACAAAATAAAAAGATTCATTATCATGAATACATTCCTAATGAAAATCTATTATCTAGTACCATTCTATATTTAACTAAGTCAGGATGATTCAATAAATTATAAATATATCATTCTACATTGTTGGAGGGAATTATTGATCCCCACTAACAACATAATATTTCATAGTTATTTAGAAGAAAACATTGGGAATGATTCCACCATCTGTGTTTAGATAACTACATATTGAATTCAACTCATAATTATAGCATGAACTACAAAATATGTAAAAATCAATTCCACCTTATTAATAGGAAGAAATATAAAATGAATAATATATTAGACTCGATTTTATAATTTATAACAAAATACCTCATTTGTGATGTTAAACAAGAATATTGAGCATGTTGTATATATATATACATACAAAATATTGAAGTAGGGGCCCCATCATATACAGATGATACATGAGTGTCCTATACTAAAACCACAATAAAAGAAACAATTACTAAAATAATAACCCAAGGACACTAGATCACTCACTATTGAAAGAAACCATTGCTCCATAGTCTAATTGTGTTTTAACTCCCACCATGACTAGACCTAGGCACCTTTGAGAAAACAAGAGTGATACATGTCACAAATGGTGTTTATGGTGTTTAAGAAAAAAAACCTAGTATGATTTCACAAAAAATATTGTTACATATTCCATTCAAAAATCATCTAATTAATTATAGTTTAGAAAATAAATATAAATTAGATTTTTTACATGAAATTATAAATAAAATCAATTATTATCCCCTTATTTTCATTATAAAACATTCCCTTATTATAATAATTAAGGGTAGATACATAATATTCTTAACAATTGTATATTAGAATCACTGAATGAGGGCCTCTTATAATTATAATAAAAATAAGCAACATCCCATTTCTACATTCTGACACCTTTTTAAAATATCATTATTATGAAAAACCCATCACTCTATCTTTTGAAACAAGATTCACAAATTGATTTTCAATCAAATTTATAGTTATAATAAATCATAAATGAAGTCCAAAGAACATAGTGAACCAGCACCAATAAAAAATGATGAAACTCTAAATCAAATCAATTATTCCATTAATAAAATAATATTAGTGAATAAATTAAATTCAAATATTTTTTGGATACTCTATTTCATCCGAGAAGTGATATAATCATCATGGGTAATATAAGATTAACTAACAAGAAAAATACCATACATGGTTCATCGGAATCAATTTAACTTAGGGCCCCCTAATGAATCAATTACAATACCATTTGAAACTCATTTGAGTCACATATCCAAGATAAGCAATAGGATGGATGAATGCTACTAGGAAAATAGATAGTGAGAACCACTACACTTGTGTAAAACCCATCACAATATTTTATTATCAACCCTTGGATTACATGGATATTTAAAATGATGGTGTTTCTGACTCTTTCGTCGGGGTGCGTGCATCCGTCATGAAGAGGACGTGCGGCTGTTGCCCTGTATTCCCGCTTTCCAATGGCGGGCGGCATTCTCTCCTTATTCAGGGATGTCTGCTCGTTGATTGAAAAGAGATGATGGGATGTTAGTTCTTGCTTCCGTGGATTCCTCCTCGAAACTCTTAACCTAGTCTGGGTCTCCCTCATAGATTTAATACATTGTTCGTGAAACTCTTCCCAGTGCCATACTTTTATGGATGCCGGTTAATTACACTTCTTCTGTCGGGACGTTCCAAAGAGTCTGATCAGGTAAGCAACCTTCGGTTAGGGGATTAGTCATGTTGAGGCACTACTGACATGTCTGGACGTTGGGATTCTAGCATGTATGGATTTATTCACCTTATTATATGGCTTCTTGAGGGCGTGGAAGCCCGAGGCATCTCGCGTCGAGATAAAGGTATTATATGTCGTGGGAATGCATCTGTGGTTTTACTCAGCTTCCCATGTTTAACACAGGGTATTCCACGAGATTAACATCCAGCAGCGATGGATCGGACTGATCAGAACACTGACTAGAGTGGATCAGATGGGTCAGACCTCTGTAGGGAACACCAATATCAGGTCTAATTAATGGTTCGTTACCCGATCACTACCTGGAGTGACGAGGAGGTGGATTGGAATGACCCCACCATGATATGGCGGCCCAGGTAGGAATTAGTATTGGTGATGGAGGGTTAGGTGGAGTAGATGGAGAATGGGATGGGGTCGACTTTAGGGTGATGATAGTGTTTTTATTGGACCACAAGAAGGATTCCTATGTACCATGACATGGCATAGATCAAATTCCACGTAGTTCAAGAGGGTAATAGCTTGTCGTCGATGGAGGGGGATTCAATGACTATCCATTTAATGGGTTCAAGATGGTTTACTGCCAAATTTAATGACAATGTCTTATCGCGGAATGGGGAAAAATGGCTTACCACTAATGAGGACGACAATAGCTTACCGCTGAAAGGGGATGAACCTCAGGGAGGCTTCCTACGTACCATGCCTTAGCAAGGATCAAGATATTCGTTGTTCAGGTTTGGTGTCAGTGAACTGACATGAATGAGGATAAGGGGTCCTAATTAATGGTGGGCTTGAACCTTAGGGAGTATTCTTACGTACCATGTATTAACATGGATCAAAGTCCTCGTTTTTTTAGGATGGGGCTTGGCACACAGACACAAATATTGTCGGGGCCAATGATTGTTGGGATTGAACCTCAGAGAGGCTTCCTACGTACCCTTCCTAGGAGACAGGTATCAAATCCGAGTAGTTCGTGATGGGGCGTTGATCTGAAGTGGAGGCGGTCATAACAACCGGGTGTTGGGATTGAACCATATGAAGGCTTCCTACGTACCATGCCTTGACATGGATCAAAGTCCTCGTAGTTCGGATGTGTGGTGGGGCTTACACTCTAAGTTGATCAGAGATCGATGTGGTGAACCGGTGTTAAGGGGGCGGTACGACCAAGGGATGGTGGGCTTGAACCTCAGGAAGGCTTCCTACTTACCATGCCTTGACATGGATCAAAGTCCTTGTAGTTCACGGATGGGTGTCGACGAACTGACGTGAATTAGAACCTGCGGTCCTAGTGAATGGTGGACTTGAACCTTAGGGAGGCTTCCTACATACCATGCCTTGACATGGATCAAAGTCCTTTCTAGTTCATGGATGGGTTGGGGCTTACACTCTGAGGAGGCCCAGGTATTGTTGAACCGACGTTAAGGGGGTCGGAACGAATTGGTGTTGGGCTTGATCCTCAGGAAGGCTTCCTACTTACCATGGCTTAACATGGATTAAAGTCCTCGTAGTTCGGATTGGTGGTGGGGCTTACACTTTAGGCTTACCGGAGAGTGATGTGGGGTACCGACGTAAAGAGGGTCGGTATGACTAGTGGATGGTGGGTTTGAACCTCGAGAAGGCTTCCTACGTACCATGCCTTGACATTGATCAATGTTATCATAGTTCACAGATGGGTTGGGTATTTCACTCTGCGGTGGCCCTGGTATTGGTGAACCGACGTGAAGGGGGTCGGAATGACCAGGTGTTGGGCTTAAACCTCCGGAAGGATTCCTAAGTACCATGCCTTTACATAGATCAAAGTCTTCATAGTTCATATGGGTTGGGGATTACACTTTGAGGCGGCCCATGTGTTGGTGTCACGGTCAATTCATACTCTACGCCAACGTGAGCCATGCTCGGTATGAGAAACAAGAGGCTACATAGACCTGATGATCACGTTGCGAAAGGTGCGTCTATGGGGAATGGAATGGTGCTTAGGCTCTAGGATACCCAAAAAGGTAATAGGGGATTACGTGTGGTTAGCAGCCCAGGGAGAGGAAGATTTGGGTCTTACTCCAGGGTGGAGGCCCTGATGGTGACAAATCCCAAAAGGAGTGGGATTTGGCATTTATGGAGGGGAACCGATGCCCGTCCCGCCCTTTGCAGGCCTTTTGCACGGAGATTGGGACTTATTCCAGGGGAGGCCCAGATGGTGACAAATCCCAACGAGAGATTGAAAGGGTGACAAATCCTCTATGGTCCTATCCCCTCTTGGTCTTTGGCACGGACGAATAGAGGAGGAGTATGGGTAATACCTCCAGTAATAAAGGATGGGGTCTTACACCAAGGTGGTTTGCCTTTCCATGCGGAGAAACACCCCTCCGATAAAAAGGATATCATCCCATGTTAGGGGTGATCCCATCCCCATGGAGATGAGTGGGCGTGGAGAATGTCTGTGGTGGGGAACCCTACGTAGGATGCATGGGGGAATGGTCAAAGTATAACATCATGTGTTGAGGTTAAAGGCGCTTGGTATTTTAACATCTTGTAGCTCGTCTGATGTGGGATCTCTCCGCACCCCTAGGAATTACATAACCGGTACGCGCTACACCTTGGTGAAGGGAAGGAATCGACAATTCTGTGACTGGGCGGTGTCGTGAGTTGATCCCCTTGGGGGTCTACGTTAGTGTGTCTATGCAATTAAAAAATAGACGTTAGTGTGCCTATGCGAAAAATCATGAGGTGATGCAACGAAATGGGAGAAACCGTCCAAGGGACATTGAAGTTACTTCATACTGACCTAGGAGGTCATACTGGAAGATGATGTATGATGGGGATGCTCGGGGAGTAAGAGGCACCCGATAATTGTATCCCTTGAGAGGGCATGAGACACACACGTAAAGACATGCCCAAAGAGGACGGGTGCATGCCAATGAGGCAAAATCGGGGAAGCACCAGGGTGAGGGGCCCCAAAAGATTGCACGTAACCTGTGAGGTTTGCATGCAGCTAGTGTGAACTAGAAGGTGTTGCATGGAAAACATAGGGGTTGGCATGAAATCAAGGATATTTGGCACTTAAAGTGGTGGTGGAGACAAAGTTTTTCATACAAATGGAAAGGTTTGCACGTAAGCATTGGGGTTGGGAATAATGGAAGGATATTACATGTTATTGTCTAACCTATGTGTAGGAAGAACGAATTGCGCACAGGGGGACAACCCTGAGGGGGGTGGAATGTGGTCTAAGCCTAAAGGATCTCGTGAGAAGGTAGAGCCTGGGGGAGACTTGGCATGAAAATAACCATAATAGAAAACCATTTTGTGCACAAGAAAGTTGAATTTTGCACACGGGAGTCGTTTCCGATTCTTCTCCCCTTTCTTTCCCCCTGAATTCCAAGGGTCGCCTTCTATATATAAATGTTCGGGGGCGAGGAAAATAGCTTGGTATGAAAAGATTGTGCGATGAAGGTGGCAGTGCGAATTTTCAATCAGGCGAGTCGGGGCACGAAATATTTCGCACCCATGCCCAAGGATTTTCGCGAATCTCAGAACCTTCCGCGTGGGACAAATTTTTTTTGCACGTCTCTAAAATTATTTTGTGCGGCCCCTCTGGCCTCCTCAGACGGGGTCCTTGGGTCCGATTATGACTTTTCTTTGTCATTATGAAATCTTCTTTAGCACTTGAGTGCTTTTTGGAATCTACAAATTCCCCCTCTTGGAATTGGATCAGCGTGGGGTCGCAACCGTCGGATTCTGAGGCAAATGCTGAAATGCAGGGTTCCGCAGGGTCCGCGAGTGCAAAAACCTAAAGCTACGTGAAAAAATCAGAAATGTGTGGAATTATCTTTTTGAACAGGCGTGGAACCAAGACTAAGCCTATAAAGGCCGCCGCGAGTCCCATGCTCTATACGATTTTTCTCGCGCGACAATCTTCGAGCTCTCGGGCGGGAAATTTTGTCTGGACCTGCGCGAAAAACTGCCTTAGCTACAAGTAATTTCTTCAAAATCAGGTATAATTTTACACAGAAACCAGTGTTTTTTTGCACCATATTCTAAAATTTCTTGACACCCACTGAGATTTCGCACCAGCATCCCAGATTTCGCGCTAGCTATTGAAACACATAGTCGGAAGAAGATGGTCGCAAACCAGGCTGTTGAGGGAGATGTCACTGCACACATGGCAGAAATGGACGCCAACCCAGAGGTTTATGGTTCCAAATGGATTATTTCCAACAACCATACCCTCTTAAATCTGCTATCCCCCTCCCAAGAAGAGTATGCTTTTTCCAACAATTTGCCACTGTGGGACCTCGGCATTCTAGGGGAGGTCCCTCTATCGGGCATTGAGGTGGATACACCACGGTCATCGGTGACCTGTGAGGACAATCTTCCTCGATACAACATCTCCAACAATGGTAATCCAGCCATAGAAACCAGGAACATGGACTTATATGTCCTGAATCCCAGGGCTATGACCATTGCTGTGGGTGACCCTGTTTCGGAGAGTTCCCCAGCCTTCTACGCTAGCACTTTCCATCAGAGCATTGATGACGAGACCAAAGGCTGGCTGTAGGATTGGGAAATGTTGTCTAGAGGAAATTTCACCAGTGAATGGGCCTGGTCATACAGGGTTCTCCATACATGTGACCAATTTGGGGCCAAATTGCGGCATATTGGTTTATTTGAGGCTGTATGGACATCACAATTCAACTTCTATCGCCAGCACGATCTCGAGCCAGAGCTGTTCACCCGGTGGCCCCTGATACCAACACATTCCACATCCATCATGGGGAAGTCGGTATTAGTCTCAGGGACGTCCACTACATTGCGGGTATCCCATTGGAGGGCCACCAATATGACGAATTCCTTCCACTGATGAACACCTAGGGAGACAAATCACAAACCCCCATACTGACATGGCACCTGTTGGAGCTGGCCAAGGAGGGGCTGGGAGTCAAGGACTTCCTGAAGGACATCACTTACAAGAATTGGTTCAGCTTGTTCATTAAACATGACCTAGAATTCAAGATTCTAGGACGTGGGATATGGTGTCCGACTACGGCATATAGGAGCAAGAGAGGATCATACTGGAGGATCCTGGAGGTGGGGAACTATCAGTCGTGGGGATACAACATCAATGAGATTCAGTACCCGAATGTTCGCTACGCCGGATTCCATACCACATTTTTGAGCAGGTGGATCCTTCCATTGAGGGACACAAGGATGGGCATCCATCCAACAACCCTAGTGATGGCTGGCATAATGGCTGCCAAAAAGAGGGTCAACCTGGGGGTCCCCATGGTGGATCGCCTGTACGCCATTTTGGGATGCATCTCGAGAGGAGGGTCACCGAGGAGGCTATGTGGGCCCTTCCAAATCTTCCATGGGTTTTTTGTTGCTCAATGTGGTGGATATACCTTACCGAACTCCATCCGTCCACCAGGTAATGGCCTCTGACCTTCCTTGTTGAATATTATCGGGGTAATTCCATTGACTCTCAGTGAAGAGGGAGTACAGATCATGATTGGGCATCATTCCAACTTCGCATTCATCCCATTTCCCACCCCAACTGGACAGATGATAGACAATGGGAAAGGCTCACTGAAGTAGGGGGAGGACTTCCAGAGCATCAGAGGTGGGGTGTTTGTGGCCTGGAATGATGGGAGGATCATCTGTGAGTCTTATGTGTCGTCCATCTTTGCCATGTAGTTTTGGTGCCTCCAGCGAATGCCAAAAAAAGTATACAAACACATCATAACCATTCCTCCCACTGTAGTTGACGATGGTCTCTCAACCGAGTATGTTGGAAATTTTTCCATAGCATACCCTGAGGGGATTTTGCAGAAGTGAGTCTGGCAACTCGAAGTCACCAGTGTGGAACCCGAGCGGCGAGAGAGTAGGTAGGGTGCCGCTAGAGGGCAAAGATCAGAAGTGCATCAGGTAACAGGGCCCATGTAGGCCAGTACCTCTTCAGTGGGGGCATCTCATGGGGTGTCCATACCCTCATCATCTAGAAGAGGATGGTCCCATGGAGCAGCCCGAGAACTTCCCAGGAAGAAAATAAGATACCTTCTTCTATCTTCTCAAGATGACATTTTCCCAGCGCTATGATTGGCTTGGATAACCCTGCGTCAGTCAATGGGTATCGAAGCCCTTTGGCGAATGATTTTGTGATACGGGATACAGCTTCGATAGGTCGGGCTCATTCGGATTTCTGAGAGGGTGAACATTCATCATTGGAATGTGTATCTCATAGTCATGGATATGTACGCATGCCACGAGGTCGGCGTGTGGAACCACCTCTCTTGGTGAAATTGATGCTCGGCCAGGTGCATGATCTGGAGGTGATGCCACTAGGGGATGATGGCAGCAATGATGAGTCATAGGTTGGTGAGACAGAAGAGGATGAGGCATAAGGAGATGGTGAGGGATGAGAGGAGCCATAAGGTGAAGGTTCTTAGGAGATGACCCACCAGTGGAGTCTCTGAGAGAGCAGCGATATCATCAGCTCTAATATAGATGTAACCGAGATACTCGAGGTATGATTCAACCCTTATATGTCCTAATCTTTTTATTTTCTTTCCTTCTCAATCCTTAATACACCATTCTTATATTACTCAGGAGCATAGTGGTGCTGATCAAGATTCCCTAGCCGAAGGAGGAGAGGATGTGCCAATGGGGAAAGGTGGTGCACCGACCTCCATTATTGAATTGATGAGCACTGGAGGATCCCCCGCTATGACCAATCCTGTAGTGGCTAGAGCACTAGAGACCGATTCCATGGGTTCCTGTAATTTCATTACTTCAAAACTGGTACTTACCATTGAGAAATGCAATTAATCAGGGGCATTCTTGTCTACACAATTATCACGACATTGGAGGCTCGTCGTGCTGCTGAGCCCGGATAATCCGCGAGCATGCCAATGGAAAACATATTTCCCAATCTAGAGCATGTGTCACAGACCGAGTCAGCTCCAGTAATTGGTGAGCAGGGAGTGGAAGACACCAGTGTTGATGCCGTCGGGGCAGGGTCGGAGGTTGACGACGGTGCCACCATGGTCGTGGTGAGAGAGAAAGGTCGCTCAGATGTTGAAGAGGCTATTCTCATGGGAGGGATCTCTGAGGAGGATCCAGCTACTAGTCTGTCGGATGTATTTCTTGTTTACCATCCCACTGACCCATAATAAATTGATTCTTCAGACTCGGAAGCGGCCGAGGAGAGCTGGATAACACAGCGCAAGGGGTGGAAGTGCATCTGGCATTTTCTCAGTCATCCTCAGATGGAATGGCTGAAGCGGATGGGGACAATCCACACCTAGATACATTTACTGTGTGCTAGAGGGGCAGACTCTCAACACCTTCACCTGATGGTCCGTGATTACATGGCTGAGAAGGTGCGTGAGGGAATCTGGTGCTCTGATGTCGCCAAGTGTCGGGAGGATTCGGGGAGTACTCGAGCATTTCTGAGGGCGGGGTAGGAGGTTCGATGCCTCAAGGAACAGGAAAAAGAATATGAGATATTCATCGCAAACTGTTTTGAGAGTGAGGAGCAGTTGACGGCCCGGCTGGCGGACGCCTAAGAACAACTTGTGGAAGCGAGTCACCCGATAACTGAGCTCCAAACTGAATAGGTGCGGGCAGGGGCTAGAGTCAGTGAACTGTGCTCTGTGGCCGCTGATGGAGAGAGAGTCCTCAGGGGGAAGGAGGCAGTCATGGAGGCCACCAGCCAAAAGGTAGAGGCATTGGAAAGATCCATCCGAGAAGTCGACCCCTAAGGGCCCTGTTTTGGACAAACCCATTAACTTATATCACAATACTACTTTTTTTTGAACTTTATGTTATGGAAAAATTTATTTACTTGTCCCTTTTGTTGAACGTGCTCGACCATAATCCCGAAATAAATAGAAACCCATTCATAAGCTCACATGGTCCGTACCCGATGTGAGAAACAAGGGATGCATGTACAATCACATCGTTTGATCGTGAGAGCGCCAACCATGATTCAGGCATTCAAAAGTAGAATCTAGATTTCCGAGGAGAAGAGGGAGGCCCGATCAAAGGAAGCGAACCCCAGACTGATCGACGTATCATCTTCTCAATGTGCTCTAGCGCACGAGCGTGGATGTTTCAGGGGCATTAGAATCAGTCTGAACATAGGGGAATGAATAAAAATATGTGAATCACGTTACCCAAATTCAGAACACTATGGGAGGGGCGTGACAATAAAGGAAAACTGTGGAACATGTTCAAAACACAGCATCCATATCACGTTAGCCTGAAATGGGGACAACAAATGAGGGTAGACCACTGAACATTTTCACAACACAGGACCTAACTCAAATATCCTCCATCAATCTTTCGGATCGTTGGCCCAGGACAGTAGGTTGTCCATTTATTGAGCATCTACACTGTTAGGGGGTCCCTTTATACATGAAGAAAGATGAGGATCCGAATAATGTGGCACACAAAGTGTGAAAAGCATAGTGGTGGTTTGTTTGAACAGAATCCAACACTCCTGAAATTACGCCACCGCTGTGGAATCACATTAGGTCGGCATATAAATCTGATCATGTATCATCGCTACATTCAGAAAGGACCTCTCTGGTGATGGAACTGTTGCTTTACAATGTCATTATGGGGTATCCTGAACTTATTCAGGGAAAATGCTGCAGTTACACAACATCCCAGGAGGTTAGGCCAAAGGGCCGAAGGTGGGGGAAAATATGGGATTTATGATTCCCAGGGTTGGACCCGAGACAAAATGTCTGGGCATTCCTGCATATCACATAAGGATGGGAATCAATCCATACGTAGTTCTAGAAAGGGTTTTAGATTAAGGTCTAAGAACTCAGACTAGAGATTAGTAAGGAATGCAGGGGACACATGGTAAGGTGATCATATAACCCGACGTGAATGAAGACATAAGTCCAGATTACCATTTGTTCTTTGGGGAATTCTTTAGTTCAAGGGACCAAACACGAAAGATAAGATGGGCCCATGGGGAAATTCCTGGGTGTTCTTATGTATCTCATGAAGATGAGAATCAATCCATACGTAGTTCTGGGTGGTAGAACGGTAGGGTACCAGTGCAAAGGATGAACGGGGCGTGCAGGTCTGGCCCTTGCACTAAAATAAGCGGTATTTGATGTATCTTGTTTGTCCTTTAGGGTAGATGGTTTTTTTTTGAATTTCCAAACTGAGGACCAAGAGATCCCAGTATCACCGAAGCAATCAAGACACATGCTCGCATTGACAAATGGTATGGCACTGGACCAATACCCAATGCGATGTCTCCTCTGGTGAGGTCATCACAATGCAGTGCGCTTTTTCGTTGTGCATCCAGGACAATGGTGCCACAGTTTAGGGTCGTGTGCTAGGACCGATCAAGCATTTTAACATTGTGTAATGACGATGAAATAGTTCCATGTCATTTGGGACCACGCATCATAGTTTAAAGTTGTATGGCTTGGACATGAAGGAATGCACACGGTGTGATAAACCACACCCTACATGAATGGGGATGAGGTCCACATCACACAATGCGCGACTCCGGGCAGGGAGCCTTAGGCCATGGGGCCGGAAAAAAATTTTACAGGAGAAAGGGAAAGCGAGGCTAGCTACCAGTTAAAATGGACACGAATATATGACGTATGGGTGGTCCTACTTCTCCCATAAGGATGAGAACATATCTACACTTATCTCTTAGAGAAGATCTTGGATTATGGTCTTAGAGCTCAAACCTGGGGGAAGCGAGGTCTTTTCAAATGGGAGCGAGCCTTAATCAAACACAATACTACAGCTTTTTCCCCCTTATCGTGCGAAATTGCACTGAGTGATAGTGTCAGGAGTGTCGAGATTTGACTGAAACAAGATGGGGTGGGATATAATGTGAATCATGCTACCAATATTCAAGGAAAGAAGGGGCTCGTGTGGAGATAGAGGATTTCTCCTGACCATGTTCGAAACACAACATCTACATTGCATTAGCCTAAAATGGGGACAAACAAATGAGCATCGACTACTAACCATATTCACAATGCAAGACATGTGTTGATTTGTTGTCTAAAACCCATGGGGACGTTGTCCCGTGATGGTAGGAGACCCCTTAGGCCTAGAATCCATTCCATTTGGGGGTTCCTGTAGTGACCCAAAGCATGACGTATGTGGACATTACATTACTTTAGCGGAATACTTAATACATAACAAAAACAGACACACAAGGACCGTAATAGGTTAGTGTATTTGGAAACTTGGAACGTAATCTTTTATCGTGGTGAAATATCTTCAACATCTCCTATATAGATCTTCCCTTTTTTTCTTACATAAAATCTTTCTTTATATCCTGGGGAAAAGAAAACATAAAAAGGGTGAGCTCAAATTCACAGTAAGGGTAAGCATGGATAAAATAAAACATACCATATACATTTGACCTTAAAAACATGAACATAATGTTTAAACATCAAAAGCTTGAGCAATGACATAAAACATGGAAGTACGTAAGGCATAGATCATAAAGAAACACTAAGAATGATAAAATAACATGGGAATAAAACATGTAATTTTTGAAACCATTAAGCACGTGATATGACATCCATAGTAGCCAAGGCATTGCTTCCAAGACCATCTTAGTGGACAAAGTCCCTTTCTGAATCGAGTTCACTCCTCGTTCCAGTTCTGTATTACTGAACCAGTTTAACTTGCCGTTCCAGCCATGTCTATCTCATGAGATATAAATCATTACCCAATGCATTGGAGGGAGATATAGGTTCCATCCATCTCATAATTAAATAATTCTTACTTGTGCCACAAAACTTACATCATTCATAATAACCCAACGAATAAAATGGGTTCCATAAACATCATCCCATCATCACATAATCCATATAAAAGAAATGGATATCATTTCATAATAAGAAAAGTGAAACCATGTAAATCAAAGAGACATTACACATGAAACATACACATATGAAATAATTTCATCTTAGATGGAAAATGGTTTTGATAAAACACATGAAATTAATTCTTGAGGAAAATATCCTTTCTTCTTCAAAATCAATTTCTTTTCATAAAAAGTCATGCAATTTTAAATGAAAGAGATTTTATTGAAAATAGTCATGAAATATTTTGGAGGAAGGTTCATGAATATAAGGCTTTATGAAACCATAAAAATCCGTTCGTGTCGTATAAGTTAAAAAAAAATTCTTTTTGTACTTTTTCCAGAAATGTCAAAAAGTACCTCGTAACGTAAACAAACGAAATATTCCTTACATACCATGTAGTAAAAGTAAAAAATGGGTAAAAAGGACTTTAAACATACATGAAAACAATTTTAAAAAACATGGACATGGATGATATAAATAACCCCAGTAAATACATACGAATAAGCAAAATCAGATAAAAATGAGATTTGGAAAATTATCCCTTACCTTAGGTCTGATTTTCTTCGTAAGTGTCCGAACCTCCTCTTATTTGAAGCGCCTCTTTGAGACCTTCCTTAGGGCACTGAAATTGGACTTTGAAAAAGACCAGGACCTCTAGGATGTTTCTAGGGAAGTGGAGAAGAGAATTGGGTAGGGGTTGTCCGAGCTTGAAGGCTCAATGTGGTGTGTGGAAGAGAGGGAGGAGGTGCCCTTTTATAATGGATGATAGGGGCACCTTTGGAATTCTTAAAAATATTAATTGATAATAAATCTAACCCCACTTAAAAAACCTCCAAAAATGACTCATATTAGAATATTAGATGAGATAGGGTTGTAATCGCATCAACCAATAAAATTTAGACATGTTTGGATCTTATTTTAAACCTTATAATTTTGATTTATCCTTATTTAATCTATTTAAGTTTATTTGTGGAAATAAAATTATAAATTTTAAATTATAACAAATAATTACTTATTTGTTGTGAATTTTCCATACATGGTTACTGTATAACATTATAGACCATATAAATTTAAATTTATAATTTTTATATATTTTTGTGATTTTTAAAAAATTTTATAATATGTTATTTTTATAAAATAACAATAGTGTCAATTTTGACACTATTCATTTATTTGAATTTAAATAAAATATATACAGAATATATGTTCGAACTAAAAGCTTTAATAGATTCATAAAAGGTCATATGTATCTATAAAATTAGTTGATCAAATTAAATAGTTCATATAATCCTTTTTTTTATTATTTTTAAAACCATTTATTTGGTTTAGCTCTTAATAAAATAATTACTACAACATTTGTGTATAATTATTTAATATACTGATTTGTTGCATAAAAATTAAAAATAAAATCCTATGATGAAGATAAATCTATTACCTTTCACAATAATAATTTTAATCTAATTTATCATTTTAAAATCACAATATTTAAATTGTTATATTTATTAAATTATGAAGGTGACAACTTTGGCATCATATAATATAAAATAATATAAGTGTCATAATTACTTTTATAAGGCTCCAAACGGTTATATATTAGGTCATTGGATGATTATGGTATATATATACACTACCAATAAGGTTTGGTCAGGTTTTTGGGCCTTTTAATCGGTATTATTATTTCAATAAAAACTATATTACTTATTTTTCACTTTATAAATGATTTATGTATCATTAATGTATCACCATTAATGACAATTATTTAACCCCTAAAAATTCTAAAACAATTATCATGATGTAGATAATGTTATTATATTTATGGAGACTTTTCATGTTCTAAGTTTTATGATGTTTATCACTCAATTAAAATTATTATACTTATAAGATTTAAGAGAGTGACATGTTGTCACTTTCTTTGGTTTTAATAATAATTAAATTATTTTTATGGTCAAAAGTCCATAAAATGAATCTAATCTGACCCTTAAGTTATATGGGTCTACTTTTAGCCATCCAATAGAATTTTTGCATGTTTTAGGGTAATTTTATAACATTATATTTACCCTTAATTACCCGATTTACCTTTAACTATGGAAAATAAAATTTACCGTAGTTACTATTCATAATTCCCAAAAATAAAAAGTATCTTATTAAAATAATTTGGACCCACTGATTCCAAATAAGGAATCAATTTTTCCAAATTCAATACAAAAAAGTTGAATAAATTAAATTAAAATTAATCTAGTTGTTGAAAGAAAACGGGTTTTTCTTTAAAACATTGTAAAAGATTTAATTGATTTAACCTACGAATTTAATGTAAAATCAATGCTAATGACATAAATTATATTAAATGGTAAAAATATATTCTATTTATACTTTAAAACCATTAAATATTATAATTTAACGATATAAATTTTTGCGATGAAAAAAGTTGTTTTTAATTAAAATATAGCGTGGTTTTACTATTCATCAAAATAAGAAAGTTACCAGAATAATATGAAAACTTTATCCAAGGTAAATTTTTATTTATTGATTCCAAAGAATAATTTTATTTTGTCAAATTGAACTTAAAAAAGTGTCAAAAAAATAGATTTAAAGTGGGTGCGCCATCAAAAGGCGGCAAAACTGCATTTTTTGAAAAATATTTATTTTACCCGAGAAATTTATTTTGTTCTTATACCATGTTCTAGAAAATGTGTAAGATGAATAATAATGTTATAAAATTAAAATTTTAGTTTATACTATTCATAACGGCTAGTTCATAAAAATATTATAATAATATATCTTTGTTTAGCAAAACTCGGTATTGCTTACAACAGACGCTATCAAGGAAGGTCGCGATTGCAGGTAATGCAAGCCAAGTCAGGGTTGCGTGTTGTGAAAGAATACTTCGTTTTTTTTATAAAAAAATCCAACCATATTTCATTTATACATTGAATATATATATATATATACACTCAATGTTGCGTAGAACAACTATTATCAAAATTGTGTGTAACACGATCCATGAATAGTGTTGCGTATACTGCAAGCTAATATGGTGTTGCGTATAGCGCAAGGTAATATTTGTGTAGCATACAACAAAAGAAATTAATGAAATTAAAAGAATATTTTTCATAAAATCTCGAGGTGTTACATTCTACCCCCCTTAAAATGAATTTCTCCCTCGAAATTCATCGGGGTTATAAATGGTTTACTACTCGAAAGTTTGTTTAATAGAAACCCACATCGTAAAAAGGAATACCAAAACATGGCTTTAAAAACTAAAGTATGAAATGTAACGGTTACCCAAATTAACTCATCACTGGGTTTCCATGTAAGAGAACATGGGTGTAAATATGGATATGGAGGAAAAATCTAACCATCAAGTTTTGATGGAGAGTGGTAGAGAACATGGCTGTGAGAAATCCAATAATCACAAAGCTATAGATTTGTGATGATCTAAGGTACCATCTGATTGATCAGATATAAGGGAACTACGACAACATTTTTGGTTATCAAGGTCATTTCCCTAAATTTGATGAATTAAAAGAAATACTTACATGGTTTTGGTACAATCTCATTGTTGTTCGTGAATTGAACAATTTCCACTTTATCCCTTAAAGAAATGAAGTTGAATTTGTTATTCGTGATGTGTTAGTAGATCATGTGATAGAATGATGGGTCATTCCATATCTTTCAAACAAAAGGTTACCAAAAGTTATAAGTCCATCTTATTGTTAGATTAATCGTATATGGTTCCAAAAATGAACTTATACTTCATATATCATACCGCTTAATAAAATAAAACTAGTTTCTACAAACCAGGGACATCCTGTAGGCCAGTGGTATGCGATAAAGGACAGTCGCACTTCGGTTGTGGGTTCGATTACCACAGCCTTTTCCGACATGATGGGATGTCGCCCGTCCTGCAGGTTGTCCTTTTTCTAAAACTATATTACTATAACATCCCATCAACAATATCTAAAAAACTTCTATCCTTAAACAATACTAACTTATGTCCAACATAATCCATTCCAATCTTTAGGCTTATCCATAATACTGCAGTCCACTCTCATAATATAGTGAAAATGGCTACCAGAGATTTAATACCATCGTTGATCCCCATATATCATAAGATATGTCTTTTTGGTCACATTCCAAACATTCGAAGGCCTTAATCATGTATTATATTGAAAAATGAATACCCATTGAACATTAGTGAAAACATGAATGCAGTTAAAAGATAACACTTTTCACATACCAAAATCCTCAAAATTCTATATACTCAAACCATGATATCACTTAGTCCGTATATCAATCATGAGCTCATGAATACAATCAAACATCTCATTATCTTCTTATTCCTTCATTTTGTGCATATCATCTACTTTACAAAAATATCTGAATAACCTTCCATGGATACTAGTACCATTCAACATATACTTTCAAATACTTTTAGGAAAAACAATAGTGTAACTATACAACATAACTCTCAATAAACATATAATCATTCCACTACCTTCTAAAACAATTGACTAAGGTTCATCACTTCTTTCAGCTCATATATCATTTGTAGTCTCCTCATCATCATCCACATAAATACTACCCATATGACCATGTTGATTCTCTTCATGAGATTTTCCATTAGGGAATTGGTTTGCATAATGCCCGTACATTCCACATTTAAAACATCTAATCATTGTTGATGTCGTAGAAATACCATTATCCTTGTCCATGGTGTTAACTGAACCTTTTCGTTTGCACTTACTAGCTTTGTGTCCTTATTTTCCACACCCAAATCATCATCCAGTTCCTTTGAAACAATCTCCTTGATGCCTCTTCCCACATGATTTACATGAGGGAAATTGAACTTTCTTTCCTCTATGATCATCATGAAACTCCATCTTTCTCTTATTATATGAGTCGGGAAACTTACCAAAGTTGTGATTATTGATCATATTATGAGATTGCTGATTAGGCATAATAACGATGTTTTGACTTCCAGATCCCATTTCATTTGGTTTCTCATGATGAAAATCATTCCATTGTCTATCATATCCTCCATTATCGTTAATCTTCCTGTTTCCAGCCATTTTCTAAAAACCAAAAAGAATAGTTTGAGAGGCAAAAATCATGCTTGGGAAAACAACAGAGTAAAGGGGGAGTATCCTCAATATCTAACATCTTAGGTTAAATTCTATGATCATTACCATAGTTCTAGAACTATATCTTATACTTATACTTATCCATAGGGACATCCCTATACATACCTTATAAATATCTCTAGGGATCTCACTAACGTTTTTGCATCATAGATTCCAAAGGTTGACTAAACCTTTGCTCTGATACCAACTGTAGAGACCCAAAGCTTGACGTACATGGACATTACATTACTTTAGCGGAATACTTAATACATAACAAAAATAGACACACAAGGACCGTAATAGTTTAGTGTCTCTGGAATCTTGGAACGTAATCTTCTAATCGTGGAGAAAGATCTTCAACATCTCCCATAATGATCTTACCATTTTTTCTTACCTAAAACTTTTCTTTATATCCTGGGGAAAATAAAACATAAAAAGGGTGATCTCAAATTCTTAGTAAGGGTAAGCATAGATAAAATAAAACATACCATATACATTTGAACTTAAAAACATGAACATAATGTTTAAACATCAAAATCTTGACCAATAACATAAAACATGGAAGTACGTAAGGCATAGATCATAAAGAAACATTATGAATGATAAAATAGCATGGGAATAAAACATGTAATTGTGGAAACCATTAAGCACATGATATGATTTCCATAGTAGCCAAGGCTTTACTGCCAAGACCATCTTTGTGGACAAAGTCCCTTTCTCAATCGAGTTCACTCCTCCTTCTAGTCCTGTATTACTGAACATATTTAACTTGTCGTTCCATCCATGTCTATCTCATGAGATATAAATCTTTACCCAATTCATTGGAGGGAGATATAGGTCCCACCCACCTCATAATGAAATCATTCTTACTTATGCCACAAAACATACATCATTCATAATAACCCAACGAATAAAATGGGTTTCATAAACATCATCCCATCATCATATAATCCATATAAACGAAATGGATATCATTTCATAATAAGAAAAGTGAAACTATGTAAATAATAGATACATTACACTTGAAACATACACATATGAAATAATTTCATCTTAGATGGAAAATGGTTTTGAAAAAACACTTAAATTGAATTCTTGAGGAAAATATCCTTTCTCCTTCAAAATCAATTTCATTTCACAAAAAGTCATGAAATTTTAAAAGAAAGAGATTTTATTGAAAATAGTCATGAATTATTTTGGAGGAAGCTTCATGAAAATAAGGCTTTATAAAACCATAAAAATCCGTTCGTGTCGTATATGTTAATTAAACATTATTTTCTTACTTTTTCTAGAAAAGTCAAAAATTACCTCGTAACGTAATCAAAAGAATGATTCCTTACATACCATGTAGTAAAAGTCAAAAATGGTTAAAAAGGACTTTAAACATATATGAAAACACTTTTATAAAACATGAACATTGATGATATAAATAACCCCTATAAATAATTTCGAATAAGAAATCTCGGATAAAAATGAGATTTGAAAAATTATCCCTTACCTTAGGTCTAATTTGCTTCGTAAGTGTCTGAACCTCCTCTTCTTTGAAGCTCCTCATTGAGACCTCCTCTTAGGGCATTAAAATTGGTCTTTGAAGAAGACCAAGACCTCGAGGATGATTCTAGGGAAGTGTAGAAGATAATTGTGCAGGGGTTGGCCGAGCTTGAAGGCTCAAAGTGATGTGTGGAAGAGAGGGAGGAGGTGCCCTTTTATAAGGGAGGAGAGGGGCACCTTTGGAATTCTTAAAAATATTAATTTATAATAAATATAAAACCACTTATAAAACCACCAAAAATTACTCATATTAGAATCTTATATGAGATAGGGTTTTAATCTCATCAACAAATTAAATTTAGACATGTTTGGATCTTATTTTAAACCTTATCATTTTGATTTATCCTTATTTAATCTATTTATGTTTATTTGTGGTAATAAAATTCTAAATTTTAAATTATCAAAAATAATTACATATTTGTTTTGAATTGTCCATAATTGGTTACTTTATAACGTTATAGACTATATAAATTTAAATTTATAATTTTTACATATTTTTGGGATTTTTAAAAAATTTTATAATATGTTATTTTTATAAAATAACAATAGTGTCAATTTTGAAACTATTCATTTATTTGAATTTAAATAAAATATATACAGAAGATATGTTCTAAATAAAAGCTTTAATAGATTCATAAAAGGTCATATATATCTATAAAATTAGTGGATCACATTACATAGTTCATATAATATTTATTTTATTATTTTTAAAACAATTTATTTGGTTTAGCTCTGAATAAAATAATTACAACAATATTTTTGTATAATTATTTAATATACTTATTTGTTGCATAAAAATTAAAAATAAAATCCTATGATGAATATAAAACTATTACCCTTCACAATAATACTTTTACTCGAATTTATCATCTTAAAATCACAATATTAAAATTGTTATATTTATTAAATTATGAGGGTGACAACTTTGGAATCATTTAAAATTAAATAATATAAGTGTAATAATCACTTTTACAAGGCTCCAAACGGTTATATATTAGGTCATTGGATGATTAAGGTGTATATATACACTACCAATAAGTTTTGGTTAGGTTTTTGGGCCTTTTAATGGGTATTAGTATTTCAATAAAAACTATATTACTTATTTTTCACTTAATAAATGATTTCTGTATCATTAATGTATCACCATTAATGACAATTATTTAACCCCTAAAAATTATAAATAAATTATCATGATGTAGATAATGTTATTATATTTATGGATACTATTCATGTTCGAAGTTTTATGATGTTTATCACTCAAATAAAATTATTATACTTATAAGATTTAAGAGAGTGACATGTTGTCACATTCTTTGGTTTTAATAATAATTAAATTATTTTCATGGTCAAAAGTCTATAAAATTAATCTAATCTGACCCTTAGGTTATAGGGGTCTACTTTTAGCCATCCAATAGAATTTTTTCATGTGTTAGGGTAATTTTATAATATTATATTTACCCTTAATTACCCAATTTACCTTTAACTATGGTAAATAAAATTTACCGTGGTTACTATTCATAATTCCAAAAAATAAAAAGTAGCTTATTAAAATAATTTGGACCCACTGATTCCAAATATGGAATCCATTTTTCCAAATTCAATACAGAAAAGTTTCAGAAATTAAATTAAAATTAATCCTGTTGTCGAAAGAAAATGAGTTTTTCTTTAAAACATTGTAAAAGATTGAATTGATTTAACCTACGAATTTAATGTAAAATCAATTATAATGACATAAATTATATTAAATGGTAAAAATATATTCTATTTATACTTTAAAACCATTCAATATTATAATTTAACCATATAAATTTTTGCGATGAAAAAAGTTGTTTTTAATTAAAATATAGCGTGTTTTTACTATTCATCAATATATGAATGTTACCAGAATAATATGAAAAATTTATGCAAGGTAAATTTTTATTTCTTGATTCCAAAGAAGAATTTTATATTGTCAAATTGAACTTATAAACATGTAAAAAAATAGATTTAAAGTGTGTGCGCCATCAAAAGGCGGCAAAACTAAATTTTTTGAAAAATACTTTTTTTACCTAAAAATTTTATTTTGTTCATATACCATGTTCTAGAAAATTTGTAAGATGAATAATCATGTTATAAAATTCAAAATTTAGTTAATACTATTCATAACGGCTAGTTTATAATAATATATCATTGTTTAGCAAAACCCGGTATTGCATACAACACACGCAATCGAGGAAGGTCGTGATTGCGTGTAATGCAATCCAAGTCAGGGTTGCGTGTTGTGAAAGAATCCTTCGTTGTTTCGTATAACAGAATCCAACCATATTTCATTTATACATTGAATATATATATATATATATACTCAATGTTGCGTAGAATAATTATTATCAAAATTGTGTGTAACACGATCCAAGAATACTGTTGAGTATACTGCAAGCTAATACGGTGTTGCATATAGTGCAAGGTAATCTTAGTGTAGCATACAACACAATACATTAATGAAATTAAAAGAATATTTTTCATAAAATCTCGGGGGGTTACAGTTCCATCGGGTGTGAATGATTATGGAGGCACGAATGAAAGGGAACAAGAAGACTAAACAGTGAAATGGAAACTTTTCTAGGTTGAATCTATCATTCCAAGTCCTAAACCAGAGTGCTCTTGGAAAAATTTGGTGAACTATTGTAAAGGGTTAAGGGGAAAAACTTGAGAGTGTCCAACTTGAAAAGACAAGTATAGAACCAATGGGACAGAGAACTCTCATGAGGAGGTAAATTGTGTGGTCGTTACAAACCCGATGTGAATGAGGACATAGTCCCATACCACACCATACATCCCTCTCATGGAGAAGAGCAAGGCAAGGGGACTAGATGTCGAAGAGATATCGAAGAGACTGGGGCTGGACCCAGAGTTTATATGATCTGGGCATTCATACGCATCCCATGAGGATGGGAATCAAGCCACACGTAGTTCTAAAGGTGCAATTTAACGTCATGATGGACTGAAAAAAGGTGGGATTTATAATTCCTGGGGTTGTACCCGATATGAAATGTCTAGGCATTCCTACGTATCTCATAAGGATGGGAATCAATACATACGTAGTTCTAAAGGGGCAGTTTAACATCATGCTGGACTGTGGTCAGTTTAACGTCGTGCGGGATGATACAGCTTAAAGTCATGATGGAATGGGAAAAGGTGGGATTTATGATTCCCAGAGTTGGACCCGAAATGAAATGTATGGGTGTTCCTACGTATCCCATAAGGATTGTAATCAATCCATATGTTGTTCTAATGTTTTAGTTTAACATCATGTTGGACTGTGGGCAATTTAACATCGTGCAGGAAGATATAGTTTAATTTAATGTTGGGCTGAATGCTCAGGAAAATTATTGCTTGAGGAACTTGGAATTGGTGGGAGATGTTATACACTCTCCATTCATGGTCACCAGTTAGTATGAACCATTGGGATAATCCTTGTGAACAATGATAGGACCCTCCCACTTGGTCTCCAACTTGGGCGGTTTCCTTCTAGGTATCATTGGTTTTCTCAAGGCCATCACCAAGTCGCCTTATAGGAGAGAACGGAGGTGAACCTTCATGTTGAAGGCTAGTACCATCTTGCTCTGATGCCTCTCTAGATTGTGCAAGGCACGAAGCCTAATCTCATATAGTGCTTCCAATTCATCCAGATGGATTTTAGCTACTCAGTCTAGTGCTTTCTGGTTGTAGACTGCTGTGCGTAACGAGGGAAACTGAACATCAATGGGTAGGACACCCTCAGCTCTGTATAACAGGGAATATGGAGTCACCTGGGTGGAATTACGTGTTGTTGTCTGATAATCACAGAGGGTGTTGGGGATTTCATTCGGCCAACTCTTCTTGTTTAGAACATCTATTTTTTGAATATTTGATAGAGCGATGTCGTGGGCGCCCTCAAATGATTAGTGTAATTTGGGGTACTTAGGTGCAGCAGAGTGGCTGACCAAGGTCATCTCTCAAAGGAGGAAGTGAATTAAAACAACTTTTCAGAGGTATTATAGAAACAAAATAAAAGGGAATAAAAACACTACTTGAAAGTATAGGGGTGGTTGTTTATAGTTTATAAATCTAGAAGAAGTTTGCTGGAAGAAGATTTCATTTTTTTTGTTTTTAATTTTGAAATTAAGTTTCGATTAGAATGACACAACAAAAAGATGTTTGTTTAGACAATATTTAAAAGACGTAATCGATCTAACTCTACCTCTTCAATAATTTATTAATCATTATCATTTAAATTAATATTCACTTAATTATGATCCCTTAATTTGTTAAATCCCGAACCCTACGAGAATTAACTTTACCACGAAGATTGAAATGAATTTTAACCTTAGGCTAACTTCGGAACATGCAATCGCAACACCCTGATTTGATTGATGTTATAAAATTTGTTTATGATCAGTGGTAAATTAAGGCACATAACCACTCTGGAAATGAGGATTAATTTAGTTTAGGGATTATATTTTAACTCTACAAATTGATCCCATGTGGTTTTGAATTACCGGTTAAGGTTGCGCTCTCAAAGTTCACACAATTCCCGACCTCGCGTGTTTTGTGTTAACTATTCAATTGCTTTCTTAGTTTCATTTAAATTAAAAACTCAATTAATAGATCATAATATGTGAATTACAGTAGCTCATTGATTCAAAATAAATGAATGAAGAAGGATAGAGGTCGATCGATTACTAAAAAGAACTACTCTTCCATGGGTGGTGTAGTCATCGTGGAGACGTTTTGCATAAGCAACAGATTGAAAGGGTAGAACCCAATCTTGTCTCCACTCTTGATTCCAACCCAATTAAGAAGATTATGATAAGAAGAATAGGGATGAACACAGAATATTATTTGAAGAAAAATTCAAGAAACAAACATGAAAGAAAAGAAATACAAAGAAGAGGTGAGAGAGAAGAGCCTTTTTGGAAGAGAGGTTTGCACAAAGGCTTACTTATTCCAAGAGTTTTGAGGGGCTCCCAAGAGACACACTTTCGGAAACACCTTCCCAAAGCCTCCACTGGCCCTCTCAAAGAGTTAAAACCCCCTTTAAATAGAGTTTGTGAGGGCTAGGGATACATAACTTTTTAAGTGTGAAATGAAAATCTCGGCCAAATATTTTATTCCACGATTCACCGCCAATTTGACCTCCAAAACGCGTGAATTGACCGGCCTTCCAGAAGGATGGTTTGTGCCAAATCATGTCCGAGAGCTTTCCTCAAAATTTGGGCTCCATCCAAGCCCTTATTTAGAGGATATGGCCCAAATACAGAACCCATTTCTATTCTGCCGAGTCCAGCCCACCATTGGATTAATTGATCATTTACTCCATCCAAATGCACTCTTTAGCTCTAGTGTCCTGAATGAAAGTTGTATAAAATGAAGTTAGTAACACTGTTACAAATTTGAAAATTCAAATAATAAATAAAAAAATATTTATCTTCGAAATACTACAATGCACTATTAAGGGTAAAACTGGAATTTTCACCAAATTTTCAAATGAATGATCAAATCCCAAATATTTTATAAATAAACATATTTAACACAATGTGAGGAAATTATTTCATTTATTATCAATAAAATATTCAATAAAATAGTGTTTTATCAACTCCCCCACACTTACCCTTTTGCACACCTGGGAAAAACCTCATATCAAGTAAACATCAATATGATATCAAAACCAATTTTAAAACACATATCCTTAAGATCAATCAATTTCACACCAAGAATCAAAAGATATCATGCCTCATAAAAAAACTTATTTCAAGTTCTCCATTTATATCATTCAATATATTTCCACTTCATTTATCCACCCATGCACAAAACACTTACCACGCTTGAATTTTCTCTCATCACTCAAATATCAATTTTTTTTGCAATGTCTTTCTCATCCAAACTCATACAAGGGTCACCATAGGCTTGATAGATTCCTACATCGCTACCCGATGTGAGTCAATGACATATGTTTATCATGAGGACTTTTCAGGGTTGTTCTGTGGCTTTCAGTTGGTAGGATTGAGATGTGAAAAACTCTGAGGCTGAATGAGGAGGTCTTGACTCTTTTGAAGTAAAATTGCATTAATCTAATTTTCACTTAAATATGGTCTTCTCTTCAATCTCCATAGTATCAATTCAGCTCCATCATCATGAAAAGTCATGAAAGGTTTACACCATTCATCATTTCAGCATAAAAATTTCAATCCTCTCAAACATGATTTTCTTGAATGCTCCAGATGGGCAAAGCTTTCCACCTCAATTAGAAGCTCCAGAAAAGGCACAAATTCACTTGTCATAAAAGCTCCAGAAAAGGAACAACTTTCAATATAATGACTTTCTTTAGCAGCAAACACATCTCTTCAGAATTTAATTTTCCACCCAAAGTATCACATAATGTGGTGGCACAACACAAGACAGCTTCCCCCACACTTAAGCTCAACTAGATTATGAAATTTCACTTCAAGAGTTGGTTGGATAGGGAAAATTGGCTTGTAATGTGGCTTAACCTAACAGGCTGTACATGGATTCTAAGGGCTACAAGGATTAAATATTCAAGGTAGGACATTATAAAAAAGGAATCTTTGAAATAGGGGTTTTAATACCAAACAAATGCCTCAATCATTTAAACACAAGTACCTCAAACCCTCAAGTTTTGACAGGAATAGATCAAATTCTGGTTAAATCAAGTATGGTTTGGTTCTCTCAAGAAGTGAGGTGAATGTAAAGAATATGAAAATAATGGTTCAGAAGCCTCACAGGAAAGTGATTTCAAATATAAAGATAGTGATATGTGTCATGAGATTCAAAATTCGGTGTACTTTCCATGAAATTACTAAATATTTGAACTTGAAACAAAGTCATTTCAGCATTCATTTAAGCTTTGTTTCAGGGGGTAAATTGTTTCACTTATGGATATGGATTTAAAAATGGTGATGAGAATCATTTCAGCTCAAAAGTTTCAAAAACACACAGAAAATTGTAAAATAAACACACAAATTTTGAAAAACATACAATTTTTTTTAAACAGGAAAACAATTGAAATTACTAAACTAAAAGGTTCCCTCCCCCACACTTAAAATATTGCATTGTCCTCAATGTGAACCCATGAGATGATATATGCACATGAAATGCAGAATTTTTAAATAGGACAAATAATATAAAAGTGAAAGGGTTAGGAACAGCCTGATGTGATCAAGTGATGATGGGGTCATGCAGTGTGATAAAATCCACTGCATCAGTAGGATGTCCCTCAATGTATCTCTTCAAACGTTGCCCATTGACTATAAAGCTCCTTCCAGTGTCCTCTTGTGTGGTCTCCACTACACCATAAGGAAAAACATTAGACACAATATAAGGACCTAACCATCTGGAACGCAACTTACCAGGCATCAACTTCAGTCATGAACTATAGAGAAGGACTTTCTCTCCAACATGAAACTCCCTTTGTTGGATCATTTTGTCCTGAGCTGCTTTTGATCTTTCCTTGTAGAGCCTTGAGTTCTCGTATGATGATAGTCGAATCTCCTCAAGCTCTTGAATTTTCAACTTCCTTTGAATTCCAGCTTGGGCCAAATCCATGTTACATTTCTTTATAGCCCAATATGCTCGATGCTCGACTTCCATGGGGAGATGACACGCTTTCCCAAAAAAAATCCGAAATGGGGACATACCAATGGGGGTCTTGTATGATGTCCTATAAGCCCACAATGCATCATCCAAGCGCTTGTTCCAATCCTTCCTATTTGGCTTCACGGTTTTCTCCAAGATTTGTTTCAACTCACGATTTGAAACCTCAGCCTGGCCATTTGTTTGGGGGTGGTATGGTGTTGATGTTTTGTGTGTCACCCCATACTTTCTAAGGAGGGAAGAAAAATTCTTATTGCAAAAGTGTGTCCCTTGGTCACTGATGATGGCCTTTGGTACTCCAAACCTGCAAAAAATCTGTGCTTTGACAAAGTCCACAACAACATGAGAATCGTCAGTCCTGGTGGCCTTGGCCTCCACCCATTTACTCACATAATCAACATCAACCAAAATATACAAAAATACAAATGAACTAGGAAAAGGACCCATAAAGTCGATGCCCCATACATCAAAAATCTCACAAAATAGTATGGGTTGTTGGGGCATCTCATGTCTCCTAGAAATGTTCCCAGTGTGTTGGCAACGAGAGCATGACTTACAAAACAAATGGGCATCATGGAAAAATCTAGGCCAATATAATCCAGAGTCTAAAACCTTCCTAGTTGTCCGTTGGGGTCCAAAGTGTCCACCACATGCAAGTGTATGACAGAATTGAAAAACAGACTCAAACTCATGATCAGGAATACACCTCCTAATGACTTGGTCACTACACATGCGCCAGAGGTAAGGATCATCCCACACATAAAACCTAGACCCACTTTTTAATTTTTGGACCTGATGTTTCTTTAAATTTGCAGGGATTTCAGAAGCAACAAGGTAGTTAACTAAATCAGCATACCAAGGATGCGTACCTGAGATGGTATAGAGATGCTCATTAGGGAAAGTGTCCCGAAGTGGTACCTGATCCAAGGTGTCACCCTCTAGTGTGTGAGTAAGCCTACTCATGTGGTCTGCCACCAAGTTTTCTGACCCCTTTTTGTCTTTTATCTCGATGTCAAACTCTTGAAGAAGGAGAATCCAACGGATAAGTCGCGGCTTTGCATATGGCTTCTTTAGGAGGTACCTCAAAGCTGCATGGTCAGAAAAAACAACTACTTTAGAGCCCAATAAATATGAACGGAATTTATCTAAAGAAAATATGACAGCACGAAACTCTTTTTCTGTGGTAGTGTAGTTTGATTGGGCTGAATCTAGCGTCCTTGATGCATAGGCGATCACATGTGAACGTCCCTCCACCCTCTGAGATAAGACAGCTCCAACCGCGAAGTTGGAGGCGTCACACATAAGCTCAAATGGAAGGTCCCACCGTGGGGGCTATATGATTGGTAGAGTGGTCAGACACTTCTTCAGCTCGTTAAATGATACCCTGCATGAATCATCAAAATTGAAATCAATATCTTTTTGAAGCAATCGAGATAAGGGTAGAGAGATCTTACTAAAATCTCTGATGAAGCATCGATAAAATCCAGCATGCCTAAGGAATGATCGAACATCACGCACACATGTAGGATATGGGAGGGATGAAATAATGTCTACCTTAGATTTATCAACTTCAATTCCATGTTGTGAGACTATATGACCTAAGAAAATTCCCTTTTCGACCATTAAATGACATTTTTCAAAATTTAAGACCAGATTCTTCTCAATACAATGATGCAACACATCACCCAAACTAGAGAGACATTCATCAAATGAGGACCCATAAACTGTAAAATCATCCATAAATACCTCCATGCAGGTCTCAATGAAATCTGAGAAAATACTCACCATGCATCTCTGGAAGGTACCTGGGGCGTTGCAAAGTCCAAATGGCATCCTTCGGTAAGCAAAGGTACCGAATGGGCAGATGAATGTTGTCTTCTCCTGGTCCTCTGCTACAATGGGAACCTGAAAATAGCCAGAAAATCCATCCAAGAAACAATAGTGTGTCTTCCCAGCTAGTCTCTCAAGCATTTGGTCAATGAATGGAAGTGGGAAATGGTCCTTACGAGTGGATTGATTTAGTTTCCTATAATCGATACACACTCGCCAACTGTTTTGTACTCTCACCGGAACTAACTCATCATTTTCATTTTTTATAACAGTAAAACCAGTTTTCTTTGGTACAACCTGAACAGGGCTAACCCATTGTGAGTCAGAAATAGGGTAAATGATACCCGCCTCAAGTAATTTTTCAACTTCTTTCTTAACAACTTCTAGGAGGGTGGGATTAAGTCTCCTTTGTGGCTGTCTCACCGGTTTAGCCCCATCCTCCAAGAGAATCCTATGCATGCAAATGGAGGGGCTAATACCTGATATGTCTGCCAATGTCCAACCAATTGCCCTAATGTTATCTCTCAAAAGATTCAAAAGTTTTTCTTCATGTTCAAAAGAGAGATTGTTATCAATTATGACAGGTAATCTATCACCACTGAGCAAGTATGCATATTTGAGATTTGGGGGCAATGGATTGAGTTCCAATGTAGGTGGGTGATGTATGGATGGAGAAATTGATGCAACAGACATATCTGCACAATGAACATCAGTATCAGAATAAAAATCATCACAATCAGAGAATAAAGCACCAAATCCATCAGCATACTCAATAGCCATGTCATAATCAGAGTTCACATGATCAAAATCAGAATATGATTCCATTTCAAAATCAAATCTTAGAGAGCCTTGTTCCTTAAAAATGGGTGTAGAAGTATTATTAGACATCAAACTAGAACCAATACTCATAATCTCCCTAAGCATAGGACAATCCAATTCCATGATGTTTTTACTTGGTGGTTCAAAATGGGAGATAACAAAATCAGAATGGTCTTCTGAGGGGTACTTCATGGAATCCATAACATTAAATATCACAACTTCATCTCCAAACTCCATGGAAAGTGTACCCTCATTGACATTTATGATAGTTTTTGAAGTTTTAAGGAAGGGTCTACCTAAGATAATGGGGGCATCAGAACTTACCTGATCGTCCTCCATGTTAAGCACATAGAAGTCTGCTGGAAAGATCATGTCTCCTAACTGAACAAGTACATCCTCAAGAACTCCTGCTGGATATGTCGTAGCTCTATTCGCCAATTGCACCACTACTCTTGTTTGCTTCAACTCATCAACCAGTAAGGAAGAGAATACAGAGTGAGGCATCACATTTATGGAAGCACCTAAATCACAAAGTGCATCAGAAAAGTGCAACTCCCCTATGGTGCATGGGATGGTGAATGTCCCTGGATCCTTGCACTTTGTTGGCATTGCTAGAGTTGGTGTAATGAGTGCCGATACATTCCTTCCAAGGTTGATCCTCTCATTTCCCTTGATCCCTCTTCGATTGGTACAAATTTCTTTTAAGAATTTCGCATACCTTGGAATTTGATTAATGGATTCAAGTAGAGGAATGTTGATCTCCACACGCTTGAATGTGTCCAAAACCTCCTTTTTCATTGCTTCTTCAGCCATCTTTTTGTTTTGAACAACCCTGTTTGGAAAAGGAAGGGGTTTAGGAGGAACATCATCAATCTTTATCTTACCTTTATCTTTCTCCTTGGATTTCTCATCAGTTGGTATGGAATGCGGCTTCTCTGAAGTTGAGGTGAATCCTGGTGGAATGGTAGGTGCAGATGTATCATTCATTTGCTTCCCACTTCTCAATGTGATGGAACTAACATTCCCTTTTGGATTTGGAGTGGGTTGGGAAGGTAGATTTCCAGAATTCTTACTCACAAGTTCATGGAGGGCGGTGGCAATCTGGCTCATTTGAGTCTTCAACTCCCTCAGCTCCGAACCTTGACTCTTCAGCTCATTCTGTTGATTAAGAAAAATTTGTTTCAAAATATCATCAGTGTTAGAGTCTACCTTGTGTTGGATATTCCCTTGTTGCTGACTCGTTGATGTTTGAGCTTTAAATCTCCTTTGGGGTTGTTGGAAACCCTGTTGGTAAGGTGGAGGCTGCTGGAAGTTTGGTTGAAAAGGGGGCCTTTGTTGTTGTCCAGAGCCATACCTCATGTCCGTTAGATCTTTCCACCCTTGGTTGTATGTTGGATCAAACTTCTTTTGGGGATATGGTTGTTGTTGCTGCTGCTGAAATGGTCTCCCAGGGAACACTACTGCACAATCTTCTGTTTCTTGGAGTTGTGGGCAACAGTCAGTTGGGTGGCTTGTCTCAGTGCAAATACCACAAGGCCTTGAAGGAGGGGGTTGGGATGTCTTTTGAGCCAATGCAATCTGCCTCACCATAGTTGTCAATTCTTCTAACTTAGTATCAATCAAATGACTTTCAAGAGAAGAAGGACTTACTTGATGTACTCCTCGAACATGTGGTGTACCTCTATCACCGAATTGTTGAGATTTTTGGGCCATTTTGTCGATCAATGCTCGTGCAGCTACTGGTGTCTTGTCCACCAATGCTCCTCCAGCTACAGCATCCACCATGCTCCTCTCCATGGGTGTGAGTCCTTCGTAGAAGTATTGGATGAGGAGTTTCTCACTGATTTGGTGATGTGGGCAGCTTGCACACAACTTCTTGAATCGCTCCCAGTACTCATACATTGACTCCCCTTGGGCTTTCTTGATCCCCGATATCTCCTTTCGAATGGATTTTGTCCTTGATGCTGGAAAAAATATTTGCAAGAAAAGTCGTTTCAAATCATTCCAACATGTTACATCTTCATGTTGCAAATAATACATCCAATTTTTGCAGCTCCATCAAGTGAGAATGGGAATGCTCTTAATTTAATTTGATCTTCAGAAACATTTCTTTGTTTTAAAGTTGAGAAAACCATATTAAATTACTTAAGGTGTTTGTTGGGATCCTCACCAGATAAGCCATGAAACTTTGGAAGAAGGTGAATTAATCCAGATTTCAATTCAATGTCCGATTCGAGATTTGGGTATGCAATACAATTTGGTTGATAGTTAATATCAGGTGCAGCCAATTCTCGAATGGTTCTATTAATTTCATTTCCATTGTTTCCAGCCATTGGTTCTTGTTTTATGGTTGAATTTGAATTGCTTCCAATTTCAATGTTCTGATATTGGAGTAATTCTCCAACTGGTTGAATGTTGAAACTTCCCGTAGACTGAGAATGTCTGATTCGTGCCCTATGGCTACGTTCAATCTCAGGGTCAAGATCTAAGAGATCTTCGGGATTAGTCCATGTCATAGATCAAATAAAAATGACAAGAAAGAAAGTGGACCATAGTAAAATAAAAATGATAAGTTTGAGTTGATGGTCCAAAAAGAAGTAGAAGAAAATAAAAGAAGAAGAAGAAAAATCAGATTGGGTAAAGAAGGAAGAAAGAAGAGAGGAAAAGAATAAAATGTAAAATAAAATAAATACCTCTAATTGGTGGAAATAATTACTTGCCTCCCCGGCAACGACGCAAGTTTGATAGAGCGCTGTCGTGGGCGCCCTCAAATGATTAGTGTAATTTGGGGTACTTAGGTGCAGCAGAGTGGCTGACCAAGGTCGTCTCTCAAAGGAGGAAGTGAATTAAAACAACTTTTCAGAGGTATTATAGAAACAAAATAAAAGGGAATAAAAACACTACTTTAAAGTATGGGGGTGGTTGTTTATAGTTTATAAATCTAGAAGAAGTTTGCTGGAAGAAGATTGCATTTTTTTTTGTTTTTAATTTTGAAATGAAGTTTCGATTAGAATGACACAACAAAAAGATGTTTGTTTAGACAATATTTAAAAGACGTAATCGATCTAACTCTACCTCTTCAATCATTTATTAATAATTATCATTTAAATTAATATTTACTTAATTATGATCTCTTAATTTGTTAAATCCCGAACCCTACGAGAATTAACTTTACCACGAAGATTGATGTGAATTTTAACCTTAGGCTAACTTCAGAACATGCAATCACAACACCCTGCTTTGATTGATGTTCTAAAATTAGCTTATGATCAGTGGTAAATTAAGGCACATAACCACTCTGGAAATGTGGATTAATTGAGTTTAGGGATTATATTTGAACTCTACAAATTGATCCCATGTGGTTTTGAATTACCGGTTAAGGTTGCGCTCTCAAAGTTCACACAATTCCCGACCTCGCGTGTTTTGTGTTAACTATTCAATTTCTTGCTTAGTTTCATTTAAATTAAAAACTCAATTAATAGATCATAATATTTGAATTACAGTAGCTCATTGATTCAAAATAAATGAATGAAGAAGGATAGAGGTCGATCGATTACTAAAAAGAACTACTCTTCCATGGGTGGTGTAGTCATCGTGGAGACGTTTTGCATAAGCAACGGATTGAAAGGGTAGAACCCAATCTTGTCTCCACTCTTGATTCCAACCCAATTAAGAATATTAAGATAAGAAGAATAGGGATGAACACAGAATATTATTTGAAGAAAAATTCAAGAAACAAACATGAAAGAAAAGAAATACAAAGAGGTGAGAGAGGAGAGCCTTTTTGGAAGAGTGGTTTGCACAAAGGATTACTTCTTCCAAGAGTTTCTAGGGGCTACCAAGAGACACCCTTTCGGCCACACCTTCCCAAAGCCTCCAATGGCCCTCTAAAAGAGTTAAAACCCCCTTTAAATAGAGTTTGTGAGGGCTAGGGATACATAACTTTTTAAGTGTGAAATGAAAATCTCGGCCAAATATTTTATTCCAAGTTTCACTGCCAATTGGACCTCCAAAACGCGTGAATTGACCAGCCTTACAGAAGGATGATTTGTGCCAAAACATTTCCCCGAGCTTTCCTCAAGATTTGGGCTCAATCCAAGCCCGTATGTAGATGATATGGCCCAAATACATAACCCCTATCTATTCTGCCGAGTCCAGCCCACCATTGTATTAATTGATCATTTACTCCATCCAAATGCACTCTTTAGCTCTAGTGTCCTGAATTCAAGTTGTATAAAATAAAGTTAGGAACACTGTTACAAATTTTCAAATTCAAATAATAAATATAAAAATATTTAGCTTCGAAATACTACAATGCACTATTAAGGGTAAAACTGGAATTTTCACCAAATTTTCAAATGAATGATCAAATCCCAAATATTTTATAAATAAATATATTTAACACAATTTGAGGAAATTATTTCATTTATTATCAATAAAATATTCAATAAAATAGTGTTTTATCAATATTGTTAGAGAGGATTATGTTGAACGCCTCAATCTACCCATTTTTTAGCGTGATGGCAGGAGGTATGGTTTGAGCGGATTTTGTACTTGGCGTACAACCTTTTATGCTCAGCTTCCCGGAAGTCGGTGCTATTATCGGTGAGGATGGCATGAGGGACTCCAAACCAATGGATGATATTGGATCTCACGAAGTCAATGATAGAACGAGCCCTGACTTCCTTGAGCAGGACTACCTCCACCCACTTGAAAACGAAATACGTAGCAGTCAGAATAAACCAGCATTGGCAGGCTTTCTCCGATGGGTATGACCCAGCGACGTCTAATCCCTATACTACAAAGGGACAAGTGTACTTGGTAGTGTGGAGATGCACTGGTGGCTGATGCATGAAGTTAGCATGAACATGGCATGCATGGAACCTCTTGGAGAACTTGATGCAGTCATGGATCATGGAGGGCCAAAAGTACCCTAACCTCGGATTTGGTGAGACAGTTTTGGCCTAGCCTGGTGGGAACTGCAGGATCCGCCATGAACCTCTTGTATGACCTATGAAATTTCAAATCCTTGAATGAAACGGAGGAGAAAACCATCAAACTTGTGCTTATAGAGGACTGGATCAAGGTTGGGACCACTATAGAGGGTAAACTGTAGCATGCAGCATCGGATTTTCTCACGCTCCACCCAGTCTGAAGGGAGATTACCTTGTTGGAGGTATTTAACCACGAATGTCCTTCAATCGGGAATCATTTCATCCAATGCACAAGAGGGTCCCGACGTGGTGGTTCCAGCAGTAAGATGGCTTATCTGGAGGTCTTCATCGTCATTTAGGGTAACATGAGCTATGAATCTCTGGTGCACCATGTGGATAATCAGATCATCCTGTTCGGGCTCTGCAAGTGATGTAGCGAAACCCGCCAAGTCATCAGCTCGACCATTCTGTGACCGAGGGACATGGGTGATCTCCAACCAAGAAGGGAACTGGGCCAGTAGCCAGAGAGTATGTTCCAATAATGGTACGAGCTCTGGTTTCCTGACTACATAGTTGTCGTTGACCTTCTTAATGACTAGCTCGGAGTCCCCTTTCACATGAAAATGGGGCACGTAGATCTCGAGGGACATATCGAGGCCAGTAATGAGGGCCTAGTACTCCACCTCATTACTGGTGAAGCCTTCCAATAGCAGTAATGAGTATGGAAAGATGGATTGTGCTGGGGTAATAGAAACGATACCCAGGCCTATTCTATTAAGCCTAGGATCATTGAGACTCCAGCCGATGGGGCTCCGGGAGGCGCCATCGATGTACATTTTCCAACACGGGATGCCTTGATCTATAGAGAGGATTGCATCATCGGGGAATTCTAGGTCAAAAGACTGGTCGGCAGGGGATGGATGGGTAGCAAGAAAGTCTTCTAAAGCCTGTCCGTTGATGGCCTTCTGAGGCACAAACCTGATGTCAAACTATTGGAGGATTACCTCCCACCGTGCTAGATGGCCTATCAACATGGGACGGATCAGAATGTACTTCAATGGGTCCTCCCAGGACACCAGTTGTACCTCATGGTGCTGCAGGTAATGTCGCAATTTCTGTATGGGAAACACGAGTGCAAGACAACTCTTTTCGATAAGGGAATATCTAGTCTCCTTAACGAGGACCATGCAACTGAGGTATTAGAGGCTATTCTCCGTCCCCTAATTGTTTTTATGGGAAATAAGGTCACCAAGGGACTATTCTGAGGTGGTGATATAGAGGACTAGTGGCTTCCTAGGTATGGGTGGCTACAGGACTAGAGGCTAGAGTAGATACAGCTTAATTTCCTCAAACTTGGCCTTGCACTCTTCGTACCATTCATAGGCGATGCCTTTTATCATGAGCCAAGAAAAGGGGTAAAAATTTCCAACTGAATTCGCAATGAATTGGCGTATGTAGGCTAACTGTCTTTGGAAACCCCTAATCTCCCGAATATTACTCGGGGGAGGCATCTGGCTGATGGCCTTGATCTTCTATGGGTCGATCTCGATACCCCGGTACCTAAAAAAAATACAATAAAATTCCTGAATGTGACCCCGAAGGCACACTTCAGTGGGTTCATCTTCAGGTGGTGGGAATAGAGGAAACCAAACACTTTATAAAGATCCTTGTGATGGTCCTGGAGCTGGTGAGATTTGACTAACAGATCGTCCACATAGAATTCCACCAATGTCCCGAGGATTGGTTTGAATATGCGGTGCATGGCCCACTGATAAGTGGAACCCTCATTCTTCAGGCCAAAGGTCATAACCTAGTAACAGAAAGTACCTTGGGGTTCCCTGAAAGCTATGGACTCCTTGTCTTCAGGGGCCATCTAGATATAGTTGTACCCAGAATACCCATCCATGAGGGAAAGGGCTTGAAAACTAGTCGTGACGTCAATCAGGAGCTCTGTCACAGGACGAGGAAAATAATCCTTTCGGCAAAGGTGGTTAAGATCGCAAAAGTTGATACAGATTCTAATCTACCCTTTATTCTTCCTGACTGGAATAATGTTTGTCAGGCACATGGTTCATTGGACATCCTTGATGATGTTAGACCTAATGAGCTTGTCATCTTCGGCCTCAACCATGGAACCGCGAAAAGGATTCAACTTTCTGGGAGGTTGTTTGAACCCATGATGATTTTCCAAAAGACCAAGGCGATGGACGACTACTTGAGGATCTAGCCATGGAATCTCATCATAACTCCTGGCGAACACGTCACAGTGCTGTTAAACCAATTCTACATGCTGCTACTTCTCTTTGGGGGGCATAGTGGGACTGATCAATGTGGGCCTTGGATCTTCCTTACTACTAAGGTTCAATTTCACTAACTTGTCAACCGTGGCAGAGATGCCCTCTTCAATGGAAGGGGGTGTTCTCTATATCCTCTTCTTTACTTATGGAGGGATCTTCCACGGGGGGGGGGGGGGGATTTTCTTCTGACATGGCCAAACCTGATGGGTGGGGAGGTGGAACCGGCCTGAGCATCAGTGTTTGTCACATCAGAGGACTCTGGCGTTGTCAAAACCATAGCAATGAAGGATTTCGACCTAACCCAATCTGGTCCCTTGCCCATGGGTCCTCTCTTGATAATATCAAAGTAGTAGTGGCACGGCCGCCGGAGCCGGCCTATTCCAGCTCGATGAAACAGGCAAGTATGACGTAATGTCTTTTACATGATTTGGTCATCCTGATACCTGATGGGAGTGGGAGGATCTGGAATAACTAGGGCCTGATTCGTACAAGAATACGAAGTGATCTTCTGACGCCGCCTAATCTTTGGAGTATGCTTCCCCCTTTTCCTAGAGATGAAAAAACATTTCCCCATGTTTGGGGTTGTGGCCTCGAGATGATGGATTAGGAAGATGTAGGTGTAATTCAGGCCTACCCATGGGTCGGTTGCTGTAGTGACAGGCTCCACTTCACATTCCTAGACTTTTTTACCCTTTCTCTTGTAATATTCCACATCCAAATAGTGGGCTTCACAAGAGACGAAATGAGATGTGTCACCCTGGAGGACGCCCACTCAACCATTAAAGAAGTATTTGAGGCATTGGTGATTTGATGAAGGGACCTCCTCTTGCTGGTGGAGCTATGGCCTGCCCATCAATGCATTGCATGTGGTGTCATGAGAGACAACCATAAACTTGGTGTTGGTGACTAGGCCACTAAACTGGGTCTCCAAATGGATCTTTCCATCCAGGTTCAGCTCCATCCTTTCATATCCTTGGATTTTCAGGTCAGAATGAGTCAGGTCCACCTCGAATAATCCAAACTTACGAAGCATCCGCGTCAGGATAAGATTGATCCTGGAGCCGATGTTGACAAGGCAGCGATGAACCTCCACACCGTCAATTTGTCCAGTGATATATAGCCGGTGAATTTTCCTCTGCATAGGAGTACCCTCATCTTCTACAGAGAATGAGATTACGGCCTGGAATTTAACATTCTCGACTTATTCAGCATGAAAGGCTTCTGAGGCTGCTACCTCCATCTCGAAGTGGATGCGGCTTCTTAAATCCTCGGCGAGGACCTCACGCATATCTAATGACAAGAGAAGAGCTTCCAAGATAGAGATTCTTTCTGGAATGCTGGTAAGATTTTCTAGGAATTCATACTTTCGTTCTAGGCATGAACTTCTACTTACAAGAGGTTTCTCTTTGATAGGAGGTACGGTGGGTCCTAATGGCTGGACCGGCGGCTGACTGGTGATATGAGTATCCTACGTCCCACTCGTGGAAGAACTTGGGGTGATCAATGGAGGGAGGTCAGAGAGTCAAAAACGGTTGTTTTCATGGCGTGGCTGGTCACAGGGCGGTAGGGATGATTCCGCCTAATCGAGCAGCACAAATGGTGGTGGAGGTAGATCTGAGGACACTAGATAAGGTGGTCACGAATGCTATGCTCTGCGATGGACCTCCTTCCTGGTTTCAGTAGCATGTACGGCTTGGATGAATGTGATGACTGATGTACTTAGACGACCCGTATAGCCACGTCTTCACTGATGCTGACGTCGTCTGGGGACGTTGGGGAGGTCTGCCTGACGATCCTCATCGTCAGGAGTCATATAAGGATTTACCAACTCTACGGTGTTAACCGAAGAATTCCCTTGACTATCGCTTGTGTTGTCATCCATTAATGGGTGGATCCTTGGAGGAATCTCCATATTCGGAGGCATGAAGTCACCGAGAGTACGGGACGATGGTGGAATTGGGGGAGTGTGATTCTTTCCCTTACACCGCAGATTCTTTCTCCTTTGGGAAGAGGATGGTTGGGATGGCGCTGGAGTAGTAGTAGTGACATTTTCTAAAGGCTATAGCTAATTCAGGCATGCACAGATAATGCCATGGGAACGAGTGACCATTTTGCGAGCCATCCATTCGTCGTACTTTAAGACCCCCAGTTAGGAACCTGCTGTCACTCACCTTCACTGCCACTATCACTGTCTAGACTCATGAAGACATGTGCTACCTGTGCCGGGGCTGGACCCAGCCTGACTATGTTGTTGTCAACTTAGTCTTGGAACCAGTCCTTGAACACATAACATTGCTTGAGGGTGTGCCCTAGGATACAGTGATTAGGGCAGTAGTTGGGGCGATTAGTGAGATTTGCCTCTTCTGGCCTTCTACACTTAGGTAGTCCCATGATCCCCAACTCCAAGACGCTACGAAAGTAACCAGGGACCTGAGCCTCGTCAAACGAGTAGGTTCGATTCCTTATTTCTTTAAAAGGGGCCCTAGGATCTTGGCCCTGATGAGGGGCTATAGGAGCATGTCGAGAAGGAAGAACCTAGTTACCTCACCTAGGCAGTGGTGGCTCATTATGGGGAGGCTCCTGCCAATTTTTAGGCGGCCGCTGGTGGGATAGAGTATGTGCCTATGGGGGAGGGCCTTTGTGGGGCTACGGAGCTGGCTCCACTAGAAGTAATTCTAGCTCTCTGGGGGCCTCTATATGGGCCACCGCGGTGGGTTCGGCTCGAGTGGGCCTCCCTATAGGAATCACAGGAGGTGAAGGGTGGGCTCGGCTGGCTTGTTTCAAGGCTTCTTCGAGGAATTGGGCCTTATCTGAGAAGTCTCGGAACCCACCGAGGTAGTTCTGGGTGATTAGGGAGGGGACCAGTTCCATCTTAATATTCCCCACACACATCATTGGTAATTGATTCAGAGTCAGGGGAATGTCCAGGGAGTAAGTTAGTCCTTTCCACTGCGAGATGAAGTCTGTGACACGCTCATTGGACCTTTGTTTTCACTTGAAGAGGTCTGTGATGCTTGTCTTCTGCATGCTGGAACTGAAATGAAACAGAAACTCTCTGTGAAGATCCTCCAATCCTTCTATTGACCTGGTAGGGAGCTGGATATACCAGAAAAATGCATGTCCTTCCAATTTCTTCACAAAACATCGGACCATGGAGGCATCTTGGCGTGTCGGTGTTCCCAACATGGGTCTACACCTTGATGAAAAGTGGGTAGATGATTCGGGGGTCCCCCTTCCCATTAACGGTGGAGAACATGGGGTTTCCAAATCCTGGGGGCACTGGAGAGTCATCTACCCATGCCAGATATGGATTTCAATCTGGTTGGATGGACACCTGTTGCATTTCCAAAGCCTCTAGGCGGGCAATGAGTGCCGCCATTGGATCATCTGGACGGGGGTCCCTAACCACCTGTGTGTTGGTAGGCTCTTCAATGCAATAATTATGTCCAGCAGCTAGTTGAGTAGCGAGTGGTGCATCTGGGGGGACGTGTGTTGCATCCCGAGGATTAATGTGTTTTCTAGGTGGATTTTGCGATGCATATCGCGCCCTTTTTCCGTAAGATCTAGCCTCTATCTTCTTCTTATGGAATGGATATTCAGGATTACCTGGAGGCAATTTGTCAAAAGGTAGTTGTGTTTTCCCCTACTGTACTGGCTGGGGGTCATCGTAATCCAGACGCTGTTCTGCAGCGCGTTCAGTAAAGTGGTCATCAACTAGTTTCTTCTGTTCAGCTAGTTGGTGACATAACGCAGCCTTATCACGGTCTTCCTCTATCCTCTACACTGAGGCAGACAGGTCATAGTGCTTGGTGGCAGCAAGGTGCTTCATTCCCTTACCGAGATTCCCGCTTAGGACTAGCTCTTCGGTGGGCGGAGGGAGACCTATCAGATTTCTATGTTGGCGGGTGACCCTTCTTGATGATTCCAGTAGTGACGAAACATCCTCAGAGAGGAAATTACCATCAAGAAGCATCACCTCATTCCCTCCTGATGATAGGTCGGTCATGTTGAGCACAAATCTTCTTGGGGGAATTTCCTCGATGTTGCCTAATGAGTTAGACTGCCGGCGGATAGAACTGAAGAGGTGGACAGTGTACTACCCCCAACCATGGACTTTCACGTAGGGGGGTGGCTTCTTTGATAACTTTTCAGAGTACTTGGAAACTCTGAATGCGTTGCTATTGGAGGGCCTTGTGGTGACCTTGTGACTCGGGGTAATGGGCCATGGGGAGTGAGGCCAAGTCAATCAGACGACATTGGTTGCTGATTTCCTCAAAGGGCGCTTGGATATTTAGATACGTCACTCTCCGGTGGTGAAGGCGGAAGTATGTCACCCAGAGAGTTCCATAAAGACACACAACTTTTTTGGGGGTGAGAGATTCTGGGGAACAAAAATTTGGTCTTACGATCAGCCTGAACTTCCCAGTGAAGTGATATGTGGTGAGGATATTCCATAAACTCTTTGGATCATATTCAGTTTCTAGCCCTTCATTTCCCCACTCGTCAATCAGGGGTGGATGAGGAATTGAAAATGGTACCGAGACAGACCGCTGGGATGACAGGCCGGCCAGCGGAGCATATGGAGAATGGGCTAACTGGCTGCCGAATCTCGGGTTGGCCCCTGAAGAATGTAGCAATCTGGTTGCTACATCAAGATACAATGGGTTGGCGACCAGGGATTCTAACACAACATCACTGTCTGCATAGGGTGGGCTATTCCATGGGTCTTCCTTCATCAATCCCCAAAATATCTCCCTTCTATCCTTAGTCGAGGTGGAAGGTGATTCTAGAGATGACAATAGGGACTGCGTGGTTGGTCCCTGAGGGCATTCCAGGTTCTCTTCCCTCTGGATATACCATCGAAGAGAGACATGGAACCTATGGATCTCACATTCTGGGAGCACAAGGCTGATTCGCCTCGTACTAGCCCCATCATCTGACTCAGAGGACTGAGGGGAGGGCTCCAGCGCTGGGTTGTATTCTGCCTCGGAGTCTGAGAAACGGACAGGTTTGATTTCTGCCCAACCCTTTCCATAATTCCTTCTATGGTGGTAATGATCTTCCTTCCTAACCATGTATGGTACTTCGAGATAGGGCAAGGCTCTGGCATGAAGAAGCCCCCTAGCAATGGAGGTGCCGGGGTGGATAAGACTTCCGTCTGGTCAAGCTGAGGTGCAAGGAGCATTGGGGAAGATGTCGAAGGGGACACGGGGAGGAACTCAATGGGAAGTGTTGAAGCGGGTTGGGCCCCCGCTGTGGTTGACAAGAGCCTTGGTGGGAGTAATAGGATTTTGGGTAGGACCTCCGTCCTTAACCCCTGGCTACATCAGAGCGAGGAAGATCCACATACTGGTAAATCTGAACGCGGGTAGAACCTCTATGTTGGGCGTTGGTGAAGTGGAGTTGGCCTCCACTCCTCTGCCCGCTCAAGCGAGGAGGACCTTCTCCAACTGGTACAGGAAAATGGGGAGGACCTCCATGTTGGCGAGTGACCAGATGTACAATGTCTCCATATCTACAGTCTTCAGTAGGAGGAGTGGCCACGTACCTAGTATAATGAGAGTGAGAAAGATCCCCATTCGGAGTGTTACAGTCATGGGGAAGGCCCTCACATGGGTTGAAGGTGGTACGGGGCAGACCTCCTAGCTGAGGTTGGAAGTAGGGAAGGCCCGCACCTTCCATGGAAGTGGTACGGGGTAGGCCACCGTACTGGGTGGCATTGTCATGAATAGTTCCGCCGTGGAAATCAACGAAGCCGACAACCGAGAGAGTCGACCCAGCCTACCCATGGGGTGGTTGGGGCCTCGATCCAGGTAGGGAATATAAAAGCCCCTACTCAACGTATATAGGGATTTGGGGATATGAGACAATAGTGGCTCGGGCCACAAAGGCTGTTGATGTTGACGCCCCCTGGTGAGAGACCTCTTCGATTTGCGCCCGATGTTGGCATTGGTTCAGGTTGACCGGGGCCAGTGATGTAATCACATGGCTTACCTGTTCTTCAGCCAGTGAGACTGGGTGACGGCGCTAACGCGACCTGGTGGGTGCCCTCATCGGGATCCCTTGAAGTGGGACTTTGATCGGGTCGGCCCGGGCTTCCTCTGCCTCATCGGCAAAGGGCATGAATTCGTCGAGGCGTTCTAGAGAAATGCTCCTGAGACGGTTGAATGTCAGGGTGTTGAGCAGCGGCTCCCTGCACAGCCCTCGGGGGAGGCATTGATGGTGAGGTGGGGACGCCTCTAAATCCAGGTGGTCCATGCCCATCATAGGTATGATCCCCTTCTCCTTGTACCTACGTATAAGGTAATGAATTACCCATCATTGGATAATTGTTGATGGGGAGAGGGGGTATGGGTTCCCAGTAGTCGCGATAATGGTGGCCGTCATTGAAGAGGGGAAACTGTGCGTGGTGGCCGTGTTGATATTGCCCATGCCCCTACGCCAGTGGGCGAAAGGTGATCGGGATCCGGATGCAGCAGTTGGGTTCTTGAAATCAAGGAGATAATCTCATTAGTACCAACAAGAAAAGAAACAAACAACCAGTGCCCCAACGTCGTTCCTTCTTCCACGGCTGGTAAGAGGTATCCACACTTACAAGGTCAAAGAACGGGATGCGCAACGCCCTGATTTCCCCAACATCTAGTGAGTTTCACGTCAGACTCGTTATCCACGAGGTGGGACCTGTTGCCGAATGATAGGGTCCGATGACATGCTAATGCATGGATGCCTTGAACGCTATTAGTCTCCATATTGGGGAGAATACCTTTCACGTCGGTTTCACCGTTTCTGTTTCTAACGCTTTCGCTGGAGCACATGCATCTGTCACGCAGAGGACGCGCATCTGTTGCCCCACATTCCCTCTTTCTAAAGGTGGGTGACATTTTCTCCTTTTTTAGGGACATCTATATCTTTATCAAAATAGGATGATGGGATTTTGGTTTTTTTCTTCCATGGATTCCACCTCGAAACTCACCACCTAGTCCTGGTATCCCTCATTGATTTAATACATTGTTCTTGAAACTCTTCCCAGTACCATACTTTCAGGGACACTGATTAATTACATTGCTTCTGTCAGGATGTTGCAATGAGTCCGGTCTGGGCAGCAACCTTCAGTTAGGGGAGTAGTCACATTGAGGTATTACTGGCGTGCCTGGATGCTAGGATTCTAGCATGTTTGGATTTCTTCACCTTATTATAGGGCTTCTCTAGGGCACGGAAGACCGAGGCATCTCAGGTAGAGAGCGAGGTATCTTATATCATGGGCATGCATCTGAGGTTTTCCTCAACTTCCCATGTTTAACACAGGGTATGTCGCGAGTTTAACATCCAAAAGATATGGATTGGATTAATCAGAACACTGAATAGAGTGGATCAGATGGGTGAGACCTCTTTAGGGAACAAAAATGTTGGGTCTAACAAATGGTTTATTACCCGATCACTAACTGGAGCAGTGACGAGGTGGATTGGCATGACCCCACCAGGATATGGTGTCTCAGGTAGGAATCGGGATGGGTGATAAAGGGTTAGGGGGAGTGGATGGAGAATGTGATGGGGTTGACATTAGGGTGACGATAGTGTTGTTCTTGGACCTTAGGAAGGCTTCCTACATACCATGCCTTGGCATGGATCAAAGTCCACGTAGTTCAAGAGGTTAACGGATTGCTGTCGATTGAGGGGGATTCAACAATTTTCCATTGAATGGGTTGAAACAGATTATCGCCGAAAGGAATGACAATGACTTACCTGTGAATGGGGAAACAACGGCTTACTGCTGATGAGGATGACAACGGCATAACGCAGAATGGGCATGAACCTTAGGAAGGCATCCTATGTACCTTTCCATGGAAAGGATATAGATCTTCATAGTTCATGTTTGGTGTCGGTGAACTGACATGAATTAGGGCCATGGGACATGATGAATGGTCGGCTTGAACCTCAGGGAGGCTTCCTACGTAACATTCCTTAACATGGATCAATGTCCTCGTAGTTCGGGATGGGTCTTGGCAGACCTGCACAATGATGGAAGGGGCCAATGATGGTTGAGCTTGATCCTCGGAGAGGCTTCCAACATACCCTGCCTAGGAGACAGTGATAAAAGTTCATGTAGTTCACGATGGGGCGTTGAAACGATGTGGAGGTGGTTGGAACAATCGGTTGTTGGGCTTGAACCTCAGTAAGACTTTATACATACCATGTCTCAACCTGGATCAAAATCCTCATAGTTCAGATGTGTGGTGGGGCTTACACTCTAGGATGCCCGGAGATGGATGTGGTGAACCGATGTGAAGGGGGTCGATACGACCAGTGGACGGTGGGATTGAATCTCAAGAAATAATTCCTACGTACCAAGCCTTGACATGGATTAAAGTCCTCGTAGTTCACGGATGGGTGTCGGCGAACTGACGTGAATTAGAACATGGGGTCCCAGTGAATGGTGGACTTGAACCTCCAAAAGGATACCAATGTACCATGCCTTCACATGTATCAAGGTCCTCGTAGTTCACAGATGGGTTGGGTCTTACACTCTGAGGCAGCCCAGGTATTGTTGAACTGATGTGAAGGGGGTCGGAACGACCGGGTGTTGGGCTTATACCTCAGGAAGGCTTCCAACATACCATGCCTTGACATGGATCAAAGTCCTCATAGCTCATATGGGTTGTGGGGCTTATTCTCTATGCTTCCCGGAGAGGGATGTGGGGAACCGACATGAAGGGGGTCGGTAGGACCACTGGATAGTGGGCTTGAACCTCAAGAAGGCTTCCTACGTACCATGCCTTAACACGTATCAAATTACTCGTAGTTCACAGATGGGTTGGGTCTTACACTCTGAGGCGGCCCAGGTATTGGTGAACTGATGTGAAGGGGGTCGGAACGACCGGGTGTTGGTCTTGAACCTCCGGAAATCATCCTACGCACCATGCCTTAACATGGATCAAATTTCTCGTAGTTCAGATGGGTTGGTGCTTACACTCTGAGGCAGCCCAGGAATTGGCGTCACGGTCAATGCTTACTCTAATCCCACGTGAGTCATGCTCGGTGTGAGAAACAAGAGGCTGCAAAGACCTGACAATCACGTCGTGAAAGGTGCGTCTGTGTGTAATGGAATGGGTATTAGGATCAAGGCTTCCCAAAGAGGTAATAGGGGATTACGCGTGGTTAGAGGCCGAGGGAGAGGAAGATTTGGGTCTTACTCCAGGGTGGAGGCCTGGATGGTGACAAATACCAAAGTGAGAGGGATTTGGTATCGAAGAAAGGAGGGGAACTGATGATCATCCAGCCCTTTGCAGGCCCTTGGCATGAAGACTGGGACTTACTCTAGGGGAGGCCCAGATGGTGACAAAGCCCAATGAGAGAGGGAAAGTGTGACAAAACCCCTGTTGACCTATCCCCTCTTTGACTTTGGAACTGAAGAATAGAGGAGGATTAGGGGTACTACCTCTAGTAATAAAGGCCAGGGCTTACACCAAGGTGGTTTCCCTTTCCCCACGGAAAAATGCCACTTCGATAAAGAGGATATCATCCCCTGTGAGGGGTGATCCCATACCCGTAGAGCCAAGTGGGCATGGATAATATCCATGGTGTGGAACCCTATGTTGGATTCATGGGGGAATGGTCACAGTTTAACATCATGTGTTGAGGATGAAGGAGCTTGGCAGTTTAATGTCCTACAGCTCGGATGAAGTGGGATCTCTCCACACCCCAAGGACTTACATAACCAGTACCCGCTACACCTTGGTGAAGGGAAGGCACCGGCAATGCCGTGACTGGGGGAGTCATGAGGTGATCCCCTTGGGGGTCCACGTTAGGGTGGCTATGCAAAGAAGCAATAGCCATTAGCGTTCCTATGCGAAGAATCATGAGGTGAAGCAACACAATAGGAGAACCCGTTTAAGGGACTTTGAAGTTACTTAGTACGGACCTAGGAGGTCACACATGAAGATTGTGTATGATGTGGATGCTCGTGGTGTAAGAGGCACAAAATAATGGTATCCCCTGAGATGGAATCAGACACACATGCGAAGACACACCCAAAGTGGACGGGTGCCTGCACATGAGGCAGCATCGGGGAAACACCGGGTTGAGGGGCCCAGCAGATTGTGTTCAACCTATGAGGTTTGTGTGCAGCTGGCGCAAAATAGGAGGTGTTGCGTGATAAACACCAGGGTTGGCACGAAATCAAGGAGATTTGGCACGTAAAGTCAGGTTGTAGACTAATCTTTGCACTCAAATGGAAAGGTTCGCACGCAAGCAATGGGGTTGAACGTAATGGAAAGGGATTATAAGCTATTGGCCGGCCTACACATAGGAGGAACGACTTACGCGTAGGGGGGCAGACCCTTAGGGGGTGGAATTTAGTCTAAGACAAGGGGATCTCACGCAAAGGGGGACACTGGGGGCGACTTGGCGCGAAATGAACCGTACCTGAAAGCCATTTTTCGCGCATGAAAGACGAATTTTGTGCACAGGAGCTGGTTCATATTCTTCTCCCCTTTATTTCCCCCTGAATTAGAAGGGTCGCGTTCTATTTATAGATTTATGGAGGAGTGGAAAACATATTCGCATGAAAATATTGCACGATGAAGGCAGCGGCGCGAAATGTCTACCGGGGCGAGTCGAGGTGCGAAATATTTCACACCCATGCCCGAAGATTTTCGTGAATTGTGGAACATTCCGCGCGGGACAAATTTTTTTCACGATTCTCTAAATTTATTTCACATGGCCACTCTGGGCCCCCCAAATGGGGTCCTCGTGTCCAAATATGACTTCTCTTTGACGTTTTGAAACCTTCTTCAGCTCTTGAGAGCTTTTTGGAATCTAGAAATGGTGAGAGAAAAATATTCCAACAATAATAAATTTATTTAAAAACAACACTATTAATAATTCACTTTTCACATTATACACCATCATAAGAAACAACCCCTTTTCACATCCATTAATAGGAACACATATCATAAGCATCAATATGATGGTCACCCCAGGGGGTATCAATCCATTATTAGAATGAAAAAAATGGGGAATATCTAGGGGTTCCATATATTTGATAAATGATATTAATAGTACTAATCATGCCTTTTAAAAAATATCTTATAATATAATTATATTTTAACCATGTTTTATGACCATTAAGAGCCACTGAAAACTATTATTCAGATTCAATCTATTTTAAAAACCATTTAGAATCTATTGAAAACCCATGAATATCAATTAAATACTATATTTCACGGAATATATGACCTAAACATGTTCAAATTCCATTAAAAATAAAAAAATATTCAAACAAGCATATCTGGTATTTTCCAAAACACATATAATTAAATAAATCTTGTATAGGATAAAAAAATACTCCATATTTCATTAAAGTAATTGTAATATTCCATGATTATTTTATATAAATATTACTACGATATTATATATTATTAATTTAATAAAAAAATAATAAAAATCATGAAGCAATTAACATCATGGAGTTTAAAGGTACCAAAAAAACACTAACATAAAATTTTGAAGAACCATTTTAAAACCATTATGAATCATGTTGCTTATGATGGTGATTACTCAACCATGCATGAAAACACCATCTATAAGACATAGAAACAATGAAGTCATATTGGAACCCAGCATGAAGGATGTATTTGACCAAATAAAAGAACTAGTGTTTATAGAATAAAACATTACTTGAAAAAGATAATGAAGGAATAAAAGGAAGCATAAATGAGAAAAAAATAGGGATTAAATTTGATGAACTCACTAGAAATCCCCAAGTAATTTTAGAAATTTTAATATAGAAATGGGAAGGCATTCCTCCCATGACCTATATGTCCACTAAGTAAGAGGAGTACAAAAGTGAGCCTTTACACATTTTAAGTCAATATGGGAAAACATAGAAACTAATATTTTTTTAGTTGGGAAAATTATATAGGTAGGCTACACAATATTCAAAACCATGTGCTAAATAGGAGGGGTATCACATAAGAATTTAATAGTGCACTTGGTTTCTTATAATATTTTTTTCGTTGTACAAATCATTCACTAACTTTACCAAACTACACATCCATAGTCTGCAATACTATCATATGACCAACACAAAATTTCCAAAATCTATATGTTCTAACCATGTGATATCAAAAAACATCCAAATTTAAAATTGAAAATCATAAAAAAAATTGACCTCATTATGAAGAATGAAAAAATATAATTTTAACAAACAATATAATGAAATGTAAAATAGTAGTACATGGTGTGTTTCACATCATATACTGAAAATGTATAAAATGGTTTCATATTGACATGAACTTTTAGGAAACTTATAAATTAATTATTTGTTACATGTATTAAATAAATACATGTCAATATGATAAAGATTGTGGTTGATACGACTCAATGTGTGTTTTTTAGATTGAATGTCATTTTAGCTCAAAATTTGTATGACTCACTATTAAGTGAAAAAAAAATTAACACAATAGTATAATAAAATGTAAGTATTTTGGTATATATATGTATTGGTTTCATGCAATTCTAAAATAAACAGTATTTATCAAACTGTATTTTTAAGTTAAAAGTGAAATTCTTGAGTTCAAAACATTTTTTCCTCTATTAGATTCTATAAAACATAATCAAATTTCTTGATCAAATGAGGAAATGATCAATAAATAATTATGGATATGGAGGAACTTCCGTATAGAAATTTGATAAGTAGTGTCACCAGTGTAACACAATGAAGATATCTTCATTTTAATGGTGACATTCTATTAAAAAAATAATACACTCAATGAAAACCATGAAAACATACTTGAATAATATTGATACTTTCGTAATATTATCCATATGTCAATTGGAATGTATTGGAATCAAATACGCAAATATTTGTCACACGGTGTGGCCAGCATGACTAAAATTGCATGATATTAGTTTAAAAAATATATTATAGTTGGAAAAATGTGTCACTCAATGAAACCAAAGAAAATAAACCCTTATTATCATGATACAATAAAAACAATCAATGATTCATTTATAATGTACGATAATCAACCTCATGTCAATCTATCACATACCCTGGAAATTATGGGTAAATGTTTTTATTTTATTTTTTAAAAATCATTTTAGTGAAAAACGTGCATCACATACTAATATCAAATAAAACACACTCATATAGTATTTTTACATTATTTTAATGACTCATGAATCATTTGTGACATGTAAGAATAAACAGAACATCAATTTGACACATTATATGATCAATAAGACTAAAAGTTGATAGTTTCATTTAAAATTTAAATTCTGGTTCAGAAGATGTGTCATATAAAAAAAATAAAAAAATTCATTAACTGTCTAAATACTTATAAAAAATTATCCATAAATAATTTTTAATATGTAGGAATTAATTGAAGGTCTATATGGAATATGGTTTGACCTATATATCTAATTGTGTTTGTTTTTATATAATAATTACATTTTTGTTGAAAACACACATCACATTCATAAAACTAGGAAACCCAACTCAGAGTGTCTTGATACATTTGTAAAATGATGTATTCATTATTCTAGAGTTGTAGGAATTAAAATAACAGTAATATATTACACAACAAGGTTTATTTGACTAAAAGATTGTGTTTTTAGGAATAAAAATAAAATTTTAGTTAAAAATGTGTGTCAATCATGGAAACTGAGAAAATTCACTCAGATTTTCATGATATTACATTTCGATATATTTTATTTTTGTATTGCATTATACTTTTTATATGTGTTCTACCATTTAGAATTCATGGCCACCTTTTTTTATCATTGCATTATTATATCATTTTTATGATTAATTTATTTCATTATAGTATTAATAAAATAATTATTTTTCTTTTAATGATACATTATTGTTCTTTTTGAGATAGGTTGGTGTGTTTAGAAATTAGTAGCACAATCAGACAATATTGCAAGGTGGTCCCAAAGAAAATGTGATATAGAGCCACCCATGTAGAACAGTTATTTAATTTGACTGAATGTGTAATTTTTGAAATACATTTTACATACAAATATAATTGTATCATAATGATATATTGATAATATAAATTTTTTATAATTTTAATTCATTGTAATGTATGTTTATATAAAATTTAATTACAATTTGATTTTAATTGGTTTCTTTTGTGTGATGTAAATGTTGAAGCACAATACATTGTCATATATATTTTATATTTTCTATGAATTATCATGAAAAAATTACACTTTATCAATGGTAAAATACACTCTAATGAAGGGACCCATTATCAGTGATTTGTTTATCATTGAAGAATGGAGGTTTTATATGTGCAATATTATAACTGATAAAAGAAGATGAATTTTAAAGAAATTGACAACATCAGTTGTCACGACCCATCCTCGGGGCCCATGCCATGACTACCCCCAAGCCCGCCTTCTATAGGCCAAGGGCTGGAGACTAGCACCAAAGGCGTAAGTCCCGAAAAAGGAAGGCATTACCTTTATATAAGAAAACATATACAATAGAGTAAGAAAGATGAAGTAAACACTAAGTAAACTGAGTACAGAAGTAAGTGCTGGAAAGTAAATGGGCCAGTAGACAAACCTAACTAAAAGTACAGAACAACTGAGAAAATTGAAGTAAAACGTCTGAAAGTTAAAGCATCAACCACTGAGATGTCCTCCGGAAACCCCACGTGAAGGGTGGGTACGCATGGCCTCCTCAACTCCTCGAACCCGTACGTCCGCTCTGTGTACGTCCCATCGGAAAGTCCACCTCCGGATACCGTCCCACTCCATAAGCATCAACCACAATCAGAGTTGTCCGTCTTATGAAACCAACACAACGTATTGCGGGCATAGCCCGTGCAGGGGTGAGTATATGATACTCAGTTTGGAACCCAAGACCCCCGAAGGCCTCCCAGAATCCATAAAGGATAATCCACAAAAGAAAGAAACAAACACGAAGTATCAACCAAATCTACTGAGGTATATTCCCATACATAAACCTAAGTCTTCAATTCCAGTTTGACTCCAACTCAAGATCCCAAGTACATCCCAGTCCACACAGGAAAGCACAACTCAGTCCACACAGGAAAGCAAGACAAACATATCGAAGTTTATTATTGGAAGTCAAGACTCAGCTCACAGAGGTATACAAATTTTGTATAGTGATAGAGATGATCAAATGTAAGACACTGATTCATCTAGGCTGTCAGACCCACACAGGATACAAGACCAGCCAAAATGTCGGACCCACACAGGATACAAGACCAGCTACTCTACTGAACCCACACAGGATACAAGTACAGAGGTCAATACTGTCGGACCCACACAAGATACAAGAAAATTAGTCATCACCATCGAACCCATGAAGGATTATAGTACGGTAGTCATCGCTGTTGGACCCACGGAGGATCCAATCATAGTCGTCGTCGTCATCACAGTCGCATCTAGCTCTAGGGTTCCCGCACACTGGACGCTCGATTTCGGGAGGGGCTGCCCCACGAGCCAAGAGGGTCAATACATAAACTGTCACAAAGTCTAGAGTTGATGTATTCCAAAGTTCTGTATCATCAATAAGAACTCAACGCGACAGATGGTGAGTCAATCGGATGCCCGGTCTGAGAGATAATGGCTTTTCCGTTCAAGGGGCCCAGTTAGAAATACGCTCGTTTATAACCCGGCCATTATGCATAGTCATCAAAATCTCACTTATAGTAATGAAAAAGAACTTCCTCGTCAAAATGGTCCTAGTTCCGCAGATGGTGTGTCGATCGGATGCACGGTCTTTATGTTATTCTCTTTTAAGTGAAATATGGGCCCAATCCATTAGGCTCGACGTGCTGACGGATCAGGTCGATTCGGTTTTGGAATGTCTGACCCGGTGAGTCGCGTGGGCTATACCGAGGGGCGCAGCCTGGCCCGAAGTGGCGCGGCCCAGCTTGACCCGGCCCGGCATGGCCCGGCGGGGTGCGCGGCCCGGCTGGCTCGGCCGGCTGGCCGAGCGGCGCGGCCGAAGACGAGCGGGTTCCAAAGGGGGGGTGTTAGTCTACACCGTCAATGCCTAGCGACACCTCCCTACCCCAAACCGGCTGGCTAGACCGGCTGGTCATCTGCGCACACGGCCCGCATAAGCGGGCCACCGATATCCCAGCGCGGCGCCCTCCTGGCGCCGTGGCCCAGCACCGCCCGACTGGCTGATGGGTCGGCCGACTCCTCAGCGCAACACCCTCCTGGCGCCGTGGTTTTCCTCCGCCTGGCCGGCCAACAGGTCGACCGGTTCTTCCGCCGAAGCGACCTGTGTAGCAGGCCGCGGTTCATGCCGCACAACCAGCACGATGATGCCGGTTCCCTTTGCTATGTTCCCAGCACGGCACGACAGTATCTTGTTTCCTCCACTATCAATTACCAATCCTAAAATGATAACGAGAACAACATAGGGTTGTTAGGCCGTGTTTGTTCGGCCCACAACCTCCGTGTAAAACGATAGCAATCGGCAATATTTAACAATGATTTCCAACAAGAACGGGGTATTTAAACATCCACTTCAAGATTAAAAACCTACATCGAAAAGAGTTCACGGTTGTCAAGTACCGCGGATGATGGTGTCGTTTCTATCATCGTCGGTGTTCACCCAAGGAAATGACGATTCCTCTTTTATCACGAAATGAAGAAGATGTTTGCGCGTCGATGGAGAGTTCCCCCGTCGGTGTCTCCTCCCTTGTTGCGGAGGATGAAGATGATGGAGAAGCCGGGGTCGTTGAGTCATTCTTCATTGAAGAGTCGATATTCTTCGTTGAGGATGATGTTTCTTCAAAAACTCTAGAGTTCTCCCCCAAATTCCCTCACACAACAATTCTAACCAAAATAAAATAACGTCTCTCCTTATTTTATATTATTTTTCCATGCATTCAAACTTTAAAATTCAAACACTTAATTCATTTAATTGATGAGGTTAAATTAATTAATTAAGTGTGTGTTGGTAAGAATTAAACTGGGAGAGTGGGGAGAGGAAGAGTTACTCCATTAATTCAAGGGGTTTCCAACATTAAACAATTGAGTTTAATGGGGGGGGGGTGGGGTTAAGGAGTTTAGAGAATGTGAAGGGTTGGGGATCATGTGGGCCCCAGATCACATTTATCCTCACAAGGGTTGTTAGGATGCTAGTGGGTCCCACCCTAACTCCCCCATGTAGGATAAAATCACTTTAGTTATAAAAATAAAATTGTACCACAATTTTATTCGCTTTTCATTTAATCAATAATTTTTAACATCTCCTCCCGAGAAAACGCATCTTCGGTAAATGCCCTATTTAGTAATTATTGGCGATGCGGTTTCATCGGTGCCCTCGGATTTCAATTCCGAGCGCCGGTTAAAAATATATAAAAACCTGCTCCTTCGTTCCCTGAACGTACCTGAGCTAAAATTCGGAAATTTATTCCGGGCACACTCGGCCTCAGAATGAGGTGTCGTCAGAAACTACGTACTCGTAAAATTACAAAGAATTTAAGAAAAAAAATTCCCTTGAAATTTTTGGGTCTTTGAATTACTCCCACCTCAGGGATTTACATCCCCGTAAAGCTACATCATAAACTAGGGAAACAAATGATGGTACTGTGCATGCATCTGAGCCTCCCGCTCCCATGTGCTCTTCTGGAGGTTCCTGTACTGCCAACAAATGTGCACCAGAGGAATCGACCATCCACGTAGGATGCACTCCTGTCGATCCTCGATCTCCATCAGGATGTCTGTAAAAGTTGCCCTGTCATCGATTTCCAGCTCCATGTGGTTGATGATATGTGTCGGGTCGTGAACGTATCTACTCAGCTGAGATACATGGAAGAATTTGAGCACCCGGTGCAAGTGAGGTGGAAGGTCCAGGAGGTATGCCACCTTGCCTACCCTACTAATGACCTAGAATGTTCTGATGAAGCGTGGAGATAACTTTCCACCCCAGCCAAATCTCCATAATCCACGTTGAGGTGAGACCTGTAAGAAAACGTGGTCCCCATCCTCAAACTCCAGTGGTCTCCTCCCCTTATCAGCATAGGACTTCTGTCTGCTCTGTGCAATCTTCATCCGCTCCTGGATGATCTGCACTATCTCTGTCATGTCCTGGACCATCTCTGGTCCTACAAGTGCTGACTCCCCAGGGTCTGTCGAGCACAGAGGAGATCTACAAGGTCGTCCATACAGTGCCACGTATGGTGTCATCCCGATTGTGGTGTAGTAGCTGTTGTTGTATGTAAACTCCACAAAGGGTTGGTGATCCTCCTATCTATGACCAAATTCAAGGATGCATGCACGGATCATGTCCTCGAGTGTCTGAATGTTCCTCTCAGTCTGGCCATCTCTCTGAGGATGAAAGGCGGTGCTCAGGCATAGCTGTGTCCCAAATGCCTCCTGCAATCCCTTCCAAAGCCGAGAAGTAAAGAGAATATCTCGATCAGAGACAATAGACGATGGCACACCATGAATCTGTACGATCTCTTGAACGTAGAGGCGTCCCAAGCTCTCCAATGAGCCCTGCTCTCTGATATGTAGGAAGTGGTCCGACTTGGTGAGTCAGTCGACGATCACCCAGATGGAGTCGCGTTCTATGGAAGTACGTGGAAGACCCGTCATGAAATCCATGGATACCCCATCCCACTTCTACTCCAGGACCTCTAAGGGTTGTACCAAGCCTGATGGTACCTGATGCTCCACCTTCACCTGCTGGCAGGTGAGGCATCGTGAAACAAAATCTGTCACAACCTTCTTCATAACCGGCCACCAGTGCTATCGTCTGAGATCCTGGTACATCTTCGCTACTCCTGGATGTACCACCAATGGGGAAGTGTGAAACTCCTTCAGCACCTCCTCCTTCAATGAAACTGTTACCATGGTAGGTCATTTGGAAAGGATGACGTGCTCTCCTCCTACATAAAATCCATCAAGTGCTTGTCCTGTGAATATCTATGCACATCGTGTCTCACAGTCAACTTCCCCACGCTGATCCTCTCTGACCCACTGAAGAAGTGGAGAAGTGACTGTGAGGGACTGTAGGAAGGCTGCACCATCTCTATCCATAAAGGATATCTACAAATAGTTTAACTGCTCTGTCACCTCTCCACATAGGTTGATGCCCGACCTCTTGCTGAGAGAATCAGCTACTACCTTCCCCTTCTTAGGAGTATAGACTATCTCAAAGTCTTAGTAATGGAGGAACTCGAGCCATCGCCACTGTCTCAGGTTCAGGTCCTTCTGCGAGAAGATGTACCTGAGACTCTGGTGTTCAGAGTGGACTGTAAAGCACTCGACCGTCAGATAGTGCCGCCACATCTTCAAGGTGTAGACCACTGCTTGTAACTCCAGGTCATGGGTAGCGTAGTTCTGCTCGTGATGCCTCAACTGTTGTGAACCATAAGCGATCACTGCCTGCTCCTACATCATGACACACCCGAGTCTGATCCCTAGTGCATCACATTAAACTACATACCCTACTCCCTCCTCCGGTAGACTCAAGATGGGTGCACTGGTTAATATCTGTCTCAGCTCCTGGAAGCTCTGCTGACATCTATCTTACCACATGAAGGGTTTTCCATTATTCTTCAAAGCTGAAAGCAGTGTTGCAACATTGGAGAAGTCTGGAACAAATCGTCGATAGTTCCAAGCCAGAAATAGGAAACTCTGCACCTTCGTCACGCTCCTGGGTGGCTCCCAAGATCGTACTGGCTCGATCTTCGCAGGATCCACCGTAACTCCTGCCTCAGAGATGACGTTCCCCAATAAGAGGTCCTCTCAAATCCAGAACGGACACTTTGATATCTTACCATAAAGCTGGTGCTCTCGAAGCGTGTCCAATACAACCTGCAAGTGGTAGGCATTCTCCTCCTCAGTAGTCGAGTAAATCAGTATGTCGTCGATGAAGACTACAACAAATCGGCCGAGGTAAGGTGGAAGATACTATGCTTGAGACTCATGAACACTACTGGAGCATTGGATATGCCGAAAGGCATAACCAAGGACTCATAGTGGCCATACTGACACCTAGAGGCCATTTGCTGCACATCCTCGTCTCAAACTCTGAGCTGATGGTAGCCTGACCTGAGGTCTATCTTCGAGAACCATCGTGCTCCCTTGAGATGATCAAAGAGGTCGTCAATCCATAAGAGTATATACTTGTTCTTCACAGTCACCTGGTTCAGGCGATGGTAGTCAACACATTGTCATATGCTCCCATCCGCCTTCTTGGCGAATAAAATTAGAGAAGCCCAAGGTGAAACACTGGGTCGGATGAATCCCTTGCCCTGAAAGTCCTCTATATGTACCCGCAGCTCACAAAGCTCAGCGGGAGCCATCTAATATGCTAGTGTAGATATCGGTGTTGTCCTGGGGTATAGGTCAATATAGAAGTCTACCTCTCGGCGGGGAGGTAATTCTGGAACGTCTTCAGGGAAGACGTCTGTATACTGATCCACCATAATAGGAAAACATGGACTCCACATGTCAACTACTCCTAGAATGAGACTAGACAACTGATGGGTGATCGGCTGTCCTCTTCTCTGTGTGAGTCCATCCTGCGCTGCAAAGGCTCCCTTATCACCAGTGAAGGTGAACTTTCTCCCATCTGTGCGGACACACCGCACTTTGTGCCAAATACAGTCGATCTGAGCATGGACTGTAGATAACCAATCCATTCCCAAGATGACGTCTTAAGGCCTCGACGCCACTACAAGAATATCCCAGCCAAATCTCTCACCTCCTAGAGTAAGCTCACACTGCCGGCACCAGTGTGTAATCATCGATTCTGCTCTCGTAAGAGTCTCTAGCCGTAAGGATCGAGCCAACGGCTCTGTCGGAATCTCTGAGCTCCGAACAAGGGCAGTGAAAATGAAAGAATGACTCGCTCCTATGTTTATAAGAACTCCAGCAAGGTGGAGTAGACACAGAAAGTACCTCAAATCATCTGAGGTGCACCATGTTCACAGGCCTCCACTGCCTGAAGCTTAGACTACCTCTGTCCGCCAGCTCCCTGTGGTTGGGGTGGACCTCCTGGTGGTGGTGGTGGTGGTAGAGCCTCGAAACTTCATCCAACTCCCGCTGCTCGGTCATCTCCTCTCCCTCGACTGCCTTCTCCCTGCGGACTACCATAGTTGAACCTCTTCCTCTGCCTGGGAGGTCCCTCCACTTTCCGTTGCTCGTCTGTATGGCGGTTTGGGCAGTCACGAGCCATGTGGCCCTGTCCGCCGCATGCATAGCACTGTCTACTCCTCGTAAGGCTCGCTCTATGTCGTGTGCCCCACACAGCTGAGCATTAATCATGTGGTCACCCTCCTGTCGGCCTGGTCTACTTGGACCCATGTGATATCTATCGACTGGCGGCTGTAGAATACTACGCTCCATGTCGTCCAGTGGTCGGCCTCACTGCTGGTGGCTGCTCATCGAGAAATTTCTACACTAAAAGGGCTCTCTCCAACACCCCTGCCTGCGTCGGGATGCTGAGAGGAATCATCGAATCTCTGATCTCGTGCCTCTGTCCCTGCTCGATGGTCTGGGCCCTGAAGAAAGGGTCATGTACCATGTCTGTGGAGTAACATGAGAAGTCAGTAGGCCTCAGCGAGTACTGGGCCACTGTCATACTGCCCTGCCGCAGCTGTAGTAACACCTGGATGTGCACCGTACGGTAGGTGGTTGGAACAAACTCCGAGCGAAAGAGGCTCTCGATGTCCGTCCATGGTAGTGATGCCTCGTCGTGCACCTAGAGTATCAGGCTCCACCGTCTACCTGCTACTGCATGCAGGAGACTCACCAAAAGGATCACCATGAGGTCAGCTGGTGTCCCTACTAATCTGAAGACTCGGATGATAGCCTCCAACCAATCCTCTACTGCGTGAGGGTTCGTCTCTCCGTGGAACCGGGGTGGCCTCTAACGCTGAAACTCATGCAACACACTCAGGCAACGTGCACTCTCCGCTGCTGGGATGGTGGTATCGGTGGCTTGGCGGGTAGAGGTACCGCCGGTGCCTCAACTGTAATGGGGCCCTACACCGAGGCCTCATCGCTCTGTGGGCTGCCATCTTGCACATAACTGGGAACCCTATATGGCTGTCATTGTGGGGCCATCCTAAAAAAGCAACAGGTGCGCCACGGTTAATACAGTATAACTAGTGAGCTCACATAATGTAATCACAAATAAAACTATTAAAACACACATGCAATTAGTGTTTTCGTTCACTAAGTCAGAAATTAGTAGTCAGGGTCCTGGTGCATGGATACGTCGGCCACCGCACCAGCACTGGACACCTTGAACTAAAGACAATACTCAATACCCTTAACATCATTTCTTCATAGAGAAGTAATTATCAGAGTCCTAAGTTCTGCAGTAGAACCGACTCCTCTGATACCAATTTGTCATGACCCGTCCTCGGGGCCCGTGCCTTGACTACCTCAAGCCCACCTTCCATAGGCCAAGGGCTGGCGACTAGCACCAAAAGCATAAATGCAGAAAAAATATGCATTGCCTTTATATAAGAAAACAAACACAACAGAGTACGCAAGAGAAGTATACACTAAGTAAACTGAGTACAAATGTAAGTGCTAGAAAGTAAATGGGCCAGTATACAAACCCAACTGAATGTATAGTACAACTGAGAAAAGTGAAGTACAATAGCTATAAGGTAAAACCAAAACAACCGAAACGTCCTACGGAAACCCCACATGAAGGGTGGCTGAAGATGGTATCCCCATCTCCTCGAATCCATCCTTCCACTCCGTGTACGTCCCTTCAGATAGTCCACCTCCAGATACTGTTCCGCTCCACAAGCCTCAACAACCATCATCGATGTCCGTCGTCTGCAACCAACACAACGTAGTGCGGGCATAGCCCGTGCATGGGTGAGTATACGATACTCAGTAGGGACCCTGAAACCACCGAAGGTCTCCCAAAATCCACAAAGGATAATACACAAAGGAAAGAAACAAAAACGAAGTATCAACCAACTATTCTTAATTATATTACCATACCTAAACCTAACTCATCAATTCCAGTTCGACTCCAACTCAATATCCCAAGTTCAACCCAGTCCACACAGGAAATCATAACTCCGTCCACACAGGAAATCAAGACAAACATATCGAAGATATTGATTGGAAGTCAAGACTCAGCTCACACAGGTATACATATTTCGTATAGAAATAGAGATGATCAGATGTAAGACACTGATTCATCTAGGCTGTAGGACCCACACAGGATACAAGACCAGCCATGCTATCAGACCCACACAGGATACAAGACCAGCTACTCTGTAGGACCCACACAGGATATAAGAATAGAGGTCAATACTGCTGGAACCACACATGATACAAGAACAATATTAATCATCGTCGAACCCATGGAGGATTCCTGTATGGTATTCATTACTGTCGAACCGACGGAGTATCCAAGCATAGTCATCATCGTCGTCACAGTCGTAGCCAGCTCTAGGGTTCCCACACACATCATGCTCGATTCCGGGAGGGTCCGCTCCACGAGCCAAGAGAGTCTATACATCAACTGTCACAAAGTCCAGAGATGATGTATCCCAAAGTTCCATCTCGTCAATAGGAACTCAACGCGACAGAAGGTGCGTCAATCAGACACCCGGTCTGAGAGATAATGGATTTTCCGTTCTAGGGGCCCGGTTAGAAATATGCTCGTCTCTAACCCATCCGATATCCTTAGTCATCCAAAACTCACTTAGAGTAACGTAAAAGAACCTTCTCATTGAAAGTGTCCTAGTGTCGTAGATGGTGCGTCGATCAGACGCACAGTCTTTATGTTATTCACGTTTAAGTGAAATATGAGCCCGGTCCGTTAGGCTTGACGGGCTGACGGATCGGGTCGATTTGGTTTTGGCAGGTCTGACCCGACAAAGGGGTCAGACCGGCCCGATGAGTCGTGTGGCCTAGCCCGAGGGGCGCGGCCCGGCCCGGCCGGAAGGGCTCAGTCCAGCCCTGTGGGGCGCGGCACGGCGCGGTTTGGCTCGGCCTGACCCGGCGCGGCCCGGCCCGGCTCGTATCAGCCCGGCATGGCTCGGATGGGCTCGGCACAGCGTGACCTGGCTCACGTCGTCCTAGCATGGCCCGGCTGGCTGGGCCGAAGCTGGGCGGCTCGGTCGAAGCCGAGCGGATTCCGGGGGGGTGGGGGTTATCTGAATCGGCGGCGCCTAGCAGCGCCGCCCTTCCCCAAAAGGGCTCGCTAGACCGGTCGGTATTCAATGCATGTCGCTCGCATGGGTGGGCCGCCAGTCTCCCAGCGCGGCGCCCTCCTTGCGCCGTGTTCCAGCACCGCCCGGCTGGCCGACGGGCCAGCCGGCTCCTCAGCGCGGTGCCCTTATGGTGTCGCGGTTCACCTCCGCCTGGCCAGCCAATGGGCCGACTAGTTCTTCCACCGAATCGGCCTGTGTAGCGGGCCACAGTTCTTCCCGCACAACTGGCGCGATGGTTCCGGTTACCCTTGCTATGATCCCAGCACGGTGCGATGGTGTTGTGCTTCCTCCACCATCAATTTCCAATTCTAAAATGATAACGAGAACAACAGAGGGTTGTCGGGCCGTGTTCATTCGACCCGCATCCTCCGCGTAAAACGATAGAAATCGGCAATATTTAACAACGATTTCAACAAGAACGGGGTATGTAAACATCCAATTCAAGATTAAACCCCTACCTCAAAAAGAGTTCGTGGTTTTCACGTGTCGTGGATGATGGCGTCGTTTCCGTCATCGTCAGTGTGCACCCGAGGAAATGACGTCTCTTCTTTTATCATGAAGAGAAGACGATGTTTGTGCGTTGATGGAGAGTTCCCACGTTGGTGTCTCTGACCTTGTCATGGAGGATGAAGAGGATGGAGAAATCGGGGTCATCAAGTCGTTCTTCATTGATGAGTCGACGTTCTTCATTGAAGATGAAGTTTCTTCAAAAGCCCTAGAGTTCTCCCCCAAATTCACTCACACAACAATTCTAACCAAAATAAAATAATTCCTCTCCTTATTTTAGTTTATTTTTCCATGCATTAAAACTTTAGAATTAAAACACTTAATTCATTATTTTTTTGGGATCAATTAATTAATTAAGTGCGTGTTGGAAAGAATTAATGTGGGGGAGTGGGGAGAGGAAGAGTTACTAAATTAATTCAATGGGTTTCCCACATTAAACAAAGGAGTTTAATGAGGTGGGGGGGTTTAAGGAGTTTAGAGAATGTGAAGGGTTGGGGCTCGTGTGGGCCTAACCTCACATGTATCCTCACATGGGTAGTTAGGATGCTAGTGGGTCCCATCCTAACTCCCCCATGTAGGATAAAACCACCTTTGTTATAAAAATAAAATTGTACCACAATTTTACTCACTTTTCATTTAATCCACAATTTTTGACATCTCCTCCCGAGCAAACGCATCTTTGGAAAAGGTCCTCTTAAGATATTACCGGTGTTGTGGTTTCTTCAGTGCCCTCAGATTTCAATTCCAAGCACCGGTTCAAAAGATTGAAAACCCCACTCGTTCGTTCACTGAACGTACCCGAGCTAATCTTCGGAAATTGATTCTGGGCACACCGGTCCTCGGAATCAGGTGCCGTCAAAAACTACGTACTCGTAAAATTACAAATAATTTATGAAAAAACATTTCCTTGAAATTTATGGGTTTTTACATCAGTTTTTGTTTAGTTCTTATAATTTCAATGATTATATATCACTCAAAATATATATTTATTTCATCAAAAAAATATTGATTCATTATAGTCGATATAAGATGTTAAACATTTTTTTATTCATGAAAATAGACTAATAATATCATATAAGCACACATCTTCAAATTTTATTTGAAATTTTGTATTTTTTGTTATACAAAAAATTGGTAAATTAAATTTCTATACACATAAATAAGTAATAATAATGTATGTTTCGGATGATGATGTCAAAATAATTAATGAAAATATCATCCTTTTCAATCATTAAATATGTTTTCAACCATTCCACAAACATATGTTATGTAATATGATGAATTTTCTTATTGATTTAGGTATTTTAATGAGTCTAATGTAAAACTAATAATTGTGGGTATGAACATTATAGTATTATGGATGTATAAAAAAATTAAATTTTCCATGATAGTGGAAAAAATATGTTGGCCAGCAGTTACATTCTCTCTAATTCAATGATCATGTATTTGTATGTTTTTTCGATTAAAGATTTCATATCATATAAAATGGACCAAAATATACTATATATATTGAACTATTATAAAAACATAATGTATAAAAAGTAGACAGTTTAAAAATAATTTTCAATACATGAAAATAGAAAATTCAATAACAAAATGCAGTGAAGTGTATCTATAATACAAAAAAGGAAATATATTCCTACAGAATAAAAAAACAATCTGGAAAATAAATATAAAAAATTAAAATAAAGCGCAATAGTATTAAATTTTTTTTTGGTTGAATATAAATAAGAATGGTTGAAATAAATGAAATAAATAATTACAAAAAATTAAATATTTTATATTAGAAAAAGGAAAAATAGAATTATATTCATGGTTAATAATAAGGAATGTTTTGAAGAGAATAGTTGATTTTATATAATATCCCGGTATTTGAGGATACCAATACATATATATCACATGAATTGGTGGTAAGGTTCAATGAAAAAACCTCATTACAATGGGTAGTCATGGCGGAGATGATGTGACGATGTATTACCAAAGCATTGTATTGAATAAAACCCATGATATGGTCTGGATTATGTGTGATTGGATATTAATAATTTAATAATCATTGAAAGACAATACTACACCAACCAATAGTGATCATAATTTAGTGATCACTATAATCACCATCCACATGGCTAATATTGACCGTCTAATTGTTGTATCTAATTGAGATTAATGTTTTTAATGGGAAACTAACAATAAAACACTCCACTAGCCATACTAGAAAAAAATAAAAACAACCAAATTTCATAACATTAGTATATTTATTCCTCATATATAATTTAATCAGATCACAACTAATGTCGTCAAACTATTTTCCAACCTCCACATTCATCATTAAATAAAAATAAAAAATATAATTTTAAAATAAAATATGATACCAAAAAAATTACTAACTATAACCAAAATATTTATTTATATTAAAACTACAATGAACATTATAAAATAATTTTATTCTGTTTAACCCATTAAATAATGTTTATACAGATATCTAAATCATTTGAAACTACTTATTCAGTCAATGCAATAACATTACACCTCAAACTGAAATGATTTATGGTAACTCCCCGATCCAATTTACCCAGAGTCGGTGAATTATTACATAACATTGGCATAATCACAAAAGATCATGTCTCGAAATACCAATTAGTTTAGTAGCCTTAGAAATACTAGATACATTCATAAGTTTTATGTTACATTATAAAATGAAAAACTAAACAACATTGTTTCCATAAACCACACTCATATCCCCTCAAACTATCCCTGCAGGTCAGTCATAAAATACTTCTTCACATCCTAGGAAAAATAAAACCTAGAAAGGGATGATCTCATTTTCTCATTAAGGATAAAAATATAGCAGAAACTATCATAAATAAGAATAAACATTTAAGGAAATGTATAAGACTAAAACAAATGCCTTTTAAACTTGAACATCAGCGTAATATGGAAAAGATAAAAACAAATAATTCCATTTACTTATTCACATGGATATTCTACTAGTCGAATAAGAACATGAAATATAAATACCCACTTTTATAATGATGGAATACACAATTATAGACTTCATAACCACATAGTCAAGGCCTTGTGCCAAAACTACAAATAAGATTTTGTCAAGTCCTTGTGCCAAGACACTAGTTTGTCTCATGAAACCTCCCAATTCATCAAGGAGCTATAGAGGGCTCCATCCGTCACATACTAAGTCCAATTCATTACTCATATGAAAAGGCCGAAACATAATTTAAACATTCATATTGAAACTAGAATACGAAATTTCAATACTTTATCCATAAACCATGAATGGTAATAAAATAGCACATCCACAGTCAAAAATAATTCATTAAATACAATATAGAAGATTGTATTATAATAAATTATCCTCAATCAAGAATAATGAAGGATATTGACATAGATGACAATAACCATCAAAACTATAGGAGCGTAATATCGCTCTTTTTCATGAAAACATTTAAAAGTATCACAATTTATTAAGAAGCCGTTTAAAATAGATTTTTGAATCAAATTGTCCCATAGAACTTTGGAACTTTTAAAAGGAATTTTAATTTCAAAAAAATAATGTCCATATAAATAAATCTTTAAAACCACTTTTAAATCATGGACATTGATGGGAAACATTTAGAAGAATAAATATTTAAAACATTTAAAAATGATTTTTTAGTTAGAGTTTCTAACAAAGTAAGAGATGCTTGAAAACAAATAACTAAGGTAATAAAAAAATTATAATAACATGTGAATAAATGATTTCATGATATACTATGTCAAAGGACAGTATATACACCATATAAAAGTGTATTGGTGCATAACAACAAAGAAGTCTGAATGGAATGTATGTTGGGATGAAATCCTTTATAAAGATTGTATCCTTAGGTTAAGGATAAATCAATGAGATGATTATGCGTGACAAATATAAATACAATCAATATGTTTGGATATTCAGTTTAAATCAATCAGAGTAAATTCACACATATTCCTGTAAAAACAACACCAATGATGTTTAACTCAATGAATAGAAATTGAGTTAAAATTTCTCTTATCAAGTTTATATCGATGAATTGAGAATTTATCAAAGGATTGATTATGTGTATAAAAATTATAACCACAAAAAGATATTTGTAAATTTTTACATAAGTAAGTAAATAGTGATTTCACACATAATCGTGGAATAATGTAATCAATGAAGTATACATAAAGCCTAATTAGTGGAAATTGAAATTTGAAATTTCTTTACCGATTTGGTAGCTTATGAATCATACACCCCATAAAAGAAGGATCATGAGATGAAGATTTAAATACCCATAAATTAACGTATATTACACCAAGAATAAAATCATGGTATGTACATACACCACACAAAAGTAAATAGTGGCCAATATAGCATGAATCTCCCGGGAATAAGAAGTGATATAAAAACTCCTTACCAAGTTGTAATCAATCGAGTCGTATGAATGAAAGTTAATATCCACCAAATTAATCATAGAATAACATAAATATAATTAGAGTCATGATAATATATATCAAATGGCAGTACACTATACACCACATGCAATAAATAAGTGGCGAAAAATTGAAATCTCATGGAATTAAAAGTCAGATAAAAATGCCATACCACATTGTAATCAAACGATTCATATGAAAAAATGTTAATAAACACCAAATTAATCACATTATACCATGAATATAAGTATAATCATGATAATATATATCAAATGTCAGTACACAATACACCACATGAAATAAATAAGTGGTGAAAAATGAAAATTTCACGAAATTAAAAGTGAGATAAACACACCTTACCTTGTAATTTTCCTTGGTCGAGGGTAGGTTATCATCTTGTATAATGTTGAAATAATTGTTATTATATTATAAAAGAACCATATAAATTAATATGATCTTATAATATTTCTTTTCCAATGATATTTCAGTAGTATCATCGTTTCGGGTGTTAACTGATTCATTTTCCATTATATGATTTGTTACTTAAGTAATGTTTACTATGTATAGGATGTATATTATTAATATTCATAATGATATTGACTAATTAAAAATTATTTTTAATCATAAAATCAAAATTATTTTTGAATGGATACGATGGGGAATGAATCTCATCGCGTTCGTGAAGACGGTAATCTGTACATACGCAAGGGCGACCATATCATTATTTGGATATTAAAATAGTATATAATTGGATGGTATATCATATTTAAAGAATAATTATTTTTTTATATTTATTATTTAAATCATTTATACTCATTATTATACCCATCCAAAGGATGAAGTGTTTGAATAACAAACTACACCACGATGTGGAGACGGTAAGTCGTATGTATGCACGTATGGTGAAATTCCATTCATAGGATGGATAAAATAATTAAAATGGTTGAAAAAGTTTTCTAATAAAATAATAGTATATAGAAGATACTGTATTTATTATTTTATAACAGAAAAAATAAATAATGAAGAAGTGGAAGAAGAAAATAACTTGAAAGAGGTGATGAAATATTTACCTCGTCTTCGGGTTCTTCCTTTTGATTTGATCAAAAGGGATATTTTGGTAGGATTTTTTACTAAAGGAAGTCCTATAGGATGAAGGGAGGAAAGTTGACAGGATATTTGGGCAGGGTTTGATAGATCAAAATGGCACTGAGGGTGTGAATTTTAGATAAGGGGAAGTTCCCTTTTATAAGAGGGGTGAAGGGCACCTTAGGAATAGATTGAAATATTATTTTATAATAAAATCATTTTCAATGTCTAATGGATAGAAATGATTTATTTAGAGGATAAGGTAGGGATGGTTCGAGATCCACTAAACCAAAAGGTTTTAGAATGTTTTGGGTCACTATATTAACCTTATCTTTTATATTTACCTCTTAGTTAATTAGTTTGACATTTACCATGTCTCGTTGTATTTTTATATTATATGGTTAATAAACATACTATATACATCCAAGAGAACCTCAAGAGGTTACTTAATAACTTATATAATATTATTTCGGACCTTTAGAAGAACCTTATATTTTTAGGAATAGAATATCAATTAAAAATATAATTTTTTTTTGAAAAAACTCTTTTATGTCAATTTTGACACTATTTGCTATTTTGTTTTTGTTAAATTCATAACAGCATTATCACTTCGAAAAAATTGATTTAATCAACTCTAACATGTAATAATAACCATGAAAATTATTGTAATTCATAAAAAGTCTCAAATTACATTTATTTGGATATTTATAATATCAATTATTTTAATATTTCTTTAATAAGGTAATTACTACATCATCATTGTTTCATAAATAAATTAAATTATTTAATGTATAAAAATTATAAACAAAATACCATTATGTAGGAAATCACATTATATTTATAAATAATATTTATAGTATAATTTATCTCATGTGTAACTCTATATTAAAAATGGTTTTGTTATTAAACATTGAATTTAACACTTTTTACTATTCTTTGAATTAAATAATAATAAATGTCCTAATCTAACCCAACTGGAGCTAAATGATCGTATTTTATTCATAATGTTGTTTTGGTCTAATTACACTTATCCAATAGAATTTGGATATGTGTTAGGATAATAATAATATCATTTTTACCTTTAATTACCCTATTCACTTTTAACCGTGGTAGATAAAATTCAAAAGTTACTATCCACCAAAAATTACATTCATCTCATTGAACAACATTTTACTTACTAATATCAACCATGTGTCTTAGATATTCAAAATTAAACTCACAGAAGTGGTAAAATTATGTATTATGTAAATTTAAAAATTCTCCTAGGATGTGGGTAAAAGACGGTAAAAAGTTCAATAAAATTTTTATAAATCATAAATTATTATAAACTGACTCCAATGAATTACATTGAACATATATAGGTATTATGTATCTATTTTGACCAAAAATAAATTTAAATAGAATAAATAATTATTTAAATAAAAATTTGGTTTTAAACAATAACTCAATGTTTTTCACTGTTCATCAAAAATTGAATGTTTTCAGAAAAATACCAAAAATTCACCCTAAGTTGCTTTTTATATTTTGAATCCAAAAATGAAGTCCATTTTGAATGATAAAATTGATAAAATTTTAAAAATTGGGTATTACTATTCACAACTACTCGTTTGATTGGTTGTGGTGTGTATTAACACGAAGTTGCATACAACACAAGCTACTATATTATTCAAATGGAAACGTACTGTGGAAACTTGGGGTGTTACATTATCCCCTCCTTAAAATAATTTCATCCTTAAAATTTCTAGAATATTACTGCATAAAACGATTTAGGTGGTTCTTCATCAGAAGTTCCCCAGGTTCACATGTTGCCTCTTCCATCTTATGGTTTCCCTATATAACTTTTACCAGACGAGTCATCCAGTTTCTCAACACTTGTTCTCTTGTATCAAGAACCTTGACATGATCTTCACAATAAGATAGATCTGGTTCCAGTTCTAATTCCTCATAGGTGTGCACATTCATTGGGTCAGGCATGTATTTTCTCAATAGTTATATGTGGACCACATTATGAACTTTGGAGAGACTTGGCGGCATTCCCAAATGGTAATCTACAGCCCCAATTCATTCTAGAAATTCGAAAGGTCCAATGTACCTGGGACTCAATTTACCATTCTTACCGAAATGTATAACACCCTTCCATAGAGATACCTTCAAGAAAATATGATCTTGTACCTGAAATTCCAAACCCTTCCTTCGGTTATCGGCATAGGTCTTCTACATACTTTGATCTTCTTTGATGTGGGTTTGGATTACATTCACCTTTTTCATCGTTTCCTCATCATGTTCTGGGCCTACGAGTTTTCTTTCACCAATATCATCCCAAAAAGTTGGTGTGTGACATCTCTTTCCATATAATGCTTTATATGGTGCCATCTGAATACATGAATGAAAGCTATTGTTATGTTAAAACATTACCATAGGGAAATATTGATCCCACATACCATATTCAAGTCAAGTGAGCAAGATCCCAACAGGTCTTTTAAGGATATAATAGTCTGTTCTGATTGTCCATCAGTTTGAGGGTGGTAGGCTGTGATCAAATGATCTTTAGTATCCAGGGATTTCTGAAGACTTTTCCAGAATCATGATGTAAAACAGGGATCATGATCATAAACAATCTACAGGGGTACTCCAGGAAGTCTTAGAACTTCATTAATATATAGTCTTTTGAGACGTTCAAGTGGTAGATCTTCTCTTATAGCAATAAAATGTGCTGACTTGGTAAGACAACCAACAATGACCCATATTGCATCATTCCTTCTAGGAGTCTTTGGTAATCCCGTGACATAGTCCATATTAATATTATTCCACTTCCAATTATGTATGGGAAGAGGTTTCATGACTCCTCCAGGACGTTGCCTTTCAGCTTTCACTTGTTGACAAACCATAAATCTTGACACAAAATCAGCAATCTCCCTTTTCATGTTGTCCCACCAAAAATGTTCCTTCAAATATCTATACATTTTTGTGCACCCATGGTGTATAGAGAAATTGGATCTATGAGCATCATCCGATAATTCTCCTTTTAGATCTGGTATACCGGGAACACAAAGTTTCTTCCCAAATTTTAAAATTCCATATTCATATAAGAAGTCACTCAATCTCCCATCATTCAAAGAATTAATCTTCTTTAGATACTCCTCATCATCAGTCTGAGAACACATTATCCTTTCAAGTAAATATTTTTTAGAAACCATTTGAAATAATATTGATGTTTCACCTTCCATGATTATTCTCATATCCATTTTTAATAGAACCATGAAAATAGGACCCATTTCAAATCTCATCTTGTTCAAAACTATTTGATCCTTTCTTCTCAAAGAATCTTCCACCTTATTTGACTTCCCTGGGTGGATGTGTATAGTGAAATTATAATCCTTGAGTAGTTTAAGCCATCACCTTTGCCTCATGTTGAGTTCTTTCTGTGAGAAAATATACTTCAAAGTATTGTGATCAGTATAAATCTCACATTTTTCACTACATAGATAGTGTCTCCATATTTTCAGAGCAAAGATTACAGCTGATAACTCAAGATCTGGAGTAGGATAGTTTTGCTAATAAATTTTTAGTTGTAGTGATGCATAGGCAATAATCCCATCGTACTGTATAAGGACACAACCATGTCATTTATTTAAAGCATCACTATAAATAACAAACCTGTCCTTCCCTAATGGTAGAGTCAATAGAAGAGCATTGAATAATATTCACTTCAGCTCTTCAAAACATTCTTCACACGCTTCTTTCCAAAAAATGTATCCCCTTTATGGGTGATCCTGGTTAATGGGTTTACCAATCGGTCAATATTCTGGACGAAACGTCGATAAAAACCTACTAAACCAAGAAAAATGCGTACTTTATTTATACTCGTCGGTTCTGGACATTCTTGGATTTCCTTGGTTATTGAAGGATCAATAGATATTCCATTCTTAGAGACAATATGGACAAGAAAACTTATCTCTTGAATCCATAATTCACCCTTGTTAAAAATCCCATATAATTCATTTCTTCTAAGAGTCTTCAGGATAATGCGCATGTGATTTTCATTATCTTCATAGCATTTGGATTATACTAGGATATCATAAATAAATATCTCTAAAAATTCATCATGATATTCCTTGAATAATCTGTTCATTAGATCCATGAAAACAGAGGGTTCATTAGTCATCCCAAAAGGAATTATTGTAAACATGTAATGCTCATACCTTGTTCGAAATGCTATCTTCAAAATGTCTTCCTTCTTCACGCATAATTGATGGTATCCATATCGAAGGTCATTCTTTGAAAAATATTGAGCTCCATGAAGTTGGTCAAATAAATCATCAATGCGAGGTAGGGGATACTTGTTCTTTATTGTTATATCATTGATCTCCCGGTAGTCAATTCACAGCCTCATAGATCCATCTTTCATCTTAACAAAAAGGACAGGCGCTGCCCATGGAGAAACACTAGGGAAAATAAATCCCTTGTTACTCAATTCCTATAGTTGTTTCTTTAGTTCAACCAATTAAACAATGGAAATTCTATAAGGGGTATTTTATATGGGCCTTAAACCAGGAAATAAATTAATGGAAAACTCAATTTCTCATTCTGGAGGATGTCCAGGTAAATCTTCTGGAAACACATCAACATATTCTTACAAAATAGGTAAATCCACTATTTTAACATTATTTTTCTCACCCATAGTTATTTCATTATCTTCCTCCACAATAATTTAATTTAGTTGAGCTACTGGGGGTGGATCTAGATAAGAATCAGGTGGTGACGATTCTACTCTAAAGATAAGGTCTTCTTTATCATCATCATCAAAATTCATTAGTTCATTCTTCTTACAATAAATTTTTTCATCATGGTCGGACATCCAATCCATACCGATGATTATATCAAATTCAATCATGGGTATAACGAGGAGATTAGTAGATAAATAACATTTATGTCCCTTAATGGGAAATGATTCACAAAACATTGTTGCAATGATACTTCACTTATGAGTTTTGACTGGAAACTCCCTTGTTAAATCAAATTTTAAATATCTAATTTTCTTATCAAACTGGGAATATATGAAACAATGTGATGATCCATAATCAAATAAAGCATGTTCTAAACTTGAGGAAACCATTAAATTACCTACTACCACAACTTTTGGAGCTTCAACATCAGTAGTAGTGATAACATAATCTTGATCTTGATCCCTTGGACTTTTATGAGGTAATTTTACTTGGTTATTAGGAAATTCATTTTCATAATTCCCCCTTTCCCTAAAATTGTATCATTCAACATTGACAGCCTCTTTCATCCCCTTGTAATCACGATCTTGGTGGCCTTTTTCACCACACTTGTAACAAACTCCCATTCCCTTTAGGCAAGTACTGAGTTGTTTCTTCTCACATTTACTACAGAATAGATATTCAAATTTTCCCTTCTTAAACTTTTATCCATTTCAAGAGTGTTCAGCAGATCACTTCTCCTCTTACTTTGCTTTAAAGTCATAAGACATAGAAAATTCATTTTCTGTCTTGACAGCACATGAGACAATATCTTTGTATGATGAGAAAGATTTTGAGACTAATTCTCGATGGAGAAACAATTTTAAGACATCAATGAAATGATCAATATTACTCCTTGAGTTACGTATATAATCTACTACATGACTTTATATCCTCGTAAAGTTTGCCTCAAAATTTGTAACATTCTCATCCTTCTTTTGCCTTAGACTCAGAAATTGTCAATCCATGTCCTCTTGATGGTCACGATGAAATTATTTTTCTATGAAATGATCTTTAAACTCCCTCAATTCCATATTTTATACTTCATCATCTTCCTTTGTGTTTTGAATCAATGAACACTATTTATCAGCATCTCCAGTGAAGTGGTAAACTTCCATGAAAACTTTTTCCTTTTCACTACTCCCCAAGGTATGGAATATTTTCTCTAAGGAACTTATCCATTTCTCATCTACCAATGGATTTGTACTCCCATTTAATATTGGTGGTTTTTTCCTCATGAAGTGACCTAAAATTAATCCTCCACATTGTGGATCAGGGTTCTCCATACGGGTAAGGTTATTATTCATAACCAGAGTGAGTTGTCCCAGTATGGTGATAAACAGATCAGCAGAAGTTTCATCACCATATCCACTATAATTATCATGAGTAGGAAGGCAATCCCTATATGGATTACTTGCATTGATATAGTTTCCATTCATTCCACAAGGCTCCATTTCTAAACAATGGGATAAACTAGATTAGTTTATGAATCGAAATACAATATTCCAAAATTGTTAAACACATAACATAAACTAAAAAGTTTATGGTTATAATCCATAATCAAAAAATGTTTTCTTTGAGGAACTATATACTCATTAATCCTTCATAATGGTTTGTAAAGTAAATGAGAATTATCCTAAACATATCCCCTGGGAGTATCATTACGAAGAGTGCAATAAGTCCTGTTATCCTACACCAATTCATGTTCGAGTCCATCTCAAAGCGATTTTTTCAGGTTATACCCCTAGGTACATTTGTGCCAGAGCTGCCTCTACCTGCTCGTATCTAGACATGGATGTATTTCTTAGAAAACTCACAAAATCACTATAGTACCAAAATTCTAGAAATTTCTTATATACTGATCCTCAAAGTATATCTCAGGGAAATGTGCTCTAATTAGAGTTTACTTTAATCTACATTCCTAGGTTTGTACTAAACTTCCTCAGATACCAACTGTAACTCCTAGAACCAAGTAACCCAGAGTCAGTGCATTATTACATAACATTGGCATGATCACACGATATCATGTATCGAAATTCTGATTAGTTTAGTAGCCTTTAAAATACTAGATACATTCAAAAGTTTTACAATACATTATAAAATTAAAAACTACAAAAACATTGTTTCCATAAACCACAATCGTATCCCCTCAGACCATACCTGAAGGTCAGTCATAAAATACTTCTTCACATCCGAGGAAAAATAAAACATTGAAAGGGGGAGATCAGATGCTTAGTAAGGATAACAATATAGCAGAAACTTTTATAAATATGCATAAACATTTAAAAAAATGTATAAGACTAAAACAAAAGCCTTTTAAACATGAAATTCAGCATAATATAGAAAATATAAAATCAAATAATGCCATTTACTTATTCACATGGGTATTCTACTAGTTGAATAATCACATGCAATATCAATAGACACATTAATAATGATGGAATGCATAATTCTGGACTTCATAACCACATAGTCAAGGCCTTGTTACAAGACTACAAATAAGATTTTTTCAAGGCCTTGGGCCAAGAAACTAGTTTGTCTCATGAGACCTACTGATGCATCGAAGAGCTATAGCGGGCTCCACCTGTCACTTACTGAGTCCAATGAATTCCTCATATGAAAAGGCTGAAACATAATCTAGACATTCATATTGAAACTAGCATACGAAATGTCAATAAGTTATCTATAAAACATGAGTGGTATATAAATAGCACATCCACATTCAAATATAAATCATTAAATACAATATGGAAGTTTTTTTTTACAATAAAATAACCTAAATCGATAATAATTAAGGATACTGAAATAGATGAAAATAATCATCAAAACTATTAGAGATAAATATCCCCCTTTTTCTCAAAAACATATAAAAGTATAACTATTTATCAAGAAGCTGTTTAAAATTGATTTTTGAATCAATGTGTTCCATACCAATTTGAAACTTTCAAAAGGAATTTTAATTTGAAAACAATAATTTCCATATAAATAAATCCTTAAAATCATTTTTAAAATATGGACATTAATGAGAAAGATTTAGAAGAATAAATCATTAAAACATATAAAAATGATATTTTAGTTAGAGTTATAACCAAATGAGAGACACTAGAATACAAATAATTTAGGTAATAAAAACATTATAATATCATGAGAATAATTTATTTCATGATATACTCTGTCAATGGACAATATATACACCATATAAAAGTGAATTGGTTCTTGACAACAAAGAAGTCTCAATGGAATGTAAGTTGAGATGAATTCCTTTATAAACATAGTATCCTTAGGTTAAGGATAAATCAATGACATAATTATGTCTGAAAATTATAAATACAATCAATATGATTGGATATTTTCTTTAAATCAATCATAGGACATTCACACATATTCTTGTAAAAAAACCAACGACTTGTATGTTTACCTCAATGAATAGAAATTGAGTTAAAATTTCTCTTTTCAAGTTTATATCGATGACTTGAGAATTTATCAATGGAGTGATTATGTGTTTAAAAAGTATATACACAAAAATAAGTGTTGAAATTACTAAATAAGTAAATAAATAGTGATTTCACACATAATATTGGAGTAATTTAATCAATGAAGTATGTGTAAAGCCCAATGAGTGGAAATTGAAATTTAAAATTCCCATACAGATTTAGTAACTTATGAAACATACACCACTTGAAAGAAGGATCATAAAATGAAGATGAAAATACCCATAAACTAATTTATATTACACTAGGAATACAATCATGGTCATTACATACAACACACAAATGTAAATAGTGGCCAATATAGCATGAATATCTCGGGAATAAGAAGTGAGATAAAAACTCATTACCACGTTGTAATCAATCGAGTCATATGAAAAAAAGTTAATAAACACAAAATGAATAAAATAATTCCATGAATATAAGTAGAATCATGTTAATATATATCAAATGGTAGTACACAATACACCACATGAAATAAATAAGTGATGAACAATGGAAATCTCGCAGAATTAAAAGTGAGATAAAAACCCCTTACCACGTTGTAATAAATTGAGTCGTATGATGGAATATTAGTAACCACCAAATGAATCATATAATAACATGAATATATGTAGAATCATGATAATATATATCAAATGGTAGTACACAATACACCACATTCAATAAATAAGTGGCGAACAATGGAAATCTCAAGGAATTAAAAGTGAGATAAAACCCCCTTACCATGTACTTTTCATTGGTCAAGGGTAGGTTAAACTCTTGGATAATGGTGAAATAATTGTTATTAAATTATCAAATAACCATATACATTAATATGATATCATATATGATCTTATAATATATCTTTGTTTATGCTATTTCAGTAGTATCATCATTTTGGGTGTTAACAGATTCGTTTTCCTTTATATGCTTTGTTACGTAGGTACTGTTTGTTCTGTATAGGATGTATAATATTAATATTCAGAATAATATTAAGTATTTGAAAATTTATTTTAATCATAAAATTTAAATTATTTTTAAATGGATACGATTAGGAATGAATCGCATCGCGTTCATGGAGATAGTAATCTGTACGTACGCACGAGCGAGAATATTATTCTTTTGATATTAAAATCTCATATATTGGATGGTATATAATATATAATGAATAATTATCAGTTTATATTTATTATTTACATAATTTATACTCATTATTACACCCATCTAAATGATGATGTTTTTTAATATCAAATTACACCACAATGTGGAGGCAGTAAGCCGTAAGTACGCACATATGGTGACATGTCATTCATATGATGGATAAAATAATGAATATGGTTTTACCATTTTTAAAATAACATAAAAGTATGTATAAGATATTAGATTTATTATTTTAGAATGGAATCAATAAAGAAAGAGGAAGTGGAAGAAGAAAATAACTTGAAAGAGTTGGTGAAATATTTACCTCTTCTTCGGGTTCTTCCTTTGGATTTGATCAATAGGGCTCCATATGTTGGATTTATGACTAATGTAAGGAATCTAGGATGAAGGGATGACAGTTTAAAAGATATTTGGGCAGGGTTGTTCTGAGCCAAATGGCTTTGAAGGTGTGAATTGGAGTGAAGGGGAAGTTCCCTTTTATAAGAGAGGTGATGGTCACCTTAGGAAAATATTGAAATATTATTTTATAATAAAATCATTTTCTATTTCTAATGGCTCCAAAATGATATATTTCAAGACTAATGCGGGGATGGGTCAAAAACCACTCAACCAGTAGGTTTTATATAGGTTTGGGTCACTATATTAACCTTATCTTTTAGATTTAACTCTTAGTGAGTTAGTTTGACATTTACCATGTCCCTTTGTATTTTTATATTATATGCATAATAAATATACTATAATCTTCCAAAAAAAACGTAAAGTGGTTCATTAATGACATATATAAAATTTTTTAAGATCTTTTCCTGAATCTTATATTTTTAGGAAAAGAGTATCAATTTATAATATAATTTTTTTTAAAACGCGTTTATGTCAATTTTGACACTATTTGCTATTTTGTTTTTGTTAAATTCATAAAAGAATTATTAATTTAAAAAAATTAATTTAATCAACCCAAAAATGTAATATTAAGCTAGAAAATTAGTTTAATTTATAAAAAGTCTCAAATTACTTTTATTTGGATATTTGTAATATCAATTATTTTAATATTTCATTAATGAGGTAATTAGTGCATTGTCATTGTTTGATAAATAAATTAAATTATTTAATGACTAAAAAATATGAATAAAATATAATTATGTAGGAAAACGTTTATCTTTATAATAAATATTTATAGTCTAATTTATCTCATGTGTAACCCAATATTAAAAATGGTTTAGTTATTAAACGTTGAAATTGACAATTTAAACTCTTATTTGAATTAAATAATAATAAATGTCCTAATCTAATCCATGTGGACCTAAAGGATGTTATTTCATTCCTCAGTCTGTTTTTGGTAGAATTACACTTATCCAATAGAATTAAAAAATGTGTTAGGGTAATAATAATTTCATTTTTAGCTTTAATTACCCTATTTACTTTTAACCATGGTAAATAAAATTCCAAAGTTACTATTCACCAAAAATGTTTTTCATCTCATTGAACTAAATTTTAATTACTGATATCAACCGTGTCTCTTAGATATTCGAAATGTAACTCACAGAAGTGGTGAAATTATTTTTTATGTAAATTTGCAAATTCTCCTAGAAGGTGGGTAAAAGACAGTAAAAAGTTCAAAAAACAATTTATATATATATAATTATTAAAAATAGAATCCAATGAATTAAATTAAACTTATATAGGTATTATGTATCTATTTTTAGCTAAAATTAATTTAAATAAAATAAATAATTATTTAAATAATAAGTTGGTTCTAAACAATAACTCAGTGTTTTTCACTATTCATCAAAAAATGAGAGTTTTCAGAAAAATACCAAAACTTCACCCTAAGATAATTTCCATATTCTGAAACAAAAAATGAATTCCATTTTGAATGATAAAATTTTTAAAATTTCAAGAAGTGGGTATTACTATTCATAAGGGCTAGTTTGATTGTTTGTGGTGTGTTTTAACACGAAGTTGCGTACAACACAAGCTACTATATTATTTAAAAGGAAACTTACCGTGGAATCTTGAAGTGTTACATGTATACTCATACCAATAAAAGATAACCATATATAGTTTTTCAATGATTTCACATCAATATAAGGTCCTTGAATTTGGTATTGACCCTAAAATGAACAATTTATTGTTTTTTTTAAATGTTTTCCTGATCATCTCAATAACATGATAACTCATATTGAATTGTCCTCAGTTCCTACAATTCATAGGTTAATCTATATTTATTCTCTAGTAATTTCATAGAAATAAGAGGTATTTATCTTGGTTTTGAACCTAAGACACATTGTATAAAGACTATCAATTTATTAAAAACTACCTATTTAGACAGTCTATGTATAACACATATCTGATTAACCATATATATAAAGTTAAACATCTTAAATATTTAAATGAAAATTTTCAATGATTTCAGAATTTATTGGAGTTTGTTTCATAAGGTTTTTCCCCATTACACACCTATTTTAGTGTTCCAAAAAATAATTTTGTGTTTGTATTCATAATGAGCATAAAATAACCCAGATTGATGCGTCATAAATTCCAAATATTTCATAGATCCATGAAAGGTTATTAAAATTTTATTTTACATCCATTGGTGGTCTTTTTCATTGTTTTAACCCTATATCGCATGTTTTGAAAGACAACAAAATCATCAAAAAAACAATTTAGGAAGTCAATTTGATTCCAATACATGTTTTATTAACATTATTTTTACTCGTATATTTTATTAATAAGTAAAAAAATATATTATATTATTTAAATTCAATCGATGGTAATTATTTACGGTTTTGACCATTACACACTCATTTTAGTAGTTACAAACTCTAAAAAATTCTTTTGATCGTCTCAATAAAATGAAAATTCATATTAAAATTCTTTTCATGTTATTTGATGAAAACTCTAGGTCATTTATTTATTTCGACACTATGTCTTGTGATTTTAAAAAAATACAAATCTTTAAAATCTTTTCATTCAGTCAGTTTGATCACGCTATATGTTTGATTTATGTTTCATCTACTCAAACATATCAAAAATAACATAAATAATTTTTTCATATGGTTGAAATTTAATTGAAGGTCTCTCTTTCTATGATTTTTACTATCACACACACATTATAGTGATTTAATTTAAAATGTGTTTTTGATCATCCCAAAAAACTATATTTATATGTAATATACTCCTATATTACAAAAATCATCATTTAATTTTTAATATATGATTAAAAAGAAATCTAAGTTTATTTTACAATTTTTTAATACCTATGACTTCTTTTTTAATTTTATTAAATCATTGAAAATTAATATTCTATCAGTCTGAGCACATCACATGTAAGATTATTATTTCATCTACTCATACCCATAAAAAATAATATAAATACATTTTTACAATGATTTTATGTCAATAAAATATCATTTTTTTAACATAACATGAATGTTTTATTGTTTCAAAATGGTAAAAATAAATTTTGAAGCACATCGAGAACAAATATACTCATATTAATGTATTTTAAATTACCACATTTAACATATTAATATATGGTTCTTCTCATATGATTTCATGGAAATTGGAAGACATATCATTGGTTTTGACTCCCAAATACAAATTTATAAATATGTCCAACTCTATATAATATGACTTATTTCCCTATAAATTTAATAAAATCCATTTTGAAATATAATTTTATCAAATTACGTGTATATAAGATATTAACCTTGTATTTATTCTATAATATGATGAATTTTGGTATTGAAATATGAAAATTCTAAAATATAAGTACCTAGAGTCGGAATAATTACTATAATTTGATATATCTCAATGAATAATTTCAAATGAATATATTAGATATTTTAAATGATCTATTATTTAAAAATAGATAGGATGAAGTTGTTTATAATTTCAGAAATATATAATTTACATTATGTAGATATATTTTAAATATATTTTGATATAAATAAATGTAAAAATTTGAAAACCTGAATATATTCATAACATTAAAATGAATGAGAAATAAATTGTAAAATATAACATTTTATGGAATTAAACTTAAAAATTATATATATATCATAAACTGAGTAATTTGAAATGGAATTAATTAAAATGAAATCACAAATTAAATATATAAAATATTGAAACTGATGATGTCTATGAGGATTTTTTAAAAAAAATAGAATTTTATGTTAATTCAAAAGTTCTTTTTGACAAATACATTGTTTTGGAAATCGAAAATTTGAAAATGTTTTAACTAATCTAGGAAATAAAAAGTTTATGTGTTTTAGAATTCATTATTGTTTTAGAAATCATAAATGCTTTGAAGAGATAAATACAATCTTATAAAATCTATCCATTGTATTCACCCTAGATATCGTATTCACTTCATATCATTATATGTTTATCCAATTCATTCTTTTACATACACTGTACATAGGGCGTACTTTTCATAGTAATATGCCTATCGTTATGGCTAAGATCGTCGTAAAGACTTCATGTATTGTATATATTTTTCACAGTATTATGCCTATCGTTATTTCAGGCTCATCTTACAGACTACATGTATTTTATATACTATTCACAGTACTAAGCCAATATTTATGGCTTGGCTCATCGTACAGACTCTATGTATCATATGTACTGTTCACATTACTGTGCTTATAATTATGGAAATACTCATCGTACACACTTTTACATCGTACACACAGTGCATCGTATCATCATTATTTAGTATTACTTTTATACTGAATTTCACCCACTCATATTCAAAACATATCTTTTATATTAAATATATGTTTTATCATACTCACTTTCATAATATTTTACTAATGAAAACGATTTCATTGAGTTAGTTATAAACTAAACAAAATGATGTTGTGATTTCTATTTCAAATGACTAATAGTTTGACAAGTTTCCATGTCCCTCTGAGATTTATGGATAAATGTGACCAATATAACTCTATATGACCATTGGAACGAAGGCTATAAATATTTTTTCATTTGAACATAAGAAAAGCTGGATTTTTTCAGATCTCATTGATGCTCTAGAGAGAGAAGGTGTTACTTCTCTCTTTACTTGTTTGAAATCTGTGAAAGCCCTACTTTTTTAAGTGTTGTGCGACCGATCATTATATCAAGGGATGCCGATGATAGGTTGACGGACAGACCTATCATTATATCGAGGTACTTAAATTCTTTTAAAGGATTAGGTTCTGATTACATTTAAATCGAGGGCTTTCAGGGATAGACAGACAGATGAACCAAATATTTGATATTGAGGGCTTAGTTTTTGTGTAAGATAGACCTTTATCCTAGGTGAAAGGATACCCGTCTCTTTGGGTCAAAATAATTGAAAAACATTTACAATCCATTGCATTAATATTATTAATATAAATAGAATATTTTCATTCATTATTTTATAATTCATTTTCATTGTAATTGTTTCGATTATAGTACATTCTATAGTATTGCATTGTGAGTCTATATGTTGTATGGTAGAATCACTTACATACATTTACTCTGATAGTCGTATTCACTTTTAATATCTTTGTTTCAATAAACCTGTGATATTATTAAATCCATCATACAGAGAGTCAGTCTGATTCTTCTTTCACATTGTGAAAAACAGAAAGGTGTGAATTGTATTATGTTTAAGAACAGTCAAACATATTCCTTCCTAAGGATTTTTAAAATAAATTTTTTAACATTTTAACAAATAAAATCCACCCCACTAGTATTTGAGCAATCTCAACATCTATTTCTATCTAACAATTGGTATCAGAGGAGGTTTCCACTGGTTTTTTAAGTCACTTTATTTCTCTCAATAATATAGTTATTTTAGTTATAAACTCTGCGTTTATAATTACATACTACACTAACGTGTGGAGTGGGAATAGTTTTTTATAAGATAGAAGGTATCAATATTGGCTCAATAGACAATCTTAATCCGACAATACCTTCTATTTTTTATGGAAATTATAATGAGTATTAGAGAGATATGGTGAAGACATTTGTTATTAATACTGGTGTGGACAATTTTTTTATGCTTACCGGTGACAACAAAATTCTTGATAAGGAACATAGAACCTTTACCAATTAGAAAAAAGTTGAATATCAACTCAACATTAAGGTACGCAATACATTTTTATATTCAATGACCAGGAATAAATATATATATTTAAATATCATCATGTGAAGAAACAAATTGTATCTGGATGAAGCTCTAAGTTACACACTTTGGTATGTCAAATGTTATAGAAACAAGTAGATCTATTCTTAGAGTTGAGTATCATGGATTTTTTCCCTTTGGATAACTTATTTTCAAAGTGAATCAAAGGATCATGAAAATTGAAAATAGCCTTCAATCGATGGGAGAAAAAATTTTGGATGATGAATTACATTTGGACAAGATCATTGAAATCATCCCAAATGAATGGATATCCAAAAGAACAAATATAGATAAGAACCAAAAAGTTACTCAAATTACTCTTGATGAACTTTTTGAGACTCTTATATAACATGAGACCAGAATGAAAATAGATTTCGATATGAAAAATAATAATAATGGAAATGGCGGTGTTTATTTTACTACTACTAAAGCCAAGACCCACATAAAGGGTTTCTTGATCTAAGTCTAAGAATGTTGATGTTGCATCCGAATCTAGTGAATGTTAATAGTATATAAATGAGTTAGTCAACCATTATTAAAGGATGGAAAATATTTTTAGGAAAAAATACATTCAATATTGATATAAAAATAAACAAAGAAAATAAAATGAATACTCGGATGTTACATGTGATGAATGAAAAAGTGCTGGTCATATAAGGCCAGATTTCCCCAAGATCACGAGGAATGAAAATAAAATAAACGATTCTGAGTAGAATAGAAATACATATTATAAGTAAAAATACAAGAATTGTTTTGAAAGATAATGAAATGTGGATTTATAGTGGTGGTCATTCCTCAAACGAATCATCATAATATGAATCTTCTGAATAGAAGAACATCAAACTTATAGCTAGACATCTAATTGAAAATCATTGTTTCATGGAAAAGGTATGCAGTGATGAATATATTACATATCTGTTTTTGAATGAAAATGATAATTATTATAAATAATCGGATGAGTAATATTCTTCTAAAGAATAGAATATTTTACCCTCATTCGAGGAAGTGTCTAGATTTTCAAAACTACTTGAAAATGAAAACTCTAAACTCATAAAAAACGTATGAGAAGGAAAATTTTAGAATATCCTCACTTAAAAAATATGTATCATATATCTCAATAGATCATGATTAGAAAAATATTGATTTAGAAAATATTTCTAAAAACCATATGAAATTAAAATCTGAAAAAGATACGATTTCTTTAGATTTTGAAAAACTAGTTTTAGAGAAGTATTTTTCAAAAACAAAACCCAATTCTAAAACCATTTCTTATGAAGATAAAAAAATTAGTCCTTAGAATAAAATCAAAAATATTATCTTCTAAGAAACTTCTGTCAAAATGTTCCTTGGGTAAAGATAAATTTGACAAAATGTATTCAAAATTACAACCTCTATCAAATAGTTATGGAATTGGTTATTCTTATTCAAAACCTGTTTTTAGAAATAACTATTGCATTCATAAAAGTGATCCACTTTTCACTAAATTTAAATGTGGTGGACACTGGGAAATAAATTGTTCCCTTAAAAAACACAATCTTTTGTGTTTCACAATGCTCATTTTGAAAAACAAATGTGGATTCCATAAATTCATTAATCTATCATTCCTTGATCCAAACAAGTTTGGGTTCCAAAAGTCTAGTAATTTAATTTTTACGAAAACAATGAATGTACCAACTACAAGAATATCTTGTATGTGGATAGTGGTTGTTTTAGACATATGAATGTTAATAATGATTTCCTTGAAAATATTATTGAGATGAAATGTGGAAGAGTAACCTTCAGAGATAATGCCCAAGTAAGGATCATTGGAATAGGTAAAATATTTCTTTTAGGAAAAGTTCTATTTTCAAACATCGTATTTTTTAATGGAATTATGCACAACCTTATCAGAAAAATTAAATTATGTGATGAAGGTTACCTTATGAATTTTAGAAATGATAAGTGTTTAGTACACAATTCCAAGGATGATTTTATTCATTCATACCATCATCATGAAAATGTTTTAACTTTCAACATAGAACAACTTATGAGTCTGTACATACCTTGCATAAGTGAAATAGAATACCATTCATGGATGTGGCATATAAGACTAGGAAATTTTAACCTTAGAAACATTTTAAACTCTCTAAGAAAGGACATGTTAAGGATTTAACATATCTTAAATTTTATTCTTCAAAAGTCTATGTTCCTTGTCCATATGGAAAACAATACAGGTCAAGCTTTTTATCTATTAGTGAAGTTTCATATTCTAATGCATTAAAGTAAGCGAATAAGGATCTTTTTTGTTCTACATAAATAATATTTATTGGAGGAAAATGTTATGTATTTTTCATAGTTGATGACTGCACTAGATATACACGGTTCTACTTTCTAGAGATGAAATATGTATCCTTTTCTTATTTTAAATATTTTAGAGCCTTAGTTAAAAATGAGAAAAAATTACCTTTGAAAACTATTCATACAGATCATGGTGGAGAATTTCAAAACTAGGATTTTGAATCATTTTTTTTATAAAATGTATTACACACAATTTCTCCACCCTAATAATTCCTCAACAAAATGGTGTTTTTGAAATGAGAAGTAGAATCTTCAAGAGATATTGAGAACCATGTTTAGTGAATACTGTATTTCAAAACATTTTTGGGTTTAAGCTATTAGTACTGCCTTTTATACTATAAGTCGAGTTTTAATAAGTACCTTTCTTAATAAAACCCCTTACGAATTGTGCACTAGCCAATAACCAAATGTTTCTTACTTCAGAGTTTTTTGATGTAAATTATTCATATTAAATACTAATGATATCTTGCATAACGTTTCAGCTAAATCAGATGAGGGAATATTTTTAGGTTATTCCTCAACTTCCAAGGCTTATAGAGTTTTTTACAAAAACTCTTTTACTGTTGAAGAAATAGTGCATGTTAAAATTGATGAAAAAGAACCGTTTATTTTTATATAATACAAACTACATCTTTGGATGTGTTTTCTCAAAATCATTATCAACCTCTATTTGAAGGTACATATGATAAGGAAAATACACATGAAAATATTTATAAGGTATTTACACCAGAATACTTTCTACCTTATATTGATGAACAAGTTTAAAAAAAAACAATATCAATTTCTTATTAGGAACCAACCCAATGATAATATCATTGGTGATGTTAATCAACACATAAGGACTAGAAATTCCATGAGAAATAAAATAGAACACCTTTATTTCCTATCCCAATAGGAACCTAAAACTCTACATGCTACTTTAGGTGATGAAGATTGGATTAAAGAAATGAAAGCTGAACTAAATGAATTTGAATGGAATAATGTCTGGACCTAGGTTTAAAGACCCAAAGAAACAACTATGATTTGTGTAAAATGGGTTTTCCGAAACAAATGTGATGAAAAAGGAGTCATTTTAATAAATAAATCATTATTTGTTGGTAAAGATTATAACTAATAAGAGGGAATTAATTATGAAGAAACATATGCTCCAGTAGCCAGACTTGAATCTATCTGTATTCTATTAGCCTTTAAAATATTTTTCAATTTTAAAAATTTTCAAAGGGATTTGAAATGTGACTTTCATAATGGTTTTGTACAAGAATATGTTTTTGTATAACATCCCCCATGTTTTGAAGATACAAACATCCCGGTCATGTTTTCAAACATACCAATAATTTATATGACATTAAATAAGCCCCTAAAGCTTGGTATGATAGACTTACATGATTTATTTTACGAAAAAATTAGAGTAATGGAACATTATATCCAAAACATTTTATAAAAAGTGATACAAAAATTATTTTTATTGTTCAAATATATTTTGATGACATTATATTTGGATCAACGCAACAATATCTTACTGATTTTCTTGGGGAATTACATGAAGTCTGAGTTTAAAATGAGTATGATCGGTTAGTTAAAATTATTTTTAGGTTTTAGAATATTTCAAAAACATGAAGGGACATTCATATATAAATATAATTATATTAAATATCTTTAAAAAGGATTTCATTGACAACACTAAAAGTATAACAACCCCAATCGGTACCTCAAACACACATGATTTGATGAAGATGGAAAACTAGTGGATCAAACATGTTTTAGAGGAAAGATAGGATATTTATTATACATGAAATATTGTCAATTAGACATGAAGTTTTTAGTATTATTATGTGAAAGATACCAAGCTAATCAAATGGGATCTCATTTAAATATAGTGAAAATAATTTTTCTCTATTTAAAGGGAACTATGTACTTAGAAATTTTCCATTCCTATGGGAATGATTTTGTTTGAAAAAGTTTTTTGGATGCTGATTTTGGTTGATGTAGAATACATAGGTTAAGATCATATAGACATGTAATTTCCTAGGAGAATCATTAGTTTCTTAGTCATACATGAAACAACACTCAATAGCATTTTTTACTACAAAAGCTGACTATGTAGCAGCTGGAAGATGTTGTTCTCAAGTGTTGTGAATGCAATACTTACTAAATGACTATGGAATATGTTTTACAAAAACATAATTTTTTTAAAATAGTAGTGTCATTTCAATTCTTAAAAACCCTTCACATCACTCACGTGCTAAGGACATATATATTAAGCATTAATTTCACAGAGATAACATATTAAAAGAAGATATCATTCTTGAATTTATCATAACACAAAATCAACTTACTAAAATTTCCAAAAAGGCTTTAGCCTCAAATAGATATGAATATATTATAAAAATTCTAGGAATGATTACAAAAAATTAATCTTTCATATCTACTTCTTATTCAAACATCCCCTACATCAAAACTCACTCCTTATCCTAGGAGGAGTACACTTACTCTTTGTTTTAAATATTCTTTTTTATCCATCATATTGTATCTTTTCTTTTTAGTTTAAAATTTTTTCTTTCTCTTTTAATATTTTCCTTTATATTTTATTTCATTATATTCAATATTTCCTTAAACAAATAGGTTTTTATTTTTACAGTTTTATATCTTCCAATATTAATTTATTTCAGTTTACTAATAGTAATGAATTTCATTCTTATACACATGAAAAAATGATAGAAATGACTTTCCTTTTTATCGGCATGAAAAATTGACAGTATTGAGTTTCATTCATATCAGCATGAAAAAATGATATTAATGAATTTCATTAATATTGGCATGACAAATTGATAGTACTGAATTTCATTAAATGTATGGTTTATTTTTTTACTTTGTATTAATTTCATAATCATACCAAAAAATTATTTGAAAAACCTGAAAGGTTTATTTATTTATTTGTTTGAACTAAAATTATTCTATGTTGTTTTTTCTTGTTTTACATTCATTTTATAAAAAAAATTAAACATGAGAAATTTGTTTTTTCTCAACCATCATATCTATATTCATCAAAACTCAACCCTTGATGACAAATAGTCTTCTAATCTTCACATATAAATAGAGGGATTCCCACTTATTTTCTCCTCCCCACATCAGTTATCATCAATCTCTCAAGCATATCACTCCTCTACTCAAAATTCCTTCATACGATCATCATCGGGTCAACTGTATGTCTCTATCATTTGTAAATACCCATGAAAAAGTGCCAATGAAGTCTCTTCCAAACTCAAATATTTTCAATGAAAGGTTAGTCACGAGATACTTTTTTTATTTTTATGACTCGAATATCTAAATGATAATCATGATCCAAGTACGGTAACATCCATGTGTAGAAAAACAAGATCGAGACCCCATATTTTTGTAAGAGGTGCAACAATTCTACAATACCGTCTCTTTTGATAAGGAATTAAAAGAAAATTTTTCTATATATGATAGAAAAAAATATATTTCAATTAGTTAAGAAACTAGGTTTTTTAATGACGTCACATAGGGAGATTCATTTTTCCCTTCTCATAAGTTTTCGTAATAAATATAATCTTTTAATAAAGAAATATATGAGATATCTCTGTTCATTATAAATGAAGAAAAGAGGAAGGTATCCCATGTTTCCCCAGACAATCAGCTCATATTTATTTGGACTCAAGGCTTTCTTATCCCTCTCAATGGAGATAGGGAAACCCTTAAGATTCTGATGTGTTTATTCATAACTATTTGGTTAATAAGTGGAATTTAAACCTTGTAAGAGACATTTTTGAAAAAATAAAAAATGTAAATTCCAGTGCAATTAAGTCCCAAATTTTAATGTATCCTACTATTCTTTCTAAGATTGTTTTAGAAAATCTTGTTGTTTGAAAAGTAAGTATGATATATAAACCCTCATCTTTGAAATATTAGTGGATATAAAAGGAAACAATAAAAAGGTCAAATTTGTTTTTGACAATGATTCTATGCTTTACGTAAATCCAGTTAACATATCGGCTTTAGGACAATCGGCTCAAGGACAATCAGCTACATAAAAATCAGATTGTATTATTGATGTCCCTCTAGTTCCTGTTCCTAAAAAGAAAATTATTCAAACCTGAAAAACCTCAAAAAAAAGAAAATTTCTAGAGGAGGTTGTGGTTAATTGGAGAAAAGACAAGGAATCAAGATAGAATGGTGATTCTCAATATGGATTGGATCCTGATGAAGTCCTTGCAGAATGATTGAGGACAAATAAAACTCTAAAAGAATCACAGAAGAAAAATAATATTCGGAAAAGTGTGTCCTAGTAATTTTAAATTCAAATAATTCTAATGGTTATAAAGTTGACAAGTGATCATATTGGTGAAGAGGTTGTACAAGAACAAATCAGTCAAACCTATCATCAATAAGACAAAACTATTAAATAATTTATTTCTCAATTGACTCCACATAAAGAATAATAAGTTCAATAAGAAGAAGATAAAAAGGATTTAAAATATCCCCTTACACAATTTCATCGAGGTTCAAATAAATCAAGACAAGAATCCTCAAAAAAATAGAGTGAAGGAATTCAATAAGAAATAGTACAAGATCATCTGATTGAATCTAATAAATCTCCTCAAAATGCCTCCAAACATCAATCTCAAATTTCACATGACGAAAGTACAATTGCGGTAAGTGATAATCCAAGAAAACTTGCAAACCAATTCAAAAAATGGGAAACAAAATAAATAGTTGCAGCTGAGTCGAGCTGATCCTATTCTCTTCCCAAGTACAATGATAATATAGATTCCGATCATATAGTGGCAACAAAAAAGGATGATTATATAGTCTATGTTTTGATAAGAGTTGAACAAGCCCTACCTTTAATTCCATGGATAGAAGAAAAATAGATTTCATCACTAAGAATCAATCCAAAAAGTTTGGATTATTTAGGAAATTGGGAATGAAAGCCATGTTAGTCGAAGTTGATCTAAACGTGTTGAGTGGTAGTTCCATTTCATATAATAATTCATGTGAAGAAGTGACTAAGTGGTCTTTTAAAACCTAAATCTCAGTTAATGAGCACAATAAACAAATTAAAGACTTAAGGATATTAGAAAATGAGTTATCCATTGCCTTTAATCAACTTGAAAAGGAAATTGTAGAACGATTGAAAAATATTCCATGTAGTTCCCATGTCGAAGCTGAAAAAATAAAAGTTTTGAATGAAAGGATTGATGTTTTCAAAAATGATCTTTTTTTGTTAAAGAATGAAAATACCTTTCTGGTAGAGGAAAACATGGTACTTCAAGAGAGAGTGGATATGCTTGAAGATGTATTTTCAACTCAAGAGAAAACAATTCAAAATAAAAATCAGTTGCTTCAATATCAAAGTGCCTGAATTGCTGAAGTAAAGAAGGAAATTAAAAAGATGAGATATTTTCTAACATAGTTGATCAAGAAAGACAACGAAAAATAGAAAAAATTATTTTTATGTATCTTTGTTTTCAATATATCTTTTATCTCATCATACTCAAAGGAAATGTTCACTTTCATATTGTTTTCTATTTTTTTTCTCTAACCTTTTCAAATACCGTATTACCATTTCTTTTTGTAAATCAAAAAGGGAAAGAATTATTTGTAAAAGTTAAATGGGGGGGAATGCTTTATAAAATAGGAGTATTATAACGAAAAGAAATAATTCGAATATAATACATGGGATATAAATACCTAATGGGGAGTTATTTAATAAACCAAATCTTTATTTCATGTATTTTTTCCTTATCTTGTTATTTTTGGGAAAAAGAGGAGAATATGGAAATTTTATAAGTACACACCATGTACTTTGATCCCGTGCGAGGCCGTGTGCTGGCCGTGTCCGAACCACACACACTGTGTGTAGGGGTGATGTGGAGGATTCTTAATGTAGTGTATGGAAAAGGACAATGCACGCCATGTACTCAAGAATTACACACTGTGTACTTTTCTTTTTATTTAATTAAACGGACTGCAGTCACGTCTAATCCCTATTTCCATTTTCTTCTTCGCCTAATTATGTCCAGAGCGTCTGAGGGGGTCGAATCATCTCCAATCCGTTGATCCGTCACCATTTATCCGAATCAAACTTCGTCGACTACAATAGAATCACAACAGTGAGTTCTTGGTTCTTCATTGGCCAAATTTCCTAATTCTTTCTCTTATGAGAGTTATCTATGGTTGAATTATTTAGACGTTTTTGCATATCTTCTCTGTTCTATGCTGATTCAAAGGCCGAGGTTCAAGTATATCGATCTCCTTGGATCGAGGTAGGTGGTTTGTTTCCCTACATTAAATGTATTTGAATTTTTCTGCAAAAAGTGTCAGATTCCCATGTATCCGGTATCACGGGTTAGTGATTTTGAACCTGTATTATTATATTCCTTAGATTACCTGTATTCTTGAGGTTATTAGATGATTAATATTTTCTTGTTAGCATGGTTGAGGATCACCACATTGGTGTTTCCCTTGTTTTGGTTATTTATAGCCATTTGGCTTAGGTTTCCTGTGAGGCATAATTTGTTTCATAGATTTCCAACCATGAGTTAATTGATTGCATGTATTTTCCAATGGTTTATATGCTTCTGATGCATTGTAGCTATTATCCAAGTAGTTGTTGAACTTACTTAGGGATGCTAAGAGTCGATTAAACACGACTAGACTGCTCGGGGCTATGTGAACCTAGTGCGGTAGAATAAAAAGGTAATTGATGATTAAGGGCTTCTCTATAGAGTCTGTTATAAATTAGTATCATTCGTAGGACCTATAGGAATTGGAATTTGTGCTTCCATAGAGTTTCCTAAGTTACGTATCGAGACTATAGGGGGAATTAGATGTAAGTGCTTCCTTCGAGAGTCTATACCAATCATTGCATGACCATAGGGGAATTGGAAATGATTGCTTCCCAGAGTGTCTGTGCCTTTGTATGATTAATTGACTATAGGGGTCTACCAGTATGAGCTACCCAGAGAGTTAGTGTAAATATTGTTTGGTTGGTTGTGACGACTCCACCGACCCTAAGAACATGCATGTGTTTTGTACTGGTTGTCATTTAGGTAGTCTGCTGAGATACATGTTGTGTCACTTTCTATGCTTTGGGAATATAGAGTTGTTGCTAGATTCCTTTTGTGATAATTCAATGACGAAATTAAATTACTAAATAAATGTGAATGGAGATTTTTAGTATTGTTTACTTTGTGTACTCTTGTTTCTCTGTTTCATTTATTTCAATTACTTTTGTACATTGCTCACTGATAGTAGGGCACAGATCTTGTTGTGATTTCTTACTAGGATTAGTTTCTCACCCATTTTGGGTCCTACTTTTCAGCCCAAAAAGGTTATATGGTTGCAGGTGTTGATAGGGATTGTGGCCCTTCTTCTTCAGCTACTTGATTTCTGGTTGGAGATGGAGAGAATAGGACCGAGCCTAGGCTTGCGATGCTGATGGAGTTTCTGTTAACATTTAGTACATTGTTCTCAGTTGTATTTTTTCACGTTGTTGTGTTTGCTTCTTTCCTTAGATACTTTTACCTTCTGTATCATTTTCATCATTTTTATATTATAATTTGTTTCTGCTGTTCAGTTTCAGTTATTATATGCTATTTACTACTTCCACTATTGATTGTTATTTCCATTTATTAGTTTAACTTTAAAAAAAGAGGGCATAGTCTCCCCAATTACTCACTGTAACACCCCAAGCTTTCACGATACGTTTCCCTTTGAATAATGCAATGGCGTGCATTGTACGCAACATCGAGATTCTAACACACCACAACCAATCAAACTAGAAGTTATGAACAGTAATACCTACTTTTTGAAATTTTATAAATTTTATCTTTCGAAATGGGCTTAATTTTTGGATTCGTATTATCGAAATTAGCTTAGGGTGAAATTTTGGTACATTTCGGATAACTTTCAAATTTTAATGAATAGTGAAAATTACTAAATTTTATTTAAAAGGAACTTTTTTAATCAAAATAATTAATAGTGATAAATTATTAATTTGAGTGGTTTTAAAGTATGTTTAGAATATATTTATACCATTTAATACAATGTTGGTCATTGGATGTAATTTCACATTTAAACCAGACATAAACAAGTGCCAATCTTTGGATAGTTATTATCTCTTAAAAACACGCTATTTGATTTGACGACGGAAATTAATTTTTAATTTAATTAATGAAATTGATATGTTTTGAATTTGTTAAAATAGAAATCATTTTTGAATTCAGAATATTAAATATAGCTTAGGCCAAATTTTTGGTATTTTTCTGGAAACTTTCAATTTTTGATGAATAGTGAAACCACTAAGTGGTAGTTAAAAAACTGAATTTTTCATAAAACATAATTTTACCGCTTCTATGAGTGGAATTTTGAAAATCCTAGAGACACGGTTAATATAAAGGAGTAAAATTTGGTTCAATGAGATGAAAATAATTTTTGGTGAATAGTAACTTTTTACTTTTATTTACCACGATTAAAAGTAAATAGGGTAATTAAGGGTAAAAATGATATTAATATTACCCTAACACATGTCCTAATTCTATTGTATAACCTTAATTCAACCAAAAACAACCTTAGGAATAAAATATTATCATTTAGGTCCACATGGATTAGATTAGGACATTTATTATTATTTAATTCAAAGAAGAGTTAAAAGAGTTAAAGTCAATGTCTATTTACTACAACATTTTTAATATTGGGTTACATATAAGATAAATTCGATTATAAATATTAATTATAAAGCTAAAAATATTTCCTACATAATTATATTTTATTTATAATTTTTAGACATTAAATAATTTAATTTATTTATGACAAAATGATGATGCAGTGATTACCATAATAGTAAACAATTAAAATAATTGATATTATAAATACCCAAATAAATATAATATGAGACGTTTTATGAATTACACTAATTTTATAGGATAATATGACATGTTAGGATTCAATTATTTAACTTTTTTTGATGTAATAATTCTGTTATGATTTTTACAAAATTCAGTTATTGAATAGTGTCAAAATTGACATAAAAGAGTTTTTAAAACAAATATTATATTATTAATTTATATTAAATTCCTCAAAATATAAGGTTCATCCAAGAAAATTATATCACGATAGGTGTATCATTAATGGACCACTTGGGGGGAGCATGGATGTATATTGTATGTTTATTAACAATATAATATAAAAATACAAATAAACATTGTAAAAGTGAAACTAATTAACTAAGAGTTAACACTTAATGATAAAGTTAATATTGTAACCCAAACCTGTCTAAATCCTATTGGTTGAGTGGTTTTCGACCTATCCCCTCCTTAACTTTTAAATAATTCAATTTGGAGCCATTATAAACAAAATATAAATTTATTATAAAATAATATTTTTAGCTTTTCTAAAGGATCCCCTCACCCCTCTTATAAAAGGGCACTCCCCCTTCTCACTAAATCACACATTCAAAGCCTTTTGGTTCGGCCAAACCCTGAAAAAATACTCTCTCAACTTCACTCACTACAACCTAGAGTCATTATTTGGATCAGGAAGCCAACCTAAGGAGCTCTTTTGATCAAATCAAAAGGAAGAACTCGAAGAAGAGATAATGTTTTCACCACCCTCTTTCAATTCCTTTCTTCTTTAACTTCTTATTTCTTTGTTATATATATTCTAAAATAATAACTCCAGAATCTTCTATATATTTTTATATGTTATTATAAATATTGCACAACTATATTCAGTATTCTATCCATCCTTTGAATGGCATGTCACCATACGTGCGTGCGTACGGCTTACCGTCTCCACGTCGTGGTGTAATTGTCAATCAATAAATTATTATTTGGATGGGTATAATAATGATGTTTAATTCATGTAAATAATAAATATAATATGATAATTATTCTTTCTATATGATATACCAACCAATTATATATTATTTTAACCTCAAAAGAATGATATTGTCGCTTGTGCGTATGTACGGACTACCATCTCCACGAACGCGATGAGATTCATTCTCCATCGTATCCATTCAAGTATAATTCTCATTTTATGATTAAAAATAATGTTTAAGGACTTTATATAATTCTGGATATGAATAAGATACAACCTATCCATAACAATCACAGCTTACTTAACAAAGAATATAAAGGAAACCGAGTAAGTTAACACCCGAAATGATGATAATACTAAGATATTATTAACAAATCAATGTTAAAAGATAATATATGATATCATATTATTTAAAATTATTCTTGTATAATTAAATAACAATTATTTCACCATTATACAGGAGGTTAACCTACCGTCGACCAAAGAAAAATTACAAAGTAAGGGGTTTCTTATCTCACTTTTAATTTCGTGAGATTTCCATTGTTCACCACTTATTTATTGCATGTGGTGTGTATACTGCCCATGATTGTATTCATTGTGTAATATAATATAATTTATGTATATTTAAATCATCATTTTATTATCCTTCTTTCATGGTTTCATGTTTCATAAGTTACCAAATTGATAAGGGAATTTGAAATTTCAATTTCCACTCATTCGGCTTTACGCATACTTCATTGATTATTTTAATCCAAGACTATGTGTGGAATCACTATTCATTTTATTATGTCATATTTTCACTCCCCTTTCTGTGGATATACTTTTTATACAAATAATAACTCCATTTATAAATTCTCAAGTCATCGGTATGAACTTGATAAGAGTAATTTTTACTCAATCTCGATTTGTTGAGATAAACATCCAATTCATTGGTGTTGTTTTTACAAGAATATGTGTGAATGTCCTTTTATTTTTTTTCACTGAATATCCAATAATATTTAGTGTATTTATATTTTTCACACATAATTATGTCTTTGATTTATCCTTAACCTAAGGTTACAACCTTTATGAGAGATTTCATCTCAATTTACATTCCATTGAGACTTCTTTGTTGTTATACACCAAATCACTTTTATGTGGTGTGTATAATGTACTTTGACATACTATATCATGAATCCCATTATTCTCATGATATTAAAATGTTTTTATTACCTCAATTATTTGTATTCAAGTTTCTCGCTTTTGGTTAGAAACTCTAACTAAAATACAATTTTTAAATGTTTTAAAGCCTTATTCTTCTAAATCATGCTCATTAATGTCCATGTTTTAAAAATGGTTTTAATGATTTATTTATATGGAAAATAAAGTTTTAAAATTAAAACTACTTTTAAAAGTTTCAAAGTGGTATAGGACACTTTGATTCTAAAATCTATTTTAAATGTATTCTTGAAAAATAGTGTGACTTTTAAATGATTTCAAGAAAAAGGGGGATATTTCACTCTAATTGTTTTGATGATTATTTTCATCTATGTCAATATCCTCCATAATTCTCAATTGAGGTTAATATGATACAATACAATCTTCCATACTGTATCGAATGCGTTATGTTTGAATATGGATGTGCTATTTTATACCATTCATGGTTTGTGGATAAAGTATTGACATTTTGTATGCTAGTTTTAATACGAATGTTTATGTTATTTTTAAACCTTTTCATATGGGAATGCATTGAACTTAATATTTGACAGGTGGAGCCCAGTATAGATCCTCGATGCATCGGTAGGTCTCATGAGACAAACTAGTGTCTTGGCACGAGGCCTTGATAAAATCAAACTTGTAGTCTTGGCACGAGGCCTTGGATATGTGGTTATGATAGTCTGGCATTATGCATTCTATCATTATGAAAGTGGTTATTGATATTGCATGTGATTATTCGATTAGTAGAATATCCATGTGAATAAGTAAATGGCATTATTTAATTTTATTTTTTCCATACTATGTTGAAGTTCATGTTTTAAAAGGAGTTTGTTTTAGTTATACATTGCCTTAAATGTTTATTCTTATTTATGAAAGATTCTGATATATTGTTATCCTTAATGGGCATTTGAGATCACCCCTTTTCTATGTTTTATTTTTCCCAGGATGTGAAGAAGTAAATTATGAATGACCTGCAGGGATATTATGAGGGGATAATAGTGTGGACTATGGATAGAATATGTTGTTGTAGTAGTTTTTCACTTTATGATGTAATGTAACCTTCATGAATGTATCTAGTGTTTCCAAGGCTAATAAACCAATAGTTCTTTCGAGATTTGATCTTTCTTTTAATCATGCCTATGTTATGTAATAATTCATCAACTCTGGGTAACTAGGGTCGGGGCGTTACACTCAACAAATCCCTCGCTACTAGTCGGAAGCCTCTGGCATTTGGGGAACCGCGCTTGAAGTCATATGGCGAACCTGGTACGGGGCACCGGTTGAGTGGATATGGATTCGGGTCGTTACAAAGTGGTATCAGAGGAGTTCTTTCTTTTTTTATTGACTTAATATTTAGCAACATTAGACAAGGATAGTACGTAATAGGTAAATTTTAAATAGTTGTGCCCGATAGTTTTAGAAACCACGTATAGGGAAAAATCTAGATTACCTCGAATGTTGCAATTTTCGAGTTTTGAATATATACAGTTTAATTGATTTCACAGTTAGGTGGTGAACTTGTTTTGTTCTATTATTGTTTATGTGATTGTGGTTATTTTTTGTTACATCCTGATGAGATGAGGGTATGCCATCTCATGCATCATATAGGCACTTGTTAGAAAAATCACATGTCCTGAATTTTTTCATGCCATCTATGCTGCATTAGAATTTGCATACTGTTATGATAGAATTATGATAGACGATGCATGTTGTTGTGATAGCTGTTGTGATAAAATACATGACATGTTGATATGGTATCATTTGTTTAGAGATTATTTATCATGGATGCCAAACTTTGGTCTTAGAGGTGTTATGGGACCTCGAGGATCGGAATTTGGGGGGTCGTGAGTTTGTAATGCTATTTACTTGTTATATGCATTGTTATGATTCCAATATTTGATTCGTGGGGAGTATGGACCCCCACAGATTGGAATTTGGCACCTTAATGGTGTTTTTCTGTGTTTTCTGGGATTCAGTGCAGTTATGAAGCTACTTTCCAAAAAAAACCAGAATACACGGCGTGTACATCATGAATACATGCAGTGTAGTTTTTATCCATGTCACAGACTGTGTGGACAGGGACACGGGGTTGTGAAAGTCCTTGTAGGAACATGCCATGTAATAGTTTACATGCTGTGTAGTATGACTCGGGAATCCGGTCATGTCACGAACAACACGGGCTGGGGGTTTCCTTCAAGTACATGTCGTGTCCGTCTGGAATACGCCGTGTAGGGTCGGCCTTGTGTCATGCTGTGTCTCTAACCACACGGTCTAAGTAAGGCATGTCTAGTACATGCCATGTCTCCTTTGAAAACACCGTGTAGTTATGTTATATGGGAGCTGTGTGACCACGCCATGTAGCTGAATACATGGGTTGGGAAAATCCATAGGGAAACATGCTGTGTACCATGTTGACACGATGTGTATTAGTGGTTTGTGTACAAGTCTATGAGACCAACGACAAAGATTGGGGAAAATCTTAAGGACACGCCGTGTAGTTTCTTTCTGGGACAGAATGTGTTTCTAGCCTTGTACGAGTGATTGGGCAAGGAGAAAAATGGTTAGTACACGCTGTGTAGTTTGAGAACACGCCATGTAGCCGGGTGGTTTACATGGACATGTATGGCCAAGGTACATGCCCAGGGTAAAATTTCCTAAAAACACGCCGTGTAGTGGTACTAACACGCCGTGTAGTCATTTTTTTCTAGAATTTTAATGTTTTTCCCTCCTGTTCCATTTTACTCTCTTATTTTTCAATTTTGTTCATCGTTAATGAAGGTGTGATTTTGACCTTTCAAAGCTATGGCACCAAGACGTCCTCTCGTTGCACGTTAGGAACCAAGTAGTTACCATACGCCTGATACGGTAGACGAGGGACTACCAGTAGTCCCACCTATAATTCCAGACATGGCACCTGTAGTGATTCTAGAAACTAGTACCGATGCTCAGTTAAGAGAGTGTTTCATGAGATTCATGCAGACCTTCTAGGGATCTCAGCATCCTTCCCCGTCTATGGAAAAGCTAACGTAGGGTTTCAGCAGCAGCATCCTCCCACGTTCACAGGGGATGGAGGACTGCAGGGTACAGAGTCATGGCTAGAAGCCATGCTATCCATCTTCGAGCAGCTGGAGATGCCTCCAGAGAGGATAGTGAAGGTCACGACTTATATGCTGCGAGATTCCTCCAATAGATGGTGGGACGTGGTGTCGCATGCACGATGCTAACAGGTTAGGGATTCAGATGAGTTCTAGTGTAAATTTTATGACTACTTCTACCCAGCAACGCTGAGGGCTGACAGAGCCAGAGTGTTCATGAACCTGCAATAGGGTTCTCTCACAGTTATGGAGTATTCCTCTCACTTCACAGAGTTACAGTATTTCACTCCCGTTCTGGGGAATGATGAGCTGTTTTTAGTGAGGAAGTTTGAGGAAGGCCTCAGACCGGACATCAGATCGCAGTTGAATGTCTTCCAGTTGACTTTTATTACTATGACAGTCAACATGGCACTTATCATGGATAAAATCCAGAGGGATACTGGATCTGTGGACCTGGGTGGTTCAGCTTCCAGGGATGAATCTTTTTAGGTTGACCAAATGAAGCACCACCGAGAGTCTACACGAGGTGACTCGAGGAAGGGAGGCATTCCTTCTGGTAGACGAGATCTTCAATCTAGGAACCAAGTGGTGTGCTATCAATGTGGGAAAAATGGGAATAAGAAGCCACAGTTCATGGTAGACCCAGTGGAGTGTCGATCATGCGGCAAGATGGGTCATCTGTAGCGTTTATGGAAGGATCTTCTTCCAGCAGCCAGTGAAGAAGGATCAATTTTGACTCCGCGTACAGGATCATGATTACCAGTTCCGTAGCAGACTGGGGGATGGAGTTATTCAGGTCATTTAGCCTAGGGTAGAGGTTGTGGATGAGGTGGCCAGGCTAAGGGAGGGTCAACTCAGGGATCTCATGCTGCTACATAGGGTCGCGGTGCAGGCGAGACTTTTGTGGTAGAGCAGATTTATCAGAAGCAGTATCCCAAACCTTCCACAGTTCGAGGTACAATTTTAGTAGCCTCATTTTTATCCTCAGCACTTTTCGATATAAGAGATTCTCAAAGATTTATTTCTGTGCATACTGTGGAAGGCCTTAGACTTACTGTTTATACTTCTGAGGATATGATGACGCTTGGCACTCCCTTGGGAATTAGAACTACTAGCGTGCGTCAGTGCTTAGACTTCCCCCTTGTGGTTGGTGGGTGTCTTTTTTAGTGGAGTCTCTATGTTTTGGAAATGACAGGCTATGATGTCATTCTCAGGATGGACTGGTTAGTTCCCTTCCAGGCCTTTGTCGATTGGTATCACCGGAGGGTGAGTTTTGTATCACCGGAGGGTGGATCTTTTCTTTATAAGGGCCAATGGAATGTCCAGGTGAGCAGAGATAGACCAGAGCATCATGGGATGGGCGGTGTTACAGCCCATATTTCTAGATTATATCTAGATAACCATGGGACTTCTCAGATATATTTTCCTCCAGTGGTTAATCACTTTCCAGATGTCTTTCCTGAAGACTTTTCAGGTTTTCCACCGGAGCGATATGTAGACTTTTCTATCGATCTTGTGCCAGGAGAAACACCGATGTCCATTCCTCCTTATAGAAGGGATACACATTAGATGCAGGAGATCAAGAATCATTTGGAGGAGTTGCAGGCAAGGGGTTTCATCCGACCCAGTACTTCTTCATGGGGTTCATCTGTCCTATTTGAGAAGAAGGAAGACGACACCCTTAGGCTCTGTGTGGATTATCGGAAGTTGAACCAGTTGAATGTTAAGAACCGATATTCCTTGCCATAGATAGATGATCTATTTGATCCGCTTCAAGGAGCCAGAGTGTTCTCAAAGATCGACTTGAGATCTGGATACCATCAGTTACGTGTCAGACCATCTGATATACCTCTTAGATCCTTCCAGAGCAGGAATGGTCTGTATGAGTATTTGGTTATGCCGTTTGGTATCACGAACACGCCAACAGTTTTCATGGTGCTGATGAACAGAGTTTTCCATCCTTACTTGGATTCTTTCGTGGTGGTTTTCGTGGATGAAAACTTAGTGTACTCTCACACTCGACACGACCATGCTACCCATCTTGGGATCGTTTTGAGTACACTTAGGGAGCATCAGTTATATTCTATGCTCTCAAAGTGCCACTTTTAGATGGACAGGATTCACTTCGTGGGACATGTCATCTCAGATACAGGAGTATCAATAGACCCAGAGAAGGTGAGAGCAGTAGTCACCTGGGTGAAGCTGAAGAATGTCTTTGATGTACGATGTTTCTTAGGGATGACTGGTTACTACAGGTGGTTTATACATGACTTCTCATGCTTAGTTGCATCACTGATGAGATTGACGAAGAAGGGGGTGAAGTATGTTTGGTTAGAATCCAACGATTCAGCATTTCGAGAGCTGAAGGGGAGATTGTCTTCAGCAACGATTCTAGTTTTTTCGGAGCTGGAAAAGAGTAATATAATTTTTTGGGATGCATCGGGAATCGGGCTTGGAGTAGTACTTATGCAGGAGGATCATGTTGTTGCATATAGATATCAGTAGTTGAGGCCACAAGAGAGGAAATATCCTACGCATGACTTGGAGTTGGATGTAGTTGTTCATGGATTGCATTGTTGGAGACATTTTCTTCTGGGAGAAAATTTTGTGGTATATACTGACCACAAGATCCTCAAGTATATCTTCACACAGCGTGACTTGAATTTGAGATAGTGGAGGTGGGATGAGTACCTACAGTATTTCGATCTTGAGCTTTCTTATACGCCTATGGAAGGAAACGCTATAGCAGACACACTGAGCATGAGGAAACAGATACAGGTAGTTCAAGAGGCCAGTAGCGAGTGGTAGCTTATGGATCTGTTCTCTGAAATTCATTTGGAGGTGTATGAAAAAGGCCTCTTGACATGCTTTCCCGTAGTGCAAGAAATCATCCTTGCCTATCTCATGTATTCTAACCCGAGAAGGTTGAGTTGGAGTAGGATGCATCGTTCGAGGAGCATCCTATCAGGATCGTTGATCATAGTGCAATGGTACTCTATGACCGATCTGTTCCTCTGGTATGGGTGCTATGGCAGCACGAATGTGTGTGGGATGAGACTTGGGAGAGGGAGGCCGATATGAAATCACAATGGCCATATTTGTTTGAGGTTTCTTCTTCTCCACCGTTTTAAAGAAATTTGGGGACAAATTTCTTTAAGGGGGGAAGTTTGTAAGAAACCGGATCTTTGTTTCAGGTATGTTTTTCCTTTTCTTGTCATTTGTGGGAAAAATAGGAGAATCTGGAAATTTTCTAAGTACACACTGTGCACTTTGATCCCGCGTGAGGCCGTGTGCTGGCCGTATCTGGGCCACACACATGGCGTGTCTGGGTGATGTGGAGGCCGCTTAATGTGGTGTATGGAAAAGTCGAGTACTTGCCGTGTACTCAAGAAGTACATGTCATATAATTTTCTTTTTATTTCATTAAATGGACCGGGGTCACGTCTAATCCCTATTTTTTTCTTCTTCTTCACCTAATTACGTCTAGAGGATTTGAGGAGGCCAAATCTTCCTTGTGTATCTAATCTGTCACGAGTTATCTGAATCAAACATCGTCAGTTGCAATATAATCGCAATGGTGAGTTCTTGGTTCTTTCTGGGCCATGTTTCTTGATTCTTTCTCTTATGAGATTTAACTAAGGTTGAACACTTTAGATGTTTTTATAGATCTTCTCTGTTATAAGCTGATTCATTGGCCAAGGTTCATGTATATTCATCTCCTAGGATTGAGGTAGGTGTTTTGTTTCCCTATGTTTAATGTATTTTAGTTTTTGTGCAAAAAGTGTCGGATTCCCATGTATCGGGTATCTCTGTTTAGGGTTTTGAACCTATATTATTATCTGCCTTGGATTTCTTGTATGCTTGAGGTTATTAGATGATTAATTCATGGTTGTTATTATGGTTGAGTATCCCCCCATGGTTATTTACCTTGATTTGGATATTTACCACCATTTGGCTTAGGTTGCCTGTGTGGCATACCTTGTTGCATTGATTTCCTGCCTTGAGTTAATTGATTGCATGTATTTGCCTAGTGTTTATATGCTTCTGATGCATTATAGCTATTAGCCAAGTAGATGTTGAACTTAATTAGCGATGCTTACATTTGATTACACACGACTAGACTGCTCAGGGTTGTGTGAACCTGATGCGGTAGACTAAAGATGGAATTGATGATTAAGGGATTCCCTAGAGTGTCTGTTATAAATTGATATCATTCGCAGGACCTATATGAATTGGACTTTGTGCTTCCTCATAGTGTCCTTTGTTACCTATCGAGACTATAGGGGGAATTAGACATAAGTGCTTCCTTCGAGAGTCTATACCTATCGTTGCAAGACCACAAGGGAATTGATGGTGAGTGCTTCCCATAGTGTTTTGCCTTTGTATGATTACTTGACTATAGGGGTCTTCCAGTATGAGCCACCCAGAGAGTAATTGTGAATATTTTTTGGTTGGTTGTGATGATTCCACAAAGCCAAAGAACGAGCTTGTGTTTTGTAATGCTTGTAGTTTAGGTAGTCTGTTGAGATACCGGTTGTGTCACACACTATTATTTGGGAATATACAGATGTTGCTAAATTACTTGGGTGATAATTATATGACGAAATTAAATTACTAAATAAATTTGAATGGATATTTGTAGGATTGTTTACTTAGTGTACTCTGGTTTCTCTGCTGCATTTATTTCATTTACTTTGGTACATTTCTCACTGACAGTAGGGCACAGATCATGTGGTGATTGCCTACTGGATTATTCTCACACCCTGTTTGGGTCCTTCTTTTCAGCCCAAACAGGTTATATGGTTGCAGGTGTGGATAGGGATTGTGGCCCTTCGACTTCAGGTACATGATTGATGGTTGGATCTGGAGAGCATAGGACCAAGCCTAGTCTTGTGATGCTGCTGGAGTTGTTGTTTGCTTTTAGTACTTTGTTCTCAGTTTTATTTCAGCAGGTTGTTGTGTTTTCTACTTTCATTAGATACTTGTACCTGCTGCATCATTTTCATCATTTTTATATTATACTTTGTTTCTGTCGTTTAGTTTCAGTTATTTTATGATGTTTACTACTTCTGCTATTGACTGTTATTTCCTTTTCTTAGTGTACCTTACCAAAAGAGGACATAGTTTCCCCCAATGACTCGCTAAGGCCCTCGCTGCTAGTCGGCAGCCTCTGGCATTTGGGGAAATGCGATTGAGGTCATGTAGCGAACTGGGTACGGGGATCCAGTTCAGTGGCTCCAGATTCGGGTCATTAGAAGTTATTTTTATTCCCATATTTAGATGAGTATAAATCTTAGGGGGAGATAAGTATTTATTTTCTGATTTACATTATGGTTAGTTCTTTCCAAAAAGGGGGAGATTTTTATGTCAAAAGTTCTTTTCAGCTTATACATTCTTTTGGAAATCACAAATGTGTAAATGTTCTAACTAATCTTTGAAATCAAATGGTTAATTGTTTTAGAAATCACTATTATTTTAGAAAACCTAAATGTTTTATATAGATACATAAAATCTTATACAATCTGGCCATCGTATTCACTCGGGCTATCGTATTCACTACATATCATTCTATGTTTATCTTATTCATTCTTTTACATACTTTATATATAGGAAATACTATTAACAGTACCATGACTATCGTTATGGCTAAGCTCATCATACAAACATCATGTATAGTATATATTGTTAATAGTACTATGCCTATCGTTATGGCTAGGCTCATTGTACATACAACATGTATTATATATATTGTTCACAGTACTATGCCTATATTTTTGGCTAATCTCATCGTACAGACTCTGTGTATCATATGTACTTGTCACTTTATTGTGCTTATCATTATGTCCATGCTTATCGTAAACAGGTTTACATAATACTCATAGTGCATCGTATCATTATTCTTAAGTATTACTTTTATAATGAATCATATTCACTCATATACATAACATATCTTTTACATAAAATGTATGTTTTATCATACTCACTTTCATAATATTTTACTAATGAAAACGATGTTGTTGAGTTAGTTATACTCTAAACAAAATGAGGTCATGCATTCTATTTTAAATGACTGATAGGTTGACAAGTTTACAAGTCCCTTTGAGATTTATGGAGAAATGTGACCACTAGAAATTAAGATGACCATTGTACTGAAGGCTATAAAAAGGAGGTCATTTGAACAAAACCAAAGACGAATTTTTTTAGATTACTTTGATCCTCTAGAGAGAGAATGTGTAACTTATCTCTTTCCTTTTGCGAATGCCATGAAATTCCTGATTTATATAGGTTTTGTGTGATCAATCATCATATCAAGGGATTCTGAGGATAGACAGACAGATAGACCGATCATCGTATTGAGTTCTTTAAATTCATTGAAAGATAGAGGTTCTGGTTTCCTTAAAATGGAGGGATGCTACGGATATGCAGACGAAAAAATCGATTCTTTGAAATTGAGGGCTTACTTGTTGTGTATGACAGACCCTTATCTTAGGTGAAAGGATACCCTTCACATTATTTCAATTGAATTGTTAAACTTATACATTCCACTTTATTAGTATTTGTAACAGAAATGGAATATTTTCATTCATAATTTTTATTACAATTCATTTTCATTGTACTTTTTTCTATTGGAATTCATTCTATTATATTACATTTTGAATCTATATGTTGTATGATAGATTAACATAAATTAATTTACTATGATAATCGTATTAACTTTTAATACATTTGTCTCAACAAACATGTGATATTATTAAACCAATCGGATAGAGAATTAGTCCGATTTTTCTTTTACATTTTGAAAAACATAAAGGTTTGAATTGTATTAAGTTTAATAACTCTAAAAAATAGTCATTACTAAGGATTTTAATAAGAAATTTTGTATCCTTTTAACAAATACAATCCACCCCCACTTGTATTTGATCCATCTCAAAATATATTTCGATCCAATAAGTTAAAATTAAGAAATTATCCAACTAATCTCCATTTCTGAACTCCCACTACTCAACGATCTTCCAAGTCACACCGCTAAAACTATAACATTCATATTGGCATTGCATGTAGACTAAAAATCATATATCAATTTAATTAAATGATAAAAATTATTATTATTTTCTTTAACGATAAAATTAAATGTACTAATTTTAATCATTCAAAAAAATATATGCTCTCAAAAATATGATAATTACTATATAGATTACCATAAAAATTTGTGATGGAATTGGAAACATAATATATAGGCATCCATTGTTTCAATTTATTTCCCTTATATATATCATGGAATTTAATGTATCATTTAAATAAGAACCACCTATAATTGTTCCACCGATAATGAATATATTTAGTGAAAGATAATTCATTATTCCATTCCCTAACATTTAAAAAAATATTAATCAAATAAATAGAATGTAGATGATTAAAAATATATAGTATAATTTTCAAATAAAATATATATTACTTGAAACATTTTTTAAAATTTTATTTTAAAATCGTTTATTAAAGACCGTATAATATAAAATAATGTCATGAATAATTATTACTAGGGGAGAGATGTTAATTTCATTGAAATGATTTCTATAAACTCCCTCATTCACAACAATATGGAATATATAATTTATGAAAGGATTAATAATAGTTATGGATTAATAGAATATATATTTCTGAAAATTATTAAGTAATAATAACAGTATGAATGAAAAAAAATTATATAAAAAAGTTAATACAAAAAAATTTAGATATATAATTGATTTATTAAATTTTTAGATTCTTCTGTAAAAGTATTTTTGTACCCATTTTTGACTATGAATATTTTCCAACATGTGGTGTAATATTGATTTTTAGTTGATCATTAAATATTTTAGAGGTTATCTTATATGTAATGGAGTATAATTAATGATTAAAAAATGTAATAGATTTTCTCAACACAAAATGGCACAGTCAGTGAAAACTGGTGAAATAATGAATGTAGATAAAAATAAGATAGATAAAACATATTTGAGAGATTACTATATGGAAATAAAATTATTGAAAAGAAATGTGTAATGGAATTAGATTATTCTTTTTTGTGATTTACAGATGAAATCAAATAATAGCTTGAAAATCAATAGGTAATGTGTAGGAGGGCCCCACATGAGCACTAGTGGTTAACATAGGCAACTACTTGGATAGGTTAACAAATATACGATGTGTTAACCTACAAGAAAATAAAATCAATATTTATAACCATAATAAATCATATATATGTATGGGGATCACCAGAAAAAATTGGTTTGGTATTTTATTTTCACAAAAAGTGTGTTCAATAATCATACAGACATAAATAAAATAAATTTATTATTGACAAGAAGCAAAAAAAATCTAAATTTTTAGTAGATGTCAATAGAAACTCACATTAATAGGGATGGAAAAAATATAATCTCTTTGATATTCCCCAATTAATTTACATTAATGAAGTAAATAAAATAAAATATAAAAAAATTATATGTTTTTATTATATTCCCATGATAACAATGTTGGTGGGATACATGTTTGTAATTTTCGATTTTGATATGTGATATCATTCATTAAATGAATTTATTAACCATCATTAACAGTTGAAATTTTATTTTATATTTAGAAAATTTATAAACATTCAACTAGGAATGTATATAAATTAATTTTTGTATTTTTATTTCCATTGATGATGGCTCATTTAGTAGAAGTAGGTAAAAACCTATTCCTCCAATGTAGATTATAGATTTAATATTCAAACTTATTTCCAAGTCAAATACTGTAAATGAGAATAATGGTAATAGTGTTAAATTTAAAAATTATTAATTAAATAATTTAATATAAAATATGGCATGAAAGGATTGTATTTCGAATTATAAAATAATACTCCTTGGGAATTTTTGTAACATTATACAATCATTAATATTTTTGAAAAAGTTAGTGGAGAATTTGATGATGGAATCAATGATAAAAATCTATAATAAGTATATGATCACAAATAACTCACTATGAAATAGAAAATATGGATATTGTAAAAACTAACAAAACAGTTATCACATTATTGGGATGTGGATTGTAATGTATAATAAATTTATTTCGTAGTGGTGCACTTGAGAATCACTAAAAGAGGGTGATATGAATGAAAATATTTTGTATAAGTGGTTGTTGAGGGTTACAGGGTGTAATATTTCAGACTATCCAAGACTTTCCTTTGTAGTAAACTGAGGCTATGAGTCATTTTAAAGGAATTTTTTGTTAATTGGGCGGACAAAAAACCATGGAGATGGGAATTTTGGTGTTAGTTTTGGGATCTATATGGTTTGGATTTTAACTATAGTGTATTTTTGGTTGTAGGCTATTCTTTATGAATGGTCTTGGTTGACCAGTGTGCTTCTTGATTTTTTCATGTTATTCTTGGTGGGTAGATTTAGTGAAATTGAATGGTCACACTTTTTTGTGGGAATGTTGGTCAGAAATCCTCCCATATGAGAAACATGTTTTAAGGAAATTTGAAGAGTGGTCATGGTAATCATCATGGAATTATTGGGGCTCATATTTCTGAAATGGTAAGTGAGGACTCTCCATTCCATGGTCCATGGTTTGATGATTTGGGAACATTTATGTATTTCTCACCATAATTTATGGGTGTCAAGATGTTTTTTAAGGGGGGGTTTAAACATTTGGAAATATGGAAAATAATTATGGGATATTCTGATCTTCCTTTGACCATGGGAACTATGAAATGGTGGGTTGATATGATTCCATGTAGAGGGATATAGATGATTACTCAATTAAAAGGAATCTTTTCCTTCTCAGAAAAATTATTTTCCTTTCCACCAAAAATCCTATAAACATAGACACCCTTTTCGATCTTTGGTCATCTCTTTCGAAGGTTCTAACCCATAAAATTGTCAAGATCCAATATCATTGAATGAAGATACCTCCTTCTTACTCACATCTACCACTTTTTTACTTCTTCATGGTTATATTATTTTGGGGTGATGTTATCTTGTATTGAATTGTAATTAAATCATTTATTGGTAATGGCATAGTTGGATAATTTATGAGCTATTTTACCACAATATTTGTGGGGACTTTGGTCCATTATTCTCCAATTATGAATGGTAATTATCTTGATTATTTTAATAAAGGTTGGGATATGGGTTCTTTAACTCTAATATATAAAATTTTAATTATCATTCTTCTTATTTTTTTGGTGGGTGGTATATATCACTATAACTATAATAATATTCCAAATTTATAAAATTGAATGTCATTTATGGGAATCACTTATGGTTATCACATTCCTGTATATTTCTTATATTAATACATGATTAGTACATGAATTATTTGGATTGGTATGATATTATTATTTTAAAACCTATACATGATTTTATGGATTGTCTGGGAATATGTTATTAATAGTTATTCTCTTAAAGTTAATAATTTAAATTATGGGAGTGTGAGGGATCACCTTGTTTAGTAGAGTTTGTTGGCCTAGATGAGTCTTGTGGCATGAATAAGGAGTTCCATGTTTTCAGTTTTCAGTGTATAATGTTAGTTTAGATATGTTTGGATTATTTTATTTCTTGTCTGCATCTTATTAGACATGATGAGTGTAGCCTTTTGGCTTTGTTATTTGTGGTTTATGGACCTTTTTTCCATCTAGAATGATATCTATAGATGTGATTGGTAGTGGTTCGGTATAAAATTTAATGAGTTAACATAATAATACAATTATAGAATCAGATAAAATTTTACTAGGAAGGAATTAACTCATATTATATAAGTAAAGACATAATTAAAAAATAGGAATGAAGTCATATTTTTTGTGGTTTTTATTTAGATTCTTGTGGGATGATTGTATTAATATTTTATAAGTTCACTATAGAATTATTGATAATAATTATAGGATAATGGTAGTATTGTTTGAGTGTCCCTTATTCTAGGTTTTTGTTCTATATTATTCATTTAATTTCCATATGAATTATTTATGGACCCCACCAATATAAAATAATGTTATCGAATCCCAAGTGTTTTGGGAAGGATATTATCCCCAACATATAGGATTCTATGGAAAATAATGGCTTCTACCCACTATTCACAACTCCACCATCAAAATTAGCTTCTGTATACATAGTTTTTGGACGTGATGACATGTATTTGTGGTCTTGAGTGGTTTGAGGAGGGAATGAAGTTGATGTCCTTTCCATTGTTTGTACCATACTACCTTGAGATGAGATATATGAATGGGCCTATGATATGATATGTTTGGTTAAGGATATGATACGATATGTGTGGTTAGGGACTTGATACAAGTTATATGGTTTGGACCATGATTGGTGATCGATGAACAGATGAAAACATAAGATGTTTGATGTTGGGTGAGAGTGGAAAAAATCATAGAAGTTAATTCATTTATCCTTGAATTGTGCTTATTTAGGTATTTATTTATTATTCTTGGATGTATTATTCAATGACTAATCCTTATGGGGCTTGTATAAAACCTATTTAACTACAAGGTTCTTATTGATTATTATATATTTTTCATAGATTCATTTGTAAAATATTCTATCACAATTTTGAGAGATCTTTTTTGTGATACTATTTAGTAAAGATCATATAATCACCCCTTATATATGTAATACTATTTTACAGATTTTTAGAAGGCCCCTAGTGATCTAGATGAAATCTATAGGATTAGAGGATAGAGTGGTTGTAGTGTTTCTTCCATAATAATGCTTTTGTATTTTATGTTTATTACTTATGTATTTTATTTATATAACATTCATTATATGATATTTTATTTCTATAATTTCATATAGACGGTCTATTTGTGTCATTAATTACTTTATTTTAGTTTTAATGGTAATTCCTCTCATCATGTTTGATTATATCTACATTTCTAGTCTCAAACATAAGGCCCACTAGAGGTGAGCCTTAGTGTACACACTTGCCTTCACTTTATGCCCAGGTGGGGTTCCTAGGGGGTGGGTCATTTAGAAGTTGTATTAGTACTAAATAGAGGATACAAAATTATCAATATTTTCCCATTTGATCAAATAATATTCTTGGTAAACATTTTATATACAAATTTTGTACTATTTAGTAAATAATCATATCTATGATAAAAGTAATATGGATATTTCGAAAAAAATTTACAATTCAATGATCAAAGACTAGTGAATGATTCAATGTAAAGTTAATGAATATAATATTAATCGTGAAAGTTAATTCCAATACATTCCCTATTCAAACTAATGATAATCCCCAGGGCAATGAATAAGGATGGTACCAATACAATATATACATAGTGGGATATCTATACAATAAGGTTTGATAATGTTGATGAAAATAAATTTCATAATGAGATCATTAAAAAATTCTATTGTAAAAATATTTCTTCTATTATGAAAGTCACGTCTCTAAAACTACAAAATCATAATGAATTATATAAATCATTTTCCTTTATTATAACATTTGGAATATATAAATAAAAATTTAAAACATTGAATGGTCATTCCGGTGGGAAATTCCGCTCAGTCTATTAAAAATAAAAAACTGGTTCCTTTCACATTTTTGGTAAAATCCAAATGAGTCTTGTTTGTAATATTTCATTATTATTACTTTTATACAATTTTAAAAAAATTAATCTTGGGTAAAACTTCTTTAATAAATCATTAGGATATTGTTAAAACACCTCATGAGGATATTTTTAGAAAACACAGTATCAGATGAAAAGGATATTCAATTGGATAGAAAATAATGTAATATTTTATTAAAAACATCTGCTCAATAATTTTAAGAACCAAAAGATGAATAATGGTACTATTACTTTAAAATATCATTAATATCCAAAGAATAATAATGTAAATTAGTTTCAATTTATAGAGACTAAATAAATCTCCCAGTAAAATCTTAATTATTAACAATCCCGAATAATAATGAGATTGTGAAATGAACCCTAACCAAATTGTTAACTTTTGATGTTGGAAATTGAGTATAATTTTTCTTCATAAACTATATACATACTTGAATCACATTTATTTTTTAAAAACTAAATCCCAAAAAATTATTTTATTTGAGAACACCATTATTCCAATTAACATATCCTTTCATCTCAATAGTAAAACAGTTCCTAGCATCAGAGAGAAAAAAAACCTAATAAAGGGGTGGGATCAAATTCACTATAAGGGTATGCATATAGTTGAAGATATCATGAATAAATATGACATAATCAATAAGTTCAGGTATGTAAATGAAATAGATGACATTTAATCAGTAACTTGAAAATGATGAATAATATGGTAAGAATAAATTACAATCAAATAATTCTATATAAATGATCACATGAGATTAAAAAATAAATGGATATTATTACTAATAGAATAATTACATGAACATTAATAAATGATATTATAATGCTATAATACATAATCATGGACATCTAAATCTTGATGTTATCTCTATTTTCTAGGATATCTCAAAATACTTCCCTGGTTGTGTGTTAGGACATCTAAATAAATTGTCATGGAATCATCTAAAACCATAGATAGTTTGCCTCATGATACCTACCAATGCATTGCAAAGATCTAATATGTCTAACTCATCACTTATTAATTCCATTGAATTCCGTATATGAAAGAGGTGAAAATAATCAATATAATCAATCTTATTTGTAAACATTCATTTCAAAATGTTAATAATTACCCCAATCAATAAACATAATCATAAACCATCTAGAATAATATGAAAAGTATAAAACCAGTTCATCCCCATCCAAAATAGTAAAAAAGTATCTTGTGAAATAATTAGGATCATTTAATTACAATATATATGTATTGGATTATAATTAAAATAATGATTTATTACATTGATGAATAGAAATTCCACTAAGATATCATTAAAATATTCTCAAGGATAAATAAGCATTCAACATTGAAAATATTATTTTCAAAAAATAAAACTTAAAAAAAATATACATTTTATGTTTAATGAAAATGTCAATTGAATTTTTTTTTGGAATATTTAAAGAATTTATTGGTCACAATAGCTTGAAATTCGATTCATACCATACATGTTGAAACAATGATTAAATTCACATTTTCACAAAAATACAAACAACCCTTGTATAGAAAATGATAATAATATTCCTTTTAATTATTTTTTTAAAAGTAAAACATGGGTAAAAATTTCCATAATAAATCATTTTGATAATGTCAAAAAAAATTAGATAACATTATTTCAAAACATTGTTTTAAAAGAAAATATATTTTCAAATGAAGAGATAAATGATGATATATTTTATATAAAACATTTTCTCAATAATTTTATATACCAAACAGAGAAAAAATGTTAATATTACTTGAAAATTTAATGAATAACTAGATAATAATAATACTCAAGAGTGAATTAAGATTTTGATCATTAGATTTCAACTTCAGAACTGTAATTATATACAATCTTGATGATCAATGTGATTGTAACACAAAACCTTACCACTTTGGTAACTTCTGAATCATAAAACTATTGAAAAATATTAATTTAAATGAAATAATATTTACCATGTAGATACATAATTTGACTATATAACATATCTAATCGGAAGTGTATACACCACACAATGGAATAAATGAAGAATATGGCATATGACTCATTGAAGTAAAAGTGAGATTATAATCCCTTAAAATGATCATAACATTGATTTAAGGATTAATAAATGAATGGATTATGTGTATAAAATTTAAATAAAAAACAAATGTAAATAAAATATAAGAAATTAAAAATTCATTACATGCATACTCTTAGAATATAATTGACAACAAAAAAGTAATATAACTCAACCAAATGCAATTGAATAATGAAATTAAATTCTATAATATAGCTTTAAAGTTAAATTATATTGAATAAAAAGATTTAAATTAAAAACTTAAATTAAAATATAGTATCAAAACTGAATAAATTACATATAGAAGAGGTTATATATACACCATATAAACTTATTTGGGTGCATAACATCAAAATATTCCTTAATAGAGGGAAATTGAGATGATGTCCCTCACCTTACCTCTTGACTTATTTCATAGACATTCAAAAATCAGTTATAATAAATATATATTTATTATAAATTTTTTACAGGACCATATTTATAAATATATCATTCCTTCCATGACTTATTTGTGACCTTTTATTACCTCTTTATTAACAAGTCATTGTTAAAATCATGTTTTAGGTCATTAAAGCTTTGTTTTTCATTTATGTTTTGATTTTTTTATCCATTTATGTTTATCATGGTTACATCCAACCATGAATTTTAACATAATGAAATTATCTTATATATTAATTATATATGTGTTTATAGTAATACATATATTTTTAATATATAAAATTAATTACATCAATAATGTAGATGGTAGGTCTTACATACGCATGAACGTTGCTTCCATTTTTGGATGGATAGAATGAATGAAAGATAAATATTAATTCAAAAATAAAGAATCGTTATTTTTCATATATATAAGGTATATTAATAAAATCCATCATTATTACCATCCATGTAAAAATAAAACAAAAAACTGTTCGCATCTCTACATGGAGGATGTTGTCCACACATACACACAACTGAAATTATTGTTTTCCAATGGATTTGATGGAAAGAAGTTATATGTGAAATTATTATTCCATATGTATCGTAAGGTTATAAATATTTCATATATATTTTAACTTTACCCATATAACCTTCCATGTAGTATGTGAAAAATGAATCACATCGCATCGTGAAGCGGTAGTCAGTCGTACACATGAGCTACATTATCATATTCCCATGGAATGGAATTCAAGAAGTTATATGTGATATTATAAACATATATGTATAGTATATTCTCAAATATCAAATAAACATGTTAAATACATCATAATATCCATCTTTTAGAAGTGGTGATGGAAACAGAATTATAACCGTCTATGAGGCGCATGTTCACCATATACAAAATGGACGGTTTCATGTCCCATTTGAAGGAATTAATGATGGAGATAGGGTATTACATTAACATAATAATATATTAGTATATATAATATACTTTTATTTTTTTATCACATTTTTAGGAGGTTATAAGAATTTATAATAATAACACAGAAAAAAAAAACTCATAGTTAAAAACATTTATTCTTCCTCTAAAAACATATTTAGGTATAATCTATATCCATCCTATAATTACTTTATGATTTATACATGACCCATAGTCTATGTTCTGTGATTTAAGTACAATATTTGGGTAGGTACTGGCTAATAAAGAGTGGTTTTGAAGTGTGAAGAGGAGAATAGAGTGGGTGGCCCTCTATAAGTGGGGGAGATGACAGACATGGAATATTTATAAAAAATAATTATACATTTATTTATCACATAAAAATGTATAAAAATAGACCATTAAATAACATTAAAATATTAGATTACTAAATATTTAAAAAATAGTGAATAGATATGTTTTAGATCATTTTTCACCCTTAACATTTTATTTTAACCCCATGGTAAACCAATTTTGTCCTTAACTTCTATAATTAATTTTTATTATTTTAACAGTTAATTATTATAAAGATAAAGTAGAAATTATTAGAAAATATTAATTATGATGATATAAGAAATTGAATTCATTTTTCTAAATTTCATTCTTATAAGTGGTAGAATTTAATTTAATATAAAACATTCGTATGTGATAAAAAGGGGTTTCCAAAGAGATAAGTCTTATAAGTATAGAATATTTTAACAGAAATATTCAATATAAAATTGATTCCATTGACCTAACCTTAATTGATATAGTTATAATTGAACTAAAATTAAATTTAAAACCATCATAAAATAAAATTGTCCCATATAAATTAATTAGAAAAGAAGGTATTTTTCAATAAAAACTAATATTTTTCACTAATCATCAAAAAAATTTTATTTTTCGAAAATTCACAGTAAGATAATTTTTACATTATGATTACAAGAAAGAAGTTAATTTTTAAAAATTAATTAGCTAAAATTTTCTAAATTTAATTTTATTATTTAATTAAAAAACAATTAAATATAATTTTTGTAGAAAAATTACTTTGGAATCATAAAATGACTATACTAAAAATTATGTATTTATTTTAAAATATATATTATTTTACTTAAACATTTATATCTTATTTTCAAATTTTTCTATTCTTATTAATACCGATATTTCTAACAGCTATGTTATAATGATCATGTTAACATAATAGTATTAATAGTATATCACATTTCGTTAAATATCACTTTTTCATGTAACATAATCTATTGAAAAAGTTTATGTAAAAAGAAATATATCATAAATACGTAGGGTGTTAAATTGTTTTGTAATATCAGTTTTGTGTGTCATGATTGCTTTTGAACCCAATTAATCTATTTTAAATTATCATGTTGTTATATTCTACCCACATCAAATAAATTGTATCCTCAATAGTTAATTGTTATCATCAAAATCAAGGGACTGAAATTTGAATATAACATTGTTGTGAACACAATTTATTAAATTCGGTAATAATACATCATATCATTAATAGATAAAGGGATTTATGAATTTCATCTGGAATAATAAATACATGGATTCCAAAAACCAGAACATTGTGGGAATGTGAATATTAGGTCATTGAATAAATGTTTAAATAATTTTGGAGAGTAATAAAGATCTTTGATCAATAAAAAGTGAATAATTATGAAATTTTAATGACTGAAAAATCATAAACCTAGAAGATGTTGAAAAGGACATCTATTTATCTGATGTGAAGGCACTAGGATATCTTTTTTTACAAGATATTTTTCCTATATTTGAGGTATTTCTTTACCTTATGAACTTAGAACATAAGAAAATATAATTACATGAAATATATAATTCCATCGATTAATCATTTAAAAAAATCACATATTTTTCTTCAATCTAGGTGTATTCTAGATTAATTTTTAATCATAATTAGAAAAAATAAACTTCTAATGGATCGAAAAATCCACAAAGAAACAACATGGAATTCCTAATATCATTACAAATACAAAAATTTATAGTATGATATATGAAAACCCCAAAAATTTATAAACCATCAGACATTATTCCCCAAAATGTTTTAGTAAAACAAAAGTTTCAACATAGATCGTTACATTAATAAATAACTAAATATCACAATTAACCTTAATATTCTTAATATTAAATAATGTTTTCACCTTAGAGGATATTTCATACCCATCATCTTACACCTAAAAAATATAAATTAATTATACCTAAATAATCATTTATGTTCAACCTAATTGTTACATAATTATATCTCAACCCAATAAAAAATCTCCCAAAAACATAAATCAACTAAAAATATTAAAAATTAAAAAAAATTGATACTATAATATGTTTCCAGAAATAGGTTATCTATTTTTCCAAAAAATAATTTAAGTAAAAAATGATATAATACTAACCAAGACATCAATTAGGTCAGTGGTATGTAATTTACCTTTATTTCCCTTCAATTGCGAGATCAAGCCCCATTGCCTTTCTGGATGTGATGGGTTATCACCTGTCATGTATGTTATCCATTTTATAAAACTAAATTTAGATATTTCTTATAATTTTCACACTAATATGATTAACAACCTTGAAATAAATTTATTTATTAATATAATTTTTAACCATTGTGGATCTCTAGATAGATTATTTTTTCCACTAAATCAAATAATCTTAATTGAATATTTTTACATTAACATCAATGATCATATTAAACCTAATGGTTTTCAATAACATTAAACTTATGTTTAAATATTCTAAAATAATTACTTATCATATAAAATTCTCGTTAAAATTTATGTTATATATAATGGTAACATATAACAAAAACATTTATTGAAACTCATTAAATTCATCCAAGGTACTTCTGTCACATAAAACCTAAAAGGGGATATATATTCCTTTACAATTATATTCAAACATGGAATTTTTTACTCATGATAATGCCTGAAAATCATAAACTATCCTCACATAAATCATAAATACAATTTATTTGGAAATATTTTTATTTTCAAATCCTTTATGTAGGATTGTAACAAAAATATTAATTACCCTAATAATATACCCTACGATAGTCAAATTAAGTGTTTTGTAATTACCCTTATCATGTAAAAGGTCATGATCCAGTCAATATTAAAGAACAAAACTGATATTAGATGACAATGTAACACTACGAGATATTATGACATTTTATTAAATAAATTTAATCACTTCTGTAGCTTTTGCAACATGCATCCCTAAGTATAAATGAGTTATAATATTTTATACAGTTATAACATAGTTGTTAATTTGGATAATATTAAAAATTATATATATATTATGAAAAGTTAATATTTAAGGAATTTTATTTATTAAAATCAAATTTTAGCTTTTTTCAATAAATAAATATAAAAATTATTTTAAAGAAAAAGAGATTGATTTTTTTGAAAATATAAAATTTCGAAAAAAAACGGTTTCATCACCCTTAGAAAAAATATTTTAATATGAATTTTTATAAATTTTAGGAAATTTATTTGAAAAAATTAACTTCATTTTGTAAAATCGACATGTAAATATTACCATGGAGTGGATTTTTTTAAATTTTTTGTAATGATTAATTTTTTTGATGAATAGTATAAATATACTAATATTTATTAAAAACTACCTTCTCATTTAAAGTAATATCAAACCAATTTTTAAAATGTTATTTCAATTATACAATTGGATCATTTGTATAATTATTTATCATAATTATCTCTTTTGAATCTATTTTATTTTAATTATTAATATAAATAAATTCTAAAATTCGGAATGTTTTTCCTTCGGAAAACATTTTTTTCATTACACCTATGGGTTTAATTTTAACATAAATTGTAAAAAATACTTGAATAGAGTTAGTTGAAATATATTAAATATTTGAAAATAGAATAACTAATATTATATATTTAGTTCAACTTAATTTTTGACCAAAATAAAAAATTATATCATTATTAATTAATTAATACTAATAATTTCAAAACGGGTTTACCGGTGGGTTAATCAAAAAAGATAAAGATTAGTACTAACCGAAAACGATTATATTGACTATTTTCTGGTGATATTTTGACCATAACCATTCCAAGGATCTGTAATTGTCCTTTTTTATCCATATGGAATTTGTAAAAATTTGGGTATTATTTTTTAATTCGAAACATTTCATGTATGTCCTCTCCATTGCTTATAAATAGCCATCCCCATCTCTCTCCACATCAAACTCTGAAAAACAAAATTCTTAGCTAATAACTTCTCAAATTCTTTCCTAATTTCCTCCCCACATCATAGAGTCCTTTATTTTATTAATCACCTCTACTATTTAAGCTTTAGGTATATTCGTAAAGGGGTTTGTTAAAAAAAGGTTAAATTGTAAACATGTTTTTTCTTTTGTTTCTACATCCACCACCTTCAAATCATATTAAATGATTATTATAAAATTTAACAAGTATCTAAAATATAATGAGATGTTATATTGTTAATTTCATAACCATTATTGGTCTCCACTTCCATAAATTGGAAAATTAATATGTCGATTGTGGGTATGATCAACTACAATCTCACGAAGCGATGTAATTCATGTTACATCACCAATTTTCATTGCTGGATATAATGATGGATTTAATATATTTTTGTTATTTATAAAGTTATTATACTTATATAATTATAATATCACTTATACCTTCTATAATTACATTCTGTGGGGAATATGATAAGGTTACTCGTGTGTACGGAAGATCCCCCCTTACAAAGTGATGTTATTATTTTTACACTTACACATTACATATAATGTATTAAGAAAATGCTAATGAATATATTTGATATTTGTTACCTAACCATACTTCTGGAAATATAATTTCAGAAATAAATTTTTACACTCCAATCTGTTGTAAAATAATAATGTTGCCAGTGCATACGAGTGGATTACCACTTCCACTTTGAGATATGAAATGTTTTTCATTTTATTTTTACATGGATGGTAATAAAGAACAATTTTGTTTATATACTTTTAATATAATACATAATAATTATTCTTTGAAGGTGAATTACTATTTATTTTCCTTTCATTCCTTGTTTTTATAAAATTGAAACAATATTCATGTGTACGTACGTCCTACCATCTCCATGAAAGGAATAATACATTTTCTATCATTAACCTATAAGGATTACTATATATATATATAATTAATATATGTGATATTTATATCATTTTTTATATTTTATATGTTATTTAAACATAATCAATATAAAATGACCAAAAATACTAAATCATAATATACATGGAAAACAAAGTTTTTATTACCCGAAATAGGATTTTAATAAGGAATTATTAATAATGGAGTAATAAAATGTCACTATTAAATCCTATATTGTATCATATACATAAGTATCTTTTTTTAAAATATGTATAATAAGAAAATATTTTTTATATAGTATGTTTTAATGTGTAAGAAGTAATTTGAGGCTTAATGTAAGGGACATCATCTCAATTTCACTAAAATGTGGAATATTTTGATTTTATTTACCAATACTCTTTTATAGGGAATATACACATCCCATATTACATGTACTATTATAATTCATTAGAACATAATATTATTTTATGCTTAAATTTTAATTATTTCATCCAAGTGGGTTTGACGTGGAAGTTACCAAGTGGTATGGAATTTTATCACTCAAATCATTTTCATTGGGTTATATATCTACTTTATTGTCTTTGATATTATAAGATTATGTGTGTAACTAATTTTTAATATCATATGCTTTATTTTCATTGATTTTAAGTTGACATACATTTTATATTGTAAATTTATTCCTTAATTAATCCTCACATCAACATAATTATCATTATAAGGGTTTTTCGTATCACTTTTACTTCTGTTAGGAAAAATCCATTTTCACCACTTATTCTATTTTGTTGTGTATATACTACCCCTTTTTCATTTTAGATAATAAATATATGAATATTAATATAATTTAATATTCTATTTGATGTTATTAATTTCATGAGATTTGTTATTCAAAAATTTCCCAATTGGTAAGAGTTTATTTTACCATCTCCTTATTTTCCTAGATTAATATTGTTTAATTCTCCACTGGGATAATAATTATATAAATATATCTTAAACCCAATTTATATTATTCTAATTTGTTTAGTAATTAATTTTTTAAATTATATTTTCATTTTCACTATATTTTTTACTAAATATAATTTTTTTAAGCTTACTATATTCATCTCTTCTGTCAGGAATCATTTTTCTTCCAAAACCATGATTTATAAAAATGTTTCCAAGAAATATTTTAATATTATCACAATTTTTTATAAAATAAATTATTACCCATAGTTGAATACTTACTAAATGGTTTAAAATTAATCTTCAAGTCATTTTTAAACAAGGAAATTTTGGATTTTATCTAAAATGTTGAAGCGTTCTTTTTTTCACGTCTATTGAATGAACATAATTTACAACCATCATGGCCAATAAGCATTTTAAAACTTTCTCCCTATGTATCAACGTTTATTTTCACAAAAAATAATTTTTACAATACATTATGAATTTCCTGTTCTAACAAGGTTATTTTCAAAGTGGAAATGTTATTTTTTTCTTATGAATTCTTTAATGATAACTTTTTAGAATATATAGTAATCAATGTCAAAAAACCATATACAAATTATTCTCCACTGTGGATATGTTTTAAGGATACCATACATATTACTTTTACATATGGTTTATGATCGGTGTGACTGTAAATATACCAATTTGATATAATTAATAATATTCTCTATTTTTTTGATAATGTTTACAGATTTGGGTAATTGTTATCTTTTTATATGATAGCTTTTCAATAAAAATTATTATTTTTGTTATGTACCATCCCTTTGAAATTATAAAATCATTAGACATAGTATGTTATAAGAGTGGACCTCTATCACCCCTCAATTTATCATTAGGTATCATTCGAAAAACTAGATTTGTTATTTACTAAGTCCTTATCCATTTATATAGATGTCTTGGAACATGGACCTGACAATATTTCATATATTTTCGAATAATGCCTCAATGATAAATTTTAGTTATATGAAATTATGAATTCCCACATTATGAGATTAGTTATAGTTTTCTATTTGATTAATAGATTAGTTATAATATCCATGTATAATTTTCTAGATCATTTAATTATTTATTCAAATATAGTTGTTCATCATTTTGTCTTTCCATATTATTCAACAAGTTCATGGTACTGATTGAATTCTATGTGTTTTAGTAATTTACCTTTCCTCATATATTATTCCTTATTTATCTATAGATTTTGCTGTATGTATATTCGTACTAAGAATTTGATCTCACCACATTATTTTGATTCATTCACCAGGATTCCCTGATTTGAATTATAACTGATATGTCGGGTTATAATATATGAAATAATGATCGTGTATAATAAATTTCTATGTTGTAATTTATTTTTCCATTATAACATGAGATACATGTGTGTATCTATTTTAACAAAACTACAAAACAATTTGGACCTTCGGGATATGATATATTTCATCTAAATCCCTTCTAATGAACATACCACTAACTGTAGGCTACTTGGGTTGGGGACATTAATGTAGGTATCAATGAAATATTGATAGAATCCTTGGAACTGGATTTAAAAAAATATAACATAGATAACAAAAATGTATTGCTGCCTTTAAGGATATGTGTTTTTATAGGATAACATCATAATGTTTTGTAAGGTAGTTATTATGTTGAATTAGTAGAAATAAATCCCTATATGGATACTAAAAGTAGAAGTGGTTCTAGAATATATGTACCTATGGAAAATATCTCTAAAAAAGGGGTGCTGGGAACGACTCAATCATTGCCTAGTACATGAAATTGGGCCTTACCAAACAACGAGTTTTACACTCCATGTGATATGATTTGGTTAATTTACATATTCTTTATGATCCATCATAATGTATTTTAATTGATGACGACCATGACAGAACATGGTCAATCGTAAAGTCTCTTAGGTGGATATTTGTAATTTTGTTCATATGTTTAGTGGCATAATTACCCCATTTGAGGTTTTAAATGATTAGGCTCTATAAAAAATAAGGATATGTTCGGGAACATTTATTGATATTAAACCCATTTGTTCTATATATTTTTCATTGTAAAAACAAATTTAATGAATAATTTCATTAAATTTTTTGGATATGGGTTCAAAGGTATTGGTAACCTTTAGTGTTTATCTTATCTTTTATGTTAAAGTAATTATGTGTTATTTAAAATTGTTAATTTCAAGAAAATTATGTTAATTATTTTTATTAAAAGGAATACCCACATGTCAAGTGAAATCTTATCTCATTCAACAAGGTCGTGAGCCTTGTACTCCAAACTGAAGGGTGGAAATGGTGTACCACATTCACTGGACTATGTGATGTCTTGGTTAGTAAGACATTATTTTTAGTTAAAAAATTTAATGAGTAAATATTATATTGTATTATGAAAATATATTATAAGATAAAATATTTTTATAATTTTTATGAATTTGAGGTTACTAAATATTGTTTTTGGTGTATAATTTATTGGGATGAGATATACATATATAACCATTAGGTTTAATATAAATAATTTTTTGGGAAGATTCGCATTTCATTTTTTATGGTGTAGTTTAAAGTGAATGAGATAACCTATTATGTGAAAAAATACTTTAATATTGTGAATACAGAGGTTAATTGGGGTATATTGCTATTTAATTAACGAAAAATCTATGCTAAAAAATTATTCTTTTTATTGAATTTTTGAGATTCATGTATGATAGCCTATTCATTTTTTATGTTATGTTACATTTCAAAGAAAATTATTTTTATTAAATAAATGGGGAATATATTATTATTATTTTAGGGATTATGTGATCCACTGCAAATTTATTTTAGTGATTTATGAATTTCAACATGAATAACAACCATTTGTAGAAATGGAGAGATTGTGGTGGAAATTATTAAAGGAAGGAATTATACTTATAACGTATGTGTATTTAATTATTTTGTTAGTGTAGATGGTAAAATAATTACTCAATGTAATGAAAATGATATTGAAGAAAAAATGTTATCCTAGTATAATCATTTGTGATTAAATAATTGTCTTTTAACCCATAACAGAATTATTTTTTCATAGTTGTTGACTTTCTCATGATCATTCGCATTTTTTTGATCAATAATCTCTATCACTCCCTATAATGATTTAGCCTTTTCTTCCATGTCCATATCTTCACATTCTATAAATTCTCTTCTACATAAAAACCTAGTCATATTTTATTCTAGATGATATTTGTACATCCTGTTATCACTTCTCAGAATTTCCTTTTAGTAACAATTTTATATGGGGTATTTTAATGAAGGAATTTTTTAAAATTTCAAACCCTTTATTTCCAAGAATAAGTTAAGATTTCGAGGACCAAATTTATTTAAGGAGGGTGGAATGTGAAAAATAGTGATTTAAAGAGAATAAAATTGGGTCTCATAGCATATATGAAAAACAACATAGATATTATATAAGAATACAACACCCTGTGTCGTTATGATATATTTAATCTTAAATAAATTCAATCACAATGATGGCTTATGGAACACACAAACCTAAATCTAAATAAATTGTTCTATAGTTTACATTTTTAACATAGCTGTTAAATTGGTGTTTATGAATATTACTAACTAAATAATGAAAAGTATATAGTTATTGTATTTATGAATAAATAAATATTTTTATTTATATTTGATAAATAATAATAAAAACAATTTCAAATAAAAATTATAGTTTTTTAAATGACTTTAATTTTTTAATGGGTGTTTTCAGTGTGTTTTGAGATCATATTATAAAACTAAATTTTACCAAATATTGAAAAATTATTTTATAATATTTATAAAATTTTTTAAATCATCATTTCAAAATTAACATAGAGTGTATATTTTTAGTGTTTTCGTAAAAGATACATTTTTTGATGAATAGGAAAACATGTCAATTTTCATAAAAAACTACATTTTTGTTTAATAAATTTTCAAGAAAATATTATTTTAATTTATTTTATAAATTTAAATTAGTAAAATATAATATTTATTAATCACAACTATTCTATTTGAGTCAATTTTATATTGAATTTTTATATAAAAACATTCTAATGTTTTGAATTTTTTTAAAAATTTTCTCCCACATCTATAGGTTTAATATAAAATTATTTTCTTCCACTTATATAAATTTAAATTGGAAAAATGATTTCCATATTTTTAATCATTCTAATTAATATTATCTTATAATATAAACATAAATTTTCAACCCAATATATATTGAAAATAGTAAAACTTAATTATGGAATACAAGGATAAAATGATCTTAAATGGGGTTAAACTAAACATATAAGTGTTAAAAGTGTTGAATAACATGTATTATTCCTATTTTATGGTTCTAATTAGAACTTATAAAAATAATTGTTTGAAAATGTAAAAATTTTTTCATTATTTAAAGTAAAAAATATGGTTATAATTATTTGTTTTAAAAATTTACATGTGTGTCCTCTTCCCCACTATTAAAAGACCACCCATCTCCTCTTATCTTCACACACCCAAAACAAAATGATTCAAACAAATAAAATAAAATTATATATTCCATGATTTGAAACATACATATTATAGTACATATTTGTTTTTAATCCCCACACACAAGGTTTTAGGTATAAACATTAAGGATTTCTCCAAAGAAGAGGTACAATTCATAACACGCAGATTTGTTTTATTTTTTCATCTACATACTTAAAAAATTATTCAACATTTAAAATATGATAAAAATTTTATAAAATATATACTTATAATTTTTTATGTTAATTTAATAACCTATATAAATAACCACTTCCATCAAATGGAAACTGGATCCACAGATCATGTGTTTGGTGGACTAATACCTCATGAACCGATGTAATTAATTTTCCATCACAAGGATTAAATGATGGATATAATGATGGATATAATATATTTACAGTTTATTTATGAAATTATTATTCCTATATAATTATTATATCACAAATACCTCTATACATACCATTCTATTTGGGATATGATAATGTCGCTTGTGTGTACGACGAATTATCGCCTCACAAAGCTATGCGATTCATTTTCCGTTACATATTACATGTAAGGTGTTAAAGGTAATTATAATTCAAATATGATATATTTATTACCTAAAAACATATCAAAATATAATATCTCATCTTACTTTATATCTTCAAATCTCTTGGAAAATAATAACATCGCTCGTGCGTACATGTGTACTACTGCCTCCACGTAGTGATGCAATTTTTTTCCATTTTATATTTATATGGATGGAAATAAGGATATATTTAACCAATATTCTAGATATATATAACATAATAATTATTATATTAATGTTAATTAATTTTTATTTTACTTGTGATCAATCCATTGATAAAAATTAACAACGTTCATGTGTACATATGACCAACCTTCTCCATGAAGGGTGTAATTAATATTCTATATTTAAGTTATATGGATTAATTTAAATAAAAAAATGAAAATAAATTATATCTATATAAGGTGATAAATTTTTCCGATGAAGTTACCATTATCAATATAAAATGACCAAAAATACAAAATAACAACATATATGAAAAACAATGTTGTTGTTACCCAAAACATTATTTTAAAAAGGAACTGTTAATAAATTGGTAATAAAATGTCATATGAAAATCATATATGGTATGATATATATAAGTATGGTTCTATATTAAATTTACAATAAACTTATATTTATTATACTGTGGGTTCTAATCTGTACACATTAAGTTAAGACTTAAGGTAAGGGACTTCGACTCAATATCCCTCCATTGGGGTATATTTGATTTCATGAATCTATAAACTTTATAATGTCTATATAATTCCCCTATTACATTTTATATCCAAAATAAATATAAATTCTTTGTATTTTATGTTTCAATATTATTTATATCATCTAATGGGTTTTGGAATGAAATTTACCAAGTGTTATGAAATTTCATCGCTCAATTTCATTTCACTGGGTTATGTTCCTTCTTTATTATCAGAGTAATTATATGATTACATGTGTAATGAATATTTAATATAATATGTTGTATTTATAATAGTTCTATATTTATTTACATACAATACACATTTTTGATTAATTGATTAAAATTTATTTCAATTTTATGATCATTTTATGGGTTTATCACCTCACTTTTTCTTCTTTGAGACATAAAACAAATTCATCACTTATTCCTCTTTATGGTTTATATACTTAACCTTTTACAAGGTATGTCTTAAATATATATAAATATATATATATATACATTCAAGGTATTTATTTATTCCGTTGAAATTATTTCTTTCATGGGGCTTATGATTCAAATTATACCAAAGTGATAAGGGTTTATTTCATAATCTCTATATTATTCAAGATTGTTAATTTTTAAGTATCTATTGGGAGAATTATTTAATCTATATATCTGCAATCTAATAAATTTTTTATCCACTTCCCATTCTTGAAATTTTCATGTAATAATACCCCTTTCCCCTCTTTGGTACATAAAATTATTGATAACTGTTTTAACAAAATATTAATTTATTTCTCTATTTAGAAAAACATCATTTTCCATACTAAACCGTGTTTTTTTTAAATGATTTCATGAAATGTTTTAACATTATCCAAAATGTTTCAATATAATATTTTTACCTCTGTTTTAGTTTTTTAAAATTTATTTAACGTAGAAATTCATTTTTTTTCAAACAAGGTATGTTTGGTATTTATAAATACATGTGGATGAAATCATTGTATTAATGTGTAAATATTGAAATAAATTCCACACCATAATGAAAACTCAATGTATTATGGATTCCTTTATAATTTCCAATGTATATTTTCAAAATAACATAATTCTACAATACATTACATATTTCTAGTGTTAAAAAGTTTATATTCAATGTGGAAATGCTATTTTCTCCTCAGTAATGTTTTAGTGATATCTTTATGGAAGATGTCAACAAAAATTATTTGACTAATTATCAATTGGGGATTTTTTGTATGTAATGATACAATAATTATTATTTCTAAAAAAAATTATGACTGGTTTAACTGTGGATGGAACTGTTTGATACAACTCATATTATTATAGATAGTTTATGATTATTTTTATTGATCGAGGTAATTGTAAAATTTAATAAACTAGTATTAAAATATGAATGTTTCTGTTCATTAGGTTTCACACCTTTAATTTGGGGAGTGAATTAGACTTAATTTTTGATGGGTGTGCCTAATATATTCCCTATATGCAACAGTAGGTCTCATCATAAAATCCATATTCGGTTTTGGATGAGGCCTTACTCATTTATATACATGGCTAGCACAAGGCCATTATGGTATTTAAAATGTATTGGAACAAGTACTCGACATAAAACATCATATGTCTCACATTATGTGTTCCCTCATTATGAGTATAATTGATTATTTTAATGATATAACTTAACTTATTTGAAAATCTATAAATAATTTTTATTATCAAGAGATTATTTATAAGAAATTATATGCTCATAATTTATTCTCTCCTTATTATTCTTCATGTTCATGTGATTGATTAAATGGTATATATTTGTGTTTTTTATCTTCCCATATTGGTTATTCCTTATTTATTCAAATCATTCACTACATGTATACCCTTACTAAACATTTTATCTCACACCTCTCTTATGATTGTTTCCCATGTATGCCAAGATGTGTATTATGATGTATATTTAGTGTTTCTACTAGGGGAAATAATGATTTAGTCGATGAAAATAAAATACTTCATGGAATATTGTGAAAGGGAATCATAATAATATGATGAATTTAAATGATCAGTAAGGAAATGCATGATCCAGATGCTATCTTTAATAAATAATATATGATCAATTTGGAAAATTTAAATAATTGAAACACATGCCATTTAATCAAAAACCTGAACATGATGAATAATATTATACTAATATATGATTATTAATAATTCCACATAAATAATCAGATGATCTTGAAATTTATCCATGGTTATTATAACTTATCAAATATTCACATTGACATCAAAAACTAATTTCATAATGATGGAATGTATACTTTTAGTCATCTGAAACATTCCATCAAAGATTTCGGTCAAGGAATCTAAAATACTATCAAGGGAATGTTCCAAGACATCTATATTAATGGGAAAGGCCTCATCCTAATCCCAACCTAGTTTGTCCTATGAGACCAATTAATGCATTAAATAGGTATATTGGGCCCCACATAATACTTCTTAACTCTAATTACATCCACATATTAAAGGGTTTAAACGTAATCAACATAAACAATTTATATTGAAACCTTATAAAAATAACATTTGACTTCATAAAAATTTATATGATCTTTTATATTTAATGAAAATTATTTAATAATAATAATTTACCAAAATATTATTTATTTCATAAATCCATTAATTCATAAAAAAAATTCCTTAATTGAATTTGAATCTTCCCCAAAAATACTATTCTGTTTTTGTAGTATAAAAAAAATTCATTTATGATTTGATGAAAATATATTAATTATTCCATAAAAAATAAGGTACATAATCATTTTTTTGGTTCTTGATAAATATTACTTTAATTAATCAACAAAATCTCTAAACATAAGGTGCAAGATGATGGGTCTTTCATGTGGTGGTTTAGCATAAATGGTTTGGGTCATGATTTTGATGACCTTAAACATCTCCTGTAATCAGTTTCACTCGTGTTTAATTATTTGGATCTCAAACTTGTATTGGTCAAGGGAAAATCATAGTGATGTTATATCCCTCAAAATCTCCAATAAATGGGCGTCATTGGTAATGATCCTACTAGTTGAGTCCATAACCTCCTTTTTCTATGTCAATTTGATTTATTAAAGCCCTATATTTATACAAACCATTTGATCGCTTTCGAGAACTATATTATCATCAATAATGATTCATAATTGAATTTTAAATCCAATAATATTTAACTAATGAAGTGAATGTGTATTCTATATCTGTATTTCATAAAAATAAATTTTTTTAATTCCCAAGAAGAATTTTATTTATAACAGTTGGGATCATTACAATCTTCCACCCTTAAGAAATTGGACCCTCGATAATATCATTTCACATTCTAAATAGATGAGGGTGACTATGTTTCATCACTTCCTCTAGTTCCTTTTTCACATATTCAAACTTTTATTTTCTCCACTGCAAATTAACAAGGTTCAATGTTTTATTACCTAGAATTGTTTATATATTATATAATCTTTTCCTCATCTTATCCTTATATGAGAGAACTGTCTCCAATGGTACTGCCTCTAGATTGAGTACATGTGAGGGGTGTCATATTTAATTCTTTTAGAGGGATACATATAATACATCATGTACTTTTTATTTGTTAGGAGGGAGTTTTAGTCGATAGGCCACCACTCTGATGTGATCAAGGATGTCAAACAGGATTATATATCCTGGAATAAGTTTTCCCTTCATCCCAAATATCATCAAATTATTCCATGGAGATATGTAGTTAAATACCATGTCTCTAACATCAAAATCTAGGTCGCTTTAATGATTTTTATCATAGTTATTCTGTCAAATCTGATCAGCCTTGATGTGATGAAGAATTATCTTAACCTTTTCCACCATTTTCTCCATCATTTCCGGAGCTAGCAGTTTTGGTTCCCAAAATTCATCCCAACATGTAGTTTTTCTACAATGCTTACCATCATAGGCTTCATAGGGATCCATTTGGATGCATGAGTGGAAAACATTATTTTAAAAGAACTCAACCATAGGAATATGTTGATCCCATCCTCTAAATTCAATTGAGAATGCTCTAAAAATTTCCTCTAGTGTCTGGATAGTCTGGTCAGATTCAAAATCAGTCTGGGGATAATAAGCCATGCTAAAGTTCATCTCAATGGTAAGATTATGTTTGATACTTTTCCAAAACATGGAGGTGAATCATGGAAATCTATTGGGTAAAATTGATAGTGGTACTCAATGAATCCTCGCCACTTATCTAATGTATATCCATGCATGTTGATCCCGTGATAAGTCCTCTCAAATTGAAATGGTGTGTGCTATCTTTTTTAGTTGATCCACCACAACCCAAATCTCATTATTCATTCTTTATGGATTTCTAAAACTAGTGAAAAATTCAATGGATATGTTTTCCCATTTCAATATAGGTTTTTTTAGTGGTTGCAAGATCCCATAGATTATTTTCATTTCACTATCACATTCATTCATACAAGAAATATTGATGTATATTATGTGATCTCAGTCCTTATATTGTATGACCAATAGTGATCTCAGAGATCTATATACATCTTTGTGCCTCATTGATGGTTGGATAATGTCAAACTATGTGAAGTATCCAACAACTCCTTCTTTAACTCTGGATTTGGTAGTATACATAGTCTTAACTCAACTCTCACAAATCCTTTTCATTAAAATTCAAATCTAAGGGCATCCATTTCCTTAAAGATTCCACATTCTTCTAAATTCCCACATCATCTCATTGATCATCCTTTAACCTCTCCATAACAGATAGTCGAGTAATCATTTGTGAAAGTTTTTATGATGTACCTTCCATTATGTTCCCTTGTCCATCCTTTCTAAATCAAATAAGATCATGTCACTCTAAATTTTCATCAATAATAGAATTGGTAGATCATTTCTACTTTGAGATTATACGACTTCATTCTATTTCCCAGGAGGTTATAAAATTGAGCACTCATAGTCATTGATCAGCTCAAGCCATCTTTATTGGTGCATAATCATCTGTTTTTGTTTGAATATATATATGTGGATTTTGTGACCCATATATATTTCTCAATTCATACTAAATAGATTACGCCACAATATTTTAAAAGTATAGATCACTAAAAAGAACTCCAAATCATACAATTCATAGTTATGTTCATGAAATTTAAACTTCTGTGATGCATAGGATATGAATTTTTCACTTTGCATTAACACACAACCCAATCCCATGTTCATAGAAAATCTGAATACAACAAAAATCTCTCCACTTGTGGGTCATGTGAGTATTGGTGGGGTGATAAGACTCTATTTCAACACCTTTAAGCTCTCTTCACATTTACCATTATATAAAAACATAAATCTCTTCTAAGATAACTTGGTAAGAAGGTTTTACAATCTTGATAAATATCTCACCAATCGATGATAATACCCAACTAATCCAATTAAACTACAAATATAAATATCAGAATATGGAATTGGACATCCTTAAATTGCTTATATCTTGGAAGGGTCCAAAAATATCATATAACAAGTAATGGTATGCCCCATGAAAGATAAATCCTTCAACCAACACTTATATTTTCTATTCTTTTTATAAAGATTCTCTTTTCACAAGGTCTTTAGTAGAGTACTCAGATGATCCATGTGAACCTCTTGATATTAGATTTTATTAGAATATCATCTATAAATACCACTCAAAATTATCCAGGATTATATCTAAAGACATTATTCTTCATGTCCATGAATATTTTTGGGGGATTAGTGAGTCTGAAAGACATTACTATAAACTCATAGTGCTCGTACCTTGTATGAAATGTTGTCTTGAGGATATTATACTTATTCCACCAACCATGGTAAAATATTAATCATATATCAACCATGGGGAATTATTTTAATTCACTTATATAATCAAACAATTAATCAATCTATTGGATATGCTACTTTTCATTTATCTTTATCTTTTCAAGATCATGATAATTACTACAAATGAAGATTGGCCTATCCTTATTCTTGATGAAGAGACCCTTTATCTATGTTATCCTATTGATGTTTCATTAGCTCCTCGTGTTATAAAAGAGCCATTATATATGGATTCATGGATAATGGTAATTCCCTAGGTATAATATCAATTTGAAATTCAACATCTCGGCTAGGAATAAGTCCATGAAATTTCTCCGAGAAACTCATATGCATATTCCCTCACAAAATTCATGTCTATTTGGATGTTTCTTTCCTTAGAATAAATAAATTGAACAAGATAATCTTTATCATAGTAAAATAATATACATTCTTGACATGTTTAAGATAATGATGATTCATCCATTTATATCCATATGACCAAAATATGTATTTGATTCGTAATACGCATAGCGATTTTATTATGAATAAAATTTAAGATGGATATATATAGGGAAAGTCAATAGATAAATAGAGTTGCATAAAATACTAATAATGTGAGTATGACCAGGATCAATGGGATTTTTAGCCAACAAACTTTGATAGGGTATGAGTTTTATACAAATGATGCAATAATTTCCCCATTATTCACTTTCACTAACTACTCTACTTAAATGATTTGTGGTGCTGTTTGGATAGTTCTACTAATCTTTCATGATATGAATGAACGCATATAACAAGAATCAAAAATTATGTTCACTGTTATTGAAGGAATATCTAGCATACATGTCATCACTTTGTTGACGGGATCCACATCGGCGGTTTTAATGGAAAATCTCACCCTTGCATCCTTGGATATTGTTGGTGGTCTCTGAAAACCATTGTTTTAGTGCATTGGTTTGAAAAGTTCCATAGTTAATTTTTATGTAATTTAAAATGCACTATGTGTTGACTATAGAAATTATTTCCTCCTCCGTAGTAGTGGGTTTCTCCTGTCATGAACCAAGCTAGGTAACCATGCAACCCAGCACCTGACCCAGTTAGTGGAAAGTCCTCATGGGCGTTCGCAATTCCCATGGGATGGAAGAACTGCTTGGGTATAAATATTATAAAATGAGAATTAATTATCTGAATATATATACATAAAGTAATCAATGATACAAGATAAACCACTGCTAAATGTTATAACCAAACAAGCCTGTAATTAAAAACCAGATTTGATTTACATTTTTAAACTAAAACTCAAAAACTACCACAAATAAAGGTGACCCAAAAATCAACTCAAAACACTTCACGTGGAAAGAGGGAACTAACCTTAATCCATCTCTACAACGCCACACCAATAAATACAAATATCAAACCTAACCACCATCTCTAAAATCATTACCCTTATCTGTATCAACACTAACCAAATCTACCTACACCCAAAAGTGTAAGTAGGGTGTGAGATAATATACAACAGGATTCCCCAAGAAAAGATTTCTTGCATAAAAATTAAGTGATGGACACACATAAATGTTTAATAAATGAAAGGAAATAAATTCATTAATAATTTTAAAGAAAACAATTTTACATTAAACCAATTTAAAAGGAGAGCCGCTTTAGTGAAAACAACAATAGAGGAAAGTATTTTTTAAATAAGAACACCTTTTATTTTATATAAATCCAAAAATACACCATATGTTTATGGTGAGAGAAATGTATTCAAAGAGAATGAAACATGGGAGATTCACCATGAGTACTAGCTATTGATGGGACCCTAGAACTTCATGTCTCAGAGAAACATCATATAGAAACCATGACAACATATGTTCTCATGAACGATCCACTAGTAGGGGATATCCATGAAACCCTAGTTTCCTCCAATCATCATCCAAAAATTTAGTTAGTGTTGTAGTCATAAATTTAGGAAAGTGAAACCGGGCCAATTCCACTTCTGTATCACAATCTCACTAGTCCTATTCCTTCCTCCTAGCTACCAGGCTTCCAATTTGTGCTAAAATAAGTTCCATGTTCATATCACATGTTATGATCAAATAAAAAGACCAACTAATGCACTACATATACCTAAAACCCACTATTTTCACACACAATTTCCATTTTGAAATAATATGCACACCAAAACAGCATCCAAACATGTTTTTCCACATTTATTTCATTTTATAAATAATTTTAAAATTATATAAAGAAATTCCAAAAGGGTATCACAAGAATTTACACATAAAACCCACTCAATTCCCCTTTTTTGAATTTATTCCACACCAACACAATACCCATACACAATATGCACCACATTTATAGTTGGATAAACTAATTGCACAATTCATGATAAACTATTAAATTTCACAAGATGAGTTTCCATAAAAACACAGACATTATTTAACATATATTTTCTAAAAAATATAAAATGAAAACTAAATTCTTTTAAAAAGTATATTCACAATAAAAAAATTAATTATGGAACGTGAGAAATTAATTAAACATTCAAACTAATTCATCCAATAATGATTATGCATGGAACTAACTACCTCGGTGTAAAAAATCCCCAAAAATTCGGTGAGCAATTTCAACTGCACGCCAACCGCACCTCAATAAAACTCATCTAGACCCGAATTCAAGAATTCAAACAAAAAATATCAAAATAGAACCCTATAAAACATAAAGCCCTAACCCAAAATCCTACAAAATATAAGAAAAAACTATTGGTGTACAACACACCTAGGGTGAGGGGTCTGTGAGTTTGGTTATGTAAGGAGTGTGTTACCAAAAGTGAGCAACGCCCAAAATCTGGCTGAGAAAGGGAACATGGGGAGAGGGGTGGGTTGTGTTGTGTGATGCGGTTCAGAGGGGGAGTGGTGCAAGTGTCACCTAATGTTCGGGGTCGTGCAAGGTGGACCCCCACGAGGGAGTGCACCGACCAACCAGTAGAAGGGGGAGTCACTGGGTGGCCAAGGGAATGAGAGAAGTAGTGAACCAAGTGGAGCGCTAGTGTTCAGCGCACAAGGTAGGGGTCTGATGGGATATAGAGAATGGGGAGGAGTATAGGAAAATGAAAAGATGAAAAAGAAATATACTAATAGGAAAGAAAAAATAGAAAGAAAAATAAAATATGATCCTAATTAAAAAACTAAATGCAATGAACATAGTAACAACAACAAAAAATATAATAATATATTTAATTAAAATATTAAAAATTACTTTTATTATTAATTACATTAATAATAATATCTTGATAATAATAATTATAATAATAACTTTATTAAACATTATTATTATTATTATTATTATTAAAATTAAATTGACATTAAATATCTTATTTACTTTTTGTCTAACTGTATCATTTATTGTACATACCACACTGTGATCAAGTGAAGTCATATTGCTTCGACCATTCACTACCCAATGCCAAATGATGTCATGCCCAAAACACTCATGTGTCAGAAAATAAACAAAAAATTCCAATCAAGCTCAACCCGAACATTGATAAAAAATTCCATTGTCAAATAAAATTATAAAAACAATATATATTACAGAAGTATGTGGGTGAAAATTCTCCCCACTATGAAAACTTTTCTCCCTTGATAAGTCAACTTGAAACCTAATTGGATAATAAAAATGTGTACTCCTGCTCATCCCCTGACATCTACTCCCAAATATAATGCTCATCATTCCCATGATATAAAATCATACGGAGAAACAGAATATGATTCCCCCAAAGAACCTTCTCTTAGGAATCCACTATCTGAACTACTGGTTCAAACACTAATAAATCGGGTTCTATTTCCAATGATTCTGAATTTAATACTTGAGATGGATCTGGATTATACTTCTTCAATTGGTATACATGAAATAAATTTTTAATGGATGTCAGCTGAGAGGGTAAAGCTAAATGAATGACCCATTTCCAATCCACTAAGTGACCTAAATAGGACTTATATACCTCGACGTCAACTTTCCCTACTCATTCATATTCGAGAGACGTTATCAGTAGATGATCTGGGAAGACTGTATGTTCATGAGATCATATGACTACATCAGGTCCCTCATACCATCATTTCATATTGGGATGTTCGTTTAATATCATGTTCATGGCAGGGTTTGCAGAAAGAAATGGGTACATAGTTGCTTCCAAGAACATCTCTTCACCCTCAATATGACGGGCAGTCGAAACAGATGATACAGGTTCTAGAGGACATGATCTGAGCATGTGTCATTGACATCAGTGGTTCTTGGGAGAAACATATCACTCTCAAAGAGTTATCCTATATTGACATATCTTAAGAGACGATTAAGATGTCCCCTTTTGAGGTCTTATATGGTAGGTCATGTCCTTCACCAATGTATTGGTTAGAGGCAGGTGAAATAGCCCTACTAGGTCCTCATCTCATACATGAGACTATGGGGAAGGTTCAGCTGATTCAGAAGAGTATAACTACTACTCAGTCTGGAAGAAAATATTATATTGATCACTGTAGACTTCCTCTATAGTTCGAGGTCTAGAATTGTGTTTTCCTTCAGGTATCACCCATGATAGAGAATAGATTGTTGCGTAATCAAGGTAAGTTGTTATCTCTTTTTGTATGACCATTTGAGATTATAGAGAGAGTCAGTCTGGTAGCCTATCAGGTGCTACTACCTCAGAGGTATTGTTTCATGCATGATGTCTTTCATGTTTTACAGCTTCCCCAATATCACGTCGATTAGTCTCATACCTTTTATCACGAAGAAGTTGTGTTATATATCGATTCTACATTTGGGTAGTATCTAGTACTCATCATGGATCAGAGCATGAAGGCTCTCCGAGATAGGTATGTCCATCTAGTATGTGTGTTATGGCATCGTGGCCACGTAAAGGATGAGAATTAGGTGTGAGAGGATGATGTATGTGCCCAGTGGTCCGAGTTATTCTTAGATAGTTTTTCTCTAGCCTTGGAAGGTGAACTCGGGGATGAGTTATTTTAAGGGTGGAAGATTGTAAGAACAAGGTTTTTCACTTAGGCATTGATCATTCAAATTTCAGTCTAATTCTATATTTTGGACCTTATTTAAATGCATAATGAGTTAGAGAATGTCTTAGGGGTGTTTGGGGTTTGTTCGGTGGTCGGAACCCTTATTTTTGGGGAAACTGGACCCATCACACAATTAAAGTAAACCATGCGGATAGGGCATGCAGTTAGATATAACTGTGTAGATGGTCTGCATTATCGGGTGGATCCATTCAACACGTTTGGCATATAGTTTCCAAACAAACCGTGCACAATCCAAATTCTTGGAAATGATCATTTTTTACTTAATGATCTAATTTGATCACTCCTTCCCCATTCTTATTTATAGTGGGAGAACCACCATTTCTATCCAATTTTGGGGATTTTGAAGGCCTAACCTAGGGATTATGATATTTCTTTCATCCAAGATCCATTCGAGCTTCTATTATTCATTTTATAAGTGCAATAGTAAGTAATCTAATTCATTTAAGCCATTCTTCATCTCTCTTTCTCTCAACCTAGTTGTCGAGGTGTGAGCATTTTTTCTCTTTTCTTAGATCTACACTAATCCAAGCCAAATCGAAGGCTGATACCGGAGGAGTATATTCCTACAAGCCTAAGGTGGGGGTATATAACTAATACCATATGATCATTGATTGTGGAATTATCGTGTGGGTCCCGACAATTTTTTTGGTGTCATTTTTTTAATTTATATGCCATGATTATAGTCGTTAGAACTGTATGGTTATTCTCATTCCAAATATGTGACAAGTTTTTTGTGGTTATGACCAAAACTCCCAACATCCCATGTATGGTGTTATACCATGATTGTGTTTTAAGAGTTTTGATACATTTGAGACACCATTTGGGTGTGTAAGATATTTACCACACAAATGGTAAGCCTTGCATTAAATGATTATCAAATCATATAATGGTGAGTGACATGTATCAAGTCACACCCCCTTGATCTACCTATGGTATGTGCCTAAATGTAATGAATTGATTTAAATGATAAATTGGAAAATATGTGTATGAATTTGACTTGTCCATATTAATTTGAAAGGAATGGTTGGTTGCATGCCATAAAACCCCATGCCACTTGTGGTGGAAGGTATAAGATGAACCTTATTAAATTTTTATGATATATATAGATAAATTAAATGCTTTCATGTTAGTTGGCCTTGTCAAACTATAGAATGTAAATAGTGGAAATAAATGAACTTTATAAAACAAATAGTTATAATAAGCCCTTAATACATTAAATGAATTAAATATATGGTGCCTTTATTGAATATGGACCAAGAAATCTTTATAGGAAGTCTTGACTCGTGTTTGCCCTTGGATTCCCGAGGGAATGGATTATGTACACGAGGATGTCGTTCAGATTCAAGGATGTTGGTTTCTTTAGATGAGGCCTACCTAGGAAGACAATCCTTGTCTACTTCAGGATTCCTAGTATGACACTGTAGTATCCCATAATTATTATTATAGGATTCCTTTGATAAACTCCTTGGATCTATCATTTTTAGTAGGTTCTATGGTTACAACCCATTCGACCCAATCATTACTAAGGCCCATTTTACCTTTGAAGAACTCCATGGACTCAGTATGCGTCTTACTGTGGAAATTCCATCGATGATGATATTTGTATTACACGCTTACCCCTTAGCTAGACTCAGATACTACAATGTTAGAAAACCCTAAGGTCTAGGTTTCCTTGGTGATTACCTTGGAACAATTTCATGTTAATTATCAATTAGTTTTGCCTTGGTGATTACCACGGAACCATTTCTTATTAATTATTAATCATGTTTTCCTTGTTACATCACGGAACCTTCACTATTACACTATCATGAGGTGATGTCAGTGCTGGATATTCCTCACGTGACTTATTAACATAAGTTGGAAATTACGTAATCAATGAAATGTTTAAATGTTAAGACACTATCTGAGGGATGAAGTGGGTACTTGAGTATTCAGTTACATTATACTGCATTACATTATATATGCATGCTTTCAAACTATTATATTTCCATTACATGGGCCATATGTTATAGACACTGTTGGTGGTGGGTCACTGAGACTTATGTCACACCCACTGCAAGTGCTGTTTGGTACCTAGGGAGATTTTAGGACTACAGGTGTTGATAAAAAAAGCATAGGACTTTGAACACTTTATTTTTTTATTGTGTTTGTTTTAAACTAGTAGAAGATGACCATGTTTTACCTCGGGATTCTTGGGATAGTTTATATATTTCCTTTTTGATAAATTGGGTTTTACATGTATGACTACTACTTTGAATCCGTGATTTCCAAATTTCTAGAAACATTACATATCATCATTAGATGTCGTATTATTTTTATCAGTTATTCCAGTTATTATTATTGTTGTCTCTTTACCGTGTGAACTCTGTTTACTTATATCACTTCCACTATTTACTCATGTTTATTAATATTTGTTGTTTTACACTCTAGTAATGAGATTATAGTCTCCAAATGGACACACCCTAATCCCTCACTACTAGTCAGTAGCCTTTGATGTTCGGGGAGATACACTTGAGGCCATGTGGCCCACCACGCTTAGGGCACCTATTAAGTTGCATCCGGGTTTGGGAAGTCACAGTCGGTGCTAGAGCCACATCCACATGTTTTATCCAGACAAAGATTTAACTGCTTATATAACCACATAATCTTTATTCTATCATAATTTTGTAATTTTTTCTTATATCCTAAAAGATTACACTAATCATTACTAAACCAGTAGTTAATCATTAGTTAATTATTAGTTGATCATTATTTAACTGTTAGTTAATCATTGGTTAAGCATTAGTTAATCATTAGTTAATCAATCCTTAATAATTTCTTAAACAAACTTTAATCATTACTTAATCAATCTTCAATAATCCCATAATAATTATTTAATCACCCATTAATCATTATTTAATCATTACATAATTATTTTTTAATAATTACATAATTATTATTTAATAATTACTTAATCAAGAGTTAATCAATACTTATTCATTATTTAATCATTACTTCTTTATTCCATAATTAATCAATCTTTAATCATTACATAATCAAAATTTAATCATAATTTAATCAATACTTAATCATTATTTAATCGTTACTAAATCATTATTTAAACATTCTATAATCATTAGTTAAACATTGCTTAATCCTTAATCGATTATGACTTAATAATAATATAATAATATGATATTCATTAGCTAATTATTATTATCTAATCATTATGGTTAATATAAACTCAATCATTACTAATAACAACTAGTATTTCTAAACAGTATATAACCATCTAAACAACATAATAAATAACATATTTAGAACTGTTGGAGTCTGTATCCCACATTGGACTTGGGGTATGATGTGGAGTTTATTCATCAATATAAAATAACCCTAATGACTCCTTTAGAGAGAATCCTTGGGTATTTGGGTCTTCTTATTTTTACTTCTACATGGTATTGGAGGATGTTTAATCCCACCTGATTCCTCCCTCTAATTTTTTTCTCTTACAATCTTGGTTTTCCAGCCCTTTTTCTTTGTTAAGAGGAGAAAACTTCCATGGATAGATCCTATTCTTCCATCTCCCCTCCCACCATGGATAGAGTTGGGAAGTGCCCTATCATGTGGTCTCCTCTTCACTTTTTCCTTTTCGACGGTGCTCTCCTGCCCAACAATCCCCCCCACTCACATACCTACCTCTTTGCAAGTCATCGTCTGGTGCCCTCCCATGATTCCCATAGCCAACCACAAATATTCTTCCTCACATGGGTCTTACTCCTCCTAATGTGAATTCACTCAACATATCTCGTCCATCTTGGCACCCCCCCCCCCCCCCGACGACACCCCTCCCTCTTGTGGTTCCCTCCCGACTTTTTCCTCCCGGGAGGTTCCCTCGTGTGCATCTCCCTCTTAAATCCCTCCCTCCAAACGCTCTCCTCCTCTGTGTGTGTGGTGAACAAGGCCACCCCACCTGGCCCATTTTCCATCTAGGGAACAACACCCTCTAGAGGCCCCTTCCCTACGCGCACCTCCACGCGGCGACCATCCTCCCTATGCACGACGTCTTACTCCACCATGGAGCACCACTCCAACCACCCTGGATATGCACCCTTTACCACCACCAAATCCCACAATGGCTCCTACAGAATCACCACCTGCCATGGACGACCCTGTCAGTGCCGATTTCCCAGCACTCCGTCAACCGTACCCACCTATGCGGCTTTCCCGGCTCCTCAATAACCATCTCTCTAGTGAATAATTCCAAGTACATTATCATCTGTACCTGGTAGTGTGGATTTCATGGTGGTAGTGTGTCTTTCCTGACATATCATTGACTGGACCCACTAGTGTGGCTTTCCCAGTGCACCATCAATCGTCCCATTCTGTGTGGTTCCTTTGTTGCGCCTTTCCATCTTATTGCGTCATTATTTTTTCCAATTATTTCCACAACATTTGCTTTCATCCATCATCTTAAGGGGAGTTGTGATCTTGAGGGGGTTCTTTAATCAATGTTTATCTCTTATATTTTGTCTTCTTTTGTAATCATATTGGGGATTTCTAGCATGAGGGGAGTGTTTGTAGTTTGTTGATTGTTTTGTTTTTCTCTAAGTGTCCAAGCTAGGTACACCTAACATGAGGGGGAGTGATGGATTTTGTATCCGACATCGGACATGGGGTCTGATGTGGAGTTTATTATTCATTATAAAGTAACACCAAGAGATCCTTTAGAGAGGAACATTCGGGATTCAGGTTTACCTATTTTATACTCTAACAATAACAAACGAAAAATAATTCAATTAAATAAATAAATAACATTAAATTAAATAAGAAAAAATTCCTCTAAATTATGCTTCGCAAAAAACCAAGAATTGTTTTAGGTCTATAGGATCCACCACGCATGAAGAAGACTTCTTATAAAGAGAGATGTAGTGGAATGTAGAGATAATAGTGAATATTGATGTAGGGGTGTCCTTTTATAGGGAGTTAAAAGGAAAGGCAGTAGGGGGGAGGTTTCCTTTTGCATAACTTAATAGAGAATGATGCCCACCCGACTGCCTTTCTCTTTCTCTTTAGGGGAAATGTGGTCACCCCTAGTCACCTTTCGCTTTCTCTTTTAGTGAAAATATGTCACCTTCCATCCACCTTTTCCCCGATCCAAGGCAAAGAAGCAGGGGACTTCCACATTTCAATAAATTGGAAATGCAACCAAACCGATGCCTTTCCAACAAAATTTTCTTTTTTTAACCTAGAATGTTTTTCAAAAATAAAATTAAAAACATAGAATGCATAAAAAAACTATATTTCTTGTCATCTACATGTGGCTGAGATCTCAATTTTTTGAAACTTAACTATTCAATTTTTTGTCTCTCTATAGATTTATATTTTCGGAAACTACTCCATTTGAGGATTTCAAATATCAGTATCTGGTTTTGGTAGAGGAGGGTGATTAACATGTATATGTTTTTTGGACCTATAAATATGAAAATAGTAGAGGTGGTCTACTTCCATATTCCCTAGTAGGGAAGAAATGGTAGAGAACCAGATGTTATTATCTTGAGTTCATATTGATTATCACATATGAGATACTGATATTTTTTGGTATTTTGTGTGCCTAAAATACAAAGATGAGGATGAAAGATGTCCTTGGTGACAATTACGACCCGTTCTTGCGACATAGGGGTTCTTCAATGACACATAGGTAAGAAAAACCCCGCATAAGGAGGACTTGTTCTAATATCTCTGTAATTCTGGATCGATGTGTTTGATGGTTTTTTCTTTGGAGATCTTCACATATTGTTTAATATCAGCTATGGTTTAAAATTTAGGTTATATGCTCAACTCAGATTTATTATGATTCCTAGGGCTATAAAAACCCATCCCTCAGATAGTATTCTCATGTTCCATTGTTTTCTCATGTTTATGTTCACTCCATCTTTTATTTTCTATAGTCTAGTTTACTTTTCATTGGAGAACATTGTTCATATTCCCCATTCATGTAGGAAAATCTACTTAAGAACATAAAAATATATATGTGTCCTCTTTTGAGAATTAATTACTTCGTTACATCAACCATTGTAGCTGATGTTCACTTTACTCATGTCGTCGATGAATTTTATTTTTTATTTATTCTAGATTATGTTTATTTTTTTGTAGCTGGATGAGCATTTTTTAGGAAATTTTTTATGTTTGAAAAGATCTGAAATTTTTATTATCATTTTTTTTATTCTGAATTCATAGAATCATTTGTAATTGCCTCCACATTTGTGAATTCATTGAAGTATTTATTTTATTCCTGTTTTTATGGTATTTCCTATTTAATTTATAAATTTAACATGTTCATGATTGTATTTTATTTTTTTGGAATGTAATTAAATCCATATATCTCCATAGGTTATTAAATGGCCTTTCCATTATAGTAAAACACTGAAAAATAGGTATCACAACTAATATGGAATTCATTATATATCAAAAAATTCAATGGATAATAATTATATACTATTACTATGTTTCACAGAAAGGTTGTTTGTTTCTTTGATAAGCATAGTAATGTGTTATGTTTCTGTGAATTTTTTTGTTTTTTTCCTTTTGATATATATATTCGAATGACTGTTCATTCTCCCTATCAGGACTTAATGAGATTTGAGGGTCTAGTAGCTTGTATTTGTGTTATCCTAGTCGTAGTATGGTTGAGAGCTGGTGAGGTGGTTTCCTAGTTGTTTTCTACTATTTTATTCATTGGGATTAAGCTGGAATTGATCTCATGAGGTTGGTATATAGGGTAAACGCTTATTGATGGAACACCATTTAGGTGAGTTGTAACTTAGGCATAGTGTTCTCCATAGCTATATATGTGTATGAATCAGCCTCAATGAGGGTTCTTGTTGTCTTTGCAATAGACATCATGTAGTTTTAGGTTATCCCCTTTAGTTGAAGATGTTTACAAGGACTTGTATAGGGACTAATGTGGTTTCAGTTACATCCTGGTGGACAATTTTCTGAATCAGTCTCGTCAAAGATCCATGGTGATGGATAGGCCTATGTGGATTCAATGTTAGTGACTAGGATATGTGAATGATTAGATCCCTGTTAATTTGTATTTTCTAGTTTAATATGTAACTATATTTTGTGGTGTTTTTCTTTTGTTCATACTATTATATTATTTAAACAAGTTCATGTTTTTTGTTGTTTATACACTTTTTTGATGTTTTCAAGTGTTTTTTAATGTTAAACGGTTTAGATAATTCTCTAGTTTCTTTGGGTTCTAGCAATAATAGGAGATATACATTGAGTACTCTGATAGCATGCATATAGTAGGGTTATAGTTATGTGATGATAGTGGAATCTTATATAAGTTAAGGTATGTGTTTATTAAATACTGATTCTAAATTTTGTATATTATTTTGTGAATTTTTTAGTAGTTAGCATTAGACACAATTGATTGGGTATGTGTGTCATTGTGAATCGCATAGTGGAAACAATGATTTAGTTTGAATAAGATTTCATGTTACCCCAATCAATCTGATGGGTTAGGTGGTGTAGGGACATCATTTGTTAAGATTTATGCATTTAATTTGAACGGTGGAGATTATATATTTATAAACACATGATTTTTTAAAAATATAAATGGTTAATGATCAATTTTTTAACCTAATATTTTTTTTATATAATTTATGATCTCTTTTTAAATTTTAACTTATAGTTTTATTATTGGATGAATTATTTTTGGTTAGTTTTCCCTTTCATATTAGTTTTTGATACCCTTAATCTTGTTTTTAGCTTACCCGTACGTATGTATACTATTTCTTCGGCTTACCATTACACATTGGGATGAATTACCCTTGTACAATGCGTAATCAAAACATTACATAGTGAAATTAACTCACAAATACGCAAGACACCCCTTTACACTTGGAGATAATGCATGTCCTTATTTTGTTGTTAATCAATTTTGGTGGGGATATTTTTGGAAAACCACAAGTTGTTAGGATCTCAGGTTGTTGAAAAATCCTCTGATAATTCTGTTATCTCTCTATAGTTCTATATTTAGGGTGTATCTCCATTTAGTGGCATTGAATGTGGGGATCTAGTATTTCTGGATGAGGGGTATTACAACATACATATATTTTTCTGGCTATATATTAATAGAACAGAGGAGTTTGACTACTTATTCATCGATAAAGAAACACCAGCTGAGAGGTAGAGTTTTTCATCCATGGTTCTTGGTTAGGATATTTGATGAGAATCTAATGTTTCATGTATTCCTTACGGTAAAATGTTGATGATAATGATGATATAGGGTGTTCTTGTTGACTATGACTACCAGTACATGCTGCCTCGGGGATCTTTAATGAGACCTAGGTGAGGTTGGCCCCAGTAAAGGGGGTATCAGTATACTATATTTTTAATTATTGATCCATGTGTTTTCTAGTTTTTTTGTGTCAATACATATGTTGTTTTATTTCCTCCATATTTTGAGGTATATGCCACATCCTCAGTTTGTTTTTACTACATGTCTCAGAGCTATAATATCCCAACCATCATAGTTTTCTCTTATATTCCATTATTTACTATAGTTTTTGTTTATTACTACTTGATTATTTTGTACTCCATTTCAGTTTGGATAGTGGAACCTAGAGTCCCTTCCCTATGTATGTAGTAACTTTGGATGAAGCATTTAAAAATCATAGTGTCATATTTATTGCGTTCTTTAATAATGTATATCGACAATTGCTGTTAATGTTTTCATTACTCTTGTACTTGATACATCATAATTATTTTGTTTAATCATGATGATGGTTATTATTATTGTGAATCATGTTTATCATGTCATATATTTTTGTAAATTTTCACATGAATATGGAATTTTTATTATAATTTTTTTCATAGTTTGATGGAATCATTTATATTTTCGTTTTCTTATAAAAATTCAATGAAGGTGTATTTTATTTTTCTATTTTTTTTCAAATTCGCATTGTGTTTAGAATAATGTGATCCAAAATTAAATTTATAGATATCCTTACAATTTTTAATAGGGACTTCCATTAGAGTATATCCCTGAATAGTCATCTAATTGGATGCAAAAATACCATATGTTTTGATTAGTGGGGCCATTAACTGACTAATCTATGGGTTCCACATCCTGATTTGTTTATCTGTATAATAAGAGCTCTCAAATGAGGTAGTTGTTGTGGGGCCTGTATTGATGCCATGGTATAATGTTTCATGGTCCAAATTTGTAATATTATAGGATGTTGAGATTCATCAACATAAAAATTATGAAAGCTAATGGAAGGGGAGAAGATAATATTGTGGAGGGGGAAATACTTGTTACAATTAAAATTATTTGAAAATTAATGTCACCATAAAGGTTATGTGGGAATGGTATAAAAGATATGTAGACGAAGTAAATTTGACATTTCGTACCCCACAAGAGCCTTAAGAATCATTTCATGGAAACACCCACACAACAGTCTGTAACAGATGTCTTACAATGGTCTTCTGTATCAATTTCATAGCTGGTTAGAAATTCCTCTAGATTCTTGATGGATTGAACAGGTATACCAAAACATCGGTGCTTTTGTTTTCCAATTGGGAGCTATTCTATATTTCAATGCAATCCCTTTCATGTTGGATTAATATAGAAAATTTTATGGAAGATGGACGAGATGAAATATCATTTTTCAAATTTCTTCTTCTTCCCATCATCCATTCCATTGTGGTTTCTTATTTTCCATTCAATTAACTGTGAAACAGATTAGATTTTGGAACATGTTAATATTCCAAATTTAAATAAGAATAACGTTATGAACTTCAAAACATATATAAGATATGTCAGAGGTTTATGAAATTGTAAAATTTTCTAGGTAAACTATTTACTATATAATGGAAGTTAAAGTGATGCATGAGCTGATGTATTTGACCATGCAGATGGACAAATGTGAAAATCAAAAGTTGTTGGAACCAAATAAACAGATTTTTTTTTACTAAAAATATAATGACCCATACTTTACATACATTGTTAATACTTCAAAATTGAAGTACACTTATTACAACATATAATAAAACCATGAAAGGACCGTATAGGTATATAGTCTTTAGAAACTGGGAGACATAAACAACTGGTTCATAAAGCATCTAATTTGCCTCCCATTTATTTCATCATATATAGAGTCCATTTTGGCATATCCTACTTAATAACCTTCTTCCGGACCTGGGGAAATAAAACATACAAAAGGGTGAGCTCAAATGCTCAGTAAGGGTAAAGAAAAGAAATATCAATCACATCATATTCATAAGAACATAACATTTTGGAAATTTTAACCGGTAAAAGAAATCATAATTTCATACCATGGGATAAATCATAGAAGTGAAATGTAATCCCAATAATCATAACATAAAACATGAAACTTTATGGAATACACACATAATCATAGATAATTATTTCTTATTCATCAAGACTCATTTCCAAGACTATCTTAGTGGACAAAGTCCATTTCTGAACTGAGTTCATTCCTCGTTTCAGTCATGTTTCACTGAACCAGTTTAACCTGCCATTCCAGCCATGTCTATCTCATGAGATATAAAATCTTTTCCCAATGCATTGGAGGGATATATAGGTCCCACCCATCTCATAATGATACCATTCTTATTTGTTCTACAAAATCATTAATCATTCATCATTGCATAACCCATGTAATAAAAATGGGATTCTTAAACATCATGACATCATAAAAAAATTAATATAAGATAAAGGAATTCATAAAAATAATTCCATCACAACATAATAAAATCAATGTAATAATAGGGATAGAAACAGAACCCTATATTATCTTATATGGAAAATAATTTTGATAAAACACCTGAACTCCATTCTTGAGGAAAATATCCTTTCTACTTTAAAAACACTTTTCCTTTCATAACATGTCATTAAATTCTAAACTAAAAGAAGTTTATTAAAAAAACATCAAAAATTGTAAAGGAAGCTTCTTGAAAATAATGTTTTAAAAATCAATTCATGCTGTATAAGTTAAAAAACATTTTTCGTACTTTTGTCGGAAAAGTCAAAAAGTACCTCGTACGAAAAGTGACAAAATATTCCTTTCATATCTTTTACTAAAAACTCACCGAAGGGTAAAATTGGATTTAAAAAATTGTAGGTGGATGGAAATAATATTACATATTGAGAAAACATGGATGTGGCTGATAAAATACACCCCAGTAAATACCAAAGTATAAACAATCTCGAATAAAAATGAGATTGTGATATTTTCCCTTACCTTAGGTCTGATTTGCTTCGTAAGTGTCCTAACCTCCTATATAATGATTTAAATAATGTGATTGACTTATTACATAATCATACGCATTTTTATGATATCATATATGGTCATATTATTATCTTATTATTAGTAATATTTCATTGCTACTTGTTGTTTAGGTGTTTATTACTTTTTGTTCTTATGTGTGTTTCGTCAAATAAATTCTTATTCTTCTTTTTAGGTTATAGATACCTCATTTCCAGAATGGTATTAGTGTAATATATATTATATTTATTCACTACATGCAATTATGTAATCATTATGCAATGAAAATCATGTAGAACGAGTCGCATCACATCATGGAGACGGTATTCCGTACGTACGCACGAGCGATGATATCGTTCCCCTGATCGTGGAATTGTATTGGAGTGTATGTATACTATTTATGAATCAATATCACATTACAATAATCATATATATTCATTCTTTACACCATTATACCCATCCATGTAAGGTGGTGGTGGAAAATAGATTACACCACGGCGTGGAGACGGTATTCCGTATGTACGCATGCGCAGCGATTTAGTTTTCCATAGGATGGATATATGGTGAAATAGGGTTGTTTCATACTTATAATAAAATATCAGTATATGAGTGATACTGATCTTATTAATTCAAAATGAAACAAATAACTCAGAAGAAGTGGAAGAAGAAATAAAGTTGAAAGAATCGGTAACGGATATTACCTCTTCTTTGAAGCGCTTCTTTGAGACCTCCTTTTAGGGCACTAAAATTGGACTTTGAAGAATACCAGGAATTCTAGGATGTCTCTATGGAATTGGAGAGGAGAATGTGGCAGGGGTTGGCCGAGCTTGAAGGCTCAAAGTGGTGTGAGGAAGAGGGGGAGGAGGTGCCCTTTTATAAGGGAGGAGAGGGGCTCCTTTGGAAAAACTAAAAATATTATTTTATTATAAAGACAAATTCGGTTTTAAATAGTTCCAAATTGATTTATTTTGAAGCTAAGGTGGGGATGGGTCGACATCCTCTCATCCAATATAATTTAGACAAGTTTAGGTTCCTATTTTAACCTTATCATTTTTATTTAACTTTAAGTTAGATAATTTTACTTTTACCTTGTCTTTTTGTGTTCTTACACTATAAGGTTAATAATCTCACTATAACAAGACAAACGAATACCAAGTTGTTTATTATTAAAATATATAACCTTATATAAGTCATTTGGCCGAACCTTATATTTTTAGGAATAAAATAACAATTAATAATATAATATTTGTTTTAAAACTATTTTATGTCAATTTTGACACTATTGAGTAATTGATTTTTATGAAACTCATAACATAATGATTAGTTTGAAAAATGTTAATTCAATCAATACTATCATGTCATATTAACCTATAAAATTATTTTAATTCTTAAAAAGTTTCAAATTACATTTATTTGGGTATTTATAACATCAATTATGTCAATATTTCATCAATAAGATAATTATTGCATCATCTTTGTTTCAAATATAAATTAAATTATCTAATTTATAAAAATTACAAATAAAATACGATTATGTAGGAAATCTTTGTATATTTCTAATGAATATTCATAGTCGAATTTATCTTATCTATAACCCTATATTAAAAATGATTCAGTTATTAACCTTTGATTTTAACTATTTTAACCCTTCTATAAATAAATTGATAATAAATGTCCTAATCTAATCCATGTGGGCATAAATGGTCATATTTTCTTCCTAAGGTTGTTTTTGGTTGAATTAAACTTATCCAATAGAATTAGGACATGTTTTAGGGTAATAATAATATCATTTTTACCCATAATTACCCTATTTACGTTTAACCGTGGTAAAAAAAAGTAAAAACTTACTATTCAACAAAAATTATTTTCATCTCATTGAACCACATTTTAGTCCTTAATATTAACCGTGTCTCTCGGAGTTTTAAAATTCCACTCACAGAAGCGGTAAAATTAAGTTTTATGAAAAATTCAGTTTTTTTAACTACCACTTAATGGTTTCACTATTCATCAAAAAATGAAAGTTTCCAGAAAAATACCAAAAATTAGGCCTACGCTATATTTGATATTATGAATTCAAAAATGATGTCTATTTTAACAAATTTAAAATACATCAGTTTCATTAATTTATTTAAAAATTAATTCTCGTCGTCAAAACAAATAGCCTGTTTTTAAGAGATAATAACTATCTAATGATTGACACTTGTTTATGTTTGGTTTAAATGTGAAATTACATTCAATGAAAAAAATTGTATTAAATGGTAAAAATATATTCTAAATATACTTTAAAGCCACTCAAATTAATAAATTATCACTATTAATTATTTCGATTAAAAAGTTGTTTTTAATTAAAATTTAGTAATTTTCACTATTCATCCGAATATGAAAGTTATCCAAAAAGTACCAAAATTTCACCCTAAGCTAATTTCGGTATTCCGAATCCAAAAATGAAGTCCATTTTGAAAAATAAAATTTAAAAAATGGTAAAAGGTGGTTATTACTATTCATAACAACTAGTTTTAATAATATTTTAATAGCATATTATTATTTAGTGAAACTCGGTATTGCGTACGACACAAGCTATTGAGGAAGGTTGCGATTGCATGTAAATCAAGACAAGCAAGTGTTGTGTGTAGTGAAATATTACTTTGATTATTTATATAACATAAAACAAAATATTTCTCATAAAAGACTCGGGTGTGACATTCTACCCCCCTTAAAATGAATTTTTCCCTCAAAATTCGTCACTTTGTAACAAACAGATGAGGATACCTCTCCCTCATCATATCCTAGAGCTGTCATGTAGCTTCTTCTAATTGGTGGTTCTTCCATAAATCTTTCACCAAGTGAGTGGTCTTGTTCCGTATGACTTTTTCGCTACGATCCAGAATCTCTATTGGCTGTTCTTTATAAGAAAGATCTTATTCCAGCGGTACAACTTCTGAGCTGAGTACATGTGAGGGATCAAGTATGTACTTTCTCCGGAGAGATACAAGGAACACATCGTGAACTTGAGAGAGATTCGGTGGAAGCGCCAATCGGTAAGCTACCTTCCCAACACGATCCAGTATTTTGAAAGGACTGATATATCTAGGGCTCAACTTTCCCTTCTTTCCAAATCTCATGACCCTCTTCCAGGGAGATATTTGTAAGAACACTTTATCACCCACTTAAAACTCTAGGTCTTTTCTTCGGTTGTTGGCATGACTTTTCTGTTGACTCTGAGATGCTCTTATGTGTTGTTGAATAGATCGGACCTTTTCTGCCATCTCATCAACAATATCAGGTCCTAATAGCTTTCTTTCCCCAACTTCATCCCAGCAAGTTGGATCCCTTCATTTATTTCCATAGAGAGATTCATAAGGAGCCATCTGAATACTGGAGTGAAAGATATTATTATAAGAAAATTCCACCAAAGGTTGGTTTTGATCCTAAACACCTTTGAAATCTATAGGGAAAGATCTCAACATATCTTCTAGAGTTTGAATTGTTCTCTCAGACTGACCGTCTGTCTGAAGATGATAAGCAATGCTGAAACTCAACTGTGTATCCAGAGTATGCTGAAGACTTCGCCAAAACTTCGAGGTAAATCTCGGATCCTGATCAGATATAATTGAAAGTGGTACACCATGAAATCGTACCACTTCCTTTACATATATCCAGGAATGTTGATCCAGAGAGAAATCCTCTCTAATAGCAATGAAGTGTGCAGACTTTGTAAGACGATCAACTATGACCCAGATAGAATTATTGCCTTTGGATGTTTTAGGAAGTGTTGTGACAAAGTCCATAGTGATGTTTTCCCATTTCCATTCGGGTATGGGTAATGGTTTTAACATCCCCTTAGACTTCTATCTCTCAGCTTTAACTTGCAGACAAACCAAGCATCGAGAGACATATTCAGCAACATCTCTTTTCATCCCATCCCACCAGAAGTACTATTTCAGGTCCTTATACATCTTTGTGCTTCCAGGATGAATAGAGAATGATGAACTATGAGCCTCAACCAGAAGCTCCTTCATTAATTCTGGGATGGGAGGAACACAAACCCGATTCTTGAACTTTATTATCCCATCACAATCAAGGTTGAATTCAGGAACATTTCTCACCTTATTTTGTAACTCGACATCTTCTTTCTGTGCCTCTTTAATCTTCACATGTGTTGATGGTTGAAAATTCATTTGAGAAAGATAATATTTTTCCCCATCCATTATAATTCCAAGATCCATCCTTTGTAAATCCATAAATATTGGATCTTTTGTGATCCTCATCATGGATAAACTGGAATGGTCTTGTGGACTTAATGCATCTGCCACCTTGTTTGTTTTCCCAGGGTGGTAATGAATTGAGAAGTCGTAATCCTTAATCAGCTCTAACCATCTTCTTTGGCGCATATTCAACTCATTTTGTGTGAAAATATACTTTAAACTTTTATGATCAGTATAAATGTCACACCTTTCCCCATAAAGATAATGCCTCCAAATCGTTAATGCAAAGATCACCGCAGCTAACTCCAAATCATGAGTTGGGTAATTTGCTCATGTATTTTCAACTGTGATGAGGAATAAGCTATTACCATATCATTTTGCATAAGAACACACCCCAATCCCTTCTTGGATGTATCACTGTAGATCACGAAACTTTCTCCACTACAAGGCAGTGTGAGCACAGGTGCACTGGATAACCTTCTTTTCAACTCCTTGAAATTCTCTTCACATTCCTCCGTCCAAACAAACTTAACTTCTTTCTGAGTCAACATGGTGAGTGGATTAGATAATCATGAAAAAAGTTTCACAAAACGTCGATAATATCCAGCCAAACCATGAAAACTTCGGATCTCAGTTACTGTTGCAGGTCTCGACCATCTTTCGATAACCTCTATTTTTGCTGGATCCAAAGATATCCCCTCTTTTGAGATTATGTGACCAAAAAATGAAACTTTTTGAAGCCAAAATTTACACTTGGTAAATTTGGCATAAGGATTCTCCTTTCTCTAGGTCTTCAATATAATTCTCAAGTGATCTTCATGTTCTTACTTTATCTTTGAATATACAAGAATATCATCTATAAAGACTACCACAATCTGATCAAGATAGTCATTAAAGACTCTATTCATCAGATCCATGAAGATAGCAGGGGAATTAGAAAGACCAAATGGCATCACTATAAATTCATAATGTTCATACCTTGTACAAAAAGTCGTCTTTGGTATATCCTCCCTTTTGACCCTTAATTAATGATACCCTGAACAAAGATCAATCTTGGAAAAGTATTGAGCTCCGCGTAGTTGGTCAAATAAGTCATCAATGCGTGGGAGAGGATATTTTTTCTTGATAGTGATCTTGTTATGTTCTCGATAATCAATGCAGAGTCTCATTGATCCATCTTTCTTCTTAACAAACAGAATAGGTACTCCCCAAGGTGACACACTAGGGCGTATGAATCCCTTATCAAGATTCTCTTGGAGTTTCTTCTTCAATTCCTGCAACTCAATTGGGGCCATTCTATAAGGTGTCTTTGAAATAGGTAAAGCACCCAGAACGAGTTCTATTGAAAACTCAACTTCACAATTTGGTGGAAGACCTAAAAATTCCTCTGGATAGAAATAATCAAACTCCCGTACAACTGGCATATTATTAATCGTGAGTTTCTCTCCAGCCATTTGAGATATATAACCCTCATTTAGTGGAACCAAGACCCATAATATGGAAGAAATTTCCACTGGAAGGTTATGTTCATCCTTGCATCATTAGATGATCATAGATTGATCTGGAATATGAAATGTGACTTCCCATCTTTGTAAATTGATATGAGCTCCATATAATGAAAGACAATCCATGCCAAGAATCACATCAAATTCCACTGTAGGAAGGATCACAAGATTTTTAGGAAGGACATTCCCACAAACTTCAATCGGGGAAGAATTATAAACTTTTTATGCGACTGTTGTGCCATTAGGGGTTGTCACAGCTAATTCAACATCTAATTGTTTAAGTAATAAAGTGATACTCTTAGAAAATTCTTCAGAAATAAATGAGTGGGTGGATCCAGAATCAAATAAAACATTTTATACTTTAAAGTGGATGGTAAGTGTACCTTTCACCACATAGTTATCGTACTCCACATCGCTGATAGAAATTTCATGTGACTTTCCTTTGTATTTATCCTTAAGAGTTTGTTGACGTCGACCATCATCATCAACCCTTGGATTTGGGCATTGATTGGCATAATTCCCCATCTCCTTGCACTTGAAACATTGAAGTGTAGTAGGTTAATTCTATGTATCCCTTCCTTTGTTTGCAACATTAGACATCTTCTTCCCTTCATTGCGGTATTCAAATGCCCGATGACCTTCCTTTCCACATTTGAAACATTTACTTGTCCCTTTAAGACAACTCCCTCCATGTTTCTTTCCACACATTGAGCATAAGGGAATGCTCATATTCTTTTCAGTGTGCTCTTTATATTTTCCTTTGAATTCCATTTTCCTCTTCTTATCAAACCCATATGACTGATGGGTTACTCCAATATCTATATCAACTTTGAGAGCACATCGAACGATTTCCTCCTAGCTATTGAAGTCCCTTATGGCTAACACCCTTCGAAGACTTGGTTTTAAGCCACTAAAGAATCGATCGATCTTACTCTCGAGTTGGATAATAATACAAGAAGCGTACCTTGAAAGTCTTGTAAAAGTTTCTTCATAGGTACCAACAGATTCATCATACTTTTGCTTTAGTTCAAGAAACTCTTTCTCCATCTTTGTTCAGAGAATACGAGGGAAGTACTTATAGAAAAATAATATCTTGAACTCGTCCCATTTCATGGACTCAATTTTTTCCCTTTTCCTTGTATTCTTAATAAGATTCCACCATTGATCAGCATCACCCTCCAAACGATACACTGCTATGATGACTTTATCATGTTCAGAACTTTGAAGAACTGAAAATATCTTTTCAGTGGTACTGATCCATTTTTCAGCCACTAATGGATCAGAAGACCCGATGAATGAAGGTGGATGCTGCCTCATGAAGGATTCAATAGAATGTTTCTCCATCCTTTGCTCGTTTGGAAGTCCTGTATGATTCATAGCTTGAGAAAGTTTTATGAGCATGGCTACAAGATTTTTCATTCTATCTCCCATAATGTTTGGTTGTTCAGGGGGACAATCATTGCATTGACCGTTGCATTCGGCATTAACACAGTTCCTTTGGGTTCCAGCCATTGACTAAAACCAAGAAGAATAGTGTGAGAAACACTAATTATAATAGGAAAACTACATAATCAAGAATAAACTTTCACACTTAAGGTCTTATCCTAGGTTATTCATGTCCATTTCTAAAACACTAAGATTGTGTTCTATGATTAGAAATATCCTTAGGTTTCTTACTATGGCTTTCACATCCTAGTTTCCAATGGTTTACTATACCTTTCTTCTGATACCAACTATAACGACCCATACTTTACATACATTGATAATACTTCAAAATTGAAGTACACTTATTACAACATATAACAAACCCACAAAAGGACCGTAAAGGTATAGAGTCTTTAGAAACTGGGAAACATAAACAACTGGTTCATAAAGCATCTACTTTGCCTCCCATTTATTTCATCATATCTAGAGTCCCTTTTGGAATATCATACTTAATAACCCTCTTCCTAACCTGGGGAAATAAAACATGCAAAAGGGTGAGCTCAAATGATCATTAATGTTAAACAAAAGAAATTTCAATCACATCATATTTATAAGAACATAACATTTTGTAAATCTTAACCTGTAAGAGAAATCATAATTTCATACCCTGGGATAAATCATAGAAGTGAAATGTAATCCCAATAATATAACATAAAACATGAAATGTTGTGGCATACACACATAATCATAGATAATCATTTCTTATTCGTCAAGACTCATTTCCAAGACTATCTTAATAGACAAAGTCCATTTCTGAACCGAGTTCATTCCTCGTTTCAGTCCTGTTTCAATAAACCGGTTTAACCTTCCGTTCCAGCCATGTCTATCTCATGAGATATAAAATCTTTACCCAATGAATTGGAGTTAGATATAGTTCCCACCCATCTCATAATGATACCATTATTATGTGTGCCACAAAATCATAAATCATACATCATTTCATAACCCATGTAATAAAAATGGGATTCTTAAACATCATGACATCATAAAACAATTCATATAAGATAACGTAATTAATAAAAATAATTCCATCAAAACATAATCAAATCAATGAAATAATAGGGATAGAAACAGAACCCTATATTATCTTAGATGGAAAATAATTTTGATAAAACACTTGAACTCCATTCTTTAGGAAAATATCCTTTCTACTTTAAAAACACTTTTCCTTTCTTAACATGTCATACAATTCTAAACTAAAATAAGTTTATTAAAAATAAACTTGAAAACATGTAATGGATGCTTCTTGGAAATAATGTTTTGAAAATCCATTCATGCCGTATAAATTAAAAAAAATTCTTTGTACTTTTGTCGGAAAAGTCAAAAAGTACCTCGTACGAAAAACGACAAAAGATTCCTTTCATATCTTTTACTAAAAACTCAATGAAGGGTAAAATTTGATTTAAACAATTGTAGGTGGATGGAAATAATATTAAATATTGAGGAAACATTGATGTGGATGATAAAATACAACCCAGTAAATACCAATGTATAAACAATCTCGGATAAAAATGATATTGTAATATTTTCCCTTACGTTAGGTCCGATTTGCTTCGTAAGTGTCTGAACCTTCTGTATAATGATTTAAATAATGTCATTTACTTATTCCAGAATAATAATAATTTTTATGATATCATATATGGTCATATTTATAGCTTATTATTAGTAATATTTCATTGCTACTTGTTATTCGGGTGTTTATTACTTTTTGTTCTTATGCGTGTTTTGTTGAATAAATTCTTATTATTCTTTTTAGGTTATAGATACCTCATTTCCAAAATGGTATTAGAGTAATATATATCATATTTATTCACTCAGTTCATTTATGTAATCATTATGTAATGAAAATCATGTAGAACGAGTCGCATCACATCGTGGAGACGGTATTCCGTACGTACGCACGAGCGATGATATCGTTCCCATGATCGTTGAATTGTATTGGAGTGTATGTATACGATTTCAGAATAAATATCACTTTAAAATAATCATATATATTCATTCTTTACACCATTATACCCATCCAAGTAAAGTGGTGGTGGAAAATAGATTACACCACGGCGTGGAGACGGTATTCCGTACGTACGCACGCGCGGTGATTTTGTTTTCTGTAGGATGTATATATGGTGAAATAGAGTTGTTTCATACTTATAATAACATATTAGTATATGAGTGATACTGATGTTATTAATTCATAATGAAACAACTAAATAAGATGAAGTGGAAGAAGAAATAAAGTTGAAAGAATTGTTAATGGACATTACCTCTTCTTTGAAGCGCTTCTTTGAGACCTCCTTTTAGGGCACTAAAATTGGTCTTTGAAGAAGATCAGGACCTCTAGTATGTCTCTAAGGAAGTGGATAGGAGAAATTGGTAGGGGTTGGCCGAGCATGAAGGCTCAAAGTGGTGTGAGGAAGAGGGGGAGGAGGTGCCCTTTTATAAGGGAGGAGAGGGGATCCTTTGGAAAAACAAAAAATATTATTTTATTATAAAGCCAAATTCGGTTTTAAGTTGCTACAAATTGATTTATTTCAAAGCTAAGGTTGGTATGGGTCGAAATCCTCTCATCCAATAGAATTTAGACAAGTTTAGGTTCCTATTTTAAGGTTATCATTTATATTTAACTTTAAGTTAGATAATTTTACTTTTACCTTGTCTTTTTGTGTTCATACACTATAAGGTTAATAAACATACAATAACAAACCAAAAAAACCCCAAGTTGTTTATTATTAATATATATAACCCTATATAAGTCATTTGGCCAAACCTTATATTTTTTGGAATAAACTAACAATTAATAATATAATATTTGTTTTAAAACTATTTTATGTCAATTTTGACACTATTTAGTAATTGATTGTTGTGAAAATCATAACAGAACGATTAGTTCGAAAACAGTTAATTAAATAAATAATAACATGTCATATTATCCTATAAATTTAATGCAATTCATTAAAAGACTCAAATTACATTTATTTGGGTATTTATGACATCAATTATGTCAATATTTCATTAATAAGATAATTACTGCATCATCTTTGTGTCATAAGTAAATTAAATTATATAATGTCTAAAAATTACAAATAAAATACAATTATGTGGAAAATAGTTTTAGTTTTCTAATGAATATTTATAGTCAAATTTATCTTATGTATAAACCTATATTAAAAATACTTTACTTATTAAACTTTGATTTTAACTCTTTTAACCCTTCTTTAAATAAATTGATAATAAATGTCCAAAATCTAATCCATGTGGGCCTAAATGGTAATATTGTATTTCTAAGGTTGTTTTTGGTCAAATTACACTTATCTAATATAATTAGGACATGTGCTAGGGTAATAATAATATCATTTTCACCCTTAATTACCCTATTTACTTTTAACCGTGGTAAAAAAAAGTAAAAAGTTACTATCCACCAAAAATTATTTTCATCTAATTGAACCACGTTTTAGTCCTTCATTTTAACCGTGTCTCTCTGATTTTTGAAATTACAGTCACAGAAGCGGTAAAATTAAGTTTTATGAAAAAATCGGTATTTTTTACTACCACTTAGTGGTTTCACTATTCATCAAAAATGAATGTTTCTAGAAAAATACCAAAAATTAGGCCTAAGCTATATTTGATATTATGAATTCAAAAATGATTTCTATTTTACCAAATTTAAAACACATCAGTCGCATTGATTTATTTAAAAATTAATTCTTGTCGTCAAAACAAATAGCATGTTTTTAAGAGATAATAACTATCAAAAGATTGACACTTGTTTATGTTTGGTTTAAATGTGAAATTAAATTCAATGACCAAAATTGTATTAAATGGTAAAAATATATTCTAAATATACTTTAAAACCACTCAAATTAATAATTTATCACTATAAATTATTTCGATTGAAAAAGTGGTTTTTAATTAAAATTTAGTAATTTTCACTATTCATCAGAAAATGAAAGTTATCCGAAAAGTACTAAAATTTCACCCTAAGCGAATTTCGATATTCCTAATCCAAAAATGAAGTCCATTTTAAGAAATAAATTTTAATAAATTTTAAAAGGTGATTATTACTATTCATAACGGCTAGTTTTAAGAATATTTTAATAGCATATCGTTGTTTAGTGAAACTCGGTATTGCGTACGATGCAAGCTATCGAGAAAGGTCGTGATTGCGTGTAAAGCAAGCCAAGAAAGTATTGTGTGTAGTGAAAGATTCCTTTGATGATTTATATAACATATAAACAAAATATTTCTCATAAAAGTCTCGGGTGTTACAACAACTATAGGGATGTGATCATTTTTTAATAGTTTAATTACTCTCTTCTTCTTCTGTGGTAAATAATGCAACCCATTGTGTAAGAAAAAGTCTCAACAACATAAAACCATTTATTACACATTGTAATTGTTATTTATTTTTTTCTTCCATGTATAATTGTGTTCAATAGGATCTGTTATGTTCAAACATCAAGAGCTTCTATTTTTAGAACGTATAAACCTTTTTCTGTAATAGAGGCTTTGGAATTCATCTTATAGAACATTGGGAGTTCAATGCAACAAGATTACTTAAAGAATATAATTATACATTTGAATGTTAATCTTATTATTATCATGTTTTCATTTAAGTGGTAGATTACTATATAGAATATGGAAAGGACCTAAATGAAATGTTCAAAGGGCTAGTCCATTAATTTTTCTGGGTATAGATTAAAGATTATTTATACATGAATGATATTGTGATTCTATTTAATGGGATCAAAATGTAATTAATTGGAAATGTGCAGTGGGAAAGACTCCATAAGAAAGAAAATGGAAGTTGGTTGGATGATTGTTTTCCAAGAACAAGGCCTTGATCAATTAAGAGGTAATGGGGTCAAAAAGTAAGTTATACTTTTTATGAACAGATATGGTAATTCTTCCATAACGAACATGTGGTTTTTTTCTATGATTATTTTCCATGAATATATTGGATGTTTTATGGTTGATTTTGTTAAATATTTTAATATGTCTTGGAGTCAACTAGATCCCATTCATGAAAATTTTGCAAAAGGCCAATGGGAATTGATACTTCTATCATTGATACAAGAATCTAGGGATGAAATGGTTTATATTGTAAGTAATTGTAGTGATAAGAATGAATTAATATTCAACGAGATCAATGATTTTCTTATGAATTCAAAAAGAAGGATGTTCATTACAAATGGCATGAGACATTCAACTCGAAGAGAAAAATAAATTCCTATAAAGGGGAAGGATACATGTGATAAGAGAAAATTGAAATGAATGAGACCTAAAGTCATATGCTATAATTCTAGGAAAATATAGAACATAAATTTTAATTATAGATATCTTACGGTGATTTAAAAAATGATTAGCTTCAAAATATCATCTATAAACATTGTACAAGAAGGTTATATTGTGTTTTATATTCATAAAATAGAATATGTATATAATACGTATAGCTTAAGGATATGATGAAACCAATATATCCTTCGACTAAGCCAGATATTATGTAGGTTCCAACAGTCTAGTTTTTAAGTGATTCAACCTGAGACTATATTACGCCCAATTTAGTATGAATTCCCTCAACCGTGTTCTCCCTGATTAGTTTCATCAGTTATGAACTAAAGGGTTGTTTCATAAATGATATATTTCATAATAGGAGTTTAATGAATAACTCAATCAGGATGTAATGTATGTTGGTAAATTACATATAGTCGATGCAATTTATCAAATAAAAAGAACTGAAGATGGTTGTATAAGGGGTTATGATACATCATATTGACATTAACATTTTTTATATAATCCCGACCATGAACGTTTTCTAATAAAACACAATTCATCACAATTTGAAGGTAGACTAACACCATACATACTTAATAAATATTCTTGGATCCAAAGGTCAGTGTAATTCTTTTAGAGGTAGGATGATTTCGTTTATAGCTAAGGTGGTCTTTATAAATCATAAAATTGTGAGTAAAATATGTATTATGTATCACTTAATGTATGAATGATTATGTTTTTTTAAAACATGTTGATTCCATCTTTGATAGGTAAGGAACTTATGTGTTTATTCTGCTTCCATGTTTCTAAGATGAACACACATAACCCCATAATGGTTTCATAGATATCTTCTTCCATAGATCGACATTGTCATTTCATATTTTGGTGAAGAACATGCCTAATGTACCAAAACTATACTTCCCTCAAGGTCATTATGTCTTACACTAGTGTAATGTGAAGAGTCCATCCATGACATTATGTTAAGAAATAACAAAATTTCCTGATGTATCCAAGGATATGTTTCTATGAAAAGGTGTCATGTTTTATGTCTTGACACTATTAAATAATTAGTGTGATGTAAATGATGGGAATATCATAAATTATATGGATAACATATCCAAGTAACACACCATGGAAAATAGAGTTTCATTTTTCATTTTATTGATAATATGTTGTATGAACATGTTATGTGCTATGTAAACCTAACATTAAATTGAGTGTCAGTGTAATGTAATGTAATCTTTCTTGAAAATAAATTGACTGTCCATATAATGACAGGAATGTATCATGTGATATAGATTAATATAATATGAAATGTGCATGAGTATATCCCTTGTTTTTTAAAATATTTAAAATGATAATTTATTTTTTACGATTATTTAATATTCATGTTTACTATGTTTTTTAAAAAATATAAATATTATGCATATAAAATTTATGTGATAAATGTTTTCTAGAATATGGATCTCCACATTACAGGAAATGTAAAATTCCATAAGATCAATTTTTCACCTACCATGTCCTTGATGTTTATTTAATGTTATTAGCTTGAATTTAGTAATTGAGCATAGTTTTTAAATATAATGTTATAGAGTTATTGTGAATTGTATTCTCCCATGAGTAATGTATTCCCAGATAGAGGAACATTGGGCTAGATTTCCAACTATCCTGGAGACACTATTCCATATACTAGAATAGTATATATTTGATATCAATGGTTCTAAACGTATTCATATATAGATTTAAAATATCATATAGTTTTAAGTTTTTACATGAAGAGTTCATGTACCTTATTCATAGTATGAGTTTGAATATGTATGAATATGTTTGGTTTCTATATTTAAATGAGTAAAACAAGCCATTAGATGTGTAAATGTTTACACATTAATGTGGTGTGATCATGTTAATTTGGTGGATGAGATAGTGATTCTAAACTAAATTGTCAGATGGATTTATACTAAAAAATAAATAAAACATGAGAATATTTTTATTTTATATTATATAATATATAATAATTTTCTATTAATATTTTGTATCTTAAATTTTTGAGACATTGAATGAAAAACCTTCAAAACTATTTTTGAGATTTCATCCAAAGCAGAAATTTTTGACACCTTGATCATCTAACTAGGTGGGTATTTGTATAGTTTAATACCCATGGATTATCATGAGTAAATAAATTAAGTAAGAATTCACTATGGAATGTAATGATAGTAAGGCCAAGCTAATGTAGGGTGCCCTATAATTTTCCATTATTAACTTCTTTTTGGAAATTTCTTTGTGATACATTATCCTAGATACACCAATAGTGTTATTTTATCAAGGGAACAGTGATGAGTATATCAAATTAATGGATTTGGATAAATGATTTTATGATAAACAATCAAATAATAAGAACTATTATGATTGGTATGTTAGCCTATTTAAATAACTACGTGATTGGAAAAACACGAAAGTGACTCAGTAGTTAATGAAATATTATCTGGGTTTACTAATGGGGCATAATGTAGGGATCCTAATTTTTAATGGGAGTGCATTCATTAAAATTTTTCAATGAATACATATAAAAAATGATACTCAAAAAATGTGTCTTTTTTTATATTATGGATCACTTCATGATAATAATTTTGGTACCCCTTATAATTATGCCCTTTAATATGTTTAGAGACTTATATTCTGAATTTGAATGTTATAGAAATCTTGTTCTGCCACTATGACTCATGTTTATTAGATATCAGGTGTGCTCAACACATTTTTGTTGATAAACAGAGGGTTAGATGTATGTAAGAAAATGACAAGGGACTAGTAGATCTTCATGTTGGTTTTAAATAAATATTTTCATCATTAAAATTCAATACTATCAAATATAACTATTTTATTAATTCTTGAAATTTAGAAATGATATTATATTCCTACCATTAATATAATGTTAATTTCAGTATCACGTTTTGATAATATTGGATTTAATTAAATAATAAGAACATTAGTTTTTATATATATTTGAAAAAATATATTTTATTGATTTGGGAATATAAATTGTTTATATATTCCTGATATAGATTAACCTATCAATTTCGTTGAATATAAGATAGTTATGGGTCTTTTTAATCCCTCCTACCAATGTCATTATCTCTTTGGAAAAATAAATGATAATCAAATCCAAAGACACCATAGAGTTATATTGTCGGACTCATTTAATTATAAAATAAATGATACATTAAATTATTTTTAATTGGGATATATAAAAAAATTGGGAGAAAATGTTAAGGGTCCAGTGATTTGTTGGTCTCATGTATAGTCATTCTTGTAGACTATAGATTAAACAATAAAGGGGTGGTTTTAAGAATTGCATTACAATTACTGATTGTTTTAGTATGTATGGTTATATATTTAATCCGAAACAAAAGAATAAATCCATTAAAAAATTCAAAGTGTTTGATGATGAATTATAGAATCAATCAAGAAAATGTATTATGAGTCTATAATTAGATCGGGGTAGTGAATACATGATCCACTAATTCATTGATCATGTAAGAGATTTTGGGGAATTATTTCAAAACCAACTTAACATGCAACACTACAATGTAATGGAGTGTCACATATTTGGAATCTTTTCCTTTGGGACTTGATTTGATTGACGATGAGTCACTATGAACTTCCTACATCATTCATGGAATATACTCTTGAATCTAATGTATTTATAATATAAATGTTCCCTCTAATGTATTCTTACTGAAACTATAAAAATTGGTTAATTTGTTTCCTTGTAATAAAGGAACCCATTCCCCTCAATAAATTTTTATCATATTTTAAAACAGAATCACATGAAAGTAATTTTACATTTCATAAGAATATTACACATCATGCCTAAATATGGACTAGTACAACTATAAATAGTAAAGGGACATGCACATTGAAGAATAATACATTGACATAAACAAACTAAAAAGGCTTAAATTCCCATTAGAATATTGTTCCTTCCACAATAACTATGAAAATAAAGAGGGGAAATTATATATTCAATGAAGTTATCAATGAATGTTTCTGAACCATAAAAAGTTAAGGTAAAAGTGATAATATGAGAATGAAGGTCTATTTATATGTAAATATGATTGTTTTTCATAATGACTATTGTCTGATATTGTTGATCGACATTATGACTAGTATTCAATAAAGTAGTTCCTCATTATTATATTCGATTTCATAGATGTATTTAAGTCATCATTTGTATTATTTAATGATATAATCAATTTTTTATTATTTTTGGAGACTAAACATATTCTTTTAAAAACATGTTTTAGGATAAATGTATAAGTTTTAAACAATATTTTTCATGAAATAAATTGTATAAAATACTTTTTAAATTTTCATATATTTTAAGAAAAATCCTAACTGATTTATTTTAATTTCCATAATGTTTATTATGCTATAATGATTGTTAATGTTCTAATAAAAATTATTTTTATTTAAAATATAAAATGTCCATATTTATATAATTATTTTAAAAAATGAATGTATTGGCCGCAACACATAAAAATTAGCTTAGGTGATTTTTTGTGGATTTATTTTGATAAAATTAACTTTTTGGTAAAGAGTGAACAATATTGCTTTACAAGGCACTACAAATTTATGAAATAATTATTATGTGAGCATGATTAATGGAATTTATGAAACATTTTATTTAAAAAAATAGCATTTATTAACTATAAAAATGAATTTATAAATATTAATTTATAAATTTATAACATAAATTCTGGAACCAAAAATTAGAATTTTAAGATAAAAAATATTTTTGGATTATGTGTGTTAAATGGGTTAGTTGGGAGGTGAGTTTCTGTTGGGCCATTCCTTGGACATCCAAACACTTTCTTCTCCTCATTAATAATTAAGGAAATTTTTTTGAATTGATTTCACCCACAAGTTGTTGACTTATATAATAAAATAACCTTCATTATAACCACAAAAAACACCTCTCATTAAGTATAAATATCCTATCATTCCCTCTACACATTCCATTGAAAATCCTTTAAGAGTCGTTTCTCTCCAAATTCCACTCTCAAGAGTCTCTCCAAGGAGGTTCTATGGTTATAAGGAGTCCCTCTATAGCTTTAAGAAGAACCCACACAATGATTTGAAATAAAATAGAATTTTATAAGGAAATTGCATGTATGGAGAATCCTTATGGACAGAATGTGTCTTGTACTATGTGTTTAGTTTTAAATGTACCTAGTTCCCAAAGGAACCAAAATTTTGATATATGGAGTTTCTTATAATTCATGTAATTTAATATAAAATATGCATTTTTATCACCAAATCTCAATGTTCGGTTGTAGGGTGTTTCATTTGATATCAATGATGAGTTTGGTTATTTTTAGGAATTTGGATCTCCAATACTTTTTATATAGCCTGAGATAACAATTTTCTATATAAGACCAGGTTAATTATAACTTGTATGACCACATATTATTAACACCTTCCAAGGGTTTTTAACTTTTCCTCCCTATTGATAATATTTATGTTGACATTTATATTTAGTAAGTGTTCTTAAATTAGTAAAATTGTGAGTTGAAATTTCTCTATGGGGGATATTCTATGTCAAGTTAAAAAACTCTTTACCAAACATTATAAAGAGCATGAATGGATGGTTATGGTGGAAAACCTAATAAGAAAATTTCCAAGAATAACCTAGATTGAAACCTAGGGACTCATAGGATAGGATATACTTTGCATTTATATTTTATCCATTATAAGTTTATTTCTTCAAATTTATATATTTTTTAGTATTCTCATCCCATTTTCCCTTTTTAGTTAATTACATGAATTATAAGATACCATTCTAATAACAAATTCAGTTGGTAGTGTGACGATTTCCCTAATGGGACACCTGATATGTTTGGAGATGAAGTATGTTATCTTGTGTTTATGCCATAACAGTTATCATTATTTACCATTAATAATCAGAATATAGTTGAGCATCAAAATATAACAATAAAGAAAAGGATGATTTATCAACGAATTTCATGAGATAAAGATGATAATAGAATTTTAATTCAATTTCCATCATGTTAAACATGTTGGAAGAGGCACTATGTAAAATTCCTTGAATGAACTAGAAGAGGCATTATTTCTGGAAAAGTTGGTTTTAAAGAGGCTAATTTCAGAATAAAAATGAAACCTTATGTTGACTTATGGAAGGGAAAATGTTTAATCCTAATCCACCACTAATAGTTCAATTTCATAGATGTGGGGAACATGGTCATTATCAAATTCAATTCCCTAATCCAACGACTAATAAAGATGTTAACAACATGTAATATCCAAACTATGTGAACTATGTAGGGACTACACTATAATGATTATGATCCACCACTCCAGAGGTCTATTTTTCTTTTTTTGAGTCTAGTTTATCTAGGATTTTTTTCTAAAATTATCGACTCATAACCAAAAATGAATTTATTTCACCTAAGGAAAGCTTTTATAATTATTGTACCACTTGTTGAGTTTTATGGGAATGTTCATTATAAAAATCATATTTTACCGCCATTAGTGGAATTTGATTTTATATTGGTAATGAATTGACTATCATAATATAAATTCACATCAACTATCGGGAGAGGAATACACTAATTATTTGAATAAAAGGTATGAATTAGAACTCATTAATCAATAAAAGAAAATCGTGAGGGAACAATTTCTATAAGGGGGAAAGAATGTATCGACCCAAAAAATATTCTTCATTTATCAAAGGAAATACTTCCCCTCAATAATATTTTATTATATTTTACAATAATATCCCATGAAAAGACTTTTACATTTCATACAAAATTTAGACATCATGCATAAATGTGGACAATTAAAACTAGGAATTGTATAGTGATATACACATTGAAGAATAGTTTATTAACTAAAATAAACTCAATAGTATTTAATTCCCCCATGAATATTTCTCCTTCCAAGATAATAGTGAAAATAAGGAGGAGCATTAGTAAAACTATTGACATAATCAATGAATGTGTAAGAGCCTTTGTAAGCGAAGTGGTAAGTGATAATGTAAGAATGATTGCGAATTAATAGGGAAATATGATTATTTTACATTTGTATTATTGGCCAATATAGTTGATCAAAATTGTAAAATTAGTCAATAAAATAGTTGGTCATTATTATTTATTGTTATATATATGCATTTAAGTTATCGTTGGTTTTATTTAATGATATTATCAAAATTTTAATATTTATCGAGACAATAAAATTATTTCATTAAAACTATGTTTTATGATAAATTTGTGATTATAAAATAAAATTTATTTACTTAAAATAAGTGTTATGAGACAATTTCTAAATCATAATACATTTTAAATAATCCCTATGTAATTTTATAACGGCCATAATGTTTATTATATAAAGATTGCTAAATTTAAATAAAAAGGATTTTAATTTTAAATTTAAAATTCCCATATTTAGAGATTTATTTTGATAAAGTAAATTTTATTTTTGGAATCATCACATCATATTTATCTTAGACGTTTTTAGTCGGTCAACAACTACACATATAACATCCCTACTCCTTGGTTACCTAGGTAAGCTAATTACAATGTCCATAGAAACATATTTCCATTTATATTTCAGGACTGAAAGCAGCTGTAACAAGTCTGCAGGTCTCTGGTTCTCCGCCTTCACCTACTGATAGGTGGGACACCGAATGATAGTTTCTTTTATATGAAATTTTATCTCAGGCCACCAATACTGGTGTAACATATCTCAATACATTTGGGAGATGCCCGGATGAACTGCCCACTGCGAATCATTGGACTCTTGTATCAGATCCACTCTCTTATCAGTAAGATCCCAGATGTGCCCATGAATACATAGGATGTCATATATATCCACAGATCAATATAGAGGCGGTTCTGCTCCTGATATACTCTCACGGAGAACCAAACCCTTAGGATCCAAAAAATTCGTTCTCTTCACTGTCTCAAGAGTGAAGAGGTAACTATCAAGGCTGAGAGGTATGAATCCTCATGACTGTCATGAAACTCCAAATGCAGCTTAGAAAATAGGTTCATTAACTTTCATTCATCACAATCATCCTATACGGCATGTGCCTGAAATTTCCAACTCATCACATCAAAGACTAAATTTACCTTCCCAAGAGTATAGGAAATCTAAAAATAAAATAACTAAAGATATTCGAACCATATTCATTTTCTATGGTTCAAGTCATGCTTTGAGAAAATGTATTTCAGGCTCTTCTAGTCCGTATACATCACAAAGAGCTTACCCAACAGATAGTGTCTCTACCAAAGTAAGGCACGAACAACTATGACTAGCTCATGGTCATGTGTCAGGTAATTTATCTCATGAGGTCTCAAATATCGAGATCTATATGTAACAGCTATATAATCCTACATCAGTAATACCCCTAAGCTGATGCCTGAGGCATTATAGAAGATAGTACATCCTCTGCCGTGTTCTGGTAGAATCAGAATTGGTTTCGAGACTAGCCTCTGTTTCATCTCCTGAAAGGCTTTTTCACATGGTTCTGACCACAGGAACATGAAACCCTTTTGTGTAAGACTAGTAAGATGTAAATAAATGCGTGATAAGTCCTATACGAAATGCCTATAATATTCTGTCATTCCCAAGAAACTCTTTATATCAAATACTTTCTTGGGATGATCCAAGGAAACCACAGCACAAACCTTCTCTGGTTTATTAGAGACTCCTGATTCTGAGATAAATTTACCAAATAAGTGATCATTTTTTGATCAAAAAGTGGAACTTAGGAAGCTTATCATAAAGATGATTCTCTCTCAATGTACTCAATACAATATCAAGATTCTTTGCATGGTCGCTATGAGTGTGAGAATATACCAAGATGTTGTCCACAAAGGCTATGAAAAAATAATCCAAATAGGGGTGGAAGACCCTATTAATTAGAGCCATAAAAACAGAAGGTGCATTCGTAAGACCAAATGGAATAACTAGATACCCATTCAGACTATACCTACTACAGAAAATTGTACAAGGTATGTCTGATGGCCTTACTCGCAGCTGATGATAGCTCGATCTCAAGTCGGTCATAGAGAAGTCCCGAGTTCCTTGGAGCTGGCCAAAGTGATCATCTTTACGAGGTAGTGGATACTGGTTCATGACTGCATGCTGGTTCAACCATATATAATCCACACATAAATGAAGGGTCTCATCCTCTTTATTGGATAAAATCATGGGTGAACCCCAAGAGGAATTACTGGGTCTTATGAAACCTTGGCCTCTAGATCCTCTAACTACTGCATGAGCTCCTGGAGCTCATTAGGTGTCATCCTATATGGGGGAATGGAAATAGAAGATGTTCCTAGAACAAGATCTATCGTAAACTCTACCTGCCTCCCAGAAGATATGCCAGAAAATTCATCTCGAAAAACATACTTGAAATGATCTTATAATGGAGGGAAATTAGTCTTAATTAAACTCTGATCCTCCATAAACTTATTGGAAATATATATGGTTACTCCACCTATCCATGATTCTCTGTTCCACCTCTACTAGCTTGGACATCTCACTCACCATTATGTAGATAACTACTTCCCTATGGTGATGTAAATGTTACCCTTCGGCGATAGAAGTATATAAAAGCATGATAAAGAACCAACCAATCCATCCTAAGAGTAATGTCGAATCACATTATCTCTAGAAAAAATAGGCCCTATAAGAAGGGGTAACTTTCTACCTCACGGGGACAGTCCCTATAATGGCGTATGACTTCCGATCGTAGAGTTAATTGTGTATCTAGTGTCATAACACCATAGTAAAACTATATTTCCATACAAAGGATTTCAGAGATAGATAAAGAGATAAATAAGTGTGAAACACCTGTATCAAATAAAGAAGATATGTGGAGGATACTAGAATACTACCTCGAATAGTAGATGGTCTCGTAGCCTGATCCTCAGGTATCCTCTCTAAATCATGCATCTTTCCTGATCCATGGCCCTACACAATAGATAGACTAACATGATCAAAACTACTCTGATGGTGCTACTGGTGATTAGGGGTCTAGCTACCATGACCATGATCTCCTCCTCTGCTAGTCTTGCTGGTGTTACTCTAACTCTACGCCTGACGGAGTGTAAAAGAACTGGCCCCTGAAGAAGGAGCTAGTACTGATCCTCTTCCACTAGAAGTTGATGGAAAGGTCCAACATAAATGTTGATGATTCCCCATATGGTCGCAATCCCAACACTCTAGTGTGTCTCTATCACAAAGAGGATTTAGATTTCCCGAACGTCCACACTGGTGAAACACTTTAGAGCTGCCTACAAGGGTACCTTGGTTGCCACTTCCCTGATAATAAACATTGAGGGATCATTTTCTGCCACTGGATGAACTACTGTCCTGATGTGGCATTGGTCCTCTATGCTCAGTAACATCACCTTCCATTAGTTTATTCTCAGTGATATGATAATGATTTACTATTTTAGATAATGTAGATGAAATAAATTCACCCGGGTATAGATGGCATACAAGAGCCCATCCAAAAATTTTCTAGAACATGAAATATCATCACTAGCTAGAAGCGGTGAAAAGCACTGCAACTCTAATAAATGCACTGAATACTCCATAACTAACATAGAACTCTACTCGAGATTCATAAACTCTCTATATCTATCAACTCTTAGCATCTAAGAAAAGAAATGATCATAGGAATGTAGTCTTGAATTCAACTCGCAACATGCCCAAATTATGAACAGCCTAGGTAATTACAACCCACCACCATTTCTCCAAATCACACATCATATATGAAGAATGATTTACCATCCACTCTAAAGGAATCTCCAAATTCTCAAAGATTGATATAATGGACTCTATCCAAGGATCAGCAGCCTATGGACCATCAGCCCCTGAAAAGGTGGGAGGATGTTCCATCTGAAATTCACGAGTCATATCAGCCATTGTATGTGAAACTCATAGAGCACCATGGATGGATTTCATTAGACGTAGAAAACTATCATGAACATGGGAATAAGTGGTCAGATCATATACACTGGGAGGTTCCTCAAGTGGAACTCATGACGGTATGACTAGCATCTCAAGTCCAACCACTTCTGTAGAATGGTTGTTTCCACCTTATTAACTCACAACACAAGGGAATCATAGTGGAATTGGTCTACAAATTCCAAAAACACACCTCAAAAAAAACATAGAAGCATAAAGACAGCATCACTAGAGGAATCTGAATGTAAGAGAACTCACTACCCATGGCATACTACCCCAATGACCTTCTTAGATTTCCAGGTATTGTTCAGTGATCAACAATTAGTTTTAGTGGATCCAGTAGGTGAAGGGTCAATAGTATGTTGCCTCATCATTTAATGGAATCCATTTCGTTTCATTAAACATTTAATTACTAGGTTCACTCATTTATCTTTCATAATCATTAAATGCCAGGATAATGGGGGTGAAACAATTCCAATTTTATATTTCCATTTTCTTATACTGTTTATTATAAAACATTTAAAATGAAATGTTTGTCCTAGTGAATCAAGGCTCGTACAACTTTTCATTGAGATTAACACCCATTTGATTTTCTAATTAATGGCTTTATTTGGTAAATTACTCATTCCAACCCATAAGGGCCCATAACACCTCATTAATTGAAACATGAAATCACATCACAAAATAAGCACAAGAATATATACAAGGAAAGGCTCACTAAATAATAACAATCCTTATAATAAATTCAACGAAGTGAAATTCACCTATATGGCATGGAAATATGCATGAAATGATAATTCTAGGTGCCTATAACGATGCCTGTAAAAATGATCTTTGCACTTATATAATTGGGACATGGATGAAGTAAAATTATCAATTAGAATAAGAATCAACAACTCCTCATAGCATGTATGTCACCCAAATGGGAAATTTTATCAATTGAAATAGGCCATAGTAGAACAACAATTATAATTCAAGCAACTTGGATTTTACCTTGAACCTAGTTTTGTGAGACCCAAGCACATATTATGACCAAGTCTCAAGAGTTTCTAATCTCTGGAATATTTTACCCAAATATTAAAGAATGAAATGAAACCCTTGGATGCCACGTTTTGATTTCCCGGGCCTAAATGACACATAATTGGTTCCCCGAGCTCGGTGGGTCACATGGCCTCAATCGCATCCCCTGAACGCAATATTCTTCCAACTAGGAGTGAGGGCCAAGGGTGCATCTATGGGGAGATTGTGCCCTCATTACCAGAGTGTATCAAAAAAATAATTATATAACATGGGTAAATAGTAGAATAGATATAAGTAAACACGATGCACAAAAGAAAAAGACAATAATAATAACAATAACTGGAATAACTAATAAAATCAGACCATAACCAATGATGAGATGTCATGTAACTAGAAATTTAGAAATCATGTGTACAAAGCATCTGAAATAAATGTAAACCCCAATATATAAAAAAGGAAATACTTATACTATCCCAATAATTCAAAGGTAAAACTCAGTCATCTGCTACTGGCTCCATAATAACACAAAAAACTAATCAATTGTTCAAAGTCATATGCTTCCCATTATCAACACCTAAAATCATAGTTACTTCCCCAGTTACCAAAAAACCCTGGATAGGGTGTAAGATAAATCTCATTGAGTCACCACAAATGGTGTCTATAACATTCACCCAATATAATGGAAATATAATAGTGTGCAAGAATTTATTTATAAAGTAAAGATGTATAGTGTAACTATATACCAAATCACCAGCTTCAGCACTTGCCTGGTGTCTTAACATGTAACCAGCTCTTTTATTTAGTAATTACCAAATTATATTAATAATTCATGTGATTCATATCCAGCACTTACATCACCTCGTGATGGTACAATAGAAAAGTTTCCATGATATAACTAGGAAACCATGATTAATAATTAATATGAAATTTTTAAAAGGTAATCCCCATGGTGAACATAATTGATAATTAACATGAAATGGTTCTGAGGAAATCACCATGGAAACCTAGACCTCAGGGGCCACTAACTCAGCAGTATCTGATTCTAGCTAAGAAGTAAGAGTGTAATCCAAAGAGCATCATCCAAGTCATTAACACAATAATACGAATACCGAGTCCAAGGAGTTCTTCCAAGGTAAAACAGGGCTATGTAATGACTGGCCCCGATGGGCTCTAACCATGGCACATACATGTCAATGACCGATCCATGGACTGTATCCAAGGTATCCTATAATAATAATAACGGGATCCTACGGTTTCATACTGGGCATCTTGAAGTATAAAAGGATTGTGTTCCCAGGTAGGTCTCACCCAAGGCAACTGACATCCTTGAATTAGAACGATGTCCTCATGTACCCAAGGAATTCCCTCTAGAATCCACGATATAAGACAAGTCATGCCTTAATATAAATATTTCAAGGACCATATGCATAACGTGGCTCCATACATTTAATTTAATTAATTTATTAAGTCCATATTATAACTATGCCTTTTATCAAGTTCATTTGGTTCAAGACTTTCCTTTCATTAATTTGACAAGGTCTAGAAGCATGAAACAATTTAATTTAACTATATATATCGTAAAAATTTAATATGTTTCATCTGCTACCTTCCACCACAAGTGACAATGGGTGATACAACTTGCAACCAACCATTCCTTTCCAATTAATACAATCATGTCATTTTCATACACATACTTTCCAATTAATTATTTAAACCAATTAATTACATTTAGGCACTTACCTTAGGCGATTCAAGTTGATGTGACATGGTACTTTCAATTGAACATTACATGATTTGATACAAATTTAATATGATGTGGAATACCATTATTCTGGTCAATCTCGAACACACCCTAACGGTTGATCAAATGTGTCAAAACACTAAAAACGTATTAATGAAATAACACCCTACATTGGATGTTCGGAGTTATGGTCATAACCACCAACAACTAATCAAATATTCGGAATGATCATGACCATATGGTTCTAACATCTATAATCATGGCTTATAAATTCATCAAACGACACATGATGAAATCAATGGGGCCCAAAAGAAAATTCCAAAATCAACGAACCTAAGGGATGTGTTATAGACCACCCACCTTAGAATTGTATGACTCTCCTCATATGATATCTAACAATGATTTGTCTTGGATTATAGTTTATCTATGAAAAGTGTAACAATTATCACACCTCTATAGTTAGGTAGAGAGAAAGAGAAGTGAATAATGACTCAAACGAACTCGAGTACATTCCGTTGCGCATCCAACGTGATGAACCGAATCTCGAACAGATTCTAGATGAAGGATATCTCTTGATCTCTATGTTTGGCCATCAAAATCTCCAAAATGGGAGAGAAATGGAGGTTCTGCCACTGGAAATTAGAATAGGGAAGGAGGGATCAAATAAAATCATTAAGGGAAAAATGATCATTTTGCCCAGAATTTGGCTTGTGCATGGTTTGTCTGCATGGATTACCAAACCATGTGCAAACAATGCATGGGTACCTGAGTAAAAAAGGGGTACCACATGGTTATAACACATGGTTAGGGAAACCATCTGCTAACCGTGTGGAATGGATTTTCCTAAAAATGCAGACCATCTGCACGCCTAATCGCGCGCCTTAACTGAGCTAAAAAAGAAGAGAAAACACCAAATTAGTTTATTTATCATGGATAAAATAAAAAATATGATCATATTAAGTGAAATGGTTAAGATTAAACACATTAAATAAAACATGATTATTTTTACCACTAACATTAAATACCTTCATATTTCTCAACAGAAAATAGTTTGGATGAGATGAGCCTCACATCAGATATGAGGTAAAATCCATCATATTCTCATGTGGTGACTTAATGTTATCTTCCAAATGGATGTACTTAACTTTTGAGTTTTAAAAAAATTTATGTATTCTAATGACATCTAATATAACATCTAACATGTATTATTAGATGGTTTAATGCTTTTGAAATGTAAAAAAGTTAATTATATCTCTTTGGAAGATGTTATTAAGCTACCACATGAAAATAAGTTGGATTTTACCTCACTTATGAAGTCAGGATCATCTTATCCAATCAATTTTATGTTCAAAATTTTAATTTATTTATTTTATGTTATAAAGAATTCATGTGTTATTTAATATTTTTTTCTTCTCTATTTCCATTTATATTACCATAATTGAAATTTTATCATTGATTAATATAGTGATTTTGTGTTTTCTCTTCTTTTTAACTTGGTTTCCAAAACATTCTCTGGCTTCTTTTCCAATAATAATTTATAAAAAGAAAATATATTATCATATTTTAGTGTATAAAAAGGTACTAAAATTTTAGTGTAATATAGATTATATAGTCAACAATTATTTTCAATATTATTTACACTATCAAAATCATGATAAAATAACATTTTTGACGTAGAGAGTTATATTTTCTCGTGTCTACTACAATGAGGAGGTTATTCAAACTGAGAATGGAGCTTCTTATAGTACAAAACCGATAATAGTGGTCATTAAATTTAATTTTATAACCTTAAGTTAATTTCAAAATAGAATTTTTGGTATCTCAATTCTAGGACATGATCATGAGATCAAGTTTATGAGCTATAAACATTTTCAATTCCTGACTACATTGTGGCATCTAGCTTTTCCATTGGATACTAATGTGTATTGGGTTCATGCAATAAAATTATTTTCCCAGTGGTCAAATGGTTCCATGATAGAGTTATATGTTGATGTTTCTACTGTAAATTAACAACCTCCAATTGTATGAAGACATAGACTTAGAAAAGTTGTTAAAGAAGGACCACCCTAATAAATTGAGGCTATTCCATCTCACGTGGAAGAGGAAAACCATGATGATCTCCAGGATATTCATGTAAATACAACTTCTGATAAAGAATTTTTTAATGATGGACCACACAGAGACAACAATGCTAATGAGAAGGGAGTAGCAGTAGTTCGGGAGGACGTTTCTAAAAATCTATTAGTTTTACATCAGCCTTGACCTACAACAAATAATCCACCACTATTTTCTTCATTGTCAGAATCAATGGCGCATTTGAATGAATTCAAAAACAATATTCCCACACCCACAACTGAGTTTCCTAAAACTGTACCATATAGGTTTAGTGAAATGGGGAAAACCTTATATGTTGGAAGGAATTTTTCATGTAAAGATGCATTAAAAAATATGCTAAAGATATTTCATATTTAGAGGCACTATAGATATATATTTATGGAATTAGTCCATAAAAAATACATTATATGATTTGACAATTTATGGGGATGATTTTAGATTTCTCTTGAGGGAAATTCCAGACATTTCATTTGGAGGATCAATAATTTCGACGATTGAGGAAGATCATACTTACATTTAACCAAACCTGACACAAGATCATACCTAATTGGATACTAATTTTTTTATCCATTGTCGTCAAGATGATTTGGAAATGTCAAGATGTTGAAGTAGACATTGTGAAAGAGAACATACAAAAAACGTTCTGATATAAAATTTATTATAATAGGGCACAGATGGAAAAACAGAAGGCAATTGTGAAGGTCTATGGTGATTGGGGTGACTTGTATCAGATGTTACTTAAATTGCTAGACAAACTGAGACACAACAACCAAGTTGTTTCCATATTCATACAATTGAACATGTGTCTCAAGATAACCAACCTAATCTATCCCATGTTCAATTTCATTGTTTTTTCTAGACATTCCTCCCCTTTATAGCCATATTTGATTTCAGAAAACAGTTCAAAGAAATTTATGGAACATTTCAATATAGAAAATACAACGATTTATTGTTCATTGTGGTGACCCAATATGGAAACTATTCAACTATTATACATGAATTTTCCATTATAGATATGGAAAACTATAAATCAAGGAGTTGGTTTTTAGAATGTATCAGCAACCATTTCACCCGGATTCAGGGTTTTTGTTTGATATCTGATCGGAATTTGGAAATCAGTGCAGATCAAATAAAGGAAGGCCCCCAAATGAACATCATCAGTACTACATTAAACACATTGCTAGAAACATGAAGAAAAAATTCCATAATGAACCTATGAAGAAGGAAATCATGAGGCTTGGTATGGAATTTCATTTTATTTTTTACTATTTCAACAAAAAGATAAACTCAATTTTTGTGAACTATGACTACTTATGTGTTGTATATGATCCATACTAACTAAGGATTGAAGAACATTTTGAACAAATCCGTAAGGATAATCACGAATTCCATGATGAGGGAAGAGCTAAGGACACATGACCACAAACATTGTGCAGTGGAGAAGAAAAATTGGCATTGGCATGTGATTAGGGAAGAGGAATGGACACATGACCACAAACAATGTGAATTTCATAAATGGTGTCTTCAAGGGGTCGCACAATTTACCTATAACTTCCCTAGTTCAGAAGAAATTTTATCATTGAATGATGTACTTTGTTGATAGACAAGACATAGATATATATGGGATTTAGAAGGGGCTATGGTATGGAGGGCACTTTAAAATAGAGATTTAAAATAAAAGTGAAGAAACTTATAGTCATTGAGTGTTCCTTTTCCACAATGAAGACTCTCGATTTGAATTTCAAAAGTGTTCAGACCCCATCACAATTAGCAGTGGTGAAAAAATGGAGGTATTACTGGAAGTGAGGAAATTTCAATGTGAAAACTTCCAGGAATTATAGTTTCTATTCACACACTTCATAACAACATATTTTTCTCTGAAAAAATCATGATAATAATATGTTAGTGTACTGACTAGACACCATCACTGACAATTAGTATATACCATGAATGCCTATTGTGGAGCTACAATATTTCCCAATTCCCAAAGACCAACAAACATTAATACCCGACATCAACAGGTTGCATCGATGAGGGAGAACAAAGTCCAACAGGATGAGGAATGAGATGGATTGGCCACAAGAACAAGGGAAAATTTTGAGACGCATCATATGTCATGAAGGCCATAAAGGAAAATGATGCCCTTACAATACAGGATCGGGTTCACACTCTCAGCCACAATGATGTAGTTTATTCAATGAGATCTTATCATATTGTTAATTATGTGTTGTTAATATAAGATCCTTCATTTTGTAGAATTTTCTAACATTTCCGAATACTTTTATTATAAAATAAAGAAATAGAAATTCATATTAACATTAAAAGGAATATGAAAAGTACATGTGATGTGACATGAAAGTATAATCAAATTTTCCATGTCTAATCCATAAAGAAAGAATGTGAGAAAATGATCACAAAACATACCATAATTTGAGAAATCACATATAAATTAAAAAACACACCATTTTCTAATAAACCTTTATATAACGAAGAACGAATGTTAAAATATATAAATATGAAAAATCATATCTTACAAAACAACAATTTCTAGGTAAAAACATATCTCATAAAAACGTTAGAAATATGCTTTCCGAAACATGAAGACGAACCCTTTTCTTTTAGTAAAAAAACATTACAAAATAATGGGAATAAACTTGTCATGTATTACCTTCTACTAGTCAAAACATTCTGCCGAACATAACGTTATATTTACATTTTATACTTATAACTTATTTCATTTTTTACATATAGATGGAGGATAATATACTACTCAATATGCAGGCCACACAAATTTCCTACACTGTGATAGAGGGTCATCCAGTTCAATGGATCATGGTGTATCAAGCACACCATCATCATCACAGGATGCCTCCAACAACCATTATACAATACTTGCATCGTGCTGGTTTCTACAACATTATGGTATCTTATTTCACATTAGTTGATCATAACCTGTTTTCTACCCTCCTAGAGAGGTGGAGACCAAAGACACACACATTACCCCTACCTAATGGACATATGACCATCACCCTCAAAGATGTGGTCGTAATTCTCGGTCTTCCTATCTAGGGGGAAGCAGTTATTGGACCCACCTGTGAAAACAGGCCTGAGTTTGTTCATATATTGTTAGGCATCAACATTTCTGGTCGATGATGTTGTTACGTATGGTGGGTCGATGACTGAGACATGGAACCAATATTTAATAATCTGAAATGGGCCCCAACATTGAAGTGGGGCGTAAAACCTATAAAAGTATTGACAGCTGGGAGTGGTTGATTGGACAGGAGGGAGGGGTTCGTTAGGAGCATCACCTCACATGGGGAATTAAGTGGGGGATTGGTTCTATTAATATTCTTTGGATCTAGAGGGAATATTCTAGTTTTGGTGGGGGGGGATAGTTGTTTTGGTGGTTATTATAAGGGGGAGTTTCATATTATAACGGCAGATAATCCTATTTTTTATAGTGCGACCATTGGGCTTGAGTGGGAGGATACTTTGATCCCTCAAGTCTCTCTCTCTAGTTCATATTCATCCTTACGTCTATATTTATGTTGATGTTTTCTACAAATACAAATAAGAATTTCCATTTTTAAATCTATTGGATTATAGGTTCCTATTAATTGGCCTATCCTTCTGACCTCTATCCATAGACACATGCCAGTAATCCTAACTGGATATCGTCGAAAAACACTTTGATACTTCTGTCTCTAAATCTGTCACTAATTTATCCCTAGGTTAGGAAGACTGCCACTCTTACCTTGTGAGTATCATTCCTCAGCAAGAAATGTGACCCGATGCATCTCACACACCATCCAAGCTGCATTGTGGATTGGGGGACCCGCAATAAGCGGTCGTTATAGCTAGAGAGGTGAGAGAATAAGTTCTGTCCAACTGATTTGATTTGACAATGTTTCAAGACAATGATCCTTGGGGATGGATTATGCAGGATGAGTTTCTTATTCAAATCCATAAAAAAACTGAAGATTCAAAGGTCCCTTCTGTTTAGGTATGTATAGTGGGAACTGTGGAATACTGGTTTCACATTTTGTTTGACGTCTATTTGGATCTTGCTTGGCTAGCGTTCAAAGAGAAATTCGTAGAGCATTTCAGCAAGTAGATACCATTTTTTTAGGGTAACGATCCTCAGACATGGCTAGCTGATGCTTAGATGTATTTTTGAATTTGTGAGACCATCGATGCATCAAAACTATCATCGGTTCGGATTAGTATGGATGGTGTTTTCGTTCACTGGTTTACCATCTTGTTTGAAGTATACTCGAACCTCACATAGAATATGTTTAAAGGTGAACACCTGGAATGATTCGGTGTCCTATATAATCACAATCAGTGTGTGGAGTGGACCATTCTTCATTAGAAACAACTCATACAAGAGTATACTTAGCCATCCAAGCGCCTGTAGAATCAGATTCCATGCCACTGTGATCTGATAAAAGATGCTTCTCTGAAATTAATCACCACATTACTTCAAGAGATGATAACCTATATACTTTGATGACCCTCTATAACTTATCCTAATGATGGAGTTCAAAGGAGAATTGGCTTGGGAAACCAAACTACACAATTTACGACTGATGATTTAACAACTTTTACTGGGATTCCTCCAGGTCACCAGGTTGCTGTGGAGCCTATGAACATTAGAACATTGGGTACAAACTGGGTTGATTTCCCCAATTTCTATAATATTAGTCGAATTCCTAGATGGTCTTTTCAAAACAAGCATTGGATGCATTTTTTATTGATCCAATAGATATTTCTTACCTTTCAAGATGTTGTAGAAAGGTATTTCAAACTACCTATCAATATATGTTTGTGGTTTTATTATGCAGGGTGGGAAAACGATTTGAGTGGGATTGCAGTTTGCCTTCCAGCAGTTCAGTTGAAGGGGAAGACGGAAATTATATGGTGTTATGCGGTACCCATATTGAAAGACTTAAAACTCAAGTGTTAAACACAATCGTTGGGGTGTGACAATTTTCCTCTCAGTCAGATGGAAGGAATTTTCCTACCGGGACCATGATTTGTATCTTTATGGAATCCATTTATACATCAACCAATAGATGTCAACATCTTAATAGAACATCCACACACTTCACTTTTCCTATGGATCCAATAAAATTTATTGATGAACACTCAGTAATGATAGCAGAGTACTCTTCTATGGATTGGGAAACACTAGTGGATTTTTTTCATACACAAAACTGAAGCCACATAGAAAGTCATGGATACTCCCATGCTGAATTAGATTGGTTTTCTCATTTTTCCTAGAAAAGGATGTCTTGTTGATGGTGCCTTTGTGCAAGATGACAGGTACATGTTTGACATACATTATGGGGAGCCACTATGGGATCAAGTTGTCTTTTTCTTCTAAGGGGAAATGTTGAGGAGTAGCTGTTTAGCTATGGAACTAATTTCTTCATGGGAACTCAAACTGGGAAATACCTGTCGTGTTTTGGAATTGTACTTCATAGGGCATGAGAGGAGGAAATGTTTTATGGAAGAAGAAAATTTTCCTAGTGTTACAACTATCCCATCTACCACACTGGTGGTCACCTGACCCGAGAATAACAAAAGAAATGTTGTTTTTTTAATGAGATAGGGACATCAATTATAGATTTTGGTGGAATCTATATTTCCATATTTTATGGATAGTTTATCTTTTCATGCACAAGTTACATGGGAAATAGAATTAAAGGTTGTCCCTATCCATTTGATTTTCCTCAGTCCTAAGTACAGGATTGAATTTCAAGGTGGGAAGAGTGATAGAGAGATGGCCCCAACATTGAATTCTCTAAAATGGGTCCCAACATTGAAGTGGGGTATACAACCTGGAAAGGGTGGGATAGTTGGGAGTATTTGGCTAGATAGATGGGAGGTGTTTTCTAGGAGTGTCACCTGACAGAGGGAATTAAGTGGGGGAGATTGGATAATAATATGTTTTTAATCTAGGGGGAATATTCCAAGTTGGGGGGTGGGGAAGATTTGTTTTGGGGGTTGTTATAAGGAGGAGTTAGAGATAGTAAAGGAAGGGAATTCTATTTTGAGAAGTATGGTCATTGGGCTTGGGGGGGGGGATCCTTTGATCCGTCTATTATCTCTATCTAGTACATCTTCATACTTATGTCTATATTTTTGTTGATGGTTTCTACAAATACAATGAAGATTGTGTGACTTTAAATCTATTGGATTTTATGTTCCTATTATTTGATATCTATGGGTTGTCTTGAGACACACTTTTCACATTTACCCGATAATGATAACAAGTTGACCGTCATGCATCATGCTCGTCCCTATATATTATAGAATCATATGGGGTACATTGTCTTCTTATCACTTAGTTAATCTTGTAAACATGATGTATCTGGGGCTACTAGAGGACTCTGATCAGGCCAGGATATACAGCTATGGATCTGCATACTTGGATTAAACATATAAATCCTTATGCACACCATACCACACAAACCACATATATCTCGAGGGATGTGTCATAATTATTCAAATGTGGGTATGGGAGAATATCCCCATACACTTTACTGATATTTCAAGTCATCCAATTCCGATGGAGGTGGTTCATGACACTATGCATGGATGCTGGTATGATTACAAATCTATATTGGTTTCTAATTCTAGTAGGAGATATTGAATTTAATTTCTTATTATGTGTCACTTTATCTATTTTATTTTATAGGTGAAGTCCAAAACACAACTTCTTCAATTCTCCGAAAAATCATTTTCATGTATAACGGCTCATATAGGACAGTATCCTTCCCACTATTGTAAGTATATACAATCTATAATTGACTAAAAAAAATTGAAAATATCATCATTTTTTATTTTTTGTTAGGAACGTTTTTGAAGAATATCGAATTTCAATTCAGATTTCATGGATTTCATGCTGAGATTTATTGGACTATTTGCATGTATACATGACTGATGGACTTCATGATGCAAGGGCTATAATTTTCTCATTCAGTTTCATTTTATTGAGTGTCACCAGCATGATAGATTCTTGCGTTAGTTTGGATGTGTTAATTCAATTCCATTCCCGCTGAGACAGTCACATCAACTTCATGGATTGAATCTATCGTGGAGGCAGGATGAGGACTGGCACCAATTACATGCCCAATATCTCGACCTCTGGGGAAAACGATCAACACTTCATATCCAGGGTGTACCTACTATGTGATTCCATTTTCAGAGATGGTCGATTATGAGTCATGGTATATACTAAAGTCTATAATTTATCTTACTTGACACAACAAAGGGCTTCAGGATATTGTACATCAATATATTTCCATTAGCTTTTTTATTGTACTATTTTCAAATTCATTTTTAATCTCTTTATAGAATAATCAAGCACAAAAACTTATCTTCATATGTGGTCCAGAGGAGGAGCGGGTTGCTAGCCTATCAGCGATCCATACTGCATCATTGGGGATAATTTCATCTTCTCATGTGGTTCACAACACCATCATCGATCGTCCACCCAAGGGAGATGATGTTCCTACCCAGGGAGTGGAGGTTCCTGCTCAAGAACCTCCACTCGTAGATGTTGATGCTGAGGATCCATGACGGTGATGAAGTATACTATTTCATGCTTAATGTGATGCATCACCTATTCCATAGGAAAAGATCGTCCCACTACCAGTCCAGCCTCATCTGATTGGGGGATTGCATTAGGAGGCCTGAGATCCATCTTTATTTATAGGAGATCCACAGTTTTCTATAGCCTAGGTTCCATATCCTTCACAGCCTATATGGTTCCCCCCTTAGATGATATAGGGACCTTCTAATACCCTAATGGGAGAGGGATCAGGTGTGTTGTATGACATCCAGTTGACATCTCCTCCCACTGAGACACATGTGGATCATGTGACGATCAACATACCAGTGTCTAATGATCATCCCTCTCTAGGTCATCAGACTCCACCATAGCACGGAGATCAGTGATTTTGATACTGGAATCCCATTCACACACCACCATAAGGGATGGAACCTCACCATATACATTGATTGTAATTATTCATGTATATTTTTTCTGTTTATTAAAATAGAGAAATTAGTTTTACTATTAACAATTTTTACATGTTTAGTCACTCTTTCAATTTTCATTTATATTTTAGTCACAGTTTATATTTTATAAGGTTTCAAAGTCAACAACTTAACACTTATGAAAACTTATTAAATTTCAAGACAACATTAAAAGATTATAAAATATAAACTATAAAAACAATATAACTAAAATTTAAAACATATCCTAAGAATCTAAAGTGTTGTTGAAAATCAAATGAATTTAAAAATATAATAATTAATTAAAATTTAATGGAATGTAAAAAAGATTATAAAAACCATTGTAATGGTTTAACAAAATACTAATATTAATTTTCAACAAGATATTGATGATGTTGGAACATTATAGATTCAAACTAATCCTAGATATTAAACCCAGCTAGAATGAATACTTTCTACTCGAGATCAACCTTTTACATGTATATTCTAATTCTATAGAATAGAGTGACGTACACAATCTAAAAAGGGAGTAATATAACATAATAATAGTAATGAACAGAATAAATAATGATTTCGAGCTAAGAGAACTTCTAGTCCTATAGAAATGGTTGATGTATAAAAAATATAAAGTACACATGTCCTTTATTCAAGTCACATGTTGCTTTATTATGAGTTTTATTGAAACCGATGAATTGGAAGATTGAAAGAAAACAATATAGTAAGAATACAAAAAAACAATATATATATATATATTGATAATGTATTATAATGATATAGTCATGTAATAATGAAAAAAAAACAGTGTATTTAACTAAATGAAATGAAGAATAAAACCATATGTAAGTAATTTCTAAGAAGATACATAGGAAAAAATGATTAGATTGGTTATATTTTAAATTAATGATACATCTGGAAAAATAATTGAATATAATTCATAATTGAAAATATAAAAAATCACAAATATGTTAAGTAAAAGCTTATTTACATGTCACAAAAGTTATTTCATGAAAACATAACATTTTCATTTTCAAATATTAAGGACATAATTCTAAAAAAATAATACAAACATAATATATATATTATAATATAAAAGCTTATATATTTATAAATATAAAAACATATATAATTTATTTTTCTGAATGGTGGGTGGAATTCTTCCACCTTTAAACATAACCGAAAGGCGGCAGGGGCCCTGTTGGATTTCTGACACAAAAAAATTACATAGATATTTAAAAAATCATTAAACATATGTAAAAAAACTTACAGAAATATCCCCATAAATATGGCCAAACAACAAAACAATAAAACATGGTAGCTCTAGGTGAAAATGGTCTTCTAGTGTAAGGTTCAATTAATTTCATTGTATAAAGGTCATCTGAAACTTTTCCTAAAGGTCACCCACCCTCATGTGTTAAGGTAAGACCAAGATTATATATAGTTATATAAGAAAAATACATAAAACAATGTAAAGGTAGTAAGAACTAACATATAAGGTTAAATTGACCAAAACTAACCCATGTAATAATAAAACCATCATTTATATGATAATAGATTTTAAATGAAAAAAATACCATTCCAAACAAAATTCATAGAAAACAATTTAATTTGAATAAAATACACTACCAAAAAAAGATATAATCTTCCAAATAAACATTTTCTAAAAAATGTTGTCATGGAATATGACTTACTCTGATGATATTAAACGTATGATTGTATACTGTAATGTCCATTTTATGGAATCAACAAGGAAACATAATTGAAATACATTAACATTTCAAAAAAATATAAGGGATTGGACATTCATTTATTAGTGGTGCGTTTTTTATGTTACAATGGAATTCATAGAAGAAATGTTGTCAAGATAATGGTTGAAGAAGTATATAAATATTTTATTTGTGGTTTCAAATACATGGAAATCTCATGAATATGTTGAAAAGTTCAATGACAAAGCAACATTTTTATGAGATTTGGTGGTAGAGGTGAAGTGATGATGTATTTCTAAACCAATGTAATGAACAAAAAACTCAATAGGGTTAAGCTTGAGTGTCATAGGATATTAATATTGTAATGATCAGAGATAATGATTTCTCATTATCTGTAAATAAGATATAATTTTTATAGTACTTTTATTGATTTTTGAGTAACGATTTCCCAATAAATTTCACACTACATCACTCCACTAATTTTCAATGGTTCATATGCACTGATCCTTAGGATAACCAATGGTGTGTGTAGAAGGAAACGGAATCATCATTGAATGCATATATATTTTAAATATATAACAAATGAATGAGTATTCAAACTGAATATCATTTCTTTTTCAAAAGGAATATCGATTTTATAATAACTAAAAGTGTATCTCAAGTTGATTTGAATTAGTTAGGAATAATTGGTTGGAAGTTTATTTTATTATTAAAAAATTAGTTTGAATGGATTTTTAATTGAATTTTTATAGTATCATAGTAAGGGGAAATTTTCATAGTGGTGATTATAATTAAATGGGGTGTAGGATTTTAATAAACCTTAAAATGGGTTGGCAGAGAGTCAAATATTTTTCTTTTCACTCTTAATAAGTGAAGAATGTAAAACCGTTTGGTGCTATCCACCTCCTAAAAATGATTGTCCAATGGTTTTATTCTCTTCATCTTTCAATAAGAGGAAGGTTGTCAAACCATGTGACTTTCCTCATTAGATGGAAGAATAGAGAGTTTTAAATGGTTTAATGTCATACTATATTTTTATAAAAGGGATTTCACCTATTTTATCCACTTCATAATCACTCCTCACCCCCTCATTCCCACTATCAAAGAGTCAAAAAATTAATCTCATTTTGTGGTTTGGTTTTTTCAAATCTTCATTATTTTAAGTTATATCTCTTTTTGAAGATCTAATTTTTTTGGGTTTTCCTAATAGTTTCTTTTTGAAAATACAGTTTTAATTATAATAAATATCTGTATAAGTTCTATTTATTATGAATATTATTAAATTTCAGGATTAATGTTAAATTTCTCCATATTGGGCCTAGTAGTGTGAGTTGTGTTTAAATTATCGTAACTTCTAGGTCATTAATTATTATATTCCATTTTAGAAATTAATTTGGAATATTAAATTATCTGGTTAATTATAATTATTATGTTATAATTATTTGTATAATGTTTGATATATTAGAAATATTATAAATTGAAAATTTAATTATTATGAATATTAATAAGATTCATGTTTAATATTAGTTAGGAATATTTTATTTCATTTTTTATTATAAATTAAATAATGTAATTATTTGAATAATGTATTTATTAATATGAATTTTCTTAAATTGGATGTTCAATTATTAGGAATAATAAATAGTGGAATATTTCATATAAATTATGAATACTAAATTACATGTTTCATATAATTGAATGTTTAATTATTAGTTTAGAACAAGTGGATGCTCGAAGACCCCTTTACGAGGAATGAAACAAGAGAATTGTCTTTATATCTCGAATCCTTGGAGAAACTGTAATCATTGAGGGCTTTATATGAGAGATGTCTTTACAAGGTGTAATTTTCTTATGTGGTACCAACTAAATCTACTCATCATCAATTACATCATTCTTTCTCTATGACATTATATATTTATAAATATACTTTTCAGGGGAGTCATCCTAAATGTCCCCCCAATTTTCATTAGCACATTGGCTCTGCATTAACTTAATGATTTAATCTTGATTATTGGTAACCAAGGTGCTAGCCCTAATATACACATCATTTTCCTTAGCACCATGATTCAGATCACCCTATTGTTGACTTTCTACTTATACATCATCCTTTTTCACCAGACACACAATAGAGGAAGAACTAGTGACATCAACTTGTTTCAATACACCAATCCATTATCAGGAGAAACATTTATAAACTTATACGTACCACTTGATTAAGGAAATGCACCAGAATATAACCCTTCCTTAATGTACTATAATCGTAACGCTGCCCATCTAATATTGGTGTATCATTATTTGGAACTAGAATAAGATCTTCTTGATCTGGTTGGATATAAGACACTCCATCAGAAAAGGAATCCTTTAATTGGAGAGCAGCTCCCAGACCTTCACCAATGACTAGGGATTGATCCACCATTATTTCAGAAGGATGAAACTTCACAATACACTCCATATATTATACTAAAATGGCATGAGATTTCTTGGAAACTGAAGTACAATCTACATCATAACAGAATCTGTAACCCTTTCGTGAAACTGGTCAGCCACATTCTGGGAAGATTTCTTCTAATACCTCTCGATGCCATTCTGCTAAGTGTGGCAGTGGACCTTGTCATGGCCCTTCTCTGAATAGAAATAGCACAAAAAATCCTTATAACATTTCTATTTAACATTTCCAATGTACTGACAACCAATGAAAAGTTATAGAAACTTCTTATATTCAATTCATAAATAAAATTCATCATCCAATGTGAGAGAACACACATTTCAAGGAGCGGAGTCCTTATGTCGAATTCCACAATATCTATATCATAAAAACCAAATTTGTCTTCTTTAGTTTCATGGTTCATTATAATGGGAACTCCCAAACAATACTTAATGTCATAAAAAAATATTTTATTCCTTGAAATCCGTCAAATTTCAAATATTTTAACCCAAACATGAGATCTCGGGTTCTTGACTGCAAAAGGATAAAACATGTGATCCTTCTCCTATAAGCATACCATTCCCAAAACCATTGAAATATAACTGAAGTACCACACCCTTTTCTTGATCTCGTTAGAGGGGAAGAGAATGCGAAAATACCTACACCCCACAGGAATACAATTGAAATAACTAAACCCCCAAAAATTTGATAACTGACAGAACAAGTCCATAGATTTCCAGAACATACCCCAAGATTGAAGAACCATCCTAGAAATGATCTAATATCTACAAATATTCAGTCTCACCAAATATAATTCTGATCCCCAGTAATATGAAATTTTTTTCCATCATTGATGACTCATTTTGGAACCCCCTCATTATAGCAAGAAGGAATCCTTCACTGGAAACTACCAAAATCCAAATATGATCCTATCCACTTTTCCAAAGAAACCACCTCTGTATCTTTCCTAGTGGAATGTACATGAAAAACAGAACCAAAATGCCCACACCCACAAAGAATTCTGTATCGATATCTCGTGGGAAGGCCATTGGATTGACGGAGGCCAAGTCTACATCGTCGCCGCTGTAAGCCACTCCCCAGACTCGCGTTCTTTGCTCCTAAATTATTAGTTTTATATTGTATTTATTATTACAAATTCATAATTATTTGTAATATTATTAAATTAGGTGATTAGTTATTAAATTACATGTTAAATTATTAAAATTAATTTTTAAATTTATTTTTTGTATTGAATTACTATAATATGTAACAATAATGTATTAATCCCATTAATAAAATTAAACATCATGTTTAAAAATGTATAAATATTTGTTATAATAGACATATAAAAAATATTTTCACTAATTGTTTCTTCATATTTATTTTTTGTGAGAACTCTGGGTAGCATGGTATCACATTAGACATCCCTTGTTGAGATTTGTGTGCCTTTCCCCAACTAAGATTGATTGGATGTCTTGTAATTATTCCACCCAAGGCATGCTAACTAATGTATTTAGAGATTGTTTATTAAAAGGATCATAGTTAATATAAAATGGTAACATTTTGTTTTTTTAATCATATGATGAATCCTTGATCAAATATAATTAGTAATGGTAATATTAGCATTACAATAGGAAAAATGATGTTTGCACATATTTATTGAAATGAATAAATAATTGACACCAAATATGAAATTAGTTATGATAGATAACCCATATCAAATATTGTATAACTTTTGATGTCATTGAGAGAAAATTTATTTATGGATAGAAGTCATGGTGAACAAGTAATTTAATTGGTTCAGCACCACTCAATATATCAAATGATGGGGTTTTTTATATTATATCTATTTTCAATTATTCTTTTTCTACAATGGGTGTTTTCCACCACAACCTCAGGAAAAATTATCATATCCTCATACCATGACTTATCATAGAGGGAGTGGATCCTTTAAGGATTTTAAATCATATGATGTGGACATGATTGTGGATAATTTCTAAGAAGATGAAGATTCAGTATAAGAAGACGATGTTGAGGATGTAGCATAAGAAGAAGATGTTGAGGAACACTCAGAGTCGACCTTGTGATGTCACACTGACCTTTGTATAATCCACAAATATTATATCATCGATGAATGAATTTATGGTGGAATTACGGAATTTTATTATAAATCATTTCTCATTGAAAATTATTTCTCGGAATTATTTGTGGCATTAATAAAACATTGAATTATAGTGTATTTTATATTAGGAGAGTCTTTCATATTAAAGAAGCGATGATGAACATCATCGAACAATATCATATTGACTGATGTTATAGCTATGTTGTGGATGAATCAAAAATGTTGGTTCCGGGCATAGTGGAGGCTTGCATTGGTTAATGTTTTTTAATAATCATTGCCTGAAACCAATAGTGAGGTTCTTGAACGTTAAATTTATAATTAATTTGCTTAATATCAGAATAAATAAATACCTGGGCTTAGGAATATTTTTCGTTGATGATTTTTGATCATCTGAAAAGGCCCTTCCTGATGGCCTTCATTGTTCTTATGAGGATCTAAGGTTAGAATCCCTCTAGTGGTGATCCACACGTGATTCAATAGTCTCCTAGAAATGCCACTCGTTCTCCTGGTGATAACATGGAGAATCAAATTTCCTACGCTGTTCATTCTTGATCGCTCGTTCTTCGGTCTTGAAGAAATTCTCCCTTGGGTTTCTCTGTCTTGAGAGGGAGAGAGGCGGATGAGTCGAGAGAGAATTAATTGTCCGCAACAATTATCTATTCCCAAACATAAAATTGGTTTGGAATGCCTTACACAATAGACGTAACCATCTATTTATAGAGATGGGATTTCAGCTTCAAAATTTAATTGCATAACAACCATTAATATAAATACAACCATTAATGAAATCTCATTCCACATAATAATAATAACAATATTATTATTTTGTGGTGTAATTTTTTTTTGCAAAATGGATAAATAATATTTACCGACTCATAAATAATTATTTTATCACCAGAAATTATCTTGGTCCATTCGAACTCCTTTAGTATTTATTGAACACCTGAATAAATATTTTAATCTCTTAAATTTATATTTTATCTACAAAATAGTAAATAAATATTTATTAAATATTCAATTAACTAAATAAATAAATTTTATCACAATACGGTGGTTAAATATTTATTTAATTTATGAGATCAATATAACTGAAATAAAATTATTCCTCAATCATGAGAATAATATTTATTCTATTAATAAAATTCAATTAGAATTTAATTGAGATCACCAGAAACACATAGTGTGTGATCTTCTATGATTCTTTTTCTTTGGAATTAGGCGGGTTTGTATAAAGTCCATGATTTCATTCCAAGAATAGATCATGGCACCCAAGAGAATGAAATTAATGTTTCAATGATGACAACCACCTACGAATGCTAGTTGTGTAATATAATTCCTTTCTCACAATATCTCATCAAGAAGGTTTCATGATGGTGTCATCAACCTATATGCTTGATAAATCATTCTTTGACTATCTGAAATAAACTCATCATTAAACCATGATAATGGAATTTAGGGAGAAAATTCTATTTCAATCACATGGTCATGATTTAAACATCCATAAATATGGAAGGGATAAATCATTGATTGGCTTTTCCATCAAAAACATGTCATTTGTGACGCACCCAATGTATCATACACCCCTCCAACATATGGCATGACAGTTTTCATTTGAAATTCTATGTGTGAGAGCTGTGACATGCATTAACTATAATCATAAAGTCTAAGGACAATTACACACACTCACCAAAAAGAATATCTAATGATATCAAAACATACAAAATTCATACTAGGGGGTCTCTTCTCATAATCTCCCATCTTCAAGATTACAAAGTGCGGAATTCATGAGAAGAAGTCTCATCTACTTATAAGTACTCTCACCTGATGGTATATATACTATGTTTCTCATCATATTATATTATCTAACTACATAATTATATTAAGAATATAGTCAGAGCACTTTAAGGTTCTCATCATAGAACATAACTACTATGACCTTATTAATACTAAAAATACTCTAGGATGTTATTAAATTATGGTCATGTATGACAATGAAAAATATGTAATAAGATGTTTAATTTATTATTTAATACATCAAATATTCATGTAATCATAGGATAGAAAGTTGGTTCTTGGACACAAACACTAAGAAAGTCCAACATGGGATAGAGACAAATACCTACATCTTTCAGCCTACTAGACCTCACATGATAATCATGTTTCTATTTAGTCAAGGATTTAGACAAGTGGTATGCCATTTTATCTTCTGTGGAGATACTTCTCACTGCAACTTCACCTCTCTGAAAAAATTCCCTTAAGAGATGATACTTTTGAATTATTTTCTTCATCATTTGATGTGACCATGGATCTTTTACGAGAGCCACTACTATAGTATTATCAAAATATAATGAGATGAGATATTTAATTCTAAGTACCACATCAATATCTTGGACGAAATTGAGCATCCAGGTTGCTTATTTAGCTACCTTGGAAGCTGCAATATACTCTGACTCTGTTGTAGAATATGCAACCACAACCTACTTTGACCTCTTCCAGCTCACAACACCTCCATTCAAAGTGAATATGTAACGCCCTGACCCCAGTTACCCAGAGTCGGTGGACTATTACATAACATTAGAATGATCACAAAAGATCAGGTCTCGAAAGTTTGATTAGTTTAGTAGCCTTGGAAACACTAGATATATTCATAAGTCTTACATTACATCATAAATTGGAAAACTACAACAACATTGCTTCCATAGACAAAACTGAGACCCTAGAGACTATCCCTTCAAGTCAGTCATAATACACTTCTTCGTATCCTTTGAAAAATAAAACATTGAAATGGGTGAGCTCAGATGCTCAGTAAGGATAACAATATAGCGGAAACTTTCATAAATAAGCATGAACATTTTAGGCAATGTATAACTAAAACATAATCTTTTTAAACTCGAACTTAAGCATAATATGGAAAAGATAAAATAAAATAATACCATTTACTTACTCACATGGATATTCTACTAGTAGAATAATCACACGCATTATCAAATAACAACTTTCATAATGATGGAATGCATAATGCCATACTATCATAACCACATAGTCAAGGCTTTATGCCAAGACTACAAGTAATATTTTTCCCAGTCCTTGTGCCAAGACACTAGTTTTTATCATGAGACCTACCAATAATCAAGGAGCTATAGAGGTCTCCACCCGTCACTTACTAAGTCCAAAGCATTCCTCATATGAAAAGGTTTAAACATAACATAAACATTCGTATTAAAACTAGCATAAGAAATGTCAATACATTATCCATAAACCATGAATTGTATGAAATAACACATCCATAGTCAAACATATCTCAAAACCCTCAATACAGTATAGAAGTTTTGTATCATAATAAATCAACTTCTAATAAGCTAAAAAACCATCAAAAGATGTTGACATAGATGAATGAAAAACTATTTGAGAGAAATATCCCTTTTTTGAAATCATTTAAAAGTCACATAATTAAAAAAGAAAAACTTTACTTTAAAAATATTCTTATAAGATTTTAAGGGAAGCTTCAACAATGTTATAATGACGAAAAATAGCCACACCCACCGTATAAGTTAAAAAAACATTCTTAACATAATTTTTTCTAAAAGGTTAAAAAAGACCTTGTTTGGAAAAAGACGGAAAGATTCCTTTCAACCCATTTTAAAAAAATTCAAACAATGGTATAAATGACTTTAACCCATTTTCTATTAAATTGTAAATTTTTTTGAAATACATTTTTAAGAAACATTGATGTGGATGATAAAGAGGTCCCAGTAGATTATTACGTATAAACAACCTCAGATAATGATGAGATTTTGAAATAAACCCTTACATTGTATTTTTCCTTGGTCGAGGGTAGTTTAAACTCTTATATAATTGTAAAATAATTGTTATTAAATTATAAAATAATCATATAAATTAATATGATATCATATATGATCTTTTTACATTACTTTGTTAATAATATCTTATTATTATCTTCATTTTGGGTGTTAATTTACTCATTTTCTTTTATATGTTTTGTTACATAAGCTGTGTTTGTTATGGATAGGTTGTATATTATTCATATCCAGAATGATATTAAGTTTTTAAACATTATTTTTAATCTTCTAATGAAAAATTAGTCTTGAATGGATACGATGGGGAATGAATCTCATCGCGTTCGTGGAGACGGTAGTCCGTACGTACGCACGAGCGACAATATTATTATTTTGATATTAAAATAATATATAATTGGATGTTTTATTATATATAAAGAATCATAATCATGTTATATTTATTATTTAAATCAATTACACATCATTATCATACCCATACAAATAATAATGTTTTGAAGAACAATTACACCACAACGTGGAGACGGTAAGCCATACGTACGCACGTACGGTGACATGTTATTCAAAGGATATATAGAATACTGAATATGGTTGTACCATATTTATAATAAATTCATAATATATAGAAGATAGTCGAGCTATTATTTTATAGTGGAAATAACAAAGAAAGAAGAAGTGGAAGAAGAAAGGAACTTGAAAGAGGGTGGTGAAATTATTACCTCTTCTTTGGGTGTTTCCTTTTGAGTTGATCAAAAGGGATCCTTAGGTTAGATTTATGAATAAATAAGGTCCTCAGGGATGAAGGTATGAAAGGTGAGAGGATATTTGGGCAGGTTTTGTCCGAGACAAAAGGCTTTGAATTTGTGAATTTGAGGGAAGGGGGAGTGTCCTTCTATAAGAGGGGTGAGGGGCACCTTAGGAAAAGCTAGAAATATTTTTTTATAATAAATTCATATTCAGTTTATAATGGCTCCAAACTGATTTATTTATAGGATACGGTTGTAATGGGTCGAAATCCATTCAACCAATAGGTTTTAGACCGGTTTGGGTCACTATATTAACCTTATCTTTTAGATTTAACTCTTAGTTAATTAGTTTGACATTTACCATGTCTCTTTGTATTATTATATTATATGGTTAATAAACATACTATAAAAATACAAGAGAACCCCAAGTGGTTCATTATTAGTATATATAACCTTATATAAGTCATTTGGACGATCATTAGATTTTTAGGAAAATAATTTCAATTAATAATATAATATTTGTTTTAAAAACTATTTTATGTCAATTTTTTACACTATATGGTATTTGATTTTTTTGAAAATCATAACAACATTATTACTTATAAAATATTTAGTTAAATCAATCCTAACATGTCATATTAACCTATAAAATTAGTTTAATTCATAAAAAGTCTCAAATTACATTTATTTTGGTATTTATAATAACAATGATCTTAATCTTTCATTAATACGGTAATTACTGCATCATCATTGTGTCATAAATAAATTAAATTATATAATGTCAAAAAATTATAAATAAAATACCATTACGTAGGAAATAGTTTTATCTTTCTAATGAATAATTATAATCTAATTTATCTTATGTTTACCCCTATATTAAAAATGGTTTAGTTATTAAACTTTGAATTTAACACTTTTAACTCTTCTTTGAATTAAATAATAATAAATATCCTAATATAATCAAAGTGGACAAAAGAGGTTCATATTGAATTCCTAAGGTTTTTTTTGGTCGAGATAAACTTATCCAATAGAATTAGGACATGTGTTAGGGTAAAAATAATATCATTTTTAACTTTAATTACTCTATTTACTTTTACCTCTGGTAATAAAAGTTAAAAGTTACTATTCCAAAAAAATTATTTTCATCTCATTGAACCACATTTTACTTACTGATATCAACCGTGTCTCTCATATTTTTGAAATTCATTTCACTGAAGCGGTAAAATTAAGTTTTATGCAAATTTTTAAAAGCTCATAGGAGGTGGGTAAAAGACGGTAAAAAGTTCGATAAAATTTTTTATATATCTAAAATTAATATAAATTGAATCCAATGAATTACATTGTACTTATATAGGTATTATGTATCTATTTTTACCTAAAATAAATTTAAATAAAATAAATAATTATTTAAATTAAAAGTCAGTTTTAACTAATAACTCAGTGTTTTTTACTATTCATCAAAAATTGAATATTTTCATAAAAATACCAAAAATTCACCCCAGGCTAATTTCGATATTCCAAATCCAAAAAATGAAGTCCATTATGAAAAATACAATTTATAAAATTTCAAAAAGTGTGTATTAATAATTTATAACGGCTAGTTTGATTGGTTGTGGTGTGTTAGAATCTCGAAGTTGCGTATAACACACACTATTGTATTATTCAAAGAGAAGCATATCATGGAATCTTAGGGTGCTTCATTCTCCCCTCCTTAAAATAATTTCATCATCAAAATTTATAGAATATTATTGCATAAAAAGACTCTGGTGGTTCATCATTATAAGTTCCTCGGTTTCCTATGTTTCCTCTTCCATCTTATGGTTTCTCCATAGAACTTTTACCAGACGAGTCGTCTGGTTTCTCAACACTTATTCTCTTGTATCAAGAATCCTGACATGCTCTTTGCAAAAAGACAGATCGAGTTCCATTTCTAATTCCTCAGATGTGAGTACAAGTGTAGGTTCAGGCATTTATTTTCTTAACAATGATATGTGGAATACATCGTGAACTTTGGAGACACTTGGCAGCATTGCCAAACTATAAGCTACAACCCAAATTCATTCTAGAATTTCGAAAGGTCTGATGTACCTGGGACTCAATTTACCTTTCTTACTAAAACGTATAACTCCCTTCCATGGAGATACCTTCAAGAAAACATGATCATTGACTTGAAATTCCAAATCCTTCCTTTGATTATCGACATAGCTCTTCTGCCTACTTTGAGCTGCTTTGATGTGGGTTTTGATTACCTTCACCTTTTCCATCCTTTCCTCCATAAGTTCTGGGCCTAAATGTTTTCTTTCACCAACATCATCCCAACAGGTTGGTGTGCGACATCTATTTCCATATAATGTTTCATATAGTGCCATCTGAATACTTTAATGGAAGCTATTGTTATAGGAAAATTCTACCAGAGGTAAATATTGATCCCACATACCCTGAATGTCAAGTGAGAAGGATGTCAACATGGAATCTAAGGTCTGAATAATTCGTTCTGATTGTCCATCTGTTTGAGGGTGATAGGAAGTGCTCAAATGGAGTTCAGTATCCAAGGCCTTCTGAAGACTTTTCTAGAATCATGATGTGAAATGACGATCACGATTAGAAATAATCGATAGGGGTACTCCATGAAGTCTCACAACTTCATTAGTATATATTCTTGCTAGATGTTCAAGTGGTAGATCATCTCTTATAGCAATAAAATGTGCTGACTTGGTAAGAATATCAACAATGACCCATATTTCATTGTTCCTTCTAGGAGTCTTTGGTAGTCCCCTGACAAAGTCCATCATAATATTATCTCATTTCCACTCAGGTATGGGAAGAGGTTGCATGAATCCTCAAGGATGTTACCTTCCAGCTTTGACTTGTTGACAACCCATACATCTTGACACAAAATCAGCAATCTCCCACTTCATGCTATCCAACAAAAAATGTTCCTTCAAGTCTCTTTACATCTTACTTCTACCAGGGTGTATAGAGAAATTTTAACTATGAGCATCATACAAAAATTATCTTTTTAGATCATGTATATTCGGACACAAAGTCTCTTCCCAGATTTCGAAATTTCATCTTCATACACAAAGTCACTCAATCTTCCACCATTCACATCATTAATCTTATTTTGAAATTCCTCATCATCTTTCTGAGAACTCTTTATCCATTCTAGTAAGGATGCTTTGGAAACCATTTGAAAAAGTATCGATGTTTCACCTTCCATGATTATTCCCATATCCAACATTACTAGATCTTTGTATATAGGATCCTTTTCAACTCTCACCTTTTTCAAAACTCCATGATCCTTTCTACTCAAAGCATCTGCCACATTATTTTCCTTCCTCGGGTGGTAATTAATAGTGCAATCATAATCCTTGAGTAACTCGAGCCATCTACTTTGCCTCATGTTGAGTTCCTTCTATGAGAAAATATACTTCAAACTCTTTTGATCGGTATATATATAAAAATTTTCAACATAGAGATAGTTTCTCCATATCTTCAAAGAAAAGATTACAGCTTATAACTCAAGATCATGAGTGCGATAGTTTTTCTCGTGAATTTTTAGTTGTCGTGATGCAAAGGAAATAACCCTATCGTTCTGCATAAGGACACAACCAAATCCTTTCTTTGAAGAATCTCTATAAATAACAAACTCATCATTACCCGATGGTAGATTCAATATAAGATAATTGACTAATATTCTCTTCAATTCATTAAATCACTCTTCACACTCTTTTGTCCAAACAAACTTAACCCCTTTATGTGTGATCTTGGTTAATGGGTTAGCCAATCGGAAAACATTCTATAAGAATTGTGTATAATAACTTATAAACCAATAAAACTGCATACCTCGGTTATACTCGTTGGTGCTGGCCATTCTTGGACTGCTCTTGTCTTAGAAGGATCAATAGAGATTCCATCCTTAGAGACTATATGCCCAAGAAAAGAAATCTCATGAAGCCAGAATTCACACTTGCTAAACATACAAAATAATTTATGTCTTCTAAGAGTCATTAGAATAATGCACAAGTGATTTTCATAATTTCTATAGCTTTTGGAGTATGCCAGGATATCATCAATAAATACCACTACAATGTAATCAAGATATTACTTGAAAACTCTATCCATTATATCCATGAAGAGAGAGGTTGCATTAGTCAATCCAAAAGGCATTACTATAAACTTGTAATGCCCGTACCTGGTTCGAAATGATGTTTTCAGAATGTCTTCATTATTCAAACACAACTAATGATATCTAGATCGAAGGACAATATTTGAAAAGTATTGTGATCCATGAAGTTGTTCGAATAAATCATCAATGCGAGGTAGGGGATACTTGTTCTTTATTGTTATTGCATTGATCTCCCTGTAGTCAATGCACAACCTCATAGATCCATCTATCTTCTTAACAAAAAGAACAGGGGATCCCCATGGAGAATCACTAGGGCGAATAAATCCCTCATTACTCAATTTCTTCTAGTTGTTTCTTTAGTTCCAAAAATTCCATAGTTCCCACCACTACTACAAATACGGCCTTTATCAGTGCTAAAAATGGCCTTTATCAGCGCTAAAAAAAGCGCTGATAAAGCCAGCGTAGATAAAGGGGGGGGGGGGTCCTCTTTATCAACGCTTCCTTTATCAGCGCTTTTGTTTTAGTGATGATAAAGGACCATTTTATCAGCGCTTTTAAAAAAGCGCTGAAAAAAGTTAAAAAAATAAAAAAAAAATAAAAAAAAAATAAAAAAAAAATTTTAAAAAAAATAAAAAAATACTGCGAATCGGGTGGGATTTTATAATGCTTGAGCCCTCCATTTTACAGTGATTTTCTACCCCTGTACCATGCACCCCATGCACCCCTTTCACCCTTTAACAGTTCTTGCTGCTATATTCCCCCATGCGTGTGCGCCCCTGCCTCCCACAGGATTTGAACTCGAGACCTCCCCCCTGTGCGCCTAAGCCTTTACCACTACTCTATTTTGATTTGTCTTCCAATTCATGATATCTCTCTATATATATATATAGTTGTATTTATTCATATACTAATATATATATATATATTAATATATATATAGTTATATTATAATATATATATATAGTTATATTATAATATATATATATATAGTTATATTATAATATATATATATATCGTTATATTAATATATACATATAGTTATATTAATATATATATATAGTAATATTAATATATATATATATATAGTGATATTAATATATATATATATCTATATATATATATATTTAGTTATATTTATTCGTATATTAATATATATTTATATTAATATATATATATAGTTATATTAACATATATATAGTTATATGAATATATATATAGTTATATTAATATATATATAGTGATATTAATATATATATTTATAGTAATACTAATATATATATATGTAGTTATATTAATATATATATAGTTATTAGATATATATATATATATATATAGTTAGATTAATATATACATATAGTTAGATTAATATATATATATATAGTTAGATTAATATATAGGTATATAAATATTCATATATTTGTATTTTAAATAAAATAGATGTTAGTTATTATTTAGATAAAGCTAATATATTTTATATGTAAATATATTTTATTATTTATATTTATAATTAAACTTTTAGGTGTGAATATATAAAAAATATGAATATATTGTTATATTTTTTATTATAAATAGCAGTACATTATAAAAAAGGATGAAATTTCAAAGACATAATATCAATATGAATGTAATACCTTGGAATAAATTCAGACCCCACCAAAAAATCCAATAATACCCCCATAAACGAGGGTGAAAATCCACAAAATGTTAAAAAATCGGGGTACCCCGACTAAAAATTCAGTTTTGGAGGCCTTCTGGGCCTATTTTGGCCTCGAAAATCTCTTTTCCAATATCCCCCCAGGTTACAATGACGTAGAGATCATCGCAGGCTTTGTTTTGATATGTGGTAGAGCTCAAACGGACACCCGGATCAAAAGTTATGGCCGTTTGAAGTTTGAGTTGCGTTTTCAACATATTTTGGATCTTTTTTTAATTTTTTTTAATTTTTTTAGTCTTCAAATTGTTATTAAATGACTATTACTCCATAATGATTATCAAATTATTAATTAAAAATATATTTTAAATTTTTTAAGAATCCATTTTCATTAAATATTATATATATTAAGTATAATAAGTGTAAATGTACATTTATACTTATCTAAAATATATTTAAAAATTATATATTATATTTATATAACAATATAACTATATTTATATATTAATATATTAATATATTTTTAAATTTTTTTTTGAAGCCGACCGTTTAACAGCGCTACTAAACAAGCGCTGATAAAGGCACCCCCCTTTATCAGCGCTTTTTCGTTAGCGCTGATAAAGGGGGGGGGTGGCTGCGAAAAACTGTTTTTGTGGTAGTGGGCCATTCTATAAGGGGCCTTCGATATTGGCCTTGAACCAGAAATTAGGTCAATGGAAAACTCAATTTCTCATTCAGGAGGATGTCCAGGTAAATCCTCAGGAAAATCATCAACATATTCTTGCACAATAGGTACATCCTCTATTCGAACATTCCTTTCCTCACCCATAGTTATTTCATTCTCTTCCTCCGCAATAATTGAATTTAATTGAGCTACTGGGGGTGGGTCTAGATAAGAATTTAGTGGCGAAGTTTTTGCTATATGGATAAGTTACTCCTTATAATCATCAAAAATTGTAACCTCCTTGTTATTACAATAAATAATCACATCATGGTCCAAAAGACAATCCATACCGAGGATTATATCAAATTAAATCATGGGTATGATGTTGAGATCAGCAGTTAAAGAACATTTATATGCCCTAATAGGGACTGATTCACAAAAATTTGTTGGAATAATACTCCCCTTAAGAGTTTTGACTGACAAATCCCATATTAAATCAAATTGGAAATATCTAATTTTCATAGAAAACTGAGAAGATATGAAACAATGAGATGATACAGAATCAAATAAAGTATTGGATAAACATGAGGAAACCATTAAATTACCTTCCACTACGTCTTTCAGAGCTTCAACCTTAGCAGTAGTGATAGCATAAGCTTTCCCTTCATCCCTTGGCATCTTCTGAGGTACGTTTCCCTGATGCTTAGGACATTAATTTCCATAATTTCCCATCTCCCTACAATTGTAGAACTGAATATTGGTAGCTTCCTTCTTCCTCTTGTAACCACGAGCTTGGTGGAATTTTTCACCACACTTGTAATAGACTCCCATTTACTTCAAGCAAGTACCGGGGTTTTTCTTCCCACTTTTACTGTAGTATGGATATTCAACTTTTCCCTTCTTCCCCATATTTCCATTTCTAGAGTGTTCAACATATCACTTCTTCCCCTGCTTTTCTTTAAAGTCGTAAGACTTAGAGAATTCATTTTCTGTCTTGATAGCACATGATACAATGTCTTCGTATGATGAGAAGGATTGTGAGACCAATTCTCAACAGAGAAATGGTTTTAACCCATCAATGAAATGATCAATATTACTTCTCAGGTTACGTATATAATCTATAGCATTCCTTGCTAACCATGTATAGTTAGCTTCATACTTTGCGACATTCTAATCCTCTTTTTGTGTCAGACTCAAAAATTGTCTTTCCATATCCACTCGATGGTCATTATGAAAGTATTTTTCTATGAAATGTTATAATCTCCCTCCATTCTATACTTGATACTTCTTCGTCTTCCTTTTTATTTTGAATCAATGACCACCATTAAACAACATCTCCAGTGAGGTGGTAAACTGTCATGACAACTTTTTCCATTTCACTACTCCCCAAAGCTTGAAATATTTTTTCTAGGGAAATTATCCATTGCCCACCTACCAATGGATTTGGACTCCCATTTAATGTTGGTGGTTGTTTCCCCATGATGTGATCGAACATTGATCATCCACGCTGAGGATCAGGGTGCTTCATACGGGTAAGGTTATTATTAATAACCTGAGTGAGTAGTCTCAGTATATTAATAAGCTGATCAGCCCCAGTTGTATCACCAGCTCCACTATAATTATCTTGAGTAGGAGGGAAATCCATACATGGAGTGCATGAATTGATATGGTTTCCATTACTTCCACTTGGTTCCATTTCTAAACAATGGCACAAAATATATTAGTTTATGAATCGCAATACATAATCCCAAACTTGTAAAACACTTAACATAAATTGAATAGTTTATGGATATAATCCATAATAATAAAAATATTTCATTGAGTAATTATATACTCATAAACCCTTCATAATGGTTTGTAAATAAAATTAGAATTATCCTAAGCATATCCCTCGGGAGTGTCATTATAAAGAGTGCAGCAATGCCCGTTATCGTGCACTAGTTCCCGTTCGAGTCTATCTCAAAGCGGTGTTTCTGGGTTTTACCCCTAGGTACATCATTACTAGATCTGCCTCTACATGCTCGTATCCAGATAAGGATGTATTTCTTAGAAAACTCAAAAAATCTCTACAATACCAAAATTCTAGAAAGTTCTTCTATACTAAAATCAAAGTCTATCTTAGTGGTATGTGCTCTAATCAGAGTTTATCGAAATCTAGCTTCCATGGTTTGTACTGAACCTCCTATGATACCAACTGTAAAGCCCTGACTCTAGTTACCCAGAGTCGATGCATTATTACATGACATTGGAATGATCACAAAAGATCAAGTCTCTAATGATCGATTAGTTTAGTAGCCTTGGAAACACTAGATATATTCATAAGTCTTACATTACATCATAAAGTGGAAAACTACAACAACATTGTTTCTATAGACAAAACTGAGACCCCATAGACTAACCCTGAAAGTCAGTCATAATATACTTCTTCTCATTTTGGTAAAAATAAAACATAGAAAGGGGTGAGCTCAGATGCTCAGTAGGGATAACAATATAGTGGAAACTTTCATAAATAAGAATGAACATTTAAGGAAATGTATAACTAAAAAATTCCTTTTAAACTTGAACTAAAGAATAATATGGAAAAGATAAAATCAAATAATTCCATTTACTTACTCACATGGATATTCTACTAGTCAAATAATCACATGCATTATCAAATATCCACTTTCATAATGACAGAATGCATAATTCCAGACTATCACAACCACATAGTCAAGGATTTTTTCAAAGACTACAAATAAGATCTTTCCAAGGCCTTATGCCAAGACACTAGTTTCTCTCATTAGACCTACCGATGCATCGAGGAGATATAGCGGGATCCACCCGTCACTTACTAAGTCCAATGCATTCCTCATATGAAAAGGATTAAACATAACATAAACATTCGTATTAAAACTAGGATACGAAATGACAATACTTTATCAATAAACCATGAATGGTATGAAATAACACATCCATATTCAAGCATATAAAAAAACATTGAATATAATATGGATGTTTTGTATCATAATAAATCAACTTCAAATAAGCTTAAAATCCATCAAAGGATGTTGACATAGATGAAATAAAAACTATTTGAGAGAAATATCTCTTTTTTTGAAATCATTTAAGTCACAAAATTATAAAAGAAAACCATTACATTGAAAATATTCTTATAAGCTTATAAGGGAAGCTTCGACGATGTTATAATGGAATAAAATAGCCGCACCCGCCGTATAAGTTAAAAAAGCATTCTAACCTTAATTTTGTTGAAAAAGTTAAAAAGGACCTTGTTTGGAAAACGACGGAAAGATTCCTTTCAACCCATTTTAAAAAAACTCAAACAAGGGTATAAATGAAATTAACCCATTGTCTATTAAATCATAAAGATGTTTTGAAATACATTTTTAAGAAACATGGATGTGGATGGAAAAGAGTTCCCAGTAGATTATTATGTATAAACCAACCTCGGATAATGAAGAGATTGTGAAATAAACCCTTACCTTGTAATTTTCCTTGGTCAAGGGTAGTTTAAAATCCTGTATATTGGTGAAATAATTGTTTTTAAATTATACAAGAATCATATACATTAATATGATATAATATATGATCTTTTAACATTGCTTTGTTAATAATATCTTAGTATTATCGTCGTTTCGGGTGTTAACTTACTCGTTTTCTTTTATATGTTTTGATACATAAGCCGTGTTTTTTATGCATAGGTTGTATATTAATCATATAAATAATTATATTAAGTCTTTAAACATTATGTTTAATCATCTATTGAAATATTAGTCTTGAATGGATACGATGGGGAATGAATCTCATCACGTTCATGGAGAAGGTAGTCTGTACGTACAGACGAATGACAATATAATTATTTTATATTAAAATAAAATATAATTGGATGGTTTATCATATATAAAGAATTATAATCATGTTAAATTTATTATTTACATCAATTAAATATCATTATCATACCCATCCATATAATAATGTTTTGAATAACAATTATACCATGGCGTGGAGACAGCAAGTCGTGCGTACACACGTATGGTGACATGTCATTAAAAGGATGGATATAATACTGAATATGGTTGTAACATATTTATAATAACATAAAATTATATATAATATATTGGATTTATTATTTAATAATGGAAATAACAAAGAAAGAATAATTGGAAGATGAAAGGAACTTGAAAGAGGATGGTGAAATTATTACCTCTTTTTCGGGTGTTTCCTTTTGAGTTGATCAAAAGGGTCCCTTAGGTTGGATTTATGACTAATGTAGGGAATCTATGATTAAGGGAGAGATGTTGAGAGGATATTTGGGAAGGGGTTGTCCGAGACAAAATGATTTGAAGGTGTTAATTTGAGGGAAGGGGGACTGCCCATTTATAAGAGGGGTGAGGGGCACCTTAGGAAAAGGTAGAAATATTATTTTATAATAAATTAATATTAGGTTTATAATGGCACAAAACTGATTTAATTCGAGGATAAGGTGGGGATGGGTATAAATCCATTCAAACAATATGTTTTAGATAGGTTTGGGTCACCATATTAACCTTATATTTTAGATATAATTCATAGTTAATTAGTTTGACATTCACCATGTCTCTTTGTATTATTATATTAAATGGTTAATAAACATACTATAACAAGACAATAGAACCCCAAGTGGTTAATTATTAGTATATATAACCTTATCTAAGTCATTTCTATGAACCTTATATTTTTATGAAAAGAATATCAATTAATAATATAATAATGTTTTTAAAAATTTTTTATGTATATTTCGACACAATTTGGGATTAGATTTTTGTGAAAATCATAACAGCATTTTTAGTTCATATAAAGTTAATTAAATCAATCCTAACATGTCATATTAACCTATAAAATTAGTGTTATTCATAAAAAGTCTCAAATTACATTTATTTGAGTATTTATAATATCAATCATATTAATCATTGATTAATAAAGTAATTACTCCATCATCATTGTGTTATAAATACATTAAATCATTTAATGTCTACAAATTATAAATAAAATACCATTATATAGGAAATCTTTTTATATTTCTAATGAATATTTATAATCGAATTTATCTTATGTGTAACCCTATATTAAAACTGGTTTAGTTACTAAACATTGAATTTAACACTGTTACCACTTCTTTGAATTAAATAATGTCAAATGTCTTAATCTAATCCAAGTGGACCAAAGAGGTTCATATTTTATTCCAAAGGTTGTTTTTGGTTGAGATACACTTATCCAATAGAATTAGGACATGTTTTAGGGTAAAAATAAAATCATTTTTACCTTTAATTACCCTATTTACTTTTAACCGTGGTAAATAAAAGTAAAAAGTTACCATTCACCAAAAATTATTTTCATCTCATTGTACCACATTTTACTTAATGGTATCAACCATGTCTCTCATATTTTTGAAATTAAATTCATAGAAGTGGTAAAATAATGTTTGATACAAATTTTCAAAAGCTCCCAGGAGGTGCGTAAAAGACTGTAAAAAGTTCAATAAAATTTTTTATATATCTAAAATTAATATAAACTAACTGCAATGAATTACATTGAAATTATATAGGTATTATGTATCTATTTTTACCAAAAATAAATTTAAATAAAATAAATAATTATTTAAATAAATTTTTTTTTTAACTAATAACTCAGTGTTTTTCACTATTCATCAAAAATTTAAAGTTTTCAGAAAAATACCAAAACTTCACCCCAGGATAATTTCGATATTCCAAACCCAAAAATGAAGTCCATTTAGAAAAATAAAATTTATATAATTTCAAAAAGTGGGTATTACTTTTTAATAACTTCTAGTTTGATTGGTTGTGGTGTGTTAGAATCTCGAAGTTGCGTATAACACATGATATTTTATTATTCAAAGTGAAGCGTACCGTGAAAGATTGGGGTGTTACAGAACATGTATCTCATTTGTCACTTCATGTAATCTAGATCAGTCTATAAACTAGAGTCTTCATATCCTCTGATGACTAGTTCCTCATCCTCTCCATAAACTAGAAACATAACCTTAGTATACCTCAGATACTCATGGATAGTCTTGATTTCTATCCAATGGTTTCCACCTTGATCAACTTGATATCAATACACCACACTTAATTCATAGGATACATCTAGGATAGTACCTATCATATCATACATGACTGACCCAGTTACTGATGCGTATGAAATCATGGTCGTTTTATTTCGTTCCACATGGATTTGAGGAAACATTTTCATAGAAAGATGAATGAAATGTGATGTTGGAAACAATCCCCTCTGGGATTGTTACACAATGAATCTATTCAGTATCTTTTCAATGTTTGTACATTGACTTAGGCCGAGAAACCTCTTGGATCTATCACGATTTATCTTGATCACAAATATTATATGTTGTCTCTCCCAAGTCTTTCATGGAAAATCATTTATTCATCCATGCCTTACCAGATTGTAAGGCTGGTATTTCATTTCCATTAAGTAATATGTCATCAAAATATACAATTAGGAAAATATTTCACTCCTACAAAAACGTTGGTAGACACAAGTCTCACATTAATTCTTTATAAAACCAAATTCCATTATGGATTATTTAAAATAAATTTTCCATGACCTGTATGTTTCCTTTAATCCATAAATGTATTTTTGCAACTTACATATCTGTTTGGCATCCGTTGGAATCACAAATCTTTCAGGTTGTGTCATATAGACATCTTCTTGGAGGTTACCATTATGAAAGGATGTTTTTAACATCCATTTTCCAAATCTCGTAGTCATGGTAAGCTGCAATGGCAAGTAGAATTCAGATGGATATCAACATTGAAACTTCTGAAAAGGATTCGTTGTAGTCAATACCATGACATTGTTTAAACCATTTTGAAACCAGTAATGCCTTATATGTAGTAATTTATCCTTCCATGTCTAGTTTCTTATTGAATACCCATTAGTAACCAATTGGTTTTACATCCACTTGAGGATCTACCAAAATACAAACTTGGTTTTGGTACAGGGAATACATTTTAGAATTAATGGATTCCTGCCACAGGGAATCATCTATTCCACTTAATGCTTCCTTATAGGTTAGAGGATCATTATTATCAACTAATAATGATTTAATATCTTTGATAACTAAAAAAACCAAAATGTTCATGTTATGTAACCTCTCTTGTACCATGTTTTAGTTCTTGTGTCTCTGAAATAGTTTATTCTTCCACAGAGCTTTGTGAAATCGGATCTTGTACCGACTCTTGTGTTCCTTGATCCTTGAATTCATCAAATATTCCCTTACTCCCACTATCTCTTTTAGAGATGTTCTCCCTCTCAAGTAATATGTCGTGTCTTTCTACTCAATCCTTTTTTTCTGAGGGGTAATATAGGTAATATCCCCTTTTTTCCTTAGAGTATCCTATAAAGGTAAAATTTGTGCCCCGGGGTGCATGTTTGTTACCTGAAAAGGCCTTAACAAATGCTTCGCTTCCCCACACATATAAAATCGATAACATGGTTTTTCATCCACTCCAAAATTTGATTGTAATACCATTTATCAATTCATTTGGTACTTGGTTTAGTATGTGTGCCACTATTTTTAACGCATATCCCCAAAATGATAATGATAGACTCGCATGACTCATCATTGATCTCAGCACGTCTAACAAGTTGGGGTTCCTCCTTCTTCTTACACCATTCCACTAAGGTGTGCAAGGAAGAGTAAGTTGAGATAGGATCCCAAAATCCTGTATGTTATCAATGAAAACATGATTAAGACATTCTCCACCTTAGTCGAAGTATAGTTTCTTAATCTTTCTACCATAATGGTTCTCAACATCATTCTTGTATTCCTTGACTTTATCAAAAGAATCATAATTATACCTCATTACGTAAGAATATCCATATCTACTAAAATCATCAGAAAAAGTTATGAAGTATGAGTACCCCCATGCTTCAATAGGAAATGGTCGACACATAGCAATAAGAACTAATTCAAGAATCTCTTTATCCCTTTCACCATTCCCACTAAATGGTTCTTTGGTTATTTTTCCTTGTAAACATGCATGACATACACCAAGTGGTTTTAGTTCGAAAGAATCTAAATATCCATCTTGATGTAATTTTGTCAAGATTTTTTCATTTACATGTCCTAGCTGGTGATTCCAAAGTTGGGTGTGGTATGATTCATGTGAATTAACTTCATTATCGATTTCCATTATGTGGTTCATGTAATCCTATATGTAATGACCATTATGTAAATGCCCTATACCATAACAAATTCAATATTTATAAAATAAGAAAACAATTATTTCCATGTTTGAAAATGAATACATATGTATCTAGAATGGATATATAAATAATTTTTTGATAACTGAAGGTTCATAATAACAACCCTTTAAAACCAAGATTATTCCAGTCGGAAACGTTATGTGGTATTCCCCGATATCTACAACAACAAGTTTAGCTGTATTCACTGCTCATAGATCAACCCCCCCGGTCGATTTTTTTGAATCAACTTGGTTTCTATATTTGAATACATATGTGATCACCACAAGATATATCAAATAACCAATTTCTAGAAATAGATAAATTTCAATTGATAAAATGCACCCGGAGCTTCCCCTTTCTTCTTTAGATGGGGGCATTTTTTATTCCAGTGACCCTTCTGCCACATGTGAAACAGAAAAAATATTATTCTCTTCCTTCCCCTTTGATCTTATTATTCTTGGAAGGGCGTGAAGAAGATTTGCTATTATGATCTTTTCTTTCCCATTCCATTTTTTCACCATAAGGATAAAATGATTTTCATGGTCCATATCTTTATCTACTTGGATATGGAGGATAAAAATATCTTATAGAGACTTATCAATGTTGATTTTATTAAAATTCATGTCACAACCCATCCCAATGGGACCCATGATATGATTCCCCAATCCATCCTCCAATAGGCTAGGGGCAGGTGACTAGCACTGAGTTGGCATGTCAGTAACATGAGAGACATTGCCTATGTACCTTCATGCACACACAAATCTCCTAGACCACAAATTATGAAATATAAAAACACTAAGTAAACCATGAATGTAAACCACTATATCCCACAACTAGAGTGCAATGGGAATGTAAAGTACAAGAAGGTCAACCATGCCAGAATTCAAGCCCACCAAAAGAAATAATATAAATAATTGAAAGCATAATTTCATAGTGTTGGAAAGAGGCATGAAGCAGAATCCCCAAATAGGTGGTTTTTTTAAAAAAAATACACCAAATATTGACTTAAACTTGTGTACTTCAGTGAACAGCAGCCTGGTATTAACCGAGGACCATCCGTGAAGGGTTTTCATCACAAAAATAAACCATAAAAAACCTGGGTTATTTCTGAAGTCGCGTAGGACGTCTGCTCGTCATTAACGATTTCTGCCCAAAGAATCTAAAATCAAATTCCTCTAGGTCATCCACACATGATTCAAGGAATCTTATGGAGCGTCGTTCATCGTAATCTGTGTGCTAGTGCAAAATTGGGAAGATACCTTCGACACTCCAACGATCACCGCATCACTTCACTAGCGATGCATGAGATAGAGCTCCATCTAATCTTCGCGGATCCATAGCCTCTATCTCTAGATTAAGGGAGAGAATGTAAGAGAGATAAGTTCCATGAATTTTACTTGGAAAAATCCCCTCCTATTCTATTTATAGTGGTTAATTAAAATACCTGGTATCGCCTCGCCACCTTTGAATACTAAACGTGCTATCAATGACATTTTATGACTACTAAACTGAGCCCTAAATATTATTATCATTTACTTGTAATATATTAATATATATTACATGATAATAATTAAGTCATTAACTCAACTAGTCGTTCCCATAAATATTAATTGAATATTGAATAATTTAATATTCGTCAATTAATATTTTTTCACGTATTTACTTATAAATTTTAAATACGTTTTATAAATAAATTCAATACTCATTATTATTAACTTGAATAATATGAATTTATTTATTATATTGGTGATATTTTCACTTTTGACAAGTCTTGGACCACATTGGCTGGGTCCTCTATGTCCAAAACTCATATTCAACTAAATAGGGAAGATTGTTGAATACACTATTGTGTGTGACCCTCTTGGCCCTTATTTTGACCGTAGTAAATAGTATTCACAGACCAAGAGTGGGATCTACTAACCCATCATGGCCCCTAATGAAATAAGGATTGTCGTAGCAGTGACAAGAATCCTTCGAACACGCACTATTTAATATAATCTCTTTGTCTATAATATATCATAAAGCAGGACGCACTCATGTGTCATATCCCTTTTCTTGCTTTATAGATTATTGATTTGACTGGATGGATTTAACCTTGACTTCTATGGCCATGGTTCCATATATATGAACATGGCTTGATATATATTACTTCCATAACCTGGAAGTGAAAAATCCTTTCATGGACATTCAACCAATTCCATGCCACCAACAATCCACCCGACACAAACTACCTCACCATGACTTCATTTCCATTGTTTTCATATTAAATAAAAGTAATCAATCAAATGATTAACATTGGTAATGATCTCAAGTCAGGACACCATTCCACATGATTGTAGATAGGAACATCTAATGACACCCAAAACATGTGGTGTTCCTATTAGTGGGTAAGTCCTCAAGATCTCAGTATTAGAGATCACCAAGTGAGAACTTCATGAGATGAAGCCTCAATTATTATGAGCCCCCATCACCTGATGTTCTGACATCTATTTTGTCCAATCAATAAGATGTATCTAGACCATATAACATATATTTAAGATCAATGTCATCATATCTAGAGGTTCTTGTAGCATGGGAACTGTAATAACCTTTCGATACAATAATTAATCTTTGGACATTACCATTTCATTAGTGGACATAGAAAAGTATACACAATAATGGTAATATGACATCATGCATAGATTACTCTATACACGATATGATAATCAAAATCATTGAATAGTTGGGTCTAGGGAACCCACAATTTCAACACTTAGAACTCATCCGCAGAAAACCCCACCTAAAGGGTAGTTGTAGGAAAACCATCTAAAGTTGTAGTAGTACACCTCATCTATCTGATTTCACTGAGAACCACCTTTTCCTGGTCCACTGATGATTCCATCAAAGTATCAATCATCTTCACAAGATATGACACATGCGGGAAAGCCCTGTGTAGGGGTGTGTAAGAACCCAAGTTTTTTACAAGGTATAAATCCATTTACATTCGGTTTAAATGCCTTTCTGTGGACTTGTGTGAGTTATTAACATGATCATGGGTGTTTTTGAGGTTCCTAAGGCTAGTTCAGAGGCCATAACCATGTTTTGGGATGAAAATTTCCTGGAACACGGTCTGTGCATGGCTTGCGCATGGTTTGGTCAAACCGTGAGACAGATCTGAAAAGTTACAAATGGTCTCACATGGCTTGTAATTGGTTAGTCAAACCATGTGGGGTGACTATGCAAGGTGACCCTCCTATGTAGTGAGGTGCACACGATTTCTGCACAGTTTGGTAAAATGTGCCGGTAAACCGTCCGACCTTGCTGTTTTTGTTTTTTTAATTTAAATTTATATTTGAATTTTCTTCTTAAAACCAACATAGGTTTTTATCATCCGCTTTGGAACCTACCATAGTATTTGAGCACTACTCTCCATCCGAATTCAATTTTTATTGCCAATCATCTCTGTGGATTCACAATGGTAAGTACTCATTTATTTTTTAGTCTTTCTTGATTCTTCAGAACAATGACCACACTATTTGGATTTAGTCACATATGCCCTAATAATCCATTCTTCATTCGTTCTTCATATTTCTTCCAATTTGAGATGAATCAGGATTTTATACTAGATGATATGTCTTCTACCTAGGAAAATTAGGTGGTCTTTACTTTCTTTCATGTTTTTTTGTGTTTTTGGGCGTTCGACCTTTACGCCATCCGTCAGACTTTCCGGAATGGTATCATTTTTTAGCGAGATGATTTTAGTAGCTGTAGTTGGATCTATTGTGGTTGAACATGGGTTCCATTTAGGTGTGTTGGAACATGTTTCTTATTTCTAGGTCACCCAATGGGTGAACCTTAAGAAAATACCTTGTGTATTCCTATTTAAACCATCCAAGGAGTGTGTTCTTGTTCTTTCTTAGTTAGAGGGATCCCTTAGATGAATTGATATATAGATTAGTTTGTTTAGGAGATGTACTTCCTACTTAATAAATGAATGTCATGTTATGCCTTAGTTATTTTGATAGTTTGGAATGTTAAATGGATGATATGGGAGGGTATACCTATATGAAATGGAAAAGGCATGTTAAATAGATAATATGGGAGGGTATTCCCATATTCTTGTTAAATGATAAATGGTTTTCATGAGTGGGTATACTAATGTCTTGTTTAGGTTGAATTGAGTTGGTATACTCACATTTTTATGAATGATTTATTTGAATTATTGAATTCTTGATTGAATGGTTTGATAAATGCCTTGGACTTCACTCCATGGATCTGGAATGTGGTTGTGGAAACCATGTGTTGACTCTGCCCCTTGAGTCTTGATTCTGTGGGATTCCTTGGGCCTTGTGAACCCATGGATCTGGCTTTCTTGGGCTTGCATAGGGCATTCTATTTCCATGTTCCTAGGATCCCAACCAGTGCCTAACCGAGTTTCCACCAGGGATGCCCATGGGACTCGATGGGATGCCTTGAAAATCCTAGATAGATCCATACCTCTGTGGTTTATATATTAATTACTTAGATGACTTGGTCTGTTGACACCGTGGATCTGGCCCTTGCGGTCTACACTTCACTATGATGTGTCGTCGTGGGTTACTTGAATTCTTTATACAATGTGGTTGTGGGTTGCAGGATACAGATTGATGTATGTAGTGGCTATGTGACAATCTTTTTTACCTGGTTATAACATCCTTATTAAAAGCTATCTATATTTTGAGGGAATCCTTGAAAGCTATCTAGTTTTACTTTACAATAGAATTAATCCATGGACATACACACACTTACTTACCAGTTGTTTGCTCTTTCTAGCACTTTTTTATAATTGTTGTTAGAACTATATAGACCTGAGTGGTTGCCTACTGGGTTTCTTATCTCACACCTTGTTTGTTCAACCACAAGGACCGAAACATATTATATTTTTGTAGGTTATGATAGGGGAAAACACCCTAGTTCAGGTTTTTCGAAGATAGATTTGGAGTTTGGGAGCATAGGACCAAGCTGGGGCTAATGATGTTGGGACACCTTTTTGTATTTTTTTGGATATTTGTATTGTTTTTTCAGGTCCAATTCTAGGGAGGGGTAACCTCATGTTTTCAGGTTGAGTTGTATCTCCTGACCTTTGGGTCGTGATTTTCCAATGTCCGTGAAGTCTGTTTGGGTTTCCCCCTTCATCCCATAAAATGGGGTTATGTTTAAAATAAAAAACAATTTGGAGGCTTTCGTGCCGTTGGATGGATTGTATTGTTTTTTCATATACATTTCTGGATACTTTATAGATATTTTTACCATATACATCATTTTTTATATGAGACACTTTTGGTTATTGATACACATTCATGTCTTGTCTTACTTTCTGTTGTCTGCTGTTTATTTCACTTCCCTTATTTATTTTATATTTGATTCCTGTTGTGATACACTAGAAATGAGGGTGTAGTCTCCACAATGATTCACCTAGACCCTTGATTCTTGTCGACAACCTCTGAATTTGGGGAGATTCACATGAGGCCATGTGACCAACCTGGCTCGGGGCACCGTTTCGAGTGACATTCAAGTTCGGGACGTTACAAAGTGGCATTAGAGGGATATTTATTGGATTAACTTACAATTTAGAGACATTATACAGGGATATGATGGAAATTGAATTTGGTAATAAACTGTATCCATGTGTTTCTAACCCATGTATAGGGAAAATCCAAATTTCCTGGAATGGAATTCCGATTTTTTGGATTTTGCCTATTATAATTGATTCAATTTCACCAGTTGGCGAAACACCCGATTTATGTTATCAATATTAATGATATTTTTCATTCTATTTTAGTTTTAACCCAATTAGATGATGTCTTGGCATCTCATGAATCATATAGACACTTGTTATAATCACATGTCATGCATTATGCAATGTCATCTAGGGTGAATTAGATATTGCATGCTATTGTGATAGTTGGTGTGATTATTGTTCCTGTTGTTTTGTTAGTTGGGTGCAATAAATAATGGTGTGATGTTATCATTCAATCAATAAGGATTATGGGACCTTATGAATTGGGAAATGACACACCCGGGAAATGTAAATGCTAAATGAACTTGTTACGTGTATGGTTTGAATGGGAACCAACTTCTGGGATCATGAGGTGTTATGGGACCTCGTGGATTCAGAAATTGGTAAAACATGGGTGTAATTTCCTGAATAATGGAATGTGAAATGTAAATGGAAACTTGTGTGGTGCATAGAAACTTAACCTAGAGCCGGATTTGGAGTGGGCAAGAGGCGTAGTTTATAGTGGTTCGTTAGTTTTTCATTATACGGTCCTGGATTTAGGAGATGGTTGTGGGTTTGAATTGGTTTTTAGGAGGGTTTTGACCCATCCTATGATTTTGATCCTTGTACATTGATGTTGTTCATTCCCAAGGTTTGTGTTTTGAATTTTAGAGACATTCCACCATGACAACCTCTAGTGGTACGCCGTGATGGAGGAGATAACCATACTTCGGAGACGGTACGCCACATGTTACCAGTTGATCCTCCTATATTGAAAACTATGGAACATGAGGTTGTTCCGAACATAGGTTCTATGAGATAGTGTCATGAGGATTTATTTCGGTATATGAAGACGATACAAGGAGCAACACAACCAGCCTTGAATCTGGATTAGTTGAAACAGGTTTTCTAGCAGCACCATCCTCCTACGTTTTCAGGGGATGGAGGACCACAGGCTACAGAGCTATGGTTGGAGACCACATTATCAATTTTTGAGAATTTGGAGATGCCTCCAAAATTTAGGGTCAATCTCACAATTTAAATGCAACTTGGAGTGTCAATGTGCTTGTGCGATGTTTTGAACTAGGCTGATGGGCTTCGGGATATGGGTTGGAATGAATTCCAAACCCGCTTCTACGACTACTTTTACCATGTGACTCTACAAGTAGAGATAGATTCTATGTTTATATGTCTTGAGTAGGGCATGATGACGGTTATGGAATAATCAAAATTATTTATAGAGTTAATGTGTTTTGCATTGATGTATCTTACTGATTAGCTGTCGAGGGAGAGACACGTTGAGTAAGGTCTCAGACATGCTATAAGATCCTAGGTCAATGTGTTCATGTTTCCTTCTATCACTAAAATTGTGAATCTGGCATTGATTAAAGAGTGGAACGTGATGGAATATGGGGGTATAGAGCATGCAGTGGTTTTGTAGGACCTTCCCTGCAGCTGCGAGTGGTGGGGGTCAAATCTAATGTCAGGTTTAGGAGCAGGGTCTTCAACTCTGTGTCAAGATAGGATCTAGAGTAGTGTTGCCTAGTCAGGACAGGGAAGTGATGGTCATGGTCATGGTATCTAGACATCGGGTTCTCAGAGACATCAGGGTGTATCATCTCATGGAAAACAGGCAGTGGCATAGGGCCATAGTACATGCCAGACTTATTCAATGCAATAAACCCAACATGAGATGGATCTCGAACTGTCTACAGTGAGAGGTATGATCTTAGTAGCTTCTACTATTGCATCTACTCTTTTCTATAATGGTCCCTCTCACAGTTTTATCACACTATAAGTGGTAGAAATCCTTGGACTTGTTTTTTTTCTTTTGAAGGGTGTTTTGATGGTATGAACATTATTGGGAGTTTGAAAGGCTGATGTGAGATAGTGTATGGAGTGTCCCATTAAGTTCGGAGGGCGTCACTTAATATGGGATCCTTATTTCATCAAGATGAAAGGCATTGATTTCATTCTCCTAATGGACTGGCTCGTGGCTTATCAAGTGTACCTTGACTGCTATAACCAGAGGGTGACTTTCACATCACTAGAGGGTGCAATGTTTCTTCACATGGTTTAATGGGATGTCCAGGAGATCAGAGATAGACTCAAGCATCGTAGGATTGGTAGGATGACAACCCGGAGTGTTAGTTTGTTTCTGGATGATTATGGAGCGAGTCAGGTGAACATTCCTCCAGTGGTTGATCTCTTCAGGAATGTCTTTCCCGATGAATTTTCTTATTTACCACTGAGTGATATAGGTGGAGTTCTCCATCGAGCTAGTGCCAGGTGCCGCGTCGGTATTCATTCCCCATTACAGGATGGCTACATCGGAGTTGAAGGAGATCAAGTGGCAGTTAGACGATTTGGAGGTGAAGGGGTTTATCTGACCCAGTACATATCCGTGGGGTTCATTGGTCATTTTAAAAAAAGGCATATGAAATTCATAGGCTATGTGTTGATTATCGGAAACTAACCCAGTTTATAGTTAAAAACAGATATCCTTTTCCATGGATAGATGAAACTTTCATCATCATCGAGAATCTCATGTGTTCTCAAAGAGCGACTTTAGTTTAGGATATCACCAGTTGTGTGTTCAACATGAAAAAATACCTCGTACAACCATTCATAGCAGATATGGGTTATACAAGTATATGGTTATGCTATTCAGTCTCAAGAACACACCAACAGTTTTTATGGAATTGATGAACCGAGTGTTCCATCCTAACTTGGATACTTTTATGGTGGTTTTCATGGACAATATCTTGGTGTATTCTAATAATCAACATGACCATTCCAACCATCCTGGTATCATTTTGAATACCCTGTCAGAGCATTATTTATATTCTAAACTCGTAATGTGCCACTTTTGGATGTATGAGATTCACTTCCAAGGTCACATTATCTCGGAAACAAGAGTTTCAATGGACCTTGAGAAGTGGAGAGCTATAGTTTCATAATAATATCCTAAGAATGACTTTAATATAAGATGTTTATTGGGGATAGCTATCTACTGCATGCATTTCATACAGGGCTTCTCATGTTTAACAGTGTTGTTGATGGGATTGACTAAGAAGGGTGTGAAGTTTGTGTGGTCAGAATCTTGTGAGACAACCTTTCAGGATCTAAATGGGAAGTTGACATATGCACTAGTCCTGATACATCCAGAGTAGGGAAAGAGCTACATGGTCTAATATGATGCTTCAGGTATTGTTCTTGGGTAAGTGCTGATGCATGGAGATAGAGTCATGGCATATGGGTCTCGGCAGCTTAGGCCTCACGAGAGGAATTACTCAGCGCACGTTCTTGAGTAACCTTCAGTTGGTCACACATTGTGCTGTTGGAGGCACTATATACTAGGAGGGAATTTTTCGTTGTACACAGACCATGAAAGGCTCAAGTATATATTTATGCAGCGTGATCTGAATTTGAGGCAAACAAGGTTGGTGGAGAACCTAGTGTGCTTTGACTGTGAGCTTTTCTACATGCCTGTTAAGGGAAATGTAGTGGTTGATGCACTAAGTTAGAGGACATGGAAACAAGAAATGTAGCATGCCAGTAGCGAGTGGAAGTTTATGGCATTGTTCTCTGAGATGCATCTAGAGGTACCTTACAGAAAGGGGAAGACTTTTATTTAATCCTTAATTATTCCCTCTACACTTGTAGAAAATGTTATGCTGAGGTAGCTATTTGATTCTAAAGCCTAGTTCTACGGGAAGGTGTAGAAGGTGAGGACCCTCCTCCTAGTTGGATGGTAGGAGATGACGAGATCCTGCATATCCATGGACGTGTTTGGGATACAATGGATATAAATGGGGATCTGACGAGGGAGTTTCATCCTTTAGCTTGGGTAGTTCATGCTAGGGTTACCATGATGTATTGTGACATGTGACATCAGTATTGGTGTCCGGGAATGAAGAGAGATGTGGCGGGTTTGTTACTAAGTGTTCCACCTGTCAACTGGTGAAGGTGGAACATCGGCGACCCGTAGTTCTTTTATAGAAGTTACCTATCCCAAAGTAGAAATGTGATGATGTCGTGATGGATTTTCATGATGGGTTTGAAAAGGATGCCTCTATGTAATGATGTTGTGTGGATTGTTGTTGATAGGCTTACGAAGGTCTCTCATTTCTTTCTGATCAAGGAGACCTTCATTGTTCATGATCTTGGAAGGTTGTACATTTGAGAGGTGGTACGACATCATGGGGTCCCACGTACTATCATTTAAGATATGGATACCCATTTTATGTCTTGTTTTTGGTGGAGTTTTCAAAGGGCACTGGGTACACTGGTGATTTTGAGTACAACATACCTTCGTCGGATTGATGGCAAGTCAGAGTGTACGATACACGTTCTAGAGGACATGCTGCGAGCATTTGTCCTTGATTTTGGGGTCTCTTGGGAGAGGCACATTCCCCTAGTTGAGTTTTCCTATAATAATAGTTATCAGGTGACAATACAGATGGAACATTACAAGGATTTATACTGTAGTCCATGTAGTTCTCCCTTTTACTGATTAGAGGCAGGAGAAGAAGCTTTAATGGGACCAAATCTTGTGCAGGAGACTTTTGAGAAGGTACAGATGATTCAGAAGAGGATGGCTACTGCATAGTCTTGTTAGAAATCATTTTTCAATTTCTGTATATGACATATAGATTTCAAGGATGGGGATCTGGTTTTCTTGCATGTTTCACCGAAGTTGGGGCACATGTGGATCAAGATATAGGGTAAACTTTCACTGATGATTTCCGGGAAATTCGAGATTCTGTAGAGAGTCAGGTCGATTCCCTATTAATTTTAGCTACCTGAGAGGTACTGATACATGCATGAAATCTCCCATGTATCTTAGATATGCTACTACCAATCAGACTCATATCAGTTTTTTATGCTTCGGGAGGTCGATCTTTAGGTTGATGCCTCCTTTGAGGACTGTCTGATTCCTATCATTGATAGTAGCACGAAGGTTCTCCAAGGCTGGTCAGTTCCTCTATTATGGGTGCTATGAAATCATGAACATTTATAGGAAAATACTTGGGAGAGTGAAGCTGACGTATGTTTGCAATGCTTAGAGTTGTTATCAGAAAAATCTTGACCTCCATTCAGAGAGAAATTCAGGGATGAATTTCTGTAAGGGGGAATATTGTAACAACCCGAGTTTTCGTATGAGGTAAAAATCAATTTTTTATAGTTTAAATTATTTTTTATGGACTTATGTGAGTTTGTAACTTGATCACGGGTGTTTTGGAGGTATTTGGGACTTTTTCGAAGGTCGGAACCATGTTTTGGGCTAAAAATGGCATGGCGCACAGTTTGCGCACGACCTGCGCACAGTAAGGTCAAACCACACGAGTGGTCTAAAAAGATAAAAATGGTCTCTCATAGACTGTGCATGGTTAGTAAAACCATGTGGGGTGACCGTATGAGGTTTCTCTCATAAGAATTTAGATGAGCAAGGTTTCCACGCAGTTTGGGAAACCGTGCGGCTAAACTGTGCGACCCTGCTATATTTGATCATTTAATTTTAATTTAAAATTTAAAATTTATTTTCAAACCCAACATAGGTTTTTCACCTACCTCACATAGGATACCATCATAGAGCTCCCCTCTGGCGCCTACCATAGTCTTTGAGACCCAATCCTTGTCTGACATCTGTTTTGAACACCGATCGTTAGACGAATCCGCAAAGGTAAGTCCTTGTTTCCTTTTTAGTCATTCTTAATTCATTGGAACAATGACTACTATATTTTCATTTAGGATCATATTCCATAATATTCCATTCTTTTTTCGTTATTCAGATTTCATCCAAAGCAAGATGATTCCGGAATCCATACTGGATGAGTTGTCTTCTACTGAGGCGAGGTAGGTGGTCTATACATTCTTTCATTTTTTTATTTGGTGTTTTCGGGCATTCAACCTTTACACCATCTATCATACTTTCCAATGATTTTTCATTTTTGAGCGAGTAGCTTTTAGTAGCTGTAGTTGGACCTAGTGAGGCTGACCATGGGTTCGTTTAGGTGTGTTGGCACTCATTGCTCATTTCAAGGTCACCCAAGGGGCGCGCCTTAATGAAATACCTTATTTATGTCTTTTTAAACAACCCAAGGGGTGTGTTATTGTAATTTCCTAGCTATAGGAATCCATTATATGACTTCATAGCATCAGTAGCTTGTTTAAGAGATATATTGCCTCCTTGATAAAGGAATATCATGTTATGCCTTAGCTATTTTGATAGTTTTCTATGTTAAATGGATTATATGGGTGGGTATACCTATATGAAATGGAAAAGGAATTTTAAATAGATTATATGAGAGGGTAGGCCCATATGCTTGGTAAATGATAAATGGTTTTCATGAGTGGGTATACTCATGGCTTGTTCATGTTGATGTGGGTTGGTATACTCACATGTTTATGAATGTTTAATTTGAATGCTTGAATGCTTGATTGAATTGTTTGATAGATGCCTTCGACTAATTTCCTAGGATCTAGAACACTGTAGTGGACACCTTTCGATGATTCTGCCCCTTGGGTCTTGATTTCATGGGATGCCTCAATCCATGCTACCATGTGGATCCCGATTTCTTGGAATCATGTAGGACTTTCTATTTATATGCTCCTAGGACCACAACCAATGCCTAACCGAGTTTTCACCAGGGATGAACATGGGACTCGATGGGATTCCTTGGAAATTCTCCTTGGATCTGGCCCTCTATAGACTAGATATTAACTTCATGGATGGATTGGTCTGCTGACTCCTTGGATCTAACCCTTACGGTCTACCCTTCACTATGCGGTGTGGCCATGAGTTACATGACTTCCTTATACAGCGTGGTTGTGGGTTTCATGATACAGATTGATATATAGTATGTCCATGTTACTTGCTTGTTTTCTTGGTTATAACTTGTTTTTTAGGAGATGAATCTCTTTTTCAGGTAGCCTTGAGGGCTGTCTAGTTTTACATTAGAGTAGACTTATGTCATGGGAATATAAACACTTACTTACCAGTTGTTTACACTCACCATAACCTTTCTAGAATTGTTGTTAGAACAGTATAGACATGGGTGGTTGTCTACTAGAATGTTTATCTCACATCCTATTTGGGCCTCCTTTAGGACCCAAGTAGATTATATGGCTAGATGTCATGATAGGGGAAAACTCCCTAGTTCAAGTTGTTAACTATGGATTTTGAGAAGGGAAGCATAGGACCAAGCTGAGTCTTATGATGCTAGGATACCTTTTTGGTCTTTTGATCTTTTTGGGATAATTCTATTGTATTTCCATGTACTATTCTGGAAGATTTATAGATATTTTTACCATTTTCATCATTTTTTATATGTGACACTTCTAGTTATTGATATACAATCCCGTATTGTCTTGATTTCAGTTGTATACTATTTATTTCACTTTCTCTAGTTATTTTATGTTTGATTGCTGCTATGATACTCTGGTAATGAGGGCATAGTCTCCCCACTAACTCACTTAGACCCTCTCTTATAGTTGGAATCCTCTGGTGTTTGGGGAGATGTTCTTGGGTCCATGTGACCAACCCGGCTCGGGGCACCATTAAGAGTGTCATTAGAGGTTGGGATGTTACAAGCTAGGTTAAATAATACTAAGTAGGACAAAAAATATCATAAAGGAAAATCCACAAAGGAATGCACAACCATCTCTACATAGGTATATGTCTATAACACATATACCAAGAATATCCAGATATACTCAAAAATATCGACAATGTAAAAAAGGTAACTCATGACCAATAATCCACCACATAATTTTTCACGAGGAACGCTCATTTTGGGAGATCTCACTCCTCATGAAATGATGTCATCAGAGACTCTTGCAAAGAGGTCCTACTAATTTGGGCCCCATCCAAAGAGAATAAACTAGTCAAAGATCATGATATACAGTGAGGGGATCCTCCCTAGAGAATACCATCAACCTAATTTGTATTAGCATGAAACATAGGGATCCTCCATAGAAAATACCGATAACCCTACCAATGCGGCTCATAACTTAGTGGATCCTTTATAGAGAATATCAACAACTCTATCGATATGACCCATTGGATGGAGGACTAACACCCCGTGCTTGTAGGTCACATAAATTCCCAAAAAAACTCCTTTAAGGGTGATTGAGGATCGCTTCAGTCCTATGTAGGGATACTAAAACTCTATTCGAGACTCAGCCTCTAGAGGGGACTTCAATCAAGTGATGTGGACGTAATTTCATACTAAACCGTCAAGGAAAGAACCAAGGGAAACTGTCCACCTATACTGGTCAATTCAAAAAAACCACTAAGTCATCTCAAAAGAACCCCCTCATCATTAGGGTCCCAATTCCATAGACGTATCTTCAAAAAGACTTTCCATTTGAATGTTATGACCATTTTAGTGTAAATGTATGACCCCTAATCGGTCAGGGTCAAACCCCGTCTGACCTGCCGACCTGACCTGGTGCGGTCCAGCCAACCCAACCCAGCCTTGCCCATTAGGCCTAGCCTGTTGGAGAGGCCCAATATATCTAGCCTGGCTAGCTGCGTGGGATGAACCCATTCTTCTTCACGCGTTCTGCCCTGACATCATGCCCCTCCTAGTCAATGTGGTGCCACTGCGGTCAACACGGATGACCGCCACATCCCTGGCCTCCCCCAAGGCCTCTGCCACCGTGGGCTCGATGCGGATGTCGTTGCGTATGCAGCACCTAACTGTAGCATCCCTGGTCACTGTCTGTGGCCTACACCATTGTGGGCTCCCATGTGATCTCGCCTGGACCACGTTTTTCCTCTCCCACTGGTCTTCCCAATGGCGGCCCATCTGTCTCACAGTCCTCCTAGCCCGACGCCCTGCTGGGCCACTACTGGCTCCAATGTTGGCCGCCCTGTGAGCGGCCCACTATTTAATGTTGATCTGCCTAAAACAGCTGAAGTCACTACTCCTGTCACCGCCACAAGATTCTACCTCACCCAATTTGTACCACACCATCGTCGTCGCACCATTATGGTGTCGTTGTAGCTTCGGATCCCTGGTCTCAGATCATTGCACCATGAATCGATGGCACAAAGATCCTCAGATCATTTTTTGTGAAGAACAAGGAATGAAGAAGGATTGAGTGAAAGAGATAAAGTCACAAGAATTCCGAAAGAAAGGATCTTGGCCTTGTTTATGTCAGCCTCAACCCGTTCAAGTAATAACAAAGAACAGATATGGAATAAATCAAATCTCCGTAACAAAATAAAACCTAACAGTCAACCCACATAGATTATCCATCACACAAGTATGATTGAACCATGGGTAAAAATGTTCATCAGTTGGTCCACATTCATCATTGAAAATTATGAACCGGGAAAGAATCACAAAGATACAACACTATACCTGGGATTTGGATCGGTTTATTATGAAGGGAGAAACTTATTCATCATTATCTGTCGATCAATCGAATATGGGGTTCATCTTTCTTGATTCTCCAATACGTTATTGTTCGTTGGAGGAAGCCCCATATCCTTAACATAGAGGATTTATAGGGTTATGGCGTAACCCTGGAATCCTAACAATAGTCTATACATAAATGAAACCAATATAGTGTCAAATAAAATATATTTTTTAAAATATATTAATGACGTTTACATCCAAATACTAAATTTCATCCTCGTCCCAAGCTGGTCAAGGATAGGCCCTGTCTAAGGTAATGTTGATATTCCTAATGCAACAGTTCCCTCAAATTTATGATCTATGAACCAATTTAGAAGATATTATAGTATTTAAGAAGAACCGATCACATGCTTTATTAAAACATAGCATATTTAAATGAATTGTTCCGGGCACACCGAACCTTGGAACCACACACCGTCTCAGTGCAGAGTCTCAAAATTTTGGAAAATAATTTATAAAAAACCGATGGAAAATTTATGTCATTACATTATCCCCACCTTTGGGATTTACGTCCATGAAATCCAAAACAAGGGCTACTAAACAAAAAGATTATGGTACTAAGCATGAATTACAGCCTTATTCTCCCAAGTTCTCTCCTAGAGATTTCCGTGATTCCACTAAACATGCACCCAAGGAAAGGACCACAAATGAAGGATCCACTCACGTTGATCCTCAACCCCCACCTAGTTCTCCTCAAAAGTCTCCCCATCATCAATTTCCAGCTCTCCCCATTCTAGGGTGTGTGATAGATAATGCTCGTACATCCTCGGATGTGACACGTGGAAGAAATCATATATCCAATGAAACTATATGGGTGGAGCTATGTGGTACACCGCCTTGCCAACTATACGAAGAATCTGGAAAGGTTCGATGTAGCTCGGAGATAACTTGACTCCCCGACCATGTCTTTGACAATCCCCATAAAGGTGAGACCTGAAGGAACACATGGTATCCCTCCTTGAACTCAAAGGGAATCCATCTCCTATCAGAATTTGACTTTTACCAGCTCTGTGCAGTCCTCATCCACTCTTCGATGATCTGCACCTTCTCAGTGGTAGCCCGCACCAACATTGGTCCCATGAGCGCTGACTATTCTGGGTCACTGCAATAGAGTGGTGACTTGTATGGTCACATGTAGAAGGCCTTGAATGGTGCCATACCAATAGTGGAGTGTTAGTTTTTGTTGTGAGAAAACTCCAATAGTGGTAGGTGATCCTCCCAGCTACGACCGAATTCTAAGATACAGACCCACAATATATCCTCTATAACCTGGTTGGTCCTCTCTGTCTGGTCATCCGTCGGGTGATAAAATACCATGCTCAAGCATAACTAAGTCCCAAATGATTCCTAAAATCACTTCCATAATTGGAATGTGAAATGAGCATCACGATCTGAAATAATCTTCAATGACACACCATGAAGCTGAACTATCTCCTTCACATAGAGGCATCCCAAACTCTGTACTGAACTCTGCTCCCAGATCGGTATGAAGTGGGATAACTTGGTGAGTTGGTCAACGATCACCCAGATTGTATTGTATCCCCTTTATATTCATGGTAAACCCAACATAAATGCAATCGATATCTCATCCCACTTCAACTATGGAACCTCACGGGGTGGGGTCAAGCCTGCTAGAACTTGGTTCTCAACAATTACTTTCTTACAAGTGAGGCATCATGAAACGATCTTTACCACTACCACCTTCATCCACATCCACCAGAAATGATGCCAGAAGTCCTAGAACAACTTCACCGCAACCGGATGTATCACCAAAGGGTATGTGTGGAACTCTCTCAGAACATCATCCTACAACGCCACTGGAACTATTTTAGGACCTCAGAAAAGAATGATGTGCTTCCCACCTATCGAGTATCCTTCAGGGAAATTCCCTATGGATGACTGAGCACATGAGGCCTTGTAGTCGATATCCCCAAGCTATGACACCTTGACCTACTGTAAGAGTGGAGGGGTTACAACCACCGATTAGATGTATGCTGCTCTAGATATAATCATAACTATCGATAAAGTAAAAAGGTAAATCATAACCAATCATCCACCACCGGATTCCTCTCAAGGTATTCTTTTTTTGGGAGAACTCACTCCTCGATCCATGATTTCATCAGAGACTCTTGAAAAAGGTCATACTCATTTGGGACCCTCCAAACGTGAATACACTAGTCAAAGATCACGATATATAGTGGAGATCATCCCCAGATAATAAAGACCACCAAATATGTATTATACCTTAATGTAGGGGATCATTCTTAGATAATACTGGAATCCCTATCGATGCAGCTCATAACATACGAGATCCTTCACACAAAATACCAACAATCCTATCGATGTAGACCACTAGATAGAGGAATAATAACATGCACTCAGAGGTCACTTAAATTCCCACAAAACTAAATCAGGGGTGATTTAGGATCATACCAGTCCTAAGGAGGGACACTAAAACTCTATCCGGGACTCACCCTCTAGAGGGGAATATTATCAAGTGATGTGGACATAATACCGTACAGATACCTAGAGGAAAGTACCATGGGAAAATATCCACCTATAATGGTACATAATAAAAACCCACCAAGACATCTCAAAACGATTTCTTCATCGTGAGGTTCCCAACGTTGTAGTTTTCTCATCAAACAGACCTTCCGTTTGAAAGTTACAACCATATTAGTGAAAGCGTCTGACCCTACCTAACCCACTGACCCAAACATGTCTGGTCAGCATTGGATGACCCTACCTTGCTTGACCCAATGGTCCCAGTCCATCCTAGTGTATCTATATTTTCCCTCCACGCTGGCTGACTCCCTTCTCCAGCATGTGGCCCGCTGTTCACTACCACTCCACCTGAACCGGTCGGAGCTGCTGCTCTGGTTTCCATGGCATGTCACAGCCTTTCACCGCCGCAAGACTCTACCATTGTTGATTTGCATTGCACATTATCTTTCACACCTTTGTGGTGTCGTTGTGGTGTTGGACCCCCGGTCTTGGACTGTTTCACCACATATTGAAGGTGTAATGATCCTCCGATCATATTTCACGAAGAACAAGGAATGTAGAAGGATTGGAGGAAAGAGATAAATTCATAATATTTCCAAAAGAATGAATCTTGGATTTTTTCCATGTCAGGCTCAATCCATTCATATTTGAATTAATAACAGAGAGGGAATAGATCAAATCTCTTAAACAAAAATAAACCTCGGTAATCACCCCGTATAGATTATCTATCCAACAAGAATGATCAAACCGTGGGTCAACCAGTTCATGGGTTGGTCCTCGTTCATCATTGAAAATTAAGAACATGGAAAGATTCACAAATAAAAAACACCTACCAAGGATTTAGATCGGTTTTTGATAAAGGGAGAAGTGGTGTCATCATATTCCATCGATCTGTCGAATCCATGGTTCATCATACATGATTCTCCAATCCATTGGCATTTTTTGGAAGAAGCTCCATCTTATTCCATTAGGGGATTTCTACGGTTAGGTCATAACCCTAGATTACTAACCATATTCCATACTTAAAATAATCCAATGTAACGTCAAATAAAACAATTTTTGATTAAATATTTTAATTATGTTTACATCGAATAAATAACTTTCACCCTCGACCTGCATGAGTCGAGGTTAGTATGGTAAAGTCATTATTCTAAGTGCAATGATGCCCTCATATTTCGAATATGGGCACCCCTTTAGAATTTATTCTTGTTTTTAATCAAAAATGTTTTCACTCTTTATTAAAACTTTTCATATTTCAATGAAATGTTCTTAGAACATCGGGCCTCAGAATCACATTCCGTATCAGCACCTGGTCTCAGAATTTTCCCAATTAATTTATAAAAATAAATTTAGAGGAAAAATATGAGTCATTATAATTCATAACAAAACTAGAAAAGCTCTAAGGGAGTTATTCCAGAATGAGATATGTTACCAGTTCTTCAGGGATTTTAAACCCTAGAACCTTTAGGCGCTCAATGTATCCAATAAACATGAAAAGGTGAGGACCTGCTAGGGAACCCTCTCTAAAATTACTCCCGAACAGTGCCTTGGAAATCTCAAACCATTCCTGTCTGGCTCTATCTGGGAAAAGACTATGGAGGTTCTCAAGCATTCTATATGCATCCATGTTTTTGTGAGACTTCATGAGTTCACTAGATATAGATGAAAACGACAAACATTGAATGCAAACCATTCCATTCATATATTTTTTATATACTAGGAACTCTTCATCACTCTCATCTTGAGTAAGAAGATCAGGAAATGCAGATTCTATAATGTAAGATTTTAGTTCTTGGTGTAGAATAACCCGAAGGTGTCTAAACCACTCTTAGAAGTTAATGCCAGTGAGGATATTGTCTTTATACAATAATGATAATAGGGATAGTGTGGATGGGGATATTTTCATTTTCTTTCTATAATTAAAATAGTATATTATTAATAATTTTCTTAATTATAAATTTTGTGAGAAATAATTATATGATTCTATTAAATCTCCCACTATTCTATCTAGCCCCAATAGCCCTCACCATTGAACTTGGAATGTCTAGTTTCTAGGAAATTCTAGTTGAAAGGATCCATATTACCCTACACAAAACACCGACAAGGGTTGGTCAAGATATTTTGAAGGTATTTATGTGGGAATGCCTTTGCCAACTGTGTGCTTGTAGCTACTTGATCCGTTGAGTGGACTCCCCAATCTAGAAATACAGACTTTGATTTTCTCAACACTTGCCTCCAAATAACACCATGAATATCATGGGATTCTCCTCTTTATTTAAAATGGTTCAGTCAACCCAAAATTATCATAATAACTCCCCTTATAAAATTACGTGTCCCAACAAAGGTTGGTTAAACACATAGTTATGTTGTGTTTTGTTCCTAATCATGTAACGAAACGCTTAGTCTGAATTAATATTAGAGAGATTGATTTTATTTTTTTATGCATAAATTTTAACTTGTTTTATCATATTAATGTTTTTTAATATTTAAGTGCATGTTTACATATTTAATTTACCATGTTTGGATAAAACATTTATCCATAATAAATTATATTAAAATTTAATCTTTTCATATAAATTAATTCATTTATGTTATGAAGGTGTTGCATAAATAAAAATAATTTCAATGATTTAGATAGAAAATAAATAAATAATTAAATGAATTGATCATCATCTTATATAATGGTTGATTTAAGGAGAGGAATTAAATCAACCTATGACTTAGGGGAAATAACTCCTTATCTTGGACTTGTAATGAGCAACAACATTTGACGTGTCAACCTATGTATCACCGAGTTCGTGTCGTTATGGTCATATTATGAACCCTCCCTACGAGCATTGGAATGGTCCATTAATTACAAATATTTATTACTCTCCCGAAGGTGAGGGGAACCAAAGGATTGGTTAAAGTGAATTACATAAATATCCTTGGACACGCAGGTCGTACATAATAATGAAGGGAGGGATGACTCACAAGCTATCTTTTAATTTAGTATTAAATAATTTCAAAACCATGAAATAAATTTAATTAAATAAATTCCATCACATACATAGGTCTCGGTCAAGATCATGAATGGTCACACATATAATGAATGCGCAAAAGTAAAGAGATAACATTCATTTATTCACTATTTTATTATTTAAGATAAAATCCCATGCATTATTTATTTATTTATTTATTTATTTTCATTTCAACTTAATGATAATCTGATATTATTTAGACAAACCCATCATTAATGGAATTAATGAAAAATGAATAGTAAAACCAGTAATGAAATCATAATTACAGTAAATTAATTGAGCATTTTAAAATTAATTAAGCGCATTATTAAATTGTAAAACACACAATGGGGTATAAATCAATAAAATAAGGTTTTAATGCTGCACTTTATAATTTAATATAATTTTAATTTTGTCCATTAATGGGAGACTATATGGAATGTACATACAATTACATGCCATGTACCTCAATTTCCATATATCTAAGTCACACGCCTATGGCTTCGATTTGTGGACTCATCAAGACTACATGGTGTGTGCATGCCAATTAAACACCCTGTATCTGATTTCCATGTTCCAGGTTGGACCGATCAACACACAGTGTGCAAAAAAATCATCGCATGTAATTAATGAATCGTGAATTTAGATACATTATGCATGGGTGTACAAATTTTCTCCAACCGCATGCCATATATAATAGTTTTACCTTCCAATTATTTGACACTTCCCAATGGAATCTCTGGTATTTATTCATTTGTTCTTAAAGATTTAATAAAATGAAACACTGAATGACCATGATTAATATGTCGATAACATGTAAATTCAAAATGGATTGAATAACAAATGACATGGAATAAAATATAATGACAATTTTTCATAGATCAATAATCAAATAAATAATTATAAATTTAAACATGACCACTCTGAAACCACCTAATGGTTCCGGTGCAGTGGAAGCTTACATTGGTGGGTGATATATTAATATTTATTTTAATAACCTTTTCATAAAACTAATAGTGAGGATCTTTCAAGTTAAATTTATAATTTATTTATTTAATATCTAAATAGATAAACACCTATGATTAGGAACATTCTTCACTAATGACTGTTGATCATCCAAAAAGGCCCTTATGGTTTTCCATCATTGAGCTTTTGAGGATACAGGGGAAGAATTCCTCTTTCGGTGATCCGCACATGCTTCAATGTTCTCCGAGAAACACCACTCATTCTCTGGGTGTTATGGTGATGAATCAAATGTCTTATATTATTCATTATTTATAACTTGCTCTTCAGTATTAAAGAAATTCTCTGTTGGGTTTATCTTTATTGAGAGGTAGAGGAGTGGATGAGTCAAGAGAGAAGTTCGTGTGTGAAACAATTCTCTATTCCCAAACTCATAATTGGTTTCAAATGCATTACAGTATAGATGTAGCCATCTATTTATGGAGAAAATATTTGGGTTGCAAACTTTAATTTAATAATAACTATTTAATATAATTATAACCATTAATTAAATCTCATTCCACATAACAATAAGAACAATATTATTATTTTATGGTGCACTAACTTGTGAAAATGGATAAATAATATTTACTGACTCATAAATAATTATTTTATCAACGAACATATTCTTTGTCTGTTCGAACTCCATTTGTATTTATTGAACAACCAAATAAATATTTTATTCTCTCAAACAAATATTTTATTCCCAAAATACTAAATAAATATTTATTAAATATTCAATAAAATAAATAAATATATTTTATTCACAGTCCGGTGAATAAATATTTACTTAATTTATGAGATCAATATAACTTAAATAAAATTATTCCTCAGTCATGAGAATAATATTTATTCTATTAATTAAATTCAAATAAAATTTCATCTAGACCACCTAAAACACATAGTGTGTGACCCTATAAGATTCATTCTCTTTGTAATTAGGTGGTCTTGCCTAAAGTCCAAGAATATTACCTTGCAACGGGTCAAGTGACCTAAGAGAAAGAACATAAATTCACAATGATGACAACCACATTCAAAATCCCACTATTTAATATAATACATTTGTCACAATATCTCATCAAGTAGGTCGCATGATGGTGTCATCGACCTATATTCATGATACATCATTCTTTGAATATCTGAAATAAACTCATAGTTACACCATAGCCATGAAATTTAGGGTGATGGTTCTATTTTAGTCAAAGGGTCGAGATATCAACATTCATAAATATGGAAGGGACAAATCATTTCTTGAATTATCTATTAATAACATGTAGCTTGTGATGCACCCAATGTACCTTACTTCCCGCCAACATATGGTGTGATAGTTTTAATTATGAAATCTAAGTGTGCCAGTCATGGCATGCATTAATGATAATATTAATGTCTAAGTACCATTACACATGATCGCAGATATGAATATCCAAGTACACAAAAACATGTGTAATTCCTTCTACCAGGTCTCTTCTCATAATCTCCAAACATGGAGATTACCTAGTGCGAACTTCATAAGAAGAAGTATCATCTACTTATGAGTACTCACACCTAATGTTTTGTATAACATGTGTCCCAAAATAGTATTTTATCCAACTATAGAACTATATTAAGAATATTTTCATAGCAATTCAAGTTTCTCATTAGATCGAGGAACTACTATGACCTTATCAATGACAAAAATTCACTAGGAAATTATTACATTATGGTATTGAAAAAAAAGACCAATATGTAATAAGATGTTTAATTTAATATGTATTTCATAAAATATTCATGTAATCAAAGTACAAACAATTTGTTTTTGGAAACCAACTCTAACAGAAGAGAGGTCATTATATGATTTAGTGAGACCAGATCGATTTAGATTTCCATGTGCATATGTGAGTTATATTTGACAATAATTTGACATAATTTGAATCACACAATACTACCTTATATACTTCTTAAAATTCATAATCATATTCAAAACTTGGGGAAGGAAAAAACATTAAAAGGGGAGGGTACATGATATTTTTAAGGTATAAATTCATCAATATGTCACCAAGGGTTATATCATAAGAATATGAACATGATTGAAATACTTGATTCAAAAAGAATATGGAAGTGTAATAGTGGTCTATATAGAATAATTGAAATAAAAGTAATCTCAAATGATCAAACATATACCAGGGAATATGTATACGAGATCACCAGGAAAAAACCACTATCCATGGATCAAAACATAGTAATATATTATGACCCTTTATGGAAATTTTTTATAATAAGGAACAATTAAAAAATCATGAGGAATCATCACATTATGAGAAAACCCATGATTCCCATACATCAATGATTGAACAAATACATATTATCCTTGTTTCCAATTGTGAAATAAACTAAGATGTCTACAAATTATGTTGTTAAAAACCCTATAACGTATACAGTTCTTATTTTGAACAAACCCAATATATTCATGTTTCATGTTGTGAAAAAACCCATAATTTTCATTTTTAATATTGTGAAAAAACCCATGTTGTCTATGCTTTATATTATGAGAAAACACATAATTTCTACCCATCATTCATTGAACAAATCCATGATGTTCATGGTTCCTTATCTCATGAGATATAAAACATTAACCCATTTATTTTAGGGATATATAGGACCCTAACCATCAACATCCATACCTATGTGTTCCAATGGATATAAATCATTCATAATATCATAAGGAACCATATAAAGATAATTAGTTCCATTAAATTTCCAAATTGTATCACATAAAATGAAATCAAGAAATATATTGGTTGAAAAAATAACTCAATAAATCCAAAAGATATTTTCATAACTAAATTTAGAGGATGATTCATAAAACATAACCGAAATGAACAGAGATAATTTGGAGTTAATGAGTAAAATGAACGCTAATATAAAATGAGTCTTTATAACACATTTATTTAACATTGTCTTAAATACATGAATAGACAAGTTACTTTAAAAAGTAATTTTTAAAATGGTGAAGTGAAAACCATTGAAAATTTGTACATTTAAATGAATCTCTAATATTGAATTCTTTAAAAATATATTATTTATCCAATATAAATGTGGAGTGGAAGATAAAACATATAATAATGAATGGAAGACCTTCTAATTATTTTTTAAATGACCTTAGTTGGAAATACACATTTTCAAAACGGGACATAAAACATCCCTTTGAATATATCCAAGGATAAGTTAGAACAACATAAGAAATGAAAAATATTTTGGTTACCAAATAATAAGGTAGAACATTGTTGGGTAATAACACATGGATATGGGGAGTAATTAAAGAGGATGAGAATTATTCTTAATGCATTATACGTTTAAGAAATTAATTTCATTATAGAAGGAGTTTTGAAATAAAAACTCATTTTTCCCCATGATAGATGAAAATATACAATATGACAGATTTATATGGTGTAAACCCAATAATAAAAGAATTAAATTCAAGAGAAGACATTATAACTCAATAGAAGTAAATTTTAGTTAACAAAATCCCTTATGAATTTAGTAACACTTGTCCCAAAAATACAATGAACAACAGAACATGTGATAGAATAGTAAATCACATCAATTTAATGAAAGTTTTTATATAATTCATCCGTATTGAGGTATATATACTATAGAAAACAAAACAAGTGGTGAATATGATAAATATATAAATAAATGAAAATAGTGACAAGAAAACACATTACCATTATCTATGGAATCCACGAAAGACTCTTAAACACCTATATAATAAACAAAAATATCATAATTATTTATTTAAAAGAATTAAAAATATTTATTACCATATATATTATTAAATTAAAATCAATTATAGTAAATTTACCATTTAGTTATAGTTTATTTTCATCATTGGATATTATGGACATTGATTATTTCATGAATGTTTTAAAATTTGGTTTTGAAACCTACATTATTAATACCAATTTCTTCATGAATGGATCATTTAGTTTAAATTATTATATTAATTATTTACACTATTTTAATTTCATTTAATGAGTGTTTTAGTCGTGATTCGTGAAGGCGGAATCAATGAGGATCATGTTTAAGTGATTTTTAACCAACGAAATGTGGAATATTAATAAATTTGTTGATAATTTATATTAAAAATCAAGAACAAAAACATAATTATTCACTTATTAATATCAAATATCACTAATATTTATGTATTTATAGTCATTCATTTTAGGAATTTATGGTAACATTCATGTAGTTGATCAAACCGAACCAAACAAGAACATGATTCAATTAATAGATAAGTGTGATTATAGAGTGAATTAGATATAATATCAATATTAATAATTATATTGACCTAATTTCAGTTTTATTAATATGATAAATATGAATTTTAATGAGTCTGAATAATGTTATAATTGATGATAAACTGTTATATAAAGTGAAGAAATCGTTTTCCCCGGGTATGGTCGTTTCATGAGGTTACATATACAAAAATAAATTATTTTTAATATTATTTATAGGAAGAAAAATTTAACCTATAAAATCTTCAATAATATTATAAAATTAATTTTAATTAATTATATAAATAATTTGAATAATTTTTCTAGGGTAGTGATGAATTTGATATATGTTGTTCTATGGAGACTGTAGTCCATATGTATACATTGATGAAATTTTAGTTTATATAGAATATAAAAAAGGTGTTTATTGTATTATATTTTAAAAATACTAATAATGTTATAAATTCAATATTTATTTAATAAAAAATTCTTTTTAAACATCCATCTACATTGGTCATGGAAAAAAAATTGCTTTGTAGAGGTTGTAGTTGACATGTATGCATGGATATTATTTTAGTTTTTCTAATTGAATATGGGGAAATGTTGATAATTACTATTCCCACAAAAAAATAACATTAATTATATTATTAGTAATGATTTTATTATATAAAAATAGAAAAATTGTATTTTTAAGACAATGGTAGAATTGAATTTAATTTAGGGAGTGATTTGTGATCACATTGAGAACATGAGCATTCCCTTAGAGGACATCTTATAAATAAAGGACATATACATATTTATTATGAATATATGCTTATAGATATGTAATATTAATAAATATGTATTAAAATTGACTTATTATTGTGATTAATTCAAATTTTTAGAGTTTCCCTAAAGGGGTGGTGGAAGGCCCCATTTATAAGCGGAGGGAATGCCACTTTTGTCAAAATTACATCTTAATATAAAGACACCACATGTTTCACATAGAATTTGGAAAAAAAAGTGGAAAAAATAGAGAGTGGAGACGTTTTAGTCTATAAAATCCTTAGCCATTCATTGTTAGACATGATTTTAACATTTTTCTAGTCTTTCACCGTTAGTTATACCATTTTACATTATCATAATTTTAACTTTATAACTCCATTTTTACATCAAAAATTAATCTTCTATGTCTAACAATAAATTATACACTATTAAATAATTACTGACTTATGAATAATAATATATATTTTTTTCTTAAGTAAAAATTCTAATGATGGGAAAATTTAAATTTAATATTAGTGTACAAAATAATTAATAATAATTTTTCAAAAAGGTGTGTTTTTAATAACAAAAGTTCTGTTTAGGAAAAAATTATCTTTGTTTTCAATTTATATAGAATTATCTGGTTCATTATTAATTAAATAATATTTATGTTTAGTTAAAATCAGAAAAATGGATTCCACCTTATTAATATTTAAATAAAATAAATAGATAAAAATAGTTTTTATTAGAATAAAATATTACCTCAAATCAAAATGATAAACATGGATTCTAAAAATTAAAAATACTTCTTAAAATTGTATAAATTTACAAATTAAAAACATATAATATTATGAATAAGGAAACATAAATATTTAATTCAAATTTACATTATGGTAATTTTATAAAATATACTTTATTTTTTGAAAAATAGAATTTCACACTTTTCACCTAAAAATAAATGTTTTCAAAAAAAATCCAAAAAATAATCCAAAGCTAATATTGATACCCTAAATCCTAAAATGATGATTTTAATATCAAACTAAAATTTTAAAATTTTATAATTTAAATTTTAAATAAAAACATAATTTTAATAAAAGGTTGTTATTATATGAAAATGACCTTTTCAACTATTAGAAGTTCTTATTCCTTTTTAATTTCATTTACTAATTAAATTTTTAATAATATATTATTTATATATTATATATATTATAATTATTTGACCAAAACATATTTAATTTCATGTAATAAAATTGCATTAAAAGTTATAATTTTTTATAAATACATTTTATAGAATAAAATGAAATTATCGTCTATTTAGATAAACTAATTAAAAATTTTCAATGTATTTTTCTTTAACATGAAATTTAATTTTATTTCTGTCTATATTACATAATTATGTTTCTTGTATTTATATCCTCTAATATATCATCTATATTTTAATTGTTATATATACTAATTATGATTTTTTTAATAAAATGTATAATGGGTTTTCATTTGTTAAGTTATGTATTTAGATCTTGATATCAAACACAGTACATATATTTAAAGGAAAGTTAAATAGTAATATATTAGTATGTTACATGGGAATCATGATATGAGGAAATTTTGAAATTGTATGTTGACAGAAATGACTCCACTTGAGTTTTACCAAATCTTACAGAGATTTTGTATCCAAAAAATTAGGTTGTCTACTGATTCTATATAGTTGAATATTTAATTCAAAATGACAATGTTGATTAGATAAATGATGTACATGATGGATATTTCTGGCTATTTTTTTATGGATTCTTTTAGTAATTTTATATTGTTTATCCAAATTAATGGAGCATTTATCAAGGAATGTTTATAGGAATGTTATTTATAATCACAAAACAAGTTAAACAAATTCCAATATATCATTGGAAATTTTTTAGAATGATAACTTCTCATCATGGAGTAGATTCTTGGAGTATCTCCTAGAGTTTCTGATTTATGTTAAAGGAATTTGGTTAATTTATGATCAGTATCAAGTGATCAAAGAGGAAAAATATCCACAAGTTCATACATAGATACCACTCTATGGTTATCCTCAATACTATAGTATACACTTTACATGAAATGTATAGAATATGTTCATGTATTAGTCCATGATGATTTTGATCACCAATATTGTTATTCATATGTTTCTTGTTGATAAAATATTTTAGACAATGAGTATACAATTAAATGTGTTCTAATTAGTTCTTATTTTCTTAGAATAAAAGCCTAACTAGATTTAGGAATTTTTTGAATTAATTAATACGGATAAATAGGATGAATATTACACCATGTTTGAAATTACAATGGATAAATTCCCATTAGAATATGATGGTGGTAGAAGATATTAAAACATGATGAATGATATCTTGGAATGCATTAACGAAGTCTTCAATGGGGATTATATGATACCCATCATAGGTAACTATGAATATTAATTAATATCAAAATTAGAAATATAAAAAAATTCCTTTAATTGATATTTTATTTATATTTATATAGTGTATGAAATTTGGGTAATTGGAATCACTTTAGTCATATTCCATGGAAATCTATGAGATTTTCCCTAACTAATACTAGTAGGATGACTACTTGTTAGTCCAACACACTCAAAATAATTAATATATTTGGAGTTTATAAATTAAAATACTCACAATTAAAATAAAAAATTCATTTAATTAATATTATCTTTATATGTATATAGAGTGAGAACAATGGATAGTAGGGAATTATATTAGACCTATTTGGTGAAGATCTGAGAGCTTTTTCCAAACTATAACAGGAATGTTATCTTATTTTTACTCCACCAGAATCAAATGAAGTAATATCTTTAGATGTTGTTAATTAAAAGACTCAATGATAAAAAAATTCAATATGAGGATTTAAAATTAAATTACAGTTCTAGTATAAGAATAATTAAAATTCACAAAGAAGTATTTTTTCGAAAGAGGGAAGCAGGACCAAGAGGGTCTTCCAAGAGGGATGTGATATGAGGACCATTTTCATTGCAATATTTATATCATTATCTAATAGGATACCACATTTTATGTCTAATTTTTATGTTTTAGTTATAGTTTTTAGAACACCGAGTTCGATGATCCTCTATATGGTAGTATTTTTCATGTTCTAGTGGTTTTACTATAGCAACATCACTATGATTAATTTAACATCCCAAAATTATGGAATCATGGTGAAAATGTGATAAAAATGTTTTCTTCTTTAGGATTATGTTGGGAGAAATTATTTGATTAATTATATCATCACTAGAGTATTAAATACTGTTATATTTCTTCTTGGATTCATATAGCTGAAAATAAAACAAATTCTTCCCTTTGATGCACCGGAACTTTTTTTGAACATCATAAGAATTTGACAAAGAGGGGGGCCAATTTCAAGACATATTAGAAATTAATTTTATTTTTAATATAAATGAACACCGGCAAAGTTTCGTGGTTTATATATTTAGGAAGGTCACACCCACACACATTTCCATAGACATATAGGTTGGTCATCTAATAATCCACATGAATGTGCTTGTGTCTAGCTACTAATAAAAATATTAATAGGAAATAATTTATTTTTTGTTAAAAAAACATCACATGCTTTATTATTATTATTAGGTAGGTATGGAAAATTATACGAAAGGAAAATACATAAACACCCGAGGAACCACATTAGATCAAGCCTCATCCCACCCCCTAGGATTTGAAGACACCAATTTGACATATTTTATATCATTATTTTATGTATCCTAAATTCCTAATGGATCAATAGCATTACATAGTCTTGTTATAAACCCCAATAATTCACAAAAGACTAACTGACCCACAAAGATTCTGTTTTTTCATGAATGGTGTGCATGCCCTTCTCCCAATCCACATGTAACCCAACCACCATCTTCCCACCAGAATAACTATAATGGGCTCTTCTATGCCCATCCTCCCACAGTCAAATTAACCAAAAATAATGTCACTCATCCTAACACCATGATCATATTCTGAACCCCACATGAGAAAATATCAAGTCATCACCATCACCATTGTGTATCACAGATCACTTCACACACCATCAACATCTGTTGATGCTATTTGAACTGATGCATGGGTCAAACAACCTAGTACCAATTTGAACATTGATGCCCATCAAATCATTAACCCTTATCCATGATAGGGGAATCACCCCTATCAATGATAACTTATTCATGGTTAACCTACACATGGAGACCAACCACTAATGAAATTCCCATACGTAGGCATGCTGGTAGTCAAAGCCCTGCAATGATGCATTACAGAAGGTACGTAGAACACTCATATGCTACCTTGACAATAAAAAACATTATATTCATTTATTATTGATTCTAAGACAATATTATCATTTGAGTAACTTAATTTTATAATCAAAATTTAATAATTTATTTATATTAAATTATGTTAAAAAATAAATTAACTACAAACTACAATAACAAATTTATAAATTTAAATGGATGAGGCTCTCTTATCTATCTAATAGATTCATGTCTCATATGTGGTTCTATAAATGAGACCTATGCAAAATCTTACTATATGAATATAACATTATTTCCACCACAATCCACCCCTAGAAAATATTATTATATAACTCTTAAATGATGTATTTTATGGAGTCACCATGTGAGACTTTTATACTATTTCCCATCATTAGACTATTTCATTGGTTAATAGATGGGAATGAAAGAAAAATACATTACATTATCTTAAAAAAGAGATGATGATTATTTTAAAGGAAATATCATACAAGATGGGTTTATCGATCTATAGTTAGGTAGTTACATATGATAAATTAGGAGATGAGCCTGATGTTATTCACTGTTTACTAAGAATAGATCTTGAAAATAGACATTTCATTTTAGGGTGGTTAATTCTGAATTGGATATCTAGATGATCAATTTTCAGGGATTCTTTATGTCACTGATATGTTTACCCTTATCCACCATACACATGTGAATATATTGTGTCACTACATGGAATCATGTTGTGTGTCCACTACTCTAATACCTTAGTACACATGACGTTATTACTATTACACGAGGATACAGATATGATGACTATCCATTGTTATAGGTTTTTAGCATTAGAATATATTTATTTGGGCCCCTATATTGAATTTCATGTGGAGGAATAAAAAATTTAAGGATGTATTGTTTTTCATGAAATTTGGGAATTCTAGTGTTTTACATGCATTACTCCTAGAGTTATCAAACAAGATCCTTATATCCACTTTTAGAACTATACATTGGGATGTTGATATAATTACTTCATTAATTTGACTTATTTTATTAATTTACTACTATCATTTCTAAACTAAAAATGTTTTAATTTTAAACTAGTTGATCCAGTTTCAGCATTATGCACCTTCCGTGAGGAACAATCTATAGGAACCTGACTCCAGTAACCCAAAGCTAGTGTTTACATTATTACCTTGGGAAAAGATACTAAGGATCGCATCCTGAATTATCAATTAGTTTAGTAGTATTTGTAAACTAAATACTTACATGACTCTAATATTACAATTGGAAAATAAAAAAATAGCATAGGATACATTCTTCCATCCTTAATTCCATTCATAATACCATTCTTCATATCTAAAGTAATGGAAAATAAATAATGGGAGAGATCATATGGTCTGTAATGGTTACGTACAATGGAAGTTATCTTTGGTTATGAAGTAATAATCAATATGGAATAGCAAAAAATCCAAAAAAATACATTCAATTAAAAAGATCAATACAATGAACATTAGAGGCTAATATCAACACTAAAAACACATGTATAATGAAAATTGAATTCTTAATAAAGGAAATTCATAATTCTATAAATTCATGATAACAACCTCCCAACTAAGATATGGTCAATCTTATTGTTAAATCATCTAAACTAAGACATTATTCTACATAAATTCATAGGTGTAATCCAAATATCCATCTAAAATGGAATGAATACTGTTTTTTCTCATGAGACCAATTGATACATCATGGGGATATTAATAATTAGGACCCATCCATTACATTTATATCCTATTAATTACTAAAACATTTAATGATCAATGTAATTCATTATAAAAAATCATTATATGCTAACAATTATCCATAATGAATCATGAATGCAGAAAATAAATATTTCATCATCATAATCAAAATCCTTCTATAGAATGAATAATGATGGTATACTTTGATCATTTCTTTAGTATCATCAGTGGGGTTTTTTATAGATTAAAATACCATAAATGATCACTAGAACATTTCTTGAGAGAAATACCCTTTTAATATTTGAAATAACTTAATTAATATATAAAAATATATAGAATATTAGGAAACAAATATTTTAAAATAACCATTTAATATTTTAAAGGAATCATTAAAATGTCTAGTCTTGATGGTATGAAAATTTGTTCTTACAGTTCATGTTAAAATAGAAATTTCATTCACACATTTGGTGACAAGTACCTCATTAATAAAATGACAATAAGTGTCATTTTAAAAATGTTATATAGAAATTAAATCATGGTTAAAAATGAATTTAATAACTATATAGATTATTTTAAATAAAATTATTAATATATTTTAAACAAATTATGTACAATGATAAAAACGAGTTAGAAGGAAAACTTCAAAACAATATTTTTAAAAGAAAGTCCCTTACATGTACCATATATTTTTATTTTCCATCCAAAAAGAGATGAAATTGAAAATAAATATGAAAACACAAAATATAACCATATGATAAGAAAATATTTTATTTTTAATATATTAATATCATTTAAATTTCCCAATGAAAATATGTACTAAACAATCCTGAAATATAATTAGATTATAACACAAACCCCTTTCCTCATGCTTAACTTTCCTCATGATTGATTTTAACCTCCTATATTATAAATATAAATTTATTATACATATAAAATAATATAATATCATAACCATATATATTCTTATAATATCATATATGATTCACTTATATCATTCAAATAACCATTTATTAATACTCGAAATCATTTTTTTCGAGTGTTCATTTTTTCGTTTATGTATGATTTGTTTCGGAAGTTTCTCTTCTTCCATATATCTCATGGTTCCATTATATTTAGAATACTAATTAGAATATAAATATAAATTTTTTTCATAATATATATTATGATTAATTTTTGAAATTTGGACATGAAAAATGAATCACAATGCTTCATGGAGGTGGTAGTCTACACATACGCTCGAGCAACATTATCCTTTTTTAATGTGTGAAATTATAACCAGGTAAATGATATATTATATTTAAAAATTAATAATTATTTAATAAAAATAATGTATAAAAATTATATCCATACTAATAACCATAAATGAATGGTGGATATGAAGAACATAATACATCTCTTTGCGAGGCAACACTCCACGTGCCACATGAATGATGATTTTATTTCCAATTTGGTAGAGAAGGAGATGAATAAAGATTGAATCATTGAAATAATAAATTTTTAGTATATGGTAGATACTGATTATTTTATATAATCATATATAGCATAGAATTCATGGAGATATAAAAATAAATAAGATAAAAACACATGGTTAAGAGTTATACCTTTTCTTCAGACAACCACCTTTGGCCGACACCTTAAACCTTGTAAAGTTGGTTCTATGATAAAACAAAAACATATAGGAAATGGGGATGGATTTTAGGAAATTATATTGGTATGTATTGGAAAATATGATAGGATCTTGAAATCTGAATAAGATAAGATATTTGGTGTCCTTTTAAATGTGGTGAAGAGGCCACACTCACTATTATTCAAAATGTTAAAATATATGAATATATTACTCAATCCAAATGGTTCTATAATGAAATATATTAGAATTTTATAAGGGTAACATATGAATCCATAAAAACAATGGGTTTTAATAAAGTTATTTCTTTTAACTTGATCCTTATCACTTTATTTTTAACCCTATTAACCAATTTTACCCATAAATGTGCTGATAAATATTTACCATGGTTACTATTCATTATGAATAAAAATTATGTTGAACTTATTACCTAAAATTAATTATGATGATTAAAAATATGTAATATAGTTTAATTAATTCAAATCATATATTTGGTTGAAATAAATGTTTATATAAATTTACGAAATGAAACAAAGACCGTATTTAGAAAAATGATTATTTTAATCATAAAAATTATGTTATAGAAAAATAAAGTATAATTATGATAAAAATATAATTAAATTGATTATTTTAAATAAAAGGGTAATCATTTTTATTTCAAACCTGAATAAATCATAAAGGTAAATTTTAAATACATTATTAAAAAAATAAAATAGTTTTTATTTGAAAAAAACATTATATATATTTGATAAATGTTAAGAATATATTTCTATGTTAAACATTTTATTTTTAAATGAATTATATTAAATATATAATATTTATTTAGTATATAAAAATAATTTTATAATCCATTATATTATTCTTATTTCATTATAGTGTCATAAACATGATAGTTTTGTAAAATTGGTATTTTTTACAACTCACCTAGAAATCAAATATTTCAAAAAAATATAAAAAATTCACCTTATGAAATTTTTGATATGATGAATTAAAAATTAAAAATATTTTCATCAAATTAAATTAATAAAATTTTGGTATTTTGTTTTTAATCACATTCTTGAATAAATCTATGTGGATTAATTTATTTTTTCTTTAGAAATAAAAATTTAGTTACTATAGTTGAATCTATGGTGTTATGTAGTGTGAAAAGTTTTTGATATATTTTAGAATATTTAAAATTAGATACTGTAACTCAAAATTTATTTATTTTAAATAATTTTTAATTTTATTTTTAAATTTTATAATATATTTTATTGATAACGAATTTATTTTAATGTGTTAATACATCAATAATTTTTTGAGTTATCAATTCAGGTTTCATGGAACATATAAATTAGAGTTGTTTAGGAATTTATTGAACCATATATATTAATTATGGATAGATACTAAAGACTAGTGGTTCCACTCATTATATTTCAAATTATTTAGTTGCACCAACCAGTTCATGTGATGCAAAAATATAAGAGCATAAATCACATACCCACTACACCAAATCCGATTGCTACGTTTCCTAGTATTAAACTGATAGGTATGTAGGTAGTTGATTGGTTGTGCTCTCATACCATATACACAATGTGTTGAGATATGATTTCCCAGTACAATAACTTTTAAAAAATTTACCCATATTATGACTCCGGTTATATAATCAGAGAGAGTACATGTATTTTTACCGATATCACACTATCATGTATCTTACATTCTATGGGATTGACCTCCACCATTAGGTATGTTTACAAAAACATATTATATTTTTTAAATTTTAATATTTATTATTAACATTAATTTACTCTATTGGTTACAACATTTATTAATCTATTATTGTAACCTTTAGTTGTTATTATTTATGAGTCCCTCTATACCACAGTGTAAGTATTTGTATATTGGCCTCCTTCTATTAATGGACCTTCGTCTATTCTTAATTCATCCGCTACTTATTACACCACATCCACGTGCTTATTTTCTCCCTTCATTATCCATGATGATATATTTCATTTGGTTGTAACTAATTTCTTTCATTCAAGAATCCCCATTGAATAGTGAAACCTTTACCTTTATAATGTTATGTTTTCATTCAGGAACGGACATGTTGAGGCAGAAAACCAGTGTATCTTAGCTATTATTATGTTTTCATAGTAGGTCTTTTACCTAATTTTTATCAGCCAGAATATCACCTATATCAAAAAAATATATCTACTAGTCTATGGAACTCATTTACATGTTTGGATTTAAAGAATAAACACTACAATTTAGTATTTATTATCTACTTTAATAGGAAGATAATGTCTTTATTGTTCATTGAGATGTATGAAATTTAAAAATTCTATAAAATTTTATATGTTCTAATACATTAATAATTGTGGTTATATGTTTTTTGTTTAATAGATCAACATATTTGATAGATTTATTTCTTGTTCATATTCATTCAATAGGATTCCTTAGTAGAATATTGTTGACTGACTAAATCTAAAATATATCAAATAGATCAATAGTATTAAGGATGTATTCTACTCAAGGAGTCCAAATGGTGTAATTTAGAGAATCCCTAAGATCATTCCACAAATGAATTGTCCATCAATTTAAATTTACCTGGTAAATAATGGGAATAAAATTTAGAATAATATCATTATGTGTAAAATAGATGAACACGGTGGAATCAACTCTTAGACCATCTAAAATAATGTCTGATTGGTCAATATATGATCAAAATAATTTTAATGTTTAATATTTTCCAATAAAGTAATGGGAATGACCAACCTAGGACACCCTTGAATGGGGCACCTGTGTCAAGCAGTAGAAAGGCATGAGGCATGTTCCAAATTATCCAAGGCTGGAAAAAAGTGCCATAGAGTCAAAATTTAACTACTAGGATAGATTTCACCCTCAAAATATTAATAATGATATCAAGGATTCCACTCAGAAATATAGCTTCACCCATTAATATATTATACACACATGATTATCGACATATACCTTTGAAACAAATAAAGAAACCATACATAGTATAAAAAAGAATGAATAAAATAAAATAAAAAAACCATAGTGACATATGGGTGTTACAATTCATCTACCCCTGCCAATTTATACTCATAGAAAGTCTCATGTATAATTATAACCAAATGAAATGAAATCTAACAACACCTCATAAAAAGTGGTTAGATTTCATGGAATCAATTGCGTGATTCCTAAGAAAGGTAATTAAAAATAAAAAAATTCCTCTAACCCACCGAGATATGTCTGATATTAACAATGAATATCTCCATAAACATCACAACCATGACCGTAAATCATATCTATTAAAGTTATTGGAGATATATCATAGGTTTTTATACCATTTATAAATCATCAAATAAAGTGGAATTATATAGAGGTAGACCTCTAACCTAGACATCACTAAATGTGCATGTATCCATAACACTCATGAAAATGATATCTCCCTAAAAACCATAGTGGCCACTCGAGAAAATAAATTCATATAAAAAAATATATGAACCACAATAAACCACAAAATGAGACCCATAAAAACCCTTTAAAATCCAATAGAATGAATGAACTCCCCTAACACGACTCATCATGAAATGATAGGTGACCTAAAATTTTGTCACAATAGTGAAATTGTATAAACTAGGGAACCAATCCCAGTAATCCCAATAAATAAAAATCATACACCATCACATGCATAGATTAAATATTTCAACATACATACAATTTTCATAACCATGTACAAAAAATATATCCCATGTCTAACACATAAAAAATAACACCTCAACACAACAAACTTCACAGTTCACATCCTATGAAAAAAAAATGAAATCAACATGGTATGCACATAACCATTATACATTCATATCCATAAAAAAATACTTGAAATTAAAAATATATAAAATATAGATCATGAAAAATAAAATGTCACCCAAAATGAGGTTAAACATAATACTTCTTTTTTGATAGTTCTACATACAAAACATCAATAGATATCCTATGTGTCCACACTATAAACAATCCATAAGAGATTTCACACAATATGGAAAGGGGTTAATAGGTGATCCAAAAATAATGTACTTGATATATATATTCCTCTAGGAGGGTACATGACCAGTAGATGTCTATCCCTCCTCAATCTACATATCCAACTCAATTCCAACCAAACCTTTATTCCGCAACAGGTGGAATATCATTACTTTTAATGAAGAGATCTAACACATGACCCATGAAAAGGTACCCCTATATAATATACTTCCACTAATCAAGGCCTTACAATGACATCCTAAGAATATTTCAAATTAAACTCTAACAATATAGGTACAATGTATGGAAATATTCCACTTTTAATAAAACCAAAATTTAAGGTTTAATTGACAAATAGATATGGAAAATATATTCCAATCCATGATAAATGATTGTAATAATCCTTCAATGATAACACATATTTATAAACACTAACTAAATCAATATAATTGTCCACATTTATATACTCCAGATAATTCCGTTTAAGAAATTGTCTCCTAAAAAATTCACATGGTATTCCTTAATTTAGTTGAGATGAAACCATCATCTCCCACAAAAAATGGTTGGATTCTTATGAAGATAGTATTCCCAAAATATTATTGACATATGATATACATTGGCCATTAAATTTCATAAATGAAGGAAATAATGTTTTCCCTTAACCTACATATGTCGAATGGTTATATTATAGCCCCTTTTTGAAATGATGTAAAGGATGTGGTTTGTATGTGTTTCTATTCATCATATTTTATGAGATGTTCCCAAATTTGATATAATTTAAGGAGTTTTATATAAGATATAATTTATATGAAAAATTATTTATATGAAGAATTCATTCACTAATCTTTTTACACATATATTATAATGAATGAGTTAATATAAAAACCCCAAAGGAGAATCATCAACCGTGATTCAAACTATCATTTTTTTAATAGCCGAGGAGGATGTTCGACATCTTACAGTATGATACAACTTTGTACATGGAAATTTGAAATTTATAGAAAATATATTTGTAATTAGCATTTTTACATATTATCAAATTGGAAATCTCTTGGAGGCCATCAATGATGCCGGACAAGGCGAGAAAATTTAGAATCTTCTACGGGTTATTGTTTCTTTGGTTATTAGCTATATCTAGAATTCAAGGAATGCACTCTTATTCAATATCTATATCCCCACCATTCATACATGCATTCTTTCAATTATCAAGGATGTATATGGTGCTTCTAAAGTGAATACAGGTGCTATTTACAACAATATTACATACCTTAACACTCTCAGGTTTCTAGGTGTTCTTGGAATGCCCAAGAAACCTTTTATGCTCATATATATCAGCTAAATCCCACTAATATTCTCATTTATCAAATAAAATATTGGTGGTGGCATTTTTTTCCTAGGACCCTCATGTTGTGGAGTTATATTCCACCCTATCATGGGTTTATTAAAGGTTGCTTTTTATATTATATTGGAATTTTGAATTTCTTGTGATGCTAAGATATTCCCCATGACATATGACATCATTTATATTTATTGACATCAATGGAATCCTCTTTGGATTTAGTTTTATTCTATACTGAACATAGAATCCCTCAATGATGGATGAAGGAAAGTTCCATGTATGTTATGACCACATTGTATTGAATGTCTCTTACTTTAAAGTCACTTAAGGATGATTTTTTCACATGCTTATAGGGAAGAAAAACATGTGGAAGATGCATTTTCGAAGAGATTAATCATGTAAATGGGAATGATTTCTTCCTTCAAGGTTTTGAATTATTATGCATCAATGGTAAATTCTTCCATGAGGGGTGATATCCACTCCCATTATTATAAAACCCCTTGTAACACCTGAACTACCTGTTTACTTTTGATTTAATAAATTATAGGATCGGGTATTCTCATGTCATGATCCATTTCATAAAGACTCATCCTCAAGGTCCCTATAAAAGGATCATTTCCATGTAATGGTCAGTTATATGAGTTCCATAGCTTGGTCAAAACTCTCTGAAACTCAAATCTCACACAACCTTCTTCAATATCCTTTTGAGGTATTAGCATGTTAGAAAGGTTGGTTGTAACCTCCATATAGTTCACTATATTAATTCCTTTAAATATTATTTTTAATTACTTATTTCACATGCAACATTGTACTAAAATGTACTGTGATGCATTTCAAGATAAAATAATAAGAACCAATTATAATAGTTATAATGTAGCTGTGAAGTTGGTAAGTATAAATTATGGTAACTAAGTTATGTAGTATTTCAATAAATAATAATAATGGTTATTTTAGAACAATTTTATTTATGTAATATAACTTATATAGCTAAATAACTAACAAAATCATTTTATTCTTTAAAATGTTAAAGTTTCTATTTATGCACAATATATGTTATCTTCAAGAATATAAATATCCAATGGTTAAATGATGATGAGATATATTATTTATGTAAATAAAATATTAAAAAAACATAATTAGGTATTGATAGAAAATAAGAAAAATTGATTTTAATATTATAAAATAGAATCTTCCCTATAAAAATAGTTTTTTTATCTTATATAGTTTTTTATAAATGTAAAATTATCAAATTTTGGATTTTTAATATTAGAATATGATATTAATTTTTAGATTACCTATAATAATATTTGTGTATGATGGATTTTTCAATTATTTTGGAAAGATTTATTTTTAGGTGACTAGTGAAAAGTACCATTATTTATAATACCATAACATTTATTATATTATAATAATATTATCATGACATAAATATTTATTTTGATTTCCTGGACCTACACTCCTATATGTATTTACAAAAACACATACATTAAATGATTTCTTTGATACTAACTGTTAAATCCTAGATATAGCAATCCATAATTACAATATATGTAATTATTATTGCACCTGTTACATCTCAATAATCATTTCACGTTTAGTGCTTTAGGGAACTATGAAATGCCATGAAATTTTAAATCCCATGTTCATTGTATCAATAGTTCATTTTTCCATTATATATGAAACTATCGATTCCATAATTAGTGTTCAACATCTCCAATTAATTATTCTACACATTTTGTACAACTACAAATGTCACATGTCTTACTTGTCATCATAACCTAGGGAAATAAAAATATAGGAAGTGTTGAGCTCAAATGCTCAGTAAGGTAAAACATACAACTAAATTAATCATGTCATAAATGAGGAATAAATATTATGGTATGAAAAGGTAAAGAATGAGAATCTATAATCAACATAAAATTGGGATCATGGTATATCTATGAAAATAATTTAGAATATTGATATCTATAATACTAATCTCATACTGATGGAATTCATAATGTTAGACATTAAAAACCCACTTTCTAAGCCTTGTGAGAATACACTATCCTTTTGTGTATGAGGTATATACCAAAACCAAACCTACATTGTCTCATGATACTTGTTGATTCATATAGGGGATACATAATTTCAACCCCAACCATCACCAAATCATGTCCAATAAGTTAAAAATAATATTCCACATGACTTTTCCTGTCATTCTATAAGGAACCTCTTACTGAATAAAAACTTTTCTATATCTATAATGAATGATAATTAATGTCAATACCTAATAAACCTGAGTTAGCAGTCAACTATCATCATTAATATCCATACTTGTACTGATATTAATAAAAGAGATAACATGATCAGAACCCATCCAATGAAATAATATGGATGGTAAAATAACACATAATCAACTTTTCAATAATAATCTATATTCGAAAAACAATATATTAAATGAAAACAACTTCCCCATGTCAATAAAAGGAGAAAATGATCAAAACACATATGAAGGAAGATGGTGGATGGTTTAAAAAAAATAACTTACCAGAGTAATTAATAAACAACCGTACCAAAATAAAAAATCTATGGATTTTCAATAGTTCCCTAATAAATAAATTCAATAGCTTTCTATTAAGGATCACTCAATATATAACCATATGGATTTTTGGTATATGGTTAAGTCAATTATGGAATAACATGACCAAATAAAATCCAGGAGATAAAGGTGGATGTTTCATAAGAACATAACCCCAGTGCAACAAATGATACATAGAAGGGTGTTAACATAAATAAAACACACACACATAAATAGATCTTTTTTGATGATATAACAAAATAAGGGATGAAGGATCGAATTGTTTAATACCATGTGTTCAATACCCTAATTGATATCATATATATATATTACATGATAAAGATGAAATGTATTTTCATAATAATTGAGTTAAATGTTTATATAACAATAAAATAACCGAAAAGAAAACATTATTAACATATTTGTATATTATTATACTATTAACTAAGTTCTCATTGTCATCCATGATAAAAATGCACAATATTATTCAAATAGGTGGTAAAACGTACCTAAACATTATAACAGGTTGGGTTCAAGGACTCTTTTCAATTAAAGAAATAAATACCATATTTTAACTAAGTTTATAGGTAGCCTTTACAATACCTACTACAACACCCCACTGGAGAAAATACCCCTTGTGTGAATAGTACCTCAACATAAACCTTAGTCGCTACAATCCCTGCTACAGTACCCGTCGCCGCTACAATACCTACTACAACACCCCATTGATACTTGTCCAATATTTATATAGTACCAAATATAGTACAAAAACATTACCATAAACTTTCCCCCACTTATAAATGTCCATTTGGGGTTGGACCCCTGACCTCATGTAGTCTGATAGGGTTGGAATACCATAAAGACATCCAAAATATGAACCTACCAGGTTTAATTGATGATTATGAGGTGGTTAATTTGTAATATCTCTATTATAAATGAATAATGAAATTATTTAGTTCATATTGGTGTGATAAATTATAATTTTAAAGTACTATAAAGATAATATACCATATATAAATTCATTATGCAGAAAGAAGATAACATTTTCATTTTAGTTGCTTATTTTAAACATATGAATTAATAATAACTATTTGTAAATCATATTTGTTATATGTCTTCCAATTTTTCATATATACTAATTAATTACATAATAAAAATATTAATTATCCTATAATATGACCCTCATGACAATCTATGTGAGGTCATGATGAAAATAACAAATAAATATCTATCGTTCCACAGAGGCAGTAGTCCACATGTATAAATGATCGATGATTTTATTTTCCATAGAATCATTGGAAGTATTAATATAGTATATTATTTCATATTCAATAACATGAAATAAATATCATATTTATTTATTAAATTAACCTCTTAGATCTGATATTTAATATAGTGAACTTAAAAAACATGTTTTTGTGTGGATACGGTAGTCCACACACACACGAATTACAGTTTCCTTTTTCATAATAGAAATGTTAAATAGTTGTTAACTATTATTCCCAATGAATGATAACATTTCGTATATAAAAAAATAATATTTTAATTAAAATTTTATTTAAAAATAATAAATTTAATATAAAAATACAAAGGATTGAAGTTATGTAAAAATAATTACTATCGTTGAGCACTTCGAGATTTCCTTGGAAATAGATGTCATAGACTGCTCTTTTGTGACTAGAAGATCAAGATAGTGAAATATAATTATAGAGGAAATAATAATGTTACTATTTTAGGGGGAAATGTATTTTTATGAGGATTATAAATTTTAAATTTGAAGGGGGTGCTATTCTCTCAGGAGCGCCCTATGGTTTTAGGGACGATGGTTTCGGTGCAGTCTGCAGGAATGGTGAGGTCGGTGGGATTAAAGCATGGGTCATTAGGGAGAGTGATCTTGGTGGGAGTTTATTTGGGATGAGGCTTTATCGTTGTATGAGTGGCTTTATTAACTTTGTGGTGTCTTTTCAGCTTCAGATGAGGCCTATCGACATTTTGAAGCAAGTTATGAGGCTTCGTCAACGATGATGATGTGGTGGTTGCGGGGCTTCATCAGAATTGTATGTGGGTTCATCGACTTTATATGTGTCTTGTCGGTGATGCGGTGTGGCTTTGTCGCCTTCATCGGGGGATTGAACATATGTGATGTCTTAGGTTGCGGCATAGGTTGTGGCAGTGTGTGGCATTGTTGTTCGGTTCTGGTGGGCAGTGCTCAATTCCACCTTTGGCAACAATGTCAACATGGGTTTCCTAACCTTATTTTGTCACCGGTTCCTCCTCCCCTGATTTATCTAATTACCCTCCCGATTATCTTCGATGTTTTGATGCTTCTAGAGGATCTTCTTATGGTTGACCTATTGTTGTTTCCATTGTTTTGTGTTTTTGGTCACCTATCCCTACCCTGGCCTCTCGATTCTGCGGTGACTTTCCCAGTCAGATCTGCTGTTGTGGATTCATTGAGGTTTTGGGAGGTGTCGAAAAGTAGCAATTGGTGTCCCAGTGTGGTCTGAGTTAGACGTGCTCTAGATTGAATGTTTTCCTGGTTTGTTCTCTATTTCATCCTTAATTGTGGCTTTTGTCTGTGATGGGTTCAGTGTTTTGATGTTGGTTAAATGAGATGAGGCTGGTATTTTTTGTTTATGTGTTGTTCGTCTTTGATTTTGGTGGTGGTCGGTAGCATTGGGGGCCATAAAGTAGAGCTTCATCGAGGAAATTGGCCGCTCATTTCTCTGTTCTTGCTCAAGGAGTCCACCACTCTCTCTGAGGTGGATCCGAGTGTTGGTCTTCATGGTGCTTTCGGATGTGAGGGTGAGAGACCATAGGCTCCTTATGGTGGTTTCTCCTCTGTGGGATCCCAAAATATGATGATGTTACAGATGTTCAATGATGGTTTCGATGGATTATGATATATGAACGTGTTTCTCATGTCTTGGAAACTGCATGTTGGTTTGGTGTTTTTTGTTTTTGGAATGTGAAAACACCTAGATACTCTATAAGGAACATCTCCTAATGAGGATTCAGATCTGGAATTTTTCTACATAGCTTGGCCATATAGATTTGGATGATCTAGAGGTTATGACTTTTTCCATTGGTTCTAGTCCTGTGCAACCCTACACGATATAGCTAGACGAGTAGTATTGCGAAGGTGGTGATTTGACATAACTATGTAGCCACTTGGGAGGGGTAGTTCATGTATCTACCTAGGATGAATTTTTATTTAATGTTTTTTAATTGGTTGAAGTTGTTTTTGTTCCACACTTTCCCTTTAAAAGCATAACTTGAAAATTTAAAAAATGGATTTTGGTATTTTTATGTGTACATTTAAGGGGCATTGAGTGGTCCCTTTTACAAGTGGTTATAATAGAATATTTATAAATATTTCAAAATAATATCAAGGGAGAACATGTTAAAATTGTAATGCAATTCTAAAATTTAAAAATATTTTATTTTCGAAGATATTAATTCAATATAAACATAATCCACTCAATTATAGACATGTTTTTATCATTTTTCAGTCCCTTTACTCAGAGAATTATTACTTTAACCCTTTTAGATTTTACTGTGGAGAGTAGTTATTACCTAAGGTAACATAATATTTATAACTATAATGAAGTGGTACTTATTAGACAATTGGAACCCAATTATTAAAAATTTTAAATCCATTTATTTTTATATAATTTATAACAGTGAAAAAATAAAAAATAAAATAAAATAATACAATCTATAAAAAACAAATTTTGAGAAAACATTAATTAAGATCTAAAATAACAATTATGGATTTCTAAATTAAAAATAACAGTTCTTAATCTGAAGGTGCAAACATCTTTTGGGCCAACACATTGAGGTTTTTCACACATGGCGGGAGGGGAACAGGGTTGCGGATTTCATGGCATCTGTGGCTTCACCGGACCAATGTATGCCCTCTTTCACTACTCTAGGGTCTTTTCCAAGGGATGGGTTTCATCATGTTATTAATGATGCACTTGGCTTGCACTTTTTCAGACCTCCGTGATTGCTGTTTAGTGTGTTTTTTCTTACAAAATAAAAAAATGGTTATTTTCAGTCGACTTCACATAAAAATACATATATTATCTTATATAAAGGTTCCATGAATTTTAAATTCATAATTATATATTAATAATCCCATAAAGTAAATTTATTAGTAAAAACAATATTTTTCACCAATCACCTAAAAATAATTATTTAAGAAAACATTTCAATACATTTTCATAAGAATATATTTTTATAGTTAATCCCAAAAAGATGTTATTTTTTTATAATTAATTTTATGAAATATTTTAATTCAATATTTTAATAAAATCATACAATATGGTGGAAATTGTTCACATAGAAAAATAACATTTTAAATTCTTTACTAATCATTAATATTATTTCTTATCAACTACTGATTAATTTTTTATCAACATATTTTATATTATAAATATTTTTTATTTTTATTTAATCATAATGTATATAGTTTATCGTAAAAATAATAATAATTTTAGAAAATAATATTTTCTAAAATAAAATGATTTCCTTAGTTTTTTTAGATATACTAATTGATTCTCATTATTGATAAAAGTAGCAACTATTTTTTTTATATTGATATTTCAAAAAGTTGATACTCATACTCATTTATTCTAATAAAATAACTAGGTTTTAATTATCGTAAATAATTTTTTTACTTTTAACTGAATATTTCATAGTTTCTTTTTAGTTCATTATTTTGTGTGGAAAAATCTATCAGATACATCAGACTCATTTCAAGATAATCATAAGTTTGGGGTGTTACATCCCCCTATTAAATAAAATAAATCCTTTTAATTTTAATTATCACTCAATTAAGAAATATGGTGAGGGTACTCTTGATATATTCATCATCTTGGGTGTAACCTGTAATATTACATATACTATACTCTCATAGTGTATATCAATTGAAATATATTTCTTCAAAAAAACATTATCCAATCCAACAATGATATACCTAAGTATCTTTATACCCAAATTATATTTTATCCCTTGCATACCATTCCCAAAACCATTTGAATCTCCAAGACATTAAACCATAATGAGTTCTAATAATACATTATAATATTTCTTGTATCTTGAAAAAATAATTTATAAAGTCACTCCCTAATATATATATATATATATATATATCTCTCTCTCATAATACCAAAAATTTAATAAAATTCAAAAAAAATATTGATTATTTTCATTTAAATCAATGATGAATTTAAATATTATCTAACCCACTTATTGAAAAATAGATCAACCAATTATTACCACAATATAAAGTATATAGTAAACTAAACAATTACACATAAATCAAACATGTTCTCTCCATTTGATATCCCCAAAATACAACTTGGTTATGAAATCAAATTTTAAGGTTATTTATGACGTTTTATATATGTTTCCAGATATTAAAGAGGAACCCCTAAAGAACAATCATTAAATGTTTCTCATAATCCGTAATAAAATTTAGAATGTATAAAAATTTCATTGATAAACATCAATCAATAATTAGAATAGCTATGAGATTCCATATTTAATTTCTATTCAAATATGAACCTCATTACCAAAGAAAATACTAGGAAAATCAAAATTTTCATGACAATAGGCATATAGAATTTTTTAAAAACATTATGTATGTTAAATTATTTGGTTATAAGTCATTGTGTTCTCATAGCACATACCTTTCTCATCTTATTTTCCAAAAGATTTTAACTGAATACTAAAATCAATATGGGTATGATAAAATAAAAAATAGGAATATGAAAACATAAATATGAATATGTCTTCACTTATGAAACATTTTTTTTACATATGATACATTCTTTTTATCCTATGAATCTTCATATTAAATCCTTTGTTATCCATGGTCACTTTTCAATTCGGTTACATTACCGAATAAGATAGCATCATTATTAAATCCTTTAAATGGTTTTTCAAAGAGAATAAGAATACAAAAAACATATCCCCCATGAGTTTCTATGCATGTGTGAAATATTAGGCCCATTCATGGTGAATTTGAGTGATTCTTGACTCAATGATCAACCATACATTTTAAAATTTATTATACCTAGGTGAAATTATTACACAACCACATAAACATTCTAATATACAGGTAGAGATATATTTCAAGGAAAAACTGTATAATCTATATTGTATAAAAACATCCTAATGTTATCAAAAAACATATTCTTATTCTTAGCGTTTTTGAATAAATCATTATCATACTAATCCACAATTAAAATCAGTATTATTGACATAACATTAAAAAATATACTATTACAAATGGTTTTCTATACCATTAGAATTTTGATAAACCTTAACATTTTAATCTTTAAATTATCCTAAACATACATATTAAAGTTTAATGATATCTAAACCATTCTGTAGAAACCTACTTTGATGCCCTGGAACTGCACTCCTTGATCCAATTTAATAAACACATAGTTTTCATACATGATTTGATATGAACTATAAAATCTTGGATATAAAACATAAAAATTAAAAAATCAATAAAAATTATTTCACCTATGACATGTCAAGGACTATTTTTTATTTAGTTGTTTAGATAATTAGGACACATTGTAAACTAATATAGCTAATGTTCTTTGTATTAAGCATTAATTTTGTTTTGTTATATCAAAATGCTTTATCTATTATGAGACATCAATATTTTCTATATATTCTTCCACATTTATTATCCATCAAAATGTGTAACTTGTAATAAATGTATTCATAACCAATGTAAATTTAAATATAATAATGGGTGAGATCAAAAACATAGAAATTAAAGACATAAAATTGAACCAATAGGGTAATAACCATTAAATGAGTATTATGGAAGGAGTACATGAACTTCATGAATCCATAAAAAACATTATAATGGTAGAATTTTATATCAATGAAAACAAATCATAACATGGAAATCATTAATATTGATTTCATAATAATGGAATATATAATTCCAGATGTCAAAAAACTATTGTCAATGTCTCGTGTTGTAACACAATCTAGTTATGGGAAGAAGTATAAACTAAAACCCAACCTATTTTATCTCATGATATATCATGATGCACTGAGAGGCTATATTATTATGCACCCCACACACCACTAAATTAATTCTAATTCATTAACCATAAGATTAAATAATATTTTGCATACAATTCCCTAAGTCACCACTTACTAAATAAAGACATAGTTATTTTTATAATGAATGAAATGACATGTAGATAAATAATAAACCATTTTTAGTAGTGAATAAGAAAAAATAATTTAAATACTTTTCCACGTGTTGATAAATGGGATAACATGATCATAAAAAATCTAGTGAAAGATGGTTTGTGGTCAAATATTACATAATAAAATTTTCAATAATCATTTGTGTTAGAATAAAATTATTCATATTTCCAATACCTTTCCCCATGTCAATAATAGGAAACATTGAGAATATCCTAGCTAGAGTAATAAGGCGGAAGGTAAAACAATAAAAAACTTCACTTCTCTAAGTAATAAATAAACATTAATATCAGAATAAATAATATAAGAATTCTCAATTGTTCATTAATCAATAATTGGAACAATTTTATATATAAAAATCCTTCAAGATATAACCATATTGTGTAGTGGTATTCGATTAATTAAATAAAGGAATAACATGATCATAATCAATCTATAGAATAAATGTGGATGGTTTCAATATTACATTACCATAGAGAATAAATGAAACAAATAAGGGTGTTTAAATAAATGAAAAACACCCTCCCAAAAATATTTCCTCAAGTATTATCACAAAAAAGGGATCAAGTATCGACTTTTTGTATGCCATTAGTTCAATTACAAAAACGATAACTTATATATAATAGATTTTTAATCAAAAAAATATAAAACCCATTAGGTAAACTCCATTCAAAAATTAAACAGCAAGTTGAAATGAAAACATAAATTAGCTTTTAGAAAACATTTTTCACATCGATGAAAAATAAAAATTTACATATCCCTTTTAAAGGTATCTTTTGAAAAGGTGATATAAAATATTTTGAAAAACCATTACATATAAAAATTATATCCAATAATGGATCCTTCAATATATTTAATGTTTATCTTTTATAAATGGGGATAAGAATACAAAACATGTGAAGGTAAAAGGAAAAACAATTTTTATTATTTTTTGAAATACCTTTGTTTACAACTCATATAGTATGAAGAGTAAGAAAAACTTTATTTCTATTAAAAATTTATTCCTAAGTAGGACTATAAAATAATATAGAATAAAAATTTATGGTAAAAAAACCCTGCAAGTAGGGAATAAGTTCACAATGAATTAATATAACTCATAGAATGAAGACTTGATTTATAAATATCACTAATGAGAAATGTACTCTATAAAAATTGAATAATTTGTATAGGGGTAAATGTGGTGGAAATTTAAAAAATGGTAAAATTACACATAATACAATTAAAGGTCATAATATACACAACAGTATGAAATATATTCTAGTGGAATTAAATTTCTCATGAAATAAAAATTGAGTTACCAAAAACTCTTACAAATGTGGTAACACTTGAGTCAACAGAAATTTGAATAATAGAACATGATTTGGATCAATTAATAAAATTAATTAAAAGGAAATAATGTATAGAACATTCATTATATTAAAACTTAATAGTACCATATTTGTAGGAAACAAGGTGAAAAATGTGTAACATGTCTTAAAGAATCAAAATTGAGATAAAGAAAACCCTTGCATATTTTGTAAAACAATAATACAAACCCTTCGAAATAAAGGGAATTTAATTGAGCTAAAAATAAAATTATTAAAATAAAATTAAATATATGATATATTAAATAAGTAGTATAAACACAACATAAATTTAATTAGGAGAATAATACAAAATATTTCTAAAAGAGATGAAATTGATATGTAAAACTTGTCCTCATTTTGATTAATTATGCACATGAACTTAATTTCATGAATAATTAAATTAATATCATTACATAGATATTAAAGATCCATATTTTTAATGATAGCCATTTATGCTCCTTATTTATAATTATTCTACGAATATATATGTCGGCTAGTTTTTTCTTATTTTCAACATCGGTTGTATGTAATCATTATTGAATTAAACTAGTTTCAAACTTATAGTAAGGGTATTTTTTTTCTAAGGTATATCATTACTAAAAAATATAATGCACTAAATTAGATGTTCCTTGATAGTTATAAAGGAATAATTTCATTCCAAAGTAGTTTTATTCCCAAACTATGCAGATGAAATCAGCGATGATCATCTTTTGGTGATTATTAACGTATTGATGGTGTTTCCATAAGTGATGAGTTAAATGATGATTTAACCTTACCAAAAAAACAAAATAATTATTTAAAAATTTATTTCATACCATAATAGCTAATAAGTTCTCATAGTCATTCATGATAAAAATTCATACTATTGTTCATGTATGTGGTTAAACTAATCAAAACATGAATATTTATTATTAATTGATGATTATGAGGGGTTTTAGTTGCAATATAATTTTACCATAAGATTAAATATCGCGTTTAGTGCTTATTGGCATGATATACAATAATTTTAAAGGATTATAAAGATAATACATTTTATATATAGTTATGAAATAATAATAAGTTATTGTTTTCCTCTTAGTTCACTAGTTTTGAATGATTGAATTAATTATTATTTTTTGTTGATCATATCATTAATATGTTCTCCAATTTGTAAGAAAAATTAAAGAAATCATTAATATCATATTTTTCCATTAATTCCATCCCCAGTACCATCCATACATATAGGTGATGAACAAAAATGAAAATCAATTGTTCCATAGAGATAGTAGTGTAGACAATTAAATGGTTGATGATTTAATTTTCCATAGAAATAGTGGAAGGATTAATAAGGTTTATTGATTCTGAAACATAAAATGTAGGTAAACATCTTAATTATATTCTATATTCAACTTTTATACCATCTTGGTATGGTTGTGATGGAAAAAAGAACATTACATTGTAGATGCGGTAGTTCGCACAAACACAAATTAAGGATTATATTTTACTAATAAAAAAATTGAAAAGGAAATTAATGATTATTAATATAGCATAATAACATTAATTATATAACAAATATCGATTTCACTACTAGTGTATTTCAACATTATAATAGGAAAAATAATATATAGGATAGAATTTAATAATAATTAATTACTAACTTTGAGAACATTAATATTTCCTTAGAATACCCCTTCCAAATGGATGGAATATGCTACTCACCTGTGAAAAAAATATCAAGATAGTGAAAGTGTATTTTATGGGAAGGTAATTGAATATATTTTTAGTTGGAAACAAAAATTTTAGAATTTCCTTGATTGGGTGGTGAGTGGACGCTTTTATAAGTGGTAAGAATGGAATTATTTTATATAATCCAACATAATATAAAGAGATAACTTGTTAAACATGTAAAGTGAATGAAAAATTAATAAATAATTGAGTATTGAAGAGATAAGGTTGATTCAAACCTTATTCAATCAATTATTGACATTTCTGAGTTATGTTTCAATCCTATTACCCCTTTAATTATTACTTTTAGCAATTTATATTATACTATGGTGACTAGTTTTTACCTAAGGTAACATAATTTTTATGGATAAATATAAATTGGTCCTTTTTAGATAACATAGATCCACTGATTCTAAATTTAAAATCTATTTAATTTAATTCAGATTATAAAATTGATAAAAAATAATTTTAAAATAAAAAATATATAATGTATTAAAAACATTTTTTGAGATAATATTATTTATGTTCTAAAATATCATATTTTGATTTGTAAATTTATATTTTTTAAAAAATTTTGAAGTAACATAAAAAAAATTCATATTATAAAATGATTTCATGAATTCCCTCTTCATACTAATATAAAAATAAAATTTTCATAATGTCATGTTATTTGTAAAAATGTTATTTTGAACAGTTCTCCTAAAAAAATTAGAAAAATATCTAAATTTCATATTCATCTAAAATTATTTTTTTAATAAAAAATACTATTATTTTCTAAAATTATATTTATAGAATTTGATAACTAAATATTTAAATAAAATCCTCAATTATAGTGTAAAACTGATCATATCTTAAACTATCTTTTTAAAATGTTAAAAATTATTTATTCTTATTACCTTTCAATTACTAACTAATTTATTTGTAATATATTACTTACGTTATCAAATATTTTATTTTTTTTATAATCTTAATTTACATAGTTTATTAAAATAAAACACCAATTTTATATTTTTATATTTTTATTCATAAAATGATTGTTTTAGTTTTTTATCTATAATAACTAATCTTAATTCATATTAAATTTATCCATTAATATCATTTTATAAGTTTTTCATAAAGTGGTTACTCATATGCATTACCAGTAATTATATATATATATATATATATATATTTAATGGTCATAGTTAATATTTATATTTTTAACTAAATATATTAAGGTTTCATTTCTATTTTGTGTTTTATGTGGTGGAAGCTATCGAACAGATTCATCTCATTTATATGTAAATTTGTGTTAAATTAATGGGATTTTACATTTTTGGGAATAATTTTATAACCAATTATGTATTTAGTAAGTCAAATTATATATTTTGAACTACAATTTTTCTTCTAAAAAACATATTGTTTATCAGTTTGGAATATATGTAATATTTTAATCTGAATAAAAATATTTTTTGGTATTTTTATATTAATAATGTATTAAAAATGTTGAATTATAGTTTTTAAAGTTTTTAATTACAAAAAAAATATTATTATTATCTTATTATGCCTATTAATAAAATAAAAAGAAATAGAATGGATAATTGTTTCCAATACATACATTTTATGGTTAAAAATACAGTTTTTCTAAAAGTGGATTTTACTTATCAAGTTTTCCAATAAAAAAAATATTTTTTATCACTAATAAAATATTTATTTCATAAAATGGTGTTAATATTTGGAATCATATGTTCCAAATTATGTAATAATTTCTATTTTATGTTTAATCAAAAAAAAATTACTTATGGTAATAGCTAGTTACAACTATAGAAACTAAAAATGGTATAAGGTAGAACCAATAGGTAAAAGAGGGAAAAAATATTTCCCAAATTTATTAAAAATATAGATTATAGGATTTTTTCAATCAATACATATAACATATCCATTATTTAAAATATTTAGAGCCATTTTTTTAATGTGGATTTCCTTTATTATAACGTAACCGATATTTACAAAAGTGCCACCTATTTAACTTATAAAAGGTGCCTTTCTCTCAACATTTATCCTCACACCTCATGACGTATTTATTCAACCAAAATATTCCAAAATACATCCCAAAAACTCAAATATATCTGTTATATGTTATTATCTTCAAAACCTATAACTTCTTAAATGTTTAATACAATTTAAAATTAATTTATTCTAAGAAGTAGTATATAAATTCCAAATAACTATTTTTTATTTTTTATTCCTCTATATCTTCTTCATACTCTTGAAATATATTATAACCATCATAAAATAATTAAATAAATATTATAATTACACTTAAAATTTATTATTTTAATGGATAAATCATTTTCAACCTTGCTCCCAACAAGTTAAAAAATTAATAAATTACTTGTGTGTATGTGTGGAGCACCACCTCCAAGAATTGACATGTTTCATTTTCATCACAACCACACATAGATGCTTCAAAAGGGGTATTTATTGAATAAATATTATATATTCTTAAATATTAAAATTCAAAAATTTTAAATCAATTTTTATCATCTTTATATTCTATAAAAAATGTAAATGTCATATCTGTGTACGTACAGATTACCACCCCCATAGAACGTTTTATTTTATTCCATCAGTACAAAACATAAATTATTATAATATTTTATTGAAAAATAATATTTTTATAAAAATACAAACATGATAGGAATATATACTTTTCATCATACTAACAATGATAATTATAAATTAAAATTTTATATTTAAGTGCCTAAAATGAGCATACCAAGAGGGAAAAATGATTTCTTCATTCTATGTAATAGAATTTTACCAAGTACCTTATCTTTATAAATCATACCAAATCAGATATATCACAATAATAAATCCGATATAATATCATGATACCTCTTAAATAATGATCCTTTAAATATATCCCTCTATAATCATACATAACCATTAATTATAACATTTTATAATGTTTCTCGGTTTAACAACCAACAAGAATGATTCTAAAAAATTATATCATGGTATTATATGGGAATTTATTTACTTTTTATATACTATATGAGTAAGTAAATAAGTATTTTTTTTATAAATGGTAACATAAATATTTATCCACTTAATTATTATTTCATCTATTAGTCATTGAAAATATCTGAATCATGCTTGTTACTGATTTCATATTCCAAAATCATAAATAAAATCTAATGTAATAAAATTACATATTGATTAACTATTCTAATAAAATAGATAATATTTTAACAATGAACATTATATCAATGAACATATCTTGATATTGACATATTAATATATGTGTGAAACATACAAAATATCTAACATCAAACGATGAAAAATAACTATAAAAAACTAAAAAATCTATAATAGATTATTATAATTTAATATAATATAGTGAAATAGGTATTAATATGGGTCATAAATAATCTGTTAAGATGGTTATGTTTATGATGCTTAAGGTTAATATATTTTTAATTATATTAGAGTAAATTTAAGGGTTTCCATTATCCGCTTTATTTCATAGGTACATATGTCAAAATCACAACATTTTTATGTATATATACTACCATATGGATGGATATTATCATAATTTTCATGAAACTAAAGGGAATTAAAAATATATCTCATGTTCTATCAAGACCTATTACTAATCTTTAGGTAAATTCCTATTCATATTTCTACTAAACCTCATGTACTATGTTTATTTAATTGTGTTTTAGTAGTGGGAGGGTGTTGGGAGAGTACACGGGGCTCAAAAGTAGGATCTAGAACTGTAACCTGCTAGTATAGTCCCTCCGGCATGCTAATTTAGGTTAACAGAGTAGTCAGTGGTCTTTATAATAAACTTGTAGGGATTATTCTCTCACCTCTTAGTTAGTCATCCCACACCAGCTAGCCACTGAACCATTGACCTATTAGTGGAGGCCAGCTGCTCACTAGTGGCCTCCAATGTTATTTTCATCAATAAAGGGAAAATTGGCCCCTCTCTGTCTTTTATATTTATTAATGCTTATCCAAATTTCAAAACTTCCATACACCATACTAGATCTCCCATAAAGTTCATATTCTTACCCCATGTTTTATTCATTTTATCTTTTCCCAATTCAAGTGTCATTTAGTGAGATAAAGTATTTATAGTAAGTCTAGGACTCTTTTCTCCTACATTATAATTTTCTCTCACTCTCAAGTGGTGTTCCTCCATGGTTATCTATTATGACATATTTCAAGGATTATATTTAATTTTTTGATTTTAGTAATTTTATCTCAAATTAGATGATGTTGTATTTTCAATGGACTCCCCTAGACCTAAGGTATGTTTTCCTTTTTTATTTCCCATAATCTATCTATTTTCTTTATGATTCATCGTTTGGTTACAAATCTATGTCATGTGTTTCCTTCAAAAATTAGAATCGATTTCTTTTATATTAATATCATGCTGATATTCCCTAGATTAAGTGTAAAAGACAACATGAAAATTGATACCAATGGTATTCTATGATACTATAAATTCACCCACACCTTGAAGAATGAAAACCTGACTTAGTTCTCCATATAATGAAATAAAATGGAACTGATCAATGATTTAATAGGGTTAATTTTAACAAAAAATTAATAGTTGTATGGTATAGCCTAGTTTATTATATGTTCTTGTATGAAATGATTTATAAATGATTGTGTGGTCTAGTTTTGACCTGTTATTATAATGGTGAATTGTGAATTTATATTTCCACCATGATTATAAAAATTGTTCAGGAATTACCCAATGAAATGTAAATAGTAAGGTATCATGGTTTGATGTAACTGGAAGATCACCATGAGGAGGTATGAACATACCTTCAGTGTTTTTTTCGAAATAATGGAATTGGAATACACTGATGAGGATATTTTCACCTTCCATCAGTGATGGTTTATCATATAAATATTAGGAAACTCTCATGAGGCAGTTTTCTCACCATATGATTTTCTATTTTCACATGCCTTTAGTGGTAGTACTGATATGAGGATATGGGTTCATTGGGTTTGAGACATCCAAAAATAGATAAAAATGTTTGGTATTGGATTTTACTTCCAAGTAGGTATAGGTTTCCCAATGGTCACTTAATATATAATGATACTATGATATGATATGATAAATTAGTGAGGTTTTATGTACATTATTATTAATCCATAAATTAAATTCCATAATTATACCACCATTAAATAATATACATCACATACTAGTTTTACTTAGGTACATCATTGGTGGTGGCCTACTGAGTTGTACTCACACCTTTCATAGATCTCAAGTTGGTATGTGAGTATTCATCGTTACTGCATGTTCATACATATGCACATGGATGATTCTTAATGGTTGATTTTGACCAGCTAGGATGGTGTCTGGTTAATGGGACTGGGTATGAATTGAGTCAATATTGGAGAGTTTTTGTTTTTCACTTGGATACTTTGGTTGTTTTGTGCCATATATATATATGATCCTCCCATGAGGTATATCGTCTACAACATGAAACCCTACTTTAGTTATAATAATTTTATTGTAGTTATTTTTCAACACTTTCCATGTCCTGATTATGATTTTATTGGGATTATGTGTTGTGAAAGATATTATTCTCCTATTATAGCCACTCTGATGAGAGGGTATAGTTTGCCCGTGGTATCCTTATAAACCATCACTAGTATTCATAAACATATGGTATATAGGTATGCATGATTGAAGATATGTATAATTGATAATATGATGTGTGGGGTGCTTTGTAATAAGCTCACACCTAGGGGTGGAAAATCCATGTATGGGGGAAAATCCATGTTACTTAGGATGAGATCAATTTCCATGGTTTGAAATTTTCTAGTTGATTAATTTCTCTTGTTTAATTCACATGAGTTATGGGATTCTTGCTTTATCCAATTTTGTACCTTGGGCTAATATAACAAGAGAGTGTGTGTGAATTCATGCATCATTCTAGGAACATAGGCAATACCTATAATTCGATCATTATCTATGATTGATCAGTATATATATATATATCATTCTATGGAAAAAAATTGATTGATCAATTAAAGTTTCAATTACTTTTTAAATGGTGTTTCCCATATAATCCTATCATTGAAGCATACTATGAAAACTCTTTGGATGATACCTTGATATAATAGTAGATACTAATGAATTATTAAATGGTGTTTTTGACCTAATAATGTGTTAGTAAGAAAGCTAAAATTTATTTTCCCCTCAGAGCTTGTAAATTGATCCAAATTTCATAAATCCTTAAGAATCTAAAACCATGAATAAAAATTTGAAACAAATCATGATATAAATGTATTATTAAAAGGGACCGTGATGAGTTTTAGGATATTATGGAAACCATATTTTTCATGATCTTTGATAGTATCCATATTATCATGTTATATGATGTCTATGTTGGAATTATATATATATTCCCTCTCCAAGATACAAAGTGTTTCAGTAGTTGGGAGACGATAAGAATATCCAACTGGCGAGTGGGATAGATCCTTTGTTTATTTCATGTCCATACCTGGATGACCATCTTTGTGAGATATTTTTTTGGGAAGTATAATCGACAGAGATAGAGGCCCATCGATTATGCCATCTATGTCTTATTAGACCAATGATCTCCTATTATAGAACCCTCTATAGTTCACGAGAGATGGTGTTCCACTTGCAGTGGAGATGTGGATAGATTTGATTCAAAAACACATTATCATCTATAAAATCTTACAGAAGAAGAGTATATCTAACAGTTTATTCATTACAAGGTTCATTGTGGAACTTGTATGATATTTGTTTATAGACTAATTGTATATTGGGAAGACCTTGAGGAAATTTCAAACATGAATCTTTTTGAACTTATTCTCAGATACCTTGTATTCGAATATAGACAGAGAATCTGGGAATTTAACCTAAAAATACATGCCCATTATTGAGTATTCTTCCCACTTCAATGAGCTACAAAACATTCCCCTGACCATATACGGTGATGAGTTAGCTAGGGATAAACTTTCTGAGGAAAATCTACCATAAAAAAATCATGGTTCAAGTGAATTTTCCCAACTCACTTATTTTTAGAGGATAGTTAACCAATATCTCATTAGTAATAGAAAAATTAGTGTGGGCTATGTTATTTGGAAGTATTCATCCATTGAGGAAAATAGTGATGATTTTTTGAGTTTTTTGAAGCATCGATAAGTTAATATCCATCAGGGATATAGTGGTTGGTCAAGACCAAGTAGTTATTCTTCTCTTCCTCCATGAGGGGAACACACGGTCCAGTAATAATAGTATGATTATTAAGTCAATTATTTTTCTTAGTATACCCTAACATCCATGAACCTCCACAACTATGGGATGTTGGGGAATATAAATCACTTTTAAAAGATTTATCTATGGGATACTAATATTAGGGGATCTATATTAATACATTGTACTGGGTCTTGATTGGTAATTCCCCAGTAAACTGGAAGCTAGAGTTCCACCGGTCATTTCGACCGAGGTGGAGGATGCAAGGGCTAGGGATAAGGATAACGTAGGAAAACGGGGAATATGACATAGGGGATTCATGCTAGAGTATAGGTTTAGGGATAGTTTATTAATATTCAATTAATCATACTCTAATAGACCATTACTTTGCTCCATCCATGGTTTGAGGTATTATACTTGTAGAATATAGTCATGAATCTGCCTCATTTTATATGTGGGCCTTACATTCCGTTATCTTTGCTTAGTTCATGTGTATTCAATACCTTTTTAAAGTATTGTTAATCAATTCCCTCTTAGATATGTGTTCAAATAGAATCCATAGGTGTTCATATTTTTCTCTTATGTTAGGTGATTTTAAATTCCTCAAGGAATTATTTATTTTAGATATGGACAGTCTTGATACGATCCTCAAAATAGATTGGCTGATATCATATCATAATTTAATGGATTGTTATCACTGATGGGTATTGTTTACATACCCTTCATGTAAGAACATTACGTATATAAGTACATGGGATACTCAAGTAGTTCAATAAGGAACTTATCATTAGGTTTTGGGAGTGCTCACAAACCTTGTTTCAAGACTCATTTTCGATGAGGGAGAGACATGCCTTCTAGTATTTCTAGAATTTTCCATTTATAATAACATGCATTCACTAAGTAATTTTTAGGTTTTCCACCCTACCATGGGATTTATTTCACAATTGATATAATTCTATGTATGAAACCATTTTTTTAATCACCCATATAGGATAACAATTACAGATCTTTATGAATTGAAATATCTATTAGAGGTGGGTTCATTCATTTGAGTATTCCCACATGGGGTACTTTGATCATGGTCACCAAGAATGTAGATGGATCCTTGAAATTTTGAAGTGATTAATGGAAGTTTAAAACGTTAATGGTTAAAAAGAGGCACCCAATCTTCTGAATCAATGATTGTCACAAACCAACACGGGTCGACCCTGAACCGGTCACCCGAGCTAGTCTGCGACCTGGCCCGAGGGGCGTTCCCGATCCTCCCAACCTGGCGACAAGCACCAGGGCATCAAAAGAGAGAATGAGGGAACGATTTTTCCCGTTAAAATAAATAAAGGAGATGAAGGAAAATAGAACACAAAATGAATAAACAAAATGAAAAGAAAGAACGACCAACAAAAACAAACTAACCTGACCACATCTAAAACCCCTCGCGATCTCGAGAGTTTCCCAGCAAACCACATCCAAATCTCACCCATGACGAGAAAGCTCGAGTCAAACCTACAATAGAAACTAAAAATAGGAAAACACTATAGGCATGAGTATTAAAACTCAGTAGGTAGGCCCGAATAATTCTATTCCCAATGCACATACCATTGAATAAAGAATTTATCAATTCCAGGTTTGAACTAATTTGTATAAACTATTGGTTTCCACACACACATTTATTTCTAAAACAAGTTACAGTACATTTCTATTTTTAATGTAAAACAAGTTTAGTTTTTGAAAGAAACAAATGCATTTCATTTTAAAACACTTTTGCGAACAATTTCGAAATCCAAATCTTAGTTGTTGGTCAAATGGAAAACCACACACAACACACAACACACACTATGGAGAATGGATAAAGTGGCACACAGGGCCAACAACTGAACTAGACCTCTCAATTGTAACACCCCGAGATTTTATGAAAAATATTCTTTTTAATTTCATTAATGTCTTGTGTTGTACGCTACACCAAAAGGAGCTTTCTCAACATGCATCCTTGACTTGCCTTTCATTACATGCAATCACGACCTTCCTCGATAGCGTGTGTAGTACGCAATACCGAGTTTCACTAAACAATGATATGCTATTAAAATAATATTAAAACTAGCCGTTATGAATAGTAATAACCACCTTTTAAAATTTTAGAAATTTTAGCTCTCAAAATGGACTTCATTTTTGGATTTGGAGTATCGAATTTAGCCTAAGGTGAAATTTTGGTACTTTTCGGATAACTTTCATATTCTGATGAATAGTGAAAATTACTAAATTATAATTAAAAACAACTTTTTTAATCGAAATAATTAATAGTGATAAATTATTAATTTGAGTGGTTTTAAAGTATATTTAGAATATATTTTTACAATTTAATACAATTTTGGTCATTGGATGTAATTTCACATTTAAACCAGTCATAAACAAGTGTCAATCTTTTGATAGTTATTATATCTTAAGAACACGCTATTTGTTTTGACGACGGGAATTAATTTTTTAATTAATTAATGCAACTGATATGTTTTGAATTTGATAAAATAGACATCATTTTTGAATTCATAATATCAAATACAGCTTAGATCTAATTTTTGGTATTTTTCTGGAAACTTTCATTTTTTGATGAATAGTGAAACCACTATGTGGTAGTTAAAAAACTGAATTTTTCATAAAACAAAATTTTACCGCTTCTGTGAGTGGAATTTCGAAAATCCGAGAGACACTGTTGATGTCAGTAAGTAAAATGTGGTTCAATGAGATGAAAACAATTTTTTGGTGAATAATAACTTTTTACTTTTTTTTACCACGGTTAAAAGTAAATAGGTTAATTAAGGGAAAAAATGATATTATTATTACCCTAACACATGTCCTAATTCTATTGGATAAGTGTAATTCGACCAAAAAAAACATAGAAATAAAATATGACCATTTAGGCCCACTTGGATTAGATTAGGATATTTATTATTAATTTATTTAAAGAAGGGTTAAAAGAGTTAAAATCAAAGTTTATTTACTAAAACATTTTTAATATGGGGTTTTACATAAGAGAAATTCGACTATAAATATTCATTAGAAAGATAAAACGATATCATACATAATGGTATTTTATTTGTAATTTTTAGACATTAAATAATTTAATTTATTTATGACACAACGATGATGTAGTAATTATCTTATTAATGAAACATTGACATAATTGATGTTATAAATACCCAAATAAATATAAGATGATACTTTTTATGAATTAAAATCATTTTCTTGGTTAATATGACATTTTAGTATGGATTTAATTAACTTTTTTTGAACTTATAATTCTTCTAGGATTTTCCCAAAAATCAATTACTAAATACTGTCAAAATTGACATAAAATATTTTTTTAAAAAATATTATATTATTAATTGTTATTTTATTCCTAAAAATCTAAGGTTCAGCCAAATGACTTAGATAGGGTTATATATATATTAATAATAAACAATTTTGGGTTCGTTTGGCTTCTTATAGTATGTTTATTAACCTTATAGTGTAAGAACACAAGAAGACACGGTAAAAGTAAAATTATTTAACTTAATGTTAAATCTAAATGATAAGGTTAAAATAGGAACCTAAACTTGTCTAAATTATATGGGATGAGAGGATTTAGACCCATCCCCACCTTAGCTTTTAAATATATCAATTTGGAGCTATTTAAAACCGAACATGACTTTATAATAAAATAATAGTTTTAGTTATTCCAAAGGTTCCCCTCTCCTCCCTTATAAAAGGACACCTCCTCCCCCTCTTCCTCACACCACTTGGAGCCTTCAAGCTCGGCCAAACCCTTCCCCTTTCTCCTCTCCACTTCCCTAGAGACATCCTAGAGGTTCTGGTCTTCTTCAAAGACCAATTTTAGTGCCCTAAAAGAAGGTCTCAAAGAAGCACTTCAAAGAAGAGGTAATGTCCGTTACCAATTCTTTCATCTTTATTTCTTCTTCCACTTATTCTTCTTTAGTTTTTTCATTATGAAGTAATAACATCAGTATCACTCATATACTGATATGTTATTATAGGTATTAAACAACCCTATTTCACCATCTATCCATCCTATGGAAAAAGAAATCACCGCGCGTGCGTACGTACGGAATACCGTCTCCACGCCGTGGTGTAATCTATTTTCCACCACCACCTTACTTGGATGGGTATAATGGTGTAAATAATGACCATATATGACTATTATAAAGTGATATTGATTCTGAAATAGTATACATATACTCCAATACAATTCCACGATCATAGGAATGATATCATCACTCGTGCGTACGTACGGAATACCGTCTCCATGACGTGATGTGACTCGTTCTACATGATCTTCATTTCATAATGATTATATACATGAATTGAATGAATGAATATGATATATATTACACTAATACCATTCTGGAAATGAGGTATCTATAACCTAAAGAAAAGAATAAGAATTTATTCGACAAAACACGCATAAGAACAAAAAGTTATAAACACTCGAATAACAAGTAGCAATGAAATATTACTACTAAGAAGCTATGAATATGACCATATATGATATCATAAAAATAAGTATGATTCTGTATTAAGTCAATAACATTATTTAAATCATTATACAGGAGGTTCGAACACTTATAAAGCAAGTCGGACCTAAGGTAAGGGATAATTTTGCAATTCTCATTTTTATCCGAGATTTGCATATTCGTAAGTATTTACTGGGGTGTATTTTATCATCCACATCCATGTTCCCCCAATATGTAATATTATTTACATCCACCTACAATTGTTTAAAATCTATTTTACCTTTTTTTGAGTTTTTAGTAAAAGATATGAAAGAAATATTTTGTCGTTTTTCGCACGAGGTACTTTTTGACTTTTCCGACAAAAGTACGAGAAGAATGTTTTTTTAAATTATACGGAATGAATGGATTTTTAAAAAATTATTTCCAAAAAGATTCCTTTACAAGTTTTCAGGTTTATTTGTAATCAAATTCTTTTAGTTTAAAATTGTATGACATGTTAAGAAAGGAAAAGTGTTTTTGAAGTAGAAAGGATATTTTCCTCAAGAATGAAGTTCAAGTGTTTTTATCAAAATTATTTTCCATCTAAGATACTAAATGGTTATGTCTTTATCCCTATTATTAGATTGATTTGATTATGTTGTGATGGAATTATTTTTATGAATTCCTTTATTGTATATGAATTGTTTTATGATGTCATGATGTTTAAGATTCCCATTTTTATTACATGGGTTATGCAATGATGTATGGTTTATGATTTTGTGGCACACATAAGAATGGTATAATTATGAGATGGGTGGGACCTATATATCCCTCCAATGCATTGGGTAATGATTTTATATCTCATGAGATAGACATGGCTGGAATGGTAGGATATACCGGTTCAGTGAAACAGGACTGAAACGAGGGTGACTCGGTTCAGAAAGGGACTTTGTCCACTAAGATAGTCTTGGAAATGAGTCTTGACTAATAAGATATGATTCTCTATGATTATGTGTGTATGCCACAAAGTTTAATGTTTTAAGTTATGATTATTGGGATTTCATTTCACTACTATGATTTATCCCATGTTATGAAATTATGCTCTCTTTTTCAGGTTAAGATTTCCATAATTTTATGTTCTTATGAATATGATGTGATTGATATTTCTTTTGTTTACCCTTAATTAGCATTTGAGCTCACCCTTTTATGTTTTCATTTCCTCAGGATATAAAGAAAGTTTTTAGGTATAAAAAAAGGAAGATCTTTATGGGAGATGTTGAAGATCTTTCACCACGATTAGAAGATTATATTCCGAGTTTCCAAAGACACTAAACTATTACGATCCTTGTGTGTGTGTTTTTTTATGTACTAAGTATTCCGAAAAAGTAATGTAATTTCCATGTGTGTCAGGCTTCAGGTCTCTACAGTTGGTATCAGAGGAAAGGTTTATTCAACCTTTGGAAACTAGGATGCGAAAACGTTAGTGATATCCCTAGAGATATTTCTAAGTCATGTCTAGGGATGTCCCTAAGGTTAAGTATACATATAGTTTATAGTACTAGAATTACGCTAACGATCATAGAATTAAACCTAAGATGTTAGATATTGAAGGTACTCCCCCTTTATTATGATGTTTTCCCTAGCATGTTTTTTGCCTTTCACACTATTCTTTTTGGGTTTTAGAAAATGTCTGGAAATAAGATGATTCACGATAATGGAGGATATGATGGACAATGGAATGATATTATTCATGAGCAACCAAATGAAATAGGATTTGGAAGTCCAAACATCATTATTATGCCGAATCAGCAATCTCATAATATGATCAATAAAGTAAAATTTGGTAAGTTTCCTGACTCGGCTAATAAGATAAAGATAGAGTTTCATGATGATCATAGAGGAAAGAAAGTTAAATTTCACCTATGTAAATCATGTGGGAAAGGGCATCAAGGAGAATGTTTCAAAGGAACTGGAAGATGCTTTGGGTATGGAAAAGAAGGACACAAAGCCTGTAAGTGCAAAGGAATAGGTTCAGTTAACACCAGGGATGAGGATAATGGTATTGCTACGACATCAATAATGGTTAAATGTTTTAAATGTGGAATGTATGGTCATTATGCAAACCAATTCCCTAAGGGATAGTCTCATGAAGAGAATCAGTATTGTCGTATGGGTAGTATTTATGTGGATGATGATGAAGAGACTACAAATGATATGTGAGATGAAAGAATTTTTGAAGCTCGGTCAATGGTTTAAGAATGTAGTGGAATGATTACATGTTTATCATGTGTAATGTTGTATAAGTAATCTCATGGTACTATAGAATAAAGAGACATCTAAGGATTGTTACACGGTTGCCTTTCCTTGAGTTTTGAAAGTGTATGATTAATGTTACCAGTATCCATGAAAGGTTATTCAGATATTTCTGGAATGTAGATGATATGCCCATAATGAAGGGATAAGGAGAAAATTAAATGTTTGATAGTATTCATGAGCTCATGACTGATATAAGGATAAGGTTATATCATGGTTTGAGTATATAGAATTTTTGGATTTTGGTATGTGGAAAGAGTTAACTTTTGACAGCATTCATGTTTTCACTAAGGTTTAATGGGTATTCATTTTTCAAGAGAATACATCATTAAGGTATTCACATGATTGGAATGTGACCAACAAGATATATGGGGGATAAATGATGGTATTCACATGCTTGGTTGATGACATTTCATGTTATCGTTTTCTTTATACTATGAGCTTGGACTGAAGTATTTTAGATAAGCCTAAAGATTGGAATGGATTATGTTAACCATAAGTTAGTATTGTTTAAGGATAGAATCTTTTTTTGATATTATTTATGTGATTTTATAGTAATGTAGTTTTAGAAAAAGGACAACCTACAGGACGGGAGACATCCCATCACGTTGGACAAGGCTGTGGGAATCGAACCCACAACTGAAGTGCGACTGGCCTTTATCGCCTACCACTGGCCTACAGGAAGTCCCTGTTTAGTATAAACTAGTTTTATTATATTAAGCAGTATGATATATGAAGTATAAGTCCATTTTAGGAACTATATATGATTAATCTCACTATAGATGGACTTATGTATTTTTTGATAACTTTTCTAACCATTTGTTTGAGACAGATGGAATGAACCATCATTCTATCACATGATCTGCTAACACATCATGAATGACAAATTCAACTTCATTTCTTTAAGAGATGAAGTGTAAATTGTCCAAAGAATGACAAACGGTGAGACTATACCAAAATCACGAAAGTGTTTCTTCTAATTTCATCAACTTTAGGGAAATGATCTTAAAAACAAAAAATGTTGTCCTAGTGCTCTTATATCTGATTAATCAGATGGTACCTTAGATCATAAAAAATTTATGGATTTGTGATTGTTGGATTTTCCATAGCCATGTTCTCTACCACTCTCCATCAGAACATGATGGCTATATTTCTCTTCCATATCCATATTTTCACCTATGTGGAAACCCAGTGATTAGTTTATTTGGGTAACCGTTATGTTTCATACTTTTGTTTTTAAAGATTGGTTTTGGAATTCCTTTTTACGACGTGGGTTTCTATTAAAGAAACTTTCGAATAGTAAACCATTTATAACCCCGACGAATATTGAGGGCGAAATTCATTTTAAGGGGGGTAGAATGTAACACCCTGAGATTTTATGAAAAATATTCTTTTTAATTTCATTAATTTCTTGTGTATTACGCTACACCAAAAGGAGCTTGCTCAACATGAATCCTTGACTTGCCTTTCATTACACGCAATCACGACCTTCCTCGATAGTGTGTGTAGTACGCAATACCGAGTTTCACTAAACAACGATATGCTATTAAAATATTATTAAAACTAGCCATTATGAATAGTAATAACCACCTTTTAAAATTTTAGAAATTTTAGCTCTCAAAATGGACTTCATTTTTGGATTCTGAGTATCGAATTCAGCCTAAGATGAAATTTTGGTACTTTTCGGATAACTTTCATATTCTGATGAATAGTGAAAATTACTAAATTATAATTAAAAACAACTTTTTTAATCGAAATAATTAATAGTGATAAATTATTAATTTGAGTGGTTTTAAAGTATATTTAGAATATATTTTTACAATTTAATACAATGTTGGTCATTGGATGTAATTTCACATTTAAACCAGTCATAAACAAGTGTCAATCTTTTGATAGTTATTATCTCTTAAGAACACGCTATTTGTTTTGACGACAAGAATTAATTTTTAAAATAATTAATGCAACTGATATGTTTTGAATTTGATAAAATAGACATCATTTTTGAATTCATAATATCAAATATAGCTTAGATCTAATTTTTGGTATTTTTCTGGAAACTTTCATTTTTTGATGAATAGTGAAACCACTAAGTGGTAGTTAAAAAACTGAATTTTTCATAAAACAGAATTTTACCGCTTCTGTGAGTGGAATTTCGAAAATCCGAGAGACACGGTTGATGTCAGTAAGTAAAATGTGGTTCAATGAGATGAAAATAATTTTTTGGTGAATAGTAACTTTTTACTTTTTTTACCACGGTTAAAAGTAAATAGGGTAATTAAGGGTAAAAATGATATTATTATTACCCTAACACATGTCCTAATTCTATTTTACAAGTGTAATTCGACCAAAAACAAACATAGGAATAAAATATGACCATTTAGGCCCACTTGGATTAGATTAGGACATTTATTATTAATTTATTTAAAGAAGGGTTAAATGAGTTAAAATCAAAGTTTATTTACTAAAATATTTTTAATATGGGGTTATACATTAGATAAATTCGACTATAAATATTCATTAGAAATATAAAACGATATCCTACATAATGGTATTTTATTTGTAATTTTTATACATTAAATAATTTAATTTATTTATGACACAACGATGATGCACTAATTATCTTATTAATGAAATATTGACATAATTGATGTTATAAATACCCAAATAAATATAATTTGAGACTTTTTATGAATTACACTAATTTTATAGGTTAATATGACATGTTAGTATGGATTTAATTAACTTTGTTCGAACTTATCAGTCTGCTAGGATTTTCACAAAAATCAATTACTAAATAGTGTCAAAATTGACATAAAATAGTTTTTAAAACAAATATTATATTATTAATTGTTATTTTATTCCTAAAAATCTAAGGTTCGGCCAAATGACTTAGATAAGGTTATATATATATTAATAATAAAAAAATGTGGGGTTAATTTGGCTTCTTATAGTATTTTTATTAACCTTATAGTGTAAGAACACAAGAAGACACGGTAAAAGTAAAATTATTTATCTTAATGTTAAATCTAAATGATAAGGTTAAAATAGGAACCTAAACTTGTCTAAATTCTATTTTATGAGAGGATTTAGACCCATACCCACCTTAGCTTCGAAATATATCAATTTGGAGATATTTATAACCGAACATGACTTTATAATAAAATAATAGTTTTAGTTATTCCAAAGGTGCCCCTCTCCTCCCTTATAAAAGGACACCTCCTCCCCCTCTTTCTCACACCACTTGGAGCCTTCAATCTAGGAAAACCCCTGCCACTTTCTCCTCTCAACTTCCCTAGAGACATCCTAGAGGTTCTGGTCTTCTTCAAAGACCAATTTTAGTGCCCTAAAAGAAGGTCTCAAAGATGCACTTCAAAGAAGAGGTAATGTCCGTTACCAATTCTTTCATCTTTATTTCTTCTTCCACTTCTTCTTATTTAGTTGTTTAATTATGAATTAATAACATCATTATCAATAATATACTGATATGTTATTATAAGTATGAAACAAACCTATTTCACCATCTATCCATCCTACGGAAAAAGAAATCACCGCGCGTGCGTACGTACGGAATACCGTCTCCACGCCGTGGTGTAATCTATTTTCCACCACCACCTTACTTGGATGGGTATAATGGTGTAAATAATGACCATATATGACTATTATAAAGTGATATTGATTCTGAAATAGTATACATATACTCCAATACAATTCCACGATCATAGGAACGATATCATCACTCGTACGTACGTACGGAATACCGTCTCCACGACGTGATGTGACTCGTTCTACATGATCTTCATTTAATAATGATTATATACATGAATTGAATGAATGAATATGATATATATTACACTAATAACATTCTGTAAATGAGGTATCTATAACCTAAATAAAAGAATAAGAATTTATTCGACAAAACACGCATAAGAACAAAAAGTTATAAACACTCGAATAACAAGTAGCAATGAAATATTACTACTAAGAAGCTAAGAATATGACCATATATGATATCATAAAAATAAGTATGATTCTGGATTAAGTCAATAACATTATTTAAATCATTATACAGTAGGTTCGAACACTTACAAAGCAAGTCGGACCTAAGGTAAGGGATAATTTTTCAATTCTCATTTTTATCCGAGATTTTCATATTCGTAAGTATTTAATGGGGTGTATTTTATCATCCACATCCATGTTCCCTCAATATGTAATATTATTTCCATCCACCTACAATTGTTTAAAACCTATTTTACCCTTTGGTGAGTTTTTAGTAAAAGATATGAAAGGAATATTTTGTCGTTTTTCGCACGAGGTACTTTTTGACTTTTCCGACAAAAGTATGAGAAGAATGTTTTTTTAACTTATACGGCATGAATGGATTTTTAAAAAATTATTTCCAAAAAGATTCCTTTACAAGTTTTCAAGTTTATTTTTAATCAAATTCTTTTAGTTTAAAATTGTATGACATGTTAAGAAAGGAAAAGTGTTTTTGAAGTAGAAAGGATATTTTCCTCAAGAATGAAGTTCAAGTGTTTTATCAAAATTATTTTCCATCTAAGATAATAAAGGGTTATGTTTTTATCCCTATTATTACATTGATTTTATTATGTTGTGATGGAATTATTTTTATGAATTCCTTTATCGTATATGAATTGTTTTATGATGTCATGATGTTTAAGATTCCCATTTTTATTACATGGGTTATGCAATGATGTATGGTTTATGATTTTGTGGCACACATAAGAATGGTATCATTATGAGATGGGTGGGACTTATATCTCCCTCCAATGAATTGGGTAAAGATTTTATATCTCATGAGATAGACTTGGCTGGAATGGTAGGATATACCGGTTCAGTGAAATAGGACTGAAACGAGGGTGACTCGGTTCAGAAAGGGACTTTGTCCACTAAGATAGTCTTGGCAATGAGTCTTGACTAATAAGATATGATTCTCTTTGATTATGTGTGTATGCCACAAAGTTTCATGTTTTAAGTTATGATTATTGGTATTTCATTTCACTACTATGATTTATCCCATGTTATGAAATTATGCTCTCTTTTGCAGGTTGAGATTTCCAAAATTTTATGTTCTTATGAATATGATGTGATTGATATTTCTTTTGTTTACCCTTACTGAGCATTTGAGCTCACCCTTTTATGTTTTCTTTTCCTCAGGATAGAAAGAATGTTTTTAGGTATAAAAAAAGGAAGATCTTTATGGGAGATGTTGAAGATCTTTCACCATGATTAGAAGATTATATTCCGAGTTTCCAAAGACACTAAACTATTACGATCCTTGTGTGTGTGTTTTTGTTATGTACTAAGTATTCTGCAAAAGTAATGTAATGTCCATGTGTGTCAGGCTTCGGGTCTCTACATCAATTGTCTGCCACATACATATAAACACTACGTGATACATGGGTTGAACCTAGCAGATCGTGAACAATCCAGAACATACCATACATGTGAATCATCTCGAAAGCATGCTCTAACATGATGATGTCATAACGCCCTAATGCCTGGTATAGCCCTACATGGCCAAACTGAGGGGCCCAATCCCCATAGCTGCAATAACTCTGTATTCCCCTGCTATGGGGCCACTAGCCAGTGCATAATCTACATTAGTGCGTCAATCGTTCACTGAAGATTCACTCACTATGCCAGATTCCCATGTCAACACAATAAATAAAAAGGGGGTGTGTCCACAATGTATATTAATTAGTCATGATGCACAAACATCACATACATCTCCCACAATCAACGCACACTAAAGATCACCCCTGAGTGGGTTTTCCAAAATAATTTATTTTATTAAAGTGTCAAATGGGCGTTCACCAATTTTAAAGAAAGACCTCATTTCTCGAGAAAACCGAAAACACTTGTTCAAAAGAAATCATTAATCTATAAAACTAGAACTACATTTGAAATTACATTTATTATATTTAATGAAAAAATGGGCATTCTTTCAATAATGGGTGTCCGCTCGTCAGGAAAATGTTTCAAGTGTCATGTATAAAATAAACGTCTCTTTTACACAAAATAATCGTTTAGAAATTAATTAACGTATATTATTTCTCATTCATTAAAAATTAATAAAACAACAAGAAATTAATAAATTCTAAATCTAAAGGTAAGTGCAGTGGGGGAACTACCATGACTCGCAGTCCAAACACAATGGCATGCCACGCCTCGCACATACGCACAAACACACACACATCGACACACTACAACAACAATAATAAATAATAAATACATGAACACGGACCTAAAACAACCCAAATGAACAACCATCAAAGAAGAACCACCTCGGCCTATTTTCAAAACATAGTGTGCACCGTCTACACAATTTAATAAACCAATTTAAAATTTATAACACAATATTCAAAAGGTAACTCACAGCTTTACACACCCAAAAACCCCCTTCAAAACCTCTTTTATGACCAACAACAAATCCCAAATATATCTGAACATAAAACACATGACTTTCAAAGTCGAATAAACTAATTACACAATTTCATGAGAAGATATTAAATAGAAAAAATCTGGTTTCCAACAAAACACACCTATTTAACATAAAACAAGGCACAAAGTATCAAATACAAACTAAATTTCTAGCAAACCAATTAAAGACAAAACATGTCAAAACAATTAAATGGGTAAAACGATTAGCCAAACAAGGGAAAACCAACAATTTCCACATGATATAATTAATTTGACAACAAAAACGCATATCTAGAAACTTAAGGTGTGCGAACTTCAAGTAATCAATGTAAACCTATTTTAAAGTGGAATATGAAAATAGATAATACCTCAAGAATAATGAAACTTTCGCAATTCCGATGTGAAATATCAGACACACAACGTTCAAGGATGTTAATATCGACCCTAAGAAAAACATGGGAATGAACCATAAAAAAATTGAATCCTTAGAGGTATAAAAACATCAAATTTAGAGGAAGGAGAAAATAACTACCGAATGGGGATTCGCCGCCAGAAGAGATGGGCACTGGTGAGGTCACGATCACCGGAGATGGAGTCGTACCCGCAGGGGGGTTCAGGTCGCACCACGTAGGTTGGATGGAGAGATTCCGGTAAGGGGGAGGAGGTGCCCACAGTGTGGGGAGGACGCAGGTGAGGCGAAGCCAGATAAGAGATGGTGCGTGGGAAGGTCGGAAAGTTCTGGGTAGTATGGCACAACAGGTGGGGGAGGTCGAGGTGCCGACTGGAGAGGCCAAGGGAGGCGGTGGTGTATGCTTCGACGGGGTTATGGACCGAGAGTGGTGGTGCAAGGAAAATAGGGCAGGGGTGTGGGAAGAGCGGATGGAAAGACCTGGGCGATCTCGGAGGTAACAGTGAGGGGGAAAACCGGGGAAGGGGGTTGGGAACGGCGTATGGGGAGCGCTGAAGCGCAAGAGGAGGGATGCAGTGGGTGGGCGATGGATAGAGATGTGGAGGCCGGCGGCTCGCGCAGATGGCTGGGTAGGCGGGCGGTTGAGGTGTGCGCTATTGGGAGCCGACATAAATGTTGTGCAACACAACAGCATGGTGGGCTCGACGATGGAATAACAGAAAGGGTGGGGAAGAGAATAGGAGGTGGCGGCGCGCGGAGTGAGGTGGAGCCATGGGTGAGCGGCAGATTAGGGTTAAGAGTAAAATAATAATAATTATTATTAGAATAAATAAAAACAATACTAATAATGATAGAAATAATAATAATAATACTAACATCAATAATAATAAGATTTGTAATACACATAATAATAAATAAAAAAAATTAACAGAAATATAAAAAATGATAAAGATTATAATCTAGATAATAACAATTATTTAATAATAATATAAACTCATTTCTCATGAAGAATTAATACTGACATCACCACGGTGATTTATTTATTCTAAATTTTAATTTTTTTTCAATTGATTTAATTTACTTTTTATATGGTCAATTCAGACAATGAAACTTCGTGGTACTCGGGCTAACCGCACGGCTTCCGCTAGTCGTGCGGTGCCTGCGCACCAACCTAAAATAATAATAATAAAGCATTACTGATCACAAAAAATAACCTTAATAATTATACTAATAAAAATACAAATAAAAAGAATATTTGGTTCTCATTAATAATAATAAAATCATTGATGGCAGTAAAAATTTTTAAATAATGCAATAAATTGAAAAATTATCTCATTTTAATTTTCTGAAGACGGGTGGGTCATGCTGATGTCTAAGCAGCATCGCGCGGGATATCCAAAATGCGCTCTTCCCGGGCGCTCAGCAACATCAACTCAAAACGCGCCCTTCCCAGGCACTCAGTGACGTGAGTTAAAAAACACACACTTTTTAACATGAACCAACAATTTTTCATCCAGGACTCTAGCCGAACCCCAGAAAAAATTTAAAAATTAAAATAAATATAAAATAAATTAAAAGATGAAGTGGGGGTGACAATGTTTTTTTACCATTTGAAACAAACTTGAATATTCTCTATGCTTGACTTGTAATCTAGGTACAATCAGTGAGAGTATGGAATATTGATATTCCTCATAAGAGATTTATAAGTATGTATAGTCCTTATGAGAACATTGTGTTGTCATTTGGGTTAATGAAAAACCAATTGGTATTCATTTCCTTGGTAAACTGAATAATCGATAATTATTTTTATAGTTATGTAGTTTGGTTAATTGATGATATTTTTCTATACTCCAAGTTGATAGAAGAAAATGTTCACCACATGGAGGTGGTTTTAAGAATAGTTAAATCACATCAGTTTAAAAAATATATATTAATGTTAATGTTCTATCTTGACTGAGTTCACTTGTTCAACTATGTGACATAATAGGTAGTTTTGTCAGTAGATCTAGAGAATTTAGAGGTTGTGGTTTCATAGGAATTACCAATAACATCATTTAAATACATTTCTTTTTGGGGTTTGATGTTTACTATTACATTTTTATTCAGGCCTTCTCATGCTTGGTTACATTGTTGATGGGCCTAACCATGAGGAGAGTGAAATTTCAGTCATTTGGTTCTTGTGATTATTTCTTTAGTGACCTGAAAAATAGATTATTTCCTATACTAGTTTTGACTCCCCTATGTAATATAAGTATTATACTCTCCATTGTGATGCCTTCGATATTGGATGGGGTGCAGTTCTTAGTCAATACGGGTAAAAAGTTTCTTATAGATATAAGAAATTATGGTATCATGAGTGTGACTACCCAACAATGATTTATAATTGACCTCAGTGGTAAAAATCATGTTGTATTGGTGACACAAACTTATGTGATATATGATCATGTTTTTTCAGAGATAAAAAATCCATATATATGTCTTTTCTCGGCATGACATGATCCTCTTATGGGGGAGATGGGTTGAGTACGTACAATCCATTGAAGTTAAGTTGATATATACCCATGGGAATGGGAATTTCATCATGGATGCCTTGAGAATGAATATTCTGACCTAGGTGGTCTAGATGTATAGACTTGAGTGGATGGTGATGACCATTTTAATATAGTTACATCTAGATGTTCAAAAGTACCCGGTTCTAGACTCACTATCTTATCTGGAATATGTTTCTTACCTTTTTTAAAGGGTGAAGGAGAGAAATATTTGAGATTCATATTTCTAACTGATGAGTAAAAGAAAATATAGTGAGGAGAAACCATTGGACTAGTCCAAGGATGCTGATGAGTTTCATTATATTAGATATTGTCTGGTAGTTCCAATGAGTATGATAGACCAGTTGATGTGGAACTTCCTTGCCTCAATATGGATATTAAATTTAGACCATACTAATATGAATCTAGATGTGTGTATCATGTATTGGGGGTTCAGAATGAAAAGACATATAATGGGTTTCATCATTCTATGCTTCACTTAACAACAAGTGAAGGCTGAGCATTTGTAAACCATCAATCTTCTCTATTCATTTCATATTACTAAGTGGAAATGGTTTTAATGATGATGGATTTTTTGATTTATTTATTAAGGAAATCTCTAGGCCATATCATTTTTTTGGTTCATCATGGATTGGTTGAAAAATATTTCCCATTTCATACCGATTATGGAGGCTCTAACTATTGATGATCTCAACATGATATATGTTCGGGAGGTGGTTCTATGATATGGGGTACCTTAGAGAATCGTAGCTGATAGGAAATCATGTTTTCCTTAATATTTTGGTAGGGCTATCAGAAAGAACTAGGAATATAGGTACACTTGTGTATATCTCACCACCCTCAGATGGATGGGGAATCAAATCATACTATACAAGTGTTGGAGGACATACTTTGGGTATATGCCCTTGATTTTGGGGGCACTTGGTAGGGTCATCAAGCATTTAAAGGTATTTAATATAATAATAACTATTAGGTGTATATCTAGAAAGATCCTTTTTAACAAATATATGGGATATGTTATTGACTTCCTTTATACTAGTTGGAAGCTATAAAGCCACTGGTACATTGGGAGAGTCTCACAAAGGAGAGTTCAGATCAGATTAAGTTAATGCAGGGTTCCATTATGGAGGCCAATACCCAGGTTGAGAAGAAGTGAATTCATAAATTATCTACAACTCAAAATCAGAATGAGCCCATAAGGGGTGACAATGTGTTAGGGTTTCCCATGTCACCGCCTATCTTCCTCTGTGGATTGACTTCAATAATTTCTTTAGTGCTCAAGCTCGGAACTTAGTGACGGCTGTTCTTCTCCCAAGGGTGGATTAATTCCTTTGTGGGCACATTTTTCTTGGTATTTCCCATCATTTGTTGGCCTTATTTCTCTCTCACCCTTTTTCGTTGAGTCGGGATTTTTTGGAAGTGTGGTGGCACCTGCGGTCATCATTTCCGCTTCTCTTGGCTGAGGGTCGATGCAACGGTTCTATTCCGAGATGGGGGGTGCATGAGGTGGGTCGAGGTGGTCTATGGGTGTGAACATGAAGGTGGTGACCAGATGTGGTTCCAGTTTACAACATGGCCTCACAACTGCCTACATGGTTATATTTTTTCCTTGGTTTTTTTGACCCATTGAATGGGATTTGGGTGTGGTTGTGGATGGTTCGAGGTCTAAGTTCACATTCATTCATCTATGAGCAGCCTTACCTCGATTGTATTGGTAGTGTGGATGAGATGCATCTAGATAGTATTTCCTTGATGGTTTTTGCTATGTTATTTATTTTTTTGGGATGAAATTGATCTACCGTGTTCATGTGATGGGTTGCTGAATTTAGGAATTGGTTGAGGCTTTAGTGTCATATGTGTGTTTTGTTCTTCAGTAATTCATTTCCCTAAAGTGCTAATTATGGACGTCAAGGAGGCCAATGACGTTTTTCACATCTTGGGAAAGGCTAAAATGGAGGAAAGGTTTTGTCTTTGGAGGATCATGGCTTAAGTGATTCTACAACTGTTTGTCTACAAGTGCTACTCCAGATGAGGTTCATGGTAAGGATTTATCACTATTTCATGGATTCTCAGAATCGAATGTCTGAGAGGGTGTGTATTTTTCATTCAGTACTTGGCCCATGAATTTTGGCATGGGACAGCAAGTTGTGTTACGATAAGATAATGGAAGCTGGTTTTAATGTATTTTGTTTCTAGTAGGAGATGATCACTTGTAGTGAGGGTTATTCTTGATCTTGATTGTTGGTCTGTTAGGGAATGTTTTGTTGTTTAGGTATTGATGTCATGTGTTTCCCCCCTTCTTCACTTAAATTGGGTCTTTATCAAATTAAAAAATTTGAAGGCCTTCAGGTCATTGGATGGATATATAGTAAATTCAGAATCATCTTGTGTCTTCTCATAGAAACCATAAATATTATTCTGACATGAGATTTCATCCCTAGTAATTCAAGGATGGTGACCATGTTTTTTCTATTGGTATATCCATGACTATGAATATAATGATTCAATGGTAGGGAAAGTTGGAACCAAGGTTTGTAGGACTATTCGAGGTGACTAGATCTTCCACTCAGGTATGCAGTAATTCATGATGTATTCCACAACTCTTTGATATAATAATATCATCAAAACCCATCTAATGTTATTTATGTTGAATGAATCATGGTGGAGGTTGATGATATTTTTCTCATCAACTTCATATCCATATCGTGGACGATAGTGAAAATAACCTATGTTGAATGAATGTTCAACTAGTATTCATGATTTGGAAGCACAATACTAATAAGGTGGAGATATGGGAGAGAGAGATTCTAATTTTTGACCATAGTGGCTGGATTTGTTACTCAACAAAGATCAATGATGATAAATATCTCATTTCATGGATGAGATGATATATGATGGAGAAGTTCTAAAATGTATTCCTTATCATGATGTCCATTCCTCATCAGTTAAGTAATAAACCTCATGTTCTAGGTTTATTTAATTTTTTTAGATGTTGGAGGGGTGATAAAAGTAAATTAGGGGCCCAATAGTATGATCTTAGAATTTAAATTGATATTATAGTCCCACCGGCTAACTGGTATAGTTCCACTAGCTAGAAGGTGGGCTAACTGGTAGCCTTGTACTTTTGTAAGGGTCACCATCTAGCTGTTGTGCCCATACCACCTTGACAGTAGACCACCTATAGGATATTGGAGGATAGTGGATTTTTAGTAGCCTCTGAAGTGGGTTTTTTAATGAAGTAAAATTAGTCATTTCACCCTTTTCCCCATATTAAGTTTCACCCAATTTTCACCCTTTCCAGCCTCCATATACCAGATCTCAGGAAACCCAAATACTTCCCCTCTCCACATGGTTATCCACCTTTTTTCATGGACTAATAAAAGTTTTTTTTGAGAAATAAAATCCTTAGGGTATGTTTATTACACATTTCTCCACTAATAATATTTTGTCTCACTCTCAATAAGTGTTCAACAATGGTTATCCAATATGTATTATTTTCATGGATAATTTATGAATTATTGACTTCTTCCATTATACCTCGAATTTGTGTTAAATATTTAGTGAGTGTACTCCAGTTGACCTAAGTTAGGTGGTACCTCTGTATTAACTGTAGTCTCACTCGTTTCATTGTGTTGCTTCATGTGGTCACACTATCATGTTGTGTGTTGAACTTCAAAAATTCGAATTGAGTTATATTGTATTAATATCATGATGATATTCCCTAAATAAAGTATAATATCATACATTTATGGTAATATCAATGGGATTCATTGATTTTAGATCTTCATCCATGTATCGATAAACAAAAATTTGATATTGGTTTCCTCATAATGAAATGAAAAGGTAATTTTTCTATGTGTTAAATGGTGTAAATTGATATAATGATAACTTTATAGTATATCCCAATATATGATATATCACTATCAATGGAAGTGATTAATATTCATGTAATCAAATGAATTGGAAATGATCATGTGGTCTAGTTATGACCAAATGGTGTAATAGTTACCTGTGAAATGATATTTCCAATGTGATTTGTAAGTTGTTTAAGGATCATCCAATATAATGTAACTATTATGGTAACATGTCTCAATGTAATTGAAAAACTATTATGTAGTGGTTTTCACATTACTTAAGTAGAAATTTTATATAATAGATTTGGGAAATTCCCATGAGGTGGATTTAACACAGATTGAGTGGTTCTTTAAGATAATGAAAATGTAAAACTCACATGAGGTGGTTTTCACATGCATTTAGTCGAATTTGTACACACCTTTAGTGGCAGTCTCAATGGATAGAGTTGGTTTCCTTGAACCAAATGTTTGTAAATTGATTACAAGAATATTTTATGTATTAAATATTAAATTAAAAATTTTATTATATATTTTTTATTTTTATGCATGACCAAAATGTAGTAATGTCCAAGAGTATTTGTTGTAGTGATATGGTCATCGCAGTTCCCCACTATGATGGAAACCTTGAAGTATCGTGACAATACACTTAATATAGTTCTGCAGTTTGATAACATACTACGATGGGACACATAGTATAGAAGTCGTTAGGTGGGAGTACTCATAAGCATATGATGATTCTTTTCATAATGTTTATACATGGAAATCTCCAATAAAGGATATTATGAAAAGAGACCCACCAGTAGGAATTCCACATGTTTTGGTGTCATCGTATAATCCTATCTGTGAGCTTGTGTAATGTTCTTTACGCCTTAATATTTTCATTAATTTATGTCACAACTCGTGTACTTAGATATGCTGAAAAAACCCATCATGCCTTGTATTGTGACTAAATTACACAGATTTAAAACATTAGTATCTTTATAATGGTCAGATCTGAAAATCATGTATAAATCATATTACAGGTTGTTACTTTGTTCATTGAAGCATAACACATGCCCAAAAAATCATGTCATTCATGTAATCATCCATGAAGTACACATTTTCATAGTACATGTAAATCATGTATGTCATATGTCATAAGAGTAAAATAGTATACAGGTATAATACATGTTGGGTTGATCCAGACATGTATTCACTATGTAACCTCCAAGGTATATTTATGTACATGGTTAATTTTAAATGAGTTTGTTTAATTTATATAAAATTATAATTGATGTTAATATAAAGGAACTTTTTAAAAGGATTAAGACAAAAGGATTGATTAATTAAATATAATAATTAATAGATTCGATCGTGATTTATCTTAAATAAGAACGATTAATGAATTGAATTGTAGTTTTATTAAATTCATAATTTAGTTCAAGCATGAGGATGATCATGAGCAATACTAGACCTTTTTATACCATTTGTTTAATTTTAATTTATTATTAATTTAAATTATTGGTCTGTGTTCCTTCTCTCCTCATTAATATATAGGGAATGAACACCCATGGTTTCATTTATGTAAACCCCTTTTACCCTTCACCCATGTCTGGGTAAAAGCATATGTAATTGATTAAGCTCCCAAGCTAGTGGAGGTGGTTCAAGTTAAGAGATGAGGAGAAACTAATCCAAGGATATACAAAAGTGGATCAGTGTAAAGTTGTAAACACAAACCTCATATTGGTTCAAGGTGTTTCTCCCCAAGGTCAACAGCTAGTTTATCAACCGCTAGCTAAACTAACCATTAGTATAAGGTCATTATCATACCCTTTATTTTATTTTTATCAGTTTCATAGTTATTTAATTATGGATGTTTTGTCGTGATCACATAATTAATGAATTAATAAGCATGCAAGATAGAACTAAAATAAATCGGCTAATACATAAATATTATATAAGGCATGGTTAATCACATAAGTAAATACCACTTAATATTAACAAGAATGTGATAAAGTTTGTAATTAAAAATTTACACATAATGGATAAAATACCTCAATAAAATATTAAGTTAGACTATGCCTTCTATTACTTGATTAGGATCAAAACTCAATAAAACTATGTATTTGACCAACCCTTGTTGGGAAACTTACTTTTATAAGGGGTGTTATTATGAAATTTTTGGGTTTACTTAACCATATTAAATCAAGAGGAGTGGCCCTTTCAAGAAATGGTGTAATTTTGAGTAAAGTGTTGAGAAAATAAAAGTCAGGATTCCTGGATTGGGGATTCCACTCAATGGATTAAAGAGATGCAAGCCCATAGTTGGAAAAGACTTTCCTACCTAAATACCATCAAAATTTCTTGAATAACCCTTATTGAGCTTATTTGAGGTGGAATATTGATCCATGCCACTAGAATGTCCTAGAAACTAGAATTTCAAATTTCAATGGTGAGGCCTATTGGGACTTGATAAAAAAGTTGGATATTTAATAAAATTAATTTATAATTTCTCAAAAACATTGTTTGCAAGTAAAGTACTAATAATAGGATCTTTTAATTACATGATGAAAAAGAAAAGCTCGTCATTCACAATATACCTATTCTCAATATTGGATAAAAGACAATCTCTGGGGAACTTATCCATTTCTCAACTATGAATGGATTTGTACTCCCATTGAATGTTAGTGGTTGTTGCCTCATGACGCGATCTAACATTGATCCTCCATGTTGCGGATCATGGTGCTTCATACGAGTAAGGTTATTATTCATAACCTAAGTGAGTAGTCTCAGTATGGTGATAAGATGATCAGCACCAGTTGTATCACTTTCCCCACTATAATTATCTTGAGTAGGAGAGAAATACCTATATGGAGTGCGTGCATTGATATGGTTTCAATTCCTTCCACTAGGCGTCATTTCTAAACAATGGCACACACTATATTAGTTTATGAATCGTAATAAATAATCCCAAACTTGTAAAAAACTTAACATAAATTGAATAGTTTATGGATATAATCCATAATCATAAAAATGTTCTCATTGAGGAATTATATACTCATAAACCCTTCATAATGGTTTGAACATAAAATGAGAATTATCCTAAGCATATCGCCCAAGAGTGTCGTAACCAAGAGTGCAGGAAGGCCTATTGTCGTGCACCAGTTCCCGTTCGAGTCTAGATCAAAGCGGTGTTTTTGGGTTTTACCCCTAGGTACATCTGTTTCAGATCCACCTCAACCTACTCGTATCTAGATAGCGATGTATATATCAGAAAACTCACAAAATCTCTACAATACCAACATTCTAGGATGTTCTTATATACTGATCCTCACAGTCTATCTTAGGGCTATGTGCTCTAATCAGAGTTTATCTAAATCTAGCTTCCATGGTTTGTACTAAACTTCCTCTGATACCAACAGTAACACCTTGACCCCAGTTACCTAGAGTCAGCGCATTATTACATAACATTGGAATGATCACAAAAGATCATGTCTTGAATGATCGATTAGTTTAGTAGCCTTGAAAAAACTAGATATATTCATAAGTCATACATTACATAAAAAAGTGGAAAACTAAAACAACATTGTTTCCATAGACAAAATTGAGACCCCATATAATAACCTTGGAAGTCAGTCATAATACACTTCTCCTCATTCTGGGGAAAATAAAACATAGAAAGGGGTGAGCTCAGATTCCCAGTAAGGATAACAATATAGCAGAAACTTTCATAAATAAGCATGAACATTTAATGCAATGTATAACTAAAACAAATACTTTTAAACTTGAACTAAAGAATAATATGGAAAAGATAAAATCAAATAATGTCATTTACTTACTCACATGGATATTATACTAGTAAAATAATCACATGCATTATCAAATAGCCACACTCATAATGATGGAATGCATAATGTCAGACTATCATAACCACATAGTCAAGGCCTTTTTCCAAGACTACAAATAAGATCTTGAAAATGCCTTATTCCAAGTCACTAGATTGTCTCATGAGACCTACCGATGCATCGAGGAGCTATAGCGGTCACCACCCGTCACTTACTAAGTCTAATGCATTCCTCATACGAAAAGGTTTAAACAAAACATAAACATTTGTATTAAAAATAGCATACGAAATGTCAATAATTTATCCATAAAACATGAATGGTATGAAATAACATGTCCATAGTCAAACATATCACAAAAAATTCAATACAATACGGAGGTTTTGTATCATAATAAATCAACTTCAAATAAGCTTAAAATCCATCAAAGGATGTTGACATAGATGAAATCAAAACTATTTGAGAGAAATATCTCTTTTTTTAAATCATTTAAGTCACATAATTATAAAAGAAAACCTCTACATTGAAAATATTCTTATATGCTTGTACGGGAATATTCGACGATGTTATAATGGTGGAAAATAGTCGCACTTGCCTTATATGTTAAAAAAATATTCTTACCTTAATTTTGTCGAAAAAGTTAAAAAGGACATTGTATGGAAAATGATAGAAATATTCCTTTCAACCCATTTTACAAAAGGTCAAACAAGGGTATAAATGACTTTAACCCATTGTCTATTAAATTGTAATTTTTTTTAAATACATTTTTAAGAATCATGGATGTGGATGATAAAGAGGTCCCAGTAAATTATTACGTATAAACAACTTCAGATAATGAAGAGATTGTGAAATAAACCCTTACCTTGTACATTTCATTGGTTGATGGTAGGTTAACCTCCTGTATAATGGTGAAATAATTTTTATTAAATTATACAAGAATAATATACATTAATATGATATAATATATGATCTTTTAACATTGATTTGTTAATAATATCTTAGTATTATCGTCGTTTTGGGTGTTAACTTACTCATTTTATTTTATATGTTTTGTAACATAAGCCGTGTTTGTTTTGGATAGGTTGTATATTATTCATATCAATAATTATATTAAGTCTTTAAACATTATTTTTAATCATCTAATGAAAAATTAGTCTTGAATTGATACGACGGGGAATGAATCTCATCACGTTCGTAGAGAAGGTAGTCTGTATGTACGCACGAGCGACAATATCATTATTTTGATATTAAAATAATATATAATTGGATGGTTTATCATATATACATAATAATAATCATGTTATATTTATTATTTAAATCAATTACACATCATTATCATACCAATTCAAATAATAATGTTTTGAATATCAATTATGCCATGGCGTGGAGACAGTAAGCCGTACATACGCAAGTATGGTGACATGTAATTCCAAGGATGGATAGAATAATGAATATGGATGTACCACATTTGTATTGACATCAATGTATATAGAAGATCCTGGAGTTATTATTTTAGAATGGAAATAACAAAGAAAGAATAAGTGGAAGATGAAAGGAACTTGAAAGAGGGTGGTGAAATTATTACATCTTCTTCGGGTGTTTCCTTTTGAGTTGATCAAAAGGGCTCCATAGGTTTTCTTTATGACTAATGGAGGTCATATAGGATTAAGGGAGGTAATTTTAGAGGATATTTGGGTAGGGGTTGGCTGAGTCAAAAGGATTTTATGGTTTGAATTTGAGGGAAGGGGGACTGCCCTTTTATAAGAGGGGTGAGGGGCACCTTAGGAAAATCTAGAAATATTATTTTATAATAAAATCATATTAGGTTTATAATGGCTCAAAACTGATTTAATTTGACGATAAGGAGGGTATGGCTCTAAATAAATTCAACAAATATGTTTTAGACATGTTAGGGTCACTATATTAACCTTATATTTTAGATTTAACTCTTAGTTAATTAGATTGACATTTACCTTGTTTCATTGTATTATTATATTATATGGTTAATAAACATACTATAACAAGACAAGAGAACCCCAAGGGGTTAATTATTAATATATATAACCTTATCTATTTCATTTCTCCAGACCTTATATTTTTAAGAATAGAATATCAATTAATAGTATAATATTTGTTTTAAAAACTCTTTTATGTCACTTTTGACACTATTTGGTATTTGATTTTTGTGAAAATCATAACAGCATTGTTACTTCTAAAAATGTTAATTAAATCACTCCTAACATGTCATATTAACCAATAAAATTAGTTTAATTCATAAAAAGTCTCTAATTACATTTATATGGGTATTTATAATATCAATCATCTTAATCATTAAACAATACGGTAATTACTGCATCATCATTTTGTTACAAATAAATTAAATTATTTAATGTCTAATAATTATAAATAAAATACCATTATTTAGGAAATCTTTTTAGCTTTCTAATTAATTTTTATAATAGAATTTATCTTATTTGTAACCCTATATTAAAAATGGTTTAGTTACTAAACATAGAATTTAAAACTTTTACCTCTTATTTGAATTAAATAATATTAAATGTCCTAATCTAATCCAAGTGGACCAAAGAGGTTCATATTTTATTCCTACGTTTTTTTGGTCTAGATACACTTATCAATTAGAATTAGGACATAGGGTAAAAATAAAATCATTGTTACCTTTAATTACCCTATTTACTTTTAACCATGGTAAATAAAAGTAAAAAGTTACCATTCACCAAAAATTATTTTCATCTAATTGAACCACATTTTACTTAATGATATCAATTGTGTCTCTCGGATTTTGGAAATTAAATTCACAGAAGCGGTAAAATTATGTTTTATACAAATTTTCAAAACCTTCTAGGAGGTGCGTAAAAGACGGTAAAAATTTCAATAAAATTTTTTATATATCTAAAATTAATATAAATTAACTCAAATGAAATACATTGAACTTATATAGGTATTATGTATCTATTTTGACCTAAAATAAATTTAAATAATATAAATAATTATTTAAATAAAATTTTGTATTTAACTAATAACTCAGTGTTTTTCACTATTCATCAAAAATTGAAAGTTTTCAGAAAAATACCAAAAATTCACCCCAGGCTAATTATGATATTCCAAATAAAAAAATAAAGTCCATTTTGAAAAATAAAGTTTATATAATTTCAAAAATTGGGTATTACTTTTTAATAACGACTAGTTTGATTGGATGGGGTGTGTTAGAATCTCGAAGTTGCATATAACACACGCTATTGTATTATTCAAAGAGAAGCGTATCGTGGAAGCTTGGGGTGTTACAGAACATGTATCCCGTTTGTGACTTCATGAAATGTGGATCAGTCTCTAAACTAGCATCTTCATATCCTCTGCTGACTACTTCCTCATCTTCTCCATAAACTAAGAACATAATCTTAGTATACCTCAGATACTCAAGGATAGTCTTGATTTCCATCCAATGGTGGCCACCTGAATAAACATGATATCAATCCAGCAAACTTAATGTGTAGGATACATCTAGGATAGTACATAGCAGAGCATACATGACTGACCTAGTCACTGATGCGTATGAAATACTTTCCATTTTATTTCATTCCACAAGGATCTGAGGACACATTTCCTTAGAAAGATTAATTCCATGTGACTCTAGCAACAATACCCTCATGGATTGTTACAAAATGAATCTATTCAGTATCTTTTCAATGTATGTACCTTTACTTAGGCCGAGAAACCTCTTGGATCTATCAAGATTTATCTTGATCGCAATGATTATATGTTGTCTCTCCCAAGTCTTTCATGGAAAATAATTTATTTATCCATTCCTTAATAGACTGTAAGGCTGGTATTTCATTTCCAATAAGTAAATATGTCACCAAAATATACAATTAGGAAAAATATTTCACTCCCACAAAAACGTTTGTAGACACAAGTCTCACATTCATTCATTATAAAACCAAGTTCCATTGTGGATTATTTAAAACAAATTTTCCATGACCTGGATGTTTCCTTTAATCCATAAATGGATTTTTTTCAATATACATATCTTATTGGCATCCTTTGGAAACACAAATCCTTTAGGTTGTCTCATGTATAAATCTTCTTGAAGGTTACCATTAAGAAAGGATGTTTTTAACATACATTTTCCAAATCTCATAGTCATGGTAATCCGTAATAGAAAGTAGAATTCGGATGGATATCAACATTGCAACTAGTGAAAAGGTTTCATCGTAGTCAATACCTTGACGTTGTTTAAAACCATTTGCAACTAGTCATGCATTATAGGTAGTAACTTATAATTCCATGTCCATTTTCTTATTGAATACCAATTAGTAACCAATTGTATTTACATCCACTGAAGGATCTACCAAAATACAAACTTGGTTTTTGTACAGAGAATACATTTTAGAATTAATGGATTCCTTCCACATGGAATCATCTATTCCACTTAATTCTTCCTTATATGTTAGAGGATCATTATTATCAACTAATAATGAGTCACTATCATTGATAACTACAAAAACCATGATTTTCTAGTTATCTAACCTCTCTTGTACTATTATGTAGTTCTTGTGTCTCTAAAACAGTCTATTCTTCCACGGGGCTTTGTGAAATCTGATCTTGTACAAACTCTTGTGTTCCTTGATCCTCGACATCATCAAAGATTCCCTCGCTCCCACTATCTCTTTTAGAGATGTATTCCCTCTCAAAGAATATGTCGTCTCTTTCTACTCAAACCCTTTTTCTCTGAGGGGTCATATAGTTAATATCCTCTTTTTTCCTTAGGGTATCCTATAAAGGTACACTTTGGGCCCCAAGGTGCAAGTTTGTTACCTGAAGAGGCCCAAACAAATGATTCGCTTCCCCACATATATAAACTCGATAACATGGTTTTTATTACACTCCAAAATATGATTATAATACCATTTATCAATTTAGTTGGTACTTGGTTTAGTATGTGTGCCACTGTTTTTAACGCATATCCCCAAAATGATAATGATAGACTCGTATGACTCCTCAATGATCTCAGCACGTCCAAAAACTTGTGGTTCCTCCTTTTTCTTACACCATTCCACTAAGGTGTTCAAGGAAGAGTAAGTTGGGATAGGATCCCAAAATCACATATGTTATCAATGAAGACATGATTAAGACATTCTCCACCTCAGTCTAAGTAGAGTTTCTTAATCTTCCTACCAAGCTGGTTCTCAACTTCATTCTCGTATTCCTTTACTTTATCAAATGAATAATACTTATACCTGATTATGTAAGAATATCCATATCTACTAAAATAATCATAAAAAGTTATGAAGTATGAGTACCCCCATGCTTCAATAGGAAATGGTCGACACACATCAATATGAACTAATTCAATAATCTCTTTATCCCTTTCAACTTTTCCACTAAATGGGTCGTTGGTAAATTTTCCTTGTAAACATAAATGAAATACACCAAGTGGTTTTAGTTCGAAAGAATCTAAATATTCATCTTGATGTAAATTTTTCACGAATTTTTCATTTACATGTCCTAGCTGGTGATTCCAAAGTTGGGTGTGGTATGATTCATGTGATGTAACTTCGTTATCTATTTCCATTACTTGGTTCATGTAATCCAATATGTAATGACCGTTATGTAAATGTTCCATACCATAACAAATTAAATATTTATAAAAGAAGAAGAAATTATTTCCATGTTTCAAAATGAATACATATGTATCTAGACTGGATATAGAAATAATTTTTCGGATAACTGAAGGTGCATAATAACAACCCTTTAAAACCAAGATTATTCCAGTCAGAAATGTTAGGTGGTATTCCCCAATATCTACAACAACAAGTTTACCTCTATTCGCTGCTCATAGATCAACCCCCCCCCCCCCTCGGCCGATTTTTTTGAATCTACTTGGTTTCTATATTTTAATACATATGTGATCACCAAATTATGTATCAAATACCCAATTTGTAAAAATATATAAATTTCACTTGATAAAAATTCACCTAGAGCTTCCCCTTTCTTCTTTACCTGGGGGAATGTTTTATTCCAGTGACCCTTCAAGCCACATGTGAAATAGAAAAAATCTTATTCTCTTCTTTCCCCTTTGATCTTATTATTCTTTGAAGGGCGTGAAGAAGCTTTGGTATTAAGATCTTTTCTTTCCCATTCCATTTCTTCACCATAAGGATAGAATGCTTTTTGAGATCCATATCTTTATCTACTTGGATAAAGAGGATAAAAATATCTTATAGAGACTTATCAATTTTGTTTTTATTAAAATTCATGTCATGACCCATCCCAATAGGTCCCATGATACGATTCCCCAATCCATCCTCCAATAGGCCAGGGGCATGTGACTAGCACCGAGTCAGCATGTCACTAACATGAGAGACATTGATTATATACCTTCATGCACACACAAATCTCCATGACCACAAATTATGAAATATAAAAACACTAAGTAAACCATGCATTTAAACCACTATATCCCACAACTAGCGTGCAACGGGAATGTAAAGTACAAGAAGGTCAACCAATCCAGAATTCAAGCCCACCAAAAGAAATACTATAAATAATTGAAAGCATAATTTCTTAGTGTTGGAACCAGGCATGAAGCCGAATCCAGAAACAGATGGTTTTTTAAAAAACATTCCACCATCTATCGACGTAAACTTGCCTACATCAGTGAACAGTAGCCCGATATTAACCGAGGACCATGCGTGAAGGGTTTTCATCACAAAAATAAACCATAAAAACCCTGGGTTATTTCTAAATCCGCGTTTGACATCTGCTCATCGTTAGAGATTGTTGCCTGATGAATCTAATGTAAAATTCCTCTAGATAATCCACACATGCTTCAATTAATATTCGGGAGTGTCGTTCATCGTAATTTTGGTGCTAGTATGGAATTGGGATGATACCCTCGATGCTCCAACGATCACCGGATCGCTTCACTAGCGATGCATGAAAGAGATGTCCATCTAATCTCCTTAGATCCATAGCCTATATCTCTAGATTAAGAGAGATAATTGATGAGATATAAGTGCTATGAATTTTACTTGGAAAAAACCCCTCCTCTTATATTTTTATTGGTTAATTAAAGTACCTGGTATCGCCTCGCCACCTTTGAATACTTAACGCGCTATCAATGAGATTTTATGACTTCTAAACTGAGCCCTAAATATTATAATCATTTACTTGTAATATATTAATATATATTACATGATAATAATTAAGTCATTAACTCAACTGGTCGTTCCCATAAATATTAATTGAACCCTGAATAATTTAATATTCGTCAATTAATATTTTTTCATGTATTTACTTCTAATTCGTAAATAAATTTTACAAATAAATTCAATACTCATTATTATTAACTTGAATAATATGAATTTATTTATTATATTTGTGATATTTTAACATTGGACAAGTCCTGGACCCCCTTGGCAGGGTCCACTATGTCCAAAACTCATATTCAACTAAATAGGCCCGATTGTTGAATATGCTATTGTGCATGACCCTCTTGGCCCTTATTTTGACCCTAGTAAATATTATTCATAGACCAAGAGTGTTATCTACCAACCCATCATGGCCCCTGAAGAAATAAGGATTTTCGCAGCATCGACAACCATCCTATAAACACGCACTATGTAATATAATCTATTTGTCTGTAATATCTCATAAAGCAGGACGCACACATGTTTCATATCCCTTTTATTGGTTTATAGATTATTGATTTGACTGGATGGATTTACCCTTGACTGCCTTGTCCATGGTTCCATCCATATCAACATGGCCCAAGATATATTTCTTCCATAACCCGAAAGATAAAAATCCATTCTTGAACATTCAACCAATATCATGCCACCAACGATGCACCCGACACAAACTACCTCACCACGAATTCATTTCCATGGTTTTTGTATTGCATCAAAGTACACAAGAAAATGATGTACATTGGCAATGATCTCAAGTCAGGAGGCCATTCCACATGATTGTAGATAGGAACATCCAATGACACCCAAAACATGTGGTGTTCTTATTAGTGGGTAAGACCTCAAGATCTCAGTATTAGAGATCACCAAGTGAGAAATTCATGAGATGAAGCCTCAATTCTTATGATCCCCCATCACCTGATGGTCAGACATCTACTATGTCCAATCAGTAAGATGTATCTAGACCATATAACATATATTTAAGATCATTGTCATAGTATCTAGAGGTTCTCATAGCCTGGGAACTGTAATAACCTTTCGATACGATAATTAATCTTTGGACATAACCATTTCAATAGTGGACTTAGAAAAGTATACACTATAATGGTAAGATTACATCGTTCATACATTACTGTATACTTGATATGATAATCAAAAGCACTAAATAGTTTGGTCTAGGGAACCCACTATTTCAACACTTAGAACTCATCTGCAGAAAACCCCTCTTAAAGGGTTTTTACAGGAAAACTGTCTAAAGTTTTAGTAGTACACCTCATCTGTCTGATGTCACTAAGAAACACCTAGTTCTTGTCCACTGATGAGTCCATCAAAGAATCAATCATCTCCACAAGACATGACACGTGCGGGAAATCCCTGTGTATGGGTGTGTAAGAACCCATGTTTTTTTACGAGGTATATATCCTTTTCCATTCAGTTTAAATGACTTTCTATGGCCTTGTGTGAGTTCTTAACTTGATCATTGTTGTTTTGGACGTTCCTGAGGCTAGTTTAGAGGCCAGAACCATGTTTTGTAATGAAAATGTCATGGAAGATCGTCTGTGCATATCTTGCACATGGTTTGGTCAAACCGTGAGAGCGATCTGAAAAGTTACAAATGGTCTCACCTGGAATGTGCTTGGTTAGTAAAACTGTGTGGGGTTACCATGCATGGTGACCCTCCTAGGTAGTAAGGTGCACATGGTTTCTGCACAGTTTGGTAAAATATGCGGGTAAACCGTCAGACCCTACTGTTTTTGTTTTTTTAATTTCAATTTAAATTTAAATTTTCTTCTTAAAACCAATATAGGTTTTTCTTATTCGGTTTGGAACCTACCGTAGGCTTTGAGCACTACTATCCATCCGACTTCAATTTTGATCTCCAATCATCTCTGTGGATTCACAATGGTAATTCCTCATTTCTTTTTTAGTCTATCTTGATTCTTTAGAATAACAACCACACTATTTGGATTTAGTCACATATGCCCTAATATTCCATTCTTCATTCCTTCATCATATTTCATCCAATTTGAGATGAATCGGGATTTGGTACTAGATGAGATGTCTACTACCTAGGAAATTTAGGTGGTCTTTACTTTCTTTCAGCTTTTCTTTTATGTTTTCGGGAATTCGACCTTTACAGCATCCGTCACACTTTCCGTAATGGTCTCATTTTTGAGCGAGTTGATTTTAGTAGCTATAGTTGGATCTAGTGTGGTTAAACATGGGTTCCATTTAGGTGTGTTGGAACATGTTTCTTATTTCTAGGCCACCCAATGGGTGCACCCTATGAAAATACCTTGTGTATGCCTATTTAAACCATCCAAGGGGCGTGTGATTGTTCTTTCCTAGTTAGAGGGAGCCCTTAGATGAATTTATATCAAGATTAGTTTGTTTAGGATATGTACTTCCTCCTTAATAAATTAATATCATGTTATGACTTAGCTATTTTGATAGTTTGGAATGTTATATGGATGATATGGGAGGGTATAACTATATGAAATGGAAAAGGCATGTTAAATAGATAATATGGGTGGGTATTCCCATATTCTTGTTAAATGATAAATGGTTTTCATGACTGGGTATACTAATGGCTTGTTCATGTTGACCTGAGTCGGTATACTCACATGATTAAGAATGATTAATTAGAATTATTGAATGCTTGATTGAATGGTTTGCTAGATGACTTGAACTTCTCTCCTTTGATCTGGAATGCGGTTGTGGAAACCATGTGTTGACTCTACCCCTTGAGTCTTGATTCTATGGGATGCCTTGGGCCTTGTGAACCCATGGATCTGGCTTTCTTGGGCTTGCGTAGTACATTCTATTTCCATTCTCCTAGGATCCCAACCAGTTCCTAACCGAGTTTCCACCAGGGATGCCCATGGGACTCGATGGGATGCCTTGGACATCCTACTTAGATCCAGCCCTTTGTGGTCTATATATTAATTACTTAGATGGCTTGGTCTATTGACACCTTGTATTTAGACCTTGCGGTCTACAGTTCACTTTTTTGTGTGGTGGTGGGTTACCTGACTTCTCTATACAATGTGGTTGTGGGTTGCGGGATACAGATTGATATATGCAGTGGCTATGTGACAAGATTTTTTACTTGGTTATAACATACTTATTAAGATCAATCTATATTTTTTAGGATTCCTTGACAACTATCTAGATTTACTTTATAGTGGTATTATTCCATGGACATACACACACTTACTTACCAGTTGTTTACTCTTTCTAGCACTTTTTGATAATTATTGTAAGAACTATATAGACCTGAGTGGTTTCCTAATAGGTTTTTTATCTCACACCTTGTTTGTCCTCCTCAAGGACCCAAACATATTATATTTTTGTAGGCGAGGATAGGGTAAAACACCCAAGTTTAGGTTTTTTGACTATGGATTTGGAGTATGGGAGCATAGAACCGAGCCGAGGCTTATGATGATGGGACACCCTTTTTGTATTTTTTTGGATATTTTTATTGTTTTTTCAGGTCAAATTCTATGGAGGGGTAAATTCATGTTGTCCGGATGGTTTGTATCTCCTAACCTTTTGGTCGTTATTGTCCTCTGTCCTTGAAGTCTGTTTGGGTTTCCCCCTTCATCCTTTAAAAGGGGGCTATGTTTAAAATAAAAAAACTTTGAAGTATTTCGGATGGTTGGATGGATTTTATTGTTTTTTCAAATAATTTTCTAGATTCTTTATAGGTATTTGTACCATCTGCATCATTTTTTATACGAGACACTTTTGGTTATTGATACACATTCATGTCTTGTCTTACTTTTAGTTGTCTGCTGTTTATTTCGCTTATATTATTTATTGTATATTTGATTCCTACTGTGATAATATAGTAATGAGGGTGTAGTATCCACAATGATTCACCTATACCCTTTCTTCTTGTCGAAAACCTCTGAATTTGGGTAGATTCACATGAGGTCATGTGACCAACCTGGCTCAGGGCACTGTTTCGAGTGACATTCAAGTTCGGGACATTACAAAGTGGTATTAGAGGAATATTTATTGGATTGACTTACTATTTAGAGAAATTAGATATGGATATGATGGAAATTGAATTTGGTAATAAACTGTGTCCATGAGTAGCTACCCCATGTATAGGGAAAATCCAAATTTCCTTGAAAGGAATTCCGATTTTCTGGATTATGCCTATTAAAATTGATTAAATTTCACTAGTTGGTGAAACACCTGATTTATGTTATAACTATTGATGCAATTGTTCATTCTATTTCAGTTGTAACTCAATGAGATGATATTTTGGCATCTCATGAATCATATAGAAACTTGTTTGAAACATATTCCATGCATTATGCAATGTCATCTAGGCTGAATTAGATATTGCATGATATTGTGATAGTTGGTGTGATTTTTGTTCTTGCTGTTGTGTTATTTGGGTGCAATAAATAAAGGTTTGATGTTATATTTCAATCAATAAAGTGTATGAGACCTTTTGAATTTGGAAATGACACACCCAGGAAATGTAAACGCTAAATGAACTTGTTCTGTGTATGGTTTGAATGGGAACCAGTGTCTGGGATCATGAGGTGTTATGGGCCCTCAGGGATTCAGAAATTGCTAAAACATGGGTGGAATTTCCTGAATAACATAATGGTAAATGGAAATGGAAACTTGTGTGGTGCATAGAGACTTAAACTGTAGTCGGATTTGGAGTCGGCAAGAGGCGTAGTTTCTAGTGGTTCGTTAGTTTTTCGTTATACGGTTCTGGCTTTAGGAGTAGGTTGTGGGTTTGACTTGGTTTCTAAGAGGCTTTTGACTTGTCCTATGCTTTTGATCCTTGTACATTGATGTTTTTCATTCCCATTTTATGCTTTTGGCATTTTAGTTACATGCCACTATGATAACCACTACTGGTACGCCGTGATGGAAGTGATAACCATACTTCGGAGACGGTAGGCCACATGTTACCAGTTGATCCTCCAATAGTGACAACTATGGAACATGAGTTTTTTCTGGACACAGGTTCTAAGAAACAGTTCCATGAGGATTTAATTCGGTATATGCAGACGATACAAGGAGCACCACATCCATCCTTGACTATGGATGAGCTGACACTGGTGTTTCAGTAGCACTGTCCTCCTACATTTTTAGGGGATGGAGGACCACATGCTGCAGAGCTGTGGTTGGAGACCACATTATAAATTTTTGAGCATCTGGATAAGCCATCGTAATTTAGGGTCAAGTTCACAATTTAAATGCAACTTGGAGTGTCAAAGTGCTTGTGTGATGTTTTGAACCAGGCTGATGGGCTTCGTGATATGGGTTGGAATGAATTCCAACCCCGCTTCTACGACTACTTTTACCACGTTACATTGTGAGTAGAGAGAGATTCTATGTTTATTCATCTCGAGTAGGGCACGATGACAGTTATGTAATACTCAACATGCTTTACAAAGTTAATGTGTTTTGCGTTGATGTATCTTACCGATTAGCTGTCGAGGGAGAGACACTTTGAGTAAGGTCTCAGACATGCTATAAGATCTCAGGTCAATGTGTTCATGTTGCCTCCTATCACTATGATTTTGAATCTGGCATTGATTACAGAGTGGAACCTGAGGGAATATGGGGGTGCATAGCATGGGAGGGTTGTTTCTCACCCTAGTGGATCTACGTCTTCAGGTTTGAAGCATCATTTCAATGCTTCCCGCGATGTGAGTGCTAGTCAGGCTGTGGGTGCAGAAAGCTTGGTGTTTTTCCGTCAGTGTGGTTGGTGAGGCCATATGAAAAAACTATGCTATTGTGACCCATTATAGTTGAGAGATTGCATTGGGATGTGGCACATGCAGTGGTTTTGCAGGACCTTCCCTGCAGCTACGAGTGGTAGGGGGTCAACTCCGACGTCAGGTTCAGGAGCAGGGTCTTCAACTCTGTGTCAGGATGGGAGCTGGAGCAGTGTAGGCCAATCAGTCCTGGGAAGTGATGGTCATGGTCATGGTATCTAGACACCGGGTTCTCAAAGACAGTAGGGTGTATCATCTCATGGAATCCAGGTAGGGTCACAGATCCTTGGTACATTCCAAACTTATGCAATGCAATAGACCCAACATGAGGTGGATCTCGGACCGTCTATAGTGAGAAGTGTGATCTTAGTAGCTTCTACTATTGCATCTACTCATTTCTATAATGGAACCTCTCATAGTTTTATCACTCTGCAAGTGGTAGAAATCCTTGTTCTTGTTTTTTTCTTTCTAAGGGATTTTTGATTCTACGCACTTCATTGGGAGTTATAAAGGCTAATGTGAGATAGTGTATGGAGTTTCCCATTGAGGTAGGAGGGTGTCACTAAATATGGGATCCTTATATCATCGAGATGAAAGGCATTTATGTCATTCTCCTAATGGATTGTCTCGTGGCTTATCGAGGGTACGTTGACTGCTATAACCAGAGGGTGACTTTCACATCACAAGAAGGTGAAATGTTTATTCACATGGTTTAATGGGATGTCGAGGCGAGAAGAGATAGACTCGAGCATCGTAGGATTGGTAGGATGACAACCCAGATTTCTAGTTTGCTTCTGGATGACTAGGGAGTGAGTCAAGTGAACATTCCTACAGTGTTTGATCACTTCAAGAATATCTTTCCTGATGAATTTTCTTGTTTACCACATTAGAGATAGAGGTGTAGTTCTCCATCGAGCTAGTGCCAGGTGCTGCGCCGGTATCCATTCCTCCTTATAGGATGGCTACGACGGAGTTGAACGAGATCAAGTGGCAGATAGACGATTTGGAGGTAAAGGGTTTTATCTGACCCAATACATACATGTGGGGTTCATTGGTCATTTTAAAAAAGGCAGATGATACTCATAGGCTATGTGTGGATTATCGGAAACTAACCCAGTTGATGGTTAAAAACAGATATCCTTTTCCACGGATAGATGAACCTTTTGATCATTATCCAGAATCTCAAGTGTTCTCAAAGAGAGAATTGAGTATAGGATATCACCAGTTGTGTGTTCAACCTACAAACATACCTCATACAACCATTCATAGCATATACGGGTTATAAGAGTATCTTGTTATGCTATTCAGTCTCACGAACACGCCAATGGTGTTTATGGAATTGATGAACCGAGTGTTCCATCCTAACTTGGATACTTTTATGGTGGTTATGATGGACGATATCTTCGTGTATTCTAATAATCAACATGACCATTCCAACCATCCTGATATCATTTTGAATACCATGGTAGAGCATCAGTTATTTTATAAACTTGTAAAGTTCCACTTTTTGATGTATGAGATTCACTTCCTCGGTCACATTTTCTTGGATACAAGAGTTTCAGTGGACCTAGAGAAGTGGAGAGATATAGTTTTATAAGAATATCCTAATAATTAATTTAATATACGATTCTTATTGGGGCTAGCTCTCTACTGCATGAATTTTATACAGGACATCTCATGTTTAACAATGTCGGTGATGGGCTTGGCTAAGAATGGTGTGATGTTTGTGTGGTCAGAATCATGTGAGACAACCTTTCAGGATCTAAAAGGGAAGTTGACATCCACACTAGTCCTGATACATCCAAAGTATGGAAAGAGCTACATGGTGTAATGTGATTCTTCAGGTATTGTTCTGGGGGCAGTGTTGATGCATGGATATTGAGTCATGGGATATGGATCTCGGCTTCTTAGGCCTCACAATAGGAATTACTCTACACAAGATCTTGAGTAAACTTCAGTTGTTCACACATAGTGCTGTTGGAGGCACTATTTACTAGGAGATAATTTTGCGGTGTACACAGGCCACAAAATCCACAACTATATATTTACACAGCATGATCTGAATTTGAGGCAGAGAAGGTGGGTGGAGTACCTAGTGTGCTTTGACTACGAGCTTTCCTACATGCCTGTTAAGGGAAATGCAGTGGCCGATGCACTAAGTTGGAGGACTTAGATACAGGCAATGTAGCAGTCTAGTGGTGAGTGGAAGCTTACAAAATTGTTCTCTAAGATGCATCTAGAGGTACTTTACAGAAAGGGGAAGACTTTTATTTAATCCTTAACTATGACCTATACACTTCTAGACAATTTTTAGATGAGGTAGCTATTTGATTATAAAGTCCTAGTTCTATAGGAAGGTGTAGAAGGTGAGGACCCTCTTCCTGGTTGGATGGTAGGCGAGGACGAGATCCTGCATATCCATGGACGTGTTTGGGTTGCAATGGATATACGTGGGGAGATGATGAGGGAGTTTAATTCTTCAGCTTGGGTAGTGCATGCTGAGGTTACCAAGATGTATTGTGACATGTGACATCAGTACTAGTGTCCGGGAATGAAGAGAGAAGTGGCTAATTTTGTTACTAAGGGTTCCACCTGTCAGCAGGTGAAGGCGGAACATCGGCGACTAGTTGTGCTTTTATTGAAGTTAACTATCCCAAAGTGGAAATGTGATGATGTCGTGATGGATTTCATGATGGGTTTGAAAAGAAATCCTCTAGGTAATAAAGGTTTTTGGATTGTTGTTGATAGGCTTACGAAGGTCTTTCATTTCATTCCGATCAAGTAGACCTTCATTGTTGATGATATTGGAAGGTTGTACATCTAAGAGGTTGTACGACATCATGGGGTCCCACGTAATATCATTTAATAGAAGGATTCCCTTTTTATGTCTTGTTTTTTGTGGTGTTTTCAAAGGGAACTGGGTACACATGTCATTTTGAGTACAACATACCTTCCTCAGACTGATGGCCAGTCAGAGTGTATGATATAGGTTCTAGAGGACATGTTGCGAGCATGCGTCCTAGATTTTAGGGCCTCTTTGGAGAGGAACATTCCCCTAGTTGAGTTTTCCTATAACAACATTTATCAGGTGACAATACAGATGGAACATTACATGGTTTTATACTGTAGGAAATGTAGTTCTTCGTTGCACTGGTTAGAGGTAGGAGAGGAAGCTTTACTGGGACCAAATCTTGTGCAGGAGACTTCTGAGAAGGTCCAGATGATTCAGAAGTGGATGGCTACTTCATAGTCTTGTTAGAAATCATATGTCAATTTCTGCATATGACCTCTAGGTTTCAAGGTTGGGGATATGGTTTTCTTGCTTGTTTCACAGAAGTTGGGGCACATGCGGATCAAGATATAGGGTCAACCTTCACTGAGGTTTTCCTGGTAATTCGAGATTCTGTAGAGAGTCGGGTTGATTTCCTATTGATTGTAGCTACCTCAGAGGTACTGATACATGCACAACTTCTCCCATGTATCTCAGATATGCTACTACCACTCAGACACGTATCAGTTTTTCACGCTCGGGGAGGTCGATCTTTAGGTTGATGCCTCCTTAGAGGACCATCTGATTCCTATCGTTGATAGGAGCATGAAGGCTCTCTAAGGCTGGTCAGTTCTTCTATTATGGGTGCTATAAAATCATGGACGTTTACAAGAAAATAATTGGGAGAGGGAAGCTGACGTATTTTCTCAATTCTTAGAGTTTTTCTCAGAAACATCTTGACCTCCATTCAGAGAGAAATTTAGGGATGAATTTCTATAAGGGGGGAATATTGTAAGAACTCGAGTTTTCATATGAGGTAAAAATACTTTTCATTTTAGTTTAAATTCCTTGTTATGGACTTATGTGAGTGTTTAAATTGATCACGGGTGTTTTGGAAGTATTTGGGACATGTTCAGTGGCCGGAACCATCTTTTGGGATAACAATGGCATGGCACACAGTTTGGGCATGGCCTGCGCACAGTTACGTTGAACCATGCAAGTGGTTTGAAAAGTTACAAATGGTATCTCCTAGACTATGCATGGTTAGTAAAACCCTGTGGGGTGACTGTGCAAGGTGTCCCTCATAAGCATTTAGGTGAGCATGGTTTCCACATGGTTTGGGAAACCGTGTGGGTAAACTATGCGACCCTGCTATATTTGTTCTTTTAATTTTTATTTATAATTTAAAATTTATTTTTAAACCCAACATAGGTTTTTATCCTCCCTCGCATAGGAGACCATCATAGAGATCCCCTATAGTGCCTACCATAGTCTTTGATCCCTACTCTCTGTCTGACATCTGTTTTGAAAACTGATCGTTAGACGGATCCAAAATGGTAAGTCCTTGTTTCCTTTTAAGAGATTCTCAATTCATTGGAACAACGACTGCAATATTTTAATTTAGGATCATATTCCATAATATTCCATTCTATTTTGTCATTCAGATTTCATCCAAACGAGGATGATTTCGGACTCCATACTGGACGAGCTGTCTTCTACTGAGGCGAGGTAGGTGGTATATACATTCTTTCATTTTTTTATTTGGTGTTTTCGGGCATTCATCCTTTACCCCATCTATTAGACTTTCTAGTGATGTTTCATTTTTGAGTGAGTAGCTTTTAGTATCTGTAGTTGGACTTAGTGAGGGTGACCATGGGTTTGTTTGGTTGTGTTGGCACCCGTTGCTCGTTTCGAGGCCACCCAAGGGGTGAACCTTAAAGAAATACCTTATTTATGCCTGTTTAAACCACCCAAGGGGTGTGTTCTTGTGATTTCCTAGATATAGGAATCCATTATATGACTTGATAGCTTGAGTATCTTGTTTAGGAGATGTACTGAATCCTTGATAAAGGAATATCATGTTATGCCTTAGCTATTTTGATAGTTTTCAATGTTAAATGGATGATATGGGTGGGTATACCTATATGAAATGGAAAAGGAATTTTAAATAGATTATATGAGAGGGTAGGACCATATTCTTAGTAAATGATAAATGGTTTGCATGTGTGTGTATACTCATGGCTTGTTCATGTTGATGTGAGTTGGTATACTCACATGTTTATGAATGTTTAATTTCAATGCTTTAATGCTTGATTGAATTGTTTCATAGAAGCCTTAAACTGATTTCATAGGATCTGGAACACTATAATGGATGCCTTTTGATGATTCTGCCCCTTGGGTCTTGATTTTGTGGTATTCCTCGATCCATGCTACCATGTGGATCTGGATTTCTTGGGCTCATGTAGGAATTTCTATTTCTATACTCCTAGGACCACAACCAATGCCTAACCGAGTTTTCACCTGGGATGACCATGGGACTCGATCGGATTAATTGGTAATTCTCCTGGGATCTGGCCCTCTATTGTCTAGATATTAATTTCATGGGTTCCTTGGTCTGCTGACTCCTTGGATCTGACCCTTACGGTCTACCCTTCACTATGCGTTGTGGCCATGGGTTACTTGACTTCTCTATACAGTGTGGTTGTGGGTTGCAGGATACAGATTGATATATAGTATGGCCAAGTTACATGCCTATTTTCTTGTTTATAACTTCTTTGATAGGATATGGCTATATTTTTAAGGTATCCTTGAGGTTTGTCTAGTTTTACATTAGAGTAGACTTATGTCATGGGCATATAAACACTTACTTACCAGTTGTTTACACTCACTAGAAACTTTGTAGAATTGCTGTTATAACTGTATAGAAAAGTGTGGTTGTCTACTAGAATGTTTATCTCACATCCTATTTGGGCCTCCTCTAGGCCCAAGTAGATTATATGGATGCATGTGATGATAGGAAAAAACTCCCTAGTTCATGTTGTTGACTATGGATTTTGAGCAGGGAAGCATAGGACCACGCTGAGGCTTGTGGTGCTGGGATACTGTTTTGGTCTTTTGAACTTTTTGGGATACTTCTATTGTATTTCCATGTACTTTTCTAGCAACATTATAGATATTTTTACCATTTGAATCATTTTGTATATGAGACACTTATAGTTATTTATATACACTCATGTCTTGCCTTGATTTCAGTTGTATTCTATTTATTTCTCTTTCGCTAGTTATTGTATGTTTGATTTCTGCTATGATACTATGGTAATGAGGGCATAGTCTCCCCACTAACTCACTTTGTCCCTCGCTTCTAGTTGGAATCCTCTAGTGTTTGGGGATATGTTCTCGGGGCCATGTGACCAACCGGGATTGGGGCATCATTTAGAGTGTCATTTGAGGTTGGGATGTTACAGGCTATGTAAAATAATACTAAGTAGGACACCACAAAACCACAAAGGAAAATCCACAAAGGAATGAACAACCATATCTACATAGGTATAAGTCTATAATACATATACCAATAATATCCAGATATAATAAAAAATATCCACAATGTAAAAAATGTAACTCATGACCAATAATCCGCAACATGATTTTTCACGAGGAGCGCTCATTTTGGGAGATCTCACTCCTCAAGAAATGATGTCATCAGAGACTCTTACAAAGAGGTCCTACTAATTTGGGCCCCGTCCAAAGAAAATACACTGGTCAAAGATCATGATATAAAGTGAGGGGATCCTCCCTAGAGAATACCATCAACCTAATTTGTATTAGCATGAAACATAGGGGACCCTCCATAGATAATACTGATAACCCTACCAATGCAGCTCATAATGTAGTGGTTACATTATAGAGAATATCGACAACCCTGTTGATATGGCCCATTGGATGGATGAATAACACCCCGCGCTTATAGGTCACAGAAATTCCCAAAAAAAATCTTATAAGGGTGATAGAGGATCGCTTCAATCCTATGTAGGGATACTAAAACTCTATATGAGACTCAGCCGCTAGAGGGGACTTCAATCAAGTGATGTGGACGTAATTTTATACTAAACAGTCAAGGATAGAACCATGGGAAAATCTCCACCTATACTAGTCAATTAAAAAAAACCACTATGTCATCTCAAAAGGAAATCCTCATCATTAGGGTCCCAATTCCACAGATGGATCTTCAAAAAGACATTCCATTTGAATGTTACGAACATTTTAGTGAAAATGTATGACCCATAATCGGTCTGGGTCAGACCCGGTCTGACCTGCCGACCTGACCTAGTCCGGTCCGGCCAACCAAACCCAGCCTTGCCCATTAGGCCTAGCCTATTAGAGAGGCCTAATATATCTAGTCTAGCTAGCCGGATGGGCCGAACCCATTCTTATGCACACATTCTTCCCTGACCGCATGACCCTCCTACTAAATGCAGTGCCGCCACAGTCAACACAGATGACCGCCACATCCCTAGCCTCCCCCAAGGCCTCCTCCACTGTGGGATCCATGCGGATGCAGTTGCGTATGCGGAACCTCACTGTAGAATCCATGATCACTGCATGTGGCCTCCACTATTATGGGCTCCCAAGCGGTCCCTCCTAGACCACGTTTTGCCTCTGCTGCTAGCCTCCCCAACAGCGTCCCGTCTGTCTCGCACTCCGCCTAGCCCGGCGCCCCGCTGGGCCACCACTGGCTCCGCTGTTGGCCGCCCTATGAGCGGCACACTATTTACTTCCGATCATCCTAAACCAGCTGAAGTCACTACTCCTGTCACCGCCAGAAGTTGCTGCATTGGCCGATTTGTAACACTCCATCGGCATCGCACCTTTATGGTGTCATTTTAGCTTCGGATCCTTGGACTCAGATCATTGCACCATGGATCGATGGCACAAATAACCTCATATCATATTTTGTGAAGAACAAGTAATGAATAAGGATTTAGGGAAAGAGATAAAGTCACAAGAATTTTTAATGAAAGGATATTGGCCCTATTCATGTCGACCTCGATCCGTTCAAGTTTGAACAAAGAACATATATGGAATAAATCAAATCTCCTTAACAAAATAAAACCTGATAATCAACCCACATAGATTATCCATCCCACAAGTATGATTGAACCATGGGTCAACTTGTTCATGGGTTGGTCCACATTCATCATTGAAAATTAAGAACAGGGAATGAATCACAAAGATACAACACTATACCTGGGATTTGGATCTTTTTTTGATGATGGGAGAAACTTATTCATCGTTGTCTGTTAATCAATCGAATATGGGGGTCAACTTTCTTGATTCTCCAATACATTAGTGCTCGTTGGAGGAAGCTTCGTATCCTTACCTTAGAGGATTTATAGGGTTATATCGTAACCCTAGATTCCTAACAATATTCCATACATAAGTGAAACCAATTTATTGTCAAATAAAATATATTTTTTAAAATATATTAATGACGTTTACATCCAAATATTATCTTTCAACCTCATCCCGCGCTGGTCGAGGATATGCCATGTCTAAGATAATGTATCCATTCCTAATGCAACAGTTCCCTCAAATTTATGATCTATGAACTGATTTAAAAGTTACATTAGTTTTTAAGAGGAACTGCTCGCATGCTTTATTAAAACATAGCATATTTCAATGAATATTTCCAGGAACACTGAGCCTTGGAATCACACATTGTCTTAGTGCATAGTCTCAGAATTTTTGCAAATAATTTATAAAGAAACTGATGGAAAATTTTGAGTCATTACATTCTCCCTACCTTTTGGATTTACGTCCACAAAATCCAAAACAAGGGCTACTAAACAAAAAGATTATGGTACAGAGCATGAATTAGAACCTTCTTCTCCTAAGTGATCTCTTAGTGATTTCTGTGCTGCCACTCAAGCTTCACCCGAGGAATGGACCACCCATGAAGGATCCTCTCATGTTGATCCTCATCCCCCACCTAGTTCTCCACTAATGTCTCCCCATCATCAATGTCAAGCTCGCCCCATTCTAGGGCGTGTGATAGATAATGCTCATACACCCTCAGTTTCGACACATGGAAGACATCATATACCCAATGAAACTATAGGTGTAGAGCTATGTGGTACGCCACCTTGCCAACTCTACGCTGAATTTGAAAAGTTTTGATGTATCTCGGAGATAAATTGCCTCCCCGACCAAGTCTTTTCAATCCCCATGTAATCAAAGTACAAAAAATTGGTTTTTGGAAACCAACCCTAACAGAAGAGAGGTCATTATATGATTTAGTGAGACCAGATCGATTTAGATTTCCAAGTGCATATGTGAGTTATATTTGACAATAATTCACTATAATTTGAATCTCACAATACAACCTTATATACTTATTAAAATTCATACTCATATTCAAAACATGGGGATTGGAAAAACATATAAAGGGGGGTACATGATATTTTGATTGTACAAATTCATCCATATCTCACCAAGGGTTATATCATAAGAATATGAACACGATTGATATACTTGATTCAAAAAGAATATGGAAGTGTAATAGTAGTCTATATAGAATAATCGAAATAAAAGTAATCCCAAATGATCAAACATATACCAGGGAATAGGTATACGAGATCACCAGGAAAAAACCACCATCCATGGATCAAAACATAGAAATATATTATGAACTTGCATGGAAATTTTGTATAATAAGGAACAATTAAATAATCACGAGGAATCATAACATTATGAGAAAACCCATGATTCCCATACATCAATGATTGAACAAATACATATTATCCTTGTTTCATATTGTGAAATAACCTAAGATGTCTACAAATTATGTTCTTAAAAAAACCCATTATGTATACAATTCTTATTTTGAAAAAACCAAATATATTCATGTTTCATGTTTTGAAAAAACCCATAATGTTCATTTTTCATATTGTGAAAGAACCCACGTTGTCTATGCTTTATATTATGAACAAGCACATAATTTCCACGCTTCATACATTGAAAAAATACCTAATGTTCATGGTTCCTTATCTCATGAGATATAAAACATTAACCCATTTATTTTAGGGATATATAGGACCCCAACCATCAACATACATACCTATGTGTTCGAATATATATTAATCATTCATAATATCATAAGGATCCATGGAAAGATAATTAGATCCATTAAATTTCCAAATTGAGTCACATAAAATGAAACCAAGAATTAGATTGGTTGAAAAAATAACTCAATCAACCCAAAAGGTATTTTCATAATAAAATTTAGAGTATGATTCATAAAACATAACCGAAATGGATAGAGATAATTTGGAGTTAATGAGTAAAATTAACGCTAATATAAAATGAGTCTTTATAACACATGTATTTAACATTATATTAAATAGATTAATAGACAATTCACTTTCAAAAGTAATTTTAAAAATGGTGAAATGAAAACTATTGAAAATTTGTACATTTAAATGAATCTCTAATATTGAATTCTTTAAAAATATATTATTTATCCAATGTAAATGTCGAGTGGAAGATAAAACATATAATAATGAATGGAAGACCATGTAATTATTTTTTAAGTGACCTTAGTTGGAAATACACATTTTCAAAATGGGAAATAAAAAATCCCTTTGAATATATCCAAGGATATGTTTGAATAACATAAGAAAAAACATGTTTTGGTTACCAAAAAATAATATACAACATTGGTGGGTAGTAACACATGGATATATGGGATCATTAAAGAGGGTGATAATTATTCTTAACGCATTATACGTTTAAGAAAGTAATTTCATCATAGAAGGAATTTTGAAATAAAAACTCATTTTCCCCATGATAGATGTGAAGATACAATATGATAGATTTATATGGTGTAAACCGAATAATAGAAGAAATAAATTCAACAGAAAACATTATAACTCAATAGAAGTAAATTTTAGTTAACAAAATACCTTATGAATTTATTAACACTTGTCCCAAAAATACAATGGACAACAGAACATGTGATAGAATAGTAAATCCATTCAATTTAATGAAAGTTATTATATAATCCATCTGTAATGAATTATAAATACTATAGAAAACAAAACAAGTGGTGAATATGAGAAATGTATAAATAAATGAAAATAGAGACAAGAAAACACATTACCATTATCTATGGAATCCATGAAAGACTCTTAACCACCTATATAATAAACATAAAAATAATAATTATTTATTTAAAAGCATTAATAATATTTATTACCATATATATTATTAAATTAAAATCAATTATAGTAAATGTACCTATTAGTTATAGTTTATTATCATCACTGGATATTATCGACATTGATTGTTTCGTGAATGTTTTAAAATTTGATATTGATACCTACATTCTTAATACCGATTTCTTCATTAATGTATCATTTAGTTTAAATTAATATATTAATTATTTATACTATTTTAATTTCATTTAATGAGTGTTTTATTCATGATTCGTGAAGGCAGAATCAATGAGGAGCATGTTTAAGTGATTTTTAACCAACGAAATGTAGAATACTAATAAATGTGTTGATAATTTGTATTAAAAATCAAGAACCAAAAAATCATTATTCACATATTGATATCAAATATCACAAATATTTATCTATTTATAGTAATTCATTTTAATAATTTATAGTAACATTCATGTAGTTGATCAAACCGAACCAAACAAGAACAAGCTTTAATTAATAGATAAGTGTGATTATAGAGTGAACTAGATATAATATCAATGTTAAGAATTATATTGACCTAAGTTTAGTTTTATTATTATGATAAATTTGAATTTTAATGATTTAGAATAATGATATAATTTATGGTAAGATATTATATAAAGTGATAAAATATTTTTCCCCGTGTATGGTCGTTTTATGCGGTTAAATATTCAACAATAAATTATTTTTTATATTATTTAGAGGAAGAAAAATTTAACATATAACATCTTTAATAATATTATAAAATTAATTTTAATTAATTATATAAATAATTTTAATAATTTTTCTAGGGTGGTGATGAATTTGATATATGTTGTTCCATGGAGACGGTAGTCCACACGTATACATTGATGAAATTTTTGTTTATATAGAATATAAAAAAGGTTTTTATTGTATTATATTTTAAAAATACTAATAATGTTATAAATACAGTATTTAATTAATAAAAACTACTTTTGAAACATCCATCTACGTTGGTCATGGAAAAAACATTACTTGGTAGACGTTGTAGTTGAAATGTATGCATGGATGACATTTTATTTTTTCTAATTGAATATGGGGAAATGTTGATAATGACTATTCCCAAAAAAACCATTAATTATATTATTAGTACAGATTTTATTATATAATAATGGAAAAATTATATTTGTAAGACAATGGTAGAAAAGAATTTAAGTTATGTAGTGATTTGTGATCACATTGAGAACATGAGCATTCCCTTAGAGGAATTATTATAAATAATGGTCATACACATATTTATTATGAATATAGGCTTATAGACATGTAAAAGTAATAAAGATGTAGTAAAATTGACTGATTTCTGTGATTAATTCTAATTTTTAGAGCTTCCCTAAAGGGGTGGTGGAAGGACCCATTTATAAGTGGAGGGAATGACACTTTGGTCAAAATTACATCTTAATATAAGGACACCACATGTTTCACATAGAATTTGTTAAAAAAGTGGAAAAATGGAGAGTGGAGACGTTTTAGTCTATAAAATACTTAACCATTCATTGGTTGACGTGATTTTAACATTTTTCTATTCTTTCACCATTAGTTATACCATTTTACATTAACTTAATTGTAACTTGATAACTCCATTTTTACCACAAAAATTAGTCTTATATGTCTAACAATAAATTATACATTATAAAATAATTACTACCTTATGAATCAAAATATAGAAACATTTTCTTATGTTAAAATTCTAATGATGATAAAATTTAAATTTAATATTAGCGTACAAATCAATTAATAATAATTTTTCAAAAAGGTGTATTTTTAATAACAAAAGTTTTGTTTATGATAAAATTATCATTGTTGTCAATTTATATAGAATTATCTGTTTCATTATTAATTAAATAATATTTATGTTTATTTAAATTCTAAAAAATGGATTCTACCTTCTGAATATTTAAGTAAAAGAAATAGATAAAAATATTTTTTATTAGAATAAAATATTACATCAAATAAAAATGTTAAACATGGATTCTTCGAATTAAAAATAGTACTTAAAATTTAATAAATTTACATATTAAAAACATATAATATTACAAATAAGGGGACATAAATATTTAATTTAAATTTATATTATGGTAATTCCATAAAATATACTGTATTTTTAAAAAATTGAATTTCACACTTTTATGTAAAAATAAATGTGTTCAAAAAAATTCCAAAAATTCATCCAAAGCTAATATTGATACCCTAAATCCTAAAATGATGATTATTATGTGAAAATAAAATTTTAAAATTTTAGAATTTAATTTTTAAATAAAAACATAATATTTAATAGAAGGTTCTTGTTATATAAAAATGACCTTTTAAACTATTAAAAGTTGCTATTCCTTTTTATTTTCTTTTAGTAATTAAATTTTTGATAATATATCATTTATATATTAAATATATTATAATTATTTGACCACAAAATATTTAATTTCATGTAATAAAATTTCATTAAAAGTTAATATTTTTTTATAAATACATTTTATGGTATAAAATGATATTATCGTCTATTTAGATAAACTAATTGCAAATTTTCAATGTATTTGACTTTAACATGACATTTATAGAATAAGTTCATGTATGAGTCCATGATGATTTTAATCACCAATATTGGTATGCATATGTTTCTTGTTGATAAAATATTTTCGACAATGTGTATACTATTAAATGTGTTCTAATTAGTTCTTATTTTCTTAGAATAAAAGCCTAAATATATTTAGGAATTTTTTGAAGTTATTAATATGGATAAATAGGATGAATATTACACCATGATGCAAATTACAATGGCTAAATGCTCATTAGAATATGATGGTGGGAGAATATATTAAAACATGATGACTGACATCTTGGAATGCATTAACAAAGTCTTCAAGGGGGTTTAGATGACACCCATCATAGGTAACTATGAATATTAACTAATATCGTAATTAGAAATATAAAAACATTCTTTTAATTGATATTTTATTTATATTTATATAGTGTATGAAATTTGGGTAGTTGGAATCACTTTAGCCCTATTCCATGGAAATCTATGGTATTTTCCTTAACTAATACTAGTAGGATGTCTAGTTGTTAGTCAAACATACTCAAAATAATTAACATATTTGGAGTTTATAAACTAAAATACTCACAATTAAAATAAAAAATTAATTTAATCAATATTATCTTCATGTTTATATAGAGTGAGAACTATGGATATTAGGGAATTATATTAGACCTATTTAGTGAAGATCTGATATCTTTTTCCTAACTATAATATGAATGTTATCTAATGCTTACTCCACCAGAATCACACTAAGTAATATAATTAAATTTTGTTAATTAAAAGACTCAATGATAAAAAAAATTCAATATGATGATTTAAAATTAAATTAAAGGTCTATTATAGGAATAATTAATATTCACAATGAAGTATTTTTTAGAAAGAGGGAAGAAGGCACAAGAGGGTCTTCAAAGAGGGATGTGATATGAGGACAATTTTCGTTTCAATATTTATATCATTATCTAGGAGGCTACCAAATTTTATGTCTATTTTTTTATGTTCTAGTTAAAGTTTTGAGGACACCGAGTTTGATGATCCTCTATATGGTAGTATTTGTCATGTTCTGGTGGTTTTACTACAACGACATCACTATGATTAATTTAACATCCCAAAATTATAAAAACCCGGTGAACATGTGATAAAAATGTTTTCTTCTTTAGGATTATATTGGGAGAAATTATTTTATTAATTATATCATCAATATAGTATTAACGACTGTTATAGTTCTTCTTGGATTCATATAGATGAAAATAAAAAAATTCTTCCCTTTGATGCACCAGAACATTTGTTGAACATCACAAGAATTTGACAAAGTGTGGGGAAAATATTAAGACATATTTGAAATTACATGGACTGGTCATATAAATAAACACCGAAAAAGTTTTGTGGTTTATATATTCAAGAAGGTCACACCCAAACACATTTCTATACACATATAGGTTAGTCATCTAATAATACACCTGAATGAGGTTGTCTCTAGCTACTAATAAAAAAATTAATATAAAATTAATTTATTTTTTGTTAAAAAAACATCTCATGCTTTATTATTATTATTAGGTAGGTATAGAAAATTATACGAAAGGGAAATACATAAACACCCAAGGAACCACATTATTTCAAGCCTCATCCCACCCGCTAGGATTGGAAGACACCAACTTGACATATTTTATTACATTGTTTTATGTAGCCTAAATTCCTGCTGGATCAATAACATTACATAGTCTTGTGAGATACCCCAAATAAATTCAAAAAAGAATAACTGTGTCACGAACCAACCCGGGTCGACCCTGAACCGGTCACCCGAGCCGGCCCGCGACATGGCCCGAGAGGCGTTCCCGATCCTCCCGGGCTGGCGACAAGCGCCAGGGCACCATTTAGAGACTATGGGAACGATTTCGCCCAATATAAATAAATAAGGATGCAAAGATAAAACAGAGCAGCGCAGAAAAAAGGTAAACTAAACAAAGTGACTAAACAGAAACAAACAGGAAACAAACTAACCAAACACGACGTGCGAACAAACTCCGTGCGACCTCATGGGTCGCTCTCCGACTCAACGATCAAGCGTCGCCCTAGGCGAGCGCACTCAAGCTATAGCCTGCACAAACACTAAAAACAGAAAACAACTATAGGCGTGAGTATTTAAAACTCAGTAGGGTAGCCCGATATCTATTCCCAATGCACTACCATTAAAATAAAAGAAACATCATTTCAAGTTTGAACTACAATCTATAAAAGTATGTTTTTAATAATATTCTACTTAAAAACAAAGTACGAACCATTGCCCTTAGCCATTTCGAAATTCGAGTTCATTTCATTAGTGTCAATGACATTTCAGAAAAAGGGAAAGTGATGTTTACATTTCCAAATTTGTACAAAAGGGATTAAAACACTTCCATTTGAAAACAATTTTTAGAAACCTATTAAAAAGGAATTTATCAGTTTCCAAGGAAAACAATATGCCAGAATGCACAAAGTAAATCATACAGCAAGGGAAATGTAAGTATACACGTGAGCATCATAATCATTACTGCAAGCTACAAAAGCTAAATAGACATGGGTGAACCTAGGAGATCGAGAATAAACCAGAAGACACCAATACATGAGAAATCATCCTTATTGACATGTCACGATGAAATCAAAACGCACAATACGCTCGACCATCCACTCACAGGCAGGTCGAGGGCAAATCCCATAGCAATAAACCCAATATATCCACCTACTATGGGCCACTGGTCAGTACCATAACCTACCAGTGCAGCAATCGTTCTTAGAATATTCTCTCAATATGCCAGATTCCCATGTCTCAAGTGTTTAAGAAAAAGGGGGTGATCCAACTGATGCCAACCGAGCATCCAATCAGATATATCTATATATAAAGAACAACAGGCATTCCCCGAGCCACTCCATTGGACAACCTCATGCCCTTTTCCACTCAAGTACCCGGGAGCCTCTAAGCGCGGCCTCCCAAACAATCAATCGCAACCAAGGCATGAGAGACGTCCTAAGAGGGTTTTTTTATAAAAACATTTCCATCGCTTTCCATAAAGTGCCAAACGGGCATTTAATACAATTCACAATCACTACCAAAACCAGTTAAAACTATTTAAAGAACCCACAAAACACTACTTCACAGGTTGCCAATATTTTTATAAACCAAACCAAACCATTTTCTTTTTTCAAATAATCTTTAAGAGCCAACCGGGCAATTTCTCAAACGAACTAAAGTATTTGTTCATGCTTCAAAAGAAATCATTTCTCATTAAACCATAAATCCATTTTATATTCCATGAATTATGTTTAAAAGCCAAACGGGCATTCTTTCATTATTGAGTGTCCGCCCGTCAAAAGGAAGTTTCATGTGTCGTGTATAAAATAAACGGCTCCTTTTGACATTAAATAACCATTTAAAAATTTACCCTCTTATATTAAAAATTAATTATCGTATATTATCTCATATTTATTACAATTAATAAAATGTTGATTTTGAACAATTAGGGTGCGCAAACAGCATGAAATAATATAACTTAAATTTTAAAAGCAGTGCAAAGGGAACCTACCTCAAAACCAAGCGCGTCGACACAACAACCTCGGATCCAAGGCGCGATGACACGACGTGTGTCCGAAACCACGTGACAAGGTCTAACACTCTGCATAGTCAGTACCAAGGACTCAGCCACATCCAAAAACTCACCAGAGCATGCCAAACCAAGCGTCGGAAAGAAACGCTCACCTCGGAACTGAAGCGCGACGACGACGGAACCTTAGAAACAAGGCGCGGCGATGGCGCTCCCTCAGAAACGCCCTGCGCGGGTCCCAAAAATCATAAACCAACAAATAAAAATCCACCATCAATTAAAACTCATGAACCAAACAGAGTACGATGATGAAGATAATTATAATAATAATAATATTAGTAATAATAAGAATAGTATGAATAATAGTAATAATAAAATAATAATAATAATAATAAATAATAATAATAATAATAATAATAATAATTTTAATAATAATAATGACAATAATAATATGAATGATAAGAACAATAATAATAATACGAATAATAATTATAATAATGATAATAGTAAAAATAAAAATTAATAATAATAACATTAATAATAATAATAATAATAATAATAGTGACAACAAAATAATAATAATTATTATAATAAGAATAAAAGTAATAATAACAAAATAATGGTAATAATAATAATAGTAATAATAATAGCAACAATAATAAGAATATTAAGAATAATTATACTAATAATAAAAGTAAAAATAACAATAATAATATTGATAATAACAATACTAATAATAAAAGTAAAAATTAAAATTAAAACTAAACAAACATTACCAGGGGAAGAGAGCTGGTCGGGAGGGGAGGCGCGCGGCGGACAGGAGGAAGGAGAAAGAAAAAGAAGAAAAAGAAGAAGAGGAAGAAGGAGAGAAGAAGAAGAAGAAGGGAAGGAGAAGAAGAGGAGAAGAGGAGGAGAAGAAGAGAGGAAGAAAAGAAAGAAGGAGGGGGGCGCGGGTCTGGAGGCAGGTGCGCCGGCAGGGAGGAGGCGCTGCACCAGGAGGAGTGCGGTCGGGCCACGCTGCAAGAGGAGGTGCCGGCTGGATGCGGGACGCAAGGGAGGAGTCGCTACTGAGTGCGAGAACGAGGAAGGTGGCGCTGGTTTTTGAGGAGGCTGAGCGGGCTGCTACATGCGGGAGGAGGAGAGGTCTGGTCGGAGGCGCGGCGGAAGCTTGCCGGGCGCCGGAAGAAGGCCGGCAGGGGGCTCGCGCGGGCTGGCTGGGTGCGTGTGGGCCGAAGGAGGCAGCAGGGTGCGTCGGGTCTGAGCGGGGAGGTAAGGAAGTTCAGTGCGGCCGGCACTGCAGCAGGGGCGTGCTGCTGGTGAGATAGGAGGGCGCTGGCCTGCTGGACGCTGCAGAGGAGAGTAGAACGCTGGCCTGCTCGACGCTGCAGAGGAGAGTAGAAGGTTGGTCGGGCGATGCGGGTGACGGAGGCGCTGGCAGGAGGCCCGGCTGCTTGGCTGATCTGCGGCAAGGAGGAGAGGAGGGCCGAGGAGAGGTGGAGCGATGAACAGAAGAAGGCTGGGTGCGTTGAAACAGAACGTAGGAGGGAGAGGCGCCGGGTGCTGCAGCTGCTTGATGGAGCAGGGGGGCGTTGTGGTTCGGCTAGCACAACCGAAGAAGGAGGTCCGAAGGCCGTGGCGGCTGCTAGGGTTCGACGCCGGACAGCAAGGGAAAAAAAACTTAAATAGTGAAGGGCTGCGGGGTTAAGGTGCAAGAGAAACAAATGTATATATATATATATATAATATAAATAAAATTAAACAAAAGATTAAACAAATCAAATCAATAAAATCAAATCAAATATTATTTCATGATAAAAATAATCATAATAATAATATTCATAATGACAATAATATTAATCACAACAATAAAATTATTTCCAACATTTTTAATTAGCATTAATTTTTAATTGTAATATTTAGAATGACAATAGTAATAATAACAATGATAACATGAAGATTAAAATTAAAATAATAATGGCAGTCATATTATTTCAATAAAAATAAAATTCTTAACACAATAAAATTTAGACGACACGACAATAAACACACGTTTTAAATATACTCTCTTTATTTCAAAACTCCAAAGACAACGGGATGCGCAAAAGTTAGGGCGAGGTCGTGCAGCTCCAACTTCATGCTTCGCCCGTGCGCCCGATGACGTTGACGCCAAAAAGTGCACTTTTTAACAAAAACTCAAAAATCTAATCCGATACTGAACACGAACCACAGCAAAATAATTTAAATTCAAAGAAGTCATAAAATAAAATAAACGCGCATGCCGGGGTGTGACAATTCTCCCCACCATAACGCTTTCCGCCCCCGGAAAGCCACCACACCAACCAGTCGATCGATCAACACCTAAGGATTTCACAGAACACGATCCAACCTCTTATCTCAAGGATGTCACAAAGACTACCAGCAGGACTGAACCTCATTGCCCAAAGTAAATCACCAACAGAGGGGAGGCCTGAACGGTCTCCCCACCATAAGAACTCGACTAGCATTCAATAACGATTTAAGATAAAACCCAAAGAGACTCATGGTGGTTCTCCCCACCATAAAAGGACTGACCTCTTAGCGACCAACCAGAAATCCAAATTAGGCCAGAACCGGGCCTTACTCAAGCTATGAAAGCACAGCAAAAACATTTAAACCGCTTACTCTCGTCCGAAAGTAATAGGATTTGATCTGAAAATTTTACGCAAACCAAAACCCTTACCCCATGGGCGGGGAGGGTGGGCCCAAGGATTGGATCACTGAAACTTGGATGGAAAACTACTCACGTACCACTACATAGGGATGGACACATACCAAAGCCATAACCGATTCACATCGGTGGTCCACACGAGGTCACTGATCAGCAACATACATCCAAAAGGCACAATTACTGATATTGCGCGATGGATAAATCCATCAAGATTTTTGCGACAAGAGGAACTACAATGAAAGAGGAACCAGAGAAACAACACCAAAACTATCTCACCACGATGATAGAGGCGCGACTTTAACCGGACTCTATAAAATTTTCCCCCCCGGGGGTTCCTGACTACGCGCCGGCTTCACTCCGAGACCTTTTGGTTGGAGCTCTGATGGATGAAGCATCTTCTGCCTCACAGTCAGGTTCTGATAATCCCAATGAGATACATACATCTTTTGATCTGACAGATTGAAGGACAAGATTTTAAAATTAAAACACACCAGCATTGAAAGCCGAGGTTCATCAAAAGACCCATGAAGTTCCCATACATTTCAAACCCAGAACACCACCAGTATAACTACAACGATAAAAGATCCCTTAAACTGAAAGGAAACTTACACCAAGAACTCTGAACAAAGACCCAATAGCACATTACTTCTGAGAACACCCTCTGCGACGCTTTCTTGCAACGCCCCGAAAAAATCGTCGCAAGTGACCCAGACGTCCACATGCCTGGCAGGGCTTCGGAGCGCTTGGGAACGATGACTTCTTGTGACCCCGCTTTCCACACTGATAACACACAATAATCTCCCGTTCCGAAGAGGTTGATGAAAGATCCCGAGGCCTCTTGATTCCACGACCTTCTCCATTCACATTCATTTGCTTACTCATCACCTTTCCAGAATCTTCACCACTGTTCTTAGGGATCGAAGGAGGGAGGACTACTTCCAGCACTCCTGCCATCGCAGCTTCGACATGAAAAGCTTGTCTTGCCACATCGACAAAAGAAGTTAGGTTGGACTCTGACACCCTCGACTGCAGATCAGGGCGGAGACCCGCCTCGAAGCGTCGAGCCTTCACAGGGTCATTTGTGGCATACTCAGAATCATAAGGTACTAGCTCCACAAAGCGCTGGAAATATTCCGACACGGATCTGTCGCCCTGCTGCAGACAACATATTTCCATCCCCTTTCTCCCCCTATCTTCCTCAGAGAAATATTGACGAATGAACGAGGCCTTGAAAAACTCCCAAGTAATCTCTTGACGAGGCTTGTTCCGAGACACTGACTTCCACCACATCCATGGTGAACCTTCAAGCATGAAGGTCGCAAACTTGACCTTCAACGACTCGGGCAACTCAATGAGGCTAAAGTCCCTTTCAATCTTCCGCATCCACTCCTCTGCCACAGAAGTTTCTACATGACCATAAAAGAGAGGTGGATCCAACTTCCGAAACTCAAGCATAAAATCCTTAGGTTGATCAACCGCACTACGATCACCCATCGAAGCTTCAAAGGGATAACCGCTGGACAAGGAAAAGTCAAAACCTCAATCAAGGCCAACTCAACGAATGAATAACAACCTCAAAATCAAACACTGCATAGGTGACAAGCTCAAAATCCGAGAAAACAAGTTATCATAACATCAAAAGAATTTCTCTTTGAAAACATATTTAATTTAGAACAAGCTTAGTGGGTTAAACCTTCGCCATTGGTATTCTTTAGAGCCTCACTCACATGCATGTATCCGTGCCACCCAGGGCATCCATCCACCATACCAGAAATCCATCCACATTTCCAACATACCAAAATGCATGTGAGTACTCATCGGAACACCAAGGCCAAAACAGAGCAACTTCATTTTCCAAAAACAATTTATTCATACCACTTCTTTTAAAACAATCCACAAATTAAACATGTCATTTCAAAAAACACTTTTTTTTTCAAAACCAACTTTTCTGATTCAAACCACTTTCAAAACCAAGGGGAAACCCAAAACAACTCAAACAGGGGACTAGTGTCAGTGGGTGTCTTGACCATATGGTTGTCGGCCATATGCCAAATACGTCACAGACACAGAGAGCCTTCTTGGACCATGCCCCAAGCTCCACATGGCTTGCCAGGCCATGCAGCTTAGGACTATTAGCCCAACTCCATTTGTCGTACCCCAATCGCAAAACCTTTCCATAAAAACCCAAACAAACAAATTAAACCGGACTTCCCATGGAAACCTGAGGATCGGTACGGGCAAGAGTTCGCGACGCTCTTCTCGTACCTACCCCTCAAGTCCCGACAATCCTACTCCATCTACCTTGATATCCCAAATAACAAAGGGCGCTCTGAAAAGTGAGGTCTGCTAAGAGGAAACCTCCCTCTGATACCATTTTGTCACGAACCAACCCGGGTCGACCCTGAACCGGTCACCCAAGCCGGTCCGCGACATGTCCCGAGAGGCGTTCCCGATCCTCCCGGGCTGGCGACAAGCGCCAGGGCACCATTTAGAGACTATGGGAACGATTTCGCCCAATATAAATAAATAAGGATGCAAAGATAAAACAGAGCAGCGCAGAAAAAATGTAAACTAAACAAAGTGACTAAACAGAAACAAACAGGAAACAAACTAACCAAACACGACGTGCGAACAAACTCCATGCGACCTCGTGGGTCACTCTCCGAATCAACGATCAAGCGTCGCCCTAGGCGAGCGCACTCAAGCTATAGCCTGCAGAAACACTAAAAACAGAAATCAACTATAGGCGTGAGTATTTAAAACTCAGTAGGGTAGCCCGATATCTATTCCCAATGCACTACCTTTAAAATAAAAGAAACATCATTTCAAGTTTGAACTACAATCTATAAAAGTATGTTTTTAATAATATTATACTTAAAAACAAAGTACAAACCATTGCCCTTAGCCATTTCGAAATTCGAGTTCATTTCATTAGTGCCAATGACATTTCAGAAAAAGGGAAAGTGATGTTTAAATTTTCAAATTTGTACAAAAGGGATTAAAACACTTCCATTTGAAAACAATTTTTAGAAACCTATTAAAAAGGAATTTATCAGTTTCCAAGGAAAACAATATGCCAGAATGCACAAAGTAAAACATACAGCAAGGGCAATGTAAGTATACACGTGAGCATCATAATCATTACTGCAAGCTACAAAAGCTAAATAGACATGGGTGAACCTAGGAGATCGAGAATAAACCAGAAGACACCAATACATGAGAAATCATCCTTATTGACATGTCACGATGAAATCAAAACGCACAATACGCTCGACCATCCACTCACAGGCAGGTCGAGGGCAAATCCCATAGCAATAAACCCAATATATCCACCTACTATGGGCCACTGGTCAGTACCATAACCTACCAGTGCAGCAATCGTTCTTAGAATATTCTCTCAATATGCCAGATTCCCATGTCTCAAGTGTTTAAGAAAAAGGGGGTGAGCCAACCGATGCCAACCGAGCATCCAATCAGATATATCTATATATAAAGAACAACAGGCATTCCCCGAGCCACTCCATGGGACAACCTCATGCCCTTTTCCACTCAAGTACCCGGGAGCCTCTAAGCGCGGCCTCCCAAACAATCAATCGCAACCAAGGCATGAGAGTCATCCTAAGAGGGTTTTTTTATAAAAACATTTCCATCGCTTTCCATAAAGTGCCAAACGGGCATTTAATACAATTCACAATCACTACCAAAACCAGTTAAAACTATTTAAAGAACCCACAAAACACTACTTCACAGGTTGCCAATATTTTTATAAACCAAACCAAACCATTTTCTTTTTTCAAATAATCTTTAAGAGCCAACCGGGCAATTTCTCAAAAGAACCAAAGTATTTGTTCATGCTTCAAAAGAAATCATTTCTCATTAAACCATAAATCCATTTTATATTCCATGAATTATGTTTAAAAGCCAAACAGGCATTCTTTCATTATTGAGTGTCCACCCGTCAAAAGGATGTTTCATGTGTCGTGTATAAAATAAACGGCTCCTTTTGACATTAAATAACCATTTAAAAATTTACCCTCTTATATTAAAAATTAATTATCGTATATTATCTCATATTTATTACAATTAATAAAATGATGATTTTGAACAATTAGGGTGCGCAAACAGCATGAAATAATATAACTTAAATTTTAAAAGCAGTGCAAAGGGAACCTACCTCAAAACCAAGCGCGTCGACACAACACCCTCGGATCCAAGGCGCGATGACACGACGTGTGTCCGAAACCACGTGACAAGGTCTAACACTCTGCATAGTCAGTACCAAGGACTCAGACACATCCAAAAACTCACCAGAGCATGCCAAACCAAGCGTCGGAAAGAAACACTCACCTCGGAACTGAAGCGCGACAACGACGGAACCTTAGAAACAAGGCGCGGCGATGGCGCTCCCTCGGAAACGCCCTGCGCGGGTCCCAAAAATCATAAACCAACAAATAAAAATCCACCATCAATTAAAACTCATGAACCAAACAGAGTACGATGATGAAGATAATTATAATAATAATAATATTAGTAATAATAAGAATAGTATGAATAATAGTAATAAAATAATAATAATAATAATAAATAATAATAATAATAATAATAATAATAATAATTTTAATAATAATAATGACAATAATAATATGAATGATAAGAACAATAATAATAATACGAATAATAATTATAATAATGATAATAGTAACAATAAAAATTAATAATAATAACATTAATAATAATAATAATAATAATAGTGACAACAAAATAATAATAATTATTATAATAAGAATAAAAGTAATAATAACAAAATAATGGTAATAATAATAATAGTAATAATAATAGCAACCATAATAAGAATATTAAGAATAATTATACTAATAATAAAAGTAAAAATAACAATAATAATATTGATAATAACAATACTAATAATAAAAGTAAAAATTAAAATTAAAACTAAACAAACATTACCAGGGGAAGAGAGCTAGCCGGGAGGGGAGGCGCACGGCGGACAGGAGGAAGGAGAAAGAAAAAGAAGAAAAAGAAGAAGAGGAAGAAGGAGAGAAGAAGAAGAAGAAGGGAAGGAGAAGAAGAGGAGAAGAGGAGGAGAAGAAGAGAGGAATAAAAGAAAGAAGGAGGGGGCGCGGGTCTGGAGGCAGGTGCGCCGGAAGGGAGGAGGCGCTGCACCAGGAGGAGTGCGGTCGGGCCACGCTGCAAGAGGAGGTGCCGGCTGGATGCGGGACGCAAGGGAGGAGTCGCTACTGAGTGCGAGAATGAGGAAGGTGGCGCTGGTTTTTGAGGAGGCTGAGCGGGCTGCTACATGCGGGAGGAGGAGAGGTCTGGTCGGAGGCGCGGCGGAAGCTTTCCGGGCGCCGGAAGAAGGCCGGCAGGGGGCTCGCGCGGGCTGGCTGGGTGCGTGCGGGCCGAAAGAGGCAGCAGGGTGCGTCGGGTCTGAGCGGGGAGGCAAGGAAGTTCAGTGCGGCCGGCACTGCAGCAGGGGCGCGCTGCTGGTGAGATAGGAGGGCGCTGGCCTGCTGGACGCTGCAGAGGAGAGTAGAACGCTGGCCTGCTCGACGCTGCAGAGGAGAGTAGAAGGTTGGTCGGGCGATGCGGGTGACGGAGGCGCTGGCAGGAGGCCCGGATGCTTGGCTGATGTGCGGCAAGGAGGAGAGGAGGGCCGAGGCGAGGTGGAGCGATGAACAGAGGAAGGCTGGGTGCGTTGAAACAGAACGTAGGAGGGAGAGGCGCCGGGTGCTGCAGCTGCTTGATGGAGCAGGGAGGGCGTTGTGGTTCGGCTAGCACAACCGAAGAAGGAGGTCCGAAGGCCGTGGCGGCTGCTAGGGTTCGACGCCGGACAACAAGGGGAAAAAAAACTTAAATAGTGAAGGGCTGCGGGGTTAAGGTGCAAGAGAAACAAATGTATATATATATATATATAATATAAATAAAATTAAACAAAAGATTAAACAAATCAAATCAATAAAATCAAATCAAATATTATTTCATGATAAAAATAATCATAATAATAATATTCATAATGACAATAATATTAATCACAACAATAAAATTATTTCCAACATTTTTAATTAGCATTAATTTTTAATTGTAAAATTTAGAATGACAATAGTAATAATAACAATGATAACATGAGGATTAAAATTAAAATAATAATGGCAGTCATATTATTTCAATAAAAATAATATTCTTAACACAATAAAATTTAGACGACACGAAAATAAACACACGTTTTAAATATACTCTCTTTATTTCAAAACTCCAAAGACAACGGGATGTGCAAAAGTTAGGGCGAGGTCGTGCAGCTCCAACTTCATGCTTCGCCCGTGCGCCCAATGACGTTGACACCAAAAAGTGCACTTTTTAACAAAAACTCAAAAATCTAATCCGATACTGAACACGAACCACATCAAAATAATTTAAAGTCAAAGAAGTCATAAAATAAAATAAACGCGCATGCCGGGGTGTGACAAACTGACCCACAAAGATTTAGTTTTCTCATGCATGGTGTGCATGACCTTCTCCCAATCCACATGTAACCCAACCCCCATCTTCCCACCGGAATATATATAGTGGCCTCTTCTATGCCCATCCTCCCACAAGCAAATTAACCAACAATAATGTCACTCATCCTGACACCATCATCATCTTATGAACCCCACATGAGAAAATATCAAGTCATCACCATCACCCATGTGTCCCACAGATCACTTCACACCCCATCAACATCTGTTGATGCTGGTTGAACTGATGTATGGTTCAAACAACCTAGTACCAATTTGAACATTGATTCCCATCAAATCATTAACCCTTATCCATGATAGGGAAATCACCCCTATCAATGATACCATATTCATGGTTAACCTACACATGGAGACACACCACTAATGAAATTCCCATACGTAGGAATGCTGGTAGTCAAAGCCCCGCTACGATGAATTACAGAAGGTACACAGAACACTCATATGCGACCTTGACTAAAAAAAATTATATTCATTTATTATTGATTCTAAAACCATATTATCATTTGAGTAACTTAATAATATAATAAATATTTAATAATTTATTCATATTGAATTATTTTTAAAAATAAATTAACTGCAAACTATAATAAAAAATTTTTACATTTAAATGGATGAGGCTCTCATATCTGTCGAATTGTTTCATGTCTCATATGTGGTGCTAGAAATGAGACCTATAAAAGATCTTACAATATGAATATCACATTATTTCCACCACAATCCACCCCTAGAAAATCTTATTATATAACTCTTAAATGATGGATTTTATGGAGTCACCATGTCAGACTTTAAGCCTATTTATCATCATTTGACTATTTCATTGGTTAATAGATGGGAATCGAAGACAAATACATTAAATTATATTAAAAAATAGATGATGATTATTTTAAAAGAAATATCACACATGGTGGGTTTATCACTCTATAGTTAGGTATTTACACATAATAAATTTGGAGATGAGCCTGATGTTATTCACTGTTTACTAAGAATAGAGCTTGAAAATAGACCTTTCATTTTAGGGTGGTTAATTATGAATAGGATATCTAGAGGATCAATTTTTAGGGATTCTTTATGTCACTGATAAGTTTACTCTTATCCATCATAGAAATGTGAATATATTGTGTCACTACATGGAATCATTGTGTGTGTCCACTACTCTAACACCTTAGTACACATGATGTTATTACTATTACATGAGGATACAGATATGATGACTATGCATTGTTATAGGTTTTCAGCATTAGCATATATTTATTTGGTCCCCTATATAGAATTTCAAGTTGAGGAATGAAAAATTTATGGATGTATTTTATTTCATGAAATGTGGTAATTCTAGTGTTTTTCATGCATTACTCTTAAAGTTATCAAACAAGATCCTTATAGCGATTTTTAGGACTATACTTTGGGATGTTGATATATTTACTTCATTAATTTGATTTATTTTATTAATTTACTACTATCATTTCTAAACTAAAAATGTTTTACTTTTATACTAGTTGATTCAGTTTCAGCATTATGTACCTTCCATGAGGAAAAGTCTGTAAGAACCTGACTCCAGTAACCCAAAGCTAGTGTTCACCTTATTACCTTGGTAAAAGATACTAAGGATCGCATCCTGAAGTATCAATTAGTTTAGTATTATTTTTAAACTAAATACTTACATCACTCTAATATTACATTTAAAAAATAAAAAAATAGCATAAGAGGATTTCTTCCATCCTTAATTCCATTCATAATATTATTCTTTATATCTAATGTAATGGAATATAAATAATGGGAGAGATCATATGGTTAGTAATGGTTACGTACAATGGATGTTATCTTGGGTTATAAAGGATTAATCAATATGGAATAGCATAAAATCCAAAAAAAATCCATTCAATTAAAAACATCTGTACAATGAACATTGAAGGCTAATATCAACACTGAAAAAACACATGTAGAATGAAAATTGAATTCTTAATAAAGGAAATGCATAATTATGGACATTCATGATCACAACCTCCCAACCAAGATATGGTAAATCTTACTGTTAAATTATCTAAACTAAGAAATTATTATACATAAATTCATAGGTGTAATCCAAATATCCATCTAATATGGAAGGAATATTGTTTTTTCTCATGAGACCAATTGATAAATCATGGGGATATTAATAATCAGGACCCATCCATTACATTTATATCCTATAAATTACTAAAAATTTTAATGATCAATGTAATTGATTCTAAAAATTCATTATATATTAACAATTATCCATAATGAATCATGAATGCAGAAAATAAATATTTTTAATCATAATCAAAATACTTCTATAGAATGAATAATGATGGTATAATTTGATCATTTCTTTAGTATCATCAGTGGGGGTTTTTATAGATTAAAATACCATAAATGATCACTGGAATATTTCTTGAGAGAAATACCCTTTTAATATTTGAAATCAGTTAATTTATATATAAAAATATTGAGAATATTAGGAAAAAAATATTTTAAAATAACCAATGAATATTTTAAAGGAATCATAAAAAAGTGTAGTCGTGATGGTATGAATGTTTTTTCTTACATTTCATATTAAAATAGAAATTTCATTCACATTTGGTGACAAGTACCTCATTAATAAAATGACAAGACATATCATTTTAAAAATATTATTTATAAATATAAACATGGTAAAAAATGAATTTAATAAGTTTATAGATAATTTTAAAAAAAAATATGATTATATTTTAAACAAATTATGTACAAGGATAAAAACGAGTTGGAAGGAAAACTTCAAAACATGATTTTTAAAAGCATGTCCCTTACATGTAACATATATTTTGATTTTCCATCCAAAAAGAGATGAAATTAAAAATAAATATGAAAATAGAAAATATAACCACATGAAAAGAAAGTATATTATTTTTAAGATATTACCATCATATAAATTTCCCAATGAAAATATGTTCTAAAACAATCCTGAAATATATTGAGATTGTAACACAAATCCCTTTCCTCATGTTTAACTTTCCTCGTGAGTGATTTTAACCTCCTATATTATAAATTTATATTTGGTATACATATAAAATAATATAATAACATAACCATATATATTCTTATAATATCATACATGATTCACTTATATCATTCAAATAACCATTTATTAATACTCGCAATCATTTTTTTCAAGTGTTCACTGTTTCATTTATGTATGATTTGTTTCTTCAGTTTCTCTTCTTGCATATATCTCATGGTTCCATTATATTTATAATACTAATTAGAATATAAATATAAAATATATTCATAATATATATTATGAATCATTCTCGAAATTTGGACATGAAAAATGAATCACAATGCTTCATAGAGGTGGTAGTATACACATACTCTAGAGCAACATTATCCTTTTTTAATGTGTAAAATGATTAAAAGGTAAATTATATATTATATTTAAAAATTAATAATTATTTCATAAAAATAATTTATAAATATTATATCCATACTAATAACCATAAATGAATGGTGGAGATGAAGAACATAATACATCGCTTTGCAAGGCAGCACTCCACATGTACACATGAATGATGATTTTATTTCCAATTTGATAGAGAAATAGATGAATAAAGATTGAATCATTGAAATAATAAATTTTTATTATATGGTAGATACTGATTCTTTTATATAATCATATATAGAATATAATTTATGGAGATATAATAATAAATAAGACAAAAACACATGTTTAAGAGCTATAACGTTTCTTTAGACAACCACCTTTGGCAGACACCTTAAGCCTTGTAAAGATGGTTTTATGAAAAAACCAAAACATTTAAGAAATTCGGATGGATTTTAGGAAATTATATTGGTAGGTATTAGACAATATAAGAGGATCTTGAAATCTGAATAAGATAAGATAGGTCGTGTCCTTTTAAAAGTGGTGAAGAGGTCACACTCACTATTTTTCAAAATATTAATATATATGAATATATTACTCAATCCAAATGGTTCTACAATGAAATATATTAGAATTCGATAAGGGTAACATATGAATCCATAAAACCAATGGGGTTTAATAAAGTAATTTCTTTTTTATTGAGCCTTATCACTTTATATATAACCCTATTAACCAAATTTAACCATAAATGTGGTGATAAATATTTAACATGGTTACTATTCATTATGACTACAAATTATGTTGAACTTATTACCTAAAATTAATTATTATGATTAAAAATATGTAATCCAGTTTAATTGATTCAACTCATAGATTTTGTAGAAATAAATATTTATATAAATTTACAAAATGAAATGAAGACCGTTTTTAGAAAAATGATTATTTTAATCATAAAAATTATTTTACAGAAAAATAAAGTATAATAATGATAAAAATATAATTAATTTGTTTATTTTAAATAAAAGGGTAATAATTTTTATTTCAAACCTGAATAAATACTAAAGGTACATTGTAAATACATTATTAAAAAAGTAAAACAGTTTTTATTTGAACAAAAACATTATATAGATTTGAAAAATTTTAAGAATATATTTCTATGTTAAACATTTTATTTTTAAATGAATTATATTACATATATAATATTTATTTAGTCTGTAAAAAAAATTTATAATCCATTACGTTATTCGTATTTCATTATAGTGTCATAAACATGATAGTTTTGTAAAATTGGTATTTTTTACTACTCACCTAAAAATAAAATATTTCTAAAAAATATAAAAAATTCACCGTAAGAGATTTTTGATATGATGAATTAAAAATTTAAAATATTTTCATCTAAATAAATTAATAAAATTTTGATATTTTGTTTTTAATCAATTTATTTTATAAATCTATGTGGATTAATTTTTTCTATTTAGAAATAAAAACTTGGTTACTATAGTTTAATTTATGGTGTTATATAGTGTGAAAAGTTTTTGATATATGTTTGAATATTTAAAACTGGATACTGTAATTCAAAATTTATTTATTTTAAATAAATTTTAATTTTGTTTTTAAATTTTATAATATATTATAATGATAGAGTAGTAATTTTAATGTGTTAATACATCAATACTTTTTTGAGTTATCAATTCAGGTTTCAGGGAACATATAAATTAGAGTTGTTGAGGAATTTATTCCACCATATATACTAATTATGGCTGGATACTAAAGACTATTGGTTCCACTCATTATATTTCACATCATTTAGTGGGACCATCCAATTCACGCGATGCAAAAATTTAGGAGCATACATCACATAACCACTACACCAAATTAGGTTGCTACATTGCATAGTATCAAACTGATAGGTATGTAGGTATTTTATTGGTTGTGTTCTCATACCATATACATAATTTGTTGATATATTATTTCCTAGTACAATAACTTTTAAAACATTTATCCCATGTATGTATCCGGTTATATAATCAGAGAGAGTACATGTATTTTTACCGATATCGCACTATCATGTATCTTACATTCTATGGGATTGACCTACACCATTAGGTATGTTTACAAAAAAATATTATATTTTTTAAATTTCATATTTTTTATTAACATTAATTTACTCTATTGGTTACAACATTTTTCAATCTATTAATGTAACCTTTAGTTGTTATTATTTATGAGTACCTCTATACCATAGTGTAAGTATTTGTATATTGGCCTCCTTTTATTAATGGACCATCGTCTATTCATAATTCTTCAGCTGCTTAGTACACCTCATCCACATGCTTATTTTCTCCCTTCATTATCCATGATGATATATTGAATTTGTTTGTAACTAATTTATTTCATTCAAGAATCCCCATTGAATAGTGAAACCTAGACCTTTATAATGTTATGTTTTCATTCACGCACTGATATGTTGTGGGAGACCACCAGTGTATCTTGGCTATTAGTATGTTTTCATAGAAGGTATTTTTCGTAATTTTTATCAGTTAGAGAATTACCTATATAAAAAAATATATCTACTAGTCTATAAAACTCATTTATATGTTTAGATTTATAGAATCAACACTACATTTCAGGATTTATTAGCTACTTTAATAGGAAGATAATGTCTTGAATGGTCATTGATAGGTATGAAATTTAAAAATTATATAAAATTTTATATGTTCCAATACATTAATAATTGTGGTGATATGTTTTGTGTTTAATACATCGGCATATTTTATAGATTTATTTCTTGTTCATATTCATTCAATAGGATTCCTTAGTAGAATATTGTTGACTGCCTGAATCTAAAATATATCAAATAGATCAATAGTATTAAGGATATCTTCTATTCAAGGATTCCAAATGGTGTAATTCTGAGAAGTCTTAAGATCATTCCTCGCATGAATATTCCATAAATTTAATTTTACTTGGTAAGTAATGGGAATAAAATTTGGAATAATATCATTATGTGTAAAACAGATGAACATGGTTGAATCAACTCTTAGACCATCTAAAATAGTGTCTGATTGGTCAATATATGATCAAAATAATATTAATGTTCAATATTATCCAATAAAGTAGCGTGAATGACCAAACTAGACCACCCTTGAATGGGGCACCCATGTCGAGCTTTGGAAAGGCATGAGGCATGTTCCAAATTAGCCAAGGTTGAAAAAAAGTGCCATGGAGTCAAAATTTAACTTCCAAGAGAGATTTCACCCCATAATATTAATAATGATATCAGGGATTCCACTCAGAATTATAGCTTGACCCATTCATATATTAGACACACATGATTATCAATATATAACTTAAAAACTAATAAAGAAACCATACATAGTATAATAAATAATGAATAAAAAAACAAAAAAAAAACAAAAATGAAATGAAATCTAATCACACCTCATAAAACCTGGTTAGATTGTATGGAATCAGTTGCATGATTCCTAAGGAAGGTAATGAAAAATAAAAAAATTCCTCTAACCCACTGAGATATGTCTGATATTAGTAATGAATATCTCCAAGAACATCACAACCATGACCGTATATCATATCTGTTAAAGAGATAGGAGATATATCATAGTTTTAACGACCATTTAGAAATCATCAAATATAATGGAATTATGTAGAGGTACACCTCTAACCTAGACATCACTAAATGTGCATGTATCCATAACACTCATGAAAATGATATCTCCCTACAAACCATAGTGGCCAATCGAGAAAATAAATTCATAAAAAAAAATATGACCCAGAAGAAACCACAAAATGAGACCCATAAATACCCTTGAAAATCCAACATAATGGAGGAACGCCCCTAACATGACTCATCATGAAATGATTGGGGACTTAAACATTTGGCACAATCAAATTTTATAAACCAGGGAACCAATCCCAGTAATCCCACTAAATTAAAATCATACACCATCACATACATAGATTAAATATTTCAACATACATCCAATTTTCATAAGCATATACAAAAATATCCCATGTCTAACACATCAAAAATAACCCCTCAACACAACAAACATCATTGTTCACATCCTATGAAAATACAACTGAAATCAACATGGTATGCACATAACCATTATACATTAATATCCATAAAACAAAAATCCTTGAAATTACAAATATATAAAATATAGATCGTGAAAAATAAAATGGAACCAAAAATGAGGTTAAACTTAATACTTCTTTTTTGATAGTTCTACATACAAAACATCGAAAGATATCATATGTGGCCACACTATAAACAATCCATATGATATTTCACACAAGATGCAATGTGGTTAATATTTGATCCAAAAATAATGTACTTGATATATATATATTCCTCTAGGAGGGTACATGCCCAATAGATGTATATCCCTCCTCAATCTACACATCCAACTCAATTCCAACCAAACCATTATTCCGGAACAGGTGGAATATCATTACTTTTAATGAATAAATCTTATACATCACCCCTGAAAGGTACCCCTACCTAATATAATTCCACTAATCAAGGCCTTACAATGAAATCCTAATAATATTTCAAATTAAACTCTAACAATATAGCTACAAGTTATGGAAATATTATACTTTTAATAAAACAAAAATTTAAGGTTTCATTGAAAACTAGATATGGAAAATATATCCCAATAAATGAGAAATGATTGGAATAATCCTTCACTGATAACACATATTTATAAACACTAACTAAATAAATATAATTCACCACATTTATATACCCTAGATAATTCCTTTTAATAAATTTTCTCCTAAAAAATTCATATGGCATTCCCTAATTTAGTTGAGATGGAACCATCATCTCCCACAAAAAATGGTTGGATTATTATGAGGTTAATATTCCCTAAATATCATTTACATATGATATACTTTGGCCATTAATTTTAATAAATGAAGGAAATAATTTTTTCCCTTAACCTACATATACTAAATTGTTATATTATAGCCCCTATTTGAAATGATGTAAAGGATGTGGTTTGTATGGGTTTCTATTGCTCATATTTTATTAGATGTTCCAAAATTTGATATAATTTAAGGAGTTTTATATAAGATATAATTTTTAGGGAGAATGATTTATATAAGGAATTCATTGACTAATCTGTTTACACATATATTATAATGAACGAGTTAGTATAAAAACCCCAAAAGAGCATCATCAATCATGATTCAAACTACCATTTTTTTGAGAGCCGAGGAGAATGTTAAACATCTTACATTATGATTCAACTTTGTACATGCCAATTAGAAATACATATAAAATATATTTTTAATTAACATTTGTACATATTATCAATTTGGAAATCTCTTGGAGGCCATCAATGATGCTGTACAAGGTGAGAAAATTTAGAATCTTCTACGAGTTATTGTTTCTTTGGTTATTAGCTATATCTAGAATTCAAGAATGCACTCTTATTCGATATCTAGATCCCCACCATTCATACAGGCACTCTTTTAATTAACAAGGAGGTATATGGTGCATCCAAAGTGAAAACAGGTACTATTTACAACAATATTACATACCTTAACAGTCTCATGTTTCTAGGTGTTCATGGAATGCCCAGGAAACCTTTGATTATCATATATATCAGCTAGATCCCACTAATAGTCTCATTTATAAAATATAATATTGATGGTGTATAATTATGTTCCCTAGGACCCTCATGATGTGGATTTATATTCCACCCTATCATGGGTTTATTAAAGGTTTCTTTGTATATTGTATTGAAATTTTGAATTTCCTATGTTTCTAAGATATTCCCCATGACATATGACATCATTTATATTTATTGACATTAATGGAATACTCTTTGGATTTAGTTTGATTCTATAATGAGCATAGAATCCCTCAAGTATGGATCATGGAAAGTTCCATGTATGTTACAAACACATTGTATTGAATTTATCTTACTTTCAAGTCACTTGAGGATGATTATGTCACATGCATATAGGGAAGAATAAAATGTGGAAGATGCATTTTCAAAGAGATTAATCATGTAAATGAGAATGATTTCTTCCTTCAAGGTTTTGAATTGTTGTGCATCAATGGTAAATTCTTCCATGAGTGGTGATATCCACTCCCATTATTGTAAAACCCCTTGTAACACATTAACTACTTATTTACTTTTGATTTAATAAATTATAGGATAGGGTATTCTCATCTCATGATCCTTTTCATAAAGACTCATCCTCAAGGTCCCTATAAAAGGTTCATTTCCATGTGATGGTTAGTTATATGAGTTCCATATCTTGGTCAAAACTCTCTGAAACTCAAATCTCACACAACCTTCTTCAATATCCTTCTATGGTGTTAACATGCCAGAAAGGTTGGTTGTAACCTCCATATAGTTCACTATATTCATTCCTTTAAATATTATTTTGAATAAATTATTTCACATGAAGCATTGTACCCAAATTTACAGTGATGCATTTAAAGATAAAATAATAAGAACCAATTATAATAGTTATAATGTAGTTGTGTAGTTGGTAGGTATAAATTATGGTAACCAAATTATGCATTATTTCTATAAATAATAATAATGGTTATTTTAGTACTATTTTATTTATATAATTGAACTTATATAGCTAAATAACTAACAAAATCATTTTATTCTTAAAAATGTTAAAGATTCCATTTATGCCCAATATATGTTATCATCAAGAATCTAAATATCCCATGGTTAAATTATGATGAGATATATTATTGATGTAAATAATAGATTAAAAAACATAATTAGGTATTGATATATAATAAGAAAAATTTATTTTAATATTATAAAATAGCATCTTCCCTATAAAAATAGTTTTTGGTTATATTATATGATTTTCTAAAAATGTAAAATTATCAAATTTTGGATTTTTAATTTGAGAATATGATATTAATTTTTAGATTACCTATAATAATATTTGTGTAAGATGGTTTTTTAAATTTTTTTGGAATGATTTTTTTTTAGGTGACTAGTGAAAAGTACCATTAATTAAAATTCCCTAACATTTATGATATTATAATAATATTTTCATGATACAAATATTTATTTTGATATCCTGGACCTACACTCCTAGATGAATTTACCAAAACACATACATTAAATGATTTATTTGATACTAACTGATAAATCCTAGATATAGAAATCCATAATTAAGATATATGTAATTATTATTGCACCTGTTACATCTCAATAATCATTTCACGTTTACTGCTTTAGAGAACTATGAAACGTCATGAAATTTTAAATCCCATGTTCACTATATCAATAGGTCATTTTTCCATTATATATGAAACTATTGATTCTATAATGAGTTTTCAACATATCCAATTAATTATTCTAAATATTTTGTCCAACTAAAGATGTCACATATCTTACATGTCATCATAACCATGGGAAATAAAAATATAGGAAGTGTTGAGCTCTAATGCTCAATAAGGTCAAACATACAACTAAATTAACCAGGTCATAAATGTGGAATAAATATTATGGTATGAAAAGGTAAAGAATGTGAATCTATAATCAATATAAAACATGGATCATGATATATCTATGAAAATAATTTAGAATATTGATATCTATAATACTAATCTCATACTGATGGGATTCATAATATCAAACATTAAAAACCCACTTTCTAGGCCTTGTGAGAAGACACTATCCATTTTTGGATGAGGTATATACCAAAACCAAACCTACATTTTCCCATGATACTTGTCGATTCATATAGGGGATACATAATTTCAACCCCACACATCACTAAATCATGTCCAATATGTTAAAAATAATAGTCCACATGACTTTTCCTGCCATTCTATAAGAAACCACTTACTGAATAAAAACTTATCTATATCTATAGTGAAAGATAATTAATCTCAATACCTAATCAACCCGAGTTAGCAGTCAAATTTCTTCATTAATATCCATACTTGTACCGATGTTACTAAAAGAGATAACATTATCAGAACTGATCCAAAGAAATAATATGGATGGTCAAATAACACATAATCAACTTGTCAATAATAATATATATTTGAAAAACAATATATGTAATGAAAACAACTTCCCCATGTCAATCAAAGGAGAAAATGACCAAAACCCATATAAAAGAAGATGATCGATGGTTTAAAAAAAATTAACTTACCACAGTAATTAATAAACAACCGTACCACAATAAAAAATCTATGGATTTTAAATAGTTCCCTAATCAACAAATTGAATATATTTCTATTAAGGATTACTCAATATATAACTATATGGATTTTTGTTATATGGTTAGTTTAATTCCGGAATAACATGATGAAATAAAATACAGGAGATAAAGGTGGATGTTTCCAAAGAACATAACCCAAGTGCAACAAATGATACATAGAAGGGTGTTAACATAAATTAAACACACACACATAAATAGATCTTTTGGGATGATATCACAAAATAAGGGATCAAGGATCGAATTGTTTTATACCATGTGTTCAATACCCTAATTGATTTCATATATATATATATATATTACATGATAAATATTGAAAAATAAACACCATTAGGGTAAATTATTTTGAAAATAAAATGTTTCAGGATATTAAATCATAAAAGAGCATTCAGAAATAATATTTAAAATTGAGGTAAATAAAAAATTTACATTTCCCATTCAAATGTAACTTTTTAAAAGGGAAATGAAAATTTTGAAAACCCATTAAATTTAAAAAGAATCACCTATAATGGATCCTTGAAAATACATAAAATTTATAATGGTGAAATATGTCAAGGAAGACCAAACATGATAAAGTGAATGGAAAAATCGATTTTATTATTTTGAAGATACAATTGTTTAAATATCACATTTTATGAATAGTAACAAACATTCATTTATATTAAAATTTCATTTTCCCAAATAGAATTATAAAATACCATATAATAAATTATTATTATGGGGGAACCCAAGGGTGTAAGGGTGTGGTTCATGATGAAACAATATAACACATGGAAGTGTGACTTGAGTTAAAAATAACCATTATGGACAACATACTCCAAGAAGCACGAATCATTTGAAAATAGGATTTTGTGAAAAAAATAATGAGATAACAATACATAATACAATAAAATTTTATAATTTACCCATCTTAACGAAATATTTTCATGTGAATGATTATATCTCAATTAATGAAACATCAGTTACTAAAAACTCATATGGTTATGGTAACAATTAAGGAAAACACATTGGAAGAAAACAAAATGATTTGGATTAGCTAAACCCATGAATTAAATATAAATATAGGTTAAAAAATTATTGGCATATTCAATCAACATAATACCATAAAAAAGAAACATGGTGCATAACATGTAACATGTCTCAATGAATCGGAATTGAGACTAAGAAAACCCTTGCACCTTGGGTAACACTTTCATAAAAAACATGAAAGAGAGGAATTATAATTGAAATTAAAATAATATTATTATAATTTAATTAATTATTTTATATTAATAATAGGAAATATATACACCGCATAAAATAAATTAGGTTCATACTAACAAATTTGTTTCTTAGAGAGGAATTTGATAGGAAAACACTTACCATGTTCCTTATTCATTCCACATATAACCAAATGTCCTGAAAAATTTATCTATGTTAATTAAATATATAATAATGAAACATATTCATAAATAAAACAATTATCACTTACCATTTAAATTCATTATATGAGTATATATATATTTTTCATTTTTTACATATTTTCAACACTGAATATATGTAATCATTTTCTCTTTGAACAAGTTTTGTAAAAGTGGTGTTTGTATAAATTATTTTTAAAAGTTCCATCATTAATAAAAAAATATAATGTTTTATAATAGATGTTCCTTGATAGTTATAAAAGTATAATTTCATTCCATTATTTGTTTGGTCACAAACCGTGCAGATTCAATCAACGATGATTATATATAAGTGATTCATTACAGAGGAAATGTATTTTCATAATAATTGAGCTAAATGTTGATATAACAATAAAATATCCTAAAACAAAACATTATTAACATATTTTTATAGTATTATACTATTAAATAAGTTCTCATTTTCATCCATGATAAAAATGAATAATATTATTCAAATGGGTGGTAAAACATACCTAAACATTATTACAGGTTGGGGTCAATGCCTCTTCAATTAAATAAATAAATGCCATATTTTAACTATGTTCATAGGTAGCCTTTACAAAAGCCGAAGGCCTAGTTAGTCCCATTACAACATGATAGTTTGGATTCTATGTGTGTTGTAAGACCTTTTCTATAGACCCAAAGGTTTATTTTAGGTAAGAAAGACCATTAAAATATGATAGTTCAAAGACCCTAGGGTTAGAAACCCATTTTGATGGCACAAGTTCCAATTTTTGGAGAAAATACCCCTTGTGTGAATAGTACCTCTACATAAACTTTAGTCGCTACAATCCCTTCTACAGTACCCGTCACTGCTACAATACCTACTTCAACACCCCACTGATACTTCTACAATATTTCTATAGTACAAAATATAGTACAACTACAGTACCCTAAACATTCCCCCACTGATTAAGGTCTATTTGGGGTAGGACCCCTGACCTCATGTAGTCTGACAGGGTTGTCTTACCACAAAGGCAACAAAAATATGAACCTACCAGGTTTAATTAATGATTATGAGGTGGTTAATTTGTAATATCTCTATTTTAAATGAATAATGAAATTATTTACTTCATATTGGTATGATATATTATAATTTTAAAGTATTATAAAGATAATATACAATATATAATGTCATTAGGCAGAAAGAAGATATCATTTTCATCTTAGTTTCCTTGTTTTTAACATATGAATTAATAATAACCATTTGTAGATCATATATGTTATAAGTTTTAAAATTTTTCAAATAAACACATTAATTAAATCATTAAAATATTAATTATCCTATAATATTACCCTCATAACAATCTATGTGAGTTCATGATGAAAATATCAATGAAAAATTTATCGTTCCACGGAGGCAGTAATCCACATGTATAAATGATCGATGATTTTATTTTCAATAGAATCATTGGAAGGAGTAATATTGTTTTTTATTTCATATCCAATAACATGAAATAAATATCATATTTATGTATTAAATTAACCTCTTAGACAAGCTATTTAATATATTGCAGGTAAAAAACATGTTTTTCGTGGATGTGGTAGTCCAAGAACACACTTATTACGGTTTCCTATTTCCTAATAGAAATGTAAAATAGTGTTTGATTATTATTCCCAAAGAATGTTAACATTTCCTATATAAAAAAATAATATTTTAATTAAAATTTTATTTAAAAATTATAAATTGAATATAAATATAGAAAGGATTGATGTTATGTAAGAATAATTACTCTCGTTGAGCACTTCGAGATTTCATTGCAATTAGATGTCATAAACTGCTCTTTTGTGACTAGAAGATCAAGATAGTGAAATATAATTATATATGAATTAATAATGTTACTATTTTAGGGGAAAATGTATTTTCATGAGGATTATAAATTTTAAATTTTAAGGGGGTTCTATTCTCTCAAAAGTGCCTTAGGGTTTTAGGGCCGATCGTTTCGGTGCAGCCTGCGGGAATGGAGAGGTCGGTGGGATTGAGGCATGGGTCATTAGGGAGAAGGATCTTGGTGGGAGTTTATTGGGGATGAGTCTTTATCATTGTGTGAGTGGATTAATTAACATAGTGGTGGCTTGTCAGCTTCATATGAGGCATATGAACATTGTGAAGCAGGTTATGAGGCTTCATCGACGATGATGATGTGGTGGTTGTGAGGCCTCATTAGCTTTGGATGTGGATTCATCAACTTCATAGGTGGCTTTTCAGTGATACATTTTTACTTTGTTTCCTTCATCGGTGGCTTGAACATATGTGATGTCTTAGGTTGCGGCTTCTGTTGTGGCAGTGTGTGGTGTTGTCGTTCGATTCTGGTGGGCAGTGCTCAATGTCACCTTTGGCTACAATGTCGACATGGGTTTCCTAACCATATTTTGGCACCAGGTCTTCCTCCCCTGATTTATATTCTTCCCCTCCCGGTTATCTTCGATGTGTTGATGCTTCTAGTGGATCTTCTGGTGGGTGTCATGTTGTTGTTTCCATTGTTTTATGGTTATGGTCGTATATCCCTACCCTAGCCTCTAGATTCTACTGCGACTTTCCATGTCAGATCTGTTGTTGTGGTTTCATTGAGGTTTTGGGAGGTTTCAACAAGAAGCAATCGGTGTCCCAGTGTGGTCTGAGTCGGACGTGCTCTAGATTAAATGTTTTCCTGGTTTTTTATCCATTTCATCCTTAATGGTGGCTTTTTTCTGTGATGGGTTGAGTGTTTTGATGTTGGTTAGATGAGATAAGTCTGGTATTTTTGGTTTATGTGTTTTTCGTCTTTTATTTTGGTGGTGGTCGGCAGCGTTGGGGGCCATAGAGTTGAGCTTCATCGAGGGAATTAGCCGCTCATTTCTCTATTCTTGCTCCAGGACTCCACCACTCTCTCTGAGGTGGATCTGAGTGGTGGTCTTCGTGGTGCTTTGGGATGTGAGGGTGAGCGACCATAGGCTCCTTATGATGGTTCCTCCTTTCTAGGCTCACAAAATTTGATGATGTTTCAGAATTTCTATGACGGTTTCGATGGATAATGATGTCTGAATGTGTATTGCATGTCTTTGCAACGACATATTGGATTGGTGTTTTTTTGGAATGTGAAAACACATAGATACTCTATAAGGAACATCTCCTAATGAGGATTCATATAATGATGTTTTCAACATCACTTGTCCATATAGATTTGGAAGATCTAGAGGTTATGAATTTTTCCATCGGTACTAGTCCCGTGAAACCCTACACGATACAGCTAGGCGAGCAGTATTGCGAAGGTGGAGATTTGACATAACTATGTAGCCACTTGGGAGGGGTAGTTCATGTAGCTACCTAGGATGAATTTCCATTTAATGTTTTTAATTGGTTGAAGTTGTTTTTGGTCCACACTTTACATTTAATAGCATACTTTAAAAATTCAAAAAAATGGATTTTGGTATTTTTATGAGTACATTTAAGGGGTGTTGAGTGGGTCCTTTTATAAGTTGTTATAATTGAATATTTGTAAATATTTCAAATTAATATAAATGGAGACCATGTTAAACATGTCATGCAGCTCTAAAATTGGAAAATATTTGATTTTAGAAGATATAAATTCAATATAAACATAATCCACTCAATTATATGCATTTTTTATCATTTTTCAGTCCCTTTACTCAGAGAATTATTACTTTAACCCTTTTAGATTTTTCTGCGGAAAGTATTTGTTACCTAAGGTAACATAATATTTATAACTATAATGAAGTGGTACTTATTAGACAATTGGAAACCAATTTTTCAAAATTTTAAATCCATATATTTTTATTTAATACATAACAGTGAAAAAACAAAAAATAAAATAAAATTAGACAATCTATAATAAAAAAATTTTGAGAAAAAATTACTTAAGATCTAAAATAACAATTATAGTTTTCTAAATTAAAAATAACAGTTTTTAAAGCTATAAATTCACATAAAAATACATATTTGATCTTAGAAAAAGGTTCCGTGAATTTGAAATTCATAATTATATATTTATAATTCCATAATGTAAATTTATTAGTAAAAATAATATTTTTCACCATTCACCTAAAAATCATTATTTTAAAAAACATTTAAATACTTTTTCATAAGAATATATTTTTATGGTTAGTCCCAAAAGATGTAATTTTTATATTATTAATTTTATGAAATATTTTAATTTAATATTTAAATAAAATCATAAAATATGGTGGAAATTGTTCCCATAAAAAATAACATTTTAAATTCCTTATTATTTGTTAATATTAATTATCATCTACAGATTAATTTATTATCAACATATTTTATATTATAATTATTTTTTATTTTTATTTAATCATAATGTATATAGTTTATCGTAAAAATAATAATAATTTTAGAAAATAATATTTTTAAGAATAAAATGATTTCCTTTGTGGTTTTAGCTATACTAATTGATTCTCATTATTATTAAAACTAGCCATTATTTTATTGATATTGATATTTCACAAATTTGATACTTATACTTATATATTATATTAAATTTACTAGTTTTTAATTGTCGTAAATATTTTTTTTACTTTTAAGTGAATATTTCATAGTTTCTTTTATGTTCATTATTGTGTGTGGAGAAAGCTATCTGATACATCAGACTCATTTCAAGATAGTCATATATTAAAATATTGGAGTGTTACATCCCCCTATTAAATAAAATAAATCCTTTTAATTTCAATTATCACTCAATTAAAAAAGATGTTGAGGGTACTCTTGATATATTCATCATCCTGGGTGTAACCTCTAATATTGAATATACTATACAGACATAGTGTATATCAAACGAAATATATTTCTTCAAAAAAACATTATACAATCCTACAATCATATACCTAAGTATATTTATACCCTAATTATATTTTATCCCTAGCATACCTTTTTCAAAACAATTTGTATCTCCACGACATTAAAACATAAGGAGTTTTTATAATCCATTAAAATATTTCTTTTATCTTCAAAAAATAGTTTATAAAGTCACTCAATAATATATATATATCTCTCATAATACCAAAAATTAGATAAACTTCAAAAAAAGATATTGATTATTTTTATTTAAATCGATGATGATTTTAAATATTATCTATCCCACTTATTGAAAAATAGATCAACCCATTATTACCACAATATGAAGTATAATGTAAACCCAAAAATTATACATAAATCGAACATGTTCTCTCCATTAGATATCCCCAAAATAAAACTTGGTTATAAAATAAATTTTTAAGGTTATTGATGATGTTTAATATATGTTTCCAGCAATTAAAGGTAAAACATTAAAGAAAAATCCTTAAATGTTTCACAAAATCCTTAATAAAATTTAGAATGTTCAAAAATTTCATCGACAAACATCAATCAATAACAAGAATAGCTATGAGAATCCATATTTAATTTATATTAAAATATAAACCCCATTACCAATGTAAGTACTAGGAAAATCAAATTTTTCATCATAATAGGCATATACTATTTTTTTAAAACATTATATATGTTAAATTATTTGGTTATAAGTCATTGTGTTTTCATAGCACATACCTTTCTCATCTTATTTTCCAAAAGTGTTTTCAACCAAATACTAAAATCAATATGGGTATGATAAAATAAAAAATAGGAATATGAAAACACAATATGAATATGTCTTCACTTATGACACCTTTGTTTTTTTACATATGATACTTTCTTTTTATCCTATGAATATTCGTGTTCAATCCTTTGTTATCCATGGACACTTTTCAATTAGGTTACTTTACCGAATAAGATAGCATCATTATTAAATCCTTCAAATGGTTTTTTAAAGAGAATAAGAAGACAAAAAACATATCCCCCATGATTTTCTAGGAATGTGTGAAATATTAGGCCCATTCATGGTGAATTTGATTGATGCTTGATTCAATGATCAACCATACATTTTAAAATTTATTATACCTAGGTGAATTTATTTCACAACCACATCGACATTATAATATACAGGTAGGGAAATATTTCAAGGAAAAACTGTATAATCTATATTGTATAAAAACATCCTGATGTTATAAAAAACATATTCTTATTCTTAGTGTTTTTGAATAAAAAATTATCATACTAATCCACAATTAAAATATGTATTATTGACTTAACATTAAAAAATATACTATTACAAAGGGTTTTCTGTACCTTTAGAATTTTGATAAACCGTAACATATTAATCTTTAAATTATCCTAAACATACATCTTAATGTTAAATTATATATAAACCATTCTGTTGATTCCTACTGTGATGCCCTGAAACCGCACTCCTTGATCCAATTGAATAAACACATACTTTTCATTCATCATTTGATACGAACAATAAAATCATGGATATAAAACTTAAAAATTAAAAAATCAATAAAAATTATTTCACCTATGACATCTCAAGGACTATTTTGTATTTATAGGTCTAGAGAATTAGGACACATTGTAAACTAATATATCTAATGTTATTTTTATTAAGCATTAATTTTTTTTGTTATATGAAAATTCTTAATCAATAATTAGACATCAATATATTCCATATATTCTTCCGCATTTGTTATCCTTCAAAACATGTAACTTGTAATAAATTTCTTCATAACCAATGTAAATTTAAATATAAGAATGGGTGAGATCAAAAACATAGAAAGGAAAAACATACAACTGAACCAATAAGGGAAAAAACATGGCATGAGTATTATGGAAGGAGTACATGAACTACATGAATCCATAAACAACATTATAATGGTAGAATTCTATATAAATGAAAAAATGATAACATGGGAATCATTAATATTGATTTCATAATGATAGAATATATATTTCCAGATGTCGAAAACCTATTGTCAAGGTCTCATGTTGTAACACCATCTAGTTATGGGAATAGGTATAAACTAAAACCCAACCTATTTTATCTCATGAGATATCATGATTCATTGAGAGGCTATATTATTCTTCACCCCACAGACCACCTAATTAATTCTAATTCATTAACCATAAGATTCAATATTATTTTTCATACTATTACCTATGGCACCACTTACTAAATAAAAACATAGTTATTGGTATAATGAATGGAACGACATGTAGATAAATAATAAACCTTTTTTAGTAGTGAATAAGAATAAATAATTTAAATAATTTTATAAGTGTTGATAAATGGGATAACATGATCATAAAAAATCTAGTAAAAGATGGTTTATGGTCAAAAAGTTCATAATAAATTTTTCAATAATCATTTGTGTTAGAATAAAATTATTCATAATTCCAATACCTTTCCCAATGTCAATAATAGGAAAAATTGAGCATATCCTAGATAGAGTAAGAAGGTGGAATGTAAAACAATAAAAAATTAACTTACATAAGTAATAAATAAACATTAATATCATAATAAATAATATAAGAAATCTCAATTGTTCATTAATCAACATTTGGAACAGTTTTGTATAAAAAAATCCATCAAGATATAACCATATTGTGTAGTGGTTTTCAATTAATTAAATAATGGAATAACATGATCATAATCTATCTATAGAATCAATGTGGTTGTATTCAATATTACATTACAATAGTAAATTAATGAAACATATAAGGTTGTTTAAAAAATTGAAAAACACGACTCAAAAATATGTCCTCAGGTAGTATCACAAAAAAAGGATCAAGTATTGACTTTTTTGATTCCATTAGTTCAATTCCACAAATGATAACTTATATATAATATGTTTTTAATCAAAAAAAATATAAACCCCATTAGGTAAACTCTTTTCAAAAATTAAAAGGAAATTTGAAATTAAAATATAAAATATATTTTAGAAGACATTTTTAACATTGATGAAAAATAAAGATTTACATATCCCTTTTAAAGGTATCTTTTGAAAAGGTTATATAAAATATTTTTAAAAACCCTTACATATAAAAATCATATCCAGTAATGAATCCTTGAAAATATTTAATGTTTATATTTTATAAATGGGTATAATAATACAAAACATGTGAAGGTAAAAGTAAAAACCATTTTTATTATTTTCAACATACCTTTGTTTACAACTCATATAGTATGAAGAGTAACGAAAACATTATTTCTATTAAAAATTTCTTCCTATATAGGATTATAAAATAATATATAATAAAAAATTATGGTCATAAAAACCATGCATGTAGGGAATATGTTCACAATGAAATAATATAACTCAAGGAATAAAGACTTGAGTTATAAATATCACTTATGAGAAACATACTCCATAAAAATTTAATGTAAAGGGGTAAATGTGGTGGAAATTTAAAAAATGGTATAATAACACATAATACAATTAAAGGTCATAATATACACAACATTATGAAATATATTCTAGTGGAATTATATTTCTCATGAAATAAAAATTGAGTTACCAAAAACTCTTAAGAATTTGGAAACACTTGAGTCAACAGACATTTTAATAATAGAACATGATTTTTCTCATTTAATAAAATGAATTACAAGGAAATAATGTATACAACATTCATTATATTAAAATTTAATAGTACACTATATATAGGAAACAAGGTGAAAAATATGTAACATGTCTTAATGAATAAAAATTGAGATAAATAAAACCCTTGCATATTATGTAAAACAATAATTAAATCCCCTTGAAATAAAGGGAATTTAATTGAGCTAAAAATAAAATTATTAAAATAAAATTATTAAAATAAAATTAATGATATGATATCTTAAATAATTAGTATATACAACACATAATTTAAATTAGTAGAATAATACAAAATATTTCTAAGAGAGATGAAATTGATATGTAAAACTTGACCTCATTATTGATTAATTATGAACATGAACTAAATGTCCGGAATAATTAAATTAATTTCATTACATGCATTTTCAAGATCCATATTTTTAATGATAGCCATTTATGCTCCTTATTTATAATTATTCTATTAATATATATATCAGCTATTTTTTACTTATTTTCAACATCGGTTGTATGAAATCATTATCAAATTGAACTAGTTTCAAACTTATAGTAACGGTATTTTTTTCCAAGGTATATCATTACTAAAAAATATAAAGTACTAAATTAGATGTTCCTTGATAGTTATAAAGGAATAATTTCATTCCAAAGTAGTTTTATTCCCAAACTATGTAGATGAAATCGGCGATGATCATCTTTTAGTGATTATTAATGAATTAATTGTGTTTTCTTAAGTGATGAGTTAAATGATGATATAACCTTACCAAAAAACAAAAACTTATTTAAAAATTTATTTCATATCAAATTAGATAATATGTTCTCATAGTCATTCATGATAAAAATTCATAATATTGTCCATTTAAGTGGTTAAACTATTCGAAACATGAATCTTTATGATTAATTGATGATTATGATGGGTTTTATTTGTAATATAATTTTACTATAAGAATTAATATCACATTTAGTTATTATTAGTGTGATATATAATCATTTTAAAGGATTATAAAGACAATACAATTTATATATAGTTACAAAATATATATAAGATATTGTTTTCCTCTTAGTTATCTAGTTTTAAATGATTGGATTAACTATTATTTTTTGTTGATCATATCATTAATATGTTCTCCAATTTGTAAAAAAATAATGAAATCATTAATATCATTTTTTCCCTTAATACCATCCCCAGTACCATCCATGTATATAGGTGATGAACAAAAATGAAAATCAATTGTTCCATAGATATAGTAGTTCAGACAATTAAATGGTTAATGATTTCATTTTCCATAGAAAGAGTGGAAGGAGTAATAAGGTTTATTGATTCCAAAACATAAAATGTAGGTAAACATCTTAGTTATTTACTAAATTCAACTTTTATAACATCTTGGTATGGTTGTGAAGGAAAAACACATTACATTGTAGATGTGGTAGTTCGCACAAATACAAATTAAGGATTTTATTTTACTAATAAAAAATCGAAAAGGAACTTAATGATTATTAAAATAGTATAATAAGATTAAGTATATAAAAAATATCGATTTCATTACTAGTTTATTCCAACATTATAACAGGAAAAATAATATATAGGAAATAATTTAATAATAATTAATCACTAACTTTGAGAACATTAATATTTCTTTAGAAGACCCCTTCCAAATAGATGTAATACGCTACTCACTTGTGAAAAAAATATCAAGATAGTGAAAGTGTATTCTATGGGAAGGTAATGGAATATATTTTTAGTTAGAAACAAAATTTTTAGGATTTCCTTTATCAGGTGGTGAGTGGACCATTTTTTAAGTGGTAAGAATTGAATTATTTTTTATAATCCAACATAATATAGAGAGATCACTTGTTAAACATGTAAATTGAATGAAAAATTAATAAATAATTGAGTTTTGAAGAGATAAGGTTGATTCAAACCTTATTCACTCCATTATTGGAATTTTTTAGTTATGTTTCAATCCTATTACCCCTTTAATGATTACTTTTAGCCATTTAGATTTTACCATGGTAACTCATTTTTACCTAAGGTAACATAATTGTTATGGATAAATATAAATTGGCCCTTATTAGATAACATGGAACCACTAATTCTAAATGTTAAATCTATTTCATTTAATTCGGATTATAAAATTGATAAAAAATAATTTTAAAATAAAAAATATATAATGTATTACATTTTTTTAAGATAATATTATTTATGCTCTAAAATATCATATTTTGTTTTGTAAATTTAGATTTTTTTTAAATTTTGAATTAAAATATAAAAAAATCATCTTATAAAATTATTTCATGAATTCCCTCTTCATACTAATATAAAAATAAAAATTTCATAATGTCATGTTATTTGTAAAAATGTTATTTTGAACAGTTCTCCTAAAAAAATTAGAAAAATATCTAAAATTTATATTCATCAAAAATTATTATTTTTAATTAAAAAAAATTATTATTTTCTAAAATTATATTTATAGAATTTTATAACTAAATATTTAAATAAAATCTTAAATTATAGTGTAAAACTGATCATATCTTAAACTGTCATTTTAAAATGTTAACAATTCTTTATTCTTATTACCTATCAATTACTAACTAATTACTTTTAATATATTACTAACCTTATCAAATATTTTTTTTATAATCTTAATTTACATAGTTTATTAAAATAAAACACCAATTTTAGAAATTTATATTTTTATGCATAAAATGTTTTTATAGTTGTTTTAGCAATAACAACTAATCTTAATTCATATTAAATTTATCCATTAATTTCATTTTATAGGTTTTTCATAAATTGGTTACTCATATGAATTACAACTAATTAAATAGATATGGTTTAATGGTCATAGTTAATATTTATATTTTTAACTAAATATATTAAGGTTTCATTTCTATTTTGTGTTTTATGTGGTGCAACCTGTCGAACAGATTCATCTCATTTAAAAGTAAATTTATTTTAAATTAATGGGATTTTACATTTATGGGAAACATTTTCTAACCAATTATGTATTTTCTAAGTCAATTTATATATTTTGAACTACAATTTTGATTCTAAAAAACATATGTTTATCATTTTGGAATATAAGTAATATTTTAATCTGATTAAAAATATTTTTTGGTATTTTTATATTAATAATGTATTTAAAATGTTTAATTATAGTTTTTAATGTTTTTAGTTACACAAAAATATTATTATTACCTTATTATGTCTATTAATCAAATAAAAATAACTAGAATGGATATTTTTTTCCAATACATAATTTTAATGCTTAAAAATATAGTTTTTCTGAAAGTTGATTTTACTTATCATGTTATCCAATAAAAAAAATATTTTTTATCACTAATAAAAATTTTATTTCATAAAATGCTGTTAATATTAGGAATCATATGTTCAAAATTATGTAATAATATCTAGTTTATGTTTAATCATAAAAAAATAAATTACTTATGGTAAAAGCTACTTGCAACTGTAGAAACTAAAAAAGGTATATGGCTGAACCAATAGGTAAAAGACGGAAAACATATTTCATAACATTATTCAAAATAAATATTATAGGATTTATCAATCAATACATATAACCTATCAATTATTTTAAATATTTAGAGCCATTTTTTTAATGTGGATTTCCTTTATTATAACATAAAAGATATTTACAAAAGTGCCACCTCTTTATCTTATAAAAAGTGTCTTTCTCTCAACATGTATCCTCACAACTCAAGACGTATTTATTCAACAAAAATATACCCAAATCCATCCCAACAACTCATATATATTTCTTATATGTTTTTATCTTCAAAACCTACCACTTCTGAAATGTTTAATACAATTTAAAATGAATTTATTCTAAGAAGTAGTATAAATTTTTTAAATAACTCTTTTTTATTTTTTATTCCTCTCTATCTTCTTCATACTCTAGAAATATATTATAACCATCATAAAATAATTAAATAAATATTATAATTACACTTAAAAATTTATTATTTTAATGGATAAATCATTTTCTACCTTGCTCTCAACAAGTTAAAAATTAATAAATTACTTGTGTGTATGTGTAGAGCACCACCTCCAATAATTGACGTGTTTCATTTTCATAACAACCACACATGGATTATTAAAAAAGTGGTATTTATTGAATATATATTATATATTATTCAATTTTAAAATTCTAAAATTTTAAATCAATTTTTAACTTCTTTCTATTCTACAAAAAATGTAAATTTCATCTATGTGTACGCACAGATTACCACCGCCATAGAAGGTTTTATTTTATTCCATCGCTGAAAAACATAAATTATTATAATAATATATTTAAAAATAATATTTTTATGAAAATACTAACTTGATAGTAATATATACTCTGCATCATACTAACAATGATAGTAATAAATGAAAATTTTCTATTTAAGTGCCTAAAATGAGAATACCAAGAGGGAAAGATGATTTCTTCATTCTATATAATAGTATTTTACCAAGTACCTTATCTTTATAAATCATACCAAATCAGATATATCACAATAATAAATCCAAAATAATATCATGATACCTCTTAAATAATGAACTTTAAATATATCACTCTATAATCATACATAACCATTAACTATAACATTTTCCTATGTTTCTCGGTTTAACAACCAACAAGAATGATTCTAAAAAATTATATCATGGTATTATATGGAAATTTATTTACTTGTTATATAGTATATGAGTAAGTAAATAAGTATTTTTTTTGGTTTCTAAATGGTAACATAAATATTTATCCACTTAATTGTGATTTCTTCTATTAGTCATTGAAAATATCTAAATCATGTCTTTTACTGATTTCATATTCAAGAATCATAAATAAAATCTAATGTAATCAAATTAAAAATTGATTAACTATTATAATAAAATGGATAATATTGTAATAGTGAACATTATATCCATTAACATATCTGGACATTGACATATTAAAATATGTGTGAAACAAACAAAATATCTAATATAAAACGATGAAAAATAACTAAACAAAACTAAAAAATCTATAATATATTATTATAATTTAATATAATATTGTGAAATATATATTCATATGGGTCATAAATAATCCATTAAGATGGTTATGTTTATAATGCTTAAGTTTAAGATATTTTTTATGATTTATAGAGTAAATTTAAGGGTTTCCATTCTCCACTTTATTTCATAGGTACATATGTCAAAATAAATACTTTTTATGTTTTTATACAACCATATAGATGGATATTATCATAAATTTCATGAAACTAAAGGGAATTAAAAATCTATCTCATGTTCTTACAAGACCTATTACTTATATTTAGGTAAATTCCTATTTAGATATATACTAAACCTCATGTACTATGTTTTTTAATTGTGTTTTAGTAGTGGTAGGGTGTTGGGAGAGTACATGGGGCTCAAAAGTAGGATTCGGAACTATAACCTGCTAGTATAGTCCCTCTAGCTTGCTAATTTATGTTAATATAGTTGTCGGTGGTCTATATAATAGACTTATAGGGATTATTCTCTCACCTCTGAGTTAGTCATCCCACACTAGCTAGCCACTGAACCATTGGATTATTAGTGGAGGCCAGCAGCTCACTAGTGGCCTCCAATGTTATTTTCTTCAATAAAGGGAAAATTTGTCTCTCTACGTCTTTTATTTTTATTAATGCTTACCCAAATTTCAACACTTCTATACACCATACTAGATATCCCGTAATGTTCATATTCTTACCCCCAGTTTTATTCATTTGATCTTTTCCCAATTCAAGTGTAATTTAGTGAGATAAAGGCTTTATAGTAAGTTTATGGCTCTTTTCTCCTACATTAGATTTTTCTCTCAATGTCAAGTGGTGTTCTTCCATGGTTATAAATTATGAAATATTTCAAGGATTATATTTAATTTTTTGATTTTAGTAATTTTATCTCAAATTGGAAGATGTTTTCTTTTCAATAGACTCCCCTAGACATATGGTAGGTTATCTTTATTTATTTCCCATAATCTATCTCTTTTCTATATGATTCATCGTGTGGTTACAAATCTATGTCATGTGTTGCCTTCAAAAATTAGAATCGATTTCTTTTATATTAATATAACGCTCATATTCCCTATATGAAGTGTAAAAGAGAACATGAAAATTGATACCAATGGTATTCTATGATACTTGAAATTAACCCACACCTTGAAGAATGAAAACATGACTTATTTCTCCACATAATGAAATAAAATGGAGCTGATCAATGATTTAATAGGGTTAATTTTAATAAAAAGTTAATATTTTTAAGGTATATCCCATTTTATTACATATTCATGTATGAAATGATTTATAAATGATCGTGTGGTCTAGTTTTGATCTGTTAGTATAATGGTGACTTGTGAATTTATATTTCCACCATGATTAAAAAAAATTCAGGAATTACCCAATGAAATGTAAATAGTATGGTAACATAGTTTGATGTAATTGGAAGATCACCATGAGGATGTATGAACATACCTTTAGTGCTTTTTCCAAATAATGGAATTGGAATACCCTGATGAGGATATTTTCACATTCCTTCAGTAATGGTTTAACATAACAATATTTGGAAACTATCATGAGGCAATTTTCTCACTATATGATTTTCTATTTTCACATGCCTTTAGTGGTAGTACTGATATGAGGATATGGGTTCTTTGGGTTTGAGACATTCAAAAATAGTTAAAAATGATTGGTATTGGATTTTGGTTCAAAATAGGTCTAGGTTTCCCAATGGTCACTTAATATAGAATGATACCGTGATATAATAAGAGAAATTAGTGAGGTTTTATGTAAATTATTATTAATCCGTAAATTAAATTCCATAATTATACCACCATTGAATATTATACATCACATACTAGTTTTACTTAGGTATATCATTGGTGGTGGACTACTGAGTTGTACTCACACCTTTCTTAGTTCTCAAGTTGGTATGTGAGCATTCATCATTACTGCATGTTCAGACATAGGCACATGGATGATTCTTAATGGTTGATTTTGACCAACAAGGATGGTTTCTGGTTAATGGGACTGGGTATGACTTCAGTCAATCATGGGGAGTTTTTGTTTTTAACTTGGCTACTTTGGTTCTTTTATTCCATATATATATGATCCTCCCATGAGGTATATCATCTTCGAGATAAAACTCTAATTTAGTTATAATAATTTTATTGTAGTTATTTATCAACACTTTCCATTTTCTGATTATGATTTTATTGGGATTATGTGATGTGAAAGATAATATTATACTATTATATCCACTTTGATGAGAGGGTATAGTCTGCCTGTGTTATCCTTATAAACCATCCCTACTTGTCATCAACCTATTGTATATAGGTATACATGATTGAAGATATGTATAACTAATAATATGATGTGTGGGGTGCTATGTAATAAGCTCACACCTAGGGGTGAAAATCCATCTTACATAGGATGAGATCAATTCCCTTGGTTTGAATTTATCTTGTTGATTAATTTCTCTTGTTTATTTCACATGAGTTATGGGATTCTTGCTTTATCTAATTTTTCCATTGGGATAATATAACAAGAGAGTGTGTGTGAACTCATGCATCATTCTAGGCACATCGGTAATACCTATAATTTGTTCATTATCTATGATTGATCGGTGTATTTATAAATATCCTTCTTTGGAAAAAAATTTGATTGATCAATTAAAGTTTTAATAACTTTTCATTTGGTGTTTCCCATATAAATCTATCATTGAATCTTACTAGGAAAATTCTTTGGATGATACCTTGATATAATGGTAGATACTAATTAATTATTAAATGGTGTTTTTGACCTAATAATGTGTTAGTAAAAACCTAAAATTTATTTTCCCCTCATATCTTGTAAATTGATCCTTATTTTATAAATACTTATGAATTTAAATCCCTGAATAAAAGTTTGAAACAAATCATGATATAAATATTTTCATTAAAGGGAACTTAATGAGTTTAAGGATATCATGGAATCCTTGTTTTTCATGATCTTTGATAGTATCCATGTTATCATGTTATATGATGTTTGTGTTGGAATTATACATATATTCTCTCTCCAAGATCCAAAGTGTTGCATTAGTTGGGAGAAGATAAGAATATCCAACTGGAGAGTGGGATAGAGCCCTTGTTTATTTCATGTCCATACCTGGATGACCATCTTTGTGAGATACTTTTTCGGGAAGTATAATCGATAGAGATAGAGGCCCATATATTGTGACATTTATGTCTTATTATACCTATGATCTCCTATTATATAACCCTCTATAGTTCATGAGAGATGGTGTTCCACTTTTAGTGGAGCTATGGATAGATTTGATTCAAAAAACAAATTATCGTCTATAAACTCTTACAGAAGAAGAGTAAATCTAATATTTTATTCATTACAAGGTTCAATGTGGAACTTGTAGGATATGTTTTATAAACTAATTGTATATTGGGTAGACCTAGAGTAAATTTCAGAGATGATTCTTTAGGAACATCTTCTCAGATACCTTGTATTCAAATATAGACAAAGAATTTGTGCATTTAACCCACAAATACATGACCATTATTGAGTATTCTTCCAACTTCAATGAGCTACAAAACATTCCACTGAACATATATGGTGATGAGGTAGCTAGGGAAAAATTGTTTGAGGAAAATCTACAATAAAAAAATCATGGTTCAAGTGAATTTTTCCTAAATCACTTCTTTTTAGAGGATAGTTAACTAATATCTCATTTGTAATAGAAAAATTAGTGTGGGCTATGTTATTGTGGAGTATTCTTCCATTGAGGTCAATAATGATGATTTATTGTGTTTTTGGAAGCATCGGTAAGTTAATATCCATTAGGGATATAGTGGTAGGACAAGACAAAGTAGTTATTCTTCTCTTCCTCCCTGGGGGGAAAACATGATCCAGTAAGAATAGTGTGATTATTAAGTCAATTATTAGTCTTAGTATACCCTAACATCCATGGACTTCGACTATTGTGGGATGTTGGGGAATATAAATCACTTTTACAAGATTTAACTATGGGATACTAATATTATGGGATCTATATTAATACATTGTCCTGGGTCTTGATTGGTAATGCCCCAGCAAACTGGAAGCTAGAGTCCCACTGGTCATTTCGACCGAGGTGGAGGATGCGAATTCTAGGGATAAGGATAACATAGGAAAAAGGGGAATATGACACAGGGGATTCATGCTAGAGTATAGTTGTAGGTATAGGTTAGTAATATTCAATTAATACTACTCTAATAGACCATGATATTTCTCTATCCATGGATTGAGGTATTATACTTATAGAATATACTCTTGAATCTGCCTTATTTTATACGCGGGCCTTACATTCCTTTATCTTTGCTCAGTTCATGTGTATGAAATACATCTTTAGTGTATTGTGAATCAATTCCCCCTTAGATATGTGTTCAAATAGAATCCATAGGTGTTCAAATTTTTCTCTTCTATTAGGTGAATTTCAATTCATCAAGGAATCCTATATTTTAGATATGGACATTCTTGATATGATCCTCAAAATAGATTGGCTTATATGATATTAGTATTTAATGGATTTTTACCACTGATGGTTATTGTTTACATCCCCTGCGTGTAAGACCATTACTTATATAAGTACATGGGATACTCATGTAGTTCAACAAGGACCTTATCATCAGGTTTTGGGAGTGCTCACAAACCATGTTTCTAGACTCATTTTCGATGAGGGAGAGACATGCCTTCTAGTATTTCCTAGAATTTTCAATTTATATCAACATGCATTCACTAAGGAATTTTTAAGTTTTCCACTCGACCATGGGATTGATTTAATAATTGATATAGTGATATGTATAAAACCATTTTTTAATCGCCCATGTAGGATAACAATGCAGATCTTCATGAATTGAAATATCAGTTAGAGGTGGGTTCATTCATCTGAGTATGCCCACTTGGGGTACTCTTATCATGGTCACCAAGAATATAGATGGATCCTTGAAATTATGAAGTGATTAATGGAATTTAAACAAGTTAATCGTTAAAAGGAGGTACCCAATCTTGTGAATCAATGATTGTCATGAACCAACATGGGTTGACCCTGAACTGGTCACCCAAGCCAGTCCACGACATGGCCCGAGAGGCGTTCCTGATCCTCCCGGGATGGCGATTGGAACCAGGGTATCAATAGAGAGCAAGAGGGAACGATTTTTCTAGTTAAAATAAATAAAGCAGCGGAAGGAAAATAAAACAAAAAATGAATAAAAAAATTAAAGAACGACCAACAACAACAAACTAACCTGACCATGACTAAAACCCCTCACGATCTTGAGAGTCACCCAACAAACCACAACCATCTCTCTCCCACGACGAGCAAGATCGAGTCAAACCTGCAACAGAAACTAAAAACAAGAAAACAGTATAGGCATGATTATTAAAACTCATTAGGTAGGCCCGACTAATTATATTCTAAATGCACACACCATTACATAAAGAATTTATCAATTCCAGGTTTGATCTAAATTATATAAAATATTGGCTTTTACACACACCTTCATTTCCAAAACAAGTAACAGTCCATTGCCCTTTTTAATATAAAACATGTTTAGTTTTTGAAGGAAACAGATTCATTGCATTTTAAAACACTTTTGTGAACAATTTAGAATTCCAAATTTTAGTTGTCGGTCAAATGGAAAACCACACACAACACACAACACACGCTAAGGGCAATGGAAAAAGTGGCACACGAGGCCTGTAACTGAACTAGACCGCTCAATTTTCCGCCACATAAAAATAAACACTAAATTATACATGGGTAGAACCTAGGAGATCGTGAACAATTAAAAACATACCATACATGTGACTCATCCTGAAAACATGCTCTACCTCGATGACGTCATAATGCCCTAACGCCCGGTATACCCCTACATGGCCTAACCGAGGGGACCCAATACCCATAGTAGCAATAACTCAGTATTCCCCTACTTTGGGGCCACTAGCCAGTGTGTAATCTAAACTAGTGCATCAATCGTTCTCAGAAGATTCACTCACTATGCCAGATTCCCATGTCAACACAAGAAAAAAAAGGGGTGCGTCCACAATGTAAATTAACCAGTCACGGTGCACAAACATCACATACAACTCACTCAATAAACACAAACCAAAGATCACCACCGAGTGGGTTTTCCAAAATAATCTATTTTATTAAAGTGTCAAACGGGCCTTCACCAATTTTAAAGAAAAACCTCATTTCTCGAGAAAACCCAAAACACTTGTTCAAAAGAAATCATTTATCTTTAAAACTAGAACTACATTTTAAATTACGTGAATTATAATTAAAGGCCAAACATGAATTCTTTCAATATTGGGTGTCTGCTCATCATAAAAATGTTTCAAGTGTCTTGTATAAAATAAACGGATCTTTTACACCAAATAATCATTTAAAAATTAATTAACTTATATTATTTCTCATTCATTAAAAATTAATAAAACGACAAGGAGTTGATAAATTATAAATCAAAAGGTAAGTGCAGTGGGGGGACCTACCTTGACTCACAGTCCAAACACAATGGCACATCACGCCTCACACAGACGCACAAACACACGCACACTGACACATTGCAAAAACAATAAAAAATAAAAAATACATGAACACAGACCTAAAACAACCCAAACGAACAAACAGCACAAAAGAACCACCTCGGCCTGATATCAAAACATAGTGCGCACCATTTTCACTATTTAATAAACCACTTTAAAATTTATAACACAATTTTCAAAAGGGAATTCACAGATTTACAAACCCAAAACCCCCTTCAAAACCTATTTTATGGCCAACCACAAATCCGCAACATATTCGAACATATACCACATGACTTTCAAAGTCGAATAAACTAATTACACAATTCCATGAGAAGATATTAAATAGAACAAATCTGGTTTCCAAAAAAACAAACCTATTTCACATAAAACAAGGGACAAAGTATCATACACAAACTAAATTTGCACCAAACCAATTAACGACAAAACGCGTCAAAACAATTAAACAGATAAAACGATTAGCCAAACAAGAGAAAACCAACAATTTCCACATGATATAATTAATTAGACAAAAAAAATTCATAACTAGAAACCTATGGGATGCGAACATGAAGTTATCAATGTAAACGTAATTTAAAGAGGAATAAGGAAAGAGATCCTACCTTAAGAATAACAAAACTTCCAAAATAATGATGTGAAACTTCGAACACACAACATTCAAGGATGTTAAGATCGACCCTAAGAAAAACATAGTAATTGAACATAAAAATTTTGAAGCCTTAGAGGTAGAATAACATCAAATTGAAAGGAAGGATAAAATAACTATCGAATGGGGATTCGCCGCTGGAAGAGATGGGCACCAGCGAGGTCAAGGTCGGTGGATATGGAGACATACCCGCAATGGGGGGTTTCGGGTCACACCGCAGAGGTCGGATGGGGATATTACAGCAAGGGGGAGTCGGTGCCCGCAACAGGGGGAGGTCGCAGGTGAGGCGAATCCAGATAAGAGATGGTGTGCGAGAAGGGAGGACAGTTCTGGGTAGGAGGGCGCTGCAAGTGGGGGAGGTCGAGGCGCCGATTGGATAGTCCAGGGGAGGCGGTGGTGTGTGCTACGATCAGGTTTTGGCCGGGGGGTGGTGGTGCCGGGAAAGTAGGGCAGGGGGCGCGTGAAGATCAGCTGGAAAGACCTGGGCGAGCTCGGAGGTAACGGGGAGGGGGGAAACCGTGGAAGGGGGCTGGGCATGGCGCATGCAGAGCGCTGGAGAGCAGGAGGAGGGCTACATCATGTGGGTGCTAGACAGGGAGGTGGAGGCCGGAGGCTTGCACAGATGGCTGGGTAGGTGGGTGGTCGAGGTGTGCACAGTAGGGAACCGACATAAATGTGGTGCAACGCAGCAGCAAGGGGGGAACGACGATGGCATATGAGCAAGGGTGGGGAGGGGAACAGGAGGTGGCAGCGTGCGGAGTGAGGGGGAGATGAGGGTGAGTGGAAGATTAGGGTTGAGAGTAAATAATAATAATAATAATAATAAAAATAATAAATCAATAACTAAAAACAATACTAAAAATGATATAAATAATAATAACAGTACTAACATCAATAATAATAAGATTTTTAATACACATAATAATAAATAAAACAAATTTAACAATAATATAAAAAATGATAAAGATAATAACTTTGATAATAACAAATCTTTAATAATAATATAAACTCATTTCTCATGACGAATTAATACTGATATCACCACGGTGAGTTATTTATTCTAAATTTTAATTTATTTCCAATTGATTTAATTTTCTTTTTATATGTTCTATTCAGAAACTGCAACTTCGTGGTACTCGGGCTGACCGCAAGACTTCTGCTAGTCGTGCGGTGCCTGTACACCAACCTAAATTAATAATAATAAAGCCTTACTGATAACAAAAAAACTATAACATTAATAATTATACTAATAAAAATAAAAATAAAAAGAATATTCAGTTCACATTAATAATAATAAAATCATAGATGAAAGTAAATAATTTTAAATAATAAAATAAATTGAAAAGGCCTCTCATTTTAATTTTACGAAGATAAGCAAGTCATGCCGATGTCTAAGCGGCGCCGCGTGGGGTATCCAAAATGCAATCTTCCCGGGCTCTCAGCAACGTCAACTCAAAACACACCCTGCCCGTGAACTCAATGATGTCAGTTGTAAAACGCTCACTTTTTAGCATTACTCAAAAGTTTTTCATCCGGGACTCAACCCGAACCCCAGCAAAAATTTACAAGTCAAATAAAATTACAATATAAAATAAAAGATGGAGCAGGGTGTGACAATTCTCCCCACCATAACGCTTTCCACCCTCGGAAATCCAAAACAAGATCAAGACCCAAAGATGAAACTCCTTAAGTGTCACTCACCCCCAAAAGTTTAAGCGCCTCTAATTAATTGATCCAAACAGACACCGGACCCCCATGACGTACAACTTATCCTTAAAACAAGATCGCCTTAATCATCACCAAGCTGACCCCTAACCATCTGTTTCAACCAAGGAACAAACGAACTTAAATCACCTCCAAGAGTTATCCCTATAATCTTAGCCCAAAGAAACCATTGGGTATACTCCAATCGCAACGTTTACTCGAGAGGAAAAACTAAAGATTAAGTGGTTCTGCATGAGACCACCTACCCCCCAATGATACATGAAAAGAAACTCTAATACTGACATGGGGAGGCCCAAACGGACTCCCCACTATAAGGATCAGGCTAAACCTAAATTAATTTTTGTGTAACTCTGCGAGACCCACTGTGGGTCTCCCCACCATAATAATTTATGATATTAAATGATCTTAATAACATTCCACATGGACCAGAAGCCCCCACCATGAGGGGGGGGGGAAGAAGGGAAGGGCCTGACTGATAGAGCATCAAAACTATTGTCGTCTCCCCATAAACAACGTCGCACCCTCGGAAACACATATACCATGCCACACTATTGACTGAGATTAAACCAAGGCCCTTTTTCACCACTGGGGTTCTCCAGACTACGCGCTAGCTTCACTCCGAGGCCTATAGATGGAGCTCTGATGATTGAAGCATCTCTTGCCTCGCAGTCAGGCTCCCGAAATCCCCAAACATAACACAAAAACCAGATCTTCACCAAACAAATTCCAATAAAATAAAAGTTTTAAAGAGCTTCAACCACAACCATTCTTACAACTGAAGAAAACGAAATACTTCAAAATGCTACAAACGACATTTACCACATCCAAGAAACACTACAAAGAGGAAACCTCGAACTGATCCCCAAACATTCCCTACTCCCACTGACTGGCTGAGGTGACCTTCGACGAACCAGGTCTGGATTTAGCGCACTTCTTGGAAACACCTCACATGAATCGTAGTAAGTGACCCAAACGTCCACAGGTGCAGTAGGGTTTCGGAGCATTCTATCACATCAGCCTCTTATGCCCCCGCATACCGCACTAGTGACAGATAAAGGCACTGCACTGTGAGGAAGATGACTGAAGGTCTGAAGGTCTCTTGATTCCACTACCATCACCACTAGCATTATGTCGCTTCTCGTTATTCTTATCACCATCCTCTACACTGCTCCCCAATGTTGGAGTATTCGCCACCTCAAGTCCTCCTATTAACCCAGCTTCATCCAAAAAGGATTGCCCCACAACATCTGAGAAGGTGGTTAGGTTGAGCTCTTCCACTTTCAATCGCAGCTCAGGTCTGAGTCCAAACTCAAATTGTTGATCCTTCCCAGGATCATTCACAGCAAACCACTGATCATACAGAACTAGGTCTATGAAACGTAGATAGAATTCTAGTACGGATTCAACACCCTGCTAAAGACAACACAACTTCGTCAACTTCCTCAGCTTCGTCAACTTAGAGAAGTTTTGTTGGATGAACAATGACTTGAAAAACTCCCATGTTAGACCTTCCTGAGACTTGTTCCGAGACACAGACTTCCACCACTTCCAGGTTGGGCCTTCAAGCATAAAGGTTTACAACTTCACCTTTAACGACTCAGGAAACCTCATAAAACAGAAATTCCTCTCAATTTTCTACAACCACTCCTCTACCTCAAGTGGATCTGCTTGTCGATAAAAGAGATGAGGGTTCAACATTCAGAACTCCAGAACATAGTCTATGGGCTGATCAACTGGAGGATTCGCTAGGGGCGCACCACCCGATGCTGCACCTTGGGCATCCATCAACATTTTGTGGGGGTGAACACTAAGGAACAAAGAAACAAATAATATAATCAAAACATGGTCATTTCGATTTAAATTCAAAATTTTTACAATTTCAAAAATAAAACTTTACAATACAATTTTCAGAACAATGGAAACACAAACGATTCACTAGGGGGAAACTAGCGATGATGGGTGATTCCAAAATATGGTTGGCGGCCATACACCAATCAAGCAATCGTCACAAGGAGCACTCTAGGGTAATGTATCTAGCTCCACATGGATTGACAGGCCCTGTGAGCTCACAGAGGTCACTTTACTAGCTCCCATTTCATTTCCCAATACAAAACAAACCATATGAAAAATGAAAAGACACAAATAACCCGAACATCCCACGGTATCCCGAGGTTCCGAATGAGTATGGTTCATGGAGTCATTCTCGTCCATACGCTTCGAGTCCCAACAATTCTACTCCTTATACCATGACAACCACAAATAACAGTGGGTGCTCTGAAAAAAAAGGTCCGCTCAGGGTCCAACCAGCCTCTGATACCATTTTTTCATGAACCAACACGGGTCGACCCTGAACCCGTCACCTGATCCGGTCTACGACATGGCCCGAGAGGCATTCCTGATCCTCCCGGGCTGGCGAAAAACACCAAGGCATCAAATTAGAGGAAGAGGGATCCATTTTTTCCATTAAAATAAATAAAGAAGCAGAAGGAAAATAGAACAAAAAATGAATAAACAAAAATAAAAGAAAGAACGAACAACAAAAAAAAACTAACCTGACCATGACTAAAACTCCTCACGATCTTGAGATTCGCCCACCAAACCACAACCAACTCTCTCCCAAGACGAGAAAACTCGAGTCAAACCTACAACAAAAACTAACAACATGAAAACACTATAGGCGTGAGTATTAAAACTCAGTAGGTAGACCCGACTAATTCTATTCCCAATGCACATACCATTAAATAAAGAATTTTTCAATTCCAAGTTTGAACTAAATTATATAAAATATTGGTTTCCACACACACCTTCATTTATAAAACAAGTAACGGGACATTTCCCTTTTTAATATAAAACATGTTTAGTGTTTGAAAGAAACAGATGCATTTCATTTTAAAACACTATTGAAAACAATTTAGAAATCCAAATTTCAGTTTTTGGTCAAATGGAAAACCACACACAACACACAATAAGGGAAATAGAAAAAGTGGCACACGGGGCCAGCAACCAAACTAGACCTCTCAATTGTCCGCCACATACAAATAAACACTAAATGATACATGGGACGAACCTAGGAGATCATGAACAATCCAGAACATACCATACATGTGACTCATCCCGAAAGCATGCTCTAACTCGATGACGTCATAACGCCCTAACGCCCAGTATACCCCTACATGGCCTAACTGAGGGGCCCAATCCCCATAGTAGCAATAACTCAGTATTCCCCTACTATGGGGCCACTAGCCAGTGTGTAACCTAAACTAGTGCAGCAATCATTCTCAGAAGATTCACTCACTATTCCAGATTCCCATGTCACTATAAGAAATAAAAAGGGGGTGCGTCCACAATGTAAATTAATTATTCATGATGCACAAACTTCACATACAGCTCACGCAATCAACACACACCAAAGATCACCCCCGAGTGGGTTTTCCAAAATAATCAATTTTTTTAAAGTGCCAAACGGGCCTTCACCAATTTTAAATAAAGACCTCATTTCTCAAGAAAAACCAAAACACAGGTTCAAAAGTAATCATTTATCTTTAAAACTAGAACTACATTTGAAATTCCGTGAATTATGTTTAAAGGCCAAATTGGCATTCTTTCAATACTGGGTTTCTGATCATCAGGAAAATGTTTCAAGTGTTGTCTATAAAATAAATGAATCTTTTACACCAAATAATCATTTACAAATTAATTAACTTATATTATTTCTCATTCATTAAAAATTAATAAAACAACAAGAAATTAATAAATTCTAAATCTAAAGGTAAGTACAGTGGGGGACCTGCCTTGACTCGTAGTCCAAACAGAATGGCACGTCACGCCTCGCACAGATGCAAAAACACGCGTAGTTCGATACGTTGCAACAAAAATAATAAATAAAAAATACATGAACAGAGACCTAAAACAACCCAAATGAACAACCAGCACAAAAGAACCACCTCACCCTGTTTTCAAAACACAGTGCGCACCATCTGCCCTATTTAATAAACTACATTATAATTTATAACACAATTATCAAAAGGTAACTCACAGCTTTACACACCCAAAAACCCCCTTCAAAACCTCTTTTATGACCAACCACACATCCCCAACATATACAAACATAAAACACAAGACTTGCAAAGTCGAATAAAATAATTACACAATTTCATGAGAAGATATTAAATAGAAAAAATCTGGTTTCCAACCAAACACACCTATTTCACATAAAACATGGCACAAAGTATCAAACACAAACTAAATTTTCACCAAACCAATTAATGACAAAACACACCAAAACAATTAAATGGGTAAAACGATTAGCCAAACAAGGGAAAACCAATAATTTCCACCTGATATAATTAATTTTACAACAAAAACACATATATAGAAACCTTAGGGGTGCGATCTTCAAGTAATCAAAGTAAACTTAATTTAAATAGGTATATGTAAAGAGATTCTACCTCAAGAATAACGAAACTTCCAGAATTCAGATGTGAATCAACAAACACACAACATTCAAGAATGTTAATTTCAACCCTAAGAAAAACATAGGAATTGAATATAATGAAAATTGAAGCCTTAGAGGTAGAATAACATCAAATTGAGAGGAAAGAGAAAATAACTACTGAATGTGGATTTCCCGCTAGAAGAGATGGGCACCGGCGAGGTTACGGTCGCCCAAGATGGAGCCGTACTCGCAAGGGGGGGGGTTTCGGGTCGCACCATAGAGGTCGGCTGGAGAGATTCCGACAAGGGGGAGGTGGCGCCCATAGCATGGTGAGGTTGCGGATGAGGCGAAGCCGGATAAGAGATGGTGCACGAGAATGTCGGAAAGTTCTAGGTTGGAGGGTGCTGCAGGTGGGAGAGGTTGAGGCACCGAATGAAGAGGCCAGGGGAGGCGGTAGTGTGTGGTGCGACGTGGTTATGGCCGGAGAGTGGTGGTGTAGGGAAAGCAGGGAAGCGGGGAACGGGAAGAGCGGCTGGCAAGACCTGGGCGAGCTCGGAGGTAACGGAGAGGGGGAAAACCAGGGAAGGGGGGCACAGCACAGGCAGAGCACAGGAGGAGGGCTGCAGCAGGTGGGCACTGGAAAGGGAGGTGGAGGCCGGCGGCTCATGCCGATGGCTGTGTAGGTGGGCGGGCGAGGTGTGCGCTGTTGGGAGATGGCATAATTGTGTTGCAACACATCATTAAGGGGGGCTCGACGATGGCATAACAGCAAGGGTGGGGAGGAGAAAAAGAGGTGGTGGCACGCGGAGTGAGGGGGAGTCGGGGGTGAGCGGAAGATTAGGGTTAAGAGTAAAAATAATTATAATATTAAGAATTATAATAAATAAATAAATAAATACATAAATAAATAAAAACAATACTAATAATGATAGAAATAATAATAATAGTACTAACTTCAATAATAATAAGATTTTTAATCCACATAATAATAAATAAAACAAATTTAACAATAATATAAAAAATGATAAAGATAATAATCTTGATAATAACAATTCATTAATAATAATATAAACTCATTTCTCATGACGAATTAATACTAACATCACCACGGTGAGTTATTTCTTCTAAATTGTAATTTATTTTCAATTGATTTAATTGACTTTTTATATGGTCAATTCATACACTACAACTTTGTGGTACTCGGGCTGACCGAACGGCATCCGCTAGTCATGTGGTTCCCATGCACCAACCTAAATTAATAATAATAAAGCCTTACTGATAACAAAAAAAATAACATTAATAATTATTCTAATAAAAATACAAATAAAAATAATATTCAGTTCACATTAATAATAATAAAAGCATTGACGACAGTAAAAAAATTTAAATAACAAAATAAATTGAAAAATTATCTCAATTTAATTTTCCGAAGACGGGCGGGTCGTGCTGATGTCTAAGAGGCATTGTGCGGGGTATCTAGAATTCACTCTGCCCGGGCGCTCAACAACGTCAACTCAAAATGCGCCATGCCCGAGCGCTCAACGATGTCAGTTGAAAACACGCACTTTTTAACATGACTCAAAAGTTTTTCATCCGGGACTCAACCCAAACCCCAACAAAAATTTAAAAAGTCAAAGAAAATTATAAAATAAAATAAAAGAGAGAGCGGGGTCTGATAATTATTTTTTGACCAATTGAAACCCACTTGAATATTCTCTATGCTTGACTTGTAATCTAGGTACAATCAGTGAGAGTCTGAAATATTGATATTCCTCATAAGAGATTCATAAGTATGTATAGTCCTTATGAGTACATTGTGATGTCATTTGGGTTATTGAAAAACCAATTGTTATTCATTTCTTTGGTAAACATAATAATCGATAATTATTTTTACAGTTATGTAGTTGGGTTCATTGATGATATTTTTCTATACTCCATGTTGAGAGAAGAAAATGTTCACCACATGGAGGTGATTTTAAGAATAGTTAGATCCCATCAGTTTTATAAAAATTTATTAATGTTAATGTTATATCTTAACTGAGTTCACTTGTTCATCTATGTGACATAATAGGTAGTTTTGTCAGTAGATCTAGAGAATTTAGAGGCTTTGGTTTCATAGGAATTACGAATAACATCTTTGAAATACATTTCTTCTTGGGGTTTGATGTTTACTAATACATTTTTATTCAGGACTTCTCATGCTTGGTTACATTGTTGATGGGCCTAACCATTAAGAGAGTGAAATTTCAATCATTTGGTTCTTGTGATTATTCCTTTAGTGACCTGAAAATAGATTGTTTCCTATACTAGTTTTGACTCCCCCCAGTAATGTAAGGATTATACTCCCCATTGTAATGCCTTCTATATTGGATTGGGTACAGTTCATAGTCAATATGGGTAAGAAGTTTCTTATAGATATAGGAAACTAGGGTATCATGAGTGTAACTATGCAACAATGATTTATAATTGACCTCAGAGGTAAAAATCATGTTGTATTGGTGACACATAATTATGTGATATATGATCATGTTTTTTCACAGATAAAAAATCCATAAATATGTCTTTTCTCGGCATGACATGATCCTTTTATGGGGGTGATGGTTTGAGCACATACAATCCATTGAAGTTAAGTCAGTATATACCGATGGGAATGGGAATGTCATCTCGGATTCCTTGAGAATGAATACTCTAACATAGGTGGTCTAGATGTATAGATTTGAGTGGATGGTGATGACCATTTTAATATAGTTAAATCTATATTTTCAGAAGTACCCGGTTCTAGACTCTCTTTCTTATTTGGAATATGTTTATTAACTTTTTTATAGGTTAAAGGAGAGAAATATTTGAGATTCATATTTCTTAGTGGCTAGGAAAAGAAAATATAGTGTGGAGAAAAAATTGGACTAGTCCAAGGATACTGATGAGTTTCATTATGTTAGAGATTGTGTGGTAGTTCTAATGAGTATGATTGACCAATTGATGTGGAACTTCCATGCCTCAATATGGTTATCAAATCTATACCATACTAATATGTATCTAGATGTGTGTATCATGTATTGCGGGCTCAGAATGAAAAGGGATATAATGGGTTTCATCATTATATGCTCCACATAACAACAAGTGAAGGCTGAGCACCTATGAACCATCAATCTTCTCTATTCATTATATATTACTAAGTGGAAATGGTTTGACATGAGGATGGATTTTTTGATTTATTTATTATGGAAATCTCAAGGCCATAGTATTTTTTGGTACACCATGGATTGGTTGAAAATTATTTCCCATTTCATACAGATTAGGGAGGCTCTAACTATTGATGATCTCAACATGATATATGTTCGGGAGGTGGTTCTCTTATATGGAGTACCATAGATCATCGTATCTGATATGAAATCAAGTTTTCCCTTAATATTTTTGCAGGGCTATCAGAAAGAACATGGAATATAGGTACACTTGTTTACATCTCACCACCCTCAGATAGATGGGGAATCAAATCATACTATACAAGTGTTGGAGGACATGATATGGGTATTTTCCCTTGATTTTTGGGGTACATGGTAGGGTCATCAAGCCTTTAAATGGATTTAATATAATAATAACTATTAGGTGTCTATCTAGAAAGATCCTTTTCAACAAATATAGGGGATACATTATTGACTTCCTTCATGCTAGTTGGAAGTTAGAAAGTCACTGGTACATTGGGAGAGTCTCATAAAGGAGAGTTCAGATCACATTTAGTTAATTCAGGGTTCCATTATGGAGGCCAAAACCCATGTTGAGAAGTAGTGAATTCATAAAGTATCTAGAACTAAAAATCAGAATGATCTCATAAGGGGCGACACCGCATAAGGGTTTCCTATGTCACCGCCTATCTTCCTCTGTGGATTGACTTCAATCTTCTCTTCAGTGCTCAAGCTCGGCACTTAGTGATGGCAGTTCTTCTCCCAAGGGTGGATTCATTCCTTCATGGGCACAGTTGTCTTGGTATTTCCCATCATTTGTTGGCCTTCTTTCTCTCTCACCCTTCCTCACTGAGTCGGTATTTTTTGGAAGTTTGGTGGCACCTACGGTCATCATTTCCACTTCTCATGGATAAGGGTCGACACAACGGTTCTCCTCCGAGATGGGGGTTCATGAGGTGGGTCGATCTGGTCTCTGGGTGTGAACATGAAGGTGGTGACAAGATGTGGTTCCAGTTTACAGCATGGCCTCACAATTGCCTTCTTGGTTCTATTTTTTCCCTTGGTTTTTTTGACCCATTTAATTGTATTTGGGTATGGTTGTGGATGGTTCGAGGCCTAAGTTCACATTCATTCTTCTCTGAGCAGCTTCAGTTCGATATCTGTGTCGGTGTGTATGAGATGCATCTAGATCATATTTGCTTGATGGTTTTTCTATGTTATTTAGGTTTTTTTGGGATCTGTTTGATCTACTGTGTTCATGTGATGGATTGCTGAATTTAGGAATTGGTTGAGGCTTTAGTGTGGGATGTGTGTTTTGTTCTTCAGTAATTCTTTTCCCTAAAGTGCTAATTATGGACAGAAAGGAGTCCAATGACGTTTTTCACTCCTTGGGAAAGACTAGAATGGAGGAAAGGTTTTGGCTTTAGTGGATCATGGATTAAGTGATTCTATAAATTTTTTCTACAAGTGCTACTCTAGATGAGGTTCATGGAAAGGATTTGTCACTATTTCATGGATTTTCGGAATCGAATGTTTGAGAGGGTGTGTATTTTTACATCGGTACTAGGCATATGCATTTTTTCATGGGACAGCTAGTCGTGTTACGATTAGAAAATGGAAGCTGGTTTTAATGTATTTTGTTTCCAGTAGGAGACGATCACTTGTAGTGAGATTTGTTCTTGATCTTGATTGTTGGTCCGTTGGGGAATGTTTTTTTGTTTAAGTCTTTATGTCATGGGTTTCCCCCCTTTGTCCCATAAAACGGGCCTTTATCAAAATAAAAAATTTGAACGCCTTCGGGTCATTGTATGGAGATTTAGTTAATTTTGAATCATCTTATGTCTTCTCATAGAAGCCATAAATATTATTCCAACATGAGATTTAATCCCCCGTAATTCAAGGATGGTCACAATGTTTTTTCTATTGGTATATCCAAGACTATGAATATAATGATTCAATGGTTGAGAAAGTTGGAACCATGGTTTGTAGGACTATTTGAGGTGACTAGATCTTCCACTTAGGTATGCAGTAATTCATGATGTATTCCACAACTCTTGCATATAATAATGTCATCAAAACCCATATAATGTTATTTATGTTGAATGAATCATTGGGGAGGTTGATGATACTTTTTTCATCAGCATCATATCCATATCGTGGATCATAGTGAAAATAACCTATGTGGAATGAATGTTCAACTAGTATTCATGCTTTAGAAGCACAATACTAATTAGGTGGAGATATGGGAGAGAGAGAGAGAGTCTAATTTTTGACCATAGTGGCCAGATTTGTTACTCATCAAAGATCAATGATGATTGATATCTCATTTCGAGGATGAGATGATATATGATGGAGAGGTTGTAAAATGTATTCCTTAACTTGATGTTCATTCCTCATAAGTTTAGTAATAAACCTCATTTTCTAGGCTTATTTAATTTTTTTAGATGTTGTAGGGGTGATAAACGTAAATTAGGGGCCCAATAGTACAATCTCAGAATTTAAATTGATATTGTAGTCCCACCTGCTAACTGGTATAGTTCCACTAGCTTGAAGGTGGGCTAACTAGTGATCTTGTACTCTCTTTAGGGTCACCATCTAGCTGTTGTTCCCATACCATCTTGACACTAGACCACCAATAGGATAGTGGATTTTTTGTAGCTTATGAAGTGGGTTTTTAAATGATGTAAAATTAATCATTTCACCCTTTTTCCCATATTTATTTTCACCCAATTTTAACCCTTTCTAGCCTCCATATACTAGATCCCATGAAACACAAATACTTCCCCCCTCCACTTGGTTTTCCACCTTTTTCCATGGACTAAAAAAAGTTTTTTTGAGCAATAAACTCCTTAGGGTATGTTTATTACAAATTTCTCCACCATTAATATTTTGTCCCACTATCAGGAATTGTTCCACAATGGTTATCTAATATGCCTTATTTTCTTGGATAATTTATGAATTATTGATTTCTTCCATTCTAGCTCGAATTTGTGTTGAATATATAGTGAGTGGACTCCCGTTTTCCTAAGTAAGGTGGTACCTCTGTATTAAACGTAGTATCACTCTTTTCATTGTGTTGCTTCATGTGGTCACATTATCATGTTGTGTGTTGAGCTTTAAAAATTTGAATAGAGTTATATTGTATTAATATCATGATGATATTCCCTACATAATGTATAATATCATACATTTATGGTGATATCAATGGGATTTATTGATTTTATAACTTCATCCATGGCTCGATAAATAAAAATTTGATATAGGTTTCCTCATAATGAAATGAAAATGGAATTTTTCTAAGTGTTAAATAGTGTAAATTAGAATAATGATAATTTATAGTATATCCCAATATATGATACATCACTATAAATGGGTGTTATTAATATTCATGTAATCAAATGAATTGGAAATGATCAAGGGGTCTAGTTATGACCTAAATGTATAATAGTTACGTGGGAAATTATATTTCCAATGTGATTTGTATGTTTTATAAGGATCATCCAATATAATGTAACTAGTATGGTAACATGTCCCGATGTAATTGAAAAACTCTTATGTAGTGGTTTTCACATTACTTAAGTGGCAATTTTATATAATAGTTTTTGAAAATTCCCATGAGGTGGATTTAACACACCTTGAGTTGTTATTTAAGATAATGAAAATTTAAAATTCACATGAGGTGGTTTCCACATGCATTTAGTCGAAGTTGTACACCCATTTAGTGGTAGTCTCAATGGATAGAGTTGGTTTCCAAGAACCAAATGTTTTTACATTGATTAAAAGAATATTTTAGTTATTAAATATTAAATTAAAAAAATTTATTACAAATTTTTCATTTTTAGGCATGACCATAATCTAGTAATGTCCAAGAGTAGTTGTTGCAGTGATATGGTCATCGCAGTTCCCCACTATGATGAAAAACTTGAAGTGTTGTGACAATACACTTAATATAGTTCTGTTGTTTGATAACAAACTACGATGGGACACATAGTATACAAGACGTTAAGTGGGAGTACTCATAAACATATGGTGCTTCTTCTCATAAAGTTTATACTTGGTAATCCCCAATAAAGGATATTATGAAAAGAGACCCACCAGTAGGAATTCCACATGTTTTGGTGTCATTGAATATTCCTATCTGTGAGCATCTGTAATGGTCCTTAGTCTTTAATATTGTCATTAATTTAAGTCACAACTCGCGCACTTAGATATGCTGACAAAAACCATCATGCCTTGTATTGTGAATAAAGTACACAGATTTAAAACATTAGTATCTTTATAAAGATCAGATCTGAAAATCATGTATAAATCATATTACAGGTTGTTACTTTGTGCATTGAATCATAACACAAGCCCAAAAAATCATGTGATTCATTTAATCATCCATCAAGTACACATTTTCATAGTACGTATAAATCGTGTATGTCATATGTCATAAGAGTAAAATAGTATACGAGTATAATACATGTTGGGTTGATCGAGATGAGTATTCACTATGTAACCTCCAAGGTACATTTATTTCCATGGTGAATTTTAAATGAGTTTATTTTATTTATTTAAAATTATAATGGAAGATAATCTCAAGGAAATTTATAAAAGGATTAAGACAAAATGATTGATTAATTAAATATAATAATTAATAAATTTGAGCATGATTTATCTTAAACAAGAATGATTAATGAATTGAATTGTAGTTTTATTAAATTCATAATTCATTTCAAGCATGTGGATGATAATGAGCTATACTAGACATTTTTAGGTCATTGGTTTCATTTTAATTTATTATTAAATTAAATTAATAGTCTGCGTTCCTTCTCTCCTCATTAATATCTAGGGAATTCACACCCACGGTTTCTTTTATGTAAACCCCTTTTACCCTTCACCCATGTCAGAGAAAAAGAATATGTAATTGATTAAGCTCCCAAGCTAGTGGAGGTGGTTCAAGATAGGACATGGGGATAAACTAATCCAAGTAGATAGAAAAGTGGATAAGTGGAAAGCAGTAAAAAGAAACCTTAGATTGGTTCAAGGTGTTTATCCCCAAGGTCAGCGGTTAGTTTATCAACCGCTAGATAAACAAACCATTAGTATAAGATAATTATCATACCCTTTAATTTATTTCTATCAGTTTCATAGTTGTTTCATTATGGACGTTTTTTCGTGATCACATAATTAATGAATTAACAAGAATACAAGATGGAACTAAAATAAATCATCTAATACAGAAATATTATCTAAGGCATGGTTAATCACATAAGTAAATCCCACTTAATATTAACCAGAATGTGATAAAGATAATAATTGAATATTTACACATAATGGATAAAATATCTCAATAAAATATTAAGTTAGACGATGCCTTCTATTACTTGATTAAGAACAAAACTCAATAAAACTATGTATTTGACCATCCCTTGTTGGGACACTTACTTTTATAAAGGGTGTTATTATGAAATTTTTGGGTTTACTTAACCATATTAAATCAAGAGGAGTGGCCCTTTCTAGACATGGTGTAATTTGGAGTAATGTTTTGAGAAAATACAAGTTAGGATTCCTGGATTGGGGATTCCAGTCAATGGATTAAGGAGATGCAAGCCCATAGTTAGAAAAGACTTTCCTACCTAAATACCATCAATTTTTTTTGAATAACCCTTATTGAGGTTATGTGAAGGGGAATATTGATCCATGCCACTAGAATGACCTAGAAGCTAGAATTTAATATTTCAATTGTAAGGGCTGTAGGGACTTGATAAGAAAGTTGGAGATTTAATAAAATTAATTTATAATTTCTCAAAAACATTGTATGAAAGTAAAGTACTAATAATAGGATCTTTTAATTACATGATAAAATAGAAAAGCTCATCATTCACAATATACCTATGCTCAATTTTGGATAAAGACAATCTCCTCACTAGCAGTAACTACTAGGAGTGGTTTAGACGCCTTTGGGTTGTTCGACGCCATGAACAGAAATCTAATGTGCTAGAATCCTCAATGCCTAATCCTCCAACTCATGTGGAGATTGATGAAGTGTTACTGGACTATTATAAGCATATAAATGATGTGGTCGACATTCAATGTTTTATTCGTTCATATATCTCTAGTGAACTCACGAAGTCTCACAAAAACATGGATGTGTATAGCTTGCTTGAGAAACTATGTGGTCTTTACGAAGAGATAGATTAACAGTAACAATTTAAGATTTACAACGTACTCTTTCAGAGTATTCTTGGATAGGGATCCCCAGAAGGGACTAACATAGTCAAGATAATTGGCCAAATTGAGTGACTAGAGGTTCTAGGGTATAAAATCATTGAGGAACTAGGCACTAATATCATTCTGCCCTTAATCCATCATAACTTCTCCAGTTTGTTTTCTTAATTCTAATATGAACAACATTGAAGAATGAAAATTCTTCTATCCTTATGGTGAAAAAATGGAAAGGGAAATCAAATAGCTTTAATCCCAAATAAATGGAAATAGAAATAAAATATATTTAATCCCATAGATCCTTAATTCCCTTCCCTGAAGAAGAGAATCAAATTGGAATCAAGGGAATATGATATTGTCTATTTGGAATGTGGTAAGAAGAGCCACTAGAAGAAAAACGGCACCCAGCTAATGAAGAAAGGGGAAGCTTCAGGTGAATTTATTATCAAGTTCAATTTATCTATTTCTACAACTTGGGTATTAGGTATAGCTTCTGGTGATCACATTTATATTCAAATACATGAATCAAATAGATTCAGAAATATTGTCGTAGGGGATGTATATCTATGAGCATTCAATGGAGATGAACATGATGTTGTAGCTATCAGGGACTACCACCTCACATTGTCGACTAAAATGATCTTGGTTTTAAAGGATTTTTATTATGTGCCTTCGTTACCAAAAACATTATTTCGGTTTCCACACTAGATAAAAATGGATTCATTTTCAAAATTGGAAATAAATGTTTCCTATTTTATAAAGATAGTATTTTTTATGGTAAGGTACATTTACATAATAGTATTTACATGTTGGATTACATGAAGCATGTAATGGAAATCGATAACAAAATTACTTCACATAACTCACACCACACCCAACTTTGGCATCACTAGCAAGGGAAAGTAAATGAAAAATGCATGACAAAATTACATGAAGATGTATATTTAGATTATTTAAAACTAAAACCACTTATTGTATGTCATGCATGTTTACATGGAAAAATGACCAAATCCCCATTTACTAGGAAAGGTGAAAGTGTGAAAGATCTTCTTGAATTAGTTCATAGCAATGTGTGTGGACCATTTTCTATTGAAGAAATGGGTGGGTACTCATACTTACTAACATTTTCTGATGATTTTAGTATATATGGATATATTAACATAATGATGTATAAGTCAGATTATTTTGGATAAATTTATGGAATACCAGAATGTATATGAGAACCATCTTGGTAGAATGATTAAGAAACTATGCTTAGACCGGGTTGGAGATTATATTAATCATGACATTATTGATTACATATAGGAGTTTGGGATCCTATACAAACTATCTACTCCTTACACACCTCACTATAATGGTGTGAGAAAATGTAGGAACTGCACCATGATGGAAATGGTTAGATAAATGATGAGTCAATAGATTTTTCGATTATCCTTTTGGGGATATTCCTTACAAACAATGACACACATACTAAACCAAGTACTAAATAAATGGATAAATGGTATCCCATACAAATTTTAGAGTTGAAGAAAGACCATGTTATTGAATTTACATGTGTGGGGAATTGAAGAATTTATTAAGGCCTCTTCAGGTAACAAACTTTCACCCCAAGGCACAATGTGTACCATTATAGGAAACCCTACAGAAACAATGTTCTTTTACCGATATGAAACCTCATACAAAACAGTTTTAGTGGCAAGAAATTCCATATTACTTGAGATGTGGAACATCTATAAATGTGATAGTGGGGGAAAGATACATTTCTATGAAGTCGTGGCTCAAGACACACAAGATTTGGTATAGTATCAGATTCCACAAGTTCTAATGGAAGAAGAAACAATTCAAAAAGCACAAAAAATACAAAGGAGTACAGGAGAGATTATAGAAACTGAACTGTATGGTTTTCTAGTTAACGAGTATAGTGACTCATTATTAGTAGGTAAAAATGATCCTCTAACATGAAATGAAGTAATAAGTGTATTATATGGTTCAAAGTGAAAAGAATTCATTCCTTTTGAAAAGGATTCCATATAACAAAACCAAGTCTGGATTTTTGTTGATCCTCCAATGGATATAAATCTTGTTGGATGAAAATGGGTATTCAAGAAGAAAATGGACATGGAAGGACATGTTCATAGCTATAAGTCATGACTACTTGCACAAGGTTTTAAACAGAGTCAAGGTATTGACAATGATGAAACCTTTTCACTAGTTGCAATGCTGAAATCCATCAATATTATACTTGCCGTTGTAGCTTACCATGACTATGAGATTTAGAAAATAGATGTCAATACCACCTTCCTTGATAGGATCCTTCAAGAAGATGTCTATATGACACAACCTAAATGTGTTGTGACTCCAAAGGATGAAAATAAGACATAAAAGTTTCAAAATACCATTTATGGATTAAAACATGCATCCAAGTCATTGAACATTCATTTTGATGAAGCCATAATAAGATTTTGTTTTATAATGAATGAATGTGGGCCTTGTGTGGATAAATAGTTTAGTGGGAGAGCTTCCATTTTCATACCAGAATATGTTGATGACATGTTACTTATTGGAAATAAAATATCATTCCTACAGTCTTTTAAGACTTGGTTCAACAGATTATTATTAATGAAATACTTGGGCGAGGTATTGTATATTCCTTGGATCGGTATCCATCATGATGTATCCATGACATTTCTCGACCTAAGTCAATGTACATACATTTACATGATAATGAAGAGATTCAGTATGGATCTACCCAAGATGTGATTCTTTCCAGTGTCACATGATATTCATCTTTCCATGAAAATGGGTCCCCAAACCCTTGAGGAAAGAAGTAGAATGACAAATATCTCATATGCATCAGTAATTGGGTTAGTGATTTATTATATGTTATAACAAAGATGGATTTCACCTATGAATTGTGTATGGTAGGAAGATATCAAGATGATCTAGGTGACCACCTTTGGATGTCCATCAAGACTATCTATAAGTATTTGAGGCATACTAAAGATATGTACCTAATTTATGGAGGAGATATGAATTTTTCATCAGAGGATATGAAGATGCTAGTTATAAGACTGATCAAGATGACATGAAGTCACAAACGAGACACATCTTAACTTTTAATTGAGGTGTTGGGAGTTATAAGAGCTCAAAGAAATCTTTGATAATAGATTATATAGAAGAGTCTGAGTATATTGTATCTTCTAAAGCAGCTAAGTAAGTAGTTTCGATGTGAAATTTCATCCAAGATCTTGATGTCATACGTATCAGTAAATATTTCATCACACTATATGTAGAGACCCAATCTTGATGTACATCGTCATTACATTACTTTTTCAGAATACATAATGCATAACAAAAACTTACACACAATGACCGTAATAGTTTAGTGTCTTTGGAAACATGGAATATAATCTTCTAATCGTGGTGAAAGATCTTCACCATGTCCTATAAAGATATACCAATTTTTTTTTCTTACATAAACCATTTCTTCATATCCTGGGGAAAATAGAACATAAAATAGTGTGAGTTCAAATGCTCAGTAAGGGTAAACATAAAAAACATAAAACAATCCATAAACATTTGAATTCAAAAACATGAACATAAAATCTAAACATCAAAATCATGAGCAAAGACATAAATCATGGAAGTATGTAAGGAATATATCATAAAAGAACCCCAATCATGACAAAATAGAATGGGTATAAAACATGTAATTTTGGAAAAACATTAAGCACATGATATGATTTCTATAGTAGCCAAGGCATTGCTGCCAAGACCATCTTAGTGGACAAAGTCCATTTCTGAATCGAGTTCACTCCTTGCTCCAGTCCTGTATCACTGAACCGGATTACCTTACTATTCCAGCCATTTCTATCTCATGAGATATAAATATTTACTCTATTTATTAGAGGGAGATATTGGTTCCACCCATATCATAATGAAATCATTCTTACATGTGCCACAACATAAACATAAATCATTCATCATAACCCAAATAATAAAATGGGTTTCATAAAAATCATCCCATCATAACATAATACATATAAAACAAATGGATATCATTTCATCATAAGAAAAGTTAAAACCATGTAAATCATAGAGACATTATACATGAAACATACACATATGAAATAATGTTATCTTAGATGGAAAATGGTTTTGATAACACACTTGAAATGAATTCTTGATGAAAATATATTTTCTTCTTCAAAATCATTTTCTATTCACAAAATTCCATGAAATTTTAAAAGAAAGGGTTTTTTTAAATAATCTTGAAATATTTTAGAGTAAGCTTAATGAATATAAGGCATTATATATGCGTAAAAATACGTTCACACCGTATAAGTTAAAAAACATTCTTCTCGTACTTTTGCTGGAAAAGTCAAAAAAGTACCTCGTAATGTAAACAAAAGAAAGATTCCTTACATACCATGTAGTAAAAGTAAAAAATGGGTAAAAATGACTTCAAAATATATGAAACCATTTTTGGATAATAGGGACATGGATGATAAATACAACCCCAGTAAATACTTACAAATAAACAATCTCGAATAAAAACGAGATTGAAAAAGTTATCCCTTACCTTATGTCCGATATGCTTCGTACGTATCCGAACCTCCTGTATAATGATTTAAATAATGTCATTGACATATTAAAGAATCATATTCATTGTTATTATATCCTATATGGTTCACTTATGACTTTATATTACCCTTTCTTTTGTAAATTCCATGTTAAAGCATCGTTTTGGGTAAAATAGTTTTATTTATCGTATGTGTTTGGACTTGTTGTTATTGATATTATTATTACTTATATCATGATTTACTTACTTAAATAATGTAAATAATGATTTATATATCATATATATTCATTATATATATATATACTAGTTAGATAAATGAAATGAAATACACTGTTCATGGAGACGGTAGGCCGTACGTACGCATGAACGTTGTTTTCCTTTCCTTATTGACTTGATTGGAAGTAAGTAGATGAAATATATATATAAATAACTCCAGTAGATTTATCATGTCATATATTTCATTATTATTCATTATATATACTTTATAATCATTTTTTAATGGTTAACATGGAGAATGAATCTCATCACGTCGTGGAGACGGTAATCCGTACATATGCACGAGCGATGATATTGTTCCCATAATTTTTTAATTGAATTGGAGTGGATGATATAATATCTCATAATCAGTATGATTTTATAATAACTATATATATTTATTATTTACACCATTATACCTGTCCAAGTAAGGTGGTGGAAAAACAGATTACACCACGGTGTGGAGACGGTATTCCGTACTTACGCACGCGCGGTTATTTCGTTTTCCATAGGATGGATAGAAGGTGATATGGGTTTGGTTAATATTTATAATAACATATAAGTATATTATTGATACTATTGTTATTACTTTATAATGAAAAAACTAAATAAGAAGTTGAAGAAGAAAGAAAACTTGAAAGAATCGGTAGAAGAGATTACCTCTTCTTCGACGCACCTCTTTTAAGATTCCTCTTAAGGCACTAGAGTTGGTCTTTTGAGGATACCAAAACCTCTATAATGTTTCTAGGGAAGTTGATAAGGGAAACGGTCTGGTTTTTTCCGATCTTGAAAGCTCAAAATTATGTAAATAGATGAGGGAGGAGATTCCCTTTTATAAGGGAGGAGAGGGGTACCTTAGGAAAAACATAAAATATTATTTTATAGTAAAGTCATATTCGGTTTATAATAGATCCAAATCGATTTATTTTGAAGATAAAGTGGGTATTGGTAGAACTCCTATAAACCAAAAGGTTTTAGACAAGTTTAGGTTACTATTTTAACCTTATCATTTATATTTAACTCTACGTTAAATAATTTAACTTTTACCGTGTCTTCTTGTTTTCTTACACTATATGGTTAATAATCTTACTATAAAAATCCAAAAGAACCCCAAGTGGTTAATTATTAATATATATAACCTTATATAAGTCATTTGTCTGAACCTAATATTTTTACGAATAGAATAACAATTAATAATATAATATGTTTTTTAAACTATTTTATGTCAATTTTGACACAATTTGGTAATTGATTTTTGTAAAAATCATAACACCATGATTAGTTCGAAAAAGTTAATTGAATCAATAATAACATGTCATATTAACCTAAAAATTACTGTAATTAATAAAAAGTCTCAAATTACATTTATTTGGGTATTTATAACATCAATTATTTTAATATTTCATTAATAAGGTAATTAATGCATCATCATTGTGTCATAAATAAATTAACTTATATAATGTCTAAAAATTATAAATAAAATACCATTATGTAGGAAATATTTTTATATTTATAATTAATATCTATAATCGAATTTATCTTATGTATAAACCTATATGAAAAATGTTTTATTTATTAAACATTGATTTAAACTCTTTTAACTCTTCTTTAAATAAAATAATAATAAGTGTCCTAATCTAATCCAAGTGGACCTAAAGGGTAATATTTTATTACTAAGAATGTTTTTGGTTGAATTACACTTATCCAATAGAATTATTAATGTTTTAGGGTAATAATAATTTCATTTTTACCCTTAATTACCCGATTGACTTTTAACTGTGGTAAATATAAGTAAAACGTTACTATTCAACAAAAATTATTATTATCTTATTGAACCACATTTTCCTCCTTGATATTTAATGTGTCTCTTATATTTTCTAAATTCCACTCACATAATTGGTAAAATTGAGTTTAATGTAAATTTTCAAATTCTCCTAGGAGGTGGGTAAAAGACGGTGAAAATTTCAATAAAATATATATATATATATATATAATTATTAAAAAATGACTCCAATGAATTACATTGAACTTATATAGTTATTATATATAAATTTTGACCAAAAATGAATTTAAAAATAAATAAATAATTATTTAAATAAAAATTCGGTTCTTAAATTGTAACCCAGTGTTTTCACTATCCATCAAAAATTGAAAGTTTTCAGAAAAATACCAAAAATTCACCCTAGGATAATTTTGATATTCCAAATCCAAAAATGAAGTCCATTTTGAAAGATAAAATTTATAAAAGTTCAAAAATATGTTATTAATATTCATAACGGTTATTTTATATAATATTTTAATAACATATCGTTGTTTAGTGAAACTTGGTATTGCGTACAACACATGCTATCGGGGAAGGTCGCGATTGCGTGTAATGCAAGCCAAGTCAGTATTGCATGTAGTGCAAGATTCCTTTGTTGTTTCATATAATGGAATCCAATTGTATTCCATTTATACATTGAATATATATATATATATTCAATGTTGCATAGAATATCTTCTATCAAACAAACTTAAAATTGTGTGTAACATGATCCAATAATAGTGTTTCATATCCTGAAAGCTAATATGGTGATGCGTATAGTGAAAGATAATCTTGTTGTAGCATAAAACACAATACATCAAATAAAAAAAAGAATACTTATCATAAAATCTTGGGGTGTTACACTATATAGTGATAATACGTCAACAGTGGCTCTCTGAAAAGATCCAACTTCACATCTACGGATTGAGAACATACTTCAGAAGTATCATCTCTTGAGAGATTTTTCTCAGAGATGTGACATTATAGTGAGAAGTATTTCAACAAAATGAAGCATAGCAGGCCCCTCAACTAAATCCTTGACTCAACAAAAACAGGATTATCATGTGAGTCTTAGCAGACCGAAAGTCGTTGGTAGATGGATTTAATCTACGTGGGAGTTTGTTTGAGTTTGTGTCCCAGAAACAACTATTTTTTACTTTGATTACATGAATATTCAATCTATTAAATATTTAATTGAAAATCATATTACATATTATTCATTTTTCTGGATGATGATAATGTAATAATATATTAGAGTATTTTTCTCATTGATAATGTCATAGCAATTCCCCGCTATGATGATAACAGTGAAGGGTTGTGACAGTATTCTTAATATAGTTCTGTGGTTGGATAACATAATACGACAAGACACATATTATATAGACCATCAGATGTAAGTACACATATGAATAGGAGACATATTCTAATTTTTTCACACATGGTAATCTCAATGACAATTGGTTATTTGAACAAACCCGCCGATAGGAATTATAAATGTTTTGGTGTCACAAGATATTTCCATCTGTGAGCATGTGTAATTGTCTTTAGAAATTAATATTATCATTAATTCATGTTAGGACTCATTCAATTTGATTTTATGATGAAAATAATCACGCCATATGTTGGAAGGAATTATGGTACGGTGGGTGCATCATGAATAAAAAGTTATTAATGGATAAGTCAATAAAGGATTTGTCCCTTCCATATTTATGGATGTTGATATCTCAACCCTTTGATTGAAATAGATCCATCATCTAAAATTAATCATCCATGGTGTAATGACATGTTTATTTTAAATATTCAAGGAACAATGTATCAACAATATAGTTTGATGACACCATCATGCAACCTAATTGATTAGATATTGTAAAAATATGATTATATTACATAGTGAGCATTCGTATGTGGTTATTTTCATTGGGACCTTATGTTCATTCTTTTCAGTTCCTTGATACATTTCTAGATAGTAATCTTTGTCTTCAGGAAGTCCCTCCTAATTCTAATGAGAATGAATCCTAGAGGATCGCACACAATGTGTTTCTAGTGGTTTCAATTAAATTCTCTTCGAATTTAATTAATTAAATAAATATTATTCCCAAGACTGAGGAAAAATTTTATTTAAGTTATATTTATTTCAAAAATTTAATAAATAATTATTTATTTTATTTAACTTTTAATAAATATTTATTTACTTTTTTTGAGAAAAATATTTATTTAAGAAATAAAATATTTATTGGGGTGTTTAATAAATGAAAGAGGACTTCGAATGGATCATGAATGTGTCTAGTGATAAAATAATTGTTTATGAGTCGTTAAATAATATTTATCCATTTTTCTCATGCTGGTGCACCACAAAATAATAATATTACTATGATTATTATATATCATGATATTCCATTAATGGTTATAATTATATTTAATGGATGTTATGAAATTAAACATTGTAACTGAAATCCCATCTCTATGAATAGACACATACGTCTATTGTGTAATTCATTAAAAACCAGTTCCATGTTTGGGATTAGAGACTTTTTTTACACAACGAATTCTCTCTCGACTACTCCTCTCTCCCTCTCAAGAATGAGAAAAACATGGGATAATTTCTTCATGACTGAAGAACTAGAGATCTAGAATGGACAACACATGACATTCGATTCGCCGCGCTAGCGCCCGGAGAACAAGTGGCACTTCTCGGAGAGCAATGAAGCACTTGTGGTTCACCTCGAGAGGAATTATACACTTGTATCCTCAAAAAAATATTTTTATGGTAAATTTTATCTCTATATAGAGAATATATTTTTAAATAAATTCATCTTCCTTGATGATTTTATTTCTCATAAAACTATAATTATCTTAAGAATAATTCAAATCCATTATAAAGAATATTTTTCCTCTATGCCTATTTTTGTCCTTTCCCTCAAATTTTTACCTTTTTTATTTGGAAACTCAAATATATACTATTTTGGTGGACTTCATAATTCACATTACTACTTTTCAAAAGGATTTTTTTAATTCTTTTCAAGATGTATATTTCGAGAGAAGAATTTTAAAATATGAATAAAAATTAATTTCATAACCATGTGTTTTATCATCCACTCAAAATTTCTTTAATAAACCTATATGGATTTTCCATGTATCTAGTATTGATATTTACCTCAAAATACTATTTTAAAAAGGTCTCTATATTTTCCCAATTAATGTAACTCTTGAAAGTAACAAGTTACACCACCTTTTCAGGATAATGTTTTAAATGATTATTTTAGATCTCTTGTTAACGGTTTTCTATTTCAACACATTCATTTGTTATTACAAAAATTATTCTCAAAGGAGATTCCTTATAATTATTTGAATTAGTTTTCCAATGAAATCTAATTCTTTATAATTTTTTAAGAAAATAAAATTTGTATGTGATGTAAATTTTCTAATTGATTTACCTATTAATCGTAAAAAATTATTTTTTATCTATATAGACATCCTTAATTATTCTTATGTTACATTAGGTATATATACTTATCCTACTATCCCCAATATTTCTTAGGATGGGTTATGAGATATTTTATAGATGTTCTCATGTCACTAATCTATTTTACATAAGTTAATTAGGTGATGTTTGAATTCTAAATGTCTTCATGTTATATTGGAACACATATATCTGGATGATTATTACATGATGGGTGGCATCCCATATAACCTACAAATTTATTTTTCATGTTTTATATCTCTTGAGATCATAAATAGTCCATGGGTATTAGCTCAAACCCAATAGGGTACATGGGTTGTTTGCCTAAGAGAAAGAGGGAAAATGGGTTATTAGACTAAGACTAAATTGTTAAATGAGTTATTTTCCTAGGATCAATAGGTTACATGGGTTGTTATCCCAATACTATCTAGGTACATATGTTTATATCCTAATCACAATGTCATACACTATAAGTTAGATCAATACCAAGGGGTTACATCGGTTGTTATCCCAAGACCACTATTTTATGTGTATCACATTGCGATACCTAATCCAAAATGTTAAGATTATACAACATTTCATTTTTATATAACTATGTTATGGTCCATAGATCATGTTTACTATCTCATGTTTCTACAATATTGTGACACTGTACTTGTTTGATATTGTTAAAAAACTCTTATTATTACATGTTGTTTCAATTAGATATGTCTCCACTATCCATGTTTTCTCACATTCACATTATCTAACCCTCAATGGAATGTTGATTTGTTTTTCTATTATTGAATGTTTGGGATCATCAATTCGAATGTTTTACGACCCCTAGATTATAAAGATTATAATAAAATATGGGATTTCTAAAATGGGTCCTTTTGTTGTGAGATTATGGAGAAATATTTTGATGTCTTGTAAATTAAATTGTTTATGTCACTAATCCTAATAGACAGAAAACCTTTGGTTCTTAATATTATGTCATTATTGGTTGGTATATTGTTTTATATTATGAAAATTATTATATATATATATCTATCTATCTCTATTTTCAGTTTGGGTTATCATTGATGGTATTAGATAAAGGATTAGTTATTTTTTGGAATTAGATTAGTTATTTTTTGGGATTGGGATTGGAAATTTTTTGTAAATACCCTAACAATAAATATAAGAAAGTATGATACCCAAATTTTTTTATTAAGTGGAGATTAATTTTTTCTAGGAAATTAAATCATTGTATGGATATTATATAAGGATAATGTATCTAGGAATTTGTGGATTTGGATAATAAATATGAAATGGGTGGTTGGGAATTAATTCGATCTACACCTGGTTCATGAAAAAGGGGCCTAACTGTACCCCAAGTTTGACACTGTCGGGGGATATGATTTAGTGATACACATTCTCTTTATAATAAATTATGAGTTATTTAAATATATTCATGTTATAAAATGTAATATTTAATTGAAAATGGATAAAAATATTTAATTCTAGAGATTCATAAGTAAAGATATGTACATTAATGATGTATTATTGCTTCAATATATTTCTTTATAAAAATATTATTCAAGTATTATCACCACAGATTTTTCATTGATTGAGGTAATGGATAAATTCAATAAATTTTGAAATAAACATGGATACAATGGAAAATGTGGTGATTTTTCCAATGAGTAATGAAATGGGATTGGATCTCAGGTGAAAAATAATATATTTATTCCATTACAACTACCATTAATTATGATTAACAAATTCATCTTTGTTTAATTTCTAAAAACATCATAGAAACGTAGTATGTGGTTTCATGAATATTCGTGTTATGAAGATGTTGAAGGAATGAATATTCAACCTCATATGTTTCAAAAATATGATAAAATAACCAAATGGAATGTGTCAAAGGAATAAAAATGATTCTATGCTATAAGGCTGGGATATCATTCTAGTGATTGTAAATGAGTGATATTTAGTTTTTCCAATTCAATAAAATGTATAAAGGTCCCAAATAATTCTCCACTGACACTTAAACACATCAAATTCAAAATATTTTGGCATTTTGATATTCAATTCCATAATATAATTTAAAACATGGATGATAGTTTAGTTCAACCACTTAGAACATGGGGACAAGGTAAATCCTTTGAAATAATTACCAATGATGTGGATTGTGATAATTAAGAAACACTTAATATCTAATATAGATTTAAATATATAATAAAGTATTTTTTCTAGCCACTCTAGTATATCTGGTAAGTTTTCTAGGACAATCAAATCACCACCACAAAATATTTGATATTATTTGAGAAAAAATATATGGTTATTGTATCCAAATGTGAAGATTGTGGGAATATGATTTATGAAAGTCCTATTATTCTTCCATTAAATTAATATAATGGATTGGATATCACTGTCTAGACTGTAGATTGATAACTGAAATTGAAAAATCACATTTTCTATTATAAATTACCCTATGATCATTTATAAGTGCAGTGATAACTATGAAATATATAGGAAAATTCATTTCATGGGTATTAACACCCAATCATGAGGGTTATTTAGCTAAAATTATTGGGAAGAAACTCAATATTTATATATACCTATTGTGATGGAATATAATATTTTCTTAGTCTTACTAAATTTAGTATTCTTAATACATTATTATATTTTAAATATCAATCCATGAGAACCTTATGATAACACTTAAATATTTTAAATAAGAGTAGTTATTAAATGAATAAGAATATGATTTATTTAAAGAGGGGAATTTAACATTCTTATTTTTCCACATTTTTGCACTTTAAATAATATGTTAAATTACTTGTTTTATATTCATCCCAAACCCAAAATTAACCATGATTCATTTTATGATAAGACTATAAATATTAAATATAATTTATATAATGTAGTTTTTCATTTGGATGGTATAAATATCATAAATACATATTGAAATATTTTTATAACGAAAAATAAATGTCATATGTATATATCATATATTAATAAATAAAAACTACTATATCTATGTAACTAATATGATACTTTTATGCTTAAAATTGTATTTTTCTAAAAAAATCATTTTCTGTGCTATGGATTTTTATATTGAGAAACTAAATATATTATTGTTAAATTCTAAAATTTAAGAATTTTAATTTGAAAGAATGAACTTAATTTTTAAATTTATCATAACTATATCATTTTACGATGAATATTTTGAATTTTTCATGAAATATTTAATTTTGGAATAATATTGAAATATTCATTTTTAAAAATACTATAAATTTAATTGCACTATCATAATATAAACATGAATTAAATTTTTGTGGAACATTTTCACTAAAAGTTACATATTTAATATTTATAATTAAATATCTTATATTTTTATTTTAAATTTACAAAATGCATGTTTAATGATTTCGAACATAAGTAATTTTATATTTTGAGAAAAACTACTTTTAGTCTTTTTCATTTAATTACATCAAATACCTTTTTTTCATTTTTTGAATAAACCACTTTAAGGTTAAGTGGGAACCTCCAAATACAAGAGCCAAATTTCAAACATCAAAGGACCAAATTTTAAATATCACAAATTGCCTCTATAATCCACCCCAAAACATCAAAACATGAATTTAGATTCCAAATCCACCTCCTCAAGGCACACTCCTGGATTCGCAGTCCACCCCTCGTCGTCATCGCATCCCGTAAATCTGAAGCCCACCGGAAGGACCCATTACCATTTTGAAAAACCAACACAAAAACATCACAAAATGTGTCAAACCACTTCCATCATCCTCCATCCATTCCAAATCAGAGAAATCAATAATGCAAAATCAACAAGGAACCAAAAAATCATCAGAGCCAATCTCACACCAACAGATATTCACTGCTTCTCAGTCGCACGATCACCGTAAACCTCACAGTCGAACACCATTCACAAAAACGCAAAACCTAACATCAATAAACAAAAGGCCGAACCGAATCCTCATCCCATGGAGCAGGACGAACCCAGATCCAAGGAAAGGTTTTCCCAATCCACCACAAAAACATCATCCAGAACATGAACCAGAAAATCACACCAACATAAACATAGATGTAACCCAAGCCAACAACAACAACAAAAACAGAAAAAAATGTCACCAGCATGAAGGAGGAATTCTGTGGAAATACAATTCCCAGCACCGCCATCCTGTGCGCACGCAGGGACCCCGACGTACCACCCATTGAACACACCGAAGATGAGTTGGTACCCTCATGCCGCGGATGCTGGACACAGCCACGGACTAGCACTGCGCCACATTGAGACCCTATCCAGCTGAGTTGGACGAGGAAATATAGTCGCAATGCAAAAGAACAAGGAGGCCGAGAGAAGACGCCGACACCGCCACAATAGAGGATATGCCACCACAAAATCACCGTGCATGAGGGATGAGGTGCCACACGAACCCTAGACGAAGGAGGCCATGCCGAGGTGAAAACCTCCCAAAAACATTGTTATGAATACATTTTTTAACATGTTTACGGTCATTTACCCTTTTGTATAACCCTTTTACCACTTTGGATGTCACCATGCTAACTGGTTTTTACCAAAGTGATTTATTTTTTATGAGTAAAAAATGGCAATTAATAAATAATTTGTAACTTATTGATATAAATGCTAATTAAATCTTATCAAATTAAGGTTCAAATTGTGAGAATAATTAGTATTAATATTTGTGAACATAAGGCATAAAAACCATTTTTAGAAAAAAATTGTATTACTAAGCATAAAAATTAAGATTAGTTTAAAATTATAAAATATTTTTATTTTCATAGTATTATTATTATTTTTATATTTTAAATAATCTTATCGTTCATTATAATAAATCCAAGGTATAATTCTATCATTTGAAAGAATGAACTTAATTAATTCTTCAAATGTTAGAATTCTACCTTGGATTTATTATAACGAATGATAAGATTATTTAAAATATAAAAATATAAATAATACAATGAAAATAAAAATCTTTTATAATTTTAAACTAATCATTATTTCTATGCTTAGTAAATTTTTTTTTTCTAAAAATGTTTTTTATGCCATCTGTTCACTAATATTAAAATTAATTATTCTCATAATTTAAACCTTAATTTGATAAGATTTAATTAACATTTATATCAATAGGTTACAAATTATTTATTAATTACTATTTTTACTCATAAAAAATAATTCACTTAGGTAAAAACTAGTTAGCATGGTGACAACCAAAGTGGTAAAAGGGTTATCCAAAAGGGTAAATAACCGTAAACATGTTAAAAATGCCTTCATAACAATTTTTTGGGATATTTTGAAAAATAATAACATCATATCCATTATTTTCAACATTTGGATCCAATTTCTTTTTAATTTAATGTACCATTATTATAATTATATGGGTATTTACAAATGTCCCAACCCATTGACTTATAAAAGGATCGTTTCATCCCCACATATCCTCCACATCAAGCCATCTTGGTTGGACACAAATATACCTATAGACGTCCCAAAAACTATTATACATGTCTTAGATGATTATCTATTTTAAATAAACTCCCCTGATAAGGAATAATTCAATTTACAAAGGATTGTTTCTCTATTGTAAGGTAAAAATAAAAGTCACCCCTTTCCTTTTAATTTCATTCATTCTTAATCTACCACATCCAAATCTATTATACACATGATAAAATTATTACATATCAATCATATGTATACTTTAATGTCATTACTTCAATGATATAGTAAATTTATACCATCCTACCAACCATTTGAAAACAGAAAAAAATACTTGTGTGTATGTTGAGACTATTTCCGCCCATGTGTGTGTTCAGACTACTGCCTCCATGACGCGATGTGTTACATTTTTCATCACTACCTCACATGGATGATTAAAAATTGGTATTTATAAAATAAATATCTTATTCATATAATTATTAATATTCTTAAGATATAAATAAATTTATGGCTTCTTTCTAATCTATAAAAACTGAAAACAATGTCTATATGTATCATGGGACTACCAGCTCCAAGGAAGGACATATTTAATTTTTCATAATTACCATACTTGAATGATTATATCAATGTATTAAATAAATAAAAATTATTGTTTTGACATTATTGTGTTTTTGGGAGATAAATTGATAATATTATTTTAAATAATTATAATAAATTATCTTTGTAAATTTCACCACCTAAAATGAGCATAAGAACTAAAAAATGATTTATTTGTCCTATATAATATATTATTATCAAGTATATTCTTCTTATTACTCATAATAAATCTATTTTATTACTTTATTAAAACATAAATATGATAATTATACTTTTATAATAATGATTTAGTAAATAAATTACTCTATAATTTCACTTATTGATTATTTATAGCATGTTTTGATTGTGTTAGTTTAATAACCTGTGTAAAAGATGCTATAAATTTATATCATGGATGAATATGGGAAATTAATTAGTCATTATATTTTATAATAGTAAGTAATAAATTATAATTTTTATTTTAACAATGGTAATATTAATTTTTAACTTATTAATTATGTAAAAAATTTAATTTGTTATAAATCATCGAAAAAATATCATCATCAATTTCATGATCACGAATCATAACTAAAAATATCATGGAATGAAATTAAATCTTTAAAACTAATTATAAATAATCTTTTTCAGTACCATGGATAATCTATTAATGGATAACTTTTCATCAATTAATAGGGGTTGACGTTAAAATTTTAAACAATGTATGAAATAATTTAAACTGCAAACATCAAATGATGAAAATAAACTCTAAAAACAACAATATATTTATTAAATTATTATAATTGGTTATTCAATAGAGAAATATAAATTTATAGTTATTTCATTTAATTCATTAATATGATTATGTTTATGATATAGGAGGTTAACTGTAGTACCCCCGGTTTATGGTAAGATACCCTTGTTATATGCTTTTTAAGGGCATAAAGTTTATGGGAGATGTTTGGGGAATGTTTGGGAGACTTTTGTAGCAAAAAAGGTAAAAATGTGGGGACACACGGGCTGCACATGGTTTGCCAAACCATGTGGAAGCCATGCAGGTGGTGGTCTCTTGGACAGAGGAGAGCGCACAGTGTGTGAACGGTTAGGGTAAACCGTGCGATGAGGTCGTGCATGAAGAATTTCCAAGGCAGAAGCTAACACAGGGTTATCGCACGGTTTTTCATACTATGCGGACTAACCGTGCGATCACTTAAAATTAGATCCTCAAATTGTGGATCTAATTTTTTTTTGCCTCTAATTGCATCATTAAAGCCCGTAAGCGTCCCTAACTCGGGATTACTCTCCCTTGATGGTTAGAGGACTTCTCCCAGGAGTTCCAGAGTCGATTCAAAGGGTTCTCTTGGCGAATCGAAACCGAATTCTTAAGGTATGTAATTGTTCTTGATCATCTCTTAGATCTATTTAGATCTAATTCTCCTCTTATCTCTTTTTCTTAGATATACACCCGTTATGGGTAGGCCAAAGGTTTTGGATGCCAAATATGACAGGATTTGGTCTTGTTTGTGTTAGGTAGAGAGATCTAAGGATGATTCTTGGAGTTTTGACCCAGCGTTCTTGAGTGTTCTTCATCCGTTCCTTGGTTTTGCCTTTTTTTTAGGTATGTGGCTTTAATCTCGACCCCTCTAGCTATAATTGGTTGGATTAGTTTCAAATTGGTTATTTTAATGGTATTGTTTTTGAAAAGCATGGAATGGAACTTATTTAGTGAAGATTTATGGTGTTGATGAAATTGTGAAATCTTGGTGAATTGTTATGAAAAGTGATTTGGATATTTTAATTTAAAATGTTGATTTTAATTTATTAAATTTCTAAATTTGTAGTTGTTTGATGAGAAATGGGATTTCAATAAAAAGAGGTGTTTTATTGAAATGGTTTCTTATTGAAATGATTTTGATGAATTTGGGTTTTCAATAAGAAAGGAGTTTTATTGAAATGGTTGAATGGTGTTGAACACACTTTGTTCTGGGAATAGACTTGCATGGGTTGTAGTGTGTGTTCATATGCATTGGGATGGATAAGGGTGAGAAGTACCCCCATCAAAGTTTGGGACGGATAAGGTCGTAAAGTACCCTCGTCAAGGTAGTTCACTATGTGACGACTTAGTGGAAGGATAGCTCACCACTAGCGAGTATAGGGTGGTCCGGGTTGCATGCATCGTTGATTTCACGGGTTTGTGGGATGGTTGGGTATGCCAAAATGAGATGTTTGTAAAATGTCTTGGAAATTTGTTGGGTTATTTTTCTAGAATAATAACGTGTTGGAAAAGCCGGTTTTAATTGCACTTTGATACTTTTTCACATGGACGGTTTTGGGAAACTAGTTTATAGTTAATTATAAACTGGTTTGGTGAAAATGCTTTATATAAATTGTTTTCATATAAATGTGGATAACACTTCTATCCTAGTGGTGTGATTTGGGAGGTAATTTGGGAAAACCTACTGAGTTTTATACTCACCCCGACTTTGGAACTTTGGTGCTTTTGCAGATGTTGTATTTCGATACACTGGTAAAGGGAAAACATCTCATTACTAGTGGCTTGTGGTGATGTTTGGGAGATGTTGTTGAGCTTGGAGCTTACGGACCTCTGAGTCGTGGTGTCTATTGGGAGTTTTGTGTTGTTTTCTATCTACTGTGTACTTTGATGTTTGGTTGGTCTTCCGCTGTTGTGTACTTTGATGTGGTTTGTTATAAATGGAGTTGTTTATTGGTTTTCATTTGTTCATGCATCATATAGGTAATGGTTAATGGATAGGTTTATTTTATTAAAGGGTAAATCGTCCCCCAATTGTATTTGGAAACCCTTCGGCATTTATTACCAGCCTTTGGTGTCTTGGGGATGTCGCTTAAGGCCCAGTAATGACTCGATGCACTCTCAAGATAATGATAATTGGTGGGTCATTAAAAATGGTATCAACTTTTTTGGTCCCTGCCTAACAAGTGGTCATCGATGTTCTTGGTCTTGGAGTTGAAATTACTTCTTATCCATTCCGTGGGTGGTCATCTTAGAAAGGATTAGGATTGTCAGAACATGAAATGTATAGCATAAAAGGATGTAGCTAACCCGTTTATGCTGAACTTCAAGTTACCAGGGTTTTGGGTTCATAAGTGTTTTTGATACACTTTTAGAATGTTAGAAATCTCATTTTCATGGGTTTATCCAATGAGAGGAACATGACATGCATTGTAGAGTAATGTATTCCCACTAGGATTGCATATCTCATTGTGAGGAATGACTATGAATTTTGTGAAAATTGAGTGATTTTCAAAAAGTATGTTGAATGTTTTCCAAAATAGTTGAACATGTAAAAAGGTTGTTTGAGAACAATGTTGTGATAGTTTATGTGATAGAATTTGAAATCCTAATCCGACAGTTGCTAGAGGGTGAGATTGATGAAGTTTGTTGTTGCCTTAGAAAATGGCACCCGGTAGGCGTCGTCGAAACCAACCCAAAGAAGCTGCGGAGAATGTGGTTTCACCTAAACCATGTGTGAACCAAGAGCTGGTTCAGAGTATTGTTCAAGCATTCTAGGAAGTGGACAAGGGGAATCAGAAGGATGAGTCAAGGCATGTAGACCATTCCGTCCAGTTCTAGAACCAAAACCCACACATATTTCGGGGTGATTCTGAACCAGAAAAAGCGGAGGTGTGGCTAAGTAGGATGAATCGTATATTCGATTTCATCGACACACCAGTAGAGTTGAAATTAAAGCTGGTAACATATATGCTGGAGGATCTTGCATGATAGTAGTGGGAGCTGGTGGTGCAGGTAAGGTGGATCAAGGCCCGAGCTGGGAGGATTTTGAAGAATTTTTTAACAGACAATTATATCCTCACATGTTCATGATCTAGAAAATGATGGAATTCTTCATCTTGAAAAAAGAGAGCCTCTCTGTCACAGAATATGTTGCTAAGTTCATGAATTTTGTCCATTTCTCACCAGAGGTTGTAGAAAGTGCTTCTTTGAAGGCACGCATCTTAGAATCCAGGCTAAGGCAGGAGATTTGATTGAAGATTGTGGTACTCTGTATTACAGATTATACAGGGATGGTGAACAAAGCAATAGTTACTAAACGTGATATCTTGGGATCGATAGTAGGAGCCATGATGATACCCACGAGAATGGGTGGGAACTCTAATGTTGGGACCCAGCGGAAGAGGGACACCTACTTCTAAGGTGGAAGTGCGAATCAGAACCAGACAGCGGGATCATTAAACCTTCCTCCACAACCCCAGAGTAAAGAAGGTTGTTTTTAATGTGTCTTGAATGATCACATAAATCGAGAGTGTACAACACAACCTAGAAAGTTTCACAATTGCAATAAAATGGGGCATCTACCACGCTACTGTATAAATACTCTAAGGTCGGGTGCACGTGACACTTCTCAGGCGTCACAAGCATCGTATGATTTGATAGGACAAGGACATCAGAGTCAGTCTCGTCAGCATAATAGAGATAGCTGTGGTGATTCTCGAAATACCATTACTCCTCAACCAGGGAAATCTCAGCAAGGCAACAAGGAGATCAATGCAGCGAAGAAGCAATTGTATAGCACTGAGCAGATGATTGTTGACGATCTGGTTAGACCATCAATAGTAAGAGGTATGATTCTTTTTAATTCTACCTTTTTGGAAGTTTTGTTTGATACTTGTGCATCACATTTTTTCATTGCTTCTCATGTTGTTGACTTGCTATGTTTAAAATTGGAAATGATGCATTCTGTGTTAAAACTGCAAACTCCTCTTTGTGAAAGAGAATGTCAAGCCTTCGTTTGTAGAGAATGTGATATAATTGTCGATGGATCTGAGCTTAAATGGGACTTCTCCATGGTGTATATGGACGTCTATGAAGTAATCCTAGGTATGGATTGGTTGAAAACGTTTAAGGCTCACATCGACTGTTATGGTAGAACAGTTAGTTTAACGATGGAGGATGACATCGACCATCTCTTCAGAGGAGAGAGGAGCGTGAAGAACGATGCAAAGAGCATGTTGTAACCAATGGTGGGAACGATCTCTTACCAATTGGCAGCATTGAAATAGGAATCACTAGAAGAGAGTGAGGAAAATACTTTTCCAGCTGTGGTGGATCAATTTCCTGAGGTTTTTCCTAAAAACTTCTCAGGGTTACCACTTGTAAGAGAAGTGGAGTTTATAATTGATCTCCTTTCATGGAACAGTCCTATCTCACTTCCATATTATAGGATAGAACCAACGAAGTTAAAGGAATTGAAGGCTCAGTTAGAGTAGCTGGAAAGCAGGGGATTCATTCGCCCAAGTGTGTCTCCATGTGAAGCACTGGTTTTGTTCATGAAGAAGGAAGATGGAACTCTTCGGCTGCGTGTTGATTATTTTATGCTTAACCAAGTTATGATAAAGAATATATATCAACTTCCAAACATTGATGACATGTTTGATCAATTGAGGGGAGCTTAGTGGTTCTCTATGATTGAATTGCGGTCAGGATATCACCAGTTGCGAGTTCGAAAGGAGGATATTCCGAAGACAGCCTTCAAGAGCCGATATGTCCACTATGAATATGTTGTCATGCCTTTTGGTCTAACGAATGCCCCAGCGGTCTTCACGGATTTGATGAATTAGATATTTCAGCAATATTTGTATTGTTTTTTTGTGGTGTTTGTTGATGACATATTGGTGTATTAAAGAACAAGGGTAGAGCATGAGAAGCACTTGGCGATAGTGTTGGAAATCTTTAGAGACAATCAGTTGTATGCCAAATTATCAATGTGCGATTTTTGGATACAATAGGTATGCCTTTTGGGCCATTTTGTTTCTGAGAAAGGTGTTTCAGTGGATCCAGAAAAGATACAAGCTGTTCTTTCATGGCAATAGCCGAAGAATGCCTTTGCGATACACAGTTTTCTTAGTCTAGCTAGTTATTATCGACGCTTTGTGTGTGACTTCTCACAACTAGATTCGCCTATGACAGCATTGACAATGAAGAACAGTGCATTTCAATGGACCGAGGAATTTCAAAAATCGTTTCAAGAGTTGAAAGTCCGTTTTACATCATCACCCATCTTGATCTTTCCAGAATCAGGACAAAGGTTTGTGGTGTATTGTGATACTTCAGGATCAGGGTTGGGTTGTGTCCTCATGGAGGGAGACCATGTTGTTTATTATGGGTCAAGGCAGTTGAGGGTGAATGCGAAGAATTATCCAACCCATGACTTAGAGTTGGCTGCATTCGCCCATGCTTTGAAGACATGGAGACATTATCACTTTGGTGAGAAATTTACCGTGTTTACAGATCACAAAATCTTGAAACACATTTTCTCACTGCGATATTTGAATCTGAGGCAGAGAAGATGGATGGAGTATCTCTAAATGTTTGACTTTGACTTGATGTATACATCGGGTAAGGGTAATTCGGTGATCGATGCATTAAGCAGGAAGTCGTATGCTCAGTTAAAAAGGAAGCTTCAGACGAATGGCAGTTGATGTCATTCTTAGCTGACATGCATGTGGAATGTGAAAACTGATATGATGCCATGGTTTTTTTTTCAGTTATGCTTGCTCTTGATCTGGTAAAAGTGATCAAATATGAACAAACATCTGATGCTGAATGTTTGCGAATGAGTTGAAAACTAAATGGTAGGGAGACCATTGACGGCTGAAATCTGGAAGCAGGCTCAGTTTTGTGTTTCAGAGATCGGATAGTTGTACCTATAGTCTGTCAGGAACAAATCCTTAATGATTACCACTATTCAAGATGGGTTGTACATCCGGGTACATAGAAGATGTATAAGGTGCTAAAGGCACAGTTTTGGTGGTGGTGCATGAAAAGGAAGGTGTCTGAGTTTGTCTTGTGATGCTTAACTTGTCAGCAGGTTAAAGAAGAGCATTTGAGACCAGATCGTATGCTACAGTCCTTACCTATCCCAGTGTGGAAATGGGAGCAGATAGAAATGGATTTTGTTACAGGTCTTCCATGAACGGTCTGGAAACACGATTCCAATTGGGTGATAGTAGACCATCTAACCAAGTCGGCCCATTTCATCCCGATTCGTGAAACTCATACGGTGGAAGATCATTCAAAAATTTATATTCGAGAAGTGGTAAAGAGACATGGTGCACTAGTGTCTATAGTCTCGGACAGAGATTCAAGGTTCACATCATGTTTCTGGAAATCATTACTGCAATCCCTAGGGACTCAGTTGACGATGAGTATGGCGATCATCCTCAAATAGATGGGAAATCTGAGTGGACGATACAAATGTTTGAAGACATGTTGCGGGCTTGTGTAATGGATTTTGCTGGCCCAGGGGAGGATCATATACCCTTAGTGGAGTTCTAAAAAAATAACAGCTATCAAGCCTTGATACGTATGGCTTCATTTGAAGCATTGTATGGGTGTCCTAGTCGATCTCCACTATGCTGGGTAGAAACTGGTGAGACTTCACTAGTCTGGCCGAGCCTTTTCCTAGAAACATCAAAGAAGATCCAGTTGATTAGAAAGAGGATGGAGATGGCTCAAAGTCATCAGAAATATTATGCAGATCATCGTTGCAGACCGTTGGTGTTCGTTGTGGGTGATCTTTTCTTCTTGAGGATCTCTCCAAGACATGGACATCGTCATTTTGGGAAATATGGAAAATTATCTCCACGTTACATAGGACCTTTTGAGATACTAGAATGGGTTAGAGAGGTGGCATATTAGTTGGAATTACCACCACGGTTCAGTGTAGTGCATAATGTGTTCCATGTGTCTCAGTTGAAGAAGTATCAGCCTGATCCTAACCATGTGATTAGATGTGATCACGTTGACCTAGAGTTAGATGCTTCCTTGGTACATATCCTAGTGCAGATTGTGGATAGGAAGGATAAAGTCTTGCATGAAAAAATCATCGGTCTAGTGCGGGTTTTGTGGAAACGTGGTCAGATTCAGGAGGAGACTTGGGAACGTGAGAATAAAATGAAAGATCAGTGGCCAGAACTCTTTCAGGAATGCGATGGTTTTCTACATTCTGGGGATGGAAAGGCCAATGGTGGGGAGAATGTATTACCCCCGGTTTCTGGTAAGTAACCCTTGTTTTATGCTTTTTAAGTGCATAATGTTTATGGGAGATGTTTGGGGAAAGTTTGGGAGACTTTTATTGCGAAAAATAGAAAAATGTGGGGACGCATGGGCTGCGCACGGTTTGCCAAACCGTGTGAATGCCGTGCAGGTGGTGGTCTCTAGGATAGAGGAGAGCACACGGTGTGCGCGCAATTTGGTTAAACTGTGCGATGAGGCCGTGTGTGAAGGATGGCTAAGGCAGAAGCTAACGCACAGTTAGCACACGGTTTGTCAAACCATGAAGACTAACCGTGCGGTCACTTAAAAGTATATCCTAAAATTGTGGATTTAACATTTTTGGGCTCTAATTGCCTCATTAAATACCCCAAGGGTCCCTAACTCGGGATTACTCTCCCTTTAAGGTTATAGGACTTCTCCGAGGTGTTCCGGAGGCAATTCGAAGGGTCCTCTTGGCGAATCGATGTCGGAGTCTTAAGGTATGTGATCATTCTTGATCGTCTCTTAGATATACATAGATCTACTTCTCCTCTTCTCACGTTTTCTTATATCTACGCCCGTTATGGGTAGACCTAAGGGTTTGGATTCCAAATAGGACAAGATTTGGTCGTTGTTGTGTTAGGAGGAGAGATCCAAGGAAGATTCTTGGAGTTTTGACATGGCATTCTTGAGCTTTCTTCATCTATTGCTTGGTTTCGCCTTTTTGTTGAGGTAGGTGGATTCACTCTCAAATCCTCTTTCTAGATTTGGTTGTATTAGTTTCAAATTGGTTATTTGAATGGTATTGTTTGTAAAAAGCATGGAATGAACCTTATTTAGTGATGATTTCTGGTGTTGATGAAATTGTGAAATCTTGGTCAATTTTTCTGCAAAGTGATTTGGCTATTTGAATTTAAAATGATTATTTTAAATTATTAAATAGATGAATTTTTAGTTGGTTGATGAGAAATCGGATTTCAATAAAATGGGGTGTTTTATTGAAATGGTTTGTGATGGAAGGGATTTTTATGGATTTGGGTTTTCAATAAGAAGGGAGTTTTTTCGAAATCGTTGAAAGGTTTTGAACACACTTGGTTTTGGGCATGGACTTTCATGGGTTGTAGTATGTGTTCATATGAATTGGGATGGATAAAGGCAAGAAGTAACCCCATTAAAGGTTGGGATGGATAAGGTGATGAAGTACCCCCATCAAGGTAGTTCACTATGTGACGACTTAGTGGAAGGATATCTCACCACTCACGAGTATAGGGAGGTCCTAGTTGCATGCATGGTTGATTTCACGGGTTTGTGAAATGGTTGGGTATGCCAAAAAGGGATGTTTGTGAAATGGCTTAGAAATTTGTTTGGTTATTTTTCTGGAAAAATAAAGTGTTGGAAAAGCTAGTTTTAATTGCACATTGATACTTTTGCACATGGATGATTTTGGAAAACTAGTTTATAGTATTTTATAAACTTCTTTGGTGAAAATGATTTATGTAAACTGGTTTTATATAAATGTGGCTAACTCTTATATCGTAGTGGCATGAGTTGGGAAGTCATTTGGGAAAACCTAATGAGTTTTAATCTCACCCCTTCTTTGTCACTTTGGTGATTTTGTAGATGTTGTATTCCGAGACACAGGTAATGGTAAAACATCTCATTACTAGTGGATTGTGGTGATGTTTAGGAGATATTGTGGAGCTTGGAGCTTATGGACCACTGAGTCGTGGCGTCTGTTGGGAGTCTTTTGTTGTTTTCTTTCCGCTATGAACATTGATTTTTGGTTGGTATTCCATTGTTGTGTACTTTGATGTGGTTTATTATAATTGAAGTTGTTTATTGGTTTTCATTTCTTCATGCATCATATAGGTAATGGTTAATCGATAGTGTTATTTTCTTAAAGGGTAAATCATTCCCCAATTCTATTCGAAACCCTTCGGCATTTATTGCCAGCCATTGGCATCTTGGGGATGTCGCTTAAGGCCCAGTAATGACTCGTTTCACTCTCAAACCAATGAGAATTGGCAGGTCATTACATTTACACACTTTCATGGAAGTCAAGAGTAATGTTATGAGTTTCATATCTCAATATTCTTTCTTTAATCCAATGTTATACTCTCCACTTTTTTATTTTTTATGGTATATATACTAACATATGGATTCAATTTATCATAATTTTCATTAAATTAATGGGATTTATGAATCCATCCCATGTTCTATTTTAATGTATTTTGATTCAGGTGTTACCAAACTTGTAAACCATATTGATAATTCAAATCTATTTTATTTGAGTTTCGATAATTATTATTGAACTCCTTTCATACATGATTGGTTTCTTCTACCCAAATATTTTATTTTATGATATCTTTTATTCATCTATATGGAAAAAGAAAATTTTAATTCAACTGTTTTTCTGGGATTATTTTCATTCTTAGAAAATAAAAATGTTTTTATGAAAAAGTTGCATCCTTCCTAATGGATCTCTTTCCACCATGTAGAGGTTTTTTTATTCCTTCTAATGTTCTATTTTCTTATTTGGAAACTCAAATATGTATTATTTCATGCAAGATTCAAATTTTTTTTATAAATTTTATATAATAATATTCCCTCTTCATGACATGTGTTTCAATAGAGGTATTTTAAAATATTAATACATTTTTTTCTTTCATGATCATATGTTTTACCATCCTGTAGCAACCCAAACTCTAGTAACCAATAGTTGGTGTCAACATTATTACATTGGTATATGATACCATGGATCTCATCTTGAATAAATTAATTCTGTATAATTCTCTATGAACCAGATACATATAAGATTCTTATAATGAAATGGAAATAAAAAATGAATATCATAAAAAAAATTCCTTCATACCTGATATTATTCGTAATATCCTTCTTCATATATTGAAGAACTAAATTGTGAGATTAAATACTATAAAAACATTTCATGTAGAATAATTTATCATGAATCAATAAGGAATAATCAATATGTCATGACAAATAACTAAAACACATTCCATTTAATCAATAATTTGTACATGAAATGCATACATGGATAATAGCAAATGAAATAATGTCATAGATAATAATAAAAAAAATTATTGATTGAAATGAATTATATTAGATGTGATGATCTCAGACATCATGATATATGTACCATCATTACATATCACCAAGATAGTTTAACCTATGGGAAGACATGCACCAGAACCCATTTAAATGATTTTATCCAATTGATTTGTCTCATGAAACCTCTCAGTGCATCGTGGGCCTATATAATTCCCAACCCCACCCATCACTATATGTCTAAAAAATTCCTCGTATATGGAATGGTAAATTTAATTCCTGAATATTATTACTTATCATGAAATATCCCTATTGCGTGAAGAATACATAATATCAATATTTCCAAAAATAATCAAAAAACATCCATTGTAAAAAACCATTTATTGAAATGGTATATGGTGCAGGAATTAATCATATCCATGATACAAATAATTTATATATTTTAGATAAATGTAATTTAAAATTAGAATTTATCACATTAAAGTGAATGTTTCAATATAATGTTAATGACCAAAAAATAAATCAAGATATCAGAGATGACCATCAGATAAATATATTTTATAGTAAAAGCACATTTTTAATGAATATAAGAAAATGGATGTGAAAATTTTAACATAAGATTTCATTAAAGATTTTTATTTGAAAAGACCATTTATAATTTTTATAATTATCTAAAGGTCGTAAAATTGGTATGGTATTGGGAGGGTCCATTAAATCCATATAAATCAAAATAAAACATTACTTTTGATCTTTTATTAAATAATGTTAAAATGACACTATAGATAAAATAATAGAATGATTCATTTAAAACCAGGTAAAAATTTAAGGATGAAATAAAATTTCCATAATAATTCATTTGATTAATTAATTATACCTTTTTTAAATAGTTTTTAAAAATATGGACATGGAAGAAAAATATAACCGATTAAAAAAACGAAACAAGGCCGACTTTATTATTAACAATTACATAGATTTATTAATATAACAAAAAAGAGTAATAGTTGGATGAAAATTTGTAAAGTAATTAAATATCTATAGTATAAGAAAATTTATAGATTCGAAGAAGGATAGGTTATAAGACTTTATCAATGAACGAAAGACCAATCTGAGAAATGAAATTATATATTAAATTATTACCCATTTTCTAACATTTAATGTATAAAAACAAGAAATAATATACATGAATTTAAACATTAATAATCATGAAAAAACTATATTCACGATAAATTCCTCAATGGTGTAGTATATACACCACATAAATGTAATCATGTTCATAATACCATATATGTCTTAATGGAGTTGAAATTGATATGAAATCCCTTACCTCATGTCTGAATCATCACATAAATTCTTTATATTCTCAAATAATAAACATATATTAATTATTTAAATGAATAAAAACCTTTTTCATGTTTATTATTCATTTTATTTTACTTATTAATATGTTATAATTGATTTCTTAATCAATTGAGTTCAATTTGAATGTTTTGACGATATTCTTTTCTTATATATACAATGACATAGGTATGCTAACATTGGTAGATGATTTTTTTTCTTATGTCATCTATAAAATAATAATTTAGATATAATTATAATTTTTATAAATTAATTATAATTTTAAAACCATCTAATAATGTGGATTTTGAAAAATTAACTACATTACAATAACGGAGACGGTATGATGTACATGCGCATGATTAACACTTCAATTATTCAATGATCATGATATAATAAAGATAAGTTTTATTTTATATTAATATAATTATAAATATATCATAAATATTATATAATTTTTGTTTATAATCTTATCTATACTATTCGTGTGGGTTTATGGTAAAAAATGAACCACATCGCTTCATTGAGGTTGTAGTCTATTCATACACACAAACGATAATATCATTTTTCAATGCATCGAAGGTAAAAATATATATGTTTTACAACTTTTGATGATTCATAAATATGATATGAACACAATATATATAAATATATATTAAATCCATCATTATAAACAACAATGATATAAGTTAATGGAAAACTATTTACATCGGTTCGTGTGGAGGTAGTCGGCTGTACACAGGAACGACAGTTTTGATTCCCATTTGATAGAATATAAGATGGATATAAGATATTACATTAATATATTAACATATATGTTTATGAAATATAATATTCTTCTATTTTATCATGGTTGGGTAATATTTTAAGGATGATGAAGATGAAATAAAATGAAAATGCATGGGTAATAAATGTATGACTTTTGAAAACCTCATTATGCTTAAACATAAATAATTCCTAGGATGGTTTTATGATAAAAAAATGAATCAAGTTCATGGTTATAAATTTAAAGAATATATTTGGGTAGGTCATGGTTGAACCAAAAGGGTCTTGTTGTGTGCAGTGGAGAGGATAGGGAGTGTCCTTTTATAAGAGGGGGTGAATAAACACATGTAATATTTAACTATAACAAAATACGTTGTTTTCTTAACCAATATAAATTGCACAAAAATGGATCATTTACAAATATGAGGCGACATAGGGTCTAGTTATGTCTAAAAAGTATAAATTGGACAATATGTAGTTCATTTAAATCATTATCTTATTATATTAACCCCTGGTAAACCTGTTTTAACATTAAAATGTGGTACTGTTTTTAGGATTCATTATAAGAAAAACCATGTTAAAAATATAAAATAATATTAATTATTATAATTCAAAATATGGAATCCATTTTATCATATTCAATACACATAACTTGAAGAATTTTATTTAAAACTAATCACTGGAAGTGTGATAAAAAATTGTTTTTTAGAAAAAGGTGTTTTTATGTATAAAAATATTTTAATAAAAAATTCAAGTATAAAATTAATAATAAAAAACATAATTTGATTATTAAAAATATAAATGAATTAAATTTTCTTTTAAACCATTATAGATAATATGTAAATTTGTAATTTATTGAAATGAGAAAATGATTTTGAATAAAAATTGGTATTTTTCTTTATTCGTTGAATAATAAATACTTTCCAAAAAATCCAATAAATTTAGTAGAAGATAATTTTTACATGATGAATTAAAAAATTAAGTTCATTTTGTAAAATTAAAATTCTACTATTTTTGAATTATGATATTAAATAAAATCATATAATTCATGAAAATAAAATTTGGTTAGAAATAAATCTCTTTCCTTTTGACATAAAAATTACCTAATATTCTCATAACTCTATAAAATATAACTAATAAATACTATTAAGACATCAAAATGATTTATTAAGATAGTAATTATTTTTGTTATATTCCTCCCTCCATTAAAAAACTCTTCCTATAAAATTTCATTTATATTACTTTTTAAAAAAATGAGGGTTGTTCTTTTTCAAAACATCCTTAGGTTCCCACATTTCTTTTTCAATTTTATAATTTTTCCAAAGTATATTTATTAGTTGAGTTGTTTGATTCCTTCAAACATTATCTATAGTATCTAAAATATTGATATGATCTTCATTTTATGATTAATCATTTTCTAGTTCTATTTCATCGTAGGTGAGAACATGAATTGGGTATGTCATATGGTTCCTTAAAGAAGAGATATGGAACACATCATATACTTTAGATATGCATATTGAAACATCTGATCAATAAGTCATAGGTCTAGTTCCTTTGAGAATATTAAAATTGCATATGTACATGTAGTTCATTTTTTCATATATATAGAACTTTATAGCACATTTATATGTAGATAATTGTAAGAAAACATGGTCTCCCGTTTAAATTCCAAATATTTCCATCATTTATCGGAATAACACTTTTTACTACTTTAATATTATTCAATATGTGTATGAATAGTATTTTAGATTATTTTAATCTCCTCAAAATGTTCAGAGACTCTATTCTTCCTTTCACTAACTTCATCCCAAAAATTTGGAGATTAGAATGTCTTGTTATATAATTATTCATATGACGCCGTTTGATTACTTGAATGGAAGATATTTGTATATGAAAACTATTCCAAAGGTAAATACCATTCCAAGGTACCGTTAAAATGAACTGAGATTGAATACAACAATCCATAAAATGTATTAATAGTTATTTTGTAGTTCCCATCAGTTTGAAATTAATAGGTCGTTCTCAAATAAATCTCCATACCATGAGGCTTATGAATAATTTTTTAAAAATTTTGATTTAAATCATGTGTATCAGTTCGACACAATTGAAATCGATGTTAAATTATGTCCTTAAATACATTCATATAGATTTTTTCTTGTATATTAATAGGTAAATATTCTATAATATCATCGAAATTATTGGATTTGGTATGAAAATAAACAGATACCAATATTGAATCATTATTTCTTAGTGTATTTGGTAATCTAGTTACAAATTACAAAGTAATATCATCCAATTTAAATATATAAATGGGGAGAGGATGAATGAATCCTATATGATTATATATAATATACTTTACCAATTTAAAAACAAAAATTATTGATAAATAATAAGTAATGTCCCTCTTAATGATGACCTACATAAAAGTTTCCTCCAAGTACCTATACATATTGGTACTTCCATGTTGTATAGGATAATAAAAGCTACGAGAATCATCTAATAATTCACTTTTTTGGTATGGAATAGATCGAAAATAGAGCCTCCTTCCAAATTTTTGATGTTCATATTCATAAATGAAGTCTTACAATTTCTCATAATTTAAAACATAAATTTTATTTTTAAAATTTCTATCATCTGGAAGATAAATTTTATTCTTTTATAATAAATTTTATTTAGGAATATTTTGAATAAAGAGTGGTGTTTCCCCTTATTTAAAAATTCTTAGATCCTTATTCTCTAAATCCATGAACATATGATCCCAATAAATCCTCATTTTGGCTAGAAGTCTATGATCATTCTAGCTCAATACCCCCATTTCTTTACATCCATTCTGTGAGAGGTATTGTATTGAGAAATCATAATCGTTGAGTTGATCAAGAAATATAATTTTCCGCATGTTGAGATCTTTCTATAAAAATATGTTTTCAAAACTCTTAGTATTTGTGTATATCTCACATCGTTCATAATAATGATATTTTCCCCATATTTTAAAATAAATGATTTTTTTCTAACTCAACATCATATGTTGGACAGTTCTTTTCATGAGTCATAAAATTCCATGATGCATAGGAAATAACATTATTATTTTGCATAAGGAAGGAAAACAATCCCCTTATTCAATACAACACTTTATATAAAAATAAATTATTTCCTTATGGAATATTCAAATTTAGAATTGTGACCTATCTCTTCTTTATTTCTCAACTCATTATCACATTTTGTGTCCCATTTGAACTTAACCTCGTTATGTTTATGCTTGGATAACATGTTATCCTATGAGGAAAATTTTTGTTCAAATCCATAATAGTATCCTGAAAAAACAATACAAATATATTCCTTTGTTATTTTTGTTAGATTAATAAATTCTTTGATTGTATTTTTCATTATAGGATTAACTATGATTCCATATATAGAGATAATATTGTTAAGAAAATAAACCATTCTAAGCTAGAGTCCATGTGTGCTAAATTATTGGAGAGATAAATCGAGCAACCATCCTCTGTTCTACCCATGTTTCCCAGCTCCAGATATTTATTTCAAGGAGACCTCTGAATATCTAGATTTTATCCATGCTATGGTGGACCATAATAAAATGTGGTTTTTGAAATCATTTTTCTGAATGAAGAACTTGAAATATGTATTGTTTCCTTCTCAAAAATCGGGAATCTTCAAAGGCGGGGATTTTTGGGACCGTATTCATGTAATGAGAGTAAATGATGAATGTGACTTAATGCTCCAGTGAAAATGGATCCAAAGAAAAATGAACATTATTATGTGGCTATTATAGAACAATGCGCTTCTATTGAAGCATACTATTCAGTGTAAATTTATATCTCTGTCTTCTTAGTGATGGTGTTGTGATAATCCTAGTCAAGAGTCTATATAGAATTTATATTTGAGAAGTGATCTATAATCAAGATTATCGAGTTTTCTGAAGGATTATTGGGTTTGGTAAAATATGGTGTATCCATGGAAGATGTCTTGTCGAATTGGTTTCAGGGGATGTATTATTCATGCGAGGAGGGGAAGGCTTGCCACATCATATTCAGTGTTTTGTAGTGGGTCATTTTTGAGACCCCCAATAAATAAAGGGAGGGGATATATTATTCCTGGTCATATTTTCAGTTGTGAATGAGACTGAGAATAACTATGTTGGGGGGGGGGTCTTCATGGTTGGTTGTATGTCTCCAGTTCACGCAAAAAACTCATACCAAAGGTGGTGTTGGTAGAAAATGACAACATAAGAGTTAACAGGGGATGTGGGTTTTCTGGTATCTACCTACATCTAGTTTAAAGATTAATGTTGATGGGTTAAAAATTTATGGATGTATGAGATGGGGAGGTCTGGTCAAGAATGTAATTGGTTTAGTCACATTGGGATTTAGTGAATATTATGGAACATGAAACTCAGTTGAAGTCGAAGCAAGAGATTTAATCAGTGGGTTTCAATTGTGAAAATTATACAACAATGGGATCAAGGAAGTGGAACCTGATTCTAGGGTTCTAATTGGGATACTTCAAGGAAGCATGCAGGTTCCATGGGAGATGATCTCTATTAATGGGATGGGGATAATATTGTTGTGTCATGAGGATATTATTGATAACACTAGGAGGGAAAGAAATTTTATAGAGGATTCCTCAGAAAATAAGGTCCTGATCAAGATATCATTATTTTCATCGGTATGAGATCTATTCCAAAATATTACAGCCATATTTTTATGGGATATTCATTATACATTCACTATTTTTTACCACATTGACTTGTATTCCACTTGATTATATGAAAAATTCCAAATCAAGTATAAAAAATGAACTATACTTGATTATAATAGTCTTCATAGATTTTAGAATATACCATGATATCATCAATAAATACCATAAAAAAATTATCAACATATTCATTAAATACTATTTTCATGATATTCATAAAATTGTAGGTGACATTATTCAATCCAAAAGGCTTTACTATAACCTCGTATTGTTCATGCCTTGTATAAAAGTTTGTCTTCAAAGTATATTATTTCATTATTAAAAAATAAACAGTACCCATAAATAAGTTACGCCATTGAAAAATATTATGTTACATCAATTGTATTAAATAAATATAAATGATTTGGAGAGGATACTTGTTCATTATCATTAAAGCATAAATTTACCTATAATAAATGCAAATCCTCATAGAACCATCATTATTCTTAACAAACAAAGATCACAAGATCCAACAAGTGATAAATGTGGGCTTCATGTCCCTTACAATAAAAATCCTCTAGTTATTTCATTATCTCCACTAATTTTATAGTGGCCATTCTATATGGATTATTTAATATTATTCTTGTATAAAGTATTAAATCACATGAAAACTCAACTTCATTGTTTACTGGATGTTTTGGTAATTCCTTGGGAGATACAAGAATATATTCTTTAACAATATGAACGTTATCTATTTGAATATTATCTTTCCATTAGTAGGTTTATTTTACTATTATTCCCCAATAATCTCATATAGAAGAGAAACTGCAGGTGGATTTAATAATGTCTCAGATGGTGTAGTCTCCTCTCTAATGATAAGTAATTCAACATATTAATCACGATTCATAATTTTATATTCTTTGATATAAATTTTTTGCATTAAATTTTGAAATCGAAACAATAATATGTATTCAATAAAATTCCACCATAGTTATAATAATAACTTCCATAAATATGGATCGTTTATATGTCATAATTGGAACTAATTGACACATCTTGTTTTCGTGAAATTTCTAATAACAGTTTTGATTGAAAAATCCCTTCCTAAAGTGTTAGGGAAATATCTTATTTTCTAGTAAAACATAGAATGTATAAACGAGTGAAAATATCTAGAATAAAATAAAGTATTAGATAAATTTGAATCTATGATTAGAGTACTTTCCACAAAATCTTAAGGAACTTCAACTCTACTGCAGTGATCACGTAATATTGGAATTCTCCCCTTAGCCTCTTTTATAGTAGATTCCCCTAATTCTTGAAATTTTGGGCTGAATAATAACCCATTTTTTATTATTTTGGAACATAATAGAAGTGGTGTCTTTATTTTACTTATATTCATTAGCGAGATGACACTTGTCTCGGCACTTTTAACAACCTATCATTCACCTCAAGAATATTCTCAGATGTTTCTTTCCAAAAATTTTACATGAAATTTATTTATTGGTTTAGTTATTCATCTTTTAACTGTTCACTTTTTTTGGTGTTCATCCAATCTCTTCTTTTCTCAATTTCCCTTGAATATATAAGATCTAGAATATTTCTTCTCCATAATAATGGAACATGATACTATTTAATAATATCATAGTTATGTTTAAGAAACTAGTACACATAGGAGAATAATTTTAATCCCATAAAGTAAATATCCAACCATTCACTTTTGATTATGTATAAATTCCAAATAATCAATGGAATGTTTTGTAAATATACCTTCAAACTTTACCACACATTATTCTTCCTTATTCTTTAATGTGGGGATGTTCCTTTGTATTTAAATTATTTATTCTTGAGGGAAGTATTTATCAATGAAAAAAACTTTAACTGTTCTCCATTCCCTACATTAAACTTATTTAACATCATTAGTGTTATGAATCAAGGATCAACATTTATCTGTATCTCCATTAAATAAATATTCCGCATGAATAAATTTTTCAGTATCATTACATCCTAATGCGAGGAATATCATTTTGAGACCCTCAATATATTACTAAGCTGTGAATAAATATGAATTTATACTAAAATATAAAGGATTATATCACATGAAATTATCCAATATAGTAGAATCACATTGTGGAGCAACATGATTCTCTATTCTGGAATGGATATTCATCATATCCTGAGTAAGATAGTGTAATATTTCCACAATATTATTAGTTCCAATATCAGCTGTATTTTCTTGATCAGTAGGGAAATATTAAAATTATCAATGGTTTTTTATTCCATTTATTCTACGAGGCTCTATTTCTAAATAATTATAAATACCGAGTCAGCTCATTATCATCATTAATATTGTTCCATAATGTAAAATCTCAATAATGGTAAAAGTTCTCAAATACCATAAGAGATTATAATAATTTTCATGTTAGATATGTTAATTTATATTCTAGTTCCCATGGTTTCTAATAAAATTCTTTTAATACCAACTGTAACAACCCTAACTCCAAAAACCTATATTTACTGTATACATTTTTACATTTATATAAGAAACGAATGATATTATCCAAAATAACCAATTGGTTTAGTTGTATTAAAGAACCATATATATACATGAATCTCTTATTACTTTGGAAATATAAAATACATTGCATAAAAAATTCTTTCTTCCTTAATATTTTTTATTATATACTTAATCATACCCAAGGGAAAATAAAAAAAATAAAGGGTGAGCTCAGATTCTTAGTAAGAGTTACTTACAACAGAAGCTATCAGGAATTGAAAAAGAAAATTTATGTGAATATTTTATGTATTAATTAAATGGTTTTAAACCCAAAATAGTTTTATTTAATGGTAATTTATCACATATTTAGTATTTTTAAGTATTTGGATCTTAAATGAAAAATAGCCTAATTCTATAATTTTAGTAGTTTTTAATGGCATCAATAATTAAGTTATATATTCTTCAATTTTAAGAAAAATAAAATGACGATTTTTTTTTAAAACCGTTAATTTTATTGATAAATATATGTCAACTGGACAAGATTATGAATCAATCATCTAAGGCCCCAAATAAATCATTTTTCGGGGAAATGTTTTCTGGAAATCATGATGGAACCCATATTACTAAGGAGTCATAAGTCTATATCATCAAGTCCAAATTCATAAATTCCACTTGCATTGGAAAGCCAACTCATATATTCACATTCATGTTAAATTTAAATTTGAAATTCATTAATTAAGGAATTAATTGAATGATTCAAATATTGAGTAATGTTAGGAATCTTTTGGACATAAAATATTATATTCAGTGATTAAATCATAACTTTGAAACTGTGTTTCCATATAGTATGATATTTTCAGTATCAATAGAGAACTCAATATTGAAAAAATCTATAGAAGAGTCCAGAGGGTGATTCTGATGATAATGGTATGTAAATGATGTGAACATCCAGTACACATCATGTTTGTGGTCAAAAAGTCAAAGTAGTGACCGTGTATTCAACGTGTTGTGAAGGAGAAAAAGGATCTAAAGTAAAAGATGTGTAACCCAAGTTCACGTCATAATGACGACGAGATGTTCAAAAATTGAGACTGAAATCTTTCCTCAATATTTTCACTATCAATTGATCATTCAGCAGCCCTTGCAAATCATTTTGAGGCTGCCTAAACAAAATAGGAGAGCTTGGGGATAATACTTAGGATTTTTCTATTTTTTTTCTTAGTTTTAATTTACATGTAACACATTCATTTTTTTGTTAAGGTGTTTCCCAATTATTCTTCCATATTTCTTTTTCTTAAAACTCTAATTAACACATTATCTTTCTTCCCCCTCTCCATTGTGATCTATAATCACATTGCAATGGAAAATGACTAACCCAAGACTTGGCCCTTGGGGAGGTTTCACGATGTTCTTCATTATTTCACTTCAAATTCAAAATGTTTTAAATATATTTATGGTGGAGGTAGGAATATTTTATGGGTGCGGTGGTAGTCCCCCACGGAACTATTTCCAAATCCATTTACTTTCCTTGATTAATTCATTTACCCTCCCTTATCTTAGGAAAACTCTTCATACGGTTGATTTGTGGTGGCCATAAGGGATGAAAGGGAATATAGTGGAGCCAGGTCATGTAGGAATAAAATTCTCTATTGAGGTGTTATCCTATTTTACTATTGGAGGGGGTGTGGTTTGGTGTGTCAAACGCATGCTAAAATCACACACTCCATAAATCAAAGAAAAGTAAATCATTAATGAGATTTCATAAAATTAATTATAAAATTTAATTTAAATAAAAAATATATAATGAATGAACCCATGATTTCCAACCCTAGTATTTAGACCTTTCTCCCCTATTTTCATTCTGTCTGCATCTTCATTTATATTTCAATTTATCATTGCATTATTTTAATTCCATGTTTTAAAAATTATTTTTAAAATAAATTTTAATTGTTGAACTAGAATTAGTGATTGAACTCAGTGCAACACTCCTCATGTGAGATGACCTTAGTCTACCACTATGTTGCACTAGGAGTATAAATTTGATTTTCCCATACCTTACTACATGCGTGTGTCAAAACTGGCATCGTTTTCAGGGAGCTAAATTGTTATTTAAATCACTTTTTTAAAAATTCACACTTTTTTTTAAAAAAAGTATTTGTTTTATTTGATTTTTTTTCAAAACTCATTCTCCATGATGCATTTAAATTCAAATTATTATTAATGGAACAATTTCTCAAAGGTGCATTGAAAAGAAACATACAACACTGTGGATGCCCTCCAATGAAGGGCTGATGCTCTAATGATGAGGTTCAAATAGAAGGAAAGAGGACTAGAAATGTGGATCTCACATTATGATTTGATGGACATGGCAGATGAAATCCAAGATGACATACACAGATTCAAGGCTATGAAAACAGTCCCATGATTCATCCAGGATTTCAATGAAGGCATCCATGAAGTTGAAGAAATATTAATGTTGGAGGAACCAGACTACCTACCTCCATTCAGTGAAGATCCACTCCAAGTGGAACTTTCAATTAAATAGGTTATTAAAGGGATAAAAACTATGGGAGATGATATATTCTTGTACTCAAATTATTTTAATTTTGATGAATCTAATTTTTGTCTAACTCCCAAATATTTTCAATTTTCATAATTGGATGACTCTTATTATTCCTTGGAGGATGATGTTGAAAAAGAAGATGCACCTATTGAGAAACAATTGGATCTCCCAAAAGATATTGAATATTCCTTAAAGGGAATACGATAATAGAAATAAGTTTTTAAATAAGTAACAACGATGAAGGTGGAGGTTCCATAATTCATCCTACCCCCTCCATGCTTGTGGTACCTAATTGTGAAGGGAGAAGATCAGGTGTACTCTATCCATGAATTCCTCTTGAGTAAGAAGAATTAAATGTAAGTTGGGAAAGAACACATGTTTGGGTTCAATACAAAGTAACTCAACCCACCATCGTATTATGGATGAAAGCTGGAAATGCTCTCAAGAGGCAGTAAACAAGCCAGGGCCCACCTGTGGGATCGTACCAAACTTTATATTTATTTTATTTATATAAATTTAGAATTCAACTTCATTTTTCATGAAATAATTTAGTATGTAGACTCTCCTTCTATCTTTTTTATCTTAAATTACATGATCTTGGTTCTTAATTTTGCAATATTATTAGATAGGATCAGGATGGAAGAAGTTTTCCTCAAACCAGCAAAGGAAAAAAGACAAAACATCATTTCAAAATGGAGTTCGTTTTTATTGTTTAAATTGTTAAACTCCTTATGCTTTTTTCCCAAATCATGTTCCGAGTCGTAAACCAAAACTAGGATCCCACACTTGATTTCATGTTTTACTCGACTTATCTCGTAGACATGAGTTTCTTCGGGATTGAGTAATGACATGTTTTAGATTCCAATTTTTATAATATTGAATGATTAAAATGAAAAATTGGATTATTAAAATGATGATCGAATATTTAAATAATAAATTACTATTTGAATGAATTTTTTAATTCGTGTAAATGAAATTTCACTACCATTTTTAATTAATTGAATCTCTAAAGGTCATGTGAATTGATTTGTTTTTATTAGTCATTCCATGATTGATTTTCCAATATTATATTTCCCATTCCTGAGAGGATTTCTAGACATTATACTTCCTATTTATCTTGAGAATATTCCTTTAGTGATGTTGGGACATGTCACCCACCAGAACTTGTAATGGAACTTGTCGAAGCTATGATGGTGAAAAACAACTCTAAATTGAATGAGATGTATTTTGAAAACCCATTATCTTAAAATACCACCTTTACATTAATCCTTATTTAACCAATATAATCCTTGAATTACCTTTATAGTAATGAGGCACATTTAAATCCATTTTTATCTATTACTACCCTACTCTTGGAATTTGAATGATATTTTAAAGTTGATGTGTTGGGGTGACGGTAATAATGGTGGAAGGGAAGATTAAAATTGTAAGAAAAAAATGTGGGGTTTCTGTTTTTGCATAATGATAAAGTTCATTTGATTTATTCATTTTACTCTTTATTGTTTTCCCCTCCTGAAAAAATAAATAGAAAATAAATGACAAAAAAACAATGGGTTTTGATTTGGGAAAACAAAAAATCACCATTTTACAGACCAAAGACCTTTTGATTACATATGGTTAGGTGAAGGATCTAACATTTGATCTAATCATTACTTTTGAGAAAAATGAAAATTTAAAAAAAATATACTCAAAAGGGTGCACAAAACATTCATTATGCTTTATTTGATCATGACATGACTTTGAATTTTGGGGAAAGAGGGTGTTGCTACATTGGGGGGGATAATTTTATTACACATTCACTTTTGATATAACGCATTGTACTTAAGATATTACCCTCCTCTTGAAACATAATTTTTAAAGCATAAAATACTACCAATACTAATCCACATAGTCATTTGAACATTTATTATAAGTCCTCGTGATTTTATATGTATTTTTTCTTTACATAGTGGAGAAAGTAGTTCATTTAAAATCCTATAGATAAGAAGCTTGTTCTCAGGATACCAGCATAACTCTACTAGAATTGTATCATGATAGATGAGAGAAAAGATTCAAGTGAGGTAAATAATGACTTGACATGTTTAATAATAATGAATTGAGGATCATGAACTAATGAAAGGAGAAGTCCCATCATATTTCTAAGTGGAAATTAAAATAGATGATTCAAATATTTATTTGAATAATGTGAGATTAAATTGATACTTCATCTGGATATTTAAAAGGATTACTTGGAAATGAAAATTGTTTACTTTTTATTACATTGAAAATTGAATATTGGTATCATTTGAGTCCTATGAATTTTATGTTGAGATCTTATGCTTGAGGAAAACCGTGGTTTAAGTGTGGGGGGTATTGGATAGTGCAAATTTATATAAATATTTTATGTACTAATAAAATAGTTTAAACCCCACCATAGTTTTATTTAATGGGTATTAATTACATATTTATTTTTTTGATGCATTGTGAGCTTAAATGAAAAAATGTCCTAATTCTCAAATTTTAGACGTTTTTAATGGAATCATTATTTCGGTTATATATACATCAATTTTAATCCAAATCATGTAATTCGATATTTTTTGAACCCTTGATTTTTGTGATAAATATATTTCAATTAGACTATATTATGAATAAAATATCTAAGGCCCCAGATAAATCATTCCTTTTAGAAAGTTTTTCTGGACAACATGCTGGAACTCACATTAGTAATGAAGACATAAATCTGGATCAATATGTTCAAATTCATTGATTCAAATTGTATTGGAAATCCTGATCATATAGTATATTAAATGTTAAATTAAAATTTAGAATTAATTAATTAATTAACTCATTGAATGATTCAAACAATAAGTAATGTTAGGAGACTTTTGGATAGAAACAATTGAATTCAATAAATTAAATGATAACTATCGAACCACATTTTCAAATGATATGAAATTTTTCAGATAAACATATATTAAATTTTGAAAAAAATATATAGAAGACTTTAGAGGGTGATTTTGAAAAGAAATGGAGGTAAAAATTGTGAACTTCTAGTAAATGTCATGTACTTGATCGAAAAGTCAAAGCAGTGTCTGCAGATTCAATGCGGTGCGGAGGAGAAAAGGGATATTATGTATATGAATTGTAACCCCAGTACACATCGTGATGATGATGGTATGCTGAAAAATAAATGTGATGATATAATATTTTCATGGGATTTTCCTATAAATTTAGTGTTCATGGACACTTTCAATTCATTCCAAAGGAGCCCAGACCAAAGACGAGAGCCTGGGGCTACTGCATAAGATTTTTCTCTATTTTTTTGTTTTTATTTTAGTTTCCATTTACGTAAAAGACATTAATTTTTTTATTAATTTGTTTCCCATTTCTTCTTCCATCTTTCATTGACAGAAAACTCTAATTATATCATTTACTCTCTTCCCCCTCTCCATTGGGATCTCTAATCACATTGCAATGGAATGTGTCTAACCCGAGGCATGGACCTAGGGGAGGATTCATGATGTTCTTCATTATTGTAATTATAATTCAAAATATTTTAAATCTATTTGTGGTGGCGGTGGGAATATTTTATGGGTACAACGGTCTTCCACCACAGTAATATTTCCAAATCCATTTATTTTCCTTGATTAATTTATTTTCTCTCACTTATCTTAGGAAAACCATTCATACGGTTGAGTTGGGGTTTCAATAAGGGTTGAAGAATAATATAGTGGATTTGGGTCTTGTAGGAATAATAATCTCGGTTGAGGTGTTATCCTAATTGACTTTGGGAGGAGGCTTGGTTTAGTGCGTCGAACGCATGAAAAAATCACACACTCAATAAATCAATTAAAAGTAATTCATTAATGATGTTTCATAAAATGAATTATCAAATTAAATTTAAATAAAAAATATATAATGAATCAATATATGATTTCCAACCCTAGGACCGAGTAATTTCTCACCTAACATCATTCTATCTTCATCACCATTTAGAATTTAATATTTCATTGCATTATTTTTATTCAATTAATTGAAATACTTTTTTATATAAATTTGAATAGGTGAACTATAATTTGTAATTGAGCTGAGTGCACTGATCCTCAAGTTAGATGACACCAGCTAGACACTACGCCACGCTAGAAATATAGATTTTCCTTTTCTAAGACCTTTGACTGGTCTAGGTCAAAAATGGATCTATTGCCGGGGAGTTAAACGATTATTTCAATCACTTTTATCAAAGTTCACATTTTTTTAAAATTTTGGATTTGTTTGATTTGATTTTTTTTAAAAACTATGTTTCCATGATGCATTAAAATCCAAGTTATTATGCATGGAACAATTACTCAACGGAGAATGATTAAGAAAAAAAATTCACAGAGGGGGCCCTATAATGAATCAATGAAGCTTTAATTATAAGGTTCAAAAAAAAGGAAAGAATAATTTCAATGTGCATATCACTTGTGGATTTTATGTCCATGGTCGATGAACTCCAAGCTAACAAAAAGATTGTTCAAGGCTGAGAAAGAAATCTTATGGGTCTTACAGGATATCAATGAAGGAATCTATGAAGTTGAAGAAAAATTCAGGGAGGAGGAGCCTAAATACCAACCTCCATCTAGTGAATATCAACTCCAAGAGTACCTTTTAATTAAAGATGAGATTCAATCAAAACAAACTCTGGGAGATTATAAATTTCTGAACTCATATTCTATTAATTTTATTGATACTAATTTGAGTATAACTCTCAATTGTTTTCAATTTTAAGAATTGGATGACTCTTATTATGCCTTAGAGGATGATGTGGAAAAATAAAATTCACCTATTGAGGAACACTTGGAGATCGCAAAATACATTGAATATTCTATAAAGGGAACACAAGAAGAAAAATAAGACATTGAACAAGTAGCATTGATAGAGGAGGAGGTTCCATACTATATCGTACCCTCTCCATGTAAGTGGTACCTAATTGTGAATGGTGAGTATCTGGTGTACTCTATCCATGAATTCATCCTCAATATGAGGAAATAACTGTAAGCTGGGAAAGGCCACATGTGGCGATTCAAGTCAAAGAAACTCAACCCACCATCGGATTATGTATAGTAGATGGTACTGCTCTCTAGAGGTATTAAAAGATGTCAGGGCCAATTTTTGGGATTGTATCAAGATTTATCTTTACATGATTTACAGGAATTTAGATTTAATTATCATTTCAATGTAAATAATTTAGTATGCAGTCCCCTCCTTCTACCTTTTTGAGCTTAAATGACATGATCATTGTTCTTAATTTAGTAATTTTATTCTGTAGGATCATGGTGGAAGAAGGAATCCTAAAACCAGAAAAGGATGAATACTAAACAACATTTCAAAAGGGAGTTTATTTTTATTTTTAAATTTTTTAAACTCCATACTCTTTTTTACCAAATCATGTTTTGAGATTCAAACATAAATTTTATGCCCACAATTGAATTCATGTTTTACTCAACTTATCCAGGAGACATGTGTTTCATAGGAATCTAAAAATTCCATGTTTTAGATTTCAATGTTAATAAAATTGAATGATTAAAATTAAGAATTGGATTATTAAAATGAATCATGGATATTGAAATAACTACTCATGATTTAAATGAATTAGTTAATTTGTAAATGAAATTTCCCAACAATTTTTCATTCTTTGAATTTCGGAAGTTCATGTGAATTGATTTGTTATTAATTTTCATCCCATTAGTGATTGTCCAATGTTATATTTCGCGTTTCTGAGAGTATTTCTATACCAAGTTCTTCCTATTTATCTTGAGCATATTTCTTGAGTTATGTTGGGACATTTCACCAACTAGAACATGTAATGAAACTTGTCGAAGCTATAACTATGAAAAAACATATTTAAAATGATTGAGGAATATTTTGAAAAGCCCTTTTATTAAAATACCACATTTAAATTAATCCTTATTTATCCCATAAAATCCATTAATGGAATTTATAGGAATGAGACACATTTCAATCCATTTTTATCCAATCATACCATACTCTAGGTATTTGAATGATATTTCAATGTTAAGTGTGGGGGTGAAGGGAATCGTGTTGGAAGGTATGTTTTACATTTTAAGGAAAAAGTGTGGGGGTGCTATTTTTTGGTAATGAGAATGGTCATTTGATTCATTAATTTTACACCTTATTGTTTTTCCCCTCTTCAATAAAAAAATAGAAAAGAAAAGAAAATTAAAAAAAGGGTTTTGATTTGGGAAAACCAAAAAATCATCATTTTTTAGACTGACAAACTTTTGATCATATGTGGTTATGTGAGGGATGTGAAGTTTTATCTAATCATAAATTTTGAAAAAAGAAAAAAATTGAAAAGGTAAAAAAATCAAGAGGGTCCACAAATCATTCATTATGTTTTATTTGACCATGAATTGAGATTGAATATTTGGGAAAGTAGGTGTTGCTTCACTGAAGTGGATAATTTCATTACACTTTCACTTTTGATATCATGAATTGTAATTAATAGATTATCCTCCTCCTTGAGCCTTAATTTTTAAAGCATCAAATATTACCAACCCTAATCCATAGAGTCATTTGAACCTTTATTGCAAGACCTCATGATTTTATGTGTGTTTTGTCTTTACAAAGTGGAAAAACTTGTTCATTTATAATCCTATGGATATGGATCATATTCTCATGATATGATCATAACTCTCCTTTATTTGTTTCAAGAGAGGTGAGAGAAAAGATTCATGGGAGGTAAATCATGACATGGCATGTTTAATAATAATTAATTGAGGAGAATGAATTAATGAAAGGTGAGGTACCATCATATTTCAAAGGGGGAAAGTAAATAAATGAATCTATTATTTCTTTGAATAAATGGACATTAAATTGATACATCAATAAGATCGTTGAACATTTTATTTGACATTAAAAATTGTTTTTTTTATTACTTTGAAATTTCAATATAGGTAACATTTGAGTCCTATGAATTCATGTTGAGATCTTATACATGAGGAAAATAAGGGTTTAAGTTTGGAGGTATATGGTAGAAAAAATTTATGTGCATATTTTATGTATTAATTAAATGGTTTTAAACCCACCATATTGTTATTTAATGGAAATTTGTCAAATATTTAGGTTTTTGAAGTATTTTGAGATTAAATTCAAAAATGTACTAATTCTAGATTTTTAGCAGTTTTTAATGGCATCAATATTATGGTTATATATACATTAGTTTTAATCAAAATCATGTGATGAAATTTGTTTTGGAACCCTTAATTTTTGTGATAAATATATGTCAACTGGACCAGATTATGAATTGTACATCTATGGCCCCAAATAAATCATTCCTTATGGAAACTTTTTATGGACAACATACTAGAACCCACATTAGTAAGGGATACATAAATCCTGATAAACATGTCCAAATTCATTGATTCAACGTGGATTGAAAATCCAACTCAGATAGTCTCTTTAATGGTAAATTTAAATATAAAATTCGTTAATTATGGAATTAATAGAATGTTTCAATCAAGAAATAACGTTATGAATGGTTTGGATAGTAAAATTGTATTCAGTGATTAAATCATAACTATCTAAATGCATTTTCAAATGATCTGAAATTTTAGGATCAACATAGAATTCAATTTTGAAAAAATCACTAGAATATTCTAGATCATGATTAGGCCGAGAAAGGGATGTAAATGATGTGCACTTCTAGTACACATTGTATACATTGTCAAAAAGTCAAAGTATCGTCTGCATATTCAACACGGTTTGGAGGAGAAATCATATCGGAAGTACATGATGTGTAACCCTGATACAAATCATGACGATGATGAGATTATAAAAAATAAATGAGACACTAAAATCTTTCCATTGGATTTTTCTTATAAATTGAGCATTCAACAGACCTTGCAATTCATTCTGATGCACTTGGACTAATGAGGACAGCCTGGGGCTACTGCTTAATATTTTTTATCTATTTTTCTGTTTATTTTAGTTTTCTTATACATGTAACACATTAATTTTTTTTAAACTCTTTCTAATTTCTTCTTATATCTTTCTTTGTCTTCAAACTCTAATTATCTCATTCTCTATCTTCCCCCTCTCCATCATGATCTCTAATCACATTCCAATGGAAAGTGACTAACCCGATGCTTGGCCTTGGGGAAGGTTTCATAATGTTATCCATTATTTCAATTCAAATTCAAAATGTTTTAAATATATTTGTGGTGGAGGAGGGAATATTTCATCGGTGCGATAGTCATCCACCATGATACTATTTCCAAATCCATATATTTTGTTGGATTAATTCATTTTCCATCAATTATCTTAGGCAAACTCTTCATATGGTTGATTTGGGGATTCCATAATGGATGAAATGTCTTATGTTGGAGCTTGGCCTTATAGGAATAACATTCTTGATTGATGTCTTATCTTATTTTACTATTATAGGAGAAGCGGTTTGGTGTTCCAGATGCATTCTAAAACTAAATAATCAATAAATCAAATAAAACAAATTCATTAATCAGGTTTTATAAAATTAATTAACAAATTGAATTTAAATAGAATACATATAATGAATGAAACCATGATTTCCAACCATAGGACCGAGACCTTTCTTACCTAATTTCATTCTGTCTACATCTAAATTATGATTTCATTTTCTCATTTCATTTTTTTAAATCCATGTTTCCAAAAACTATTTTCAAATTAATTTGAATAGGTGAACTAGAATTAGTGATTGAAATGAGTGTAATGCTCCTCAAGTGAGATGACCCTGATCAGACATTTTTTTACACTAGGAATATAAATTTTCTTTTTCCATGCCCTATAACACACGTGCGTCAAAACTAGCACCGTTTTCGTGGAGCTAAATGTTTATTCAATTCACATTTTTCAAAATTCACATTTCTTATCTAAAAATTATTTTATACCTTTGATTTTTTTTTAAAACACTTTTTTCCATGATGAATTAAAATTAAAATTATTATGCATGGAACAATTACTCAATGGTGTAGGAAGAAGTAATAGACTACACTGAGGAGGCCATCCAATGAAGGTCTAATGCTCTAATGATAAGGTTAAAATAGAAGGAAACATGAATAGAAATGTGTATCTCACTTGAAGATATGATGTCCATGGACAATGATCTCCATGGTGACATACAAATATTCAAGGCCAATAAATAAGTCCCACGAATCTTCCAGGATTTCAATGAAGGCATCCATGAAGTTGAAGACAAATTCATGGTGGAGAAGCCTGACTACCTACCTCCATCCAGTGAATATCAACTCTAAGAGGAACATTCAAATAATGAGGACATTCAATGCGAACAAACTATGGGAGATGATACATTCTTGAACTCAAATTATTTTAATTTTTTTGAAACTAATTTGTGTACAACTCCCAACTGTTTTGAATTTTTAGAATTTGTTTAATCTTCTTATGCTTTGAAAAATGATGTGGAAAAAGAATATTCACATATTGAGGAACACTTAGAGCTCCCAAAATACATTAAATATTCCATATAGGGAATAAAAGTAGAGAAAGAAGACATTGGTAAAGTAGAAACAAAGAAGGAGGAGGATCTATACTTCATCCCACCCATTCCATGCAAGTGGTACCTAATTTTGAATGGGGTGGATATGTGTACTCTATAAATGGAGTCCTCCTCAACAAGAATAATGAACTACATGTTGGTAAAGGCCACATGTTGTGGCATATGATAAAGAAACTCATCCCACCATCAGATTATGGATGACCACTGGTACTTCCATCTAAAGGTAGTAAAAGAATCCAAGGCCCACTTGGGAGAACATACAGAGATTTATCTTTACATGCTTTCAATGAATTTAGATTTCAATTTCATTTCGTAAGAAAAAAATTAGTATGTAGCCCCCCTATCATTGTGATCTAAAATGACATGATATTTTTTTCTTAATCTAGTAATTTTATTTTGTAGGACAATGATGGAAGATGACATCCTCAAACTATTAAAGGAAGAAGACTAAACATCATTTCAAAGGGGATCTCATTTTTATTGTTTAAAATTTTAAAATCCTTATGCTTTTGTCCAAAACAATGTTTTGATCATTAAATCAAAATTTCATTCCCTTACATGAATTCATGTTTTACTCGACTTATCTAGGAGCCATGTGTTTCTTATGAATCTAGTAATTCCATGTTTTAGATATCAATATTAATAATATTGAATGATTATAATGAAGAATTGGATTATTAAAATGATGCATGGATATTGAAATAAGGACTCATCATTAGAATTAATTAGTTGATTCAAGTATATTAAATTTCCCTATCATTTTCATGCTTTTAATTTTTTCAATTCATGGGAATTGAATTTTTATTATTATTCAAACTGAGAGTGACTTTCCAATGGTATATTTCCAATTCCTAGGAGGATTTCTATAAAAAGTACTTCCTATATATCTTGAGCATATTTCCTGAGTGATCTTTGGACATGTCACCTGACAAAACTTGTCAAAGCTATGACGGTGAAAAAACATATTTAAACTGATTGAGGCATCTTTTCTAAAGGATTTATCTTAAAATACAACCATTACATTAATCCTTCTTTATCCCATAGAATCCATGAATTTCCTTTATAGGAATGAAGCAAATTATAATATATTTTTATCCATTCCTACCATAGTGTTGGTACTTGAATGATATTTTAATGTTCAAGTGTTTGGGTGAAGGGAATCATGGTGTAAGAGATGATTTACATTTTATGGAAAATGTGTGGAGTGATATTTTTGGGCAATGAGAATGTTCATTTGATTCATTAATTTTATTCATTATACTTTTTCCCCTCTTGAATAAAAAAATATAACCGGAATGAAAAAGAAATGAAAAAAAGGATAAAATTGGTTTTTATTTGGGAAAACATAAAATCATAATTTTCCAGACTGAATATCATTTGATAATATGTGGTTAGGTGATGGATTTTAGGTTCTATCTAATCATAACCTCCTACAAAATAATAAAATGAAAATGTAAAAAAATAATCATGAGTGTGAAAAAATCCTTCACGATGATTTATTTGATCATGAACCAACAATGAATATTAGGTAACGTGGGTGTTACTACATTGAAGGGGAGGATTTCATTACAATTATACTTTTTATATAATTCATTGTACTTAAGAGATTATCCTCCTCCTTGAGCATTAATTTTTAATGATTTAAATCCAACCAACCCTATTCCATAGGGAAATTTGATCCTTATTGCATGTCCTCATGATTTTATTTTCTTTTTTGTCTTAACAAAGTGTAGAAAGTTGTTCATTTACAAGACTATGGATAAAGAGCGGGTTCTCATGATATGAGAATAAATATAATTGAATTGTATCAAGAGATATAAGAGAAAATATTCAAGTGAGGTAAATCATGACATGACATGTTTAATAATAATGAATTGAGGAGTATGAATTAATGGAAGGAGAGGTTCCATCATATTTTAAAGGGAAAATTAAAATACATGAATCAATTACTTCTTTGAATAATGAGAAATTAAATTGACACATCGTGTAGTTCTTTGAATGTTTTATTCTCATTGAATTTTTTTATTACTTTTCAATATGAATATTTGTAACACAGGAGTCCTATGAATTCCATGTTGAGATATTATTCTTGAGGACAATCATGGTTCAAGTGTGGGGGTACATGGAAGAGAACATTTATATGAAAATTTTATGTATTAATTAAATGGTTTTAAACCAACCAAAGTGTAATTTAATTGGGATTTATCACGTATTTTTGGGTTTTGATGTATTTTGAGCTTAAATGTAAAAATGGAATAATTCTAGATTTTTAGTAGTTTTTAATGGAATTAGTATCTCGGTTATATATTTCATAATTTTAATAAAAATCATATGGTGAATTTTTTTTGGAACCCTTAATTTTTGTGCTAAATATATGTCACTGTATTAGATTATGAATCAAACATCTAAGGCCCCAAATAAATCATTCCATGTAGAATGTTTTTCTGGACAGCATGCTAGAACCCACATTAGTAATGGATCCATAAATTAGGATCAACATATCCAAATTAATTGATTTTACCTATATTTGAAATCCCACTCTTAAAATATATTTTACATTAAATTTAAATTTAAAATTATTCAATTAACAAATTTATAGAATGTCTAAAATAAGGAGTAAAGTTAGGAAACTTTTGGACAGAAAATATTGTATTCGGTGATTAAATCATAACTATCTAACCTAATTTTCAAATGATATGAAATTTTCACGTTCAACAGAGAGTTAAATTTTGAACAAATCTCTAGAAGCTTTCAGAGGGTGATTCATCCGAGAAAGGGGTGTACACAATGTGAAATTCTAGTACATGTCGATTACTTAGTCACAAATTCAACGAAATTTTCCTGGATTCAACACCATGTGGAGTAGAAAACGGATCTAAAGTACACGACTTGTGACCCCTGTCCACGTTGTGACAATGATGGGTTTCGGAAAAATAAATTTGATGCTTCAATATTTCCATCGGATTATCCATATAAATTGAGCATTCAACAGCCCTTGATATTCATTTCGAAGTAGCTGGGACAAAGAGGAGATCCTAGGGATACTACTTTATATTTTTATCTATTTTTTCTTTTTATTTTAGTTTTCTATTATATGTAACACAATATTATTTTTTATTAAGGTTTTTCCCATTTCTTCTTCCATATTTCTTTGTCTTAAAACTCTAATGATCTCATTCTCTCTCTTCCCCCTCTCCATTGTGATCTCTAATCACATTACAATGCAAAGTGCCTAACCCAAGGCTTGTCCCTGGGGGAGGTTTCATGATGTTCATCATTATTTCACTTCAAATTCAAAAATTTTAAATCTATTTGTGGTGGAGGCGGGAATATTGCACGGGTGCGGCGGTCGTACCCCATGGTACTATTTTCAAATCCATATTTTCCTTGATTAATTCATTTTCAATCCCTTCTCTTAGGAAAACCATTAATACATTTGAGTTAGAGTTGATATAAGGGTTGAAATAAAATATGGTGGAGCCAAGTCTTGTAGGGAGAGAATTCTTAGTTTTGGTGTTGTTCTATTTGATTTTTTGGGGAGGTGTGGTTTAGTGTGCTAGATGCATACAGAAATCAAACACTCAGTAAATCAAAGAAAATAAATTCATTAATGGGGTTTCTTAAAAAGAATTATAAAATTGAATTTAAATAACAAATATATAATGAATGAACCTACGATGTCCAACCCTAGGACCGAGCCCTTTCTTCCCTAATTTCATTCTGTCTTCATCTCCATTAAGATTTAAATTTTTCATGGGATTATTTTAATTCCATGTTTTCAAAAACATTTTTAAAATAAATTAGAATAGGTGAAATAGAATTATTGATTGAACTGAGGGAAACTCTCCTCAAGTGAGAATACCCTGGTAAGTCATTATGCTACCCTAGGAATATAGATTTTTTTTCTAGGCCCTACAATAGTCAAGCATCAAAACTGGAACAGTCGTCGGGGAGCTAAATGGTTATTTCAATCACTTTTTATAAAATTAATTTTTTTTGTAAAAAAATTGATTTGTTTTCTTTCAATTTTTTTAAAACTCGTTTTCCATGATGCATTCAAATTCAAATTATTGTGCATGGAACAATTACTCAATGATACAGGAAGAATGAACAGACTACACTGAGTAGGTCCTCCAACGAAGGGATGCTGGTCAAATGATAATGTATATATAAAAAGAAAGAGGAATAGAAATGTGTATCTCACTTAAAGATTTTATGGCCATGGCTGATGAACTCCAAGATGATATACAAAGATACATGGCTATGAAGGAAGTCCCCCCGAGTCTTATAGGATTTCAATGAAGACATCCATAAATTTGAAGTAAAATTCAAGGTGGAGGAGCATGACTACATACCTCCATCCAGAGAAGATCGACTGCAAGAGGAAAATTAAATTAAAGAGTATATTCAAGCCAAAAAACTCTTGGAGACAATACATTCACGAATTGAAATTATTTTAATTTTTTTGAAACTAATCAATGTATAACTCCTAAATATTTTGAATTTTCATAATTGGATAACTATTTTTATTCCATGGATGATGATGTGGAAAATAATTATGCACATGTTGAGGAAAATTGGAGCTCCAAAAATAAATTGAATATTCTATATAGTTAATACAAGAAGAGAAAGAAGATGTTGCACAAGTTGAAATGAAGAAGATGGAGGTTCCATACATTATCCTACCCCCTACATGCATGTTGTAACTAATTGTGATGTGTGCAGATTTGGTGTACTTTATCCATTGAGTCCTCCAAAAAAAGAAGGAAGAGAAATCTAGGAAAGACCACGTGTGGTGGTTCAATTCAATGAAACTCCACCAACCATATGATTATGGTTAATAACAGGTACATCCCTCTAGAGGTAGTAAAAAAGTGAGGGCCCAACTAGGGGATCATTCCAATATATATCATTACATGATTTCTAGGAATTTATATTTCAATTTCATTTCGTAGGAAATAATATAATATGCATCCCATTCCCTCAATCTTTTTGAAAATAAATGACATGATCTTTATTCTTAATTTAGTAATTTTATTCCTTAGGATCATGATGGATAAAGGAAGCCTCAATCCAGTAAAGGAAGAATACTAAAAATTATTTCTAAATTGAGTTCATTTTTATTGTTTAAATCTTTAAACTCCTTAAGATTTTTTGAAAAATCATGTTTTTTGCTTTAAATGAAAATTTCATGGCCGCACTTGAATTCATGTTTTACTCGCCTTATCTAGGAGACACGAGTTTATTAGGAATTCAGTAATTCCATGTTTTAGATTTCAATGTTAATAATATTGAATGATTAAAATTAATAATTGTATTATTAAAATGAAGCATGGATATTGAAGTAATGACTCATTATTTGATTGAATTAATTGATTTGTGTAAATTAAATTTCCCGGCCATTTTTCATGATTTGAATTTAAGATGTTCTTGTAAATGGATTTGTTATTATTCTACATTCATTAAATGATTCCCCAATATTATATTTCCCATTCACAAGAGTATTTCTAGACCAAGAACTTCTTATTTATCTAGAACATATTTCTTGAGTGATCATGGGGAATGTCACCTACCATAACTTGTAATGGAAATTATCGAAGCTATGACTGTAAAAACACATTTAAAATGAATTAGGCATCTTTTGAAAAGACATTATATTAAAAGAACAACATTAAATTAATACTTTTTTATCCCATAGAATCCATGAATTACATTTATAGTAATGATCCAAATTTCAAGACATTTTGTTCCATTCCTACCATACTCTTGGTATTTTCATGCTATTTTAATTTTGAAGTGTGGGGGTGAAGGGAATCATGGTGGAAGGGATGTTTTACATTGTAAGAAAAAAGTGTGTGGTGCTAATTTTGTTTGATGATAAAGTTAATTTGATTCATTTATTTTAATATTTATTCTTTTCCCCTCTTTAATAAAAAATAGAAAAGAAATGACAAAGATGAAGAAAAATAAAAGAAAACACGTTTTGATTTAGGACAACAAAAAATCACCATTTTCCAGACCGACGATCATTTGATCATATGTGGTTAGGTGATGGATTTGAGGTTTAATCTGATAATAACATTTGAAAAAATAAAAAAAACAGAAATAAAAAAAATTATATTCAAGATGGTGCATAAATCATTCAATATTATTTATTTTATCATGACCTAACTTTGAATTTCTGGGAAAGTGGGTGTGGCTACATTAAAGTGGATTATTTCATTACAAATTCTTTTTTGATATCATGCATTGTACATAAGAGATTATCCTCCACATTGAGCCTTAATTTTTAAAGCATAAAATCCTACCAACTCTAAGCCACAAAGACATTTGAACCTTTATTGCATGTCCTCATGATTTTATGTATCTTTTTTCTTTACCATGTGGAGAAAGTAATTCATTTACAAGCATATGGATGGGGATATTGTTCTCTTGATATGAGAATAACTCTACTTGAATTTTATCATTAGAGATGAGATAAAATATTCAAGTGAGGTAAATAATGACTTTACATTTTTAATAATAATGTATTTAGGAGCATGAATTAATAAAATTAGAAGGTCCATCATATTTCAAAAGGGAAATGTAAAATCCATGAATCTATTATTTCTTTAAATAATGAGAAATTAAATTGATACATCATGTGGATATTTTAATGTTTTATTTGACACGGAAAATTTAGTGATTTTTATTACTTTAAAATTTTAATATTGGTAACATTTGTGTCTTATGAATTCCTTATTGAGATCTTATGCATGAGGACAAGAATAGTTTAAGTGTGGGTGTATTTGAGAGAGAAAATTTATGTGTATATTTTATGTATAAATTAAATATATTTAAACACACTATATTGTTATTTAATATGAATTTATCAAATATTTAGGTTTTTTACGTATTTAGAGCATAAATTTAAAAAATACCTAATTCTAGATTTTCAGTTGTTTTTCATGGAATCAGTATTTTGGTTATATATTCCTAAATTTTAATCCAAATAATGTGATGAATTTTTTTTGGAGACCTTAATTTTTGTGATAAATATATGTCAACTGGACCACATTATGAATCTAACATGTAAGGCCCCAAATAAATCATTATTTGTGGAAATATTTTCTGGGTCGCATATTGGGACCCACATTAGTAATGACGCAATAAATTTGGGTCATTATTTCCATATTCATTGATTCCACTTGGATTGGAAAGGAAACTCATAGATTCCATTTTTAAGTCATATTAAAATTTTAAATTCGTTAATTATGGAATTAATTGAATGAGTCAAACAAGAAGTAATGTTAGGAAACTTTTTTACAGAAAAAAAGAGTTTATTCTGTGATTAAATATTAACTATCTAAATGCATTTCCAAATTATATGAAATTTTCAAGGTCAATAGAGAATTAAATTTTGAACAAATAATTAGAAGAGTTCATAGGGTGATTCACTGGAGACAGTGGTGTACACGATGTGAACTTCCAGTACACGTCGTGTACGTAGTCAAAAATTCAATGAAATTCCCACAGATTCATTGTGGTGCATAGGAGAAAACAGTATGAATTATACGATGTGTAACCCCAGTACTCATTGTGATAAGGACTATATGCTAAAAAATCAATGTGAGGTTGCAAGATTTTGTTGGATTTTTCTTATAAATTGAGCGTTCAATAGCCCTTGCAATTCATTCTGATGCAGCCTGGACAAAGAGAATAACATCGGGCTACTGCTTAGGATTTTCTCATTTTTTTTCTTTTTTCTTTAGTTTTATTTTACATGTAACACATTTATTTTTTTATTAATGTGTTTCCCATTTCCTATTCAATATTTCTTTTTCTTAAAACTCTTATTATCACATTCTCTCTCTTCCCCCTCTCTGTTATGATCTCTAATCACATTGCAATGGGAAGGGACTAACCCAAGGCTTTTCCTTAGGAGAGGTTTCATGGTGTTCTTTATTATTTCACTTAAAATTAAAAATGTTTTAAATCTATTATGGTTGAGTATGGAATATTTCATGGGTGTGGTGGTCGTCCACCATGGTATTATTTTCAAATCCATTTATTTTCCTTGATTATTTCATTTTCCCTCCCTTCCTTAGGAAAACCCTTCATATAGTTGAGTTGTAGTTTTCATAAGTGTTTCAATGACATATGGTGGAGATGGGTCTTCGAGGAATAACGGTCTCGGTTGAGGTGTTATCCTATTTGTCTCTTGGAGGAGCGGTTCTTTGGTGTTCAAGTCTCATGCGAAAATAATTCACTCAATAATTCAATGAAAAGAAATTTATTAATGAGGTTTCAAAAAATGAATTAGAAAATTGAATTTAAATAAAAATATATATATTGAATTAACCCATGATGTCCAACACTAGAACCGTGACCTTTCTCCCCGGATTTAATTCTGTCTGCATCAGCATTTTGATTTCAATTTTTCATTGCATTATTTTAATTCCATATTTTAAAAAATCTATTTAGAATAAATTACAATAGGTGAACTAGAATTAGTGATTGAACTGAATAAAATGCTCCTCATGTGAGATGACCATGATCAGCCACTGTGATGCACTGGAAATATAAATATTCTTTTTCCACGCCCTACGATAGGTGTGTGTGATGAATCAATTAGTAGTAATCAATATGATAACATAAATAATTGAAACATGTTACATTTAATCAATAATTTAACTACAATATGAATATATGTATAATATAAAATGGAATAATTTTATGGATAAAAATAACTGAATTTCCAATGAAGGAAATGGATAATTTTTGATATCTGGATCTGAAATATCCTGTTATCTCTATGATCGAGACCTTGAATGAAGAATGATTAAAATATGGTTTTTCATACACCAATAACCTATTTAAATAAAGCTATCCAACTGGTTTTTCTCATGATACTTGTTGATGAATAGAGGGGATATATAATTCCATGCCTCACCCATCATTGCATGTAAAATTCATTCCTCATCAATTGAATGATCAATTTAATTTATGAAAAAAGTTCTTATCAACAAATAAATATATTGAGTATTGGATACGAAATATCAATAGTTCCCTAGAAAACCAAATAACATTCATATTAAAACATCATATGTAGAAATGGTATATGGTTTTGAAAATAATCATATCCCTGATACAATGATATGGACATTTAAGAGAACTTTAATGTCCAATGAAAAATGATCACAATAAAGTGAATGTTTGAAGAGAAAGTTACTCAATACTAAATTAATCACGAGATGAGATATGGACATTAGGTAAATAGATTGTATTGTAAAACCATTTCTTATAAATAAAATATGAAATTTGATATAAAATATTTAAAATAATCTTTCACTAAATATATTTCATTGTAAAACAATTTAAATCATAAATAATCTTCTAAAGGGTGTAAACTTTATGTAGAAGAAGGGAAACCCATTGACACCATATACATTAAAATAAAAAAATACAATTGATGTTTTATAAACAAAGATGAAAATGAACCCTTTGGGGGAATATTATAATGATTCCTTTAAAACCATTTAATAAGTCTAGGATAAACTATAATTTCCTTAATAAATCATTTGAGTAATAAATTGTGCTTTTGTAAAATAATTTTGAATAATATGGGCATGAAAGAAAAATATTCCCGGTCAAAAAGTGAATTAAGATTTCATTTTATTTTAATCATTTCATTGATTTATTCAAGTGCAGAAAATGAGAAAAATTTGGAAGAAAATATGGAATCTCTTTAAATATAAATTGGATAATAAAATTTATGGTGTTTTAAGAAGGCTATATTCTAATAATACTTTAATTATAGTAAGGTAAATTCCAAAAATTATATTATAATATAAATTATTACCTCTTTGATTGTATTTAAATTGTAACCCCATGAAAGAGTAATAATGTATTGAATCTTTAATAATCATGAATAAATTTATATTCATGTTAAATATGTTAACTATTCTTTATATATACCAAATAAAATTAAAAAAGTTCATAATACCGGATATGTCTTAATGTAGTATAAATATAGATGAAATCTGTTAATTCAGTTCTAACTCATCACGTACATTTGTTATCTTCCGGAGTAATAAACATATGAAAATTATTAACTTTATTATGAATAATTTTGATGATTAATATTAATTTTTAGTATATTTATTTTCATGTTATATTAATTTAATAAATCATTTAAATTCACATCGAAAATTTTGATGATATTGGATTCATATTTTAAAATTTTCATCAGTAGGTTGACTATGGTAAAAGTGGTTTTGATACATAATATATAGAATAATAATAATGAGATAAATAAAATTTATATATATATTTATACTTTTTAAACCAATTATTAATATTTTTTATGAAAAATGAACTATATTTAGTTCACAGAAGTGGTAGAATATAAATTAAAATTATACATGAAAAAAGAAAAGAAAAATGTTTTTTAGAAAAATGTATTTTAAGTATAAATTTTTTTTATACCAAATTGAACTGTAAAATTCATTTCAAAGACCATAATTGAAATATTTATAATATAATTGAATAAATTTTTATTTGAAAACATTTTAAAAAATATCTAACATTTTGAATTAATGAAACTAAATATATTTTTTAGTAAAAATTATTAATTTTCAATATTAAATGAAAAATATTAATTTTCAGTTGAATCCAATAATTTCACCCTAAGATAATTTTAAAATTTTATATTCAATAATTAATATCATTTTTTAAAATTAAAATTCTATAATTTAGAAATTAATTTTTTATGTAAAATCATATAATGCCTGAAAATCCAATTTGGTTAAAAAACATTATGTTTTTTCTAAGGCTTCAATATTTATATTTATTTATAAATATTGATTGAAAATGGTATTCATGTAAACCCCCTGAATCGTGCTAGTGATAGTAACCCAGAACATCATCCTTTTATGATAATGTAAAAAAAACCCTCTTTAACATTTTTCACATGATCACATTATTTTCCCAATATAACCATTCTTCTCAATTAAGCGCCCTTCCTCTATTTTAAAATGGTTTTCCAAATAAACATAATTTTTTTAATTTTTTAATATAAATGGGTATTTCGTATTTTTTAATGTGATTTAACCAATGATATTAAAAGGACATTCTTAATAAATATCAATATCCGTAATTCTCCTTACGTTACACTGAGAAAATGTTCATATTTCATTATCCACATTCTTTCTCTAGATTGTTTATTAGATATTCTATGTAATTTTATCGAAACCCATCTGTTGGAACCTACATATATTAGTGATCCCATATCTTATTTTTTATGTTTCTAATAATTTCCCCATTTCTTTTTAGTAAACTATTTTCTGGCTATAATACAAACACCAGATAATTATGGATTTACCATTAGTTAAATTGATCTATTGTTAATCGAACTAAGATTAAATTCCAAGCTACTTCAAGTTCAAATATATGATTTCTAAATAATTCATCCATTTCTCAGTTTCTATCGTCAGATAGATCGATCGCCAAGTCAAATCTACCACTACAAATATAATAGAACATAGTTATTGCCTAGATGTTCTACTTTTATGTACATCTTACCATCGGTGATGCTACCACATGGATGAGATACTTTTAATCTGTGGTACCGCTATCATTCAAATCTTCTACTATCACTGCCACAATTTTTCAACCACTAGTAAATCTATCACATCTTTCTGATGTAAATTTTAATTTAATTTCCCAATAAAAAGATTAATAAATTTAATGAGTTACTAATTGATGTGTATTTAAGAATAAATATTCTTAAATTACTCCACGACTGTCATAAATAAAAAGATAGACTTTCTAGAATTGTTTCTTAGTATGAGGTTCAAGTTTATATTATTATCACATTACAACAGATAATTAGACTTTGAGCACTATAAATCCAGAAGAACTCTCTCATGCCTAGAAGATTCATGGATGCATAGAAGAACATTGCTTTTCCCATGATAAAATAAAGAGAATATCTAATACTATTGTCTATGGAAGAAATATGAAAAACTATAGACTGAAATAATAATACATTTTCTAACCTTCACGACACTCAATTTTCCCACACATTTTATGAAAATTTTTCATGCTCATTTGAAATACATATTTAAGGACCTCTAAACATCTAAATCTATTCAGATTGAGAAACATTAATTGTTCCCATATCTAATCACTTTATCATTCTGTTTATTCTTTACATTCAATGTTTTTTTAGTTTTAATCTATTTATCTTGGAAACACACTATCTTGTACTTAAATAGACTGTGATTAAAATACACTCTCAAGTTTCTTCATTTTTATACCCATGAAAACTATGGATATAGCTTATTTCTAAGTGGGGGGATTATGTATCTTCTTGAGACTAAACCCTTTATTTAATGTTCAATGTGTTTTTTTATTATTTTTGATTTCTGTATTTCAAAAATCATATTGTATATTTTTTAAAATCAATTATAAAAATTTACTCTATTAATTAATATTAAATTTTTTATATAGTGTTTTTGATCAATTAGTATAGTTTCAAAATATAATGATTTTTTAATATTATTTAAACTGAGCATTGATACTAATTTGAGAAATTATTTAAGAAACCAAAAATATAGTTCTAAGGATCTAATTAATTGGGCATTTTTATTTATTTGGGGGATTAAAATTTTAAAATATTATTAAAAGAATTTTAATTATAATGTTCATTCACCCCCACACTTGAGTTGTCCTCAATATCCAAAATTTTGTATCTGAGGATTTTAGAAATATCTTTTAACTTTTATATAGCTATATATAATGATATTAAATTATATAATATCTAAATTTCAGTCTTTTGGTTAATAATAGATAGGAATGAACTACCAATAATCATCCTTCTTATTTTAATGAAGTAATTATGATAAATAGAAGATTAAAATGAAAATTCATATTTATGTCATGGTCTTTGAAATTTGAAAAATGATTGTGTATTATTAATAATTACTTAAAACTACTAGAGTTTAACAGAGTGATCTTACTAATGGTACTTATAATAATAATAATAATAATAATAATAAAGATATAAATATTTTATACACCACCATCATAGATGAATAATTTAATATAATATCATATTGTAAAAATCAATTCAAAATATGAGATACAATAGACGTTTCTCAGGAGAGAAATTCAAATGTCAAAGAGATATCTCTTAAATCTTATACTACTAAATCTGTTACATTTAAGTCGAATCTTGGTGAAAAAATTTCTCATATGAATTAAAGGATCAATGAAATTGTGAAAAAATGCAATCACTTTGGATACCAATTATTGACATGGATCAAGTGATGTGCCTTCTCCGATGTTTACTAGACAGGTGGAGGGGAACATTAGTTTCAATCATAGAATCATGTGATATAATTATGTTTCAATTTACAAAACTTATTGGAAAACACATGATGTATAAATAAGAACTCAAGGAGGATAATGATGATGATGATGAACCAATGATAAATTTAGTAGCTTTAAAGAAATCCAACTTAATGAAAAAAAAGGAAGGATCAAATATGAGAGAAAAAATAATGAATAATCACCATATAATTGTGATGAAGTAATGTATAACATAACTATATGATTCACGAAATTTACACAGTGAGAAAATTCTTCAAGAAGTAAAACTACAGAGTAAAGTATGATAATAGATGAAATTGTTGGAAGGTGTGGAAAATTATGATTCTAAAAATGAAATAACATGCAATGAATAAAAGAAAAAAGGTCGTATCAAAGAAAACTATCCCAGGTAAAAGTATAAGAAAAGGTATGATGAAATTGAAAATAGATATAAGAAGGAAATGGACTCAACTTGGTGTGATTTAGAAGATAGGTCAAGTGATTTTGACACAATTAGAGAGGATAAGAATGATATATCCAATATGTGTTTTATGAAAAACACATCTGAGGTGCATTATAGTTATCCTACATCTTATGAACATATTTCTATTATATTTAAAAAAAGTAAACAAGGAAAATATTTCAATTGATGATTGGTTTTGGGTATTTTAACATGTTGAATGATACATTCAATGAATATAAGAATAAATACAAAATTAAAATTTAGTAGTACGGATTATCTTCTCACTTTAAAAATGGTATTATAATAGAAAAGGATAAAAATGATCAATATATAAATGAAAATAATGAGCTGAAATTTTCCAGTGAATAATTAATGAAAGGCCAGGTGAGATTAAAAAAAACAAGAAATACATTAACTATGATGTTTAGAAAGAAAATTGCACTTATGTATACTACATGAATAGGATATCAACTTGGAAAGTGGAAAATATATAAGATCATATTCTTCATAGTTCGAGTTCTTCTAGTTTTATAGATAATTTTTATTTTTACAGACCAAATTAAGTCATTATTTTTTAATTATTTAGTTCTTATTATAAAAAACTATTTAAAAATTTATGAATTCCTAATCCTCTTATTATTAACACATCAAGACCCAAGAAAAAATGGGAACAAAAATATTTTTTGTTTAATTATTTTTACGATACATACGTGAAATGTTCAATTTAGAACTTATGGTATCTGAATAGTGGGTGTTCCACATATATAACGGGGTATTACTCATACTTCCGGAAACTTATCATAGTTGGTGGTGGACATGTCTCCCCCAGTGACAATACCAAAGGAAAAATAATTTGTCTATGTAAAATCAAGAACTCTTATACTATTTTTACTTCAAATGTTTTATTTGATGATGTAGTAACATATACTATTCTTAGTATCTCATTTTTTTTGTGATAATGGTTATCATGTCATGTTTAAAAATGATTCTTCTAAAGTTTTTAATTCTGAAAATTCTATAGTTTTTACGACTTTGTGAAATTAAAATATTGATGTAATTGATTTCTATTCATTGTTTTCTCAGAACATTTCCTATTTATGTGTCTTCCACAATGCATATTGGATTTTAAATATAAGACTAGGCCACTAAAACATTCACTCACTTATAAATATAACTATAAATTTGTTAGTCAAAGATCTCCCTAAAAAACAATTCCCAAATGAAAAAGTCGGTAACCCATGTTAAAAAAAGAAACAACATAAAAATGCCTTTCAAACCAAAAAAATAAGTATAAACTTTTCAACCCCTAGAGTTGATTTATATGGATTTTCTAAAACCTTTAATGTTTCTATATTAAATGTGAAGGACTTTGTTTATGTTGTAGTATATGAATTCTCAATATATACTTTTGTATTATTTCAATATCACAAATTTGAACCATGTTCTTATTTTTCCAAAAATGAAAAATCTATAGAAAATATTATTTGAAATATAATTAAAACCTTCAGAAGTTATCATGTACATGAGTATGAGAATTAATATTTCAAATCATTATTCTCACAACATGTCTATAGTCCCAAATTTTATTCTCATAGGACTCTATAATAGAATTGTGTACTTGAAAGAAGAAATATAATCCTTCAAAAAATTTCTTGGGAGATGTTCATATTGGTGGATTTACCTATTTATTTTTGGAAAGAAGCTATGAATATAGATTTTTACATAATTAATAGAGTTATAATTTTAAATATTTTAATGAAAACCCTATATGAATTATTGACTAGAAGAAACTACAGGTTTATTAATATAGTGGTTTTGGTTCCAATGTATTTATACTGAAAAAAAAATAATTCAGTTAAATTTTCTTATAAGAGAGGTGAAGTAATTTTCCTTTGACATTTTAAATTCAAAAAGTCATATAGATTATCTAATAAAAATACTATGATTTTTGAGGAATCTATATAGGTCATGTTTGATGAAAGATATCGGCATGTGCCTAAAACTACTTTGGAAACTCTTGAAGATGATATGTCCAATCTAAATATTAATACCAAACTATTTAACGGTTATATGAAACATTTAGAAAAATATTTTAGTTCTAATGAACATCCAGAACAAGAACATATAGTGGATAATGAACTATCTACTACATCACTTAAAATAACAAAAAAGAACCATATATACCATCCATTAGATGCTATGTTAGGAGACCTAACTAATGTGAAAAAAATAAAACATCTCTTATAAATTAGGTTGAACATAAATATTTTTTGTCATAGATTGAACCCAAGTACATCAACAAAGCAATAAATGATGAATTTTAGGTCATTTAAATTCTATAAGAACTCAATCACTTTGAAAGAACAAATTTTGGGAACTAGTGGAAATACGCAATGACATTATGACCATTGTAACAAGATTATTGTTTGAAAATAAAGTAGTTGAGTCTAGAAATACAATTTTAAATAAAGGTATATTGGTTACAAAAGGATATAGTCAAGGGGAAGGTATTTATTATGAGTAACCTTTTCAATAGTACCTAGACTTAAATCATTTTGAATATTTCTTACCTATGGGGCACATTTTAATTTAAAACTATATCAAATGGATGACAATATTTCATTCCTAAATAGTAATATATTTGATGAAATTATTGTTTAACAACCCCCTATATTTTAAAACCCCCTTTTTTAAATCATTTTTTTAAATTATTAAAATCTATAAACAATTTAAAACAACCACATCGATCTTGTAATGATATGATAAAATAATTTCCGATTTCAAAAGGTTTTTCAAAAAGTATAGCTAAACCAAATTTATTTATATAAATAATTCAAAGTATTTTTTCTTTGTAAAAACTTTTGTTGATGATATTATATTTAGATATTTCAGAATTTATTTTCATAATAAATATTCTAAAATGATGAAATGTGAATTTGAAATGATTTTTATAGGTGAATTTAAATTTTTCATAGTTTTTTAATATTTTTCAAAATAAATATAGAATTATTTCAAATAATTTTAATAACCCCAAATATCTTTTAAAACATTTTGGTATCGATATCACTAAGACCGTTGATACTCCCATGAGTACAAAAAGTTGATCTTGATGAAACTGGGAATCGAGTTGATTGAAAACATTATAGAGGTATGATTGGAAGATTACTATACTTGACTTCTATTTGGATTGAAATAATGTTTAGTGTGTGTATGTGTGCCTGTTTTTAGTCAAATCCTAATGATTCACATTTAATTATTATCAGAAGAATTTTTGAATACCTCAATTATTCAGCCATCATAGGACAGTTTTGTCCTAGAGGATAATAATTTTATTGAATGATTTATTTATATGCAGATTTTGGAAGTTGCAATTTTTATTAGAAAAGAACCTCTAGAAAGTTTCACTTTTTGGGAAATGCATTGTTTTTATGGTGTAGTAAAAAGAAAACTTATGTTTCACTATTTACTGTGGACGCTGAGTAAATTGGTACAAGTAGTTGTTCTGAAAAGATTATGTTGATTAAACATAATTTACTAGACAATGGATATAAAATTTGAAATCTCCCCATAAATTGTAACAACAAAAGTGAGATAAATATATCTAAGAATAACACATCACATTCAATAGTAAAACAAATTGATACATAACATCACGTTTTGAGATATAATTTTCAAAAGGGTGATATAACTTTTGAGTTCATAGATATTTTCCATAAACTTTCTAACATATTTGAAAGGATCAAATTGGTATATGCCTAACATTGAGAGGGGGTGGTCAGTCAGTGTTGGGGAATTTTTAATCCAACTAAAACTTCTTATCCCTTTTCCTCTTAGATTTCTGAGTATCTAAATTAAGTTTTTCTCTTTTCCCTATCTCATGAAAGTATATGAAATCACTAAATAACATCCCATAGAGTTTTTACAAGGTTAACTACTCAAAAAGAGAATATAGTCCTAGGCATGGTCAGGAAATGACTTTGAAAAAACAACCACAAGAGAGTAATCCTTTAAATGTGGTTACAACAAGTAAGAAATACTCTTTCAATTGCAATGCACTATAGAAAATTTGACATTACTTATTTTACAACACTTGGATGGATATTTGTACTTCCTCTAAAGAAATTATTCTATTTGATTAAGGATTATAAAACCAATAATGTCTTCCACCTTTTGATTCCAATTGGATTCCATAGTACTACTTTGTTCTTCCACAATCTTCTTCTTTTCTTATCTACTTACAAAGAAATAGGCAACAAACCCTTCTTACTTCTTCCCAGAAGAAAACTAAAAGTTGGGAAATCTTATTCATCTATCAGTCATAATAATATAAATATAGTATATTGATAAACAAAAAATTCTTCCTGACTAAATAATGATCAAATGAATATAAATATGCCAGTTACTCCTTCTCTTTTTCTCTCTATCTTATTCTGTTAAAGACCAACTACACTGAATCACCTTCATCCAATATTTCTAGAATCACAAAACTCCATTGAGATTATCAAAATAATAATGATCAGATCAACATAGAATCATCATAATTAAATTTCCTTGAATAATAATCAATCATTAGATAGGAACTCTCTATTCATTTTAGACAAACAATTATATTCAATTGAGTAACAATGTATTAATATCTTTTTTCAATACACAATACCAGTAATTAAGATTATCGGTTCTTCTTGGTGAAAATATTATTTAATGTAATAGAATTTCACTCTATATTCAGTATCAATTAATTCAATAATGACCTTGCATAAAAAAAATATAATGATAACTCTGATATGAAGTATTCTTATACCCTTCCCAGCTTCAGTCTCAATTTCACTGCACACTACTCATGAAAAGAAAATCACATGTGTTTTTCTCAATATTCATGTATTTGTAATACAATTCATGGATATTATTTAAGTCATAAACACTAGTCTATATAATATCATTATTATTGTTAATTTATGTGTTTTTATATGCATGTATATGCACATATTCATGCATGTACCTTTTGTTCACTTCTTGTACTTTCTTCTTCATACAAGTAAACACACTACCCTAGTCATTTATTCATGTATATATGCATTCAAATATCAAAGCATGTATGTAGGAATTGTTCACGACCTTGTGTGAACTACACTTCTTACCTTTGAGAAAGCCACACAAACACAAAATCCAGTTCCTCCTATAACAATTGCATGCAGTCTATATGTATGAGTTCTTAAATACTCTTTCACGCAATTACGATGTGATTGTGCAAACTTGTTTTGGATGCATTCACCATCATACAGGTTTTATCATGCACATTTTTTCCTTAGAAATTCCTTGTAGAATTTCATGTAGAACACCAAAAATATGTTCCTCATGTATATAAACATAATAAGTATTGGTTTCTTCTTCGAAAAACTCAGTAGAAGTAGAAAACCTAATACTAGTTCATAGAAATGGGAATCTTCATGAAGCATTATGATGGTATTAAACACTAGTTGTGTGTTTGAGAATTTCATTCATATAGGATGTTTGTGGATATACATTTTCAAATAAGAATGGATCATTTTACTCCCCTCTTTAGGAAGCCATGAAGGTTCATGGAATGCTTTTCCTCCGTGTGAAAAACAATACTCTGGAGATGATTTATTTTACAAATAAAATGAGTCCACTAAAATGTTATGAAAAAGGAAGCATCATATCAAGGTAGGTTGGTGCCCTTTTATAGATGATGATAAAATAATATTTCACCACACTAGATCCGATTTTTCAACCATCTAGTAGCTCCTTCAAAGCTATGATAACAATGGCGTGTCATAAAATATCTTCAAAAGATTGATTCATTTCGGTTAATTGAAATTTATACCGAAATAGTGGAATTTTCATCTTCTAGTTCATGATGGTCATTTAAAGTGATCTCCTCTCACACATAAGAGAATCTAATACTTATAATTTATAGAATCTCTCACCCCTGCTACAATCATATTTTCTTTCGGCTAAAGATATGGTCTTCGAGTTTAACTCATGCATGTTAGTTGTTAGATCACATGCATGATTTCGATTTGATCTGAATCACTCACCTCATTGGAAACATTATAGAGGATTACCAGGATGTGAAAGACCATGTAGGCCAGTTGTATTTTGCTAGCTGGACCATCAATGGTCGAAGATATAGTAGAGTATGGAGATGAATATTTAATGGCTAAGATAAAACTCATCTGATAGCGTAAGAAATTTCCATAAATTTTTAAGATAAGTAACATTAACTACTCACTACCATATCCCACATCGGATCATCCATATTGTAGGGTAACAAAATATCAATCAATATCCACCTTAAGTGCCTAGAAATCCCCCTCCCCATGCCACCATGCCTCCCTGCACAATGTCACTACTTCTCTGGCATGCTATTGGCATGATCCGTGCATGAGATCGGTCATGCTCACTACATGCCTTACACACGGGTCGACATTCCTTCTGCTGGAACTGTGATCCTCTACTACCAATCATGGTGGGTAACTTGTGTTGATCTCCTAGGGAGGGGTTTATTAATTGGGTTCCACATGTACATTGGTTGAGGTTGGATTGGCTGCTGAGTAAGGTGGGACTCTTTTTTAAATAAACCCCATTCTTAGTTAAAAAAGTATACAATGGGATTCAAAATCCTATACATGGCCACATTTAAACATAGAACTCTATTATAGAATTATTCAATCCCTTCTCAATGCAAGGCCCCATTTATAATAAGAACACTATTATAGAATTCTTTAAGCCCTTATCAATTCCTCTTTTATTTTTGTATTATCAATTCTAAAGAACTTCTTTATTATCAAACTAATTTATTCTTTACTATAAAAAATGAATCACATTTGATACATGTATTTGATATGAAGACCAGTTCACCAATAATTAGAATTATTAGTATAATTATTCAACCATTAAATATAATGTTATCAAAGTAATCCATTATAATTCTCCAAACATCACCGTTAAACCCAAAGTCTTCAATAGATGTTTTTTGGAATATCAATACTTGAGGACTTCAACAAAGATCCATTAACATTGGACTTCTTTATCTTATTGAAATAAATTAAATATTATTATTTAATTGATCAAAATTGTCTACCAATATCAACAATTGGACAAAAAATATAATTTGTACACAAAGTGGGCTCTTCAAAACCCCCTTATGTTTGTTGACAGTGCCTTCAATGTTCTTCCTAAATAAATGTTTCAATATGTTGACCAATTACTTTTCTCTCTCCATTACTTTTCTAGATATCCATTTCTCATTCTCTCCCCCTTATTAACAAAAAATAAAAAATTTATGTGAAAAGGGTATCATTCCATACTTAAGAAATGTTCCATCCATCATTTCATTATAAGTCTACTTGAGAAATGCATAGTGTAGAAAATAAGAGGATTTCATTTAGTTAAAAATTTATTTCTATTACCAAAATATTATGATACCTTATGAAATGAAGAACTAATTATCATATATTCAAGGGTTTTAAAAGTGCAATCTAGGATAAAGATACTTAAATGAGATATGCAACTTTTTTAAGAAAGATCAACCTCAAACTCTTTCACTTATTTCAATAAATTGATAAAAAAAATTCAAGGTAAATAGGTAGGAGAAGTGAACTTGGGGAACTTCCATTATTCTTATATCACTAAATAATTCAATTTCTCCCCCTTTGTAAAAAGTTTCTTTTAATACCAATGTATGAGAGATTAAGAGAGACATACCTTTTCTAATGAAATGATCTTCATGAAATTTTTGTAATGATTAAATTTGATACCAATTACAATAATAATTTTGAAAAATTATTCAGTTTTATATCCCTCAAGAGAAACAATTTTCATCATATTCATGATGGTGGATCTCATAAATAATGGATTTCATGATATTCATGTATGCAGAATGCACTCGAATGGGTCTTCCACCTATGACTGTCCAGATTGACAATTTTCAAAACTTCACTAAGGATGATCCTTTTGAACAATTATTCTTCAGGATACCATTGAATAATATCAATCCAAGATTTTATATTATTTATCCCAGTTTTCCAAAATATAACATCACATTATTCACTTTCATCAAATATAATCCTCTATCATATTTTTATTCAAATACCAATTGAGGATTCATTCAAGGATGGTAACTTCTTCATATTTTTATATCAAGAATTGATAGGACTCGCAACTTCTTACGTTCTACCCATGAGAACATGCTTCACATTGAATTCCTATTTATAATAAGAACAAATAAATAATAAAAATATTTATGGGAATAAGGTGGATCCTAATTGATTCATCAATATGAAAAGGAAGGTTGAGATGAACTTCTTAAACAAGTTTCTTTATTTACTCCAGTCTTCATTCTTGCACATTTGAGATATTGTTCTAATTTATGTTGGGGAAACATGGATCTCTTCGCATTCTACTAAAAATGTGTCGAAAACTATTCCTCTTAAAATCCTTCATGGATGACACATTCTTACTCCTCTTATGGGCTTCTTCTTATTCTGGTAGTAAGGTTAAACAACCTTTTTCAATGTTACCATATTTATTGCATCTCTCACTTATACATTCTTTAACACAAGAGTTGCATTTTGATTGAAAACTCTCATGCAATTTTTCATCGTGATGTGTAATATTTTATTTTCCTTCTGAACCATCCTTATCATGTTCATCTTGATGACTCCTCATTCTTTCTAAATATTCTTTCAAAAAATAACATGTGATTAGGAACCATAGCAGAAATTTTGGATCTTCCGCATAGGTTATTATAAGTTCCTTACAGTTGATTAATTCTTTTGGATGATTGTTTTTTCTTCAAAATCATGGATTTGGAATCCAAGGCCTTCCTATCTTTCCTTCTTGGAATCATCTGACAATAAGTTTTGTTCACAACATTTTTTTGATTTCTTCCCAAGGTTCCTTTTTCTATCTTATCTAGTTTCTATGGTCTTCATTTCTCCTCAACTTTGGATACATGTTGAGATTAGAATATAATAGCCTTATGACCATAACCATTGATTAAAAAATATATGTTATCCATAATTCCAAATCTGTTTATAGAATATAGATTTTATTGGACATATGGATGTTGGTTCTTATTCTCTGAATATCTTTCCATTTATATATGCATCTTTTGTACATGTACATTTTTAGGATTATACCAAAAAATTAATGAACAATTCCCAAATGTATTCCATAACCCTTAGTAACCCACACATCTTATTATCTAAATATTTTCTTTATCATATTATTTGCTTTTCTTTATGATTTTTGGTTCTCCCTATAGTTAACGAACTTCCACAATTTCATTCCCATCACCCTAGTCACTGTGGTAGGTTTATTATCATCTTTATCCAAAAATACATGTTTAGATTGTCTTATAAAAGCTATAATATTTATGATAACATGTTTAGAAACATTAGAACAAGATGGTATATATGCTACATTTTTCTTCTCAGCTTCCTGAGATAGACCATCAAAAGATTTCATGATCGTCTTTTCATATGTTGGAGGTTCTTCAAACTTAAAACCCTCCATTGAGAAAGGTGTACTAGGATCAACTGTTTCCCTATTTTGTGAATTCTTAATATATTCCTTTTCAATATTGTGTAATAGATATTCAAAATAATGAAATTTTAAATTGATGATCACTTTCTCTTCATAAGAATTATTTATTCTATAAACTTCATCTTCGTGTAGCTTAAATGTTTTTTGAATGGAAGAGACAAGTTCCTTGATCTTATTATATATTTATTCCATTTATAAACCCTTGATATCAATCCAATGTTTCAATTTCTCTTTATTTTCATGGATATTTTATTTCATAGTTTTATTAACTCCATACTTCTCTTCTAGTTCTTTGAACCATTTTTCAGAACTTATTTCATGTTCTTTATTTTTTCTTCGAAGGTTTTAAATTATCTAGAGAGCAGTAAACATTCAAATTTTTATCTTGTAAACTCTTCTCTAAAACATATTCTTCTTCATCTAGCTGGGTCATCTCTTCATACATATATTGAAATAATTAAAAAATAAGGGAGGCACTTTCTTCAAGAATACCATGAAGTAAAAATTTTAATATATCTAGTGATAATTATTGATAAGTTTTTGATTGATCATAATCACCACTTATTCTAGAACCTTCATCTTGAAGAAAATTATCAAATTTACTAACACATACCTCCTAATAAAACAAGGTAGGAAGGTTTTCCATCTTCTTGGTGTAAATTTTATCCACTTGATAATTACTCTCCAAGCTTGATATGTATTCATTTAAGCAAGGAATGGATAAATAAATACTTACCCATATTTAGGTAAGAGGTACTTCTTCTTCCAATTTAACTTCTATTTATTTTTCCTACTCATCATGGTCTTCGTAGATATAGTATTCTCGTCAGAGATAACTACATCTTCACAAAAACAACACTTCATTATTGACTCAAGAAATAATCCCAAATAATGAATAGAGAATAGCTTCACTATATAGAATCCAATAGTGGATAACCTTGGATATTGTACCAATTTATAGGAACCTGGTTAGGATATTCCTAACACTAAGAGGGGATTGGAGGTGAATCATTGTTGGGTGCATTTTAATGAAATTAAAAAATTTTATTCCTTTTCTTCTTAGACCTGTTATGATCTCAATTTTATTATTCTATTTTCCCTATCGCTTTCATGTTCATGAAAATAGTAATGTATAACACACAATGTTTTTACAAGGTTCACTCCTCAATAATATTAGCTAGTCCTTATAATGGTCTATAAATGATCCTAACCAAACAACCACTATAATTTAATCCTTTAAATGTGGTTACAACAAGTAGTAAATACAATTTCACTTGCAATTCACTATAGTCAATTTAACAGTTCTTTTTTATAGCACTTGTATGGATCTTTATACTGCCTCTGAAGAGAGTATCATCTATGATGAAGGTTTGTAACCCTAATAAAGTCATACACCTATTGATACCTTGAGGATTCCATAATAATAATTTTTTCATCGACAACATTATTCTTCACTTTTCTACTTGCAATTCCACAGACAAAAACTCTTTTACTTCTTCAAACAATAAAGTAAAAGCTTCACCAGATTTTTCTTTTGTTATTTAGAATAATATGAAAATAGTATACTAATGAACATGTAATCCTTCTAGACCATATAATGATCAACTAAATATAAATTTGTCACTAACTCCTTATTATATTCTTATCTCTTTCTTATTAAGTGAAAAACTGACTACACTGAATCACATTCATCCAATATTCCTAGATTCACAAAACTCATTTATGATTATCATAAAAATAATGATCATATAAAAACAAAATCATCACAATTAAACTTCCCTAAATAATAGTATATCTTTATCTTGGAAATCTCTATTATTCTTAGACATGCAATTATATTCAACTGAGTAACAATGTCTTAATATCTTTCTTCGATACACAATATCAACAATTGCGTGTTTCAGTTCTTATTGGTGAAATTAATATTTAATGTAATTGAATTTTACCACTCTTTCAATATAAATTCATGCAAAAATGACCTTTCACAATCTCAATACACTAATATCTCATAGATTATGTATTATTATATTTTTCCTAGCTTCAATATCAGGTTCACATCACACTACTCATGAAAATCACATCACATGTGCATTTCTCAATCTTAATGAATGTGTAATACCATTCATGGTTATTATTTAATTCATAAACCCTAGTACATATACATTTTTTTTAATTTATGTGATTTTTACATGCATGCATGTACTGTTTGTTCTCTTCTTAACACAAATTCACACAACACCTCATTCATTTATTCACGTGTATATGCATTCAAAAATCAATGCATGCATATACACATTATTCACTGCCTTCTGTAAACTCCAGTTGTCACCTTCACACAAACCAGATAGAATCATTCTAGTTCTTCCAGTAATAACTGCACGCATTATTTATATATGAGTACTTAAATACTCCATGAAGAATGTACGGTGTGATTGTGTATATTGGTCCAGGATGCAGTCACCTCATGAAAGGTTATATGGTACATGTTTCTTCCTTCAAAGAAGCTAGTAGGATTTCATGTAGAGCACCAGAAAAACATTTTCTGTGTTTAAAAATAGAATAAATAGTGGTTTCTTCTTCATGAAACTCAATATAAGTGATCAAATCAATAATTGTTTACAAAAATGAATGTCTTCATGAAGTACGGAGAGGTTTCTAAACACCCATCATTTATCTGTGGATTAACTTCATGTAGGATATAAACAGATCTACTTTGTGAAACTAGAATGGCTCATGATACTCCCCTATTCACAAATCCTTAAAGTCCCATTGGACTCTTCGCCGCCTTGTGAAAAACAATTCCCTATATATGCTCAATTTTATAGAAAAAATGAGAACACTTGATTGTTATATGAGAGGCAGTATCATCACAGGTTGGGTTCATTTCATTTTATAGATGAAAAAGAAAACAAACTTGAAAGGCCTCATATTATATTTTTATCAACTTCATAGATCATTTAAAGACCGAAAAATTATACAATTTCAAGGAATATCTTTAAATGCTCAAGTCATTTGGGGTAATTTAAATATATGCCAAAAAAATTGGTTTTGTCATCAATAAGTTAATAATGATCCTTTGTGGTGAGGTCCCCTACGAATGATATCATCTCATGAATCTTGTTTTTGGAAGGTATAACTCCATGTACAATGGTGATTGTAGTTATAAAAAGATATGTTCTTTTAGTTTAACAAATGCCTGCGAGACATCAGATCACATACATAATTTAAGTTCGATCCGAACAACTCACCTCATTAGCAACATAATAAAAGATGGATGGATCATGAAAGGACCTATAGGATAGTTGTATTAATCTCATTGGACCATCAAAGGTTGAAGATGTAGTGGAGGATTAAGATGAATAATGGATGGCCAAGATAAAACTTATCTGGTGACATGGGAAATGCCCAGATGTTTTTATGTATAGGAACATTAAACACTCTTCACAACATCCCCCATCAACTAGGTCATATTATAGGTGATTGGTATATCAAAAAAACACAGCATGAAGTCCCCATAAATCCCCCTCCCCTACCAATATGCTTCCCTGCATGGTGGTTCCACTTCTTCTATTGGCTATTGGCCCAATCCATGAATGACATTGGATGTGCGCACTACGGATGTTACATATGGTACCACCTACCTTCTATTGGCACTATGATCCTTTTCCTCCAATCATGGTGGAATGAGCTAATCTCCTAGGTCATGATTGATCCATTGGGTCTCACATGTTCCCAACTCGAGGTTGGAATGTTTAGTGAGTAAGGTTGGTCTCATTTTTAAATAAACCCCATTTTTAGTTAAAAATCATTATAATGGAATTCAATATCAAAGGCATGGCCACCTTTACACATAGAAATCTAGTATCGAATTCCTCAATCACTTATCAATGCATGGACACATTTATACTGAGAACTACATTATAGAGTTCTTCAAGATCTTCACAATTCCTATTATCTTTTTTGGATTATCAATTAAAAAAACTTATTTATTATAAAACCACATTGTTATTTTTAATAAATAATGTATCATATTTTAATCATGTATTTTATATGAAGATCAGTTCACAAATCATCATAATTACTAGGAGAATTATATAACCATGATAACGAATGTTACTAAAGGAATCCCTAAAAATTTCCCAGATATCACCATGAAACTCAGAGTCTTCAAGAAATGTTTCTTGGGAAATCAAGACTTGAGGAAGTTATCCCAACTCCACTAATTTTATATCTTCTTCATCATATTGAAATAAATGAAATATTCCTATTTCATTGATCACCATTGTCAACTGATATCGATCATTTGGCTACAAATACAATCCATACACAAATTGGGATCTTCAATATTCACTAAGCCATTGAATTACGAGAGAATGAGCTATATCATACATGAACTATGAATGATAAACTTTTGTGTATTTTTTGTTAAATTTATGTTTCTTATTGTAATAATTTCTATATAATTGTGATAATGTGGCTGATCTACCATTAGTATCAACTATCATATGATTGACTATTGTTATTATTAACGTAATGATCAACTATGATTAAATACTACCATTATCTATTCTAGCATGACTCTAGCTATTATGAAGACCCGCTGTTAGAATGAAACTGTTATCTACTATTGTAGATGTGATACCATATTATCTGGTTTCCGGTTGGTACATAGTACCATAGGCAATCTACCAGTTGTATGTTATTTTTAGCACATACCATTAAGTAAAAATGTGGGGAGCTACCATTTGGAAACGACCATTCCACGTGTTATTATTCCTTAATCATATCATTACTACCTTTGAATTAAAATTAGAATTTTTGAATTATATAATAATCTTTATTTAATGTATATTTTCGATCTTTTAAATCCCTAAATTATAAATTCCCCTAAAACCATGTCTGGGGATCTTTTTCTCTCATTCTCCACCTTTGAAACTTCTTACATTATCCCTTACCTCTCAATCCAAAAACCTTTTTATCCCTCAGACCATTGAAAAAATGATTAGAGTCAACTACTCTACTATGTCATCTCTTGACAAATCATGTCCCTCAATGAAATCAAGAGGTGAGACTAGTCAGTCTGTTATCGAACTGATGAACCCTCAACTCATGTCTCTTGATTTCATTACTGAGAAATATATATATTCTAGAATGCTAACTACTTGTATTTCACTTGTATAGACTGTGATCTAGGACTAGGGATGGGTCAAATTGTTCTCAAAGAATGGCCAACAATTTTACCCTAGGTTGGTTCTTGAGTTCTATAGGTTTTCATAGTATGCTTTTTTCTAAAAAAAATATTTATTTAATACTATGATCGATGGAAGGTAAAGTAGTCTATATTTTATGTTTAGGGGGAGGTGTGTGAAACATCAAAACAGTTTTTTTGTGTAGTTTATCATTTTTAATTTCCTACTTGAGAATATTTTTTATTGAAGATGTTTTATTTGAGTTAACTAGAAATTTTGTTATTCGAAGACCTACAGTAGTGGACATGGATGGTGAATGATGGTTGTTGTTTAGGTTTATAAAACAAATTATTTTTCTATGGGTTATTTTAGCATGATGAGGTATCAAGACTTTTTATTCTTATATATTATTAAAATATGGAAATAATAGTAACCTTTGTAGATAACTAATGTTTAATTTTAAGGATCTATGGAACCCATATTCAATATTGAATTACTTTTCCTATCTAAAAACGATATCTACACTGTTACAATCATAAGGTATTGTGGCTGTTGGAGATAATAAGATAACCAGTTGTGGTGGTTTTTTATTTACTTCAAGAAACATCTTAAATAATTTTTGTAAACTAGAATACTTTGTTAAGGAAAAGGGTGGAAGATGATGACAAGCTGTATGATAGATTCAACCTTGTGGAATATCTTAATATTCCAAAGAATATGGCTAGAATAGGCATAAATAAAGATATAGTAGTGGAGTATTTATATGATGAGGAAGTTGAGGCTGCTGAAGATGTTGGAGAGAATCCTCTCTTAATATATTAAGGGAGTGACACCAATGTGGTAAAAATACCTAATGTCACTTATAGACCTATCATTCCACCACATTCCCTTCCTAACAAGGAATGTTTTTTGGATTCAATACAATGATATAGAAGAAAATGAGGTCTCTAATGGTGATCAGTTTGAGAGGAATTATTCTAATACTCGTGATGATATTGTTGTTCTTTGTGATGATTTAAAATATTTTGTTATTGGAGAAGATGAAAAGGATAAGATAAAACCCTATTAGGGTTTCACTGAGTCGAGAAGATCTTCCGATGGTGAGTGAATAGGTGTAGCACCTTCTCTTTCATTAATCTAGGAATCCATTGATAATGGTAAACCAAATACTCAGGCATGAAGAATCCATGACAAACCTATTACATTATATTGAGATGAGGATGGATCACCCACTGATGAGGATAAATCACTAGAATATTCTTAACTTAGTTTTCACTATTCAATGGTAGTGGATGATGGTGATGATGATGATGATGATGATTAGCGTAGTCCACCAGAGCGTGGGGGACAATGTATCTCGTATGAATGGATAGATCCTAAGGGATCTATTATTGAAAGGATTCATCATGTAGATAGGTTGGAATATATTTCTTCTGGTGATCCTGGTGTTGATACTAGTCATGAGACAACCTTTTTGGATTCCGTACCTTCAGATTTACCAATTGTACAGACTTCATGTGTAACACCCCAAGCTTCCATGGTACGCTTCTCTTTGAATAATAGAGCAGCGTGTGTTGTACGCAACCTTGAGTTCTAACACACTACGACCAATCAAAGTAGCTGTTATGAATATTCCTACCCACTTTTTGAAATTATATAAATTTTATATTTTAAAATGGACTTCATTTTTGTATTCAAAATATCGAAATTATCCTAAGTTGATTTTTTTATAATTCCCTGAGAACTTCCAATTTTCTATGAATAGTAAAAAAATACTTAAAAACAACTTTTTTAATAAAAATAATTTATAGTGATAAATTATACTATAGAGATGTTTTAAAGTATAATTAGAATATATTTTTACCATTTTATCGAATGGTGGTCATTAGAATTAATTTCACTTTGAAATTGGACATAAACAATTGTCCATCTATTGATATATATTGTTTCTTAAAAATCCGCTATTTGTTGTGACAGCAAGAATTAATTATAAAATTAATTAATGCAACTTATATGTTTTGAATTTTGTAAAATAGACATCATTTTTGAATTCAGAATATCAAATATAGCTTAGGGTGAATTTTTGTTATTTTTTCTGAAAAACATCAATTTTTTATGAATAGTGAAACTACTAAGTGGTAGTAAAAAAACTAATTTTTCATGTAAATGAAACATTACCACTTCTGTGTATTTAATTTCCAAAATACAACATACATGTTTTTCATTAATAAGTAAAATGTGGTTTAATGGGATGAAAATAATTTATTGTGAATAGTAACTTTTAAGTTTTATTAATCGCGATTAAAGGTAATTAGTTAAATTTAAGGTAAAAATGATATTATAAAAATATGAAAATATATTGAAACTTGTCATACCCCTATTTTATGTGTCATGACGGACCATTACAACCCATGGGTCAATTTTTTGGACCCCATGGAGCCACTTGGGTAAGATAATGACATTTATACCTTTTATTTAAAGTAAAAATAAAAATGTCACAAACATGTATTGTTTTACTAAAACAATTATTACATGAAGTTATACAAGTCATATTTTTTACTATAAATATTCATTATAAATCTAAAAATATTTCATAAAACATGGTATTTTTTTATAATTTTTAGACATTCGAAAAATAAATTTATTTATGACACCATGATGATGCAGCGATTACCTCATTAATGAAGGATTTAAATAAAATTAAAAGATAAGGTGAAATATAAAACATAAACTTGTCAAAAACCTATTGGATGGGTGGATTTAGAACCCTTATCACCTTATCCTTGAAATATATAAATTTGGGACCTTTTAAATCTGAAAAACACTTCATAATAATGTAACATTTTATGACATTCCAAGAGTGCCCCTCCTCTCCTCTTATAAAAGGCCCCCACCTCTACCACCTTATTCACACCGTAAAGCCATTTGGCTCGGCCAAACTCTTCCACAATACTCTCTCAACTTCCATATATTACTCCTAGAATCCTCACTTTGGGCAGAAGTCTTCCCAAGGAAGCCTTTGGCTCAAATCAAAACGAGTTACCCAATTTTAAAGGTAATGTCTTCACTTGTGTTCTTTTGTTTTATTTTTCTTCTTCAACCCCATAAAATCTTTTTATTGCTATATTTTGTAACAAAAAATGTATCTTAAATATAATAGGATTTTTTTATGAGAATTATTTTATTTACACTTACACACACCTTCGTCTAATGGTTAAAGAACATATTGTTTCTCTGGGTGGCAAATTACTGCCTCACGAAACGATGATTGTTCAATCTTCTTTTAACACCACTCATGGTGGACATTAAGATGTAAATATATTTATATATGATATATATTATGTTTATGTTTTCTTTATTCTTCTGTATTTTTCATTTATGTCATACCTTTATGATTTCCATTATGATTAAACGCGATATCTTCATTTTAGGAAGTGCGGACCACCACACCCTCAAAGTGATTTGAATCGTTAATGCCATATGTGGGACCTATAAAGGATGGAGTAAATGATATTTTATATGATATTATACTGGAATTATAATATACCTTTATATCATTATGATTTCATTCCATTAAATACGAAATAGAAATGAAAGTAGCGTTCATGCGTACGTACGACTTACCATCTCCATGAACGGTGCATTTAATTTCTTACCTCTAAATGTTATGTAATATTATAAATGCATGTATATAATTGATATATATGATATATAAGATATCTAAACAATCAATATAATTCTGTATATAATAGATATTTTACCACATGAACAACATGTAATTATAAGAAGTTTATTTTTTACTCAAGTACCAAAGATCGACAAAATGACCGTTATTAACTTAAATAATTACATAATGTTAATAACATGGTAATAAGTGATATAAAAGAAATAATGAACTTGAAAAAGGTTCTTAAGAAATTATAAATTAACTCTAGTTTATTATTCAGGAGGTTAAAGAACGATCGAGTCAAGTTGGACACGAGGTAAGGGACTTCGTCTCAATCTCCTTTCATTGAGGCATATATTGTATTATACACAAATTTCTTTTATATGGTGTATAAAACCCTTTGACTTTTATATTTATTCAAATGGAAGATTTTTTATACGAAGCCTTTTACTAAACGACAAAAGGGAATGTTTTTTTGTCATACGTATGCGGCGACAACGACTTCTCCACCGTCGTGACCATTAATTGAGTTTCAGCTTCCTCTACAAGCCATACCTCTTTTTTAAAAGAAAAATAAATACCATGTTTAACTTTTCTTTTATGTTGGTATTGAAAATGGTTTTGATAATTGTTTTATTATATTAATGTGCTGTATTGATATCTTGTGATTGAAATGTGGAAATATTATGTTTCCATTATGCATGTTTTATGTGGTACGATTAGGTCATAGTTTATGATATGTTTAAACCTTTTCATATAATGAATGAATTGGATTTAATAAGTGAAGGTTGGAGCCCGATATAGCTCCTTGATGCATCAGTAGGTCTCATGAGACAAACTATAGTCTTGGCACGAGGCCTTGACAAAATCTTATTTGTAGTCTTGGCATGAGGCCTTGGCTATGTGGTTATGATAGTCTGGCATTATGCATTCCACCATTATGAAATTGGTTATTGATATTGCATGTGATTATTCGACTAGTAGAATATCCATGTGAATAAGTAAATGGAATTATTTCATTTTATTATTGACATATTATGCTGAAGATCATGTTTAAAAGTCTTTTGTTGTAGCTATACATTGCCTTAAATGTTTTTGTTTATTTATGAATGTTTCCGCTATATTGTTATCCTTACTGAGCATATGAGCTCACCCCCTTCAATGTTTTATTTTTCCCAGGATGTGAAGAAGTATTTTATGAATAACCTATAGGGATAGTATGAGGGGATATGAAGACAAGTTTTTGTTGTAGTTTTTTGTACTTTATGGTGTAATGTAAGACTTATGAATGTATCTAGTGTTCTGAGGCTACTAAACTAATAGGTCTTTCGATACTTGATCATTTGTGATAATGCCAATGTTACGTAATAAGGCACCGACTCTGGGTAACTGGGTTCAGGGCGTTATAGTTGATATCAGAGGAATTGTAGTACTAAACTTGGAATCTAGATTTAGGTAAACTCTGATTAGAGCACATATCCTTAAGATAGACTTTAAGGATTATTATAGAAAAACTTCCTAAAATTTTGGTATTATAGAGATTTTGTGAGTTTTCCGAGCAATACATCCCTGTCTGGATACGAGCAGGTAGAGGCGGCTCTGGCATAGATGTACCTAGGGGTAAAACCCGAAAACACCACTTTGAGATAGACTCGAACGGGAACTTGTGCATTACAACGGGCCTTGCTGCACTCTTCGTTACGACACTCCCAGGGGATATGATTAGGCTAATTCTCATTTTCTTTACAAACCATTATGAAGGGTTTATGAGTATATACTTCATCAAAGAAAACATTTTTATGATAATGGATTATATCCATAAATAGTTCAATTTTTGATAGGTGTTTTCCAAGTTTGTTATTATGTATTTCGATTCATAAACTAATCTAGTTTATGACATTGTATAGAAATTGTGCCTAGTGGAAGAAATAGAAACTATATCAAAGCACACACTCCATGTTGGGATTTCCCTCCTGCTCAAGATTTTTATAGTGGAGCTGGTGATACAACTGGTGCTGATAAGCATATCACCATACTGGGACAACTCACTCAAGTTATGAATAATAACCTTACTCATATGGAGCACGTTGATCCGCAATGTGGATAATCAATGTTAGACCGCTTCATGAGGCAAAAACCACTAACATTAAATGGGAGTACAAATCCCTTAGTAGCTGAGCAATGGATAAATTCATTAGAGAAAATATTCCATTCTTTGGGGAGTAGTGAAAGGGAAAAGGTTATCATGGTAGTTTACCACCTCACTAGAGATGCTGATCAATGGTGGTCATTGATTCAAAACACAAATGAATATGGTGAAGTATAAAATAAGGAATGGAGGGAGTTCAAAGAGATTTTATTAGAAAATTACTTTCCTCGTGAGCTTTGATCAATTATGGAAAGGTAATTTCTGAGTCTGAGACAAAAGGAGGATGAGAATGTCGCAAAGTATGAGTCTAATTTTACAAGGTTATTGAGGTATGCTACAGATTATATGTGTAACCCAAGATGTAAGATTGATCATTTCTTTGATGGGTTAAATTCGTTTCTCCGTCAAGCCTTAGTCTCACAAATTTTCTCATCATATGAAGATATAGTCTCGTGTGCTATCAAGACCATAAAGGAATTCTTTAAATCTTATGACAAAAAAGTAATGAAATAAAATAAGAGAATAGTGGAACAAGAGAGAGATAAAGGGAAAAAGGGAAAGAAGGATTTTTCATTATGTGATAATTGTGTGAAGAATCACCCCGGTACTTTCCTAAAAGAAATGGGATTTTGTTATAATTATGGAGAAAAAGGTCACCAGGCTTGTGATTGCAAGGGAAAGAAAGAGGATACCATTGTTGAATTCTACAATTGTAGGGAAATGGGGAATTATGAAAATGAATGTCCTAAGCGTTAGGGAAACTTAACACAGAAAAGGCCAAGGGTTCAAGGCCAATCTTATGCTATTACTATCGTTGAAGTGGAATAATTAACGTATTGGTGCTTTTGGAATCGAGGATTATATTCTGGTTATAAGAATAATGTGATATATATAAGGATTGTAATGCAGTACTTGTTGTTTTGATTAAGGTTTTAATAGGATGAAGGTAATAGTATTTTTAGTATGTGATAATAAAAGAAACTTTACTTTGTTTGGGGAATCTGATGTTACAATTGATTTTGGAATTTATATACCTTTTAGAGAAAGTCTTGACAGAGGTATTTTGGATAACTATAAATGTTAGAATGGATTATTTTTAACTTTGGATAGTATTTTTTAAGGTTAAAACATTTCTGAAGATTATTTTTGGCATATTATAATACTATACTTTTAGGAAAAGGACAACTTGCAGGTCGGGGGATAAACCGTCACGTCGGACCAAGCTGCAGGAATCGAACCCACAACCATAGTGCGATAGAACTTTAATACCTACCACTATCCTACATAAAGTCCCCAGTTATTACAAAATATTTTTCCTAATCTAAATGTTATGTGTTAATATTTGGAACCTTGTACAATTAGAATATATATAATATTTTTATGTTATATTATATTTTGAGTGAAAGATGAGTTTGTGGTAGAAATTAGTTAAAGGTTGAAAATCTACTTGTCAAGTATATATATATATACCTCTCTCTTATTCTATGAATAAATTAATTGGTAAACTTTAGGAAATGGATAATAAAAAAATGTGTTATCCTAACACCTTATGTTTTGTTGAACTGATGATATTTTAAATCACCATAGATTAAAGGCATTGAGGCCCTCAATTTTACACTTGTTTTTGATTGATGACCTCAATAAATACCTATAAATATTTATGTTTTTCCTCTAATTATGTGTCTATAATTTCCACTAATGTTCTCTTATTCGAAACCCTAATTTGGTGGTGACTTTCTCATTTCCATTTCCCTCTTATTAAGACTAAATTTTATTATCCCTATTTCCGATGTGGGTTTTCCACAAAGGTATTTTCTACATGCAAAATTTTATTTTTGAAGAACAATTTCAAATTGTGAGGATGCAATTTATTGAAGGACGACATAAAGTAACACGCCAAGCTTCCATGGTATGCTTCTCTTTTAATAATAGAGCAACGTGTGTTGTACGCAACCTCAAGTTCTAACACACTACGACCAATCAATGTAGCCGTTATGAATAGTCATACCGACTTTTTGAAATTATATAAATTTTATATTTCAAAATGGACTTCATTTTTGTATTCAGAATATCAAAATTATCCTATGTTGAATTTTTTGTAATTTTCTGAAAACTTCCAATTTTCTATGAATAGTAATAAAATACATAAAAAAATTTTATAATCAAAATAATTTATATTGATAAATTATAATATTGAGTGGTTTTAAGGTATAATTAGAACATATTTTTACCATTTTATCCAATGGTGGTCATTAGAATTAATTTCACATTGAAATTGGACTTAAACAATTGTCAATCTTTTGATATACATTATTTCTTACAAACATGTTGTTTGTTGTGACAGCGGGAATTAATTATAAAATTAATTAATGAAACATATACGTTTCGAATTTTTTAAAATATACATCATTTTTGAATTCGGAATATCGAATATAGCTTAGGGTGAATTTTTCGTATTTTTCTGAAAAACCTCAATTTTTGATGAATAGTGAAACCACTAAGTGGTAGTTAAAAAAACTAATTTTTCATGTAAATGAAACAATACCACTTATGTGTATTTAATTTTAAAATTCCAACATAGATGGTTTTCATTAGTATTTAATATGTGGTTCACTGGGATGAAAATAATTTTTGGTGAATAGTAACTTTTAAGATTTATTAATCGCGATTAATGGTAATTGGTGAAATTTAAGGTAAAATGATATTATAAAAATATGAAAATATCTTGACACTTGTCCTACCCATATTGGATGAGTCATGAACGACCATTACAACCCATGGAACAATTTTTGGGACCCAATGGAGCCACTTGGGCAAGATAATGACATTTATACCTTTTATTTAAAGTAAAAATAAAAATGTCACAAACATGTATTGTTTTACTAAAACAATTATTTCATGGGGTAATACAAGTCATATTTTTTAATATAAATATTAATTATAAAGATAAAGATATTTAATACAAAGTGTTATTTTTTTATAATTTTTAGACACTTAAAAAATAAATTTATTTATGACACCATGATGATGCAGCGATTACCTCATTAATGAACGATTTAAATAAAATGAAAAGATAAGTTAAAATATAAGAATTAAACTTTTCAAAATACTATTGGATGGGTGGATTTAGAACCCTTATCACCTTATCCTCGAAATATATAATTGTGGGACCTTTGAAATCCGAATAACACTTCATAATAATGTAACATTTCATGACACTTCCAAGAGTGCCCCTCCTCTCCTCTTATAAAAGGCCCCCACCTCTACCACCTTATTCAAACCTTCATGACATTTGGATCGGCGAACCTATACCTATATAATCTCTCAAATTCCCTCTCTTACTCCTCTAAGCCTCACGTTTGGTAGAAGTCTTCCCATGGAAGCTTTTTTCTCAAATTAAAAAGAGTTGCCTGATTTTAAAGGTAATGTCTTCACTTGTGTTCTTTTGTTTTATTTTTCTTCTCCAACCCCCTAAACTCTTTATATTCATATATTTTGTAACAACAAAATTATATTTAATATACTAGGATTTTGTTATGAGAAGGATTTTATTTACACTTACACACACCTTCGTCTAATGGTTAAAGAACATACTATTTCTGTGGGTGGCGAATTACTGCCTCACGAAACGATGATTGTTCAATATTCTTTTAACTCCACTAATGGTGGCCATTAAGATGTCACTAAATTTATATAATATATATATATTATGTTTATATTTTCCTTATTCTTCTATATTTTTCATTTAAGGGCATACCTTTATGAATTCCATTATGGGTAAATGCGATATCTTCATTTTAGGAAGTGCGGACCACCACACCCTAAAAGTGATTTGAATTGTTAATGCCACATGTGGGATGTATAAAGAATGGAGTAAATGATATTTCATTTGATATTATACTGGAATTATAATATACCTTTATTTAATTATGATTTCATTCCATTATATATGAAATAGAAATGAAAATATCATTCATGCGTACGTACGACTTATTGTCTCCATGAATGGAGCATTTCATTTCATACCACTAAATGTTATTTAATATTATAAATGCATGTATATACTGGATATATATGATATATATGATATCTACATCATGAATATAATTCTGGATGTAATGGATATTTTACCACATGAACAACATGTAATTATAAGATGTTTATTTTTGACTCAAGTACCAAAGATCGACAAAATGACAGTTATTAACATAAATAATTAAATAATGTTCATTACATGGTAATAAGTGATATAAAAGGAATAATGAACTTGAAAGAGGTTCTTAAGAATGTAGAAATTAACTCTAGTTTATTATTCAGGAGGTTAAAGAATGATCAAGTCAAGTCCGACACGAGGTAATGGACTTCATCTCAATGTCCTTTCATGGAGGCATATTTTGTGTTATACACAACATTATTTTATATGGTGTATAAACCCATTTTACATTTACATTTATTCAAAAAGAATCTTTTTTATATGAAGAGTTTTACTAAACGACAAAAGGGAATGTTTTTTTTCCATACGTATGCGCCGACAATGACTTCTCCACCGCCGTGACCATTGTTTGAGTTTTGCCTTCTTCTAGAAGCTATATTGTTTTTAAATGAAAAATAAATACCATGTTTAACTTTTCAATTATTTTGGTATTGAAAATGGTTTTTATAATTTTTTTATTATATTGATGTGTTGTATTGATATCTTTTGATTGAAATGTGGAAATGTTATGTTTCCTTTATGCATGTTTTATGTGGTACGATTATGTTATGGTTTATGATATGTTTAAACCTTTTCATATAAGGAATTAATTGGACTTAATAAGTGATGGGTGGAGCCCGCTATAGATCCTTGATGCATCGGAAGGTCTAATGAGTCAAACTAGTGTCTTGGCACAAGGCCTTGAAAAAATCTTATTTGTAGTCTTGGCACGAGGCCTTGGATACGTGGTTATGATAGTCTGGCATTATGTATTCCATCAATATGAAAGTGGTTATTGATATTGCATGTGATTATTCGACTAGTAGAATATCCATGTGAATAATTAAATGGCATTTTTTCATTTTATTATTGACATATTATACTGAATTTCAAGTTTAAATGGATTTTGTTCAAGTTATAAATTGCCTTAAATGTTTTTGTTTAGTTATGAATGATTCCGCTGTATTATTATCCTTACTGAGCATCTGATCTCACCCCTTTCAATGTTTTATTTTTCCCAGGATGTGAAGAAGTATTTTATGAATAACCTACAGGGATAGTATGAGGGGATATGAAGACAATATGTTGTTGTATTTCTTTGTACTTTATGATGTAATGTAAGACTTATGAATGTATCTAGTGTTCCAATGCTACTAATCTAATCGGTCTTTCAAGACTTGATCATTTGCGATCATGAAAATGTTACGTAATAATGCAACGACTCTGGGTAACTGTGGTCGGGGCGTTACAGCACGCGTGGGGGTTTCTATGCTTATTAAAGAAAGGACAAATCCTCCTCCCATCCCCCCTATGGTTATGTAACTAAAAAGGAATTGTATTCCTTTATGGTAAAATCATTATCATATATCACTAGTATTCATAGATCCATATCTCCTCAAGAGACCAAAATTAGTGAATTTGATTCCATATTGTTATCCGCATTGGTCATCTCTCACATCCATGCTAAGGTGATTATGAAAATGAATGAACTATAAATTGAGAAAAATATTTGGGATGATCATATAGAATAATTTAGATCCATAATGCATGAGATGAAAGGGAACATTGATGAGATACATTTATCTCTGGATAGATTAGAGTCTTTTCCTACATCTGGTGCTTCCACTTCTAGTGTTCCACCATGTAATCAACTTCAATTGATGCATATTTTATTTGATCCATTATCAGAGAGGAGTTTCATGCTATCATGTGTGATCTTTCTGCCCCTCTTCAGTAAGGGTTTCAATAGATTAAATCACATGGTGAGCATTTTTTCAGGTTTGTTAGGTAATTTGTGAATGATGTAATAAGTGATGGGGAGGAAATTTAAAAATACATAAATTATTATTTCACTATTATTTATACAAATCATGCGGTAAATTATCATTTTATGTCTTTTTATTAGAATATCATAATGCCTCCTATGACCATTGCCTTCAAGGAACAGGTGAATCTGTTAAATGTTTTGGCACCATACCCATTCTTTTCATGGATGTAATGAAGGACTTATTAAATTAAATGAAGAATGGTGGATGGGTTATAACCAATTTGTTGGATATGTTGAATCCTTTCTTGTACACTTATAAGACAATAATTGTAGCTCTTCTAGCTATTCTAGGGTCAATTGTTCCTTTTCAAACTTCCTCATCATCCATTCATACACCTTTTGGTTGTACTTTTGTTTAAGCCGTAAGATATCTCATGGTAATTCTCATAAAGGACAATCAAGATCCTTCCTATGATTCAGATAATTATTTCTCCTATTTCCGGTAAAGTGATGGAGCCACTGGACCCAACCTACTTTATTTAGAATAAAACCTACAGAGATTCAGATTAGTATTTGATATGGAATTAGTTTTTGTTTATTTTTTTCTATTATAACTTTTACTTTTCGATGATTAATAAAAAATACCATCTCTATTTATTAATTTATCTATTTTTTTAATTATATATTATAATGTTTTGATAATACCAAAATGGGAGAAAATCTAGAATAAGGAAAAAATGGCTTACTTTCATGAGCGTGTATAAGAGTAAATGGTTGTTAAGCAGCTTGTCCTTACATTATTCATATTTTTAAAATATTTTTTATTTAATTAATATTTGATATTAATTCAATGTTTTTTATCATGAAAAAGGTGGAGATTATTGGAATCAAATTATTTTAGTGATCTAAATTCAATTTTGTTGTGTTTCAAATAATCTCACTATTTTATGTTATCAAACTGTTTTTTGGCTAAAAAATAAAAATTGGATAAGTATGAATTTACTATTATTTGAAGCAATATACTATTCCAAGATACTGTTATTTAAACTCTATTACAACTAGATAATGCTAACATCGCTTAGGTTCTACCATTAGGCAGATTGACCACGAAGTCAATTCTAATAGTACCATTAAAAAACAATAATGTTACCACTAGGATGGTCTACCACCAAGTTCGTTCTACCGTAAGTGATGATATCTCTAGGATGAGAAACTGATATGTCATTATACTAATTCAATCCTTATATTATACCACCATTTCCACAATTATTATATTTCTAGTTTAGATATCATATCTCTTTAGAATTAATTTTGTATTAATTCACTAATATATATAATAAGGAATTTAATTTCCTACAAATACATGTTTCTTTAAGAATAATTATTCATAAACAAATCCACATATTTTCTAAATAAAAAGATAGCTTTTGTGGAATTTTTTCTTAGTATGTGGTTCTAGGTTATATTATTATTACATTATAAGGGATATTTGGACATTGAGCGCTATAAATTTAAAATAACTCTCTCATGGGAAGAAGACTGATTCATAAAAAGAAGAAAAATGATTTTCACATACTAAGAAAAAGATAATCTCTAATAATATTATTTGTGGAAGAACTATTGACAATTATATATTGAAATATGAATACTTTTTAGACCTTTATGTAACTCCATTTCCCATAATTTTTGTAAAACTTGTTCGAGCTCATTTCAAAGATAGATTCTAGGGCCTCTGAAAATCTAAATCTATTTGGATTTAGTAACATTAATTTTTACCATATCAAATAACCTTTTCTTTCTATTAAATTCTTTTATTTGAGATGCGATTATTTTAACTATATTTATCATTAAACATAGTCACTTTTACTTAATTAGAGTGTTCTTGAAACATTCATTCATGTTTTTCCAATTATATACCAATTAAAACTCTGTAATATGTAAAGTGTGACATATAATTATTTTATCCCATATATAATTTTTATGAGGCTTTGTCCATGGACATCCTTGTGAGCTGTTATTTGTAAAACCTCATCCAGGTTGTGGATCAATTTTATTGTTTAATAAACTACTTAACAGTCGGGGATTTCCAATTAAAGGCGATTTTGTATTAGATTGAGACCAAACCCTTGTTTTAATTTCAATATATGTTTTATTAATATTGTTTATTGTATTTTAATAATCAAATAGTACCTATTTTAAAATCTATAACAAAACATTACTCTAATAGTTAATCTTAATTTGGGTTTTACATAAACTATTTAATCATGTAATTTAGTTTTCAATGTCAAAGTGTTCTCAATGATTATTTAAACTGATAATTGATCCCTCTTTGAGAAGATATTTGAAAAATAAAATTATATATTTCTACAGTTTTGATTAACTGTGTGATTTTATTAATTTGGCATATTTAATTATTAAACTATTTTTAATAGAAATTTAATTAGAAACTCATTTCTCCCCCATCTTGAGTTTTCCTATCTGACCAACATCATCAATTTTTTATATGTTAATTATGAAATATTTGAAGTATGAATGTTTTCATATTATCTTGGATCACATATTTAATGATTATGTTTATGTGATGGGTGGATTTCTATATCACCCTCTAATGAAATGTATGATGTTTTATATCACATGAGCTTAGAAAATTTCCACATGTAGTGTCGCAAACCCAAGACGGAACATGATTTTATATCCCTAGTCCATGATAGTGCATATATTTTTAACCCCATCCCAGAAGTCACATGGATTGTTAGACCAATCCCAAGAGGTTATATATGTTGTTATCAGAATCCTAAGATGGTACATGAATAGTTATCCCAAGCTCAGTGGGGTACATATTTTTTCATTCCAAGCCCACATTGTCATTGGAATATTGTAGCAATGCATGATCTACTAGGTTATGATTATGCCACATTTCAGTGTTTAATAACTATATTCTATTCTGTGAATCATGTTAATGATATCATGTTTCCACCAACATATGATAAGAAACATTTTTTATCATTTTAATAACTCTTATAATTCCATGTTCTTTTTCACATGATATATCTCCCATATCAATAATTTTTCCTATTATTATGATTTTAACCATGATGGGTTGTTCATAATTTTCCCTTAATAGGAATTAGAGGTCAGCCATTCTTATAAGTTTCATCTTCTATGTCATGAAGATGAGTATAACATATGAGATGTATATAAGGGGTTCTATTTTTTGAGATTATGGGGAAATTTTCAAAAATATTGAAAAATATGTTTTTTTGTACCTAATCCTCAAAGAAACTAAACGGTAAATTATTTCAGTTTTATGATTATTGTGAGATATAATGTTATAAATTATGAATATAATTTTAAATATATGAAATTTAATCATTAGTCGGCTCTATTGTCAATCTTTTTTTAACAAATGGTTGATTTGTAAACTAGGGATACCTCAAAAGGTGGTAGGATTTCTTTATCTATGCTAGTGATCCTTATCAAATCCATCAGATAAAAATCCAGATATAACATAGAAATCATATTTGTATAGTATGTAATGTTTTACATTTTTTTATTTGTAGAATTTTATACACAATGTATGCTTATCATAAAAATGATTTTTATGTTTATGTTGTCTAAATTATATTTTTTCCATCAAAATTTGTTATTAATCCCTATAGAAAAATTATTGTGTCATCCGAGTAGCCACACATTTTAATTCATTGAAATAATGATTTTAAAAATGAATAACCACTTAAAAATAGAGTATTATGTTTTCTCTTCAACATATTAAAATCAATACATTACCACACTATTTATGGGTTCCTCATGAGGAACTATATCCACATGGTTTGTATTAAAACATTGTGTAAGTCATTTTAAAACTAGGATGTTATGTTTTAACACATGTAAAATGGGTAGAGATACTCCACCATGCCATGATAGGATATGTTTTACATTGGAAATATCTACGGTATATACAGTAGATGACAATCTATAGCTGAATCATATGACATTATTCAATGAACTGTGGGTTTTTATCCATTGTAGGACCATAGGTAACTCTATAGTGTGGCACACGCCATTATATTTTGATAAACAAAGAAAATATTTTTACCAACATTTTTCAACTATGAGTCCAATTTATGTGATTATAAATTGATTATAAATATTGGATAAATATTTTATAATATTTTTAAATTTATAAAATTATTTTATAAATTAGTTTTTCATAAAATATTATGGATTTATAATTTTTTAAATCATATTGTAGATACATTTTTTTATTAAATATTTAATATTAATAATATCATCTTTAAATATTATATTCCATTTATGACTTTGAAAAATATAATTTTTATTTAAAAATGATAAGGTGTAATTTTTAAATAGATTATAAATTATGAAATAATTCCAAAATATAAATTGTTTATATTTTAGATTATGAATTGCTCATAATACATGAACATGATTTGTTAAATTTTAAGGGGTCTTATTTTGATAATATTTAAACAACATAAATAATATTTTTTTATTGATATGATCACGGTTTATATAATGTTTAGTACATGATATCTATATTATGTATAATGTATTTATAATATTAACTGAATTATAAAATGTTTATAATTAAAAAATTTCTATTTATTAAAATAGAAATACCATATAATGGAATATAAGAAATGATTATCTTTTTAGTGAATATATAAGTATTTATATTAAAAATTATTGACTCTTAAAAATGCATTATATAATTATAAAATGTTTATAGATTGCTTTTATTTATGAATTTTTAATAAATGATTATCAAATGTTTAAATATATGAAATGTTCATTTAATTAAATGTTATTCTATGACTAATTCATGTTTATATGTTTTTTATATTTTGAATTTTATGTATTCCATATTTATCGGATAAATTTATTATAAGATATACAACAATACATTATATTCTAATTCAGATATCATTATATTTATTTTTCATCTACCTTAACCTCAATTTAAAACTGATGTTATGATATTTAATTTAGTTGTTGAATATATTTTAGACATATTAGGTAAGAGAGTTTTGATGAGTTAGATTATCCTAAGTAATGTATACCCTTTCAAAGACCCTGACCCAAGTTCCTAGAGTCGGTTGTAACTTTATTACATTGGTTCTAGGTAAAAGTGATCACATCCAGAAGGACAGAATAGATTAATAATTTTGGAAAAATAGTTACATACATAAATCTTACAACATAACCTAAAATAAAACACAACATAGTAACTCCATTGAAAAAAACCCTATTCTCTTAGTTTTCCCTAGATATAAATCATAATATACATCTTGGAATCCAAGGAACAAATAAATCATAATAAAGGTGTAAGATCAGTTGCTCAGTAAGGGTAATCATATAACATAAGGTATTACGAATAAATAAATATAAACATTAAGGAAAGGTGTAAAACTGAAACACAAGAAATTTAAAAATAATCTTCAGCATTATATGCCAAGAATAAATGAAAATTATATTATTTTTATATAAATATCCACATGTATGTTATAATAATTGAATAATCACATTAAATATCAATAACAAATCTCATAACAAGGGAATACATAATGTCGTACATTATAAACATATTTTCAGGGCTTTGGCCAAGATACTATACATAAACGGGTAAGGCCTCAGCCAAAACCCAAACTAGTTTGTCTCCTGAGACCTACCGATTCCTCAAGGGGATAGTATGGGCCCCTCCCATCAAATATTACTTCCAATGCATTCTTTATATAAAAATGGTGAAACATAAACAATATAAACATTTGTATTCAAAAACTAGGATATGAAATGTGAAAACATTGACCATATACCATGAATAGTATAAAAATAGTACATCCACAATTAAACTAATCATAAAAAGTTCATGAAAATATGGTAGATGATATCATAATGGATAAAAATCAATCAGGAAGAATATCTGATAACGGATGTTGACATAGATGAAAATATTCTAATAAAATCATTAAAACCTTCTTGAAAGAAATACACTCTTTACATATAAATAATTTATTTAAAATATTAGTATTAATACATGATTTTTTTTGAAAAGAACCTTTTAAAAATGTAAAGGAAGATTACAAATATTAACGTTTCATGATTTTGGAAAAATCCACTCATTCTGCATAAGTTATAAAAACATTCCTTGGGTATTTTTGTCGAAAAGGTCATAAAGTACATCATTTGGGAAATGAAAAAAATATTTCTTACAAACCATTTCATAAAAATTATAACATGTGTAAAAATAGTTTAAAAATTTGAAGGATAACAGTGAAAACCTTTTTGAAAAACTTTTTAGAAAATACGACCATGGAAGAAAAATGTTCCCCAATGGATACTAGATCTTAAACAATTCAGAATAATTATGAGATTGTGGAAAACCCCTTATAATGCACTTTCCTTTAGATAAAATTTTTTTGACCTCATGTATAATTATTTAAATAATGTTATTAATTTATACCATAACCACATCCAAAATTATGATATCATATATGATCTTCTTATATCATTTTCTTGATAATATTTTGTTTTTAACCTTGTTTTGGGTGTTAACTGGTGAATTTTTCTACACATGTTTTTCATGTGTATCCTATTTATTATGTATCAGGTATATTAATTTCATATCCAGAATTATATTAAGTTCATAGATATCATATTTACTCATTATATACATTTTTATAACCATTCCTTAATGGTTAATATGGAAAATGAATCACATCGTGTTGTGGAGACGGTAGGTCGTACGTACGCACAAGCGAATATATCATTCCATCAAAGGTTGATGGGTAAGGAATTGGATGGTTCATTAATTATAAATAATAAATATCATGTCATAATTACAATATATAACCATTATTTACATCAGTTTACCCATCCAAGTAAAGTGGTGAAGAAAAACAAATACACCATGGTGTGGATATGGTAATCCGTACATACGCACGAGCAGTGATTTCATTTTTCATAGGATTGATAAATCATGTAATATGGTTTTACCATAATTATAATATCATCTTGGAATATAGATGATATATGAGCTGTTAATTTATCAAGGAAATCACTCATAAAGAGAAAGTAGAAGAAGAATTAAACTTGGATGAGTTGTTAAATACGATTACTTCTTTTTCAGAAGACTCCATTTAGATCCTTTCCTAAGAGATATTGGGTTGGTATTTCTGGAAGACCGAGACCTCCATAACTTTCTTAATGAAGGTGAAAGGAAATAATGGGTAGGTTTTGTTCAAGCTATTAGGCTCAAAATAGTGGGAATAATTTAAAGAGGAGGTTCCCTTTTATAATTGAGGTGAGGGGCACATTTGGAAACTCTCAAAATATTAAATTAATAAAAATTAATATTCAATTAAAATTGTCTCCAAAGTGATTTATTTAGATGATAAGATTTTTATGTGTCTAAATAATCAAAAAAATTAGAAAAGTTTAGGTCACATTATTACCCCTATCATTTTATTTCTAACATTATTTAAACCATTTAACTCTTACTAAAACATGTGTTTTTACAATTTAAAGGTTAATATAGTTACAATAAAAAACCAAAAAACATTAAATAATTCATGGATGTGATTTTTAACTTTATCCAAATCATTTTGAAATTTTTTATATTTTTATGAATTTTATATCATTTAATAAAATATAACTTTTTTTAATAAAACAGTAAAGACAATTTTGATACTATTCATTACATTAACTCTTAAAAAATCAATAAAATAAGATATATTCAATCCAATATGTCAAAGTTATATCGAAAATTCATGAGAGACATTAATTATCTCAAATCCTATTTATTGTAAAATTTTTATTAACATTTATTTGATATTTCCATTAAATAAATAATTACTGCATCATCATTGTGTAAGATTTTAAGGTAATTATTTAATAATTACAAATTAAAAATAAATTGGAATAATTAATATAAAAATCTTGTATTTTAAATTATTTTTTATATTAAAATATATCTTTTGAATAAACACATATAAAAATGTAATACTTATTAATAGATTAATATGACATATTTGACTTTTCTTAAAATAAAATACTATAAAAGGATTGATGTCGTCCAAGTGGATATGAGATGCCACAAAATTGTCCCAAGGATGATTTTGGTCAAATATAACTCATCCAATAAAATCATATCATGTGTAAGGGTAATTGTTTTATATTTATAATATTATTTTTAAATCTTAATTACGCAATTTACCCTTAACTATGGTAATTAAAATTACTATATTTACTATTCATATTATCAAAAAAATAAAAAGGACATATTTAATAAATTTGGAAAATATTATTTAAAATATCGAATCCATTTTTTAAAATTCAAAACACATAATTGGATAAAATTAATTTAAAATTAATCATGTTAATAGAACGAGAAAAAGTGTTTTTAAAGTGAAAACATTCAAAAAATTGAAATGTTTTCATATAAAAATTCAATGTGAAATTGACTTGAATGACATAAATTGGATTAAATGATAAAAATTTATCTAATTATAGATTAAAACCAACTAAAAAAATAATATTACACTATAAATTATTTTTATGAAAATGTTGTTTCAAATTAAAATGATATATTTTATCGTTATTCATAAAAACATGAAACTTATCACAAAAATACCAAAAACTCAACCAAAGTAATTTTTTTATTCTATTTATAAATAATGAGTTTATTTTGTCAAATAAAATTTATAAAAGTGTTAAGAACAGATTTAAAACAAGTGTGCGATTAAAAGGTGATAAAATTTCCTTAAAAATATAGATTTTTATGATTTAAATTGGATTCACTATTATCTTATGAATATAAAATATTTGTGGTCAAAGTCAAAACATTTGATTAAATACATAAATTTCATAAAGAGTTTAATACTATTCATTCTCTTCCATTTTAAGAGCATTTTTATAACAGTCAATAGATCATGGTGCATTTGAACTTGGTGTTGCATGAAACAAAAGATATTAAATTTATTTAAGAAAACAATTCATAAATTCTTAGGGTGTTACACTATTCCCTACTTAAAAAACTTTCATCCTAAAAATTTACAAAATATCACCTCATAAAAATATTTGGGTAGTTCTTCATCATAATTTCCTCTGGTTCCCACGTCGCCTATTCTATTTTATGATTTTTCCATAGTACCTTTACCAATTGAGTTATTCTATTCATCGACACCTATTCTCTAGTATAAAAAATCAAGATAGACTCTTCATAGTAATACAAATTGGGTTCCAATTCTATTTCATCATAGGTGATAATATGCATTGGGTTTAGCATGTACTTCCTTTACAATGATATTTGGAAATATATCGTGTACTTTAGAAAGGATAGGTGGAATTTCCAAATGATAATCCACAATTATAATTTTTTGTAGAATTCAAAAGGTCTAAGGTAGCTGGGGCCTGGTTTCCATTTCTTACAGAATCTTATAATACCCTTCCATAGATATACCTTCAAGAAAACTTGATCTCCCACTTTAAATTCCAAGTCCTTCCTTTGGTTATCAGCATAGCTCATTTTCCTGCATTGAGATACTTTCATATGGGTTTGAATAGTCTTTAACTTAAATTTTTTTTCCATATACAAGTTCTATGCCTATAAGCTTCCTTTCACAGAATTTATCCTATCATGTTAGTGTATGACATCTCTTTCCATTTAACCCTTCATACAGTTCCATTTGAATAATTAAATAGAGGCTATTGTTATAGTAAAAATTATACCAAAGGTAAATAATAATTCTATATACCGTGAAATGCATGTGATTATTCCCTCAACATGTCTTTTAATTTTTGGATAGAATGTTCTAATTTTCCATCAGTTTGAGGGTGACAAGCTGTGATAAAATGAAGTTCAGTATCAAGGTCCTTCTAAGGACTTTTCTAGAATTTCTATGTAAATCTTGGATCACGATCAGACACAATTGAAAGGGGTCACCATGAATTCTTATAACATCATTAATATATAGTCGTTCAAGATTCTCCAGTGGAAAATATTTCCTTATAGAGAGAAAATGTGTTGTTTTTCTAAGGTGATCAACAATAACCCATATTGCATCATTTTTTCTGGGGGTCTTTGGTAATCTAATAAAAAAGTCCATATAAATTTCATCACATTTCCATGTTGGTATAGTTATAGGTTTCATAACCCATCTCAGAAGTTTTCTTTCAGCCTTTACTAATTGAAAAACAAAACATCTTGACACATAGTCAGCTATTTCCCGCTTTATATTCTCCAACCAAAAATGTTCCTTCAAATATAAATATAACTTGGTGATACCATTGTGTACAGTGAAATTCAAGATATGATCCCCATCCAATAATCCCTTTTTCATCTTAGTTCTACAGGGAACAGAAATAGTTTTCCCAAATTTCAAAATAGCAACTTCATATACAAAGTCTTTCAGTTTTTCGTAATTCACAACTATATTTTTTTTGGAAATTATCATCATCGGACTGGTCTCTTTTTATATTTTCTAATAAATATGGTTTGGAAACCATTTGATACAAGGGTGATGTTTCCACTTCCATGATAATTCTCATATCCATCTTTACAAGATCGATGAACAAAAAATCCATTTCAATCCTCATTTTTTTAGAACTCTATGGTCCTTCCTGCTCAATGAATCCAATACCTTATTCTCCTTCCCTTGGTTATAGTGTATTGAGAAATCGTAATCCTTGAGTAGCTAGAGCCATATCCTTTTCCAAATATTCAGTTATTTCTATGAGAATATATATTTAAAACTCTTGTTATCTATATATATCATGCATCTTTGATCATAGAGATAGTGTATACATATATTTAGAGAAATTATTATAGATGATAACTCAATATCATGAGTTGGATAGTTCTATTCATGATTTTTTAACTGCCTTGATTCATATTTAATAACTATATCACTCTACATAAAGACACAACCAATTCTATTACGTGATGCATCACTATAAATCCAAAATCCAAAATTTCATGATAGTAAAGTCAGGATCAAAGAATTGAAAAATAATCTCTTTAATTCATTAAAACATTCTTCACATTATTTTGTACATATGAACATAACCCCTTTACATGTGATCTTGGTTAATAGGTTATCCAATCAAAAAAAATTAACGAACCATCGATAGTAACTTGCTAATCCAACGAAACTACGTATCGTGGTTATTCTCGTTGGTGCATGGCATTATTGGACCACCTTTATATTTTCATGATCAACAGAGATTCCTTCCTTGGAGACAATATGACCAAGAAAAGAAATTTTCTAAAGCCAAAATTCATACATGGTAAATAAATCATATAACCCATTTCTTATAAGAGTCTGAAGAATGATCCACAAGTGAATGTCAAGGTCTTCTATTCTTTTATAATACACAATAATATCATCATTTAATACTATAAAAATCATTAAGATATTCCATGAATAATTTTTTCATTAGAATTATAAAAAATGAGGGTGCATTAGTCAATCCAAATGGAATTACTATAAACAGATAATGTCTATAACTCATATGAAAATATGTCTTCAGAACATGTTACTTTTTACACACAATTGACGATATCCATAAGCAAGGTCAATCTTCAAAAAAACTTTGATAGCCATGATGTTGATCAAATATATCATCAATGTGGGGAAAATGATACTTGTTAGTTATTTAAAATAATTTATTTCCTTATAATCAATACACAACCTCATGGATCCATATTTCTTTTTATAAAAAAGAATAGGGTCTCCCCATGGAGAAACACTAGTGTAAATAATTCCCTTTTTACCCAAATCCTATAATTAATTATTTAGATCTACTATTTTAACTATTAAAATTATATATATAGACTTTAATATTTTTTCTTGCATCATAGATTAAATAAATAAAAAACTCAACATCACGCTCTAGGGGATGTTCAGGTAATTCCTTAGTAAATAAATCAATGTATTACATTACAATATGTACATCCTAAATTATAAGATTACATACTTCATCCCTATATGTTTTTTCTCTTAATTCCTATGAATTCAATTCAGTAGAGCTACTATGGGTGGATCTTTATTATAATTAGGTGATGAAGTTTCTACTCTAAAGATTACTAATTCTACATTTTTCTCACAAATCACAATTTCCTTCTCCTTGCAAAGAAAGTTTTCATAATATTTTGAATTCCAGTCTATAACAAGGATTAATTCTCAGTAAACTATAGGTATGATGGAAAGGATGGTAAGTAAATCATTTTTATGTTCCATAAAAAGGACTTCCCAACACATCTTTGTTGCAATGATATTTCCCTTAAGAGTTTTAACTAAAAACTCCTTTATTAAATAAAAAGGGAAATGTATATTTTTCTAGAAAATTTGGAAGATATAAAAGAATGGAATGATACATAATCAAAAAATCATAAGATAGTTTCTAGGAGATGATTAAAGTACCTCCCAAAAAAATCATTGTGAACATCATCCTTAGCAGTTGTGATCACATAAGCTTGTCCTTTTTACCATGGACGTTTCTAGGGAAAGTTTCCTTGACACTTTGGATAATCATTTTCATAGTGTCCCATATCTTTATAGTTAAAACACTAAATATTACGGAATTATTTCTGCCCTCTCAATTACGAGCTTGGTGGCCTTTTCTCCACACATGAAATAAGATCCCATCTACAATAGGCAAGTTCCATGATATTTATTTCCATATTTATTACATAATGGAAAGTCAAATCTTCCCTTATTCCCCTTTTCTTTATTTTTTTTCTAGAGTGTTCAGCATACCTCTTCTTATATTTCTTTTCCTTAATTTCATAAGACATACATAATTTTTTCTCTCTATTGATATCACTTGCAACTATATCTTCATATGATGAGAAATTTTGGGAGACGAATGCCCTTTAGAGTAATGATTTTAAACCATCAAAGAATCGATTAATCTTGATCTTTGGATTATGTATGTAATACATAGAATTCCTTGATAACCTTGTAAAGTTGATTTCATATTTAGTAACATTCACATCATTATTTTTCATGAGATTCAAGAATTTTCTCTCCATATCCGCTCGTTGTACATGAGTGGATTTTTTTCCACGAAAAGATCCTTAAAATTTTTCCATTCCATGTTTTCTATTTATTTCTCCCCTTCATGTTTTGAATTAGTGAACACAATTGATTTGCATCTCCAGAGAGATGATAAACTATTGTGACAACCTTCTCCCTTTCGTTACTTCCTAAAGAATGAAATATCTTCTATGCAAAACATATCCATTTCTCAGCTATAAATGGATTTGAAGTCACATTGAATGATGGAGTTTGTTGTATCATGAAGAGGTCTAACATTATTCCTCAATGTTTTGGATTGGGATGATACATATGGGTTAGGTTGTAGTTCACATCCCAATTAAATTTTCCTAGTATGTTTATAAGTTGTTTAACACCAGTTGAAGATCTAGATCCAATATCATTATCTCTAATAGGAGGGAAATCTCTACATGGTTATGCACATTGATATAGTTTACATTTATTAGACTATGCACTATTTATAAACAATGACATATATTATATTAGGTTATGAATCACAATGAATAATTTTAAACTAATAAAACACTTAATATAAATTGAAAATTTATGTTTATATAATCTCAAAATCAGAATCTTGGTTACTTTAGTAATATTTTCAAGGTCTGTTATAGGGTAAATTTTCCCCAATCTATATTTTTCTAACTCTAGTTTCCAATGTTTATGCTAAAATTGTTCTGATACCAACTGAAAAGACCCCATCCCCTGTACACTGGACTCAATGGATACATTATTACATTGGTACTAGTGACAAGAGATCAAATCCCAAATGATTAAATAGTTTAATAGTTTTAGAAAACTAGGTACATACAAAAATCATACAACATAATACAAAATAAAATACAATATAGTAACTCCATTGGAAAAAAACCGGATTCTCTTAGATTTACCCATTATATCAATCATAATAAACATCTTGGAATCCTAGAAGAAATAAAAAATAAGAAAGGGGTGAGCTCAGATGATCATTAAGTGTAATATTATAGTGGAAGCTATTATGAATAAATAAGCATAGACATCAAGGAATGTGTATAACTGAAACACAAGACATTTAAAAATAATCTTGAGCATAATTTGTTGAGAATAAATAAAAAGATATTTTCATATAAATAATCACATAGATATTCTAATAATCAAATAATCTCATTGAATATAAAAATAAAATCTTATAATTATGGAATGAATAATGTCAGACATCATTAACATACCATCAAGGCTTCGACGAAGATACCATACAAAGACAGGTAAGGCCTCAGACAATACCAAAACTAGTTTGTCTCATTAGACATACCAATGCATCAAGGGTTATAGAAATCCCCAACCATCACATACTAAGTTCAATGCATTCCTAATATGAAAATGGTAAAACATAAACTAGTGAAACCTTGGTATTTAAAAACAAACATACAAAATGTGAATACATTAACCGTAAACCATAAATGGTATCATAATAGTACATACATAGTCAAATTGATCATAAACCCTTCAATAAAATATGTTATATGGTATCATACGAGATAAACCTCAATCAACCATAAGATCTAATAAATGTTGTTTACATAGATGAAAATAATCTAATAAAATAATTAAAAATTTATTGATAGAAATTCCCTATTTACATTGAAATAAATTATTTAAAATATGATCATTTATGAAAGAAAAAATTTTATGTAAAAAAATACTTTTAAATATGTAATGTGAGCTTAAAAATATTAAGGCATCATGTGGGTGGAAAAATATTCTCATGTTGTATAAGTTACAAAAAACATTCCTTATGTATTTTTGTCAAAAAAATGTATAAAGTACCTCATTTTGAAAACGTCAAAAAGATTCCTTTAAAATAATTTTATAAAAATTAAAAAATGGGTAAAAACATATAATATTTTTGAAAAATAATATTAAAATCCTTTTTGATTTTTTTTGAAAACATGGAAATGTAATAAAAATATTATCTAGTAGATACTTAAATAAAATCAATCCAAACTAATAATTAGATTGTGAAATAACCCTTACCTTACACTTCCCTTTAGTTGAATGTTATTTAAAATCATATATAATTATTTAAATAATTTTATTAATTTATTATATAAGCAACTACATATTTATGATATCATATATGATCCTATTATATTTTTTTTATAATATTTCATTATTACCCTTGTTTCATGCATTAACTACTTCATTTTCCCATTTATTTTTTGTCATGTATACCATGTATCTTATCAATAGGATAAATTTATTTCATATAAAGAATTATATTAAGTTCATAGATATCATATTTACTAATTATATAAATATTTATAATCATTCTTCAATGGTTAACATGGAAAATGAATCACATCGCGTTGTGGAGACAGTAGGCCGTACATACGCACAAGTGACGATATCATTCCCTTAATGGTGAAAGGATAAATAATTGAAAGGTATAATAATTATAAAAAATATATATCATGTAATAATAACTATATATAAATTATTTCCATCATTATATCCATCAAAGTAAAGTGGTGAAAAAAAATTACACCATGGTGTGGAGACAGTATGCCGTATGTGCGCACACATAGTGATTTTTCTTTTCATATGATGGATAATTCATGGAATATGGATGCACCAATTTATAATAAAATATCATTATATAGATGATATGTGATTTATTACTTTATTATGAAAATAAATCATGAAGATGAATTAGAAGACAAAATAAAATTGGTTGAGTTGGTAAAAAATATTACCTCTTCTGAGACAGACTCTCATTAAATCTATTCTTAAGGGATAAAGGGTTTGAATTTCTGGAATACTATAAACTAAAAATTCGATAAGGATGTTTTTAGGAGAAATGGGTAGTGTTTTGTTGATTTATAAGTCTCAAGGTGGTGTGATGAAGTGAGGGTGGAGGTGCCCTTTTATAATTGAGGTGATGGGAACTTTTGAAAACTCCCAAAATATTAAATCAATATAAAATAATTTACAGTTCCAAATGGATACAAAGTGAGTCATTTTGATTATAAGATGAGGAAGGGCCTAAATATTTTCATAAAATAATTTTTAAGAAATTTTAGGTATCATTATTACCCTTATCTTTTTTTAACCCTTATGTATACCCTTAACTCTTATAGTGACAACATATGTTTTTACTCCATTCTAGTTAATATAGTTACTATAAAATGACAAAATATCATTAAATGAGTAATGGATGGAATTTTTAACTTTATCTCTTTAATTATTCATAATTTTTTTATTTTTATGAATTTTATATCAATTAATATTTTTTTAATATAACATTAATGACAATTTTGAAACTATTCATTACTTTCACTCTTACAAAAATCAATAAAACAAGATATCTTCAAACTAACACTTCTAAAATATCACTAAAATTTTGATTTTATGTATAAATATTTTTATTAAATTAATTATCTCAAATTATATTTATTCTAATATATTTAATATCATTTATTTGATATATTTTTTTTAATATATAATTATTCCTTCCTCATTGTGTAAGCTTATAAGGAAATTATTTATTTCTTAAAAATTTAAAATAAATAATTATGATGAATATAAAGTTTTTATACTTAACATGAATATTTTTAGTTGAATATATCATCTGAATAACCTTATATAGAAATATAAACTTATTAAATACATGAGTATGACATAATAGGATTTTCCTAAAATAAAATACTATAAAATACTTCATGTCATGAAATTTGATCCAAGAGAACATAAAATTTTCCCAAGTATGATTTTTTATAGTAATTATTCAAATAAAATTAGTACAAGTTTTATAGTATTGTTAGAATATTTATAATACTATTTGAAAATATTAAATACCTAATTTAACCTTAATCGTGGTAATTAAAATCACTATGTTTACTGTTCATTTGTCCCAAAATAAGAGCAACCTATTTAAAAAATTTGAACCTTATGATTTCAAATATATAATACATTTTTCAAAATTATTAATACATAATTAGATAAAATTAATTTAAAATTTTTATCATAGACAGAACGAGAAAACAGGTTTTTAAAGTGAAAACATTCAAAATATTGAAATGGTTTTATATACCAATTCATTGTGAAATTGATTCTAAAGAACTAAATTATATGAAATGATAAAAAATTGATATATGAATACTTTAAATCAAATTCAAAAAATACTTTAAAACTATAATTATTTAGATGAAATATCTATTTTCCAATAAAATGCATTATTTTATCATTATTCGTCAAAACAAGAAGCTTATCAAAAAAATAACAAAAAATCAACCAAAGTAAATTATTATATACTTATTTAAAATAAGATTTATATTTTTTGAAATATAATTTATAAAAGTTTAAAAATGCTATATTTAAAACAAGTTCAACAAATAATGGACACAAAATTTCCTTAAGAAAAATATTGCCTTTTATGATTAAAATTGGATTCATAATTATCATATGACTATAAAATATTTTTGATGAATTTAAAAACATTAGATTAAATAAATGTTTTTCCTAAATTTGTTAATACTACTCATTCCATCTATTTTAACAGCTAGGATATAATAGTTAGTAGATCACATTGCATTTGAACTTAGTGTTGTGTGCAACACAATGTTATTAAATGTAACGCCCCGAACCCTGTTACCCTGAGTCGGTGCATTATAACATAATATTTGCATGATCAAAAAAGATCAATTCTCGAAAGACTGATTAGTTTAGTATCCTTGGAAACACTATATACATTCATAAAGATTACATTACATCATAAAGTGAAAAACTACAACAACATATTGTCTCCATAGACCACACTCATATCCCATCATACTATCCATGCAGGTCATTCATAAAATAAATATTCACATACTAGGAAAAATAAAACATAGAATGAGGTGACCTCAGATGCCCAGTAAGGATAACAATATAGAGGAAACATTCATAAATAAGCATAAACATTTAAGGCTATGTTTAACTAAAACATTAGCCTTTTGAACTTGAACTTCAACATAATATGTCAGAAATAAAATGAAATAATTCCATTAACTTATTCACATGGATATTCTACTAGTTGAATAATCACATGCAATATCAATAACCACTTTCATAATGATGGAATGCATAATTCGAGACTATCATGACCACATATTCATGGCCTTGTGCCAAGACTACAAATAAAATTCTTCCAAGGCCTTGTTCCAAGACACTAATTTGTCTCATGATACCTACTGATGCATCTAGGAGCTATGCGGGCTCCACCCGTCACTTATTAAGTCCAATGCATTCCTCATATGAGCAGGTTTAAACATAACATAAACATTCGTATTAAAACTAGCATATGAAATGTCTATAAATTCTCCATAAACCATGAATGGTATAAAAATAACACATATACAATAAAAAATATGACAAAACCTTCAATACTATATGTAATATTTGTATCATAATAAATCAACTTCAAATAAGCATAAAATCCATCAAAGGATGTTGACATAGATGAAATCAAACCTATTTGAGAGAAATATCTATTTTTTTAAATCATTTAAAATCCACATAATTAAAACACTTACTTTGAAAATATTATCATAAGCCTGTAAGGAAAGCTTCGACGATTTTATATTGGCAGAAAATAGCCACACCAGACGTATATGTTAAAAAATACATTCTTACCTTAATTCTGTCGAAAATGTTAAAAAGGACCTTGTTTGGAAAATGACGGAAAGATTCCATTATAAACATATTATAAAACTTCAAACAAGGGTATAAATGAATTTAACCCATATTTTATAAAATATTAAGAATTTTTTGAAATACATTTTTAAGAAACACAGATGTGGATGATAAAGAGGCCCCAGTAGATAACTACGTATAAACGACCTTGGATAATGAAGAGATTGTGAAATAAACCCTTACCTTGTACTTTTCCTTGGTTGAGGTTAGGTTAAACTCCTATATAATAGTTAAATCATTGTTATTAAATTATACAAAAAATCATATACATAAATATGATATCATATATGATCTTTTAATATAGCTTTTTTAATAATATTTTAGTATTATTGTCATTTTGAGTGTTCACTTATTCGTTTTTCTTTTATATGTTTTATTACATAAGCCGTTTTTATCCATATTTTGTATCTTATTCATATCCATAATGATATCAAGTCCTTAAAAATTATTCTTAATCATCAAATGAAAATTAGTCTTGAATGGATACGATGGGGAATGAATCTCATCGCGTTCGTGGATACGGTAGTCCGTAAATACGCACGAGCGACAATATCATTGTTTTGATAATAAAATTGTATATAATTTGATGGTATATAAAATATATAGAATCATTATAATGTTATAATTATTATTTACTTCAATTACACATCATTATCATACCCATCAAAATAATAATGTTTTGAATAATAATTACACCATGATCTGGTGACGGTAATCCGTACGTACGCATGTATGGTGACATGTCATTAAAAGGATGGATAGAATAGTGAATATGGTTGTTACATATTTATAATAACATCACAGTATATATAATATACTGGAGTTATTATTTTAGAATGGATGTAACAAATAAAGAAGAAGTGGAAGAAGAAAGGAACTTGAAAGAGGGTGGTGAAAACATTACCTATTCTTCAGGTTCATCCTTTTGATTTGATCAAAAGGGCTCCTTAGGTTGGCTTTATGATAAAAATAAGGCCCCTAGGTTGAATTGTGGTATGTTGAGAGAATATTTGGTCAAGGTTTGGCTTAGTCAAAAGGAATTTAAGGTGTGAATTAGAGAGAAGGGGGTGCCCTTTTATAAGAGGGGTGAGGGGCACCTTAGGAAAAACGATAAATATTATTTTGTAATAAATTAATATTCATCTTCTAATGGCTCCAAAGTGTATTATTTAATGTTTACGTTTGAGATAGGTTGAAAAAAACTCAACCAATTGGTTTTATACAGGTGTGGGTCACTATATTAACTTTATCTTAATTATTTAACTCTTAGTTAAATAGTTTTTCATTTACCATGTCTCTTTGTATTTTTATATTATATAGTTAATAGATGTACTATATACTTCCAAGAGACCTCCAAGTGGTCCTTTAATGATACAAATATCTTTATATAAGTCCTTTGGACTAACCTTGTATTTTTAACAATATAATATCAATTAATAATATAATATTTGTTTTAAAAACTCCTTTATGTCAATTTTGACAGTCCTTAATAATTGATATTTGATAAAGTCTTAACAACATTATTAAATCGAAAAAAATAATTTAAGTAATATTAACATGTCATATTAAACAATAAATTTTGTGTATGTCATCAAAACTTTCAAATTATATTTATTTTAATATTTATAATACAAATTAATTGATTCTTTCATTAATAAGTAAAATACTGCATCATTATTGTGTCATAAATAAATTTAATTATTCAATGTCTAAATATTATAAAAAAATACCATTTTGTATTAAATCTTTTTATATTTCGAATGAAAATTTATAGTCGAAAATATAACATATATAACCCTAGGTATAAATTGTTTTTCTAAAAGATATATGCTTATGTCCTTTTTGTATTTACTTTATCTTAATTAATATGATGTGTCATTATCACCTAAAAGTGGCTCCATGGGGTCCCAAAATCAACCCAATGATTCCCATGGTCGGACATGTATCAACCAATATGGTTAGTATACATTTTACCGTAATTTAATATTATTATATTATTATTTTTGTAAACTTATTTACCGGATTTACCCTTTAACCAGGGTAAAAAATATTTACCAAATTAATTATTCAAAATGTATAAAAATAAAAGTTACCTATTTATACAATTTTGACCTCCTGATTCCATATATGGAATCCATTTTTCTAAATTCAAAAAACTGAAGTGGAAGAAATTAATTTAAAATTAATTCCTGTTGTCAAAACAAAAAAACGTGTTTTTATGAAATAATAACTATCAAAAGATTGACACTTGTTTATGTCAAATTTAAATGTGAAATTACTCATAATGACCTAAATTGTATTAAATGATAAAAATAGAATCTAATTTTACTTCCAAACAATTAAAATTCATAATTTATCACTATTAATTATTTCAATTAAAAATTTTGTTTTTAATTAAAATTTAGTAATTTTCACTATTCATCAAATACTGAATGTTTTCAGAAAAATACCAAAAATTCACCCTAAGCTAATTGCGGTACTCTGAATCCAAAAATGAAGTCCATTTTTAATGATACAATTCATAAAATTTTAAAAAGTGGGTATTAATATTCATAAAGGCTACATTGATTGGTCACAGTGTGTTAGAATCTAGAAGTTGCGTACAATGCATGCTATTGCATTATTCAAAGTTAAACGTACCATGGAAGCTCGAGGTGTTACATTCTCCCATACATCAAGTAATTTCGTCCTTGAAATTTCTAGAATATTACTGCATAAAAAGACTCGGGTGGTTCTTCACCACAAGTTCCTTGGGTTCCCACATTGCATCTTCCATCTTATGGTTTCTCCTTAAAACTTTTACAAGATGAGTTGTTAGGTTTCTCAACACTTGATCTCTTGTATCAAGAACCCTGACAGGCTCTTCGCAATAAGATAGATCAGGTTCCAATTCTAATTCCTCATTGGTGAGTACATGTGTTGGGTCAGGCATGTATTTTCTCAACAGAGATACGTGGAACACATCGTGATCTTTGGAGAGATTTGGAGGCATTACCAAACGGTAAGCTACAACCCCAATTAGTTATATAATTTCGAAAGGTCTGATGTACTTGGGACTAAATTTTCCTTTCATACCTAAACGTATAACTCCATTCCATGGGTACACCTTCAATAAAACATGATCTCCTACCTAAAATTCCAAATACATCATTCAGTTATCAGTATAGCTCTTCTGCCTACTTTGAGATGATTTGATGTGGTTTTGGATTACCTTAACCTTTTCCCTCGTTTCTTCCACCAGTTCTAGTCCTACTAGTTATCTTTCCCCAATTTCATCCCAATAGGTTTTTGTGCAACATCGTTTTTCGTATAACGCTTTATATGGTGCCATATGAATACTTGAATTGAATCTATTGTTATAGGAAAATTCCACTAGTGGTAAATATTGATCCCACATACCCTAAAAGTTATGTTAAAAATATCTCAACGTATCTTATAAGGTTTGAATAGTCCGTTCTACATTTCCATCTGTTCGGGGGTGGTAGGCAGTGCTAAAACGAAGTTCATTATCCAAGGCCTTCTGAAGACTCCTCAAGAATCTAGAAGTAAAATGAGGATCATGATCAGAAACAATCGATATGGAACTCCATGAAGCCTCACAACTTCATTAATATATATTCTTTCTACACGTTCAAGTGGTAAGTCTTCCGTTATAGCAAGAAAATGTGTTGACTTGGTAAGACGGTCAACAATGACCCATATTGCACCATTCCTTCTATGAGTCTTTAGTAGCCCCATGACAAAGTCTATCATAATATTATCCCATTTCTACTTAGGTATGGGAAGAGGTTTCATGACTCCTCTAGGATGTTGCCTTCCATATTTCACTTGTTGACAAACCATACATCTTGACACAAAATCAGCAATCTCCCTCTTCACGTTGTCCAACCAAAAATGTTCCTTCAAATATCTATACATTTTGGTGCTCCCATGGTGTATAGAGAAATTGGAACTATGAGAATCATCCAACAATTCTCTTTTAGATCAGGTATATCGGGAACAGAAATTCTCTTCCCAAATTTCAAAATTCCTTCTTCATAAACAAAGTCACTCAATCTCCCATCATTCACAGCTTTAATCTTGTTTTAAAACTCCTCATCATCGGTCTGAGAACTCTTAATCATTTCTAGTAAAGATGGTTTGGAAACCATTTGAAAAAGAATTTATGTTTCACCTTCCATGGTTATTCCCATATCCAACTTTACTAGATCCATGATAATTGGATCTCTTTAAACTCTCATTTTGTTCAAAACAACATGAACCTCTCTTCTCAAAGCATCTGCCACCTTATTTTCCTTCCACAGGTGGTAGTGTATAGTGAAATCATAATCCTTGAGTAGTTCCATCCATCGCATTTGCCTCATGTTGAGTTATTTTTGTGAGAAAATATATTTCAAACTCTTTTGATCAGTATATATCTCAGATTTTTCACCATAGATATAATGTATCCATATCTTCAAATAAAAGATTACAGAAGATATCTCAAGATCATGAGTAGGATAGTTTTTCTCATGAATATGCAGATGTCGTGATGCATAGGGAATAACCCTATCATACTACATAAGGACACAACCCAGTCCTTTTTTTAAAGCATTACTATAAATAACAAACCCATCATTCCCTGATGGTAGAGTCAATATAGGGGCATTGAATAATCTTCTCTTAAGTTCTTCAAAAAATTGTTCACACTATTTTTTATAGATAAATTTAAACCCTTTACGTGTGAGCTTCGTTAATGGGTTAGCCAATCAGGAAAATTCTGGACAAAATGCCGATAATAACCTGCTAAACCAATAAAACTGCATACCTTAGTTATACTAGTCGGTGCTGTCCATTCTAGGATTGCCTTGGTCATAGAAGGATCAACGGAAATTTAATCCTTAGAGAAAATATGTCCAATCAAAAAAAATATCCTGAATCCATAATTCACACTTGCTAAACATCCCATATAATTCATGTCTTCTTAGAGTCTTCAGAATAATGCGCATGTGATTTTCAGGTTCTTCGTAGCTTTTATAGTATACCAATATATCATCAATAAATACCACTACAAAATCATCAAGATATTCCTTGAAAACTCTATTCATTAGATCCATGAATACAAAGGGTGCATTAGTCAATCCAAAAGGCATTACTGTAAACTTATAATGCCCGTACATGGTTCGAAATGCGGTCTTTAGAATGTCTTTCTTCTTCATACACAACTGATGGTATTCATATCGAAGGTCAATCTTTGAAAAGTATTGAGATCCTTGCAGTTGGTCAAATAAATCATTAATACGAGGTAGGGGATACTTTTTCTTTATTTTTATACCATTGATTTCCCTGTAGTCGATACATAACCTCATAGATCTATCTTTCTTCTTAACAAAAAGGATAGGGGCTCCCCGTGGAGATACACTAGGGCGAATAAATCCCTTATTACTCAATTCCTCTAGTTGTTTCTTTTGTTCCACTGATTCAAAAGTGGCCATTCTATAAGGGGTCTTCGATATAGGCCTTGAACAAGGAATTAAATCAATGGAAAACTCAATTTCTCATTCTGGAGGATGTCTAAGTAAATATTCAAGAAACACATCTACATATTCTTTCACAATAGGTACATCCTCTATTTGAACATTCCTTTCCCCACACACAGTGATTTTATTCTCTTACTCCCTGATAATTGAATTTAGTTTATCTTCTAGGGGTGGATCTAGATAGAATCAAGTGGTGACGATTCTGCTCTAAAGAAAAGGTGCTCTTTATCATCATCATCAAAAATAGAAACCTCTTTCTTCTTAAAATAAATCTTCACATCATGGTCCGAAATACAATCCATACCGAGGATTATATCAAATTCAATCATGGGTATGATGATAATATCAGTAGATAAAGAACATTTATATTCCCTAATGGGGACTGATTCACAAAACTTGGTTGCAATGATACTTCCCTTGGGAGTTTTGACTGACAACTCCCTTGTTAAATCAAATTGGAAATATCAAATTTTCATATCAAATTGAGAAGATATGAAACAATGCAATGATCTAGAATCAAATAAAGCATATTCTAAACTTGAGGAAACCATTAAATTACCTTCCACCACATCTTTCAGAGCTTCTACCTCAACAGTAGTGATAACATAAGCTTGGACTTGATCCCTTGGCCTTTTCTGTTGTATGTTACCCTGACGCTTAGGATATTCATTTGCATAATTTTCCATCTTCCTGCAATTTTTTCATTGTCCATCAGTAGCTTCTTTATTCCCCTTGAAATCATGAGCTTGGTGGTCTTATTCACCGCACTGGTAATAGACTCCCATTCCATTCAAGCAGTACCAGGGTGTTTCTTCCCACATTTACTGCAGGATGGATATTCCACTTTTCCCTTCTTCCCCTTATTTCTATTCCCAGAGTGATATGCATATCTCTTCTTCTCTTTCTTTTCTTTAAAGTCATAAGACTTAGATAATTCCTTTTCTATATTGATAGCACATGAGACAATATCTTCATATGACGAGAAGGATAGTGAGACTATTGCTCGACAGAGAAATGGTTTTAAACCATCAAATAAATGATCAATCTTACTCCTTGGGTTATGTATGTAATCTACTGCATGAAATGATAACCTTTTGTAGTTAACCACATACCTTGATACATTCTCATCCCCCTTTTGTCTCTGACTCAGAAATTGCCTTTCCATATCTACTTGATGGTCACGAGGAATGTTTTTTTCTATGAAAAGCTCTTTTAAGTACCTCCATTTCATATTTGATACTTCATAATCCTCCTTTGTGTTTTTAATCAATGACAACCATTGATCATAATCTCTAGTGAGGCGATAAACTACCATGATAACTTTTTCCATTTCATTACTCCCCATGGAATGGAATATTTTCTATAAAAAAATAATCATTTTCTCAGCTACTAATGGATTTGTAATCCCATTTAATGTTGGTGGTTTTTGCCTCATGAAGCTATCTAACATTGATCCTCAAAGATGTGGATTTGGGTGCTTCATACAGAGAATGATATTATTCATAACCTGAGTGAGTTGTCCCAGTATGGTGATTACCTGATCTGCACCAGTTGCATCACCAGCTCCACTATAATTATCTTGAGCATGAGGGAAATCCCTACATGGAGTGTGTGCATTTATATAGTTTCTATTTCTTCCAATAGTCACCATTTCTAAACAATGGCATAAACAAGATTAGTTTATGAATCGAAATACATAATTCCAAACATATAAAACACTTAACATATATTGAACAGTTTCTGGATATAATCCACAATCATAAAAAACATGTTTTCTTTGAGAAAGTATATACTCATAGAACCTTCATAATGGTTTTTAATGATAATGAGAATCATCCAAATCAATTCCCCTGGGAGTTTCGTAACTAAGAGTGCAGCAAGGCCCATTGTCATGCACAAGTTCTCATTCGAGTCTAGCTCAAAACGATGTTTTCGGGTTTTACCCCAAGGTACATCTATGCCAGATCCGCCTCTACCTGTTCATATCTTGAGAGGGATGTATCTCTTTGAAAACTCACAAAATATATACAATACCAAAATTTGAGGAAGTTCTTCTATACTAATCATCAATGTCTATCTTAGGACTATGTTCTCTAATGAGTGTTAAACTAAATCTAGCTTCCATGGTTTGTAATAAACTTTCCCTGATACTAACTGTAACGCCCAGAACCCAGTTACCCAAAGTCGGTGCATTATTACATAATATTGGCATGATCACAAAAGATCATGTCTTGAAAGACCGATTAGTTTAGTAGCCTTGGAAACACTAGATACATTAATAAAGTTTACATTACATCATAAAGTGAAGAACTACAACAACATCTTATCTCCATATACCACACTCATATCCCCTCATACTATCCCGGCAGGTCATTTATAAAATAATTCTTCACATCATGGGAAAAATAAAACATAGAAAGGGGTGATCTCAGATGCCCAGTAAGGATAACAATATAGAGAAATCTTTCAAAAATAAGAATAAACATTTAAGGCAGTGTATAACTAAAACAAAAGCATTTTAAACATGAACTTCAACATAATATGGTATAAATAAAATTAAATAATTCCATTTAATTATTCACATGGATATTCTACTAATCGAATAATCATGTGCAATATCAATAACCACTTTCATAATGATGGAATGCATAATGCCAGAAAATCATAACCACATAGTCAATGCCTTGTACAAAGACTACAAATAAACTTTTTCCAAGGCCTTTTGCCAGGATACCAGTTCGTCTCATGAGACCTACTAATTCATAGAGGAGCTATAGCAGGCTCCACCCGTCACTTATTAAGTCCAATGCATTCCTCATATGAACAGGTTTAAATATAACATAAACATTTGTATTAAAACTAGCATATGAAATGTCTATACATTTTCCATAAACCATGAATGATATAAAAATAACACATCCATAGCCAAAAATATCACAAAACCTTCAATACTATATGGAAGTTTTGTATCATAATAAATCAACTTCAAATATGCTTAAAATCTATCAAATGATGTTGACATAGATGAAATCAAAACTATTTTAGAGAAATATAACTTTTTTTTAAATAATTTTAAATCCACATAATTAAAACATTTACTTTGAAAATATTCTTATAATCTAGTAAGTTAAGAATAGAGGATTCTATAATGGCGGAAAATAGCCACACCCGCCGTATAAGTTAAAAAAGACTTTCTTACCTTTATTCTGGGGAAATGTTTAAAAAGGACCTTGTTTGGAAAATGACGGAAAGATTACTTTATAAACATCTTATAAAAATTCAAACAAGGGTATAAATGAATTTAAACCATATTCTATAAAATAGTAAGAATTTTTTGAAATACATTTTTAATAAACATGGATGTGGATGATAAAGAGGTCCCAGTAGATAATAACGTGTAAACAACCTCGGATAATGAAGAGATTGTGAAATAAACCCTTACCTTGTACTTTCCCTTTGTCGAGGGTAGGTTAACCTCCTGTATAATAGTTAAATCAATGTTATTAAATTATAGAAGAATCATATACATAAATATGATATCATATATGATCTTCTAATATTCCTTTGTTTATAATATTTTAGTATTATCATCGTTTCGGGTGTTCACTTACTCATTTTCTTTTATATGTTTTGTTTCATAAGACTTTTATTTATCCATAGGTTGTATATTTTTCAAATCCAGAATGATATAAATTCCTTAAAAATTATTATTAATCATCAAATGAACATTTTTCTTGAATGGGTACAATGGGGAATTAATCTCATCGCGTTCGTGGAGACTGTAGTCCGTAAGTACGCACGAGCGACAATATCACTATTTTGATATTAAAATCATATATAATTGGATGGTATGTCATATATATAGAATAATTATAATTTTATATTTATTATTTCATTTAATTACACATAATTATCATACCCATACAAATAATATTGTTTTGAATAACAATTACACCACGATGTGGAGAAGGTAAGTTGTACGTACGCACGTATGGTGACATGTCATTCAAAGGATTGATAGAATAGTGAATATGATTGTACCATATTTATAATAACATCACAGTACATATAATATACTGGATTTATTATTTTATAATGGAAATAACAAATAAATAAGAAGTGGAAGAAGAAAGGAACTTGAAAGAGGGTGGTGAAAACATTACCTCTTCTTGGGGTTCTTCCTTTTGATTTGATCAAAAGGGATCCATAGGTTGGCTTTACGATCAAAATAAGTCCTCTAGTTTTAAGTGAGGGAAGTTGAGAGAATATTTGATCAGGATTTGGCCGAGCCAAATGGATTTGAAGGTGTGAATTAGAGAGAAGGGGGAGTGAACTTTTATAAGATAGGTGAGGGGCACCTTAGGAAAAGATAGAAATATTATTTTATAATAAACTCATATTCGGTTTCTAATGGCTAAAAAGTAGATTATTTAAATTTTAAGGTGGGGATAGGTCGGAAAAAACTCATCCAATAGGTTTTAGATAGGTCTGGGTCACTATATTAACTTTATCTTTTTTATTTAACTCTTAGTTAAACAGTTTGACATTTACCATGTCTCTGTTTTTTTATATTATATAGTTAATAAACATACTATATACATCCAATAGACCGAAAAGTGGTCCATTAATGATAAAAATATCTTTACATAATTCCTTTGGCCTAGCCTAAGGTTTTTAGGAATAGAATATCAATTAATAATATAATATTTGTTTCAAAAACTCCTTTCTGTCAATTTTGACACTATTTAATAATTGATTTTTGTTAAAGTCTTAACAAGTTTATTAATTAGAAAAAATTTCATTTATGTAATAATAACATGTCATATTAACCAATATATTTTTTTATGTCATCAAAACTTTCAAATTATATTTATTTTAGCATTTATAATACCAATTATTTGATTCTTTCATTAATAAGGAAAATACTGCATCGTTATTGTGTCATAAATAAATTTTATTATTCCATGTCTAAAAATTATTAATAAATTTTAATTATTTATGAAATATTTTTATATTTCTAATGAATATTTATAGTCGAGAATATAACATATATAACCTTCTGTAAAAATTGTTTTTCTAAAAGATATATGCTTATGTCATTTCTGTATTTACTTTAACTTAATTAATATAAAGTGTCATTATCACATACAAGTGGCTCCATGGGGTCCCAAAATTGACCCAAAGATGACCCTGGTCGGACATATATCAACCAATAGCGTTAGGACACATTTTAGGGAAATTTAATGTTATTATAATATTATTTTTTTACCCATATTTACCGGATTTACTCTTTAATCGTGGTAAAAAATATTTACCGAAGTAATTATTCGAAATGTCTAAAAATAAAAGTTACCTATTTAAACAATTTGGATCTCCTGATTCCAAATATGGAATCCATTTTTATAAATTCAAAACATAGAAGTCATAGAAATTAATTTAAAATTAATTCCCGTTGTCAAAACAAATACAATGTTTTTTTGAAATAATAACTATCAAAATATTGACACTTGTTTATTTCAAATTTAAATGTGAAATTACTTATAATGAGCTAAATTTTATTAAATGATAAAAATATAATGTAATTATACTTTCAAACCATTCAAATTCATAATTTATCACTATTAATTGTTTTGATTAAAAAGGTTGTTTTTAATTAAAATTTACTAATTTTCACTATTCATCAAAAAATGAATGTTTTTCAAAAAATACCAAAAAATCACACTAAGATAATTTTGATACTATGAATACAAAAATGAATTCAATTTTGAAAGATAAAATGCATTAAATTTTAAAATTTTGGTATTATTATTCATAACGGCTACTTTGATTGGTCGCGGTGTGTTAGAATCTCAAAGTTGCGTACAACGCAAGCTATTGCATTATTCAAAGGGAAACGTATCGTGGAATATTGGGGTGTTACATTAAATTTATTTCAAAAAACATACCTTAAAATCATAGGGTGTTACACCCCAGGTATAGTTAATTCAAGTAAAACTTCCTACTAGCATAGAGGATTATACATTATTCAAGAAAGGTGGGTTGATTATCCATCATCGTAGGCTTACTAATGTAGATATTATCAATCTCATATAAATATATTCATTTAAATAAAGAGTTTATATACCTTATACATATGTTTTATGAGGATATACATAAATATTTTTGGATTAAATTTTTGAGTGAGTAACATAAATGATGTGTTGTATAAATAGTTACCCAATAATATAGTGTGGAACATTATGTTGGTTCATGGAATATGTATAACAAAATTAGAAGAATTTTGAATACATAAATAAAATAAATTGAGATAATATAGTGAAAATTAATCTAGTTCTAATATTAATTGTGAGATTATATTCCAATAAGATCTTCGTAAAGACTTCATCAGCCAATCTGGTTGGTCATTCTAAAGCTGGGTGCACTTATATTATCTTATGGAAGGAAATAAAGTTATAGGTGACACTGAAACATCATTTTATAGTTCATTCCAAATCCATGTATCCATGGATTATCCATTTTGATCCTTTTCATTGATTTTTCATTAGGTTAAAAATGACGGGAAACCCTAACCATTCGGTTAATAGGGGAATAGAGATGGGTTAATCCAAATGATAGACTAAATAATGAGAATGTTTCGCGAATATTAAAGAGTAATAAATGATATTATCGAAAATTATTATCTACTAGGAATAAACATGTCTAGAATACATGATACATGGTGTATGTTATCATGGAATATATATCTTGGCTAACTAATGTTTATCATGTAGTTCAAAATGGGTGAACATTTTAGGTGGATCCCATTTACTAAAAGTCCATATTAATAGTTAATAAAACATGACATAGTTATGATAAAATATTTTATAGAGTATAATGTAATCATCATTTCTAGAATGAACTTTATATCAATTTAAGATAATTTAAAAATAAATGTATGTATCTTTATTGACGGGTATCCAATCTTGAGAATATTTTTTAGGCAATATGTACAAAACTATCTATTTTAACAACCACATCCAAAGACTCCTATTGGTGATGAAATTTAATATAAAAAGTTATATACCTATTAAAATCAAATAAAATTAATTTTATATTTCCCTAAACTTATACTTATAATCATAGAGTCTATATTCAAAAAGAAAACATGTGACTATATTAGGAAATCTAGGGAATGATAACATAAAAAGGATATATCTTGAAAAATCTAGGGGTGAATTGTATTATGTTTTGAAATAATTTTTTTAGTGAAAAATGATGGAAAAAACATTACATTCAAATAATTTACTATATGTAATTGAGAAAATCCATGATTTGGAGTTGATATGGTTACATTATTAGATATAAATGGATATATAACTCTATGTAAAATTACAAAAAGAATGGTTCTAATTGTATTTTGTTAATGTTTACATGATTGAATTATGTAAATACCTATTGGATCTCTTCAATACATTAAGAATAGTAGAGATGATCATTGGTAGTCTATGTTCATGTTCCATGTTAGTGATACAAAAAGGGAATGGAAAACCTTTTCTTAAAAAGTGGAAGAAAACATGTAACTAGTGCAGAAAAAGTTTTCTACGGTGGATATTTTTTAGTTTTTTCATCGGGTTTTGGTTGACGTTATTATAGAAGGCATTGTAAATATTGTTTTTTTCATCAGTTATTTTAAAACTGACGTAAAAAAAATAACCGAAGTGTTTTTCACGTCAGTTACTCAAAAACTGACGTGGAAAAAGATTCGGAGTCGGGATTTATTATGTCGGTTATTTAAAACCTAATGTTGTATATACTTTATCACGTTGGTTATATAATAACCGATGTCTTAAATCACACTTCTGAATCATTTATCACGTCAGTTATTTTCATAACTGACGTGATAAAGCAGTCTGCCAAGCAATTTTCCACATCAGTTAAATAATCACCGATGTGAAAACATTACTAATAAGTTGGTTATTTTATAATTGACGTAAAAAACAAATCTTTTATATTAATTATTTTGGTAATGAAATAACCGATGTAAAATCCATTCCTATGCATATGTTACATTGGTTTTCAAATAACAGACATTAAAACCAATCCCATTGCATTTTTTACGTCGGTTATAAAATAAACGACTTAAAAACAAAATCTTTTCTAATAAACAGTTCAACCAAAACTATGCCCAGCCAAAAGAATACCTGAAACAAAACAAAAAAAATACCAACCCCCACCCCCACCCCAACCCACTTGACACCCCCCACTACACACACCCATTGAAAACCCACCCCCACTGGAGATCCCCCCCCCCACTACACCCATGGACTGCCCCCACCCTCCTGATCATCCCCCCACACCCATGGACACCCTCCCAAACTATTCCTAGTGAAAAAAATACCTAAAACAGAACAAAAATAGACCCCCCACCCACCACACTGGACTTCCTTCCCCCACCCCTTGACAGCCCTCCCACACACCTGAAACCCCCCCCCCCACCCCACTAAACAACATGCCCACAACCAGAGACACCCCCACCCTCCTAGATATCCCCCACCCCCTAGACAGCTCTCCCACCCTCCTGGACACCCCCACCCTGATGGACACCCTGATAGACACCCTGGACACCCCCCACACCCATGGACAGCCATCCCACGCCTTTTAACCACCCCAAAACCCATGGACACCCCCTAGACAACCCTCCCACAACCCTAGAAACCACCCACACCCCTAGAAACCCCCTAGACTGCCCCCACCCTCATGGAGACCCTAGAAACCACCCCCAAATAGATAGCCCTCCCACACCCCTGGAAATCCCCCCAACCCCACTAGGTACCCCCCACCCCTAGACACCCACTGGACATCCCTCCCACCTTCCTGGACACCCCCACCCCTCCCCACTAAACTGAAAATCTATCCCACACCCTTGGACCCCCCCCCCCCACAGGACACCTCCCACACCCCTGAAAACCCCCCAGACCAGAGTCCATACCAGAAAAACCATCATAACTAGACCAAAACAAGAAGTAGAGAAAAAATTACACATTCACAAATTACATTGACCACAGAAAAAACCTAAATCCAACCAAAAAATCTACCGAATACACAATTATAATGAAAATATTCAAAATTACATTTTACACTACACACAAACTAAAATCTAATCAATCCTGTAAAATGATTTGACCATTCCACTTGTATGTGTTTGAACTCTTGAGCACTATAGGGTTAAGGGTCATAAAACTGCTAAAAATTAAAAGGATAGTAGTTAACATGTATAATTAATAAATCAAATGAAATATTATGGAAAATTTTAAAAGGAAATCATACAGTGTCAAAGTTTAAAAGGAAATCATACCATGTCAAAGTTCACAAGTGTTCCAGTTGTAATTATTTCATACACAAATCTTAACATATAATATCCTAATTTGATGATGCGTTGTTGTTCATGACAATTCTGTTTGAATGAGTGTAAATTCAAAATATTATTTTTATGTAGTACATCAAAAAGTACAAATTATAAATGGATATTTACCTGTACTTTTTCATATATGATCTTGGAACTCCTTTTATTTGTGTTTTTTCGAATTTAGACCCATCCCCTATTAAAAAATAATATGAATAAAATAAATTTATAATTAGTTATAATATATACCACTATTAAGAAATTGAAACATACTTTTCCAATATATTCTTAAAACTTTCCCGCACATCGCTATGGAAGGACCATATCCAATAAAGTGTTTTCTCTCTTGGCTAAAAAATACCAAACATCCAATGATAACGGATAAGATATAATTTAAGGTTAGTGGATTTTTTGTTAAATTATAATGAACTCTTTTCCAGAGATATGTTTCATACCTCTCACAAAAAGGCATCATCCAACACTGTATGATTATATTCTGTTCAAATATTTCAGCAATATAAATTATTCTTTGTTCTTCATCCAATGCATGTGTTTTAGGGGAAATAAAATGTGGTTTCATGAATCCATTGACATTTGTACTCTTATTCCTCTCACACATGTTATTAAGACACCTAATACAAAATAGACATATGTAAATGTTTTTAATAAATATGACGCAGGGAAAACGTGTTAAGACATACATGGAAAAAACTTTCACCATGTTGATTCCCAACTTATCTCCAGTAACAAGATCTATGATATCAGTTTTCAAAATCCCCACAGTTATTGCACATCCACAAGCATGATATTCCATTGGAAACTCATAATGATCCCCCAAAAAATTTGAATATCTAGATAGTCTGTCATGACTACTAGAATCAGTATATGATGTCATAGCCATTTTTCTTTGTTATTGTCTACACAATATTTCTTTACCTTTGAATTATTCCAGTAAAAATAAATAGAAAAATATATTAGTTTTCAAATGTTAAAACAACTTTAATAAAAAAATATAAGATATAACATAACTACCTCTATGGTAATTAGTTGCGGAAGTCTATATGGCCAAATTAAAAATTGGTCGATACTATGTCCAACTATCATCACCTCATCTGTAGGTAATGGTACTTGAGCTGTCTATTTATAATATCATGTAAAGTGACCCTAGGATGCTCTGCCTCTATATGTTGATGATGAACTTTATCTCATATACAATATACCAGCCCATATGAAACAATATGATGTTGAGGATCATCAACATACAACTCATAATAAGTGGGAAGCTGTGGCGGATGAGAAGGGTAAGAAATGTGGTCTGTAGGCTGAGGTGGGGGAGTGGGAGCTACAGGCGGAGGTGGGGGATAGAGAATGGGGTCTGTGGGGGGAGGTGGAGGAGTGGGAGCTGCAGTCTGAAATTGTATTTGCATGTCTGCAAACACAGACTGTACCGACACTCTGATCTTTTCCTCCATCGTCACATTAATATTATGAACTTCATCCTCTAAGGATCCTATTTTTTATAAACACCCTCAATGGAATAAGTATAAGAACATGTCAACTATTTTCTTACCGATACACCCATCAGATATCCTCGTACAAGACAAGGATGATCAGGCTTTCCCAAAGCTACAGATAAAATTTCATGCCTCCCAATAGTTGTAAATACCCCCTATGAGCTCTTCTCCTCAAACGAAACCTATATTAATTAATTATACGTTTCTGTAATGATTCAAATTATATGAAGAATATAGTTAACTTAAATATATTAAATAAATATCTTACAATCCTCTCATCTATGATTCTCAAATCATTCGAAAGATATTGTCCCTTTTTTCCCATCCGAGATCTCTTCCATTTTTCATTTCTAGATGGATGGGATGGAGGGGAAACCTCTCCAGATCTTGAAGACTCATCTCTCCGTTTTTGTAAATTTTCCTCCATTATTTGTTATTCCAATATTTTTTACCCTCCCTGAGATAAACTATGAGGGTATAAATTTTTATATTGGATCTACTGATGATATTTCTTTGTTTGCTATAAATTCAAAATAATAAATCATTAACAAAACATTAATAAGATCATTTATATATGAAAGCTTGTAAAACTTTACATTTCCCTTACAAAAAATTAATCTTTTCTTCTAATTTCAACAAACTGTCTCCATGTGTCTTCATCGATGAAAGGATATATACGACATGGATTTTCATGACTCCTATTACCAAAAATTAAATCAGATGTGATGGTTGATTTTAAATCCCTCCATCTCCTAGAAGCCATCGATAATCATTTCTTACTAACTCCTCCTATGTCAGGAATATCAAATGTAATCTGATAAAGAAGAGGTAAAACATATTATACTAGAAAATTTAAGTAATAGGCACACAATTGCAAAATATCTTACCAAAATCATCTCCCACAACTAAGATATTATCACTTTGTCCAAACTTCTCCAATCATCATACAAAACTCTTACTTTTCTCTTACCCTGAGTTGATATAAAACTCTGAAAATAATTTGCATTTGGACCTCTAAGAATATCATTCTCATCAAACCCAATGAGTATCCTCAGGTCCTTCGTATGGGAAAGTGATAATTTTGGTAAACGTGTGCACCCACCTTTACCAAATAATGAACTCCTTGTCGTTATGGGAGCACATGAGGAAGATTGTGTAACATCAAGATGATCATGTGAATGTTCCTCCCCAAAAGTATGATCATTATGCTCATCTCTAGAGTCAAGTGGTTGATCAATTGATTGATCTATCATTATCCTTAAATAATAAAAAAAAACATTAGTTCACAAATATACAAATTCAAATATTAAAATACTAATTTAAAAAAAATGGAACATTTAACTATGTTATGTAATAGTAAACATGGGTAATATGGTAAGTATGTTAAACAATGGTAAAGATGGTAAATGTGGTAAACATGGTAGTGTAATTGTCATTCAACAAAATCGATAAATATTTAAATTTCATAATGGTGAACAATGGTAAACAATGGTAAACTATAGTAAACATGGTAAACTGCACTAGAACAAATTAAAATAAAAAAAATTCTACTTATTTATTTTAATATGCGTTTTAATAAAGAAAAAAATTACAATATCAAACATTTTATGAAAATAATAAATGTAAAAAAGAAATAAACATATGTTTCCTGTAAAATTAGGAATGTACAAATGGATTGTTTCCCCAAATTTCATCGTCATGATCGTTCATTATGGAACAAACAATGTCTTCAACATACTCATCATTATGTTCTGCTAATCTTTCCATGGAAGTAGGGATCTCACATAAATCAGCATCTTCATCAAGTTTATCCTCACCAAAATATTGTTTTTTCCCTTTTAAAATAAAATACCACTTCATATTTGATTGATCAACTACATAGAAAATTTGTTTTACATGTGTATCCATTATAAAAGAATCAGATGTTTTTCCAATCTATTCATATTAACAACTATCATTCCAAATTCCTCATCTCTGACACTATTTTTACCGATAAACCATTTACAGTTAAAAACAAAAACTTTAATTTTAAATTAATCAACCTCCCATATTTCATAAATAACTTCATAATATGCACTTGCTGCAGAAATTGGGTTTTTTGTCTTTAGAACTCAAAAATGCATTGCTTCTGAAAACACCAATACGCCACTATTCTGAACTGCACTTCTGTTTTCCTGAGCTTTCATATAAAATGTATAACCATTTATTTTATAACAGGACCATGTTGTCACATTTAAACATGGACCACCCACTATCCATCCTAATGTATATGAAACATCTAATCTACCAAGCAAGGTCTTTTAAATCCATGAAAAAAATGTTTTTTGTGATCATTTAAAATACAAATATCATTCTTCTTTGGATTACATTGTTTTAACTCATTAATATGAAATTTGAAATATGTTTGAGCATCAAGAATATACTTTTCAATAATGTAGGCTTCATGTCGATATGGATTCTTAACATACCCCTTCGATGTTTTCATATACCTTTCAAAAGGATACATCCAACGAAGATATACAGGACCACAAAGATTTATTTCTTGAACCAGATGAATCATTAAATGCCCAATTATATCAAAAAAAGATGGAGAAAAATACATTTCTAATTGACAAATTAATGAAATTGTATCCTTTTCAAAAAAATTCAAAGCATTCACATCAATAACCTTATTAAAAAATAAATTAAAAAAATAACACAACTTCATTATAGTCTTTCTGAAACGGATGTGCAATATTCCACGCAATGCAACTGGTAGAAGTTGTTGCATCATGACGTGAAAATCATGAGATTTCATACCTATCAACTTCAAATCATTTAATGAGAAAAAATTCATTACATTTGAAGAATAACCTTGAGGCACATTAATATCACGTAGACACTAACAAAAGCTAATTTTATCCCTCTTGGATAATGTATATCAAGCCGGGGGAATAAATGTATGTCTTCCATTAGAAATGGGAGCTAACTCCAAATGTATTCCCATTGATAGTAAGTCTAATCTTGCATTTAACACATCTTTTGTATTTCGTTTAATATCTAACAATGATCCAATCAAACTATCATAGATATTCTTCTCCACATGCATGACATCAATATTATGTTTAACTTCCTGATATCTTCAATATAGTAGCTCAAAAAATAATGACCTTTTCTTCCAAATCTTTCCATCATTACCAGATTTCTATGTCTTTCCCAATGTCACATCAAGGTTTTCGACCCTCTCAAAATACACATCACGGGATAAAGGTTTTGGAGCAATATAAAATTCTTATGATCCATTGAATGCCTTATTTAATCTTCTATAAGAGTGATCCATAGGAAACAAATTTTGATGACCCATGTACACTGTTTTACTCCCATGATGAAATTGACAATTTGAAGTCTACTGTTCGCAATTTGGACATGCTTTATGCCCCATAACATTATATCCAGAAAAATTTCCAAATGCTAGGAAGTCATTTATAGTGGACATAAGAACTGCATGCAGTTGAAAATATTTCATTTTATAAGAATCATACACCCTAATAACATCCTCCCATAAAATATTGAAATCATCAATCAATGGTGACAAGAAAACATTAATATCATTTCTGTGTTCCTTCAGACCGGAGATCATTATACTCAACATGCCATATTTGCACCTCATACAAACTTCAGGCGAGAGGTTGTAAATTACCAATAAAACTGACCATGAACTATGTGTGCTACTGAGGGTTCGGTATGGATTCATTCCATCTATTCACAACCCTAGTCTGAGATTTCTAATTTAATTTCCAAATGTAAGATATTGCTAATCAATTTTCTTCCATTGTGGACATTCTTTTGGATGAAATATTTTTCCATCACATATCTGCTCATCAGCATGCCATCTTATCCTTTTTTCATCATGTGAATTAGCAAATGAATGTTTCAAACATTGAATTATAGGAAGATTCAAAAATACCTTGGATGGATATTTTTAATCTCTACATCATCTTTTGAGTTTTCTTTCAACTTATACCATGATGTCCCACATTTTGGACGCTTTGACAGAAATTCATATTCATTCCAATATATGATACATTTATTCGGACTGGAATGTATTTTCTTCTATCCCAATCCCATCGGGAATTATATTTTTTTGGCCTTATAATGTGAATCTCGATGATCCTTATCTTTTGGAAGAATGTCTTTCATCAATTGTAGCAACTCTGAAAAACTTTTGTTACTCCATATATGTTTCGCCTTCAGGTTAATCAATCTTAACACTGCTGAGAAAACTGTAAATTATATACAACCAAGATATAGTGGTTTTTTAGCATCAACATATATAAGTGCAACTGTCGGTTTTATCTCAATTTCTTCTGAGGTAATATCACGAGTCATTTCTTCAATTCTGTTGGAGATACCATATTGCGAATCATCTTGATTAGTAGATCTGACATTTTTTCCAATTTCACCGTGGAAAATACAAGGGATATAACTCATATTAAAACCATGAAAAATTAAATGATCTTTGATCTCTCTAATTTTCAACATCTTCATATTATTACATTTCAGGGAAAGGAAGAAAAAAATGTCACTCCTTGGAAAAATTCGTTTAGCAAATTCGAAAAATGCATCAACACCATCCTCATATTGATTACGCATTTCATGTAATGTAATCCAACTTCGACTTATTATTAAAATATAATTGATATCAAAATTATACATCTTGTTAAGAAAATAAAAATATATATTTATATGAAAAATATCATAATTTGAATGTTAATTTTTTTTAAATATAAAAAAAATCTACGTATTTGAAAAAAAATATTCACGAAAATCATTTTAAAAATAAACTATAGTTAGATATAACAGTTTTAAATTCATCTTGGATCCTTTTTCTTAAGGTACATAAATAATATATCATGGGGAAACTGGATACCAAATTCACCCTTACGTAAAAAAGAAATATTAAGTATCAATATTAAAATATGTATAAATTCACTATTGAAAATTACATAGATCCCAACGGTTTGAAACCAGTGGTATAACCCCTAAAACAATTGGGATAGAATACCCCCAACGGTTTCACACACCATTGGCATGATGGTCGTTGCAATATCCCAATACCAACGATTATACAAGAACCGTTGGTATAGACTACTCGAAGTTAAAATATGCCAACGGTTTCAATGAAACTGTTGGGATATATATATACACCCATATGATGTCCAAGGGAGTTGGGGCTATCCAGTGGGGTTGTCCAAGGGGGTCGGGGCCGTCCACGGGGGTAGGGGTTGTCCAGGGTGTCTAGGGGGTGGGGGTGTCCTGGGGGTGGGGGCACGTCCATGGGGGTTGTCCATGGGGGAGGGGTGTCCAGGGAGTGGGGGAGTGGTGTCTAGGAGTGAGGGGGTTGTCAAAACCCCTACCCCATTGGACACCCCCACCCCCTTGTACACCCCATGGACCACACCACCCCCTGGACAGTACCCACCCCCAAAACATCACCCCCACCCCTCTGGATAGCCCCCACCCCAAAGACAGCCCCCACCCCTCTAGATAGCCCCCACACCCTTGGACACCCCCTGGACACCCCCTACCCCCTTAGATAGCCCACTAAACCCCCTGGACACCCCCACCCACTGGACACTCCTACCCCCATGGACAGGCCCCTCACCCCCATTGACACCCCCCCATTGGACACCCCAACCCCATTAGAAAGTCCTTGCACCCCCTGGGAACCACCCCCACCCCCTTTGACACAACCTGGACACCCCCACCCCCATGGATAGCCCCTAACCCCTAGACATCCCCCACCCTTCTAGATATCTCCCCACCCCTGGACACACCCCCGCCCCCTAGTCACCCCCTACCCCTTGGACAGCCCACTCACCCCACATGGACACCACCTCACCCCCTCGAAGAGCCCCGTCACCCCCTATACACCACCCCCTGAACACCCCAAACGCCTTGGACACCCCCCCCCCAATACACCACCCCCACCACCTTTGACACCACCTGGACACCCCCACCCATCTGGACACCCCCCTCCCCAACACCTGGATAGACCCCACCCCTCTAGACATCCCCCACCCCCTGGACACTCCCACCCCCTGGACACCCCTACCCTGTTGGACATCCCACTCACCCCCCCCCCCCCCCGGACACCACCCCCACACCCCCTGGACACCCCCACCCCTTTGGATAGCCCCATCACCCCCCCTGGACAGCCCAACCCCCTTGGAGGCCCCACACCCTCCTGGACACCACCCCCACCCCCTTTGACACCCACTGGACACCCCAACCCCCTTGGACCCCTGGACATCCCTCCACCCTCTAGACCTCCCCCCACCCCTAGAAACCCCCACCCCATAGACACCCCCTACCCCCTTGGACAACCACTCACCCCCCTGGACACCCCCACCCCCTATACACCCCCACCCCCTTGGAAAGCCGCCTCACCACCCTAGACACACCCATTGGACACCCCCACCCCCCTAAATAGCCCCCGCCCCTAGACATCGCCCACCCCTCTAGACACCCCCACCCCCTTTGACACCCCATGTACGCGCACACAAACACGATGGAAGACACAAAAAGTATAATGTTTCATGATATCACTTCCATGGTTTATTTTACCAGAAAATAATTTACCATGGTATAAATGAACACTATGAAACTTACCATGATAGCAAGAACAAAGATTGAAAAATAACATCTCAAAAAAATAGTTTAGGGAATCGCGAAAAATAAAAACTGAAACCGAGCCGTGTGAAGATTACTTGAGTGTTGCGAGTCCACCTGATAGATTTGGTGACATTAAAGACGATGAATAATGTTGAAAAAACAAGGCTGGAGGTCTTCACTTTGAAGAATGAATTCTAGGTTTTCCATACAGGGGAGATGAGTCATAGTTCTCCAGATCAAAGAAAACAGAATGAATAAATACGTGGCACGATAAATCAATTAAAAGGTTTGTCACATCGGTTATTTTATAACCGACGTGATAAAATATTCTGTTATGTTTATAATGTTAGTTATTTAATAACCGACATAGATTATAATTTATAATGTCAATTATTTTATAACCGACATGACAAATGGAGTTTTATCACATCGGTTATTTTGATAACCGATGCGATAAATGGCTGAGATTTCCTTTATCACGTCGGTTATTTTATAACATATGTGATAATGTGCCCAGATTCAATTTTCATGGTGGTTATAAAATAAAAAACATGATAAATATAATCTTAGTATTCTTTACATGGGGTATTTTATAACCAATGTAAAAAATGGATTATTATCGATTTATCACGTCGGTTATACAATAAATGAAGTGATAAATCGATTTTTACAGCTTTTCATGTCTGTTATATAGAACCGATGTGAAAAAATCTGACGTGTTAAATTTTTTTTCCACTAGTGTGTCATGGATAGTCTACACCATAAACTAATACGATAAAGTAAATATAATGAAAATAATATCATTATAGAAATCTATTCCACTAGAGAAGGAATATTCCAAATAAACAGATGTGTTTTTAGAATACTAGAGGAGAATCAGCAGTAGGTATAAATTTTATAGAACTCAATTATCATATTCAGATATTAATATGATACTGATAGAATTTTTTACAAAAGTAATTAATTTATTGGAACATTGAAGCTAAAAAAGAATTTATTAGTTAAGATTTATGGTTGATTTAATCTAATAGAGACAAGGATATTGAGTCTAATACTCCACTAATTATTCTACTTTTAAAGAAATGATAAACTTCATTAATAATTTTCATCAATTTGTGTTTTTGTTTTCTATTTTCTTATACTATTTGAAAAACTGAAAATATTTATGTAAATTTAGAAAATTAGTTTATCTAGAAGTTAAATCCAAATTATTTTCATTGGTATTTGAAATTTAATTTTTTAACGGTGTCAGAAGATGTCATTGGATGATGTAATACCTTAGGAAGTTCCATACTATAAATAGATTATGTTTCTGATGTTATTACAAGTGATCTCAAAGAATTTGGAATTTGAATGATAAATTTTGTTAAAATTATTCCTATAGATAGAGCCACAACTTAATGTGGAATATGATTTTTTTAGATAAGTCTCTATTAGATTTTGATCATTTTTAAGTTCTAATAATCTCTTTTCTATGAGTGTTTTTGATCAATCTAACATTTTAGTTTTGAGTAGTTCCAATAAGATCATCTTATTTTGTGAGCTTTAAATTTTTAATAATCTATCATTGTGTTTCTAATCATCTAAATCATGGGATTATAAGGTTTATATGAAAAACCATTTTGTTTGTAGAGGTAGAATTAATTTTGATTAGTATAAAAGAGGGATTCTGAATATTGGAAGAGAAAGATTATATACATATAGTATATGGGAAGGATATGATGCAAATAGTTCTAGTCAATGGATTATTGGGATTAGAAGATAGAACTTCTGATATTTTTAATTTCATAGATATATAAATTCAAGTTTACATACTTCCTTACTACATTGAGAGAAAGTGAGGACCTCCTCAACGGGAGGGTTTTTTATTTTTTATAATATCTTCTTAGGAGTTATTGATTGGTAAGTCAATACTTTTTTTATGTTATATATTTATATTTTGTTAATATTTTTACCAATTTAATATATTATCGATATTCTATAGTCGCTCTATGTTGACTTTTTCATCAATAGATTATTTAAATCTTTAATTGTTTGTATTTACACCACATTTATTTTATAAATTAATAATTTTTTTATTGGTTGACCGTACTTCATATCATTCAAAAACATGAGAATGGCAGAAATTATAATTTTAAATTTTATACTAGAATTCACCGTTACCTCGTGTAGTCCCAATTATTTCACAATATGAGACAAAAAAGGAGTTGTAGCACTAAAGACATGGATAAATCATGATTAGATGAAAATTTCATAAGATATGTATTGTTTATCTCATTTTTCTCTTGAGAATTACATGTAATGAATTTTTATTTAGTAAAATTAGATCATTGTTTTTGACACACATTGTTTATGATTTATTTGATTATATAACATGATCATTCATAGATGGTGGTAAAAGTAAAATTTTCAACATAATTTAGTCTCAACTATTAAATATGATTGAATATATTAATGAAATTGAGAGGCTAAATATTTCCTATATGTTTTTTTTTCAGGGAATTCGTGATATTTAAATTTATGGAACTTTTATACAATGTGATCAACGTTTAAGAATTTTTTACAAGATATTGTTGAAGTACTGAGAATTGATTAACTTGGTACATGAAATCTATGTTTTGGTGATGTGAATGAAATACATGTGGGCAAATGTTTAAACTGAAAGAAGAAAATTTAGTGTGAAGGTCCAATAATGTTTCTTCAAATATATAGTAATGGACATTGAAACCTAAATTCCTTATTAGAAGGGAGTATATGGAATTGAAAAAATACCTTTAAGAGTTTTTGAGGCACTATATATTTTCTATGTCAGGTATAAGTGTAATAGATTTTTTATCATTGGTTTTGAATTGTATATGATACCAAATTCATAATTCCCAAGTGTTGTGTATCTTCATACCATTTATCATATGTGATAAGAGAATTTATTCTACAAATAAATAGTTTTTATGAACAAATAACTCTATTAATTGTATACACATTGTTTCTATTCATCAGATTACATAACATATATGATTATAATAAAAAAGAATAACTATTTTATCCATGATGAAGTATTTATCTAGATATTTGTTAAAATATTGGGAATGCATTCCAACCAACCATTAGTGTTATATTTTTATTAAAAGTTTTCTTATTGAAAAAAATATTATAAACACATTAAATAACATATTTATTATGGAATAATAGTTTATTTTTAAAATTTTCTTACTAAAAGGAAATAACTGTTATTTTATAAACACAAAAGGGTTTCTGTATTTAAATGAAATTATAAAAATATTATACTACCATATAATCTAGTAGGAGTATCTTTAGAATTGTGATGTTCAATGTCAACAAATAATGGTTTATACATGTCTATTATTAAAGTGATTTTTTCCTCAATATACTAAAGAATTTTGGATATGTGACAATTTAGAGAAATGTATAATCTTAAATTAGTTACAATTAGAATGTAAACACTAATATTTCATAATGAATTTATATTAGTCAATCCTAAAAGTGTATTTCACTTGAAATCCAAAATAATAATTTGGGTATGTTGATAATAACATATATAAACAGTCACATTTAGCTACCAAAACAATTTGGATATCACATTAACCTAAAAGTGTTTGGGATGTAATGGTAATTTAATAATGTATATTGTTATATTATATGTGAAGATATTTCATGGAAATTTTTTTATGTAAATGATTCCAATGATGATAATGATTTAATTAAAAATTGTTCTTAGTAGAAAATAGATGTTGACATTATAATATTTGATGTTTTGAAGTTATGGAGATTGAATATGTTCACTGAGTTATAAGATAGTAATATATTTTCTAAAACTTACCATTATTCAAAACTTCATTATTCATAGATGTTTCTCACTAATTTTTTTAATGGGAGGGTTATATCATATGGTCTCATAGGTATGTGGAAGGAATTATATTGAGAGGAAATGAGTTCAACAAATTCCCTAAAGTGTAGCAAACATAGTTGTAATATGAAAATCTATCATATATGTTATTATGTATATGTAATAATGTTGCGATTATTTTCATACATAGTATGGTTTAGAGAATATAAAATGTATCATATAAAATAAAATATCCATTTTATTATTTTTTTCTGTCAGGTTATATAAATATAGCAACAGATATATATTTCACGAATATTTTCCCATAAAAGATTGTTGGCCATTAACTCTAACTGTAATGGTTTTAACTATAAAAAATCATGTCATATATTATAATATTCCTCTTACCTCATTATTACAAATCATGACTTAATAACAAGTCACATATCGTACATCATGACAGATCCTAAATCAGGTCAATGATTTTCTAATATGTCATATTATTTCAATTATATAACTAATTATGTTTATTTAAGTCTAGAGAAGCTTATAACTGATTATTTATTTGTAAAAATGGGTATTTAAAAATTCTAACATTTATGAACTATAAGATTGAGAGAATTTCTAAAATTATCAATGTATGAGTCACTGAAACTGATAGAATAACCGATTCACCGAAAAAAAAGTCACTGACAGGACGACTCATCGACTGTTGTCTCACCGATAGATGAGTCACCGATAGGACGACTCACCAATTGTTGTCTCACTGACAGATGAGTCACTGACAGGATGAATCACTAATGACTCACTGAAAGAGGAGTCATCGACAATCTATTTAAATTTTTATTTATTAAAATTATCATTAACGGTCATATTTGAGTCATTTAATGATGCTGACATATTTATTTACCTTTTGTATGACTTTTAGTAGATAGTACAAGGTATGATGAACCTATTCATGTGGAAAGATAATTATCTCTGTCACTCCTCAATAATAAAAGTATTTTGAAAAGAGAAGCAGTAAAAAAAGTTTGTTCTGACCATGTGAGATACATATAGAATACCATATGAGACTCTCATGAACCCACTGTGAACTGAAGAACAAAAATAAGAACACATAGGGTAATCTCAATAAAGCTACACATCGAATTGACAAGCTACTTTAGAATATAAAAGAAGGAGAATAATATACCTACTTGCACATGAATTCTAGAATATGACACTCTGTTTAGATTCCACTTTCATAAGAGGACTCAAACCTCATCTCAGTTACATCACATGAGTCTAGAGAAACATCCCAAGACACACAGAGCCTTCTAAAGCCTTTTACATATCTACTTACTATGATGTGTACATTTCTACATACTTTTTGAGCAGTGTGTCTATGTTTCTATAAAGCACACTCTGCCTCCTATATTAAACTGAAGGATACAAGATATCATTTTAATGATACCTTCTTACACATTTTTTCTCCCATGTATATGTGTGTAAGAGGTTCATGTGTGACTTGGTAGTTTGTACCCATAATGAATTGTGGTAGTGGTCTTCTGACCTGGACAGCCTGTGTGATGTTGTAAACCCCGATCCAGCATGTGGATCAAGTTTATTAATATAAACTATTTGGTGGAAGGTGATTACCAGGTGGAGTGGATTAGGTCTCGACTTGAGACAGAACCATGTGTGTAAATTTGATATGTTTGAAAATTTATTTTTTCTCTATTTAGGACCATATTTTAGAAAACTACATTTTACTCTTATAGTTAGTTATTGGGTGTTTAAAACTGTATTGACTTATTATGGAAGTTTTAAATGTTTTATTAATTATCAAATTGATATAACTGATAACTAATAACTCTTCTGAGAAATTAATCGAATATTCATGTTCTTATAAATTCACTACTGCCTAACTAGGAAATTGAATTTTAAATTTGGGGGAATTTCATATAATAAATTTTAACAAAAATATTAATTGATACTCAATTAACCCCCCCCCCCCTCTTGAGTAATCTACTACGACAAGTATTTGGTATCAAATGTTTTATAATTTTCTCCTTTCAAAGCTTTTTCTTTCAAACTTTTTCAACTACTATTTTAGTTGTATTTCAAAGACCATAAAATTTATGTTAATACTAAACTTTTATCTCTTTAAAATATTTTTCGAAAATATTATTATAGAAAATATATTAGATGATTCTACTACAAATATACCTCCATTTATCAAGGGAAATTACTACGGTTAATTGAAAATTAAGATGACAATGCATTTAGAGAGTATTGGATTTGAGATTTGGTCTGCTATAGAGACTGGATATGTGATGCCTGATACTTCTAGAAACACTTGGGATGATACTGCTAAAGCTTCCTATAGTAACAACTGTAAATCCATGAATTATTTATATTGTGCACTATGATTTGTGGAATTCCAACGAATTTATTCTTGTAAAACTTCCTTTGAAATTTTGGGACACCTTAGATGTTCCACATGAAGGAGAAACTAATGTTAAGGAAATGTGGATTAATACATATACTATTAAATATGATAAATTTATGATGAATCCTGATGAACCTATTTCTATCATTTAACATAGGTTTAGTGGGTTAGTTAACAGCATTAGATCTCTGGGAAAGGTTATTACTACCAACGAAATTTTTTTCAGGATTCTCATATGCTTACCTGATAGATGGAGAGGAACGTATATCTCAATTAGTGAATCATGCGACATCATTAAACTATCTATTAAAGAACTCATTAAAAACTGATGATGTATTAATAATAATTGAAATTTAACCAGGAAGAAGTGGATGAACCTAGGAGAAAATATTTGTTTTTAAAGACTACTACCTCTAAGAATAAGAAAAATGAGAATGTGTAATCCTCTGTTGAAAGCTATAGTAATGGTGAAATAACATCAGATAGTGATGAAGATATGGATCAGCTGGGAATAAGATTCAAGAAATTATATAGGAAGAATAAGTCATTTAGGAAGCCCAACTATAAAGGAAGATATGGTAACAAGGTCAACTGAAAAAAAAAGATATGAAAAGAAAGGAAAAATAAGAGGATATTCTCTACTATGAATGTAAGAGGAGAAGACATGTCAAAGTATAATGTCCAAAATTAAAATAAAAAAAGTAGTATGAAAACAAAGATAATTAGTATAAGAAATCTACGAAGTCCACATGGTGTTCCTCTAAGGATAGCTACAATGATTCAACATCATCTCATGATGAGATAAATAACATCGAAAATATGAGTTTTATGACAAACACTTCTGAGGTAACATTATATTCTCCTGTACAGAATTCTTACTATTCTGGAGATGAAAGTGATTCAAAAAATATGATAAGTGATGAAATATTTGAATACTGTATCATGCTGGAAGAAAAATTCCATGAATTTAAAGATAAATATAAATATTTAATGAAACATCATGCTCTCACTGTAAATATTATGTCTGAACTCACAACAAAAATGGAAAAGAATTCTCATCTTATCAAAGAAAATAATAAACTAAGAAGTTCAAATGAGAAATTGTAGAAATATCTTGAAAATTTTACCAATGGGAAAACTACTCTTAATCAAATTCGTGGTAAACAGATAGATCCCAAGTAAACTTCTAGTATATTATATTATCTTGGACAAAGAAACCTATCCAAAACACATTTTGTAACTAAATCTGGAAAATCAATTTTTCTACCTAAAACTGAAAATTTTGTAGCTTGCTCCAGTTTTGGAAAATCTATTACTACATCTAGTTTTTCTAGACCAATTAGAGTATATTTTTCAAATATGTTACATAATTATTATAAGAAACCCATGAAGAAAATGTGGGTACCTAAATCAGTAATTACTAATGTTATAACACCAAAAAAATGTTGGTACTAAAATCTATTTTTGTATGATTATTTTTAGGAAATATTTCTAAAGAGATCCTGCAAGAGTCAGTGGTACATGGATAGTGGATGTTCAAGACATTAGACATGAAACTATTGAAGTTTTAAGAACCTAATCAATATTTATTGTGGATATGTCACTTTTGGTGAAAGTGGTAAACGAAAAATAATTTCCTAAGGCAAGATTGGTAACTTTAACTCAGTTTTAATTTCTAATTAATTTTTGTTGATGGATTGGAATATAATTTTCTTAGTATTTCAAATTTATGTGATGATGGATTTCATGTTAAATATTAAAATGATTCTTGAAATTGTTTTATCTCTAAAAATGAATTAATATTTTATGCTCTTATAAATGAAAATTTAGATGACGTCAACATATATTCCTTAGTATCTCAAAATGTTTCATATTTATGTGTCATTCAAAAATAGTATTAGATTTTTCATAGGAGACTCAGACACTATAATATACACACTATTTGTATGTTTACTAGAAAATAAGTAGTTAAGGATATTCCTAAACATTATTGTTCAAATGATGAAGTCTTTAATCCTTGTCAAAAGGATAAACAACACAAGATATCTTTAAAATCAAGGAACAATGTTTCAATTTCTCAACCTTTAGAGTTGGTTCACATGGACTTGTTTGGACCCTATCAAGTTTCAAGTCTTAATGGGAAGAACTATGTCTATGTTCTTGAAGATGTCTTTTCTAGATATACTTAGACTTATTTCATATCTCAAAAAAGTGAAGCATGTACTTACTTCGCGAAGTATGCTAAAATAGTGGAAAATAAAAGTGGAATTAGAATAAAATCCTTAAGAAGTGATCATAGCTTTGAGATTCAAAATCAAGACTTTGAATAATTATTATCACACAATGGCTATAGTCATATATTTTATTCCCCTATGGCACCTTGACAAAATGGATTCGTGGAAAGAAGAAACAGAACGTTAAAAGATGATATCCTCGACAATGCTTAATGGATATGATCTACTAGTTTTCTTTTAGGCAGAGGATATGAATACAACGTGCTACATAATTAATAGAGCATTAATTAGACATATCCTCAAGAAGGATCCTTATCATTTGTGGAACAATAGAAGACCCAATGATATTTACTTTAATGTATTTCGTTAAAATGTATATATCCTTAATACAAAGGACAATCTTGACAAATTTTCATCCAAGAGTGATGAAGGAATCTTCTTAGGTTACTCAACCTCTACTAAATTGTATAGAGTCTTTCATAAAGTAACCATGTGTGTGGTATAATATGTTCATATAAAACTTGATGAAACATATCCACATGAACATAAGAACTATATAGAAAACCTTTAAGATGATATGTCAAATATATATATAAATGAAAAATCATCTAATCCTCTTATCAAGAAATCTGTTAAATCAAACAGTTCCAAAAATTCTTCATACTCCAAACATGATGAACCCGATCTTGTAGATGAACCTGAAATTACAAGACCTACTTTGTCTAGACAAACTATAACCCTCAAGAATCATCCTTTACAAGCTATTGTTAGAGACTTACATAAAGGGACACAAATTAGATCTTCTCTTAGAAGCTAGTTTGAACATCAATCCATATTGTCACAACATGAACCCCAAACCATAAAATATGAAATTAAAGAAGATTATTGGGTGATGGCTATAAAAGAAGATCTTAATTAATTTGAAACAAATAATGTTTGGAAACTTGTGGATAAACCCAAAGACACCATGACTATAAGCACTAAGTGGGCGTTTAGGATCAAAGTAGATGAATCTGGTAATATTGTTAAAAATAAATCCAGATTGGTCATAGAAGGTTGTAATCAAGAAGAAAAAATTGGCTATGAATAAAAAATTTCACCTATTACTAGACTTGAGGTAATCAGTATCTTTCTTGAATATGCTTTTCATCTTAATTTCAAGCATTATCAAATGGTTTTTAAAAGTGAATACCTAAATGGGTATATAGTTGAGGATGTTTTTGTTGAACTACCCCTGGTTTTACAAACCCTCATTTTCAAAATCATGTTTTTAAATTAACAAATTATTTATATGGTCTAAAACAAGATCCATGATATTTGTATGATAAACTAAGTACATTTCTCATTATAAAAGATTTTACAAAATGAATTGCTGATCCTACTATTTTTATAAAACTAATTTCTTATGATGTTTTAGTAGTTCTAATTTATGTAGATGATATTATTTTTGGACATAAAGAAATTTCTTATCAATAGATTTTTATAAAATTATGAAAAGTGAATTTGAAATGAGTTTTATGAGTGAACTCAAATTCTTTCTTGGATTTTAGATTTTTCAAAATAAAGAAGGTTTCATTATAAATCAAAGTAAATAGACAAAATGGATTTTGAAAATACTAGGATTTGATGGAAATAAAATTAGTGACACTCCAATGAGTAGTACTTGTTTGTTGGATCATGATGAAGATGGTAAATCTGTTGATCTATTCTCTTACAGAGGAATGATTGTAAGTTTTCTCTACATAGCTACTGGTAGGATAGATATAATGTTTAGTGTGTGTGTATGTGTGCTCATTTCCAAGATCACCCTAAAGAATCTCACTTAAAATTTATTAAAATAATTTTTAAATACCTCAAACATAGTATAAATTTAGGTTTGTTTAACCCTAAAATATAATCATTTGATATTGTGAGTTATTATGACACTGATTTTGGTGGATGTAAGTTAGATAGAAAGGGAACCTATAGAACATTTCACTTTTTGGGAAACTCTTTGGTTTCATGGTGTAGTAAAAAACAAACTTTTGTTGCATTATCTACTAATGATGATGAATACATAGCTGCCGGTAGTTTTGTGATCCGATTTCATGGATGAAACACACTCTGATAGACTATGGATATCAGTTTAGACAAATATCTTTAAATTTTGACAATACAAGTGCTATTAACATTTATAGGAACCCAGTTTTTTATTTTAGAGCAAAACATATTGATGTAAGACATCACATTTTGAGATATCATTATCAAAAAGGTGATATTACTTTAGAAATTTTTGGTATTGAACATCAGCTTTCTGACATATTCACTAAGAAATTGAACTCTGAAAGAATAAATTACATCATACATGAGCTATGAATGATTTATCTATAAGTGTCTTTTATTTTTTCTCCATTTTTTAAAACTAAGAGATAGTATCATGCCAAAACTATCTTTCCTACGCTGTTATTCCCACACATTCATACTGAAACTATCCTACCAACACAGACATGCCGACACTGTCATACCGACAATTTCATGCTGACTCTATCATGCCGACTCTGTCATCCCGACTCTGTCATGCCGACTCTGTCATGCTGACTCTATCATGCTGACACTGTCATGACGACACTTCTGTCATGCCGAAACTTTTGTCATGTCGACACACCGGTGAGTCACTATTTTAATTGTTTTATGTTTTTATCCAAAACAAAAATATTATGATTATTTATGGAACTCTGTTTATGATTTTGCGATTTTCACTCTATTTAATCCCAACTGGATATAAAATCTAATTTATCCACACTAATACTTACAGTGAGACCACCATTCCTCACTTTACCCTCATCTTTTCACCTTCTATCCTTCAACCATGATCTCAAGAATTGTAAAGGTGAAGTGCATTCCCAAGGATACTCTGATAAGTCGACACCAGGTAAGAAGAAGAAAGTTGAGTCCATCGGATCTTCTAGTCCAGTAAATTGAGCACTGGCCAATTGTATAGTAACTTCATAAAGATTTGTGTTTGTAGAATTGTTGTTGGAGAGCAAGTCACTGCTGCTGAAAGTTCTACAAGATTTGGGATGGATTTAGTGGTTTTCTGATAATGGATGATAATATTATCCAAAGCTGGTGCATGATTTCTACCTGAATTCCGAATTTTTGTTAGAAGGAAGTGATTCCTATTGGATAAAATCAATGGTAAAAGGAAAGATGATTTCTTTCTCTTCAAACTATTGGGATGAATGTCTCAAATTTCATCATAACGGAATTTTTATGACTATCAAGGTACTCTTCCACCTAAAAGTGATTTTTTAGACATAGGACAGATTTGAATGATCTCACTGACAATGAATATCCTCGAAGTATTATTTTTACTGAGCTACTTGGTGAGTGAAGAATCTGGTTTAATTTCATCCAACACCAAATTAGTCCCACTAAAGGGGTCTTTTCTTCTTTGAAGTACCAAGATGTCTACCTAGATTATCGACTGAAAAATGGAGTTAATGTGAATATTTTAATGTATTTAATTGTTCATATAATAGTGATGATCAAACCCTACTACAATACAAATTATTTTCTTACCATTGGATGATATCTGTTATGTTGAAAGAAAAGGCTTCTATAGAGGGAAATGATGAAACTGTATCAGAATGTAGTGCCTTTTATTTGAATATTGCTATTTGTAGAAGAATGAAGATTCATTGGAGTCCATGGAAGAGATGGTGGGTTGGTTATGAATATAAATTTTATGCAATATTCAATCATGTGGATCATCCTACCAAACCAAGATATATGAGGGACCCTGGTGTGTGTCCTGATGAAGAAGAATCTTTATTTGATGAGTAAGGAAGTGAGGAAGTTTGAGCTGACAGGGAAGGATCTATTGTTGATGAAAAGTGTGATCCTGGTTTTGTTGCAAGTCCTCCTATGTTAAAATATAGAAAACCTAGTCCACCACTTCCCTTATCATCAAAAAAAATTAGTTTTAAGGGATGATGAGGATGAAGAGGAAACAAAAGTGAGTGGAAGTGTGGAGTATGAATCTAATGACTTTGATGAAGAAGAAGAGGAAGGGAGTAAAAGAGAAGAAGTAAAGGAAGATGTTCCTGAAAATGAGGAAGAAGAGGAAAATGAGGAATAATAGGATTATGAGGAAGAAGATGAAGATGAGGAAGAAGTGGGATATGAGGAAGTAAAGGAATAAGGGGAAGAAGAAGAGGAAGGAGATGAAGAAAATGGTGATGGAGGTGATGTTGGACTTAATCATGATAACAATGATGGTGATGATGGTCATGGAGATAGAAAAGATGAAATAGTTGAGGTGGATGCTCCTGTAGAACATCCACAGAACCAATATATAGTACTTACTTTTAAGGTTGTGTATATAATAAAGAGACATCAAAGTGAGGGGGAGAAAGATGCTAAGGGGGATGACACTAAGGGAGATCCTTCTAAAAAGAAATAAATTATTGATATCCTTTCCTTGAGATATGCCTCCCCTACATATAAGTGGTAATCAAACCCTGGATATTTTATTACCAGCTTATATTATTATTCAGATGAAGAGGAATCTACTGTTTCACCAGTTAGTCAGGTTGCTAATGAATTAGTAGTTGAAACATCACTAGTACAATCACCTACATCTGACACTGCACCTATGGTTCCTACTATTCCGAGTAACTATGTCACTAAGGTGGATTTATAAAATTTCAAGGAAGACATATGTTCATTAGTAAGACATTCAGTATAATCTCAGATGAGATATGAGATTTATGAAGCTGGGAGAGAAAACACTAAGCTGAATGATATCTTGAAAGATATTTAGTCTATGGTTGATGGTTTAAGGAAAACTGGGGTATATATTTCTACTCTTACCTCTGAAACTACATTTCAAGCTGATGATATTTATGTCTCATAGATGGTAATAAATGAAATTCATTAAAATTTGATTACAACTTCCAAAACCATTATGACTCACAACACCAATCATGTGTATGAGATGAAGAAGTTAACCACTAGCATTTCTGATTTAACAACTGAGTATATGACTACAATGGAGAGTGTTAAGAGAGGACTTGAAGATATTTTTTCTCATCTTAATGTTCCTAGTTTTCCCAAACTTACAAAGGAATTATAGGAAATTGTGTAATATTCTTCAACCTCAACTACTTTTTCACACTCCACAGTTTTGGATGCTCTAAAAGATACTATTAGGGAAGAGCTAAAATTAATGCCAAGGGGCATAGATTCAAAAATACTTGAAAAACATGACAAGTATGTTGACCATGTGCAAGAAATTGTCAGTATTTGAACCAAATTAACCTTAAAGACTCAAAAAGTTCTTACCAAGAAATTCAATCATTATTTTCAAAAGATATATACCAAAAATCATCTAACTAGTCACTTTAAATACTTAGTGGAAAATCTCAAATTACATCTTATGACAGTTTCCTTTAAGGAAAAATTTTAGAAATTGGAGGATTTCACTCCTCTCCTGGATAAATTTATGGAGAATAAGGATGAATTCGAAAAAGAAATGAAGTATGGAGGAGAAAAGATTGAGGAATTTATCAAGCTATGGAAACCCTGTCTTCATGTCCAATGTGAAGCAATTTTTGTACCTACAGTTCAACCAATTTTTCATACTATCTTGGTTCCTCCTCCTTCTCAGATGTTGTTTGCTCAAAATTTATCCTAGATTAGACTTGAAATCTCAGAAAAACCTCACCCCCAGGTGTTATCCCAGCATAGACCAATCCTGGAACCATATATTCTATTAAGAATTCTGTTACCTTCACTGAATATTCATTCAGATGCTCATGTTTCTCATTCACCACCTACTAGACCTATAATTGATCCATATGCTAAGGTAAATGAACACTTTGTCCCTAAGAAGTATCTTGGAGTTATTCTTTTTGATAAGTTTGAGTGTTTGTTCTCTTTGTATTTTAGTGTAATTTGATTAAGACTGAGAATTACTTTTTTCTAATTTTCTATTTTAGTTCTTAGACCTCTACATTATGATAATCCCCAAATGGGGATAACATTATTAAGCATTCATTATTAATGCATTCTTCTTTACTTAAAAAAGGGAAAATTTGATGCATTATTCATTGTTTATTTTACTCTGAAACATTTTACTTCCCATATTTATTTTTGAGCCTATTCATCTTTATTTTATTGTTTATTTTATTCATTCTATAATGGTTCATAATAAATCCATGATTTTTTATCATAAAAAGGGTGATATTTTTGGCCCATAAAATATTGTTGGCCACTATCTATAACTATAATGGGTTTAATTATCACAAATAAAGTCATATATTATAATATATATTGTACATCATTATCACAAATCATGTCTTAATCACAAGTCACATATCATACTTAATGATTTATCCTAAATCATATCAAAACTTTTCTAATATATCATATCATTTCAATCATAAGTAGTTATGGTTGATTATGTTAAAAAAACTTATATCCAATTGTCTATGTGTAACTATGGGTATTAACACATTCTAACATTATTGTAATGTATGAAATATAGAACATCTAAAATTATCTATGTATGAGTCACTGCCATTTATAGAAGAATCGAGACACCGATAGACGAGCCACCGACATGAAAACTCCCTGACTGTTGTCTCACCGACAAGACGACTCGCTGGCTGTTGTCTCACTGAATGACGTGTCAGTGAAAGGATGACTCACTGACTGATGTATCACTGACATGATGACTTACCGACTGATGTATCACTGACAACATGAGTCACTAATTTTTGTGTCACTGACAAGATGGCTCACTGATAGACTGACTTACCGAAACAGGATTAACTGGCAGACTATTTAAAATTTAGATTTATGAAAATTATTTATAACTATCATATTTTATTTATTTAATTATATTCACGTAGTTAACAACCATTTTATGACTTTTAGTAGATTTTACAAGGTATGATGAACCTATCCAAGTGGAAAGATCATGCTCTCTATCGAACCTAAAGAATAAAAGAATTTTGGAATGATACATAGTAAGAAGTGTGGTGTTCTCACATGAGAGACAAATGGAAGAACATCTGTGACTCTCATGAACCCACTGTGAACTCAAGAACAAAAAGAAGAACACTCCAGGTAGTCTCAATCAAGATAAAAATAAAATTGAAAAACTAATTCATCATATCAATGAAGGTGAAGAATATACCTACTTGTACCTAAATGCCAGAATACGTCACTCAATTTATTGTCAACTTCTAGAAGAGTACTAAAACCTCATCTCAGCTACATCTAAAGAGTCCAAATCTATATCTAAAGTCCCACCAAGCATTCTAAATCATTTCATAAATTAATTTTCTCTGTTGTTTTCATTTTTACATACTTTTGAGCAGTGTGTGTATCTATATATAAAGCAGACACTATATTCTGTATCAAACGGAAGGATATATGATATCCTTCCACTCATACCTTCTTACACCTTTTTACTCCCATAGAAAATTGTGGATGAGTTCCTTGTGTATCCTGGTAGTTTGTACGCACAAAGAACTATGGTAGTGGTATTGTGACCAAGATAGACTGTGTTCTGTTGTAAACCCCGATCCAGGGATTGGATCAAGTTTATTAATATAAACTGCATGGTTGCAGGTGATCACAATGTTGAGTGGATTGGTCTTTTCTTGAGAGTGCACAACTTGTTTAAATTCCATTATGTTTTCAAATTTAGTTTTTCTCTATTTTAAAACATATTTCAGAAAACTATGTCTTAAACTGGTAGTTAGTTAGCAAGTGTTTGTAACAATATTGACTTATTTGGTTAGTTTCAAAAGTTGTATTAATTATCAAATAGATATAACTGAGAACTAATCACTCTTATGAGAAATTAATCAAACTTTAAAGAACTTATAAATTCAAAAATGGATAACTAGAAAATTGAATTTTAAATTTCGTGGAATGTCAAATAATACATTTTAACATAAATTTTTAAAGATAATCAATTCACCCCCCACCTCTTGAGAACTCTACTCCGACCAACAATGAATTATAATGATAATTAACCTATAAATGAATGACATTGAGTTATTACTAACAGATGATCATAAAAGAGTATTATATGTTATTAAAAATTGTTATGGTTATTTTGTGTAATATTCTTATATAAATATTTGATAATATTATCATGAGGGAAAATAAAAAGAGAAGGAGGTCCCTTTTTCTATATTGGATAACCCATGATGTATACCAAATAGAATTCCATATACCATGTCATTGTAATACTATGGGTGTATGAATCATTTTTATTCCCTACTAACTTAGCCTGGTGAGATTTCTTTCATGAGAAACTTCTCATGTTGATACACCTATTACGCATGTAAAAATTAACAAAGTGAATTATGGGGTGGATGGGAATGTTTCTGGTGGTGTCATCAATTAGAGCCTAACCAAGATGGGATTTCTAGAATTTATTTATGATAATGAAATCTTCACCATCAATTAATATTGAATAAGTATTGTTTGATTACACCTAGATATTATATATGATATTCTTATATATTCAGATGAGGACTATGTGATGGGGTCATCCCTAAGGCTGAATAACATGTGGTGCATTCTTCAAGATTGTCTTTTATACTTAGAAAATCGAGAACATATGAGTTATATAAAATAGGATTAGTATTCAACATATCCCATGGTAACTCAATGTATTAGAAAATGTGAATGTATCAGAGCTTACACTTTCATGTGATGTAAAATGGTGGAAAAGCATATAAAGATACATGTGTTTGATGGAGATAATTCCAAGTAAATTTTAATATTGAGTATCATATATTATATTAAAGAGGATACTATATTTTTACATTCTTCAGTGTAGTAATGTTTATTTTATTCCAATTCCATAAAGGCTCATGGGGTAACACATTATGGTTGAATTAAAATGGATAGAGTTTGACATTGTGTGCTACTATAAAATTGATTTGTATTTAATTCAAAATGAGTATAAAATTTTTATTTACATGGTATTACACATAATGTGATACATGGTGAAGATAATTATATAATTAAAAATTTATTTTCTAATATTTTCTGAATTTGTTTTGATTTTTTTCATAATTTATTGTATATGATACAATATAAAGTGAAATGGAACAAACCAGATGAAGATTAGTGTAACTAGTATATTGAATGAGATATTCCAAAAATCCCATTTTTAAATGATTCACTTTAGGTTTTTATTTTTATAAATGAGGGAAATCATTTTAATCCATAACATATATATAATGCATGGTTGTATTATGTGATCCATTTGGTTTAATGGAAAGGATGTGGTTCGCATGAGTTGTTACTTCTTGCATTTCATGAGATATTCTAAAATTGAATATCATTTAAGGAGTGTTATATATGATAAAAAATATTGTGAGAATAATACATAAGATGCATGAATTAATAACCATATTATGATATGAATTTTAACTTAGGGGTTAATATTCAAAATCCCATTAAAGTGTTATCAAACACCCTATAAATGTACTATTTCTAGGAGGTGAAACATTTTATAAGTTCTAGGGAATGGATAAAGCTACCTAAAACCCAAATCAATATTCATATTCCACATCAACCCATTGAGGAATTAAAACAACAAGGAGGTTGGTTAATCTTGTTCATGTGTCTTACAATTTTGTCGAAACCCATGGATACCTCAAGAATTGTGTGTCTTTTGTCTTCATCTCCATCATTATCCAACACAAACAAAATATCAAGTTATAGAATATGCCTCATTAGTATATGTAATGAAATTTTTTATAATGTTCTTAATTTATATTGTTGTAAACACAAATTACCTTTATCATTGTATGTTTATCTAGTCATTTAGGTTCTAAATATGTTCTTCAACCATGTAAAAGTTTTACTAATACCTCTAGAAACCTGGATCCTTCTAAAAAATAAACTATGGCCTTCATTATTGTGGCATTAAGAGAATCATAGGAAATGAATATTCCCTCAAACCACTTCATTTAATCTTTCTCCTAAGGAGGATCATGATCACTATAGAAATAGATGATCTAAGATGTAGCACTTGGTTTTGAGTTTGGTTGTGTAAATAAGTAGAGGATCCACTTATATACAACAACATGGCCCACCCTCAGGATTATCCCAATGAACCATAATCTTACTTTTAATTAATGTTTTTCAAGGAGGCATAATCTAAAAAAGTGTACCCCAATCCCATTCATTCTTCATAAATCATACTACACCACACCTTCATAAATAAAAAATCAACCCAATAACACAGCCCACCAAAATAAATCCCATGTAAAACATTCCTCTTTCATTTATAAAACCAAGGTATTCCCTTTTAAAACCATTTCTTAAATTAAACTTGAATTTTTTCAAATGCCTCATTTCCAAAAATTCAAAATCAGCCACATTGCTTGGAAGTCCAACAATTTTTCTAAAATCCTATATGTTGACTTTCAAATCAAAATAATCCCAAAATTTCAATTTTAAATCAATTATCTTTGAAAATATAGAAAAAAAATTTCAATAATCCAATTAATATTAAAAAAATTGATACAAAAATTGTAATATTTACTTTTTTCTATAAAAACCACTTTTCCATAACATAAATCTAATAAAAAAATACATAATAACTAATAAAAAACACATATAAGAGTATTATTTCATAAATAAAAAATACCTTCAGTAACCCAACACCAATAGAAAACAGAATTGGCATCTATTCAAAAAGTGTGGGAGGTGAATAAACCATGATAGGTGATAAAGAAAGTATTTCTCAACATTTAAACATGTTTAGAAAACCATACATCAATAGTGAAATATTTCTTATGAAGGTTTCTAGAATATATCACACAGTTTGAGAAACTCTATGATATAATAGTTCATCTTTATTTATTTATCCATTTTTACCCCTAGAACACTAATATACCTAAAAAATAACTCACATACTAAACTGGATAAAAAATCTAACATAAAATATCAAAATTCATCAATTATAATCAAAATGAGACTCAAAAGTAAGGATAAATTCTTGAATTCTCCTTGTAACTCAATATTCATCCTGAAAGATGGTGATCAAGAACATAATCGTGATATATTTATTGTGTTATCATGATGATATTATCCCAATTCTTCCAAAATAATAAAAACGATAGATGGAACTATGATACTATTTTTTCACAAACCAACCTAGGTTACCCCTGAACCAAGCACTTGATTCGAGCTATAGAGATTCTTGGGGAGTATTCCTGATTGCCCTAGACTAGAAACTATTGACAAGGTAACAAATTATAACCATTTGGAATTAATTGACCCTTAGAATCACAATATATACATTTGGATTTCACCAAGTAATTAGGTATGATCCACCAATTTATTTGATTATAATTCATGTAAATAAAGAGTTTCAAATTAAATGAAGCTCCAAAATGGAGTTTAACATATCAGCAATAATCAAATAAATTTAATAAAAAGGAATAAAAAATTATAACGATAAATTAAACCATAAAAATATTCTAGGTTGAAAAGGCTGATAGAAAATAATTAGAAGAAAACAAACAAACAAACCTTAGTTACTAGAAACTGTCTCGAGATGACTCATGGACACTCATGATGTCCCATGTTTTTCATTGGCAGACCAAACTAAACACTATTAGAATCAAGAACTATACTAGATAACTTGAAGAAACACTAGATAACTATATATAAATAGGGTCTTACGTAGGGTGTGAGTGTAACTGATCCCATAAGAATACCACCAACGAGATTTTTTAATTCCATTAAAAACACATTTCAAAAATTCACACTTGAAATATAAGTATAAAATATGTTTTTCACAATAATTTTTTTTCAATGAAAATAACCATGTCATGACCCATTATAGTAAACTAACTACATGGAATCAAGACTTTTAAATTCTCAATAATTATCATTTTTGTTTCCAAAAAAATAAAAATCTTTTGATTAAAACCCACAAAAAGTCGAATCATGTCCCATTGTTTTAGGAATCTCTTCTTAAACTAAATTTAGAAATAATTTTTAGAATAAATTTTGGGAATTCACCATGAAAACATTTATTTAAATCCATAAAGATCAAATGATAGAAAATATAATAAAACATGGAACCAAATATTTTATAGAATAATATGAAACGAACCAAAAAATAATACCAAGGTGTCATATAAGACTATCTAACATTGAGATACAATGACCCATGAGAAGAAAATACCCTATATATTGTCATTAAAAAGAATTATAATCATGTTAAAAACACATAGTATTATGTGATATGGTCTTGGATAATGTGATAACACATGACCTATTACCATATTTTTTGGGATTAAAAAAATCACAAACCATATTATTTACTCACATTAGCCACACTACAGGAACTTTCTTAACTTAATGAAAGTGATAAAAAGGGATGTTGGGAAGTGTGTGGGATAAATAAGTTTAACATAAACATATAATTTTGTCTCAATTCCTAGGACTCTTATGGATTAAATCAACCGATTTTGAATAAAAATGAGTCAAAGATCATTATATATCACAAAAAATAATAAACAAACATAAATTTCAGGTCACTTGAAACTACGTAAAAAGGAAACAACCCTTTATTAAATCATCGATATCACACATAACAAGGAACCTCCCCCTCATGGTCTATAATTACTATCAATCATAACTGAAAACAAATGGCCACAATTGAGGGTCCCATGCCAGGAAAAATCCTTTATAAATTTCCAAACAAGCCTTTTCCAAAATCTACTCAAAATTCCAAGTTATTTAGTTTCATATATAGTTCCAATAGTATTTAAAAACCAAAACATGGTAAAACACAATATAAATCCTCTAAAAAATAAACGCATTTTCCATTTAAAATATTTTAAAAAAATTTATTCCCACCCAATAAATTTTTTGAAATGCTTACTTTTACCCATTTTCATAACACTTAAAAGGTCAAAAAAATAGTAATTAAAATTAATTTAAAAGACTCCATATAAATTTTTTCTAAATTACATATCATTTAAATATTTTTTAAAAAACCTATATATCCATTAAAACACCATTTATTCCAAGTGATAACATATTTAAATACATTATAAAATCCACTATGTATATTACATATAAGGATAATTTATAAACCGAGATTTAGAAAACCTACATCACATAATGAATTTCTTTATAAGAAAATTAAAAAAACCAATATTAATAAGGTGGAAAACAAGTTACAACGTGTAAATTTTCATAGATAATTATAAACTTACAAGAATACACCATCCAATATTTCCAAACACAAAAAATCAAACATTTGAACAATGCAAAACCTGAATATAAGTTAACCCATCCACTAGGGTTTGTATGAGATAATGGAAATAAGAAGGAATGTTTATAGGGAATAGTATAATGGAATAACATAAGGAAATAAGGGTATTGACATGATAAAACACTATAAATACATGATTAAGAGTCATAGAACAAAAAATAGATCAAGGGAGGGAGCCACATTTCTATACTCATATATCCTAAAACACACACACTTGGATCACATGTTGAAATAATAATAATTACTTTTTCGGCTTTGATATATATAGAGATGACCCAATTTTTACCATCTAAAAGAATATAATATCAAAAAGAAATATTATATCACTTATAATCTCATGGAACTTTTAGGTATAGAGATTCGGAAAATTATGAAATACGCTTACATTAATAATAACCATATATTTAAATGATAATTTCACTCACTTAAACCACTTTTTATTATTTCATTTTAATTTATAATCAAGTCACAATGAAACCATTCTAGAAATAATTCATTTAAAATAACACTTGATAACCTCGGGAAAAGAAAAAAAAATAAGGTAGATCTCAAATGAGTAGTAAGGATAAACATGAACATTAATAACTGAATGTCATTAATGAGTATAAGAAGTGAATAAGGGTATGATTAAATAATCAGAGTATATGAGTTAATCATAATATAACTCATATCCACCAATATATGTATAGTAAATCATGAAACATGGCATAAGTCTTGAACAAAAGAATGGGTGGTAAGAATAAATAATCCTAATCCATTTCATATTAGTCATGAAAAAATGAAACATTATAAACTCATGGAAAGGATAGATAAAATGTGTTGGTATCTTGGAGGATTATCTTCATAACTCATTTTAAACCCATGTCATAAATTAATACATCCCAGTTAAATCCACAGTAGAAACCTACTGAAAACTACATCCTTCATGGATTAATGGAAAAAGAACTTTACCCAATGCATTGGAGAATTATCCAAGTGTACCCATCTTTTAAGATATAACATACTCACCCTATGTTTCCTTGTGTGTCCCATCATATAAGCTATAATGGGCACACGTAGAACTATTTAGACCGCACCATCATATAAGTTGTAATTGGCTCACCTGATGTTATCTGGGCACAACAATTGTATATAATGTCCGAGAACCATAAATCTAGCATATAGAGATTTAATTTCATCATACAACTCCTAGAAGCAATAATGATTCGTTTTTTAATTTTATTAAACCATGAAAATTAAATGAGTACCATGTCAATACCTTTGAAAAATAATTAACACAAGGAAAAGAAATAGGTTCCATAATACTCTCTTTCGAACATGAGTAACCCATGGAAAAGAAATGGGTTCCATGTCAATCCCTTTGAAACATGATTAAGATGTGGAAAAGAAAAGGGTTCCATAAAAATTTCTTTAAAACAAGATTAACCCATGGAAAATAAATAGGTTCCATGTAAATCCATTTGAAACATAATTGATTCATGGAAATGAAATAGGTTTCATAAACATATTTCCATGATAAACTATTCATATAAAGAATAAAATTAGTATACTTGGTTTGTATCCCCATAAATGAAAATGTCAAATCAAAGGATATATTCTTAGATGGTGATGGATTTTGACATAAAAATCGGAAAAAAATCATATGTAGAATAACCATTCTTTGAAAATCACTTTTAAAAACAAAAAACTTACCAACATTATATTCATTGAAAATAACATTAAATAATTATAAAAGAAGAAATAAAAAATAATTTGAAACAATTATTGATGAATATATCATTTCCACTTTGATTTTTTTAAACATAATTCATTTTCAAAATACTTTTCGTCTAAAATAACCTTGAAAACATATAATGTAATATTTAAAGGAAAAAATGTTCATGATTGCTAGAATGTATGTTCGTGTCTTCCTTTAACATTTTCTGTAAAATCCAAAAGGGCATTTTTTTAAAATGAAATGAAAATTACTTTATTTTATTTTTTAAAAGAGATTAAAATCGGTAAAAATGTCTTCAAAAATCCATTTTTAAAATATTAAAAACATTTTTTAAAACATTTTTAGAGAGCATGGTTTTGGAAAAAAAAGATTTTTGACCGAAGAGAGATATAATGTCATATTTTCTTAAAAACATCTTAATAATTATTTTAACTACCATAGTGTGTAAAAATGATATTGTTACTTGAAAATATCATGAATAACCATAGTATAGTAAAATTAATGAGAATTACTGGTATTTGGATAATAATATTTCAATATTTGGGACTTAATCATAAACAATCCTGATAAATGTTGATATTGTCACATGTAAGTACCTGTATCTTCTTTTCAGGTATGTTTTCCTTTTTCTGGTGTTTTTTTTGGAAAAGTGGAGTTTATAGAACTATTCTAAGTACACATCATGTAATTTATGAGTACATGTTGTGTACTCGGTTACCACGGGTATCCGTGTGAGGGTCGTGTCACGGCGGTGCATAGGGCCATGTGTGGTGACCTGGAGGCCGCCTAAAGCGGGGCTCGGTAAGGGATGTACACGCTGTGTACTTAATAAGTACTCTTCATGTACTCTTTTTTTTCATTAAATGTTACAGGGATGCTTCTAATTGACAAAAATGTCTTCTTCTCTAACTCCTTTGATGGAGAGTGTCCTTACAGTGCAGATCTTTGCTGAGCCCCAGATCGAGTGTTCGTTCTTTGAATCGAACTACGTCGGTTGCGTTCGAATTACATTGATGAGTTCTCTCTTCTTCTTGAACACCATATTCATATTTCTCATATCTCGTCAGATATCGTGGGTTGAACATTTTATATGTTTTGTAGATACATGGTGTTATTGGTCCATTCAATTCTTATGGTTCACGTATATCGATCTCCCAAAATCCAGGTAGGTGGTTTGTGCCTTTCTGTTGAAATTCTTTCAGTTATATGTGCAAATTTTCCCAATAACCTTGAAAAGGGTATTGCATGTTTACTGTTTTACCCTTGATAATTTCCTTCTATGCTTGTATGCTTGAATAGAGGAAAATTTAATGTAAAAAGGGTAATTTTCTATGTTTTGGAATTGTTTTCCCATGCATGATTGTTTATGATCATTGGTCATTCTTAGCCCATTAGGCTGCCTTGTTTGTTTCCTATGACTAGTGTTGTATGATGGATTGATTGTCTCTTTTGAGATGCAGATATGCTTTAGACTCTTTATCCAGGTATTTCTTAAGGTTTACTTTGGCCGCTATGCTTTGCAATATTTTTTGAAGTACACAGGGCCATGAGAACCTGGTGTAGTAAACCATATGGAAAATGGACGTAAGGGCTTCTCCATAGTGTATTTATAATTTAACGATTCGAGAACATAGGGGGAATTGACCTTGAGTGCTTCCCCATTGTGTATTTAGTTCCTCGACATGGGTCACAGGGGGAATAGATGTTGAGTGGTTACCCATAGCGCATTTGGTTACGATACGAGACCGTAGGGGGAGTTGACGGTGATTATTTTCTCAGAGAGTCTATGATTAAGATGAACCAGAGGGGTTATACTATGTGTAAATCCAAGAGGGTTACTTGTAGTTTTTTGTTCAAACCAGAGGGTTTAGGTTATGAGTACTTCCCAGAGGGTTACATTCTTTAATTAATTACTTACTCGATTGGGAATTGAATGCTTAAAACTGTGTATTGTTACTACTAAGTACTTCCTTGTTTACTGCTTTCTTTTACTTATTAATTAATATATACTCACTAACTATTAGGCACAGATATTTTGGTCGTTTCCTACTGGGATTTAGTCTCACACCCAATATGGGTCATGCTTTTGGGCCCAAACTGATTATATTATTGTAGGTATAGATAATGGGAAGTGCCCTTTTACTTCTGATTCATGATTGTTGTGGAGCTGGAGAGCGTGGGACCAAGCTGAGGCATGTGATGCTGAGGATTTTATCTGTTTTCTTTTGTACTTTGGTTTAGTACTTTATTTCATCATTTTGACTTGTTTGAATGCTTTCCTAGACATATGTATCATGGATCATTCATATATGTGCTCTAGTTGTTATTACTTCTACTCTTCTGTTGTTTACTATTGTATGGTGATATTAATGCTTCCAATTTTTTATATCTATTTTACTTTCCCTGTGTACTTTGAAAATGAGGGCATAGATTCCCCAATATCTAACCCAAGGACCTTTCTTCTAGTCAGCATCCTCTCGAGTTTCAGGAAATGTGGTTTAGGTCATGTGACCAACCAAGTATGAGGCGCCTCTGGGTGGCTTCCGGACCCGGGACGTTACAAAGTTGTATCATAGGAATTCTTTTCTTCTTGACTTATTTTTTGGAGCCTATAGTCAGGGATAATATGGAATAGGTACTTGATAATAAAGTGTTTCTAGGAGTATCTAACATGTGTACATGGAAAGGACAATCTTCGTCATTTATTGCAATTTTTCTAGTTTTTCAATTTTAATATTGATTTAATTTTCACCGTTGGGTGAATCACATGATTTATGTTGTTATCGTTGTTATTATTGAGGTTCTATTTCTGTTGAAACCCGATTAGATGAGGGTATTCCCTCTCATTCATCATATAGGAACATTCTAGAAATCACTTGTTATGCATTATTGCCATGCCATTTAGGGTGAATTAGATATTTCATGTTGTTGCGGTAGATGTTGTGCTAGATAAGAATGTTGTTGTGAAGGATAACTTGATAAAATTCCTTTTGTTTGATAAGGTATTGTTGTATATGTTTTTTTTAAATGAACACAAATCTTTGGTTCTTGACGTGTTATGGGCCCTCATATACCCGAATTTGGTGGATCATTGTATTGTTATCCTAGCTTATGACATGTAGGAGACGCCAAACATTGATTCACGGGGAGTCTAATCCCTCAAAGATAAGAATTTGGAACTTTGATGTTCGTTTCGTTTTTTTGGGAATCCATAGTAGTTTCTGAGACTTACTGTCTATAAAAACCCAAAATACATGGCGTGTAGTTATGAACACATGTCGTGTGTCCTGTTCGGGAAGGAATAGTTTTTCTTAAGTAAACACTGCGTACTCTATGTACACGCCATGTAGTCACTAACTGTGCCACAGACCTTGTGTAATGAGACATGGGGCTGGGAAATCTTTGTAGGACACACCATGTACCGGATGTGCATACCGTGTGTAGAGACAATATGACCACCCATGTGACTAACGACATGGATGGACGAAAACATAAGTTATACACATTGTGTCACTCAAGTTCACACCATGTAGTTTAACCCATGCATCCGGCTGTGTTTCTAACAACATGGGTTGATGGAGTCTCTTATTATACAATTCTTGTCAACCTTGAACATGCAGTGTAGTTTGAGCCGTGTATTTGGTCGTGTCACTAACAACATGGGTCGGAGGAGCTCATCTTGTACACGCTGTGTCTGGCACAAACACGTCGTGTAGTCCTGTCATGGGAGAACCATGATGATTACTCATGTAAGGGGACTCAGTCAGGGGAAAGGATGCAAGTACATGCTATGTGTTAGGACAAAACAGCATGTGTTTGGGCTGTTACACAATCAGTTGTGGCAGGACTACATGCCCATGTGAATGGCTTAATGGAACATGTCATGTAGTTGACATACACATTGTGTAGTAATGTCATGCAAAATTTTAATGCTTACATTATCCTGTTTACTTATTATACATATAGTTTTCATTCCATGATAAACGTGATCAAAGGTGTGTGCTTGACCATGAAAAGTCATTCCACCGATACGTCCTCTGGTTGTCCTCCAGTTACAGGGTGGTGATCAGACACCGGATATGGCTGATCAGGGACTGCTGGAAGATCCTTCAGTTGTGCTAGTCATGGAACCAACCGTTATACCTTACATGGGTTCCAATGCATAGTTCAGGGAGGGCTTTCTAAGGGTGATGCAGAACTTTTCCGGAGCACCACCTCCTACGCCGTTGATGGCAGAATTGACACGGGTATTTTAGTAGTAGTATTCCAACACTTTTTCAGGGGATGGAGGACCCTAGGCTGCAGGGCCGTGGCTAGAATCCATGGTGACAATCTTATAGCATATCAAGATTCCTCCAAATAGGAGGGTCAAGCTTACCACTTACATTCTATGGGATTCCTCCAAGAGATGATGGGATGTGATCTCGCATGTGGGACATCAGCAGGTTATGGCTTGGGAGGAGTTCCATCATATCTTCTATAAATAATTATATCTAGAGACCTTGAGGGCTGACAGATCCCACGAGTTCATGAGTCTGAAGTAGGGTACTCTTTCTGTTATGGAGTATTCCTCTCACTTCACCAAGCATTAACTCTTTACACCCTTCCTAGGGTGGGAGGGGTTGTTCCTAGATAGGATGTTTGAGGATGGTCTCACACAGGAAATCCACTCACAGGTGAATATCTTTCGGTTGAATTCCATCACTTCTATAGTCAACTAGGCACTGATCAAAGAGCGCAATCTAAGGGATTATGGAGCTGTGGGAGAGAGAGGTTTAGCATCCAGAGTTAGAGCTTCTCTGGCTGACAACAGGAAGTGACGCATGGAGACTACTCGAGGAGATCCGACTAGGAGGGATGCATCATCTGGTTTCCAGGTGGTGTGCTACCAATGAAGGAGGAGCATGATTACGAGGCCAAATTTCCCAAGAGACCCAGTGGAGTGCCGATCTTGTGGAAAGATGGGGAACCTTCAATGTTTCTGTCAGATCTTTTCACCAGAATCCGGTGACAGGGGTTCTTCTACGACTCCTCATTCATGTGCCGCACCATCAGTTTCTCACTTGTCTAAGAACATGAGTTCTTCTAGTCGTTCAGGTTGAGGTGGAGGTCGCGAATATGGTAATCAGTCACCAGGCTTCCAGTGACAATAGGGTGAACCAGCTCAATGTGGTCATGCAGGGTCACAAGGTCACAGTACAGGACATACTATAGCGGTGGAGGAAACCCAGTAGGAGAAGGATCCCAGACCCTCTATAGTTTGAGGTACGATCCTAGTTGCCTTATTTTTATCTTCTGCTCTTTTGACATAGGGGATTTCCAAAGATTTATATCATCTGCTATTGTGGAGAGCCTTGGGATTTGTATATTTTCTTCTGATGATGTCTTGACGCTAGACACTCTGTTGGGGACTATAATGGCTATTGTACGTTAGTGCAAGGACATCCCTCTCAAGGTTGGTGGGTGTCACTTCTTATGGGACATATACAACTTCAAGATGAAGGGATATGAAGTCATTATCAGTATGGAATGTTAGTTCCTTTCAATGATATTGTCGATTTCTATCATCGTAGGGTGAGTCTCACATCACTAGTGGAAAAATCGTTTCTTCATATGGGAAAATGGGATGTCCAGGCGAGCAGACCGGGACTCGAGCATCCCGGGTTAGGAGGAGTTATAGCCCAAATTGCTAGTCTATAACTAGATGACTAGGGGACTTCATAGATTGACCTTCCCCCAATGGTGGATCATTTCAGGAATGTCTTTCCAGCTGAATTTTCATTTTTTTTCCTCTAGAGAAAGAGGTGGACTTTTCTATTGAGCTTGGTCCATGAGCGGCACCGATGTCCATTCCTCCTTAGAGGATGGCTACACCTGAGTTACAAGAGCTCAAGAAGTAGTTGGAGATGTTTCATAAAAGGGGTTTCATCCGACCCAGTACTTCTCCGTGGGATTCACTTGTTCTGTTTATGAAGAAGGACGAAGTCACCCTAAGACATTGCGTGGATTATCGGATGTTAAACCATTTTATGGTCAAGAACCGATATCCCTTGTCGAGGATTGATTATCTCTTTGATCAACATAGAGGATCCTGGTTGTTCTTGAAGATTGACTTAAGGTTAGGTTACCATCAGTTGCGCGTTATACCATATGATATTCCTCTTACATCCTTACAGAGTAGGTATGGTATATAATAGTATGTGGTTATGTCATTCGGTCTCATGAACACGGTTGCAGTATTCATGGCACTGATGAACTGAGTGTTCCATCCATACCTATATTCTTTCATGGTAGTCTTTGTGGACGATATCTTGGTGTACTCTCGCACTTGGAATGACCATGCCACACATATTGAGACCATTCTGAGTACACTGAGAGAGCATCCGTTATATTATATGCTCTCAAAATTCCACTTTTGGATGGACCAGATTCAATTTTTTGGTTACGTTATCTCAGAGATTGGATTATCTGTAGACCTAGAGAAAGTGAGAGCAGTATTTTACCGAGAGTATCCAAATAACTTCTTTGAGGTTTGGAGTTTTCTAGGGCTTGCTAGATACTATATATTCTTCATACAAGACTTCTCACACATAGCAGTGCCACTGACAGGCCTGACTAAGAAGGGTTCAAGGTTCTTACGGTTAGATTCTTATGAGTCAGTCTTTCAGGAGCTTAAAGGGAGCTTAACTTCAGCACTGATACAAGTATTTCCATAGCCTGGAAAGATCTATACTATTTACTGTGATGCTTTAGGTATCGGTCTAGGAGCGGTGCTTATGCAGGGAGAAGGAGTGGTTGCATATGGGTCTCGGTAGTTGAGTCCACATGAGAGTAATTACCCAATGCATGATCTCGAGTTGGTTGTAGTTGTTCATGCTTTATAATTTTGGAGACATTATCTTCTAGGAGATCATTTTGTGGTTTTAACCAACCAAAAAAGTATCAATAACATTTTCACTCAGCGTAATTTGAATTTGAGAGAGCGAAGGTGGTTTTAGTATCTTCAGTCCTTTGACTTTGAGTTTCCCTGTACGCCTGGGAAAGGAAATGTAGTGGCTGATGCACTAAGACAGAGAACTCGGATTCTGGTAGTTCAGGAGGCCAGTAGTGAGTGGAAGCATATGGATCTATTCTCTGAGATTCATTTGGAGGTGTACGACAGACAGGGGTAGACATTCCTTTCTTATGTACCTGTTACCTCTACTCTTCTTGGTCGAGTTCGAATGAGGAAGCTATCATATTCAGAAGTCCTATTCCTCTGGGAAAGTGTTTCAGGAGAGGACATATTCTAGATAGACTATAGGTGAGGATGAGATCTTGCATTTCTAGGGGAATGTATGGGTGCCAGCATACATATGCAAGGAGCTGAAGCAGGACATTCATTACTCAGTTTGGGAAGTTCATCATGGTGTCACCAAGATATATTGTGATCTACACCGTCAGTATTTGTGTCCAGGTATGAAGAGAGATGATTCGGGTTTCGTCATGAGGTGTTCCACCTATCAGCATGTAAAGCTGGAACATCAGTGAGTATTAGGGCTTTTACAGTAGTTACCTGTTCCCGAGTGGAAGTGGAATGACGTCACGAAGGATTTCGTGACAGTGCTTCTGAGGTCGCCTAGAGAGAATGATGCAGTTTTGGTTTTCATCGACAGACTCACGAAGGTTGCTCACTTCTTGCTGATCAAAGAGACCTTTAGTGTCGATGATATGGTACGGTTGTACATCTGAGATATTGTACATCTACATGGAGTTACACACTCCATTATTTCTGACAAGGATTCATGTATTACTTCTCGGGTCTAGCAGGGGCTTCAGAAGGCTTTGAGTACACATGTCCTTTTGAGTACAACATACCATCCCCAGATAGATGTCCAGTCCGAGCGTACGATTCAGGTTCCTGAGGACATGCTCCGACCATGAATCTTGGATTTTGGAGGTTCTTGGTAGAATCATATACCTATAGTGGAGTTTTCCTACAAAAATAGTTTTCAAGAAACTATTTAGATGAAACCTTATGAGGATTTGTACAGTAGTCCATGTCGATCACCCGTATGTTGGCGGGAGGCAGTAGAGGCACCTATGTGGGGACCTCATCTTGTCTGAGAGACCACATAGTAGATAGAGTTGATTAAAAAAGGGATGGATACAATAAAGTATCGACAGAAGTCTTATGCCGATCGACGGATATGACCTCTGGAGTTCAAGTTTGGGGATCACGTTTTCCTTCGTGTCACACCGAGGATTGGACACAAGAGGATTATGAGGTAGGGTAACCTTTAACCGAGGTACGTCAAGCTGTTCGAGGTGTTGGAGAGAGTTAGGATAGTTGACTATCAGTTTTAGTAACCTCAGAGGAACCGGGATATGCACGACATGTTCCATGTTTCTCAGCTTCGGCATTACTTCTTAGACTCGTCTCTTGTTTTTCAACCTGATATGGTTGAGTTAGAGGTGGACGCCCCGTTCGAGGAGCATCCTATCCAGATTGTTGATCGAAGCATGAAGGATCTCTATGGCCAGACTATTCCTATGGTACTGGTGTTATGGTAGCATGGGAGAGTACAGGATGAGAACTGGGATAGGTAGGCCGATGTACGATCACAGTGGCCATAGTTGTTCAATGATTCTTCTTCTACGCAACCTTGCTAGGGAAATTTGGGGAAAAATTTCTTTATCGGTGGAATTTTGTAAGAACCAGGTTCCTATTTTCAGGTATGTTTTCCTTTTTCTGGTTTTTTTGAGGAAAAAGAGGAGTTTCTAGAAATTTTCTAAGTACACATCATGTTCTTTATGAGTACACGTTGTGTACTCAGTTACTACGGGTAGTCATGTGCTGGTCGTGTCACAATTGTGCACATGATCATGTGTGGTGACCTGGAGTCCTCCAGAAGTGGGGCTTCGTAAGGGAAAGTACACGTCGTGTACTTAAAAAGTACACGCCGTGTACTTTATTTCTTTCATTAAATGGACCTGGGTAACGTCTAATTGACAGAAACGTCTTCTTCTCCAACTTCTTTGACCAAGATCATCCGTACGATGCAGATCTTCACCGAACCCCTAATCGAGCATCTGTTTTCCTAATTGAACTTCATTGGTTGCATTGGAATCACATCGGTGAGTTCTATCTTCTTATTGAACACCATCTTCTGATTTCTCATCTCTCTTGAGATATTGTGGGTTGAACATTTTAGAAATTTTTGTAGATATATGGTGTTCATGGGCGACTCAAGGCTTGAGGTTCACGTATATCGATCCCCCAACACCGAGGTAGGTGGTTTGTTCCTTTCCATTGAATGTCTTTGATTTATATGATAAAATTTTCCCAATACCCTTGAACGGGGTATTGTGTGATTACCGTTTATCCTTGTTAATTTCCAGCTATGCTTGTATACTTGAATAGAGGTTAATTGATTCTAAATAGGGTAATTTTCTATGTTTTGGAAGTGTTTTCCCAAGTATGATTGTTTATGACCGTTGGCCCTGCTTATCCTGTTAGGCTGCTTTTTTTGTTTCCCATGCCTAGTGTTGTAGGATGGAGTGATTTTCACTTCTTAGATGATAATACTCTATAGACTATTTAGCCAAGTAGTTATTATGTTTTAATTTGGCCGCTCCGCTTTGGGATACTTGTTGACTTACACAGGGTCGTGAGAACCTGGTGTAGTAAACCATAGGGATAATGGACGCAAGGGCTTCTCCAGAGTGTCTTTATAATTATACGATGTGAGACCACAGGGGGAATTTATGTTGAGTGCTTCCTCAGAGTGTCTGTAGTTGATTGACACGGGCCACAGTCGGAATAGACGTTGAGTGCTTCCCCATAGTACATTTAGTTATGATACGAGACTATATGTGGAATTGATGGTGAGTGCTTCTTCAGAGAGCTGATGCTTAAGCTTAACCAGAGGGGTTAGACTGTGTGTACTTTCCAAAGGGTTTCTTGTACGTTTGGTTGAACCAGAGGGGTTAGGTTGTGAGTACCTACCAAAGGGTTATCTGCTTTGATTAGAAGCTTACTTGATTGTGAATTGAATGCTTGAAACTGTGGACTGTTACTACTGAGTACTTCCTTGTTTGCTGATTTCTTATACTTATTACCTGTTATATACTCACTAACTATTAGGCACAGATCTTTTGGTCGTTGTCTACTAGGATTTAGTCTCACAACCTATTTGGGTCATTCTTTTGGGCGCAAACAGATTGTATTGCTACAGTTATAGATAAGGGAAATCACCCTTCTACTTCTGGTTCTTGATTGCTGTGGAGATGGAGAGCATGAGACCAAGATGAGGCTTGTGATGCTGAGGAGTTTATATGTTTTCTTTTTTACATTGGTTTATTAATGTATTTCAGCATTGTGACTTGTTTGTCTGCTTTCCTAGACATATGTATCATGAAACATTCATATATGTTCTCCAGTTGTTATTATTTCTAGTATTCTGTTGTTTACTGTTGTATGGAGATATTACTACTTCCGATTTTTTTATATTTATTTTAATTACACTGTGTACTCTACCAATGAGGGCATAGATTCCCCAATATTACACACAAGTCCCTCGTCGCTAGTAGGGAGCCTCTAGTATATGGGGAAATGTGCTTATGGTCATGTGACCAACCGGGTATGGGGCGCCTCTGGGTGGCTTTGGGACCAGGGACATTGCATCACAAAAAATATTTACCACTTTGGTAACATTGAAATATAATACCCATGAAGTAATATCATTTTATGAAACTTAAAATATACCAAGGATAAATAAATCCATGTTATTAAATGTCTAATGTGTTGTATATACACCTCGTAAAATATATTACATAACCATATGTATCAAATAAAGTAAATTGAGATAGAAATCCCTTAATGATTTGTTCACATTTGAATAGAAAACCCCATGAAATAGAGATCATAAAATGGATATGTAAAACAAAATATGTTTCGTGAAATGAATCAAAATATACATTCATGGGTAGTATACACACCACAAAAAAATAATTATGTGTTAAATTTTTCATATCTCCCACAAAATTAAAAACGTGAGGCAGAAATCCTTTACTACTTGAGTAACATATGAATCATAATCTCTATGAAAGAATATCAACAATATAAACATTAATTATCATAAAATTAGGAATTTTAATGATATATAATGTAATAGTTAAGTATATACACCACACAAATTAAACGAGTGGCGAATATGGCATAATTCTCTAAGAAATAAAAGTGAGTCCATAAATATACTTACCTCACACATCCTTTTGTTAAAGAAACATTAAAAATACAATATAGTGGTATTAATAATATTACTGACATGTAAAAAACCATATTACTATTTTTAATATAATATATTATCCTTTTATAACATATTATCACCCATTTGTTAATAATATTTCAATATTTTATTTATTTCGGGTGTTAATTGCCTTGTTTTCACATGCATGTTTTGTCATTAAAGATCCAGTTCATGTGCATATTACATAGTTATATAACATAAAAAATAATATTAATTACATAATTATCATATTTTTCATCAATTATACTTCTTAAAACCAATCAATATAGATGGTTATGAAAACTGGGATATGTTACAATCATGGAGATGGTACGCCATACGAACGCATGAGTATTATTTCCATTTTCAATGATAATTATCAGAAGGATCTGAATAATATTTTATATTTAATTAATTACAAAAATATCATATACTATATATTATTTCTTTAAATATACTAATATATGTCATCTGTGTGGTGTAGTGATGAAAAGAGAGTCACATTGCTTCATGAAGGTGGTAGTCCACACGTACATGAGCAACATTATAATATTTCAATATAAGAACAAAATGATACATGTTCTTTTAATAATGGAATACATGTCTTTAATATCATAATTATTTCATGTTTATCAAATATATTAATTAAATTTATCCTTATCAACATGCATGTTATGCATTAGTGAAAGATAAATCACATCGCTTCGTGAGGTGGTAGTTTGTCAAACACACGAGTCACATTATCATATTTCCTAAGAAATGGAAATAAAAACAGGTATATATGATATAATTAACCTATAAGTGTAAATATTTTATAAATATAATATATATACTTTATATAATTCATCATACACCTCCTTGAGATGTGGGAATGGAAAACAAATGACATTAGTTCACAAGGTGGTAGCCCTCCATACACACGAACGATGATTTCATAACCCATTTTTTAGAAGTGAAGATTTTTGTAGGTCATTACCTTATTATAATATCATCCAATTATAGTTAATATATTTAGGTTATTACATCATCATGTTCTAATATTATTTTAAGGAGGTGGAGGAAGATAAAAAATAAAAACACTAGTTGAAAAACGTTGCCTTTTCTATAAGTATCCTCTTTTTGTTGGTGTCAAAGTCTTAAATGGTTGGATTTATTTCCAAAATAATGATTTTATTATGAGGGGATGGAAGTTTGGAATTGATATGGGAATTTTTTTCCTTTCCAATGATGTTTCATGGTGTGGTGAAGAGATAAGAGGGGGTGTCTGTTTATATGTGACGCAAGTGGCACATTTTTCTTTTTTGAAGTGATTCAGACATAACCACATTTTTATCATTTCAAAATCATGAAAAATAGGAAATTATAAAAGAAATAAGATATAAGCTCTAAAATTGGTTATAAAATTGATATTTTCAAGTTGTTATGTCATTTTAAACACTTTTATTCATAGTTTAACACCTAGTGAAACAATTTTTACCCTAACCGCTGTAATTAATTTTTCCTGTTTTCACTAATAATTTTGGTCAAAAAATATGTTGATATTATTATAAATTATAAATTTTTATGATTAAAAATATGGAATAATTTTTTAAAAATTAAATTCCCATAAGTGAGAAAATTTAACTTTAAACTAATCCCGTACATGTGATGAAAAAATAAAGTTTTTAAGTAAAGTATTTTTTGAGAAAAAAAAGATGATTCTATATTAACTCAATGATTAATAATAATAATTTTATGAAGTAAATTAATATTTAATGATATATAATATAAAATTTTATTTAAAAAATTCCCCATTAGATGTTATTTTAATTAATTAAAATAGAGAAACATTATTAATTTTAAAATAGTTTTTAGAAAACCCCGTTTTTAAACCCATAAACAAATTTATTTTAAAAAACCAATATAAACATGATTGAAAAGTATTTAAGTGGATTAAATATAAATAAATAATACATATTTTATTTAATGTAACATTGTAAACACATTGGAACATTTAATAAAATTAAATTATTGAAAATAAAATACATTTTCACAAAAATTAGTATTTTCACTATTTACTGAAAAAACTATATTTTCTGAAAAATCACAAAACATCACTATAAGATAATTTTGATGTTATTATTTCAAAAAATAATTTCAATTTATAATATAAAATTAATAAATTTTGGAAAAAATAATTTTGAATTATATGTTCAAATCATGACTAAAGTATCATATAGATATAAACACACTATTTCAGAAAACATTACTTTTTATTTTAAATGGTTCTTATTTTTATTGAAATCAATTGATAACCAAAATTTTAATAAGTTAGTTAATCATATTCATACCCACCATTGTAATGGATATGTTATAACACTATAATAATATTTTAATAATATGTCACATTTCATTTAAACTTAGTGTTGCATGTAATACAACCTAAATTAATTGTTGCGTTTAGTTTATGCAAAAAAAAATGTTTTTTAAAATATTAGTGTGTTTCACCATAAAAACCCTATTATATATTTAATAATATAAATTTGAACATTATATTATTAATCAGAGGTTGTACATTTGGAAATACCTTTATTGAAAACCCCGTATCGTAAGAGGATTAATAAAATATCCTATTAATAACAGAGAAAGGGAATTAAAATAGGTCATATGGAATAACACATAGACTGAAGGATCTAAACATAGTGGAATTATGGAGGTTGGATGGGGACCAACATTGCATTTACCATAATCCATGACCAATATGGGATCAATACGATGATAAATTCCAGTATCGACGGATTAAGATCAAATATCTAGAAAAAAGAGAAAAAGGCATCATATCCAAGAGAGAAGATCTTTCACATCATGTTTGTAATTAATTTAATTAATTTCATAAAGAAAGTAATACCTGAATCTTTGATACTTTCTTCATCGATTATGTTGATCGTCTGGAATAACCATTCTGGGATGTCATTTTTTGATTTCGAGGATCCAAACCAGAATCCCTCTAGTGGTGATCCACATGTTTTCTGATGGACTCCAATCGATGCAACTCGTTCATCGGCTTCTAGCATGGTGAATAGAGTGTATTGAGTAGGTAATTCTTCATCGTTTGTTCTTCCAACTTAATGAACGTCTCTCATTCTTTAGAGTTGTGTGAAGAGGATTCGAGAGAGAAATTTTTTGGCTCAAAAACTATCAATTCACTGGGAATTCAGTACATGGCACAATAGACATACCTGTATATTTATCAACATGGGGTTTCAATTAAAACATTTTATTGCATAACAACAATTAAATACATTTGTAACCGTAGAGAAAACCTTGTATATATAATAACAATAATAGAACCATAATTCATGGTGCACCAACTTGTGCAAAACAGAATCATAAATGAAAACAAGTGCCACATAATGATGACATGGTTATTATTATTTTTTCTTATGCTAACTAGTTAAATAATTATTTACAGTCTTGGAAATAATTATTTTACTACCAGACCAGCCTGGGTCCGATCGAATTCCACTTCCATTTATTGAACACCAGAATAAATAGTTAAACAATTTATTCTATTAAATAAATATTTTATGTAAAAACTAGTAAGTAAATATTTATTAATTGTTAAAAAAATATATATATTTTACTCACAATCTGGTGAATTAATATTTATTTAATTTATGTGATTTTTTTTACTCGAATAAAATTATTCCACGTTCCTGAAAATAATATTAATTCCATTAATTAAATTCAAATAGAATTTAATCTAGACCACAATAAACACTATGTGTGAGACCCTCTAGAATTATTTCTCATTGGAATTAGGTGGGATTTCCTAAAGTCCAATATTACTATATAACAATGGGTCAAGGAACCCAAGAGAATGTACATAAAGTTGAAATGACGAAATCCACATATGAAAGCTTACTATGTAATATAATCCCTCTGTCTCAGTATCTGTAACACCCCGATATTTTATGAAAAGTATTATTTTTAATTAATGTCTTTCATTGTACGTTACACCAAAAGGAGCTTGCACAACACGCATCACTGACTTGCCTTGCATTACACGCAATCGCGACCTTCCTCGATAGCCTGTATTGTACGCAATACCAGGTTTTACTAAAAAACGATATATTATTATAATATTATTATGAACTAGCCGTTATGAATAGTATTAACTAAATTTTGAATTTTAAAACATTACTATTCATCTTACACATTTTCTAGAACACGGTATAATAAAATAATAAATTTTTCGAGTAAAATAAGTATTTTTCAAAAAATGCAGTTTTGTCGCCTTTTGATGGCGAACCCACTTTAAATCTAGTTTTTGACATGTTTATAAGTTCAATTTGACAAAATAAAATTCTTCTTTGGAATCATGAAATAAAAAATTACTTTGGATAAATTTTTCATATTATTCTGGTAACTTTCATATTTTGATGAATAGTAAAAACACGCTACATTTTAATTAAAAACAACTTTTTTCATCGCAATAATTTATATGGTTAAATTATAATATTGAATGGTTTTAAAGTATAACTAGAATATATTTTTACCATTTAAAATAATGTATGTCATTATCATTGATTTTACATTAAATTCGTAGGTTAAATCAATTCAATCTTTTGCAATGTTTTAAAGAAAAAGCTGTTTTCTTTCGACAATGGGATTAATTTTGATTTAATTTATGAAAGTTTTGTGTATTGAATTTGGAAAAATGTATTCCATATTTGGAATCAGGGGGTCCAAATTATGTTAATAATCTACTTTTTATTTTTGGAAATTATGAATAGTAACTATGGTAAATTTTATTTACCATAGTTAAAGGTAAATCGAGTAATTAAGGGTAAATATAAGATTATAAAATTAACCTAACACCTGCCAAAATCCTATTGTATGACTAAAAGACGACTCATATCACCTAAGGGTTGTATTAGAATCATTTAATGGACTTTTTCCCATGACAATAACTTAATTATTATTAAAACCAAAGAAAGTGACAACATGTCACTCTCTTAAATCTTATAAGTATATTAATTTTAATTTAGTGACAAACTTCATGAAACTTAGAACATGAATAGTCTCCAGAAATCTAATCAAATTATCTACGTCATATAAATTTATTTATAATTTTTAGGTATTAAATAAATATCATTAATTTTGACACAATAGGGATGCAGAAATTATTTATTTAGTGAAAAATCAAAAATATAGTTTTTATTGAAATATTAATACATATCAAAAGGCCCAAAAATCTGCACAAAACCTATTATTAGTGTATATATAAACCCTAATCATTCACTGGCCGAATTTGTGAGCATTTGGATCTTTATTATGGGGATTATGACACTTATATTATTTTATTTTAAATGATTCCAAAGTTGTCACCTTCATATTTAATAAATATAACAATTTAACTATTGTGATTTTAAGATGATAAATTCATGTAAAAGTATTATTGTGAAATTTAATAGATTTATATTCATCATAGGATTTTATTTTTAATTTTTATGCAACAAATAAGTATATTAAAAAATTATACAGAAATGTTGTAGTAATTATTTTATTAAGAGATAAACCAAATAAATGGTTTTAAAAATAATAAAATAAATTTTATATGAACTATTTAATGTGATCCACTAATTTTCTAGATACATATTACCTTTTATTAATCTATTAAAGATTTTATTTTGAAAATATATTATGTATATAATTTATTTAAATTCAAATAAATGAATAGTGTCAAAATTGACACTATTGTTATTTTATAAAAATAACATATTATAAAATTGTATAAAAATCACAAAAATATTTAAAAATTATAAATTTAAATTTATATGGTTTAAAATGTTATAAAGAATCAAATTATGTTCAATTCACAACAAATAAGTAATTATTTGTTATAATTTAAAATTTAGAATGTTATTACCACAAATAAAATTAAATTGATTAAATAAGAATAAATCAAGTTTATAATGTTTAAAATAAATTCCTAACATGTATAAATTTTATTTTTTGATGATATTAAAACCCTATCTCATATAATCTTCGTATATGAGTCATTTTGGAAGTTTTTATGTGGGTTTGGGATTTAATATAAACTATTATTTCTTATATTTCCAAAGGTGCCCCTCTCCTCCCTTATAAAAGGGCACCTCCTCCCTCTCTTCCTCACACCACTTTGAGCCTTCAATCTCGGCCAACCCCTTCCAATTTATTCTCTCCACTTCCCTAGAAACATCCTAGAGGTTCTTTTCTTCTTCAAAGACCTATTTTAGTGCCCTAAAAGGAGGTCTCAAAGAAGGACTTCAAAGAAGAGGTAATGTCTGTTACCGATTCTTTCATCTTTATTTCTTCTTCCACTTCTTCTTATTTAGTTTTTTAATTATGAAGTAATAACATCAGTATCACTCACATACTGATATGCTATTATATGTATGAAACAACCCTATTTCACCATCTATCCATCCTATGGAAAAAGAAATCACCGCGTGTGTGTACGTACGAAATATCGTCTCCACGCTGTGGTGTAATCTATTTTCCACCACCATCATACTTGTATGGGTATAATGGTGTAAATAATGACTATATATGACTATTATAAAGTGATATTGATTCTTAAATAGTATACATGCACTCCAATACAATTCCACGATCATAGGAACGATATCATCACTCGTGCGTACGTACGGAATACCGTCTCCACGATGTGATGTGACTCGTTCTACATGATCTTAATTTAATAATTATTATATAAATGAATTGAATGAATGAATATGATATATTTTACACTAATGCCATTCTGGAAATGAGGTATCTATAACCTAACTATAATAATAAGAATTTATTCGACAAAACACACATAAGAACAAAAAGTAATAAACACCCGAATAACAAGTAGTAATGAAATATTACTAATACGAAGCTAATAATATGACCATATATGATATCATAACAATAATTATGATTCTGGAATAATTCAATAACATTATTTAAATCATTATAGAGGAGGTTCGGACACTTACGAAGCAAATCGGACCTAAGGTAAGGGAAATATCACAATCTCATTTTTATTCGAGATTGTTTATACTTTGGTATTTACTAGGGTGTATTTTATCATCTGCATCCATGTCTCCTAAATATGTAATATTGTTTCCATCCAATTACAATAGTTTAAATCCAATTTTACCCTTCGGTGAGTTTTTAGTAAAGGATATGAAAGGAATCTTTTTTCGTTTTTCGTACAATGTACTTTTTGACTTTTCCGACAAAATTACGAGAAGAATGTTTTTTTAACTTATACGGCATGAATGGATTTTAAAACATTACTTCCAAGAAGAATGCTTTACAAGTTTTCAATTTTATTTTTAATCAACTTCTTTCAGTTTAAAATTGTATGACATGTTAAGAAAGGAAAAGTGTTTTTGAAGTAGAAAGGATATTTTCCTCAAGAATGGAGTTCAAGTGTTTTATCAAAATTATTTTCAATCTAAGATAATAAAGGGTTCTGTTTCTATCCCTATTATTACATTGATTTGATTTTGTTGTGATGGAATTAATTTTATGAATTCCATTATCTTATATGAATTGTTTTATGATCTCATGATGTTTAAGATTCCCATTTTTATTACATGGGTTATGCTATGATGTATGTTTTTTGATTTTGTGGCACACATAAGAATGGTATCATTATGAGATGGGTGGGACCTATATCTCCCTACAATGCATTTGGTAAAGATTTTATATCTCATGAGATAGACATGGCTGGAACGGTAGGTTATACCGGTTCAGTGAAACAAGACTGAAACGAGGAGTGAACTCAGTTCAGAAAGGGACTTTGTCCACTAAGATAGTCTTTGAAATGAGTCTTGACTAATAAGAAATGATTCTCTATGATTATGTGTGTATGACACAAAGTTTCATGTTTTAAGTTATGATTATTGGGATTACATTTCACTACTATGATTTATCCCATGTTATGAAATTATGATCTCTTTTGCTGGTTAAGATTTCCAAAAGATATGTTCTTATGAATATGATGTGATTGATATTTCTTTTGTTTACCCTTACTAATAATTTGAGATCACCTTTTTATGTTTTCTTTTCCCCAGGATATAAAGAAAAGATTTAGGTTTAAAAAAAAGAAGATCTTTATGGGAGATGTTGAAGTTCTTTCACCATGATTAGAAGATTATATTCCGAGTTTCCAAAGACACTAAACTATTACGGTCCTTGTGTGTGTGTTTTTGTTATGTACTAAGTATTCCGCAAAAGTAATGCAATGTCTATGTACGTTAAGATTCGGGTCTCTATAGTTGGTATCAGAGGAAAGGTTTAGTTAACCTTTGGAAACTAGGATGTGAGAACTTTAGTGAGATCCCTATAGATATTTCTAAGGTATGTCTAGGGATGTCCCTTAGGTTAAGTATACGTATAGGTTATAGTACTAGAATTACACTAAATATCATAGAATTAAACCTAAGATGTTAGATATTTAAGGTACTCCCCCTTTATTATGTTGTTTTCCCTAGCATGATTTTTGCCTCTCACACTATTCTTTTTGGGTTTTAGACGACGGCTGGAACCCAAAGGAACCATGTTGATCAATGTAATGGACAATGCAATGATTGTCTTCCTGAACAAACAAATGTTATGGGAGATGGAGTGAAAAATATTATTTCTATACTTACACAATCTATGAATCAATCTGGAATTCCAAATGAGCAGATAAGGTAACAACATTCTATTGAGTCCTTCATGAGGCAACGTCCACCTTCATTCAGTGGGTCTTCTGATCCACTTGTTGCTGAACAAAGGATCAGTATCACTAAAAGATATTTTCAGTTCTTCAATGTTCTGGACATGATAAAGTCATCTTAGTAGTATATCGTTTGGAAGGTGAAGCTGATCAATGGTGGAATCTTATTAAGAATACGAGGCAAAGAGATGAAATTGAGTCCTTGGAATGGGAAGAGTTTAAGCACTTATTTTTCAATAAGTACTTCCCTCGTATTCTTCGAACAAAGATGGAGAAGGAGTTTCTTTAACTAAAGAGAAAGGATGATGAATCTGTTGGTATATACGAAGCAAATTTTACAAGGCTTGCAAGGTATGCATCTGGATTTATCATCCAACCTAAAAGTAAAGTTGATCTATTCTTCAGTGGCTTAAAACCAAGTCTTCTAAGGGAATTAGCTATAAGAGACTTTAGTAGCTATGAATAAATTGTGCGTTGTGCTATCAAGGTAGAAATGGAAGTTGGTGTTACTTATCCATCTCATAGTTTTGACAAGAAATGAAAGATGGAGTTCAAGGATAAATCTCAAAATAATGGTGAAAAGAAGATGAATGTTTATTTATGCTCAAAGTGTGGAAAGAAACATGGTTGAGATTGTCTTAAAGGGACAAGTAAATGTTTCAAATGTGGAAGGGAAGGTCATCAGGCATTTGAATGCTGAAATGATGGGAAGAAGATGCCTAATGATGCAAAGAAAGGAAGGGATACACAGAATGAACCTAATACACTACAATGCTTCAAGTGCATGGAGATGAGACATTATGCCAATAAATGCCCTAATCCAAGGGTTAGTGATGACTGACATGAGCAACCACTTAAGGCAAAGGACAAAGGGAAGTCACATGCGATCACCATTGGCGATGTTGAATATGACAACGATGTGGTGGAATGATTAAGTGTTTTTGTAATTGGATTCCAAAATAATGTTGAGTATAGGAATATTTATGTATTGGTCTATTGTGGTCTTTAATAATTTTATGGTACCGGAAACCATGGAATGTGATTGAGATATTTTTGGAAAAAAGCTGATATGTGCATAATGAAGGGAAAACGATAAAATGACATATTTGACAGTATTCATGAGCTCATGATTGATATAAGGACTAAGTGATATCATGGTTTGAGTATATAGAATTTTGAGGATTTTGATATGTGGAAAGTGTTAACTTTTAACTACATTCATGTTTTCACTAAGGTTCAATGGGTATTCAAGAGAACACATGATTAAGGCCTTTGAATGTTTGGAATGTGACCAACAAGACATATCTTATGATATATGGGGATCAATGATGGTATTAAATCTCTGGTAATTGTTTTCAATATATTATGAGAGTGGACTACAGTATTATGGATAATCCTGAAGATTGGAATGGACTATGTTGGACATAAGTTAGTTTTTTCGATATTATTGATGGGATGTTATAGTAATATAGTTTTAGAAAAAGGACAACCTGCAGGACGGGCGACAGCCCATCGCGTCGGACAAGGCTGGGGGAATCGAACCCACAACCAAAATGCGACTGGCCTTTATCGCCTACGACTGGCCTACAGGAAGTCCCTGTTTATTAGAAACTAGTTTTATTATATTAAGCAGTATAATATAAGAAGTATAAGTTCATTTTTGGAACCATATACGATTAATCTAACCATAAGATGGACTTACAACTTTTGCTAACCTTTTGTTTGAAAGATATGGAAAGACCCATCATTCTATCACATGATCTGATAACACATCACGAATGACAAATTCAACTTCATTTCTTTAAGAGATGAAGTGGAAATTGTCCAAAGAACTACCAACGGTGAGACTATACCAAAATCACGAAAGTATTTATTCTAATTCCAATTTCATCAAATTTAGGGAAATGATCTTGAAAAACAAAAATGTTGTCCTAGTGCTCTTATATCCGATGAATCAGATGGTACTTGAGATCATAAAAAATCTATATCTTTGTCATTGTTGGCTTTTTCATAGCCATGTTCTCTACCACTCTCCATCAAAACATGATGGTTAGATTTTTCTTCCATATCCATATTTTCACCCATGTTATCCTACGTGGAAACCCAATGATGAGTTAATTTGGGTAACAGTTACATTTCATACTTTAGTTTTTAAAGTCAAATTTTGGTATTCCTTTTTACGATGTCAGTTTCTATTTAAAAAAAACTTTCGAGTAGTAAACCATTTATAACGAATTTTGAGGGAGAAATTCATTTTAAGGGGGGTAGAATGTTAATCCCCGATATTTTATGAAAAGTATTATTTTTAATTAATGTCTTCTGTTGTACTCTACGCCAAAAGGAGCTTGCACAACACGCATCCCTGACTTGCCTTGCATTACACGCAATCGCGACCTTCCTCGATAGCGTGTGTTGTACGCAATATCGGGTTTTACTAAACAACGATATGTTATTATAATATTATTATGAACTAGCCATTATGAATAGTATTAACTAAATTTTGAATTTTATAACATTACTATTCATCTTACACATTTTCTAGAACATGGTATAAGAACAAAATAAATTTTTCGGGTAAAATAAGTATTTTTCAAAAAATGCTGTTTTTCCGCCTTTTGATGGCGTACCAACTTTAAATATAGTTTTTGACATTTTTATAAGTTCAATTTGAGAAAATAAAATTCTTATTTGGAATCAAGAAATAAAAATTTACTTTGGATAAATTTTTCATATTATTCTGGTAACTTTCATATTTTGATGAATAGTAAAAACATGCTATATTTTAATTAAAAACAACTTTTTTCATCGCAAAACTTAATATGGTTAAATTATAATATTGAATGGTTTTAAAGTATAAATAGAATATATTTTTACCATTTAAAATAATGTATGTAATTAGCATTGATTTTACATTAAATTCGTAGGTTAAATCAATTCAATCTTTTGCAATGTTTTAAAGAAAAACATGTTTTCTTTCGACAATGGGATTAATTTTGATTTAATTTCTGAAACTTTTGTGTATTGAATTTTGAAAAAGTGATTCCATATTTGGAATCATTGGGTCCAAATTATGTTAATAAGCTACTTTTTATTTTTGGGAATTATGAATAGTAACTACAGTAAATTTTATTTACCATTGGTAAAGGTAAATCGAGTAATTAAGCGTAAATATAAGATTATAAAATTAACCTAACACCTGAAAAAATCCTATTGGATGACTAAAAGTCAACTCCTATCACCTAAGGGTAGGATTAGAATCATTTAATGGACTTTTCTCTTTCAAAATAACTTAATTATTATTAAAACCAAAGAAAGTGACAACATGTCACTCTCTTAAATCTTAAAAGTATATTAATTTTAATTTAGGGACAAACTTCATGAAACAAAGAACATGAATAGTATCCAGAAATATAATGAAATTATCTACATCATATAAATTTATTTATAATTTTTAGGTATTAAATAAATATCATTAATTTTCACACAATAGGGATGCAGAAATTATTTATTTAGTGGAAAATCAAAAATATATTTTTTATTGAACTATTAATACATATAAAAAGGCCCAAAAATCTGCACAAAACTTATTTTTAGTGTATATATAAACCCTAAGTATCCACTGGCCGAATTATTGACCATTTGGATTTTTAGTAAGGTGATTATGACACTTGTATTATTTTATTGTAAATGATGCCAAAGTTTTCACCTTCATATTTAATAAATATAACAATTTAACTATTGTGATGTTAAGATTATAAATTCGAGTAAAAGTATTATTGTGAAATTTAATAGATATATCTTCATCATAGGATTTTATTTTTAATTTTTATGCAACAAATAAGTATATTAAAAAATTCTACAAAAATGTTGTAGTAATTATTTTATTAAAAGATAAACCAAATAAATGGTTTTAAAAATAATAAAATAAATATTATATGAACTATTTAATGTGATCCACTAATTTTATAGATACATATGACCTTTTATAAATCTATTAAAGCTTTTATTTTGAAAATATCTTCTTTATATAATTTATTTAAATTCAAATAAATGAATAGTGTCAAAATTGACACTATTGTTATTTTATAAAAATAACATATTATAAAATTGTTTAAAAATCACAAAAATATTTAAAAATTATAAATTTAAATTTATATGGTTTAAAATGTTATAAAGTATCCAATTATGGAAAATTCACAACAAATAAGTAATTATTTGTTATAATTTAAAATTTAGAATGTTATTACCACAAATAAAATTAAATTGATTAAATAAGGATAAATCAAGTTTATAATGTTTAAAATAAATTCCTAACATGTATAAATTTTATTTGTTTATGAGATTAAAACCATATATCATCTAATCTTAGGATATGAGTCATTTCGGAAGTTTTTATGTGGGTTTGGGATTTAATATAAACTAATATTTCTTATATTTCCAAAGGTGCCCCTCTCCTCCCTTATAAAAGGGCACCTCCTCCGTCTCTTCCTCACACCACATTGAGCCTTCAGGCTAGGCCAAAACCAGCCAATTTCTTCTCTCCACATCCCTAGAAACATCCTAGAGGTTCTGGTCTTCTTCAAAGACCTATTTTAGTTCCCTAAAAGGAGGTCTCAAAGAAGCACTTCAAAGAAGAGGTAATGTCCGTTACTGATTCATTCATATTTATTTCTTCTTCCACTTCTTCTTCTTTAGTTGTTTCATTATGAAGTAATAACATCAGTATCACACACATACTTATATGTTATTATAATTGTTAAACAACCCTATATCACCATCTATCCATCCTACGGAAAAAGAAATCACTGCGTGTGCGTACGTACGGAATACCGTCTCCACGCCGTGGTGTAATCTATTTTCCACCACCACCTTACTTGGATGGGTATAATGGTGTAAATAATGACTATATATATCTATTATAATGTTATATTGATTCTTAAATAGTATACATACACTCCAATACAATTCCACGATCATAGGAACGATATCATCACTCGTGCGTACGTACGGAATACCGTCTCCACGATGTGATTCGACTCGTTCTACATGATATTCATTTCATAATTATTATATAAATGAATTGAATGAATGAATATGATATATATTAAACTAATACAATTCTGGAAATGAGGTATCTATAACCTAAAGAGAATAATAAGAATTTATTCGACAAAACACACATAAGAACAAAAAGTAATAAACACCCGAATAACAAGTAGTAATGAAATATTACTAATAAGAAGCTAATAATATGACCATATATGATATCATAACAATAAGTATGATTCTAGAATAATTCAATAACCTTATTTAAATCATTATACAGGAGGTTCGGACACTTACGAAGCAAATCAGACCTAAGGTAAGGGAAATATCACAATCTCATTTTTATCCGAGATTGTTTATACATTGGTATTTACTGGGGTGTATTTTATCATCCAAATCCATGTTTCCTCAATATGTATTATTGTTTCAATCCACTTAAAATAGTTTAAATCCAATTTTACCATTCGGTGAGTTTTTATTAAAGTACATGAAAGGAATCTTTTGTCGTTTTTTGTACGAGGTACTTTTTGACTTTTACGACAAAAGTACGAGAAGAATGTTTTTTTAAATTATACGGAATGAACGGATTTTTAAAACATTACTTCCAAGAAGCTTCCTTTAAAAGTTTTCAAGTTTATTTTTATCCAACTTATTTCAGTTTAAAATTGTATGACATGTTAAGAAAGGAAAAGTGTTTTTGAAGTAGAAAGGATATTTTCCTCAAGAATGGAGTTCAAGTGTTTTATCAAAATTATTTTCCATATAAGATAATAAAGGGTTTTGTTTCTATCCCTATTATTACATTGATTTGATTTTGTTGTGATGGAATTATTTTTATGAATTCCTTTATCTTATATGAATTGTTTTATGATGTCATGATGTTTAAGATTCCCATTTTTATTACATGGGTTATGCTATGATGTATGGTTTTTAATTTTGTGGCACACATAAGAATGGTATCATTATGAGATTGGTGGGACCTATATCTCCCTCCAATGCATTGGGTAAAGATTTTATATCTCATGAGATAGACATGGCCGGATTGGTAGGTTATACCTGTTCAGTGAAACAGGACTGAAACGAGGAGTGAACTTGGTTCAGAAAGGGACTTTGTCCACTAAGATATTCTTGGAAATGAGTCTTGACTAATAAAAAATGATTCTCTAGGATTATGTGTGTATTCCACAAAGGTTATTGTTTTAAGTTATGATTATTGGGATTACATTTCACTACTATGATTTATCCCATGTTATGAAATTACGATCTCTTTTGCAGGTTAAGATTTCCAAAAGATATGTTCTTATGAATATGATGTGATTGATATTTCTTTTGTTTACCCTTACTGAGCATTTGAGATCACCCTTTTATGTTTTCTTTTCCCCAGGATATAAAGAAATGATTTAGGTTTAAAAAAAAGAAGATCTTTGTGGGAGATGTTGAAGATCTTTCACCATGATTAGAAGATTATATTCCGAGTTTCCAAAGACACTAAACTATTACGGTCCTTGTGTGTGTGTTTTTGTTATGTACTAAGTATTCCCCAAAAGTAATTTAATGTCTATGTACGTTAAGATTCGGGTCTCTACAGTATCCCATCAAGAAGGATTTCCGATAGTGTCATCAACCTATATGATTAATACATCGTTATTTGACTACCAGAAATAAACTCATCGTTACACAAAAGCCATGGAATATTTCCTAAAGGTTCTATTTCAATCAAAGGTCTGAGATATGGACTTCCATAAATTGAAGGGACAAATACATCATCAACATATCTATTAATAATATGGAACTCATGACGCACCCAACATACCCTACTTCCCACCACCATATGGATTGAAAATTTTAATCAGTAAATCAATGTGGGTGAGTCAAGACATGTATTAATGATAATCTTAATTTCTATGGACCATTACACATGCTCACATATTGGAATATCTGATGACACTAAAACATTTGATATTCCTATTGGCAGGTCTATTCTCATAATCTCTAGTCTTATAGATTACCATGTGCAAACTTCATCATTGGAAGTCTCATATTCTTATGAGTACTCACACCTGATAATATATATACTATGTATCCCATCATAGTATGTCATACAACCATAGAACTATATTTAAGAATATTGACATAGCACTTCAATGTTCTCATCATAGTGGGGAACTGTTATGACCTTGTCAATGCGACAAATACTCCAGTGAATTATTATGTTATACTCATGCATAACAATGAACAATATGTGGTAAGATGTTTAATATTTAAATACATTAAAGATTCATGTAATCAAAGTATAAAAATTTTTCTCTATAATACCTACTTTCAAAAACTCCAACTTGGACTAGAGACAACTGCCTATATCTTTGATTCCGCTAGACCTCACATGATGATCATGTTTCTGCTGAGTCAAGGATCTATTCAAGGGGTCTCCCACACAGTCTTATGTGGAAATAATGCTCACTACAACTTCTCCTAATTGATAAAAATCCCTTAAGATATTATACTTTTGATGTATGTGCTTAATCCGCTAATGTGACCTTGGCTCTTTTACAAGATCCACCGTTATAGTATTATCACTTTAGAGTGTGATGGGATATTTACTCTTGGGTACTACATCTAGCTCATGGAAAAGTCATCGCCTCCAAACTGATTCATTAGCTACTTCAGAAGCTGTGATATACTCGGAATCTGCTATAGAATCTACGACCACAATCTACTTTGTTCTCTTCCAGCTAACAACACCTCTATTCCAAGTGAATATGTATCCTGCTTATGACTTCATGTCATCCAGATTAGTCTAGAAACTAGCATCTATATATCCTCTTATGACTAGTTTCTCATCTAATCCATAAACTAGGAACATATCATTAGTATACCATAGACTCTAAAGGATAGTCTTGACTTCCATCCAATGGTTGTCAGCTGGGTCAGCATGATTTCTTCCTACCACACTCAATGTGATGGAAACATCTAGACTAGTTCATAGCATGACATACATGACTGACCCAGTCACTGATTCATATCGATTATTTTCCATTATCTCTCATTCCTCATGTGTCTGAGGGAATATTTTGTTGGAATGATGAATGCCATGTGATTCTGGAAACAATCCTTTCATTGATTGTTCTATACTGAATATCTTCAGTATTTTTTCATTGTATATACTTTGACTTACGCTGATAAATATTTTAGATCTATCACGATGGATATTGATCCAAAGAATATATGATATGTCTCCCATTTAATTCATGGAGAGTCATTAATTCAACCATTATTTAACAAACTATAAGACTAGTATATCATTTACAATAAGTAATATTTCATCAACATATACTATAAGGAAAATGATTGCACTCCCACTAAACTATTTGTAGAGACAAGGCTCAGATTCATTCTTAATAAAACCAAATTCGGTTATGGATTCATCAAAAAGAATTTTCCCTGACCTAGATGCATTCTTTAATCCATAAATAGATTTTTTCAACCTGCTTACCTTATTGGAATTCATTGGAGTCACAAACACCTCAGGTTGTATAATGTAGACATCTTCTTGAAAATTCATGTTAAGGAAGGATGTTTTGAAATCCATTTTCCAAATCTCATAGTCATGGTAAGAAATAATAACCAATAGAATTCGGGTGTATTTCGTCATCTCAAATTGTGGAAAGGATTCGTCATAGTCAATCCCTTGACACTATTTAAAAAGTTTCTCAACTAGTCTTGCCTTATAGGTACTGACTTTTCCTTCCATGTATAGTTTCTTCTTGAATACCCATTTTCAGCCAGTAGGCATTACATCAACTGGAGGATCTGCCAAAATCCATACATGGTTTTAGTACATGGAATCCATTTATGAATTCCTGGATTCTTTCCACTTGGAAACAATTGTGCCACTTTATACTTTCTTGTAGGTTATATGATCATTATTGTCAACTAATAATGAGTCACCATCCTCAGTAACTAGAAACCCATATCATTTCAACTCTCTAACCTATCTTGTACCCCTAGGAAATACTTTTGTCTCTTGAATGGATCTTTCTTCCATGGGGAATTGTGGAATCTGCTCCTGTACCAAATCTTAAATACCTTGATCCTCAACTTCATCAATGTCAATCCTTCTACCACTATCGCTTTTAGAGATTTGATCCCCCTTTAGGAATATGGTGTGTCGTTCCACTATAACCCTTTTGTTTGAGTTTTCATATAGGTATCATCCTTTTGATTCCATAGGGTATCCTATAAATGTACACTTTGTTCCTGAGGGTTAATGTTTATTACTTGAAGATTCCTTATCAAACGCTTTGCAACCCAACACATATAAATTCAGTAACATGTATTTTATTCCACTCCAATGCTTGTATGGAATACCATTTATCGATTTAGTTGGTACTTGGTTTAGAATCTGTTCGACTATTTGTAAAACATATCCCCAAAAGGATAATGGAAGACTTTCATGACTCATCATTGATATCACCATGTCCAACAAGGTTCGGTTCCCGATTTTCCTCACACTATCCATGGAGGAGTGTAAGGAGGAGTGAGTTGGGATAAGATCCAAAACACTCATAAATAATCAGTGATGTCTTTATTAAGATATTCTCCAAATCAGTTTAAGAGGAGTTTCTTAATATTCTTACCAAGATAGTTCTCAACTACATTGTTGAATTCCTTAAATTTATAAAAAGAATATCACATATACCTCATTAAGTAAATATATCATTATATACTATAATTATTAGTAAAATCTATGATGTATGAGTGCCCACCCCTTGCATCAACAGAAAATGGTCCACACAGATTGGTATGAACTAATTCAAGAAGCTCTTTACCACTTTCACCATACCCACTAAGTGGGGATTTGGTCATTTTTCTCTGTAAACACCCATGACATACACCATGTGGTTTTAGTTCAAAAGAATATAAATATCCATCTTGATGTAATTTTTTCATGCATTTCTTATTTACATGACCAAGATGGTGATGCCAAAGTTGGGTGTGGAATGAGTCACAGGAAGTATCTTTGTTATTGATTTCCATTACTTGGGTTGTGTAACCCAACACATAAAGACCGTTGTATAAATGTTCCCAACCAAAAAAATCATCATTATAAATGAAGAAAAATTCATTTAAATTTTTTCAAATAGATCCATCTGTATCATGTCTAGATAAAGAATTAATGGTTTCGGTTACATAAGGAACATAATAACAACCCTTTAGCACAAAGATCATCCCAGTAGGAAATGTGAGGTAGTATCCCCTGACAGCTACAATAATAAGTTTGGCTCCATTGGATGGTCGTAGATCTACCACCCCTAGGTAAATTTTCATGAATCTACATGGTCCCTAGATTTGAATACATATTTGATCACCAAAAGCTATATCCAATACCTATTTTTAAGAAATAGAAAATTTTCACTCGATAACAAACTCACCTAAAGCTTCCCCTTGCTCCATTAGATGGGTGAAACATTCGTTCTAGTGGCCCTTCTTGCCACATGTGTAATAAACAGCCTCATGCTCCCTTGCCTTCCGTTTTATCTTCCTTTTCTTGGATAGTTGTGAAGAAGCATTGGTCTTAAAGCTCTTCGCCTCCCCTTTTCTCTTATTCACCATATGTACAAAAGCATTTTCACACATCATATCTTTGTCGACATGGAGAATGAGGACAAGAAGATTAGATAAGAACATATCATTGTTTTTAATATTGAAATTAACAACAAATATGGATAATATCTAAGGGATTGATGTAAGAATGAGATCGGTGCCTAGTTCTTTGGGGAGTTTGAACCCTAGAACCTCCACAAGCTCAATGTAGCCAATGAGTTTTACTATATGAGTCCCACCTGGGGAACCCTCTCAAATATTACTATCAAAGTGTTCCATGGATATCTCTAAACCTTCCTATCTTTCTCTATCCTGGTAAAGACCAAAAAAGGTGCTCAATCATGCTATAGGAGTCCATGTTTTTGTTAGACATCATGAGCTCACTAGACATTGATTATGACATCAAACATTGATTGTTGACTGAGTAGTTCTTATGTTTATCATAGACCAAGAAATACTCATCACTCACCTATTGGGGAGGCATATCAGTTAATACTGACTCTAGCTATAAGACTTTCATTCGTGGCGTAGAATAACCCGAAGGCTTTAATACCATTCCTCGAAGTTTCTTCTAGTGAGGATTTTGTATTGAACTTGAATTGATAGTAGGGATAGTTTGGTTTATGAGATTTTTATTTTTATTCTACAATTAAAATTAAATTTCTTTAGTTATTTATTGATTACATTTTATGAGAAATAATAAATTAATTTTATTAAGTCTCCCACTATTTTATCATGTCCCAATTTCCCTCACCATTGAACTCGGAATGTCTAGTTTCCATGTTATTCTAGTGGAAAAGATCCATATTCCACTTTCAATAACCCCAAAAAGGGTTGGTAAAGCTATTTCAAGTTATTTAAGTAGGCATGTATTTACCAACTGTTGGCTTGTAGCTCATTGATTCATTGATTGGAATCCCCAATCCTGAAATCTTGACTTGGATTTCCTCAACACTTGCCTCCAATATTTTACCATGTCTAGAAAGGAATACTCCTCTTGATACAAACTGGTTAAGTCAACCCGAAACCTTTCATAAGGGCTTCCTGTATTAAATTAAATGTCTAAATGAGGGTTGTCCAAACAAATTGTTTTATTGATTATTACCCTTAATAAAGTAACAGAAGGCTTAGTCTAACTTAATATATTACTGAGGGATTTTTATCACTTATGTGAAAATTTTATATTATCTTTATCAAATGGTTGTTAATATTAAGTGAAACTTTCTTAAGTGATTCACCATTTATTGATAATATTTATGAAAATGTATGGTTTATTTTATTTCCATCTTAATTTCTTGTTAGTTCATTAATTATGTGATCACGCCAACATAGCCATAATTAAAAACCATGAATCTGATAGAATTAAAATAAAGGTCATGATCATGATCTTTTCTAATGGTTATTTCATATGGAGATGGATAAACTAACCCTGAACTGTGGGAGAAACACTTTGAGAATTTTGGGTTATTGGTTATAGCTTTCCACATATCCACCTTTTTTAATCCTTGGATTCATTTTGGCTCAGCATCTGATTTGGACCACCTCCTCAAGCTTGGAAGCTTCATCCATTACATATGCTTTTTAACACACATGTAGGTGAGGGGTAAAAATTGGTTTACAAAAAATTCCATCGGCATGAAATCCCTACATATTAATGAGGCGAGATGGTGCACAAGGCAAAAAATAATTTGACAAATAAATTAAAATGAAAACCAATATCATAAAAAGGTATGTTCAATCTCATGATAATCCATATAAATGTAATTAATTAACCATTTCATAAAACTAGCATTCAATTCTTTAATCAATATTATTAATATAAATCACGATCAAATTGATTAATTATTATCTTTAATTAATCAATCCTTCAATATTATTACTTTTCTTAATTTCCTTGAGAATCTCATCCTTCTATATAAATTCACCATGGAGGTAACCTAGTGAATAACCCTTCAAATATACCCAACATGTATTGTATTTGTATACTATTTTACTAATATGACATATGGCATACATAATGATTCAATGTATAGAGTAACAACCTGTAGTATGATTTATACATGATAAGTAGTTCTGAACATTACAAAAGAATCAATATTTTGATTTTGTGTAAAATGGTAAAGTACAGGATGTGTAGTTTCCACTACACGATGTGTACTAACATCAATATATTACCCAAAGTACACGACTAAAGACTCGACATGTGAGGAATACTTCAGAAATTTCAGAGTACACAGTGTGTATATTGGGCTACAAACCATGTTTTATCCATGTTACACAGTTATTGGTTGGCCTAATTCGTGTATGGGATACACAGATTGGCCCCTGACCCAAAGGGACTACACACCGTGTCCAGTGGATCACACAATATGTAATTCATTATGTGTGTGACTATCTGCCACAATCAACATGAAGTATAAAACTAATTACACCGCATGTAATAAATTCAAATGTCTTGAGGAATTAGTTAATTACTCCTGATAACTTGAAGACGACTACACAACATGTAGTCTGGATTACACAATGTTTATGGAAGAGAACATGACATGAATGGCCGAACACATAGTGTGTACTTTCGTGTCACCTGGACAGAGTCATCGGTGCTTCCTGATGTGATCCTCAGTTTAATTTTAATCATTAAATTATTCATTTCTATGAAATCTGTGGAAAACAATATTGGAATAATAGATCTCGAATTTCTGATTAATAGAACGATTAATACTTTAATTGAAAAAACTATATTATTAATGCGTAAATCATCAACTATAATTAAATAATTATAAACTATGATGTGACAGATCTAATATAACTTATAGGATTTAGATGCTACAGAAGTGTGGCAGTTAAGTGGAACCCACCTTTTCCTTTTCCATAATTAATGACCAATTTTGGATCAATAAGATGATAAACACCAGTATGCACAGATTAGGATAAAAGATCTAGACAAAAGAATAAAATGAATCATATCCTATATAGAGGATCTTACACATCATGTTTATAATTAATTTAATTAATTTAATAAAGAAAAGAATACATGTATATTTGGTACTTTCTTTGTTTATGTTGTTTATTTTCTCGAAGGACCCTTTCACATTGTCTCATTGTGATTGTGAGGATCCAAAGCAAAATCACTCTTGTGGGGATCTACACATGCTCTGATGACCATAAATCAACACAACTCATTCTCTGAGTTCTGGAATGATGAAGTGAGTGTCCTTCATTGGTCGATCATTATAGCATGTTGTTCGATCTTGATGAATGTTTCTCGTTCTTGAGAGGGGAGAGAAGATGATTCGAGAGAGAAATTGTTTGGCTCAACAATTATCAATTCATCGTGAATTCGGTACATGACACAATGGACATACCTGTCTATTTATCTACATGGGGTTTTAGTTGAAATATTTAATTGCGTAACAGAAATTATCTACATTCATAACCTTATGGAAAAACCATGCTATTTAATAACTATGACGACACAATAATTCATGGTGCGTCAACTTGCGTGAAACGGAATCATAAATGAAAACCCATGCTAGAAAATGATGACATTATTATTATTATTTTGTCTCGGGCTAACTAGTTAAATAATTATTTACCATCTTGAAAAAAATTATTTTACTACCAGACCAAACATGGTCCACTCTAGCCCCACTTCAATTTATTGATCACTTGAATAAATAAATAAATAATTTATTCTCTTAAATAAATATTTTATTTACAAACTAGTAAATAAATAGTAATTAAATTTTAAATAAAATAAATATATGTATTTTACTCACAATACAGTGTATAAATATTTATTTAATTTATTCTATCACTTTTACTAGACACTAGTGCAGAAATCGTTTTTTACGTCACCATTTTTTACGTCGGTTATATATAACCAACGTAACAATGCGGCGAGTAGCTTTTTCACATCGGTTATTTTAATAACCGACATAAAAAACCAATGCGGGGGGGGGGGGGGGGTTTACATCGGTTATTTTGTAACCGACGTAAAAAACCTGATATCGACGCATTTTTTACGTCGGTTATCAAATAACCGACGTAAAAAACCAATGCACGGGGGGTTTTTTACGTCGGATTCCAAATAACCGAAGTAAAAAAGCTAAAAAATAGTTTATAACGTCGGTTATATAATAACTGACATTATAAAGCATTTAAAAAAATTAAAGCTCGTCTTCTGTCATTTACGATTTTTTCGATTGACAGTCGTCGGCTCGTCTCTCTCTCTCGCGCGGTAAACCCTAATCGGCTCGTCGATCGCCTGCATTACACTCATTTTGGCTTCACTGTTTCTCTTCTTCAATACTCTCGGATCTATCATCTCAACTCGCGACATTCAAGTAAGCCTTCCATGAATTTATTTCGTTCGTTTTTGTTTCGATTCTTGATGTGCTTTTCGTTCGTTTTTGAATCTCGTGGAATTTTTTTTATTGCAAATGGTTATTATGTTCATTCAACTCGCAACATTCAACTCGCAAATGGTTATTAAAAAATTGTGGATTAGCTTCAGCAAAATCTGAAAAATAATGGGTGGTATTGTAACGTTCCATTCTTCCAGCAACATTATTATTTCCTACTTAGCTAGAATGTGTCTTTCTAGATGAATATTGGTAGTACTTATTTTCTAAAATTCATATTTTCAATATGATTGTCCAGAAAATTATTTTCATGAATGAAATTGGACCAGGTACAATCGGTAATACCTATCCTTAAAATTTCATTCAACATTCTTACATCGTAATATTTTTTAAAAAAATTATGATTTTTAGAACTCCTAGATCAGAAAACCATCATCTGTTTTCATCTGCATTCATAAAAATATCAATTCATACCTATTACAATCAAATATTTCATTCTGGACTCATGGTGAGTCTGATAATACATTTCTTCTTTCAGTCATCTCCTAAAAATGATGGACCTTTTCATGCAAAGTGTATCTGATTTCTTGAATACGATGGTATGTCCGATTTTCAACAAAACCAAGCGAGGTGATTTCTTTTATTATTAATAATTCATTAAAAAATTATAATACCTAAATATTATTATCATCCTTTTCAGATTTTTCATTATAAAAAAGGTAAAGGGTACTTTCTTTTCATTCTCAAGTTTAATTATATTTTTTATAAAGGTCTTTTCTATCTAGGTAGAAATAATTTAATGATAATTAGATTGAATTAGGTATATTATCTTATCTTACCATCCAAACACATTTTTATGTATTAATAATTATTATGTTTTGTAAAAACAATTATGACCCCCATTTCATTTTTGTTAGTTAATTGATCTACGAAAGTGTTATAAATGATTTGATGATCATGATTCACCCATATATATGGTTAGGCATTATGTGACATTTGGGTCCACAATATCCTTCTAATGCATTCGACAATGCATTATATATCATAGATCAATATGGGATACAGATGGTTATACCATGTCCAATGTGTTATGTGATGTGCCTGGTAAGAAATATTATAATAAATTATAGGAAAGATGATTAACATATCCCAATATGAGGTGAATGAAACTCTGTTTTCCCTTGACATATGTTATGACTTATATGATTATGTTTGTGCCACACTCTTATGTTATTCTACATACCAATGTTGTGATCTGTGAATAAGGTTTTTTAAATCATGTTCCCACTATCATATAAATCATGTCTTATGTTATGCTAAAATTGTTATACTTGGACTCAGGTTTTATGATCTATGATTATATAGAACTGTTTCACTTATCTTTTTGATCATGTGCTTTGTGTATGCTCTTATACCCCCATGGATATCCTTTTATGAGATTAGATATTATATTTATATATATCATGTTTACCCATAATGAGTATCATAAATCAAAACTTTTTTTATTTTCATTCCCTAAGTTATAAAAATAAGTATTATGTAGGATGATTCCAAAAATTTAATCTGTGAGTTGAGTTGTTTTATGTGTGAAACCCAGGCCAAACACATATGTATTTTTTTATTGTTATTACATATATATAGTTTGACATATACTTTTTTTTACATTACCATGATATTAACATTACTTTTTCTAAAGAAATATTAATGTCCTTAGATTATATATCGGATCAAAAGGATATAGTAATTCTAATATATAATCAGAATGATCAGATAATATGACAATATTATTAAACATAAAACAAATGGCCTATATTCATATTTTTAACATGACACTTACGATGTATAGCTATTTGGTGTTGGGTACTTATGAAAACTACTACTACTTTCAAGATTTGTTTTATATTTTAAATTGTTTTACATTCAAATTATGATTTTTTTTCATATAAACATGTTTTGTCTTATCTTAAAAATATATATTTTTTCTTGATATTTGTTATAGGTAATAATGAGTCGAAGTTGGATTACGGCACATCGAATGAGAAATGAATTTGAGGAAGGTGTTGATGCCTTTTTGGAATTTTCAAAACGAAATGTTCCAAGTAGTGACATTTTTTTCTGTCCATGCCTGAAATGTTTGAATATGAAGAAGTTGAAAAGTAGAGAGATAAAAGATCATCTGATATGTCATGGTTTTAATCCGAGTTACAGCCCTTGGATTTGGTATGGTGAAACTGGAAGGAATTTCACTGATGATGATGATTCGCAAGATGGTAACTCCGATGGAATTGAATAAATGATTCGCGATATTGTAGCAGAACAAATTGAGATAGAACCGACAGTTGCACGTCTATATGGTGATGCTGAAAAACCATTATATCCCGGTTGTACAGATTTTACGGTTCTGTCGGCGGTGTTAAGATTGATTAACCTAAAGGCGAAGCATGGATGGAGTGACAGAAGTTTTACAGAGCTGCTACAATTGATGAAAGACATTCTTCCAAAAGATAACGATATTCCAGATTCACATTACAAAGCCAAGAAAATATTATGCCCGATGGGATTGGGATACAAGAAAATACATTCCTGTCCGAATGACTGCATTATATATATGATGGAATATGAATTTTTGTTAGAGTGTCCAAAATGTGGGACATCACGGTATAAGGTGAAAGAAAAATCACAGGGTGATGTAGAGATTAAAATCTCCCTTCAAAGGTATTTTATTATCTTCCTATAATTAATCGTTTCAAACGTTTATTTGCTAATTCACATAATGCAAAAAGGTTAAGATGACATGCTGAAGAGAGGGTATGTGATGGAAAAATACGTCATCCAGCTGATTGTCCACAATGGAAGAAAATTGATGCGCAGTATTCTACATTTGGAAATGAAATAAGAAATCTTAGACTAGGGTTGTGCACAGATGGAATGAATCCATTGTAAAGACCCGTAAAATTCAAGGGAAATTTTTTCTTAATTTTCTTTAGAATTTTACATGAGCGCGGTTTCTGACGGCACCTGATTCCGAGGCCCGGTGTGCCCGGAATTAATTTCCGAAGTTTGGCTCGGGTACGTTCAGTGAACGAACGAGCGGGAATTCCTAACTTTTGATCCGGTGCTCGGAATTGAAATCCGAGGGCACCGATGAACTCGCAGCGCCGATATTCGCTTAAAGAGACCTTTTCGGGAGTTGCGTTTGTTGCGGGTTGAAAGTTAGTTTTGGGGTTTTTAGTTTGAGTTAAATAAAATTGTGTAGAACAATTTTATTATAACTTGTTAAAACCTATCAAAGGAGGTTGGAAGTGGGACCCACACCCACTTAACCTCCCTTGGGAGGATTAAGTGCGGTGGGGCCCACACGAACCCCTAATCCTTTCAAATTCTCTCAACTTGCTTAACCCCTAATTAAATGACTTGAGTTACTTTTAATTATGGGAGTTAAACCTTTTGAATTTCAAAACTTTTGAAATTCTTATGTGTTATGTGATAATAAAATAAGATGTTGTCTTATTTTATTTTGGGGTTTTTGTTTGTATTCTTGAGAGGTGGAGAGCTCTTCATCATCTTCAAACTCTGACGAGGAACTCGAAGAACGTTCATCTTGACGAAGAACGTTCAAGCTCCGACGAAGAACGCCGCACCTCCATTCTTCATTTACCGTGTCAACGAAAGGGGACGCCACTTCTTCCTCGGACAACCTTCGTCGGCGTACAAGTTTCTCCAACGACGTGTCTCTTCGAACGCATCCCTTCGTCATCGGATTTGACGAACGGCTACCGCGACGCCCGACCTCCGCGACGTCGTCTTCCGCGGAACGTTCACAATCTTCGAACCTTATACCCGAGGTAGGGGTTGTTGAATATTGTTAATTCATTCCATTTCTTGCTCGTGGATCGCATGTCTATGTGAGGCTTTTGAATATTTTATATATGTGTTATTGTGAACGCGAGGGGGGCCGGACCGCACGAACACGGCCGAAACCCCCCCCCCCTCCATCGTTCTTGTTTATTCTTGGGGATGGAAGCAAGTGGCGTGGTGTCGTCGCACCACGCGGATGATCGTACTTTTATTTTACGCGGCGCCCTCGCACCACGCCGAGGTAGAATCTTCAAGAACGCCACGCCGTCGCGCCGCGTTGAAAGGAATCAAGGTACGGCGAAAGGGGCGCGGTGCCGTCGCACCGCGCCGGACGACGAACACCGCGGCCGGTTCCGGGCCGCGGCGGAACGAGGAGACCGCGGCCGGTTCCGGGCCGCGGTGGAAGAGAAGACTGACGGCCGGGCTGCCGGCGTCGGAAGCCGAAGGGGGGGACCGGAATTTCCGGTCCCGTTTGAGAAAACCGGCCAGCCAGCTGGCCGGCCGGATGTCTTAAAAACCGGGGGAATTAATCCCCCGGCCAACCCATAAAAACCCCCCTCTTTAAGAGGGGGGCGGTTCTTTGAAGGAGGGGGGCAGCCGGCCCCCTCGGTTCCACACCAGCAGGCCCCCTCATGTGAGGGGGCGGTTTGTTTTAAAACTGGCGCGGCACGTGCCACGCCGCCAGGGGGGAAAAACGGGGGAGGGCGGGGGTCTCACCCGCGCGCCGCCTGCGTGCCCAGCGCGCCGCCGCACCGCCCCAGCGCGCCGCCGCGCCGCCCCAGCGCGCCGCCGCGCCGCCCCAGCGCGCCGCCGCGTTGCCTCCGCGCGCCGCCTCCGCGCGCCGCCGCCGGCCACCGAGCCGCCCCAGGGGGGGGTCGGGCCGGGTCGGCCCGGACCCGGACCCCCCCGTTTCGAACCAGAATCGGTTTTTGGGCCATATCTTGAGCCTCGGACCTCCGAATGACGAACCATCTGCGGCAACGCGATCCTTGGATCGAGACGGTCGTTTCGGTATATCGCACTCAAGGTTTTGGATTACTTTGAGTTCGGCCGGGTTGGTTCGTTCACGAAACCAACCGGGCCTTCGGAGCGGAAACGCTCATATCTTGAGCCACGAACGTCCGATTGACGCGCCGTCAGTCGCGTTGTGTTCCTCTTAGTGAGACGGATCTTTTGGCATACTCCGCCCGAGGTTTGGACGCAGGTGGAGTACGGTCGGGTTGGTTTTGCCTTAAAAACTAAGCGGGCCCCGGAGACGAAAATGCCAATAACTCTCAGACCGGGCGTCCGATTGACGCGCCGTCTGTTGCGTTGAGTTCCTGTTGACGTTACGGAACTTTTGGATACATCAACTCTGGTCTTTGTGACAGTTGATGTATCAGCCTCTCGGCTCGTGGAGCGGACCCTCCGAACGAGCTTGCTGTGTGCGGAAACCCTAGTGCTGGCTGCGACTGCTACAACTGCTACGACTACTACTACTGCTGCTGTGACTGCGACGACGACAGAACAGAGATCCTGTGTGGATTCGACGACGACGACTACAGCACTCAGCGATCCTACGTGGAACTGTGCTACCGAACCTGTGTGAGCTGAATCTTCTGTTTATCTTGGGCGGTGGAGCGCTTGGGTGTAGCGGCGGACCCGTGGTACTTGACAGTGGTGGTGCGCTTGGATGCAGCAGCAGACCCTTGGCGGTGGAGCGCTTGGTTGTAGCGGCGGACCCGCGATACGCTACGGAGTGTATGCGCTTGGTTGTAGCGACAGACCCGCGACGGTGGAGACGTGCGTGCGGAGTACGGAGACCGTGTAGATGACTGAGACCTGACGACTGCTTGACCGACTCGACTTGGAGTGAGTCGACTAGCCCAGTGGACGGAGCGCCCAGTAGTTGGCAGCAGACCCACGGCGGACGGAGCGCCTGGTAGTTGGCAGCAAACCCGCGGTACTCGACAAGAGGAGTACCTCAGTAGGCTATCTGGGTGAGCGCCCGGTATTTGGCAGCAGACCCTCAGCGGACGGAGCGCCCGGTAGTTGGCAGCAGACCCGCGGTACTCGACAGGAGGAGTACTTCAGCAGTCTTAGGTTAGTGAGCGGCGGACTCGGAGTCGTGACAGGACCACTGTACACTCTAGAGACGGAGCTCTTCAGCAGTTACGGTTTCGATAATGAAAATCCTGGTTTGAGCTGAGTCAATGATATTTGTGTTTCCTCATGATTGAGATGGGTCGTTTGATAACTTAGGTATATGTATGGGCATATACCTGGGTAATGGTTATCCGTTGATTTCATAAACTTTTTATAAACCATGTGAACTTGTACTGTTTTCCTGTGTGGATTTACTGTTTACTCTTCTTTGTGGAATGGGTTGTTCTTGGGCTCGGTGTTGGAGCCGAACGGAAATTGGTGACATAGGTATATGTATGGGCATATACCTAATCAATACTGGATGTTACTTCGTGATTGTATCCTTCTTGTGGTTTATCCTTTGTGGATTTCGGGAGACCTTCGAGGGTCTCGGGGTCCCTACTGAGTATCTTATTCTCACCCCTGCACGGGCTATGCCCGCACTTCGTTGTATTGGTTGCAGACGACGGACAGCGTTGACTGTGGTTGAGGCTTTCGGAGTAGGTCGGTACCCGGAGGAGGACCACTGAGCGGGACGTGCTCGGAGCGGACAGTTGGACCCGAGGAGTTGTGAGCTATCTGTACCTACCCTTCAGGTAGGATCCGTGGTGGACGATCCAGGAGCTGAGCCATCTGTACCTACCCTTCAGGTAGGAATCGAGGAGGACGTCCCAGGAGCCGCTTGTACTTTCAGTTGCTGTCTTCCCTTTCGAGTTGTACTTTACTTTCAGTTGGGCTTGTATTCCGGCCCCCTTTACTTTTCTGCACTTGTAGTTACTTTCCGCTTGCTGACTCTGTGGTGGTTGTTACTTATAAAGGAAATGCCTTCCCTGTTTACCGGGATTTTACGCCTTGGTGCTAGTCGCCAGCCCCTGGCCTATGGAAGGCGGGCTTGGGGTAGTCACGGCACGGGCCCCGAGGTCGGGTCGTGACAAATTGGTATCAAAGGAGTTCGGTTCTACCGCGAACTCTGATCTTTTCTATGTGAAGCAATAATGTTTAGCGTATTGAGTATGGTTATCAGTCCAGGGAGTCCAGTGTTGGTGCGGCGGCCGACGTATCCGTACACCAGGACCCTGACTTCTGATTTCTGACTTAATGCACGAAAACACTGATTGCGTGTGTGTTTCCCAAAAGGTTTAAAGTCATCTCAAACCAGGTCAGCTCACCAGGTATAAATCGTTGACCGTGACACAACTGTTCAGGATGTCACCATGCAGATAGTTAGCTGGAGTTCCGAGAGAGTTCTCGATGATGGCCCACCGAGCAGCGAGACTCCGGTGCAGGGACCTTTTTCAGTGTTGGCACCTTCGGGTGGTGTACCAGCAGCACCACCACCCGTTAGGCAGCAGATGCCACTAGCTGATAGTTCACGCTAGCAGAGCGCGATGCACGAGTTCCAGCAGTAGAGGCCTCTGAGGATACGAGGCGAGACAGATTTCCCAGGCCGCAGTGGACTGGATGGAGGCGGTTGCTAGAGTTCTACGCCTAGCTTGGATACTAGTAGAGCGGATGATGATCTTAGCTCCTGTTGTTTCCAGTGAGTGACCATGAGGTTGGTCCTTATATGAATGAGGCTTCGGTACGCGAACCGATACCTGGGATAGTACCTACGGGTAGAGCGCCAGCTATGTCACTACCTGTTGGTCAGCAAACACTACCGGCGGTACCGGTAGCAGAGACTCACAGGCTTAGTGCCTTACATATGTTTTAGCACCAGATATCCCTCAAGTTTCTAGGTGAGCCTGACTCGTAGGCGGCTGAGGACTGGCTTGAGGAGGTGGTTGTGAGTTTTCTGGAGCTAATACAGCTTCGACAGTACGACATGTCGGAAGCAGAGCACTCAACGTGGCTTACCAATCAATCTTGGTACTCGTTGGTTACGTTGTGATCAGTTCTTTAGACTCGAACTTCTGAGCGAAGTGTGTCTAAAGGACATCTGAACCATTACTTTTCCTCTATGCATTTCTACCTATGCTAGGATGCTAGAGAGAACCTTTGTGGTTGTGAACGTTAGCAGTGAAAGGCAGGAAACTAGCGCCAGACTCAGAGACTCGGGCGTGTAAAATGTTTTAGGAGGAGGAAGTGCTAAGGACAGATGAATCTGCAGGGTAGCAGATGTGGAAGCGGAGCTTAGAGAGCAGCATGTGGTGGTGTACATTTCGACATGTTATGACCACCCGACTTAGTAGTCCCCGCCAGGCTCAGGGAGCAGGAGGGCTGGGGAGGAGAATAGCTGCATTGCGGTCAAGGAGTGTGACCCAGGAGCTCTAAGAATGATTCGGGGTACGAATTATGTCTACTACGAGCTGCCATATCTATAGACATAAGAACCAATCATTCTACCCTTCCACAAATCATGTCCCAGACCTAGAGGTTCCGGGTAAGCCGTAGACTTGACCCTCACGTCTGGAGATACCTTTGGGAGGAGACTCGATAATCACACTTACGCCGACGGTGTTATTTGACCTCGAGGCGAGAGTTTCGGTTGGAATCTCTTGGTGGCAGCGTAGAGGCCTTACGACGTTGATCTGGGTATGGTTTTGATTCACAAATCATACCCCGGTTGACTGTTTTAGGCAAACGTCGGAATGGGTTTTCCTTGGTCGGCAAAAAGGAAACCCTGGGCTGCACATGTTAAACTCAGGCATAAGAGGGTGTGACCGATCACTCTTGAGTTGGTCAACCCTACCCTTATGGCAGCAGGAGTTTTGAGTTTCAGTTCTAACCTAAAAAGGGAAACCTCTTGAATTCGAGGGTGACGAACACGTTCTTATACGGTCTCAACCCGATGAGGTTTCGGAGATGTGGCTGAAGCGGCATGTTATCTCCGAAGTTCAATGGACCCTTTTGATCTTCAGCAGGGTAGGCGAAGAGGTTTACCGCTTGACCCTACCACCTCAATCGCACCGGGTGCATAATGTCCACCACGTGTCTCAGCTGTGGAGATACGTGTATGTTTCTTCACACGTCATCGACCTCGGGGAGTTGGACGTCGATGACAGGGCGACAAGCACAGAGGTTCTAGTAGAGAACGAGGATCTTCAGGAGCAGGTTCTACATGAATGGTTGCTTCCTCTGGGGTGCTTCACGGGTAGCACGAGATCTTCAGGTGAGCATATGGGAGCGTAAAGCTCAGTTGTGTGCTCAGTACTACTTTGTTTCCCTTAAGTGTGAGTTGAAGCTTTACGGGGACGTAAAGCCCTGAGGTGAGAGTAATGTAAAGACCCGTAAAATTCAAGGAAATTTTTTTCTTAATTTTCTTTAGAATTTTACATGAGCGCGGTTTCTGACGGCACCTGATTCCGAGGCCCGGTGTGCCCGGAATTAATTTCTGAAGTTTGGCTCGGGTACGTTCAGTGAACGAACGAGCGGGAATTCCTAACTTTTGATCTGGTGCTCGGAATTGAAATCCGAGGGCACCGATGAACTCGCAGCGCCGATATTCGCTTAAAGAGACCTTTTCGGGAGTTGCGTTTGTTGCGGGTTGAAAGTTAGTTTTGGGGTTTTTAGTTTGAGTTAAATAAAATTGTGTAGAACAATTTTATTATAACTTGTTAAAACCTATCAAAGGAGGTTGGAAGTGGGACCCACACCCACTTAACCTCCCTTGGGAGGATTAAGTGCGGTGGGGCCCACACGAACCCCTAATCCTTTCAAATTCTCTCAACTTGCTTAACCCCTAATTAAATGACTTGAGTTACTTTTAATTATGGGAGTTAAACCTTTTGAATTTCAAAACTTTTGAAATTCTTATGTGTTATGTGATAATAAAATAAGATGTTGTCTTATTTTATTTTGGGGTTTTTGTTTGTCTTCTTGAGAGGTGGAGAGCTCTTCTTCATCTTCAAACTCTGACGAGGAACTCGAAGAACGTTCATCTTGACGAAGAACGTTCAAGCTCCGACGAAGAACGCCGCACCTCCATTCTTCGTTTACCGTGTCAACGAAAGGGGACGCCACTTCTTCCTCGGACAACCTTCGTCGGCGTACAAGTTTCGCCAACGACGTGTCTCTTCGAACGCATCCCTTCGTCATCGGATTTGATGAACGGCTACCGCGACGCCCGACCTCCGCGACGTCGTCTTTCGCGGAACGTTCACAATCTTCGAACCTTATACCCGAGGTAGGGGTTGTTGAATATTGTTAATTCATTCCATTTCTTTCTCGTGGATCGCATGTCTACGTGAGGCTTTTGAATATTTTATATAAGTGTTATTGTTAACGCGAGGGGGGCCGGACCGCATGAACACAGCCGAAACCCCCCCCCTCCATCGTTCTTGTTTATTCTTGCGGATGGAAGCAAGTGGCGTGGTGCCATCGCACCACACGGATGATCGTACTTTTATTTTACGCGGCGCCGTCGCGCCATGCTGAGGTAGAATCTTCAAGAACGCGACGCCATCGCGCCGCGTTGAAAGGAATCAAGGTACGGCGAAAGGGGCGCGGTGCCGTCGCACCGTGCCGGACGACGAACACCACGGCCGGTTCCGGGCCGCGGCGGAATGAGGAGACCGCGGCCGGTTCCGGGCCGCGGCGGAAGAGAAGACCGGCGGCCGGGCCGCCGGCGTCGGAAGCCGAAGGGGGGGACCGGAATTTCCGGTCCCGTTTGAGAAAACCGGCCGGCCAGCTGGCCGGCCGGATGTCTTAAAAACCGGGGGAATTAATCCCCCGGCCAACCCATAAAAACCCCCCTCTTTAAGAGGGGGGCGGTTCTTTGAAGGAGGGGGGCAGCCAGCCCCCTCGGTTCCGCAGCAGCAGGCCCCCTCATGTGAGGGGGCGGTTTGTTTTAAAACCGGCACGGCACGTGCCGCGCCGCCAGGGGGGAAAACGGGGGAGGGGGGGTCTCACCCGCGCGCCGCCTGCGTGCCTAGCGCGCCGCCGCCGGCCCCCGAGCCGCCCCAGGGGGGGGGGGGGTCGGGCCGGGTCGGCCCGGACCCGGACCCCCCCGTTTCGAACCAGAATCGGTTTTTGGGCCATATCTTGAGCCTCGGACCTCCGAATGACAAACCGTCTGCGGCAACGCGATCCTTGGATCGAGACGGTCGTTTCGGTATATCGCACTCAAGGTTTTGGATTACTTTGAGTTCGGCCGGGTTGGTTCGTTCACGAAACCAACCGGGCCTTCGGAGCGGAAACGCTCATATCTTGAGCCACGAACGTCCGATTGACGCGCCGTCAGTCGCGTTGTGTTCCTCTTAGTGAGACGGATCTTTTGGCATACTCCGCCCGAGGTTTGGACGCAGGTGGAGTACGGTCGGGTTGGTTTTGTCTTAAAAATCAACCGGGCCCCGGAGACGAAAATGCCAATAACTCTCAGACCGGGCGTCCGATTGACGCGCCGTCTGTTGCGTTGAGTTCCTGTTGATGTTACGGAACTTTTGGATACATCAACTCTTGTCTTTGTGACAGTTGATGTATCAGCCTCTCGGCTCGTGGAGCGGACCCTTCGAACGAGCTTGCTGTGTGCGGAAACCCTAGTGCTGGCTGCGACTACTACTACTGCTACGACTACTACTACTGCTGCTGTGACTGCGACGACGACAGAACAGAGATCCTGTGTGGATTCGACGACGACGACTACAGCACTCAGCGATCCTACGTGGAACTGTGCTACCGAACCTGTGTGAGCAGAATCTTCTGTTTACCTTGGGCGGTGGAGCGCTTGGGTGTAGCGGCGGACCCGTGGTACTTGACAGTGGTGGTGTGCTTGGATGCAGCAGCAGACCCTTGGCGGTGGAGCGCTTGGTTGTAGCGGCGGACCCGCGATACTCTACGGAGTGTATGCGCTTGGTTGTAGCGACAGACCCGCGACGGTGGAGACGTGCGTGCGGAGTATGGAGACCGTGTAGATGACTGAGACCTGACGACTGCTTGACCGACTCGACTTGGAGTGAGTCGACTAGCCCAGTGGACGGAGCACCCAGTAGTTGGCAGCAGACCCACGGCGGACGGAGCGCCTGGTAGTTGGCAGCAAACCCGCGGTACTCGACAGGAGGAGTACCTCAGTAGGCTATCTGGGTGAGCGCCCGGTATTTGGCAGCAGACCCTCAGCGGACGGAGCGCCCGGTAGTTGGCAGCAGACCCGCGGTACTCGACAGGAGGAGTACTTCAGCAGTCTTAGGTTAGTGAGCGGCGGCCTCGGAGTCGTGACAGGACCACTGTACACTCTAGAGACGGAGCTCTTCAGCAGTTACGGTTTCGATAATGAAAATCCTGGTTTGAGCTGAGTCAATGATATTTGTGTTTCCTCATGATATAGATGGGTCGCTTGATAACTTAGGTATATGTATGGGCATATACCTAGGTAATGGTTATCCGTTGATTTCATAAACTTTTTATAAACCATGTGAACTTGTACTGTTTTCCTGTGTGGATTTACTGTTTACTCTTCTTTGTGGAATGGGTTGTTCTTGGGCTCGGTGTTGGAGCCGAACGGAAATTGGTGACATAGGTATATGTATGGGCATATACCTAATCAATACTGGATGTTACTTCGTGATTGTATCCTTCTTGTGGTTTATCCTTTGTGGATTTCGGGAGACCTTCGAGGGTCTCGGCGTCCCTACTGAGTATCTTATACTCACCCCTGCACGGGCTATGCCCGCACTTCGTTGTGTTGGTTGTAGACGATGGACAGCGCTGACTGTGGTTGAGGCTTTCGGAGTAGGTCGGTACCCGGAGGAGGACCACTGAGCGGGACGTGCTCGGAGCAGACAGTTGGACCCGAGGAGTTGTGAGCTATCTGTACCTACCCTTCAGGTAGGATCTGTGGTGGACGATCCAGGAGCTGAGCCATCTGTACCTACCCATCAGGTAGGAATCGAGGAGGACGTCCCAGGAGCCGCTTGTACTTTCAGTTGTTGTTTTCCCTTTCGAGTTGTACTTTACTTTCAGTTGGGCTTGTATTCCGGCCCCCTTTACTTTTCTGCACTTGTAGTTACTTTCCGCTTGCTGACTCTGTGGTGGTTGTTACTTATAAAGGCAATGCCTTCCCTGTTTACCGGGATTTTACGCCTTGGTGCTAGTCGCCAGCCCCTGGCCTATGGAAGGCGGGCTTGGGGTAGTCACGGCACGGGCCCCGAGGTCGGGTCGTGACATCCATACCGAACACTCAGTAGCACACATAGTTCATGGCCTATTTTATTGGTAATTTACAACCTCTCTCCTGAAGTTTGTATGAAGCGCAAATATGTCATGTTGAGTACAATGATCTCTGGTCCAAAGCAACCCGGTAATGATATTGATGTTTACTTGTCACCGTTGATTGATGATTTGAAACTGTTATGGGCTGATGGTATTAGGGTGTATGATTCTTATAAAATGGAATATTTTCAACTGCATGCAGTGCTTCTGTTCACTATAAATGACTTCCCAGCGTATGGAAATTTGTGTGGATACAGTGTTAAAGGGCATAAAGCATGTCCAATTTGCGAACAACAGACGTCCTATTGTCAATTGCATCATGGGAGGAAAACAGTGTACATGGGTCATCGAAGGTTTTTGCCTATGGAACACCCTTATAGAAGACTAAAAAGGCATTTAATGGCTCAAAAGAATTTGATACTGCTCTAAAACCTTTATCCCATGATCTGTATTTTGAGAGGGTGAAAAACCTTGACGTGACATTGGGAAAGACACAGAAATCTGGTAATGATAGACATATTTGGAAGAAAAGGTCAATATTTTTTGATCTACCATATTGGAGGTATCATGAAATTAAACATAATATTGATGTCATGCATGTGGAGAAGAATATCTGTGATTCTTTTATTGGAACATTGTTAGATATTAAAGGAAAGACTAAATATGGGTTGAATGCAAGATTAGACTTACTATCAATGGGAATACGTTTGGAGTTAGCTCCCACTCCTAAAGGAAGACGAACATTTCTTCCCCCGGCTTGTCATACATTATCGAAGAGGGAGAAAATTAGCTTCTATCTGTGTCTTCATGATACCAAAGTGCCTCAAGGTTATTCTTCTAATGTAAAAAATTTTGTCTCATTAAAGGACTTGAAGTTGATAGGTATGAAATCACATGATTGTCACGTCATGATGCAACAAATTCTACCAGTTGCATTGCGTGGAATATTTCCCATTCGTGTCAGAAAGACTATAATGAAGTTGTGTTATTTTTTCAATTCAATTTGTAACAAGGCGATTGATGTGAATGCTTTGAACATTTTCTAAAAGGATGCAATTTTAATACTTTGTCAATTGGAAATGTATTTTCCTCCAACTTTTTTTGATATAATGGTGCATTTAATGATTCATCTGGTTCGAGAAATAAAGCCTTGTGGACCTGTATATCTTCGTTGGATGTATCCTTTTGAAAGGTATATGAAAATATTAAAGGGGTATGTTAAAAATCTATATCGACCTGAAGCCTCCATTATTGAAAAGTTTATTTCTGAGGAGGTAGCAGAGTTTTGTACGAGCTACTTGGCTGCGGCGCAACACATAGGTTTGCCTCCATCTCGCCATGAACGAGTTAATAATGAGGGAAAGGGGATTCACGGCTTGAAAGTCAAATCATTGTCAGCTGAACAGATGAAGAAGTTAGAATCATACATCTTGAAGAACATAGCTGATGCTCAACTATATATCACAATGAGTTGAAACAATGTCATCCAAAGAAGAAAGAAATGTGGATTTTGAATGAGCACAACAAAACTTTTTTGTCATGGATTAAAAAGACTTTGCTTGGTAGATCAGATGTATCAGAGACATTAAAATGGATAGTGGGTGGTCCATGTTTAAATGTGATAACATGGTCTGGTTATGACATTAATGGTTATACATTTCATACAAAAGCTCAGGACAACAGAAGTGCAGTTCAGAATAGTGGTGTATTGGTGTTTGCAGAAGCAATGCATTTTTCGAGTGCTAAGGACAAAAACCCAATTTCTGCATCGAATGCATATTATGGAGTGATTGAAGACATATGGGAGGTTGATTACTTTAAAATTAATGTTCCCGTTTTTAACTGTAAATGGTTTAACGGTAACAACAGTGTCAGACACGATGAATTTGGAATGAAACTTGTTAATCTAAATAGATTGGAAGACGCAGCTGATTCTTTTATAATGCCAACACATGCAAAACAAATGTTTTATGTAGTAGATCAATCAGATATGAAGTGGGCTGTTGTTTTACAAGGGAAAAAACAATATGTTGGTGAGGATGAACTTGATGAATATGCTGATTTATGTGAGATCCCTACTTCAATGGAAATATTAAGAGAACATAATGATGACCATGTTGAATACATAGTTTGTGCCATAAGGAACGATCACGACGAAAGAATTTGGGAAAACAATCCATCTGTACATTCCTAAAATTACAGGTAACATATGTTTATTTCTTGTTTACATTTATTTTTTCCATAAATGTTAGATATTGTAAGTTTTTTATTTATTAAAACATGTTTTAAAATAAAATAAGTATATGTTATTGTTTGTTTTATGTTTGTTTAGTTTACTTTATCATGTTTATTGTTGTACCCCTCTCTCTGGGTTCCACCGGCTGGCCGGTGGTCAAGCACCGGTTGGCCGGTGTCACCAGGCAGTGGGCAAGCCTACTGCCTGGGTCCTCCGGCTGGCCGGTGCGCTGCCACCGGCCAACCGGTATGGGCACCGGCCAACCGGTTCTTGCCCACCGGCCAGCCGGAGGACCCAGGCAGTAGGCTTTCCCACTACCTGGTGACATCGGCCAACCGGTGGATGACCACCGGCCAGCTGGTGGAACCCAGACAGAAAGCCTGCTGTCTGGACCACCGGCCAGCCGGGAGCTCAACACCGGCCAGCCGGTGGACCACCAGCCAGTGGGTGAGACACCACCGGCCCGCTGGTGTGCCCAGTCAAACTAGCCATTGGGCTTTGATAATTGTTTTAAAATATTTGAATTTGTATATTTGTTCACTGACAATTACTTTACCATGTTTACAATGTTTACCAGGATTACCATTTTTTACATTTTTACCATCTTGACCATCTTGACCATTTTGACCATCTTTTCCATCTTTACCATTGTTTAACATGCTTACCATATTACCAATGTTTACTATTATGTAACCTAGTACACTTTTCTATTTTCTGATTACAGTAGTATTAAAATATTTAAATTTGTATATTTGTGAACTGACGTTTGTTTTTTTGATTTGAAGGATAATGACAGATCATTCAGATGATCAACCACATGATTCTGGGGAGGAGCATATTGCTGGTCATACCTCTGGGGATGAACATTCACATGCTCCTATTACGACAAAGAGTTCAAAGGTTGGTAAACGTGGTTGCACACGTTTACCAAAATTATCACTTGCCCGTACGCAGGATCAGAGGATAATAGTTGAGTTTGATGATGATGATATTCCTAGAGGTCCGAATGCCAAAGATTTTAAGAGTTTTGTTGCAACTCAGGCTAAGACCAAAGTAAGCATTCTGTATGATGATTGGAGAGGTGTGGATAAAGAGATTATCTCTCAGTTGTGGGAGACGATTTTGGTAAGATCTTTTGTCATTGTTTGACCATTCATTTAATGTTTCTGGTATATATAATATGTTTAACCTCTTCTTTATCAGATGACATTTGATATTCCTGACACTGGAGGAGTCAGGAAGAAATGATTATCGTTGGCTGCCAGGAGATGGAGGGATTTCAAATCAACCATCACATCTGATTTCATTTATGGTCATAGGAGTCATGACAATCCATGTCGTATATATCCTTTTATAGATGAAGACACATGGAGACAGTTTTTTGAAAGTAGAAAAAAAGAGTCATTTCTGGTAAGGGCAATGTAAACTTTTATATACTTTCTTATATAAATGATTTTATTAATGTTTTGTTAATGATTTATTATTCTTAAATTACAGCAAACAAGGAATGCTCATCAGGAGATCCAATCTAAAAATGTATACCCTCATAGTTTATCTCGGGGAGGTTATACATTATTGGAAGAAAAAATGATAGCGGAAAAATTTCAACAACTAAGATTTGAGTCCTCAAGCTCTGGAGAGGTGGCCCCTCCATCCCCTCCATCTAGACATGAAAAATGGAAGACAGCTCGGAAGGGAAAAAAGGGCAATATATTTCAGAAGAATCGAGAATCGTAGCTGAGAGGATTGTAAGATATCTATTTAATTTATCTAAGTTAACTTTTTTCTTCATATAAGTTTCAATCATTACAGAAATGTTCAATTAATTAATACAGGACTCTCTTGAGGAGCAAAGTTCAGAGGGGACATTTACAGCTACTGGGAGGTAAGATATTTTATTTGCAGCATGGGGAAGGCCCGAACATCCTGGTCGTGTAAGAGGATATCTGATAGGTGTATCGGTAAGAAAAGTGTTTCCACTTTCTTCAACTTCTAACATTGAGGGGGTTTATAAAAAAATAGAATCCTTGGAGGCTGAAGTTCAAAATATTAATGTGACGATGGAAGACAAGATTAGAGATTTGGTGCAGTCTATGTTTGCAGAAATGCAAAGACAATTTCAGACTGCAGCTCCCACTCCTCCACCTCCCCCTGCAGACCCCATTATTTATCCTCCACCTCCGCCAGTAGCTCCCACTCCCCCACCTCAGCCTACGGACCCCATTTTTTATCCTACGCCTCCGCCGCAGCTTCCTACATATTGCGAGTTGTATGTTGATGATTCTCAACATCATATAGTAGCATACGGGTTGGTATATTGTATAGGAGATACAGTTCATCATCAACAATTAGAGGTAGATAATCAGAGGGTCACTGTACAGGATGTTATAGATAGATCAGCTAGGGTACCAATACCTACAGATGAGGTGGCGACAGTTGGACAGAGTATCGGCCATTTTTTAGTTTGGCCATCCATACTTCTTCGACTCATTACCATAGAGGTATGAATGTTTTATCTTTTATTTTATTTTTTTATTAAAGTTTTTTTATCATTTGAAACTACTATAATTCTCAATTGTTTTTTCACAGGAATACTTCAAAGGTAAAGAAATATTGTATAGACAACAACAAAGACAACAGGCTATGACATGAGATACAGATTCCAGTGGTCTTGACAGATTGTCAAGATATTCACATTTGTTGTTGGGTTTTTATGAGTTTCCAATGGAATCTCATGTCTGTGGACGTGAAATAAGTGTGGGGATTACAAAATCTGATATCATGGAGCTTGTTACTGTAGATAAGTTGGGCATGAACGTGGTGCAAATGTTTTCCATGTAAGTCTTAACACCTTTTCCCTGCATTATATTTATTAAAAATGTATACTTATATATGTTTTGTATTAGGTATCTTTATAAAATTTGTGAGAGGAATGAACTAACAGAAGTATATGGATTCATGGACCCGCAATTGATTTCCCCTGAAGCATGTGCATTGACTGAGGAACAAAGAATGGTTTATATTGCTGAAAGATTTGAAAAGAATATAATCCAACAATGTTGGATGATGCATTTTTGTGAGAGGTATGAAACACATTTCTCTCAAATAGTTAATTATCTTTTAACATAAAAAACCACTAACATTAAATTTCCTTTTATCAGTGATCATTGGATGTTAGGGATTTTTTGCCCAAGGGAGAAAGCTCTTTATTGGATATGCTCTGTTCATGGTGACGTGCAGGAAAGTTTTAAGAATATATTGGAAAAGTAAGTTTCAATTTCTCAATAGTTTTATATATTATAATGAATTTTAAATTTACCCCATTCGTATAATTTTCTAACAGTGCATGGGTCTACTTTCGAAAAAACACAAAGAAAAGAAATGCAAAGATCAAATATGTAAATGCGAAGGTACATTTCCATTTATAATTTGTACTTTTTGATTTATTACATAAAAATAATATATTGAATTTACACTCATTCAAAACAGAATTTTCATGAACAACAAGGCCTCATTGAATGTGGATATTATATGTTAAGATTTATGTATGAAATAATACCAACTGGGACAGTTGTGAATTTTGACCTGGTACGACTTCCTCTTAAACTTTGCCATCATATTTCAATTTGATTTATTCATTATACACGTTAACTATCTTCTTTTTCATTTGTAGCTTTTTGATGACCCTCAACCCTATACTTCTGAAGACATCAAACGTGTACAAGTGGAGTGGTCAAATTATTTTACAGGTTTGATTGAATTTTAGTTGTTTGTAATGTAAAATGTAATTTTGAATATTGTCGTTTTAATTGTGTATTTGGTAGTTGTTTAGGTTTGATTTAGTTTTTTTTTAAGTTGACAATGTAAGTTTTGAATGTTATATAATTGAATGTTTAATTTTGCTCAACTTCTTATTTTGGTCTAGTTTTGATGGTTCTTCTGGTATGGATTTGGGTCTGTGGGGGAGGGGTTCCAAGGGTGTGGGGGTGTGTTCAGTGGGGTTGGGGGTGTCCAGCGGTCCGGGAGGGCTGTCTGATGGGGTGGGGGGACAGTCCTGGGGGGTGGAAGGGATGTCCATGGGTGTGGGAAGCCGTTCCAGGGGTGTGGGAGTGCTGTCCAGGGGTGGGGGGTTGTCCAGGGGTGTTTGGGGCTGTCCAGGGGTGTGGTGGGGGCTGTCAAGTGGAGTGAGGGGGTGATGAGGTGATGTTCAGGCGGGTGGGGGGTTGTCGAGGGGTGTTTGTGGGTGTCCGGGGGTCGGGGGCAGTCCAGGAGTGTGGTGGGGGCTCCAATGGGGTGGGGGAGGGTTGTCCAAGGGGTATACATGAGGTTGGGAGCTCCAACGGGGTGGGGGAGGGCTGTCCAGGGGGTATACATGAGGGTGAGGGCTCCAACGGGGTGGGGGAGGGTTGTCCATGGGGTATAAATGAGGGTGGATGATGTCTAGTGGGTAAGTTTTATATGTTATCTATGTACATGCTTAATTTTGATGTACTTCTGTTTATGTGGTACGATTTCTTGATTTGTTTTCTAGTTGATTCTGGTGGAGAGAAGATCACTGCATTCTGTTTAAAAAAAATTGGGTTTATCACATCGGTTATTTAATAACCGACGTGATAAAAGGTCTACAGAATGGTTTATCACGTCGGTTATTTAATAACCGACGTGATAAAAGGCCTGGAGAATGGTTTATCACGTCGGTTATTGAATAACCGACGTGCTAAACAGCCCGGACAATGGTTTGTCACGTCGGTTATTCAATAACCGACGTGATAAACGGCCTCCCTCCGGTTTATCACGGCGGTTATATAATAACTGACGTGATAAACCCCCCTCCCCCGGTTTTTCACGTTGGTTTTATATGAACCGACGTGATAAACCACGCTCAGCCCGGTTTATCACGTCGGTTCTTATAGAACGGACGTGATAAACCCCCTCACCCCCTGTTTATCACGTCGGTTGTTTAAGAACGGACATGATAAACCATTGTCCAGGCCGTTTATCACGTCTGTTCTTAGATAACCGACGTGATAAACCATTCTCCCGGCCTTTTATCACGTCGGTTCTAAAATAACCGACGTGATAAACCATTCTCCAGGCCCTTTATCACGTCGGTTCTAAAATAACTGACGTGATAAATATCGCGATTTTATGCTTTTTGACGTCGGTTTTTAAATAACCGACGTCAAAAACCTTATTTATAATGTCGCACGTATTAACGTCGGCTAGAAACCGACGTAAAAAATTAAAAATAACCGACGTAGAAAACTTTTTCTGCGCTAGTGAGAATAAAGTTATTCCATGGTCTTGAGAATACTATTTTTTTCATTTATTAAATTCAATTAGAATTTAATCAAGACCACAAAAAACACTTAGTGTATGACCCTCTAGGATTCATTCTTGTTGCCATTAGTTTGGTTTTCCTAATGTCCAAGAGTAATATCTATCAACGGGTCAATGTACCTAATAGAAATAAATTAATGTCGCAACAATAGCTTCCACATATGAATGCTCACTATGTAAAATAATCACTTTGCCTCAATGTCACATCAAGAAGGTTTCATGATAGTGTCATCAACCTATATACATGATGCGTCATTCTTGGAATACCTGAAATAAAATTGTTGTTATACCATGGACATGTAATTTCACGTGATGGTTATATTTCAATCAAAGGGATGAGATATAAACTTCTATAAATGGAAGGGACAAATCCTTCCTCGACTTATACATTAAAAAGATGACACTCATGACACACCCAATGTACCCTAATTCCCGCCAATATATGGAATGATGGTCTTCATCAGTAAATAAATGTGCATGAGTCGTTACACATATTAATGATAATATTAATGTCTAAGTACCATTACACACACTCCTAGATAAGAATATCTGATTACACCAAAACATGCAGAATTCCTACTGGCTAGTCTGTTCTCATAATCCCCCATATTGGATATTACCAAGTGAAAAATTCATGGGATGAAATCTCATCTTCTTATGAGTACTCTAACCTGATGGTCTGTATACTATGTGTCTCATCATAGTATGGCATCCAGCTGTGGAACTATATTTAATAATATTGTCATATCACTTCAAGGTAATCATCATAGCGAGAAACTTCTATGACCCTGTCAATGTAACAAATAATCCATGGAATTATTCAATCATAATCATTTAGAACAATGAGAAATATGTAATAATATTTTTAATATTTAAATACATTAAATATTCATGTCATCAAAGTACAAACAGCTAGTTCTAGGACACCAACTCTTACATAAACCAGTTTCTACATATAAGAAAACTATTTTAAATTGATCATTTTAAAATTGATTAATTTTTTTAATAATTATAGATATTGTCTTAGGTCATTCATTAAAATGAATTGAATGATCAATTGAATGTTAAGGTCACCAAAAACATAAATATGTGATGATTTAAAAGACCATATGATTCATTTGATCTTAATGTAATATAATAAATTTTTTATTCTAGGATATTTTTTCATAAAGTTGAGGAATTTTTTACTATCTAATAATATAAGAAAATATAATTAATTGATATGTTTATATTTCAAAATCCAAATTTCATCATTTGGTTGTGATTTGATCAATTTCCAATTCATTGATTACTCGAAGAAATGAACATCTAAAAACAAATTTTTTTATGACTCAATCACTAAAATAATATTTTTAACACCATATAACCTTTAAAGGGATAACAAGATACTCATATTAACTTTGGAAATTAACCAAAACCAATATGGTCATCACATTTTAAGTTATTTCCCAAAATGAATAAACCTTCATATGATACATTAATATTTAAAATTCAAAAGTAAAACCAAAAGTTAAAACTAAATCATTCCTTATGTAAATGAAACTATATCCCTAATAACCATAATAAAATCAACATTAAAGAGTGTTTTAACATAAAATGTTATCTCATACCTTTCATCTTATCATCCTAAAAGTATGAAAATCTTATTTTGAAATACAATTAATCACTTATTCAAAAAATCACATTTCAATCCCAAGGTTATTTATATGATAAGCATGTTTTCCTAAAATTAAATCAATATCCAAGATCATATAGATCTGAGAGTATATCAATATGTTAAAACAAATGTTTGAAAAAATTAAAGGAATAAATCACATTAAAATAAACATGAAAATATACATCAACCTAATAAAAAATTTCCTAAATGTAATTATTCACTTTAATATCTCATCACATTAAATATAAAAGGGGTTTCTAAGACTTTTAACTTTTTATCATCCTTAATAATATAGGACTATGAATGTGTCCATGGATCTGAAGATAAATTTACATGAAAACATCATTATCTCCAAAGTTATCTAATCCAACCTCTGATACCAACTACAAAGTCCCAAAACTTGTACTCCCTTATCTTGTGTTGAAATAATAATCATTAAATTTATGGTTCTAATACCCATTAATGGGACCCAATTATATCTATCCAAATCTTAAAATATCTAAAGGAAATATTGGTTTACTTAAAATCTAAATGACCTTTTAGGTTTAGAGTTTTAGAGAATTAGGAAAAACTCTTACATAAAAAACAACAATGTCTTCGAATGATCATTTCAATATCTTAACCCTGATTTTATTATTTCACATTATGTTATTATCAATGTAAAATGAATCCCTTATAGTCATAATTCATCCAGTATCATTCTTGATAACTTGGGAAAAATAAAAAATTAGAATGGTGGTCTCAAATTCTTTGTATGGATATATATATAAACACTTAAAATATAATGTCATTAATGAGAATATGAAGTGAATAATGGTATGAAATCATAATCAAAGTGCATGAGAGAATCATAAAATAACTCATAACCATCAATACATAAAACAATAATCATGAAAAATGACATAAATATTTAACAAATTAAAAAGAATTAAGAATCTATAATCATGAGCCATGTTGTATCAATCTTGATTAAAGGAAACATTATAAACTCATGAAATATTTAGAAAAACATGTGGTTATCTTGGAACATCATCTTCGTATCCGATTTTTAACCCATGTCTGAAATAACTAGTTCCTAGTTCAGTCTATAAGATAAACCCATCGGTAACTCCATCCTTCTTGTCTTAATGGAAAAGTAACATTACCCAATATGTTTGAATGATTTCTGGGTCAACCCATCATTTAAGATATAATGGGATAACCTGACACTATCCGAGCCTCTCCATCATATTAGTTGTAAAGGGCCCACCTGATGATATCTGGTTCACCCTTAGTATAACATGTAATAGGATCACCGATCACCATCTCAGCATACCAATCTTATATAATGTTCAAGAACATCAAATCAAGTACATGGACCTTTCATTTCATCATAAAACTCCTAAAATCAATCATTTTTTATTTTATAACATGATTAATTCATGGAAATATAACTAGTACCATGTCAATCCCTATAAAACATGACTAACCATGTAAAATAAATAGGTTCCATAAAAATCTCTTTGAAACATGATTAACCCATGGAAAAGAAATGGGTTCCAAGTTATTACCTTTGAAACATGGTTAACCTTTGAGATAGAAAAGGGTTACGTAGCAATCTCTTTGAAACATGATTATTACATGGAAGAAATGGGTTCCATGTCAATACCTATGAAATGTTATTAACTCATAGAAGGTAAATAGGTTAAAAAATTATATTTTAATGATAAACCAATCAAAGAAATAATTAGAATGGAATCCTGGGTTTATATCCCCAAAAATCCATAAGATACATCAAATGATATCATATTAGATGGAGAATAATATATAAAGATCACATGGAAATAATATGAAGGAAAATAGCCTTTTTTTAAATCAATTTATCAAACATAAAAATTTTAAAAATTATTTTCTTAGAAAAAACATTGAAAACTTCTAATAAAATCATTAAAATTAATTTTAAAAAATTATTATGGAAAATACCATTTTCACTTTAAAAAAAGATGTAAAATGTAAAAAAATTTGAAAATCCATTTCTTTTAAAATAAAATTGAAAAATTATAAAGGAATATTCTATTAAAAATTTAGTTAAGATGGTTGTAAATTTCATTCATGCAGTACACATTAAAATAATGATTCCTTTCCCATTTTCGATAAAAACCCAATATGAGTTGTTTTTGAAAATTACATAAGGATTTTCTTTAAATTTTTTATAAAAAGTGAAAAATGGGTAAAAATATATTTAATACATAATTTTGAATATATTAAAATATTTTGTGAAAATATTTTTTGAAAATATTTTTAGAAAACATGGTTTTAGAAAAAATTGATTTCTGACCGAAGAGAGAAATGATGTCGGATTTTATCAAAAACATTTTCTCAATTATTTTAAGTAAAAATCAGCGGAAAATGGTATTATTAATTTAAAATATCATTAATAAACATTGTATAAAAATATTTATTGTAATTATTTAGAGGTCGATCATGATATTTCAACATTTGTTACATAATAAAAATGAATCCCGAAAAATGATAAGATTATAACAGCAAATCTTTAGCACTTTGGTAACTTAGAATCGTATGATCCATGAAGGAATGTCCTTAAAATAAACTGAAAATATAACTATTATAAATAAATCAATTATATTACATGTCAAAGGGTATGTATATACACGTCATATAAGAATATAGGTGCGTAATAGAAATAATATGTCCTAAAGAAGGAAAATTGAGAAAAACATCCTTTACCCATTTGTTAACTTTTGAATAGACAACCAAATTAAAGAGAGATCATAAAATAGATATTTAAAGAAAAATTGTTTTTAGGAGAATTATCATAAAATAAATTCATTGTATGTATACACAACACATAAAATAAATAGGTGGTGAAACTGGCATGTGTCTAATAAAAGTAAAAAGTGAGATGAAAATCCATTACTACTTGAGTAACTTATGAATCATAAGCCTTGTGAATGGAAAACATCAATATAAACATTAATTATCATTAAATTAGGTATAATAGTGATATATCATGTCATAGGGAAGTATGCGCACAATAAAAAATAAATGAGTGCTGAATATGGCATACGTCTCTCTGAAATAAAAGTGAGACTAAAAATCCAGTTCCCACACACTTCTTTTTGACCATACATTATTTAAACTGATTTGAAGTGGGTATAAACATGTTATTAACTGACACCAGTACCAGGAAAATATTTTTAATATCATATAGGATCTTTATATAACATGTTGTCATTAGTTTTTAAAAATATTTCATTATTTTCATTGCTTTGGGTGTTAATTGCCTTGTTTTCTCATGCATGTTTCGTCATTGAAGATCTAATTCATTCATATATTACATAGTTATATAATCTAAAAAATATTATTCCTGAAATAATTATAATATTCTTACATCAATTATAATTTTTAAAACCAATCATTAAATATAGTTATGACAAATGGCCTTGGTTACAATCCTAGAGTCGATAGGCCATATGTGTGCATGTTAACCACTTTCATTTTCCAATTATCATTATTGAAAGTTTGTAAGTAATATGTTATCCTTATATAATTATAATTATATCATATGTACCATATTATTTCATTAAATGTGCTTATATATATAATTTGTGTGGTGTAGTGATTCAAATGGAGTCACATTGCTTCGTGAAGGCGGTAGTCCACAAATACACGAGCGACACTATCATATTTCAGTGTAAGAAAGAAAATTATATATTATATTTTCAGAATGTTATATATGTAATTGAAATTTTAATTATGAATTTTATATCAAATATATTAATTAACATCATCCTTATCACCTTCCATGTTAAGAATTAGTGAAAGACGAATAACATCGCTTCGCGAGGTGGTAGTCTATCGTACACACAACCTACACTATCGTATCCCCTATAGAATAGAAAGTGAAAATGTATATATATTATATAATGACTCCATAGGTATAATTATGTTATAAATATCATATATGTAATTTATATCCATCATCATATCCCATCGTGATAGGTGATAATGGAAATGTGAATTACATCAGTTTGTGAGGTGGTAGGTCGTCGTACACACGAACATTGTTTTCATAACCCATTTGATGGATGTATAGATAGTTATAGGTCATGAACATAGTATAATAATATACCCTTATATAGAATATACTGCGGTTTTTATAACATAATGTTTTAATAATATCTGTTGGATTTGGAGGAAGAAATATAATAAAAAATTCTCATCGAAGAATGTTACCTCTTCTTTGGGCCTCCTCATTATTTTTGAACCAATGACCTACAATGCTGGATTTATACACAAAATAAGGCTTCTAGGATTACTTAATAGAATTTGGGATGTTATTTTTTCAGATATTGGATGAACCAAATAGATTTGAATTTGTGAATAAGATAGGATATTGGTTGCCTTTTATAAGTGAGCAGAGTGACACACTTGTTAATTTTTGAAAAGATCCAACCATACCAATGTTTTTATACCAAAAAAATCCTCCAAAATGGGTATTTATCAAAACTATAAGTGTTAAGGTCTATATATGGATAGATAATTTGGTTTTTGAAATGTTTTAAGGTCATTTCTATCCTTTTTCTTCTTAGTTTAACCCCCGAAAAAACAATTTTTACCTTACCTGTGGTAAATAATTATTATGGTTTTGACTATTTATTTTGAAAAAAAAATAAGAAAAAATAATAATAAATTATAAATTATTATGATTATAAATATGGAACCGTTTTTGAAAAATCCAATTCATATAATTTGTAAAATTTAATTTAATATTTATCCCATAGAAATAATGAAAAGGCATGTTTTTAAGTAGTGTATTTTTTTGAGAAAAAGATGATTATTTGTTAACACTATAACTATTAACAATCATTGAATGAGACTCAATTAATATTAAATGATATATAATTTAGATATTTTATTTAAAACATTTATTATTAGTTTTTATTTTAATTAATTAAAATGGAGAAACATTTTTCATTTAAATACTGTTTTTCGAAAAACCAATTTTAAACCCAAAAAAAGAATTACACTAAAAAAACAATATAAATTTTATTTAAAATAAATTAAGTGGATAAAATATAACTAAATAATACTTATGTTACTAGATATAATATTCAAAAATCATTTTGAATTTGGAAGTACTTTAATTATTGGAATGAAAATACTTTTTCATAAAAATATGTATTTTAACTATTCAATAAAAAATCAATATTTTTTAAAAAATTCCAAAAATAATCACGAAGAGAATTTTGATATTATAATTTAAAATATAAATTTCATTTTTTAAAATAAATTTTCTAAATTTTCTAAAAAATATTATTAAATTATACATGCAATGTGTGACTAAATATATTTTAGAAAAAAATTGTTTTTAAGAAAACATTTATTTTTCTTTTAAATGATTCTTATTTTATTTCAAATAAAAAGATAAAAATAATTTACATATGTTTTTTAATAATATTCTTACCCATAATTCCAATGGATATATGTAAAAATATAATAATATTTTAATATTATGTCATTTTTTTAAACCATGTTTTGCGTCTATTGCAAGACAAACTCAGTTTTTCATGTCGTTTATGTTATCGAACATAATTTTATTCGATAAAAATATCAAGTTGCTATATATACCGTCAGTAGGATGAATTTGTTAGAGAGGGGGGGACATAAAAAATAGATTAAACTCAATAAGGGTAGAAATTGAAACTAATTTTTTTTAAAACCTAGCCACCTTTCATATAAGGCTGTAAAATATGTCAAATCATGCATCGGTAATGTGGTTGGAACTAGAGAAGAACTAAAAACATGAATGATTGGGTATCATTTTTTACAAATTCAGGAAAAAAATTCATATGGAATGGAAATATGTAGTATTATTACACATGTTTAGACTCCAAAGATTCCACTAACCCTGGACTAATCATTCAACACCCAAAAATATCCATAATTATCAATTTTCATGAACAATATTTATATAAAATTAAAAAAATCAAATATAGTATAACATAAAATTAAATTAAATGTAAAAATTACATAAGTTTGTTACATGTATTATTGAAATGGCTCACCAAAACTATCATGGGAATGTTTCTAGAAATTTCATTGGTGCTAAAACAATATGTTCTTCTTTAGTAATGGATTACTATAGCATCTCAAGTAGAGGTAAAAATCTTTAACCTCAAAATATATATTTTTCTCCATTTTTTATATCTTTGTAATTTTCTCAACCTGATATTTCTAAATAAACCATTAAAAAATAAATATGACCAAAATTAATTTTCCAGTCATGAAAATATATACTCTTCTCAATGCTGTTTTGATGTTAATGTCTTTGATAACACTTTTATTGATTCACTAGTCATGTAATATGAAATATTGGAATAAAAATATGATAAAAAAGGGTTTAATTTTTCATAAATAATGTAGTAAAAAATATCTCACACTCTATACCCTTCATCCAGTACATGGGAATCTACCAAGTCTCTTTTGGATATATAGAACTATTTGGTTTCCATGATGGTGTAAGGGACTGATGTCCCTCCTTAAATAGCCAAGATTATAGGAGTAAAAACAAGACATAACTCTATCCTAAACACAAATATTCCCAAATACATTGATCTTTTCTCATGGAATACACCCAAATAGTTCTTACACATGTAATACCCATGGTTGAAGTCAATCAGTTGGAATAGTATATGTTTTTTCCATTAAAAAATCTATAATATGGAAGCTTGATGACTCTATAAAATATTATATCATGTGTTCAATGATAGATGGATAATATTAATTTTTATTTTTCATTGAAAATAGATTTTGAAATTATAGTTAAAGTGTTTACTACTATAGATTCTATAATATTCAATGCAATGATTTATCCGTGCTAGTCAAAATCGATGATAAAAGGGTTAATTTTATAATAATTAACTAAAAGTGCTGATAAATTATACACACAACTATTATAAAATATGTTTTTTAAAGGTTGAAAATTGTTTGTCATTTTTTTTACATTGAGAAATATTACAATTTAACAGTGCATCAATTCATGCTAATAAAAGGTGACTTTTCACAATGCTAAAAAAGTACTGATAAATGGAAAGGGGTATAATTTTATTTATACACACACACATAATATATAATTTAAATATGATTCATATAAACTAATTATATATTTATAGAAATGATATATATACACACATATATATATATATTATTTATTTGACAATTGGTACATATTTTTTTAATTATGATATATGTAATTATCAATATTATTTTTATAATTCATTGATGAAATGTCATGAAATCAATATTAATCAATAAAAATATTTAATAATATATTTACATATAATAAAAAATGTATTTTAAAAAATGATATATTTAAATTTTATATAAAAATTATATAAATATATAATTGAATATATATTTATTTAATTATATTTAAAATATAAAAATACGAATATATATTATTATTCTTAAATATGACCTATATAAAATAAAATTAATATCAATATAGTTTATATTTATATTTAATTTGGTGTTTTTTTTACTTATTTATAATTACATATATAATTATAATTAAAAATATAAATGTGTGTGTATATCACATATGTGTAAAATATATTTATTATTTAATAATATTTTTCATGGTTTTTAGGGCTCAAGTGTTTTAGACTAGAAATATCAAATTTTATATGTTTTTTTAGGTGGCACAAAAGTTGCGCATAGTTTGTGGAAACTATACAACATCCATGTGTTTGGGTCTATACCATAATAGTTCCATTTTGCATGGATTGAGCACAAATTCATTTATCATGTTGGATCTCCCAGTTAACTATTTGTAGTGAGTTTTGGAATCTATTGTGGGCAACACAGTTTGGTAAATATTACGGTTTATTTATGTGGTTTTCCCGAAAAATTTAATTATCAAAATTTACAATAGTTCCCTCTCCTAATTAAAAACCTAAAATCCCTCTTTTTTCTCCTCCCAAACATCCCTTGACCACCCATCCATGTATCTAGATAATTTGTGCGTCCCCTAGTTTATAACTCTCTTCTCATGGAGGTTAAACATGTTATTTTCAATATTATTAGTCATAGATTCACGAAAGACTCTATTATTCACTTATTTTTCCATTCCCTCATAGTTTCTCCCTATCCAATGTTATGCACCCCATAGACCAAACCCTGGTGTGTAGGGTTCACCTATTTTAGTTTATTTTCTTTATCTTAGGGTGTGCAATGAGTCTATATGGTTCTCTTTTAATTTTTAGTTGTCTATAATCAAAGGCAACTTGTTCTAGACCATCCAACATTGTTTTGAGGTTGGTTTTCTCATTTTAAACCTTTTAATTTTTGAACCATTTAGTTATTAGGGCTTTAAATTTAGAATGATTTTTAATAAGGATGGTATGATATGTGTTTATTGATTTTACAAAGTGAAAATGTGGTTTTAACTTTGTTTTTATAGAATGAGAAGTGGTTTTTTTAATGAATTATTAAGACTTATTTTAGGTCAGAATGCACACTATGTGTTTGGGAAATTGACCAAATGGACCATATTAATGAATTACATGATTTCAGAGGGTTTTTTTGGATTTCTTATGTACATTCGCAAATATTTTACTTGGAATTTCATGCGATACATAAAATTCCAAGTATAGTAAACAAAGTTTGAAGAATTATTTTTAAAGGGTGGTGTTTTATTATATTTTCATTTTAGTAAATGTTGATTTATTCCATAAGTCAATTTATATAGGGTTTTTAATAATTAAGCTATGATTTTTAATGTCCCTCAATGTGTTTTGAAATGGTAATTTAAAATGATGTTTAAAATGATATTTCTTTTACTTTTTAAAATTTGGTGAAATGGATTGGAATTATAAGAATGATGTTTTAAAGGCCTATTTTCCATTTTAAGTGGTTTTAAAGTGTGTTGAGACCCTTAATTGGAGCTATCTGAATGTTCTGCCCATTTTTCCTTTTAATCCACTTAGGGGATGTTTGAATATTATTATGCATGTTCTGAATTATATACTTGTATAATATTAGGGATACAATATGTGAGGTTTTATAATGTTGAGTATCAGTAATCTTTAAATGTTTTATTATCTTTATGTGATTATTGAAATATCACCACCATTTTATATTTTTAGTGTAATCATAGGAGAATCTTTGGGATCCTAATATCTGAAATCATTAGTGTAAATTAAGGGATGGGGGCCCATTAGATAAAATTATAAAGTGAAATATACTATTGACCATTACACTGAGTGGGGTATTATAATTTATTGGGGAATATAATGTCAATATTATCCCCAAATATTTTTCTCTTTTTAGTTTGATGACACTACCTGATATGTGAGATGTTCATTATTCGTATCCTAGGTTCATTGTTGTTAGTTCACGATCTGGCTATGAGAGTTTTAGGATGATGTTCACAATGTATAGATACCATTTTATAATTTTTAGGGGATTTTTCTCCATCAATTTCATACCATTACCATTGATTTTTTATTGTAAACATGCTCTATTTAGGCATTATGAAATGTTTTTATTGTGTGTGTTCATGTTATGACTTATTCCATCTTATGGATTTGGCATAATTTAAAATTTATTTGTGCAATTATTCAGAAACTATGGCTGTTTAAAATGGAAAATTTGTATTATTTTGAAATAATATTTTTTTAATTTCTATGGGAAGAGAAGAAGAACTGGTATGATTTGGGTGTGGATTTTAAAGGATCGGTATTTTTTATTTTAAATGATTTTTAAATAAAATTCAGGATTTATTAGTTGTTTTGAAAACTATGGTTTTAATTCATGTAAAACTCATTTTATTTAAAAGGTTTTTACCATGGTTGGGGAAAAGGTTTTACTCCTCCCTAGTATTCATTTTTTTAAGAAGGGGCATGTTTTTAAATAAGAAGTACGATATAATGTAAGTATTTATTTAAATATCATATAAAGAACCGATTACTTTTCAATATATATTAAAACTAACTTTTAATAGGTTAATAATTAATGGTTGGCCTATAGAAATGTGGGTAATGGCCTACTGAGAAGTTTTATGCTCATGCATATGTTTCTATTTTAGTTTCAGTTTATTTATTTAACACTGAGACACTCATTGTGAATTTATTGTTTTGAGATTGATTGGTCCATTGGTATCAATAACAGGTCAGATCCTTTGTGATTCCATAGACCCACACTCCCAAATCCAGTGCCCCTAAAATATACTATATATACACTCATTGATACCAAATGTAAAAGCCTAGTTATAACCACCCATATTAAAAAATCAATAACTATTATTTTATCTGTTACATATAAAAGATAATTTCAGGATTAGATCATTATATTATTAGGGAAGAATAATAACTAGAAAATACAATGTAATTTTTATCTAAGGGAATTTAATTTTTATTATATATAATACTACTTAATCCATAGTGAGTTTCAAATATATCCTATTAATTAGTTCATACATTCTATCCTTATAACCATGTCACATACAATAATATTATTCATAAATTTTGTAAATGGAAACATAAGAACAAGTTTTCTCACAATATTAGTATTGAAATAAATATAAAACTAAAAGTAATCATGAAACGAACATTGCATAAATATTATGGTAGTAATAACTGATCAAAATGAATCCATAATCAACATAAAACAAAGATCAAAATTTATTCATGTTAATAAATGTAATTATGGATATCAATAATACTGATCTCATATTTATGGAATGCATAATGTCAAATATAAAAAACATGTTTTTGAGGCCTTGCGCCATGAAACTATAATTTTCATCGAGATCGCAGTCAAGAAATCTTGTGGAATTTGGAAACCATACACAAAATAATCAAAACTATTTTAACTCATGAGAACATTCAAGGAATTGAGATGCTATATAATAATTGTTAACACCCATCTCCTGATTAAGTCCTATTCATTCTTAAAAATATTCATAAAAACATTTTTTTCCATTCCTTTAGGAACCTCTTACTAAGTAAAACCTGGAAATAAGTATAATCGAAAGTAAAAAAATAAATACATAATAAACCTTAGTTTGTATTTAAAAATCATTATCTACATCAATACTTTACTCCATATCCATAAAAGGTATAACATGATCATAACCCATTTTGGGAGAGAATGTGGATGCTCAAACAATATACCGTAAACATAATAACAATTGTCTATATTGGAATATTAAAATACAAGAAGCCATTATTTTTCCACATTCCAATAAATTGGATAACATGATCATAACCCTTCCTAATAAATAATTTGGATGGTAAAATAATATATATCTATCTTTCCAATTATTTTCCATATTTTAATAATGATATATGTAATACTAATATATTCTAACCATTTCAATCAAGTAATATTCATTCTTTGTGAACATCATCCAATCCAGATTATATAAAATTTTATGTTCACAAAGTATAAATTAATGAGTATAAAAAATTAAATATTTGAATAACATGATTATAATCCATCCATTATAATATGGTCGGTGGTTTCACAATAATTTATCCCTATTGTATTAACAAAAACCTTAAATATGTTTACATAAATAAAAAATATCCACACAAAACTATTCATGAATAATACAACCCAAGATGGGATAATGAACTAGATTATTTTGTATCATTATTTCAATACCCCAACCGATATCTATATATCAGAGTATAAATTTTTAAAAAAAACACCTATTAGGGTATATCCTTTTGAAAATTAAAATTTTAATTGAAGCAAAATCTTAAAAAATATTTTAGAAAACATTTTTACCATTGATGGAGGATGTTCTAGACCACTTCCATAAGACTTTTTCAAAAGGTTATCTGAAAAATAACTAACAACTTTTACATTTAATATAATCTCCCATAATGGATCCATGAAAATAACACGATGTTTTCTATTGGAAATGTGGATCCAAAACATTTTATTATGAAATAAAAAATTGTAATTATTGAAATTACCTTAGTTAAAAACCCATATTGTAAAGAGAGTAATAAAAAACTTGTTGTATCAAAAAATTATTGTCAAAAAGAATATTTTTAATTTTCATATATTAAAATATCATGGTGTTGTGACCCAATCATGTGAGAATAATGTTCAAGATAGTACATTATAACTCATAGTAGGAGATTTGAGTTACCAATATCCCTTATAGGAAATAAATATCTATAAGTGAGAAATAAATATAAAAGGTTTTATGTGGTATGAATATATATTCCTAGAATATTTTCAGATAATACCATATAATAAAATAAATATGCATAATACTCCAAATATATATGTTTAGGGAATGATCATAACTCAATGAATGAAAGTTGAGTTTCTAAAAAATCCTTACTGCTAGGGAAATAATTGAATTTATATAAACTTGATTAAAAATAATTATGCAGATTGTAATAACCATGAAATAAATGGGTTGAAATAAAAATATTTACATAGGTATTGAATACACAATACAAAGGGAACATTGTGCACATAATGTGTTATGTTTGAAAGAATCAGAATAGAGACAACGAAAACCCTTACAACTATAATTACACCTTATTAAAAACCTATTAAATGTTGAGACATGAAATTGAACTAAAACTTAATTGAGTAAATTATAATTCATTATATCATATCTCTAATAGTAAGTATATACACCACAAAAATGAAATTAGGTGAATAACACCAAAAAATGTATCAAAGAGAAAAAATTGAGATGAAAACCCATACCTCTTATCTTAACTTACAACAAAGTATATTAAACTCATATATCCTAAACCTAGATATATTAATCATTGAACTAATAAACTTACACTAAATTATTTTCCTTTGTATACATCATAAATAGTCATTCATTATATGAATTCTACCGATTTTACACATCAAGTGTTTATAGTTTTGATTGCTTGTAATAGTTTCATAATAATGGTGTTCGTGTTTATTATTATTTCAATGATAATTATTACTATATCATTTAAATTACTTTTATGGATAATTTATAATTAATTATAATGTTTCAAATTCCTTTTAAGAGTGTTTTACTCTTTATCCTTGATGGCGGAATCGATAATAATAATGTTTCGGTGATTCTTGACAATCAAAGTGTGTTTTCTATATTAATGGATTAAATATTGATGTAATATATCCAAGACCAAATAAATATAATTTACAAATCTATATCATATTATACTAATATTTATGTTCCCATATTTATACATGATATAAATTCAATGTATTGTTCAATTTGGTGGTTAAATGGACCCAAGCATGAATATACCCTAATTTAATAAATGGTTGTGAAGTGTTTTTGTTGTGATGTAATTATAACAATGAAATATAGTTTTTATCTAGTGTTTATTAGTTTTATATATCATAATTATATGGAATTATATGAGGATTTGGTGGATATAAAATGTTAAAAAAATGAATAAAATTCCATCCTCCAATTAATATTATTTTAAATGATTAAATTAATGGTTGTTTTTTGTTAATTGTATGATTAATTAGTTGATAAATTTTAAATAAAATTACATTAATGATATAATAAATACTATATTAATCCATTATTACCATCATTATATCCTTTCAAGGGGGTGATGAAAAAAGAAAAACCTTACATCATGCATAGGGTAGTCTGCACAATACATGATTGACTGTTACATTTTTCTAAAGAGATATGGTAAATAGTGGTTAGTTCTTATTTACATAATATAAAAATATTATTCATACCATAAATACATAATTCATTATATGATATTGGGAAAAATAAATTCTAATTGGAAATATAATAATTAAATATGATTCATAAAAAATTGAACATACCTTGCTAACTTTAGATTTCTCTTGAAGGATTCCTTAGAATGTAAGGTTTTGAGATAAACTATTATGAATAGAATCATATTATAGCGAAATGTGATTATATTTTAAGGAAATAGAGTATGGTTTTAGTACAAAATCTAATCATAGAGTTGTGTTGAAAGTGGTGGTGAGAGACCCCATTTATATGTGAAAAAGTGGGAAAAATATTTGGATAATATTGTTAGGTATGGGATAAGAATGGAATTTCATGAGATTTAGGTGAGTTAGTTTAAGAGATGTTAGGTGAGACATATAGGTAATAATTTCAAATCTATCATGTATTTCTAAAATTTTAAGTGGCCAATTAATTATTATTTATTATAAATTCCTTATTTACCAATTTTACATTTATTAATACTGACTAAAGATTAACCACGATAATGATTTTGTAAAACAAATATAAGATGGACCTTCCTAAAAAATATTTACATTCTTAATAAAAATTTGGAATTCATTTAACCTAATTTAATTTCAAAATATAAAAAAATTACATTTAAATAAAAACATATATATAGTAAAAATATTTTTATAGAGAAATGCCTTTTTATATATTATATGTTATGTTTATTCCTATTTCCCATTACTAATATAATGAATCAGTGTTTATTTATATTTTATTAATATTAAAAATCAATTTTGGGTCATATTTTAATTTTTAATAAATTTAAATTATTTAGATTAAAATTATTGAACTTTTATAAAATTTATTCTTTTATAACAATCATTTATTTCAACCAAAGAATCTAATCTTGATCCTAAGGGATTTATTTTCGTAGCCTAAAATAAAGATTGGATAATCTAAATAATTTGGACCTAATAATTATATATAAAAAATCTATTTTATTAATTAATAATATTATGTATATGAAAAATTTAATTTAACATATGGGTGCATAAAAAACTCTTTTTTAGAAAACTATAAAAAAAATTAGTTAAATATAGTACCATTTTGAGGAATTAAAAAATGAAGTTTATTTTAATAAATTGAAATTGAAATTTTTATAATTTAATATTTTAAATTTATTTATAAATAAAAGGTCAATGTATCATTCATCATGTTATAGTTCAGAATATAGATTTTACTTACCACAATAGGTTATTAGTTATTATATTCTCCCCCTTAAATAAATTATGTCGTCAAAAGATTACTCATAAAATAAAAGTAATTTCTATAGGGGTCTCATAAATATCTATACACTATATATTATCATGGTTTTATTTAGGTTGGGGAGTGAGAATTACTTATATGAATAAAATATTATAAGCTCTTTAGATAGAGATCTATCCCATTCCTAATTTCACATAGAATTATACAAATGGAAGGATATCTAAATCATTAAGTAATAAATTCCCAATAACATTGTAAATGATTTATATGATAATAATACTACCAATGGTGTTTTTATAAATCAATTTCCTATAGTTGTTAAACATTTTGAACAAATATGGTACTTAAACATGTTGAGTGAAAACTCACTATCTGATTCATTAGTTGTAGTTTTATAGGTGTTTCCTTGTTCTCGTGATTGTTAGTGACTATTTCCCTTATTAGACATTGGATTTGTACGCTGAGCCTCATAACTCTGAACTCTCTTAAAATCAATTTAATGAATTTTTATTAATTTTTTATTTTCATTACATTTATGAGACTGATGACCTTCATCTCCACACTTATAACATTTAACCCAAGTATTATTTTAACACATATAATTATTTATTCAACCTTGGTTACATTGAGATGGGTTCTCTTATACTTTTTATAAGAATACTCAATATAGAGATCCCAAATTCCCACAACATTTCTTAAATTATTCAAAACCCTTTAATCATTGAATTCTATGATCTAAAATTCATAATTATCATTCCTCATACAACATTAATCATTTCATAAATCATATACCCAATTATGTATGTACTATATTAATACACTCTTAATAACATACATTTCTCAATACCATTTGAATCTCCAAGTCAATAAACTAAAATATAGTAATGTATTGGTATAAAAATTAAATCCAACTTGAACCCTAAAAGGGTATTAACCACTAGTTAAAATGGTCACACATTAGTCAATTTATATCATAATCAAAAAAATGATATAAAATTCACCAATAATATTGTAAATTAATTATAAATCCTAAGGTTTCCAATAAAATCTTACTCACTTTTCTCAAAATCATTCAAGACCTAATTTATTCAACATCAAGCATGTATTAATCCAAAAAGTTGGGAATACCTATATTTTATGTTCTTAATTGTTTTCAAAAAAATGTAACCCTTTTATAAAATAATTTTTCTAGGTCACCGGTACAATTTAATATAAATTTCCATACCATTAATCAATGTTCCTGAAGAAAAGTCCTCAAATGTTTCATATAATTCTCTAACAGATTCAAATAAACTAGAATATCATTGATTAATATCCCTCTCTAATGAGAATATATAAGATCTAAAATATTTAATTTCTATTAAAAATTCATCCTCACCCCCACATGTAAGACTGGAAAACTCACCTTTTAAATGATAATAGGTATATATAGAAATTGATAACCTTTTTCGTATGGTGCCTTATTTGTTCATGAGACATTGTGGATTATAGATACATAGATTTATAAGAATAATATCCATTATTATATTTAAAACTAATAATGAAACCGAAGTAGTTGGGATAATATCAAAAATATTAATTTGAAAAAATCAATCTGAATATGTTTTCCCTCGTGACGCCATTCTTTTAACATATGATCATGACAGATCAACCTATGATGCTATATGAATAACCCTTGGGTATCCATAGAAATTTTATTATAAGTTTAACTAACATAAATAGTTTAAAATATTATTAAAACCTTTATAATGTTTATAAATAGAATGTTGTTGAAGAAATAGTATACCCTGCATGTGTAAAACTAGGTGTGCAGATCATCCACTCTGTTATACACTAGACAACAGCTGAGTAAATACCAATCCACCCTTTATTGGGTTATTACCCCTAGGTATATCTGTGTTAGATAATTCATCCAATTTTATGATCCATAATGGGATGTAATTTCTTAGAAAAGAATATACTTAGAGCTTCTCCCAAATATCCGGATCTTATCCTATGCATAAACATATTTATTAGATTTTAATTGAGGTTCCCTTATCAAAATTCCCAAATAAAATGATTATTATTACCTTACCATTAATCAATAAATTTATCCTAAAGGTTTATTTATTATATTAAACCTTAACCAATAAACCCTTAAATTTATATGGAATAAGTATCATAATATTCAATGTTATCCAAACACTTCCTTTGATACCAATAGTGATTACTTGAACCATCACTCCTATATCAAGTTCTGTAAACACATAATATACATACTTTCATTGATTCTATATGTAAATGCTAGGATAAAAACAATATTTAATTACAAAATCAATAATTATTATTTTATCTCTTTTATACAAAGGTTATTTTCATGTTTAGAGATTTAGAGAATTAAGATAAAATAATAATATTCAATGCCTGTTTTATATGTATCAAATAGATATTATTCATTATATCTGAAACTTCCTAATCCATAATGAGTATTCAACACATCCCACAATCTCTTTAATTCAAATAATCCTTATTGAAATTTAATGTTTTTCTAATTTTTTTAAAATGAGGAAATAGAAAAAAAATAATTGGTGATATCAAAAACAAATTAAGGGAATAATATATAATTTAAAATAATCATGGCCTAAATATTATGGTAGGAATAAATAAAAAAATGAAGTCTCGATAAACATGAAACTGAGAGAAAAATTTAATCTTGTAAAAAAATAAAAACATGGATATCTATAATAAAAACTAATAATGATTTAATTCATAATTTCATACATAAAAAACATTTTTTCAGGGCAGTGTTCCAAGACACTATAGTGTTCATTGAGAACGCAATCAAAACATCATGCTGAATCGGGTAGGCAAACACTAATAACAAAACATGTTTTGGCTCATGATATATATATCAATAAATTGATGGGATATATAATTATACGACCCATATCTCATCTTATCATGTTTAATGTTTTCACTATAAGATAGATTAAGAACTTTTCATACCATTCCCTAAGGAATCTATTAATGAATAAAAACTCGATATGTATGTAATGAAAAATATAAAAAACAATACATAATCAACCCGAATTAGTATAAAATAATAATAAATAATGTCAATATTTGTTTCCATGTCAATAAAAGTGATATAACAATCATAAACCATCCTAATAATGAAGGTTGGTGGAAAATAAGTAGAAATTCAACATGAAAATAATCATCCATGTTTGAATTATAAAATAAAATATGATAAAAATTTTCACCATCTCAATAAAAGGGATAACATGATCACATCCCTTCTTGAAAAGTAGTTAAATGGTAAAACATTTATATATTCATCTTTAAAATAATCATATTTATTGGAAACCAAAAAATAGAACACTTATACATTCCTCATATCAATATAATATCATTCTTTCTATGTGAAAATAAACCATTCCAAAGTTTGTAAAATATGATATTCACACTGTATAGATCAATGAGTATATATCTTTTTCAATACCTAAATAACATTATCATAATAAATCAATAGTAAGTAGTTATATGGTTATAAAGGAAAATGACCCCATTGTTATAAAGAAAGCCAAGAAGGATGTTGACACATATGATATATGACCTTCAAAAAGAATTATTGAATGACACCTACATATAGAGGATCATGAATTGGATTGTTTTTAATCATGAGTTTATTTCACCAAAATATATTTATATATTATATTATAAAATTTAAAACCTAAAACCTATTATGAAAATTCCTTTTGAAAATGATAAGGTAAATGGACGTGAAATAAAAAAATAGACTTTTGAAAACCTTTTTAACATTAGTGTGAATGGGGATATTACAGGTCACATTGAAAATCATTTTTCCAAAGTTACTGTAAAAACACAATGAAAAGTTTTACATTCAAATAAATCTACAATAATATATCCTTTAAAATGAAATAAATCTTTCTAAAGGAAATGTACATCCAAAGCATTTGATTATTAATGAGACATTTTTAATACTTGAAATAATATTTATAGAAATAATATATTTTATAAAGAGTAATAATAACTTATTTGTATTAAAAAACATTTTACCAATGTGTATTATAAAATATAATATAATATAATATTATGGTGGGAGAATAGTGGTCAAGATAATACATTATAACACAAAAAAATAGATTTGATTTACCAATATCCTTTATAAGAAATATATATCAATAAGTGAGAAATACTTTTAAAATTGTTTATGTTGAAAGAATGTACATCCCCATAATACTATGAGATAATACCATATAATAAAACTATTTCAAAGAATGTTCCAAACTTATACATTCATGGGAATGTTCATAACTTAATGAATTAATGTTGAGTTACCAAAAATACTTACTATCGTAAATATAACTGAATCAATATACACATGAATAAGGAAAACTAATTTTTCTGGTAAATACCATGAAAAACATGGATCATGATGAAAATATATCCATTTTTAGTGAATATATAATACAAATTAAACATGGTGAACAAAATGTATTATACTCAAAGAATCAGAATTGAGACAAAAACCCCTTGTTGATTGAGTAGAAAATTAATCAAAATGAATTGAAAATAAAAATTAGTAATTGAACATAAAGTACCATGATTGAAATATCACTCATGATGTGATATCTCAAATATTAATTATATACACCAAAAAATTGAAAAGGTGCATAATAACAAAAATTCCTCAAGAAAAATAATTTTAGATGAAAACTATTACATATTTTCTTGACATCCATGAATGTAATTTAATATTTTATATCACAATCATATCTATCATAATAACATAAATCATAACCTTATTTTTCTCTATTTTTATTTATAAACTTCATAAATATTCATTTATTATTTGAATTCACCCTATTTTCAACATAAGGTGTTTATAGATTTGATTGTTTGTACTAGTTTCACAATACTAGTGTCCATGTTCATTATTATTTCAAATTTAATCATTAAAAGATAATTAAAAGTACTTTTATTGATAATATATAATAATTTATGATTTTTTAAATTAATTTCATTATGTTTTTTACTTTATCCATAATGAAGAAATGGGTGGCAAGCATGTTTCATTGATTCTTGACGACTAAAGTATGTTTTCTTAATTAAATAATTAAATATAAATATGAATTATAAAATACCATAAAAGTTAATTATATACCATTTTTTGTTATATAATACCATAAATTATTTTACAATATCCATTTATGATATAAATTCAAATAATTGTTCAATTAAGTGGTTAAACTGACCCAAACATGAATATACCATAAATTAATGGCTGACTATGTGGTTTTTTTGGGGTAATATAATTTTTTACGAATAATAATGTTCTTATTTAATTTTTTTTGTTATATATAATAATTTTATGGAATTATATTAATATTTAATTTATATGAAAACAATACAAAATTAAAATAAAATATTATCCTCCTAGAATGTTTTTCTAAATGATTAAATTAAAAAGGATCATTTCTTGATCATATCATTAATAGGTTCTGAAATTTTTCAAACCAAAAAATTAATGATATTATAAAAATAATATTTATCCGTTAATCACATCCTTATATCTAGCCGTGTATGTTTTTGACGGAATACGAAACTTGTTACATCATGGAGGTGGTAGTTCACACAATGCACAAATGACGATTGTATTTTTATAAGGAAAATAGGAAAATGTGTTTAGTGATTATTTCATCAATATAAATATAGTAATTATACTACATATACTAAACTACTCATATATTATTTATAAAAATAAATTTTAAATGTAAATATAAAAGTAAAATATGCTTAATGGAAAAGATTGAACTTACATTGAGATCATTGGGATTCTCATGGAGGATTCCTTAAAAGGGAAGGGATTTATCTAATATTTTATAGAAAAAAGTCTATCTAAGTGAAATGGGATTATAGGGAACTTAGCGAAGGTATATTTTCATGATGAATTCAATCTTTCTAATTGTATTGAAATGGGTGGTGTGAGGCCCATTTATATGTGAAAAAGAAGGTCAAATATTTGAAAAAGTGTGTTCGGAAAGGGATAAGAATTGAATTTCATGAGAGATAGGTTAGTTAGATGAAGGTATAGTAGGTGAGACATGTTGGTATTTATTTAATAGAAAAAATGATTTATAATGTGTGTATGTAACCTTTTACTTATTAAAAATTTGAGATTCCTTATTTACCCATTTTTCCTTTATTAATCATGATTAAAGGATAACCACTGTAATTATTTTTTACTAAACAGCTATGTGAGCCTTATTAGAAAATTTCAAAATGATGAATCAAAATTTCGTTTCCTTTTAACCAAATTCAATATCTATATATTTCAAAATTTAACTTTAAATAAAAATATATGATATTAGTAAAACTTTTTATTGAGAAATTTATTTTTATATATTAAGTGTTTTTATTCCTATTTCCTCTTAATAATTTATTGAATGAGTGTTTATATATTTATTATAATATTAAACATTATACTAGAGTCATATTTAAATTTATATTAATTTAATTATCTTAGATAATTTTTTTAACACTTATAAAATAAATACATTAAAAATTACCACATTACTTCTATAGGATCCTATGTAATTTATTTTCAAATACTAAAAATATTTTTAGAATTGTCACAAAATTTATAAATAATTATTCTAAATCTAAGATCAAATTTATGATAATTTTTGGAGTATATCATTTGGAGTTTATAGTGATCCCAAGGATATTCTTTTGGATGGTATCATAGACAGAGATGTGGTATTTATTTGACTAGATTATTTTGGAATTATTTAATGTATTCATAATATTTAAATTGATTCATTATAATTGTTGAAAAAATTTTAATTTACATATTGTTCATTCCCATTCTTATATACCTCCTTTTACTCTGATTTGAGGGTGGAATCATACATTAGTTAGTTCTTTAGATACCCAACCAATAGTATTAATCTCATTGGGATCGATATTTCCCTTTCGTAAATGTGGAAAGTTGGTTCATCCATCTGATGGAGGGGTTGAAATAGAAAAATGATAAAAATTATTAGGTTTCTCAATGGGTACCATGGTTCATGGAACACACTCTTGTTATTTGGGTGTGTTAGGGATGAAATGAATAAGAATTTATTTTTGGAATTCATGAGGTAGGTACATGAAGAGTTCAACTAACTCTTTCCTTATCCAAGCCTTGAGTTTATATGAGATGTGGGATTTGAATTATGAATTTTGTATATCACTTTAATTTTCAATGTTATTGGTTTTAATCTTCATTTGAATTAAATTAGTTACCTTGGTGGATCCATTGGATTTGGGATTGAAAATGAAAATGTATCAGTGAAGTAATTTTTCATGCATGACCTTATAAACTATATGGTGGCTAAAAACTCATTCTTGATATATCGTTGGTAATATCTCATTTTATCTAGGTATATAATTATTTGCGTTTTTTTATAAATCCCTTTTTTTGGGTTATCCTTTATCTTTGAACTTTGGTGGTCAAGTCTCATTTAGAGATGAGGATATTTTTTTGGGGGAAATGAACTAAATTTTCCAGATGTATGTTGTTTGAATTAATTTTGTCTATACATAAACATGTTAAATGAATTAATGAGGGGTTTCTGTGTGTTTGGATGGACTTAGAGGTGATTTAGGATTTTCGGTAGAATTTTGTGCTTAAAAATACATATATAAATTTTACACGCCATATAAATTTGTTACATGACATGTAACTATAACTAGTAGGATTCCATGAAAGGAATAAATTATATAACCTAGTTCTTGATGTTAATTAGTTACATGACATTAATCTTCATTATATGATGTTTAATTTTTGAGTCGGTTAAATTTAGACGAGGCAATGGGCTTTTTTGGAATAATTATTATTAAAGAAAATATAATATGTGAATAGGGATTACACGCTATCTATTTCTTGGGCCTAGTGGTTTTAAGTTGTGTTAGGCATTGATATTTCATTTTATCATATTCATCATTTCTCCCTTGTAACCTTGTTGATTTCCAAGTGGTTTTGGAGAGCCTTCCACAATTCCAGACATCTCGATCAAGGGATTAATCACTGATGGGTTTTTTTATTAAGTTTACCTTCTATTATGTTTTCTCCATCATTTATATTTAAATCTATTAAGCATGGTTGTTTATGTTTTTGATCTCGATCTTGTTTGATCTATGTTCCTTCTTGAGATCTTATACGACATTTTCATTTTCGGTGTTTTCCTTTGGAGCATTGTGTTCATCGTCATATTGAGGTATATAGTCTAAAACAAATCCCTATGGTCTATTTAATTTCATAAGTATGTGAAATATTGTGATTTCATAGAAACAAAACACACATAAAATTAATTTAATAATGGTAGATGATCACAATGTGATTGTATTTATTCATTGGATACATTTTGTTCCAAGGGAGTTGCGACCTAGCTTGTGGCTACTCATTGGGTGAGCAAACCCTTGACTAATAATAATTTTGTTAATGGATTAAAGTGTTTTTAGAATGACATGAGACCACATGTGAATACTTTGGATGAATTCATTTTGAGAAATCATATTTATTGATTATTTAAATGGATATATTGATATAATAAGGTTTTGTGAAATAGAAAGATAGGGGTTAAAGACCAACTTTATAAATAAATGGGTAATTCAAATTTAAATGGTAATTATAAGAATTAACCATTGTGGCTTATGGTGTGATATTATGATATCCTTATTGTTATGAATTGTGTTGTGATGGTGTAAGCTTATTAAGTGGGCTTGGCTTAGTATCACACCGAAATGATTATATATAGGGCTATGCCCAGTGAGGCTGTACTGCTTATATGGATTGGTCAAATCTCATATTGAGATGGTTAAGTATAGTGTTATGCATGGTAATTCTATAATACATATATAGTGGGCTTGGACTTGCCTCATATAAAAAACCTATATATAGGGCATTGACTGGTGATGTTGAAATGATTATATAGATGTATTTTCCTGGATGATATAATTCTAATATATAGGGATCATTCCAGTGATGCTATATTTATTATAGAGATTTTTAGGGTTTTGTGAATATTACATTGTTTTTTGTTATGGTTAACATGGTAGTTCTATGTTTTCAGAGATATTCCGGGATGGTACTGAAGAAGGTTGATTAGTTATATTTAAATAATTGTTTAATTAGTACACCTATTTATCACTTTATTGCAAGCACTTATTATTAGAAAATTTTTAGACATGGATTTGTTACCCAATAATGTTTTTCTCACTCGCTATTTGTCTCATTTCTTGTTATCTGAGATTATTGCATTGATATAGGTTTGGACATGGTGAAGTGACCTTGTTGATGATTGTTTCTTATTGGATTGGTTGGAGCGTGGAGACTTGACCGATGTGGGGTTTGAGATCGTTTTATTTTGTTTTAATCACATAAAATTATTATTTTTATTTTATTATATGCATTTTGACATTAGATACATTCCACGGTAGCGTTACATTGGTTATTATTTTATTATTTTTTTCCTTGTTTCTTTTCTAGTTGTATTATATATCATTTCCTCTATTTATGTTAATATTATGATTGGTTATTTTTTCTATATTATGATTCTATAATAGTTGGTATATTCTACACACTATATTCTCCCTAACCCCACTAATAGTTAGAAGTTTCTGTAATATAGGTAGATACACATGACATCTTGTAACTAACTCAATTTTTCTATGTGAGAGAGTGTTGGATCAAGGTATGTTACAAAGTTTTATTAGAGGAGTGAAATTTGTTCTTTTCTATTGATTTACTATTTTGTGAAATGTTGAAAGGAGACAAGGATGCATCGAGAAAAGAAAATGAACTTGATTATAGGAATATATAACCCTTGTTTGGCAGAAACTCCAAGTGCATATGGATAAGATTCTTGTTCATTTTGTTTTCTTGTTACGGTTTATTTTATTTCACCCTGTGGTGATTAGCATGTTGTGTGATGTTATTTTTTCTTGAGATTTATATTCATGGACTAGTATAACATGATAGGTGTATTCATTCTTTATGATAGGAACATAGAGATATATCATTACATACATTGTTCATGATAGGTACATATTTATTTCATGTGATATATTTCCCTATATGAATTGTAAAAAGAGACACATGTAATATCTGATAAATTAAATGAAAGAACTGATATTTCTTAAAAAAAACACTTTTAAACCATGTATAGATAGATGATGGGAAAGTGTTCCCCTATTATTATCACATATTGTGGTTGGAATTTTTTTGGCCTGCGTTCTAAGGGTTGTGTTTTTATTGTAGAGAAAATGCCTTCTTGTCATCTTCGAGTTGAGTTTTAGGGGAGTGGGAATTAGAATGCTTCTGATATAGCTGAGTATGATATTACTATATATCCTAAAGATCATATGGATGTTCTTCTTTGTGAAATATTCATAATGTTCATGTGATCTATGCAAAGGGAAACTGTTTGCACCATCCCTTCAATGCCTGAGCTGATGAGAGAGTTTCAACTACAACACATGCCTACATTCATTCAGGATGTTGGCCCCTAGGTAATAGAGTTCTTGATTGAATCAATCAAAACTATCGTTAAGCATCTTGAGACACCTTCTGATAAGAGGGTGAATTTTTCTATGTAAATTCATTGTAGACTAGACAAGCGTTGTTGGGACATTTTAGAGAAAATGGGAAGCATGAGGATTTTTCTTGGATGTACTTCAAGGTGACGTTTTTGAGACACTTATATCCTAATATGTTGAGGGATAATAAGGCTCACGAGTTCATGTGTCTCACATAAGAGGTAATTTCACTCATGTACTACACTGTATGCTTCACTACCCTATAACACTATACATCATTTATGGTAGGTGATGAGATCTCCAAACTGATGAATTTTTAGGATGGTGTTCACTATGAGATAAGGTTACGTATGAACATCTTCTTCTCATGTATCTTTTTGGATGTGATGAATTAGGACCTCCTAACAAAATAGAATCTAAAAGAGTCCCTGATAAATTTCCATGATATTTCATTAAGGTGAACCAATAGCTCTCCTTCAGGAAGTAAGAATATCCACTATAAATGTTATCCCCATGGAAACAATGGGAAGAGTAGTCAGGGAAGTGGGAATCTATCTTAGGACCATGTTCCATTAAAGTTATATCAGTATATAAAGTTGGACTACTAGAATCCTTAGTTTCCATACCACGTGTTAGAATTTCATGCTTGTGGTTGGATGGGTCAAATTTAGATTTTTTGTAGGAACATATCATAGAGGAGCTATTGAGGGGGATCTGGATAGGTACTAGAGGCTGGGAAGGACTCAACTACTCCTTTTCATATAGGTATATTTCATTCCATAATAAATTTATGTTTATGTAGGTGATTTGGTACACCATTGTAGGATTAGCAGTACCATGTTGCAGGAATACCATAGGGGATTCAGAATGGATCTTAGGGGAGTGGGGAAATTCAACTGCATACTATGCAGACTACACCGAATAATGTGGTTATAGGACCCTCTACCGTCAGATGTACAATTTTTTATCATCTATCCTTGATTTTTTTTTTTTGATATAATATCATCAAATTACATTTTATCTACACTTTTTAACAATGTATTGGGATTGGATGTGGAAATCATGGATTCTTTTTAAAAATAGACACACCATTGGGAGTGTGGCCAATAAATATCAATTGTGGAAGGGCGTGTTCTCTTGAAATTGGTGGTTACTATTTCTTTTGGAAACCATATGTATTGGAATGGATAGGTTTCAATTTTATTCTTAGTATGGATTATCTAGTTCTATACCAGGATCATATCGACTATTACTGGAGGACAGTTACCATTATATCTCTCGAATGTTGAAATAATATCCACTAGAGTGAGTGGAATCTTCATGCTGGTTTGGAAGAAAAAATTTAGTACAGATTCAATTGTATTATTACATAGAAAGAAATATGTTTTCTAGATGGTTGAGGAATGCATCAAGACACTTTTCCTCCACTGGTATACCATTTTTAGCATGTATTTCCTAAAGAGTTCTATGACATACCACCCAATCTGTAGATAGAGTTTTATCTCAAGTTAGTGACGAGAGCAGAGCCAGTTTCTATCCCACCTTACAGGATAAAACCAAGAGAGTCTCAAGATATGATATATTAGTTATAAGATCTGGAATAAAAAGGTATCTTTTAACATTGTACATCTCTATTCGGTTATCTAGTTCTTTTCTCTAAGAAGGCTAATAAGACATTCTGCTTATTTGTGGATTATCAGAGATTGAACCAGATGATGATCACGAACCAGTATCCACTACCATGCATTGATGATCTATTTCATTAGATGAGCGGTGATACAATATTTTCTTGGATGGATTGGAGATCAGGATACCACCATTTTAGGGTGAGACCATAGGACATACCTCAGATTGATTTTAAGAGCAAGTATGGATTGAATTAAATCCTAGTAATTTTTTTTGGTTTGTAAAATGCACCAGTGGTATTCATGGATTTGATAAATCATATATTTTATCCTTTTCTAAACCAATTTTTGTTGGTTTTCATCTAAGACAATTTATGGTACTCGCAATCAACATAAGATCTTTCCCACCAGCTTGACATCATCTCATGTACGTTGAGATATAATCATCATTACACAAAGCTAACCAAATTCAGTTTCAAGATCTAGAAAGTGAATTTATTGGGCCATGTCATATCATATGAAGTAGTGTTACTGGACTGTAAAAAGGTTTTAATAATGGAATCATGGAAGTGGACCAATACCTTCTTGATGATTTAGAGATTTCTGGGTTTAGTAGGTTATTATCATCATTTTATCTAGGACTTCTCCTATCTAGAAGCATTGATGTCCAGGATGACCAAGAAAGGGGTAATGTTTATTTTTCTAGATTCATGCTAGAGAGATTTTAAAGAGATGAAGGTAAGGATAACTCAGCACATATCCTCACATTACCTTTGTCGGGCAAAGAATATACCGTGTATTGTGACACATCCGGAGTTGGACTCTGAGTAGTTCCGATTAAAGAGTAATGAGTGGATACGTATGGGAATATATAAGTGAGCATGAATGACAGGAATTGTCCTACTCACAATCTGGATTTAATAATGGTAATATATTCCCATAGATTATAGTGATATTATCTTATCGGTGAGAGGTTTGTGGTATACACAAACTATAAGAGCCGTAGGTACATCTTTTCTCAGTGGGACGTGAAACATCAGTAGAGGAGGTGGGTCGAGTATCTGCAGTCTCTCAACATTGAGGTGACTTATACATCAATAAAGGGTAATGTTATTGTTGATTTCTTAATCTATAAGACATAGACATAGGAATTTTAGGAGTGTTGTGATGAGTGGTGGATAATAGTGCTCTTTATAGACATATATCTTGATGTTAAGAAGTCTCAAGGATGAGTAGAATTGACTTTAACATTTTTTATACATGTTCTTCTTGAATAGTTAAAGTAATAGAAGTTATCTAAACTAGTGGGATTAGTTATGAGAGAGAACCTATACGGTAGGGAGATTCTATCAATATGGTATCATTGTATTAGAAATTATCTTCTTTTCATGGATGGGTAAGGGTTCCTATGGGTTATCACAATGAGACGATGAGAGAGACCCCTACTTCTATATGGGAGGTGAGACGATGAGAGAGACCCCTACTTCTATATGGGAGGTACATCTTGTTTTGAAAATGAGTTATGATGTTCTCAATAGGTAATATTTGTGATCAACAATGAAGAATAATATTTTGGGTTTCGTTGAAAAATATTTCACATGTTAGATGGTGAAAGATGAGTATCAGAGACCAACTGGGTTAATGGACCCTCTTTCCACACCATAGTGGAAATGGGATGATATAACATTAGATTTTATGATAGGAATACCCTAGAAAACATATATTAATGAATATCTATGGGTGATCATATATAAACTCATGAAGGTAAACCATTTCATGCCTATCCTGCTGACCTTCACTATTGATGATCCTGGTAGTCTTTACATGTGCAAGATAGTTTGATTTCATGGTGTTATGAGGAGTATCATTTAAGATAGAGATCCTCGTTTCATGTTGTGGTTCCATTTGGGTCTTTATAAGGCTCTAGGATCACACGTTTTTACTATTATGAGCTATCATACTAATACTGTCAGTCAATATTAGTGGACTATTCATATTTTAGAGTATATGTTATGAGACTATGTGTTGTATTTCGGTGGTTCATGGAAGAAACATTTGGAACAATTGAAGTTTATGTAAATAAATAACATCTAGGAATTGGTCCATATGGAAAATAAAAAATCTTTTTATGGATATCAATGCCATTATTATCTTTGTTGGTTGAAGGTAGGTGAGTTAGTTCTTGTTGGACCTAGTATCATGTAGGATACATCTGAGCAGTGTCAATTGATTAGGGGGAATTTGGTCATAGTGTAAACCAGGAAAAATCATATGTTGTCCATCAAAGATGTACTTTGGAGTTTAAGGTTTTTTTCAGTATTTTCCTTCTGGTGTCACCTAGGTTGGGGAAATACCGTATCAGGAAATAGGGAAATTTAGTGCCTAGTTTTTTCAGGCTATTTGAGATAGTGGAAAGGTTTGGTCCTATGGAATACCAATTATCCCTTATAAAATGCTACATTTTTATGTATGATGTATTTCATGTGTTGTAGATTCATAGATATTATCCAAACACTTCTCATGTGGTAAACATTGAGGACATCGATCTTTCTATGGATTCATCTATTGATGATAATTCTATAGGAATTCTGGACCATAGCAAGATGTATCTTTGAGGAAAGACTATATCTCTAGTTAATGTATAGTGCCATTATGGGTGTGTTCAAGAGGATACATGGGAGAGGGAGTCTGATATGCATGAAAAGAAACCAGAATTGTTCACCAAGACCCCATAGTGATTCTTGGAGCATCTTGGAGAAAAGATTTTATATGGTCGGGAGGTTGTAAGATCATGTATTTTTCTAGGAATACCCTTTTGAGTGTTTTTAATCCCCTCTAGTTTGGGTTATCCATTGTCTTTGATAATTGGTGGTTGAATATCATTAATATATGGAGAAATTTTATTTTATAAAATGACCTAATGCTCGGGGATGTATGTATGTTTGAATTAATGGAGTTTGGGTATAAATGTATTAAATGGGATAATGAAGGTTTTCCATGAGTTTGGAAAGCTTCATGGGTGGTTTAGTATTTTCTTCAGATTTATGGGCATAAAACTACCTAAAATAATTTTACACGATGTATAAATGTATTACACACTTTGTAACTATCCCTATGAAGATGTTGTGAAATAAATACATGATGTGAAATGGTTTAAGATGTGAACTGGTTACACAATGGGATCTGCATTATATGAAATGCAATGTTTGAGTTGGTTAAATTTAGTAAATGTAATGGGGGTTTCATCATAAATCATAAAAATAAAATTAACAACATGAAATGGGATCACATTCCATGTATATATCTGAATGAATGGTTTCAAACTATTCTATGCACTGATATTTAAGTCCACTATGTGAATAATTACTTTCTTAGACCCAAGAAAGTTTCAAGAAGCTTTTGTTCCTCTTTCCTATATTCTAGATATCCCGATCAAGCAATCAATATCTAGTGGGTTTTATTTCTTAGGTTTTACCATGTATTCCATTGTTATCCATTGATTTGGTGTATATATATTGACTGTGGTTTTTTAGGTGTTTTATCTCGATATTTTTTGATATAGGTTCCTTCTTACAATCTTATGTGACTTCATTATTGTTGGAATTTTTATAGGAAGCAATGAATTGATTATAGATGATGGAATGTGGTGTAAACCCAAACCCTATGGTCTGTTTAATTGAATAAGTATGCACAATATTTCAATTTAACCAACAAAACATGTGTATTAAATTAATTATATAATTGTTAATGTTCTCCATGTGATTGGATTTGTTCAATGGATCCCTTTGGTTCCAATGTAATTGCATCCTGGCTTGTGGATTACCATTAGGTGAAAAAACCCTTGATTAATAATAATCTGGGTAATGTCATAAAGGGTATTTATCATGACATGAGACCATAATAGAATGCATTTGATAGATTCATCTTGGGAAACTTGATTTATTTATTATTTAAATGACTATGTTGATATAATATGGTTGTGTGCACTAGAAAAATAATTTTTAAAGACCCACGTGATATATGAATGGGTAATTGAAAGATAAATTGTAATTGGAAGAAATTACCAATGAGTATTATGGTGTGATAGTGTATGATCCTTTATATTTCGACTTTATTTGTGATGTTTTAAGGATAATATATTTGGATTAGATTACAATAATGATCAAATTATTATATATAGGGCTATTCTTTGTGATATTTTAATGATTATATAACATAATTTATCTAGAATCATGATAAAAGTTTTATATATAGGGTTGTTTCTAGTGATGTTGTAATGCTTATATAAAGGGTTTGGACCAGTGTCATGCTAAAATAATTATATATAGGGAACTTCTTGGGGATTCTATAATACATATATATATATAGGTATTTGGAGGGATGGTGAAATGATTATATATAGGGATCTTCTCGATGATGTTGTGTTTCTAATAGGGATTTTCTTAATTTTTGGATTATTCCATTGTTTGTGGTTATGGTTGGCCTAGTGGTGTTGTATGCTCAAAGATATTCTTTCGTTGTGTTGATGAAGGTTGATTTGTTGTATTATTTTAATTTTCAAATTATATACCTATTTATGACTTCATTATGTGCACTTATTATCAGACTAGTTTTTTCTAGACATGGTGGTTTCACCCTACTGAGTTTTTATCTCGCCCTATTCAAGATGTAGTTTGGTACTCGAGATGATTACATGGATGAAGGTCTAGAAATGTTGAATGTTCCATGTTGTTAATTTTTTATTCTTGGAAGGGTTGGATCTTTTAGATGGGACTGATGTGGGGTTTGGGACCAAGGACTTTGGAGTTTATTGTGTCAGTTTATTCTTTTATTGTATTACATTTAGTTTTTTATAAGGTTCATTCTAGCCTTGAATTATATTTATTATTATTTTATTATTTGGTTCCTCCATTATTTTCCAGTTGTATGATATATTATTTCTTCTATTTACATTACACTGATGATTGGTTATTTACACAATATTATGAAACTGTACCAAGTGGTATAGTCTCCCCACTATATTCTCAGCACCCCACTTCCAGTTGGTATCCCGTAGAGTATGGGGAGGCACACTTGAGGCCCTATAAAAAACTATATTTTTCTATGTGAGAGAGTTCCAGATCTGGGGATGTTACATCTTAGGGACTAGTGTGTTCTTATAATTTGGTCCATTAGGCCACCTAGATGAGGCAAATATGGTTTTGCATCCCATTTTGGTTTTATATTAAGGGTCTATTAGACATATTCCCACGATAGGGGAATATTCAATTGGGCCTTGTGATATATTGATACATGGATTAAACCATTGGTTTTCAATTATTTTCTACGGTTATAGTTGAAATTGGCATTTGATGTAAAAAAATAGGATTTAATAGAAAATGATACATGTTATAGAAATGATCATTTGGGTTTCATATAAAATGGAATATGTTTTCTGGTAAGGTGTTGGGGAATATTTTTATTTCAAAAATTGGTTGATTTTTTATGAAATCAAGAAAACATTTTTTTTTCAAACCAATGGGATATTCAAATGTAAATTCATTATTAAATAAATTCGGGTGTGTTTTTATGGTTACTTCTTTCATTTAAAGTAATTAAATATATAAATGTTTTAAAAAAATTTAAACTAAAATATTTGAGAATCTCGAGTGAATTTCTGTTTTCTAAAATGGAATTTATTGTTTATAATTATAGGTTAAAGGTTTAAGATTCCTCATAGGAATATTTTGAGTTTAAATGAGTGGATATATTTCAAAAAATTTAGGTTCATTAAAAATAAATTTTGTTTTTTTTAAAATTCATTTTCATTCTATTGGGACTATAGTTATATTTTAAGTAATGTAATTTTGGCATGTGAGTTTCTTTAGTTGAATGGTGATTTTGGATTTCACCCATTCATGTGGGTTTAGAATTGATATTTAATTTATGGAATATTACCTGGTTGGTTCTATGTTCATTTATATATAAAGTGTTCCTCTTGGAATGATCTTAGGTAAAATTGGATTTTAGTTTCTATATGGATAATTACTCTCTTTACCTAATCTCTTTCCTAGATTTATATGGAGTAGAAAGTGTTTTTTTTCTTCAGTGGTGTAATACTACGGGTTAGCTAATCGAAATTGTTGGTAGACTTGGATTGAAGATACATGGCTAGATAGGTATTTTGACGAGGACCGATCTCCTAATATTTTAGGTGATTTTATTTTTTGAGGTTTTATGCTCAATAAGTTAGAGCCTCTTATTCTTAAAGTGTATTTAACATGGTGTGACCCTTCAGTGTTATTTTTCATTTCTATATTTCCAGTGTTAGTCAATTGAATTTCATCATGCCTCTTTTATCATTGTATAATTATATATTAATATTTGTATGTTTGTTCTTATGGTGAGGGCCATGTACGAGTTTTGATTCAGTATTTTTGGCATGTAATGGACTTGGGAGCATTCTTTGAGTGACCAAGATTGCTATGAACCCAATTAAGATTATTAACATGTTGGTGTTGACTGGATATTATTGCACATACCATGAAAGGGTAAACAAATTATGACTTTATGGTTCTCTCTCTTTTCTTCTGATATATGACCCGAGGTTATATCCCATATAGTTTGTTTCATGAGGCATGAATTTTATCATTGCATGCTTTGGATATTTTTATATGTGTTTGTTGTTATACCATTGTGTCTTGATCAAAGAGTTTTTTAGTTAAATTGATCTAATGGTCTAGGATGATGTTTTTTTGAGTTCTTCTATGAACTTCAAATGGTGCTTCCTCCTTAGATAGAAGTATGTTTTTTGGACACCAAAGTTGGTGGAACCGAGTTATTTCCTTTATTATATTGTTAATTGTGTGATTATTTCAATAGTGGTTTCCACTTTGAAGGTTTTTTTCATTCAATTCACCATTTTAGTTCATTACTAAATTGCGGGGAAACCCATGTTTGGTCTCTATAATACTTAATTTTCTTGTGCAATGGTTATTTTTCGAATATTTTTGGATGATGGGTGATAACATATTGGACTTTTATTGTTTTATAGAATGATCTTCCCCCAGTGTGTGTAGATTGGTTTTCATGGATTGTTATCTGAGATTAGTGCATGGTTATATTTTATTAGGTATTCTATTGAATCATTTTATGGATTTTGGGAATGAGATTGAGGGTTTCCCATCTATAGATCATCATAGTTAGAGCCATCTATTGGATTGATGATTTTCTAGGGGAAGAAAGTAGCATGTTAAGGAGAACTATAACACCTCTCTTATACTATGTTTCATTATATTAATTACGTTATAATATTTTTTGTTAATATTTCCTTAGATTCTTGGACTATAAAATAATTTTTCTCATATTTTATAAGGTTGTACGCAGGTTGTGCATAGTTAGTGGTAACTATGTGGAAGCCATGCATTTCGGTTTACCAGTTGATAGTTCCCATTTACAATACTTGATCACAGTATCATTGATCATGAAACACCTCTATGCTAACCCTACATAGTGTGTCTGTGAATCCAGTTTGTGTCGTAGAATTACCACATGTTTTGGTAAACTGCATGGGTTTACCATGTTGGTTTTGTAGGAAATTAATTTTTTTGAATTTATAAAAGTGAACGAATCAAATTAGAAACCTAAAAACCCTAATTGGATCCTATCAGACATTGCATGACCTCCAACCTAGACCCTCTATTGAACACAAAAAAACCCATCCATACCACCATTCTCATGGTGATTTCAATTTGATTTTTTCATAATTATTTTATAGAACATTGAGGTAGGTTCAATTCTTCCTTTCTTTTTCCATTTCATCTAGATTTTTTCCTCCCCCTTTTTGTGCAGGGAATAGGAAAAACCCTAGGATCTTGGGTTAACCAATTTTTGTGTATTTATTGATTAAAGGATGTTTAATAGTTCAGAAGGGTTATCTTAACTATTTCTTAGGTTTCCTCCATTAAAGACAACATCTTCCAAACCATATTTTTTGTGTTGATTTAGTATTTACCATGTATGGGCTTTTAATTTTTCATCAGTTGACTTCTTATGATACCAATTTTATGAATTAATTTTAATGATTTTAAAATACTTGTTTATTGATTTTCCCAATCAAAAGTATGATTTTATCTCTATTTTTATTTAAATCAATGAAGTTACTTATTTTTATTGAATTATTATGATTTATTTTATGTTACAGTGTGCACCATTTTTTTAAAAAAATTCTAAATAACCAATATTAATGATTTATTTGATTTCAATGTGGGTTTTTTAGATTCCAATCTAATTCCTTAATGGTTTTAATTAAAATTTCATGTGATACTTGAAATTACATGTATTATAAAAGGGGTTAAAAGATTTATTTGAACAAAGTGAGATGTTTATAAATTGAATGACACTATTTTGGTTGTGAAATACATTATAGGGTAATGTTTTGGATCTTTGATAGTTTTAATGAAGGTGGATTTATTCCTTAATTATATTTATGAAATTTTTTAGTAAAACGGGTGTGATTTTTAATGGTCCTTGATGTGATATGAATCATTGGTTTCAAATTATGTTAGAAATAATATTTCATGTGGTTTGTAAAAGTGTATTAAATAGATTGGCATTCCAATAATCATTTTTTCAAGGCCCATTTGAAAAATTATGTTGTTTCCCTAAGTATGTTCTGACCCTAAATAGAACTCAAATGAATGTTTTTCACATTGTGTCTTTAAGCCCTTGGGGATGTTTCAATTTTTTTATGCATGTTATAATGCTTATACATGGAAAATATCAGGTCTTCTTCTCAAAGGGGTGTAGGAGGTGAGGTGTTTGATACTTTTAAATGTTTTTCATTTATTTTATATGATCATTTAATCCTCATATAAGTTTTATACTTATCGTGGGAGTCCAAGTAGATTAATAGGGATATGAATATGTGGAATAATTAGTCTATATTGGATTTAAAAAGATATGATAGTCCATTAAACTGAGTGAGATAGTGGATTATATTTTGGGACATTAGACTTAGTGAGATAGTGGAATGTATTATAGTCTATGGTATAAATGTTCTTCAAGTTGTTTTATCTCTTTTTAGTTCGATGAGACTACTGAGGATGTGAATGGTTCATTAGTGTTGGACATGTTTCTATGTCATCAATAAAGGTTCTAGATACTATAATTATTGGATGTTGATCCTGATTCTTATATCTTTTTTGGGATGATTTGAGGGATTCATTTTTTACTCATATTTTATCTTCTACCTATTCAATTTTTATTTTCATTGTTTTCCCTTTAGTAAGTGTGTCATGATTAGGTTGTGTAGGTGCCTGTTAAAAATTCTTCAATTTTATGGTTTTGTTTTAATTTTTAATTTATTTGAGAAATGATTTTGAATATGTGGTTATTTAACATGTTATAGTTTTTTTGTTTTAAAGAAGGATTTGGATAAATTTTATGGTATGAGAGAAATAAATGATATGATTAGGTTGTGTATTTTAAATAACCTCTCCTATTGGTTTATAATTAGTTTTAAATAAAACCAATTATTTATTGGTTGGGTTGAAAATTATTATCTTGTTTTATATGATCCGCATTGTTTTTTAATGTTTTCGACCCTAGTTTGGTAAAAAAATATTTCATCCATCTTTTCATTATGAATGGGGATATTATGAAAGATAATTTATGATAAGATTTTTTGTTTTATATAAAAATATTATGACTAAGATTTATTTTAGTATCAATATTTAAACATTCATGAAATGGATTTACAATTAATGGATGGAATGGGGAGAGGTGGGTGGTGCGCTACTAAGTGTTCTTATCCTTATGATTATATTATCATTTTATTTTTAGGTCCTTTTTTCATAGTTGGAAACTCTTGAATTGTTGATTATTTTAGGCTAGATTGGTCCCTTGGAATCATGAAAATAGTATATCATTGTTTGGTTTTGTTTAATATTTATTACACTTACCAAGGAGTCCTTTACTACTTCTGTTATGTTTATTGGTAGAACATTGCATGTGGAGTTTGGAATAAACTTGGGGTTGTTTCTATAGAGGGAATCATAGGGTGAGATGAGGTATTTATTTTAAAACTTTATTTTAGTTTTATTTATACTATTTAAATTGCATCTTTCCTACTGAATCATTGACCTCCATTTATGGAGTATATATGTCCATTTTTCTATACAAATTTTACATTGATTTGTTGGTGAAATCATTACTATGTGTATTCTTCATATTCCCTACCACAAGTTGCTACCCTTTAGAGATCTGTAATGCCCTTCAAGCATTATGGAAATCCAGGTTAGGTGTTTGATGTTGGTAGGAATCGATTCGGATCATTATAGTGTGCATGTGTTTTATAATATACATATATGCACTATATAAATAAATATATAAATACATGAAATACAGTTTATATTTGAATTTATCTATTTGTAATCTTATTAAATATTTTACTATATACACGTATATTTATATATACGTGCTTGCATATCTATGTAAGCGGATGTATGTGTTTGTATGTATGTGCATATTAGTATGTGTATATTTACATATGTGTATGTATGCATGTATGTGTATGTATGGGTATATATTTTTATATCTGTGTATGTATACATATTTTTGTGCATGTATGAATATTTATGTGTTGTCTATGTGTATGTGTCCATGTTTGTATGAATGTAAATGTATGTGTGTTCATGTATGTTTAGGTATGTTTGTGTATGTATGTGAAACGTATTCTCTTTACGTATTTAGTTATTCATTTTTATTGATTAATAAATATTATTTTTAATATATTTGTAATTTGTATAGTTAAGATTTATTCATTTTTATTTTAATTCTTTATATCATTATTAATTATTTATTAGTAATTATAAATTTTTTATAATTATTTGGTACTTAAATGATAATTTCAACATTTATTCATAATTATTTAAATATATATTCATTTTTAATATTATTATAATTTATATATGTAATATTATTTATTAGTTTTTTAAAAAAAAATTGAAATTCAGTTAATTCAAATATTTAAATTTTTTTATTTATAGTAATTTAAATATTTAGTAATTTAAAATTATTTTAAATTATTTATTTTTTATATTTATTTATAATTTTATTAATATTAATATTTAATGGTTTAATATTTTTTAATTTATATTATTGATATTTAATCCTTTTTATTTTTAATATATTTTTATTTAAATCATTATATAATTAATATTTATAAGTTTTTTAATATTAATATTTAATGGTTTAATATTTTTCCACCCAATCCTTGAAGACATAGCAGTTTTCTATGGGATGGCTGATCATCCTGTGAGATGGGCAGTCTCGAGGATGCTCTTTGTTACCAGAAGAAGCAAAGAGGATAGAGTCCTTGATGTGAAACCCCTTTTAGGCTTGTAAAGCAAGGAAGAGGACTAGGAAGTGGTACATAAGCACAAGCAATCGGAGTTGGCGGGGGCATTCTAGTAGTGAAAGCTCAATCCTACACGGTAAATGAAAGAGCACTAGCGTGAAAGGAATTCTATCTAATTTATAATATGGATATCCTACTCTACCCAACATCTATCTATTATATGTCTTATGGAGCCTACCTCAATGAATTAAGAAAGTTAGCAGGTGAATCAAAAAGTGTAAGAGTGAAGCAGTAAAACAGGAAAGTCAGAAAGATCGCCACAAGGTCTAAGCGTGTATTCACACCTCCCTTCTAGTCTAATCTAGTTCTATTCTATAATCCAGTTGAGAGAAGCATGTCTAGAAGAAACGAGTGTAACGATAATCAGAACGAGTAAAAGACTTTTTACGAGAGGTAAAAGTGGTGAGGCGGTCAGTCAATCGGCTTGATAGTTGGTGTTGTTTTGGAAGTTTCCCTTTTTACCTATTTCATTTGGCTAGATATATTAGAAGCTAGTTCTAAATTTGAAGAAATCTCCAAGTTTCCAATTAGGGTAGCACAAATAACCGCTCCAAAGAAAAGGGCTAGGTTGGAACACTTTCTTTTTTCTCCCACGAACTCTTCGGGAGCATCAAAGAAGTCTTCATTAGAATTGCGGCAAACATCGTGATCATCATTTTCTTCACCTAGCGTCATGGGCAGGGATACCTGATGAACGCTGTCGAGGAGATCCCCTTGAATGAAATCGGGTATACTCGCCCACCAAAAAAAGAATCCAACTTTCAAGAATCAGATGAAGAGGCGTATTCTCTAGTCTGGACCCTGGTTCCCTTTGAATCTAGAAATTGGTTGGTCTCAGTGAACGGCTCGGTCCGTATCGAGGAATGATTCATCGGAAGGGAGTAAGATGACTACCTACTTCTAGACCGAAAATGGAAAGGTCAAATATCCCACTTCGTCCAATTCCTTTTCATCAAGTCCGTCAGCATCCTTTCTCTCTTCCGACCTATCAAGGTAACAACTTGGATGGCCGCCCGAACAGGACCCCAGTCATCATACCAGCATCTGATCCTCCAATTACAAATACCCCAAGCCTCGAGGGAACAAACCTATGAAAGCCTTTCTCTAGGGACTGACTTTGTTTGATAGCTTCACTTCGTGAGTCGGGAATTTCATCATTTATTAAAAACATCTAGTGTTGACAAGAGATGAGCTAAAGAGGTGGCCGGGCAGTTGACCAGACCCTACCACATAGAGATAGCAAGCAAGAGCTGTGCCGGATTATCCCGAAAATGATGAAATTCCCCAAATGCTACTACCTCTTTGCTAAGCATAGGAATGCTTGATCGAGAAAAGAAAGAAAAGAAGCAGTAGGATACAAAATATGAAGGGGATTACAGTCCACGCATTAAAGCAATGATTTTTTGTCTGAAAAAGAGACTGTTTTCACACTGATTTGATAAGATTACAAAATGACTCTCTTTTCATCTTGTATGCTCCCTAACTCAAATACCTTAATCGTAGGTGTTGCTGCCTAGAGACAGTCAAACTTGATTCTTCCCCATTCAACAATGAAGCAAATAGCAAGGATGAGTCCCTGTGGGGAAACCAGCAAAGGCCACACCAACCCTAAGGATCTAGGGTTTTCATTGACCAGTGATCAGAAAGCGGTCAAAGTCAGGTCAGACCGAGCTGGTTGAGTAGCAGGAGGAGAATAGGTCTAATCTCAGGTAAACCACAGTCTGAGTCATAATGAAAGTCTCAGTTGGACAGGGAGCACCCACCGGTAAAGCCATTTCTTGATCTTTCACAGCAGGAAATGTCAGATGGTAGTTCAAAAAGAGCTTCAGAAGGATGGCTGGCACAAGAGAAAGCATAAGGATATCTAGAGAAGTGGTGGATTGATTCAAAAAGTGGTATCAATAAAAATAGGGAATAAGCCCAGTATAAGGTTTTGCGGGGACCTGTTCGTAGTACTCAGTGGTGAGGAAAGCAGTAGCTTGCTTTCGACCTAAGAGGGAAGCACAAGTGGAAGATCGACTGGAAGAGAGAGGAAAGGGGAAGCTTACTCCACCATCGGTGGAAGGGACTGAATCCTGATGAAACAACTTTTTCCTTGCGCCCCTATCTTTGGAAGAATGGGTCAAATGACTCATTTTTTGCTTTGTCTCATTATTTTTTGAAAGAGATCTTGTTTTATCTCGGTGCGAGGGTCCGATTCTAAACCTTCTGGCATATTGCCAGCCGATAAACTTGAAAGTGAGACCATTCACTCTACTCCAACTTGAAACATCGCATGCATTGAAAAACTATTCGACAGACGGACCTTGATGATTGATGTCATAAGAAATCTTCCTTGTATAGCAGTAGCCTGAAATTGGATGTTCACACTCAGCATGAAGGAATGCACTTTGACTCTCTCTGAGCCCTCCATATAATGGCACATCACCATCATTGCCTTAGTTCTCTTCTTGTTCAATGATGTCTTTTCAGTGCTGATGGAAGCATACCAAGTTGAAGAGGGACAGGGTTGATGTTTTATTGTTAATACGGTTGTAAATAATATGTGAATCTCTTATCTAAAAAATTGGATATATATTGAACAGGTTATGTCAGAGGAGCTTGTTCCAGTATCGACATATCTAGTTTTGGAACCTGAAACCAGCAAGATGTAGTTTGTAGATAAAATGTGTGAAGCATAGGAAGACAAACTTGTCCATTTCAAAATATCAATTGGAGTGATTCAAAGAGTTCTAAATACTGGTCTTGAATCTTCAGGCACACCTGCCTGCAGGGTAACAATGTCTACGCCTCTTACAGGATGTGGTCATAGCATGGAATCCCATTGATGATGAATCAAGCGGCGAATGAAAGCTAGGATCCATGGGTGCTGCTGGACTTTTGAAGAGAAAATTTCTTACCAAGAAGGTGACTAGAAAAAAATGGAAAGTCCAATGTAATTCGTCAGTGTAAGGAAATCAAATCAATGTTATTGTTTTCATATCTTGGGTTTTATATGCATAGATATTTAAGTGAGAAAAGCAGAAGATGAGAATTGTTGCTTCTTTCATATTGTGGCAATCATCACACACCAATCTGAATTGATCGTCAGTGGGGTCTTGTAGGAAGCAAACCCCCTCATAGGCTATTCCTAATACCCAGCCTTTCCAATATGACTGGATGTGACTAATGAACAAATCAAAGAGTAAAACTCAAGTACAATTAGTGCAAGTACATGAGACATAAGTGACACACATACGCTGACACTCCTCCAAGCGAATGGAGATTGAGAATTCCTAGCATGCTCATCAAAGAAGGGCCCTACTATGTCCCTTAGTGAAGATGTCGGAAATCTGATTCTCACTAGAGATGTAAAGAGTCCTTATGATGCTTGCTACCACTTTCTTTCTTACATAATTCCCTTTCTCTTAACTTAAGGTAAGGCGGCCTCTAGATCTTAGGCTCGCTCGTGTTTCACCGGATTAGAGGCGGCTCTCGATGCTTCAAATCCATTTCCTCCAACAGGCTCTTTGCCCACACAAGATTCCCAACTGTAGTGGGCATCACCCTATACTTAGTGAAAGAACTTTATTTCTCCCTTCCTTGATCAAATAACTTTCAAGATGTTGTTTCTTGCTCTTCTACGATATAGAGATGTCTCCAATGACAATAAAATGGATTTCCTGTCTAGCGCATCTCCTACCCAATCTGCATTGGAGTCTCCTATCATCTGAAGGGAATTGGAAGATGGGAAAAGAAGACCTTTTCCAGGTGAACCCTTAAGATATATGAGGATTCTGTATGTATCATCTAGATGTATCGTTCTGGGATTCTGCATGAATTGACTCACGACTCGAACAACATAGGCAATGTTGGGTCATGTGATGGTTATATACACTAGACTCCCAACCATGTTTCTAAAATGAGACACATCTTCAATACACTCACCGTCCTCTGAAGTGAGTCTATGCCTCTGTTCTATATGAGATTCACAAGTCCTACAATGTTGAGATTTTATGTTTAGGTATATTTTATTCTGTATCTTGTTCCATTGTATACTTGTCATACAGCTAATAGAGTATGCTTGTTGTTTGACTTTATATCCCTATTGTGGGTAAGTAATGAATCCTCTCCCAAGGAACTCTGTTTTTTCTTCACATGGTATCAGAAAATTGCAACTTTAGAGAAAGAAATTATTCTATAATAGGAGGGGACCACCCCTTTTTCCATTTGAAGATCAAAAAGAAGATTCTCGGGGTTCTATTGCATTACCATTTATACAGACCACCAAAAGATAGTATAGAAGGGGGATCCTCCTTACGAAGAAAAAGAAAATGATACATTGATTCCAGCCAGGAATGAACTTTCAATCCAAGCCAGATAAAGATATATATTCTAATAAGAAAGAAAAAAGGAACTAAAGAAAGTATTTCCCAATCTATCCCTTGTAGGTGAAGACTACTTAGAAGGATGAGAAAAAAACACAGAAGAAGAAGGTGTCTTACCCTTACTGGTTTTAAGGGGTACTTAAAGTTAAATAAGAAATAGGAATGTTGCACGATAACCTATAAGGGATTCACTAAATTCCTATTTTATATTTCTGGAAACATATGTTGATAACAAAAAATAAAAATTCTAAAACTACTTATCTGGAAACCATTTTGTAAAAAAAATATGATAGCTTGTCTTTCTAGCGTGAAAGATTTTTTCATCTTTAGGAAAATCCATGTCTTCTTAATCCATTCTTTCTTTCTTTCATATAGCCCCAACCTAATCTCTATATAGATAGATAGATACATGAAAAACCAATATATAGAACCAAATAGGTTTAAACACAGAACGTCAGGCAAATCCAAAGACCACGCTGCTCCCGCCAAAGCAAGAAAAGCTTCAAGAATAGCTGATCCAGTCCCGAATACATTCTGCCATCGTAAAGGAGATACGCAAATAAGAAAGGGAAACAACGTAGCAAAGCGATTAATAATCAAATTTATAACTTCATTGTGATAGAGATTCACATTATACAACTTTTTATCACTAATATAATTGGAATCAAGCTTATTCATCTCAAGATTATTTCTACTTTCTTCATCTTCACAACTAAAATCAGAATAAGAACCAAAATCATCTTTAGTACAATAACTCCTACCTTCATCCTTAGATGTAGAAATGAGCACCCTAACATATACATCTCGAACTCTTAGTAGTAAATGCATATTAGAGGCCATGCTTGCCTTTAATATTATACCGACGAAAGGCCAAATCCAATGTTCGACTACCGTTTTTCTCATACCATATTTTGATCGACTACTGCGTCTATCCTAAATTCCCAATAAATTGTGAACGCCTCGAATACAATGGTATTTCACTCCCAGCGCATCTTTTAGTCTCCCACCTCGGATTAAAACGAGTTGATGTTCGTTTGGCCCATTTCCTCCCCCCGGAATGTGAGAAGACACTTCCATTCGATTTCTCAACCTCAATAATACGATCTTCCTATTGGATGAATTCGGTTTTTTCAGTGAAACAGTAAGAACACGCGGGCGTACTCCTTTCTTCTAGGGCGCATGTTCTGATGCTCTTGTCCTGGAATGGTTTTAATTTTCATTGTGTTGAGTTCGATACCACTTCCGAGTCAATTGGTTTCTTGTTGGCATTGGGAGCTCCGTTTCATTGTGAACCTATGGGCCTGATCCAAACCGATGACTTTCCCACTGCTTGCCAACCACTTGCACCTTGCGCTTTCACAGCCTCAGTACTCTACTCTAATAGTATTGCACTAGTGCCCAAGCCAAACCGGTGTACACTGGAAGACCAAGCCGAACCCCCTGAAAAACATGTGATATTGCATACCAGAGATAGCGATTCGATCGTCAAGTCTATGTTGACATCCATCACCTACATGAACTAATGGAAAACCATCTGTATAATATAGGTAGTAGAAATAGATTGGAAAACCATCACACACACCCCCACTATCCATCTAGGACACCACTATCAACCTCCATTCTGGTAAACCATTTCAACTCGCTTGAACAGCTTTTCACCTAGGAGGATATGAGGTGTCTATCCCCAGCTAGTCTGATATCCTGAAACCCCACATGCGATTCTGAACATCACAGGAAAGAAGCATAAATCCCCTGTATCACATTTCCCCCGTGCACGGTTGCAAGGTGGCACCTGTCGATCTCATCTAACTAGGCAATTGGGAAACGAGAACCACTATGATGGAACGGTTGAGTTTGGAACACTACACAAAACAGACTGAACAGTTTGACTAGTGAGGTTTTCCCACAAGCTACAATGCCAACACGATGAACTACCTTTATTCGACTCATGGATTTTTTGACCCAGTTCCTCACGCTGCCCCCATGAGTACATCCGGGGTACAGGTTCACTTTACCCGCTCAATCCCTTAAAGGCGGGGATGGGGGCGGGTTTCCCTGAGTAGGAGGTCTCTTAGAAGGGTGACTGATCTTGAGTTCAACTCCTCTCCAAGAATATTTGAATAGTACATCAACCCCCATAGATACAGAAATCTTTTCGAGTGAATTTATATCCTTTTGATGGATAAATAGGGAAAGAAACAGATAGAGGAGGAATATCCCTTGGAGACAAAAGATAACCAGACAAAACAAAACAACCCTATTGTTTTCAGTAAAAAATGCAACCCAATGCGTTATTCTTTCCATGGAATATTCTGAAGATATATGACCCTTCCCTTTGAGCAATTGGTCCTTCTATAACAATAAATGCATCTGTTCCTTCCACCAACATGTTCATACATGGGCTTCTCCGGTACGAAATGAGCCACTTCTGGCTACTCAATTTCTTATGTCTATTAGAAGTGTACTGAGACTCGGCCTATTCATCCGGCATGGGCTACATGGGCCCCGAGTAGTTTACCGGATCAGTCGATAATTCCCGGCCCACCACCCCAAGAAACGAGGTTGGACCTCAAACTGCTACTTATAGATATTGTTTTCGATTTTACAACTGATAAGGATTCAGTACTCTAGTCTATATAGTACTGGTACTTATATATATTGTTTCAGCATTTTCTACAACGGTGAGTGGGGAATGATATCAGAAAAGCGGTGGATGAGCCTCGTGTATCAGGGAAAGCAGTGGCGCATCAGCTTTGGTATGTGAAGTTTTGGAGAGGCTGAGTCTTCCCACTATTGTGGATTCCCGCCGCATAGGGCTGAGGAGTTCCAGAACCACCTTCATAGAAGAAAGAGGACCAAAGTCTTCAACAGTGTCAACATTTTCTCTATCACACCTTCTGAAACAAAATTCAGTACTCTTCTATAGGTACTCTTATATATACTTTAAAGGCTATATATGGATGATACCAATTCCCCGACGGTCTAAACGGGCCAGGTATTCACTTCTAGGATCTCTGCCTCCATTTGACTTTATCCACTGATTCTGTCTGAGGCTATCTTTCGATTGAATTCCTACAAAGACTTTCAATCCCTTTGAAAAGGACTGGTACAAGTCTACTGCCTATATTATACCGAGTCTCTCAATCCCGCTAGCAAGAACTCATATCATCAACTATTAGAATATAATGGCTCATCCATAAAAGCCGCCCAAGATAGCAGGACACCCAGGTGATTCAAAGTCAGCTAGAGAAAGCTATCCTGTAAGTCTACTATATATATTATACCAAGTTCCCCCAGTACCAGATGAAATTCCAATGACTATCCACTATCTAAATTATACATACATACCACCATCTCTAAGTCGTACGAGTGGTCCCAGTGGATGATAGGATGAAGGGTTGAGCTACCTGCCTATTGCATTCCAACAAGATGTCGTCCCTGAATGGAAAAAAAAGCCATATAAAACCTTCAAAGGAGAGTCACTGACAATATATATCAGTACCAGACCTGTGTCAAGATGGGAAATTCACGGACATCAAGCTCGATATGCTCCCAAGTGCAGTATGGAAGCACCCCCCAGGTGCAATTGGAGATGGTCGAAAGAGAGATGGTCAACGTCCGCCGTCCGGAGGCCAGAGGCACTCCTTTGGAGTTGAGTGAAGGAGGCTTCATCGCACCCTCGAGCCCATTCTCCAGTAGGTGTATTTGGGGCTGCAATGGCAGTCGGATAGGTGGATCAACTATACTCGAAAGCATGGATCTCAAAAGAGTCGGAAGTCCAATCGTACCACCTCAAACTGATGACAATTAGATTAGAGTACTGGATCACATGTCCACTCCATCCAGAACTGCTCATGCCACCTGACTATTAGATTAGAGTACTGGATCACATGTCCGCCCTCCATACCTGATACTGAACCCTATTCGGTCACTATTCTAGACCACCACATCGTAGCCTTGAACCAGAGGCGGGAGAAAGAACCCGGAGGCTAATCAACTACCTATATGATTTATACCGTAAGGCTTCAGATGAGGTTCCCTGGTACTTGTGTGTGCAGTTGCGATACTATATAGGAAGAGTACCGCTGATACTGATATATATTGACCGAGTGGATTTGGCCCCAGCCCGAGTCACGAGTCCTAGCAACCAGCCACTTCAATGACCTATCCATTCGTCGATGCCAACTTCCATTTGATTCGCATCTCAAATCAATTCCAACGGCAACACGCTAAGTAGAATCAGCCAAAAAAACATCTTTGAGGTAGAGCACCATGAACAATTGCAAATAGCCCAAGAGAAAAATTAGGTGAAACGAGGCTGGGAAATGATCTTCCAACATCTCTACCAGCCCCAACCAATAGTGAAAAAGAGATAGTTTGAGTCCTAGAACTGTTGAATCGACTTTGTTTCTAAAAACCACCACTGCCATTTTCTCTATTGACCCAGTGTATTTGAGCAGATCACCTCAATGCTCCAATTCCAAAAACCAACTATGGATAGTACTCTACTACACTACTATAGTGTCCGAGCGGTGTATTTTAGTAGTTCTGATTACCCTCGACCTCCCCACCAATATACTGAGATAAAGAGGATGTCCCGAACAACGTCTACAAAATGCCAGTACCATGCTTCCGTTTCAAAGACAACGTGATGCGCCCTACCGAACTACCCTATCGATTGGAGATAACAACAAATGCTCGAGTATAGCGTACTAATGATCACATGCAACTTATGAAACCCGTTTTCTAAGGAAAACGTTGAACCATATATACTATCCAACAACGAGAAGTAGTTGTGTTCATATTCCAACCCTTGCAACCTAGTGAAAACGAGAGCCAGTGCAACGGTAGCGAGTAATGTGAAAACAGATCGATGGTACCTGTCGTTCAGTAGATCATGATGAACCCAAGTGACTGATGCTCAAGACTTTGGGGGAATCTGGGTATTCAGTATTGGAAGCTCCCGAGGATCGAAATGCAAGATGCCTTGGGGTGGCCAGATCAATCCGACCTCTACTGCTGGCGCCAAAGAAGAATGATAAGATGCCAAAAAGAGAGAAAGAAGTAACATCACCTCCGAGACGATGAACAGCAAAGAGCCATATCTCAGTCCATTTTGTACTACTGGGGTATGCTGCCCTGCCTTCGCTTCACGTAGCACATCACGCCACCAAAGGAACAAGGTGTATATGATCACCACTAGCCCCATCATACCAACTATGGAACACCCGCGACTTGGATGCATGTACAAAATACCACCAACTGTACTGGCCCCAACGCTGATAGCTCCCGACATTGGCCATGGACTTGGCTCCACCAAATGATAGGAATGCCTCAGTGAATCAAGCATTCCTTACCAGCCCGAGAGGTTTCATGAACCATCCATGTCGCCCCATCCACTCCAAGCTAGTAGGTCACTAGTGGTATACTTAGTGTTCGATCTGATCATGCCCTGTCACCAGCTGTCGGTTTGCCTTCCACACCTGCCCTAAGTACTCTACTCTAAACTATATAGGAAGAGTACCCGTGAATTTACTCGTGACCGTTCCTTTACACCCCCCATCGGTCGCTTCTTCCAATACCCCATGAATACCTTATCTCTCTCATCATATATAGTCTATAGTCTTCATACGGCTTGATATGTTGCTGGCAATGGTACTCCTATATCCCAGTTGAGTTGCAGCACATCGGTATCTTGCTCTGCCATCGCCCCAAAAAACCTCATGTGATGATAGAGAACCGTCGAGGTCGAACATAGTTGCTTTGCTTCCCACTTTTTATTCCAATATTCCATGGTTTACAGTCATAACATTTCATATTGATTTCTTATATAATCATCCTTTGGTGATTGATTGACTCACGATCTAATAAAGGGAAAGTAGCTTGATGTTGGTTCGAATCTAGCTCGTGAAATCCACTATTGTAGTTCATATTCAAGTTGGTTCAGTGTTTCGTCTATGGATTCAGGTCTATTGTTGACCCGTTGTTTATCCACTTCTGTGCTTCTTCTCAGTGTTCCTATTGGGCCCCCCTTTCGATTCTATTAGTACTACGCTCGCCCGACCCCACTGGCGCGATCTGCCAACGACTGACTACTGGGAATCGTGGGTGCCATAGAGCTTATCATAGATATACAAAAACTTATCACCCACTTCCTACAATCCAGCCTGAACCTTTGGGTAGGCTCTGCAGGATCAACAACAATAGATGCACAAAGTACGATTGTTCATAATGAAAAGCTACTTGAGGACATAATGGAACATTGTTATGTAGAGCCCAACTGAGGCAACTCGAGCATAAGGTCTGGATATATGCGAAGAAGTTATCACGGACGAGCCACATGCAGGGAAACTTGCACGTGTGGTTCTGGACGGGTACCCTGGTATACTGTACTAATATGTGTAGGTACCCATCATTCGAGTGATATTGTCATGGCGCAAAAGCAGATATGGTCCGGTATTCCCTTGTTCCCTGTATTGGTTATGTTCTTCATTTCTCATCTAGCAGAAACTCATCGAGCTCCATTTGATCTCCCAGAAGCGGAAGCTGAATCAGTTGAAGGATATAATGTAGAATATGCGCGGGATGTGATCCTTAATAGTTCACTATTGGCAGAAGCCAATGTCCTGGGGTCCTGGGGACTCATTCTAACTGAAACAAGGGGCCACTACGTCATCATTGGAACCTATATCGAGTTGTTCTGAGAAGCTCTGGTGTTATGTTCTTATAAAAGGAAATGAGCTTCAGAACGTGGGAAGCTGGAGCCAAAAGACGAAAGCCAAGCGAGCATTTATATGGTAATGCGGTGATTGACAATTCATATTCAAAGTGATATTCCTATCTATCTTGTAGGAATGACATAATATTAATCCATGTTCCACACGCCCAAGCTAAATCTTTTCATATGGCCCTCATTGGTTTCGCGCATGAAGCTCATGAATACGTTTATTTTCTAATATGATGGTCAGTCATAGTTCAGTAAAGCTTTTAAGTGGGTTCTCTTGGACAGAAAAGAAGCGGGGCCGCCGGAATAAGTTATTTTGAAGGGCATAGGTCCTTCACACTAGCTAAACAATATACATTCACTTTTTCATCGTTCGAGATTTGACCGGTTTGAGCCTTTCAAGTTACATCCTCTGACCCCATCGACTGGTGGTCTTTCACACACTGCACAGGATCCAGGGCCAGCTGCACGAGATAAGGCAAAAATCCAAAGCTAAAGGGGCAGTAGGAGCGTATAATGGATGGAGCATCATGAGGCGTTCTCATTAGTGGGGTGGGACGCACGGTCATACCTGATAGCAGAAGACGGGGCACAAGTGGGCCCGATACTCCCGCTAGAAGTCATCGCGGTCGTGAGAGGGTATTATCGGGACCGTATATCGGACCTTCTAAACCACCCCATTCATCCAAAAGAGAAGGGAAGAGGCCTATGTATTTGCATGACCCCTGCTGATTTGAGCCTATCTACACCCGCCCCTAGCGGTCCTACCACCACGCCGCAGAACGGGAGCTCGTGTGGGTCGCTCAAAGCGCCTCTGTTGTTCCCTCGGTGGGTCCCACCGATCGACAGAGCTCCACGACCAGAAAAAGAAGTGCAGTTTGAAAGTCGTGTTATAGGTGGTAACTATCTTGTACGGTTCGAGGGGTAATCGGCGTACCCAGGTAAACCCGGTCGCCTTTGGATCTAGGGGGAATCTTCGGCTCTATCGAACATATGGGGAATTGGAGGTAGCATTCTACCAATGTCAAGCCATGGACTGGTTTCTTCATCCCATTTTCTATGTGTGAATAGGTTTAAATTCCTCCTATTGGAGGATCTGGAGGAAGAGTAAAGATTTCTTACCTGGCCCACTATGGTAAGAGAAAACAATACATCCGGATACCGGGCATAGAACTCCAAGAGCCCCGAATCACCTGGTAAACTGAGCATTCCTCTATAGTACTGGTGATAAACAACATGAGTAACATCTGTTATAGTAATGGAAGAGGGTGGACAGCTAGTAGAGGGGGAAACAGCTCCTGACTCCGAGGAAAAGAGCACATTATGGCCACATATGATGTCACCGCATCTGTTCCAGATGCTACATAGTATGAAGAAAGGCCAGAAGTATCTGGTGATGCTATTAGTATGTCTGTCGTTAGGACCTGCAGATCCGAAACAACCTAACACGGAATCCAGTGCATACCCAGTAGCTACTGGATGAATCATATTTATAGTGACTATAGTGGGACATCCAATCTGCAATAATTCAGGATTTAGGATATTTCTAGCTAGGCCCACCTTCGGCTTCCCTACTTAGTATCATTTATCCATGTCTATTCGCAATTGTTGGTCATATGATCGTTTATGGTTTGTGCTTTTTGGCCGCTATTTGGCATTGAGTGGGATCTAGAAATCGTTGAAAGATTATTTTCGTTCGGCTCCAAATGTGTTTCATTCCTTGCATACCAGATCTAGGTGTTATAGCATAGCCTCCAACAATCAACTTCATCCATGGTAAACAAACCCGGCGATCAGTAGAATCACTTCAATAGACTCATGAACTACGCAATAATCCAAAATCAGAAGAGGCGGCTGAACCCATATGGTAAACAACATCCGTACCAGAAGTAGAAGCACTGTAAACAGACCAGGCCCTAAGACCTAGTTCCTGGTAGTACAACTAGTATTGGATTCGATTCATCTGTGTATTTTCTTATTATCGTAGACCTATGCATATACCAACCGAATCGATACCAGACGAGTAATCCGGTGAAAAACTAGATATTTCCTATAACTATAAGGCATTTGGCACCGTATAATGAGTATTTTAGGTGTTAGCACCAGATATATTCTTAAATAAGTGCATGCGGTCTTATCTCGATTATAGAACTTACCATATTCTTTTCTAGGTATTGTCCAAACTTCTCTATTCTTCATAGTATTCCTCGGAGCAGGGTCTTGAGACTTGGTTTCATATACTTCTACAGATGCAATTACATAATAACCAAATATCTGGTGTGGAACACCAGGGGAAAATAACTCTAGTATGAAATATTCAGAAACAACGGGGTAATATATAGAATGGTGTAGCTGGAACGTCTTTGATCTCATACTCATTGTCCTTGCATCAATTCTGAAGGTCGTAACCCCTTCTCCTTGAAATTCTGAACCTTGGTCTCGTATTATCTCTCTTCATGAGTTCTATCACATTACTGACTTTTTATATGCTTACTTAGCATGCTCCCTGGAACATCCATAGGCCCAAGGGAATCAAGAGAAAGAAAATAAAGAATACTCTGGTGATCCCAGAATAGCTACTATAGAAATAAGGAATGAATGATCCTACATCTGATGGAGGAGATGCAAACATGGCGATATGAAGTTCTAGAAGTGTCGGATAATATAGTTGACCCTACCAAGCTTCATGAGAAAGCCGAGTGGATCCATAACCATACCTCTTCCATCTTCTCATGCTTCTCTAGCTGATTATAAATCACCGGGTCTACCACCCTTTCACTGTGTTCATCGGTAGTACGGATCTGGTCCCGAAGTGACTATGATAGAGTAGCAGCCACGACAATTAGAATGTATTAAGGAACCAGTGGAAATAAATCCTATAGTTGTAATATCCCATCGTTTGTCAGAGCCTTTCCTTGGTATGGCACGCCGATGTTATTGGTATTGTATGTACCTGTAGCTGCTAGTTGACTGAGTAGTATTTCTGCGGTAGATCCTTCGGATATTCTTCTGGCACCGAGGAGGGATGTAGTTGGAGGTGTTGATGAGCTTATGCTCTTGTTTTGGTATAGTACTGGGTATTCTCATGATCCACCTTGTACACCGGTGGTCTTAGTTTCCCCCATAGGTTCAGGTACGCTCCCACTTCCGGAAGGGACTCTAGCGATATATTTTGGGCACCGACTGGGCTTAACCCCCATCTCCCCTGGCTCCGCTAACGATTCTAAACACACCGGCAGCTAAAGATTCAAGCCTAGGAGATACCGTAGAAGTACTCTATGGCCGGTTCTGCTCGGTTCTTTATATGATTATGAATCTTGAGTTGTATACTCTATCATAGTATTAGTGCTTTTGATACGGCTAGGAGTCCTCGATTCATCCGAAAGAGTTCCTTATCCATCCCCGTCTATATGTAGAAACAACTAGAGCCCTAGTGTGAGCTTGGTAGTCTGTTGATGATGTCACTGTGATTCTTCCAGATTGAGGCTACTTATGTGTTCCCGGATCTACCAATACATCTATAGATATATATATGAGTTGGTACATAACTGTATCAGTACGCGAATTATCCGGCATATGGTATTAGAACTTATCGTTGGTGCTCCGACCGCGGGTATTGGGTTTTCAATATATTCTATGGCTCTTTATGTATGTTGTCCATTAGTAGTACATCTGGGAAATCACTATCAACTAGGAGGGAATAGGCCGATGTGAATGGCCAGACAACTCATATTAGACAAGTAAAACCAAAGTAGCAGCCTACGGAGAAAACTAAATCAAGGACTTACCGAAAACCAGAAGAAGATGTTGTAGTATCATCATATGTCGGTACCGATACAGTACCAGAGCCAAATGTGTTTCATGCGCTATCAGTAGAAACTACCCAAGTCCATAGGACTCTGGGTGATATATCTAGACTCACTTCCATCCTACTATGGTAGCTAACTCAAGTAGTATCTTATTTCTCTACTACTTGGTCCATTCATTCCCCGCCTGATATGATTCTTAGTTGGCAGATCTACTACGGGACTCTGTATGGGACTCCGGGATTTATTTTCTCACACCTTTGGACCGGTAATGACTCGACTCAATTTCAAACATACAGTCATAGTCTCCAGAAATATCCCACTTTTTCAACCGGTTTCTTGGCCCTTGAGCTCTCTTATTCCTTCTTATCCAGTTATTTACCCGCCCATCATTTGATGGATTGGTAGATCTCCTCTTCTTATGTCTCATCTTATGAAACACTGTGTAACCTCATATGGGGAGGAATTGATTATTATTATGGTTCATTGTCGGTACAAGAAGGCTAGTGATCCATTTCAGTTCATAGAAAAGGTACGGCAAAAAAGTTCCGGGATCTGGGGTAGGGGAGTAATGATATGGGTTGACCTTGGTATCAGGATAGTTATTGGAAGTACTCGGTAAATTTCTATAAATAGTTGCATGGAGTTGTTTCTCCACTAGTTAGTTGAATACCAATGCTTGAAAACTACTAGAAAATCCTAATTCTGGTATGAACTACCAATAATGCATAATATTCCCTGTAAACGGTATAAAGCGATGATTTTCTATTTGCTACAAGAGTCCCGCCAATGTTATAAAACGATCCCGATATATAAGGATCTACCATAAGGTGAAACCAGGAGTACGAACAGCAAGACTTGTAAACCATATGCATATGATAGTAGATCTGATACCAGATACCATGCATATACCTACTTATTCCTCCACTAAAGATCATCCGCACCCGGTGCCAGATCTGTTTCTTATCTTACACAATTGTTGGGTTTTACCATAGTTTCATACTCCCTTCCAGTATCTACTGGGGTTGTTGCAGAAAGTAGCTTGATTTTGGTTCTTATGATGTAGTTACAGGGTGTATGATATGCTATCAATCTACTTCGGTTTGATCCCAGGATTCCTATATGAGTTCTACGCCGCTTCACCCAGGAACTCATATGCAACTTCTATTTTTGAATACTACAGAAGGTCTACTATGTATATGGTACGATGAGGTAAAATAGATAATGGAGCATAAACACCACTTAGTCATTACTAGGTAGATAATCAATCATTGGCTCTGATTCACATAGAATGCTAGCAAAGTACTATAAATCTGCTATTACGATAGTTACCAGAACTATCTGGCAAGAAATTTGGGTAATAAGTAGGGATTGATGGTGATGGGATAGGATTCCTACGACGATTCATAGTTTACATCAGGACCAGTAGCATAAGATGCTAGAGATATAGGGAATTCCAGTCTTCTTTCACTTAGCTATTCCTCATATCAATTTCTGCAGCCATGATCATCTATTCTTTCTTTCTTGTTTCATACTACCTTGAGATAGTCCGTTCGAAGTCCTTGGCCCAAGGTGATAGAGATACTAAGAAATACAAAGAATCAATCATTGTACTACAGTAACAACATATTCACCATCTGGTATGACAGGTACATTATTTGATGCCTATGGAAGTGACTGGTATGTCTGTATATGGAGCTGTAGTACCAATTCTGGTACAGTAAGACCTCTTGCTCTAGCTATAGGAATCCTGATCATAAAGCATATATGGTAGTTCAGCGGGCTTATTGTTCTACTAGTTCCTTTGGGGTATCTTGTTAGTTACCTTTGGGACACCTTCCAAACCCTTAGCTACACCAAAGGAAATACAGAGAATTATTGTTCCACTTAGTTGATTCCCGATAGTCTTGGTTCGGTTCGGCTACACCTTTCGAATAGCAAGAGCATATGTACCTGGAATATCATCAAATAGAACCAAGGGAGCAAGACAACCCATTCCATCTGAGATCACTGATAAGCATAGATAGGAACTCTGGCGTTGTAAACACTAGCTTTCCCGGAGGTAGAATAAAAAGCATCCGAAGTAGACCCAAATACAACCAAATATAGTCATTTCCCCGGATAAGACCTAACGATCTCAATCCATCTTATAATAGTCCTACGACACCTCTACTCGATACCAGGATCCGAAACGGGATCCTCAACTGCATCCAATGATGTAATAGATTATTTAGGAATTACTTGCTACCAGAGCGCTAGCGTAGCAACAACATGGAATAAAACTCCAACGATATCTCTGATATCTCCGGCTGCAGATAAAAGCTACTTGAGTTAGTTCCGGCTAACGCCTACAACATAGTCAGAAAAAGTCATACTAAGAGGAATCACTGGGTGATCTACTGAAGGGGGGAACCAAATAACTCACCATAACTGCTAGAGGAGTACTCATTGTGGATCTCGGATACCAACCTATGCTGGACTAATAGAAAATAAAGACAAAATAGTAGCTACTCCCTGAATATAGTTTATGATGCGGTAGTTTCTGCAATAGATATTCCAACAGTCCTACCAAATACCCTGGGAAATGCATTATCGACTGAAGAAGATGTATCTACAGCTGCTTCTCATGCTAATTATACAGGAATTGGCTTTGCAGCCATTGGAGATGTATCTTGTAGTTATTGTGGTATCTCCTTACCATCACGATCGATAAGCTTTTTGAACCCTACTCTCAGTCAGTTCAGGTTCCCAAGAATTGGACTATAGGGAAGTGTTCACTGAGGAACCCAACGATATACAAAACGATCTACCTGGGAGAGCTCTAGCTCCAACCGAACAACAAGAAGACTAGACCTTCCACCAGTCACTATACCAATAGAAATACCAATTCTAGTACAAGAAATAACCTTACCTATGGCTATTTACGTTTATTACTGTATCTCCAATACCAATGGAATTGGTATTCCGTAAGTACTATAAAGAAGAACCAACAAATAGCGTAAAGAACAGAGCATCTGGGCATTTGGGCATAGTAGTATAAGTCGATGCAGTATCGAATATCTCTTGCTCTTAGAGGGTGGATCCGCACATTCTTGGTTCACTGCTAGAAGTAATTGAATACCCAGAATTGGGCATAGCACAAGAGCTTAAGCTCTACTTTCTTATCGATCGCCATTAGCCTGATGTTTATACTACTATATTTACTAACGATGCTATAACTATAGATCCCAATGGATCCTTGGTGGAACCAGGCACATCAATAAAAGAGCAATCCGGGTTTGAAAGAGACCTTCCCAGTTATGATGCCATCAGATGTATAATCAATCCCAGCAGACCGGGAAAACCGTAGTAGCGCTAGGCTGTGCCTACTAAAGAATCATACTCCTACCCCAAATCTTCATGAAGTGCTTCTTACTATGGCATTTACACCAGCTTATCCTTTCTTGAGTTTCCCATTTCATGCAACACTTATGCCACTCCCTATTGGCACGCCAATACGGTCCCCTTAATGCATGGAACGCAAGAAAAGCGCTCCTTTTATTACGCCATGGTATGAGCCAAAGGATCATAGATCAACGGGATTAGATTATCCAATAGAAAGCATCAACCTCAAATGCAGCTAGAGAGTATTCCGAATAACCCAAAATAACCAAGATTGAAGTAGGTCCTCTCCCAATAATTGCTGAATCGGGTTCGACTGCATATGCAATGGAAAATGGAATGGGTACTACTATGGTCGATTCTTTCCCATTAAGAAATATAAATAAGAGTTCTTTTGAACTCAAAACGAATAGTAAGAAACTACTACCTCCACTTCGATGAAGCTCCGTAATGCCTCTCATCCCACTTGTTGAGGAAATTGAGATGATACCGTCCTCCCCAGCCGCCCCTCGTTCAACCAGTGAAGGATATTTTTCAACGTAAAAGGTAGTAAAGGGTGGGTAGCGGGACAACCTCGCATCTCGGTTGACGTCTCGACACATGCTTTGGTACCTACTGTTGTGGGGGAAACCACCCTTGAGATCGGTCCAGCACGGATTGAAATAGGAGCTGGTTCAATAGGAAGCTTTTGAAAACGCAGTGTTTGATGAAATACGTCCATTAGGGAGGCACGCACGACCTACCCCTACATAGGGATCTACCAAATGATAAGAATTCCCCTGCTCATGAACTTCCCCCGCCCACTCAAAGCGGAGCTTCTCGTTCCCGCACACCCAGCCCCGTCTTAGTCGGCCCAGAATTAGATGTTGTTCTTTTGAGCGTATCAATTATATCAATACCGATAAAGAACTGGGGTAATTTACTGTGGTTCCCATGCCTCCGCGTTTCCTGGGAAAGGCAGTTCCCGTGTGGTCATGAAGAACCTGTGGACGAAACTAAAAGAAGGAGCAATAGCTAGGCATCATAGAAAGACGTACCCAGTGTTCATGTGCCTGTTGTACATATGATTCGACCTCTCCCTCTTTATCAAATGCCTTTCACCCATACAACTGATGAGAGTTTGATCGTGCCAGCTCCAAGAACAATCGAGCGGCCCCACATTATTCGGATGCCCGCACCCTTTTTCCATTCTGCTGGTCCCCTTCGGTCAAGTTGCTTGTTCCTGCTGTTACCTACCGTAGGACCTCCATCCCCGAAGTGAAGAAAGAGGAGAAGTTTATCCCTCCCCCACGATCCTGGATGAACCATCGATGTACATCTCCCAGGGGAACTGAACTTGAGCATATAAAACTTCTTCATCAGGTAGATCATCTGACAAAGGAGTGTCCTCTGAGGCTGGATGAGCTTCCAAGAAATCAGCCAACGCTGGTCCTTTGCCTTACAACATTAGGGAAACATCATGGACTATTTGGATAATCCATAACCACTTGGTACTTATCCTTTAAGAAAGTATTGAAAGCTAATACTTGAGCAGATCTGCTTTTGATATGAGCCGAACGGTATGTTCAAGGAGATAGTGTCTGAGCTTTTGTACTGCAAACACAAATGCCTGGAATATCTTTTCTATGATATGTTTGAGTGATTTGACTCTGTTCCCACCAAGGTACGACTTTTTTAGTATAGGTAAACTTCATTGATGTGCATGAAGGGCTCCTAGAAAACCAGGGCGAGCAGCAAAGAGAACAGAGTCACGGACGTTTTACACTCGTAGAGCTGGTGTTGAATCTTCACAAGTTCAATAAACCCCATCTTTTTGGCGTAAATTGCTACTTTTAGCTATAATTGATTAGCTGACTCCTAAATCAAGTAGTTTCAAAGCCTGGAACAGGCAGGATTCAATCAGGCACTGTTTCCAATGAATACTTCACGCAGTTAAGCGCTATAGGTTTTCTAACTATAACTGTCAGTGTAATCCGTGTAGTCCGATAGTCCTGAGGTAGCCACAGGTTACCAACCTTGACAATTACATTTCCTCAGTTGGGGATGAAACTTGATCTAATGATTCAACTCGGTTTATGCTTTTTTCTGTTACTTCAAGTTGCTCTATTTCATATCCTGAACCTCATACCCCCTTGATGAGTAAGGGCGCAGGAGAACCCCTAGATGTTTAGTGATTTTCTACATTGGGTGGGGAAGAACGAACTTGAAATCCATACATATGAGTGCGTTAGAGCCTCCCACTCAACCCAGCAAGTAGAAGGCTGAGGCGCATTATCAGTAGCAGCTCCCCGCACGAGTAGTTTCAGTAAGTACCTGTAGTTCACCCAGTTTTAGCATCAGTAGAAGAACTGTTGATGCGATTGACTAAGCAATAGAAAAGTCCGTCCAGTTGGTGCCAGTCGATGATATTGATTGACCTTCCCCCTCCAGCAGGTGCATAAGCAACCGATCCAGTACCGGTAAATCAAATAGCATCAGTAGTTCCATCCGTTCACTAGGTTGAGTAAGTGGGTCGGTCGGTACCGCGCGACCGTGATAGGGATTCGGAAGGGGACATACGTATTTGTATCACCACACGATGCACCTAGCTCCACTGCTATCCTCGCCCCTAGGACTGGTTCAAGGTAAGATACTGCCTCCCTAAAGGCGTGAAGTAAGCGACCGTGCAAGGTAGCACCTTCCTCAAAAGTGGTCAACTAGGGAATCAGTTCAACTGGAGATTTAGCTAAAGGATAAGAATCAGTGTTAGTATCAGCCAAAGAAAGATAAAAAAGAGCTCTTTCATCCGCAACAGTTTATCCTAGCCCATATATAGCTGCTCGTTAGGAGATTTCTGTTAGGGTCTGTTCATTTGTAGGGCCTTTCTGGAAGGGAAGGTGTGGGTCGTTTAACTCTTCGGAATTAGCCAATAATGGATTCAGTCACCACAGATTAGACGGGAGATTCGGTTGATGATAGAGCCACAGAGAAAGTTTTCTTTCTATCTTTGAAGGAAAGGGCTCGTAAGCTCATCTCACTCTTGAAGAGAAAAGAGCTTTTTCGCGCATTGAGCGAGCAGGGTAGTCCAGGATTTTCTCTCAGAATTTGTTTCACAACGAGTCCAGCTCTGACCCTTAGCAGACGTTGGTGATTCCGCAACTAAAAAGACAGGCCAGCCAAGTGAAGTACATTACCTTTATCATGCATGATAGCCTGAACCCCCTCTTTATGCTATTTTCAACTAGTCCTCAAGCTAGATTCGCAGTATAAGCTCTCGAAAGTCTTACGAAGTTGATAATTTCACTTCCGCGAGTGATGCCTGGCTAAAGCACTCGAGCGTTGCAAAGGTGAAACCGTCCCCATACCGCCCTTCCTTCACTGCCTAGGTGAGATAGGTGAGTGACCAAACTGAATCTTAAGTCAACCTTCTCGTCATGGCCTATTGGAAAAGCAAAGTGTTTTATATTTTTTTACCCTTCCGGTTCGGGCAAGAACGAGAATCCCCTGGACCCCTTCCCTTCTCTTATCTGCTCTCCCTTCCACTCATTCAAAATGAAATATTTGTCACGGCCATGTACCATTTCTAAAGGCCAAGTCTTTGTCCTTCACCGATGTTAATTATATACAGAAAGGGACCAACCTTTTAGATTCTTCCATCAATGGGTTTCCAGAGATCCTCTGCCACCTTTTAAACCATCTTCTGGCTTAGAGTGATTCCTAAGGTTTCCTATATAGCCATTGTGCCCTCTTCTCTTATCGGAATTTTCCTGGATCTTTCCTAGAAGCTTCACCCATGGAAATTGATCAAGGCAGTAGGGTTTAGTATATGGATCCCCGCTCCATCTTTATGAACCATGGGTTCTAGCGGTTCTGTTCCCTAGTATTCCCGGTAAGGTTATGAAAGAAAGAAGGAGGACTGAGCATGAATCAAGGAATTCAACGACCTTGCTCACTGTCAATTGAGAATAACTATTATAGTAGTCCAATCCCTTTTTTTCATATAGAGAAGAACTGGTTTTCCGTTTGCCCCTTATTCAGATACTGAGAAGGCCTTGAGGAGTTGGAATCTCAGAAAGCGGGGCGGCCCCAAGGTAATTTAATAGAATATTTCCCCTGATATGACTAAGCGCTATTTTACATCAAAGATGAAGGAAGATTCCAATATTCACTTTAGGAAAGCAATGGACCTCAGACCTATAGAATATCGAGAGCTAATAGAGAGCATGGACAACTTAGGAATCATAACAGCGCCAGGAAATAAAGGATGAAAGCTAGCAGGGCCGCAGGAAACCGGGCTTTCGGGGACAGTTGAACGATCAATAACATCAACTTATGAAGCAATATCAGACTTCAACTGCATGCAACAATTGACTATGCCACTGGGGTTGATTCACAGGCATCCCCATTTCCTCGATGCGAACCATACATAGAAGGAAAGTGAATTCAAAGCTTGAACAGATAATAAATAGGCTTAACAGCTAAGGAAATCCTGACACAAGCACAAAATCATTCACCCTTAGCTGAATAAGAAACTCCGAAATGGAGCTAGCACAACAACTTATTCTTGTAGCCATAGGCGGAGTTCCATAGTTCATCGATCATATACTGGACACGTAAAGCTAGCAGTTTTTTCCACATATCAAAGATCCTATAGAAGCCAAGCCAAGGGCGGGTACTTTTTTTCATATCTCTCGGTATACCTTAAGTGGGCTCATCACATCTTCTTCTTCACAGATCTTTTACTAGATTAGTGTCTTTGCTTACACCTTTATGCCAGATCTCTTTCTCAGGGTGATTCACTGTATTCATCTTTTTCAGCGATTTTGGATCATTTACTTAGTGGAAGCGTTAGCCCGTCTTCTTTATTTAATTCCATCTTGAAAGTAAGTAAAAGTATTTGGCACTTGACCTTGACCATGCTTCCTTGGAAAAGGAGAAATAATTCGCTGAGCAGGCTTGGTAGTCATATAGTACTATAACACCGGTGATCCTATACCAATAATACGGATTGAAAAATTATGCGACTAGTCCATAAAACAACCAATTCCCGCATTACCAGTTATAGCCCAAAATCTCCCAATCACTACCACACTCCCTACCCTATGGAGCATTTCATACCCATAACTAGTACCTCGGGTTGTCACAGGACAGGTCAGATGCTGTAGATATAGGTATTCACTTCCGTAGTTCCAAGATTATTAGGTTAAAGGGCCAGAGCTTATTAATATGTAGAATCATGGTTTAGCACCATAGATTGTTCTAACCTAGGAGCCGATAATCCCTGGATGGCATTGGGATAGTAAGAGAAGTAGAGACGGATATGAGGAAGGATAGGAGTAGCGCCCATAGACAGGTGATTTGGAACATATAGAATCCATGAGCGGGGTGACCGCAGTGATGGGCAGTTGAAGATGCTATTGGGTCTCGTTTTCTCAATGCTTTTGGCCTTTATCGGCATTTCTAGTAGCAGACTCGTTGGAAATTCTTCTATAGTTTCTACGGAGCTTAAGCCTGACTACTGCCCTTCATTGGTTCTCGGGGGATGATGTATAGGTGATACAGAGATACTTGGGGCTGGTAGGAGCTAAGGGAGCTACTTGAGCGTGGCTACCACCCACATAGAAGATACACACAGAATTCTCACTGGTTGATTCAACACATCTTCTACAGAGCTGTTAGCTGTTGGTCCTGAGCGCTTCTTCGTAATAGGTGGTCTGACCGAGCACTACTCATTTATCAGCAATGGCTCAACAAGAACTGGATTGGGAGGGGCCTCCCTTCACGGCTTTGCCTCGTTTTTATGCCAGTAATAAGAGCTATGATAGAGAACTGAATGATTTCAACTGTGGGAAACAACCACCGAGGGTCTAAACCCGGAACTCCTTATGCTCCTCTAGTTCACCACTTGTCTAACTATATGGGCATCATACCCATAATATCAGTACTCGGTGAATACCCAACCCTGGTTTCCGGAATAAGATGCTAAAGCTTCTTTAGGCCCAGATGTGATGTTTTGTTATGGTAGGCCCCATGTCTCTTCTTGTTCCCTTATCGCATAGGGTCCGAACTATTATCATATTCTTTATCTTTAGTGTGTTCCACCCGCTGTCTTACTCATAATATCTGTAACACCCCGAGATTTTATGAAAAATATTTTTTTAATTTCATTAATGTCTTCTGTTATACACTACACCAAAAGGGGCTTTCACAACACACATCACTGACCTGGCTTGAATTACACGTAATCGCGACCTTCCACGATAGCGTGTGTTGTACGCAACACCAAGTTTCGCTAAACAACGATATGCTATTAAAATATTATTAAAACTAGACGTTATGAATAGTAATAACCACTTTTTGAAATTTTTTAATTTCTATTTTTCAAAATGGACTTAATTTTTGGATTCAGAATATTGAAATTAGCTTAGGGTGAAATTTTGGTGACTTTTGGATAACTTTCATATTTTGATGAATAGTGAAAATTACTAAATTTTAATTAAAAACAACTTTTTCAATAGAAATAATTAATAGTGATAAATTATTAATTTGAGTGGCTTTAAAGTATATTTAGAATATATTTTTACAATTTAATACAATGTTGGTCATTGGATGTAATTTCACATTTAAACCAGTTATAAACAAGTGTCAATCTTTTGATAGTTATTATCTCTTAAAAACACGCTATTTGTTTTGACGATGGGAATTAATTTTTTAATTAATTAATGCAACTGATATATTTTGAATTTGGTAAAATAGAAATCATTTTTGAGTTCATAATATCAAATATAGCTTAGGCCTAATTTTTGGTATTTTTCTAAAAACTTTCAATTTTTGATGAATAGTGAAACCACTAAGTGGAAGTTAAAAATAACTGAATTTTTCATAAAAGTTAATTTTACCGCTTCTGTGAGTGGAATTTCAAAAATCCGAGAGACACTGTTGATGTCAGTAAGTAAAATGTGGTTTAATGAGATGAAAATAATTTTTGGTGAATAGTAACTTTTTACTTTTATTTACCACGGTTAAAAGTAAATAGGGTAATTAAGGGTAAAAATGATATTATTATTACCCTAACACATGTACAAATTCTATTGTATAAGTGTAATTCGACCAAAAACAAGCTTAGGAATAAAATATGACCATTTAGGCCCGCTTGGATTAGATTAGGACATTTATTATTATTTAATTCAAAGAAGAGTTAAAAGAGTTAAAATCAAAGTTTATTTACTAAAACATTTTTAATATAGGGTTATACATAAGATAAATTAGATTGTAAATATTCATTATAAAGCTAAAAATATTTACTACATAATGGTATTTTATTTGTAATTTTTAGACATTAAATAATTTAATTTATTTATGACACAACGATGATGCCGTAATTATCTTATTAATGAAATATTGACATAATTGATGTTATAACTACTCAAATAAATATAATTTGAGACTTTTTATGACTTACAATACTTTTCTAGGTTATTATGACATGTTATTGTTTATTTAATTAACTTTTTTCAAACTTATCATTCTGTTATGATTTTCACAAAAATCAATTACTAAATAGTGTCAAAAATGACATAAAATAGTTTTTAAAACGAATATTATATTATTAATTGTTATTTTATTCCTAAAAATCTACGGTTCGGCCAAATTACTTATATAAGGTTATATATGTTAATAATAAACAATTTGGGGTTCTTTTGGCTTCTTATAGTAAGTTTATTAACCTTATAGTGTAAGAACACAAGAAGACACGGTAAAAGTAAAATTATTTAACTTAATATTAAATCTAAATGATAAGGTTAAAATAGGAAGCTAAACTTCTCTAAATTCTATTGGATGAGAGGAGTTAGACCCATACGCACCTTAGCCTAGAAATAAATCAATTTGGAGCTATTTAAAACCGAACATGACTTTATAATAAAATAATATTTTTAGTTATTCCAAAGGTGCCCCTCTCCTCCCTTATAAAAGGACACCTCCTCCCTCTCATCCTTACACAACTTGGAGCCTTCAAGCTCGGCCAAACCCTGCCAAATTATCTTCTCCACTTCCCTATAAACATCCTAGAGGTTCTGGTCTTCCTCAAAGACCAATTTTAGTGCCCTAAAAGGAGATCTCAAAGAGGCGCTTCAAAGAAGAGGTAATTTCCGTTACCAATTCTTTCACATTTATTTCTTCTTCCACTTCTTCTTCTTAGGTTGTTACATTATTAAGTAATAACATCAGTATCACTAATATACTGATATGTTATTACAAGTATGAAACAATCCTATTTCATCATCTATCCATCCAACGGAAAACGAAATCACCGCGCGTGCGTACGTACGGAATACCATCTCCACGCCGTGGTGTAATCTGTTTTTCCACCAACACCTTACATGGATGGGTATTATGGTGTAAAGAATAACTATACATAGTTATTATAAGATAATAACGATTCTGATATATTGTATCATCCACTCCAATTCAATTCAATAATTATGGAAATGATATCATCGCTCGTGCGTACGTACGGACTACCGTCTCCACGACGCGATGAGATTCACTCTCCATGTTAACCATTTAAGAATGATTATAAAGTATATTTAAGAAATAATAATGAAATATATTACATTATAATGATACTGGATTTATGTGTATATATATTTATGTCATCTACTTAATTCCACTCAATCCAATAAGGAAACGAAAACAGCGTTCATGCGTACGTACGGCCTACCGTCTCCATGAACGGTGTATTTCTTTCCATTTACTGATTTATTATATATATGTATATTCTGAATATATATATATATAAATCATGTTTTATATTCTGGAATTAATTAATCATGATCTATGTAATCATATGAATAATTACAAGTCAAAACACGGATGACAAATGAAACAATTTTACCCAAAACGCTCTTTAACATGGAATTTACAAAAAAACGGGTAATATAAAGTCATAAGTGAACCATATATGATATCATAACAATGAATATGATTCTTTAATAAGTCAATGACATTATTTAAATCATTATACAGGAGGTTCGGACACTTACGAAGCAAATCGGACCTAAGGTAAGGGAAATATCACAATCTCATTTTTATCTGAGATTGTTTATACTTTGGTATTTACTGGGGTGTATTTTATCATCCACAACCATGTTTCCTCAATATGTAATATTATTTCAATCCACCTACAATTTTTTAAATCCAATTTTACTCTTCGGTGAGTTTTTAATAAAAGATATGAAAGGAATCTTTTGTCGTTTTTCGTACGAGGTACTTTTTGAATTTTCAGACAAAAGTATGAGAAGAATGTTTTCTTTTAACTTATACGACATGAATGGATTTTTAAAACATTATTTCCAAGAACCTTTCTTTAAAAGTTTTCAAGTTTATTTTTAATCAACTTCTTTTAGTTTAAAATTGTATGACATGTTATGAAAGGAAAATGTTTTTGAAGTAGAAAGGATATTTTCCTCAAGAATGGAGTTCAAGTGTTTTATCAAAATTATTTTCCTTCTAAGATAATAAAGGGTTCTATTTCTATCCCTATTATTACATGGATTTGATTATGTTATGATAGAAATATTTTTATGAATTCCTTTATCTTATATGAATTGTTTTATGATGTCATGTTGTTTAAGAATCCCATTTTTATTACATGGGTTATGCAATGATGTATGATTTATGATTTTTTGGCACACATAAGAATGGTATCATTATGAGATGGGTGGGACCTATATCTCCATCCAATTCATTGGGTAAAGATTTTATATCTCATGAGATAGACATGGCTGGAACGGTAGGTTATACCGGTTCAGTGAAACAGGACTGAAACGAGGGTGACTCGGTTCAGAAAGGGACTTTGTCCACTAAGATAGTCTTGGCAATGAGTCTTGACTAACAAGAAATGATTCTCTATGATTATGTGTGTATGCCACAAAGTTTCATGTTTTAAGTTATGATTATTGTTATTACATTTCACTACCATGATTTATCCCATGTTATGAAATTATGCTCTCTTTTGCAGGTTAATTTTTCCAAAATGTTATGTTCTTATGAAAATGATGTGATGGATATTTATTTTGTTTACCCTTACTGAGAATTTGGTCTCACCATTTTATGTTTACATTTCCCCATGATATAAAGAAAGGTTTTAGGTATTAAAAAAAGGATGATCTTTATGGGAGATGTTGAAGATCTTTCACCAGGATTAGAAGATTATATTCTGAGTTTCCAAAGACACTAAACAATTACGATCCTTGTGTGTGTGTTTTTGTTATGTACTATGTATTCTGCAAATGTAATGTAATGTCAATGTATGTCAAGCTTCGGGTCTCTACAATATCTCCTTCTTTAGATCCAGTTGATAACCGTAGTTAATATAATATGGTACATGCTATGGAAGATGAGCTCACGAGTTCCTAAGATTGGATCTGAAGTCCCCACCGAAAGCGGAGGTACGATATTGATGTTCATGTTGATGTTTAGCCATTTTCAATGAAAGTAGACCAGAATGTAAAAATTATGGCTTATCACTCATAGCTACTGAGCTTCTTTCTTCAACCCTGCTAGTACGCCTAGGCGCTTTGAGCGATCCGTAGGCATATGCAATTGATAATGGACTCACACTCTTCTGGTCCGGTTATTCAAGGAGATCTGATTCTTTTGGACCCTACTTGTATGTCGGACCATGTCCATGGTACCGATTGCTCAAAGAAGAGAAAGAAAAAGCAAATCCCAAGACAAAACAGCTGATCCTATGGGGAATTTACCATATTCTGTAGTATCATTGAGCTAGGCCTATGCATCCATGTTTAGCCAGACAAATGCTAGAAAGCATGCTGAATCAGGAAGACCTATGGCTCTGGAAAAGAGCTATAGCTAGATGCTGGCTTGCTACCGAAAACCTTGAGCTAGTATCTGACTCTGAATGCATCTACCATGATTGTACAACCAGTAACAGCCACATCAAGTACGAGAATTTCACCGGTGGACAACATATACACCAAACCATGTACCTATCCACACCTCCTTACTCTTCTTCTTTCCCCAGCTTATTCTCTTTCTTCAGATATTCCCCCGTTCTGCTGCCCACTACTACGTATGATCTTGATACACCTTGTAAACCCATAGCTTTAGCTAGGCCGAGATCGAGGAGTTGTTTATGTTCATAGTAGGAGATGATCTACGATCACTAGACCTGGACATGTAGGAACTGTAGCCAAAGTATGATTTATCTTCAATGAAAGAATCTGATGATGGTACCCCATTGTACCCCATTGTTGTTTACCTGTTTCCCCTGTAGTTGTAGTAGTTTCTTTCAGTATTGGATACTTTTCCCATATAGCTTTCTTACTGAATCCGGATAAGATCTTACAACCAGAATGGATGGGAAGCATACCATAGGAACCCATACCAGGACTAGTTGATCCGCATATGAAGATAATACTAGAACACCATGCTCAGGACTAGCAAAAAACCAACTTGCAAAGGCAGACCAGTAAGAGCGTCTAATGGTTGCAAAGACTTTTTCTTCTTATCTCTGTTCCTACTCCATGGACCAGCTATCCATGCATTCATAGAATCTAAGCCTAAACCTGGTACCATCTTCAGCAACCATAAAAGCTGGCTCGTGATCGCTTGCTTCTTACCCGACTGTGTATCATTAGTTAGATCGTTCAAGCTGTTCGAAATACCCAAGTACTAAATTTGGAAGAATGGATGATGGGCGGTCAGACATTGCTATTATTCCGACATCTCCACTTACCACCCCAAAGAGAAGAAAAACTAGTACTGGATAATAAAATGGAAGGATGTGAGGAAGAAGAGTAATGAAATGGGTGTGGAATAGCTAATCGTAGAACTGGTAAAACAGCATGCATTGGGCTCCGTCGAGTCCAGGAATTGGCGCATCTACTATATCAATAACAACTATATCTCCTGTGGAAGCATAATAAAAGGCAGAAGACTCCTAGTACTACTATCAATTGGCTAGACTTTTTCCGGAACCGTGCTCAATATCATATTTCGATAGGTAGTCATTAAATGACTACGCGACCATAGGACCATATGTACTCATACGATGGTATTGGAATCACTATAGTAAGATCCGTAGGTATTGGAATGAAGTAACTAGAAGAGTTTGGCTACTGGGGAATCATGCTTATATAATACGGTAGAGGGATGCATAGGCTTATTATCTCTGATGGGTTCTAATGTTGGTAATTCTTGTAGTACTAGTGGATACATAAGATGGGTAGGTAGTATGAGCTCCAACATAGTATTTCGAAAGTCCAGAGGCCTAAGCTACTAATGCTATAACTATAGTATCATTATATGCAGTAGAATAAGTAGAAACATCAGAAGCATCTGTGAATACAGAAGAAACTGGTGAAATAGGAAATACTACTACTGGGGAATGGGCTTAGGAATATGATCTGAAAACCTAAAGCTCTAGTAACTGATGTGAGAAGAGCTGAAACTGCAGTGGATTCATATGAACCTCTACCTGTAATACCTTCCGGTTGGAAACTGTTTTCCTGGTATACTTTTGGTCCGGGTGGTCTGGGCTCTCATTCCATTTTGCCCCAGTAGCTCCTTCTTATTGTGTTCTCAGGGTTGTTCATACCTGATTCGTTGATCTCGATCTTTCCAGCACTAGTCCTATTACAAAGTCGATCCTGTCTGCTCTGACACATAGGAACATTGTGGTTGGGGCTAGCACGAGAAGAAAAAATCAAGTAAGAGCATAGGATCATGCGGAGTCGTCTGACTATTGAGACAAATGAGAGTTCGGTCGGGTCTTTCTTTTCCACGTAGGATGGAAGGAGTTGTGTAGTCCATGGTCCCCATGGACAATGGGAATACATGAAGAATAAGTATAAGACCATAAGAATCAAGATAAAATCAGAAGCCTAGAACTTCTATTCGTTACTGTGTGGATATGTGGTGTTTATATTATTCAACTCTTATCTATATACCTGGAAGGAATTGTTTATAGTTTCCCACCAAGTACTAAAGCTAGAAATTGTTCCTGAATCCAGATCCGAAGATTGGTTTTCCCACGATATGAGTACAAGACCGGAGATAGATTACCCAGTGGAATACTACCAACGTAGTCGGTATGGTAGATGTTGCGCCATAGATGACTGGTAAATCAATCATACCATTTTCGGTAAATATAACAGTTTCTTCTTATTCTACTATAGGGATGCTCTCCCGGTGGAGCTACATGAGTACGATATAAGGAGTTGGTGCATATGGAACACCATTCCTGTAATATCCTGATATTCTACAGATGTTCTAAGATAGTGAGTTGGCATAGGTCTGGGATGCCTGATGTAGTGGAAGTCTACGCCGGAGGTGCTCGTTGGGTTGGCCTGTTGTGGTCGTGATGCTATGGTTCCAGGGTATCATCATGTTCTGTATGGTAAGACAACTACCGGTGCTTCCAAACTATGATAATATAGGGCCCAAGACCCTCAGTAGAAGATAAACCATAAGTCCTATGGTAGCTGATTATCCTACATATACCCGGCGTTACACTAGGTATGTTTAACCATCCCCATATCTTGAGGTTTCTTCCATTAGTTCAATATTGGCTAGATTTTGGGCATTTTCTAGGTCCTCCTTATGTTTGATCCGCTACTCCATAACGAGTGGAATGCATTTCATACTGCTATAGCTAGGCCAAAGATAGTTTTATCTCTAGTTAAATATGGTTTTCTGACACCAAGAATAGCAAAGAAATACAAATCCAATGCTGGAAGCATACCGTAAAACATCGAGATATCGTAAACAAGTATACTACTGATGATGGTCTAATAGCAGTTTAAACTCATACTGAAATAGATATTGCATCAACAGGAACCGTCTCAGGATCTACTTCTGACCTACCCATATTCTTCCTATCTTCTATTAGTCTTTGGGTCGGGCTCTGGTCATTTAGATTTCTCTTTGTTACTATAGGTTCCTAGGTGTAGAAACCATTATAGGAATGGTTTGGTAGCTGCTACAAACAACAATAACTCGATAAGAATCCCTACTAGTAGATCTTCTGGTAAGTTGCTGCCTAAAGGCTCAGTAAGTATGGTAAGATGTTTGCGGTAGATCCGTGAGCCATGAATTATGCATATGTTGCTATCCGGATTATCTGTCTTGACATAGTTCGATTTCTATTGGGGAATACCTGTACTACTATAAGAAGATATGATGCATACCATGTATTCGATATAACCGGAGGAGGTGAATCTAGAAATGGTTCAATACCGGAGGTATCTGGTTATGGATTTTTGGCACCAGATGCATACTAAGGATCAGACCACGTTCCATCTTTAGTGTTCTGACAAGTCTTGTGAATGTTTCCCCAGATAATGTAATTTGCTCCTTGGGTTATTTCAATGGCACATCTCTTCTATTCGGTTCGACGGTATTTGGTTCCTGTATTTGGGTGTGCCACCATATGGGCTTACTATAGCTCTACGTATGCATTGTCTAGTTACTACTGGGTTAGTTCCCTATTATATTAGTAGATGCTGGAGTAGTAACTATGTAATAGCTTTAGCTTGTGATCGTAGATCATCTCAGGATTGGGTATCGATCAGATTCACCTGCATATGTAGGGATGTGAACCAGGTAGCACCTAAGACTATCCAGCGTAGCCATTTGCGTAGTTACTAGTTGTTTCTAATGGTTTCCCAATAGCTTATTCTTTATTATGAGTTTATGACCGGATATCCGGATATTACAATACTTGCAGATAGGTGTAGAATCACCAGTTGTAGACCAAGTGGCTGCATTAGACGATCTAGTTGCAAATGCGTCAACCCTCGCTCCCAATAGGCGTCTAAGCCCCATTTCACCCCTCCGTCCCATGTTTCCATTCTTCTCCATCCCCCTTGTTCTCTTTTATCGGAGTTAGTTCGGCGTTAGGCATTCCCTTATTTTCGGAGTCAGTATGAATTCGGCATATGTTTAGTCTTTCCCAACGATATTCTACACAATCCATCTCCGAAGATGGATCATATAACACGACTCATAATGCATCATTAGGTCTAGGATTCATATCAGGTATTGATCCATAGTTCGGGACTCGGAGTTTACAATTTCTTATTCAGTACCTTCCCCCTTGTCAATGGAATTTCCATAATAAGAAGACTACTGATCGCCTGAATGGTCATAATACCTCACCTAGCCCTCCATTAGCATTAGGCCTTTCTTCAGATTATTCTACAGAAGGATCTATTCTGGTTTACCCGGAGTAGAACACATAGCTGCATAAGCTATAGTTGGTGCTGCCGCCTTCGGCTGCAACCAACGCAGTAAGACTCGAAACAGAAGATATGGGTAATGCATTCGGTGACTAATGGTCTCTTGCTTTAGGAACTATTGTATCTAGTTTTTATTCTTTGGGAAGGGATCCGGTGGGAACAATGTAAGAGATCCTATAAGAAGCAACGCGTCCAAATAATTGGCTATACCGCAGGGAAGACAACTATAGTTTCTAAAGTAACAATAGACGTTCTGACAGCGTAAGCCGGTAGTATATTTCCTGCCCCGGTATGACCAAAAAATTAGGAGTTTTAAATTCTCTGGTTCTATCTTCGTCCCTACTCCAGCCATCCCGTTTTTGGGCACTAGAGATGGGAAGTTACGGTGCTACGATCTGAATGTAGCTACTTGGGTCATCATAAGAAGACTATATCGATAAATTCTAGGAAATGATCATCTGCACCTCTTCCAGATGTACCCAGGCATACCCGCTTTGAGTTCTAGCTAGGCCCGCCTTCGGCTGGTGTTTCGACTGGTCTGTACGGTTGCTTCGCCAACCAACTAATCGTCTACCCATCCCATCTCCTACCAATGCATCTTATCTTCTTTTTCTATCTTTGCGTCTTATGCCAAGATTTAACAGGAATGGGGAAGAAGTAGGGTAAGGAAGAGTCTACTATCTAGGGTATTGACCATACTAGAAAGAATAGAAGATATCTTGACGTAACATACAGATACTACTAGAATTCCTACGGCTACTACCAAATCCATGTGGAATGTCTATTGGCACTGGAAATGACTCAAGGTATCTTTATGAGTTCAAAATCCCAAAATTGCTAGCTTCATAACTCGTAAACCAACAATCTTTCTGGAAATGTACATAGGTACCCGACTTCCGTTGTTGTCTAAACTCTCTCTCTTCTTCCATGAACCATGGCCATAGGTGTACACATTCGGAACTAGCTACATAAAGATCAGAAAGAAATAATCCCAGGAGTTAGTGCATCCTCTCTCTTTTCTTTGGTTCACGATCTGGATCTCATAGTAGAGCTATTAATTTCAATACCAGATTCTTCTCTAGCACAGGACTAACATCATACCTATATGGCAACATAAGACCAAAAAGAAACGGACATAGTAGGAAATCCAGTAGAAAGAAAAACAGAGCCACGGGTTCTAGATAATAATAAGCAGTCTTTTCGGAATTCTATGAGCAGGTGGTGAAGCATTAGGGATAGAAGTAGTAGGAAAATCCGGTACTACTACTTTTACCCAATATATTCTTCTACTATAGTAGAGCTTCTTACAACACCAGGGTTTACTCTGCTCCTTCCCTACCAATTCCCCAAACCTATGATCCTTCAGATTATTCTCTTGTTTTCGTCAGTACTGAATCCAGTCATTGGGTCAACCATCAATGGATGAGTTCCTCATTCCGATTTCAAACAGTTGAATACATCTAGAAAAGTACCCATATAATGGTATGGTCATATTGGTGGTGCAGAATACTCCATGCCTGAGCAGATTCTATCGTTGTAGCTGAGGTTGCGACTGGACTACCCGTTGAATTAGATTCTACCGATGATTTATACTCAGTTCCGCTTAGAGGTCCACCTCCCGATATTGGGGTCAGTCTTTTCCTCAGATGTGACACACGGGGGTAGCTACCTGAATTGTTGAATCCAACCCCAATGCTAATTCATAAGAAAATGAAGTAGTTTCATCGATGGCGGAGGTGAAGCATGAAGTTTTCCACGCCCATCTAGCTGTGACGATTTCTACTTTTTTTATGGAAGCTACTCTGCTGTTTCGTCTCCTCCTCCAAAGTCCACCGAAGGCTCTTTCCTCTTTTTTTTATCTCTATATCGATGATCCTATATGGATCAATGACTACACCAAGGGGGAAAAAAAACAATAAAGATACTCCGACCCGAAATCATAGTAATCCACGAACATAGTCAAAAAGCTTATCGATCGTGATGGGTCGAAGAGCACAGACGAAAAAGAGGAGCTTTGAGGACCGACATACTACTTGATCCAGTTTTGGTTTTGAGTTACCATTGAGTTCCAGTTGTTGACCTATGGCTCCACCATAGATCCAACCAGGACTCCTGGGAGGGACCAATGTTTAGATCGGAGCACAAGATAGCAGACGATAAGACAGCTAGTACCAGATATGTAGTTGATGCAATAGCTATAGAATATTCCCTTTTAGACCTACTTATTGCCTTTAATTTCATCCGGATAGTCTCCGGTAACGTAGGAACTACTGTATCAACTGGTGCTACAACCATGTAAAACACTGGCACTATAACTGATGAGAAATCTGGCTTTGCCCTCTAGAGACTCATTCACCGACTTATTGTTCTACTAGTTCCTTCGGATATTCTTCAAGTATGGTATTGGATGTCTTAGGCCTCTAGCCTTGCATCTATGCTATTCCACTATAGACCAGTACTAAACATTCCGGGAATGGATTAAGCCCAGTACCGGTACTATAATGAAAATACTATAAAGCTCTTCTGTTGTAGTTGGATCTACATCTGGTGTTGGTGGACAGTCTGTGTTCGCCATAGTAGGTATATTTATATTGTGGTTGCTACGCTCATGTTCAAATCGCTATTCTTCCTTAATAACCAGATATCTCGTAGAGACCATTAGTAGAACCATTGCATCCCCACCCCCAGGTGTTTAGGACATCAAGCAGTTTTGGACCAAGAGTTGAATAATCATATTCTGGTGAATCCCCGATATCATAGATATCTACTGCATGAGATACATCAGTTGCAGCCAAATCATACCATTCCACCTAGACTGGTAAATATTGGCAACCAGAGCTTCTTTCGGCCTTAGCAGTTATCGGGGTTTTCACCAGCTTCCGGTCCTAAACCGGGGATGAAAAGCAATGAGAAATAAATAGGTTCCTGTGAAAACTTTTCATACACCAGTGATTGGTGGGTATCCACCATCTACATAAACAACATATCCGTAATTAGATCCATAAGATCTACGAAATCTTCGTTTTTCTAGAACCATTTTGGTCTTGTATTTGGGCCGGTTGTTACTGTTTTTGCTACCCTTGCGTTACGCTTATGATCTTGTTTCTCCGTAGATCTCCCATAGTACTAGAACCATAATCAACAGCCATACCAGGCACTACCAATCCAGAAGCTACTAGCTACCAAGACATACGGAGTACCAGAGATGCCATCGTACAACAATAAGCTACTAGTACTATGGATATAGGATCAGGTATAGTGATAGTGTTTTATCTGGTACTAGCATCAAAATCAGCTTAGCTAGTCACAAAATCATAACCAAGGTTGGATGGGACTGATCCCAGTGAATATAGAAGGAAAACGGTCAATGTAGCTACTGATAGTAGGCATCCGGTAGTTACCCATTGTTTCGGTTGGCGATTCAGTAAAAGCATATGCTATAGAATAAGTAGTACCATCAATATTACCATTCACAGTCATAGACTTACTACATCCAACAACGTATTCATCTATAGCTACAATAATACAAAATTCATAATATTTCGGTTCTACCTTAGTTCTATTGCTAACGTTGTAGGACCATTCTTCATTTGTTTAGGCCGGATATGATTGAGTAGTTTATGTAGTTTTATCTGATCTTGGATCCTTCGGTTCGGGTAATGCTGCTCTGCCTGCTATTGCTTTAACGTATTCTGGGTATGTCCCACCATGGTAAAGTACTAAGAGAATCAACAACAGGAGCTGTTACAGTAGTACCCGGTGAAAAAACATACATAGGAATATATCTGGTGCTAGAATTACCCCACTAGTTCTACAAGATCCTAGAAACTCTGGGTATGATGTTATGAATATTGGTTCTACGAGTCCTAATATATATGGATAAGAGTTTACTCAGAACGGTGCTTGTATAACAACAAACATTAATAGCAGAGAATCCGAGCCTTACCAGCAATGGAGAATATAACTTTGGGTTGGGTCTAGTCCTTGGAATCGACTTCTCTTTTTTCTTCAAGCTCTATATACCCTTTTTGGTATTTTCTGTTTCATCAGATGATATGATGGGGATATAGCTTATATAAAGGTTCAATTATAGAGAGGCTTTTTTACATCTATTTCAACTAATTCATCGATACCTTGTTTCTTTAGTATGTTATGTGGTGTAAGTCCTTAAAGTCACTGGCATCCATAGTAGTACTAATAATTGCGGGTAGCTGCCGAGAACTCAAAAATAGTTCATAGTTCGATGTACATCTGTTGAATAGTTATGGTTTTATTCAGCGATGGATAATCTCTTGAAATTGGATGCGGCTTTAAGTAAGGAATTTCCACCCGGTTCACCAGGTTCTACCACAGTAGGGACCAATCATAGTAAAAAAGAAGAGTTTGATCCTAGTATTTCTATTTCGGTTAGTTATAATCGATGAATTACAGACTATACATTGATAGGAGCTTTGGTTCTCACTTCTCACCTATGACTGTTACTTGCACCCTCACTCTTATGCTTGCAAGATCCGAAAAAACATCAAGTGAACAATGTGGGGTCGAAGGTGATGAAGCCAAGGGCCCACTGCTCATTACTGCTCACCCTGGGGACTGTATCATAGGAAATCAAAAATTTGGGACTCGGGAACTCTATGAATGCCGGTCGGTGGCATGTCGCTGAGAGTCGGCTCATAAAGAGCAATAACGTACCGCTCATGGGGGATGCGACCCAAGCAATGCAGATGCGTTCTGTTGCTCTTTTCCACATTTAGCCATAGTGTTTTGACCGACGTTCCGATTATTCTTCCAGCCTCACTTGGTGAAATAGATTGTGTAAGAAATTGGGCTAAATCCAATTGAAAAGGTTACACCGACTCTTTGCTCATTCTTCTTTTCTAGGAGGTGTTATTTATTTACATTTCAAAGTCCCCCTCGGACTCATCATTTTAAACCAGAAGCTCAATCGAATTAGTATATGGTTGATCAACTTGCATCATTCTTTAAGGTGTTCGGCCAATCACACACTTTTCTAATCGATGAGGAGAGAGGCCCGTAGAATCGGAAAGCTCTATTTTCTTGCTCGGCTTCGCCTACGGCCGTAGGATGCCCATTATTTGGAGGACTTGACACCACGTCGGGGGGTTCGTGATCCAATCAGTTTTCTGCCTTTCGGAATGGTTCATGTTGTGAAACATTGGCAACAACCCATCTTCGAATCCCCCATTCAGATATCCTAGTTAAGGGGCCGTAGGAGATATGAAAGAAGATCGTTTATTACTTTCCACTCGTTCCTACTACTGTTCCTACAGCGCCTGCTTGCGATACCGAAAAAAGATAGGAAAACAGCTAGGTGCGGGGTGCACGGCCTCAGCATCATGGAAAGGACGGATCACCATAACGGAACAAAGCAATTTCATACCCTAAGGGCCAATACATCTCTCGGTAAAACTAAGAATTATGATGAGATATTTCTTGTGTTGTACCAACCCATTCAGAAAACTCGTAGAAACTGCAACTGGGTCGGTAACGTTGGTATTGGGTGGGGTAGGCCCGCTGCTGTCGATGCTTGTGGTTTACCTGGGGCCTCGTTCCAGTTGTCTTCTTCAATGATGATTAGGACGCGGCTGATAAGAAAGAAAGAATGTTTCCAGGACTATGATCTATCCTGTCAATCACTCCATCTGGAATGGGTCGTTCGTTACCGTGAAAAACGGTAGGTGAGGAAATAGGTGAGCGGGAAAAAACCAGTGCTTAGTAACCCGGCCTGTGTCGCGTAGTTCTCCTTAAGTTCTTTATACCGGATATGGGTGCAGCAGCACCTAGGGAGTCTACCGAATGAACCAAGACCGAGGGAAACAACCGAATGGGAGTAAATTATATGCCCAAAGTCCAGATAAAATCGAAGGCACCAGGTATGGCTCCATCGACCTAGTTGTTGTGTATTCATTACCGGAGTTGGCCAGTTACCATTTCCATCTCTTTTCTCCGGTATCGGAGCAAAGCTCCTTACCTGAAAAAATCATAAAACCAAACTATGAGTAATAAGGTATGAGGGGTTGGAATGATGCATTTGGTGGTAGGACCGTTCCCGATGTATTTCTGTCCGGAATGGTAGAGCTATACTATGTTGATACCGCATATGTATCAATAGATTCCTACCAAAGCCAAGGACTTTATTCTTTATGGTTGTTTCCTACTCCTGGTGGGGTTTTCGTTATAACCAGAATTGTGATCAATCAAATCTTTCAAAGGCCCTAAGGAGGATCCAAGTGTTGTCGCCGTTAGAGCCGAATAATTGTCGATTTCTTCTTAGCTTCTGGTAATCCGTTGGAGTGATTCTTCGAGTCATAGTAGGCCTCATTCCACTTCTTCAGTACGCCTCGTCTCCGTCTGGATCGGGATAGTAGAAAAACTGAGGTTGGTATTGTTGAAACGAATCGGTGATCTATCTGCTGCTTATTCGCTCCTAGGAGCTTACCCAGTAGTACTTGCTGCATTTGATCTTAGTCCTGGTTCTCCAGTAGCTGTAACTTGGTGATTTAGAGTCTTCAGAGGCTACGCCTTCCACTACGCTCTTTATTTCCCTCCTATACTTCCTTCCTACCCATACCATAAGGTAGAAATAGAAACCTCAAGAACATAACCAGAAGGCACGAAGAAATAGGTAGGAGATATGGTGAGTAGATCAATAATATACCTAGGAGGCTTCACCGGCTTCGCCTAATTTTTGTTGTGTCGGTTGTTGGGGAATTCTTATCACATAAATTTTTGTAGTCCCGGTAATTCATGATTTTATTGTCTTTGGTATCGACATAGTGGGGATTTGGATCACAACCCGAAGCAGAGGACTGGATAGGATCGATAAAAGGCGATACGAAGAACTACCCTGTTGAACATAGGTATTGGCACAATAGCTGGGCAGGGACCCAGTGGAAGTATGAAGAAATTAGAAATATTAGCAGAAAAATGGGAATCATAGTTAACAGTGTAGGTAGCTAATGCCCCAATGATTGGTATATCATGATTCTATCGAGTATTCAATCATAGGATCCAGGGGAGGAGCAACCCCGACACTGGTGGTGGAGCAGGAAGGCGAACACTAGGACGAAGAAGCCGTGTTCAACTCCCGAAATAGATCGCTAACCTAAGTTCGTAGCTAAAGCCCAGTGATTTGATTGTGTGTAAGCCCAAGTCCATAGGACTATGGGTTTTCAATAGTCCCCATCATAATCATAACCGGTAGAATAAAGGATCCAGTAGCACTGGTACTACTGATTTACGGCTTCGGTGGATTTGAGCTATAGCTACTATGGTCACACTACATCCAGCAACCACCAATATTCCTGCTGCTCCATGGTCTAATCTCCCGAAGAAGGATGATGTTACGAGAGACCATCGGGAACACTGAGAAGAAGCACAGTATGCAAGTAGCCGTAGGCGGCAGCCTAACCCATTCGGAGAGTTCACCCATCTCTAATCCAAGGTTTCCCCATCGAATATTCATACCCTCTAATCTGTCTTTTTATATTTCTTCTAGGAGGTTTCCAACCATGGATGTCAACAATGGATCCTTCTCCCAGATTTAGTATTACTATAGGTCTTTGGGGTTTCGAACGACCTCCGGATTCTTGATTTTATGACTATATCGTTACTCAAACGTTTCTTCTCCGCTTGAAGCTACATATCCAAAGTTAGTTTATTCTGATTCTACTTAATAGGATGCTATATATTCTTCATATTCATCGGAGATATCCTACTACTGGTCATCCCGCAGTGGTGGTAACATCTTTGGTTCATCAATGATCCTTATTATACTGATTATGTATCATCCATTTACGGGTTCCAGCTCCGACCCGGGACTCTATACCATCCACCATGAATCTACTACAGAATTTGGCTACATTTACCGGGGTTCAGAAATATACTTTTTCTTATTGATTACCACCGAGTCCTAAATACCGACCACGTAGTCTTAGTGCTCCTGCTCCTCCAGTTCCTTGCCTTCGGGTCCCATTTTCGGTGTGCTTTCCTCGCCCACTACCTAAGCTTCCAATCATCTTACTCTGATTAGCTACTATAACCAAATCTATCCCGCCGGTGCCTACATTCTTTCCAAAGCTTGCTCCATTCCCTCTTTCCAGCACAAGCTCGCTTATCCCGCCCCTCCAATTGGACTGAGTTCTATGCCTTCCCTTCCCAAGGAAGGGCGGTGCCATAGTAGTGATACAATATCTAGCTTTCTCCAGCTGGCACATATCTATTGACGTGATATCTTCAATTGTTCACTTCATTTGGGTGTTCATTACTTACTCGATAACCAACCCCATACTATACTGTCGGTGCAACAGCACCATAACCATAGAAGGTTCCAATTAATGGTCGAAACACTTGGAAACCGAGCTCTGTTAACACTGACATGACAAACCACACTTAATAAGCTCTGCTTTTCATTCCAGGAGCTTTAGCTCCCTTAGTTTTTATTTTTATTCATATGAATCCTATGGCTCCCATATGGAATGGGTAACATATGTGAGACCTTTCAACAGAGAACTCCCTGCCCGGAGGTGAAGCAAAGGAGTACGAGATCCGAAGAAGAATCAGAAGATGAGGTGAAGAAGAATCAGAAGGTGGCGGAATAGATGGTGTAACATTCATGGCACCAACTATAGTTCCTCACTGGCTGTCAACTTTATATCTTCTTATGGAGGTCTTACACTTGCATATAATGCTACCGGTTCTAGACTCACCATGATAGCCACTACATCCCCATCTGCAGTCTACGCCAGTGGACATGGGTAGGTCTGTATGAGCGGTGCCAAGATATCCTTTTTCAGCATTATAGGAGTTATTGGTGTTACCACCATATATAGTGGCACATATGTAGGGAAATAAGATGAAGAAGAGATGGTATTTACCGAATCCCTTGCTTTTGCTCCACCCGGAGTTCCAAACCTATATTCAGATTGGTAGCTATTTCTTAAGCCTTTCCTTGATCCTAAGAATAGTGAACGTATCGATTCATTCTTCATCTTTGGGATGGATAACACAATATCAGTGAAGGTTGGCATGGAGAAATTCTACTAATTAGGTAAGGTCTTGGATTCCCTTCCCGAGAATTCCTCCCATACGTAACACTAAAAAATAGAATGATGCCAAATCGGAGAAGGTAACCAAATATGGGCTTAGAACACAATATCAAGTTAGAAGATGACACATGGGAGCACTATCTGTATCACAAAGTGTTTTTTGAAAAAATGGTAAAGAGCTCTCCTTGGGTAGCTGACAGGCGGCAACAAAGGGTAGATCGAGCCTTACCAGTAGCGAATCCAAATAAAAAACTAAATAGCTTTGGATCTTGGGAATAACCGACTCCTGAAAAGATAGAGAGTAATTTATCGTGTACCATGATACAAATAGGAGGGCAAACAACAAAAATGAAGGAACTCCGCTCCGAAACCAACATGATCGAAAACATCTAGGTATTCCATGGGCCCAGTTCATCACAACTTTATGTGGGTATGAGATCGAACAATACTATCTAAAGTGCATGCCACCGAGATTTGGTAATTTATATATCTTTCTGCCCCAACAGTACATGCAAAGGACCAAATGGTACTTTGATTCGGTATCGAAAAAAGATATTAGACAAAGTCACGAGCCAAACTTCTCTATTCCTTAGCGTCGGCAGGGAAGAGATTACACCATGGTTCCTCCTCTCTGCATCCGCTTTGCTCATTTTTTGGTGGATGGGATTCACTCACTTTCATTTCTTCTAGCACTACAAAAATCTCTGGTCTTAACGCCCCTACTACTGCTATGCATCCTTTCCTCGGGTTCGTAGAGGCAGGTTTCCCGTTTACCCACAACAGAGGAGCCTCCCCCACCAGGTAGGCGGCCATGGGTCATCACGCACTCTTCGCACAACAAATCCACTTTTAAGTTTACTTATTTTCTCGGCCAATTGCCGGAATGAGTATGAGATACCATAAGGGCCCAATATCTCAATAGAACCTTTTTCTAAAGCTTCAAATGATACTGAATATCTGAAACGCATGAACGATCTGACTAGAAAGTCATTCAAAACTTGATCGAAGAACCAACGTTTATTGAAGAAGCTATAGAGTCGATTCCAAAAAGTACTAGTTTGAAAGGCTTGTTTGAATTGATCCGCTACGGGATTTACATTATATGCAACAAAATCACCTGAAGTACTAAATGGAATAGGTATGAGTTTGGTAATGGTTGGAGCAGCAAACTCAGATTCGTCAAGAATCTCATTTTTTGGTAGTACGAAGGGGGAATTGGCCCAAAAATTGGATAGGGGTCAAGTGGGCGCCGGCGGCTGACTCAAGTGCCCCCCGAACCGCGCGAAATGTCTGCCTATTACATGGCTCATTCACTCTGCCTGGGAAACAGACTTTGTGAACTATGGGCTGCAAATGGGAGAGTTTCAAACCCTCACTAAAAAAAGAAACATGATTATCTCGGTGCTAAAGAGTGAACGACCTTGGGTGAGGTGGAAAGGATCGGCTTGCTGAAGTGACACTAGTAGAACACCTGCGGTTTCTAGCATTATTTTCTTGATACTTTATGAAAGCTGCTTCTCCTTGATTTTATGCTAAATGATTTATCGATCCTATTCTTATGATGTCTCCTGTGATTCCAAAAATTGATGTTTGGGGACCCGCTGACAAGGAGATGTGAGTTGACCTTCAAGCTGATGGGCGGTTCCATTCTGTAGAATTGATGAAGTACGACTTGTTGAGTGAAAAGACCTTTTTCACATTGGTCGTGCATTCTCTCTGCCTCATTGGGAATTCTTTCGCCGATCACTAGCTCTTCTTTCCACCACTACTTGCAAATAATAATGAGATTGAGTATGGCCCAATAAACTTTTGCCCATTTTCTGGGTCATCACTTTCCTCTATGGTGGGCAATAATCGAAGCTTAAAGAAGAGCCCAAGATAGCCAAAGAGACCCAAAGATGGATTAATGAGTTATTGGTCCTACGTTGAAGCAGTCAAAGAGATCCCATTATTCGTGATCAGCTCGGAGGGATGTCATGTCCAGCAAGAAGACTCGTGGCATCAGAATTCAGCAACACATATCAAATATTTGGAGGGTCTTCGCCTCTTCCTCAGAGCTGCCCATTGAAGCTGCATCGTCCCGTCCTGGCCACTAATAGAAGAATAATATCTTGGGAAGTCTTGGTAGCGTAGTCCATTGTTTGGATCGGTTCACTTCACTCCTTCTCATAAGGGCGGACAGAGTCTCAAAGAGTTCTTCTAAGCTCTGGAGATTCTTCCGAGAAGCTAGGTCAAGGATATCTGGAAGAAAAGGATTATAATGGTACAAAGCCGCCATTCTCCCCCCATTTCCCCGATCTCCGCTGGCTGCTCGTAGGGCTTGATCCTTTCTCTTTATCAAGAGTCCCCTAGAAATAGAAATGGGCTAGAGCTCCCAGTTGTTTCTAAGGAATTTCTACATTTTGGATCGAACTAGGAATCATACATTCACTGAATGACTCGACAACCCGGTATTTCACTTACCTGCACATAAGCTTCCTATATTCTCTAGAACACCCAATCTCGTTTCATAGAGCCTACTTCCCGAAAAGATAGACTTCCTATCAAATCTTTCACAGTCCCCAGAGAGATCCATCTGATGGTCTTTCACTCTCTCGCTTCGTCTTCCCAGCTATCCTTTACATGCAGGTAAGATCAGATCGAATTCTCATTCTGGCTTCTCATCTAGCTTCTCTCCCACTACTCAACCCTATTTCTTATTATTTCATTATTTTAGTATTTTAGATTGAACGGACATCTTATGCTTCTAATATATTCCTAGCTAGCTAAGATGCATCTACAAGAAGCTATTTTTTATGTAATATTACAATATATGAAAAAGAGATCATGTAGCGGGTAAACAAGATCGAATTATAGCTTGTTAAAGCTATAGGAAGAAGTGGGATCTCTCTAATATAGGCAGTCTATTAAGTACTAGCATGGTACAAATCAGGTAACAAAGTCTGTCTCTACTTTTTCCTTTGACCTGGAAGTGAGTAGAATGTTTCGATTTGAATTTGAGACTCAATACAGGGTCTGGCCTGGACTCATATAGCCCGAGTACTTAGGCATAGTACCTTAACTCTTAAGATGCATGGCGTTGGTAGAACCCTCAACACCCTACCTTCACATCATGTCTTCTAAAACCTATTATGGAAAGAGATCAATCATATGACAAGGCCTACCATGTCTCCAAGAAGATTGAATTTCTCACTGAAGCTCAAGATTCTCATTCTACTCTTATACCACCTAAACGGTTCTATGGAATGGGAATGAAAGGGGATCTTCTTATTATGGAGATCTGGTAGTACAGTAGATGTCCCTCCATGGATTGCGTATGGAAATAAAGGATGATTCAACCCTTTTATGATTCACTCTGTTCTCTCGAATGAAAACAAGTCTGAAGGGTTTTCCCTGATTCAGAAGAAGACAATTCTGATTGAAAGAGTCTTTGGAAAAGGCCCTCTGCTCTTCCATTGGTTATATACCAAATCACCTACCTGTATCAGTGGATTCTCCTGATTCCTAGAAAGTGAGGCCTCGTACAGATTGCTTTCATAAAGCATTAATTTCCTTCTTTTCAAAATTCTCCTTCTTCCTTCCTTATTTGAGGATTCATCCCTGGTTGATAGTTTGTTTCAGTTGAAGGGCAGAGATGAGGTTTGTAAATAAACTAATTCCTTCTGTCGTGTATTCCCGATTCATGCAGCCTTAGATGCTTCAATTGTCGATTTTATTATTGAGCGAAAGGTTACACCTATGGATTTTTTATTGTAGGCCAACTCTACTCCACTGGTACCAATAGGCGGCATAGTGGAAAAGTCACTACGCCTAGGAAACGAAAACTTTTTTATAATCCTTATCGGGATCGGGATGAAAATGCTGACCAAATGGAAAGGGAAATCCGTCCAAAATGAAAAAGACTTGAAGCGGATCCAATACCAAGACACCTTCTGAGGCACTGGTCACTGAGTTTAGTAAAGAATTCGAATAAGAAGAAGGTTGTAAGGCAGTTTCCACTCGGTAGTCATTTTGGAGCGGATAGCCAGCTCCACCAAGGCAGAATGGGAAGGCTTTCTAGTAGTGAAAGAGAGACCGTTGATGATGATAACTTGAAGACGAAAGAATGTATTTATTGAAATCTCAGATCGAGAGAAGATTTGTAATTGAATCAGCCCTAGAAGGATTTTGGAACCCATGCAGATGCGAGACCCTTGATTGAGAACTGTGAAAGGGCTGCTTTGAGAGAAAAAGAAAATAGTTGCCTTGTCTCTGTTGTTCACCCAAGAAAGTCGTGAATCAAAGAAACGGAAGCAGCATCCGGTCAGAAGATAGAGAGGAAATAAGAGAAGCCTAAAAAGCTTATCAAAGAACCTTTTTTTAATGGGGCTAGTGTGTTCCACCACACCCACAGCGTAGTGGAAAGGAAAAGTGATTCCCTGGGGTTTACCACTGCGTGACCGAACCAGAAAGGGAAAGTAAAGACAGATTGAAGTTCGAGCAAAAGAGCTATAAGCGGTACCTGGAACAATGTCTCAATCCAACCTGAGCACCAATACTGTTTGCTAAACGTTTGAGAAGCTCTCACAACTCACCTGGAACTATTATACGTATATCATTCCAAAGAAGTATTTTCTAATCATAAATACTGAAATGAAAGCAAAACCACTCCTCTCCTGAGGTAATGGTTGGTCGATAGAGATTCATTCCTAAGTTTCGGTAAGAGTGATTCATCTAATTATGGTTGATATAACCCAGCCTTTTCTTTTTAGAGGTTTAGGGGCGCATAGCTTGAGACCTAAAAAAACCTCATGATAGACGTTAGTCAAGAGGATCGATCAACATTCATGTTAAGAGAATGGTATCGAGTTTTGTTCCTCCCTTTGTGTCGTGGTCTGTCCCCCTTCTAGTTTTGGCATCGGCAATAGAGGATGAAGTGGCCAATCAAGGTGGGATAGAAGACCTATTTTTATCTGCCTTCTCCAGGTTCGTGAAGAAAGGTCTGACGATTGAGAACCTTATTATAAGAGAATTATGGATCAACTACTTGACCCCGAAGGAACTACAATTCCAACATCGAGAAAAGAATAAAGTAGTGATAATTACCGGGTCTGGATTGGTGGTTTTGACCCCCGTTGGATCTCACTAAGCCTCTGCCAGGTCTATTCCCAACATATCGTACTCAGCTAAGTTGCAGGGTTGGAACACTTTGTGTTGATCGACGTGGGGTAAGTCCTTTCTTTTCATTCGATCTCCTCGTATTTGGACTTCCCTATCTCCATTCTCTTCACATGGTCTGGCCCTTTGATTCACTAGACTTTTGGTTCTTAAGAACCACCAAGCGAGATCCCAACTAAACCCACTCAATTCAGCAAGATTCCAACTAAATTATTGACTACATGCGCACTTCTCACATATTCTAATTAATGGACTATGGATACATTCTTTACATATGGTAAGGGACCACTTCGAGTGACATACAGGTTCACTTCTCCGATTGACTACAGGTTCCCTATGATTGACTACAGAAAACCACTCCGCATGGCTAATTTTTCCATGATGACGGGATCACTCCACATTCGATTCACGCTTTGAGTGTGCCAGCAATTTGAAGACTAACAAATCTGAACTCTAGTTTTGGTGCTTTGGACCCCTTTTCTTTTCTCCATCAGCATTTCGAATCCATGGAATGCATCCTTTATTGTCTCTTTCTATACATAATCGTAAGAGAAGAAAGATCAATCAAAGGTCAATATCAATAAAAAATTAGACCCTTCACTCGTGGTGAACTCAGCCAACGGTTGGATTGATTGAGGAGTCTGATATGATGGTTGAATCAAGAATATTGGTACTAACTATCGGAAGGACATGGGATATGAGGGGAGCCTCATCTAGATCCCGAAGTGAGTAGCTAGCCCGCTCTCTCGCACTTTAGTTCAAGTGAACCTGCCCACTGAATATTTGCTATAGCCGCACTACCTAAAACAAATTTTATTACTTGGGATGCCCTATTCCTTTTATATTTCTTAATCTTTAGAGAGGATTGGCAGGCAGACTATCGTACTTCTGCTTATGCTTAGAAGAGAAGAAGAGGAATAGTGTCAATACCGCTCTAAATCGAACATCTGGGGTAGGTCATAGAGACTTCAATTCTTCCATAACCGACTTCTTACTTAGCCTTTGAGCTCTAGATAATATCTACCGCCTCGCTACTATATCATATTACTTTGCAAACATGCTAGAGAAGGACCCTGCATCTACATCAACCGGGTTGAATACCTAAAAAGTTGACAACCAAGACTTGATTTAGGCCATGAGGCCATAGGAGAGGAGAAAGCACCGAGAAAAACCAAATGCCAAGGCTGAAAACCAACACAAACCCACGAAGAAAGAAAGCATCTACCTCTCTCATAAGGCAATGTAAAGGGGCTCCTAAAGAAGAAAAGGAAAAACCTCAGCAGTTAGTTACACTATACCAGAGTCCTCATGCAGGATGCGACCCTTCTCAGCCTCCGGTTCACTTGACCATTCAGGAGGGAGATGACAAGCCGGAATGCTATATGATCAGCCAGCTTACTATTCACACCTCAAGATAAAATAGTAATTTCAGGCGCAACCTAAGGAAACTTAAAATGAGCTCTAGTTAGAAAAGACATGAGAGTTCAAGCCCAAGCGGAAGGAAATCACTCTGCAGACATTGCAGGAAATGGATCAGCTCAATGATGTTGAAGCCTTGCTTCTCAGAGACCCCTCAGGAAATTTTGATTATCTTGTCCGTTACCCGATAAAGGTCTCTAACTCCACCTCCAATGATACCTCATCCACAGTGGTCCACTGACCCTCCCACTGGGTCGGGCCCCGTGATGCGTCTACTAACAGAAGTGACCACAGCTTCAGTATTCAACTCTATACCTTGCAATTCAGTGGAAGAATCACCTCCAGAAGACCCTGACCAAAGCTATCGCATGATCGAAATGAAAGAGTATATGGAGCAGCAATTCATGAAGCATAGAAGGGAATACTATCGGGATTTCATCATTTCACATGAGCACAAAGCTGATGAAGCGGCATCCTCTGGTAACAGAGCCTGAAGTAGGAAAGGTCCATCCCAACTCATTACACCTCTGCGAACTCGTGTTCAGTTAAAGATTAAGGAGGAATACTATTTTCCTTCAATCTCAATGATAACTCAGCAAATACGAAGGCAACAAAACCATGGGAATGGGTTCCAGTGGACAACATTGTTCAACATGGCCCTTCAACTCCTCAAGAGACAGAGAAGCACTTGCCATTGAAAAAGTGACATGGAATGCTCAGTCCCCAGCCATATCTGTCACATGCTGAAAGGGAACATCATCCGCTCCGATCTTGGGGAGGTCAGGGGCCCCTAAGCAAGAGGAACTGTCACTCTAATCCTCCTTAGAAAACCATTTCATTAAACACCTTTCTTCAGCAACAGGGTCGTGAAGGGACTCAAAATCTAGTTCATGAGAACGATTTCCCAGAAGTTTCCAAGATCTCTTCAGGAATTCCAACAAACATGCCCACCACAGAAGAGCTAGCTGCTGATATTGAACAGTTGAAGCGTCAATTGAAAGTGGTAATGGAAGTAACGTCAGCCTCAGCACGCATGAAAGCAGAAGGAATCCAGAAGGCAGCCATAAAGATGATAAGTGGTAGAATTCGTGCGTGAGAAGAGATGGGGAAGGTCGAAAGCGGATCAGGAAGCCCTCGCCCGCTATGCTCTTTATCAATAAGGCATTCATTCATTGAATATCAGGTGGAGGCTGAAAGAGCTCCTTCCAGATCGCTACACAAGCCACCGCCCAGCGACCTACCCACTTAGTGTGACTGACATAAAAAAAAGAAGCTCCCTAGCAAGAGGATGCGCTAACGCACGCTCAATTCGTTGCTTGTTGAGTGATGACGCTTTAGTTCGAATGGTTAGGAGTCAGGTCAAGTAGTAACTCGTTTTTATCGGTTGCTCAAGAGAATTTCGTTCAATCAAGTCCCGAGTGAGCTTCCCCATAGAAAGAGTTGTTTCATGCCGAAGGTATAGTATACGCACCTAGGTTTTGGAAAAGTAAGTAGTTGTTAGCCCTCTGTTTCTGTTCAAAGGTCTATATCAAGTAAGAAGCTAGGAGTCTTTAGTAGCTGAAGTTCTTTTTAAAGTACTGAGTTGGTCTCTACGGTAAGAGATCAGGTATCTTTGTCATCTATGTTAGCTCTGATCTCTGAACTATTTTCTATTAGCTCAGGAAGCTAGTAAGCTATTTAGATATTAGTTGGAATTGGTGGAAGCTATCAGCTGGCAGCTGTTGGGCTAGGTTTTAAGAGCTCTGATCTGTAAGCTCTGAGCTCTAGTGTGTTCTTTTAGGTTAGCTGGCAGCTCCTAGTCAATCTGTAGCTAGCTGGTAAGAGAGATATTAGTTTTGTTGTAGCTTTGACCCTTTAGGTATTGACTCTGTTATCTAGAGTAGCAATCAGTACAGTAGCTATGGTATCTATGAGTTTGGGATAAGATCTGTAAGTGGTTTTCTCTAGTATCTAGGGTCAGTAGGATCATTTACTTTCATCCCCATTTGAAGTCCTCTTTCTTTTAAAGAGCCATCATAAATGGGGTTCCCCTCAAAGCAACATTACGTCACTGGTTGTGCCATATTTCCCTCCCTTGTGGTGAAGCTGCTAAATGAAATGCCTAAGTAGGGGCTGGAGAAAGTAACCAAGACAACAAGGTATCTAGCCTCTAAGGAAGCTCTGATATCTAGTAGAGAAGGTAGCAAGGAGTTAGTATCAGCTAAAGGCTCAGTACAGAGGATAGGTTGGTTCTTTTTGGCATCAAATAGGAAGAATGAGTGTTGTGCCTTCTATAATAGGGAGGAAAGCCATAATCACATATTCTTCAACTGCCCCTACTCTTCAAAGATATGGGTGGATATACAGAAAAAATTCATGTCAATTGGCCGGATAAACCTTGATGAGAATACCAAACCTCTCCATCGTCACGACTTGGATTCGAACCAAGACCTCTGGGACCCCTACTCAGTAAAGAAGGGAACTCCCTTTCTCGTGATTTTTGGTAACGTGGTTCCGCCAATCATTCTATATGGCCTAGTCCGTAGGCAGAATTGGATGCCAGCTGGGGGATCAGTCCTCACCCATCCGAATGACTTCTTCCTCTGCCCCCTTACCCAACAAGCAATGAATTGAGCGCACATTAGCGAAAGCCGCTCTTTTTTAAGCAAGAAACGGTGGGGTTTCATTGTTTGTACAATCTTTATAACAACACACTAGCGCGACTTTAACACCCTGACAACAAGGCACGAAAGCCTAGCTAGAACAAGAAACGACTCGTTAGATGGGAAGGCTGCCATTTTCTAGCTTGCAAGCGTTAGCTAAAGAATCCATTTTATTGCTAGAAACGTTAGCGCATCCGTTTTCTTGCTGGGTTTTCGTTGAAAGCTTTGAAGCAGTATCTTTGCCACTCTCTGCGCATGTTCAATAAGATTGTAGATCGATAGAAATTGATATCTCCGATCACTTTTTCTAAGTGAACGTCCTTGTACTCCAGGAACTTCCCTTGCTTTGTGTACTAATTCCCTTTTAAGGACTTGTAAGTAACAAGAGTTTCTCCAGTGCTCAGGGTTTTGAAAGCTTCGTTTTTCTGGATCTAGGTCGTTTGGAATGATGTATCCTTCGGAATCCCGATTGTCAAGGAAAAGATCATTGGGTGTCGTACTCAAGAAGGCGTATGAGTAATAACAGACTCGCCTTCTGACGCAGCCCCACAAGGTGGAAATGAGTCTTCCCTCATCCAGATCTGGTATTTGGGACAGGTACTCTTCCTATATAATGCAGCCGGATGAACCTGGATCTAAAGGGGTTCGGATCTATGCCGTCACCGCTAGCTTCCAGGGAAGCGAAAACCACTACGAGAGGTGGATTTCCTTTTTTATGAAAGATCTGGGGCATACCTAAGTAAGGGATTCAAAGAGTCGCACATTTTGCGGTGACTCCTCTTTCCTATTAGTTTAGTGCGAGGGGCTACCATACATTCCCTGCTATTGGCGCAAAGTAGTTGTCTCTTTAGTCTAGTGGATGAGCTTCTTTTGGGGGACCCATAAATAAAGGAAGAGTGGCCGATGAGAGAGGCGCTTGATCCCGGGGAAAACATTCTATTTCCTGACTGGTTAAGAAGCTAGAAAATCTAATCAGGACTCGTCTTTCAAAGCTTACACGAGTCGAGTCGGATGACGAAAGAAGGAGTCTGACCGACTCATTTAAAGCTCCGTTCACAGTCCGGATGCATCGTCGAGAGGACCGAATAGGGCTTAAGGGTGGAATAAATGCCCACTGGATGAATCTTTAACATTGGAGAAGGTTCCGAAAGACGCGTTGGTGAATCACTCACGCCTGCTGCAGGAAGGGAAGGTGAGGGGGATTTTCGACAGGAATTGATATAAAAGTCCAATGTTTCGGGGTCACAGTCTGCTAGCTGAAGGCATCAAAGCAACTGAATGGACTACTTGATGAGATCCAAATTCAACATCGGCCGTGGGAGATTGGGCCAACTCTAATAACTCCAGTTTCGTCGAGGCTGGTTAGACCCTCCTATTTGATAGCAGCTATTGTTTTCTTTCGGCCTCGCGAGCCTTCTTCAAATCAGTCATTATTTGCTCTCAACTCTTTCTAGTGTTTATTCGAGTCGAACCATCAACTAGTAGATCTTCCAGACGAGAAGACCCGCGCTTTACCAATGAAGCTATCCCAAGTCGAAGGATGTATCGATTGCCCTTATCTTCTATTCAATAAGTTCCTTTTGCGCTTTCTCAGAAGGGCCCGGTTTTAAGCCCCACCCCACTCATATTATGTTCGGGTTGGTCTACTTAAGAAAGAGTACAATCGTCTAGCCTAGCCGCTGTTGGATTGCTTTCTTAATATGTTTGTTTCATCTTACGAAGCCGCCGAACAAAGAGCAGATTGAGATCCAAATCAATATTAAAATCGGAATGGAGCGCGAATGACGCTCTTTTTCTGCTGTCGAATTACTTGAATTTCCTTAAAAGGTAGAAAGTGGGTAAGGTTCATCAGTAAGAGTCAGGCCTGGGGGAAGCTCACCCCTGTCCCTATGATATGGCTTTTTCCTCTCAATAGTCATGTTTCACTCAGCTTATGACCCACCGTCCCACGAATAAAAGGGTAGAGAGCGAGATTCCATTCCACCGAGGTGCCTAACCATATCTAATGCTTGCTTCAACCCGCACGAGATTTCCAAAATCTCAACCTTTCTTGGAGAGGAAACGCCGGCTAGAGGAATGGCTTTGACCACCACAAATTCCCTTTTGTAATTTCGTAACACAACTCCAGCGCCACCAACTCTACTTTCGGGTGAAAAAAAGCACCATAAAGACCCCATTACTAAAGAGGCCACTAGGTGGAGGAATCCACGTTGCTACACTGCTATAGGAGACTTTCCATCTGGATTATTAGCTTTATAGAACTCTTCATACAGCTGCATAGTACACTCAAAGGAGGTTACCACATCTTGAGCAATCTGATCATGAACTATTCAACTGCGATCATGCCCAAACAACGTACCAAAATGGATCCATTTCCGTTTTGGATAGCATCTAACTGGCATGTTCCATGAAGTCAAAACAACTAGGCTCCTTCCACATTGTAAGAACTGAACAAAGCAGGGTGAGAGCCCACATTTTCTTTGCGTGTTCACATTCAAAAAACACATGAATGGTAGTCTCAGCGGCCTTACCACACCTAGGACACAGAGCATCTACAGGGAATTTACGTCGATATAGATTAGCTTTCTATGGAAGAATCTCATGCTAAGCACGCTACAACAGCATCTTCATCTTGGCTGGAATCGATATAGCCCATATATATCCTCTTCCAGTACTTCTTCATACTTTTTGAGAATTCGAACCAGAACCAACCTCCAACATTGCAACCTTTCGAGTCATAATGCCAGACCCATGTGTCCTAGTGACATTGAAGTCACAAAGGTACTCCTAATATGGCCTCAGCATTCCTATTAATAAAAGTGAGCCCTTATCAATTTTAAATGATAAAAGAAACGCCTCATTCCATAACCCAGAAGGTGTCATCAATAGAGTCTCAGTGTATCACATGCCATACAAGGGGGAGAGAAAGCCTTATCCTTATGGGCTGTTCTATTATTAGGTAGAAAAAGAAGATCAGGAGCCCAACCTAGTGTGTATATAATCGGGGGAAGCAATTGGATAACCAATAAGGGGAAAGTTCACTGAAATAGAAGGATATTGCCTCAGGTAGTTCATTACCAAACCCACCAGGCTTACATCCGATGGAAGGACTCACTATACTACTTACGAAAGGATGGTTTTTATTCTTATCGCTAGCTAATCATGGCTATTCTATCTTAAACAACAGGAAGATGCAAAGACGAAAGAGGATCAGACCGCGCCCATAAGCTATAAGGGTCTTCTCGTCTTCTCCTCTATAACAACCTAACCACTAGCTACCTAGCTACAAGAAGAGAGCTACGAGCTAATAGCTACTCGGATTGGAAGTCAAAACTAGATACAGAGATACAGGTGCTCGATATAATGGGTTCTAATTCAATCCATCGTCCTATAACCCTAGAAAGTGGAGCTACATCCTACAGGAAAGAGAAACCAAAGGAAACCCTTAGACCTTATGCGAGTCCCTATCAATAGATAAGAGGAACTTCTCTACACTACCCTTACTCAACTACCATCACTCTAAGGAAGTCCTAGCACTAAGAGAGATTCTTTCTTCACCTAGAAACAAATGAGGGATATAATACCATTATTATCTATCATTACTTGATATAACCAAAGAAAGAGAAAACTCAAAATAAACCAAGCTATGAGGATTTATTAAAGAAAAGGAATAAAACTTTAGCTCCACTCCAAAAGGAAAGAAGAATAAGAGAAAGAGCGTCCAATCTTGGGATACAAATAGGAATAGTTAGGGTTCACTCCTATCGCAACAGTCCTGTAACGAGATCTCAAGAAGGCCCCTTAGTATCTATCTACCATCCATAAGGTAAGTAAGGTAATAAATTCAGGAATGGAGGGAGGGAGTCACTATCTCCATCCATATAGATAAGGTTAGGGAAATGGAATCGAACTTCCTTAAGGGTTGAGGGGGATTTCAGCCCTTGAAGCATATCGGCCTGGTTCCATTCCAGCAAGAAAACGGATGCGCTAACGCTTGCAAGCAGCTGCTTTATTCACCATAACACACCACTAGCGAGAAAATGGAAGCGTGTTAGCTCCTAACGCACAACGGCTTTCGAGCCCCTTACTGTTGCTTGTTGGCTTTCGCGCTAATAACGTGCACTCAATCCGTTGCTTGTTTAGGGGCTCTTTTTCTTTTGCGTCCATGCTCGCGCATTCATTTATATAAGTAGAGACTTGCCTACGGATCCTTCGTTCCCTTTGTTCTTGACCCCTAACTAGAGGGGTCATGATTGCCCTTCATTTCTTACCGCTCCATACGTGGTGTCGGTTGCTGATTGGCCCAGCTAGGGTAAAAGTCCCAATCAAGACTCAGGTGACTAGCTCTTCCGGATCTTTCTCACTTGAAGCTATTAGTATTAGCTCTCTCTGAGCCCTTAGAATAAGGGGATCTGCTGTTGTTATTCACACTAATAAATAGGGGTGGTTCGGGTTGTTGTTAGGTAGGCTCTGGGTAACTGCCCTGTACTGAAAGTTGAGATAAAGGTACCCCCTATGATTTTGGGCCGGATGTATTAATAAAAGTGCTCGGCTAAGAGGCCCTAAAAAAAGGGGACTACCTAATTGAGTCTATCGAGAGACCACACCCTATGCATTCTTTCTCCAGCAGCTAATGAAAGATGTCGGGAATAGAATTGCACATTCACGCTAAGACTTCGATCTAACCATCACAGAAGAGGTTGCCTTATATAATAGGGAGAATCCAATCACACATAAAAAAGCGGACAAGTGTATTGACTCCTTTTCCCAAAATCCCGGTCTTTTATAAAGTAGCACGTCCACAGATATCCTCGTAGAATGTGCGTAGAATTTAGGCCATTGTAGCAAGTGTTCTGTAAGGAGCTGTGGGACTAAGAGAACAGGCTCTCTGCCACGTGAATCATAATATGCTGCTGTTAGCATGTGAGTTTCCTCTTACCTGACCCTTCTTACTAGATTTCCGGTCTTTCCTGATGGTGAATAAGTGTTATGCAGTTGAATTAGAAGGTAACTTTATATTTCATAAAACTGGTAGAGTATAAACCTTCCTTGAACTATGCGGTAAATAAAATAATGGATTAAAGAACAGTCGTAAGGCTGCATTGATCAAATAGATGACTAAGGCTTAGAACTGATAGGAATTGAATCAGCTGTTGATGCAATAGAAGTAGAAGGTCTTTCTACCCCCTGCTCTCTCCCCTCGGATCATTCTCCTCTCCTGAACACGTTGTATCCTAAGGTTGCATCTACTTGGCCTTTGGTCTCTTCCGAGTCCACTCCCTTCAAATGGAGACGGCACAGAGCTGGACCTTATAGAGAACCTTAACCCCCCGCTTCGAGCTCTCGATAGGGCTGAAAATGGAATCCAGTATATAGACTCGCCACCTATTATCGTCCACCGTTATCCTTAACAGGAGGTACCAGTTATCCCTGTTACATTGCTTCTTTATCACTTTCGGATTCAATCCTTAGTGTGTGACTCGTTTGTAGGGCAGGCCTTGGTTGGGAATGCTGGCCCCTGAGCGTGGGGCGTTAGTAAACCAAGCGAAGACCTCTGGAACCTGGTGGACGTACCACCGCCCTGGTAAACAGGAGCATTGGAGAGGGCTCAACCAACATGAATATCTAATGGATCAACTCGTGCTTATGCAAGTATCAAACCTCTCTTCTTTAAGCTAGGAAATGAAATCTCTATGCTTGGGTAAGTGATCACTATGCCTTCTTCTGCTTTGGTCATTCAACTCATCTCGTCTAGTTGGGAAAGTAATCGAGCACTCAGGAAGAGCCTTCCAACTCATGTTCTGGTCTACATCCCCAAATATGACTCGACCATTCATTATCGCCTATCCGAATAAGTTAGGGAGATAGATTCCCTCTATATAGTTTCACATAGCCTTTGGGAAGGCTCAGAGCGGAGGTCAAGACCTTCTCCGATAATCGATAGGCGAGGCGGATTGATTCTTCTCGTCCCGGACCTAATAGCTCTTTTAGTGTGTTATACAGTATGATGAGTTGGGTGAGGGAGAGGAAAACTATTGATGCCTTGAAATCAACTCCTCCTTCCAAGGGGAAGGGGCTATGCTCTGTCCTAACCATTCTTTTCAAAAAGAAAGTCTTTAAAATAAGTCATAGCGGATTTTTTCAAATGCTGGAAAATGAGTGAAATACCTTTGACTCCTCCTCCCTATAGGGGATAGAAGACTGGAAGGGATGCCGTCAATATATATAAGTACCAGGGAACAGGATCTACGCCTTTCTAGGTCGATATCCAAAGACATCACCTACAGGGGTTTCTTTTCCATATCCCGTTGGAGTTCAAGCAGCAGGAGGAAAGGTTACGAAGTAAAGAGATGCCCCCTCTCATTCAAGAGTATACATGTTGCTCTGTCATTACATCTCTTAATCGAAAAAGAGTAGTTAAATGGAGAATTTGAAGTAGGTGAATTGAAAGGACAAGAATTAGAGTCTAGTGTGTAAAATAGTTACGTCCATCAGTCGGAGCTAGCTTAGCTCTCAGTTCATATCTCCTGAGTGAGAAGCCCAAACCACACGAAAGGCGTATTCAGTAAAGATATGAGATCTGTCTGTTCCTTTCGCTGTTAGAGGAGCACATTCTATTGTATCAAATGGGATTCAAGAATGGTGGTAGCGATATCCTATTTATTTATGGTTGGTATGGTACTGGAACCGGGTATCCCAGCATTTCAGGAAATCGAAGAAAAAGAACTTGTTTGTTAGCGGTTACAATCTAAACCATACTTTAATCTACCCATATAAGTACAAAGGCCTCTCTAATCTCAGTCCCGCTTCCCAGAAGAACATAGAGTTCTGATCGCATCTAATAGGATGGATGCCTGCCTTCATTTAAGAAAGGAGAAGACGAACCCCCGAAAGTATGGTTTCAGAGTTCCTTTTCAATAAATAATTTATTGTGTTTAGTTAGTAGGAACCTGGCGTCTCCCCCTTCAAAACTATGGGATGTGTTGGAAATTTGTATGTGATGCCCGACCGACCTGCCTATCTCGAATGTGCTACGAGATTAACAATCCATCTCTAAGGCAATCTTGAAGGTGGATAAACAGTATTTTAGTTAGCCTGATAGTGCCAGAGGACAGTTCTCCGTGGCTTAAACATATTTTATTTGAGTGGAGATCCTCAAGGCCCTAGTTATGATGGGGCACAGCTTAAACAGTTCATTTTTTACTAGGGGCTCATTTGGGAGGCTAGGGTAAAACCATGCTGTTCTTAACACTAAGAAGTCGTAAACCTCTATATAATGCCCTTTAAAGTGCTTGCTCAATATAGTCTAGGTTAAATCCCTATTTTCCTCCAAGTAAAGTTTCTCACTCAAATACTTACGCCGAAGAAGGAAAACAAAAAGGATGTAAAGACCCACTTCCTGTTCACTTTAGTACTCTCTTGGTGACTCACCTACCAAACCTACCCAATCGTACGCAGCTCCTTCGTCCCATTCTTCTATTTCAACCCATATGTGAAGTTAGTGGATAAGGTCTTTGAAAACCTCACCACTAAGAGAGATCTTTGAGTCTTGATAGGCTACTCTTCACTGAATAAGGAATTGATAGAGTCGGTCCAAAACTACAGCTTCAGAACCTCTAGGTCCCATTAGACTGATCCTGGCCCCCTCCCTTATGAGACTATGGAAAGAGGATATGAAGATACCAGACTAGTAGGTTCTTATGAAATAGAAGGACATGAACTGATACCGTGAGAGGAACCGCCGATGTCCAACTAGTTGAACGGGAGCGATAGCCCGAGCCCACCTGCCACCCCTGACCAACTATCCTACTATAATATAATATACAACATGATAGTGTTACAGTTTCAAGACACCAGTGCAACTATTGGCATCAAATTTTCACATCGCACCGAAGGACTCTCGGACAGGAGTAGATGAGATACGCTTGATTTTGCCGTATTGACATGGCGGTTTGATCGAACGGTTTGTTTGACTCGGTGACCCCTTTCCCAAACTAGATCGTGTGGGCCTGATCCCTTCATCCATGAAGCATCATGCTGGTATTTAGCATATAAAGTCCACCACTTTGACCATCTCATGATATTGGCCCTATGGTTTTCTGAATGCCTATGAGTCCTCTTGGCCTAGTGAAAACTCGCCCATGAGTACAGCTACTCAATTGATTATGTCCTCCCGACCCATTTCACCGCTTCTAGGCATCCACTCTCTATTATATTATTTCTGACTCGAGTGCAACTGCCGGGAAGGAATGCACCCGTTCGTCATGCATCAAAGCGGCAGACTAGGTCATCAGGTAACCTCACGCGTATAGCCGCGATGGGAACCCGGAGGAAGGGTCAATTTCCATGGGGCTGATACCTTGCTCCATTACTATATAGATAGAGTACCCAACTCTACTCTAATAGTATTGGTCAGGGTGGATGAAATGGCCATGGGACTTGAAGAAGGACAGCCAGCGCCACCTGTTCTCTCTTTGTACTGCTATGACACGTTCCTTCCATTTCCCTATAGTCTTAGCCACTACTTGAAATACAGGTGTTTCGGACCTCACTGCATTGAGCCAAGTTGAAATTATATCAAACACAACCCACGGGACGAGTGAGGGTTGTGAGGTGTTCCAGAATGCCTGGTGAAACGGCTGCTTATTCCTTCAACTCATGGTTGAGTGCAATGCAACCACCACTACTCGTGAGGCGATGGGGCAAGGTTTTTGGGTTGGAAAGAGTGTGGAGTTCAGAGTGGTGCTACTATCATAACCAATGGCAACCCAGCACGCTATCTCCACTCGGCCAATCGAGTCAACATGACACCCTTGGGGGAAGGAGGAGATCCCCACTGCCATTTGAAATCAGGGAATATACCCATCATCATGTTTTTCCCAACCGCTGCTTCTTCATCGACATATCGTACAATCTCTGACCCATGTCGTCGCCTTTTTCCTTGGCCTTGAGTTGGACACTGGAAATATCGACCTTGTTGGTATTGGAAGCTCAACCCCCAGCTATATGTGATTCGTCAGTACTCTTCTAATAGTGAGTACTCTACTCTAACAGTCCTGACCGATCAAATAGATGTCCAATGAAATGGAAGGCATCCACTCGGGTCAATATCATATAGGTAGTAGGCCTTTGGGGTGATTCAGTATCAACAGAGTGATCTCTCAAGTTGATGTCATCCATTCCACTCGGGACATGGCCATATCCATTCAACACGACACTCATTGCCAAGCAGTTCCTTCGGCGGTGTACGATTTGAGTACGATGATCCCAGCGGGTGAGACCTTTGGTTCATGGCTAGAAACCCATCACCCCTTGTGGAATGCTAGGTCAATCTGTAGTGGGCGGTGCGAAGATTGGGGTAGGCGTAGAACCGATTGACCGTATGGATAGTTCATCAGAAGGCACCAATGGACTGTCAGGATCCCTGGTACTGATATATATTGAGCGAGAGTTTCGTTTCACCTCCTTCAGTTCCTGAACCTTTAGAAACCGAATAGGGTTCAGTAGCCGAGTTCTAAAAGATCTGACCCTTTCTAAAGAAAGGGTGAGGTTCAAAGATCTGGCCCTTTAGACAGGATCAGGAAATGAGACTCTTCTTTTAATCCCCATCAAGACTACTTGGTAGGGGGTATGTAATACCCTAACTCACTCATGCTCTATTTTATCAAATGAGCAGACAATCAGATAAGAAGATGATTATCAGAAGATCGTCTTATCGGATTATCATCTTGAATAGTATTTATAGATGCAGACAATAAGACAATAAATAATATACCATATAATAGTGACAGAAACCTGAGTGATCGACCATTAGTTTCCTTCATCAGCACAAATTCTGGCTGAATTGCATAAATGTTGTGGGGTGTATTTAGCATATAAGGTCCACCCCATCTTTTTTCCTCAGGACAGATTCCACTCTTAGTAGTTCAATCTGAATTGTTCTCATTTATGAAACCCCATCTTTTTTCCTCAACTGCTAAGAGATAGGAGAGAATGATTCCATTGTCGATGGACACATCATGTTCACTATATATATAAGTACCCGGCACTCCTTCCTGCTTTCAAAGCTACACTTGCTTCCTTCCTTCATAAGCTAATAAGAGATTCAATTATTCTAAACTGCAATATGACTCTATTGCTTGTCTTTCATCTCCTAGTTAGTTCTCTACCAGTTATGTCTGAGATGTTTGCTAAGCTCTTTATGAACAAAGTGAGACTATTACGGTCGGGTATAAGCACTAACTTTATATCTATTGGCCCATTGAGGAGGTTAACGACTAAAATGAGTGAGTAGCCCCCACTAGGAGGATAATCAGAGCTGCTTGGCATCCCTCATGGTTGAATTATTGAATTAATGCTTTCATGCCTGATTGGAGCTCATTGGCTCAGCAGGAGGAGGAGGATTGAGAAGCTTCACTTACACAGAATTGTTGAAGAGTGAGGGGAGTCAACTATTAGAGTATAATAGCTATCTCTCTGCATTTAGTCATAATCCTTAGGCTTATACTTTACTCATTAAGTCCGTGTGCAGGGGAAGGCAGAAAGACTTAGCTTAGGTGCGTCAAGCTCGTTGCATCTGAGAATAGTGATGACTTTCCTGAAAGCTTATTAATGAGATTCACCCTTTTCCATGTATTGTAGTTGATTTCCTTTTTGATCTTAGTTACCGCCCCGTGGGTCCTTCAATGCAGGCTATCTCTGACAAATCCGATCCGATGATCCCAGATCACACAAGGTGCGAAGCCTTGACTCGTTCTGTTACATTGGGGCGTAGCGGATTGACTATCGGGATAACTTTCAGGTCTAAGACGATTACAAAGGGTTACTACAAGTGCTGTGATGAGATCTATATTTCGGCTTGGTCGATCAAAGAGTAAGAGTTAGCTCTCCTCTGTCTCTAGTAGACTAAGCCCGATCCTACTTTGCAGGTGTAGCTGGTCTAGTACTATATAAAAGAGTACCTGTTTTTCATCTGAGGGAATGTGGTAGCCGCTAATACTTTAGATCCAATTATATCTCATTCTAATCTCGTTATAAGGGAAATAGGTGAGGCGAGGCTAAGAAAACATATGGGACTTCCCACGCTATGTTTTTCCAATCTTTGTACTAAGTAACTGAACTCGACAATGCTATTATGAGCTAGATTTGCGCGTACAAGGGTAACAAAGCGAACAGGGATACCTTTCCGCTGGAAATCCTATACCTGAGTTCTATTTAATCAGAGTGAGTTATAATTGAGCTTGATTTAGTTTCTCTCATATTGAAATGCTTTTTTAAGTATGTGGGTGACTCATCGTCATGAGATCGGTCGGTACCCTCCATAAAGAAGGTTGGTGAGGAGGATCACAGGTGCGGAATTTCAAAGGTCATTTCAATCTTGTATTGTGGGCGGAAAGAAAGTGAAAAAGAAAAAACAGAATAACTTCAGCAGACAATCAGACAAGAAGACGATTATCGGAACATCATCTGATCATCTGATCGTCTTGTATAGTCTTTATAGTGCAAAGATCTTGCATTCTAGGCACACTATATTAGAATAGTACCTGGGCTTGACCATGTGACTATTCGTAGAATAGACTCTGTTAGGGGTGATCTCTCTCTATCATAAGTTAGTCATTTCTACCGGCTCCGGGTCACTTCCTTTAGGAAGGAAAGCAAGTCCCATCGATTGATCTTTTGATGGAATGAATGGAATAACCTTGCTGTGGAATGAGTACCCTATTGAAAACCTGAAAGAGGTCCACTATTAGGGTAGAGTACTGAGAATCGGGCTAGGAGAAGCTATTGAATTTGTTGATGGCGGTGTGATAATTCCAGTCGATGATGGGTGGAATAAGCCTCTGCATGTTGGTGTTTTTGATCTTCAAACCCATCATTTGATTCACTGTAATGGGTTTGGTCATCTACTCTGTATTAATGGAATTGAAGGAGGGTCTAGGTATCTCTGTGGCATAGAAATCATGGATCTTTGGGATCGAATCTGCAGAAATCTCTGGACCTGGTAATGAAAATCCCTAAATGACTTATTTTTGTAAGATTTTTCAGGTTAAGGATGTGTCGAAAAAGTCCACATGGGCATGCTACTCATGTTGCTTCATGGGGTTGCGTACGGGCATCCATGGTTCGATAGATAGGGGTACAGATTCTGCCATGGAAGCTTTGGAGTGGCCGAAAACAATTACGACAGAGTAATCAACATTATTACAATATATATAAGTACCAGTGAACTTGATAAGATCATCCAAGATTTCAGTAACACAAGCCGATGTCAAGAAAATCATTCGTTATTACGAGTGAGACCCAATTGATCACAATCAGAGATCTTCTCAGAGTCATGCTGACTCTCAAATCCCCAGCTCCTGCCTCGATCATGGATACCGATCTTTTCTACTTCTTCAAGACTTTTAACCCCTTCTAAACAAGCGAGAGAAAAATCTGTGAAAAAAATGCACTACTGCTATCGTGATAGAAGATGGCCTGCAAGAAGATTAGAATATTCAGCACAATCATTGAAAGAAAAGCGCCAATATATATCAGTACCAGCCCCTCTCGACAAGTTTAGGATGAGTCGGCAGGAAGTGCAAGAGGCTGCACATTGGTGATACGGGACCATAAGGTTGAAGTACCGAGTGCTGAAATCAATGAACAATGTCATCGTTGGAAGTCACATTGTCTGTACCATAAGGTTGATGTACCGACCGGGGATTACATGATTCATGAGCTTTGTAATTTCCAAGTGACTGGTACTGATATATATTGACCACAATGAACCGGAACCGGAAATAGTTCCTGAGCCACTTCCAATAACTGATCTAGTGCCTGGGGCTGATGTTTACAGTGATGTCGTCTACTTGTATACAAATGTACTATTGGGTATGGGAGGGAAGTGGGACTGGTACTGATATATATTAACGGTCAGCATGATAAGCAGTACGTGACACCAGCGATCAGGCACCACCGCCGATATATATTAGTACCAGCCCCCATTCTGTCTGTGCACACCATGTGATGGTCCTGGTACTGATATATATTGTACGAATCAGCTGGTCAAGTAGAAGGTTGATGAAGAATCGCTTATGTCTAGATGAAAGCTAGTGGTTTCTGAAACAATCTGAGAAGTTGAGGTACAGTGCGGTGCAGAAAGAGCGTGGGCAAGATTTTTTTCAGGTCACGTTCTGTAGAGACCCGAAGCCTGACGTACATGGACATTACATTACTTTTGCGGAATACATAGTACATAACAAACACACACACAAGGATCGTAATAGTTTAGTGTCTTTGGAAACTCTGAATATAATCTTCTAATCGTGGTGAAAGATCTTCAACATCTCCCATAAAGATCTTGCCTTTTTTTACCTAAAACCTTTCTTTATATCCTGGGGAAAAGAAAACATAAAAGGGTGATCTCGAATGCTCAGTAAGGGTAAACAAAAGAAATATCAATCACATCGTATACACAAGCACATAACTTTTGAAAATCTTAACCTGCAAAAGAGATCATAATTTCATAACATGGGATAAATCATGGTAGTGAAATGTAATCACAATAATCATAACTTAAAACATGAAACTTTGTGGCATACACACATAATCATAGAGAATCATTTCTTGTTAGTCAAGACTCATTGCCAAGACTATCTTAGTTGACAAAGTCCCTTTCTGAACTGAGTCACCCTCATTTCAGTCCTGTTTCACTGAACCGGTATAACCAACCGTTCCAGTCATGTCTATCTCATGAGATATAAAATCTTTACCCAATGCATTGGAGGGAGATATAGGTCCCACCCATCTCATAATGATACCATTCTTATGTGTGCCACAAAATCATAAATCATACATCATTACATAACCCATGTAATACAAATGGGAATCTTAAACATCATGACATCATAATACAATTCATATAAGATAAAGGAATTCATAAAAATAATTTCATCACAACATAATCAAATCAATGTAATAATAGGGATAAAAACAGAACCTTTTATTATCTTAGATGGAAAATAATTTTGATAAAACACTTGAACTCCATTCTTGAGGAAAATATCCTTTCTTCTTCAAAAACATTTATCCTTTCATAACATGTCATACAATTTTAAACTAAAAGAAGTTGATTAAAAATAATCTTGAAAACTTTTAAAGGAAGCTTCTTGGAAATAATATTTTAAAAATCGATTCATGCCGTAAAAGTTAAAAAAACATTCTTCTCATACTTTTGTCGGAAAAGTCAAAAAGTACCTCGTACGAAAAACGAAAAAAGATTCTTTTCATATCTTTTACTAAAAACTCACCGAAGGGTAAAATTAGATTTAAACAACTGTAGGTGGATCGAAATAACATTACATATTGAGGAAACATGGATGTGGATGATAAAATACACCCCAGTAAATACTAAAGTATAAACAATCTCGGATAAAAATGAGATTGTGATATTTCCCTTACCTTAGGTCCGACTTGCTTTGTAAGTGTCCGAACCTCCTGTATAATGATTTAAATAATGTTATTGACTTAGTCCATAATCATACTTATTTTTATGATATCATATATGGTCAGATTCTTAGCTTCTTAGTAGTAATATTTCATTGCTACTTGTTATTCGGGTGTTTATAACTTTTTGTTCTTATGCGTGTTTTGTCGAATAAATTCTTATTATTTTATTTAGGTTATAGATAAATCATTTCCAGAATGGTATTAGTGTAATATATATCATATTCATTCATTCGATTCATTTATATAATCATTATGAAATGAAGATCATGTAGAACAAGTCGCATCACATCGTGGAGACGGTATTCCGTACGTACGCACGAGTGATGATATCGTTCCTATGATCGTGGAATTGTATTGGAGTATATGTATACTATTTCATAATCAATATAAATTTATAACAGTCATATATAGTCATTATTTACACCATTATACCCATCCAAGTAAAGTGGTGGTGGAAAATAGATTACAGCACGGCGTGGAGACGGTATTCCGTACGTACGCACGCGCGGTGATTTCTTTTTCCGTAGGATGGATAGATGGTGAAATAGGGTTGTTTCATACTTATAATAACATATCAGTATATGAGTGATACTGATGTTATTACTTCATAATGAAACAACTAAAGAAGAAGAAGTGGAAGAAGAAATAAAGGTGAAAGAATTGGTAACGGAAATTACCTCTTCTTTGAAGCGCCTCTTTGAGACCTTCTTTTAGGAAACTAAAATTGGTCTTTGAAAAAGACCAGGACCTCTAAGATGTCTCTAGGGAAGTGGATAGGAGAAAGTGGCAGGTGTTGGCCAAGCTTGAAGTCTCAAAGTGGTGTGAGGAAGAGGGGGAGGAGGTGTCCTTTTATAAGGGAGGAGAGGGGCACCTTTGGAATAACTAAAACTATTATTTTATTATAAAGTCATGTTCGGTTTTAAATAGCTCCAAATTGATATTTTTCGAAGATAAGGTGGGGATGGGTCGAAATCCTCTCATCCAATAGAATTTAGACAAGTTTAGGTTCCTATTTTAACCTTATCATTTAGATTTAACATTAAGTTAAATAATTTTACTTTTACCGTGTCTTCTTGTGTTCTTACACTATAAGGCTAATAAACTTACTATAAGAAGCCAAACGAACCCCAAATTGTTTATGATTAATATATATAACTTTATCTAAGTCATTTGGCCGAACCTTATATTTTTACGAATAACATAACAATTAATAATATAATATTTGTTTTAAAAACTATTTTATTTCAATTTTGACACTATTTAGTAATTGATTTTTGTCAAATCATAACAAAATGATAAGTTAAAACAAAGTTAATTAAATAAAGACTAACATGTCATATTAACCTATAAAATTAATGGGATTCATAAAAAGTCTCAAATTATATTTATTTGGGTATTTATAACATCAATTATGTCAATATTTCATTAATAAGATAATTACTGCATCATCGTTGTTGCATAAATAAATTAAATTATTTAATGTCTAAAAATTACAAATAAAATACCATTATGTAGGAAATCGTTTTATCTTTCTAATGAATATTTATAGTCGAATTTATCGTATGTATAACCCTATATTAAAAATGTTTTCTTAAATAAACATTGATTTTAACTCTTTTAACTCTTCTTTGAATTAAATAATAATAAATGTCCTAATCTAATTCAAGTGGGCCTAAATGGTCATATTTTATTCCTAAGGTTGTTTTTGGTCGAATTATACTTATCCAATAGAATTAGTACATGTGTCAGGCTAATAATAATATCATTTTTACCCTTAATTACCCTATTTACTTTTAACCGTGGTAAATAAAAGTAAAAAGTTACTATTCACCAAAAATTATTTTCATCTCATTGAACCACATTTTACTTACTTACATCAACCGTGTCTCTCGGATTTTTGAAATTCCACTCACAGAAGCGCTAAAATTAAGTTTTATGAAAAATTCAGTTTTTTAACTACCACTTAGTGGTTTCACTATTCATCAAAAATTGAAAGTTTTCAGAAAAATACCGAAAAATTAGGCCTAAGATATATTTGATATTATGAACTCAAAAATGATTTCTATTTTACCAAATTCAAAAAAGATCAGTTGCATTAATTAATTTAAAAATTAATTCCCGTCATCAAAACAAAAGGCGTGTTTTTAAGAGATAATAACTATCAAAAGATTGACACTTGTTTATAACTGGTTTAAATGTGAAATTACATCCAATGACCAACATTGTATTAAATAGTAAAAATATATTCTAAATATACTTTAAAACCACTCAAATTAATAATTTATCACTATTAATTATTTCGATTAAAAAAGTTGTTTTTAATTAAAATTTAGTAATTTTCACTATTCATCAAAATATGAAAGTTATCCGAAAATCACCAAAATTTCACCCTAAGATAATTTCAATATCTCGAATCCAAAAATAAAGTCCATTTTGAAAAATAGAATTTACAAAATTTCAAGAAGTGGTTATTACTATTCATAACGTCTAGTTTTAATAATATTTTAATAGCATATCGTTGTTTAGAGAAACTTGGTGTTGCGTACAACACACGCTATCGTGGAAGGTCGTGATTGCGTGTAATTCAAGCCAGGTCAGAGATGTGTGTTTTGAAAGCTCCTTTTGGTGTAGTGTATAACACAAGGCATTAATGAAATTAAAAAGAAAATTTTCATAAAATCTCGGGGTGTTACACTTTGCCATCACATTGACTCTGCATAGGCATAAGTGGTGGTCGACATGATATGGATTGGGAGTCGTGCGGTACATTGGAAGTTCCACGGTGCCGTCAACCCGAGTTGAAGGGTCGGTACTTCAACTGGTGGCAGTGGGAAGCTAGTCGAGAACAGTATGGGCGATGGTACTGATATATATTACTGATGTCACTGAAACAAGTCTTTGAGCCAGGTTGTTCCAACTATATAGGAAGAGTACCCGAACTCTACTCTAATGGTGTGTCAAGAGCTTGAAGGTGAAAACATGACCATAAGGTTTAAGTAACGATTGAGTAGTGGAGCACAATCTTAAAGCATGCCCAACCTAGACACACACCAGTCGGCACTGTAGAGTCAAGGCAACATGTACTCTTCTATATAGAGGTATGTTTGGAACCTGCCCAAACGTTCAGTCCAGTTTCAAAAGGGAAGGTATGGGGTCGTTCCAATACAAACCAGTAGGCAAGGGGTAGCCGCAGGTGAACAACAAGGGAGGATTTTAGATCAGCAACAGTGGGATCGATCTTGGAATTGGCCAACTATATAGAGTAGAGGTTCATCAATCGATATCTGAAAGCGTGGTATGGGGACCACTCAAGCACGAGTTCTCTATTGGAATTGTTATGGGGGGTTTGGTAGGTGTCATCAATAAAAAAGTGAAGAGTGCTAGGGTGTCTGAAATTGGTGTCCGAATGATCTGCATCGTGATGAGAGCGTTTGAGAAACCATTCATTATCAACCGAGTTGGGTTGGTGGGGCTATTCGACTCGAGAACCTTACCTGTACCACTGGGATTTCCTGAAAAAGGAGTCAGATATACACTATTACGATTGCCTTTTATCGATAAGAGGTCCAGACAACATTTTGACCTCGAAGTTCATACTGAAGCGCTGGAATAAACTCCAAGAAAAGGGGAACATGAATCGATCCAGGTAGTATGGGGGTTCAAACGCCGTTCGACACATTGACATCCATCAAACCATATACTGTTTATTATATCAGTACATTATTCTATATAGTAGACTATTAGAAGATGTTTCGTTACGCGATACGACTCGGTACTCTACTCTAATAGTCAGTACTCTACTCTAAACTATATAGGAAAAGTACCCAGCTCTACTCTAATAGTCTCGGCCCAGATTCAATCCCGTGTGAACTATATGATAGACTATATTGGTGGCAATGAGGGACTGGATTCTCTTATGCGATGTGGGAAACTCGGTAGGGTTGATTTGATTTGGGTGCCGGGAATGCGGAAACTGCTATTGGGAACCATGTGGTGACGCTGCGTGATCTGATCAAAAAGAGTCGAGTAGAGTAGAACATACATGTTTTGGAGTTGAGGCCCAAGATTGTTTTGCTGATGCACCGGAGGATATCCATTCAACTACTGCTCATTTGGCATCTCCTGAGAACTGGAACAAGGAACCCAGATGCCCATTATTGGATGCACTGACGTTCCGCATCGGGCATTGACGATCCAATCCGCAGTCGGTATAATATAGGTAGTAGAGTCGTCTGGAAACTCCACACCGTCAGTTCTCGGTATAATATATTTTAAGTAGTAGAGCCGGGTGGACATACCTCTACTACATAAACTATATTATACCAAACTCTATCGCTATATAGTTGGGTGATGGTAGGTGTACGTAGCGACATCATGCCTCGGGGTTCCATGGTGGCTGCCTAGTGGTTCCAATGAAACTGGTACTAGTATCGTGACTTGGATTGGTGGTTTAGCCGGGGAATAAAAGCGATATCGGAGTGAATAGTTGGGGTATCACCAAGCTCAATGGGGCATACTCTACTACCTATATTATACTGACAATATATATCAGTACCTCAGGCCACCTAGCAACGATCGATGTAAATGGGAGAAAGGCAAGATGAACTTCCCCTATAGCCCCTTGCGGATGAAAGGCACATTCGATTATTCATATGCCTATGAACCAAACATCTACCCCCAACTGTAGGTAGCCACAACCTATGCTTTGGAGCTCAATCCACTATCCAATGTTGTTTGAAGACCAGGTTCAGATGAGTCAATTCAGATATTTCTCCTCTCGGCTGATTCAGCAAGAGCTCTGAAACAAAAGAGTGAATTGACTGATATTTTCATAATATAAGGCCCTGAGTTCTCAGTCGATTCGGTCACAGGAAAAGAAAATACTACCGCGAGTGACCCATAGCATTCGTATATAGGCTAATATTCTATCACAATCGAACATTCCTCCCTTCTAGATATTCTTCATTCAGTACTCTTCTAATAGTGTCATTACTCTACTCTAATAGTGGTATCTTCCTAAACAGGATTGAACTAGATGATGTTCGAGGTAGTAGACCCTGCCCCCTGATCAACCCAGCTGCAATCTTTCCATTGGGATTCGTTAAAATAGTTGTTACTTATATATATTGACAGACTCCTCACTATTAGAGTAGAGTACTGACTATTAGAGTAGAGTACTGAGCAGCTTCTCTTCCCTTCCTTCTGAGCGCTACATGAGAAATAGCAAAATGAGGTCCTCCCTCCTCTTCCTATTGAGCCGGGTGTGGGTACGACCCTTATAACTGGTCCTTATAATAGGACCTTATAAAATGAATACCTGTTATAAGGGCCTGTTATAAGGGCCTGTGTCCGAAACCCTGCGAAATAGAAATTCAGTACTCTACTCTAATATCTAATAGTTTTGATACCCCTCCTGACCCATTATTTAGAAAGGGTCAGATCTTTGAACCTCAACCTTTATTTAGAAAGGTTCAGGAAATGTTCTTTCGTCAAATTCACCTCTCCCATGCCCAATCTTTACATCAGTGGATTGGAGCAGAGCAAGTCAAGTTAGCCCAGTTCTCTTTGCATAGACCTAGACCTATAACCTATAGGGAATCGAATGATCTAGAAGAGAAGGAAGAAATCCTATAAGTTGTTCGTCCCTAGATTCATTCAACCTTGCTTGACCGAAGGAGATATAATGCTCATCAATCAGTCATATCTTAAACTGAGGCATTGGAGGGATGTACGCATGATAATTTACAGTATGAAGAAGGTGTGCATTCCGATTTGGTCCATATCATCTCTTTATTCTCTGGTAAAATCCTAGAAGTGAAAAGGAAGTCAAGAGATTTGCTTTCCGGCATTCTTCTTTTGTTTGGATCGAACTCCAAGGGGTGCCATTCTACTAAGTAAGAAGAAACCGAACTCGTAGTAAAATCTAAGTAGCAAGGCGTACGACATTCAGTCAGCTTGGTGAAAGACTTTCTTTGCCTAATTCCACAGTGCTTTCAAGAGTAATAGTAAATAGAAAGTACCTGGGATCAAACGAGAAGGAAGGTATGAAATTGTCAAAATGATTGGAAATCTTCCACGTTTTCCCTTCCTTAGTCAGTAATGATAGATCTATGTCTAAAAGGAAGGCTTGTTGGCAAGAAAGCATTCACCGAAGGTTCTAAACCCTTATAGATGAAGTAGGCCATAGGGTGAGGTTATAAACCCTTGATATATAAGTAGAACCTTTCTAACCCTTAGATATAAAGTAGCCAAGAAAAGAACATGTTTTTATTCCAGCTATAGCCAATTACTGACCCCCCCTAAGCCCCTTTCCTTTGGGGAAATGATGAAACAAAACAGCACTCCGCCCCTGACTCATATGCCCCTTTAGGTTTAGGAAGGAGAATTTCATTACCTATATCAAGCCAGAGGCTAATGGAGGGTCATAGATTACCAGTACTCTTTTTAGGAAGCAATGACCGACTTCGGAGCTCAGCTGGGATCGGGCTATTATATTCTAATAGTTGACGCTAGGAATGGGGAAGCACAAAGCAGGATAGAAGAAATATGGATATAGAATTTACACAGAATTGTCTTCACTAGTTATGACCCTGGTCGAATTCAATGATTGAAATGTTTCCCAAGAAACTCAGCGAGAAGATGGATCAGCAGCCTCAGAGCAGATCGAAGGCTATCAATTTGATGGCCAGTTCAGTGTAACAACAGAGATCCTTGAAAGCATCTCACGTGAGGGACCCTAATGATTCTCAAATCGACTCGATAGAGGCTCGAGAATGGGGTCTTGGAAGACAGGTACTCTGTCTATATAGTGAATTACACTATATAGAAGAGTACCTGAGACTAGCATGAGGTCGTGCTAATTAATTGAGCAAGCTACCTTGAGCTGATTGGAATGGTGGACTTCGACACTATATAGACAGAGTACCTGGTTTTGTCCATTCGATTGGATAGTCCGGCTTTCCCCCTTTATCTTAGTTCGTGTGTTGACCGCCCTTCGATTCCCCCAATTCGTAATAGGGGTGGCCCATTAGATCAAGCAAGTGCGTGTATTTCCTTGGCTTCCCCTGCCCCCAGTTCGTGGTTTGGGAGTCAATGAAGACTCAGACCGAGAAGATGGAACGAATATCCCCACTATTAGAAAAGAATAGTTTCATTTCATTTCTCTGTATCAAAAGAGAGACTTTGGGGCACCGAACTCATCCCTCCTTAGGGGTTCGATAAAAGGGCTGAAAACGGGTACAACAACCACCTTCAATCCCCGGTGAATCCGGATGAACATCAGTGTTCTTCCACCCTTCAGCATCATAGCAAGACCACCCATTCATAGTGTTTGAGTCGGTATGATATAGGTAGTAGAAGTTCATTGGCATTCGATCCTGACCCCCAACACCATTTACATTCCCGTTTCCAGCATAGACTCATTGGTGACTCGATTGGTATTGCAATGTAGCCAACAACCAGGTATTCTAGCATATAAAGTCCAGCCCATCCGCCAAAAAACCCCAACCCCACCAATTCAAAGTCGTACCTTCTCACCTTCCATTCTCAAGTACTCTACTATAATAGTCACTGCCAACTCCATTCCAATAGAGCCATTGTTGCCACCACCCATTGATCCATTAATGCCGTAGTCCCCCCCCCCCCGTACCGCTTGTTCGTTCGGCAACGAGAAGTACTACTATTGATTTGATTGGTATTGGACCAGTACTCTACTCTATTGTATAGGATAGGCCACTCAACCCCAAGGAAGAACTCAATCCAGGGTCAACCCCCACTTGACGAGATACCCCATTCACTCTTCGGAAAAGGAAGGAATCGATAGTCTTGTTTCCAGAACGAACAATAAAAAGGCTGCGCAGGAGGAAAGGGAAACATTCGACCAGATGGGGCGGTTCATCGATTCATGTATTTCTGTACCAGAGCGGCTCATGCAACCTGGTTGATGTGATGTATTCCACCAGTTGACAGAAGAAGTGAGTAATGGGAGATCGATCGTTCCAACTAGTAGTGAGAAAGGGCTCGGTGCGATAGGTAGCTTTTGAAGACGCAGTGAACCCAGGGCAATGAAGAACGAGAGTAAAACAGAGGTCATACGAGCATCCCAATTCCAATAGGAGCCATGCCACTTCAAAACCAACCCCTGAAACCAACCAGTAACTAGGACTAACCCCGTAGACCTAGCAACCAATGCAGTACTGGACCGAGCTGATAGCAGAACCAAAGGATGTTTTGTAACCACCAATAAAAAAACCGAAGAGGCAGTAATGCAATAGACCCCCAGGCTTATCTGAGAAGTGGGAACATGAACATAAGGAAGACGAGAAAGTTCACCTTGTTGAAGATCGAGTGGTGCGCCCAACAACCCAGTCATGAGACAGGCAGGAGTTCCGATGAGTACTAGAGCAAGCAATGCGGTGACGCTTGAGGCTGAAGGTGACATTACATAGGCAGGTCGGAACGATTGGTGGATGATCATTGGTAGCTAGGAAAAACGTACTGGGCTAGGACGGTATGGGAAAATCGACTAGGTTTTTCGGTTCATTGGACATCACTATTAGAAGAGTACTGAAATCGCGACGTCTTTCGACCATTTCGATTGCCACCAGTCTACTTGACTTCTTGGTCCCCAGGTTTTTGGAAGACCGACTACTATTATGAATAGCTAGTTGAGTTCTGCGTTCCATTGGATAAAATAAGTTGACCGCCACCATAAATTTGAGTTGGTCCCCCGTGCTATCCTAAATCAATCCCACTACGAAGTAATAGAGGATGGAGCAAGTTCGGTCCTCAAGTACATATTGAAACAGCTCTTATTCTATCCATTTCGAATGCTAAAAAGGACTATACGAACTACGCCTAGAAAAAAGAGTCAGTCATGATAGTAAGCGAGCGAGTGAGACTTACGCGGGTATACTGAAGACAAACCAATTCATTTCATATAGAAATACTCATACTAGTTGACCTATATGCTACACACATTCAATTTCGGACATGTTCGACTTAAGCCATTATGTATCCGCTCTACAAAGGTCAGAAAGATAAAGGTTCTAAACCATTGATATAATATATATGTAGCACCTTTCACAACCTCAAGTAGTCGAGTTCAAAGATCCGACCCTTTAGAAAGGGTCCGATCATTGAACTCGGCTACTGAACGCTGGAGATGGAACGTGGTCTGATCCTTAGTATCCATCCGGTTCCAAAAAATATATAACCAGATACCTCCGGTATTGAACCATTTCCGGCTTCGCCTCCTCCGGTTATATCGAATACAAGGTACGAATCATATCATCTTATAGTAGTACAGGTCTTCCCCAATAGCAAGAGAAATATGTCAAGATAGATAATCCGGATAGCAACATATGCATAAGACTCGGCTCACGGATCTACCACAAACATATTACCATACTTACTAAGCCTTTAGGCAGTGACATACCAGATGATCTACTAGTAGGGACTCTTATTGAGTTATTTTTGTTTGTAGCAGCTACCACACCATTCCTAGAATGGTTTCTACACCTAGGAACCTATAGTAACAAAAAGCAATCTAAAAGACCAGAGCTCGACCCAAAGTCTAATAGAAGATAGGAAGAAAATGGATAGGTCAGAAGTAGATCCTGACACGGTTCCCATTGATGCAATAGCTATTTCAGTATGAGTTTAAACTGCTATTGGACCATCATCAGTAGTATACTTGTGTATGATATCTCAGTGTTTTAGGGTATGCTTCCAGCATTGGATTTGTATTTCTTTGCTGTTCATGGTGTCGGAAAACCATATTCAACTGGAGATAAATCTAGCTTTGGCCTAGCGATAGCAGTATGACATGCATTCCACTCGTTATGGCGTTGAGGATCACACATAAGGAGGACCGAGAAAATGCCCAAAATCGAGCCAATACTGAACTAATGGAAGAAACCTCAAGATATGCGGATGGTTGATCATACCTAGCGTAACGCCAGGTATATGTAGGACAATCAGCTACCATAGGACTTATGGTTTATCTTCTAGTGATGGTCTTGGGCCCCATATTATCATAGTTTGGAAGCACCAGTAGTTGTCTTACCATACGACACAGGATGATACCCTGGAACCATAGCATCACGACCATAACAGGCCAACCCACCGAGAACCTCCGGAGTAGACTTCCACTACATCAGGCATCCCAGACCTATGCCAACTCACTATCTTAGAACATATGTAGCATATCCGGATATTACTGGAATGGTGTTCCATATGCTCCAACTCCTTATATCGTACCCATGTAGCTCCACCGAGAGAGCATCCCTATAGTAAAATAAGAAGAAACTTCTATATTTACTGAAAATGGTATGATTGCTTTACCAGTCATCTATGGCATAAAATCTACCATACCGAGTACTTCGGTAGTATTCCACTGGGTAATCTATCTCCGGTCTTGTACTCATATCGTGGGAAAACCCATCTTCGGAGCTGGATTCAGGAACAATTTCTGGCTTTAATACTTGGTGGGAAACTATAAACAATGCCTTCCAGGTATATAGATAAGAGTTGAACAATATAAACACCACATATCCACAGAGTAACGAATAGCAGTTCTAGCCTTCTGACTTTATCTTTATTCTTATGGTCTTATACTTATTCTTCATGTATTCCCATTGGCCATAGGGACCATGGACTACACAACTCCTGTCCTACGCGGAAAAGAAAGACCCGACCAAACTCTCCTTTGTCTCAATAGTCAGACGACTCTGCATGCTCCTATGCTCTTACTGGAGTTGTTCTTCTCGTGATGCCCCCAACCACAATGTTCCTATGTTCCAGAGTTGGCAGGATCGGCTTCATAATAGGACTAGTGCTGGAAAGATTGAGATCAACGAATCAGGTATGAACAACCCTGCGAACACAATAAGAAGGAGCTACCGGGGCGAAATGGAATGAGAGCCGAGACCACCCAAACCAGAAGTATACCAGGTAAACAATTTCTAACCGGAAGGTATTACAGCTAGAGGTTCATATGAATCCACTATAGTTGCAGCTCTTATCATATCATTTACTAGAGATTTAGGTTTTCAGATCATATTCCTGAGCCCATTCCCGAGTAGTAGTATTTCCTATTTCACCAGTTTCTTCTGTATTCACGGATGCTTCTGCTATTTCTACTTATTCTACCGCATATGATGCTACTGTAGCTATAGAATTAGGATCTTAGGCCTCAAGCCTTTCTAAATACTATGTAGGAGCTCATACTACCTACCCATCTTATGTATCCACTAGTACTACCGGAATTACCAACATTAGCACCCATCGGAGATAACCGGCCTATGCATCCCACTACCGTTTTATATAAGCATGATTCCCCAGTACCCAACCTCTTCTAGTTACTTCGTTCCAATATCTGCGGATCTTACTATAGTGATTCCAATACCGTCATATGAGTACATATGGTCCTATGGTCGCGTAGTCATTTAATGAATACCTATCAAAATAAGATATTGCGCACGGTTCCGGACAAAGTCTAGCCAATTGATAGTAGTACTAGCAGTCTTCTGCCTTTTATTCTGCTTCCACAGGAGATATAGTTATTATTTTTACAGTAGAAGCGCCAATTCCTGGACTCGACGGAGCCCTATGCATGCTGTTTTACCAGTTCAACGATTAGCTATTCCATAGCCATTTCATTACTCTTATTCCTCAAATCCTTCCATTTTATTATCCAGTACTCATTTTTCATCTCTTTGGGGTGATAAGTGGAGATGTTGGAACAATAGCAATGTCTGACCGCCCAGCATACGTTCTTCTGAATTTAGTACTTGGGTATTTCGAGCAGCCTGAACGATCTAACTAATGATACATAGTCGGGTAAGAAGCGAGCGATCAAGAGCCGGCTTTTATGGTTGCTGAAGATGGTACCAGGTTTAGGATTAGATTCTATGAATCCATTGATAGCTGGTCCATGGAGTAGGAATATAGATAAGAAGAAAAAGGATTTGCAACCATTAGACGCTCTTACTTGTCTGCCTTTGCAGGTTGGTTTTTTGCTAATCCTGAGCCTGGTGTTCTAGTATTCTCTTCATATGCGGATCAACTAGTCCTAGTATGGGTTCCCATGGTATGCTTCCCATCCATTCTGGTTGTAGGATCTTATCCGGATTCAATAATAAAGCTATATGGAAAAAGTATCCAATACTAAAAGAAACTACTATAACTACATGGGCAACCGGTAAACAACAATGGGGTACAATGGGGTACCATCAGTAGATGCTTTCGTTGAAGATAAATCTTACTTTGGCTACAGTTCCTACATGTCCAGGTCCAGTGATCGGAGATCATCTCCTACTATGAACATAAACAACTCCTCGAGATCAGCCTAGCTAAAGATGTGGGTTTACAAGGTGTATCAAGATCATACGCAGTAGTGGGCGGCAGAACGGGGGAATATCCGAAGAAAGAGAATAAGATGGGGAAATAAGAAGAGTAAGGAGGTGTGGATAGGTACATGGTATGGTGTATATTTTTTCCACCGATGAAATGATCGTACTTGATGTAGTTGTTACTGGTTGTACAATCATGGTAGATGAATTCAGAGTCAGATACAAAATCAAGGTTTTCAGTAGCAAGCCAGCGTCTAGCTATAGATCTTTTCCAGAGCCACATTTCTTCCAGATTCACCATGCTTTCTAGCATTTGTCCGGCTAAACCTGGCTGCATAGGCCTAGCTCGATGATACTACAGAATATGGTAAATTCCCTATAGGATCAGCTGGTTTGTCTTGGGATTTGATTTTTCTTTCTATTCTTTGAGAAACGGGTACCATGGACATCGTCCGACATACAAGTAGGGTCCTAAAGAAGCATATCTCCTTGAATAAACAGACCGGAAGAGTGTAAGTCCATTATCAATTGCATATGCCTACGGATCTCTCAAAGCGCCTAGGCGTACTAGTAGGGTTGAAGAAAGAATCTTAGTAGCTATGAGTGATATGCCATAATTATTGCTTTCTGGTCTTCTTTCACTGAAAATGGCTAAACATCAGCAGGAACATCAATACAGTACCTCTGCTTTCGGTGGGGACTCCAGATCCAATCTTAGGAACTCGTTATCTCATCTTCCATAGCTTGTACCATATTCTATTACCTACAGTTATCAACCGGATCTAAAGAAGGAGATATTATGAGTAAGACAGTGGGTGGAGCACCCTAAAGATAAATCATATGATAATAGTTCGGACCCTATGCGAAAATGGAACAAGAAGAGACATGGGGCCTACCATACTAGAAAATCACATCTGGGCTTAAAGAAGCTTTAGCATCTTATTCCGGAAACCAGGGTTGGGTATTCACCGAGTACTGATATTATGGGTATGATGCCCATATAGCTAGATGAGTTGTGAACTAGAGAAGCATAAGGAGTTCCGGGTTTGGACCCTCGGTGGCTGTTTCCCATAGTTGTAATCATTCAGTTCTTCATCATAGCTCTTATTACCGGCATCAAAACGAGGCAAAGCCATGAAGGGAGGCCCCGCCCAATCCAATACTTGTTGAGCCATTGCTGATAAATGAGTAGTTCTCGGTCGGACCACCTATTACGAAGAAGCGCTCATGACCTACAGCTACCATCTCTATAGAAGATGTGTTGAATCAACCAGTAAGAATTCCGTGTGTATCTTCTATGTGGGCGGTATCCACGCTCAAGTCGCTCCCTTAGCTCCTACCAGCCCCAGGTATCTCTGTATCACCTATACATCATCCCCCGAGAACCAATGAAGGGCAGCAGTCAGGCTTAAGCTCCATAGAAACAATATAAGACTTTCCGACGACTCTGCTACTAGAAATGCTGATAAAGGCCGAAAGCATCGAGAAAACGAGGCCCAATAGCATCTTCAACCGCCCATCCTTGCGGTCACTCTGGTCATGGATTCTATATGTTCCTAATCAACTGTCTATGGGTGCTACTCATATCCTGCCTCATATCCGTCTTTACTTCTCTTACCATCCCAATGCCATCCAGGGATTATCGGCTCCTAGGTTGGAACAATCTATGGTGGTAAACCATGATTATACATATTAATAAGCTCCTGCTCTTTAACCTAATAATCTTGGAACTACATAACTGAATACCTATATCTACAACATCCGACCTATCCTGTGACATCCCGAGGTACTAGTTATGGGTATGAAATGCTCCATAGGGTAGGGAGTGTGGTAGTGATTGGATTATTTTGGGCTATAACTGGTAATGTGGGAATCGGTTGTTTTATTAACCAGTCGCATACTTTTTTATCCATATTATTGGTATAGTATCACCGGTGTTATGGTACTATATGACTACCAATCCTGCTCATCCAATTATTTCTCCTTTTCCGAGGAAGCATGGTCAAGTTCAAGTGCCAAAGACTTTGACTTACTTTCAGGATGGAATTAAAGAAAGAAGACGGGCTAACGCTTCCACTAAGTAAAGGATCCAAGATCGCTGAAAAAGATGAATACAGTGAATCACCCTGAGAAAGAGATCCGACATAAATGTGTAAGCAAAGACACCAATCCAGTAAAAGAGCTGTGAAGAAGAAGATGTGATGAGCCCACTTAAGGTATACCAAGAGATATGAAAAGGAGTAGTCACCCTTGGCTTGGTTTCTATAGGATCTTTGATATGTGGAAAAACAGATAGCTTTACGTGTCCAGCAAATGATCGGTAAACTACGGAACTCTTCCTATGGCTACAAGAATAAGTTGTTGTACTAGCACCATTTCAGAGTTTCTTATTCGGCTAAGGGTGAATGCTTTTGTGCTTGTGTCAGAATTTCCTTAGCGGTTAAGCCTATTTATTATATGTTCAATCTTTGTAATCGCTTTCCTTCTATGTATGGTTCGCATCGAGGAAATGGGGATGTAGTTGAATCACCCCCAGTGGCTTATTCGATTGGTGAAAGCGGTTGAAGTCTGATATTGCTTCATAAGTTGATGTCATAGATTGTTCAACTGTCCCCGAAAGCCCGGTTGCCTGCGGCCCTGCTAGCTTTCATCCTTTATTTCCTGGCGCTGTTATGATTCCTAAGTTGTCCATGCTCTCTATTAGATCTCGATATTCTATAGGTCTGAGGTCCATTGCTTTCCTAAAGTGAATATTGGAATCTTCCTTCATCTTTGATGTAAAATAGCGCTTAGTCATATCAGGGGAAATATTCTATTAAATTACCTTGGGGCCGCCCCTCTTTCTGAGATTCCAACTCCTCAAGGCCTTCTCAGTATCTAAATAAGGGACTAACGGAAAACCAGTTCTTCGCTATACGAAAAAAGGGATTAGACTACTATAATAGTGATTATCAACTGACAGTGAGCAAGGTCATTGACTTCCTTGATTCATGCTCAGTCCCCCTTCTTTCTTTCATAACCTTACCGGGAATACTAGGGAACAGAACCGCTATAACCCATGGTTCATAAAGACGGAGCGGGGATCCATATACTAAACCCGACTCCCTTGATCAATTTCCATGGGTGAAGCTTCTGGGAAAGATCCAGGAAAATTCCGATAAGAGAAGAGGGAATGGTGGCTATATAGGAATCCTTAGGAACCACTCTAAGCCAGAAGATGGTTCGGGAGGTGGCGGAGGATCTCTGGAAACCCATTGATGGAAGAATCTAAAAGGTTGATCCATTTATGTATACAATTAGCATTGGTGAAGGACAAAGACTTGGCCTTCAGAAATGGTACATGGTCGTGACAAATATTTCATTTTGAAGTAGTGGAAGGGAGGGCAGATAAGAGAAGGGAAGGGGTCTAGAGGATTCTCGTTCTTACTCGAACCGGATGGGTAAAAAATATAAAAAACATTGCTTTTCCAATAGGCCTTGACGAGAATATTGACTTAAGATTCCGTTTGGTTGCTCACCTATCTCACCTAGGCAGTGATGGAAGGGCGGTATGGGGACGGTTTCGCCTTTGCAACGCTCGAGTGCTTTATCCAAGCATCACTTGCGGAAGCGAAATAATCAACTTCGGAAGACTTTCGAGAGCTTATACAGAAAATCTAGCTTGAGGACTAGTGGATAATAGCATAAAGAGGGGGTTCGGGCTATCCGGCATGAGAAAGGTAATGTACTTCACTTTGCTGGCCTGTCTTTTTAGTTGTGGAATTGCCAACGTCCGCTAAGTGTCAGAGCTGGACCCGTCGTGAAACAAATTCTAAGAGAAAGGCCTAGACTACCATGCTCGCTCAATGCGCAAAAAAAATATCTTTGCGCTTCTCGAGTGAGTTGAGCTTACGGGCCATTTCTTTCAATGATAGCAAGAAACCTTTCTCTGTGGCTCTATCATCAACCGAATCTCCTGTCTCATCTGTGGTGACTGAATCCACTATTGGCTAAATCCGAAGAGTTAAAGGACCCACACCTTCCCTTCTGGAAAGGCCCTACAAATGAACAGACCCCAACAGAAACCTCCTAACGAGAAGCTACATATGTTCTAGGATCAACTACTGTGGATGAAAGAGCTCTTGTTTATCTTTATTTGGCTGATACTGACACTGATGCTTATCCTTTAGCTGAATCTCCAGTTGAACTGATGCCCTAGTCGAACACTTTTGAGGAAGGCACTACCTTGCATGGTCGCTTACTTCACGCCTTTAGGGAGGTAGTAGCTTACCTTGAACCAGTCCCGGGGGTGAGGATAGCAGCAGAGCTATGTGCATCATGTGGTGATACAAATACATATGTCCCCTTCCGAATCCCTATCACGGTCGCGCGAGACCGACCGGCCCACTTACTCAACCAAGTGAACGGATGGAACTACTGATGTTATTGGATTTACCGGTACTGGATCGACTTCTTATGCACCTGCTGGAGGGGGATGGTCAATCAATAGCATCGACTGGCACCGACTGGACGGACTTTTCTACTGCTTAGTCAATCACATCAATAATTCTTCTACTGATGCTGAAACTGGGTGAACTACAGGTACTTACTGAAACTACTCGTGCATGGAGCTACTACTAATAATACACCTCCACCTTATGCTTGATGGGTTGAGTGGGAGGCTCTCGCGCACTCCTATGTATGGATTTCACGTTCGTTCTTCCCCACCCAGCGTAGAAAAAACCTAACCATCTTGGGGCGCTCCTGTGCCCTTACTAGTCAAGGGGGTCTGAGGATCAGGATATGAAATAGAGCAACTTGACATAATAGAAAAAATTGTAAACCAAGTTGAATCATAAGATCTAGTTTCATCCCCAACTGAGGAAATTTAATTGTCAAGGTCGGTAACCTGTGGCTACCTCAGGGCTATCTGACTACACGGATTACAATGAAAGTTATAGTTAGAAAACCTATAGTGCTTAACTGTGCGAAGTAGTAATTGGAAACAGTGCCTGATTGAATCCTGCCTGTTCCAGGCTTTGAAACTACTTGATTTAGGAGTCGTCTAATCAATTACAGCTACAAGTAGCAATTTACGCCAAAAAGACGGGGTTTATTGAACATGTGAATATTCAACACCAGCTCTACGAGTGGAAAACGCCAGTGACTCCGTTCTCTTTGCTGCTCGCCCTGGTTCGCTAGGAGCTCTTATTGCACAACAATGAAGTTTCTCTATACTAAAAAAGTCATACCCTGGTGGGCACTGAGTCAAATTACTCAAAAATATCATAGAAAAGATATACCTGGCATTTGTGTTTGAAGTACAAAAGCTCAGACACTATCTCCTTGAACATACCGTTCGGCTCATATCGAAAGAAGATCTGCTCAAGTATTATCTTTCGAGCCTTTCTTAATGGATAAGTACCAAGAGGTTATGGATTATCCAAATGGTCCATTATGTTTCCCTAATTTTGTATGGAAAAGGAAAAGTGTTGGCTGATTTCTTGGTAGCTCATCCAGCCTCAGATGACACTCCTTTGTCAGATGATCTACCTGATGAAGAAGTTTTATATGCTCTAGTTCAGTTCCCCTGGGAGATATACTTCGATGGTTCATCCAGGATTGTGGGGCGGGATAAACTGCTGCTCTTTCTTCGCTTCGGGGACGGAGGTCCTACGGTAGGTAACAGAAGGCACAAGCAACTTCACCGAAGGGGGCCAGCATAATGGAAAAAGGGTGCGGGCAGCTAAATAATGTGGGTCTACTCGATTGTTCATGAATCTAGCACAGTAAAATGATCATAATTTGTATGGGTGAAAGGCGTTGGATAAAGGGGGAGAGGTCGAATCATAGGTACAACAGGCGCAGGAACTCTGGGTACGTCTTTCTATTATTCATAGCTATTTCTCCTTCTTTTAGTTCCATCCATAGGTGCTTCATGAACAGACGAGAACTGCCTTTCCCGGGAAACAAGGTGACATAGGAACCACGGTGAAGTACCCCAGTTCTTGATCGGTATTGATGGAATTGATACGATCGAAAGAACAACATCTACTTCTAGGCCGACTAAGACGGGGCTGGGTGTGCGGGAACGAGAAGCTCCGCTTTGAGTGGGTGGGCGGAGTTCACGAGCAGGGGCATTCTTATCATTTGGTAGATCCGTAAGTAGGGGTAGGTCGTGCGTGCCTCCCTAATAGACGTATTTCATCAAACACTGCGTTTTCAAAAGCTTCCTGTCGAACCAGATCCTATTTCAATCCGTGCTGGACCGATCGCAAGGGTGGTTTCCCCCACAACAGTATGTATCGAAGCTTGTGTCGAGACGTCAACCAAGATGCGAGGTTGTCCTGCTGCCCACCGTTTACTAACTTTTACGTTGATAGAGATCCTTCACTGGTTGAACGAGGGGCGGCTTGGGAGGACGATATCATCTCAATGTCCTCAACAAGTGGGGTGAGAGGCGGTACAGAGCTTCATCGAAGCGGAGGTAGTAGTTGCTTACTATTTGTTTTGAGTTCAAAATAACTCTTATTTATATTGCTTAATGGTAAAGCAGGGACCATAGTAGTACCCATTCCATTTTCCATTGCATATGCAGTCGAACCCGATTCAGGAACTATTGGAAGAGGAGCTACATCAATCTTGGTTATTTTGGGTTATTCGGAATAGTCTCTAGCTGCATTTGAGGTTGATGATTTCTGTCGGATAATATAATCTCATTGATCTACGATCCTTTGGCTCAGACCATGGCATACTAAAAGGAGAACATTTCTCGCGTTCCATGCATTAAGGGGCCCTTATTGGCGTGCCAATAGGGAGTGGCATAAGTGGGGCATGAAATGGGAAACTCAAGAAAGGATAAGCTGGTGTAAATTCCATAGTAAGAAGAACTTCATGAAGCTTTGGGTTAGGAGTATGATTCTATAGTAGGTGCAACCTAGCGCTACTACTGTTTTCCCAGTCTGCTGGGATTGATTATAAATCTGATGGCATCATAACTGGCTAGGTCTCTTTCAAACCCGGATCGCGCTTTTATTGATGTGACTGGTTCCACCAAGGATCCATTGGGATCTATAGTTATAGAATTGTTAGTAAACATAGTAGTAGAAATATCAGGCTAATGTTCATTGATAAGATAGCAGAGTTTAAGCTCTTGTCATATGCCCAATTCTGGGTATTCGATTACTGCTAGCAGTGAACCAAGAATGTGCGGATCCACTCTCTAAGAGCAGGAGATATTCGATACTGCATCGACTTACACTACTATGCCTGAATTCCTGGATTCTCTGTTATTTACGCTATTTGTTGGTTCTTCATTATAGTACTTACGGCATACCAATTCCATTGGAATTGGAGCTACAGTAATAAACGTAAACATCCATAGGTAAGGTTATCGCTTGTACTAGAATTGGTATTTCTGCTGGAATAGTGACTGGTGGAAGTTCTGGTCTTCTTACTGTTTGGTTGGATCTAGAGCTCTCCCAGGTAGATCGTTTTGTATATCGTTGGGTTCCTCAGTGAACACTTCCCTATAGTCCAATTCTTGGGAACCTGAACCGGCTGAGAGTAGGGGTCAAAAATCATATCGATCGTGATGGTAAAGAGATACCACAATAAGTACAAGATACATCTCCAATGGCTGCAAAGCCAATTCATATAGAAGTATCATGAGAAGCAGTTGTAGATACGTCTTCTTCAGTTGATAATGCATCTCCTAGGGTATTTGGTAGGACTGTAGGAATCTCTATTACAGCAACTGCTGCATCATAAACTGTATTCAAGGAGTAGCTACTATTTTGTCTTTATTTTATATTAGTCCAGCATAGGTGGGTATTCAAGATCCACAATGAGTACTCCTCTAACAGTTATGGTGAGTTATTTGGTTCCCCACTTCAGTAGATCACCCAATGATTCCTCTTAGTAGGACTTTTTCTTACTATGTTGTAGGCGTTAGCCAGAACTAACTCAAGTAGCTTTTATCTGCAGCCGGAGATATTGGAGATATCGTAGGAGTTGTATTCCATGTTGTTGCTATGCTAGCGCTCTGATAGCAAGTAATTCTTGAATAATCTACTACACCATTGGATGCAATTGGGGATCCTGTTTCGGATCCTGATATCGACTAGAGGTTCCATATGACTATTATAAGATGGATTGAGATTGTTAGGTCTTATCCGGGGAAATGACTAGATTTGGTTGTATTTGGGTCGACTTCAGATGCTTTTTATTCTACCTCTGGGAAAGCTAGTGTTTACAACACCAGTGTTCCTATCTATGCTTATCGGTGATCTCAGATGGAATAGGTTGTCTTTCTCCCTTAGTTCTATTTGATGACATTCCAGGTACATATGCTCTTGCTATTCGTAAGGCGTAGCCGAACCTAACCAAGACTATCAAGAATCAACTAAGTTGAACAATAATTCTCCGTATCGCCTTTGGTGTAGCTAAGGGTGTGGAAGGTTTCCCAAAGGTAACTAACAAGATACCCCGAAGGAAATAGTAGAACAATAAGCCAACTGAACTACCAAATATGCTTTATGATCAGGATTCCTATAGCTAGAGCTAGAGGTCTTACTGTACCAGAGTTGGTACTACAGCTCCATATACAGACACACTAGTCACTTCCATAGGTATCAAATAATGTACCCGTCTTACCAGATGGTGAATATGTTGTTACTGTAGTACAAGGATTGATTCTTCGTATTTCTTAGGATATCTATCACCTTGGGCCAAGGACTTCGAACGTACTATCGCAAGGTAGTAAGAAACAAGAAAGCAAGCATAGATGATCATGGCTGCAGAAATCGATATGAGGAATAGCTAAGTGAAAGAAGACTGAAATTCCCTATAGCTATAGCATCTAATGCTACGGGTCCGGATGTAAAGTATGCATCGTCATAGGACTCCTCTCCCATCACCATGACTCCCTACTTATTACCCAAATTTCTCACCGGATAGTGCTGGTAACTATCGTAATAGCATATTTATAGTACTTTCCTAGCATTCTATGTGAATCAGAGCCAATGATTGATTATCTACCTTATATTGACTAAGTGGTGTTTATGCTCCATTATCTACTTTACCACGTCATACCATATACATAGTAGACCTTCTGTAGTATTCGAAAATAGCAGCTTCATATGAGTTCCTGGGTGAAGTGGCGTAGAACTCATATAGGAATCCTGGGATCCAACCGAAGTAGATTGATAACATATCGTACACCCTGTAACTGCATCATAAGAACCAACATCAAGCTACTTTCTGTAACAACCCCAGTAGACACTAGAAGGGAGTATGAAACTATGGTAAAACCTAGCAATTGCATAAGATAAGAAACAGATCTGGCCCTGGGTGCGGATGATCTTTAGTGGAGGAATAAATAGGTATATTTATGGTATCTGGTATCAGATCTTCTATCATATGAATATGGTTTACAAGTCTTGCTGTTAGTACTCCTGGTTGCACCTTCTGGTAGATCCTTATATATCGGGATCATTTTATAACATTGGCGGGACTCTGGTAGCAAATAGAAAATCATCCCTTTATACCGTTTACAGGAAATATAACGCATTATTGGCAGTTCAAACCAGAATTAGGATTTTCTAGTAGTTTTCAAGCATTGGTGTTCAACTAACTAGTGGATAAACAAATCCATGCAACTACTGATAGAAATTTACCAAGTACTTCCAATAACTATCCCGATACCAAGGTCAACGCATATCATCACTCCCCTACCCGGATCCTGGAACGTTTTCGCCATACCTTTTCTATGAACTGAAATGGATCACTAGCCTTCTTATACTGACAATGAACCATAATAATAATAAATTCCTCCCCATATGGTGTTACACAGTGTTTCATAAGATGAGACATAAGAAGAGGAGATCTACCAATCCCTCAAATGACGGATGGGTAAATAACTGGATAAGAAGGAATAGGAGAGCTCAGGGGCCAAGAAACCGGTTGAAAAAGTGGGATATTTCTGGAGACTATGACTGAATGTTTGAAATTGAGTCGAGTCGTTACCGATCCGAAGGTGTGAGCTAATCAATCCCGGAGTCCCATACGGAGTCCCGTAGTATATCTGCCAACTAAGAATCATAGCAGGCGGGGAAAGAATGGAACAAGCAGTAGATAAATAAGATACTACTTGAGTTAGCTACCATATTAGGAGGGAAGTGAGTCTAGATATATCACCTAGAGTCCTATGGACTTGGGTAATTTCTACTAATAGCGCATGAAACACATTTGGCTCTGGTACTGTATCGGTACCAGCGTATGATGATACTACAACATCTTCTTCTGGTTTTCGGTAAGTCCTTGATTTAGTTTTCTCCATAGGCTACTGCTCTGGTTTTACTTTTCCAATATGAGTTGTCTGGACGTTCACATCATCCTATTACCTCCCAGTTGACAGTACTTTACCAGATGTACTACTAATGGAAAATATACATAAGGATCCATAGAATATATTGAATACCCAATACCTGCAGTCGGACCACCAACGATAAGTTATAATACCATATGCTGGATAATTCGCGAACTGATCCAGTTATGTACCAACTCATATATATAGCTATGGATGTATTGGTAGATCTGGGAACACATAAGTATCCTCAATCCGGAAGAATCACAGTGACATCATCAACAGAGTACTGAGCTCATACTAGGGCTCTAGTTGTTTCTACTTATGGATGGGGATGGAAAAGGAACACTTCCGGATGAATCGAGGAATCCTAGCCGTAGCGAAAGCACTAACACTGTGATAGAGTATACAACTCAAGATTCATCATCATATACAGAACCGAGCAGAACTGTCCATAGAGTACTTCTACGGTAGCTCCTAGGCTTGAAGATTTAGCTGCCGATGTGTTTAGAATTGTTAGCGGAGCCAGGGGAGATGGGGTTAAGCCCAGTCGGTGCCCAAACTATATCGCTAGAGTCCCTTCTGGAAGCGGGAGAATACCCGAACCTATGGGAGAAGCAAAGCAAACCGGTGTACAAGGTGGATCATGAGAATACCCAGTACTATACCAAAACAAGAGCATAATCTCTGGCATCAAAACCTCCAACTATGTTACTCCTCTGTGCCGGAAGAATATCCGAAGGAACTACAGTAGAAATACTACTCAGTCAACTAGCAGCAACAGGTACATACTATACCAATAACATCGACATGTCATACTGAGGAAAGGCTCCAAAAAATGATGGGATATTACAGCTATAGGCTTTCTTGCCACCGGTTCCTTAATACCTTCTTATTTTCATGGCCGCTACTCTATCATAGTCACTTCGGGACCAGATCCGTACTACCGATGAATGCAGTGAATGGCTGGTAGACCCGGTTATTTAGAATCAGATAGAGAAGCATGAGAAGATGGAAGAGGTATGGTTATGGATCCACTCGGCTGTCTCATAAAGCTTGGCAGGGTAAACTATATTATCCGTCACTTCTAGAACTTCGTGTCGCCATGTTTGCATCTCCTCCATCAGATGTAGGATCATTCATTCCTTCTTTCTATATTAGCTATTCTGGAATCACCGGAGTATTCTTTATTTTCTTTCCCTTGATTCCCTTGGGCCTATGGAAGTTCTAGGGAGTATGGTAAGTAAGCATATAAAAAGTCAATAATGTGATAGAACTCAAGAAGAGCGATAATACGAGACCAAGTTTCAGAAGTTGAAGGAGAAGGGGTTACGGCCTTCGGAATTGATGCAAGGACTATGATTATGAGATTGGAGAAGTTCCAGCTATTCCATTCTCTATATTACCCAGTTGTTTCTGAATATTTCGTACTAGAGTTAGTTTCCCATGGTGTTCCACACCAGATATTTGGTTATTATGTAATTGCATCTGTAGAAGTATATGAAACAACATCTTAAGACCCTACTCCGAGGAATACTATGAAGAATAGAGAAGTTTGGACGATACCTAGAAAAGCATATGGTAAGTCCTATAATCAAGATAAGACCGCAGGCACTACATTAAGAATATATCTGGTGCTAACACCTAAACTACTCATTCTACGGTTCCAAATTCGTTATAGTTATAGGCACTATCTAGTTGTTGACCGTATTACCCGTCTGGTATCGATTCGGTTGTTATCATCACAGCTCTACGATAATAAGAAAATCCACAGATGAATCGAATCCAATAATAGTTGTACTACCAGGAACTAGGTCTTACGGCCTGCTCTGTTTACAATGATTCTACTTCTGGTATGGATATTGTTTACCATATGTGTTCAGCCGCCTCTTCTGATTTCGGATTATTGCGTAGTTCCCGAGTCTATAGAAGTGATTCTACCGATCGCAGGGTTTGTTTACCATGGATGAAGTAGATCGTTGGTGGCTATTCTAGAACACCTAGATCCGGTATGCAAGGAATGAAATTCATTTGGAGCCAAACGAAAATAAGCTTTCAATGATTTCTAGATCCCACTCAATGCCAAATAGCGGCCAAGAAGCACAAACCATAAACGATCAGATGACCAACAATTGCGAATAGACATGGATAAATGATACTATATAGGGAAGCCGAAGGCGGGCCTAGCTAGAAATATCCTAAATCCTGAATTATTGCAGATTGGATGTCCCACCGTAGTCACTATATATATGATTCATCCAGTAGCTACTGGGTATGCACTGGATTCCGTGTTAGGTTGTTTCAGATCCGCAAGTCCTAACGATAGACATACTAATAACATCACCAGATACTTCTGGCCTTTCTTCATACTATGTAGCATCTGGAACAGACGCGGTGACATCATATGTGGCCATAATGTGCTCTTTTCCTCGGAGTCAGGAGCTGTTTCCCCCTCCGCTAGCTATCTACCCTCTTCCATTACTATAGCAGATGTTACATCTATTGTTTATCACCAGTACTACAGGGGAATTCTTGGTTTACCAGCTGATTCGGGGCTCTTGGAGTTCTATGCCCGGTATCCGGATGTACTCTATTCTCTTACCACAGTGGGCCTGGTAAGAAATATTTACTCTTCCTCCAGATCCTCCAATAGGAGGAATTTATACCTATTCACACATAGAAAAAGGGCTGAAGAAACCAGTCCATGACTTGATATCGGTAGAATGCTACCTCCAATTCCCTGTATGTTTGATAGAGCCAATGATTCCCCCTGGAGCCAAAGCCCACCAGGTTTACCTGGGTACGCCGATTACCCCTCGAACAGTACAAAATAGTTACCACTTATCATACGGCTTTCAAACTGCACTTCTTTTTCTGGTTGTGGAGCTCTGTCAATCGGTGGGCCCCACCGAGGGAACAACAGAGGCGCTATAAGCGACCCACACGAGCTCCCGTTCTGTGGCGTGGTGGTAGGACCGCTAGGGGTGGGTGTATATAGGGTCAAATCAGCAAGGGTCATGGAAATACATAGGCCTCTTCCCTTCTCTTTTGGATGAATGGGGTGGTTTAGAAGGTCCGATCTACGGTCCCGATAATACCCTCTCACGACCGCGATGACTTCTAGCAGGAGTATCGGGCCCACTTGTGCCCCGTCTTCTGCTATCAGGTATGACCGCACATCCCACCCCACTAATGAGACCGCTTCATGATGCTCTGGCCATTCTACGCTCCTACTGCCCCTTTAGCTTTGGCTTTTTGCCTTATCTCATGCAGCTGGCCCTGGATCCTATGTAGTGTGTGAAGGACCACCAGTCGATGGTGTCGAAGGATGTAACTTGAAAGGCTCGAACCGGTCAAAGCTTGAACGATGAAAAAGTGAAAGTATATTGTTTAGCCAGTGTGAAGGACCTCTGCCCTTCCAAATAACTTATTCTGGCGGCCCAGCTTCTTTTCTGTCCAAGAGAAACCACTTAAAATCTTTATTGAACTATGACCGGCCATCATATTAGCAAATAAACGTATTCCTGAGCTTCATGCGCGAAACCAATGAGGGCCATATGAAAAGCTGTAGCATGGGCATGTGGAACATGGATTAGCATTATGTCATTCCTACAAGATAGATAGGAATATCACTTCGGATATGAGATGGTAATCACCGAATTACCATCTAAATGCTCGCTTGGATTTCGTCTTTTGGCGCCACCTTCCCACATTCTGAATCTCATTCCTTTTTATAAGAACATAACACTGGATCTTCTCAGAACAACTCGATATAGGTTCCAATGATGACGTAGTGGCCCCTTGTTTCAGTCAGAATGAGTCCCTAGGACCCCGGGACATTGGCTTCCTCCAACAGTGAACTATTAAGGATCACATCCCGCGCATATTCTACATTATAGCCTACAACTGATTCAGCTTCCGCTTCAGGGAGATCAAATGGAGCTTGATGAGTTTCTGCTAGATGAGAAATGAAGAACACAACCATTCAAGGGAACAAGGGAATACCAGACCATATCTGCTTTTGCGCCATGACAATCTCACTCGAATGATGGGTACCTACTCATATTAGTACAGTATACCGGGGTACCCGGCCAGAACCACACGTGTAAGTTTCCCTGCATGTGTCTCATCCGTGATAACTTCTTCGCATACAGCCAGACCTTATGCTCGAGTTGCCTTAGTTGGGCTCTACATAACAATGTTCCATTATATCCTCAAGTATCTTTTCATTATGAACTAGCGTACTATGTGCAGCTATTGTAGTTGATCCTGCAGAGCCTACCCAAAGGTTCAGGCCGGATTGTAGGAAGTGGGCGATACGTTTTTGTATTTCTATGATAAGCTCTATGGCACCCACGATTCCCAGTAGTCAGTCATCGGCATATCGCACCAGTGGGGTCAGGAGAGAATAATACTAATATAATCAAAAGGGGGCCCCACTGGGAACACTAAGATGAAGCACGGAAGTGGATAAACAACGGGTTCACAATAGACCTGAATCCACAGAAGAAACACTGAACCGACTTGAATATGAACTACAATAGTGGATCTCACAGCTGGATTCGAACCAACATCAAGCTACTTTCCCTTTAGTAGATCCTGAGTCAAGCAATCACCGAAGGATGATTATATAAGAAATCAATATGAAAGGTTATGACCGTAATCCATTGAATATTGGAATAAACAGTGTGAAGCAAAGCAACTATGTTCGACCTCAGCGGTTCTCTATCATCGGATGAGGTTTTTTTGGGGCGATGGCAGAGAAAGATACTGAGGTGCTGCAACTCAACTAGGATATTGGAGTACCATTTCCAGCAGCATATCAAGTCGTATGATGACTATAGACTATATATGATGAGAGAGATGAGGTGTTCATGGGGGATCGGATGAAGCGACTGACAGGAGGTGTTAAGGAACGGTCGCGAGTACATTCATGGGTACTATTCCTATATAGTTTAGAGTAGAGTACTTAGGGCAGGTGTGGAAGGAAAAATGACAGCTGGTGACGGGGCATGATCAGATCGAACACTATGTATACCACTACTGACCTACTATCTTGGAGTGGATGGGGCGGCATGGATGGTTCATGAAACCTCTCGGGCTAGTAAGGCATGCTTGATTCACTGAGGCATTCCTATCATTTGGTGGAGCCAAGTCCATGGCCAATGTCGGGAGCTATCGGCGCTGGGGCCAGTACAGTTGGTGGTGTTTTGTACATGCATCCAAGTCGCGGGTGTTCCACAGTTGGTATGATGGGGCTAGTGGTGATCCTATACACCTTATTCCTTTGGTGGCGCGATGTGCTACGTGAAGCGAAGTCAGGGAAGCATACCCCAGTAGTACAAAATGGTCCGAGATATGGCTCTTTGCTGTTCATCGTCTCGGAGGTGATGTTACTTCTTTCTCTCTTTTGGGCATCTTATCATTCTGCTTTGGTACCAGCGGTAGAGGTCGGATTGATCTGGCCACCCCAAGGCATGTTCCATTTCGATCCTCGGGATCTTCCAATGCTGAATACCCTAATTCCACCAAAGTTTGGAGCATCAGTCACTTGGGATCATCATGATCTACTGAACAGCAGGTATCATCGATCTGTTTTCTCTTTACTCGCTACCGTTGCACTGGCTCTCGTTTTCACTGGGTTGCAAGGGTTGGAATATGAACACAACTACTTCTTGTTGTCGGATAGTATATATGGTTCAACGTTTTCCTTCGCAACTGGTTGTCATGGGTTTCATGTGATCATTGGTACGCTATACTCGAGCATCTGTTGTTATCGCCAATCGATAGGGCAGCTTGGCAGGGCGCATCACGTTGTCTTTGAAACGGCAGCATGGTACAGGCATTTTGTAGACGTTGTTCGGGTCATCCTCTTTGTCTCAGTATATCGGTGGGGAGGTCGGGGGTAATCGGAACTTCTAAAATACACCGCTCAGACACTATAGTAGTCTAGTAGAGTACTATCCACAGTTGGTTTTTGGAATTGGAGCATTGAGGTGATCTGCTCAAATACACTGGGTCAATAGAGAAATGGGAAGTGGTGGTTTTCAGAAACAAGGTCGATTCAACGGTTCTAGGACTCAAACTCTCGCTTTTTCACTATTGGTTGGGGCTGACAGAGATGTTGGAAGATCATTTCCCGGTCCTGTTTCACCGCATGTTGCTCTTGGGCTATTTGCGATTGTTCATGGTTCTCCACCTCAAAGATGTTTTTTGGCTGATTATGCTTAGCGCGTTGCTATTGGAATTTATTTGATATGTGAATCAAACAAAAGGTGGCATAGATGAATGGATAGGTCATTGAAGTGGCTGGTTGATAGGACTCATGACTTAGGCTGGGGCCAAATCCACTCACTCAATATATATCAGTATCAGCGGTACTCTTCCTATATAGTGTCGCAACCAAACACACAAGTACCCGGGAACCTCATCAGAAGCCTTTCGGTATAAATCATATAAGTAGTTGATTAGCCTTCGGGTTCTTTCTCCCGCCTTCGGTTCAAGGCTACGACATGGTGGTATGGAATAGTGACCGAATAGGTTTCAGTATCAGGTATGGAGGGAGGACATGTGATCCAGTATACTAATCTAATAGTCAGTTGGTATCAGCAGTTCTGGATGGAGCGGACATCTGATCCAGTACTCTAATCTAATAGTCATCAGTTCGAGGTGGTACGATTGGACTTCCGACTCTATTGAGATCCATGCTTTCGAGTATAGTTGAACCAATTATCTGACTTCCATTGCAGCCCCAAATACACCTACTAGGGAATGGGCTAGAGGGTGCACTGAAGCCTCCTTCACTCAACTCCAAAGGAGTGCCTCCAGCCTCGTGATGGCGGACATTGACCATCTCTCTTCCGACCATCTCCACTCGCACCTGGGGGTGCTTCCGTACCGCCCTTGGGAGCATATCGAGCTTGATGTCTGAGACTTTCCCATCTTGATACAGGTCTGGTACTGATATATATTGTCAGTGACTCTCCATTGAAGGTTCCATATGGCTGCTTTTTCCATTTGGGGGTGACAGCTTGTTGGAATGCAATTGGAAGGTAGCTCAACCCTTCGGCCCATCATCCACCGGGACCACTCGTACGACTTGGAGATGGTGGTTTGTCTGTATAATATAGATAGTGTATAGTCATTGGCGTTACATCTGGTACTGGGGGAACTCAGTATAATATAGGTAGTAGACTTACAGGATAGCTTTATCTAGCTGACTTTGAATCACCTGGGTGACCTGCTATGTTGGGCGGCTTGTATGAATGAGCCATTATATTCTAATAGTTGAGGATATGAGTCCTTGATAGAGGGATAGAAAGACTCGGTATAATATAGGTAGTAGACTAGTACCAGTCCTTTTCAAAGGGAATGAAAGTCTTCGAAGGAATTCGATCAGAAGATAGCCATAGACAGAATCAGTGGAAAAAGTCAAATGGAGGCAGAGATCCTAGAAGTGAATACCCGACCGGTTTAGACCGTCGGGGAATTGGTATCATATATATATAGCCTTTGAAGTATATATAAGATTACCTGTAGAAGAGTAATGACTTTTGTTTCAGAAGTTGTGATAGAGAAAATGTTGACACTGTTGAAGACTTTGGCCCTCTTTCTTATTTGAAGGTTGTTCTGGAACTCCTCATCCCTATGCGGTGGGAATCCACACTAGTGGGAAGACTCGGCCTCTCCCAAACTTCACAGACCAAAGCTGATGCGCCACTGCTTTCCCTGATACACGAGGCTCATCCACCGCTTTTCTGATATCATTCCCCACTCACCATTGTAGAAAATTCTAAAACAATATATATAAGTACTAGTACTATATAGAGTAGAGTACTAAATCCGTATCAGTTGTACAATCGCAAACAACATCTATAAGTAGCAGTTGGAGGTCCAACCTCGTTTCTTGGGGTGGTGGGCTGGGAATTCTTGACTGATCTGGTAAACTACTCGGGGCCCATGTATCCCTTGCCGGATGAATAGGCCAGGTCTCAGTACTCTTCTAATAGACAGAACAAATTGAGTAGCTAGAAGTGGCTCATTTCGTACCGGAGAATCCCATGTATGAACAAGGTGGTGGAAATAACGGATGCATTTATTGTCATAGAAGGACCAATCTCTCAATGTGAAGGGTCATATATCTTCGGAATGTTCCATGGAAAGAATAACGCATTGGGTCGCATTTGTTGCCGAAAACAAGAGGGTTGTTTTGTTTTGTCTGGTTATCTTTTTTCTCCAAGGGCTCTTCCTCATCTATCTGTTTCTTGCCCTATTTATCCATCGAAAGGATAGAAAGGCTCTCGAAAAGATTTCTGTATCTATGGGGGTTGATGTCCTATTCAAATATTCTTGGAGAGGAGTTGAACTCAAGATCATTCACCCTTCTAAGAGACCTCCTACTCAGGGAAACCCGCCCCGTCCCTGCCTTTAGGGGATTGAGCGGGTAAAGTGAACCTGTACCCCGGACGTACTCATGGGGGCAGCGTGAGGAACCGGGTCAACAAAGCCACGAGTTGAATAAAGGTAGTTCATCGTGTTGGCATTGTAGCACGTGGGAAAACCTCACCAGTCAAACAGGTCAGTCTGTTTTGTGTAGGGTTCCAAACTCAACCGTTCCATCATAGTGGTTCCCGTTTCCCAATTTCCTACTTAGACGAGATCGACAGGTGCCACCTTACAACCGTGCATGCGAGAAACGTGATACAGGGGATTTCTGCTTCTTTCCTGTGATGTTCGGAATCGCATGTGGGGGTTTCATGATCTCATACTAGCTAGGGATAGACACCTCACATCCTCCTAGGTGAAAAGGTGTTCAAGCGAGTTGAAATGGTTTACCGGAATGGAGGATGATAGTGGTGGCCTAGCTGGATAGTGGGGATGTGCGTGATGGTTTTCGAATCTATGTCTACTACCTATATTATACTGATGGTTTTCCATTTGGTCATATAGGTGATGGATGTCAACATAGACTTGACGATCGAATCACTATCTCTGTTATGAAATATCACATGTTTGTCAAGGGGGTTCGTCTTGGTCTTCTAGCGTACACCGGTTTGGCTTGGGTACTAGTGCAATACTATTAGAGTAGAGTACTAAGGCTGTGAAAGCGCAAGGTGCAAGTGGTTGGCAAGAGGTGGGCAAGTCGTCGGTTTGGATCAGGCCCATAGGTGCACAATGAAACGGTGCTCCCAATGCCAACAAGAAACCAATTGACTCGGAAGCGGTATCGAACTCAACACAATGAAAATTAAAACCATGCCATGACAAGAGCATCAGAACATGTGCCACAGAAGAAAGGAGTACGCCCATGTGTGCATACTATTTCACCAAAAAAACCGAATTCAGCCAATATAAAGATCGTATTATTGAGGTTGAGAAATATAATGGAAGTGTTTGCTCACATTCCGGGGGGAGGCGAAGGGCCAAACGAACATCAACTCATTTTAATCCGAGGTGGGTGACTGAAAGATGCACCAGGAGTGAAATACCATTGTATTCGAGGCGTTCCTGATTTATTGGGAATTCAGGATAGACGCAGTAGTCGATCAAAATATGGTATGAGAAAAACAGTAGTCGAACATTGGATTTGGCCTTTCGTCGGTATAATATTAAAGGCAAGCATGGCCTCTAATATGCATTTACTACTACGAGTTTGAGATGTATATGTTAGGGTGAGCATTTCTACATCTAAGGATGTAGGTAGGAGTTATTGTACTAAAGATGTTTTTTGGTTCTTATTCGGATTTTAGTTATGGAGATGAGGAAATTAGAAATAAACTTTAGATGAATAAGCTTGATTCAAATAATAATAGTGATAAAAGTCGTATAATGTGAATCTCTATCACAATGAAGTTATAAAGTTGATTATGAATCGCTTTGATATGTTGTTTCCCTTTCTTATTCACGTATCGCCATTATGATGGCAGCAAGTATTCGAGACTGGATCAGCTACTCTTACAGCTTTTCTTGCTTTGGCAGGAGCAACATGGTCTTTGGATTTTCCTGACGTTCTGTGTTTCAACCTATTTGGTGCTATATATTGGTTGTTCATTTATCTATCTATCTATATAGAGATTAGGTGGGGGGTATATGAAAGAACTAAAAAATGGATTAAGAAGACATGGCTTTTCCTAAAGATGAAAAAAGATTTCACGCTAGAAAGACAAGCTATCGTATTTTTTTACAAAATGGTTTCTTGATAAGTAGTTTTGGAATTGTTATTTTTTGTTATCAACTTATGTTTTTGGAAATAGAAAAGGGGAATTTATTGAATCCCTTACAGGTTATCGCGCGGCTTTACTATTTATTATTTAAATTTAAGTACCCATTAAAACCAGTAAGGGTAAGACACCTTCTTCTTCTATGTTTTTTTCTCAGCCTTCTAAGTAGTCTTCACCTGCAAGGGATAGATTGGGAAATACTTTCTTTTGTTCTTTTTTTCTTTCTAATTATAATATATATCTTTAGCTAGCTTGGATTGAAAGTTCATTCCTGGATGGAATCAATGTCTCATTTTCTTTTTCTTCGTAAGGAGGATCCCCCTTCTGTACTATATTCTGGTGGTCTGTATAAATGGTAATCCTATCGAACCCCAGGAATCTTCTTTTTGATCTTCAAATGGAAAAGGGGGTGGTCCCCTCCTATTACAGAATAAAGTCTTTCTCTAAAGTTGCAATTTTCTGATACCATGTGAAGAAAAAGCAGAGTTCAGTGGGAGAGGATTCATTACTTACCCAAAATAGGGATATAAAGTCAAACAACAAGCATACTCTATTGACTGTATGACAAGTATACAATGGAACAAGATATAGAATAAATTATATCTAAACATAAAATCTCAACATTGTAGGACTTGTGAATCTCCTATAGAACAGAGGCATAGACTCACTTCAGAGGACAACGAGTTTATTGAAGATGTGTCTCAGTTCAGAAACATGGTTGGGAGTCTAGTGTATATAACCATCACACGACCCGACATTGCCTATGTTGTTGGAGTCATGAGTCAATTCATGCAGAATCCAAGAACAAAACATCTAGATGCTGTATACAGAATCCTCAGATATCTTATGGTTTCACCTGAAAAAGGTCTTCTTTTCCCATCTTCCAGTTCCCTTCAGAGGACAGGAGACTCCAATGCAGATTGGGCAAGAGATGCGCTAGACAGGAAATCCTTCACTGGAAATCCATTTTATTGTCATTGGAGACAGCTCTATATCTTAAAAGAGAAAGAAATAGCAGCTTGAAAGTTATTGGATCAAGGAAGGGTGAAATAAAGTTCTTTCACTAAGTATAGGGTGATTCCCACTACAGCTGGGAATCTTGTGTGGGAAAATAACTTGTTTGAGGAAATGGATTCGGAGCATCGAGAGCCGCCTCTAATCCGGTGAAACACGAGAGAGCCAAAGATCTAGAGGTTGCCTTACCTTAAGTTAAGTGAAAGGGAATTATGTAAGAAAGAATGTGGTGGCAAGCATCATAAGGACTCCTTACATCTCTAGTGAGAATCAGATTTCCGACATCTCCACTAAGGGACTTAGCAGGGCCCTTCTTTGATGAGCAAGCTGGGAATTCTCAATCTCCATTCGCTTGGAGGTGTGTTAGTGTATGTGTTTCACTTATGTCTCATGTACTTGTACTAATTGTACTTGAGTTGTACTCTTTTATTTGTTCATTAGTCACATCTAGTCGTATTGGCAAGGCTGGGTATTAGGTATAGCCTATGAGGGGGTTTGATTCCTACAAAACACCACCGACAGTCAATTCAGATTGGTGTGTGATGATTGCCACAATATGAAAGCAGCAACAATTCTCATCTTCTGCTTTTATCACTTAAATGTCTATGCGTAGAAAACGAAAGATATGACAACAATCACCTTGATTTGATTTCCTTACACTGAATAATTACATTGGACTTTCCATTTTTTTTCTAGTCACCTTCTTGACAAGAGATTTTCTCTTCAAAAGTTCAGCAGCCCCCATGGATCTTAGCTTTCATTCGCTGCCTGATTCATCATCAATGGGCTTCCTCGCTATCACCACCTCCTGTAAGAGGCCTAGACTTTGTTACCCGGCATCCAGGTTTCCCTGAAGATTCAAGACCAGTATTTAGAACTCTTTGAATCACTCCAATTGATATTTTGAAATGTACAAGTTTGTCTTTCTGTGCTTCACTCATTTTATCTATAAACTACATATTGCTGGTTTCAAATTCCAAAACTAGAGATGTCGATACTGGAACAAGATCCTCTGACATAACATGTTCAATATATATCCAATTTTTTAGATATGAGATTCACATATTATTTACAACCGTATTAACAAAAAAAACTTCAACCCTGTCCCTCATCAACATGGAATGCTTCCATCAGCGCTAAAAAGACAGCATTGAATGAGAAGAGAACAAAGGCAAGGCTGGTGATGTGCCACTGTGTGGAGGGCTCAGAGAGACTCAAAGTGATTTCCTTCACTCTGAGTGTGAACTTCTGATTTTAGGCTGCTGCTATACGAGGAAGATTTCTTATGACATCAATCAGTTAGGTCCGTCTGTCAAATAGTTTTTCAATGCATGTGATGTTTCGAGTAGGAGTAGAGTGAAGGGTCTCGTTTTCAAGTTTATCGGCTGGCAATATGCAAGAAGGTTTAGAATCAGACCCTCGCACCGAGATAAAACCAGAGCTCTTTCAAAAAGACAGAGACAAAGCCAAAAAATGAGTCATTTGACCCATTCTTCCAAAGATAGGGGCGCAAGGAAAAAAGTTGTTTCATCAGGATCTGGTCCCTTCCACTGATGGTGGAGTAAGCTTCCTCTGTCCTCTCTCTTCCATTCGATCTTCCACTTGTGCTTCCCTCTTAGTTTGAAAGCAAGCTACTGCTTTCCTCACCACTGATTACTCTGAACAGGTCCCCGCAAAGCCTTATACTGGGCTTGTTCCCAGTTTTTATTGATACCACTTTTTGAATCAATCCACCACTTCTATAGCTATCCTTATACTTTCTCTTATGCTGGCCAGCCTTCTGAAGCTCTTTTTTAACTACCATCTGACATTGCCTGCTGTGAAAGATCAGGAAATGGCTTTATCGGTGGGTGATCCCGGTCCAACTGAGACATTCCTTATGACTCCGACTGTGGTTTACCTGAGATTAGACCTATTCTCCTCCTGCTGCTCAACCATCTCGGTCTGACCTGACTTTGACCGCTTTCTGATCGTTGGTCAATGAAAACCCTAGATCCTTAGGGTTGGTGTGGCCTTTGCTGGTTTCCCCATAGGGACTCGTCATTGCTCTTTTCTTTATTGTTGGATGGGGAAGAATCAGGTTATATTGTCTCTAGGAAGCTACACATACGATTAAGGTATTTGAGTTTGGGAGCATACAAGATGAAAAGAGAGTCATTTTGTAATCTTATCAAATCGGTGTGAAAACAGTCGCTTTTTCAGACCAAAAATCAGAGCTTTAATGTGTGGATCGTAAGCCCCTTCATATTCCGTATCCTACTTCTTCTTTGCTTGATTTTCTCAATCAAGAATTCCTGTGCTTAGCAAAGAGGTAGTAGCATTTGGGGGAATTTCATCATTTTCGGGATAAGCTGGCACAACTCTTGCTTGCTGTCTCTATGTGGTAGGGTCTGGTAAACTGCCCGACCACCTCTTTAGCTCATCTCTTGTCAACGCTAGCCGTTTTTAATAAATGATGAAATTACTGAATTGCTAAGTGAAGCTATCAAAAAAAATTCAGTCCCTAGCGAAAGGATTTCATAGGTCTGTTCCCTCGAGGCTTGGGGAATTTGGAATTGGAGGATTAGATGCTAGTATGACGACTGAGGTCTTGTTATGGCGGCCATCCAAGTTGTTACCTTGATAGGTCGGAAGAGAGAAAGGCTGATGACATACTTTATGAAAAGGAATTGGACGAAGTGGGAGATTTGACCTTTCCAGTTTCGGGCTAGAAGTAGTCAGTCATCTTACTCACCTCCGATGAATCATTCCTCGATACGGATCGAGCCTTTCACTAAGACCAACCAATTGCTAGATTCAAAGGGAACCAGGGTCCAGACTAGAGAATATGACTCTTCATCTGATTCTTGAAAGTTGGATTCTTTTTTTGGTGGGCAAGTATACCCGATTTCATTCAAGGGGATCTCCTTGACAGCGTTCATCAGGTATCCCCACCCGCGACGCTAGGTGTAGAAAATGCTAATCATGATGTTTTCCAAAATTCTAACGAAGTATTCTTTGATGCTCCCCAAGAGTTCGTGGGAGAAAAAAGAAAGTGTTCCAACCTAGCCCTTTTCTTTGGAGCAATTATTTGTGCTATCCTTATTGGAAACTCGGAGATTGCTTCAAATTTAGAACTAGCTTCTAATGTATCCAGCCTAACGAAATTGGTAAAAAGGGAACTTCCAAAACAACACTAACAATCAAGCCGATTGACTGACCGCCTCACAACTTTTACCTCTCGTAGAAAGTCTTCGGCTCGTTCTGATTCTCGTTACACTCGTTCCTTCCGGACATGCTTCTCTCAATTGGATTATAGAATAGAACTAGATTAGACTAGAAGGGAGGAGTGAATACACGCTTAGACCTTGCGGCGTGCTTTCTGACTTTCTTTTTTTACTGCTTCACTCATACACTTTTTGATTCACCTGCTAACTTTCTTAATTCATTGAGGTAGGATCCATAAGACATATAATAGATAGATGTTGGGTAGAGTAGGATATCCATCTTATAAAGTAGATAGATTTCCTTTCACGCTAGTGCTCTTTCATTTACTGTGTAGGATTGATCTTTCACTACTAGAATGCACCTGCCAACTCTAATTACTTGTGATTATGTACCACTTCCTAGTCCTCTTCCTTTCTTTACAAGCCTAAAAAGGGTTTCACATCAAGGAATATGTCCTCTTTGATTCTTCTGGTAAAAATGAGCATCCTCGAGACTTCCCATCTCACAGGATGATCAACCATCCCACAGAAAAATGCTATGTCTTCAAGGATTGGGTGGAAAAACAAGATTAGGGCCGCATGCGCCTTTCCACGAATGTCCTCTTTGGAAAAGCCTCTGAGCACACTAACCTTGTCATAGTGGCTCAGGAGAATGAAGAGGTGTGTTGGGAGGCGCTTGATGAAGTGTCTGAAGCACTAAGGCCACCCTACAGACCCGAGGGAGTCTGCCAACTAGTTCTTTCCGAGAAATCCATGAACCTGCTTAAAGCTGTCAATAATTTGGCTGGCATCTGATGGCAGAGAGCTCCCAGCCGGAAGAAATCCCTTTGAAGCCCACTCAAAAGTAAAAGGGAAATAAAAGGAAGAAAAAGTAGTAAACTCACTGTCCTAACATTGGAGATCCAGAGGAAGAAGACTCTGATCTCAGTAATTTACTCTATATAGTGGACTCTATGGAAGAGTACGAACAAAAGCCGAGAACTTCTCTGACCATCCAAGAAGACCAGCCTAATAAGGTCTAAAACGGGGAGATAAATGAAGAAGTATCTCCCTGAAAAAAGAGTTGATATTATACATGAATAATGGGGAAAGTAAGAAGATGAGGACACTCCCACAGCAACCCGCATGTATCTTTCCTGGTGAAAGTCCTAGCGATATGATCGTAGATGTAGTAGTAGACACAACTGAATTCATTTCTTCACCTTCTTCTGGAATGAATCTCAGAAACCTAGAAATGGAAAAGATTTAGGAAGTCATGAATGTCGACGAGTCCTTGAACTTTGACATTCGAACTCCACCATAGGTTGAGATTCCTCAAGACATCACTGAGGCTCTTTTCCTAGGGGCTCTCCTGGTATAAGAAATAAGAAAAAGGCTTGGCAGCAAAAATGCTTTTCCAAGGAGCAACCTATTTATTAGGAGGTCTCCCTATTGATATTGAATCACTCTCAAACAGGGGGTGGAAACAGAAAGACTCATCCAATATTTTAATAAGAAGTACCACCAGTGTGACCAGTGTGATAGAATGCGATTCCGAGTGATAAGACGTTGGATAGAAGGTATAGGATGGAACCGAATCGAGCCTATGGGGAAGTTTCTCCTTAGAATTCCAAACCAAATGAGAAGCAAGCAAGGATTTATTTTATTGTAGTCTGGGAAATAATCCTGCGGTTGATGCTTTCATGGTTAAAGAATCTCTTTTAGCTAGGTGTAGGCCACCTTCCTGACTATCTATTGTCTTAGTCTACTACCAATATTATACCGAAACCCAGAAAAAGACGACAGAGGCATAAAGGAAGGTTGATGAAGAATCTATGATGTTCTTTCTCTTCTTTATCTTGGAAGAATAATGGATATTGTTGAATCAGTTTCAAGTGGTGGGATCATATTCATATATAATAGTGGAATCCCATCTCCTTAAAGGAGAGATCTCTCCCTCAAAGTAGAAAGAGAATAATCGAAGACAAATGGTAGCATATTCTAAGTAGTTGATCTCATGTGCTATCTCTTAGTATTCATTTTCTCTCAAGGAGTCAATGCCCGGAACATGCTCTTAATGAAATAGAAATCCCCTTAGTGAAGTCACCCTCGGAGTTGAAAACGACTATGCTTTTTTCCTTGACCTTGACACTAGTCTTAGCCTTTCTCAGGGCACCTTTCCTTCTTTGGCAGGAAGGGATACTCGTAGTGGTGTGGTATCTGGGAACTCCCCTTTCGAAATGGGAAGAATAGCATAGTAAACAGTGACCCTTGGGGATCTACTCTTGATGAAGAAGTTTAGTCCTCAAATCATCAAATGTGATATTAGCATTCATGTTGGTGATGGTAGTGGTAAAGGATTCATACTCATAAGGAAGACCGTCTAGAGCATGAATGACCATGTACTTGTTCAACACAGGAGAATTGATGGCTGCCAAAGCATCACAGATAGCCTTCAACTCACGAAGATAAGTGGCCATGGGTTTTGTCCATTTTTTGTAGATTCTGAAGATCAAACTGAAGTTGCATCTCTTGAGCAGTGGAAGCGCGAGCGGCTCAACCGCACATTCCCGAGGAGGCTCCCACCTCCCCCCCCTTGAAGTGGGAATTCCCTGGCTGGAACATCTGTTACTAGACGATGAACCTCAGATGGGGGAACTATACCGGCGCTTCATAGTAAATTCCTTTGGCAGAACATATAACCCCTCCACATTAGTGGAAGTCCTTGATCGCCAAATGAGAATTGAAAGGAGCGTCGAAGCTTCGTTAGTCCACGATGGGTTTGATCCCAATGATGTTCTAAAAAAACGACATCAAATCAGAGGGATCACCCTGTATCCCCATGGAACTACCCTTTCCCTCAGGACCTATGAGTCTTATTGTAAAAACATAGGGGAATATGGCACTAGGTAAAGCCTTCCTTATCAGAGGGTTCTCCAAGCCCTTGCCAACAATGAGTTCTTCCTTCACCGGATCCGTGATCATCCCAGATAAAAAATGAAAGAAGGTGAATTAGAACATTTTCATGGTCTGTCGGTGCGCTCATTCCAAATGAATTTGTACTGCCAAGAAGGGAACGAGAGAGAAAGGGATCCAATACCAAGATGACAACGAACTCTCTCTTTATCTATGTAATTTATTTCAGAAGCGGGTAGGCCTTCTTCTCTAGAAGCAGGATAAGACAAGATGAATCCATCCACTATATAGGAAGAATACATGTTCCATTTGAAATAGACGTATTGGCCTATAAGAATCCCCTTGTCTACTTGTCTAGAAGTTCTAAAGCTCGTACTCGTCTCTCTTTCACCTCCTTTTTTAAATAGGAAACACGCGCACAAGCAAACAAAGGAACTGGGTCCCGATGGTCAATGTTTTCTGCTTCGAATAGGTACGGTCATACCGTTTACCACAACTAGCTGGTATTTGATTTGGTTAAGTCATTTATTGGAAATCAAAGCAAGGTCCATAAAGTCAATGAAGTAGCTGGGTCAGTAGGTCAATCTGTTGGTCTAGGGATAGGTTGGCAAGCAGTTCATCGATATCTGGACCCTTCATGAATTGTTCTTCCTTAACAGGTCTCATGGGTCAGAGTAATTGATCCTTGAAAAAGGATCTCAAATAGGCTTTCTTTTTACAATAAATAAAGGACTGGTACTGAACTAGTAGATATAGTTGAGTCAGTTGTTGATCCAGAAGCGGTAGAAGTGGTAGTAGTATACCTTCCATATCAAGATCCAGAGACAAGTGATGGCTTTCCCTGTACAATAGACCCAGTAGATCTAGTATATTATGCTCGCACTCATGATAGGGATTTACTTTATGGCGTGAGGTTCAGTTCCTTATCTAGAAGAATACCTGGATATATACCCCATTTGGATTCCATACATATCTCCGCTAGATCTAACAACATATCAACCTATGACTATTAGACCCATACCAAGATCTAGCAGTTTACTTTATTACAGATATTTTTCCTTATCCTATTATCCGGGTGACTCACCGTAGAGAGAAAATTAAAGGCCAAACAATTTAGAGAAGGCTCAAGATCCATACCCGGGCGGGGAAAGGAAAGAAGAGTTTTCACATTTCACCGTTCACTCATACAGAAAGAGCTTAACTGATTTATACTAAGGGTGCCAAAGTTCCATTGTAGTATTTCAAAAACTTCACCAATATTCAAGTCAGACTAGTAGGACCCTACAAACCAAAAATTTACGCACAATCAGTACTCTTCTATATAGTGAAAGACAAACGAAGGGCTGAAGGAAGATGGCATTCTACCAGGTACGCTTCTATCACTATATATATAGAGTACCTGTTATATTATACCAAGGTTAGTAGATCCCTGTATCAACTCTCGGGACGAGTACTCTTCTTATATAGTTTAGAGTAGAGTACTGATTGAAGTACGACTTTTCACCACTCACAAAGAAGGGCCTGTATAAGTGGCATCTGGGTATATCTGTACATGACGGAGTTGACTTACAACTTTCAAACATCAAAGACGTTGACCTGGGGTCTCAAACAGAGTTACTCGTCGATATGATAGGTTGATTAATGCTAACCTAGACTATATAAAGTAGAGTACTGAATCCTTATCAGTATCTTCATTTTGAAGACAAGTCCATATCCATAATCAAAATTAGGCTATTATAGAATATCTGACCACTATCGAGCTTGTACCAGTGCTCGTTGCCTAATGCCCTATCCCAACACCTGTTTTAAAATCCCGACCCCAGCTACCTGGAGTCGGTGCATTACTTCGTAACATTGGCATGATCACAAAAGATCAAGTCTCGAAAGACCGATTAGTTTAGTAGCCTTGGAAACACTAGATACATTCATAAGTCTTACATTACATCATAAAGTGAAAAAATAATAACAAAGTCTTCAAAGTCCACACTCATATCCTCTTCTGACTATCCCTGCAGGTCATTCCTAAAATACTTCTTCACATCTTGGAAAATATTAAAACATTGAAAGGGGTGAGCTCAAATGCTCAGTAAGGATAACAATATAGCAGAAGCTTTCATCAATAAACATAAACATTTAAGGCAATGTATAACTAAAACAAAAGCCTTTTAAACATGAAATTCAACATAATATGGAAAAAGTAAAATGAGATAATGCCATTCACTTCTTCACATGGATATTCTACTGGTCGAATAATCACATGAAATGTCAATAACCACTTTCATAATGATGGAATACATAATGCCAGACTATCATAACCACGTAGCCAAGGCCTCGTGCCAAGACCACAAATAAGATTTTGTCAAGGCCTCATGCCAAGACAATAGTTTGTCTCATTAGACCTACCGATGCATCAAGGAGCTATAGCGGGCTCCACCCGTCACTTATTAAGTCCAATGCATTCCTCATATGAACAGGTTTAAACATATCATAAACCATAACATAATCGTATCACATAAAATATCCATAAAGTAAACATAACATTTCCACATTCCAATCACAATATATCAATACAACACATTGATATAATAAAAACACTTTCAAAACCATTTTCAATACCAAAATAAAAGAAAATTAAAACATGGTATTTATTTTTCTTTTAAAAAAAGGTATGGCTTGTAGAGGAAGCCGAAACTCAAATAATGGTCACGACGGCGGAGAAGTCGTTGTCGCCGCATATGTACGGAAATAAAAAAATTCCCTTTTTGTCGTTTAGTAAAACGCTTCATATCAAAAAGATTCCTTTTGAATAAACGTAAAAGTCAAAGGGGTTTACACACCGTATAAAATAAAGTTGTGTATAAAACCAAATATGCCTCAATGAAAGGAGATTGAGACGAAGTCCATAAAAAGATAATTTTTAAAATAAAATAGATCTATTATGTGTATTCACTATAGGTACACATGAATAAAGTAAAAATAAAAAATAGGACATAATAATATCATGACATAATTTGAAAGTAGAAGATTAACCCAAAGAATGGAAATTGGGTTAAGAAGTTCCCTTACCTCGTGTCCGACTTGACTCAACCGTTCTATAACCACCTGAATAATAAACTAGAGTTAATATCTACCTTATTAAGAACCATTTTCAATTTCATTATCTTTTTTGTATCACTTATTACAATGTTATGAACGTTATGTAATTATTTAAGTTAGTAACGGTCGTTTTGTCGATCTTTGGTACTTGTGTCAACAATAAACTTCTTATAATTACAAGTTGTTCATGTGGTGAAATATCCATTATATCCAGAATTATATTCATGATTTAGATATCATATATATCATATATATCCAGTATATACATTCATTCATAATATTACGTAACATTTAGAGGTAAGAAATGAAATGCACCGTTCATGGAGACGGTAAGCCGTACGTACGCATGAACGCTACTTTCATTTCTATTTCGTATTTAATGTAATGAAATCATAATGATATAAATGTATAATATAATTCCAGAATAATATATCTTATAATACCATTTACTCCATCCTTTATACATCCCACATATGGTATTAACGATTCAAATCACTTTGAGGAGGCGGTAGTCCGCACTTCCTAAAATGAAAATATCGCATTTACCCATAATGGAAACCATAAAGGTATGCCATAAATGAGAAATACATAAGCATAAGGAAAACATAAACATAATATATATATCATATATGAAAATATTTTCATCAAAATGGCCACCATTAGAGGTGTTAAAAGAATATTGAACAATAATCGTTTCGTGAGGCAGTATTTTGCCACCCACAGAAACAGTATGTTCTTTAACCATTAGAAAAAGGTGTGTGTAAGTGTAAACCAAATACTTATCATAAAAACATCCTAGTATATTTTATATACTTGTTTTGTTACAAAATAAAGGAATAAAAAGAGTTTAATGGGATGTAGAAGAAAAATAAAACAAAACAACATTAGAGAAGACATTACCTTCAAATCGGGTAACTCTTTTTGATTTGAGCCAAAGGCTTCCTTGGGAAGAATTCTGCCCAAAGTGAGGCTTCTAGGAGTACGGGAGGGAATTTGGGATAGTATTTGGGCAGAGGTTGGCTGAGAAAAATGGATTGAAATTGTGAATGAGCTGGTAGAGGTGGGGGGCCTTTTATAAGAGTAGAGGAGGGTCACTCTTGGAAAGTAAGGAAATTTTACATTATTATACAATGCTTTTCGGATTCTAAAGGTCCCACACTTATATAATTTGAGGCTAAGGTGATAAGTGTTCGAAATAGACTCATCCAATAGGTTTTTGACAAGTGTAGGCCTTGGATTTTACATTATCTTTTTATTTTATTTAAATCTTTAAATAATGAGGTCATCGCTGCATCATCATGATGTCATAAATAATTTAATTTATTTAATGTCTAAAAATTATAAAAAAAATACTATGATATAGGAAATCTTTTTATCTTTCCAATTACTATTTATAGTCAAAAATATGACTTGTATAACCCCATGTAAATTTTTTTTAGTAAAAACATTTCATGTTTGTGTCATTTTTTCACTTTATCATTAAATAAAAGGTATTTATGTCATTTTATAACTAAAGTGGCTCCAAGGGGTCCCCAAGTTGACCCATGGATTGTCTTGGTCGGCCATGGCACATCCAATGAGGGTAGGAAAATTTTCAAGCTCATCTCATATTATTAAAACATTATTTTTACCTTAAACTACACTAATTACCTCTAATCGCGATTAAGAACTTAAAAGTTACTATTCACCAAAAATTATTTTAATCTCATTGAACCAAATTTTACTTCTTAATGAAAACCATGTATGTAGGATTTTTGAAAATCAAACCACAGAAGTGGTAATATTTCATTTAAACAAAAAATCAGTTTTTTAACTACCACTTAGTGGTTTCACTATTCATCAAAAATTGATGTTTTTCAGAACAATGCCAAAATTTCACCCTAAGCTATAATTGATATTCCGAATTCAAAAATGATGTCTATTTTATGAAATTCAAAAAATATAAGTTGCATTAATTAATTTTATAATTAATTCCCGCTGTCACAACAAATAGCGTGTTTTTAAGAAACAATTTATATCAAAATATTGACAATTGTTTATGTCCAATTTCAAAGTGAAATTAATTCTAATGAACACCATTGGATAAAATGGTAAAAATATATTCTAATTATACTTTAAAACCACTCAATAGTATAAATTATCACTATAAATTATTTTGATTAAAAAAGTTATTTTAAGTATTTTTCACTATTCATAAAAAATTTGGAAGTTCTCAGAAAATTACAAAAAATTCATCATAGGCTAATTTCGATATTAGGAATACAAAAATGAAGTCCATTTTGAAATATAAAATTTCTATAAATTTAAAAAGTGGTTATTACTATTCATAACGGCTACTTTGATTAGTTTCGGTGTGTTAGAACTTGATGTTGCGTACAATGCAAGCTATTACATTATTGAATGAGAAGCGTATCATGGAAGCTCGGGGTGTTACATTCTCCCCTCCTTCAATAAATTGCGTCCTCGCAATTTGAAATTTTTCTTTGAAAATAAAAGGTTGAAAATAGAAAATACCTTTGTGGAAAACCCACATCAGAAATAAGGTTAATAAAATTTAGTCTTAATAAGAGGGAAATGGAAATAAGAAAGTCACCACCAAATTATGATCTCGATAAGGAGAACATTGGTGGAAATTAGAGACATATAATTGGAGGAAAAACGTAAATATTTGTAGGGAGTGATTGAGGTCATCAATCACAATCAACTGTCAAATTGAGGGCCTCAAAGACTTCAATCTATGTTTATTTAAAATATCATCAGTTCAACAAGACATAAGGTATTAGGATAACACATTTTTTTGTTTTAATATCCCTTTACTAAAGTTTAAGAATTAATATATTCATTGAAAAAGAGATAGGTATATATATATTTATGCTTGATAATTAGAGTTTCAACCTTCAAGTCATCTTTCACTCAAAAAGATAATAGAACTCAAAAATATTATACTTATCCTAATTGTATAAGGTTCCAAATTTTAACACATACCATTTAGATTATAAAAACTATTTTTAAAAAACCAGGGACTTCACGTAGTAGGAGATTAATCCCAATCGTACTATGGTTGTGGGTTCGATTCCCACATCTTTGTCCGACGTGATGGGTTTTCACTCGGTCTGCGTGTTGTCCTTTTTATAAATATCCAAAAATAACATTAACAATAGTATCCAATGTAAAATATAATCCATTCCAACCTTTATAGTTATCCAAAATACTTCTGTCCAACTCACAGTCCAGATTTTATGAGGAAGGTAAACATAATGAAGCTCCTTTTTTTTCTGCGTAACAACATGTGAGCACCTTCATCATGTATTCTTTTAAAACACTACAACATACTGTATTACCATAAATCCTTATTGATTACATTAATGATCCCTTATTCCTTATAGAAAACAATATTTACTCCTTCTATCCCAAAATGTATACAAATCATTAATCAGTTTCAAGGATGTTAAGAATATCCAACATAATTTATCCGAATCAATCATGTCTTATTCCAAAATCACTATCTCGGTATCAGAATTATATTATGGTTTATATTTATCTCAACCATATATTTTCCAAAAATTTAACCTACTGTGGAGTCACTTTTCTTGGTTCCACAAAATCTCAAGTCCTAGATGAAGTAGTACTGCAGTACAATCCTTATATACTCCATAATTATTATGACCAGTACATCATTGATGCAACACTCAAATTACAAAATTCTTTAATAACAACATAAGAACTCTAATCATTCTTCCTCATCTGTGGTAGTATCATAATTTGATTATTATCCAATAACATCATTTGGGGCATACTCTGATGATTTGAACATTGGTTTGCGTAGTGTCCCCACTCCTTGCAGATGAAGCATTGTACATTTGAAACCTTTTTCTTACCCTTGCAGTCACGCACTTGGTGTCCTTTTTCTCCACACTTATAACAAACTCCTAGTCCCTTCAGGCAAATTCAAAGGTGTTTCTTCCCACAATTATCACATATTGGAAAATTCTTCTTTTCCCTCGTCCCTTTATCCATCATCCTTTCTTCCATCCTTTTCTTCTCTTTCATCCCTTCAAATCCATAAGACTCAGAGAATTCTCTACTTATCTTATTAACACATGATACTATTTCTTCATATGTTGATAACACATGGGAGAATATTTCACTTCTAAATGTTGGCTTAATACCATGAAAGATATGATCCTTCTTACTCTTTGGATCATACGTATTGATGGAGTTCGCATTCCTTCTACTGGGCGCCATTTCTATACAATGCCATAAACTAGATTAGTTTATGAATCAAAATACATAATTCCATACTTATAAAATACTTAACATAAATTGAACTATTTATGGATATAATCCATAATCATTAAAAGGTTTTCTTTAAGGAAGTATATAGTCATAACCGTTCGTAGTGGTTTATAAAGAAAACGAGAATTATCCTAAGCATATCCCCCGGGAGTGTCGTAACCAAGAGTGCAGCAAGGCCCGTTGTCGTGCACCAGTTCCCATTTGAGTCTAGCTCAAAGTGGTGTTTTCAGGTTTTACCCCTAGGTACATCTTTTCCAGAGCCGCCTCTACCTGCTCGTATCCAGACAGGGATGTATTGCTCGGAAAACTCACAAAATCTCTATAATACCAAAATTCTTGGAAGTTCCTCTATACTAATCCTTAAAGTCTATCTTCGGGCTATGTGCTCTAATCATAGTTTATCTAAATCTATCTTTCAAGGTTAGTACTAAACTTCCTCTGATACCAACTGTAATGCCCGGACCCCAGCTACCCAGAGTCGGTGCATTACTTCGTAACATTGGCATGATCACAAAAGATCAAGTCTCTAAAGACCGATTAGTTTAGTAGCCTTGGAAACACTAGATACATTCATAAATCTTACATTACATCATAAAGTGAAAAACTAATAACAAAGTCTTCATAGTCCACACTCATATCCTCTGCTGACTATCCCTGCAGGTCATTCCTAAAATACTTCTTCACATCCTAGAAAATATTAAAACATTGAAAGGCGTGAGCTCAGATGCTCACTAAGGATAACAATATAGCAGAAGCATTCATCAATAAAAATAAACATTTAAGGCAATGTATAACTAAAACAAAAGCCTTTTAAACATGAACTTCAACATAATATGGAAAAAGTAAAATGAGATAATGCCATTCACTTCTTCACAGGGATATTGTACTGGTCGAATAATCACATGCAATGTCAATAACCACTTTCATAATGATGGAATGCATAATGCCAGACTATCATAACCACGTAGCCAAGGCCTCGTGCCAAGACTACAAATAAGATTTTGTCAAGGCCTTGTGCCAAGACACTAGTTTGTCTCATGAGACCTGCTGATGCATCGAGGAGCTATAGCGGGCTCCACTCGTCACTTATTAAGTCCAATGCATTCCTCATATGAACAGGTTTAAACATATCATAAACCATAACATAATCGTATCACATAAAATATGCATAAAGGAAACATAAAATTTCCATATTCCAATCACAAGATGTCAATACAACACATTGATATAATAAAAACACTTTCAAAACCATTTTCAATACCAAAATAAAAGAAAATTAAAACATGTTATTTATTTTTCTTTTAAAAAAAGGTATGGCTTGTAGAGGAAGCCGAAACTCAAATAATGGTCATGGCGGTGGAGAATTCATTGTCGCCACATATGTACGGAAAGAAAAAAATTCCCTTTTTGTCGTTTAGTAAAACGCTTCGTATAAAAAATATTCCTTTTGAATAAACGTAAAAGTCAAAGGGGTTTACACACCGTATAAAAGAAAGTTGTGTATAAAACCAAATATGCCTCAATGAATGGAGATTGAGACGAAGTCCTTAAAAAGATAATTTTTAAAATAAAATAGATCTATTGTGTGTATTCACTACAGGTACACCTGAAGAAAGTAAAAATACAAAATAGGACATAATAATATCATTACATAATTTGAAAGTAGGAGATTAACCCAAAGAATGGAAATTGGGTTAAGAAGTTCCCTTACCTCGTGTCCGACTTGACTCAACCGTTCTTTAACCTCCTGAATAATAAACTAGAGTTAATATCTAACTTATTAAGAACCATTTTCAATTTCATTATCCTTTTTATATCACTTATTACAATGTTATGAACGTTATGTAATTATTTAAGTTAATAACGGTCGTTTTGTCGATCTTTGGTACTTGTGTCAACAATAAACTTCTTATAATTACAAGTTGTTCATGTGGTAAAATATCCATTATATCCAGAATTATATTCATGATGTAGATATCATATATATCATATATATCCAGTATATACATTCATTCATAATATTACGTAACATTTAGAGGTAAGAAATGAAATGCACCGTTCATGGAGACGGTAAGCCGTACGTACGCATGAACACTACTTTCATTTCTATTTCGTATTTAATGTAATGAAATCATAATGATATAAATGTATAATATAATTACAGTATAATATATCATATAATACCATTTACACCATCCTTTATACATCTCACATATGGTATTAGCGATTCAAATCACTTTGAGGGGGCGGTAGTCCGCACTTCCTAAAATGAAAATATCGCGTTTACCCATAATGGAAACCATAAAGGTATTCCATAAATGAGAAATAAATAAGAATAAGGAAAACATAAAAATAATATATATATCATATATGAAAATAGTGTCATCAAAATGTCCACCATTAGAGGTGTTAAAAGAATATTGAACCATCATCGTTTCCCGAGGCAGTATTTCGCCACCCACAGAAACAGTCTGTTCTTTAACCATTAGACGAAGGTGTGTGTAAGTGTAAAGCAAATAATTATCATAAAAACATCCTAGTATATTTTATATACTGTTGTTGTTAGAAAATAAAGTAATAAAAAGAGTTTAAGGGGATGAAGAGGAAGAATAAAACAAAACAACATTAGAGAAGACATTACCTTCAAATCGGGTAACTCTTTTTGATTTGAGCCAAAGGCTTCCTTGGGAAGACTTCTGCCCAATGTGAGGCTTCTAGGAGTAAGGGAGGGAAGTTGGGAGAGTATTTGGGCAGAGGTTGGCCGAGCCAAATGGCTTGAATGTGTGAATGAGTTGGTAGAGGTGGGGGCTTTTTATAAGAGGAGAGGAGGGGCACTCTCAGAAAGTAAGGAAAGTTTACATTATTATACAATTATTTTCGGATTCTAAAGGTCCCACACTTATATAATTCGAGGATAAGGTGATAAGGGTTCTAAATATACTCATCCAATAGGTTTTTGACAAGTGTAGGCCTTGGATTTTACATTATCGTTTTATTTTATTTAAATCGTTAAATAATAAGGTCATCGCTGCATCATCATGATGTCATAAATAATTTAACTTATTTAATGTCTAAAAATTATAAAGAAAATACTATGATTTATTAAATCTTTTTAGCTTTCCAATGACTATTTATAGTCAAAAATATGACTCGTATAACCCCATGTTAAAATTGTTTTAGTAAAAAATTTCATGTTTGTGTCATTTTTTCACTTTAACATTAAATAAAAGGTATTTATGTCATTTTCTAACTAAAGTGGATCCATGGGGTCCCCAAGTTGACCCATGGATTGTCTTGGTCGTCCATGGAACATCCAATGAGGGTAGGACATGTGTAAAGCTCATCTCATATTATTAAAACATTATTTTTACCTTAAACTACACTAATTACCTCTAATTGCGATTAAGAACTTAAAAGTTACAATTCACCAAAAATTATTTTAATCTCATTGAACCAAATTTTACTTCTTAATTAAAACCATCTATGTCGGATTTTTGAAAATCAAACCACAGATGTGGTAATATTTCATTTAAACGAAAAATCAGTTTTTTAACTACCACTTAGTGGTTTCACTATTCATCAAAAATTGAAGTTTTTCAGAACAATGCCAAAATTTCACCCTAAGCTATAATTGATATTCCGAATTCAAAATTGATTTATATTTTATGAAATTCCAAACATATAAGTTGAATTAATTAATTTTATAATTAATTCCCGCTGTCACAACAAATAGCGTGTTTTTATGAAACAATTTATATCAAAAGATTGACAATTGTTTATGTCCAATTTCAAAGTGAAATTAATTCTAATGAACACCATTAGATAAAATGGTAAAAATATATTCTAATTATACTTTAAAACCACTCAATAGTATAACTTATCACTATAAATTATTTTGATTAAAATTTTTTTTTTAAGTATTTTTCACTATTCATAAAAATTTGGAAGTTCCCAGAAAATTACAAAAAATTCAACATAGGCTAATTTCAATATTAGGAATACAAAAATGAAGTCCATTTTGAAATATAAAATTTCTATAAATTTAAAAGGTGGTTATTACTATTCATAACGGCTACTTTGATTAGTTGCGGTGTGTTAGAACTCGAAGTTGCGTACAATGCAAGCTATTGCATTATTGAATGAGAAGCGTATCATGGAAGATCGGGGTGTTACATTCCCCTCTCCAATAAATTGCATCCTCGCAATTTGAAATTTTTCATGGAAAATAAAAGGTTGAAAATAGAAAATACCTTTCTGGAAAACCCACATCGGAAATAAGGTTAATAAAATTTAGTCTTAATAAGAGGGAAATGGAAATAAGAAAGTCACCACCAAATTATGATCTCGATAAAGAGAACATTGGTGCTAATTAGAGACATATAATTAGAGGAAAAACGTAAATATTTGTAGGGAGTGATTGAGGTCATCAATCACAATCAACTGTCAAATTGAGGGCCTCAAAGCCTTCAATCTATATTGATTTAAAATATCATCAGTTCAACAAGACATAAGGTATTAGGATAACACATTTTTTTGTTTTAATATTCCTTTACTAAAGTTTAAGAATTAATTTATTCATTGAATAAGAGATAGGTATATATATATATTTATGCTTGACAATTAGAGTTTCAACCTTCAACTCATCTTTCACTCAAAAAGATAATAGAACTCAAAAATATTATATTTATCCTAATTGTATAAGGTTCCAAATTTTAACACATACCACGTAGATTAGAAAAACTATTTTGTAAAAACCAGGGACTTCACGTAGTCCAGTGGTAGGCGATTAATTCCAATTGCACTATGGTTGTGGGTTCGATTCCCACAGCTTTGTCCGACGCGATGGGTTGTCACTCGGTCTGCGTGTTGTCCTTTTTATAAATATCCAAAAATAACCTTAACAATAGTATCCAATGTAAAATATAATCCATTCCAACCTTTATAGTTATCCAAAATACTTCTGTCCAACTCACAGTCCAGATTTTATGAGGAAGGTAAACATAACGAAGCTCCTTTTTTTTCTGCGTAACAACATGTGAGCACCTTCATCATGTATTCTTTTAAAACACTGCAACATACTGTATTATCATAAATCCTTATTTATTACATTCATGATCCCTTATTCCTTATAGAAAACTAGATATACTCTTTCTATCCCAAAATGTATACAAATCATTAATCAGTTTCAAGGATGTTAAGAATATCCAACATAATTTATCTAAATCAATCATGTTTTATTCCAAAATCACTATCTCGGTATCAGAACCATATTATGGTTTATCTTTCTCTCAACCATATATTTTCCAAAAATTTAACCTACTGTGGAGTCACTTTTCTTGGTTCCACACAATCTCAAGTCCTAGATGAAATAGTACTGCAGTACAATCCTTATATACTCCATAATTATTATAACCAGTACATCATTGATGCAACACTCAAATTACAAAATTCTTTAATAACAACATAAGAACTCTAATCATTCCTCCTCATCTGTGGTAGTATCATAACCTGATTATTATCCAATAACATCATTTGGGGTATACTCTAATGATTTCAACATTGGTTTGCGTAGTGTCCCCACTCCGTGCAGATGGAGCATTGTACATTTGAAACCTTTTTCTTACCCTTGCAGTCACGCACTTGGTGTCCTTTTTCTCCACACTTATAACAAACTCCCATTCCATTCAGGAAAATTCCAATGTGTTTCTTCCCACACTTATCACATATTGGAAAATTCTTCTTTTCCCTCGTCCCTTTATCCATCATTCCCTCTTCCATCCTTTTCTTCTCTTTCATCCCTTCAAATCCATAAGACTCAGAGAATTCTCTACTTATCTTATTAAAACACGATACTATTTCTTCATATGTTGATAACACAAGGGAGAATATTTCCCTTCTAAATGTTGGCTTAATACCATGAAGGATATGATCCTTCTTACTCTTTGGATCATACGTATTGATGGAGTTCCCATTCCTTCTACTGGGCGCCATTTCTATACAATGCCATAAACTAGATTAGTTTATGAATCAAAATACATAATTCCATACTTATAAAATACTTAACATAAATTGAACAATTTATGGATATAATCCATAATCATAAAAAGGTTTTCTTTGAGGAAGTATATACTCATAACCGTTCATAGTGGTTTGTAAAAAAACGAGAATTATCCTAAGCATATCCCCCAGGAGTGTCGTAACCAAGAGTGCAGCAAGGCCCGTTGTCATGCACCAGTTCCCGTTTGAGTCTAGCTCAAAGCGGTGTTTTCAGGTTTTACCCCTATGTACATCTGTGCCAGAGCGGCTTCTACCTGCTCGTATCCAGACAGGTATGTATTGCTCGGAAAACTCACAAAATCTCTATAATACCAAAATTCTAGGAAGTTATTCTATATTAATCCTTAAAGTCTATCTTCTGGATATGTGCTCTAATCAGTGTTTATCTAAATCTAGCTTCCAAGGTTAGTACTAAACTCTCTCTGATACCAACTGTAACGCCCCGACCCCAGCTACCCGGAGTCCGTGCATTACTTCGTAACATTGGCATGATCACAAAAGATCAAGTCTCTAAAGACCGATTAGTTTAGTAGCCTTGGAAACACTAGATACATTCATAAGTCTTACATTACATCATAAAGTGAAAAACTAATAACAAAGTCTTCATAGTCCACACTCATATCCTCTTCTGACTATCCCTGCAGGTCATTCCTAAAATAATTCTTCACATCCTGGAAAATATTAAAACATTGAAAGGGGTGAGCTCAGATGCTCAGTAAGGATAACAATATAGCGGAAGCTTTAATCAATAAACATAAACATTTAAGGCAATGTATAACTAAAACAAAATCCTTTTAAACATGAACTTCAACATAATATGGAAAAAGTAAAATGAGATAATGCCATTCACTTCTTCACATGGATATTCTACTGGTCAAATAATCACATGCAATGTCAATAACCACTTTCATAATGATGGAATGCATAATGCCAGACTATCATAACCACGTAGCCAAGGCCTCGTGCCAAGACCAAAAATAAGATTTTGTTAAGGCCTCATGCCAAGACACTAGTTTTTCTCATGAGACCTGCCGATGCATCGAGGAGCTATAGCGGGCTCCACCCGTCACTTATTAAGTCCAATGCATTCCTCATATGAACAGGTTTAAATATATCATAAACCATAACATAATCGTATCACATAAAATATGCATAAAGGAAACATATCATTTCCAAATTCCAATCACAAGATATCAATACAACACATTGATATAATACAAACAATTTCAAAACCATTTTCAATACCAAAATAAAATAAAATTAAAACATGGTATTTATTTTTCTTTTAAAAAAAGGTATGACTTGTAGAGGAAGCCGAAACTCAAATAATGGTCACGGCGGTGGAGAAGTCGTTGTCACCGCATATGTACGGAAAGAAAAACATTCCCTTTTTGTCATTTAGTAATACTCTTCGTATAAAAAAGATTCCTTTTGAATAAACGTAAAAGTCAAAGGGGTTTACACACCGTATAAAAGAAAGTTGTGTATAAAACCAAATATGCCTCAATGAAAGGAGATTGAGACGAAGTCCTTAAAAAGATAATTTTTAAAATAAAATATATCTATTATGTGTATTCACTACAGGTACACATGAAGAAAGTAAAAATACAAAATAGGACATAATAATATCATGACATAATTTGAAAGTAGGAGATTAACCCAAAGAATGGAAATTGGGTTAAGAAGTTCCCTTACCTCGTGTCCGACTTGACTCAACCGTTATTTAACCTCCTGAATAATAAACTCTGAGTTAATATCTACCTTATTAAGAACCATTATCAATTTCATTATCCTTTTTATATCACTTATTACAATGTTATGAATGTTATGTAATTATTTAAGTTAATAACGGTCGTTTTGTCGATCTTTGGTACTTGTGTCAACAATAAACTTCTTATAATTACAAGTTGTTCATGTGGTGAAATATCCATTATATCCAGAATTATATTCATGATGTAGATATCATATATATCATATATATCCAGTATATACATTCATTCATAATATTACGTAACATTTAGAGGTAAAAAACGAAATGCACCTTTCATGGAGACGGTAAGCCGTACGTACGCATGAACGCTACTTTCATTTATATTTCATATTTAATGTAAGGAAATCATAATGATATAAATGTATAATATAATTCCAGTATAATATACACTACTGGAAAAGGGATCTTTCCCAACAGTTGTGTACCAACGGTTCAAAGAACCGTTGGCATATCATATCTTTCCCAACGGTTTCTATAAACCGTTGGGAAAAACCCCTCAATGCATAGTTTTCCCAACGGTTGTATGAAACCGTTGGGAAAGATAGGTTTTTCCCAACGGTTCTTAAGAACCGTTGGGAAAAGTGGTGAAGGACCCTTGTTTTCCCAACGGTTATATGGAAACCGTTGGGAAAGATGGTTTTTCCCAACGGTTCTTAGAACCGTTGGGAAAAGTGGTGAAGAAATTGGGAAAGGTTGGTCTTTCCCAACGGTTATTAAAAACCGTTGGGAAAAAAAAGCCCCAAATACCAAATCGAGCCAGCGGCCTCCCCACATTACAGAAGCATTCACCTCGTGTCCTCCTGGAGCGATTTCTTGCGGAAGGACCTCCCAATCCCCACATCGTCCATCAGATCAGCACCTACCAGGTTAGACTCCTATATTTTATCAACGATATAGTTCAGCTCTTATAAATCATATACTTCTATTCTTGATTTTGTTATTCCCAATTATTAGGGTTTTTGTAAAAATTTATGATTGTTTCATGGTGGTCATGTGCACCACTATAGGTACATTGATTCACTAATTTATTTTGGTATTTCCATAAAATTCGAATACAATTTATTAATGAATCAATGTTGGGTGTTAACATGAAATTCATGTTCTTGATTTTTGTTGAACACCTTATTTATGGTATGGGGTAAGATTATTTAAAGTGTAAACAAATACTTATATAGAATTTCCTTGTAAAACCTGATGGTTTAATTCTAGTTAAATGGAATCATAATTTTTTATGTTATTAATATTTAGTAATTGGTGAGGTGAATCATATATGTATATGAAAAATAGATCAAGATCATTTAGTATTGGATAGAATTATTCCCTAGTAATGTCAGACCCTTATGTTGTTGGGTGAGTATGGAGTAGTGAGATATATTGCTTGTTACTTACCTTTTTTCAATTCTATGAGCTAATGATGGCATGCACTAATTTTTTGAGATCTTTCAATTTTTTTATGTTTTTGATAGTGATCCATGATGTGTATCCTAGTATGTAAGATCTTGTTGGGTATTAGACCCTAGATTGGGTGAATTTGTATGCGGTAGGGTGCTTTCTAGGATGGGTTGTAGTGATGTGATGGTAACATATGAGAGGGGTGGGTCTTACTAATGTGGATTCATTCTATATCATAAGCATGTAAATATAATTTGTATTATGATAACTAAATGTGAATGATGTGTGATCAAATATTGTCTTATCCTGGAGAATTCCTTGTGATATATTGATATGGTGGCATGAGTGATGATGCATGTGGTGACATGACCAACATACATGTGTTTCATGGTTAGTGATCAATTAGGCTAATGATCCTATGATCATTGGGATGTGACTCTCAATGATTCAAGAAGAGTTATTAATATGATAACATGAGGGTGTGTTCCTATTTGGTTTTGTCATTCGGTCAGTTTGGACCCCCCCACGCGCGTTTATCAAGCGCGCGCAACGCTTAAAGAACGCATAATGAGACCTCCCGCGCAGACCGCACGTCCGATTGACGTTCCGTCTGTGTGTGCACGTCGCGAATAATAATGGGATTGTTGTCCTGTGATTTCAAGTCAATCTGATGTCGTCCGCTATGAGTTTGAACGTTAGACGCCCATTTTGGCCGTTTATGACACCAGAACGGCGTTACCGGTCACCGCGGGCACACGGCACGACCGATTGATGTGCCTTCTGCTCGCCCACATCACAATTCACTCAACCTTTCATGTCGTCCAATTTCACGCCATTCGGAATTCATTCGGCCAGTTTGGACCCCCCCACGCGCGTTTCTCAAGCACGCGCAACGCTTAAAGAACGCATAATGAACCCTCCCGCGCAGACCGCACGTCTGATTGATGTGCCTTCTGCGCGTGCATGTCGTGAATAATAATGGTATTGTTGTCCTATAATTTCAGGGCAATCCGATGTCGTCCTCTATGAGTTTTACTGTTAGACGCCCGTTTTGGCCGTTTATGACACCAGAACGGTGTTCCCGGTCACCGCGGGCACACGACACATCCGATTGATGTGTCGTCTGCTCGACCACATCACAATTCACTCACCCTTTGATGTCGTCCGATTTCAGGCCATTCGGACTTCTTTCGGCCAGTTTGGACCCCCCACGCGCTTTTATCAAGCGCGCGCAACGCTAAAAGAACGCATAATGAGTCCTCCCGCGCAGACCGCACGTCTGATTGACGTGCCGTCTACGCGTGCACGTCGCAAATAATAATGGGATTTTTGTCCTGTGATTTCAGGTCAATCCGATGTCGTCCGCTATGAGTTTGACCGTTAGACGCCCGTTTTGGCCGTTTTTGACACCAGAACGGCGTTCCCGGTCACCGCGGGCACACGGCACGTCCGATTGATGTGCCGTCTCCTCGACCACATCACAATTAACTCACCCTTTGATGTCGTCCGATTTCAGGCCATTCGGACATCGTTCGTCCAGTTTGGACCCCCCCACCCCCACGCGCGTTTATCAAGCGCGTGCAACGCTTAAAGAACGCATAATGAGCCCTCCCATGCAGAACACACGTCCGATTGATGTGTCGTCTGTGCGTGCACGTCGAGAATAATAATGGGATTGTTGCCCTGTGATTTCAGGTCAATCTGTTGTCGTTCGCTATGAGTTTGACCGTTAGACGCCTGTTTTGGCCGTTTATGACACCAGAACGGCGTTCCCAGTCACCGCGGGCACACGGCACGTCCGATTGACATGCCCTCTGCTCGACCACATCACAATTTACTCACCCTTTGATGTCGTCCGATTTCAGGCCATTCGGACATCGTTCGGCCAGTTTGGACCCCCCACGCGCGTTTATCAAGCACGCACAACGCTTAAAGAACGCATAATGAGCCCTACCGCACAGACCGCACATCTGATTGACATGTCGTCTGCGCGTGCACGTCACGAATAATAATTTTATTGTTGTACTGTGATATCAGGTCAATCCGATGTCGTCCGCTATGATTTTGACCGTTAGACGCCCGTTTTGGCCCTTTGTGACACCAGAACGGCGTTCCCGGTCACCGCGGGAACACGGCACGTCCGATTGACGTGCCGTCTACTCGACCACATCACAATTCATTCACCCTTTGATGTCGTCCGATTTCAGGCCATTCGGACTTCGTTCGGTCAGTTTGGACCCCCCCACGCCCGTTTATCAAGCGCGCGCAACGCTTAAAGAACGCATAATGAGCCCTCCCGTGCAGACCGCACGTCCGATTGATGTGTTGTCTGTGCGTGCATGTCGAGAATAATAATGGGATTGTTGTCCTGTGATTTCAGGTCAATCTGTTGTCGTCCGCTATGAGTTTGACCGTTAGACGCCTGTTTTGGCCGTTTATGACACCAGAACGGCGTTCTCGGTCACCGCGGGCACATGGCACGTCCGATTGACATGCCCTCTGCTCGACCACATCACAATTTACTCACCCTTTGATGTCGTCGGATTTCAGGTCATTCGGACATCGTTCGGCCAGTTTGGACCCCCCCACGCGCGTTTATCAAGCGCGCGCAACGCTTAAAGAACGCATAATGAGCCCTACCGCACAGACCGCACATCCGATTGACGTGCCGTCTACGCGTACACGTCACTAATATTAATTAGACTGTTTCACGGTGGTTTCAGCACAATCCGAGGTTGTCCGCTGTGAATTTTCCCGTTGGACGCCCGTTTTGGCCGTTTATAACACCAGAACTGCGTTGTCGGTCACCGCGGGCACACGGCACGTCCGACAGACGTTCCGTCTGCTCGACCACTTCATAAATCACTCACCCGTATTTATCGTCTGATTTCAGGTCATTCTGACATCGTTAGGATCGTTTGGACCCCCCTCACGCGCGTTTACGAAGCGCGCGCATCACTTAAAACAAGAATATTGAGCCGTACCGCGCAAACCACACGTCCGATTGACGTGAGGTCTGCGCGTACACATCACGAATAATAATTAGAATATTGAACGGTGGTTTCAGGAGAATTTAAAGTCGTCTGCTATGAATTTGACCGTTTGACGCCCGTTTTGGCCGTTTGTGACACCCGAACTGCGTTCTCGGTCACCGCGGGCACACGACACGTCCGATTGACGTGCCGTCTGCTCGACCACTTCATAAATCACTCACCCGTATTTTTTGTCTGATTTCAGGCCATTCTGACTTCGTTCGGCCTGTTTGGACCCCCTCGCGCGCGTTTACGAAGCACGCTCATCACTTAATACACGAATATTGAGCCGTACCGCGCAAACCGCACGTCCGATTGACGTGACCTATGCGCGTACACGTCACGAATAATAATTAGAATGTCTCACGGTGGTTTCAGCTCAATCCGGAGACGCGGTGTGGCCGACACCACTCAAAGTGTCCGTCTTTTGTTTCAAAAGGACGTCATTTTAAGTGAAAAGCATCAACTGGCATACGGAAAACCGACCAAACGCATTCTGAATCTGTGGATAATTTATCCCAACAATCCATGGGTCATATGTGACGTGTATGAGCCAACCTGGGAAGAATCCAAGTCGCGGTGTGGCCGGGATAAGTCTAAGTGGCTCTCTTTTGTTTAAAATGGACACCATTTTAAGTACATACTGAAAAATGACCAAACGGATTTGGTTTCCATTGAAAATTTATGAGAACGATCCATGGGTAATATGTGACGTGTACGAATCAACCCCTCCACAATCGGAGACGCGGTGTGGCTGACACCACTCAAAGTGTCGGTCTTTTGTTTCAAAAAGACGTCATTTTAAGTGAAAAGCATCAAGTGACATACGAAAAACCGAACAAAGGCATTCGTACTGTGTCGATACTTTAGCACAAAGATCCATGGGTCGTATGTGACGTGTACGAGTCAATCCCGCCTCAATCCGAGGAGCGGTGTGGCCGACACCGTTCTAACTGTGTCTCTTTTGTTTAAAATGGACAGGATTATAAGTGAAAAGAACAACTGACATATGCAAAACTGACCAAACGCATTCCGAATCTGTTGATAATTTATCACAATGATCCATCGGTCATATGTGACCTGTACGAGCCAACCCGGGCTCAATCCGAGTTGCGGTGTGGCCGAGATCAGTCTAAGTGGCTCTCTTTTGTTTAAAATGGACATCATTTTAAGTACATACGGAAAACCAACCAAACGCATTCGGTTTCCATTGAAACTTTAGGAGAACGATCCATGGGTCCTATGTGACATGTAAGAATCATCCCCGCCTCAATCCGACATACGGTGCGGCTGACACCACTCAAAGTGTCCGTCTTTTGTTTCAAAAGGACATCATTTTAAGTGAAAAGCATCAACTGACATACGCCAAACTGATCAAACACCTACGAGTTCTGTTAAAACATTAGTAAAATGATCCATGGGTCATATGTGACGTGTACGGGTCAACCCCTCCACAAACCGAGCCACGATGTGGCCGATACCACTCAAACTCTCTCTCTTTTGTTCAAAATGGACTAAATTGTAAGTGAAATCAACAACTGACATACGGGAAACGGACCAAACGCCTTTGGATTATATTGAAACATTAGTAAAACAATCCATTGGTCATATGTGACGTGTATGAGTCAACTCTACCTCAATATGAGGCACCGTGGGGCCGGGACCATCCGAACTGCCTCTCTTTTGTTAAAAATGGACAATAGTTTACGTACATACGCCAAACCGATCAAACGGATTCTGATTGTGTTTTAACTTTATGAAAATGATACCTGGCTCATATGTGATGTGTACGAGTAAACCCCGTCTCAATCCGAGGCCCGGTGTGGCCGACACAACTCAAAGTGCCTCTCTTTTTTTTAAATGTATTTAATTTTAAGTGAAAACAACAACTGACATAAGAGAAACCGACCAAACGCCTATTAATTATGTCTAAACTTTAGGACAACAATCCATGTGTCATATGTGACGTGTACAAGTCAACCCCGCCAAAAACTGAGCCACGGTGTGGCCAGGACTACTCAAAATGTATCTCTTTTGTTAAAAATGGACTAAATTGTAAGTGAAATCAACAACTCACATACGGGAAACGGACCAAACTCCTTCAGATTCTATAAAAACTTTAGGACAAAGATCCATGGGTCATATGTGATGTTTAAAAGTCAATATTGCCTCAATCCGAGCTGCGGTGTGGCCGGAACTACTCAAACTATCTCTCTTTTGTTTAAAATGGACATAATTTTAAGTGAAAACAACAACTGACATACGCCAAACCAACCAAACGACTTCTAATTCTATTAAAATGTTACTAAAATGATCCATAGATCAAATTTGACGTGTACGAGTCAACTCTGCCACAATCTGAGCCGCGGTGTGACCGGGACCACTCAAACTGTCTCTCTTTTGTTCAAAATGGACTAAATTGTAAGTGAAATCAACAACTGACATACGGGAAACTGACCAAACACCTTCGGATTCTATTTATAATTTAGGAAAACGATCCATGGGTCATATGTGATGTGTACGAGTCAACCCCAACTCAATCCGAGGCACCGTGGGGCCGGGACCACCCAAACTGCCTCTCTTTTGTTCCAAAGGGACAATATTTTATGTACATACGCCAAACCGATCAAACAGATTATGATTGTGTTTAAACTTTAGGAAAATGATTCATGCCTCATATGTGACGTGTATGAGTCAACCCCGCCTCAATCCGAGGCCCGGTGTGGCCGACACCACTGAAAGTGGCTCTTTTTTTAAAAATGTACTTAATTTTAAGTGAAAACAAAAATTGACATACGGAAAACTGACCAAATGCCTACGGATTCTGTATAAACTTTAGGAAAACAATTCATGGGTCATATGTGATGTTTACGAGTCAACCCCACCTCAATCCGAGCCACGGTGTGGCTGGGACCACTAAAACGTTCTCTCTTTTGTTGAAAATGGACTAAATTGTAAGTGAAATCAACAACTGTCATACGGGAAACCGACCAAACGCCTTCGTAATCTATTTACACTTTAGGAAAACAATCCATGGGTCATATTTGATGTGTAAGAGTCAATACCACCTCAATCCGAGGCATGGTGAGGCCGACACCACCCAAACCGTCTCTCATATGTTAAAAATGGACAACATTTTACATACATACGCCAAAATGATCAAACAAATTCTGATTGTGTTGAAACATTAGGATAACAATCCATGGCTCATATGTGACATGTACGAGTCAACGCCACCTCAATCCGAGGTCCGTTGGGGCCGACACCACTCCAAGTGTCTCTCTTTTGTTTAAAATGGACATAACTTTAAGTGAAAACAACTGTTGACAAACGCCAAACCAACCAAACGCATTAGGATTCTATTGAAACTTTAGAAAAACGATCCATGGGTCATATTTGACTTTTACGAATCAAACCTACTTCAATCCAAGCCACGGTGTGGCCAGGACCACTCAAATTGTCTCTCTTTTCTTGAAAAGGGACTAAATTGTAAGTGATATCAACAACTGACATACGAGAAACAGACCAAATACCTTCTAATTCTTTTGACACTTTAGTAAAACAATCCATGGGTCATATGTGACATGTACGAGTCAATCCCACCTCAATACGAGTCACCGTGGGGCGGGGACCACCCAAACTACCTCTCATTTGTTCAAAATGGATTAATATTTTACGTACATATGCCAAACCGATCAAACGGATTTTGATTGTGTTGAAACTTAAGGACAATGATCCATGGATCATATTTGATGTGTACCAGTCAACCCAGCCTCAATTTGAGGCATGGTGTGGCACTTACTGAGTTAAAAGTGATGAGACTCCTATGAAAATACCTTTTCACTATATATTATAAAAGTGGTTGTCGTATGAAGATTGAAATGGGTGTAAATAATATTTGACTTATTGAAACTCTGATTCAACTATACTGGATGATTTTTGTCATATGAAGATTAAAATGGGGAATTATTCACCATGACTCTATTCAAAGAGGTGGTGTTCTTTTTTGTTGTTTTAAGTGTGTCAGTGTTTTTGTCATATGAAGATTCAAATGGGGAATTATTCAGAATGATTCTATTCAAAGAGGTGGTGTTTTTTTCAGTGTTGTTTTTTATGCAGGTGCACTGGAGGGGCCACTGGAGGAGCTGCTGACAATTCTGAAAATACTGAATACCAACGGTTGTAAACCGTTGGTATACTTTTCCATACTTAAACATATGCCAACGGTTTCCATGAAACCGTTGGGAAAAAATCTATACCAACGGTTTACAACCGTTGGTATAAAATAACAACCATTGAATTCCCAACGGTTTCATGAAAACCGTTGGGAAAAATACTATACCAACGGTTGTAAACCGTTGGTATAAGATGAGAATATAGTATTCCCAAACCGTTGGGTAAACCTATACCAACGGTTCAGCAAGAACCGTTGGCAAATCCACACCTCCAGTGGGCTACCCCAACGGTTTACTTCATACCGTTGGTATATATCTTTCCCCACGCCTTACTTCCCTACGGTTTGGACAACCGTTGGTATAGAATATACCAACGGTTCTCCAGCCTATACCAACGGTTCTAAACCGTTGGTATATCCTTTATTTCCAGTAGTGATAGCATATAATACCATTTACTACATCCTTTATACATCCCACATATGGTATTAACGATTCAAATCATTTTGAGGGGGCGGTAGTCCGCACTTCCTAAAATGAAAATATCGCGTTTACCTATAATGGAAACCATAAAGGTTTTCCATAATTGAGAAATATAAAAGCATAAGGAAAACATAAACATAATATATATATCATATATGAAAATAGTGTCATCAAAATGGCCACCATTAGAGGTGTTAAAATAATATTGATCAATCATCGTTTCGTGAGGCAGTATTTCGCCACCCACAGAAACAGTATGTTCTTTAACCATTAGACGAAGGTGTGTGTAAGTGTAAAACAAATCCTTATCATAACAATATCCTAGTATATTTTAGATACTGGTTTTGTTACAAAATAAAGGAATAAAAAGAGTTTAAGGGGATGGAGAAGAAAAATAAAACAAAACAACATTAGAGAAGACATTACCTTCAAATCGGGTAACTCTTTTTGATTTGAGCCAAAGGCTTCCTTGGGAAGAATTCTGCCCAAAGTGAGGCTTCTAGGAGTAAGGGAGGGAAGTTGGGAGAGTATTTTGGCAGAGGTTGGCTGATCCAAATGGCTTGACAGTGTGAATGAGGTGGTAGAGGTGGGGGCCTTTTATAAGAGGAGAGGAGGGGCACTCTTGGAAAGTAAGGAAATTTTACATTATTATACAATGCTTTTCGGATTATAAAGGTCCCACACTTATATTATTCGAGGCTAAGGTAATAAGGGTTAGAAATATACTCATACAATAGGTTTTTTACAAATGTAGGCCTTGGATTTTACATTATCTATTTATTTTATTTAAATCGTTAAATAATGAGGTCATCGCTGCATCATCATGATGTCATAAATAATTTAAGTTATTTAATGTCTAAAAATTATAAAAAAAAGTACTATGATGTAGGAAATCTTTTTATATTTCCAATGATTATTTATAGTAAAAAATATGACTTGTATAACTCCATGTAAAAATTGTTTTAGTAAAAACATTTCATGTTTGTGTCATTTTTTCACTTTAACATTAAATAAAAGGTATTTATGTCATTATCTAACTAAAGTGGCTCCATGGGGTCCCCAAGTTGACCCATGGATTGTCTTGGTCGTCCATGGCACATACAATGAGGTCAGGAAATGTGTCAAGATCATCTCATATTATTAAAACATTATTTTTACCTTAAACTACACTAATTACCTCTAATCGCGATTAAGAACTTAAAAGTTACTATTCACCAAAAATTATTTTAATCTCATTGAACCACATTTTACTTCTTAATGAAAACCATGTATGTCGGATTTTTGAAAATCAAACCACAGAAGTGGTAATATTTCATTTAAACCAAAAATCAGTTTTTTAACTACCACTTAGTGGTTTCACTATTCATCAAAAATTGAAGTTTTTCAGAACAATGCCAAAATTTCACCCTCAGCTATAATTGATATTCCGAATTCAAAAATGTTGTCTATTTTATGAAATTACAAACATATAAGTTGCATTAATTAATTTTATAATTAATTCCCGCTGTCACAACAAATTGCGTGTTTTTAAGAAATAATTTATATCAAAAGATTGACAATTGTTTATGTCCAATTTCAAAGTGAAATTAATTATAATGAAAACCATTGGATAAAATTGTAAAAACTTATTCTAATTATACTTTGAAACCACTCAATAGTATAACTTATCATTATAAATTATTTTGATTAAAAAAGTTGTTTTAAGTATTTTTCACTATTCATAAAAATTTGGAAGTTCTCAGAAAATTACAAAAAAATTAAACATAGGCTAATTTCAATATTAGGAATACAAAAATGAAGTCCATTTTGAAATATAAATTTTTTATAAATTTAAAAAGTGGTTATTACTATTCATAACGGCTACTTTGATTAGTTGCGGTGTGTTAGAACTCGAAGTTGCGTACAATGCAAGCTATTGCATTATTGAATGAGAAGCGTATCATGGAAGCTCGGGGTGTTACACCTACGGTACCCTTTGGATCTGATGTCCTAACAATTTGGGAACAGTCACGTACCAGACACAGTAGCAGCAGTTCAAGGGAAGAGGTGATCAGGTACTATTGGGGATCAGAGGGGGCATCCAGGAAGTGGGGGGAGCACCATAGGTTGAAGTACCGTCGTGGAACGCGGGTCAACAGAGTCAAGCCAGTACGATAACTTTTTTCGAGCGTCAATGAGAGAAGCAACAGTGGTGGCCAAGTGGGTGAAACTGTATGTGCGGTATCGGAGAGGTGGGACTACGTTATTGGAGTTTTGGCATGAACATCATCTAGGTGATCAGAGAAGGATAGTGTGCGGGTCGAATGGGAGCAACGGGCGGAGAAGGTCTCCAAGCATGGAACCACAGGATCTATTCAAGGAATGCCTTTGACCACTGAACCACCTGAGTTTTCGAACATAGTTTCTGCGCCGATATGCTAGCAGCTCGAATAGCAATCAACAACCAACTGTCCAATTCAAATATGAGTTGTCCTGGGGATACAATAGCCATCACTCCCTTTGGTACCCCTTTGCCTCTTCCCATGCTTATGTCTTGGGGTTTCCGGGTCAATGGAACCATTGCTCGCACTCGAGACCATCTCTTCGCCTTCGGCAAATAGTGGACAATCTAACTAGTAGCTGCTGCCAACGATCGAAATGATATCTGAGCAAAACCAGTACTAGTAGTACCATATCTGCCATAAGAAAGTCATGTTCCTTGGAGGGTGATTGCCTTGTTCTTGGTCGTATAGCATTGCTGATATATAGTCGTAGTTGTTGGGATGGTCACTTGGTTGGCCGTGACTATGACCTGGGTGGATACTGGTTGAATGCAATCCACACTTTCACCCCAAGCATGCTGTATCGATTCACTACACCAACAACATCATAATAAACATTGGACTCGAGCAACCCTCTTGTTTGTTTTCCCACCGTGAGGACTTCATTTCGAGCTATGGCTTCCCCGTGAAATCGACCAGCACACCAGAGACGGAGCCACCTGATCCTCTTCGGTGCATTCCTGGTCAAGAGAGAACGAGAGAAGCTAGTAGTGATATAATGAATGGGTAGGTTTTAATGTCGTGGGAGAAGGGAGACGTCTTGAGCGATGAATGCTGCACTTTGATACGCCGATTGGAGCTTGACCGAGTCCAGTAGTGAAATAGTAGATAGGGTTCTAGACACCAAGAGCCTCGTATTCCAGTAGTGCCAAAATGAGTTCCAGTAGTGCAATCGTACCTTCAGGATGCTCGATAGCTTCTTGATTCCCGTTGTCAATCGTTCCATCAAACCAACTCAGCCAATGCATTGAACTAGCCATTCTTGAACCGTCTCCTTTTCCATGAGGTTCTCTACCATTTCCGTGTATACCGAACCATGTGCTGCAGTGATGGGATCATCAAGGAGTGCTGCTTGAGTGACGGCTTGAGCTCTGAAGAAAGAATATGGGCTTTTTTGTTCCCACTCGCTTGGAGTTGATTTGGCGGTTCTTCCACCCCCAGAGTAGTACGGCCCATTCAACCAATAGCATGCGTTCCACTCCAATATCGATTCGATCCCATATGCGCTTTGAGATGCCCTCTCTACTTTCCAGAGCAATGGCCATTTCCAACACTGCAACTAGGCCAGGTTCAAGGTGCGATACCATCATAGAAGCTGGGGAGACATGAAACAAGTGGTTGATCTTATTCAATATGTACTTAAGGACCGGAGAACTGATTGAATTGAGCACTACTGGGTTCCTCTGGGGGTAGGTTTCCCGATCACTGCCTGGTCTATTCAACTAGATACCTGGGAGACGAAGTTGGACGATGGAAAACGATATGTTCCGCTGCGTTTGAACCAACCCAATTTTAGTAGCGCTGACTTCTGACATCCTCCCTATCGGTTCGAGTTGTGCCATTGCTATCCCCCACCATGTCTCATTTGAACTCCATCTGTTCCCCTGGACCGAAGGCCATTTCAACTGAAGGGTCGGTATAATATAGGTAGTAGTGTTGGCTCCCGAAGTGCTACCTTGTTTGATAGAACCATCATAGGAATGACGATATTGCCTTTCAACCGCAAAAGGTGGAGCGAGTCGTAGCGGTTTCCAGGGAAAAAGAAAATGAAGTAAGGTTCTTTTGGGACATTGGATTGGCATTGATCTAACTAGACAAGAGCCAAAACATGTCCGTATTGAACCCACATAGGATATCCAATTCACATCTTAAAACACCGCATGCCCATAATAATAAGAGATGCATTCGAAAACCCTATCCATTATTTTGACCCCTTCTCCCCGTGGCCATGTATTATTCATATATAGTTATAGAAACAGTACCTGTCGATAGCTGGTCATTGCCCATGAACCGTCTTGCTGCTTCTTTGCCATGCGGGAATGAATTAATTCCCAAGTCGATCCAACCCAATTCAGTTGCCCCCACCTATAAAACCCCCCATGACATTCCAAAGTGTCACCACTCACGACTCACACTATTAGAAGAGTACTAAATGTCGAGATATTCAACTACACCATATCAGAATGTATATATAGTCATCGAGAATCAGAAACAATAAAGTCTCTGGGGCTCAATCGCTAAGGGGAGGGGGTCACACATGAAAGGGCGAATATGACCCTATCTAAATCCTAAATCTAAGTAGTATATAGATGAATCAGTCAACCACCATCCACTCAAGAACCATTGGGCAGTCTAGTTTGATCGAGTACCGTAGTTCACAAGCCAGAGTATGCAGCAGGATACCCCACCCCTTTCTATATAGTCTATAGGGGTATCGGCCTGGATCGTAAACCCCCCTTCCTAGTATAAGGAATGCCAGACTCATCACACCAACCCCATTCCATAATGCCTGATTGGGTTTTCGGGCTCCCGATGATGACCACTATTAGAGTACAGTACTGACAATGGTGAGCCCCCTGCGAAACGACCCCAAATAGACGACGACTTTTTCGAAAGGCATCAGGGGTAGGTGTGTTCCTGGCCCCCCTTGGCTTATTGGATCTATCAATGGGATTATTGGAGTAGAGTAAGGACTCGCATTCCCACTCACCTTTCTTACACCCCATTCACCGTCAGGGTACCCAGGTGCACATGGCTAGAGTAGTGGTCAGGCATGACTACATTTGGGTATGAGCTACTTTCCTAACCTAGTTGAGCTGATGTTCCGTATTGGCAGGTACTGGGTTCCCACTTTCCGCTTTCATTCACGGAATAGATAGAATATACGGTCCCACTTTCACTCCATGCTATACCCTTTTCTATTTGAGTGTAGACATCAGCATTGGCTTCCCCGCTACTCTCATTCTAGTGATGGTGTGCTCGTGGGTTCTCTAGGCAACTGTGCTTCCAGTGGGCAGGTTGGGTGAAACGTCAGTACTCTACTCTAATAGTCCTCCCTTTCGGCATAGCAAGGCAAAGGTATAATATAGGTAGTAGAGCATTCCTTCCCCAATGGCGCAACGAGCCATAACTGGTCGAAGTCGTGGTGGTGTCGACTCATAGTCTACTACCTATATTATACCGAGAACCGTACCGTTGCCCCATTGAGCTGGAAAGCTGGGGGGATCAACGGATCGCTCAGCCCGATGTACACAACTAGCAGATCGATTGCAGCATTGGCCCTCAGAAAATATATATCAGTACCAGGAGCTACTTCACCAGGTTTTGAAGCCCCGTTTCCTATTCGATCATCACCCCTTCCAAATTTCAACAAAAACACCAATATAGCCCGGTACTTAATATATTAATGTGCCATATCTGCTGGTTTTATGCCCCTCAGTACTCTACTCTAATAGTACTACTACCTATATATACCAATTCGTGCCTGCCGGTACTGATATATATTGACCATGCACTCGTTACCGCTGCCACAGGTACACTTCTATATAGTGTAGGTCTTTCGGCCCGACCGAAGGGGGACGATTCCAATAGGATGATGACTTGGTGGTATTGGTGTGCAACAGTTGGAATATGGGAGTGATCGCTAGGTGGTGATGTTGGTATAGGCATCTTGACGATCGGCACAGACCAAACGGTACAAAACACTTTGTACTGTCTATTTTCCTCTTATAATTTAGAGTATCCTGCCTTATCTGACCAGACCTTGGAGGACCTGGGATACATTTAGTATCTGACTATCTAGATGATACAGATGGAGGACCAGGACCTTCCAACCACTGTGTTCCAAGCATAGAAATCGTTGTTGTTTAGACATCAACTTGTTTCCCTTTTGCCTAGAGGTCTCTTTGAACTCGTATTGGGAGCTCTTGTGCCGAGGGTCCGGGACTAGGCTAGTTCGAGGCATTTTTTGTTCACCGGGAAGCCTAGAATCGACCTCCAATTCCCCTAACTTGTTGGTGTTGGTTCCATTCTGCCGCGCTTGCAACTGCCCATCCATATATAGTTGACTGTTTTCTTCGGTCGCTCGTCTCTGAACTGATTTGATTCTGAAATCCACTTAAGAACATCGTCGCTATTGAACACCTCCATTTCCATTCCTTTTTTCCATCGTCCCATTGTTTCGAAACCCAACTGCAAATGCCCCAATTCCTGGTCTCGCGCCCCCATCATCTCATATTCACAAGGTATTTTTTTCCATCGGTACAAATTATTAATATAGAAGAGTACCTGGCTATATTATACTGATCACATAGATTTATATAGATTTCTTGGCCCTTTCACTGATATGATATAGAGTCGGCAACATGACTTACAAGGGCTTCTTGGTATTCCATCAATCTGATCTGATATTTAATACAAAAGAACTAACTCTGTATTTTCTCCTCCTTTCGTCTACTGAGGTTTTTCCGAATGTGATCCATGAATGAGAACGCTTGAAGGAGAGTTCTGACTCCAAGTATACCTTCCATTCAGGAGAGGGGTTCGCTTCCTGCTACGGTAGTAGGCCCTTGGATCAGCCGTTCAGTACGGGTAGTGGTTGCAATATCATTTGCGATGTAGTCCTCCACGGTAGTCACCAGGCATTGAGAAGAACGACATCGTTGCTAGTTAGTGTTCCTGATATGATCTATGATAGTGAGGAGGGCTCATGGCGGTTGAGTATCAAACTATCAAGCAAGCTGATACTTATATATCAGGTACTCTTATATCACTATATATAAGAGTACCATAGAGTAGAGTACTGAGATGCCTGATATGCCGGCCCCCCATCTCTCTCTGTACTATCGTAAATAGGATCTATGAGGGATAGACGATTCTTCAGCTGTGGGATATCTAGTATAGGATAGGTACGTTGTCTATATAGTTATTGAAGAAACCTTTCTTCAAAAGAGGTTGATAATTGACCAAGAAAGAATCCCCAGAGGGGGAGGCTAGTCCTGTACTATATTCTTCCAAAGTTGACATGTCAATAGTACTCTACTCTAATAGTGGTGACTCTAGACTATTAGAGTAGAGTACTAAGTGTGACCAGTATGGGTGGAGGAAGGACCTGGTAATGATATATATTGAGAGTTTCAAACAGGCATGACATCTCCAAATCACATAGATAGGAACAGAGTGACAACAAACAGAGATGAGGGTTTTGTCAATTTTCACCATTGACTGAGCTGGACCAGGAACATCAATTAGAGCTCTTGTTCCCCTCTCCAACTGCTTCATCAAGATCCCCCGTGGAAGAGCCGAGACCTTGCTGCAGCCTAGCAGCGAGATGTTTTTCTTTCCCTCGCTATCCGCCTCATCCACCCTTCACAATACTCTACCCTAATAGTCTTCTGGAGTTTCTCAATTCGTGAACCCGGTGAGCGATATATGACATTGCATAGATCAAGTCGTGTATTGTATCTGATGATCGGAAGGCATGGCATCTAGCCCATACCATTCTATTGGATATTTAGGTTCGAAACCTGTCCCCACCTCATCACTTGAGATGAAAGGGTCACTCACTGCTTTGAGTACTTTTTTATAGAATAACTCTGCAGTTGAGAGATGCACCATTCGGTATGCCATCCTACTACATGGCACCCACCTTCAGTGACCTAGTCCCTGGGTGGAAATGACTTTCCAGTTGTACGAGTGGTGTACGGTTCATATGGGCACCTACTGATAATCAAGAATACCGCAGGTATTGGAATGGCATTGTAGTGGGGTCAGACAGAATCAATTTTCAGTACTCTTTTCATAACTGAAAGGGATAAGGAACTGAAGAGTACTGACGGTCAGAGTGCATCTAGGAAGCATTGCATTGGAATACAAGTTTGACCATGGGGGGGGAACACCAGTTTGATGTCATTGATGGTGGCATGACTCGACTACGGTTTTCCTTGGATGACAGAATCAATTGAGTAGCGGGGGAGTTGGTGGGATCTCTCTGGTTTGGTAGTTCATGTCCCAAAATGACTATTAGAGTAGAGTAATGACAATATATATAAGTACCAGAGGGTACGGTACGTGTTCTACTAGTGCCCCTTTGGAATTGGAGGGGTCAACTATTAGAATATATTAGTCTCATTCATATGACTCGACTGAGTTGGTCATCCGTCAATATATATCAGTACAAGCCCCTGCCACTACTCAAGGAAAAACCTCGCGTCTGGTTGTGGCCAAGAGATGACGGCCATATCCTCTAGCATCATAATGATTAGTAAAAATATTAAAAATAGTTTATGTTGGTTATGGTTAAAACGAGTTTACTGAGGGGATAAACTAAAACGATACAGGTTAAAATGAAATAAAAAAAATTCAATATCTATTGGATGGGAATATTTCAAACTTATTTCATCTATTTATTAAGAATAGTATATTTCAAATCCCATCAAAATGTTTAAAATGTGGGTATACCTCTTTTTATGAAAAATTTCCATGTGTATCCTCTCAGCCACTTATTAAGGGCCACCTATTCTCCTCCCTTATTCATAGATTAAAAACCTTTTGGTTCAAAAGATGCCTGATAAAATCCATTATTTACATCCATCCCCAAATCCTATAGGCCTTGGCTTGATAATAATTGCAATATAGAAAGTATATATATATATTCATAAAGAGGTGGTCCGAAGAAGATGTATCTTTCTTAACCAAGAATTTTTTGTGTTTATTCTCTTTACTCATTCAAATATTTTATGAAATTATGATATAATAAGAAAATTTTCTCCCATATACTAATATGTAATTATTTTAATGGAATCACAAGCATCTATTTACATCCTCCATCAAATGGGAAACGAAATAATCGTTTGTGTGTACAGCAGACTACTAGCTCACAGAATGATATAACTTGTTATCCATCACCACCTATCATGGATGGTTATAATGATAGAATTAATGTTCACATATTATAGTCATGAAATATTTATCATTTTTAAAATATAATATATCATATATTTTCTTATCTTTCCACTTATTGAAAAATGATATTGTCGTTCATTTGTAAGTGTGGACTACCACCACCATGAAGTAGTGTGATTCGTTTCTCCTGAACACATTACATGAATAATATATATAAGTATATTTAAATAAATCACATTATATTTGAGATATAAATATCATAATATAAATATAAAATAATACTAACCTTCTTTCCATAATTATTGTTGAAAAATTGAAACGTTACAAATCCGTATGTAGGAACTACCATTTCCATGAATGTAACAAAGTTTATTTTTCATAACCACAATTTACTATTTCTTTTAAAAGTACAATTAAGTTACATAAATGATACTTATTTAATTATTTTTAATCTTGAGATGATTCAAAAATGAACTCATTGACCATATTCAACATAATGAAATCATTTTGGACTTATGAAACAAATATCATCAAAACATACAATATAAACTTAAATGATTATGTAATTATATATAACAAGGAATAAAATAAAATAAAATGAATAATAAATATGAATATGGTTGAAAATAAATTGAATATTTAATATAATTTTGTTATTCAAGAAGAAAAATAATATACCTAACGAGTTGGATTAAAGGTAGGGGACTTTCTATTAAAACATATTTTCTTTTAATGTTTTCCTTCAAAATCTTTATCTTCCATGGACATTTTATTCTAAATATTTCAAGAAATTATTATTTATGAATTAATGGATGATAGTGTTCATTTTTTACAATATTTTGTTTTTTTGTAATGTTTTTAAAAGAACGAATATTTTAATGGTTTTACATAATGGACACTTTAACTAAAAACCTCATTTTAAAAGTTTTAATGATTTATTTTCAAAATCATTCTCTTCCATTTCCATGTTTTTAAAATGATTATATATATGTATCTATATGGAAATTAATGTTTTATAAAGGAAATTATTGACTTTCAGTCAATTTTTCTCAAAAGGAATCTTTCTCAGAATGATTTGACATTCATTACAAAAAGACAAAATTGATTTTTCTATTTTAACATATATAGAGACAACAACATTTCTCAGCATAGTAAAAATTATTTTATGTTTGGATATAATTATATGAGTTCATGTTTTATTAAAATTAAAACTATATTTCCATTTTTTTGGAATTTTGTATTGAAAGTGGGGGGTTTTAATAGGAAAGGTTATTTTGATAAATGGATTTTTTTACATAGTTTTAAAAGATCTCTTCAATGGTTTTATGATAAAATGGTGAAATTATAAAATGATTTATATCATAATTTATCATTATATGAGAAATGTATAAGCTCTATGTAGATTATATTATAGTTTGATCCCCATTATAGATTACGAATGAGCCTGATAGAACTTATACATTGGGTACTCCAAGATAATGTCGAGTACGCCCACTACTTATTATATAATGGGTGTGTCTAGATAGAATTAGGTGAGTTCGATATATCTTATATGATGGGTGTTCCCAGACTATGATCCAATGCATTGGGTATCGATAGTTTTCTTAATATTCAATAATGAGGAAGTGATAAGAGGTTTTCTCCAATGGATTTAATGGGAATTTATTTATTTCTTACATACATTTAAAATAGGTTATGAATATGTTGTTCTAATTTTTTTAAAAGGGTTTTTGTTTTCTTTCCATGGGTTTTACATATTTTTTTTGAAAAATGTGTGTGTTACTTTAATTTAGTTATTAATTATTTTATTTTCTCCAAGAACATTTACTTAAAGATAACCATTTCATGGGTTTTCATTTTTTCACTGGATGAATAGTTTTCTAATTTTTATATCCTTTACTTAGCCTTTTTTCCTCATCCCATATTTTAAAATGTTTTTTCATAGGGTTTATGGATGGTTAAATTTAAATAATAAGTCATGTTGAAAGTGATGATTATTTATCATTAAAAGAAAACATGTTTTATTTGAAAATTTTATGTTTTAAAAAAATGATACTATGTAGAAGTGTCCACATTATAATACATGTGTTTGAAATTCAAGAGTTATGTCCTATTTTTCATAAAGTATAAACCCAAACATTTCATAAAAATGAAAGAAATTGTATTCACAGATAAAACTCAAGAGATGTAATGATTTAACGTCGTTTCTTTAAAATTGGTATCATAGGAATGGTTTAGAAAACATTAGAGGATAGGATAATATAATTAAATACCATTAAGTGATTTTGATCTATTGTTACCATGTTATGACATTTGAGGATTACCATGTTTAATTATCTAAAATATGTCTTTTTAGAATGTTTTTCCGTAGAGGAAATAGGGAAGCTATAGTAGGAAGGCACTCAGTGGAAAAACTCTTCCTAAATCAATATCCTGAAATATTTTAAATTGGAACAGAGTAGATTGTCACTGTGATTTATTAGTTGATGCAAGCTATAAATGGTGGTGATATCCATGTAAAAGAGTATCCATATCTACCCTAGAGGGACATGTTGAGGGAGAAAAACTTTACAATACAAGATCCTAAATTTTTCAATGGAACCTCGGATCTTGTGGAAGACAAATAATGGATCAATGAATTGGAAAATATATTTGAAGTCATGGGGTGTTCAAAACATAAAATGGAAACCTTTTCCAATTATCATTTGAAAGATAAATATGATCAGTGGTGGTATCTGGTTAATATTATAAGAGATAAGGATTATCTTGATGCGATGAAGTGGGAAACATTTAAGAATTTTTTCCTTGAGAAATATTTCCATAATGAAGATAATCTCATAATTGATAAACAATTATATGAATTGAGGAAGAAATATAAAGATTATGTATCTATGTATGATTCCATTTTTAAAAGACTGACTAGGTATGTATCAAATCTTTTCTGAGAAATTGATAATAAAATTAATATATTTAACTCTAGTTTGAAACCAACTTTATGAAACTATTTGATCGAATGAGAATTCTAATTTTTTTGATAATATTGTTTGTCATGTTGAGAAAGTTGATATGGGGTTTTCTGAGACATATATTCCTCAAGATAACATGATTAAGAAATGGTCAAGGTGGTTGAAAATATATAATAATTTATAATTAAAGACTACATGTAATCCCCAAAAATATTCCATGATTTGTAAATGACATTTAATGAAATGTTTGAATGGTTCTGGAAAGTGTTACCATTAGGGAATTTTTTTCTATATTCCTCGTGACGGTAAAGAAACGAATTCTGAATAATCAAAAAATGTGGTAACATATAGAAAACAAGTGATGAGGTAATTTAATTGGAATTTATTTGGAATTTATGCTAACATATGTAAGATGTTAGATACAAAAGATGGAAATAATCATTATTAAAAATAGAAAGGATTGGAAAAATCATTTTCTATTACTACGGTCGGTGATGGGGTATAAAATTATGTGGGGACAATATGATAATTGTTTATTTAAATTATCTTAATAACCTATTTGATAGTGGATGTACACATTCCTTCATTTTAAATAAATTTTCATGTAAATTTGGAATATCACATCATAAATGTAATGTATAACATTTGATGAAAACTTTGGGTGGAAGTATTAATGAAACCAAGAATTATAGGAATCTTTCTATTTTTATTAGTGGGATGTTCCTTCCTGTAACTATTGTTGAACTTCCCATGGGAGTGTTTGATATTATTTTGGGTATGGATTCAATTTAGTTTTATCATTAATAGATAGATTTTATATTTAAAAATTTTTATTCAATGATTTCATATCTTTGATAACATGTCAACAAGTTGAGTAATTGATTATAGATAGTAGAGAATGTTATCAGACTCACATAGTAAAAAAAAAATATTCAAAATAGTGATGTTCCAGTAGTGAATAAATATATGGATGTTTTTCTAGATGAATTTCCTAGTGTTATTTTTAATTGGGAGGTTGAAATTAATATTTACTTAGTTCTTGATGCTAAGCCTATTTCAAAACCCCTGTATCGAATGGATCAAGTACAACTTATAGAATTGATAAAGAAATAGTAGGGTTATTTAGATAAATGATTCATTAAACATATAACTTCATCATGAGGTTCTCTTATTTTGGTTGATAAAAACATATATGGTTCCTTGAGCCTTTTTATTGATTCTAGAGCTTTGAATAACATCATTGTTATGAAAAAGTACCATTTTCCTCATATTGAAGATTTGTTTGATTATCTCAAGGTAGCACAATATTTTTGAAGGATTATCTCATGTCAGGGTACTATTAGTTTAAGGTGAAGTAAAAAAGATACTCTTAAGATTGTGTTTTTGATAATATATAGAATTTATGACTCTATAGTTATGCCTTTTGGATTGTCCAATGCACCAACAGTATTTATGGATCTTATATATAATGTTTTCTATGAGTTCCTGGATATATTTTTGGTTGTGTTTATTTATTATATCATAATTTATTTAAAAAACTACCATGATCTTGAAATACATATAACAATTTTTTTAAGAACCCTAGAAGATAATAAGTAATATGGATTATTTAAAAAAATTTATTTTTGGTGGTAAAAAAATTCATTCCATAAAAACATTGTAAATAGAGAAGGAATAACAGTTGATCCCACTAAAAATAATGTATTTGATTAATGTAAAAGACCTACAAATGTCACTAAAATTCATGGTTTTTGTTGGATTAGTAGGATATTAATAGATATTTGTGAAATCATTTTTTCAATTTTATAGGCCACTGACTATATTAACTAAAAATGTAGTTAAATTCAATGTGTTAAAATGGTATGATAATTTTTTTCGAGAACTAATAAGAATATTGGTACAAACTCTTATTTTGGCCATACCATCCATAAGTGGATCTTTTTTAATCTACTATGATGATTCATTAAAAGGAATTGCATATACCCTCATGAATAATTATTTGGTGATTACTTATTCTTCATGTCAAATAAAACCACATGAGTTAAATTATATGTTGCAAGATTTTTAATTAACTTCAATATTTTTTGGTTTGAAAATATCGAGGCATTATTTGAATAGTGTAAAGTGTGAAATATATAAATATAATTTTTTTGAAGTATATATTCACTTAGAAAGAGTTAAACATGAGGAAAAATATGGATGAAAATGATAAAGGATTATGATTTCATGATTCATTACAATTCTAGAAAATAAAACAAAGTATCCAATGCATTGAGTTAGAAAAATAATTCTACATAAACCCAGATATATTTGGAACCTGAACCATTAGTTGATGATTTAGAAAAACATTTCTTATAGACATTTAATACTGGAACATCCTCTGAAATGTTTTAGGTGTTAGTATAATCATCTCTATCATAAATAATTATGAAAGCTCCAAAGGAGGACCCCGAGTTATAGGAAAACATATAGTTGGTTATGAAGGGTAAGGTGCCTAAATTTAATGTTGAAAAATAATGTGTTTTGAGATTTTGGAAGAGATTATGTGTTACTTGTGTTTACCCATTTAATATAGAATTTTTGAGTGAAGCACATATTTTTTTTGTTTTCCCTTTATTCCGACAGTACCAAAATGTATCAATACCATTAGGAGTATTACCAGTGGGATGGAATTTAAAGAGATATTAAAAAATTTAAAATGAAATGTTTTTCATGTAAACTATCTAAAGAAGAATTAAAACCATATAAGGGGATGATTCAACATTTTCTTATGATGGAGTGGAAATAGGAAATTATTTCCATGGATTTTGTGGGGGGATTTCCAAGGACATCTTTAGGTAACAATACGATTTCATTTATTTTGATCGATGGAATAAATAAAACAAATTACCTTAACATTCAACATATAATTTGTTTCGAAGAACATTCATGACTGTATATCAAAGAGAGAGTTAGGTTTCTTGGAGATCCTCTATCCATTAAATCGGCTGGAGATCTTGGTTTCACCTCTAATTTTTGGAAAGGAAAAAAAATTCTTTGGGTACTGAATTAAATTTCATTAGAACATTTCATTCTCATTATAAAAGATATTATAAGAGAACTATTAATACTTTGGATGATATGATTTGTTATTGTTTAATAGATTACTAGTTAATTTGGGATCATCATATTACATTGGTTTAGTTTTCATGTGATGAAAATTTTTAGTTATATATACAAATGGAACCTATTGAATCTTTATTTGAAAATAGTTTTTAGACTCTATATTTCTGGGAGAATTAGTTGAAAGGATGTTTTTAGGATTAATATTAGTATAGTAAATCATTGAGAAGGAAAATCTGATTCAATGACATATAAGGATGGCTTGAAGTATCCAAGAAAGTTATGCATATAACTGTAGAATGGATATTTCATTCGAGGTAGGTGAACATGTTTATCATAAAGTATCTCAAAGGAAAATTGTTATGAAATTTTTTAAAAAGGGGAAACTAAGCCTACGGATCATTAAATAATAGGATATTCTATATAATGATGGATCCGTTTCTTGTGAGTGGTATTTCCTAGGAGTTTATCGAAGGTACAAAATTTATTTCATGTTTCCATGTTAAGTAAATATGTGTTAGATTCCTCTCATGTTTTGAGCATAGAAGTAGTTTATTTTGTAGAGAACAATTATTAAGAGGAAAATTATATTCATATTATTTACCATAGAGATCAAGTGTTGTGGAATACAATAATTCATTATGATATGGTTTTATTGAAAAACTATATTTTTGAAGAAACAACATAAGAATCTGAAATTGCTATGAAGGAATGATTACCACACTTATTTAACAAGTGAATAAAATAGCAAGGAAGGGATTTCAGAAAGGGGGAAGAATGTAACATCATAGGTAATTATAGAATAAACCATTTTCAGGAATATTAGTATTTTGGAGATAATTATATTCATTATAGAAATATTATGAAATTTTAAAATAAAAAAGGACATACTTTTATTAAATTTATTTCATAAAAGGTTTTATTTTAAAGTTTAGTTTTTTAATTATAAAATAATAATGCTATAAAATTAATTTCATTTTTTAAATTAATATATCAAAATTATATTAGGGTTATATATTTTTTATTTTTAGGAAAATATAGATTTTTTAGTGAATAGTGAAAATAAATTTTTCTGAAGAACAATGTTTTCTTTTCAATAATATAAGTAATTTAAAAAGTCCCATTATTATTTTTATTTCATATCAAGTAACACAAGTATTATTTAGTTATATTGAAACTAATTAATTACATTTAAATCATTTTTATTCTGCATTTCAATGTATGTTTATTTTTAGTTTCAAAAAGGCATATTTCAGAAAACCATTTTAATGTGAATAATGTTTCTCCAATATAAATAATTTAAAATCCCCCTAATTAGGAATTATTTAAATGAAATTTATAAATTAAATACCTTTAAATTTTAATTAAAATTCATATAATGATTATTACTATTCAAATATTTATTATAAAAGCATCGTATTCATGAAAATACATTTACTAAAAAACCACTTTTTCATTACATTAGGGGTTATAATTTTAAATTAAATTAATAAATTTATAAGAATTTAATATGAAAAAATGGATTCCATATTCATAATAATAATTATTTATATTATATAATATGGTGAAAATAGTTTTTTTTATATTTAATAGTGAAAACAGAAAAAATATCTTACTCCACTTAAAGAAAAAACCGGTTTACCATTGTGTTTAACTAAAGAGTTAATGGTTAAAATTTCCTAAAAACATTTCTAAAATATATTTTATAAAAATAGATAGATCTTATCTTATAAAATACTTGATAATTGTCATTTGGATCATTTTTTACAGTTTAAAACATGGTTATAGCTTTTTCTTTCAAAAAATTCTAATCACATCCTCTCCCCCACTTATAAAAGGCCACCCCCTCCAATCCCCTATTTTCAAATTAAATACCTTTTGGTTGGTAAAATCCCTCCTCAAATACCTTAATTTATTCCATTAACCTTTCCTAGAGTTTTTTATGTGAAATACTGTTTTTTAGGGATTTAGTTTATAATTCTATAGAGGTGGTCCAGAGAAGAGGTATCGTTCTTAACCGATCATTTTTTTGTTACTTAATCCACCTATTTCAAATATTTTTCAATGATGATAATAAAATAACACAATTATCTTCTATATAAATATATTTTATTATTTTAATTTCATAATCTACATGCATATTAGTACTCTATTAAATGGAAAAGGAATCCACCTTTCATCTGTGTGGCGAACTACCACCTAAAAAACTGATGTAATTAATTTTCCATGCCCACATCTCATGGATGGGTATAATTATGAACCTATTTTTTTGATAATATTTTAATTAAATAATAAAAATTCTTAAAAGTTAATATATCATATATTTTCTTACTATTATACTCACTAAAAATTGGTAACGCCATTTGTGTATTCTTGTGGATTATTGCCTCCATGAAGCGATGTGATTCATCTTTCATCACTACACCACATGGATGATATATATAGGAATATATAAATAAAAAATGATATTTATGATATTATAATTATTATGGAGAGATCAAATAATGTTTATCATCTTTTGATAATGATCGTTGTAAAATGGAAATGTTACTCATGCTTGTGTACAGTCTGTCGTCTCCATTATATTAATGAAGTTCATTTTCTATATTCATCATTCATGATAAGTTTTAGAAGTATAAAATATGTAGAAATTTTATCATTATTTCATGATTATTATTCTATATATTACGTAATAATTAAGTATTTAACAATAATCATCCTACCAAATTCTTCTTGAACTTAGGAACTAAATATCGTCAAAACCATGAGGATAAAAATAAAATAGTAAGTAATTATATATAAAATTGTATTATATAAAATAAAAGTAATAATGAAAATAAAAAATTTTCTCAACAAATTAAATAATTAACATAATTTCTTTATTCAAGATGATAAAGAACATACAAGATGTGTCAGACTCAAGGTATGGGACTTTGTTTAAAAAAAATTCATTTTTTAGGTTTTCTATCCAACTCTTTTTCATTTAGGGACATGTTATTCTAAATGTTTCACGATAATTATCATTTATTATTCAATAGATGGTGATTTTAATTTTAGCCCATATTTTAATTTCATTAATATTTTTAAAAGTAATCTTTTGGAGGTTTTACATAAGAGGAAATTAAACTAAAATCCTTTTTATAAAAGTTTAAATGATTCATTTTCTAAATCTTTCTCTCCCATGTCCATGTTTTTAAAATTATTTTGTGAATATATTTATATGGTCATGAATTATTTATAAAGTGAAACCTTGAATTTCATTCAGGGGATTTCAAATGGAATATTTTTACTGAATGTTTTAAAATTCATTAAAAAAGTGAGAACCAAATGTTTTATTTTAATGTATTTTATGAAAATGGATTTTATCACCACAGTAAATATTCATTAAATTTTAGAATATTATATAATATTTAATTTATTTTTATAATAAAAACAATATTTACTTTATTATTTTTATTTTTTATTAAAAAATCAATTTTTAAGGAAAATTCTATTTTGATATCAATATGTGTTTTTTATATAGGATTAAAAGTGTTTTTCAAAGGTTCCATGATAAAAAGGTATAAGCATAAGTTGTTTTATATGGTACATGATCATTATTTTAGACTAAGATGATCCTGATATAGCTTATATGATGGGTTAATCCCCATTATAGTCCATCAGGGATCCAGATATGCCTTATATGTTTGGTATGCCTAGATTGCGTCTGGTGAGCCCGATACAACTTTTATGATGGGTACACCAAGATAGTGTTGGGTGAGCCAAATTTAACTTATATGATTGGTGAACCCAAATAGATCTTTAATGCATTGTGTAATGTTCCTTATCATAATAGTAAATAAGTAGGTATATGACATGGGGTTTCTACTATATATTTATCTATGATCCATTTATTTATGACATTGGTTTAAAATGAGGTATGAATATGATGCTCTAATTTTTCTAAATGGATTTTTTATTTATATGGGTATTAAAATATTTATTTTAGAAAAACATATGTGGGTTTTTTATGTGGTAATGATTAATTTTATTCCTTCAACGAACATTGAGATACAAGTAAAAATTTCATGGGTTTTCATGTTTTTCAATAGACTAATAGTTTTCTTCTTTTATGTCCCTTATATTGATGTTTGTATTGATGCCTTGTTAAAAAATGTTTTCCACCATGTTTAGGTGTTTTTAAATGGAAAGACGATTTCAAGTTAAAATTCATGAATATTATTGAAGAATGGAAAATTAGTTTTATTTTATAAATTCTATATTGTGAAAAATTTTAACACTATGTTGAAGTGTCTGCATTTTAATGTATAGGATTGATATTATATAGTTATAACATAATTGTATAAAAATATAAACCTAAAAATATCCTAAAAATGAAATAAAACAGATTCCTGACTCAAAATAAAGATATTTAATGATTTGTGGCTGGGTTCTTATTGATGAATATCAAATAAATATATTTAATATTTTATTGGATGGTTTTGAAACCATATTTTTAACGAGTCATCTATAATTATGAACTCAATTTTAGAGTGACATCTATGGATATCCAAGTGACCAAGTAATATTGTATTATCTGATATTAGTTTTGTAATTAATAGTTATATGTTTTATATAATGGAATGAGAGAACACAACACCTTATAAAATTGTTAATAGTAAGATTATAGTTCAAATAAATGAATCAGGATTTGTGATTTTGTATTTTAGTAAGGAATGGTATAAGGAAAAACCATTAATAATGGAATCATAGGTAGTACAACTTTTCATGGAAGTAGCAAACAAAATATGGTCTATTATTTTTTACCAACTAAAACATAATAGTGGGGAAAATCCCATCAACCATTAATTCAATGAATATAGTTAAATGAATAGAAATCATAATAATTTCCCATAGGTACCAATATAGAAGAAGTCATGTATGTTAATGGGGGACATAAGGAGGGGATTTGGAAACATGATAGTGGGGCCAAATTCCTCCACATTTAATTCAATGATGAGAGTTCAATGAATAGATTATTTTTTTAATATATAATTTGTTTACTCATAATAATATATATTAACTACTGTATCATTATAATCTAAATTAAATTTCTAACTTATTCTATATTTAATGGAATTCCCATGTGCTAATGATAACTCTATTTAAGAAGAACAGATTGAAAATGCCTAAACTAATAAAATTATTGATGGAAAGTAACATGTGGATGAAAAAATCGTGGATCACCATAGAATGATTTCCATAAACGAAATTTTTATATTGAGAATACAATTCATAAAAATTATGGTTGGATAGAATGTATGCAGCTAACTTGTTGACCTCAACAAATACATTTTCATTAGTTACATTTGGGTCACCACTCTAATTCATGTGTTGATTGATGTAGATTCATGTAACAATGTTGGGTCTACGTTGAAGGAAAAAATTTAGGAAGAAATTAGGGTAAAATTAAGATTTAATTTATAAATTTTACAAAAAATAATGAAATTATGATTTACGATTCATTATCCAATGTATAGTAAATTTATATTACATTACCATTATAGGAATTTTTTACCAATAGTAATTAAAAAGTATAAAATATCCTATTATACTATAAATAGAAGGAATAATATTAGGGATATTGAATGGATATAGACCCCCATCGACCAAAAATATATGAAAAATAGATAACTATGACACATGGAATGCATTCAATGGCCATCATGAACAAGAATCATTACAAGTATATATTAATTAGTAATATTTTATGTGAAATTAGGTGAATTAATCATAACAATTAAGAATTGTTAAATTTTGAATGCATAACTGAGTTAAATAATAAGTTATGTGCATCAGAACCAACATATCCATACCATAAATAATCTAATGTTAATAATTAACATGAATAACGTTGTATGTATTTTAAATATATAGTAATATTTTTATGTGATATGAAATAAAAAAAATTCTATTCCTTTGTTTGTATATAGATTTACATGTATTATTTAAGGAGGTTCATGTAAATAAATAGGGGACACTAATAAATGAAATCACACAATGATTAATGGAATCATGTATAATTATGACATAATAAAAATTTATTCTTTTCTATAGTAGTATTATATAACAATGAATACATATATAACTATATATTTTGTATCCTCTTTGGACTCATGAATTGTTTGTTTTTTATGATAAATGACTACATTCAGTGGCCTTTATATATCAAAAATAATATATCCATGTCAATGGTGAATGATTTAGATTATAATCTCTGATATATTTTGAGAAAGTAATGAAACAAGGGGAATAAAATGAAAAAATGAGAGACATGTAGTCACATATAGATTCTCTAAATGAAAAAGTTAGCGGGATGTCAAATTTGATATAATAATTAATATAAACTGTTCAATAATATGTATCAACACAAAAATAGCCACATCATTTTGAGACACCCCCTAACATTGAGGCTATCCATTCCCCCCAAACACCTACTTTACGTGAAGTAATTGATGTTTTAAAAGCATTTAATGCTAAATTTCAATCAAAAAATTATGCATACCATTCTTATAATGAAATTATTAGTTTGAAAATTTTATTTATTTATATTTATTATCACACACATATTCGCATCAGGGGTCTTACTGATGTGGTAGAATCTCCTTGGAATCATGTATGAAACAAATAGTGACCCATACATCCCCCCATAAATATTACATGAAAATAAAATACATAACATTAGGATCAATTCCAAAATCGTAAAGGTATTAAATATTTGGAAAAAAGATACATTAAAAATTGTTAAATCGATTATTTATTTCATGTCCCACTAAATTTGTCATAACTAGAAAACTTATTAGAGACAACAAAGTTAAAACTTGCTGGGAAACAATCCCTGAAGGTATCATTGAAGTATTTTTGGGTTGATTTTGTTTTTTGAAAAAGATTATTTCCATGATAAGTTGTCACGTTATAGATATATTTTTGAAAACTATGTTGAAAAAGAACCATGAAAAGGAATGGATGATCTGGAGCAAATATAAAAAGATTGTATACAAAGTGGCTTGGTTTTATATTGTTTGATAAATTTTAGTGTCCAAAAATTAGTGAATGAAGAAAATGTTTTTGAAAAAGGGAGTTACACACCTTTATAAATGAGTATTTGAATGTTTATCTCTATGCATGTTTCAAGGTCAGAACATCAAAATATTGAAAAGGAAAGAGTAGTGTGCAAGTTATGGTGCTGAACGAAAGATGAGTTTGTGAAAAAATGAGTGTTGTGCGCTCAGGGAAGAAGTTGTCTACCATGCACGAAGGGTTTCCAAAATTCCAATAAATATATGGCTACCCCCCTCATTCTATATAATCTCAACACTTAGAGAAAATTAGAGTTCTAGTTGTGCAAGTTGTGAGGGCGTGCAAGTAGAGAGTTACTCAAAAGTGGTGTGCCAGAAGGGAGTTGCATGCCAATAGTTACTTTGGCATAAAAAGGGTGAGTTGTGCATGTTTGGAGTAGTGTTCAAGTTGGTTTTCCATGAAAAAGGAAACACTTTAATTCCATGATTAATGTAGCATTCCATTTAACCTATGGTTTCCTGAAAGGTTGATGTTTCCTAGTACATCTGGAGTAAAGAGGTATTCATTATTTGATGAAAGTGAGACATAAAAAAAAGCATCTTCATATAGTGGGGGATGCATTCATTAGATATAATAAAGGACCTATAAGTCCATATCCTCTTAGTGGATCCCTTCCAAGATAAGTGAGTGAAGGAAGAGGAATACAGTGGTCCTTTCCACCTGCAGTAAGCCAGAGAAAGAGACAAATGGAGTGACCCTTGGGAATGCAGTGAGCATATCCTAAATCAAGTAAAGGTAGTGTGCCTTGGTATAGAAGTGATATAGCCTGACCATCATTATTGTGAGTTATCCTTAGTGAATTTGGTACAATTGGAACATTGACATTGTATGTTCCTTGGATTTATCCCAGTGAGGGTGAACCAAGTGAAAATCTATCTATACTTGTGCATGATTTATTTTTTTACTTTCAATGCCTTATCATCTGATAAAATTGAAAATTATATGATCAAAATAAACATTAAGGAGAATAATAAGTGACCCTTTAATAAATATGTCAAGATCTTGTGGGGGTATGAATATGTTTTAGAAAGATTATCTATACCCTGATTCACCCCCCTATCAAGGTATTGAGGCCACTTTTGGACCTAATAATTGGTATCAAAGCATTGGTTTATTTTAAAATATTTTTTCTCTGACTTAGTTTATTAAATTTTAAATTAAAAAATTTAATCTTCTCTTATCTTGGTCTTCCATGGAAAAGGGAATAACTTAAAAGAAGAATCAGAATTCATGTGGTCTTCCATAGTGTGGAAGTGTCTGTGGAAAAAGTGTGGTTCAGTTGAAGGAATCAAGTAGTAAACATAATAATGAGTTGGATAAATCATACTGTGAAAAGATAGAATCACTCAATGATGATTTATGAATGAGTGAAGAAAATTAAATTCCATGTGATGTTGAATCTACCGATGATGAATAAACTGCAAGAAGGATGAAAGTGAATGTTGTCAATGAAAAGAAGGATTTGTATTAGAAATTTGGTGAAGAAATTAAATCAAAATATATCCAAATCCAAGAACTAGAAATTGATTTTAACAAGATAAATTGTTTAAATAAAAGTATTATTGATGTGGAAAATAATCTAAGGGAGAGGAATGATTTCCATGCTAATAAACTACAAAAGTTATCTACAAAAATAGAAAAACTCAAATTTGATGATAAGGGAATGAATCTAAATATAGAAGAAATTCAGAATCTGAAAACCATAAATGATAATATTTCTACACAACTATCTGATCTAGTTCAGAAAAATCAAAGTCGACAATATGAGAATTCATGCTATAATGATTTTGTGTCTCTGATGAATTCTATGTTAAAATAAAAGTATGAAATGATAGATAATCTCACCCAAGAATTGGAAGATGAGATGAGTTGTGGAAATAATATCAAGAGATAAATAATTTTTCAAATTGAATTAAGGGATATGAATATTAAAAAATTAAGATATGAGAAAGAATTAATGATGAAAGAAGTGGAGAAATCTAATGCTAATGGAAATCCTAAATACAAGGATGTGTTTTACATACTATTTGATTATCCTTCGATAGTTGATGATCTAATGAAAAGAAAATATTCTATTTTTGATCAGAAACAACAACATATTTTCTCATCTCAAAGGCCATATAGATTGAAAAAAACTGGAATTGGATTTGATGAATCCTATCCCGTACATGAAATGATGATAGGTTTTCAATAGCTCTTGAAATAGGAAACATCTTATAGGTACCGTAACTATGCCCAAAAAGGTCTTTATTGGAATTAATGATACCATGTGCTATTTCTATTGGATTCATGGTCATACATCATGTTTTTGGAAAGAGTTTTTGGAATATATTTCATGTTGTGAAGATTGAAATGTTTCAATATATGAGAATAAGAAGAACCATCTTGAGAAATATGAAAGAGGAGTCTCTTAGAAGAAATTATCCCTGAAATGCTACTATTTTGGAAGAATTGGAAACATCGTGAGAATGTGTCAAGAATCTCAAGGGCTCAACATCATAAGAAGGACTCTGGATGCTTCAACATATCATGTTAGAACTGATGAAATTAGGTATTCCTTTAACATGATATGTTTTCTATGTTTTAATCATGGAAATTTGGAATGATATTGTAGCTGAAAGAATGCGGGGAATGAAAAATAGGTCAAAAGGAGATCTCAGACTCCATAGTTGTATAATAAGAAACCTTATACTGAAAGAAAAAGTGACAAGTTGAAAAATAAGTTTAAAGTATCAATGAAAACACAAGGGGATCAAAAAAAGGTGTATAAAGAACCTCCTTGGTTAAACCCATAATAAAATTCTTTGAAATAATGTGAATGAACCTGGAATACGAAGGTAGGATCTACTCAAGTTGTGAGTAAGAGGAATGTATATTTAGTGGAAGAAAAACCACTTGAAAAATATTATAGTGACTTAGATGATAGATAACAGAAAAATTTGTAATGAACGTATCAATAGACTCGAATGTCATGCCTCATGGTGAGAAGTGACGTTGGGAGAAAATTCCTCTAATGAAGGATTAAGACATGGAAGATGATCAGTGGAGAGATTCCTACTCATAGAAAAAATCATGGAAAATTACTTATTGGTGGAGCATCAAGGAAGAATGTTTCTTCTAATGGGTTTAAATCCAAAATTGTGAAAAAAATGCCAAGCCTAAAAATTAAACATATTAGAAAAAGACTCAATGTGCGGGTAAATAATTCATTGTCATATGGCCAAAATAGTCAAATTTCTTTAGGTAGTTTGGAAAAGAAAAGAAATAGTACAATGATTTATAAGAATGTATCAGAGGGTTTATCAATCAGGATCAACCAAAATTCTCTACTTTTGGATTTCAGAGATTCCCCTCTCCCTATGTGTGTAAATGATAATAACTGATGTTCATGTGTTTTAGGTTCAATGGGAGATACGATCTAAGTGGAAGTGTCATGAAAGGATTAAAAGAGGTGAAGTGATGTGCTCTATGAAGTAAACTGATTCATATCAGTTTTCAGAGTTAATGAAGAAATGAATTAATTGAATGAAATGGTTAGTGATGGTGTTATTTAATTTATCTCTTGTTTCCTGCACCGAGTTCCATCTTAGTAGGCTTAGAGGTTTTATTGACGGATCATTTTTAAGTGTCACATGAGTTTAAATGACAGAGGAGGATGAGGAGAATGTATGTGGGTCTAAATAGAGGGATTAACAACTAGAATAGTTTCATATCATAGGGGGATCATTATATCTATTAATTAGATGAAAGATCTCAATGGTATAGAAAGGATGAGAGTTTTTTTTTCAAGAAGGACAATTGTTGGACATGAATCAACATTTATTTATTTCACGATTATCAATTTTTCTAGGAAAATATGGTATGAGTTGCCTGTTTTCAGGATACTAAGAAGCTACAAGAGAAGATGAAAAGTGTTACCAACAAGTGGTCTACCCATTCCAAAGAATAATTAAACATCTGAAATTAGAAGAAAAATTGGTATTGATGATTTATATCTGTGAAATGCTTGAGGTTTTCTGGGAGATTGTTTCTAGGCCAACCGATAAGAATTTAATCATGAAAAATGGGTCTTTCACAACAAAATAAATAAAGATGGTGTTGTGATTCAAAAAAATCACAACTAGTGTGAAAATGTTACTCCCAGATAGAGGGTTTCATTTATGACAAGACATTTTCACTTATTGTAAGTCATGATACAAATAGATTATTCTTGTCCATGGTAGTGAAAAAAAGTTTTAATTCTTTCCATATGGGCATAAAGTCAGTATTTCTGAATGGGGTTCTAGAAAACGATGTTTATATTGAGGAACCCAATGTTTTTCTCATACATGAAGATGAAAGAAGAGTTTTTCAGCTAAAAATGTTCATTATGGGTTGAAACAAGCACCGATAGCATGTTATTCAATACTAGATTATTTTTTGAAAAAGAATAGTTTTTAACATGGTGGAGTTGACTACAATATCTATGTTAATAATGACAGTAATCAAAGGATGATGGTTCTGGTATATGTTGATGACATAATATTTAGTGGATCAGATGAATCAAAGTGTATAAAGTTTTCCAAATTCATGAAAAGTGAGTTCAAAATATCAATCATATGTGAACTGACATTTTCCCTTTGTTTATATTTTACACAAGGAAAGAATGACACATTATATTCACAATAAAAATAAGCCAATGAGGTTTTTAGAATATTTTCAATGGTAAATTCGAAGTAGATAATTAATCCAGTTTCTACCCAGATAAAACTATCATAAGATGATGAATCGAAATTGGTAAATGTTACAGAATACATATTGATCATTTGAATTCTTTTATACATAATAAAGAAATGAACAAACATTTTTTTGACACATTCTAGGAAGAAATGTGTCAAAGTAATCCAAATTAAAGTCACATTATTTCAAGGAAAATAATAATTTTTTATATCTAGGGCACAATGGACTTCATATTGATGTACAATGAAAAATCTTATCAAGTGTTATTGGGATATACAGATACAAATCGGGTCGGTTTAGTAGATTATATGAAATCAACATTTTGAGGTGTTTCTATATTGTTGGATTGTGTATTTCTTGGCAAAGAAAGAAACATGGTTTCATTTTATTAAGAACTGCAGAAGATGAATATATTGTGGCTACTCAAGAAAGAACACAATTACTATAGATGAAGCAGTTGCTTGATGATATGGGTGTTGAAGTGATATCTCCAATCTGAATCCATTGTGATAATTCAAGTGACATAAATGATAGAAAAAATCTATTCCATAACTCAAGGCAATGGAAAATATAAATTAAGTATCATTTTATAAATGAGAATGTGGAGAAAGAGCTGTGAAGTTGGAGTATGTTCCTATAGAACAACAGGTTTTAGATATTCTAACAAAGGCTTTACCCAAATAAGCATTTGTTAGGCATGAACTTTCTCTGGGAGTACAGTCAACTCCCTGCACTTGAAATGTGTGGATGTGGAACCCCCTCCCCCTGACGTATGGTCTGTTTTTACCTAATGGACTAATCCGTGTTTTTATCCTCTTGTTGACAAAAAAGGATTGAACTTAGGTTTCATGGAAAAGGGGGAGAAATTATGTCTATTAAAAGGGAGAAAATATCATAGTCAAGACACGAGGAGAAGCTTATAGGTGGATCAACATGATAAGCGGAGCATTGAGATAGGGGGAGTATTAATTCTGATGATGCAATAAGTGATTGATCATAGAATATATATCGTGAAAAAATGATTTTATGATAGAATCAATTGAATAGTTTTTGGAATTAAGTTATTCATTGATGAAATTTTCCTTATACACTTGTTTCATATTCCGAGAATTTCTCATTTGGGATTAAACTATGTTTTGAGAAAATCATTGAAATCTATCTGAATTGAAAGAGGTGAATGGGGGTTGAATATAGAAGAAGCTGTAACAAAATTTCAAAATGTTAATAGTTTTCATTTGAAGAGTTGTTAACAGACCAAAAGGGGGAGATTTTTGGGAAAAAACACTTCAAAGAAATATTTAAGTATTTTTAGTTTGATTGTGTTTGTTGGAAAATAGGGTTTCAATGATGAGTTGTTGAGTTCAAGAGATATTTTTGAAAAAATTATGTTGACAATGAATCATGAAAAAGGAATGGATGATCTAGAGGTTGTATAAAATGATGGTATACAAGATCATGGAGTCTGGGAATGTTGTGTTCCATGTTTGTTTCAAGATTAGAACATCAAAATACTACAATAGAAAGAGTGGTGATCATGTTATGGAGCTATTAAAAAGATGAGTTTGTACAAATGTGAGAGTTTCATTATTGAGGAAGAAGTTGTGCACCTTGAATGTAGGGTCATCAAAATGACTATAAATATATGGCTACCCCCTCATTCTTTAGAATCTCAACACTTATATAAAATCATAGATCTGGTCATGCTAGTGGTGAGGACGTGCAGTTAGAGAGTTACAAAGAATTTGCATGCGAGAAGGGAGTTGTATGCCAATAGTGAAATGGGAATAAAAAGGGTGTGTCGCACAATTTTAGAGTACCGTGAAATATTGTTTTCCATGAAAAAAAGTTAACTCTTACTCTCCATGTTTAAAGTAGTGTGTGAGCCAGCCTAAGGTTCTTCTGAAAGGTTGATGTTTCCCAGTACATTTGTGTTCAATAGGTATTCATCAATTGATGAAAGTGGAACGTCAACAGAGCATCTAAATATTGTGGGGGATTCATTCATTAGAGATAATTAAGGGAACTACATGTCCATAAATTGTTACTGGATCCCTTCCAAAAGTATTGAGAAAAGGAAGAAGAAGATGAAGATCCTTTCAACCAATAGTGAGCTAGAGAAAGAGACATAGGGAGTGACCGTTGGGAATGCATTGAGTAGACTCTAAACTTTATAAAGGATGTGATCCTGGGTATAGAAGTGGTCTAGCCCGAACATCATTTTTGGTGGTGAGCCTTAGTGGATTTCGTACAATCACCACATTTCTGTTTCTTCTCCTTGGATATATCCCAATGAGGGTGAACCAATTGAAAATATATGTTTCCTTTTTCTTTCTTTATTTCTTATCTTTTAGTGCATTATCATCAAATAAAATTGAAAAAGATACGATAAACATTAACAATGAGGAGCATAAGAAGTGACCACAATAATAAATATGTGAAGATCTAGTGAGGTAGGAATAGATTTTAAAAATAATATATGTACCCTGATTCACTTCCCCTCTCATGGTATCTAGGCCCCTTTTGGACGTAACATAACCTTTCCTCATGTCTAGGGGAAAAGGTAGCATAACAAAGGGTGATACTAAAATCTCAATAAGGTTAAACATATAATATATCAATCAATGATTATATGAAATATTATGTTGAATATAAAGGTATGTGAGAATGATAATAACATAAAATCATCATAACCAATGAATCAAACATCCCTAATCATGAATCTTGTTATATGGTTTTGTCAATAAATAAACATAATACATAAGAATTCTGAATCAACTATAATCAATCATGATCCATAGTACCATATAATAAGCATAAGACATATTTTTTTAGAATACACAAATGCATAGAAAAATCATTTCCATAGTTAAGGATCACTACTAAGACTATTATAGTGTATTGGGTTCAATCCCCATTCCATAATTTTGATGCATGGTTCACTCCCAAGAATATCATAGTGGTAAAAGTCATTTACTAAAGTGGGTTCAATCCCCATTTTAGAAATTATTTTCTCTTGATATATCCATATTTACCCAATTCATTGTAGGGATATATAATTCTAGACCCATCATTCATATAATGAAAAAGTATATATATGCCCCACGAGATTGTAAAACATTCATTATATAATCATATCAAAAACCGTGGAAGGGAAATGGGTTTCATAAACATTTCATGATTTCCTTATAACATAACACATGGAAAATAAATATGTTTTGAAAACATATTAACAAAAAAATCATAAAACATAAAAGATAAATAATAAAGATAGTATCATTGGATTATATCCCCAATAAAGCATAATTAATATGATGTTATTATAGATGAAAAATATATTAAAAATATAAGTCTAATATTTAATGAGTAAAATACCCTTTTAATTTTGAAATTAATTATTTAAAATCTAAAAAAAATTGCAAAACATTTTTTATAAATTTTTATTCCAAAAGAACCATGAAAACATGTAAAATAATCATCAAATCAATGAGAGGTCATGATGTTGGAAAATTATATTCATTCCATAATCATTAGATCAATGATTTTGTTCACAACATTGGTAAAAATAACCTCACTCATAAAATGATGTGAATATTATTTTTAAACCATTTTATAAAAAAAATACATAAATTGTTCTAAATGATGTTTAAAAATTAATGGGTTTTATAAAAAGCAACCTTGAAAACCTGGATATGGAAGAAAAAGGATTTCCGATCAAAATAGGAGAACATTTTCTAAATAATTTTGAGAAAAAAGAGATAAAAATGGTAATAAAACATAGATATTCAAAAAATAACCAAATTAGAGGAAAATGATTTGGTTTAATCAAATAATTATCATATAACTTCTCTCAATGTAAATTCAATCATAAAAAATATTTATTAAAATGATATTGAAACATAAATACATTACCTCAAGTCTCATATTTCTTCGTACACATTTATATTTCCTTTAAAATAAATATTGGTTTATTTTACATATATAATAGGATGATAAAAATATATATCATTCCAAATATTATTTGCTTATAACATACCATCACCCATTTACTAACAATTTTGTATTAAAATCACTATTCCGGCTAATAACTCCTTCAGTTTTCATATATATTTCTTTTTATGGTTCTGTTACATACACCTTGGTCTTGGTTTTTTCAAATTAATAATACTAATTGTGATATTAGTATCATATTTATTCATCATATTAAATTTTATAATTATTCATATAAATTGGTGTTTAATAATGACTTATATGACATTGTAGAGATAGTAGTTCATACACACACACAAGTGATGTTTCCACTTTTCGATGGTTGGAAAAAAGAAAGGTAAATAATAATTCACAACTTTGGAATCCTTATTATATCAGATATATAATATATATATTCATTAAATATATCTTTATATCCATCCATGTAAAACCAAAATTAAAAAGAATCACATTATTTCATGGAGGTTGTAGTCTACACGTACTCATGAGCAACATTATTGTTTTTCAATGGATGGAAAATAAATAATATTGATAAAATATTGATAATATAGAAGTCTAAATTTTTCATAAATACTATATATAAACATTAAATATATAATAATAACCATCCCTTTATTATGGTGATGCAATATAGATCATATGTCTACATGAAGGTAGTAGTCAACACGTATACATGAGCGATACTTTTCATTTACCATTACATGAAAAGGAGGTGAAAATTTGAAGATTGATAATTATTATGACAATTAAGTATATTGAAGACACTTAATTAATTATTTTAGAATATATTAATTTTATTTAATGGAGTTATACGAATAAATAAATTATACGTAATCGGTTAATATTTATACCTCTTCATTGAGAAACCTCTTTTCTTTTACACCTTATGCAATGAAAGGATTCTATTATGATAAAATAAACACATATAAGAAATGGGTAGGAATTTTATAAATTTTATAGGTTAGTAAATAGATGATATATTAAGATAATTAAGCATGGATAGGAGAGGATAAGTGGTATCCTTTTACATGGGGGAGAGAGGGAACACATTGAATTTTTTAAAATATTAAACTATAATAATATCATATTCATTAAAAAATGGAAACAAATGTATCACATTCAAATGAGGCATGATATAGGGTCAATATATGTCCTCCAAAAAGTATTTTTACATGTTTTTGTTTCAATATTACCCCAATCTCTTTGTTTAACACCCAGTTATCTAGTTTGAACCTTAACCATGGTAATAAATTTATCTCTACTTTAACTATTAATTATGACTAAAAATGAATGTTTCCTCATTAAAATATTGGAAATTACGATTAAAAATATTTAATAAATTTTATTAAATTAAATATCTATAATTGTAATATATTCCTTTAGATAAGTGTGCCAAACACAATAAAAAGTTATTTAAAATAAAATGCATATTAATCATAAAACTGAGTTTACTTTCATCCCATGCCCAGTAAAAACTATCAAATGAATATTTAAATATTTTATTCAGTATATAATATATAAATATTATTTAAAATATTAATAAATAAGGATTTATTTAATTTATTATGACAAAAATACAATTCCCACATCAAAATAGTTTTAAATAAATTTTCATATGACCAAAAATTAACTTATACCGAAATTAAGTATAATTATGATTTATATGAAATTAATTAGATTATTCATAATTAAATGAGAAATATAATAATTTAATATTAAATTAAATACATAATTTGTCTTTTACTTTAAAATAAACTATAGTTTTTTTAATTTTTATTCTTTACAATTCAATGAAAATTAAATATTTTCAGAAAAATGACAAAATTTAATATTAAGATTATTTTTTCATGTTGATTTCAAATATACATCATAAAATATAATGGTGTTACTTTCATTACTTATTATTAGAAATTTACCCCTAATATTCTATGAGTTTAATAAAATAAATGATGATACTTATTCCTTATAACATATTCATGCTTCAACATAGCTTCCTCAAATTTGTGGGTTCACTACAAAACATTAACCAAGTGAGTTGTATTATTTAGAATCATATTCAATCTTCAATAAAAAATCTCCACCAGTTGTTCCTCATAATAGATATAATGTTCTATTGGAATGGCCTTTGAGTAAAGTTTATGTGAATGATCATGTATGTACTTACTTAGGAGAAAAAAATGGAACACCTTACGAACTTCTGAGAGATTCATTGGAATCACCAAGTGATAAGAAACTATCCAGATATGATCAAGAATTATGATTCAACTGATATAATTTTGTATCAAAATTACCTACTTTATAAATATAATAACCTTTATATAATGATATATTAATAGGAATACTGTATCACTAACTTCAAACATCAGATCTTGCTAATGATTTTCAGCATAACATTTCTTTCAACTCTAAGATACACCAACATAATGTTGAATATAAATAACATTCTCTATCATTTAATATTCTAGATCAAGTGCCACTATACTTTATTTTAAAATATTATCCCAGCATATTGATGTTTTTAACTTCCTTCCATAAAGGGATTCATAAATATCCATCATAATACTAGAGTGAAAGAAACTGTTATAAGATAATTTTACAAGATGAAGGTATTAATACCAAAAACGTTTGAATCTAAGAGAACAAGATCTCAAAATATCCTTTTGGGTTTTAATGGACCACTCCTACTGAAAATATATCTAGTGATGATACAAAATACTGAAACCCAACTATGTATCCAAATCCATTTGAATACCCCTCCAAAACATTGAGGTAATCCTCATACCCTGATTACATACAATAAAATGTAGCACCCCATGAATCATTACCACATCCTTAATGTATATATCTAAAGATGATCAAGAGATAAATATTCTTTAATGTAAATTAAATAAAATTATTTTGTAAGGTGATCAAATACAAAAAAAATAGTGTTCCCTTTAAATGATTTGGGAGTATAAGGATGAAATCCATGGAAAGGTTTTCCAATTTTCATTATTGTATGGGAAATTTCAGTTACATTCACTTAGAATTATTAATCTAATCCCTAACATATTGAAATACCCATAATGGAGACACATATTCAGTATTATACCATTTCATTTTTCCCTCTATAAATACTAATTTAAATCTCAATAATTTATTTAAATTCCAGGTTGAATAGAGAATGATTAACCATGAGCTTCTTCCAATTGGTCCTTCATTAAATTTTGTATTGAAAAGACACATAATAAATTCTTGACCCTTACTATTCCATCACAATCATGGTTGAAATCAATAAAATTTCTCACCTTCTATTGTATCTCTATATCTTCCTTCCGCACCTCTTTAATCTTCACATGGATTGATGGTAGAATAATCATTTGAGAAATATAACACTTCTCCCCTTCATCCAGGATTTCTAGATCCATCACTAAAATATAATGAAATATTTTTTATGTTGTGATATTAATAATAGATAATCTAGATTTACCCTTTCAACTCAATGTCTCAACAACCTTATTTTCCTTCTTAGTGTCATAATTTATTGTGCAGTAATAATCATTCATCAACTCAAACTGTCTTATCTTGTGAATATTCTAATATTTATTCATGAAAAAATACTATAATATTTTATCATCAGTATATATGTAACACATTTATCTATAAAAATACTAATTCTATATCATGACTAAAAATCCACCGTAGCTAAATACAATTCTTGAGTTGGGTAATTTTTTTCTATAACCTTCATTTGTCCGGAGGTATAATTTATCACAATGTCATTATTCATGAGGAAGAATCAAATTATCTTCATTAATGCTTCACTCCAGATCACGAACCCTTCTCCACTATTGGTTAGTGTTATAATAGTTGCATTAAAATTCTTATCCTCTTCTCCATGAAATTACCTTTACATTTATTTGACTACAAGAACGTTACCCCCATAAAGGTTGACATAGTGACTGGATTATGAGAAATCATCCCAAAAGCTTCAATAATATCAAACAGAAATTAAAAACTATAGATATAAGTGATATTTATGGTATGGGACAATATTATATATCATTTATTTTTTATGGATCCCCTAATATTCAATTACATTATATTATATAACCCAAAAATTATACATTCTATTTCCAAAATTCAAACATAAATATTTTTTAGAAACAACTTCTCATTACTTGTGGTATTCATTACCATAATTAAGTTATAATAATGATCTTCATTTATCATGGATTATATAAGAATTTCATATACAAATACTACCACAAACTATAAATTCATGAATATTGTAGAGGAATTCGTATGACCAAATAGAATCAATATAAATTCATAGTTTCTAAACATAATATGGAAGGTTTTATTAGGTATATTCTCCTTATTGAAGCTCAATTGATGATATCCAGATAAAATGTAAAGCATGGTAAAATATTGAGTTGAATTCATTTAATAAAACATGTCATAAAAATAGGGTCAAGATACTTATTCATAATAGTGATCCTGTAATGTTGTTAATAATAAATGAAAAGACACATTGAACCATATTTATTTTTAATAGAATGAAAAGGTTCACCCCATGGTGATGCACTATTGTTTATAAATCCATGATCAACATTCTTATGTTGTTTCTTATTCAACCTATGTAACTCAATCAGGTCAATTATATATAGAATCTTTGAAATAGGTGTAGCACAAGGTATGAGTTCTATTGAAAAACCAGCTTCATGTTTTTAGAGAATACTAGGAATATCATTAGGAAATACATCACCATAATCCAAAAAATATTCTTATCAATGATTTTGAGATTCTCCCCAATAATTAAAGATAAATATCACATGTGAATAGGTATTAAGAACCATACAACTAATTTAACATCCATTGGAAGTCCCTTTTCTTATAATCACTGAAATTTGGTCATGGTTTGGTTATAGATATCAAATATGACATTTAATTCATAGAAATTTATATAATATATATATAGATAGATCTAATACATTCAATTCATAGAATCAAATTCCACTAGAATGAGAATTACATGATTTACAAGAAGTAAATTCCCACAAACATCTATTAGAGAGGAGTTATAAACTTGATAAGTGATCATAGATCTATTTGGATTTTTTTACTAGAACCACAAAATTTAATCATTTAGAATTTGAATTAAAATCAATATTTTTTTTCATGATATAGAAGAATTCATATAACTATGCTAAAATAAGATACATTAATAACTAAGTGTTTCTGCCACCACCTCATCTTCATCGTTCTAACTCCATTCAATTAGTAAAACCAAAATGGTAAGAATCCTCATAAAATGTTATAGTTAAAAATTATTTTATCTCGAAAAATAATTTATAGGATTTCTAAATAATGAAAACTTTTTTAAAATATATTACTCATTATGTTTAACCAACTTCATTCATGGTCATTGTCATGAACCCGACCGAGCTTCCATCAAACCCGACACCTAACCCAACCTGAGACAAGGCCCAAGAGGTATTCCCATTCCTTATGAGATAGAGACTAGCACTGAGCATCAGATTTAAATTATATGGGAATGATTTCTCCAAATAAAACCAGGAATAAAATACCAAAATAGAGCACAAAAAAAGAAACTATAATCCACTGATCAAAATAAATGTATAAATAGGATAAAAAACTACATCTAAACAAAAACAAAAACAATAAGATTAAACTAAAATCAAACCACTAATAACATGATCTCCATATAACCTCTTAGTCACCATAATATATAAGTCCAACTAACTCCAAAGGAAACTCAAACCAGAAACATGAACCTACAAAAGAGATCAGGTCTACCGAAACCGAGTGACACAAGTAGGGTGTGAGCACACAACAACTCATTAGGTAAGAACCATAAGTTCCATGCATTTACAATCCAAAAATAGTCCCAAAACACAAGTTTGAAATATATTTTGAAAATAGGGGTTTTAATCATTTTTAAATTGTCAAACACAGCTTTCCAAAACAACAATTTTTGAAACAACACATATATATTTCCCTTTTAAACAAATTTATATTTCATAACCCATCTATAAAAACCCAAACACAAGTCTATATGAGATTATTAGAAAGAGATATTCTAAAACTAAAGAAAACAACACATGTAGTCCTAAATTAGTAGGGATAATAATCAATGTACAACACAAACAAACAATACATACAGATTGATAATCATGGGAATTTAATAGAAATCTCTTGAATAAATCCTTGTATGTACTACGTTTGAACTCACCTGCCAGCGTATGGTGAAACTCCATAGTTAATAATCAACTACCCACTCTAAAATAACCAGTCTAGTGGCACTTCCTACCTAGACTCTCCATAAATCTATGGGATACCAACATGTTTAATCAAGGTTGATAAGAAAATGTCACACGATCCTCTAGATAATGCCTCGTGCTTTCTTATAACAAACATCTACACCACCTATGTGATGAACATATCCTAAAAGGATCCACCATAGAGGCTTCCATCTCATTACAAAGTCATACACAAGTTTCAACTAGTCCTTCACATCACATCATATCAAAAACCAATTTCCCAAAATAATAAAAAACTAATATTTCCTTAATCTTTCCAAATCCAATTCTTTTACAAAACTTTTTTGAAACCAAGGTGAAAACAAAAAACATCCTCTAAAGGTAACAAATGGGCCTTTATGTCATTTATTTTTCAAATCACACCTCAAAGTACCATATAACAACCCTGCTTTTTATTTCTCACTTGAACGTAATTTATTACATGAACATTCAATTAATACAACATAGAAGATCAAGAGGTCTTGTGTATTTGGGGCTTATGATAATTACATAACAAATTAAAACATTAAATACAATATATTTATGTTAGAATTCTTTTACATGACCACAATATTCCTTCGTACTTAACATTGCATGGGGTAACCTGAGGGCATACATAAGAAATGGGTGAGGTATAAAGCCCAGTAAGGGAATAAACATGGAATAAAATGAGGAATACAATACATGTTAAAAAATAGTAATATCAATGGAGCACAAGAGAAATGTAAACATAAAGACTTGATACATCATGATAATCATAACATGGGGATGTGGAAACAACATTTAACATGATATTAGCCTGAGCTAAGGCTCATTGCAGATAGAGCATGAGTAAACCATTATTTCACATGAAGCACAAGTAAATAATCATTGAACTTGATTTAGCATGATTCAACACTCATTACAAAAGATGTATCATGATACTACACATTACCCAATGCATTGGAGCGCTATCAGGTCGCTCCCTTCTTAATCATTTCGATTCATGCACAAGTGTACCACATGGATTATATAACATGAATTTATTGGACATCAGCATTAATTCCAAGATAAAGAAATGTGTAATTAATAAATGAATATCTATAATAAATATTTAAATGTGAATAATGTTTAATACCCTTGATAAATAAATGGGCATGGTATTCACTACACAATGACTTTAGCATAGAAAATCGAGGTGCAATTTCGGCAGCATAACGGCGTGACATAAGAATTCATTAAAATGGTTGATGAGAGAGAAATGTGTGTCTCATAATACGTAAGTGAAATTTAATGTAAGGGGGGTCATATTGATACATTTCCCAACATAATTAATGGAATTTATATTTATAATACAAAAATAAATTCATGAATGTAAATGAGGAGAGAGAAATTCCTTACAGAATTTTGGCATGGTAACAGGTGTACGTGGGAGGTATTTAATGGGAGAGAAAAGGGTATATCATCATCCAAACATAATGAGGAAAGCATAGTGGAGGTGATAAATCATACCCCAATATTTATAATTGAAAAAAGGGAATAACAATATTAAGAAACATGGATAAAATGAGAAAGGAAGGAATCCCTTATGAGGAAGTGTGATCCCAAAGGATTGGGAGAGGCTTTAGAGAGGATTATTGGTATCTTGGAGAACCTTTTGATGATTATAGAAAGAGGAGGGAAGAGTTTGGTATAAACCCAAATGCTTTGAGTGAATAGGAAGTGGCAGCTTGGGTGGGTTTATATAGGAAAGGAGAGGGGATTATTTATTATTTAGGTTTGTGACACCACACATTAAACTAATCAAAACCACAAACCAGCCCATGGTTTTTGCCCAGGGTTTTTTACAAAAGGAGGGTAAAACAATATTTTATAAATACAATGGCCTAAATTCTTAAAATATTACGCTTTCTTTTGTGGAGGTGAGTCACACTCTTAAGGAAATCAATTTAAAAATAAAAAATGTTCTATAAGTCTTGGAGGGTCCACTAAAGCTTTGTAGAATAAATAAAATAAACCTAAAATCAAATTATTTTAATGGTAAAACATAAATGGGTTGAACAAAATGTTTATAGTATTTTATTACATCACTATTGGGTCATTATGATGTCATAAAACACATTATATATTTAATCGGTACTTAATTTTTACCCAAAAAATTGACTGTCTCAGAAAATTCTGAAAAAATTCACCTTAGAATAATTTTGACATCCTAATTCGAAAAATAATATTCATTTTATCTAAATTATTTTATAAATATGTGAATTATTAATTTTAAAATAAATCCCGACATTTATAATAAATTCATGCGGTTTTTACAAAAACAGTTTTCGAACCTTAATAAAACTTACAATTGTACTCATAAAAATTATACGATCATTTATATTTAAGAAAAAGTAATTTAGTAATAATATTAAATATTATTTAATTCCAAATCTATTTGTTCATCAAAATAGACTTCTTAATTGAATATTAACTAAAAATACCATTTTTCTTCAAAAACATATACAGAGTAACAATAAAATGAATGTATGTTCTTTATTCTATACAAAAAAATAATGCACATAATCATAGTTCTAGAGGTTTGTTAAACAACCCCTTATAGTAGCTACATATTACCTAAGGGTATGGTGTGCGATGGTGATATACTCTTGGGGTGTCTCGGATAATATCGCTCTTGTGTTAATCTCTATCAACTTCCACTTCTCTCGTTGGTGGTTTTGTTCAAGCTTGACATGTAGAAGGTCAGATTGGTCTTGGTTAAGAGAAAAGCCCAATGACGCTACCTCCTTTCCGAGCTCCGACAAATGGGCTTCATATGGAGAAATTCTACTGGATGAGGCTATCCCTTCCTTTTTCTGAGTAAATTGGATTTATTAAAGCCCTATATTTATACTAATCATGTGACCACTATTAAACGGATATATTACTAAAAGTAACTATTATTAATGGTATTTTAAAATCCAAAAACAGAAAACCAAGTAAGTTCATATGTTTATATATATATATCCATTTCAATACATTTAATTAGATCAAGATTAATTTTCATTAATGAATGTTTGTTCCTTTACACTCTTCCCCCCTTAAAAAAATTTCGCCCTCAAAATTTCTTTTTCCCACATTAAAAAAGATGAGGGTAAATTAGCTTTATCACTTCTTCCATTTCCCACGTTTCTTCTTCAAACTTTTGGTTTTTCCACAACACCTTGACGAGGGGAATTATCTTATTTCTCAAAACTTTTTCTCTACTATCACAGATCTTCACCAACTTCTCTTCATAGTAGAGGTCATCCTCCAATGGTACCACCTCTAGATTGAGTATATGTGATGGGTCAGGTATTCACTTGCTCAAGAGTGATACATGGAATACATCATGTACTTGAGACAGGTTCTGTGGGAGTGTTAGTCGATAGGCCACCGCTCCGATGTGATCAAGGATCTCAAAAGGGCCGATGTACCTTGGACTAAGCTTTACCTTCTTACCAAATCTCATCACCTTATTCCATAGAGATATGTGGAGGAATAACATGTCTCCCATATCAAACTCGAGGTCACATCGACTATTTTTATCATTTCTCTTTTTTCAACTCTCAACAGCTTGGATGTGCAGCTGGTTGGTCTTAACCTTCTCTGCAATTTTTTCGACCATTTTTGGACCTAGGAGTTTTCTCTCCCCAACTTCATCCCAAAATTTCATTGTTATGCATGTCTTCCCATAAATGGATTCATAAGGATCCATTTGGATGCTTGAGGTGAAACTATTATTGTAAGAGAACTCCACCATCCACCTTTGAAGACCATTGAGAATGATCTCAACATTTCCTCAAGTGTTTGGATAGTCCACTCTAACTAGCCATCAGTTTGAGGGTGATCGGTCGTGCTGAAGTTCAACTCAGTATTAAGAGCATGCTGATGAATTTTCCATAACATTGAGGTGAATCTTGGATCTCAATCAGATACAATTTATAGTTGTACTCCATGCAGGCTTACCACTTTTCTGATGTATATCCATGCGAGTTGATCCAGTGAGAAATCCTCTCAAATTGCAATGAAGTGTGCAATATTTGTGAGATTATCCACAACAACCCATATAGAATTGTTTCCTTTGGATGTCTTCCAAAGTCCGGTGACAAAGACCATGGTGATGTTTTCCCATTTCCATATTGATAAGGGTAATGGTTGCATCATCCCCTTAGATTTTTGACTTTTCACATTCACTTGCTGACACACAATACATCATGATGTATATTCAGTGATCTCCCTCTTCATATAATCCCACCAATAATGCTCTTAGAGATCTTGATACATCTTTTTGTTTCCTGGGTGAATGGAGAAACTTGAACTATAGGAATCATCCAAAAGTTCATTCTTTAACTCTGGATTTGATGGAACACATAGTCTTGAGCCAAATTTGAAAATTACTTCTTCATTAACATTGAAGTCTGAGGATTTCGACTTTCTAATAGTTTCCACTTTCTTCTAAATTTCCACATAATAATTTTGAGAATCATTTTACTTTTCCAAAAGAGACGGTCGAGAATTAATTTGTTAAAGTATTGATAATCTTCCCCTATTTATGATTACCATGTCCATCTTTATCAAATCTTAGAAGATTGAATCTTTTTCAATTCCCATCAATGATATAATCTATGGGTCCTTTCTACTTAGAGCATCTTCCACCTTGACCGCTTTCTGGGGGTTGTAATGGATTGAGTAGTCATAGTCTTTGATCAGCTCTAACCATATTCAATGGTGAATATTCAACTATTTCTATGTGAATATATTCGTGAGGATTTTATGATTCATATATATTTAAAACTTATCCACCAAGAGGTAATATCACCAAATTTTTAACGCAAAAAACACTAATTATAACTCCAAATCATGTGTGGGATAGTTTTTCTTAGGAACATTCACCTGCCTTGAATCATTGGAAATGAATTTTTCATTTTGCCTCAAATTCCATCAAAGGGATTCTTGTAATATTTTCAAGAAGAAAATTCTAAAAAACTTCAAAATGTGATACAATACTCATAGATGTTTTCCCTAATATCATTTCAATATGGGAAACTCAATGTTCTAAGAAAACATACATGTTATGCTAGTAGGACATGAATTGAAATACAATATGACATACACTAATTTGAAGTAGTGGTTACATTTAACTCATTCCAAATAATCCATATTAATATAGTACTTTTTGTGCTCCCTTTATCTTGGAGATTGTTGATTCTCATCATGCTTCCTAGACCTTGCAATAGAGAACTATCTTGGATAATGCCACACTTCTCTAAATTTATGACATAAAACTCTGTAAGATTCCTTAGATGGAACTTTGATTCCTTACATCACATTATACATTTTTTCATGGAAATTGGATACTTTTTCCATTCATTTCCACACTTAGAATATCTCCTAGTCCCTTTGTGACATTCCTCTTGTTGCCTCTTTCCACAATTGTTGTATGAAGGAAATTGGGACTTCTTTCCCTTATCACTGTTATCATATGGACTTTCATGAGATGAAACATTTCTCTTCCTTGATGTCATTGGGAATCAAAAAAGGTGACAATTGTTAATTGTCATTTTTGATAGCTGGTTTGGCATAATCTTGATATATCCTTCGTGGGCTCCCATCTGACTGGGAATCTCATTTTGACAGTCATGACATTGCCCTTCACATCGGTTGTTAACCCGATTCCTCATATTGCAGGCCGTTGGATAGAACAAAAGTAAAATTTGGGGTATGAATTAGAATATATTAAACACATAAAGGGGAATCCAACTACAAAAAGGGATAAATTATAAATTACATTTTTTCCCTAAACTTATGAGTTTATAGTTTTCAATCTATGTTATCCATGATCTACTTTTCAACATATATTATTAGGGGAATTTTTCACTTAATAATGGTTTATAATAAGATTATTAATTTACGAAAGCATATCCCCCTGGAGTGTAGTAACCAAGAGTGCAAAAAGACCAATTGTCGTGTTCTAGTTCCCATTCAAGTCTAGCTCAAAGCAGTGTTTTTGGGTTTTACCCCTAGATACATTTGTGCCAGAGCCACCTCTACCTGCTCGTATCCAGACAAGGATGTATTTTCATGATAAACCACTTACTCAATATTCTCCAAAATTTAGGGATGTTTTCAATATACTTAGTCTTATCCATAAGGCTTTCACTGGGGTTTTATAATCCCTTCCCAAAAAACTAAACCTATCCTCTGATACCAACTATAACAACGCTGCTTTTTATTTCACAATTAAACAAAATTTATTACATGAAATTTCACTTAATATAACATAGAAGATTGAGAGGTCTAGTGTCTTTTAATATTATGATCATTACATAACAACTTAAAATATGAAATACAACATCTTTATGGAAAATGTTGTTTACATGACCACAACATTGCTTCATACTTAACATTTCATGGGGTAACCTGAGGATATATATAAGAAAGGGGTGAGATATAAACCCCGGTAAGGGAATAAATATGGAATAAAATGAGGAATAAAATACATGTTAAACAATAGGCATATCAATGGATCACAAGAGAAATGTGGACATAATGACACAATGAATAATTATAATCATAACATGGAGATGTGGCAAAAACATTTAACAAGATATTAGCTTGAGCCAAGGCTCATTGCACATGGAGCATGAGTAACCCCTCATGGAACATAAATTACGAGTAAATACTCATTTCACATGATTTAGATTGAGTCAACACACATTTCACATGATGTATCAGGATACTATACTTTACCCAATTCATTGGAGCACTATTGGGGTGCACCCTTTTTAATCATTTAATTTCAGGAATAAGTGGACCACGTAGTTTATATAAAATGGATTCATTAGACATCATCATTTATTCCAAGATAAAGGAATATGGAATGTGTGCATAAAACTCTATAATCAATATGTAAATGTTCAAAAAGCTTAATACCCTTGATAGAGAAATGGGCATGGTATTAACTACACAATGACTTTGGTTGGAAAAATCACAGGGCAATTTTGGCAGCATAAAGGCGCGACATAAGAATTCATAAAAAAGGATGATGAGAGATAAAGGGTTGTATCATCATATTTACATGAAAATTACAGTAAGGTGGGTCATATTTATACATGTACCAACATAAGTAATGGAATTTAGATTCATAATACAAAATAATTGCTTGAATGTAAATGAGGAGAGAGAACTTCCATATGGAATTTCGGCATGGTAAGAGGTGTTAATAGAAGGAATTTAATGAGATAGAACATGGTATCTCATTATTTAAACATAAGGAGGATGGTATAGGGGAGGTAAAAAATCATACCGCAACATTTATAATCGAAAATATAAGGGCATAACAATATTAAGAAACATGGATAAAATGAGAAAGGAAGGAATCCCATACTTGGAAGTGTGATCCCAAAGGCTTCGGAGAGGATTATTGGGAGAATGGGGCACATTTGGAGGATTATATAGAGATGAGGTTAGGGTTGGTCAAACCCCAAAGGCATTGAGTGAAGAGGAAGTGGAATCTTGGGTGGGTTTATATAGGAATGTAGAGGGAATTCTTTTTTATTTAGGTTTGGGACACCACACATTAAACTAATCAAGACCACAAACCAGCCCATGGTTTTTGCCCATGGTTTTTTTCAAAGGGGAGTGGAAAAAATTATTTTATAAGGTGAATGTTCGGACTTCTTAAACTATTATTCTTGATTCTGTGGAGGTGAGTCACATTCTTTAGTAAATAAATTTAAAAATTTAAAATGTTTTATAAGTCTTGGAGGGTCCACTAAAGGTTTTTAGAACAAATAAAATAAACATAAAATCACATTATTTTAATGGTAAAACATATATGTTCCAAACATAATGTTTATAGTATTTTATTATATCATTATTCAATTATTATGATTTCATAAAACACATTATATATTTAATTGGTACTTAATTTTTACCCAATAATTTGACTGTCTTAGAAAATTATGAAAAACTCACCGTAGGATAATTTAATCATCTTGATTCCATAAATTATATTAATATTATCTAAATAATTTTCTAAATATTTGAATTTTTAATTTTAAAATAAAAACCTTCTTTTATCGTAAGTTCATGGGTTTTGACAAAAACTGTTTTCAAACCTTAATAAAAATTACAATTGTACTCATAAAAATTATATAATCAATTATATTCAATAAAAAGTAAAGTAGTAATAATATTAAAATATTACTTAATTTTAAACCCATTAGTTCATCAAAATAGACTTCTTAATTGAATATTAACTACCAATACCATTTGTGTTTCAAAGAAATTTACAAAGTAACAATAAAATGAATGTATGTTCTTTATTCTATACAAAACGATAATGCACATAATCATAGTTCTAGGGGTTTGTTACATAACCCCTTATAACAGGAGAATATGACTTAAGGGTAAGGTGTGCGATGGTGATAGACTCTTGGGGTGCCTCGGATAACATCGCTCGGGTGGTAATCTCTATCAACATCCACTTCCCCCCTAGGTGGTTCCGTTCAAGCTTGGCGTGTTGAATCTCGGCTTGGTCTTGGTCAAGAGTGAAGCCCAATGATGCTACCTCCTTTTGGAAATCCAAAAAATTTGCTTTGTATGGAGAAATTATATTAGATGAGGTCATCGCTTCCTTTTTTTTGAGTAAATTTGATTTATTAAAGACCTATATTTATACTAATCATGTGATCACTATTCCACAACTATATTAGTAATGGTAATAATTATAAATGAGATTTTAAAATCCAAAAAAATAAAACAAAGGAAGATCATATGTTTATATATATATATATATATCCCTTTTAATACATTTATTTAGATCGAGAGGAATGTTCATTAATTAATGTTTGGGTAGTTACATACCAAATGTGCCAAACCAGAGAAAACACATTTGAATACACCTTTGAATTCATTTGAACAAAAATTGGAAATTTATAAAGTACTAGGGGTTTTAGAGGAACCATTTGAAAGATGGGAGGAATAAGGGGAACATGATGGTGGGTGAAGTGTTTCGAAATATAGGGTATAATTGAACATTTGAAAAGGAATTCCATCATTATTTGTGACCCTATCCATATGTTCACTATTTTCACATTTGAATGTGCCCAACTCCAATGGAATATTTCAAATATCTCTATAAGACACAAATTCCATGTTGAGAACCAAAAGAACCTTGAATCCACTTTCACATAACCATCAAACAATAAGGAAGAACAAAAACCACACAACGGACCCAACTACCCAAAGAATACCAAGTCACCAAAGAATAGCCAAGTCCATACACAATACACAACACCCAATTTTATTTTTAAAAGGTCAACTGACACTTCATAAAACACTTTACATGCATAAATATATAGGCTTACTACATATAATCCTTTGAAATCCCATTTTTTATCAAATCAACAACATGAAAACACCACTACAATTAACACAAACACATTAAAAGAATAAAGAACACACCAATAAATTATTTAGAAACACCCAAGAATCAAAAGGAATATCCTAAAAAGTAAATGGATGGAAACACATACCTCAATGATTAGGAGATGCGATGAAATGATTTGAGGAGTATGAAATGTGTCAAGAGACCATCCACAACCCCTAATATCAAAAAAACACGAGTCACACATCAACCATAGCTTCTAGGTTTTATCCAAGAGATAACCAACCTAAGTAAAACCATGAAACCAAGGGGGAAGAAGATTAATAGGATACAATCGACAACAAAAAATGATAGACCTACCTCAAATTCAAGGAAAAAGAACAAAGAGGGAGAGGAACCAAGGGAAGGGAGATTTTGATCCCCTTTATGGACCAAAAACGAGTTAAGTGGACGGAAATTACAAAAGGGTATAAAATTTAAGAGGGGAAAACATGGAAGTTTATGTTTTATGAAATCTGAGAAACTCATATGGTTTTCGGAACCATGTTTTAACAATGAAAACCCTACTGGAGAGGAGGGTCACCTCACATGGGCTTGTGCACAGTTTGAGAAACCATGTTTTAGGCATGTAATTATTATCTTTTTGATGATAGATCTATTTCACATTCTTACCTTATGGTTTTAGTAATCTATACCCAAGTCGTGTGCCATGTCTCTAAAACCCAAGGAAATCCACACAGTTTCTCCTAGGCCTCACATAGTTTGAGAAAAACAATGTATAGGTCATTCCAGACATACGTTGAAATAAGGAATTGAATTGAAAAATACCTCACCACAATAGGTCGTATGGTGAACCCCCAAATAGTGAAAACAAACCGTGTACATGCCAAAAAGCCAATGGGAAACTCAAAAACCAAAACATTTTTTTTCTAAAAATCAGCCCATACCTATACAAAAAGATCCAGCATCAAGAAAATAATAAAATAAAATAAATATCATGGTAAGGGTGTGACAGTTCTCCACACTAAAAATTTTCATCCCTCGGAAAGTAACCTAGGCAAATGAGAACCAATACGTGTTCATAAAACAAAATGAAACCATGAACCCTCGGGTTACCTTTCACTCTACAACTCACACCTGACCAAAACTATGAAAAACTATAAGGAACCCCATATTTGGTCTCCCCACTAAAGTAACTCAACTAGAACCAACCAACAAACACCACCACTAGAAACTCCCAACATGATCCAAAAAGGCTTGATATAAGGGAAAGCCCATGGAGGGAATTCAAACCAAACAGTGAATCTCAACATAATTCATTTTCCCTCATGATGCACACATCTCCAAAATGAGTGGAAAACCAAACTGAAAATGATCCTTAAAAGCCAATCATATAAGAAAAATAGGAACTTACTGATTCTCATCCACAAGGCACTACCAAAAGACTACAAAAAATGATACCATCAGGAATTTTACAATAAATGAAACTTAAAATAAGAAGGAAGATTTAAGATAAAAAGAAAAATAAAATAGGGAATCTCGAACCATATCTATTCTAGCATCGGAGACCAAAGGTTCCCCACACCCCCAGCGATTCTTGAACATGTACAAGATTCACTCTATGGCCTGTGGCTAGAGCCCTATTGCATGAATCATCCATTGTACAATTTCTAGGAGACAACTATTTCTGATAAAAACATCCTCTCTAGGATATGATTCTTACAAAACATCTCCAAGTGACCCATATGTCCACGTCGACGAAAATCCTTCAAAGGATAATGACACAATAGCTTCATATGAATGAACCATCTACGCTGGAAGCACATGAGAAAACGTCTCAATGAACGAGAAGCATAAATAAAAAATAGACTCTTCATGAGTGGGTTCCACTGGAATATACCTCTCATCAGATGAGGAACCTTTATTGGTGCCAAAAGTGACTGGATCACCAACTTCATCATACTTCTTTTGGAAACTACCTCAGCTATAAATGCCTAATCCAAAAGCATCCAAAACAAAACTTCTTTATATGAGAGAACTTGATCTTTGATATCCACATGAAGCCCCTAGAAAAAAAGAGGAGATTTTATCTGGTCCTATGAAACTACATCTAGAGATAACAGAACCCTCTATTTGAAATGAATAATATAGGCATTCACCATCCGCAAGCCTAGTTGAATACTAAAGAGCTCCTTGACTTTTCGTACCTTTACCTCCTTAGGTATAAACTATTGGATAAAAGAGGTAGTAAAACTACCCATGAAATCCAAAATTGCAATGATTATGGGACGATCTAATCCTACAAATACAAAGTAAATCCTTATATAAAACCCAAAACAAATTTCACATTCATAGCTTTCAGAGTTCCAATCGACCTAAAAACAGATTCAACTTCATGAATCCTATTTTAAGAATCTAATAGACCAAAATCACCATGGAAGGAAGGAATCAATTGAAAAGAACTTGACTATGTGACCTTACTGGGAATTTAGGTAGGTCCCACAATGGGGAAGGTCTCACTAGAAACCTCTATAATTTTTCTGATAAACATACTCTAAACAAAAAAAAACATGAAATCATATCAACATCAACCCAAAGATCATCCAAAACTCGATCAAAACAACACTTACATGAAAAAAAAACAAACTCATGAACCAAACACAAAAAAATGAACCCATAATACTTTTTCAAAAACAAATATTTGTATTCCACATTCAAAACCACCAATCCAACCTTATGATATAAAACCACCTAGCACCAAGGCCACTTTCCAAATACCAAAATACACTTTTAAAAACTAACTCACACACAAAGTCCTACTTTTAAAACAAAACCATGCCCCCAAAATAGATTTTCCATTTTAAAATCCACACATGCCAATGAAAAAAGAACCCAAAAAACAACCCTCTCCAAACTCCAAGAATATGATACTAGTGACCATGTATAACCCAACAACATGCTTAGTGGTGCGTGCTCTTGGAACGAACAATCAACTAAGAACACCTTTATCTATGCATTCGGGTTCCACATGGATCACTACTCTATGAAAAACCATCGTACAAACTAGATCATTTAAATTTTCAATCCCTATCCATTTAAAACAAAAACCAAAGAAGAAGACTCAAATCCTGGAATACCCTTGGGAACTCCAGGATCAGAACAAGAAAGAGTTCAAAATTCTCTTACCATATATACTTACCAAGTCCCAACATTCCCAGCCTCTAAAAAACTTAATGCCCTAAATAACTAAAGGATGCCCTGATACCATTCCTTCATGAACTGGGTCAGGCTTCCATCTGACATGACACCCTACTACACCTAAGCCAATTCCTTAGAGGTGTTAAAAATCATCCTAGTTCGGTTACAAGTGTAGGGAATCAAAGATAAATAATATTGGAATGATTTTCCATATTAAACCCATGAGAAAAACTACCAAAATGGAGTACATTGTATGAATCTATAATCCACTGATCAAAATAAATGTATAAATTTTATCCCTAAAAAAATATAGATGAACAAAACTAGAAACTACAAGGAGAAACTAAATCCATCCTTCCAGCGAATCTATCTTCACATGAAATTTCGGTCACCACCAATCGATAAGGTCAATCTGCATCAAATCCAACTCGAACCCGAAACCCAAACCTAGAAAACTGCTCGATTCAACTGACGATGAGTGGAACAGCTAGGTTGTGAGCATCCAAAAACTCAATAGGTAAGAACCACAGATTCCATGAATTTATAATCCCAAAATATCCCACAAACACTAGCTTTACATACATTTAGAAAATAGGGTTTTTATCATTTTAAATAATTAGACACGACATTCCAAAATTTACCTTTTTGAAACAACACATAGTGCTTTACCATTAAAATGAGTTTACATTTAAAAAGTCATTTGAAAACTATAACACAAAAATGAATCCATACTAGATAATCAAAAAGGATTTTCTAAAATTAATGAAAACAACACAAGAAGGCCTATATGAGTAGGTCTAATTATCAAAGTGTAGAAGAACCAAACATAACATATGGATAGATAATCATGGGCTTTTCCTAATAATCTATAGAATAAATCCCTAGACATACTGTGTTCGGACTCACATACTAGTGTATAATGCAGATCCATATTCAATAAGAAACTTTCCACTCTAAACTAACAAATTCAGTGGCACATCCCACCTGGACCCTTAATAAATCCAGAGGGTACCAACCCATATAATTGGGGTTGATAAGATTCCATCACCTGATACTCTAGATGATGCCCATGAATCCCATTATAATAGCATGTGGTGAGTATAGATGTCCTTACATGCATGGATCAAACTGAAACCCACAACCATTGTGCTTGCCTAGCTCAAATAATGACAAAATCTATGCAATGGTGCTCTCCTTGAAGGATCCAACGTAGAGGTTTCCATATCATAATAATTCATATACAAGTTCCAACAGAGCCTTCACATCACATCAATTAAAAAACCAATTTCCTAAAGAATCACAAAATACCTTCCAAGACTTAATATTTCTAAAACCAATTCATTTCCAAAACCTTTTTTGACACTAAGGTGAAAATAAATCATTCTCTAATGGTTACAAAACATACCTTTATGTCATTTATTTTTCAAATTATACCTCAAAGTGCCAAATGGGCCAATCCTAAGTGAACATATTTGAATCCACATTCGATTTCAATTGAACACTAAGTAACCATTTAGAATGGACAATAGGTTTTAGAGGAACCATTTGAATGATGGGAGGAAGGAGGGGAAGAGGAAGGTGGAAGAAGTGTTTGGAAATCTAGGGTTTAAGTGAAAAATTTCAAAGGAATGACATCATAATTTTTGATCCCATACATATGTGCACTCTATGCACATATGGATTTTCCCACATCAAATAGAATATTTAAAACCTCACCAATATAAGAAAAATTCAATGTTGAGAAAAAAATGAACATTTCAACCACTTTCACATAACAATCAAAGCATAAGGAAGAACCCAAACCACACATTGAGCGCAACTTCACATAGAAGACCATGTTACCAAATCATAAACAAGGCCAAACACTGTCCACAAAACACAATTTCATTCTATAAAGTACAACTAACATTCCATTAAACACTTTACATGCATATATATAGGAGTACTAAATGTAATCCTTTGAAATCCCATTTCTTATCAAATATCCAACATGAAAACAGAACTATAATTCACAAAAACACATAAAAAGGATGAAAAACACATTTATAAATTATTTATAAACACTTAAGAATCAATTTGAATGTTACAGAAAATAAATGGTTGAAAGAACCTACCTCAATAATGCTCAGATGCGATATAACACTCTATGTAGGAATGAAAAGGCTCTAGAGACCATATTCACCCTCTAACATCAAAAAACATAATCCCCACATAAACTCTAAAATATAGGGTATAACCAAGAGAGAACGGTCCCATGTAACAGTATGAAACCAAGTTGGAAGAAGAGGAAGAGAAGAAAATCAACCATAAATCATGAGAGATTCACCTTAGATTCGACGGAGAAGCACCAAAATAGGGAGAGGAACTAAGGAAGGGGAGCTAGATATCCCCTTCATGAAAAAAAGATCCATGGAGGAGGAAATCGTGAAATGGCTTAAAAAGAGAGTAAAAAACGTAGAATTTTATGTTTTATGAAATTTGGGAAACTCGTATGGTAAAGCTACTCTATTTTTCAAATTATACTCCAAGAATTTTCACTATAATAGAGAGAATGGGGACCTCTCATGGGATGGATGCACGGTTTTGGAAAATTTTCACTAGTTGTGCAATTCAGATTTGTCAAATGAAAAATAAATTCCACATGATTTCTGTATGGCTTCATCAAACCTTGCATAAGATGTGTACCTTGTTCCTGACACCCAAGATAAGCCAGACAGTTTCTCCCAGGCCTTCCATGGTTTGAGCAAAAACATGTGCAAGATTTTCAAGAAATTTGTTTCAAGAATAAATTGAACTCGAAAAGACCTCAACCATAATACACTACATAGTTAACCCCAAACCATCCAAACAATATTACAAAGGCCAAAAATCCACCTAGAAACTCAAAAAATCAAATATTTTTGTTAGGAACCCAAATCAATACATAACCAAAAGATCAAACATCAAGAAATGAATAAAATAGAAGTAAAACCATTGTTGGGGTGTGACATGTCTCCCCACCACAAAAACTTTCTACCCCTATAATGTCACCTAGAAGGAAAAGGACCATAATTAAAGCCCGAATCCAAATGAAACCATGAACCACAAGGTGGCCTTTCACTAGACAAGTCCCACTCAAAAAACAATATGGAAAACTACAAGGAATACCATGGTGGGTCTCCCCACCAAAAGAACTCAACTATCCCCAACCAACCAACAAAACCACTAAAAACACCCAATATTTAAAAAAATCCTTAACATAAGGGAAATCCAATAGAGGGAATTCAAATAAAATAGTGAATCTTAGCATGATTCAAATTTTCCTCAAGGCACAAAAATCTCCAAAATGAGTGGAAAAACAAATCAAAACTGATCCCCAAAATCTAAAAATACAAGGAAAAGAACCACTTATGGATTCACATACAAAATGATCTACCACCAGCCTATAAATAAACAAGGACATCATGACTTTTAAAATAAACTAAACACGCACAAGAAGGAACATTTGAGAGAAGAATAGAATTAAAATGGAGAAACATGAACCATATCCATTTCAATGACTGAGACATAATCTAGACCAAGGTTCCCCACACCCTCGACAATTTTTGATTGCGTTAAAACATCACTTTTGGGCCTTTTTACCCGAAGCATCAACTTCACTGAAGCCAAGAGCCGACATTATCTAATCAAAACTTCATCTTCAAGCAATGTTTCTTAAAAAACATTTGCAGGTGATGCATACGACCACATCGATGACAAGGATTTTGAGGATTGTAGAACGAGGACTTTAGATTCCCAAACTAGCTTCACTGGAAACACACAAGTTAACATTATGATGAATAAGAATATAAAACCACAAAAAAGACACCTTAGAAGTGCCTTATTTGGGAATACACCTATCGCGATATGAGTAACTTTCACATACCCGAAAAGAAACAGGATCACCAACTGGCACTGACTACTCTATGAAGACCAGTTGAGCTTGAAAATCCTCATCCATGAGATTCCCAAACATAAATTCACTAGATAAGAGAACTCAAAATTTAATCTCCAAAAAAAGACCCCAGAAAAAAGATGATATTTTAGACGGTCCAATGACACTACCTTTAGAGATAAGGGAACAATCTCATTGAAATAATTAAATAGGCCTTCACTGTCTGATGAACTTGTTGAATACTCAATAACCCCACCACTTTCTATACCTTCACCTCCTCAGGTATAAACCATTAGATACAAGGGGTCTTAAACACTCTCTAGAATATCGTATCTTGAAGTGATGATGGAAAGATCACCTCCCATTGATCTAAATCTATTCCTTCTAAAAACCCCCATAAAATAACACTCTCATAGTGTCGGGAGTACCCATCGACCTAAAAATATGGTAGACTTACTCAAGTCACCCCACAAACTATAACGGACCTCGAACACCGTAGATGGTAGGAAACAACCAAAGAGAACATGAATCATCTACCCTGATTGGAATCTTACTTGGGCCAACAATGTGGAGAGAATAACTCTAATCCTCTAGGACTTTTCATGAAGGAATACTCTAAATTACAAAAATAATGAAATCAGATTAAAATCAACTAAAAGATAAACCTAAACTCGATCAAAACAACATCGGCATGAAAAACACCAAACTTATGAACCAAAAACAACAAAATGAACCCATAGTCCTTTTTTAACACCACCATTTACATTCCACATTCAAAACCACCATTCCCACCCCAAGATCCCAAAGCACCTAGCCTGTAGGCCTCTTTCCAAATAAAAAAACCCACTTTTTAAAACCAACTCACACACTATGTCCCACTTAAAAAAACCCCCCAAAACTCATTTTCTATTTTCAAAATGCACTCACACCAATTAAAACTGAAACCAAAAAACAAACCACACCAAACACCTTGAATAGGGAACTAGTAACCATTCATAACCTGATAACATGGTTCATGAATCATGCCCCAAGAATGAACCATCCAACAGGAATACCTTGATCCATGAACGTGGTTTTCACATGGGTCACTACTTCATATAAAACCATTATGCACACTATCTCACTTCAAATGTCATTCCCTACCCACAAAAACCCAAAACCAAAGTAAAAGTCTCAAATTCTAGAATACCCCTTGAAACTCAAGGATTAGAATGAGAAATAGTTTGTGATTCTCTTACTTTACATACCTCCCAGGTCTCAATATTTCTAGTCTCTAATATACACGTTTCCCAAAATTAAAAATGGATTATATGATACCATTTTACCATAAACTATGTAGAGCCGCAATCTAACCCGACAACTGACCCGAACCATGAAAAGGCCCAAGAGGCATTCCTAGTCCTCCCAAGCTGGAGACTAGCACTAGGAATCAAAGATAAATCAATTGGTAATAATTTCACCCAAAAAACCCATGGAAAAAAATACCAAAACAGATAACATAATAAGATATTATAATCCATTAATAAAAATAAATGTTTGAAGAAGATTAAAAACAACTAATGTAGAACAAAACCATAAACCATAAGATGAAACTAAAACTAACACTATAATAAAATGATATCCACGTGACTGCATGGTCAAAAACAATCTATAAATACAACTAGATACAATGGAAGCATGAACCAGATACCAGAACCTGCAAAATAGATCTGTTCTATCAACGTTGAGTAGAATAATTAGGGTGTGAGCATACATCAACTCAGTAGGAATGAACCAAAAATTCCTTGCATTTCCTATCTCTAAATAGTCCAAAAATACTAGTTTAAAATATATTTATAAAGTGGGGGTTTAATAATTTTAATGAGTCAAATACAACCTTCCAAAATTTTCCTTTCTGAAACAACACACATTGCTTTCCCTTTAAAACAATTTCATATTTCAAAACCACGTTCAAAACCCAAATTCAAACATGAGTCCATAACATATGATAAAAGCGTGAAATGTTGAATGTAAATAAAAAACACAATAAGACCTAAATGAGAAAGTCTAATAATCAAAGTGAATTATAAAAAAATAGAACATACAAATAGAAAATATTGGGTGGTCACTAAACATTTCTAAAACAAATCCCTAGGAATATTAAGTATGGACTCACCTACCGAAAGATGGTGTGTCACCATAGTAAATAACCAATTGGTCACTCTAAACTATACAATCCAGTGGAATGTACCGCTTGGCCTCTCCAAAAATCATGGGCATACCATCCTATCTAATCAAGGTATATAAGCAACCGTCACATGATCCTCTAGATGAATCCCAGGAATCCCATGATAATAGTAAATGGGGAGTGTGGAGGTCCTCACATGTGTGGATCAAAATAAAATCCGCAACCACAGTGCTTGACTAGACAAAAAAATCGAAACCACCTATGCGATGACCATATCCTTGGGCAATTCACCATATAGGTTCCCATCTCACACCAAGCCATTCATAAGTTCCATCCATGCCTTCACATCACATCACTTTAAAAACCAATGTCCGAAAACATCACAAAATACCAACCAAGCATTTATATTTTCAAAACCAATATATTTCCAAAAACAATTCAAAAACCATGTGAAAACACACAACATGCTATAAAGGTTCCAAATGGGTCTTTATGTCCATTATTTTTTAAATCACACTGAAAAGTGACAAATGGGCCAAACTTTAAAAAAAATTTGATTCTACAATTGAATTATTTTGATCTCCAATAACCACTTAGAAATTACTAGTGGTTATAGAATAACCATTATAAAGTTGGGATAAAGAAGGGGAAGAGGAATGTGGGAGAAGTGTTTTGAAATTCGGTGTTTATGTGAACAATTTCAATATAATTACAACATGATTTGTGATCGCATACATATGCTCACTCCGTGCACATATGGATGTTCCTACATCTAATGGAATATTAAAAACATCACCAAAACACAAAAATACCATGTTAATAACCAAAAGAACCTTGAAACCACTTTCACATGACCATAAAACCTCAAGGAAGAACAAAAAACACACACCGAACCCAAAATCATAAATAATACTAAGTTAAAAAAGAAAAACCAAGATCAAACACAATCCAAAAAACCCAATTTCAATCTAAAAAGGTCAACTCACAAATCATAAAACACTTTAAATGTGAATATATTTATTCTAACTAAATGTAATAATTTAAAAGCCCATTTTTCATCAAATTTACAACATGAAAACATTAATAAAATTCACACTAACACGTAAAAATTATGAAAGAAAAATTTTTAAAATTATTTTGAAAAACTGAAGCATCAAATGGAATGTTATAGAAAGAAAATAGATGAAAATACCTACTTCAACGATGTGTTGATGCGATAAAACTCTTGGATGAGGAAGTTCAAGGATCAAGAGACCATCCACACCAACTAAAATCATAGGAATACAATCGACACACCTACCCTAGTATATAGGGTTCAATAAATAGGGAACAAACCCAAGGAAAACCAAGAAACCAAGGGTGGAGAAGAATTAGAGGAGAAAATCGACCATAATCCCTGAGAAACACACCTTATAGTTGAAGGAGAAGCACCAAAAGAGGGATAATAACCATGATAGGAGAGATTTGGAGCCCCTTTTTGTGCCAAAAACAATCCAAGATGGAGGAAATCCAAAAAAGGGGTTGAAAGATAAGAGGGGGAAACTTGGAATCTCATGTTTTAAGAAATATGGGCAACTCATATGGTTTGGCCACATAATTTTCCAAACCATGAATCAATCATGTGCACCCTACTAAAGTGGAGGGGAACCTCGCACGCTCTAGACGCATGATTTAGGAAACCATGAAATAGCCATGGAATTCATCTACGTCACATTATAGATCCATTCCACATACCTGATGCATGTTTTTAACAAACTTTATGCAAGCCGTACACCTTGTTCTTGACACCCGAAACAAGATTCTTGGTTTCTCCTAGGCCCTTCATGGTTTTATCCAAACCATGTTCAAGCCATTAAATAATAACTATTCAGGAAATAATTGAATTGGAAAATACCTCAGTCATAATAGTCCTCATGGTTAAACCCCAAACCGTGTACATAAACCATGCACAAGAAAAAAATACAAATGGAAACTCCAAAACTCAAAAAAAAAATCACTGTGAAATATACCCAAACCTTTACCAAAAGAATCGAATTCATGAAAAGTATAAAATAAAAGAAAAACCATGGCCGGGTTGTGACATTCATTAACTATTAAAAAACATAAAAATGCTTTCTAATGAAAATTTATATTGACTAAGGAATATCCCCTTGGAGTTCCAAACAAGGTGCATAATTTGGGAACATTTATCATATACGAGAATGATGGCTAAGAAATACTTTAAAAAACCATTTCAGGTTCATTACCCATAGATTCATCTGTTCCAAAACCAAATCAAATTTTAATATCAGTTTAGGGATTTATTGTTAGGAAAACTACATAATCTCTATTGTACCAAAACATTATGATATTATCTTATACTTTGGATTATCCCTAAGATTCTCAGAAAATTTATCTAATTATAGTACCTAAATATACAAGAAAACATACTTTGATACTAACTATAGTGACCATTATTTCTTCCCACCAATATTATATGAATATTTTGTACATAACATTAGGATATGTTTTAGAACAATTAATGTTATGTTTATTTAGAAAAATTGATACATATTCAACTGGTAAATAAACAATTTATATCAACTCTATCTATGTTCTTAAAAACTACAACCCTTATTAAACACATCATTCTTATATCCTGTCTTCATATCCTATAAAAAACATATAAGAAATGGTGAGCTTAAATTCCTAGTAAGGGTAAACATTAGAGATATCAATAAATAATCATATGAAATAATATGTAAAGAATAAGTGCATGATAACATGATCATAACATAAAATAATGATAAAACATAATTCACAAATCATTAATTATGAGTAATGGAATAAGGTTTTATCAAAAAAAATACATAAGTCATAAGAGTGTGGAATCATAAAATCCCAATCATGATCCATAAGAACATATAGTAAGAATAATATATAAGTTTTTGGTATACAAATAAACATTGAAAATTATTTCCCAAGTAAAGGATCACATCAATAATAATAAAAGTGGATTGGTTCCCTCCCTATTCCAATATTTCCTTAGTTAAGGTTCATATGAAATACTATTATAGTGGACAAAATCCCTTACTAAATTGGGTTCACACCACATTCTAATCCATGTTATCTCATGAGATACCACCTTTACCCAATACATTATGGGGATATATATTTATGATCCCGCCAATGAAATAATTTAAATCATAAAAATGTGTTCTATAATATCATAAAACGTACATAACATCATCATATCCTAACTTGTGGAAAGAAAATAGATTTCAGAAACATTTCATCATTTCATTATTACAGAACTCTTGTAAAAATGAACGGGTTTCATAAGAATCTCATCATCAAAATCCTAAAATATAGAGGGATAGAATAAATATTGAATTACTGGATAATATATCTTTTAATTTATAATTAAAACAAAAGGATTTTATCATAAAAAAATTCATTTAAAATATCACCAGAATATCTCTTGAGGATAATACACTTCTCATTTTGAAAGTAATTATTTAAAATCTAAATAACTCCATAATATTATTGGAAAGTGTTTATTTTAAAATAACTCTATAAAATTATAATTATGGAATCAATTCATCAAGTGGTCATGATGGTAGGAAATTATATTCATGACATTATCGTTAAAATAATTCCTATATTCACAACTTTCACAAAATGTACCTCCTTCTGAAAATGACAAGAAAATTATTTTTAAACATTTTTTCAAGAAAGTAAATCATTGGTAAAAATGAATCTAAAAACCATTGGATATTAGTAAAAACATTTTTGAAAACATTTTTTAAAACAAGGATACTGAATAAAAATGATTTCTAATGAAAATAAAATAAATAAGGCCTCCATTTCTTAAAATAAATTTATAGACTATTTTGAGTACCAAAGTGAAGAAAATGGTACAAAAATTAAATATTCAATAAATAAAAAGAGTATAATAAAATTTAATTGTGTTTATTATATATTTATAATTTAAGTTTCATAAATTAAAATCCAAACATAAAAAATCTTCATTATAATGACATTGAAACATAAATCCCATTACTCAAGTCTCATCATACTTCCATTCACATTAAAATATCATGTATAATAAGTATATATTTATTATAAATATATTTTAGAACCATATTCATTTTTAACATATGAAATAAGTTATACTTATAACATATTATTACCCATTAATTATTAATTAACTATAAAAATCATTTTTCTAGTTGATAAATATTTATTTTTCAGGAATGTTTCTGTTAGATGGTTCTTGTACATGTAAATTTGAAAAGTTGTTATCATATACTAAATCTTAAAATTGAAATAAATATCATGTTTATTCTTCCTATAAACTTTTCAAAGTATTCATATACAATGGGGATGAAAAATTAATTACATCACATCATTGAGATGGTACTCCATACGTTCGCATGAGTGATGTTTCATCTTTTCGATAGATGAAATGACTGAAATATAAATAATAATTCCACTTTCAAGAATCAATATTATATAATATATGTAATATATATTATTTCAATTAATCCTCATTACCTTCAATGTAAAATGGAAATGACAAATCAATCACATCGCTTCAGGGAGGTAGTAGTCGACATGTATTCACAAGAAACATTATCATTTTTCAATGGATGGAAGGGTAAGAAGGCACACAAGATATTATAATTATAAAAGAATAAATATTTTAATAATATAATATTTAAACATTTAATCCATCATAGTAACCATATAGGAATTATAATGATGTAAAATATATCATATCGCTACGTGGAAGCCATATCCCACATGTACGTACGATCAATAAGTCTTATTTCCTATTAGATATAAAGGAGGTGTGAAATGGTTGATCCGTAAAAATAATTTAAAATTTGTATATTTAATAAAATTAATTTATTATTTCAGTATGGATATCTTATATTTGTAGGTGGTATAATAATAAATATATTAAAAGTGCATGATTAAGAGCTATAACTCTTCACTGATAAGCCTCATTTGAATTTTACCATAAGACATGAATAGATGGTATTATAATAAAACAATGACTTCAAGAAAATTGGTAGGTATTCTAGAAAGGTATTTGAGTAGATATGGGTTGATATAAAATGCTTCTGAATTGGGGAGAATATAGGAGAGTCGATATCCTATTATAAAGGTGGGAGTAGACACTCATTAAAATTTTCCAAATATTAAAATATTATAATGTCATATTGAAGAATCATTCATAAATATGAATAAAATTATAATATAGGAAGATATATGGTCTAATTGTTTCCATAAAATAAGACATATATATGTTAGTGTGAAATGTAACCATTGTTTGGTGGTTTAACCCCCGGTTAAGTAGTGTCAATATTAAACATGGTATGAAAAATTTTATTATTTTAATTATGACCAAAAATGAAAGTGACGTCATAAAAAAATTTAAAATAGGATTAAAAATAAGGAATAAATTTATCTAATTCAGTTTTTTTAATTGGAAGTAATTCATTTTAAAATAAGTGTGCTAAACATAATGAGAACCTGTTTTAATAAAAGTCATGTTTAAGCATATAACTGAATTTACTTTCATTACTTACCTAGAAAAAACTAAAAACTCAATTTTAAAATATTTTATTTAATATATAATATATATATTTAATTAAAACCTGTAATTTATTTTATTAATTTATGAAATTAAAAAAATTATGCGCATAAAAATTGTTTTTAAAAACAATGTGTTCTAAAAACAAAAAATGAACTTATATCAAAATAAGTTATAATTTTTAATTCTATATAATTAATTAGATTATTTACAATTAAATGATACTTACATTAATTTATGTTAAATTATAAACACATAATGGGGATTTTAATTGAAATTAATTGAATGTTTTTTATAAACTTTTTATTTTTTACTATTCAATTAAAAATTATACATTTCAGAGAAATCCAAAAAATTTACCCCAAATTAATTCTAACATGTTGGTTTCAAAAATTATGCTAACTAAATAAAATATAAATTCTAAAAAAATTCTATAAATTAGTTATATTTTCCAATTAAAAAATCGAATAATAACAATTTTTGAATAAAACATATTTTTTTAGCATTAAATCGACACAATAAAAATTCATATAGAATTTCCTAAGAATTAATCTATTAATTTATATTGATTAAGAAAATTATAAATATATTTCATAATTTGAATACACATATTTATTCATTCTAGTTAAATGGAATGATAATATGTTTATCTTGGATAAAATTATTTTATCCTTGTCTTCTTATTATGTATGTTATATAATCTAATGTATCGAAGACAATCTCCAAAAAAATAACCATTTAATTTGTTCATAAAAACTTATTTTAATAGAATAAGACCTCTTATCACAAAAGAAAAATTATTTTAAGATACACCAAAATTTTGAATCATACCTCTGTTATCATATACCATTCAATAACAATGAAAAAACTCAATAAGACTTACACTTGACATAGAAATTATATGGAGTTTCACAAACTCCTTAATTTATTTTTTCAATTCCATTATATAAAATCATTTCTCACTAAAAATAATGAAAATAAGATTCAATTACCTTTAATTGATATTATAAGGAACATTATTGGAATATCTAACTGAACTTTCTTCTTTTGGTTTAATCTTTTTTCCACTTGTATTATCTTCACATCATAAAAAATCTGACATCATATACCTAGTCGATGAATTATTATCACTTATAGAATATTGGGTAACATTTTATTACCCCATTCACATTGTTGAGACATTTCCATAATTATCAATTGGATGTATTCCATGAATAAAATAATAAATATAACAAATATTCCCTCTATCTATTTTATTAATATATTCTATTGTATTTAATATCTGAGACTAAATGATTTTATCCATTTTCACTTTACCATCTTCTCCCTTAAATCTTGTTATCGAATGAAGAAAATATTAATCTATGAGTATCAAAAACATGTATGTAATTTTATTTAATAAATTTTTAAATGATCTTATGTAGATAAAAATGATTTAAACATTAGTCATATTTCCAAAAGCTCATCCAATATTAAACTATTCATGTCATTAATACAATAAATCCTTTTTTGTTTGATAATTTAATTGTAATAGAAGTATAATTGTCTAGGGGTGAATTATGGTTTCAAAATTAAATTAATATTTTATAACCTCATGTGGTTTTTAAAATTATTGGAAATAAAATATTCTGATTGATAGAAATATTATTAGATTAAAGATAAATGCAGTGGAACTACAAACTATTCAAAAAAATAATCCATTTTATAAATAGTCAACACAAAGAGACTTTTAAATATAAATATTATAAAAAAATGTTAACAATTTTGATATAACTGAAATATGTAACAAAATGTAGATTGTTGATTTACCAATTAGTCACTCATAAAAAGATATTATGACAAACCAAACACTCTCTCATAAGGAGGTCATAACATTCAACAAAAGAAGCAATGAAGTATATAAACATGATTTTAAGTGTCTCTAACAATAAATATGATGAAAGCGTTGTATTCCAATCAATTTAAGACCTATATTAAACCTCTCAATTTTAAATCAGTACAACATGCTACAAGTATATGCGCTCTATCTTTTTATCATTAGAATACCATGATTGAACTGACCAAGAATCTATTCCAGCTCCAGAATCCTGACGCTTTGTATTCCTAAACCTATAATACCTAGATTAATATTATTAAAAACCAAATGATTAAATTTGAAACATAGAGATTTTACAATACATACCTCACAAAATAAGAATCTATTAGTGAAATAACTCATAAATAAATTATTACGCTGATTAGAAACACTCAATGAAATGAGGTGATTGAAACATAAAAATGAAAATTATCTTATAAAGTCTTCTATCTGAATGTTTTATTATCTATTATTAAATGTCTCTATTTATAGTAATTGTTTTGAATAACACCATCATTAAAAATCCCCATTTTTTATAATAATTTGTAACAACATAAGAATATATATATTTTTCTATCGATGAACTTATCAACTCACGACATCATCCAATTACATCGTTTGACAATACTAGAACTATTATTCAAATAATATTGAAAATAATATATATTTTTCTTCACGATCATCATGTTATCAAAACTAGCATTAAAATTACAAGTTTTTCAAAACGTAAAATAAAATAACTCAAAAAAATACAAAGATAAGTCATTGTTAAATGTAGTGCAGTTTGATTTTCAAAATAGAATAAGTATAATATTATTGGACTCAAAATCCTTGTATCCATTATATTATTGAAAAAATTAATCTCTAATATTGATTTTTTATATTATATCATCTTATATATTTATATGTTTTTTGAAAAAAATTATCAGTTACATATCATTGTCAAAATCATAGAATTTAATTTTATAACATTTATACCTAGTGATGATTTTCCACTAGTCTTCTAAAAATTCTTCTGTAAATATGGACAATTTTTTCCGTAATGGCCAATTTTTTCACAATAAATGTATTGTCCTTAGTTTTTTAATTATTAGATAATGGTGTAGATTCTCCATGACTCTTTTTCATCCCTTTATTTCATAAACAGTTAGCCCTCCATTTTTATACCATAAATAAGGAAACTGAACATATGCCACACATTTATTTCTATACTATCACTATCATATTGAGGAGATCAGATAATTCGTAACATGATTCATACATTATATAATTATGGGTAGACATTAAAATCTATTATGGTAGTGATTTTATATTGAATTATATGGCCAGTTTTTTCTAATGAGGTGACCCAATCCCCTCTAAATCATTGAAGTATCTAAGTATATCAAAATTTTGAGTTAAAACAAATGTTCTTTACATCATTTTACACCCAAAAAATGATTTATACACTTCAAACCTTTCATGAATAACTAGCTCATTAGTGATACTTTTTTAGGTTATATATCCTCTTATAGGCATCCATTGTCTTGTGTTTCTTGTTCAATTTAAACGATAATAAGGACGAGTACATGGAATTATAAAACATATTTTAGATTCTTATCATAGGTATCTAACATTTTTTATTCCATGGCTTAAAATATATGATGGTTTGGATGTTTTTTTTCTAATACATAAAATTTTCCTTATTTCCTGAGAACTATTGTCATGTTCCAATACCAGCTAAGTAAGTTACTTATATTTAGTATTCCATAATAGAAAATTGAAACAAAATTCAATACTTTGATGATAATGTGGATATCATTAAAAAATATTTTATTTGATAAGTATATGAACCATTAATATAGAATTTTATAAAATCGGATCCCACTAAATTTTGACCCCCTTTAAACTTCATGATAAGAAATAGTTGAAAAACACTATCTTTTATTATTTCTTCCACTAGGTGTCATGTATACCAAACTTTAAAATATCTAGTTGAAAAAAATTATTAATCATATCATATAAGACTGTTTGAGAGTTGGGAAAAAAACAATTCTTTCAGTCCATATTATAGATTAACCCAATTGTATTCCCATAATATCTTAATCATTACGGTTTCCAGACAAGTTTAACAAAATAAAATGACAATAATAGGCTCAAAAAGGAAAATATTGGGATATATAGTTTTAGTAAGACCTACCAAACACATTTTAGTGTCACATATCACTTTTTTTACTTACAAAAGGTAATCTAGGGGCACCTGGCATTGAAACAACCTACCTTTTTAGATGATCAAGGAAATGCGATTTTCCTATTCAAATATAATCGAACAATTATTATTTTATTATGATTTAATTTAACCATCTTATCTTATTTTATTCCCTTTATGTAAGCATGATTCTTTTGATTTATAATTAGAATCCCTATTCCATCAACAAACATTATTTTATCCCACCACATTAATGGGTAACTATTAACATAGCCCACTATTAGTATTACTTTATCAAAAATTAAATCCATAAATATTCATAAAAATTGATATTCATATTATTCATATGATATATAAACTATTAAGGTAAAGGAATATATTTATATGAAATTAATAATCGCTATATGATTATGCATATGGTGATGGATAATCCATCCCTCACCTTTCTGTAACACGATATATGCCTCTAGGCTAGCAGCAAGTAAGACTCAGTATCTATATTGCTAGGGATACATTACTAAAGGTAATGTAACACATCATAACTCTAATAAAAAATATCTATAAACTTTATTCCAAAAAAAATTTCAGTATCCTAACATAAATTACAATCCAAGGTCAAGTTTGATGTAATTTAAATCTTAGGATATCATACCTATCATGTAATTCCTAGATCTATCTCCTGAAATAATTTCACCAAACTAATAAATCATAGATAATATTCAAAATATAAAAAACATATATACATTAATGAATTAGAGAATAAAATTTAAATAATTGAACATTTCATTAATTTAATCATATGATATACATTTATGAGGAGTTCAGAAATAAAAGATAACAACAAATTTTTCTAATAATCTAATGTATTATGGACACTCTATAATTTTCAATATCATCATTTCTATATTCAATAATTAGATTAATGTTTAATATTATCCATTATATGAAATTTATATTTAAATCAATGTGATTTCATGAATTATAATAATTTTATTATTTAATTTCTATTGTCAAAACCATTTTTATAATATAAATATCATGTAAATTGCATTACATAAACGATAAAAACCCAATCTTGAAATTTAATATTTAAGGGAATTAAATATTATCAAAATAATACCACTAATTTATATCAATTAAAGTTAATATTTTATGAACTATTCATGATCTAAAAAATAAAAAAATTATATTCTAAACGTAATTCTTAATTTATATACTCTTTATAAGTTACCTCATATGATTTTAAATAAAAATTTTACTTTTAAGTCAAAAGGATTGGCAAAAAATATTTGAAAATGATATTTTTTATATCAACACTTTAATATTAATGGAATATTTATAAGAAAAGATTTAAAAGATTTAATCTATAAATCCTAAAACATTTATGATTAATTAATTTATAAAATTGTTTAATAAATTTAAAAATATTATAAAATATTTTTTCCAATATATATATATAATAAATTTGTACACTAATATATTCAATTAATAATTGAAAATTTATAAAAAAATTATTTTCAATTTTGTCAACATAGAACATCTTGTCCCATGACATATAGATCCATGTGGTCTTGCAACATGGTGGGCGCTGTAGTTCTTGAAAAAATTGGATATGATTCAATCTCAACATGTACACCACCATATAGACTATAGATATTTACAATCGACCATGAATCAAATCATTATGTGGTAGAGTCTCTCTGTCAATATTAAAAAAAATCAGATAAAGTTTCTTTATTTGGTTACAAGGATAACAATGTCGTTTTAAAAAGGATTGGGAATTTATGCATCATTATTATTTGGTCACGATGAAAAAAATTATTAATCATTTTATTTTAAAAAAATAAAATTTTATAAGTTCAAAAATTAAATTAAAATTAGTAATTTTAATTTATAAATTTATATCTTACATTTTGGAAAAAAATTAGCATTTTAAGTTATTGAATATTTTTTGATTCTGTGCATTACATGGCTTTTTTGGGAGGTTTGTTTCAGGTTTTTATTTCCATAGACGTCCACCCACATTCTACCACTCATTTTATAAGCCATCGAATTTTTTCAAATTGATTTCACCCACAAGTAGTTGTGTAATATAGTAAAATAACATGTATTTTGACAATTTAAACCACCCCTCCTCATGTACAAATACACCCATTCCCTCCTCACTCTCCACACCTAATCATTTGAGCATTATTTAACCCTAAATTACCCTATCAAGAGTCTCTACAAGGTGTTTATAAGGATATATGGAGTCCCTCTTTAGCTTTACGAAGCACCCTTCCAATGAAATACAATATAAAAGGTACATTTTAAGAAATTACTTGTGTGGAGAATCCTTGTGGAAGATATGTGTCTTTAACCATGTGTTTAATTTTAAATGTACCTAGTTACCAAAGACACTGACCTCTCGATCTTAGGATTCAGTTGTAACTAATTCAATGTAATAAAAAATATGCATGTTAAGAACAAAATATGGAAGTCTAGGTCTGGGTTGTCTCAGAAACCATATGAGATATTAGTAAGGGAAAATACAAAAATGTATTTTATAAGGATTTTTGGTAGTGAAAAAATAATACGATTATTATATTATGATATGGGTATCCCTATAATTGATATGTTGATGTAGTATTTATATTATTTTGACCTACATCCTACTAAGAGGCCATTGAGAGTTGTAATTTTGATAAATGGTTTAATTCCATTGAATATGAAATAGACTCCATGTACCTAAAAAAGTATTGAACATGGTGTAAAAACATGATTTCATGAGACCTTGTGGGTGGGTGTGGGTTTTTATATGAAAAATAACATAGATTATAGAGTGTATACCTATAATTAATGCCTGATCACGTAGGGTTATAAAATAAATTCTTGGTGTTGATTGTGAAGAAACCTTTTACACCTGTTGGGAATATATTTTTCATTTAGTTAATGCATTCTATAGTATCTATTTTTGACTATGAGATATATCATATGGATATCCAATATTCTTTCACTAATGGGAATTTATAAAATAACATGTATATGATATAGCCTAAAGGTTTTGATATTCTAAATGAGTATCTGATGGTGTGTATGATGAAATAAACTATTTATGATTTAATGAAATATTTTATAAATTGGAATATCATGTTTGATGATTAAATTAATGAGTCCGTTTATCAACAACATGGATGATCCATGTGAATAAATGATGGTTAATGGGAGTATAATGGTGTTTTTATATTTTATGTAAATGATATACTCGATATCATAAATAATATTCCGACTCTTCACTTCATAAAGATGTGGCTAGGTATATTCTTCTGAATGACAGTCATGGATGAGGAAACCTACATACATGGTATTAATATATATCAAGATATATCTAAAAGGAAACATAGACTCAATAATGACTTATAAATTGGTATAGTGAGAATGTTATAGAGAATCTAAAGCTCTAAGGAGTCTGTATTTATGTTACATGGCATGAATCTTAAGTAGAGTAGGGATAATTATGAAGAGTTATAAAAGTTGGATAAAATTACTTATGTGTCCTACATAGGCTCTATCATTTATCCCATTTTATGGGGTCAACATGATGTCACATATTCTATTAAAATTACTATTAGATACCAGTGAAATCTAGGTGAGACTCACTGTATTATTCTAAAGAACATTCTATGTACATAAAATGGACAATGTATATATTCATGATCTTTCTAGGAGAAAATGTTCTTTCTGTAATGGGTTAAACATTTTTCTAGAATCTTTTCTAATATAAATGAAATAAAATATCAATGTGTTCATGTGGCTTTTCAAAACTATGGGCCAATCACTTGTAAGAGTCCAAAGAAATATGATGTAGAGGACATGAAAAATTAGGTAGAGTACATCATTTTTTCATATACTGTGAAGGAAGGTTTTGGGATCATTAATTTATCACTAAACATGTAGTGGTACATTTCATCAAGTGAATAATTAAGATATCTTATGACATTAATGGTGTTAGTGATCTAGCTAAGGAACTGTTGTCGTACTAAATTATCAAACACATCTATTGAAAATAAAATCTCATACTGTAGATCATTGAGTGGGGGAAACATATGGGTTATGAATAATAGATTCATATGGTAATAATTAAAGATTTATCCCTTACATTGATTGAAAAATTATATCTTATAGAATCTCATAAAATAATTGATCTAATTAGGGGTGTTGGATTATAAACAATCCTCAATACCTATGGTTTGATATATACCTAGAAATTGAAGATTCATACATTGATACCTTTATAATTCAACTCAATATAAAATTATTTAATAAAGGGGTGGATGTGAATTTTCTTATCATATTTTCAGTTGGATTATAACTATGATGGGATTTTTTTACTTGTGGGACATGTTAAGGCATGTATCCCTTGATTAATATAGAATGGGGAAGTGAATATCTATTCTTAGTTGAGTCACATTTGATTCGTTCATCTATATGGATGAATAACATGTTGTGTTATTATTCATTAGATGAATGAAATATTATGTATTCACTGTCTTGACAATTCTATTTTAGATAATCCAAAATATATGAGTTGTCCTTTAGAAGATTGAAATGTTCCATGTCTAGTGGACACTTGATGTCATGTGAAAAATGATTAAAAATATATTACATATGAAATGGATGATATATCTTATGGTGGAAAAGTTTATATACGGATATGAACATGTTTATTTGAGATCATTTTACAAAAAATCATGGTTTAGCCCATAATGTTACTCGAATTGGCCTTTGAATATACCTAAGGTGCATTCCGAATCACCATGGGTTGGTGACAAGAACCTAGGTATCATAAAAATAGTAGTTGGGAATGATTTCAACCTGCACATATATATGATAAGATAGAATCAATCATAGTATCATAGTGTATAGAAAAAATATATCATATGTATAAAAAAACCAAAAAGGTCACATCTACCACCTGGATGACACAGTCTCAACAAAAAACTAAAAGACTACCGAACATGGAACTCGAAACAACCCATGATTCTATATCTATGTGACCACACTTCTCCACCATCACAATCCACTATAATGACAACACGATCTAATAGATACATCCTCTACAAGATGCTCTTCCCTTTATGAGTATACTGTAGAACTAAGTCTATAAACACCCAAACGAAAATGTATGGTGTGATAACTAAAGCGCAGCAGGATACCACCAAAGAATACATAAAATATCTACACATATGAATCCTTTAGTTCTTCTTTAAAACATATTTTTAAAATATTTTAAGAGAAATCATTTTCTATTTTAAAAAATTCTCTGGTTTTCCTTTTCAAACACGTTCCATTTGTTTCAAAATACAACAATTTTTAATTAAGAGGAAGAATATGAAATATCAAATATTCAATGGAATAAACAGATAAATAATCATTTTTCAAGAATCAAAACATCATATCAATATTAATTGGGAAAATATGCATATCAAATGATCGTGCATGTAATGTAATCTCAAAGAAACCCAAAATGGAATTCCATGCAGTAATATTGTACAAATATAAACCTATAAGACACACAAAGGAATACTAGCTGACATATGTGACTCCTAAATTTTCAGAACATTGGTCCCCTGTAAATTATATGCCTAGCATCCATGGTATCAATGGACCATCTCATAGGGATAGCCAAGTCCACTATGGATCATCCCTTTTTAGTTTTCCATTGTACCCTAAGATCTCCCAGTATTATTTATTTCATAATTTCATTTAATCAAAACAAACTCATGTTTCAACAACATTTTCTAGGGAAAATCCTTTTCAAACCCAATCCCACATTTCATAAAAATATTTGTACAAAGATACAACACCACTCACATTATTGAAAAATCAATTCCCTTTAAAATAATCTTTGATATTTTTTTTCAAATGCACAAAGTGAATAAAATCATGTTATATGAAGACACCCCATTTTAATTACCACTTTCCATTTCTAATAGATATTAAAATTCATTTATATATTCAAAAACAAAGTAATGTATAATCAGAACATAATTATCACTAATGAAAAGATTGTAAGATAGAGGCACATGCCTCTAGAATGATCAGAATGTCAATTTCTTTTAAACCAATGATAAAAAACAAAGATATTGGGTCCTCAGAAGCCTAAATACAAGAAAATATCATCAATTACCTATAAAACCCTCTATATCTATTAGTCACATAAAATTAGGGTTTCATAAAGAAAAGGGGTTGAGATATTAGTAGGAGATATAGAGGAAAGTGAATAAATCAAGAGAAAGACTGAATGTACCTTGATGATATCCACCCAAAATGATCAAGTATCACAACTAAATCGATGATAGATCCTCTAGAGAATCAAATAGTGTATGGTTCATGATAATAATGGATTAATAGCTGATACAAGGTTAAAAAATAAAGGCATCAATGCAATGTTCAATTTTTAGAAGTTCAGATCTAGGAGCATGCTTTGGCTGTACAGTTTAACAAACCATGCACTAATCATGTGGTGTACTCTATTCTTTGAAAACCAAGTCACATGGTTAAATAGAGAAGAGAAATTTGTTTTAAAACTATTCTTAATCCCTTCGATAGCCTCTGAACAATGAAAAAATTCATTGTATAGTTTTGTTTGTAACTCATACAATTTGACAAATATTACTCAAACTGTGAGCAATTACACTGGAACTCATAGTACCATATGTCATGTTTACTACATGGTTAACACTAATCATGTGTCAAAACCATGTGCCTGAATTGTTTTCCCTAAAAATAAAAAATTTCAATCACCATATCCCAAAAGACATTATAATTTCAAAAGGGATAAAAAAAGATCAAAATTAATCATACATGTGACCCATTTTGGGTCACAATTATCCCCAACATAAAACATTCTATCAACATAATGGATCAAGAGAATAAACTCAAAAGGTTATAAGGCCATTTTTGCATCATCAAGGCCTCATCCTCCCATGTCTTAGGGTAGACCCTACCAGAATTCCATATCACCCAAACCAATGAGATTTTCATTCTATATGGAATCATATCCTATTGATTCAGTATCACAACATGTATTTCAACCATTGGGGTGTTGGATTAAATCTCAAAATCCACCCTCTCAATCACATTGGATGTATCTGAATGATATTTCTTCTTTTGGGAAACATGAAACACATTAGGTATTGAATTAAATGAGTAGGAAAGTTGAGTTGAAAATCTTCCATCTCAAATATCTAAATAATCCTAAACAGACATATATAATGAGGAGATAACATAGCCAACATCCCCCAAAATATATCCCGGCCAAGGTGAAATGTTTATAAAAAAAGGTCACCAACAACAAAGTTCAAGAGGTGATGATGCTAATCGATATATTATTTCTAGATAGTTTGAGCTATTTCTAATATTTTCATCATTAATTGAATGATATACATCATATCCTAAATGATGGCCAGTCTAACCAATGACCATTATGAAACTTCATAGAAATAATGAGAAGACCTACACAACCTCCATTATAACTCCCCATAGTGATCAATAAAAATCAAATACATATAGTTGTTATTATAAGAAAACTACAGTAAGGTATAAGGTCTCATCCATGATCCACTAAAGATATTCATGTATTCATGGATCAGGTTGTGAAGAATATGGGGGGATTTCTTAATCAAGAGACTCATTTGGGGATGACAATTCATTCTCAACTTCAATTGGGAACCCATCACTATCTGTAATCCACTCCATCATAAGGATATTGAGAAAGGGTCACTATAAAAAATGATAGTTGAGGACACCACATGATGTCTGATAATATGCCAAACATAAAAGTTCCAAATATCTCCTACCTTCATCTAATCCATAATAGGTAGGAAAAACATTCATTTCATTAGTTGACTGTTAATCAACCATATTGTATCATTAATAATTGGATTATGAGGTAGCCCAATCAAAATAACCCTATTTATATCTTCGTTTTTATACACTGGAATGGGTCAAGTTTACCAAAACCTATTAATCCATTGAGGTTACAACATAATCATCTAACAATTGAGGTCTAGAGACACACAAATATCAATCGATCATCACAGTCCTGATAACCAATAATGATGTCTCGAGTCATGGCACATCTTATTAGCTCTAGGGTGCCTGGACCAACTCAATAGATGTCCATAATCCATTGAATACATATTCAAGACTAAAAGAACAACTATCTTCCCTCTTAAGTGTAAAAATACATCAAGAGATCTAGACCACTCACCCAAGGTCTTCCAACCATAATACTTATTAATAAAACATTTAAATTATTCAACCTCAACCTATCCTTGCTAAATATAATAATCTTTAAATGATCCTACATGTTTAAAAACTAGGAATAAATATGCTTCAGCTCTCCCTTTATTTAAGTATATCTTTACAAACAACCTCCTCAAGTACAACTCTTCCACTAAACCATTTACTTCTTGAGGGAGTAGTTGTCTTCTCAAAGAATCTGTGAACATATTCCCTTTCAGAAGGGTGTAAAAAATCTCCAAATCAATGGTCTGAAGGAATTACACCTTACATATTTGCCTCAAATTTAGATCAATTTTATTTACAATATACGTCATAATCTCATGGTCTGAATACATTTTGAACCACTCATAAAATAGGTAGTGACACTTATTCTTTAGTGAATTCATCATTTCCTCCTACTCAATATCATTAATAGGATAGTTCTTCTCATGAGGGAATAACTAGTGAGTGGTTTAATCTATAACTCTCACCACCGAATCAGAACACAACCCAAACACATACATGAGGCATAACAATAAACATAATAACGAAGACCCTGTTCATGAGGAATCAAGACTAGAGTTGTAGTTAATATCACTTTAAACTAATCAAAAGATCTATAGCACTGATCACCCAAAACAAAATGTGTACCCTTATAAGTCAACTCTTTTATAGGGGTTGTAATCTTTTAGAATAATGAACAAACAATCTACAATAACCATCTAGGACAAAGAAACACTAAATCTAAAAAACATTTTTGGTTGTTTCTAGAACATAACTACCTATGTATTTTAATGATCGAATTAGACACCCTTCTTAGAAATTAAATGGCCCAAAAATGTCACTTCATGAATATACAACTGATATTTGGATAGATTTCCATAAAGATGATTTTTTATCAGTATTGGATGGATGATACTCAAATTCGCATCACGATCCAACTTTGATAAAGAGAAAATAATGATATCATCCCTAAAAACAACCATGATGGAATCTAGGATTCTATGAAAGAATAAATTCATTAAATACATCATGACCGTAGGAGTTTCAGCAAGGCCAAAAGGAATGATCAAATCCCATATAAGCTCATAATCATCATATCATGGATATCATCCTCTTATAACCTCAAATGATTGTTTGATAATATTAGATTAAGTATCAAAAACCATTATAATTCGTTAAGTTGATCAAAAAAATCATTATTCCTAGGTATGAAATAATTGTTCTTCACCGATACCTGGTTGATTTTATGATAATCAGCACAAATATAGATACTTTTGTATTTCGTCTTTTCAAAGTGTATTGGAGATGACCAAGGTGAAATGGTAGGATAAATACATACCTTAACATCAATATCCCTAAGAGGAACCATTAAATCATTTAATTTAGTTTGTGACATATGGTACGAAGGTAAATTAATGGGCCATTTCCCGAGAAGAAATTCTATAGAATACTCAACATTCGTTTGAGATGGTATCCTAAAAAACAATCATAAAAACATTGGGATAATACCTCACCACCTATGGAATAGGGCCATTAAGGAAGGGATCAAAAAAATCAAAGAAAAAATATATAAAATAGCTTTAAATATCATGATAACTAGGAGTAATGGGACCTACTCTCCCTATCCAGGTATCCCACTCACCCTCAAAGACGTGAATAACTCTATAAAAAGAAAGAAACTATGTCCGAAAATGTTAAAAATTGATCTAGGTTTTATACCTAATCATCTAATTTAATACAATGAAATGATCAAAGATGTCAAGATTAAGAACTACAGAGTTCTATATGGTTTCATTAATTCAAATTCATTCCCCAACACATTAGAATTTTAAATCCCTTCTCTGAATACTTTGACAAAAGAGGGTAAATAGTTACCATGAATGAAATAATCTATGAACTCAACACCAACATATCTATATTCTTGGATGATAATATGGAATGATTTTCACCTCTATAAAAGAAATCCATAACCATAAAAATGACATAAACAACCTATATCTCATTTTAGTTATTCTAGCCTCTAGCTCATATGGAACACTCTCTATTGCGTGTAAACATCCATCCCTATCCTTTCCCATATTCAGAACCCAAGCATCACCCATTTCATAAGGTTGATATCCCACCCCATTAATTGTTTCCAATTAAAACTTAGATCCCAATGAAATGGCGTATCCAACTCTATTTCTCTTGGATTCCCTCCCAAGAAAATGATAATGATAACTAGATTTAAAACATGTGTGACACACCCTGTGTATAGCCTTACAATTCGGTTTGAGGTGTCCCTTTTTCCGGCATTGGTAATATTTCACAAGAATCTTCCCTGATATATATTGTACACTCATTCCACCACCTCGTTACTGGTCATACCTCTTCCTTTTTTGATAAGAAATTGAACTTTGGAAACCTCCTAAAATCAATGATGCTCTGAAAAGTCTTTTCTTCCTTACTATGTATGCCTCAACCATAGGTTCCTTATCCACAACCTCCATGTAGGCCATTAGGAACATAAGAATCAATATAGATAAAAAATATTCCCTCAAACCCATTTTAATCCTCCATGACTTGATATAATCATTGGAAAAAAGATCAGGAGACATATGCACTAACTCATCAAACTATGTAGCATACTCCAAGACAAAATGATCTCCCTTCTCTAAAGTAACGAACTCCAATTATATCACCACTCTTAGTATCTGTGGATAGAATATTTTATTAAAGGATTTCTTTAAGGTACTATAGGTGAGGTTTTCATGATACATGTCTAGAAAAATATATTCAAACCACTTTCTTCCCGACCTATAAAAAATTTATGTGGTATTGAAAACCATAGAGTCTTCTTGTGTTTTTAGAAAGTAGAAAATTATCTCGATCCTTTTAATCCATTATTAAATATCTTGTGGACTTTTTTCACCATTAATGATCATTGGACGCTACTTTGTGTCATTTAAAGTATGTTCTTCCATTTAATTTTGTTCAATTTTGGAAACATGGACCATAAACTGGATCATTCGGATTATAGATTCCACTAGAACTGGGTCAATTTGAGGGTTTGACTACAAGTATATGTTCATAGCATCATCTATGGAATTCTTAGTTATCTTCCATGGAGGATCCATAAATAATAATATAATAAAAAATAATCCACATAAAAAAATTGATTCTATTTTCACAAATTGAATTTAACGATCTAAATACAAAATCTTAAAACCATAAAAAGAGTAACAGAAAACCCCATACATTCTTTTGTAACTCTATTCTTGTAATGAAAGTGATATCTCCATGAAAACTACCACACTACATCTCAAGTTTTGATATTCCTACCTCCAGTCCATGATAACCCCTGGATAGAAGAGGGTGATACACATGCATGGGAATAACCATTAACACAACCAGGGAATCTCATTTCAATATGTAATTGAAAAACCCAATTGAACTAATAAAATTACCCTAAATAACCCCTAAAAGGCTTGAAACACATTATAAATCATCACAAAATGGTGATAAGAACTTGGGTATTATATTGCGAGAATATGGTTTTTTTTACCGTAACATGTAGGTTCTAGGCACAGCTGAAGTACTAGGGTGGGTGATAAATTATAATTGTTTTTTAGATCAGGTGTATCATTCTCAATAGTTTTAATGACATAAACACCATGAAAAAATAATATTTTTCCACCGGGTATTGACATAAAGAAACAAGGTACCAAATGATTATCTTTTGAAATTAAATTTATAATTAATTTATTTTGATCAAAAGAAATTGTTTACTCGGTCTTAGGATGCTTTATTTGATGATGATATTGATCTTACAAACAACCCATTTTGTATTGGTTTTCATTGGGTTGTAATGATATATGTGTTGGATCTCTCAAGCAATGATCCACACATGCTCCTTTGATCTCTGAGAAACACTAATGGAATGATGGGTGCTAGCATAGTGAATTTATCATCCCATGTTTTCTATCTTGGATTATCATAATTTGACCATGAAATATTCTCTCTAAGTCATATGATTATTGAGAGGAGGTGATTAAGTGGAGTTGAGAGATAAATGAATTTTGTGCAATGATTCTCAAAAGTTAATTTCACGATTACCCTATAAAATAGACATAACCATTTATTTATAGTGTTTGAGTTTAGGTTAAAATATTATTTAATTGCATATAGGAATTCAAATAATTGAATAATATTTATTAAAATTCATACAAAAATAATAATAAAATCATTATTAAATTTATGGAACATACTAATTTCTCAATAAAAAATATTATTGAACAAAATTTTAAATTAATATTTTCCACCATCCACGGTCTTGGTTTGCTCAAATTCCTCAAAATTTATTTAATACCCAAATAAATATTTTATTTATTAAAAAATATTAAATAAAAAACATAGAAAAAATATTTATTAATTATTTATAATAAAATAAATAAATATATTTTACTCAAAATCCGATGAATAAATTATTATTTAATTGATGCGAACAATAAAATATAAATAAAATTATTCCATAGTCTTGAGAATAATAAGTATTTAAATAATTAAAATCAAATACAATTTAATAGAGATACTTTGAGACACTTAGTGTGTAACCCTCTAGGATTCTATCTCATTGGCACTATGCAGGATTGCATAATGCCCAAGAATACTGTCTAGCAATAGGCCAAGACACATAAGAGATAGAATATAATGTTGTAGTGTTGAAAACCACATACAAAGACTCATTGTGAAAAATAATCCCTTTGTCTAAATATCTCACCAACCGACATGCACAACTGTGTCACCAATCAATATGGTCGATATGTATTTCATTGACTATCTAAAACAAACATGTCGATACACCATGGAAATGGAATTTAATGTGATGGAAGGTATAAATCCCCCTTTAACTTATCCATTAATAACATGTCCTTCATGATGGACAATATTCTCCCCAGTTTCTACCAAGATGTGTCATTTTATTTTTCATTAGTAAATCTGAATGTTTTATTCCTAACTTGTATCAATGATAATTTTATATTCTAAGGACCACTATACATTCTTATAGATAGTAATATTTGATGACACCAGAACATACAGAACGCCTATTGGAGGGTCTATTCTCATAATATATAGCCATGGAGATTACAAAGTGTGAAATTAATGAGAAGAAGCCTCATCTTCATATGGGTACTCACACTTGATAGTTTATATACAATGTTTCACTTTATAGTATTTTATCTGACTATTGAACTACATTTAAAAATGGTGTCATAGAATTTCATGGTTTTCATCATAGAGTGGAACTATTACAACCTCATCATTCCGACAAATACTCTAAGCCTTATCCATTAATAACACTGATATTAAATGGCCACCAAAATAGTATTGTAACAATAGAATGTTATTGGATATTTAATACTAGGTTTAACTTCAAGATCATGGTAATTTTTTTGTATCCGTAATACATCATAAGTTTCCTCAGAAGCCAGAATATACTCAAACTCTTTTGTAGAATATTTTACCATAGCCTTCTATGAGCTCTTCCATATCAAAAAACCTTATTTCAAAATGAATATTTTTCCCATTTTCGATTTCATATCATGTGGATCCTTTTAGAAACTACCATCTATATATCCTCTAACGAATAGTCCCTCATTTTCTCCATAGACCATGACCATATCTTTAGTAAAACACTTATACTATAGGGCTATCTTGAATTCAATCTAATAGTGATAACCTCAATCAACTTGATATATACCTACTACACTTAATGTGTAAGTGACATCTAGCCTAGTAGACATCATATCATACATGAATGAACCAATCACTGATGTCTATAGAATAATTTTCATTCTATTCTATTACTCATGTGTCTGAGGGGACATTATCCTGGATTGATGAATGTCATGTGATGTTGGAAATGATCCCCTCTTGGATTTTTCAATAATGATAATGTTCAGTATATTATCAATTTTTGTACCCTTGATATAGGCTGATTAGTCTCTTGGATATATCATGATGGATCTGGATGCCATGAATATATTTTTCCTCACCTATGTTCTTCTTGGAGAATAATTTAATCAACCAGGCCTTAACAGATTGTAAGACTCGTATTTCATTTCTAATTAGTAATATGTCATCGACATATAGTATTAAGAAAACAACCCCAATACCACAAATTGTTTTATTGAAATAAGGTTCACATTTGTTATTTGTGAAACCAAATTCCAGTATGGAATCATGAAAATGAATTTTCAATGAAGTATATGTTTAATTTAATCCATAAATTCATTTCTAAAATTTTTAAAACTTTTTCGCATCCTTTTGAGACAAAAACCCTTCAGTTTGTGACATATTAACATCTTCTTGAAGTTTCCCATTAAGGAAGGAAACTTTGACATCCATTTTGTAAATATTATGATCCTAGAATGCCGCAATGGAATGTAGAATTTTGAGCGATATTATTATTGAAAAAGGTGAAAATGATTTACTATAGTCAATGCCTTGATGTTGTTTAAACAGTTTTGCAACTAGATCATCTTTTTAGGTATTGAGATTCCCTTCAATGTCTATTCACTTCTTGGATAAACATTTTCAACAAAAAGTATTTACATCGATAAAAGGATTTTCCAAAATCCATACTTTGTTTGGGTACAAGGAATCGATTTTAGAATTCATGGCTTCTTTCCACATAGAAACATCTATTCCACATACAGCTTCCTTGTATGTTACAAGATCATTATTATTATCTAATAATGACTGACCATCCTTGGTGACTAGAAAACCATATCGTATTAGTTCTCTATCAAATCCTATACTCCTACCAAGTATAAGTGTCTATGGAAAAACTTATTCTTCCATAGGGATTTATGGAATTTGTTCGTGTTCCAAATCTTGTGTACCTTGATCCTCAACTTCATCAAAGTCTATATGGATCCTACTATTTTCTAAAAGATGTTATACCTCTCTAGGAATATGTTTTTTCAGCCACCATGATCTTTTTTATGAGGGATCTTATAGGAAATAACCCCTTGTTTCCTTGGGGTACCATATAAAGGTATATTGTTTCAATGAGGTAAAAACATTTTTAACGAAAAAGGCCTAAAGAAACTTCAAAACAGACACATGTATGTATAAAAACCTAGGTTTTATTCCATTACTCAATTGGTATGGTATACCATCTTCCACTCTAGTTAGACCTTCATTTCATATTTGTGCTGCTATTTACAATGTGTGTTGCCAAAAGGATAATGGAAGACTCACATGACTCATCATTGATATCACCATTTCTAAAAAGGTGTTATTTTTCCATTGACTTACACTGTTCCATTGAGATGAAAAAGGAGGAGTTATTTGAGATAGAATCTTGAACTCCAATTAATAGTAAATGAAATATTCATTAACATATTCTACACTATAGTCTAAGTGGATTTTTTTAATCTTATTAACAAGGTAGTTATAAAATTCAATATAGTATCCCTTGAATCTCTTAAATGAATCATACTTATAACTCATCAGGTATACATATCCATATCAACTAAAATAATCATAAAAAGTAATTAATTATGGATACCCACCCCTTTCTTCAATAATATATGGTCCACACACATCATTGTTAAATAATTCAATAATATCCTTATCCCTTTCACCTTTCCCACTAAATGAGGATTTATTTAATTTTCCATCAAAACATGAATGTTATACACAGTATGGTTTTAGTTTAAAGGAATCTAAATATCCATATTGGTTTAATTTTTTCAAATTTTTTTTACAGGACTTGGTCAGTGATACAAAAATTTGGTGTGATATGTGTCATGTGTATTAGTTTTTTTATTAATTTCCACTACATGATTTGTGTAACCTATCACATAATGCACGTTATTTAAATGTGCCTTACCATAAAAAATATATCATTATAAATGAAGAAAAATTTATTACAAAATTTAAAAATTAAACTATTTATATCATGTTTGGATGTAGTAATCATGTTTTTGGTAAGGGATTCCACATAATAAAAACTTTTCAAAACCATGACCATTATATTAGGGAACATAAGGTGGTAGTCACTAATAGCTACAATAGAAATTTTAGAATCATTATCTCCTTGTAGATCTACCTCTACTCAGTTTATTATTTTGAATATACATGGTTCCTTTACATAAATACATATGTGAGAACCATAAGAAATATATAATACCCAATTTATATAAATAGATAAATTACGCTCAATAACAGATTCACATGAAGCTTCCCCTTACTTATTTGGATGGGTGAAGTTTTCTTCAAGTGGCCCTTCTTTCCACATGGGAAATAAAAATCATCATTCTACCTTGTCTGCCCCTTGAAATTTCTCTTATTGGAAGGTCATCGTGATGAATATTTTCTCTTATAGATACTTTATTGGCCTTTCCATTTTTTCCATAATAACTAAAGGATTTTCATGATTTATCTCTATATCTACTTGGACAATAATAGTAATCAAATCATAGAGAGACTTCTCAATTTTTTTCATATTAAAATTAACAACAAAACATTATAGGCTTTGAGGGAGTAATGTAAGTACGATATTGTTCCATATTTCATCCAAGAGTTTAAACCCTAGAAAATATAGACACTTAATATAACCAATGATCATGACAATGTGAGGTCAAACTAGTGTACCCACTCCAAGCATTCTATGGAAAAGATCCTTGGAAATATCAAACCATTCATGTCTTTCTCTCTCCTAGTATAAATCATGGTGGTGATCAAGCCTAATATAAATATACATGTCTTCATGAGACATCATGATCTCACTAGAAAAAGATGATAACATCAAAAGTTGAACATTAATTGTGTCACTCAAATGTTTTTCAAAGATATGTACATCTTCATCACTCACCTCCTTAGCAAGCGGATTAGGAAGTGGGGATTCTAGAATATAGGATTTCCATTCATGGGACAACATAACCTGGATGTGTTTAAACCATTCTAGAATGTTACAACAATAAGGATATGTTCTTTATATAAAATAGATCATAGGTATAATTTGGATGAATAAATTTCCATTTATTATAAAATTATAGAGGATAAGATCATTAGTACATTTTTTTATTACAAATTATGTTAGAAACAATAATAATTAATTTTATTAAATGTCCCTTTATTTTATCATGTCAAAATATCCCTCACCACTGAACTCAAAATATCTAGTTTCAATGAAAATTATTTTGGAAATGATCCATATTTTCCATAAAATAACCCCAATGAGGGTTGGATGAGTTATTTAGAGGTATTTAGGATGGAATTTTTTTACAACTATGCACTTTTGGATCCTTGATCCATTGAATATACTCCCCATCACTTAAATCCAAATTTGAATTTCCACAACACTTACCTTCAAGTCACATCCAGTCTAGTGAGGGATACTTCTCTTGATGAAAGATGGTTAAGTAGACCCATAACCTTCATATGAACTCCATGTTAAAAGTATGTGTCCCAATGAGGTTTTGTTAAATACATAGTTCTAAGGATTTAATTTCCAATCATGTAATGGAAGTCGACATCTAACCTAATATTTAGTTGTGAGATTTTTTTTATTATGTATAAATTTTATCTTGTTTCATCCTTTACTAATTTTTTTAATATTAAGTGGATCTTACATAATTAATTACCATGTTTGATAAAACATGTACGTATAATCCATTTATTTAAATTCCATATTTAAACATTAATTCATTTATTTATGTTTATGAAGTATTGCATCAAAAAATAAATATTGAGTAAGATAGAAATAAATTTATAAATGACATGTTCATGAGCTTATCTACTGGTTTATTTATTGAGCAGATAATAAATCAATGTTTGTCCTAGGGGAGAAGCTCTTTGTGTTTGTGTTGGAAAAGTTTCAACAATTCAACAATCCAAATATGTATAACCTGGTTGGCATCATCCTGGTTCCATCTTGAACCACCTCTACACACCTTAGGATACTCTAATAATTACATGTATTTAAAAATCACATGTAGGTGAGGGGAACCAAATGACTGGCTATGGGAGATTACATAAATAACCTTGTACATGCATTTCATACATAATATTGGATGGAGGGATGACATGCAAGGCATCATATTTAATTTTATAATTAAATAATTACCAAAACTATGTAATAAATTAAATTAAATTAAGCCAACTCATACAGAGTTCTTGGTCATCCTCGTCAAGGTCACAAACATCCAACAAATATGTAAAATTAAAACCGTTTTACATTTTTTTTTAATTCGTTCTTTATTATTAAGATAATTATAATTACATTAATTAATTAATTAATTAATTAACACACTTTCATAAAAACCATAAAAATTAATTTTCTCGATACCCATCATAAATAAATTCATTGAAAAAAAAATTTCTCCAATAATTATAGATAATTTCAATAAATTAATTGATCATTTAATAATTTTAAAACCATTATTAAATTTTCAAATAGAATTGGTGTTAATAAATATAATAAGTATTAACTGATGCAATTGTAAATATAATGTAATTCAAATTTTCCACTTATTAGGATATTACACGATGTGTACTACTGAGAAACACATAGTATACCTTGTTTTCCCTATACCCGAATTACACACATGTGGCATTGGCTTGTACCTCAGCTGGACTACATGGTATGTTCAAGCCAGCTACACACCGTATATATCTTTTTCCATGTGTTTCTGGATAAATTACTAGTCTTAGGTGTGTATCACTACTGGACTACTTGACAGGAAGAATCTAGGTACATGCATGTATTCTGAATGTCATGTGTTCACACAACCTACTAATGGACTTGATGTGTTCATTAGAAACGGGACTAAAAGACATTTACAGTACAAAAACATGTTGATTATCTCATATGTCTTGTGTCCAATTTTCTTGCTGAGAGGATTGGTGTGTACTTCAGATACTGGAAATAATGAACTATGCGCTGGGTACAACAACTACATGTCGCATATGTCATTATTTCATTGGATTTTCATTCTCAAGTGGTGTGACCATGTATACCACCACACAGGTTTCATGAATTTCACTACTAAACCTTGTAGAATAAATAACATGCACCCAGATACATTCCGTGTAATTTTACAACTCATGGTCCATAATTTTCCGTTCTATATATAGTTTGAAATAAATGTAATGTGTTTAGTAACTGTATGGATTTTCATGTATCCCCTAGAATTTATAGGTGTAGGACACAAGGGTACATGACATGTACTCAGGCTACACGTTGTGAACCCAGTCTTATATTCCAAAATTCATGGCACTTCTCGAAGGAAACTTCAGTCGTTTACTATCTATTCGTAGAAAATTATGAAATTGAAACACTAAATGATGATAATTAGTATATATAATCATGTTAATTAAATCTATATTAAAGAAAAAATAATTCTGAAATATGAACTTATCCACTATTCTGTATAGATCAATAATAAAATAAATATTTATAAATTTGAAATGTGACTGCACTAATACAAAATTTAGGTTCTAGATATTGTGGAATCATCGGGGTGGGTGATCAACTATAATGGTTTTTTCGATCTGGTGGATCAATTGTAATATTTTAAATGATGTGAATTCCATGTCCAATGAAAAAGTTTCCACCAAAAATTGTCATAATGAAACCCAAAACACAATGTGGATATTTTTTAATTAAATTATTAATTAATTTATGTGGAATATTATAAAGTATATACTTATTCATAATATTATTTCATTGAAGATGATTTTGATCTTCGGAATATCCCTTTTCATATTACCTTTCATTGCATAGTAAGGATCCAAGGGTAGTATCCTGCTAACAACAATCCACATGTCTTCCATTCATCTTTGTGAAATACCGATGGAATGTCAAGTCCCAGCATGATGAATTTATCATCTTATATTTTTTGAATTGATAAATTGTTCTTAATGATTGAAGGATTCTCTCTAGGCCTTTGCATTCTTGATAGGACTAGAGGAAGAGGAGTCAAGAGTGAAATGTGTTGTGCATGATGTTTCTTAAAAGTTTATTTAGTATTAAACTCATACAATAGATATACCCCTCTATATATAGAGTTTGTGTTTAGGATAAAATTTTATTTAATTTCATATCAACCCTAAAAAAATGCAGTAATAATTATTAAACCCCATGAAAAAATAATAATAATTTTACTATTATTATTATGGCGCATGTGCTAACTTGTGCAATAAAAATATTATTTAACTATCTTTTTACTTAATATTTGTAACGAGACACAGTCTTTCATTTCACAAACTCCTCGATATTTATTGAAGGACTTAATAAACAATTTATTCATAAATAAATATTTTATCCACTAACCAACAAAAATATACTAATTAAATATTCAATAAAATATAATAAATATATTTTATTCACTATCTACCGGATCAATACTTATTTAATTTATGCGATCAATAAAACTAGAATAAAATTATTCCCCATTCTTGGGAATAATATTTATTCAATTAATTAAATTAATGTAGAATTTAATCGAGATCAATGGATACACTTAGGGTGAAACCCTCTAAGATTCATTATTATTGGAATTAGGTGGGCTGGCCAAAATTCCAATATTACTATCTGTCAACGGGTCAAGAAACCAAAGATAAAGAACTTAATGTCGCTATATTAAAACCCGCATATTAATACCCATAAGGTTATATAATCTCATTGTTTCAATATCTCATCAAGAAAGATTCACAAATGTGTCACTAAAATATATGCACAATATTTCTTTCTTTGACTACAAGAGATAATCACATCAATACTCCATACCCATAGAATATAATGTAATGGTTCTATTCTAATCAAAGGTACCAAATATATACTTCCATTATGATGGAAGGGAAAAATCCTTTCTCAACTTATCCATTAATAACATGTCATTTAGGACACACCCATTATACCCTACAACCTGAAAATTTACGGTGTGACGGTTTTCATTAGAAAATCTATGTGTTAAAGTCATGACATTTATCAATGAAAATCATAATGTCTAAGAATAATTAAACATGATTAAAAATAATAATATCTGATGACACCAAAACATATAGAACTCCCACTAGTAGTTCTATTATCATAATATCCCATTATGAAGATTTCCAAATTTGAAAACCATAAGAAGAAGCCTCATCAACTTTTTAGTACTCACACCTGACAATTTATATACTATGATTCCCATAATAGTTAGATAAGTATATTTAAGAATATCATTATAGAATTTCAAGGTTCTCATCATAACAAGAAGCTTCTTAAAACTTATGAATTAAAATAATATCATTGGACTTTATTACGTCAGTGTAATACTGAACAATGAAAAATGTGTAATAATATATTTTATTAATATTCAAATAAATGATTATACATGTAATCAATGTTCAAACTGTGGTTCATAGGACACCAGCTCAAAAAAAATTTTCATATGATAACATAGAATCAAATATGGTATCTCAACAAATAGATAGAATATATCATATAAAAGACAATAAAATAAAAATTTCACATCCAAAAAATGGATAACACGGTCTCAATAATAAACTAAAAGACAATCAAAACATGGAACCAAAAACAACACATTGGAATATCTTTATTTAACCATACATCACCACCATCCCAATCCCTCATAAAGGAAACATGATCCTGTAGAGTTTTCATATACTTTTTACTCTTCCGTTTATCTATATCTTGTAAAACAAAGGCAATAACATTCAAAATTAAAAGCGAGGTTTTGATCTATCACGAACTTGCTCGGGTACCCTAGTAACCCGATAACCGTACCGACCATGACATATCTCAAAGGTAATTTGTGATCCACATGGGTCGGTGACTAGAACCTAGCATCATACAACATACAAGTGGGAATTATTTCTTCCACAAGAATGTGGAAGAAAAATATAACAAAATAGTATGCATATCAAAGGAAAACTCCACTAGCAGTAAAGTACTAGAATACAACAAGGCATAAGAGAAAAAGTACTGACACCCAAGTAATAAAATAGGGAAACAACCCCAAGGTCCTTAAGGACACAACTCACCAAGTCCAAATTTAAACTGTTGGATCCACGTCCAAGAGATCTATTCCCTTTTCTCAATTCTAGAAGAAGAAAGTCTACAAATAGCCTAGGTCAAAAGTAGGTTTTGAGACTAAACCTAGTAGGTTAAAAGCAATGATTCCATAATAGATGCCAAATATACATTAACCAATGAAAAGATGAAAAGTTTCATTATAAATAGGATTATCAATTGAAAATCGTATTTAAACAAAACATGATATACATTTTTAGAATGATGGGAAAAAAATACTTTTAATGCACTGGATTTAATTTAAAAGGGATGAAATATCTCTAAAATAATTGATTAATAAAAAAAATATATATAAAAAAGTTTATATAAATTTAGAAAGCATATAAAGTTGTTCAAGAAACAATGGAATACATTTATATCTCAATTATAAATAAACAACTGAGAAACATGGTTATATACCAAAAGGTACGATAGTATTAACCAGCTGTCAGATTCCACAGACTCTAAGTGAACACAAAACAATATGTATATTCACACCCCCTGACACTACCCATTAGTGACTCGTGACCCTCCCATAGGATACGTGACCGACTGTATGTATGTTTTAGAATGTTGTCATAGTGTAGAGTGTATCCAAATGACTCGCTAACTACCTAAGGATTTCATATGATCTTACATGATGGGTGAACTATTTTGAGACTACATAAATTATGATCAATCCCATTTTTTCCTTTAAAAAATGTCAGTTTCATTCCATTTAAAACCAACACATGTTTTATTCAAAAACATGCTTCATTCATAAGATAAAACCACCATGTTTCTATCAAATCATTTTGATCCATTTTCATGAGCTTGAAATCAATCCAAAACTAATTCCATCTTTAACGCAATTCATTTCAACAATTAAATTCAAAAATTTAATTGAAAAAAATTTCCATGAAATCCTTAATTTAAATTCAACAATTTAAATCATCCAATTTCCATTAAATCAGCCTAATTCAATAGAATCGGGGTTTTTCCTTGTTTCCATGCAAAAACCAGTTCAAATCTCCCAATTCATTGGCATTGGGTTTTGTCAAAACAATTTAAAGAAAGATTGAGAATTTCAATTTAAATCATCAATTGAAATAAATCAAGAAATATAATGGTAAACCATTTGGAAAATCAGGATGGAACCACATACCACTTTTCTGAAGAACAATACTCACAATGACACCCGTCAATTAGAACGAAGGTGAAGATATTATTGAACCTCAACCTAGAAGTAAGATACAACACCATCGAGAATATATCCATCAATTTATAGATAATCAATTTGAAACCCAAGAGGAGAGAAAGAGAGAAACATTAAGAACAAGGGAGAGCACTTACCTGGGAATCATACAGCAAGCGAACAAATGATCGAAAGATGATCAGATCGATCTGGGAGGAGTTGAGTCTCTCAAAAATGCACTAGAACTTCTCTTGGTAGAGAGCCATTACATCTAGAATCAAAAGGACTAATCCAAACTGCCAAACATGTTACTGAAACCTAGACGCAGGGTGGGTCATGATGTGTACCTCAGGTACATGACGTGTAGTCCATGCTGGATAAGTTACGCCAAAAAACCCATCACATCGGGATAAAAATTGACATTTCTCCCTACACTACATGTACCCACCATTCATGAAATGTATGAGTTCACAATGTGATTTTCCTTTTCACGACTTGTATCCAACAACCTGTACACGAAGTTTACCTCAGGTGTCACGACCCATCTTCGGGGCCCGTGCCGTGACTACCCCAAGCCCGCCTTCCATAGGCCAGGGGCTGGAGACTAGCACCAAGGCGTAAATCCCAGTAAAAAGGGAAGGCATTGCATTTGAAAAGTAAACAAGCACCACAGAGTAAGCAAGCGGAAAAGTAAATGGGCCAGTATACAATCCAAACTGAAAGTAAAGTACAACTCGAAAGGGAAAACAGCAAATATAAAGTAAAAGCCGCTACACTGAGCTGTCCACTGGAAATCCCACCTGAAGGGTGGGTACAGATAGCTCCACTGCTCCTCGGGTCCCGCCGTCCGCTCCGAGCATGGCCCGCCCAGTGGTCCACCTCCAAGTACCATCTTGCTCAGCAAGCCTCAACCACGATCAACGCTGCCCATCGTCTGCAACCAACACAACGTAGTGCGGGCATAGCCCGTGCAGGGGTGAGTATAAGCTACTCAGTAGGGACCCCGAGACCCCCGAAGGTCTCCCAAAATCCACAAAGGATAAACCACAAAGGTGAGATACAATCATGAAGTAACAACCGACACTGCTTAGGTATATGCACATACATATACCTAAGTCATTAGTTTCAATACACTCCAACCTCCGAGCCCAATTACAACTCAGTCCACACAGGAAAGTATACGTATTCCACATAGGAAAGCAAAAGAAAATCCACACAGGATAGCACAACACAATCAACACAGGAAAGCAACAGGATTCAGCTCACACAGGTATACTTCTTTGAAAGACGATAGAGATGAACACTGATCCATCTAAGTCTTCAGACCCACAAAGGATCGATAGGTACTAACCCCCGCAAAGACCCACACAGGATCGGACCCACACAGAATCTGTAGGCACTGGTTCAAACAGGACCGCTGAGGGCAGACCCACACAGGATAGGACCCACACAGGATCGGGCCCACACAGGACCTGTAGCACTGATCCACGTAGGATCGCTGAGTGTTGTAGTCGTCGTCGTCGAATCCACTGAGGATCTCTGCTCTGTCGTCGTCGTAGTCACAGTAGCAGTAGCAGTAGCAGTCAAAGCCAGCTCTAGGGTTCCCGTACACAGCAAGCTCGTTCGGGAGGGTCCGCTCCACAAGCCGAGAGGCTGATACATCAACTGTCACAAATCCCAGATTTTATGTATCCAAAAGTTCCGTATAGTCAACAGGAACTCAACGCAACAGACGGTGCGTCGATCGGACGCCCGGTCTGAGAGTTATTGCCTTTTTCGTCCCAGGGGCCCGGCTGGTTTTTAAGGCAAAACCAACCTGACCGTACTCCACCATCGTACAAACCTTGGGCGGAGAGTTCCAAAAGATCTGTCTCACTAAGAGGAACTCAACAAAGCTGACGGCTCGTCAATCGGACGTCCGTAGCTCAAGATATGAGTGTTTCTGCTCCAAGGGCCCGGTTGGTTTCGGGTACGAACCAACCCGGACGAACTCAATGTATTCCGAAACCTTGTGTGAGATATACCAAAACGACCGTAGCGATCCAAGGATTGCATCGCCGCTGACGGCGCGTGGTTTGGAGGTCCGTAGCCCGAGCTATGGGCATTTGAATCCAAACCGCTCGGTAACGGGGGTTTCGGGCCCGGATCGTCCCGGCCCGAGACCCCCCGGATGGCCCGAACCGGGTCGACCCGCCCCGGACAGCGTCCAACCGGCCCGACATGGCTCGGCCCGGCTCGGCGCGGCCCGGCCCGGTTCGGCCCGGCCTGGCCTGGCAGACCGGCCAGGCGCCGGTCCAGCGCAGTGCGTCGCGCGCTGCCAGCTCGGCCAAAGGCCGAGCTGCTGGAAAACAGGGGGGCCGCCTGCCCCCCTTTGTGAAACCGGCCACCCTCATAATGGGGGGACATTTATGATGGCCGGGGGAATTAAATTCCCCCGGTTTTTCTCCCTTCCGGCCGGCCCGACCTAGCCGGCCGGTTCTTCCTCAACGGGACCGGCAAAGCCAGTCCCCTTTCCGGCTTCCGACACCGGTGGCCCGGCTGGCCGCCGGTCTTCTCGTACCGCCGCGGCCCGGAACCGGCCGCGGCCTTCGTTGTCCGGTGCGGTGCGATGACACCGCACCCCTCCGCCGCGGCCCCGCTCCGGTCGCGGTGCCTTAAACTTTCTTCGACGCGGCGCAACGGCGTCGCGTACTTGCATTATTTTACGACGCGGCGCGACGGCGCCGCACGTTTCTTGCCGTATGATCCTGCATGGTGCGATGGCACCGCGCCACACCCATTTTAATCCACAACAAAATCAACACGAAAAAGGAGGAGGGTCGGCCGTGTTTGTGCGGTCCGGCCCCCTCGTGTTATTTGCTATCAATTGGACAAATTTCACGAAGAGATAAACACGAGAATAAATCATGAAAAAAAGAATAAAATAAACCCCTACCTCGGTTTCAAGTGTGAAGCACGTCAAAAATCCACGGAAGACTAGCGTCGCAGAGGTCGGGCGTCGCGGAAACCGAAAGTCGTTTCCGTTGACATCGAGGTGAGTCCGAAGAGGTACGTCGCTGGAGAATCTTCGTAAGCCGACGGAGATTGTCTGAGGAGGAAACGATGTCTCCTTTCGTTGACACTTGAAGAAGATTGAAGAAGTGGTGTCGTCAATCTTCGGAAACACACCGGCTACGAAGAAGAGAGAAGTGGTGTTCTTCGTCGGAGCTTGAGTGTTCTTCGTGTTCTTAGTCAATGTTGAAGAAGGTGGAGAGAACCTCTCAAATTCTCCCAAGATGGCTAAGGAGACCAACCATAATAAAATAAGCTAAGGCTTATTTTATTTACACAATTATCAACTTGAATTTCAATGGTTTGAAATTCAAACAACTCAACTCAATTAATTAACCAAGTTGTCAAGTTAATTAAAGAGGAGTTATAGGGAGTTTAACAAAAAAGATGAAATGTTAGGGTTCGTATGGTCCCCACCACACTTAATCCTCTCAAGGGAGGTTAAGTGGATGTGGGTCCCACCCCTAACTCCCTTTGGGAGGAGTTAACCAACAAGTTAAAAATAAAATGTGTTTCCACATTTTATTTATCTTCATTTTAAATTCCCAAAAACTAACTCTCAACCCACCATAAACGCAACCTCGGAAAAGGTCTCCTTAAGTGAATATCGGCGCTGCGAGTTCATCGGTGCCCTCGGAATTCGATTCCGGGCACCGGTTCAAAAGTTAGAAATTCCCGCTCGTTCATTCCCTGAACGTACCCGAGCCAAACTTCGGAAATTGATTTCGGGCACACTGGGCCTCGGAATTAGGTGCCGTCAGAAACCGCGCTCTTGTAAAATTCCAAAGAAAATTAAGAAAAAATTTCCCATGAATTTTACGGGTCATTACATCAGGTACATGATGTGTACCTACTCTGTACCCTATAGTAAACCCATAAAACAAACTCTATAAACATTGAACCAAAAAGGGAGATGAAGGGAACTTAAAAACAGAGAAAACATACTCGATAAAGGTAACAGGTTGTTACAAACTCCCCAACATAAGAAATTTCTTCCCCTAGAAATCCTATGAAGAAGATTACATGACAAAGAGATGAGAAAACTTATCTCTCATTAGTTTCTTACATTCCAAGTTCTCATGACTATTAGCTCCATGATTCCATAGCACATGAACCAAAGGTATCGTCCTCCCATGAAGTACCATGGTGTCAGAATCAACTATCCTAACTTGTTTCTCAGTTAATGATAAATCAAGCTCGATCTCAAGAACACTCCATCTCAAAACATGAGACAGATCAGATATATACTTTCTTAGATTCCATACATGGAACAAGTTATGTATTGACACCAGCTGTGGTGGAAGTTCCAAATGGTACACAACCTTTCCCAACTACTAAACAACCTCTAAAGGTCCCACAAATCATGGAGCAATCTTACCTTGCCTCCTAAGCCATCGATGATCCAATTAGGCTGAAACATTTAAGAACACTTTATCACCATCTAAAAACTCCAAAGCTCTACATCGTCGATTAGAATAAGACATATATGGGATTTGTGCTGTCAAAATACTTTGATGAATCAGTTGAATAATTTTTTTCATCTCCTACACCAAGCTTGGTCCAACCAAGGAATATTCACCGACCTTTGACCAATACAATGGAGATTTACAAGGCCCGCAATTCATGGCCTCGAAAAGGGCCATTATGATCGAATATTTGTAGCTGTTGTTATATGAGAACTCAAGTAGGCCCAAGTGATCATCCCAAGCCTCTCTAAAATCGAAGATGTAGGAAAGAATCATATCTTGAAGATTCTGTATAGCTATTTTTGTCTAGCCATTCAACTGGGGATGGTATGTCATGCTCAAATGAACCTGAGATCCCAATGCCTCCTAAAGTCCTCTTCAATATAGATAAGTGAACCGAGGATCCCTATCAGAGACTATAGAAGATGTAACTCCTTGTAAAGGAATAATATCTTTCAGGTAGAGGTTTCCCAACTCCTCAACTGTGGCCATATCACTAATGGGGATATAGTGAGTCGACATTGTCAGCCTATCGATAACAACCCATATCTCATTCTTCTTTCTATAGGTAAGAGGGAACCCTACCGTAATGTCTATATCGATCTCATCCCACTTCCATGTTGGTACTAGATGTAGTATAAGAAAACCTTAAGGTTTCTAGTGCTTGGATTTCACATGATAGCATGTATAGAAATGGGAAATGAACTATGAAATGCCTCATCTCATATCTGGTCACCAGAAGTGCTTCCTCATGACATAGAACATCTGAGTAGCTCCTGGGTGCGCAACACACTGAGAATTATGGAAATCCATCATCATGTCCATACATTCCACTAACCGCACAAAGAATCATTTCCGTTAGCATAGAACACCCTCTTTGGAGAACTACCACCAGGAAACTGTCTCCCCACTATAAGATGATTATCTAAGGCTACGAAACTCATCATCAATCTATTGATCCTGAAGAATCATCTCTTGAAGAGTATAAGTAAACTAAATGTTTGATAAAGAAACTTGAACCCATTTCTCCTGAACTCCAACATGCAACTGTGCAAAGAGAGCCATCAAATTCCACTCTTCTAAAGATTCTTTCACTTCCTAGGTTGAAGGTTTCCTACTCAAATCATCATCAAATACATTCCCTTTCCCTAGGGTATAAGTGGTGTCAAAGTCCAAAAATTGTAGTTACTCAACCCAATTCCTGTACTAAAGATTCAAATATTTTTGGGAGAAGATATAACTCAATATTTTGTGGTCTGAAAAGATAATAATCCTTTTTCTATAATGGAAATGCTGCCAACTCTAAAGTGCATGCCTCACTACTTCGACATCCAGACCTTGGGTAGGACAATTATTCTCATGTGGCCTAAGATTAAGAGATACATATGATACAACATGATCACTTTTCATAAGAATACAACCCAATCCTAAATCGGATGCATCATAGAAGACCACATAGCCATTCCCGTCTTCTGGAAGAGTCAACACCAACATAGTAGTCAAAAGACCTTTCAGATCGACAAAAGAATCTTGATATTTATCATTCTAAGAAAATTTTCCCCCTTCTGAGTTATAATAGTCATTGGGGAATCCAAATTTGATAATTCTTTCACGAACATGTGGTAGTATCCAGCTAAGTCCATGAAGCTCTGGATCTCGAAGATATTTCAGGGTTGCTCTGACGTCATAACAACCTTCACCTTCTCAGGATCGTCTGATACACCCTATTCAGACACCACGTGTCCTAATAAATTCACTTCATGAATCTAGAAATCTCACATTAAAATCTTGGAATAAAGGTTTTGATTTGTCAGTAGGCTCAGAACTGTTCTCAGATGCTGCACACGGTCTTCCTCATACAAGTAGTAAATAAGAATTTCATCCACAAATACTACCAGAAAGGTTTCAAGATACTCATGGGAAATATTATTCATTAAGTCCATGAAAACATCAGTTGAATTTGTATAACCAAAGTGAATAACAAGGTACTCTATGTTCCCATATCTACTTAAAAAGGCAGTTTTCTGAATTTCATGTTATTTTATCCTCAACTGATGGTAACTAGATCGAAGTTCGATCATCAAAAACCAGCTCAGCCCTTTTAGATGATCAAACATATCATCTATCTGTGGTAATGGATACTTGTTATTTATCGTAACTCTATTGGACTTTTGATAATCAACACATAGGAAAAAGAAACATCAACTATCTTGTAGAACAGAATTGGTGATCCCTAAGGTGACACACTTGGACGAATAAAGCCTTTCTCAAGAAGATCACCCAACTAAGACATCTTCTCTTTCTTCTAAACTGGTGTGATTTAGTAAGAGGGAATAGAGACTAATTGAGTACAATTCATTAGGTCAATAGAAGACTCAAACTCTCTCACCAGTGGAAGACCAGAAAATTCTGAAGGAAACACATCAAAAAACTCGGTGACAACAAGAGGAATATCACCACCCAATGAATCTCACTCTAGATCAAAATAAAATAATGATATCACTTTCCCCAACTATGGAAAATAAGTATCGGCTCTTCTCGACCTTGAGTGCCATTATCCTTGAAAGACAATAGGTACACCATTGGGTGTAGTAAAGCATACTCGCCCAACATAACAATCAATTAGGTCTTTATTGTAAATGATCCAATCCATCTTCAATATGACATAAAGATATTTCATGTCATGAACCCAAAAACTCCATGCTATCTCAACATCTTATAGAGAGAAGTCACAATCAGGACTAAGGAGACCCTGATCTGTCTTCGTACCAATGGGTGTGGTAATATCTGTTGTACACGATACTTTCTCTATAAGAAGATTAAGTAGATTAAAAATATATGTTGAAATAAAATATTGAGATGGACCTGTATCAAAATGAGAAATCACTAATGATGATGTTATATTAATGGTACCTTTCATAGTTGCTGGACCCATGTCTACTTTCTCTGAAGACTCTACCACTTCGTGAAGAGGCTTCATTCTAGAGGCTTATTGATGGAAACCATTTATCAGTGAATCATTTGATTTCCCCGTAATTTTTGATAAAATGATGATCATGTCCCACTATGCGGAGTGGAGAAGTGATGGAAAAACCATTATATATTTCCTGATTGTCCACATGAGCTACAGTTCTTTGGTGCCTCAGTGAAAAACATCATAGAATCTACTGGCTTTCAACAATGATAGAAACTCAAAGAACTTCCTCCAAAAGATGTAAGAGGTATGGAATGAATCTACCATTCAGAACATCAATGAGTATCATCACGCTTCCATTTTCCTTTGAAGAAAACAATGCTTCCACTTGGAGAAAAAGGAAATACCATCAACCCTGACTTCCCAACCAAGACCATCTCAACCATCATCGCCCTATCTAGAACATCAACATAAGTGGGCATCTTCAGCAAGAAAACCTGGGAAAAAATATCTGATCGAAGTCCTAACTTGAACCGTCGAGCTTTCATCCTCTCATTACATACAATCTCAAGATAAAACTTCACTAGTTCAGAAAAGCGATTTGAATACTCAGTTATGGATTTTTCGGCCTGCTCATTTAGAAAAACTCTAGAGCCTCAATGAACACCATAGACTCTGGATAGAACTCGTTGGTGAAAATAACTTTTATGTCTTTACATTCTAAGCAATAATGTTTCCCTACCTTCACCATGGTGTCCCACCACCTCCTACTCCACCCCTCTAGCACGAAGGTGGCACACTTCACCCTGATCACTTCTGGTTTCTCCACAAAATCAAACATATGTTCTATATTTCCCAATCATTCCACATTATGTTGATGTTTAATGGATAATTTGAAGAATGATAGCTTCTGGAAAATGAACTGTTGAGACTGATTCCAAAGAACATCCCCCTAAGGATCCATAATTGGAACCTGAGCTGGAACTGGAGGTGGTGTCTGCCCCAAATCTTGGACAGTGTGCATAATCACCTCAACCTGATTCAAATCAACAATAGGATTTTCTTGCTATGTTTCATCAGAAACCTCTACTTATATCTGATTTGAACATCTTTTCAGAGGGACGATGCTACACTACATTAGCAGATAAAGAAAGGATATTAGATTAATAATCAAATTGAGTAGAAAGAGAAATTATTCTCAACAAAAGGTTCAAAAAATATAGATTTCTCTATATCCAAATATCAATAGGAAAAAGACTAGGACTAATCCACAAGACGTCATTACCTAACCAACCCTGGGGACATAATCTTCATTGTGGTGAGAGATGGCCAGGAACTCAATCGCAACTACCACCTAATTCATGAAAAGATTTCAAAAATCGATACCGAATTCAAGACAAGATGAAAAAGCTCCCTCAAATACCAATTTTTCCAGAACCAGCCTGGGTACACTGGTAACCCAATAACTAAACCAGCCCTGACATAGCCCGAAGGGAGTTCCCAATCCCCACTTGTCGACGACTAGCACTTTTTATTATACAACATTCGAGTGTGAACATTTTATACAATAATAATGTGGAAGAAAAAGATAAAAAAACATTATGCATATCAAAGGAAAACTCTACTAGGAGTAATGTACGAGAATACAACATGACATAAGTGCCAAAGAACTGAAACCCAAGTACTAAAATAGGAAAACAACCCCAAGGTACCTAAGGACACAACTCACAAATTCCAAAGTTTAACAGCTGGATCCACCTCCATGAGATCCCTTCCCTTTGCTCTAGCCTAGAAGAAGAAATTATATAAGCATCCAAAAGAAAACTTAGGGTGTGAGCCTAAGCCTAGTAGGATACCACTAAAGATTCCATAATAAATTCGAAATAAATATTAACAAAAGAAAAGATTCAAATTTTCAAAATAAACAGGTTTATCAATTCAAAATCATATGTAAACAAAACATGCTACACATTTTAAAAATGATGGAAAAAATAATTTTAAATAATGGGATTTACATTAAAAGGGATGGAATATCTATAAAATAATTTCTTAAGTAAAACATTTATAAAAAATAGTTTTTTAAAATTCAGGAAGCATGTAAATCAGTTCAAACCACATTGGCATATATTTATATCTCAATTATAAATAAACAAGCAAGAAATATGGTCATCTTCCAAAAGGTATGATAGTATTAACCAGCTATCAGATTCTACACTCTCTAAGTGAACACAAAAAATGAGAATACTTACATCTACCTAACACTAGATAGAGGTGACACGTCACCACCCCCCTCAGGGATGTGACCCACCACAGGTGTGTTTTATATCATAGTCGTACCATATAGTTTATCAAAATAACTCACTAAATACCTAAGGCTTGCATGCACTCTTAGATGATGGGTGAACTATTTTAAGACTGCTTAAAATATGATCAATCTCATTCTTCCATTTCATAAATACCAATTTCTTTCCATTTAAAACCAAAATATGTTTTATTAAAAAACACCCTCTTTCATAAAATAAAACCATTGGGTTTCTATCGAATCATTTTAAGCCATTTTCATGATCTTGAAATTCATTCCAAACTAATTCCATAATTTTCTCAATTTATTTACTTAATTAAATTCACCAATTTAATTGAAAACATTTCCATGAAATCCAAAATTTAAATTCAACAAATTTAAATCATCAAATTTCCATAATCCCATCCCAATTCAATGGAATCGAGTTTTTTCATGTTTCCATGCTAAATCAATTTCAAATATCCCAATAAATTGGAACCCGATTTTATCAAGATGATTTAAAGAAAGATTGAGCATTTGAAATTAAATCATGAATTAAAATAAATCATGAAATACTATCATAATCAATTTGGAAAATTGGGACAGAACCACCTACCTCTTTCCCGAAGAATGAACCTCGCAATGGAACCCGTAAATGAGAACAAAGTTGAAGAAGGTATTGAAACTCTCCCTAGAAGAAAGACCAACAACATCAGTTATAGATCCATCAATTACTTGATGATCCATTAGAAACCCAAGAGGAGAGAAAGTGAGAAAATTGAATAACAAGGGAGAGCACTTACCCGAGAATCGTATCACTAGTGAAAGGATGATCAAAAGCTGATCGGATTGATCTAGGAGGAGTTGAGTCTCTTAAAAACACACCAGAACTTTTATAGGTTAAGATACATGCTATCTGGAAACAAAAGGAAAAAGAAGAACTGCCAAACGTGTGATTTAAACCTAGGCGTTGGATGGGTCATGATGTGTACCTCAGGTACACGATGTGTAGTCCATGCTAGATAATTTATGCCAAAATATCCATCGCCTCGGGTTAAAAACTGACATTTTCACCCTACCTGATGTGTACCCACCATTCATGATGTGTAATAGTTCACAGTGTGATCTTCCCATTCATGAATTGTATCAAGAAACCAGTACAGGGCGTGTACCTCAGGTACACGGTGTGTACCGACTCTGCAACCCCCAGTAAACCTATAAATTGACCTCTAAAATCATTGAAACAAAAGGGAACTTAAGGGAACATAGAAATAGAGAAAATAATACCCAATCAAGGTAACAATGTGTAACACGATCACTAAAGATTAGTGGGATAGCTCAAATAAAGCAAGTAATGTCTATCCGCATGCAACAATTAGGTCTTGAATAAAATATATTTCTTAAAACATACATAGGAAATCATTTTCTATTTTAAATAATTCATTGGTTTTTCATTTAAAAAACATTCCATTCCATAAAAAATATTACCATATTCAAATAACCCATGAAATAATACATATCACATATCGAATGGAAAAAAATATAAATAAACATTTTCATGAATCAAAGTTCTATATCAATTTAAAGTGGGTAAATAATCATATAGAATAAGAAAGAATGTAGTGTAATATCAAATCATCCAATGTAAGGAATCCATAATGCAAGGGTGTACACAACTAAACCACTGTGATACACAATAGAAAACTAGCTGACATATGTCACTCTTAATGTCTAAAAACATTGGTCCCTCAGAATGGAATCCCCCTAGCCAATATGTCATAAAGGGAGCCTCTCATAGTGGTTGCAAGCTGTACTACAGTTCATCCACGTTTATTTTTCCCCCATACCCCAAGGTATCCCAATTTTCATTATTTCATCATTATGTTTAAAGAAAAAAACATCATGTATCAAAAAAATCCATGTAAAATACATTTCAAATAAATTACGACATTTCATAAAAACATTTTTACAGTTATAAAACACCGATCTAATGTTTGAAAAACCATTTACCTCTAAAATCTAAGTTTTAGGCATTTTATATTAAACATAATGTTTAAAATGTCTAGTTCTCATAGAAAAAACATTTTGATAACCCCATTCTATTTACCCTATAAATTAATACCAATTTAATTATTCAAAAGTTAAATAAGGCATCATACGAACATAAGGATCTTCATTATATAGACTATAAGATAGAGACACCTATATTAAGAATGATGAAATAAATGAATCATTTTAAAACAGTGATTGAAGATGAAGATATAAGGGACAAAAAAACTAGATCAAAGAAAACAGTAGGAAATCTCCCTATAAAACATTAGATTTTGGAAATTATAACCCACTATGAATCCATTGTGAAAAGAGGAATAGAGATCAAGGGGATATTTAGTTAATAAGTGGAGGAACTGAGAGAAAAATAAGGAATAACATGATGATATCCACAAAAGGTCATCAACCATCACTAAGGAATTTGAGTGAGAGTCATATAGTGTGACATATAGGGTCTGTATTGAGATAATGAGGGATAATGAGGTGATTAGAGGTAAAAATCTAAGAAAATCAGGGTAAATTTAAATTTTTAGAAGTTCATATATGAGAGAATAATTTTTCTTCATGGTTAAAAAAACTGTAACTGAACCATGAAATTTCCTTTTCCTTTTCAAAACAATGGTTCACAATTATATTGGGAATATCTATATGGTTAGATAAACCATGGTCAATCCATGAAACAACCTCTATAAAATCACATAGACACTCACATAGTTTTCTTTCTAACATAATTGATTTGAAAAATCATGATCAAAACAATCAAAATTCCTCTAGAACTCATAGTTCTATATCACATGGTTACCTTATAGTTAGTATAATCTGTTCACATAAACCGAGAAATAGGATCGTTTTGCCTAAATCACCGAAACTTCAAACCTCATCTTCTAAAAGACTCTAAAATCTGACAAGGTATAAACCCATATCAAAAGTAATCATAACTATGACTCATATGTAATCATAGATCAACCCCAATTACTAATTTGAATGAGTAAAATTGATTCTTTTCTAGAGAGTACTCTTTTTTTATATCTATGAAATTAGGATTTTTTTTGTGAATACTACTATGTAATATATGTTCACATAATTATTTCATTATATAAGGAATATGTTTTAGGTAATGAAATTCCAAAATGGAGATTGTTCATTGAAATCATTTCCAAAAAGGTCGTTATACTATTAAAAACAATTTATCACATTTAACATGAAGTCCATTTGGTAATTTAATGAAATGGATAGATTATTGGATATAAACAAAAAGGTATATATAAATGATAATTTCATCTTAATTATAAATTGGGGAAAAATATCATTAATCCTGGGCTTGAGATTGCATCCGTGATAATGAAATTTGGTATCCATTTGATGTAAATTGGGACTACATTTCACCAATCATAGAATGAATCCACTTAACCACATTCTCCCTACATGGTTTAATAAGTTAAATAATAAATGATTTGTTAATAATTGATTTAATTTGTTATAGTATCTCAATTAAAATTATCAATGGGGATGAAAATATATCAATATATTATATATAATTGATGCTCGTCATTAATGTAATGCCTCGATGATGAAAATATAAGTGGATGTAATCCATCATATTGATGATGAACAATTACATGTAAGACTCCTGATAATCTCTTACACCTAAAGTATAGTTCATTCCTAGGTGAAGGAACCAGTACCCCTTCTATTTTTTTGGATATATAAGAAATGTTCAAGGATCTAAAGGTCAGTGTAATTCCCTTAGAGACAAGCGTATTTCATCTGTCACTATTGTGGTCTTTATCAATTGTAAAAAAATAGTAAAATATGTATTTTTTATGACTTTGGGTACACATATTTATCCTATTATACTCTATATATTGATTCTATCTTGGATATATATGGTGTATTGGGGGTTTGTTCCACTACCAATATCTTGAGATAAATTGGAAAACCCTATCACATTTTTCTAAGTGTCTCTAATTTTTTGGATTTATAGATCATTGATTATGTGGATCTATTTCACTAAATTTTTGATATGGGTAGTATTATTAATTATATATAAATAATATTTTAAATATTTCATCTTATGCAAGATATAACCCTTAATATAATTAGGAAATTTTATGTGAATATCTGAACAATAATAAGATATTTACTATAGTTATAAGGGGTGTGAAACATACTGGGGTTAAACTTTTTTCCCATATTATGCCATTATAAAAAATTAAATAACAATTAATTTTATTATAAATATTGAATTATAACATTAAAATAAAACCAAATATTTCCACAAAATTTAAAGGTCAATTCAAAATGTTTAATGTTTTTATAAATTCTAGTTTCTTTTTGATAATATAAGTTATTTAATGTAAATACTAATTTATATTTTATCTATTAGAAAAAATGAAATACTTCATTGATGATTTTTCTCCACTGAAATACATGATAAATTTTCATTATGAACATTGAAACTAGGTATTGGAAGCTTAGATGAGAGATACTATGGGAAATTATTTAATAAATCTTCACTTGAACATTATTACGTGTACTCAACAAATGTTGTCATGTTTTCAGAGAATGGAACATCACTATTTGTAATCCTTCCTTTATTAATCCTCACTCACTTAAAAATTAACCCATATCAAGTATTTTTTTAGTAAATTTATTTGGAAATACACCATCAATTCATTTTCTCATATCCCCATATAACAAGGAGGTTTTGTCTTTCCAAATTCCTCTAGATTCACACAATATCGTTGTATTAGGACCCTTAGATCTAGGGATCCCATAAAACCTAACCATTTATTGTAATTAAATTTCCTCATTAAATTAACCTAGAATACGTATAACCACTTCCAAATAATGGAAATATATCCCCTTACCCATTTTTTGACATGTTATAGTATGTGTATTTTCATTCAAGAAGATTACTTATATGGGAAATTTTTTATATAAATCCATACATGTTGTTTCATCTGAGAATGTATTCATCCCAATTATATTTATATTTCAAATTAATCTTATTCTATAGATGCTACCATTTTTTGAAATTTTCAACTCACATAATGGTAACGAATTTTGGTCATTCCATATATTTCATTATAACAAATAAGAGTAGATATAAGCCATGGAAATATAAAACATGAATTGATGGTACCAGACATAATGGAAGCATGTATTTGGGTTGAGATTTTTTTTCCAGATTCAATGAATATTTTAAAAATTACAAGACAAAATTTCAGGACCCTGGAATATTTCAATGAAACTAGACAAATGAACGTCATAACCAAAAGTGGATATTTTCATATTAACTTTATAAATAATATAATAAAGTAATATATAATACCTCTAAATAGAGTTCTTTCTTAATTGATGGTGTTGACTATTCAGTGCCCTTTCAGTGTATCATTATTTTATTACAATATCCCAAGGAATATCTACTCTATTTATGATCCACATGTTCTTCTTCGATCTTGGAACTATACCAACTGAACATTAGGTGCTAGATCAGTTGGTAAATCATTTTCTTTTATTGGCCTCGATCACTTCAAATTTCATCATTCTTGAAAGAACATGTCTCATTATTATCATTATTCATAGGTTTATTGGAGTTATAAGAGATCCTCTTATAATATATCAAATACCCTAGATAATTTAATTATTTTATTGATTTCTCATGGCAGGGAATGTTGGGAACAATGATTAACCTCTCCTCAACAGACATAACAATTTGTTTTTAGACCTATATATTGGGTTAAATATTAATTAATTATATACATGACCTTAATAATATGTTTTACCCATAGTGGAACACATTCCATGAAAAATAATAAAAAAATTTCTCAAGGAATTCACAATCCTTCACAATGATAAATATTATTTACAATCTCATAAATTTATATTTATCACGAGTCCCAAAACTCGGTTTTCTCATCCTCCTTATCATTTATTGAATTCTAAATAAAATATTTTAAAAAAAAAAATTCATTCCATAAATAAATATTTTATTCACAATCTATAAAATCAATTATTTTATTATTAGCATACTAATTTTTTTAATGAATTAATATTTATTACCCCGCAAATAATAAGAAAAAAATAAATATTTGTATATCTATGTAAATAAATAATTATATTGAGAATAAAAATTTATTTATTATTTATGATCAATAATTATGGAATAAATATTATTTCTTGATCTAGAAAAAAATATTCATTGAATTTTTTATATTCAAATATTATTTTACAGATGTTAAAACCTAGAATTATCATGTGATCCTATATAAATCTTTCACATTAGCATTAGGAAGGCCTCCCTGAAGACCAAGATTACTATCCAGTAATTAATCAAGGACACCAAATATAATTAAGATAATTTCTCTATAAAAACCTAGATAGTGATAGAATAAATCATTTCATATTTATTGATATGAATTGTATAGTAATACTAGTTATAAAAATATTAAATAATTTTTCAAAAAGAATTTTTTTTACCTAAACTCTTCACTTATAAGGTTTTGTTTAAAATATTAATTTCTCAATTTTATAATTTTAATTTGATAAAATTTATTCCATTTTTGAAATTGGAATTAAATAATTATCTTAGGGTAAATTTTTGGGATTTTTCTAAGATGTTTAATTTTTTGATGAATAGTGAAAATTACTAAATTTCAATTAAAAATCACATTTTAGTTTAAATAATTTAGAATGATAAATAATATTATAAATTGGTTTTAAAGTTAATTAGTTTAATTATAGATATATTAATCCAATTTAGGTCATTTGAATCAGTTTCATATTGAATTTTTATAAAAACAATCAATCTTTTGATCTTTTTCTCTTTAACAACATGTTTTCTGACCGCGTCAACAGGATTAATATTCATCTATTTTGCACTTATATGAATTTAATTTAGAAAAATTAATTCCATACATGGGATCAGACTAAATTATAATGTATAATAAGTTTAAATTATTTTTTTACCAATGTGATTTGCTAGAACAAATAAAACTAATTATAATAATTAAGGTAAAAATGAGTTCACTTTTTGGATAAACTTATAATATAAGGTATAAAAATGACACCAAACATGTAAAAAACCCATTTTATAGACATTTTTTCGACCTGATGCCTTCTATGATATATCTTGGTACACTATTAGAGCCTTTTGGTAGGTAATAATGTGTGTTTACCTAACTTTATTTTCAGAAATACTAAGTGTGTCCTCTTTCCCAATTATAAAAGGACACCCCCTATCCTCCTCTATTAACACCTTCAAAAAACATTGGATCAGAAAATACCTACCAAAATCACTTATCAAATTCTTTCGTCTCATCATAGATGCCATAATTTTTTCATAAATCACCCCATGGAATTCCTTTGGTGAATATCAAATGGAGTTACCCGAAGAAGAGTTAATGTTCATCAATGAGGGTTTTTTTTCTTTCCCCACCCCCTTAAATTATTATTAGACCTTGATTATTTAATATACTCAGTATATCTAATATAATGAGATATTTTTATGTTAATGTACAACCTAAAACCTCACAAAATTCTGTCAAATGGGTTATGAAATCATCATTAGGGTGTATAACGAACTACCGCCTCACGAAAATATGTCCTTCATTTTTCAATTACCACCTATAATGTTTGGTTATGAGGATAAATCTAAAGTTTATATACAATATTTGTACAAACTTTATAGCTTTGGATTCATTAAATAATGTATACGCTTTTTCATTCCATTCTATAGGGGATATGATAACATCACTCATGGGTATGGAGGACTGCCGACTCGTGAATCGATGTGATTCATTTTTCTCTAATGTGTAATACTGAAGGTAATAAGTTTAAAGATAATGATTATATGTTATATACATGAAATATTTATGATACTCATGACATATTTTTCTTTCTGGAAATATAATATATGTTTTTCACTCTTAACTTTTCACTCTCTGAAAAAAAATGATAACATCATTCTTGGTAGTGTGGACTACCTCTTTATTGAAGAGATATGATTCTTTTTTCATGACCAAAACACAAGACTAATATATATCTATATAAAAATAATTATATATAATTAAATAATATGGCACTAATAATGTAATAATCATTATTTAAATATAAAATTTTACTTTACTACTTTCCATGATGATTATTAAAAGAATGGGAAACACTACGGAGGAATACGTACGACTTATCACCTCCAGAATTGTAACGTTGGTTAATTTTTCATAACCATCGTTCATTTTTTATTTTAAAATTAAAATTTATATTTAATTATTATAATTATTTCATGATTATTATTCTATATATGTTTAAATAATGACATATTTGACCAAGTCAACCTATCTATGTCATGTTTGACACTTAAGTCAAATATCATCAATGGAACTAACATAAACATAAGTGATTAAGTAATTGTATATTACATGCTAGTAAGTAAAATATAAATAATGATAAACTTGAAACAAGTTTTTAAAAAAGTACATAATTATACATTTTATTATTTAGGAACAAAATGACACACTTGACAAGTCAAATTCAAGGGAAGGGACTTCATCTCAATCTCCTTTCATTGAGGAATATTTTAATATTACACACATTTACTCTTTTATAACGTGTATATACAGACCATTTTGACATGTTATATAATTAATTTCTTTATTCTCAATGTATTTATAGTTTTTTTAATGTCACTCTTTCATGGGTAATATGGTTCAAATATTTTCAATGTGATATGGGAGCTTTCATTAAAAAACTCTATTTTATTGTTTTCCTTCCAAATCTTCATTTTCCATGTCTGTGTATTTATTAAAATAAAACCCTTTTCCTTTTTTGGGTATTTCTAGCTTCACTTTTAAGCTATCATGTTTTATTCAAATAAATACCTTTTCCTTTTTTTGGTTATTTTGGTATTGGAAATGGGGTTTCAAAAGAAAATGGTATATGATATTAAAAATGGTTTTTAAAAGAAAATTGTATTTTGATATCCAAAAGTGATTTTATTTCAAGTTTAAACAATTTTTTAGAAAAAAATTATGATGAAAAATTAAAATCTTAAAAATGTTTTAATCATGAGATTGTACTTGAGAATTTTACGATTGGGAGACCCAAATATCACTGAGTGAGACCATTACATCTTATATGATGGGTTGGACTAGATAGCGTCTGGTGATCCCATTATAACTTATATGATGGGGAAGGCCAGATAGAACTTAGTGAGAAAGTTATTACCTATATTATGAGGTAACGTAGAAAGTTAGATGTGAGATCATCATAGCTTAAAGAATGGGAATAGCCAGATAACTCTCCAATGCATTGGTTAAATGTAATATCCGAAGTTGGTCATATGGTTATTCCAATTAAAAGGGTTTTGAAAGGGTTTTATGATCATGAATCTCTAAGTCACCAAAATTTGGTTTAATTTCATTGTATGTATACTATTGATTATTATTGAACAAAAATGTGTCTGTTTATTAATCATGTGAAGATGTTTTATTTCATATTCCCAAAGAACTCTGAAGATGAAAGGAAAATGTTATGTGAGTTTTCATATTTTCTCTATACTAATGATTTTAAATCTTTTTCATATCCCTTGATGAGATTTTTATACTAATCCCACAATTTTAAATGTTTTTCATAGGATTTATGGATGAGTAAGGGAATATAATATTTCACGTTGAAAGTTGTGAATATTTTCCATTGAAAAGAATCATGGTTTATTTTAAAATTATATTTTATAGGAAAATGGATACTAATAAAAAATTTGAACACTATATTATATTTATTTTCAATGTCTGAGTTATGAATTAATTCTCTAAAACTCTAAACCAAAAAATATCCTCAAAGTGAAATAAAGTAAATGGTTGACTAAAAACATGATTACATAAGGTTTAAGCCATGTTCCTTATAGTTTGTATCATAGGATGACTTATATAACTTTAAAGGTCAAGATAACCTTAGTACAATGACCTATAATGATTCTACCTAATTGAAAAGTTTAAATGATATATAATTTTAAGATTACCATGTTTCTCTGTCTAAATAAATCTTATTCAAAATGGTTTCCCATAGAAAATACATGAAAGCTATAGTGGGAAGTAATTGAGAATAAAATAACCATCCAAATCAACATCCTGAGATTATTGGAATAAAAAAATAATAGTTTATTGTAGTGATTACTTAGTTTACACAAGAAATAAATAGTGGTGGCATCCATACTATAGAGGAACCCAATATACCATAAAGGAATTTGTCTATTATAGAGCATTTCATGTGGCAACTGTCCGCATCATTAGTGGATCCTCTAAACTTGTGGTATACAAACGATGGATGAATTTCTTGGATAAAATATTTTAAATCAATGGATAATTAGAATGTCAAATAGTAACCCTTTTCATTAATCGTTTGGAATGTGAAGTTATTGATGGTTGTATTTGGTTGAGAATACTAGAGAAAAATATAATATTGATTCCCTTGAATGGATAATAATCAAGAATATATTCCTATAGAAATATTTCTGTTATGTTTTTCGACTTAGGATGGAGAAACAATTATTGGAATTGAAGAAAAAGGTTGACTATTTTGTAGATGTATATGATGTAATTATCACCAGATTATCCAAATATGTTCCATATTTTATTCTATATATTGGCAGAAAAATTAATGGATGTTACTCTGTATTAAAATCAGGCTTTCTAAGAGATTTGGGTGCATGATAATTTCAATGTAATGAGAATTTTTTTTGTTGGGATTAGAAAGATGAGATAGATTTTTCTGCACATATGTTCCCAGAGATGAAAAGATTAAAAAATAGTCAAAGCATTAGAAAATAAAGAATCAACCATCTAAGAGGTGTGAAGGTAAGACATAAACATGTTCGATGTGTGGTAAAATACATTTTGGAGAATTCATGTCAGGATATAGAAAGCGATACCAATGTGGTAAGCTTGGTCACAAGGTTTACAACAACAAATAAAAGAGTCCTGAACAATCCAATAGTGAGATAATTGACATCCAGTAATCTGAGATATTATTTAGATGAAATATGTTCAAAAATTATTCTAATGTGTGTCTTATGTTACATACTCAGAAAAGTAATCATCTTGACCATAAACAAAATGATATAGGAAAATCATATTCTACTACAATATTAGTTGTTGGGCATTGAATGAAGTGGTGATAGGTATGTTATTTTTGTATTCAAATTATTCTGACACCTTCTTTGACTATAGATCTTTTAATTATTTCATTTTAGATAAATTTGCAATTATTTTGGGAATATCACATCACAAAAGTAAGATAGAACAGTTGGTGAAAACACTTGGTGTAAGTATTAAAGAAACCCAGATTTATAGGAATCCATCTATTATTATCAGTGGGATGTTCTTTCATGAAAATCTTGTTTAACTCATAACAGTAGAGTGTTATATCATTCTTAGTAATAATTTTCTTTAAGTTTACCTTGATAAGATAGATTTTAGGGCTAATAAATTTGTGATCAATGATTTCATTCCTTTAATAATTAACCTAGAAGCAAACACATTGATCTGAGATGGTAGTGAATGTTATCGATCTCATATTTTTGAAAATAATGAAATTTTTCATAATAGGGATGTTATAGTAGTAAATGAATACATGGATGAATTTTCTAATAATTTTCCTTGTGTTGTTCATGATCATGAGGTTGAGTTTACTACTGAATTAATACATGATACTAAGCATATTTCTAAACCACCTTATCAAATGGCTGAAGTGAATCTTTTTGAATTGAAAAATAAATTTCAAGAGTTTTTAGATAAAGGTTTCATTCTACCTAGAACTTCACCAGGGGATGCTCATATTTTTTAAAAAAATAAAATATGGTTCAATGAGACTTCTCATTGGTTATATATCCATGAACAATAACAATGTTATGAAAGGGTATCCTTTTCCTTATATTGATGATTTGTTTGATTATAACTAGGGAGCACAATATTTTTTTAAGTTTATCCATTTTTCGGGGTTCTATTAGTTTAAATTGAAGGAAGAAAAAATTTCTAAGACTATGATCATGACTAGATATTGGAACTATGAGTTTGTAGTTATGCCACTTGGATTGTCTAATTCAACTACTATATATGTAGATATTATTAATAGTGTTTTTCATGTGTTCTTGGACATGTTTTTGGTTGGTTTAATTAATTAAATTTCTGTATATTATAAAATTCAAGAGGAACATGAAATACACTTATGTATTTTTTACAATCCTTATAAGAAAATAAATTAAATGCTAAATTTGGAAAGTTTTTATTTTAGTTGAAACAATTTTATTTACATGGAAATATTATTTTTAATTATGGATTAAATGTTAACCCTCATAAAACAAAGGTTTTTGAAGAATGGAGAAGACTAAAAAATATCTCAAATATTTATAGTTTTCTTGGATTAGAGGGTTACTACTAGAGATTTTTTGAAAAAATTCTCTATTTTATAGCCTACTAACTAAGTTGACTCTAAATGGAGTTAAATTTAACTAGAAGAAAGAATTTGATAATTTTTTTAAGGAACTAAAAAAAACTTGGTGAATTCTCCGGTGTTGGCCTTGCTTCTAGAAATAAAGAAATTTTTATCTACATTGATGCTTCATTGAATATATTTGGATATGCACTAATACATAATTATCAACTAATGGATTATGCTTTACAGTAGTTTAAACAACATGAGTTATGTTACCATGAAAATGATTTGGAATTAGCTTCTATTTTTTTCATTAAAAATTTATAGGAATTTTTTTATAGATTAAAGTTTGAAATATATACTATTGAAAAAAAATTAACTGTATATTAACTTAGAAATAATTCAACATGAGACAGAGAAGTTTGATGAACTGATCAAGGATTATGATTGTTCGATTCATTATAATCCTAGAAAAAGAAACAATGTTATGGATTCTTCATGTTGAAAAAATAATTCTACATTAACCATGTTAATTTTCTAATGTGACCCTTATGTTAATGATTTGATAAATCTTGTCCTATAAGTTTTGGATGCAAGGATAACCTCTATTTTTTTAGGTTTTAGTGTAGTTGACCTTGTTAGAAATAATTAAGCAAACTCATAAGGGGGTTCAATACTCAATAGATAAGGTATAATATGTTAAGAAGGGTAAGTTTCCTGATTTTAATATTGATGAAGAATGTATTTTATGATTTAAAAAAAAGATTATGTGACTTATGATTCCTATTTTTGGAATGAGTTATTGACTGAAGCTCATAGTTCACAATTTTCCATTCACCCAGGCATATTTTATAAGTACAGAGACCTTCAAGAGTACTACAAGTGGTAAATAATTAAAAGATATATTTCTAACTTTATCATGAAGTGTTTGACTTGATAGTATGTTAAATAATATTAAAAGATACCAAAGGGGATGCTTCAAAATTTTCCAGTGCTAGAGTGAAAATGGGAAAATATATCCATGGATTTAATTGTGAGATTTCCAAGGACATCAGGAGGTAACAATGTGATTTGGGTTATTGTTGATCGATTAACTAAATCTAAACATTTCCTTACCATTCACGATATACTGTATTTAGGTCATCTTTCTCAACAGTATCTAAAAGAGATAGTCTGGTTACTTGGAATGCCTCTCTCCATTATATCAGACTATGATCCTAGGTTCAAATATTTTTTGGAAAGGACTTTAGAATTTGATGGATAAAAAATTAAATTTTAGAATATATTTCCATCCTAAATCTGAAAGAGAGTATTAGTGGATGATTTAAACCATGGAAGATATGATTCATTCTTGTTCAATGGATTACTAGGGAAGTTGTGATCAATATCTTTATTTGTTTGAGTTTTCTTATAACAATAATTTTCATTCCATTATATAGATGAAACTGGTTGAGGCATTATATAGAAAATGGTGTTGGATACACGCTATTTGGGATGATATAGGAGAAATGATGTTTATGGATCCATATTTATTTGAATAAATGGATGAGAAAGAGCTATTGATTTAGCAACATATGAGGAAAGCTTAGAGTGGGCAGAAAATCAATGGGGATAATCAGAGGAAATATCATTCTTTTGAGGTAGGTGATCATGTATTTATCAATTGAAAAGTGTTATAAATTTTTTAAAAAAAGGTTATCTAACTCCATGGTTTATTGAACTACATGAAATACTTGATAAAGTTGGATCAGTATCCAAATATGTGGATTTTCCCCCGAGTTCATCCCATGTACACATTGTTTTTAATTTTTAAATGTTTTGAAAATATGTCCAAGATTAATCTCATGTTTTGAGCTCCAAAGTAGTTTAGTTGGAATTGAACATTTCATATGAGAAACAAACAATTCAGATTCTTGACCACATTGAAAATTTATTTCAAAATAAGGTGATACACCATCTTAAGGTTGTATAGAAAAATCAAATGGTTGAAGAAGCAACATGGGAATCTGAAAATTCTATGAGGGAATGGTATTACCAATTGTCTAATAAGTGAATAAAATTATGAGGACACAATTTATTAAAGTAGTAAACATTTAAAAACCCAAGTAATGATAGAATAAAACATTTTATTATGTATTAATATGAATTGGATAGTTATATTATTTATGAAAATATTAAGTTATTTTGTAAAAGAAAATAGTTTTAACTAAACTATTTTCTTATAAGGTTTTATTTAAAAGATTAATTAAAAAAATTAGAATTTTAAATTAATAAAATGAATATCATTTTTTAAATCATCATAAAAAATTTTCTCAGGGTTAATTGTTTCTCTTTTTCTAAGAAGCTTCATTTTTTGATGAATAGTGGAAAATATAGAAATTTAATTGAAAACTACCTTTAGGTTTAAATAATTTATAATGTTAAATTGTATTTTTAATTAGTTTTAACGTTTAATTGTTTAAATTATAAATCAATTGATATTATTTTTTATTGGAATCAATATCATATTAAATTTTGATATAAAAACACTTCTAAAATTTAAGCTTTTTTTATTTAAAAACCTGATGTCATGCCACTCTAGCAAGATTAATATAAAATTATATTTTTACACTTATGTTAATTGAATTTGGAAAAATGGATTCTATATTTTTATTTGGAATAATTTCTAATATGGTCAAATTAAACTTTCACCAATTTGAATAGTCAAAACAAATAAAATTAATCACATCGATTAAGGTAAAATGAGTTCACTTGGTGGATAAATATAGAATATAAGGTGAAAAGATAGCCCAAAACATGTCCAAAACCCATTTGATGGTCAATTATATATATAATTAATTATATGATCTAGTTTTCTTCATTATTTAATCCTTTTTAAGGTAAAAAACATGGGTTCACCTAACTTTATTTTGAAAAATACCATGTGTGTCCTCTCCCCCACTTATAAAAGGTCACCCCTATCCTCCACTCATCAAACCATAAAAAATAATTGGATTCAAAAATACCTGAAAAAATAACTTCTAAAATTTCCTCCTATCATCTTAAATTCATTACTATGGTTAAAAATCCAACAAATGAAGTCCGTTGGTTGAAACCAAAAGTAGTTACCCAAAGAAGAGGTAACGTTCGTCAATGAGAATTTTTTTTATTTCCTTATGCACCCTATTAAATTATTCTTAAACCATGATTATATACTAAATAATGTATCTTTAATATAATAATATGTTGTTATGTTAATGTTACTACCTAAAACCTCACACACTTCCATCAAATTGGTTATGAAATCATCATTTCTGTGTGTGGTGAACTATAGCCTCGTGAAACGATGTCATTCGTTTTTCCATTACCACCTAACATGATTGGGTTTCATGTTGAATATAAAGTTTATATAGGATATTTATAAAATCTTTATACCTATAGGATAACTATATCATCTATAAACATTTTCATTCCATTCCATAGGGGGACACGATAACATCGTTCATGTGTATAGTGAGTTTTCGGCTCGCAAACCGATGCCATTCGTTCTTCACTAAGGCGTAACATGGAAGGTAATAAGGTTAAGGATAATGAATATATTTGATATACATGACCTATTTATGATAGTCATGATATATTTATAATTATATAAAAATAATATATCCTTTTCATTCTTACCTTTTCACTCACCAAAAAAAGGATAATGTCGTTCATGGTTGTCTGGACTATCGCCTCCTCAAAGTGATGTGATTCAATTTTCATCATCACACCACAAGAAGGTTATATATAACTATATATAATTAAATAATATGTAAATTATGATATAATTATCATTCTGTAAATATAGAATATTAATTACCTTCTTTCCATAATGATCATTGAAAAAATAGAAATGTTACTGACACATACGTACGACCTACTGTCTCCATGGTCATCAAATTAGTTCATTTTTCATAACCATCATTGATGATTGGTTTTAAAAGTATAATTAATATATAAATTTTTTAATTATTTCATGATAATTTTTTTTAGATGATTAAATAATGACCTATTTGACTATACTCAACCTATCTATGTCATTTTTTACAAATAATCCAAACATCATCCAAACAGTCGACATAAAATTAAGTTATTATGTTACTTTATATAACATGATAGTAAGTGAGTTAAAACTAATAATAAATTTGAAATATTTTCTCAATAATGTAAATAATTAACACAAGTTTATTGTTCTAGAAGATAAAGACACATGTTACATGTTAAATTCAATATAAGATACTTTATCTCAATCTCCTTTCATTGAGACATATTTTGATGTTATACACCTATACTCTTTTATAAGGTGTATGAAAATACCCCTTTGACATGTTATATCATGAAAATTTTTTATTATCATATCATGTAATTTATATTTTATTTAATTTTACTCTTTCATTTGGCCTATGGTTCAAATTCTTCCAATGTGTTAAGGGACTTTCCATTAAACAAATTTTCATTAATTTTTTTCCTTTAAAATCTGTATTTCTGATGTCAATTCCTTTAAAATGATTTTATTAAAGTTTTTATGTTTATATAAAATATTTATAAAGTACTGTTTCATATTTATTTTATGTAATTTAATTTTTTCAAAAGTAATCTTTTGACATGTTTTATACAGAACATTTTGACAGATGACAAAAGTAATGTAATATTCTTAACATGCACAACATCAACGATTTTCCCACTGCCATGACTGTTATTTTATTTCTATCTTACTTTTCAAGATATCATGTTTTATTCAAGGAAAAAACTCTTCCATTTTTTGAGTGTTTTGGTATTGAAAATTGTTTTTAAAAAGTAAAGGGTATAATGGTATTGAAAATGGAGTTTTAAAATAAATGGGTATTTTAATATCCAAAATTGATTTTTTTATGAGTTTAACGGATTTTTTAAAATGTTTTATGATAAAAAATTTAAATAATAGAAATGTTTTATTCATGATATGGTACTTGATCATTATATGATTTTGTGGCCCAGATAGCACCGGTTGAGCCCGTTACAACTTATATAATGGTGAAACCCAAATAGCATCGTGTGATACTGTTATAGGTTAAATGGTGAGTCATACCAGAAAGCATTCCAATGCATTGGTTGATGATAATTTTATAATTTTACCATTTTTTTTATTCCAATTAAAATGGTTTTGAAAGTGTTTTATTAGCATGATTTTCTAATTCACCAAAAAAGGATTCAATTTCTTGTATGGGTTTTAATGATTTATTTGAACAAAAATGTGTTTTTTTCATGTGAAAATGATTTATTTTATACGATCAAATAATTTTAATGATAAACGTTAAAAAATATATGAGTTCTCATGTTATCATGGAATAAATGGTTTTCCTTTTTTTCATATCCCTTACTAATTGTTTTATGATCATCCCATGTTTTTAAATATTTTTCACTAGATTTAATGATGAAAAAGGGAAAAGAATAGGTCATGTTGAAAGTCTTCAATAATTTCAATGAGAAGGAATCATGCTTTATTTTAAAAGTTATATATTATGGAAAAAATGTATACTTATTGAAAGTTTCCACTTTGTATTATACGGGTTTTTAATGTTTGACTTATGACCTAATTCTCTAAAACTCTATACCTTAAAATACTCTCAACGAGAAAGAAAGTAAATTATTTATTAATACTAAAAATTATATAATGTATAAGGATGATTCCTTATTGTTTCATCATTAAAAACTACATATGAACACTCATTGTGAAATATAATACCTTTTTCCAAATATCTGATCAATAATGTTTCATTTTATTATCATCATTCTATGTTCATGATTAGTTTTTCTCTGAAAACAATGTATATAATCATCAATACACCATTGAAATTGATTTAATCTTAATGATTCCATTCCAGTAAAATATCAAAGAAAAGTAATTATATAATTATAGAAGGGACCAATCAATACTTGAAATATTCATTAATTAATGGCACTCATGACACACCCAATGTAATATACCTATATAGAACCTAGAGTGTCATGATTTTCATCAATAAATCAAAGTAAATGACATATAACATGTAATAATAAAAATATTAACTTATAAGGACCATTAAACATGTTCCTAGATTAGAATTTTAAAGAAAGTAAACATAGATAATTACGATTGTAAATTCTATCATCATGATCCTCACATTATGGTGATCCCCAAATAAAGACTTCCTGAGAAGAATTCAAAATATCAAATGAAAACTCGCAACTGATTGTAAACACACTATGTTCCCTATCATTTAAATTAATCCTAGCAGAATGAAAATATATTTAAGAGATATCATCAGAGTACCTCATGGTTCTCATCATATTAGGGAAATACTATGAAACATATTGACGGAATGATTCTCTAAGAAATATATAACATTAAATTCACAAAGAATAATAAACTATATGTTATAATGTATTTTTTGGTATTATTGTCATTAAATATTTATTTTTAATATAATTTATAATGGAAGATAGTAGTTCACCAACTACAAAAAACTCTCACTTACACTAAATTCAACTTATAAAAAATGTAAGTCTACTATCACTCACATCATGATAATGCTTCTATTGAGTTATTGAATTAGTAAAGGGGTCCACCATTTTGTATTCTGTGGATACTCTTCCCACTTTAGCATTACCTCCATGAGAGAAATATCACATGGGATGAAACATTAGATGTTTGTTCATTTTCGACTGATGTGAACTTGTCTCCTTAGTGAGAGACACAGTTTTAGTATTATTATAATATATTGTGATAGGGTATATAATTTGTGGTACAACATCCTACTCCAAGACAATTTTTTTTAATCCACACATATTCTATAGCCACCTCAAAAGGTAGAACATACTCCGACAATTATATAAAATCATTGACTATACCATGATTTTCACTTCTTGAGCTCACTTTACCAATATATATTTCATGAATATGTATCAGGTATACCACTTCAGATAAGCTTGATCAATCTAGATACTAGTATCTATGTATCCCATGATTAATATAACCTTATCTAATCTATAAATCAATTACATATCTTTATTACACCTTAGATAAATAAATAAATTCTTAAATTCCACCCAATGGTGGTCTCCTAGGTTTTCATGATATCTAAATACTATAATCAAGTTGTATGAAATATTTAGCCTAGTACAAAACAATGTATACATGATTGACCCTATAACTGATGCATATGGGATCCCTATCATTATATTTCTCCCATCATGTGTTTATGTACATATTATCAAGGCAGGGTTTATACAACATGACATTGGAAATAACCCCTACTAGATTATTCTATACAAAATTTATTCAGTCTTGTAAATGTAGATACCATGACTTAGTCCAAGTAGCCAGATAGATCTATTATGAAATATGATCATCCCAATAATATATGACACTTCACCTGAGGTATTCTTGGAGAGTCGTGTGTTTAATAATATCATAGTAAACAATAAAATTGGTACCTCATTCTAAATAAGTAATATTCCATCAACATATATATTATTTTAAATGACTGGAGTCCCACAAAATTGTTTATAGATACATGGGACACATTCATTCCTTTCGAAAAAAATTTAGTTATGGATTTATCAAAAATAATGTTCCTTGAATTGGATGATTAATTTTATCCATTAATAGATCTATGAATCATTCATTAATTATTAGAATTACCTAGAGTCCCAAACACTTATGAATGTGACATTTATAAATCTTCCTAAAGGTTCTGGTTAAGGATAGTTGTATCTATATCCATCTTCCACATCACATTTTCAGGGTAAGATTCTATAAAATGTATGATTTTGATGGATTTTAGTATAGTGACCACTGAAATGGATTCATCATAGTTAATAATTTTATTTTGTTTTTACCCTTTTACAACCAATTGTTCCTTATAGGTATTGGCTTTTCCTTACATGTTATGTTTCTTCTGGAATAACTATTTTCAAAAAACTTCCATTATATCAACTAAAATATCTACCAAAAATAGACTTTGTCTTTATACATGGAAACCATTTTAAAATTCATTGATTTTTTTCATTTGATAACTTTCGTAACACTTACTACTTCTTTATAGTCATCAATATCATTATTAATTAATAATAAGGCAACATCATCGTTGACTAGAAAAATATATCTTTTAGGTTCTATAACATCTCTTATACTCTAATGAAGTGATTTTCAATAAAAACATCCTATTCCATTGGGATATATAGAGTATGTTTCAACACAAACTAATGTGTATAATGACTCTAGACTTTATTGAAGTGTATCTAACTCCCACTATCCCTTTTGGATATGACTACCTCTCAATGAAAATGGAATTTCTGGCCACTATAAACATTTCTTATGAATGTTCATATAGGTAATATAAAAAAATAATGGAGAATCCTTTTAATATACTCTTTCATTCCTAGAAATTAAATTTTCTTACTTAATGAGGCCTTAACAAAAGAAATAGAACCCCATTCATGTAAAGATGGAAATACATATTTTCTTCCACACCAATGTTTCTATGGAAAACCAATTATCAATTTGGTTGGCATTTTTAATAGTATGTGTGCCTCATTCTATAATTCATATATACAATTTGATAATACACTATTATAATTACTCATTATTGATCTCAACATGTCTAACCATCCATAGTTTCTTCTTTCACTTTCACTATTCCACTTGGGTGTGTAAGAGGTGGTGTGTTAGGATAAAATCCTATTCTATCATAAGTAATAAATGAAGTACTAATTATGATATTTTCCACCATAGTCTAATTTATGTTTCATAACCTTCATATAGGGATAGTTCACAACTTAAATCATGAAATATTTTAACTTATTAAATGAATACGACTTCTTCCTTTATAATTATTCATATCTATATCTTCTTAAATCATTAGTGAAAGATATGATGTATGAGTACCCAAAACTGAACTCAAAAATAATTGGTAAACAAAAATCTATATGAACCAATTAATTAAAATAATTATACTTTTCACATATTACACTAATTGTGATTTGAAAATTTTTACCTGTAAATAAGCTTAACACTCCGAAATAGATTTCAATTGAAAATAATATAAATAATTATCTCAATATAATCTGGTTAAATGATTTTTATTTACATGATGTAGCCGATGATGTCAAAATTGAGTTTTAAATGAGTCAAGAAAATAATATTCATTATCTTTTCATATTAATTTTTTTGTTATCTAACACATAAATAGCATTATTTAAATATTCCTTAAAATAAAAAAAATTCTTTTTAGAATATATAAAATTTAATCCCAAATGTGGAAATAAATTCATCTATATCATTTTAGGAGATGTTAAAAAAATTATTGGAAACCGAAAAAATATAAAAAATATCATTTAAGACAAAGTTCATTAAAATTGTAAATGTGTGGTGTATGTCTATGTTAGCCAAAATAAAATGTCTTGATTCATTGGCTTCTGGTAGATCCACCTATTCTCAAGAAACTATATTGAACATGTATAGTTCATATATTAGATTAAATATTTATACTCGACATTTCGTATCAAATAAAAAATTTCTAGAAACACACATATATCACTCTATAATAAATATAAAATAAATTTCCCCTTTCTTCACTAATTGGGTACAATTCTCCTTCCAATTTCCATGATTTCCCCTTGAAAAGAAGAAAACATCCAATTCCCATACTTTCCACTTGATCTGTATTATCTTGGATGGATACTTGATTGGTGTCTTAGACTTAGTATTGCAACCATTAAATTTTTCCTTACTCTTCCCCGCTAAATGAATTGAAGAATTTTTGTGCTTCATGTTCTTATCTTCCTAAAAGAGTAGTATAAGTAGACCAGTGATGGTCTTCTCATTTTTTCCATATTTTAATTCACAACCAAGATATAGATGCTTGATGGTGTGAGTTTAAAATGATATCTCCAAATAATTTATAAGGAAATTTAAGCCCTTTATTTTTTTCATTCCCAAAATCGCTAAACAACTTGAATACATGAGGACCAGTATAAATACCCTCTCTAATAATGCACATGAAGAGTTCCTTGGAGATCTCAAATCCATCCTAAAAATATCTCTCATAATAATGATCATAGAGATGATAGATCATAGCATATACATCCATAGTCTCATGTGACTTTTTATGTTCAGTAGAAATAGAAAACTACATGAAACATTGGATATCTAGTTTATTGTCACATTGTTTTTCATTGATAAGAAAATCTTCGTCACTTTCCTCCATAACAGTGAGATCAAGTACTTGGGACTCAATCCCATAAATATATCATAACTAGCTTATAAGAATATATAATTTCCTCCATCACTCAAGAATTATTATCCATGTTAGGAGATTATGTTTCTCCAGTATTGTACACAAGGATAACATGGTCAATGAGAATTACATTTTATTCTAAAATATTCTATCATTAGATTATTATTACATGATCTTATAATATTATAATAAAAGAAAATATAGTTTTATTTTTGTTCTTATGTCTCCCACTATTTTATCAAGTCCCAACATCCCTTCCAATTAGACTTGAAATGTCTCGTTTCATGAAAATTTTATTAGAGAATATCCATATGCTATTTCTCATAACCCAATCGAGCGATCTGTTAATTAATCTAAGGTATTTATATATGTTTTCTTTAGAATTAAAAATTAGTAGTTCCCCGGTTCATTTAGTGAACTCCTCGATCCAAAAATACTCTCTCAATTCATCTCAATGCTAACCTCAATTCTACAACATGTATAAAATTCGATACTCCTCTTGATTTAAAATGGTTAGGTCAACCTAAAACCATCCTAATAAATAATTTATGAAATAAATTTTCCTAATAATGTCTAAATCACTATTTATTTATATGGTTTAATTCATTATAATGTAATTGAATGTGTAGTATGACATCACATTTAATTAAGAGGTTTTTATTCATTATGAGTTAATTTACTTGTATTATCCTTTAACATGTCTTCTTAATATTAAGTGTATTTTACATAATTATTTAAAAAATACCTAATTTTTTTTCACATAATTCATTTATTTTAATTCCATATTTTGAAGCTAATCAATTTATTTATGTGAGTGTAGTTTGGAATCTATAAAATGTATCATGCATTATATAAACAAAAAATTAATAAATGAATTAATATTGAGATTATCTGCTAGCTATTTTTTAACTGGATAATAAATCAATATATCATCCCTAGGTTAAACTCTTCATACTAGTTGAGGAATGAGTAATATCATTCCATATGTCCTCATTTAAATCACATTGGTTTGTTTAAATATTATACATTAGATATATTTGGAACTGCCTCCAAACACCAAAGAGATCCTTCCATTACATTTATTTTATACATAAACATAGGAATGGGGATCCAATATACTGGTTAATGAGCCTATATATATATAACCTTGGATAAGTAAGACCTGTGTAATGAATGAGGGAGGGATGACATGCATGTCATCGTTTTAATTTCATAATAATAATTGCAAACCCCATGATATAAATTAAATTAAATAAGAACCAATCCATACAATGATCTGGTATATAATCAATATCATTCACACGCATATAATGACTTCATTATAAAAATAACTTGTAATAATTAATTTTCATTCATTATTCGGTATGATAAAATGTGCGACAATTAATCTATTTAATTATTTGATTAATTAATTTATTTATTTAATCTTAATCTCCATCTAATTTTTAATAGAGATCCCCATCGACTATGATTTTAAAGAAAAAAAATTAATTAATTTTATTTATATTTTTTAAAAATTAGTAGACGACATTGAACTTTGATGTAACTCAAAATGTATATATTCAAACTAATTGGAATAGTCCTTGTTGAAAAAATTGTATTCCCACAAAATGATGCATATACAACATGTGTGATAATCTAATGGATTTTACTTTTAATAAATAACACATGGAATACATGAAAATTACATTATCTGTATTGATTTAATGCATGTTGAATTTATAGTACGTAGTGACAATGGATGACTTGTAGTTTCAAATATTTCATAGAATTAATCAATAATTTAACATAATATAAAACCTATACCCCAATGTTTACTATCAATTAATGACCCAAAAAACACATGATGATATGGTTTAATAGATTAATAAATTAAATTAATTTTTTTCATCTAAATTGTAAGGGTACATAACAAGTGAAATCCAACCATACTCTATGTAGAGAGTTTCATCAAATGACTTTATAATACACCAATGGAATCATTGTGCACACAATCATTTATGAGGTACATGATGTAACACTTTGTTACCCTTCTTTAATGTCTTTCATAAAACATGTTATGGTTTTCCATTTTTATTGGTTGATTATTTGTGAGAATGAGTTGGGAGGATTCCTATAATGGTCAAGGTAGATATTTGTTGAAATTGTTAGCATGAAACCTATAGTTTTGTAGTCTTATGGGGATTTACACATCATGTAATGTGGATACCAATGTGTAATCATTGTTCGGAAGATGTCGTGAAGTGGTTACACAGTGTGCAATGCTACATTCTATTCATATATTACATATCATGTAAATATTAAAATTAGTTTTTCATTAAAAAGCGGATGATTTTTTCAGTATACATGTAACTTGAAAATTACATGACTTGTAATTAGGTTACACACCATGTAAAATCCTGAGTTTCTGTTTTAAATTTGTGGTTCAGTTAAAATTATTATTTACCTCCTATAGGATTCCTTGATCTCAATCTAGAGGCTCTTCCTAGGATATTTTAGAGTACACCAATCCCTCTAGATCATCCATTCAATAATTGATCACCGTGTTGGTTGTGGTGCATCTCTCCGAGTAATAAGTATCCCTATCTCTTATTCCTCCACCACTTCTACTCTCATTGTTTAAAAGATAATATTAGGATTTATGGATCTAAAATCTATTTTGTTGAATCTTGATTATATACTGAGTTCCAAGATCTTATAGATAATCATTTTCCATTAGCGAGTCCCATTGTAGGATTTGGGATTCCGTGAAAAAGGAAGGTTGTTCTATTTATGTTTTTCATACTGAATAAACCTTGAATTTATTGTTGATTGAAATTTATTTCTATTTTTTTGTGAAGAACTAAATTTTATATGAATTGGGACTAAAATTTATATGGTATGTATTTGGGGAAAACCTCGATTTCAGTAGAATTGGATATTGGTCCATATTTGAAAAATTTATAGAAACAATGAAATGATTTTTGAATTGATATTGAGGAAAATGGAATAAATTGAATTGATAAAAACCTATGATTGGTTTTTGTTTAAATGTATTGAATTTATGAATAACCCATGATTTGGTTTCTTGAATGAAATTTTAATATTGAAACTAGAAATTAGGAAGTTTTTTTAAATGATTGGAATTGATTTTCCCATTGTTGATTGATTGATTGAGTACATGAAATCATGGGTAGTTAGTGGGTTATTTTGGAAAATCATGATAGGATGTAAATTCCCTTAAATGGATTGATGTTTAAAACTTTAATAATAACTGAATTCAGAATACCTTATCCTCAATGGGGTGTTGATGAGTCTTATTCGGTGTTAGCCTGAGGGACGTGTGTACAATTATTTTCCATGATCATTGATATGATATGTGTGAGGATCCTATAATTTTAATCTATCATATCATAGGTAAGATGACCATGTTTCTGGTTTTGATGATTTTATTTTAAATACCATTTTTTGTGAAACTGCTTTTCTCATGACTAGTGATTTATATAGACTATTATATATATAGTGTTTATTTAAGACATGTTTGAAATATTTTTCATCATTTTGAAATGAAAATCACGACTTATTTAAAATTATGAAATTGTACTTCCATGATTATTTTTATTAAAATTTAAAGAATTATTTTTTTACTATTTATGGAATTTTATTATGGGACACTTGGTTAGAATCCATTGGGATTTATTACTCACGCCCTACCTTTTCCTTTTGGAATTGATTTATTCTCTTCTGTCGATTCTGAGTAATGGGAATTTACCTCTGGGAGAATGTGGATGTTCATGATTTATTGAGGCATGGGGTAATGTGACCTTTGGGATCTTGGATTTTCTTGTATGTTTTCTGAAACGTTGTGGATGTACTATTTTCATTTTGATATACCTATTTGGTTGATGGAACTATCTCCCACATTCTTATTGAATGATTCCCAGTGTTAGATTCTATCCCATGGGTATCAAGAACCCCCTTCGGGCTATGTCAGAATCATTTGGGATATCAGTGTACCAGGGTATCTGGGTGGGTTCATGACATAGTGGTATCAGAGTTATAGGTTGAGCATATTTCCTTGATGTCATTATGTAGTTTCAGAACATATCCTGACTTAGGAGGAAGTTTTGAGTGAGTTCCTAGATATCTCTCATCTTAATGAGACTTATTTCACCATCTATGGTATAGGAAATGTATCTTGAGGATTATTTATAGTCTTTTCCCAACTCTTTATTTGGATAGGTTGACATCCAAATCTTTTTTTCTATCTGATGGGATTAATTTCCTTGTTTATCTTTTTTGAGTTGTTGATCTATATTTTCTTATGATTTAGTCAATGTTGTTTCTTGATTTTGTGTATCATAGTGTCTCTAAGAAGATGTGTAAATTAAATTTAGGTGGAATATACTGATTAACCATATTTTGAAAATCCTCCTGTGGACTAGAATCTAGTTGAGTTTGTTGTGTTTGCTATCAAAGCTATTGGATTGGCACATGTACCCATTCTCATTCATTCTCCAGTTGTGGAACCAAAAAGGGATAAATCATGGAATTGTGTTCTTGAGTTTCTTAACAAGAATCCACCATTATTCTAAGGCTCTAATGATCCTCAAGAGGCTGCGGATTGGTTGATAAAGATATATCCTATGTTTTATTTCTCGTAAAATCCCGAAGAAATTATAGTTGATTTATCTAACTTTAATATCGGGGTATTTAGTAGGATATGGTGGGTCTTTATGGTGATCGAAAGGAAGAACGGTAGTTTAGTTATGAAGGAATTTAAATATATTTTCACTGATCAGTTCTCTCTAGAGTCTATGGTGACAGATAAGGCTATAATTTTTTTCAAACATGAGTAGGATCATAGGACCATGATAAAATATTCGAACTGATTAATTGAGCTAATGTATTTTTTAGCTGAGATTGTATTGAATGAGAATATTATAGATTGATGGTTCAATATGGTGTTCTGATATGATATTCATTCTTAGGTTTTTTACTGAAGATATATTCTTATACTGACATGATGGATAGGTAGTTGATGGTCTAACGTGATATAGATGGAATGTCAAGGTTGATATAAGTTCCTTTTTCTCCCAATGAAAGTTCTGTGAGTTCCCATAAACGGAAGATAAATTTTGATGAGACTCATAGTGGATCACTATAGAAAGGTTCTTCTTGAACTCCTATAGTTCCTCGTTGAGGCCCTTTGAATTTCTTCTAGTGTGGTAAGCCTGGGAATTCTAAATGAGATTACACTAAGTCACCCATAATATGTTACTCCTATGGTCGCTCAGGAAACTTGATGAAATTCTATTATATTTATTATTCTTTATGTAGTGGAACTGGATAATCAGTTCCAAAAAAGTACTTTTATGAAATATGATGCTTCAATATCTAAGGGGTTCTAGCCACATGCATCAAGAACAAATATTCTTCAGGCAATAGAAGAGTTTCTAGGAAGATAGAGGTGTACTGACAGTGAGAGGTAACATCACTATAGATTCATATATAGTGACTTCTTTATTTGATAATGGTGTATCTCCATCATTTATATCTACTCATATTGTGATTCTTTTAAATCTTCATATGAACATTTTGTCTTATGGGATTCATATTACTACACCCCTTGGAAAAAAGAGAGAGCACAACCCCTATTGACCTACTTGTGATTCTCTTTATCAGAGATTAATCTAGTTTGGGATTTTATAGTCCTCGACATGAATCCTCTTGATGTCATTATCAGGATGGATTAGCTCATTGCTAATAAATCCGATGTTGATTGTTATCTTCGATGGGTCTTATTTAATGTACTCGATGGGGTGTTCCATATATTTCATGGAGAATGGGACATGAGGTTGAGCTAAGCCAGGAATTTGTATCTAGAGTTAGGGAAATTAATGTCATAGTTTTATGTTGACATGGAGTGGGAGTCTTTGACTAGTTATCTCCCTTATTTTTCATTTAATTTCTTGAAATTTTTATTTCTGACTTCTCTAGTTTTCCACTAAGAAGGGAAATAGATTCTTCTATTGATTTAGTTCCTAATACCCAATCAGTATTAATTCCTTCTTACTGTATGGAACTAGCTGAAAAGAAATATTTGAAGACTTAGTTAGATCATATTTTATAGAAAGGATTTATATTGTTGACTATATCACAATGGGTAACACCTATTCTCTTTGATAAGATAGTTTATGGAACACTTTTCCAATGTGTTTATTAACATAAACTCAACCAAGTTATAGTAATTGAAAAGTATACATTACCAAATATTTATGATCTATTTAAAAAGTTTAAAGGGGTGAATTAGTTCTTAGATATTGATCTTCAATTTTTTATCACCAATCGAGAATAAAAGAATTTGACATTCAAAAAATTTCCTTTAAATTCTAGTATGACTATTATGAATATCTTATCATGCCATTCGATCTAACCAATGATCCTGTTATCATTATGGATTTGATAAACATGATTTCTCACAATTTTCTTGATATGTACATGGTGTTCTTTGTTCATGATATCATGGTTTAATCTAATTCTGAGGAGGATCATGTGTTTCATCTAAGAGTTGTTCTAGAATTGTTGAAAAATAACTGACTTTATACCAAACTATCAAAATTTAATTTCTTGATTTAGGATGTAATGTTATTGGTAGATATGTTCTTGGAACATGGTATTTCAGTTATTATTGATAAGGTTAAAGCTATTATGACATGGGAGAATATGTGAAATGTTTTTGGGATTTGTGTCTTCTTAGGTTTAGCTAGATATTATCACCAGTTTATAAATGATTTTTTGAATATGGCTTCTCTGATGACTGCTCTAACTCAAAAGGGAGTGATTTTTTCCTGTTATGAGAAATTTCAGAGTTATTTTGTTGATTTGAAACATTTTTTTACATCTTTGATGGTGTTGACTCTTCTACAGTTTGACCAGGTCTATGTGGACTTATATGACACATTAGGATTAGTTCTGGGATTTTTTATTTTGTAGGTTGATCATTTCATTTCTTATGGATATTGGTATTTTAGGCCACTTGAGAAGAATTATCTGACCCTTGACCTTGAACTTATAGCTATAATGCTTGAAATTAAGTGTTAGAGGCATTTTATTTTTGGATAAATTTTTATTGTGTATTCAAAACGCATATATTGAATTATATCTTCTCTCAAAAATATTTTAATCTCTATTAGAGGCATTGAGTGGAGTACCTAAAATCATTCGATTTTGACATTTCCTATATCCTAGGGAAAGGGAATTTCACTATAAGTGATATAAGCAAGAATATTCCAACCAATGTTGTGAAAGAATATTCATAAGAGTGGAACTTGATGTATCTTTTTTAATAGTTTCATATTGGAGTTCAATAATCATGGGTATATATTGTCTTGGCTAGTGTTCAGTTGACCTCCTCTCGTCTTGAGATGATTCTTTGAAAACAATATCTTGATGATGATTTTTGTAGCATTATATACTCTATTTATAATGGGGAACCCATGTTTGAGTGGTTATTATCCACAATGGGTATGTTATGTTTACAGTATTGGTTTGTCTTGACTTTTCTTGTGAGAAAATATGTGATGGAGTATTTTCATAATTCCCAGTGGGATATGAACCCAGGAACCCCAAATATGTTCTACAATATGTGGAAATGATTCCAGTGTCAAGGTATGATATGAGCCATTGTTGAATTTGTCACACACTATTATAATTTCCAAAAGTCCAAGTCTGGGCATCAGGGACCTTCAAGTTTGCTTCATCCACTTACAATACCGACTTGGAAGTGGGATGTGATTTCCATGGACTTTGTGGTTAGTTCTATATAAACCCAGAAAAATAATAATTATATATGGGTTATGACCAGTAGTATGACCAAATCAGCTCACATTATACCCATTCATGATACAAAAAATGTTTATGAGATTGGAAATCTCTATGTGATAGAGATTAGTTGTTTCTGAAATAGTTTTTGATCAAGATCCCCATTTTACTTCTTGGTTTTGGAGAGGCCTTAAAGTGGAACTATGATCTTACGTTCATTTGAGTATGGAATACCATCAACATATGGATGTCTAGATAGAGTGATCTATTCATATTCTTGAGTATATTCTTCATGCATGTATCCTCGATTTTTGAGGGGATTGGGATAACCATTTGGGACTAGTTGAGTGTGGTTAAAACAATAGTTACAAGTCCAAGATCAAAGTGGATAATTTTGAATCCCTTTAAGGATAACCATGTAAATCATGGTTGTGTTGGTCAGATATTGGTGAAACATCCTTAGTTGGACCATGATTGGTTCAAGATATGACAGAAATGATTCACTTGATCTGTCAAAGGATGTTGGCAGTGCAGAGTTAGTATAAATCTTATACTGACAATTGAAGTAGACAATTGGAGTTTTCAGTTGGTGATCATGTGTTCTTGAAGGTTTCACCTCATTTATGCCATTGATGTCTTGGGATAAAAGGGATACTTGATCCTTGTTTTATGGGACCTTTTGAGGCTGTTTCATAGAAATTGGATTACTATTTAGAATATCTACAAAATTTTACATTGATACATGATTTGTTCCATGTATCTTAGCTTCATAAGTATCATTCTGATCCATCTCATGTTTTCAGATGGGGTGTTCTTAATGTTGAATCTGGTTTATCCATGACTGAGCATCCAATCAAGATAGTTTATTCTAAAACCATGGTACTTAGTGGGAGGATAAAAAAAATTTAATGTTCTATGGTAGCACAATTTTTATTCAAATGAGATGTGGGAGAATGTGGCACTAATGAGAGTATAGTGACCTCACCTTTTTAATATGGAAGATTCTTAAAAGGATTTTTTGGGGACATAATGTTTTTATAGTGGGGACGTTGTAACACCATGTTACCCTTCTATTAGGTATATCCTAATTTTTTATGTTTTCACTTTTCATTGGCCAAGTATAGGCAATAAAAAATTGGGATGATACCTATAATGTTGAATTCAGATATTTAATATATTTTTTAGCTTGAAACCTATTGTTTTTAATTCCTTTAGGGATTTACACCCCATGCAATGGGGATACACAACACATAACCATCTCCTAGAATATTATAGAACAATATTTTACAATTTCTAAGGTAACACAATGTGAATATCTTACACACTATGTAAATATTAAAAATTGATGTTTTATCGAAATTGAGGCATCGTTTTTGATGTATATGGGACTAGGCAATTACACAAGATGTAATTGGGTCACATGCCTTTTAAAATATATATTGTCAGTTTTAAGGATGTATTTTGTATAAAATTATTATTTCCCTCCTATATGCTTTTGTACGCTTGACATAGAGTCTCTTCCTAGGAAATGTTTGAGTGCTCCAATCCATCCATATCATATGTTCAATGATTGATCATTATGTTGGTTGTTAAGCATATCTCTAGGTAAGTGGTCTCCCAGTATATTCATTCTCCATCTCTTTCCCTCTTTGGGTTTGATATATCATCTAGGGACTAATGAATTTAATCTCTATATTTTTTATTCTTGATTCTAGGTTGAGTTTCTAGAACATACGTCCCTTCGTTTTTCATTGGTGAGTCCCATTACAGGCATTATGATTCCATGAAAAAATTTGGTGGTTCTTTTTATGTTTGGCCAATTGAATAATCCTTGAATTTCTTATTGTATACAATGTGTTACAATTGATTTCTAAAAAACCCAATTTGATGGAATTTGGAATTGTGATTGAATTGGTATTGCATTTTGTACAAACCTTAATTCTAATGAAATTAGATATTGGGGTGTATTTGTAAGATTTACTGAAATTTTGAAATGATTTCTGAATTTATTTTTAGAGAAACGGATTAAATTGAAATGAAAAAACCCTATAAATGGTTTTGGTTTGAAAATGAATAAATTGATGAAAAACCCATGATTTTGTTTTCAGAATGAAATTAGCATATTGAAACTGGAAATGGGTAAATTGTATTTTAAACTGATTTGAAATGATTTTCCCATTATTGATTGATTAATTGTGCGCATGAGAGCTTAGGTAGTTCGTGAGTTATTTTTGACAATCATTCTAGGATGGTAATTCTGTGGAAAATTATTGATGATGAAAAATGTAACAAAAAACTAGTTCAACATATATCATCCCTGATGGGATATTGATGAGCCATATATGGTTTGAGCATGATTAATGTTTGTAAACATATTTTAAATTTTCAATAATATGATATTTGTGAGGATATTGTAACTAGAAACTATCGCAACATAAGTTCGGTGAACATGTTTCATGTTTTGATGATTTGACTATAAATGAAAATATTTCTTCAACTGATTTACTCATGTTTAGTGATTTATATAAATAGTTTTTATAAAGTTTTTATTAAGGAAATGTTTGAATGGTTTTTCATAATTTTGAAATGAAAAGCACGTTTTCTTAAAAAAAATATTCAATTGTACTGCCATAACTATTCTGAATAAAATTTAAAGTATGATATTTTATTATTTATTAAATCTTACTATGGAACACTTGGTGAGACCTAATAAGATTTTTATCTCACACCCTACCTTTTCTATTGGTAATTTCTATATTTTATACTACCAAATCTGAGTAAAGGGAAAGCGCCTCTAAGAGAAGGTGGATGTTCATGATTCCTTAGGGTTGGGAGTGACATTTCCTTTGTAAGGATGGGTTATCTTGTCCATTTTATCATACTTTGATGATTTACTATTTGGGGATTTATATATCTTCTTTGTTTCCTGTACTATCTCCCTTTGGAGTTTTCGATCATACAGATAGGTATATTTATCTTTACCTATTATTTTTGTGGAAAATTTGTTCCCATGTTCTTGTTATATGATTCCAAGTGCTAGTATCCAACCCATGGTGATTGGGAATTCCCTTCAGTATACGTCATGATTAGATCGATTATCAGGGGACTAGGGTATCCAGGATGGTTTGTGGAACATGATTTATAGGACTATAATGCATGTTACAATGATGTTTCACCACTTCAATTATATATTTTTTGTGTATTATACATACATGTCTTATTTATTATATTATGAATTATGAATCCAGTTTTTCATGATAACACATGGAATAAACAATGTATACGTGAGTTATGCACTGGGTGGACTATAAAAATATGTGCTAGTCTAGTAGAGTTGATACAGTATGTGCATTTAATGATCCTTATGTGAAATTGCTACAAAGTGACCTGGAATATACATGAGTGTCCTACTACAGTGAATACTAATACATGAATATGAATTCGGTTCACACACTATGTAATATTGTGTTGTATATCTAGAATCAATGATACCTTTAGATGGATTATTATGATGTAAATCATTATATTTTAACTGAATATGTGTTTTAAGAGTGATAAATGAAGTGGTGAAGAAGATATATCAACAATAAAATAATGAAGACAAATAGACTAGTAATGATAAGTAACATTAAATTAATATAATGATCAGTAAATAATAAATATTTATCAATTTAAATTTAATCATTTTAATACCACATGAAGATTATTTACATATTAGAAGTTCTGATTTAGGGTACAACAATCATGGATTTTGATGGATTTAATGAATATTTCATAATGTACATGAGTAAATGTCATGGACAATGAATTGTTTTATGAAACTATACCAAGGAATACCCAAACGAAGAGGGGATATTTTCAAGGTAAATATATAATTAACATAAAAAGAATTATGAAATACCATATATATGATTTCATTCTTCATTGATGGTCTTAATCATTAAAACACAATTTGGTATATCATTGACTCATCATAAGGTCCCAAAGTAGATCCACTCTGTAAATGTTCCAAATGTTCTTCTTTGACCTCCAAAAAAACCAATGGACCAGTGGGTGCTAGAATGGATGATCAATCATCATTAATGATCCAAAATGATCTCTACATGTTCCTTAACTATTGAAGAAATATTCCTTATTATACTTAGTCTTGAGCATAAGATATGATGTGTAATAGTTTCTTTTGATCAAGAGAAACAAATCTAGAGAATATCATCACTCAAGAGAATTATCTACGCAAGGAATTTTGTACACAATGATTACCCTCTCCTCAATAGAAATAAAAGTCTATTTATTGACCCAGGAATGGGGTTAAAAGTAATTTCATGATGAAAATATCCTTATTAATATAATTATCCCATAGTGAAACCCATGAAATATAAAATGATTATGTTATTAATTTACCATAGGTTTCATACTATCCCACATAATGATAAATATTTTTTATAGTCTATTAAATAAATTTTAATTACTGGACCAAAATATCAATCTTCTATTTATACTCATAATTTAATAAATTCTAAAATAAATATTTATATAAATATAATTCATTTAATAAATAAGTTTTTATTCATAAAATGAAGAATAAATATTTATTTTAATTTCTATATAATAAGTTATTTATTTAATAAATAAATATTTTTTAGCTTTTTAATAATAAGAGATAAATAAATATTTATAAATTATCATATTTAAATAATTTCCAAGAGAATATATATATTTTTAATATATAAAATCAATAAATCATGAAAACATATTTCTTCTATGTTTGTAGAAAAATATTTCTTTAAATTTCTAATTTTAAATAGAATATATCTGTGATCCAATGATACATTAAGCAAGTGACCCTCTAAGATTATTTATTACTTAGATTATGATGGATTTCTTAAATTTCAAGTTTACTATCTTGTAATAAGTAAAGGAATAAAAAGATAAGTAATTTAATGTCACAACATCGAAAAACACATGTGAACACTCACTAGGTAATAGAATCAATTTCTATCGACATCTCATCAAACATGTTTCATTATCATGTCAATAACCTATGTGATTGTTATTACTTTCATTAACTACATATAATTAACTCGTCAATAAACCATGGTTGTGGATTTTATTTTGACAGTCCCATTCCAATCAATGGTTTGAGATATCTAATTCTGTAATTATGGAAGGGAAAAATAATTCCATGACTTATTCATTAATGAAAATTACTCTTGACACACCAAAAATATCCTTCATAACATGAATATAGAGCATCACATGTGTTTTAAATAATCAAATCTATAAAACTCATAACATAAGTTTTTAATAATTATAAATTTTGCTAATGATTACACATGTTCATAGATGGAAATTATAAGCAAATGTGAACACGTGGAATTTTTATTTGTTGGTCAATCCTCATTATCCTCTCATTATGGGGATCATTAAGAGTTAATTTCATAAGAATTAGTGTAACCCGCTTATGAGTACTCACACCTAAGATTTAACAAATTATGTGCCCCATCATATAAGTTCATCTGGATCATATGGCATTATATTTAAGATATATCATCAAAGTTCCTAAAGTTTTTTATCCTAGTAGAGAACTTTGATAACCCATATTAATGATAAAGATAATCTATGAAATTTGTGACATTAAATTCACATATAAGAATTAACAATATCTAATAAGTTATTTCAATATATCTAGATTGTTTTATTTGTATAGGTGATATAAAGTGAAATTTGAGTTGGTAATAGGGAACTAACTCCAACAAGAATATCCACATAGAAGATAAACTATTATGGATTTTGATCTGAGGGACTATTCACATGATACGTTTTGGGTTCCACATCTTGAATGTTGATGGGTGTAGTATAGGATTTCAAATTTGGCTATTATCATGGTTCATATATCATGGAAGAGAATCAGCAGTGTATAAGAAGAATGTGGAATATCAATGGATGCTGGTATTCATTAGTATAATATTGATAAAAAATACAAGGGTGAAAAATGTGAATATAGTGGGAAATATGAGGGAATTGTTTTTAGAATTATGGGAATTAAGAAAATAAAAGTAAGCATGACGTGTGGGGGTATAAAATAAAATATATACACATGTATTAATTTTCAATATGTTCACCCTTTAAGGCCCCCTAGTATAATTTAATGGAAAAACCATTGAAATAGTGTATAATAGATACATACAATTAGTTGGTGTATTTATTTCATTTCTAGTCACATAATATTTTGGATTCATGAAGGATCAAACAAATATACCACCACATTCATGGGTTTTTTCGGATTTCAAGACATTCAATCATTAAATTATACCCCATATGTGCAAGTATAATGTGGAAAATTTAATGGAATACAGATAATATAAGATCTATTTTTTAATTTTTATTTCATCATCCCAATATCCATGCCCCTTGGTTTCTGTATTTTATTTCAACTGACCTAGAATTGAATTTGATTTTTCATTATGTTAGTATAAGGACCCGGCCTTAAACATTACATAATATTGAATTAAATGAATAATTCACATTGAGGATCTTTTCAGGTTTAGAGTTTTAGGGAAATAGGAAATAACTATTACATCTAAAAATATTACAAAGTAGGCACTTCTACCCAGAATCCATTTTCATCATAAAATAAAAACTCTTAAAAAAAGGCATGTCTAATTCCATGTTAAAGAGAGCATGGCTTTTTCTTCATCCCATCATTGACACTATTCACCTTTAAGTCCTGTGAAAAACATTTCAAAATGTGGGATGAGCATAAAAGGCTCAGTAAGGGTTATAAAACAGTGAATGAAGACATTTGTTCATAAATAAATACAAAACATTAACTCTTTTACTTACCTCATGAAATAATAAGATTTATGAAAGACACCTAGAAATCATAAATCATAAAGGTAACTTGTGGCGTCCATATCATACTTACATTGTAACTATCACAGCAACATAGGGAGTTACTTTGGAATACCCATCACAGTATATTCCCTAAATCTCTTAGGAGAAACATTCACGTTTACCTCCATCACATTACCCAATGCATTGGAGAGCTATCTCGGGCTCACCCGCCCTAGGTTTATCACGGAACCACCTGTATACATAAATAATTCCCAAGAATAATAACATGATCATAACACATAACATAAGAATAAAGGAAAGATAACATTTCCAAATTGCAATAATAAAATATAATTTAAAGATATCGAAATAATAAATCCATTATCAAAACCATTTTCAATACCAAATACATAAAAAGAGTATATGGTATTTATTTTTTTCCTTTTAAAAACGTTCCGACTTATTAAGGAAGCCAAAGATCAAATAATAATCGCGGCGGTGGAAAGGTCATTGTCACCGCTTATGTAAAAAAATGAATCATTCCTTTTTTCATTTAGTAAAACACTTCATATAAAAATATTCCCTTTGAATAAAATGAAAATTAAAAGGGTTTTACACACCATATAAAATAATGTCGTGTATACAACTAAAAATTCCTCAATGAAAGGAGATTGAGACGAAGTCCCTTACCTCTTGTCCGACTTGACCCGTTCGTTCTTTAATCTCCCGAATAATAAATTAAAGTTAATTTATACTTGTTTAAGAACCTTTTTCAAGTTTATTATTCCTTTAATATCACTTATTACCATGTTATAAACATTATGTAATCATTTTAGTTAATAATGTTCATTTTGTCGATATTTGGTACTTGGGTCAAAAATGGACTTCTTATAATTACATGTTGTAAATTTAGTCAAATATAAATTATCTCCAGAATGATAATCATGATTTATATATCATATATGTCATATATATCCAGTATATACATGTATTTATAATATTACATAACATTTGGAGGTAAGAAATGAAATTCACCGTTCATGGAGACAGTAAGTCGTATGTACGCATGAACGCTACTTTCATTTCTATTTCTTATTTTAATGGAATTAAAACATAATGATACATAGGTATATTATAATTACAGTATTATATCACATATAATTTTTTAAACTTCATCCTTTATACATCCCATATAAGGTATTAACGAATCAAATCACTCTGAGGGGGTGGTAGTCCGCACTTCCTCAAATGATATTATCGTATTTACCCACTATGGAAACCATAAAGGCATAATATAAATGGGAAGTAAAGAAGCATAAGGAAATCATAAAAATAATATATATCATATATAAATATAGTTCCATCATAATTGCTACCATGATAGGTGGTAGGATGTAATTGAACAATCATCGTTTCGTGAGGCGTTAGTTTTCCATCCACAGAAACATTATGTTCTTCATCCATTAGATGGAGGTGTGTGAAAGTGTAGTTAAAATCCTTCTCATAACAACATAATAGTATATTTAGGATACTATTGTTGTTACTAAACAAAATAAATAAAAATATTTTAGGAGTTAGAGAAGTAAAATAAAAGAAAACAATTTAAAATAAACGGTTACATTTAATTTGGGTAACTCTCTTTGGATTGAACCAAAGGACTTATTGAAATGCCTTATGCCTAAGTTAAGGCTTCTAAGAGGAGGATAGGGATGTAGGGAGATTAATTGGGCAGAGTTGGGACGATTAAAATGGCTTTAGAGGTGTGAGGAATTGCATATAAGTGGTCTCCTTTTATAAGGGAGAGAAGGGGCTCTTTAGGAAAGTGTGAAAAACTTATTTCATTATATTATGATATTCGGTTTCTAATGGTCCAAAAATGAATATAGTCGAATATAAGATGAGTCCTGGTCTAAATAAAATCATCCAATCATAATTGGACATGTTTTCGATAATATTGTAATCATTATAATCATATTTATTTTAATCATTTTTTATTGAGGTAAATACTGCACCATTATTGTGTCATAAATGAATTAATTTATTCAATGTGTAAAAATTATAAACAAAATACTATCTTTTAGAAAATCGTTTTAGCATTACAATGAATATTTATAGTCAAAAATATTCCTTATTTATCACCATAAAAAAATTTATTACTAAAAGATTTTTGTTTATGTTTATTTTGCCTTTACATTAAATTAATTAATCTAAACTGTAATTTTCACTCCCAAGTGGATAAATGGGGTCCCAAAATAGACCCAAAATTCCCATGGTCGTTAATTACTCAACAAATAAGGTTAGGACAAGTGTTAAGGTAATTTTGAATTATTATAATATTCTTTTAACCTTGAATTACCTTATTTACCTTTAACCGCAGTAAATAAAAGTCAAAAGTTACTATTCAACAAAAATGATTTTCATCTTAATGAACCACATTTTATTTCTTGATAACAACCATGTATGTCGGATTTTTGAAATTAAATTCACAGAAGTGGTAAAATTCCATTTAAATGAAAAAGTCGGTTTTTTTAACTACCTCTAAGCGGTGTCACTATTCATCAAAAATTGATGTTTTTCAGAAAAATAACAAAAATTCAGCCTAAGCTATATTTGATATTCCGAATTCAAAAATGATTTCTATTTTTTCAAATTCAAAACATATAAGTGGAATTAATTAATTTAAAAATTAATTCCCACTGTTAAAACAAAGAGCATGTTTTTAAGAAACGATAACTATCAAAAGATTGATACTTGTTTATGTCCAATTTCAAAGTGAAATCAATTAAAATGACCAACATTGGATTAATTGGTAAAAATATATTTTTATTTCACTATAAAACCAATTAAAAAGATAATCTATCCATATAAACAAATTAGATTAAAAAGAACTTTTGAATTAAAATACAATATTTTTCACTATTCATTAGAAAATGAACTTTATCGAAAAAATTCAAATAAATTGAACTAAGTAAATTTTGAAGTCCCCATTATAAAGAAGGATTTTATTTGGTCATATAGAATGTATTAAAGTGACCAAAACTAGATTTAAAAATGGTTCTCCATTAAAAGTCGATAAATCAGTCTTTTAATGTAAATTAAGCTTAAAATTAGATTCATTCACTTTTTAAGCCTCTATCTTTTATTTGATAAATGTAAATATATTAACAAACATGAATAATCATATTTTAGTTAGTTTTGTTCATTCCCACCAATACAACGGCTAGGAGTTAACTACCGTTAAAAATAATAATATTATATTGTTAGTGTGCAACGTAAGATTCCAAAGAAACCCGCTGTTGCGTATTGGGTACGCTGTCGAACATAGAAACCCCTTTAAAGTAAAATTAATATTTAATTCGCAAATATTAATAAATATGAAATATGTCTTATTCTTCATTTACCTGGGATGTTACATCCTTCCCCCCTATTGGGAATTTCGTCCTCGCAATTTTTATTCACTTATCAAAATAAGTGGGGGTATTTATCCCTCATAGCATTTTCAGATTCCCACATTGCCTCTTCAACCATATGGTTTTTCCAAAAAAACCTTTAGATGATGAATTACCTTATTCCGCAACACATGCTCTCTACAATCAAGAATCAGAACTGATTGTTCTTCATAAGATAGATTCTCTTCCAACTGAACTACCTCTGGGCTCAAAACATGAGAGGGATCTGGCATATACTTTCTCAACATTGAAACATGAAAAACATTGTGTACCTGGGATAAAATTGGAGATAAAGCCACTTTATACGCAACTGATCAAACTTTCTCCAGAATTTCATAAGGTCTAATGAACCTCAGGCTTAACTTTCCCTTCTTACCAAAATGCATCACACTTTTCCATGGAGAAACTTTGAGAAAGACATTATCACCTACCTCAAAGGAAAGATCCTTCCTCCGGTTATCTGCATAACTTTTCTGTCTGCTCTGATATGTTTTCATGTGCTTCTGAATCAACTGAACTTTCTTTGTCATCTCTTCTACCAATTCTAGTCCCATCAGCATCCTTTCAACTACTTCATTCCCAAAATCGGGAGTTCGACAATGCTTTCCATATAATGCTTCAAATGGATCCATCTGTATACTAGAATGAAAACTGTTATTATATAAAAATTCAACTAAAGAAAGATGTCGGTCCCAACTTCCCGGATAATCCATCGAGAAAGCATGTAACATATCCTTCAATGTCTGAATTGTTCATTCGGACTGCCCATCTGATTGAGGATAAAAAGCTATACTAAAATTTACATCAGTACCCAATGACTTATGAAGGCATTTCCAAAAGTTAGAAGTGAACCTGGGATCACGATCAGATACAATGGATAGGGGAACTCCATGCAACCTGAATATCTCTTTAACATACAACCGAGCAAGTTGATCTTGAGACAAAGTATCTCTAATAGGAAATAAATGATCAGATTTAGTCAATCGATCAACTATAACCCAGGTTGAATTATTTCATAGATATGTCTTTGGTAATACCACAACGAAGTCCATGGACATATTTTACCATTTCCACTCTGCTACCGGTAAAGGCTGAAGCATTACGTTCAGTAACTGCCGCTCTGCTTTAACCTATAGACAGGTCAAACACTTCACAGTAAAATTAGCAATATCACTTTTCATTCCATCCCACCAGTAATACTACCGAAGATCTCTGTACATCTTAGTACTACCAGGATGAACTGAAAATGGAGAACTACGAGCTTGACATAACAACTCATTCTTCAACTGTGAATCACAAGGTACACATAATCTCTTCCCAAATCTCAAAACACAATCATTATCAACGTCAAAATTAGGCAACATACCCTTCTAAACCAACTCTACCTTTTTTTTCAACTCACTGTATTCCTTCTACGCTTTTTTTATTCTGTCTAATAGAGATGATCTCCCTAACACCTGAAACAAAACAGAAACATTTCTTGGACCAACAACTACTATGCCATAATTCATCAAATCAAAAACCATAGGACCTTGTTCCAAACGTAGCATGGTTAAAGAAGCGTTACTTTTTCGACTCAAAGCATCATCCACTTTATTTGATTTTCCCGGATGGTAAAGGATCGTGCAATCATAGTCCTTGATTAACTGTCTCATGTTCAATTCTTTGTGAGTGAATATATACTTAAAACTTTTGTGATCAGTATATATTTCACAGTTTACCCCATACAAATGATGTCTCCAAATTTTTAAAGAAATCATGACAGTAGCTAATTCCAAATCATGTGTAGGGTAATTTAACTCATGAGGTTTCAACTGACATGAAGCATAAGAAATTACCTGATCATTATGCATTAGGACACAAACCAGTCCCTTCAACGAAGCAATACTTTAGATAACAAACTCACCATTTCTATAAGGTAGTGCTAAAACTGGAGAATTCACCAATCTTTTTTTCAATTCCTGAAAACATTCATCACATTCTTTTGTCCAGATGAACATAACACCTTTTCGAGTGAACTTAGTCATTGAACTAGATAAACATGAAAAATTTTCAAAAAACATTCTGTAATAACCATCCAAACCAATAAAACTACGAATCTCAGTTATATTTGTGGGTCTTGGCCATTCTTCAGCAACTTTAGTTTTAGCAGGATCAACAGTTATGCAATTTTTTGAAACAATGTGACCAAGGAAAGAAATTTGTTGTAACCAAAACTCACACATGCTGAATTTTCCATAAAGTTTCTTTTCTTTTGAGGTTTTAAAGACAACCCTTAAATGACTTTCATGTTCCTATTTACTTTTGGAACGAACCAAAATATCATCAATGAACACATCCACAAACTTATCCGAAAACTCAAAGAAAATTCTATTCATAAGATCCATGAATACAGCAGGTGAATTGGTTAACCCAAAAGGCTTAACTACAAATTCATAATGGCCATATCTAGTATGAAACGCGGTATTTGGAACGTCTGTTTCCTTTACTTTCAACTACCGGTAACCCGACCTCAAGTCAATCTTCGAATAATACTGAGCTCCCTGGAGCTAATCAAACAAATCATCGATATGAGGCAAAGGATACTTATTCTTAACAGTGATGTTATTCAATGCTCTATAATCAATGCAAAGTCTCATTGAACCATATTTCTTTTTATCAAACAAGATAGGAGCACCCCATGGTGATGTGCAAGGTCGAATGAAACCTTTATCTAATAACTACTACAATTTTTTCTTTAACTCTAAAAGTTCAATTTGAGCCATTCGATAGGGGGGTTTGAAATTGGCATAGCATCAGGAACTAAGTAAACAGTAAATTCAACTTCCCGATCAGGTATAACACCAGGAAACTCAACAGGAAAAACATCAAGGTACTCATTTACCACTGGAACATCATTAATCTGAATAGTCCCCTTGTTTTCAACAATATGTGTAACGTACATTCATTTCCATCTTTTACCAGTTTTTTGACTTCATGATATGTTATCAAAATCGAGGGTTTATTCTTGTGCACAAACTGAAAATCATTCTGAAAAGAAACCTCTTTAGCTCTACAGTCAATCTTAACATGATAAACAGAAATCCAATCCATGCCCAAAATAACATCAAACTCTACTAGAGGAAAAACAATAAGGTTTGCAGGTAGATTCTTTCCACACACAAGGAAAGGAATGTTCTTATGTTTTCTTTTTGTCTCAACATTTATTATAGGTGTTTTTACCATAAGTTCAGTATTCATATCAGGAGATAGAATTCCCAATTTACTAGAAAACTTCTCAGAAATGAATGAATTTGTAGACCCTGAATCAAAAAACACATTGGCATAATCTGAACAAAAAAATGTACCTGATACAACTTCATTTGATGGACCAACTTCTGCTGAAGTAGTTGCAAAGTATTTCGCCACCCCTTTCTGATTATAGTCTGGCTGCTTTCCTTCGGCTGAGTTCTTTCTCGGACACTCATTTTCATAATGAACCATTTCATTGCACATAAAATATTTTACTGGCTGTAAATCAGATTTCATCCTACCATTACCCTGATCTTTTTCAGTGCAATTACGAGTCTTATGTCACATTTTTCCACATCAGTAGCACTTACCCAAATTCAAAAGACATTCCCCAGCATTCTTTTACCACAATTTTCACAAACTGTAAACTTAAGTTTCTTACCATCAGACTTTTTTGAAGAGATCTTCCCTTTAGCCTACCACCTGGACCTCTTATTCTGTTGTTTGTCAAAGAATACATGATCATTAGAAAACTCCATTTCCACTTTCTCCGCACAACGAACAAGTTTCTCATAACTTTTGAACTCACGAGAAGCTAAAGCCCTTCGATACTTTGTCTTTAATCCTGAGTAAAAACGGTTGATTTTACTATCAAGATCTCGTATGAAATTTGGAGCATACCTTGCCAGGTGAGTGAATCTTTCTTCATAAGTAGCCACTGAGTAATCCTCCTGCCTCAATTCCAAGAATTGTTTTTCCATCCTAAGATGAACAACCTTAGGGAAATATTTGACAAGAAACATACCTTTGAATTCATCCCAATCAAGAGCATCAATCTCCTCACTATCCCTGATATTTCTCACCATCGACCACCACGGATCAGCTTCACCTTTAAAACGGTAAACTACAAGACTATCCTTTTGATGTTATGAACAAGCCATGACATAAAAAATCTTCTCTAGTGCTCTAATCCACCCTTCAGCTAGCACAGGGTCAGCTGATCCTCTGAATAATGGGGGATGTTTCCTTATGAAATGCTTCACTACTGACATGTTCCTCTATGGATGATCTAGTTGATCTCGTACATGGATACCACCACCATTTATCGCCTAAGTCAATTGTGCCATCACTGAAACAAACTGTTCAGTTCCGATTCCGACCATCTCAGGTTGCTGATTTGGAAGGTTGTCTTCCTCCTGATGTCGTCCCAACATAGCTTCCTTGTTTCCTCTAAGGAAAACAATTCTGAACACAAAATTATCTTAGGTGAAGCAACATGGTAATTTGGAAATGCTATATGATTTCAATATTAAAATAAATCTATTTATGGATATTAGTTTAACAGTACCCTAACTCTTAAAGTTATCTAAACCTACCTTTGATACCAACTATAAAGACCCGACCTTAAACATTACATAATATTGAATTAAATGAATAATTCACATTCAGTATCTTTTCAGATTTAGAGTTTTAGGGAATTAGGACATAACTATTACATCTCAAAATATTACAAAGTAGGCACTTCTACCCAGAATCCATTTTTTTCATAAAATAAAAACTCTTAAAAAAAGTCATGTCTAATTCCATGTTAAAGAGAGCATGAATTTTCCTTATTCCCATCCTTGACCCTATTCATCTTTATGTCCTCTGAAAAACATTTCAAAACTTGGGATGAGCATAAAAGGCTCAGTAAGGGTTATAAAATAGTGAATGAAAACATTTGTTCATAAATACATACAAAACATGAACTCTTTTACTTACCTCATGAAATCATAAGATTTATGAAAGACAAATAGAAATCATAAATCATAAAGGTAAATTATGGAATCCATATCATACTTACATTGTAACTATCACAGCTACATAAGGAGTTACTTTGGAATACGCATCACAATATATTCCCTAAATCTCTTACGAGAAACATTCATGTTTACCTCTGTCATGTTACCCAATGTATTGGAGAGCTATCTCGGGCTCACCCACCCTAGGTTTATCATGGAACCACCCGTATACGTAAATAATGCCCATGAACCAAAACATGATCATAACACATAACATAAGCATAAAAGAAAGATAACATTTCCACATTACAATAATAAAATATCCTTTAAAGATATTGAAATAATAAATCCATTCTCAAAATCAATTTCAATACCAAATACGTAAAAAGAGTATATGGTATTTTTTTTCCTTTTAAAAACATTCCAGCTTGTTAAGGAAGTCAAATATCAAATAATACTCGCAGCGGCGAAAAGGTCATTGTCACCGCTTACGTAAAATAAAGAAACATTCCTTTTTTCGTTTAGTAAAACGCTTCATATAAAATGATTCCCTTTTTAATAAAATGAAAATTCAAAGGGGTTTATACATTGTATAAAATAATGTCGTGTATAAAACTAAAAATGCCTTAATGAAAGGAGATTGAGACGAAGTCCCTTACCTCGTGTCCGACTTGACCCGTTCGTTCTTTAATCTCTTGAATAATAAAGTAAAGATAATTTGTACTTTCTTAAGAACATTTTTCAAGTTTATTATTCCTTTCATATAAATTATTACCATGTTATAAACATTATGTAATCATTTTTGTTAATAATGTTCATTTTGTCGATATTTGGTACTTGGGTCAAAAATGGACATCTTATAATTACATGTTGTAAATTTAGTCAAATATCCATTATCTACAGAATGATAATCATGATTTAGATATCATATATATCATATATATCCAGTATATACATATATTTATAATAGTACATAACATTTTGAGGTAAGAAATGAAATGCACCGTTCATGGAGACGGTAAGCCGTACGTACGCATGAACGCTACATTCATTTATATTTATTATGTTAATGGAATTAAAACATAATGATAAATAGGTATATTATAATTCCAGTATATTATCATATATCATATCGTTAACTTCATTCTTTATACATCCAACATAAGGTATTAACAAATCAAATCACTTTGAGGGGGCGGTAGTCCGCACTTCCTCAAATGAGATTATCGTATTTACCCACTTTAGAAACCATAAAGATATAATATAAATGGGAAGTACAGAAGCATAAGGAAATCATAAAAATAATATATATCATATATAAATACATTTCCATCATAATGGCCACCATGAGAGGCGGTAAGATGTAATTGAACAATCATCGTTTCGTGAGGCGTTAGTTTTCCATCCACAGAAACATTATGTTCTTCATCCATTAGATGGAGGTGTGTGTAAGTGTAGTTTGAATAATTCTCATAAAAACGTCCTAGTATATTGAGGATATTGGTTTTTTTTACAAAAGAAAAGAAATAAAAAGAGTTTAGGTTTGGAGAAGTAAAATAAAAGAAAACAATTTAAGAGAAACTGTTACCTTTAATTTGGGTAACTCTCTTTGGTTAGAACCAAAGGACTTCTTGAAATGCCTTCTGCCTAAGTTAAGGCTTCTAGGAGGAGGAGAGAGATGTAGGAAGATTAATTGGGCAGATTTTGGACTATCCAAATGTCTTGATAAGTGTGAGGAATTGCATATAAGTGGTCTCCTTTTATAAGGGAGAGAAGGGGCTCTTTAGGAAAGTGTGAAGACATTATTTCATTATATAATGATATTCAGTTTCTAATGGTCCACAAATAATTATAGTAGAATATAAGATGATTCATGGTCTAAATAAAATCATCCAATCATAATTGTACATGTTTTGGATAATATTTTAATCATTATAATCTTATTTATTTTAATAATTTATTATTGAGGTAAATACTGCATCATTATTGTGTCATAAATGAATTAATTTATTCGATGACTAAAAATTAAAAAAAATACTATCTTGTAGGAAAGATTTTTATCTTTCCAATTAATATTTATAGTAAAAAATATTCTTTATTTATCACCATATAAAAACTGATTACTAAAAGATTTTTGTTTTTATCTATTTTGCCTTTACATTAAATTAATTAATCTAAATTGTCATTTTCACTCACAAGTGGATCAATGGGGTCCCAAAATAGACCCACAGATTACCATGGTTGTTAATGACTCAACCAATAAGTTTAAGACAAGTGTTAAGGTAATTTTGAATTATTATAATATTCTTTTAACCTTGAATTACCTTATTTACCTTTAACCGCGGTAAATAAAAGTCAAAAGTTACTATTCACCAAAAAATATTTTCATCTTATTGAACCAAATTTTATTTCTTGATAACAACCATGTATGTAGGATTTTTGAAATTCAATTCACAGAAGTGGTAAAATTCCATTTAAATGAAAATGTCAGTTTTTTAACTACTACTAAGTGGTGTCACTATTCATCAAAAATTGACGTTTTTCAGAAAAATACCAAAAATTCAGCCTAAGATATATTTGATATTCTGAATTCAAAAATGATGTCTATTTTTTCAAATTAAAAACATAGAATTAAAATTAATTAATTTAAAAATTAATTCCCACTGTTAAAACAAATAGCATGTTTTTAAGAAACAATAACTATCAAAAGATTGATACTTGTTTCTATCCAATTTCAAAGTGAAATTAATTCCATTGACCAAAATTGAATTAAATGGTAAAAATATATTTTAATTTCACTTTAAAACCAACTAAAATGATAATCTAACCATATAAATAAATTAGATTAAAAAGCACTTTTGAATTAAAATACAATATTTTTTACTATTCATTAAAAAATGAACTTTATCAGAAAAATTCCAAAAAATTGCACAAAGTAAATTTTGATATCCCCATTATAAATAAGGATTTTATTTGGTCATATATAATGTATTAAGGTGACCAAAACTAGATTTAAAAAAGCTTCGCCATTAAAAGGTGATAAATCGGCCTTTTAATGTAAATTATGCCTAAAATTAGATCTATTCACTTTTTAAGCCTCTAAATTTTATTTGATAAATTTAAATATATTTAGAAAACATGTATAAAAATATTGTAGTTTGTTTTGTTCATTCTCACCAATACAAAGGCTAGGAGTTAACTACCGTTTAAAATAATAATATTATATTATTATTGTGCAACGTAAGATTCCAAAGAAACCCGATGTTGCGTATAGGGTACACTATCGAACATAGTAACCCCTTTAAAGTAAAATTAATATGAAATTCACAAATAGTAATAAATAATAAATATGTCTTATTCTTCATTTACCTAGGATGTTACAGTTAGTTTCCCAAATTTAACTTTTTTTTAAATAATTTTTTAATCAAAATTTTTATTAAACGATAAAATTTATTATTTTATATGATTATGATTCATTTTGATTAACTAAATAATTTAATCAAGGTATTTGTTAATTCATTAGAAATCTATTTTATCATTGTAATTATAGAGAATGATCATTAATCTTTGTTATTGTATTTTCATTTTCAATTATATGAATTTTTTTGAAAACTATCTGAATATTTTATATTATATATTATCAAAAAATTAAAATATACAATTTTATTATGGTTTATTTTTATGAAATGAAATTATTTTTTGAATTACATGATGATAGTTTAATATAATAAGGTATATTTGAAACTAAATGTAGGTTGAAGTAGTGGGTATGACCATATTTGGATGATTGACGTATGAGTTAAGTGATTCAATCTTTTAGGACTAACTCTTTATATAAGAATAACTCCATGTACTTTAAATCATATCTATGATTCATTAGTTTTATATGTATGTGTAAAACATATTTCATTCACTATTTATAAGGGAATGAAATTTGAGGAAATGCATGATCCAGTGCCTTTGACAATTTAAAAGGAAATCCATTAAGATTAGAATGTTGTGAAAATGAATCCATTATAAAGTCCATACTAAAAATAGTGTGGTGTGATAAATTGTTTTATAATAATTTAATTACTCTCTTCTTATTCTCATATTAATAATGAAATAGTGTTTCTCTTATAGAGATTGACTAATTATTCCTCAAGTGATGTACTAGAAGGAGTCTTCCTAAACTAAAGATGTTTGATACATAAAGTGGTATAAAAGTATAGATGTAGAAATTTTATGGTTTTTCCTATACATTGTGCTTTTTCATTTTAATGTAATATTATTGTTTCTATTGTAATGGTGTTGGAATAAGGAGAGGTATAGATTGAAAAGTTTGACAATTTATTCCTCCTATTCTACAGGATATAAAATGTGTTAGAGTTGTTTCCCTAGAACAAACTGTCTATATACTTTTCATTACCTTTATATTTAGGGTTTGAATATAAATTAATATTTAATAATGTCTTGATCATTATTTAATGGGATAAAGAAAATGATTATGTCCTGGGATACTTGTCTAATCAAAATTAATACAAATTTCCTAATATAATAAGATACATAATATGTTATTATGGTTTTTGTTAAACTTGTGATCTCTCGCAGGACGACATCATCTAGATGAGAATATATTTTACATTAAATTAAGAGACTGGAACTCATGATACATTAAAAAAAATTCTCTTGGTATTCACCCCTTTTATTCTCCAAGAGAGGATATTATAAGAACATTAATTTCAAATAATAATTATATATGTTAATGTGTCATTGGGAATGAAAATATGCAGATATGTGTAATGGTCTATCAAATTTAAGATTATTTTTAATATATATTAGTGGCCACATAATATGACGTATTGGTGAACCTCATTATGATATTTGATCATGTATATGTAGAATATGTTGGTTGCTTCATGACTAATATTTTATTAAGGACCAATGTGAAAAGGATTTTTCCCTTCCCATTTTAATGGAAGCTGATATCTCAGTCCCTCTGATGGAATTTGAATTGATTTATTATGTCCACATTCATCATAGTTTTAATTGATAGGTTTATTTCATGAATTTATATGAAAGAGTTTTGAGAACATACAATGATGACATGAGTTATAAAACCTTATTTATGGAAGATATCATGAAAAAGGAATTATATTACATGATAAATGTTTAAAGGAGGTTATAATGCCATTATTACATTTACATTTTTTCTCTATTGGTATCTTGACATATTTCTAAATATTAATCCTGTACATTATGAATTTTCTACACAATTCCATTATGAATGAATCCTATAGGGGAACACACCAAGTGTATTCATAAAATTAGTGAAATTATATATGCATTTAATAATAAACTAGAATAATTTTGTCAATAATGTTGAATAATATTTAATCTGATTTTTTATTTGCTCAAATATATTCAGTCACCAATTTTCAAAAAAAATTATTTGTGTATTTAATAAATATTTATTTACTATTTTTTAAATAATATGCATATTTTATTTATTAGTAAATAATTATATTTATAAATAGTCATTATTCTAGAAAGATATATATTGAAGTGAATGATCTGATCTGTCACAGCCCGACTTCCTAATTTAATTTAATTTTATTATTTTATTATTTCTCGGCTCTGCATTCTTGCATCAAGGATCGAGCAGGGTCCCAGTTTAAAGATTGCTGACGTTTAATGTTTTGGTGGGTTCCAGACCCATGCACGGGCACCGCGTGATTAGCAATGATCGTGCGGTCACCCCATGTGCTTGTGTGGGTGCCCAAGAGGGTTGCGTAAACGTGCACAATTTGTGTGTGCGTTTTTTTAATCCGTGCGATGAGAGTGCGGGTACCCCGTTTTCATAATTTGATAATTAATTGAATTGTGTTTTAAAAAAATAATGTTTATAAATGATAATAATATTATGTTGTTATTATCAATATTATTATTATTATTATTATTCTTTATATAATATTGTTATTATTCCTCATATTATTACTTTTATTGTTATAATTAATATCAGTACCATTATTAGGGGATTATTATTAGTTATTTAATAAAATGAAAAAAATAAGAAGAGCTCCTAACCCTAAATTTCGGCAGCCCCTCATCCTCCCATCTCCATTCCCATGTGGCACAACGTGCACCCCACCGCACACAACCGCCTCGCCCTCTACTGTGCTCGCCCAGCCCTTAGCCTCACCGCCTCCTGCCAACCTCGATGCGCGCTCGCCCGAGACCCCACACCCTGCCTCCCGTCACACTAGCCACCCTTGTTACAGGACCCCACCCCCCTCGTTGGCTCTCCCTGCCCAGAACCACCGGCAAACACCCTATCCTTGCGCCCCTCCAGCAGCGCCTCCATCACGGCACTCGGCCACGCCGCCCTGCCCCTCTGGCACCCCGCCGTGATGCCCTCCCTCTCCAGCGACCCCGCTGCACTGCCCTGCTACACCGGTGACCCTGCCGCGCCGGCCAGCACCTCTGGCCAGCCTGCTTCTAACTGCCCCGCACCCGGCCGACCCTACTCGCTGCACCACCCTTTGATCTGCTCCGACCCGTCGGCCTTTCGTAGCGTTTTCACATCGTTCGCCCCCACCCCCCGACCAGTCGTCGTCGCCCCAGTCTCTGTGCGCCTTGTTCTATAGTGGGTGTGCGATGAACATCGTTGTTGTGAACGAGTGGCTTGGTTCCATTCTGTTTCGCCTTCACGAGTGTTGGGGGGGTACATGATTATCACTTGTTTGGATTATTTTGAATTATTGTTTGTGTGTTTTTGATTTTTTTTATTGTTGTGGAATGTTGGCAGAGAAGTCTGTGATACCGCTGTCAGTAGCTTTCGGGAGCTTTCTCGCCCGTGCGTGGCGTGTTGTGTCGCCGTTTTCAGTCTGCGAGTTGAGGTAGGTTCCCATTGCACTGCTTTTGAAATTTAAGTTACATTTCTTCTTTCTGTTTGCGCCCTATATATATATGCTGAATATTATTATGAAACTTTGGATTAATTCATCTATTATGAAAATTTATTATTCCTTTATTGTGGTGTAACAAAATGGTTTAGTTTTTTTGTGTTTTTGCACAATAATTATTCAAAATAAATATTTTATCAATTTTAATAAATGTGAAATAATCAACAATAATTAATTTTTAATATAAGATAGTAAATTTTTAAATGATTATTTGCTGTAAAAGATCTATTTATTTTATACAGGACATTTGAAATATTTTCTTGACGAGCGGACACCTAGTAGTGAAATAATTCATGTTTGGATTTTAAACATAATTCACTGAATTAAAAATGTGGTTCTGATTTGAATGATATATGATTTCTTCTGAACAAGTATTCTGGTTCTCATGAGAAATTTCCCGGTTGGATCCAATTGTTTATTTGGAAAAATAAAATGGCTTGGTTTGTTTTTATAAAAATAGTTGGCAGCCTGCGAAGTAGTGTTTTGGGGATCTTTAAATGGTTTCAAACTAGTTTTGGTCCTATAAAGAAGTTGTATTTTTTTAAGTGGTGATTGTGAAATGTGTTCAATTCCCGTTTGGCACTTTATGGAAAATGATGAAAATGTTTTGATGAAAACCCTCACAGGATAACTCTCATGCCTTGGTTGCAACTGGTTTTTTGGGAGGCCCACGCTTAGAGGCTCCCGAGTACTTAAGTAGTTTAAAGGAAGAGGTTGTCCCATGGAGTGGCTCGGGGTGATGTCTGTTGTGAATTATTATTATTATATATATGTATGTATCTGATTGGATGCTCGGATGGCATCAGTTGGCTCACCCCCTTTCCAAACATTTGAGACATGGGAATCAAGAATATTGAGAGAATATTCTAAGAATGATTGTTGCACTAGTAGGTTATGGTACTGCCCAGTGGCCCATAGTAGGTGGATATATTGGTTTTATTACTATGGGATTTTCCCTCGAACTTCCTGAGAGAGGATGGTGAAGCATTTTGTGCATTTTGATTTCACCGTGACTTGTCAACAATCAAGATTTCTCATGTATTGGTGTCTTCTAGTTTATTCTCGATCTCCTAGGTTCACCCATGTCTATTCGGCTTTTTTTGCTTGCAGTAGTGATTATGATGCTCATATGTATACCTACATTTCCCTTGCTGTGTGTTTTACTTTGTGTATTTCTGGTGTATTTTTTTCCTTGGAAAGTGGTAAATTGCTTTTGAAAGGTTTCTAAAATGAATGTGTTTAATCCTCTTTGTAAAAATTTGAAAATAGAAACATCACTTTTCTTTTTCTAAAAAGCCATTGACACTAATTAAATGAACCAAAATTTGGAAATGGTTAAGGGCAATGGTTCATACTTTGTTTTTATGTAAAATAATTAGAAAAACACACTTTTATAAATTTTAATGATGTTTCTTTTATTTTAAAGGTAGTGCATAGGGAATAGATTTATTTGGCTAGCCTACTGAGTTTTAATACTCACCCCTGTAGTGTTTTCTTTTTTTAGTTCTGTTGTAGGTTCAAGATTCAGTTGTTCAACTTGAGTGATGTTGGTTGTGGTATTGGAGAGTGACCCACGGGGTCACGAGGATTTTTGGTCATAGTCAGGTTAGTAGAGTTGTTGGTTGTTATTTATTTATTTTCTTTTGTTTTATTTATTTTCCTCTACTTAGTCTATTTTCTTTTGGGCCAAATCATTCCCACCTGCTTAATTTTGATGCTCGACACTAGTTTCCAGCCTGCGGGGTTCGGGAACTCCCCTCGGGCCATGTCGCGGGCCGACTTGAGTGACCGGTTCAGGGTCGACCCAAGTTGGTTCTTGAAAAAATGGTATCAAAGGGAGGTTCTGTTAATTGGGGTGTCTAGTAGATAGAGGTTTGGATTTTCAGAACTCAAGAGTTAGGTACGGGAAGGACGTCATGAACCCTCACTCGTTCCACACCTCGAGTCTCCATGGATAGTCTGGGAATTGAGTCTTTGTTTCGTTCTGGTTTGTTTTGGATTGAGGGATGACAACAAAGATAAACTGATGTTACATCGTGATCTCACATGGAGTAGTGACCCATGTGCAGTCTGGTTACACGGTTTGAATTCCTCCTAGTTGTTGACGCTTACTTGGGGCATGACCCACTACCATTTCGCTAGGTTATGTGTGGCCACCAATCCCTCACTCTGATGGTTGGATGCAAGTTGAGTGTCATTTTTGTTCTGGTTGGTGTAAGTTCATTTTTGGAAGTGAAAAAGGGATTTTGAAAATGGGACTGATTTATTTTAAATGACTTTAAATTTTTTGAAATCAATTTTAAAACTAAAATCTTTTGGTTTGGAAAACTGGTGTTTGCATGGAAATTGGTAGAAAATGGTTTGGTTTGAAACCTCAGGTAATCCTTATGAACGTTTGCAAATGTGAGAGGATGCGTGGAAAGTGCGTGTTGGTGCGTATGAATGAAAGTGGATGAAGACATGTGCAATGATTCATGGGATTACCTTGGTGTGTTTGAAATTAGAGGTTTGACCTTGTTTTCTGAATTGGTTGTTTTTTAAGGGGAAATGGTTTTGGAAAGTTATTTTGGTTTGAAAGTGGATTGGTATTTGGAAGGTGGTCTTGAAAGAAGGTGGTTTTGAAAACTAAATTGAAAAGGGTATTATAAAAAGGGGATTTTATTTGGGGTTGTGTTTGTTTTTTTTATTTCAGCCGGTTATTGTTGAATGAGGGTGTCTTATTGATGTTGTTTCGATTGATATTGATTTCGGCTTGGTGTTTTATACATTGTTCAGAAATGCCGCCCAGAAATGTTCCCAGGATTTTGATGAGTCATGACCAGTTTTTGGTCCTTACCGGACGTGGACTGTCCTTTACGGTGATCAGGGTCAGTTAGAGACAGTAAAGTGTCTTGAAGAGGTTGAGTGCATCTTCAGGGTATTGGGAACTCCAAAAGCTATTTGAGTGCATTTTTTCCTGGGTCTGTTCGATGGTCCAGCTCTGGATGAGTAAGAGTTGTTCTCCCCGCCATTACTACAAGTTAGGATGATGTGGTATGTCTTAAAATCCATCTTCGTTCAATGTTTTATACTTGTGGAGGTGAGGACGAAGAAAATGGAAGATCTCATGTGTACTCAACATGAACAACAGGCGGTGAAGGCGTATGTTGACCATTTCAAGTATCTTGCATCTCTTTTTCTGGGGGTAGTGTCACAGGACTGGATGAAGACTTCTGCCTTCATCAGGGTCTTTGTCCAGAGATCAAGGAGAGAGTCCTCCCTTTTTGGGAGCATCACTTTTGTGAAGTTGGTGCATGAGGTGTTCTTAGCTGAGTTGGTTTCCGGACCACAAAAAGTTGGCAATCCACCGTATCCAGTTGCTCGTGAAGGTCCCATATCTGATGAATAGAGTGTGTCAGGTAAATTTGATTCTAAAGAGTTCTTTGTAGTGGCTCTAACTTCCAGTTCGTTGGACCGTCTAATGGTGTACCGTCAGTATGGACGTTTAGGGCATACGATCCATCATGTCACACCCCTCCAAAGATGTGCCATCATTGTACGTTTATGGATCATATAGAGAAGATTTGTAGGAAGCATCACCTAAGGAAGACACCATGACCAGAAGATTCCAGTGTCTGACTGTGAGGCAGGAGATGCTTCAACCATCAGGGCCACAGCCATTGGTCTTAGGGTGAAGCTCGCACGCATTCAGGAGTTTTTGGGGGTGTGATGCCTTAGTTCGGGTTTCGTGTTCCATGTTGGCAATGGAACATTTAATGTCCTTCTGTTCTCGTTATTCCACTGTTAATGTTTTGGAATTGTTGTAGGTTCATTGTGTTGTCATTAAGTTGGGATGAGTATATTCGTTTCTAATCCAAACAGTCTCGTTTGTAGGATTATGGTGTTCTGGATTGTGCGTTTTTCTTAAATGTGTTTATGGATCTTTCGTGAGTTGATCTCGGTTTGACTCTGTTTGTTTGGAGATGTAAGTGTATTTTGGAGAAACGACGTTGTGGGAATGCTTGGGTTTACTTCGTGGATTAACCTCTTCTCAGAGGTAGTGTTCGTGGTTTATGGTGTAGGTCCAGAGTTCCATGTTTTGGTAGATGCCTTGTTTTGCTCATGCTATAAAGGTTAGTTTGGGTTAGTTGGGAGTTCCCGCGTCACCCCCCTCCCAGGGTGGTATGGTTGAGTGTTAAATTTCCGCACTAGTTGAGTTATTGTGGTGTGGGGAACCCTCTCGTGTTCTCCCGTCCTCTCATGTTGTGGTTCCTTTTACTTTCAACCGGGCATTGATTCATGTTTCGTCTATCGTTATTTTGCGTGACTTTCTGGAGGAAAAAATTGCTTGTGGTGGGGATAATTGTCACACCCCAACTTCCTAATTTCATTTAATTTTATTATTTTATTATTTCTCGGCTCTGCATTCTCGCGTCAAGGATCAGGCTGGGTCCCGGTTTAAAGATTTATGAAATTTAATGTTTTTGTGGGTTTCAGACCCGTGCACGGGCACAACGTGATTAGCAATGACCGTGCGGTCGCCCCATGAGCTTGTGTGGGTGCCCAAGCGGGCTGCGTAGAGGTTCACAATTTGTGTGCGCATTTTTTTAATCCATGCGGTGAGTGTGCGGGTACCCGGTTTTCATAATTTTATAATTAAATGAATTATGTTTTTTAAAAATAATGTTTATAAATAATAATAATATTATGTTTTTATTATCAATATTATTATTATTATTATTATTATTATTATTCTCTATATATTATTGTTATTATTCCTCATATTGTTACTATTATTATTATTATTTATATTAGTACTAGTATAAGGGGATTATTATTATTTATTTAATAAAATGAGAATTAAATAAATAAGAAGAGATCCTAACCCTAAATTTTGGTGGCCCCCCATCCTCCCATCCCCATTCCCCTGCATCGCAATGTGCACCGTGTCATGCACAACCCCATTGCCCTACGCTGTCCTCGCCCAGCCCTCAGCCTCGCCGCCTCCTTCCAACCTCGTTGTGTGCTGCGCGCTCACCCGAGACCCCACACCCTACCTCCTGTCACACCAGCTGCCCTTGCTGCAGGACCTCGCCCCCCTCGTTGGCTCTCCCTGTCCAGCACCACCAGCAAACACCCTCGCTTTGCGCCCCTCCAGCAGCGCCTCCGCCCCAGTGCCTGGTCGCGCCGCCCTGCCCCTCCGGCGCCCCACCGTGCTTCCCTCCCACTCCGAAGACCCCACCGCGCCACCCTGCTACTCCGGCGACCCTGCCACGCCGTCCGACACCTCCAGCGAGCCCCCGCCTCTGGTCAGCCTGCATCCGGTTGCCCCGCACCCGGCCGACCCTACTCGCTGCACCCCCCTGTGAGTCTCTCCGACCAGCCGGCCTTTCACAGCACTGTCGCGCCATCCTGCCCCCCCAACCATCCTTTGTGGCCCCGGTCACCGCGCACCTTGTTCTATAGTGGGCACGTGAAGAACACCGCTACTGTGAGTGAGTGGCTTGGGTCCGTTCTGTTTCGCCCACGCGAGTGTTAGGTGGGTGACATGATTTTCACTTGTTTGGATTATTTTAAATTATTGTTTTTGTGTTTTTTATTGTTTTTGTGATTGTTGCGGCATGTTGGAAGAGAAGTATGTTATAATGCTGTCAGTAGCTTGCGGGTGCTTGCATGCCTGTGTGTGGCATGTCGCCTTGCCATGTTTGGTCTGCGAGTTGAGGTAGGTTCCCGTTGAACTGATTTGAAATTTAAGTTACATTTCTTATTGATTTTTTCACCCTATATATATATATTCTGAATATTATTATGAAACTTATTATTAATTCATATGTTATGAAAATTTATAATTCATTTCTTGTGGTGTAAAAAAATGGTGTCGTTTTGTTGTGTTTTCGCACAATAATTATTCAAAATAAATATTTTATCAATTTTAATAAATTTGAAATAATCAACGATAATTACTTTTTAATATAAGATAGTAAATTTTTAAATGATTATTTGGTGTAAAAGAGCCATTTATTTTATACAAGACATTTGAAATATTTTCATGACGAGCGGACACCAAGTAGTGAAAGAATACCCATTTGGATTTTAAACATAATTCCAGGAATTTCAAATGTGGTTCTAGTTTGAAAGATATATGATTTCATCTGAACAAGTATTCTGGTTCTCATGAGAAATTGCCCAGTTGGATCCTATAGTTTATTTGGAAAAATAAAAGTGTTTGGTTTGTTTTTATAAAAATATTTGGCAGCATGCGAAGTAGTGTTTTGGGGATCTTTAAATGGTTTCAAACTAGTTTTGGTCCTATAAATAAGTTATATATTTTTATGTGGCGATTGTGAAATTTGTTCAATGCCCGTTTGGAACTTTACAAAAAATGATGAAAACATTTTGATGAAAACCCTCATTGGATAACTCGCATGCCTTGGTTGCGACTGGTTGTTTGGGAGGCCCACACTTAGAGGCTCCTGGGTACTTGAGTAGTTTAAAGGTAAGAGGTTGTCCCATGGAGTGCCTCAGGGTGATGTTTGTTGTGAATTATTATTATTATATATGTATGTATGTGATTGGATGCTCAGCTGGCATCAGTTGGCTCACCCTCTTTCCAAACACTTGAGACATGGGAATCAGGCATATTGGGAGAATATTCTAATAATGATTGCTACACTGGTAGGTTATGGTACTTACCAGTGGCCCATAGTAGGTGGATATATTGGGTTTATTACTATGGGATTTTCCCTCGACCTGCCTAAGAGAGGATGGTCGAGCATTTTGTGCATTTTGATTTCATCGTCCCATGTCAACAAAGATGATTTCTCATGTGTTAGTGTCTTCTGGTTTATTCTCGATCTCCAAGGTTCACCCATGTCAATTCTACTTTTGTTGCTTACAGTAGTGATTATGATGCTCATAAGTATAACTACATTTCCCTTGTTGTGTGGTTTACTTTGTGCATTTCTGGTGTATTGTTTTCCTTGGAAAGTGGTAAATTAATTTTGAATAGGTTTCTAAAATGAATGTGTTTAATCCTCTTGGTACAAATTTGAAAATATAAACATCACTTTCCCTTTCTAAAAATCCATTTACAATAATGAAATGAAACTAAATTTGGAAATAGTTAATGGAAATTGTTCCTAATTTTATTTAAGTAAAATACTTAAAAAAAATACTTTTATAAATTTTAGTTAAAACTTGAAATGATGTTTCTTTTATTTTAAAGGTAGTGCATTGGGAATAGATTTATCGGGATAGCCTACTGAGTTTTAATAGTCATGCCTATAGTGTTTTCTTGTTTTTAGTTCTGTTGCAGGTTCTATCTTTAGTTGTTCTCCTTGAGCGATGTTGGTTGTGTTATGGGAGAGTGACCCACGGGGTCACATGGAGTTTTGGTCGTAGTCAGGTTAGTAGCATTGTTGGTTGTTCTTTATTTATTTTCTTTTGTTCTATTTATTTTTTACTGCTTAGTCTATTTTCTTTTCGGCCAAATCAGTCCCACCTGTTTAATTTTGATGCTCGACACTAGTTGCCAGCCTGTGGGGATCAAAAATGCCCCTCGAGCCATGTCACGGGCCGACTCGGTGACCGGTTCAGGGTCGACCCAGGTTGGTTCATGACATGATCAAAATATAGTACATTGGGAAATTACATGATAAACATAATTTGAATAAATATTACATTATTTACTGGAAAAAATAATATATGTTTACACTCAAAGTGTTGTTCATGTTAATTAAATAATAAGGTTATTATTATTCCGAAATGGGGTTTTCAAAAGATTTGGATATTCATTATGATAAATTGTGAAACTATTTTATCTTCTCATGATCTGTAAATATCATTTTGTGTTTTTCAAATCAATTGTAGCATCATTTTCTAGATAAAATGTTGTGAAAAACAAAAATTTTCTCTACAAATAATTCTATCAAGGCAAAGATGAATTCTAAATATCACTAAGAATGTTGTGAAATAGTGGTTCTTCTATAGAATATCATGTTATATAAAAACCAATAAAATATATCAAGACCATTAGGATTCTATGACATAGTCAATAAAAAATTGTTCTTGAAATAGATAAATCCATGCTAGCTCCTAGAGAACTCTATGGTGAATTTCTGATGTTCATGGAACATGTGTCGATCACTATTAAAGGGAATCTACATATGTTTCTTTTACACAACTATGGTATGACAATGAGGTGTCTACTTTAATCAAAAATGATGCATGAGTTGAATATTAGGTAATTTTTTATCATGATATTATTTAATTATATACTATATGTGGTGATCATATATCATAGTTTTTAAGCATAATTATTTTCTTAATTTTAAGGAGAAATACAATGATTTTAAAGTTTTTTATTTGTTCATCTCTTCTCGACCATGCATCTGTTGTTCCTTAGACCCTTCAAGTAGTAAAAATTTAGTCACATATTAATATATTATTATTTATCATTCATTTAAAATTCCTTGCATTTGTTATTATATTATTTCCAGATTAATTCATTCTTAAAATGATGCGTCGATATATTTTCATTTCCCTTGATTTCTCACTCAAATATGCCAAATAAAGTTAAAATTAAATGAATAATATTTGCAGAATGATCATATATTCCATAAATATGTGTCAAGGTTTCTAGACATATAGAATGGGCGCAATCCATATACCCCCGAGGTACACACTATTATCCAAATTGAACTCCACTAGGATGAGGTGTGTGATTTATATCTTATTATGATGTAATGATACACAACATGTATGAAATACATGTAACAGGTAATCTAGTACAACATGTTTTAGGGTTGTTGGATTAAAATTTATGTAACCTATATAAACACCATGTAGTCAATACAGTTTATAGGATCTCATAGCCACAATGAGTTACATATTTATTACACAACTCATGGACTGAAAACTGTGAAACAACATGAATATATTCCATGTACCTACCCTATACACAATGGACCAATAAAATGTATAGAAGGTATATACACCATATCTTGATGGATGTACAACTGATACACAACAAGAGTTTGAAACATTTTTTTTCTTGTTAGTACATGTTGTGTATTCTACTATTTACATGAAAATGATTTTAGTCAATTAATTATTTATTTCATTACTCCTCATATTCACTCTTATGCATGTCAATTTATTAAAATTATGTGCCCTGATATTGGATATATTTTGTATTAAATAACTAATTGATTTCAAAATAAATTAATTTCCTTGGCCAATATTTTATACCACGTATTTTATGGGCATTATATTTCAGCCCATTGAATTTATTCATGTGTTAACATGTTGAATATGCATTTTATATAATTTAAAATATTATAGTGTATATTAATTATCAAATGAATGCATATTTATTTCTAAGGATCATGTTGGAAATTGAAAATATGTACATTCAAGGATTCCACCTAGTACACATGATGAGAAACATTAATTTTAAATTAAAAAAAATTATTTAATTTACTTTAAAAATTTTAAATATGGTAATCTCCTGGATACTTTGGATAGAAATAAGATAAATATTTAATTATGTAATTTTATTAATTAAATTAATTCGATCATGATTTATCTTAATAAAACATTGAATAAAAATGATTTTCATCTAGAATAGAAATGGATGATCATGTAATGTATGTGGATGATCATTATCTTAGATTGAACTATATGGATGGTTTATTTTATTAAAATCTAATATCATGGTTTTCTAGTTATTTATTGTTAAATTAAAAAGTACTTCATGTTTGTAATATCTCCCACATTTATTATGTAGGACTAGAGTTTTAATGATTATTTTTTTCAAAACACTTTTTAAAAAATCATTTAGTTACTATCACTGATGTGTGAGTTATAAAGTATATTTAAGGAAGAAGTATCAAAGGAGCATGATGGTAGTGCAAGGCAGAGCCAAAATAAAACCATTCCTGGAGATCCATAGGTGGATAGGTGAAATGTTACAACTTGGACCAAGACCAATTCAATGTTTTTTTTACATAGGGTAAGAGTTTGTTTATCATCTGTTGGATAAACCAATCATTTTATTGAAAACCCCTAATATTTTAGAAAAGAAATCTATGTTCGATAGCATGTTTGACACACAATATCAGGCTTAAATAACATTAAAAATATATATTACAATTATAACCTACATGTTTAATTGGAGGTTATGAATTTTATTATCTATATTATGAGATATATTTCCCACTAAATATAAATTATTGTTAAATGTTTTTTAAATAATCAATCAATTTTTAGTAAATTAATTTTATTCTTCAAAAATAGGTTTTCTTTAAAAATGATATCTATTGAAATTATAAAGAAATTATATAATAATTTTTTTTTAAATTTTGTAAAATGGATTTCATAAAATTATCTTTATTTTGGAAATCATAATATCAAAAAAAACTTATGTTTTTTTTATTTTTCCAAAAAGTTTCATTTTTTGATTAATAGTGAGAAATACTGAATTTTAATTGAAAAATTCATTTTCATTTTAATTATTTATAAAGTTAAATTATATTTTTAATTAGTTTTAAAGTAAAATTATTTGAATTATATATCAGCTTATCCAATTTAGGAAATTAAGATCTTTTTATATAGAATATTTATATAAAAACTCTGTAATCTTTTGAAAATTTTTTCTTAAAAACCTTTTTTATCATCACATCTACGAGATTTGTTTTAAATTAAAATTATTCAATTATCCTAATTTAATTTTTCAAAATGGATGAAATATTTGAAATTATAATAATTTATAATTTCTATTAATTTTAAATGAATTTTTGACGAAAAATAATAGTGAAAACAGTGAAAATTAATTACCATAATTAAGGTAAAACTAGATTTAATAGGGAGTTTAACTAAGAAGATAAGAGATAAAATAACCTAAAAGTTTTCCCAAAATCCATCGGATGGCCGTATTTATAACCTTTTCACCTAATTATCTAATTTCATAACTATGTGTGACACTTTTCCATGATATTGACCTATATAATATGTTTAGTACGGAAAAAGGTCAAAAATGAAACTACCTTGCTTTTAGTGTATATAAATACTTGGGATAGGGACAAAAGAAATATTTTTTGTTATGGATATTATTTTGAAATATAAATGATTGTTTTATCATTATAATTTATTTTACATTTTTATTAATTAATTAATCACTTTAAATTATTAAGCAATGCCAATGGATAAATTATTTAGTTAATAATTAGATAAATTAAATGATACTAAAAACATCAAAAGTGAATAAAATTTCATGAATTATTGTGTCAAATTAATATTTTAGATGAATACACAACTTTACACATGTGTAAACATAATAAATTTTAATTCCATCACTGTCTAGGTATTTTTAAAATTAAAATTAAATGAATAACACTAAAATTGACAATAATGTTATTTTACAATAAATTATTTTTTATTAAATTATTTAAAATTACTAAAAATCCTATATTATTCAATTTTATTTTTAAATTTATATTAATATCAACTATTTTTCATTAATAGTCTAATTTTCCTATTATAATGACAATATTTACCATTATATAGAAAAAAATCGGTTATTGAGAAGTGTTTTTGCACGTTAAATTTTTTTATATTAAAATTAATTTCTGACACATGTAGGATTTATATTTTATAAAATAGATAATATATTTAGTATTATTATTTCCAAATTATCTAAGTAGGATAGTTTTATTTTATGATTATTGTACAAATTACCTAGATTAAATATACTAGTTAGTGTAGTGTGAAACCAAAAATGGTAAAAGAATGGAAACTTGTAAGTTAAGAAAAACAATTCTTAAAACATGTATTTCATTATGTTATATAGGTTTAGATAAATAATACCATCCCTAAAAACCTTTAATTATCAATTTTGGAGCCACTTGTGTTAAGAGAGACTTCCCAATAGTGAATACTTTTGGGTATTTTAAAAAATGTCACTCCTCAACTATAAAAGGGAACACACTCTCATTACTTATTCACACCATAAATACCTTTTATTTCTACAAAGACCGACCCAAATAACATACCAACTTACCTCCCCTTATCCTATAGGCCTTTCATTTGTTGAAAATACAACCTTTTATGGATTTAGTTCAATCATATGGATGATACCAGAATAAGAGGTAATGTTATTCAACAAGCATTTTTATTTTATTTATTTCCCTATATCCTTCAATTATTATGAAGACATGCTGATATAATAACCTCTATATCTTCAATATACTATAATGTTATTATAATATGGGAATGTCCTATAATCATCTGCACTTCCATTAAATGGGTTATTAAATCATCATTCATTTTTACGGAGGTATCCCACCTCATGAACCAATATCATTAGTTTTGTTGAACTGCCACCTCTCACTCATTTATATATTGGACTACAGCCTCATGAAGCGATGTGATTATTCTTTCACTAATGATTTACATAGAAGTTTATGATGATAATTTTAATGATGATATGTTATATATGTAACATAATTCTGATATTCATGCAATATTTATCATTATTGATAGATAATATATATATATATATATATATAATTTTCTTTCGTTCCTTTTCACTAATGTAAAGATGATAACACCGTTCGTGTATGTGTGGACTACCACCTTCACGAAGCGATGTGACTCTATTTTCATCAAAATACCACATTGATAATATATATAATTATATTTAAAAAAATAATTTGATATACATAATATTATGATCAGTTTGGTAAGATAAAATATTACTTACCTTCGTTCCATATTGATCATTGAAAAACGGAAACGTTGCTCATGTGTACATATGACATACCATCTCTATGATCGTAAAATACATAACTTTTCATAACCTTCATCAATGAATTATTTTTAATTATAATTTATGTATAAATATGATAATTATTTCTGATTATTATTATGGGGACTTTTAAATGAGGACCTCTTTGACCAACCAAATTCATTTTTGACACATAAGAAAAATATGGTAAAAACATCCAACGAAAACATAATTGATCAAGTAATTGAATATAACATGGTAATAAGTTAAATAAAATTAGAAATAAACTTGAAAATATTCCCAAGAAAGTAAATTTTTTAATTTTTATTATTAATCATAAAGATAAACACACATGTGACAAGCCAGAATTAAGGTATGAGACTTCATCTAAATTTTATTTCATTGAGCAGTACTTTGATTTTATACACATAAACACATTTATGGATTATATATACAGCCCCTTAGACATGTAATATCATGTATTTCTATATTTTCATTGTATTTATAGTTATTTAATGTTATTATTTCATGGGGTTTATGATTCAAATATATACAATGTGATAAGGGGCCTTTGCTTTAAAAAATTCACATTTAATGTTTTCCTTTCAACTCTTTCTTTTCTATGTCCTTATTTTTATAGTGATTTTATGAAATTTTTTACATGGATATAAAATATTTATAAATTATTATTTATGTATCTTTTTTAATTTATTTCCAAAGGTTTTAAAAAATTAATCTTATTATTATTTTTATACTTAATGTTTTGACAAACGATAAAAGGAATTTTCTATTCATAACGTACATGGTGAAAATAAATTTTCTACTTACTGAGAATTATTTTATTACATGGTTGCTTTTTAGGGGTCCATGTTTTTTTCTAAGAAAAATAACTTTACAATTTTTGGGTGTTTTAGTATTGAAAATGGGTTTTCAAAAGAAAGTGTTATTTTTATATTGAAAATGGGTATTGTTTATGAAAATGGTATTTTGATATCCAAAAGTGATTTGATTACGAGTTTAAAGAAGGTTTCAAATGTTTAATGATTAAAAATTTAAAGAATAATTTTTTTATTCATGATATAGTACATGAGTATTATATTAAGTAAGTGAGCCTGATAATGCTTATACGAAGGGATGAGCCCCACTATAGCTCATGAGTGAGCCTGATATAGCTTATATGAAGGGTCGAGGACTATTATGGCTCATGAAAAGTTGATGTGTCTGATATAGTTCATAAGAAGCGTGATCCCCATTATATCTGCCCATTTCATTGGGAAATTATTATATTGGAATTCAGTAGTATGTTTATTCAAATTAAATTAGTTTTGAAAGGGTTTTTTGAATATGATTCTCTATATAACCAAAAGTGGAATTTAATTGAATGATATGAGTTTTAAAGGATTTATTTAATCAAAACATGTCTTTTTTTAAGGTGAAAATGTTTTATTTCATAAAATCAAATAACACTAAAGGTAAAGGAAATTTTTTTATCATTTTTCTTATTTTTTAATTGACTAATAATTTTTTATGTCCCTTATAAAGATTTTTTTTTCTAATACTATGTTTTTAAATTTTTTAAATGGATTTAAGAATGGGTAAGGGAAAGGAAAAAATTAAAGTTCAAATTTTTATGGATTTTCCATGAAAATAAATCATGCAATATTTGAAAAAATTTATATTATGGAAAAAATGGATACTAATCAAAAGTGACCAATTTTTATTATATGGTTTTTAATGCATGAGTTATGACCTAATTCTCAAAAACAATATAAATGAAGAGATCCTCAACGTGGATGAACATAAATTCATGAATGAAACACAAGATTATGAAATGTTTAAGGCCAAGTCCTTATAATTGGTATTAATAGATAGTTTAGATAACTTTATAGGTTTGAATAATGTTAATATCATTCCCTTGAATGATGTTACCTTATATAAAAGTTTAAATGTTATATCGTTTTAAGATTACCATGTTTCTATATCAAAATAATGTTTGTTTAGAATGATTTTCTATAGAGGAAATAAGGAAGTTGTAGTGGGAAGGCACTAATAGAAAATATCATTTCAAATAAGCATCTGGAGATAGATAGAATTGTAACAAAATAGTTTTTTGTGGTGATGGCTCAGTTGACACAAGATATAAGTGGTGGTGGTATCCATACTAGAGAGGATCTTTACCTACCATGAAGGAAAATATCTATAGAGAATCATTAATTGAGGAAACACCCCTATCTTTCAATGGATCATCTAACCCTATGGTAGATGAATTATGGATCAATGCTCTGAAAAAGTTATTTGAAGTCATGGGTTTTTCTGAATGAACTAAGGAAACTATTTCTATTTATCATGTTAAAGGTGAAGCATATCGATGGTGGTTTTTTTAAGAATACCAGAGAGTAAAATGATATTGATTTCATGAAATGAGAAACATTTATGAATCTATTCCTTCAAAAATATATCCCTAAGGTACTTTATCTTATGATGGATAAACAATTATTGTAATAGAAGAAAAATGATGATGATTCAGTGCCCCTATATGAGTCAAACTACACAATAGTGGCTAGGTATGTTGCATGTTTTATTCAGGACATTGATAGTGAAATTAATATATTTTACATACTATTGAAACCAATTATATGAATAGATTTGGAATCATGAGAATTTAAAAGTTTTGAGAAAGTGGTTATTTGTGCTGATAAAGTTAAGATGGAGTTTTCTGACACTTATGTTCCATGAGATAATAACAGTAAGAAATAGAAAAGATGGTAGGAAATGAAGAAGAAACCAACTAATAGAACCATAGGTAAGACAAAAATGTGGTCCATGTGAAGTAAACCACATCTTGGGGAACATGTTTCATGATCTAGAAAGTGTTACTCATGTGGTATGTCTGGACATAGGGTTTATGACGACAAAGTAAAGAGTCCTGAAAAATAAAATAATAAGATAACAGATATATAGTCAATGGTGATATGTTTTATCTACAATGTGTTAGGTACTTATAATAATGTGTGTCCTATTTTTCTTACCAAGTGTGGAAATTTTCATGATTAGAATTAGAAAGGTTTGGAAAAATAATTTTCTACTACTACCATTGATATTTGTACAACTAGTTAAGTGGTGATAACTCTTGGGAGCTTGGTATTTTTTAAAGATTAATCATATGTTCAATGTATTGGACACTCTTTTTGATGTTTTAAGTGATGAGATATTGTAAAGTGATTAATGAAACTTTTGGAGAGTTTTTTTGGGTTTATGTATATGTAAATATTTGGATTTATGTGAATTATTCATTTACATTTAATGGGAATAAGTTTTAAAATACTAGTAACCTTTAGGGTTTATATGATCTAGTATATTTATGTAATTAGGGTAACAAATGTTTTATTATATAGATAACCATGAGATTGAAAAGTGATTTAGTGACTATATAATTCATGTTATTTAAAAAACATATATCTCCATATTTATTTCTTATAAGATTAAAGGTATGAGGTAACCACTATGGTTAAAAACACTCATTATTTTTTAGGTTATTTTAGGTTATATAGGATTATGGAGTGATTTAGTTTCAAATTGGGTATTAATATTGAATTTTAGAGATTAATGTTTGGTCAATTTGGTAAAAATCTTACCATGTTATAATCATTCTGTATTTGGTCAATGTCTAATGATAGTCAGAATATATTTTACCCCTTTTATGGTAATAGGTGGTCTTTAATGGTTAATTTTATCCCTTCTTCCACGAATAATAGATCTTGATTACTGATCATTTGGATAAAAAGATAAGATTATTATGGAAATTGTTTAAATTGTGAAATTATACTTTTTAAGTAGGTATAACTCATTATTTTTTATTCTCTATGGTTTATACAACTTGAGGAAAATGATTTTGAAACAAAAAGGTCATCCTTGTGCCTTCTTTTTTGATGAATCGATGGTTTTTTAAATAATCATAGATTTATGGTTTTGAGGCCCTTAACTTTCCATTGATCCCCAATTTCTTGTTATAAATGACCATGATCACTCTTTATAATTATTTACAATTTTGTTACATTCCCGTATCTTCGCATTCCATCAGGGTTCTCCAACACAGAAACCTAGTCATGTTTTATTTCATATGACCCTTGTACTTTCTTTTCTATCATATCAGGAGAATATTTTATTAACCCTTTTACGATTTGGGTTTCTAATGAAGGTATTTTAGGATATACTCACTTTAATTTCTATGATAAAGTAAAAATTGAATGGATGAAAATTATTAGGGTGGGGAGAATGTAACACCCAAAGATTACAGAAAAGAAAACTATGTTCGATAACATGTTTGGCATGAAACACCGTTCTTAAATGACAGGAGAAATATATATATAACTATTATAAACTAGATGTTAAATTCGTGGGATATTAATTTTATTAAATTATTTAACAAATATTTTTCTTCTCAAAATAAATTATCGATAAATGTTTTTTAAATAATCAATCAATTTTTATTAATGTAATTTTATTCTTCAGAAATAGGATTTCATTAAAAATAATTTTTATTGATTTTTATAAGGAAATATTATAATGATTTTTTATTTGAAATTTCAGAAACATTTACTTGATAAAACTAACTTCATTTTGAAATCATAATGTCAAAATTATCATAGGATAAATATTGTTTATTTTTCTAATTACTTTCATTTATTTATGAATAGTGAGAAATACTGAATTTTAAAAAAAATGCCTTTTATTTTAAATTATTTATAATGTTAAATTATTTTTTGAATTTGATTTAAAGTAAAATTAGTTCATTTATATATCCATTTATCTAATTTATTTCATTAGCATCATCTTCATATAGATTTTTGACATAAAAACATTGTAAAATTTTGGACATTTTCACTTTAAAAATCCACTTTCTCGTCACCTCCATGGGATTAATTTTAAATTAACATTTTCAAATTTTGGGAATTGAATTTGGAAAAATATATTCCATTTTTTAGAATTATAATAATATTTAATGTCTAATATAGTGAAATTAATTTTTACCAAAATGAATATTGAAATCGTAACAATTAATTACCTTAAATAAGGTAAAAATGGATTTTCTAAGGAGTTAAACTAAGAAGATATGGGTTAAAATGACCTACCGTGTTTCAAAAAACCCATTTTATGGCAATATTTATACCATTATAACTTTATTAAAATAATTTATGACTTTTTGGGAAACGTTTCCTTGATTCTGAACAATATAATATGTTAAGTAAATAAAAAGAAAAAATTGGAACCTTCCTTAATCTTAATATATATAGAGTTTTGGGATAAGGAAAAACATATATTTGGTTATGACTATTATTTTTAAAGAAAAATCATTAATTTTATCATGAAAATTTATTTTAATTTATTAAAAAATAAGGTACTAGTTAAACGTTTAACAAATGCCAACGCATGAATTATTTAGATAATAATTTAATTAATTAAATGATAGAAAAATTAAAAGTGAAGTAAATTAAATGAAATATTGTGTTGCATTAATTTTTTAGATTAATATATCGTGCTACATAGGTTTAAAAATAGTATATTTGAATTCTATATTTTTATTGGTATTTTAAAAATTGAAATTATATGAATAATATCAAAATTGTCATTAATATTATTTTATAATAAATCATTTTTTATTAAATGAATTAAAATTACTAAAAACCTATATCAGGGCACTTGATTTTAAAATTTTAATCAATATAAAATATTTTCCATTCATGGACCAATTTTTATATTATAATTACTAAATTTACCATTAAGTAGTAGAACTCGGTTAGCACGGTTAATGTGAAAGTGATATTCTTTCACATTACATGTGCTTATGTTAAAATTAGTTTCAACACACATTTGATTTATATTTTATAAATTAGATGCTATATTAATAATTTTTGGTTCCAAATTATCTAATATGGATCATTTTATATTAGGATTAATTTATAAATTACCTAGGTTAAAAATACTAGTTACCGTATTCGAAAAACCAAAATGGTAAAAGAAAGGAACCATAGAATTTAGAGGAAAATGTTTAAAAAATGAGTTTCATTTTTTTGGATGTTTTAATAGACCTTATAATCCCTATACACCTTTAATTATCAAATTGGGATCCACTTGGGGTAAGAGATACCTCTCAATAGTGAATACACTTTTAGTTATTTAAAAATTTACACTCTTCCTTAACTATAAATGGAAACTCACTCCCCTCACTTATTTACACTATCAATCCATTTTTTTACTTCTAATACCTTCCCAAATAACATCCCAACCTCCATACCCTCATTATATAAGCCTTGTATTGGGAATAAATCACACCTTTTAAGGAATTAGTGCAATCATAAAGAGTATACTCGAAGAAGAGGTAATGTTCTTCAATGAGAGTTTTTATTTTATTTCTTTGTCCATGTCCTCCAATTATTATTAAACCATGATGATATAATAACCTCCATATACTCCATATAATTTTATGTCATTATAATATAGTAATTTCCTACAACCATCTTCACATCCATGAATTGTGTAACAAAATCCTTATTCATGTGTATGGCGGACTACCGCATAGGGAACCGATTTCATTCGTTTTACATTAACACCTAGAAAAATTAGGTATGATGAGGAATATAAATTATATATATTATATTAATAGAATATTTTTACTTCTGGTTTGATTTAATCATATATAACCATTTATCTTCTATTCTGTAGAAGATATGATTATGTCGCTAGTGTGTATAGCGGACTACCACCTCACGAAGCGATGTGATTTGTCTTTCACTAATTCTTTACATGGAAGTTGATAATTATAAGGTTAATGATGATATGTGATATAAATGAAATAATTATTATATTAATGACATTTTTATCAATAAATATTATACATATATATCATTTTATTTTATTCCATTTCACTCACATAAAGATGATAACATCATTCATGTATGTGTGGACTACAGCCTTCACAAAGTGATTTGACACTCTTATCATCGCCAAAATAAATGGATGATATGTATAATTATATTTAAAGAATTAATATGATATGTATAATATTATGATCATTATTTAAATAAAAAATATTAATTACCTTCTTTCCATAATAATCATTGATAAATGGAAACGTTACTCATGCATACATATGGCCAACCATCTCCATGATCATAAATTACTTCATTATTCATAAACATAAATCATGATCGGTTTTTAAAGTCTAATCTGTGTATAAATATAATAATTATATCATGATTATTATTCAGTATATGGTTCAATGATGACCTTTTTGACCTACCAAAGTCACTTTTGACACTTTTTTGATGGGGAAAGAGGTGACCGTGGTGCGTGTTTGGTTCGTTACAATGGTTGACTGTGGGGGGTTCATTTCATGTAAAATAATTTACATAGGGTCACCATTATCATTATTAATGGAAAATACCAATGGTTCCCTCATTCAAAATGGTTATGGACCTACTTTCCAAAGTCAGGCGGTCAATTGGGGTTTCAAACCCAATGATGGGTAGGGACTCACATCGTTCTAGAGGATGAGAGCATGGTATCATCAAAACCTTTTTTCAGGAATTATTTCTTACTTCTAGACTCTATTATAGATTTATGATATGTTCAAGAATCTATTCCAAACCCTGATACGAGACTCTTTATCTTAACAAAACAATTATATGTTAAATATCTTTTGTTCACAAATGAAAGGGGGATCTGATTATTGAATCCATCTACATATATTTGAGGTTCTTCATCCATTTCCTAGTAATGAATAGATAATTTATATTCTAAATTTCTACCACCATATAATTCTAAAGTTTCTGCCATGTATGGAGGTGGTTAATATTTTGAGGATAGGATTAATCCATTATGACATGTCCAAGGTATCATGGTTATTGTAGGAATCCAAACCAATGTAGTTTGTTAAACCCATGCAGTTTAACATCATGTTGAGATTACATATGAGTACATAGTTGCGTGCCTAATATTTGAGCTCGATTCTCGAGGAGATGCCCTCTGTATCTTTGTTATGGAAGAAATCATAGTTATTATTGTTCAATCATTCTCTTGGGAATGACCCCAAGGTAGACATTCTCATATGGGGGAGGTTTATATCATTCCACCCATCAAGGGTTATAGGCTAGTATTTCATTGGTTGGTGGAGATTCAAGATGCTAGTGAGGTGATTATTTTGATTCCCTAATCCCATGTGTGCTATGCTCGGTGTGACAAACAAGGGATATAATGTGACTGGCCTCATCGCATATGGATGTGGGACTTATCCACTATGATGACCCCTGGGATGAATTAATATGGAGCCCAGACCTTAGGAATGCATCCTATATATCTTGATTATAGCAGGAATCATAGTCATTATAGTTCAGTTATTTCTCAATCCAGTGGGGGATTTGTTATTAATTAGCCAATGAGAATTAGTGGGTTCTAAATAGATGAAATTCCAGATACGTAGAAGGGATTACATAGAGGTGGATTCCTTTTTGAGAATGGGATCGAACCTTAGGAGGGAGTCCAATGTATCCTTGTTATGGAAAGAATCAGAGTCCTCGTATTTAAATAGTATTGGTGTTTATACACTTATGTTTCCCACATCCTTGTATATTTTAATTATGTAAATGATATAATCATTGAAACTCCCTAATCCCACATGATATATGCTCGATGTCAGAAACAAGGGATGAAAAATAACCATTATCATTTCTTATGGGTGTAGGACATACGTGTTGGAACTTCCTTTAGGGTGTTTTAATGTGGTTCTCGAGCCTTAGAAAGGTGTCCAATGTATCTTGGCTATAGAAGGAATCAGAGTAATCACAATTTATTTTATCAGGGATTGCATATTAAGGATTCCCATATCATCATGGTGTACACACTGAGGATAAATAAGGTGATCATATCTTAAGATGCCCTTAGTGACCTGGCCTACTTTCCTTCCTTGCATTCATTGATTGTCTACTCAAAACCCCTTGATTCAAAACTGTACATGTTAGAGGATTTCTTCTAGACATGTTCCAGGAAAATAACATGATCCAATTGAATTGTACAAGGGAATCCAAATATATTGGATGGAATTCCTAAGAGTAGTCTCATGATCAATTCTTACATTTCCAGAGGACATCTCAAGACCTGGATGGTATGCACTTGAAGCCCTTGCATGACACTGGCTGACATGTTTAGAGGGTGTTGCATGGTCCAGCTTACTTGTCCTGATGTCATCATGAAAGCTGGCTATAAAACATGGAGGATGTCTTATGAGTCATTTTGACTTGTCATGTGGGGTTTCACGTATTTTGGAGGACATTTTCAGAGGCCATCGTGAGACATGTATGACGTTCGAGGAGGGTGTCGTGAGATCTAGTTGACATGCCCATGTTCCACCGCGAGACATAGATAAAATACACTAGTGTCACCATATTATTTTGGAAACATGTTTGAAGGACACCGCGAGTTCTAGATGAAGAGCCTAGAGGGATTCATGAGAGTTAGGTGATGTGACCATGGGGTGCGATGTGACTTTCTTTGACACATTTTAATATTTTCACATGATCCAAATAGTATACCAAAGGAGTGTCACATGACCTGGGAGACATGTATTGTTCTTGTTGTGTGTCATGGTTGGTTCATTTGAAGGGCACGATGATCAATATACTTGTCTTGCACATAGGTATCCAATTTTCCTAATATTTTTTTTAACTTTTATATTCATAATTCCTTAGATTTGTTATATGTTATCTTTTTTTATGTCTCATGTGGTCTAGCAGATGTGTGGGATTTTTTTCATGTGTTCTGCTAGAGGTCATTCCCATGATCTTGGATGATCTTGCGAAGTGATTATGATTTTCTCCTGATCACATTTGTTGTTCTTCGAATCATACCTAATGAGATTCTTTTCTGATCATGGGATCAACTTATCTGAGAAATCCTCTCTAGTGTAGGTCTGTATGAATGTGAAAAAAATTCCTTGCATCCGAGAGTCCATCCCTCTCTTTTCCATCATCATTTTTTCAGGACGGGGTGGATAATTTATAGGCCACTCTACCTTAGTTGTTCAATGCTTTTCATGACTTATCTTACGTGGATCCAGGAAAGATTCAGCCATGGTATTTGACATGAAACATCTTCTTCAGTCTCAATTATGGATTTCTCTAAGGGAATTGCTTGATTTTCAGTGATCGTGAGTCCCTCCCATCAATGTTCACTTTATTAGAATATTTCTAATTTATGGGGACTTGTTGAATTATTTAAATATTCCAAGGGACTTTCATATTGTCATATCAACATGTTCAAGGTATTTCGTGAGATTAGGGAACCTATCAAAAGGCCTTCGTGTGATCTGGGTAACTTATCTATGGATTTCCATGAGATAAGGATGTCTTGTCAAGGGCCCTTTGCAGGATAAAGATATCTTGATGAGGGGAATTTTGATACCCTATTATGGGTAGCATGATTGTGTCCTGATAGTTTTATGACCATGAGAGGCTCCTGCCTCCTCCCCCTTTTCATTTCCTTTGTTTTATTGTGCAAAGGTTGGGGTTCTTGTGAGTTTTCATTAGTATTGTTGAGGAAAATTACTCTTTTTGGTGACGTGTTGTGAGAATAATAAATGTTTTATTAGATATGAATGATCATTTTATAGAAAATTCCATCTATTTTTCCTTAAGGATCCAAAGGGGAGTTCATGGACACCTAAACATACCCAAGGCTCGTAGTATGGTGGGCATGACATGGTAGTGACCTTTTGTGCAAAATGGCAGACATGTCACTCGGTTCTCGTGGTGTCTTATGGATCACTGGGGGAATATGACATTATATTTACAAGTGCAAGTGGATCTCACATCCTCCCCTTTCTATTTACATTGAATTATTATGAAAAGTTGCAGGGTCTTATGAGTCTTGTTGGATATTATCGAGGAAAATCATCCTACCCATCGGTGATACGTCACGTGATATTTATGACCACAAGAGGATCTCGCCTTTTGGACATGTTTCTCCTATTTTTGAAGTATTTTTAGATGGTTTGTTAGGATCCCACCGGTTAGTAAACCACGTTTCTTGGAGGAGATTATTTGGATTCCACCTCGTAACAAAAAAATTTCCAGATTTCTATCATGATAGTAGAAGGATCATAAAAAAGTTTTTTGTGGGACATTTAATAGGTTTTCCGCTACGCCTGGAGTCTTTACAGAACATCATAACGATCATGCAATCACACATCCCTTAGAAGCTCACACAATTCATGGGTCTTGACCAAATTATTCTTCCTTTTCTTTTTAGGGGAGGATAATACCCATAGTTAGGTATTTTTTTCCTATGTAAATTTTTTGATGATCATTTGGTGGGCTTCAATAGACACATAATCCAAATATGGTCAAAAAATACGAAATAAACATAATTGATTAAGTTATTTCATATAACATGGTAGAAAGTGAAATACAAGTAAAATAATCTTGGAAATGTTATCAAGAAATTAAATAATTAAAATATGTTTATTATTTTGTACGATAAAGGAACACGCGACAAGTTAGACTCAAGGTAAGGGACTTATTTCCTATAATTGAGGCATATTTTGATGTTATAAACCTATACTATTTTATGAGGTGTATATACATCCCAATGAAATGTTATATAATTAATTTTTCTATTATCATGTTATTTATCATTTTTTAATTTTATTATTTCAATTGGATTAGGATTCAAAAATCTACAATGTGATAAGGGTCCTTTTCTTTTAAAAAATTCACTTTTAATGCTTTCCTTTCTACTCTTTCTTTTACATGTCCTTATTTTTAAAATTATATCTGTATATTATTTACACGGACATAAAATATTTATAAAGTAAATTTTATTTCATATTTTAATTTATTTTCAAATGTTTTAAAAAATAAATACTTTTATATATTTTATATAGAATATTTTGAAAAAAAATAAAAGGAATGTTCATTTCTTAATGTACATGGTGACAATGAATTTTCTTTCACTATGAGTGTTATTCGATTTCTACCTTCCTATGAAGGATTTCATTTTTATAAAATGAATATCATTTCCCCCTTTTTGGTTATTTTTGTGTTGAAAATGGTTTTTCAAAAGAAATTCGTATTTTTATATTGAAAATGGGTTTTTAAATTAAATTTTATTTTGATATGAAAAAGTGATTGGATTATGAGTTTAAAAGAGTTTTTCAAATGTTTTATGATGAAAAATTCAAAGCATAAAATAGTTCTATTCATGATATGGTACTTGAGAGTTATATGAAATAGTAGATCCTAATATAGCTTATACAAAGGGTTATTCCCCATTATAGACCGTGGGTGAGCCCGATATATATTATACAAAGAGTTGATCCCCATTATTGCTCTTGAAAAATAGGTGAGACCGATATAAATTATAAGAAGGGTTAACCCCATTATAATTCTACAATTCATTGGGTAAAAATTATATTGGAAGTAGGCCATATGGTTCTTCCAATTAAATGAGTTTTTATATGCTTTTATGAATATGTTGCTCTATGTCACCCAAAGGCGGTTTAATTTCATGCAATATGATTTATAGGATTTCATTGAGAAAAACAATTGTGTATCTTTCAGGTGAAATTTTTTTATTTCATACACTCAAAGAACATTTATGGTCAATGGAAATGTTACATGAGTTTTCTTGTTTCTCGATGAACTCATGGTTTTCTTTATTTTTATGTCCCTTACTGTGATTTTTGTGATCATTCCAAATTTTTAAATGTTTTCAAATTATTTGAGGATGGTCATGGGAAAAAAATAATCCAATTTTAAAGTCTTCAATATTTTAAATTAAGAGAAATCATGCATTACTTTTAAAATTTTATATTATGGAAAAAATGGATACAAAATAGAAGTATCTACTTAACATTATATGGTTTTTTAATACATGAGTTATGACCTAATTATCTAAAACTCTACACATGAAAAGATCCTCAAAGGGGAAGAAAGTGAATTATTCACTAAAACTCATGATTATTAAATGTTTAAGACCAAGTCCTTATATAGATAACTCTTATAATCATACATATTTAATTTATTTATTGATACCTATATCCTATGGTAAATTATTTATACATTTCAATGATGATATCAAATAATAAATTAATTAAAAAATAATAAATATTGAAATAAAATGCCCATATTATATGTAAATAGTTTTTTCATGGTCGGATTAATTACTAATGTAAAATCTATATTAAATTAATAAAACATGTGAATTGATTAAATGGGAATTTATATTAAATAAATAAAATTCCATCAAATTAAATATTTAGTAAGAGAATATATCCATTATTTAAAATACAACCATAGTTTTATATACTCAATTAGTAAATTATGGGTCACTTTCAATTATTGGGGAGTTCTAAATTTGGATTCGGGTTGAATTAATGAATTAATATTAATGGTTTGATTCCAATGTAGGACTTTGTGTAACATATAAGAAAGTGTTGTGGAAATACAATATTTAGGATTTTATGATTTCTGATTACAATAAATGGATCTATGGGATATGATTCAGCAGTTGGAAAGTACATACATACCTAAAAACAAATAAATATCTTAAACAAAAAAGGTTGGGTTATGGGTAGGGGAATATGGATCCTTTCTACTAGAATATCTATGTGATCAGATATTCTGATTTTGATGGTAATGTTAATCATCACTTGATAAAATGGTGGGATAAAAATAAATTTGAATTTATTATGTTATAGGATTTTTAATCATGGATTGTACAAAATAATTTACAAATTTTATTATTGAAATATTCCAATCAATTCAACGTCATGAATTTCACTATGATTTGAATTATAGAAGGATATTCTTCTCATAAGCATGAATATCAAGGAATGGTATAAGGTATTGTGAAATGTACTTCACCAAGAGATGAAATTATACATTCTAGAATCACTTTTTTCTAATGTTCCTACCTAGGACGCTGATGTGGAGGAAGATTCATTATATGAAAAACACTTCGATTATATACTAGACATCCAATGTTTGATGTTATTTACCATGTCTAGCGAGCTTCTAAATCCAAATAAGTAAATGGATCCATGGTATCTCATATTCATTAAGGGAAATCAAGACAAGAGAGATATGGTATATTTAGGGAACTATTCAAATGCTTGATCGAATTGAAAACTACCACTGGGTTGTATATAGTGAATATTGTTTACTATATGAAAACATGATCCTATTAAGCTATAAGCTACAATATAAATTGTCCTCAAATATTATAATATCTAAAATAAAACATACATTCTACAATTTTATTAACAATTATAATATGACCAATAATTATAATCCTCTTTCAGAAATCCTCACTCTAAATTCAATAAGAATAATTGGATGTGAGGCATGAAAAACCAATGATACTTATGTTCTATAAGATGAAGCATAAGTAAAAGGACCGGGAGACTCACTCTAAGTCTAAAACAACTGATATATTATTTTCCATAAAGAGGAATGTTCCATGTCATGAAAAAAATAAAATTCTATTTTATTTTAATATGTGAAGAAAGATCATTGGAAGCTGAATTATATTTAAAAAAAGAATAATAAATCAATACAATCTAGATCTATCATATTACTCATTGAATGTGTTTCATGTATCGCATATTATAACACCCTATCCCAAATCAAAATATTTTTCTAGAGTGGAGCATAACCTCATCTGTAAATCCACATACACATGAGGTCGTCAACATGCAGTGATGTCTTGATGAAAAAGGTTCTTGGGAAGGTTATTTATTTAGTAATATGAATCCATCAGAGTACAAAACCATATAAAAGTAATAAAATTATAAAAAAAAATATATAGCAATGTAATCATAGTATTATATCATGTAATATGAAATGGAAAAAAAATATACAAAATATTAATAGAAGGGTCCCCACATGTAGCGTCTCAATGTACCAGTACAAATAGTGATAAAAGAATTGGAAAATAGAAGAGTTTTAATACTATAGAGTAATTTGTTGTGTTACCTCTAACTAATTAGATCCAACTATTCAACTATGTTTCATAGGACATATGCCTTTCGATGGATCTATAATTATTAAATCTACATGTGCATCAAGATGGTCCTGTAAGGATAATGTAAAAACCTAGTAAGACATCACTAATGGGTTCTTACATATGTACATAGAATATATAAAGGTCTATACATCAACTGGAAATGAAAATAAATTATTACAATAAATATTCAAACCTCTAAGTCATTATGTGAAAACTTGGCTAGAGAGAACCCTAATTATACCTTATCCATATCTATACTAGAATGATAAGTCATCAGAAGACTCTAAATTTTCCAAAAAAGGTTACAAAATTTCAATTCATGTTTCAATTTCAATCATGGTCGGTTGGGTTCCATAATTTCCCAATTTCATCCCAATTAGTCGGGCATCATATAGTGACAATTTAATCCTCATCGTAAAATCACCATAAAGTCAAAATTTTATCCACAATGTTCGGGTTCCATATAGTCCCAGTATAATTATATCACCATCCAATCATAACTGGTATCCAAACAAGTTGTTGACATAGTTCCCAAGGCTATACAAACCAATGTGTTATCCAATTTAAGCTTCTAAATTGATCATGGGATACACACACTCTAATACAAATTAAAACCACACATCATGAAATCTGAGCAATAAGATGGTTTGAACCACCAACCTCAAGTGAAATATGGATGAATATATAATAACATCAAGGATAACCAAATGAATTGACCCCATTATGATATAAATTCCTAGGTTCAATCTTTATACAACATATCCAGAGTTATTAGAAGTATAAATTTAGAGAATAATAGATTTAAGGTCAAGATGATGCTAGAAATACCATATGATAACCAAAATATTTACTGTCACTCAGAAAAACGAGGAGATGAGAAGGAGGAAGAAAACATATTTGGAGATATCTCTCTATGTTTCCAAGATTGAGTGAGAGGACTAGGGAGGGGATAAGGATTAGAAAAGTAGATATTTAATCATTTATTATATAGCCCCTCTATTATATCCCCCTTATTATGATTCCATCAGCTAATCAGTGGACAATTTTCATGGAACTACATGGATGAAGTAATCTCCCCAGTGGGATGATGGATATTGGAGGAATATTGGTTACCGATAAATACCACTGATGGGCCTTTGGAAAACATTTTTTGGTGGGTGGCTCCCAGATTTTTTTTATGTTATGCCCAAAAATCCCACCATCCGGCTGGTGGCCTCTCAAAAACTCCACCAACAATAGGTTTAATCCCCATCATATTAAATAACTATGAAAAACACTCATGATCCACTCAGTACCCAAAAAAATAGTAATGTATACATAATCAAGCTAATAAAATTAAATTATAACACACCTATAATCAAATGGTCATTTCAAAATCCACCTCTAAATGATAATTTTCTTCAAGAATCCTCACTAGAATGTTACCAAATTCCCCTCTAATGGGTTCTTATCCATGAGTATAAATTCTAAGAGTCATTCTCAAACAACTATTTTTATAGATTTTGGACACAAGATTCTCTCTACCGGGTCTCCTCTTAGATACACCCATGATACCAAAATATATGAACAAAATGTTATATCTTTCCACATAGTACTGTCTTGCACTGATGAACTACACATAATATATGTTCTTTAAAATATGTATCTACCTCCAAATAAACATCATATTCATCAATTAAATTTGTAGGATCCGGATCACATATCCAAAGTTGTGCAACATGAAACACATCATGCATACCCAAAAAATAATTGAGGACGATATAACTGAAATTGCACTACTCTGATCCATTCCAAAATATTGAATGATTCCATGTATTTTGGTGCCAAAATCCATTACAAATTCAATAGTAAATGTCCTAAGAGGGGTGATACCCATTGAAAAACATTTTTACCCATGATGAACTCTAGGGGTCATTGAATTTAGTTAGTATAAAAACATTGCCTTCTATGACTAGAAACCATCCTTTTATGAATTAACTACAACCAATCGTAAGACTATTTCACCATGATAAGTAAAAACACTTCTATATTACCCTTTACAAGCCAAAAAATTGAAAATGAAATAGTTTTCCTTAAATAGCCTCAATAGGTTCCATCTATATCTATTCCATTAATAAATTTTTATATGAAAATTACACTAATACCGTATAGTATTCTCAAGATTCCTTGAAATCAATCATACATGTTCTATGAATTCCCCTTAATATCTCATTAAACCTCTAAACATCCTACCCATTGAGGATAATATGATTTTTTTGTTTTCATCAGGCAAACCATTTCTTTATACATTCCTTACTAAACCAGTCATGTAAAGTCTGTGTCTCAATCTAACACTATACTCATTGTTAGATAATGAAACTGTATGATCTATCAAATATATAACCTTTAAAAATAAACAAGTTTATGGGTATCTCACATATGAAAAAATTGTTCCATATTTATCACCCAATCTTAAATAACCCACATAGTATATCAATTCCATAGGGACCTAGGTATTCCACTAATGAAATAGATGGATAACTCATCCCATTTCTATATCGATATTAGGAGTGGATGATACTTCCTACCTAGTTATTTATTCTCTTATATTATAATATGAAATTTATAGTAATCAGTGGTGAAACCCTTTATCTATTATTTCATTCCTTTATTCCAAAAATAATTTCTCCTATCAATTTACATCTTGGTTTACCCTAGGTCTACTTCCCATTATGAGTTATAAGAGTTTATCATCAATTCCTCTGACATTAAAGTAGGAAATACCACACTATTATGTATATGAATAACATCATTTTCATCCAATTTCAATGGGAGAAAAGTGATTTCTCCCAAAAACCATTCAATAATAAAATTAGTTTGAAATTTGATTCTTAAATGGCTGTTATTTGATCCACTAGTGATGATGTGATTGCTAAAGGATCATAAGTTACCATCAATTGATATTTAGATACATCCACCTACATTTTTACCAACAATATCATCAATTTTTAGTCCCCCACATATGTTCAAGATATTATCTCTTATATCATCCTACTGAGGAAATATATAACTATATTTCCATTCCTAGTGGCATATTCAAAGTAGAAATATCAAAGTTCTATAAGTAATTGATCCAATTTCTCTACTAAAAAATAAATTCTCACTTATCGAAAATATACTAAAGGATTGTGTGGCCTGTGTAGACCGAAAATATATCACAGAGAAGATAATCATGCCAACATATCCAGGACTGGACTACAAAGTTCAACTATAGATCAAGTGTATAGTTTTTCTCATGGGGTTATATTTTATAATGCTCATAATTGACTACCCAATCTCCCTAGATCAAAATTGTTCCTAGGATAACTCCATATTTAACACAAAATGGATTATACCTGATCACTAGACTTGAAAGAATAGGGATAAGATTGAATGACAATCTTCACTTAAATTTTTGAAAGGCATCAACACCTAGATCCATCCATTCACACATTACTCATTTAATGGAAAACATGGTCATTGATTCTGCCAAATGTTATAAGTCCTGATTGAACCTCTTGTAATAACTGGATAATCCTAGTAAGCTCTAAATCTATAAAACATTTATATCTCAAGGCCATGACTTCACTAATTATACTTTCTCAATGTAAATATGTTTTCTTTCATCATAGATCACATATCCAAGTTACCATACCCCTTACTTCCAGAAGTGGAACTTTTAATTCAAGGAATAATAATGATGTGCTCATTATATACTCAATATGATCTCCAAACGTCTACTATGTTGTTCCTTGGTCTGTATATACACCAAAAAATTATCAAAAAACACAATGAAAAGGAGTACAAATTAGGATAGAAAATATAGTTCATTAGAGACTTGAATACCATTGATGCATTCCACAATTCAAAAGGAATCATAATATATTCATATATTCCATACTTTCTCCCAATTTCATTATTCAGTACATCCTTTTCTCTAACATGAAGATGGAGCTGAACTAATTATAATAAAATATTTGAAATCCATTGGATTACCCACACTAAATCAAATAGGTTTTCTATCCTCGATAAAGGATAGTTATTATTCTTGGTGACCTAATTCAGATTTCAGTAGTCCTCACATAATAAAAGAATACCATCCACCTTCTTCAAAAATAGAACAGGAGAAACAAATAGATAAGAGTTGGGATGGATAAATACCTTTACCTTTAGATCCCAAGCTATAATTTCAACACTTAACTCAGCTGGTTCCATAGAATATGGATGGATGGATATGGTTTTGCACATAGCATGAGTTCAATCCTAAAGTTGATTATTCTTTTTGGTGGAAGTATTAAAAATCCATTTAGAAATAAATCTTTATATTTATCAATTACAAGGGCATGATTGAAAGGAATATTGATTTTACCACTGTATGAACCACACCAATTTCCTAATCCATAATTGTCACAATCTATTAAAGTTCAAATCCTTTTTTACCTGTTTCTATGTCATATTATATTGTCATGATATACACTTTTCACTCATGGGAGGTAAAGAACCATCCTCTATAGTAACATTTGATGCAACATTGGAAGCTTTTATATAAATCCATACTAATGATTATGTTAAAAATCCTTAGTTTTTAAACCTTAAAGTTCCAATGATTCTCATATCCTGTAACCATTACAGCTTCATATAGGAATCTCTAGATATGGTCTACCCTCTTTCCATGAGGTATTTTAAGAGACATCGGTCATGGGGAGAAAATAATTGATATGTCTAATCTATAAAAAAACCTATGTTTAAATGAAAAAGTGAGGGGCCACTATATCAGATAAAGAGGAGAGCATATATTCAATTAGATCCATATTTCTCACTATATAAGATCCAAATTCTATGCTAACGAGATCCTACTATAAAAAATATAATCTGCCTAGTTCAGTTCCCCAAATTCCCCATGTGATCATTATGTCACATAAACCACTGAACCATATGGGTTCCTTATGTTCTACTGATATCGCTAGCATTCTCCAAGAGCAGACCTCCCTTTTATAGTTTAACAGTCATCTTGAGTTTCTATTGAGATTTCCCTTGAGGAATGAGTTTTAACATTTTCTCTATCTAAACCCTTCTACAGTGTCCTAGATAAATACATCTAAAGATGAACCATCCATACATATTAGTGGAACTCTCATGGTAGGGTAGAAAACATTCTACGGTAATGTCCCCACTAATAATAAAACATGGGATCTCTTCCTCCCATAGAAGAAACTTATAAACTAATATACTATTATTTATAACCCCTGAGGCCCTTGTGAAACTCTATATAGATCCTCTTCCCCAAATATAATAGGCACCCAAAACATATCCTGAATTAAAAACCATTGATCCACCGAGATTGGGTATAAAATCATTCTTCATTGTCCTCATCGATCTCTTTCTCTATCACGAGGGTCTTATGGAGACCTTTTACAGATATTGTCAAGTAATAAATCCTCACCTAATTCTAGACCTCATATCACAATCTGATCTAAAATGTTCTACACAAGTGGGACTAATTGTTAGCCAAGAGTGGTGAAAACACAATAAATTCACAAAATGAGAAGAATAATATGATTCTTACATTATTACATACTAAAGATCTATGAAATATTCCACTTAATCAAGTCTCTGGGACTCTAGGAAAAAATATTTGAAAAAGATGAATTTAATCCTTCCCATAATAGGTCATTGTTTCTCTTTATTTGAACCATAATACCCCCATCTCTTAGTAGGTCCCTTAAGCATGTTGGAACCTAACATCTCCCTCTAGTAATCAGGTGTCTTCACCATAAAGATAATCCATTCAATGGTATGTATCCAATATTTAGTATCCCAAGGGAATATAATACCCCAAAACACCAATGGATCTTATAATTGATGGTCTCATGCGTATTCAACTATTATCCGTCTAACCATATTAACACTTCCTTATTGAACTAGTACCAAAAGAAACACCCTAGGCTAGAGGGGTTATACTTCAGTAATTTTGGTCATTTTACTTTGATCATGGATACATAATTTCCAGAATGTTAACCATGATATTAATATCATATATATTAATTATATATGTTCTTATATTAATCTAAAATGGTTAGAGATAGAAAATGTATTTCACCATTCATGGAGATGGTAGGTTGTACGTAAGTATGAATGATATTTCCATTTTTTTAATTGATGGAATGTAAGGATGGAAAACAATATATCACATTTCTAGAGAAATAATTATTTCATATATATATATATAATATTTTAATTAAATTTATCCTTATTATATTCCATGTAAAACATAAGTGAAGAAAAAATCACATCACTATACGAGGTGGTAGTCTTCCATACACATTAGCGACGTTATCATATTCCCACAGAATGTAAATTTATAAGTTATATAATATATTATAATTCCATATGTATATTAATTTCATAAATATCTTATACATATGATAAATTTATCATTATATCCAACTTTGAGAGGTGGTGAAGGAAAAACAATTACATTGGTTCATGAGGCGGTAGTCCACTTTACACACAATTAATAGTTTCATTTCCCATTTGATGGAAGTGGAGATGGATATCAGATATTAAATTAACATAATAAAATATAAAAAAAATTTAGATAATATTGTTATTATTATTTTATAGTGGGATAATGTTTTAATGGTTTATAAGATGATTTAAAACCAAAACACATAGTTAAAAATATTACCTCTATATTGTGGGAATTTATTTAATTAATATATATGGTTATGTATTTTCCAAAACAAAATTCATTTGTAGTCTCAAGAGGATATGATAGGGGTGGGATTTTATAATTCACGGAGATGACACAGATGGAATTTTTGAAATGAAAAATTAATACACACATTTTTCACATTCCACAATGATAAAAAATGGATCATTATTGAAACATGGATAACCTAAAGTTTAAATATAGACATAAAATATATTTTATACAAGTTTTTAGGTCATTTTAACCATTATCATTTTAGTTTAAGACCCCGGTAGACCTGTTTTCATCTTAATCATAGTAAATAATATGTAATATTTGTACTATTAATTGGAGTCAAAATATTGCATAAAATATTAAATAATATAAATTATTCTGATCCCAAATATTGAATCCATTTTTTTAATTCCATTCAGAAAAGTTGAATAATTCAATTTAAAATCAAACCCACAGACATGATAAAAACGTGGTTTTCCAAATGAAAAACATTCAAATGTTTGAAAAGTTTTTACTTCAAAATTAAATATAAAATTGATTACAATGACCTAATTTGGATTGAAAAAATATATAAATGAACATATATAAATTATAAAACCAAATTAAAATAAAATGGTTATTTTAAAATCCTTAAATGAAAGGCTGTTAATAATAAAAATGAGTAGTTTTTAATATTCATCGAAAGATAAAACATTTCAGAAATTTTGAAAAAAATCACTCTATGTAAGTTTTTATATTGTAATTTAAAACATGAATTTAATATTTTAAAATAATATTAAATTTTTTTAACAATTATTTTTCAAATATAGGCGTAAATCAAGATGAAATTACCTTTTTAGAAAATACAATTTTTTAGAAAACATTTCTTTTTTATTTGAAATGGGTTTATTTTTATTTATAAACAACAGATAACCACTAGATTTATTTATAAATTTTTAAAATGTAAAATTTTAAGAATTTAGTTATTTTTTTCATAGATTTGAATATAAAATCTAGTTAATAACATTATTGTATACTATGGTTCATTTAGACTCGGGGTTGTGTGCTCCGCAAGCTGTCAACGAAATCCAATTTGTTTAAAAAGAAATATATCATTAAGTTTCGAGGTTATACATCTAAGGAGTAAGCATGTATAATTTGTAATTATGTGAGAGAGAATGATTTCGGGTATGTATAGGCCATACATTAAAATGGTTTGAATGTGAAAAATTGGCTCCACAAGATTCAGTGGGCGTAATTTTTCAAAATTAAACATATTGATTAAGAAATAAAAAACTGTTAATATGGTTTTATATCACAAAGCGGGGTGATAACATATTCATTGAGAATAATAATTCCTATAATATGTAATATGTTGCAAAAAAATTATTTAGTATTTTTATTAATTCCATGATGGATTCCATGTTCCAAAATATACTTCTATATTTTCTGGTTGATATAAATCCATTATTGATATTCAAAAAATATACACATAGATGGTATAGGTCGATACTTATAAGGATCCTTTGGTTATACTGGGTCATGAAGCCTAAATTCCATATAAATTCTACAAAAAATATCTTTCTTATTATTTATTATATATTATCTATAAAGATATTGTTTCATTACTGAAACATTTATGGATGATTTGAATAGGGAACAACCCCAAGGATAGGTGAAAATAGAAATTTCCAAACCAGAATGCATGTTAACCTAATATATTTATATGTTGAAATACAAATAATGACTGTAGTATATTTTTTTGGAAGGAATAGTTTTCTAGTAATAAAATATTAGAGGAAGAACTATTGTTTTCAAAGATAGATATGTTTATTAAACATATTAAAAATTTATTAGTACTCATATTAATAATTAAAGAACCAGTTTAATTTATCCAATGATGACTTAAAAAACAACCCAATTTTAGGGAAACCGAAAATGGTCAATATATAAAAGGGGTTACTCAATACAAGTCATGTACAAGAATTAAAAGTGTATTTTGGACAAAATATGGAGCAATAAAAAAAATTATTCCTGCATCACATGGTGTTTTTTATGTATAGACTACATTTTCATAATAGTACACTAGAAATTTATCCCATATACCATGGACTATACATTAAATTGATATTTATTACACATAAATTAATTTTGTGAAATATCAAAGGAGATCAGGTGAACCACATTAGATGGTATTCCAAACTACCTAGAAGATCATGAGAAAGAAAAACTGGATGAGTTATTGGTTGATGGATAAATGGAAAGACCATTTATTGAGAAAAAATAAAAATAGAATTTTTAGGATCAAGTTTGATTTACTATCACATTAATATTATACTAATTTTAATGTATAAATAATATTATAACTTATTAAAACCATATCTATGCTGAGGACATTGTCTCCTTTCATTTATATAAATAATCATTTTTTCAATGACTTATTCAAATCATGGTTCATCCCATCTGATGGGTTCTACTATCATAGAAAAAAATTGATAGTGTTGTTAATCATGATGTACGGATTTGATAAGGGAACATAGATATGGATACATGAGGATATCATTACTTTAATGATTTTTTTTCAAAGAGATGATGTCATAGTATGTAACACCATGATATTTTATGAAGTATTTATTCACAAATAAATTTAATTTATTTGATAGACTGTGATACTTTCAAAATTGAGTCTAATTGAACATTAATATAGTATATCATCATATCCTCGCCGTTAAAACGGTTTTATGAAGGGGAATAACTACATTTTGAAAAATATCAATGTCACACCCGGTTTTTTTGTCTTATTTTTGATCTGGTCCATTGTAAATCCCAATCCTTTTAATGGGTATTTGGTGATATTAATATTGATTTTTGAAGTTGAATATATGTCTAATCACACTAATTTCGGTTCCCCATTTATTGTTTATGAGTTTTTGAAAAAAAAGGTGGTTACTTTATGATTTGGACCAACCGTGAGCCCATTTCATGTTTTAAAACCCGAATAAGTTTCTTTTATAACTAATTTGATTTAAAACATTTTTCACCCATTAAACTTCATACTCTTCCTACACTGATATATTCAAACCACTGTAACCTTTTTGACCCCTTAAGAATTCATGATCATGGTGAATTTAGGCTACTTATTTAGGTATTGGGCCAGCCCATGGGCCCATTTACAGTTTTAAAAAAAATAATTTGTTTCTTTTATATATTTTTAATTTTTTAATATTTTTTTCTGATTACACCTCCCACCCAATTCCAAAATACAAATCCGCACCACCATTATCTATATTACCACTTTGGAGCTCATTGGGGTCTCATTTTTTTATCAAAAGTTCTCTGGTTTCCTCAATTCGTCCCGAAATGAGAAGGTAAATTCATTAATCCATAAATAATTCCAATCATACTATATTTCCATAAAATATTATTTAACTGGTTAGTACAGATATTATGAGACTCTATAAGAAGTTTCAAGTTGTTCCCTTCTCTCTAGGGTTGCAGATCTAATGGAAGACGAAAAGTTTTCTAGGTGGAAAGGTGAGATTCCTTCTCTTTTATCCTTCCTCTTCCTCCTCCTTTCATTATTTCTTGGTTTTATAGTGTACCCTAGTGATGATAGACCTGTGGTTCTGTTATAACTTGATTTTTGATGGGTTTTCTGTTTGTTTACGTCTGGTCTTTATAATTTTAGGGTTTATAAACCCACGGCAGTTGATTTCGGGTGTGCGTTTCCATTACACCAAGGATTTGAGGTAGGATATCCCTTGAACATTCCTTTATCATTGAAGTTTCATCATTTTAATATTTTCCTCTTCTGATATATATGTTTATTTTTTTTAATCCTTTGTATAATTTTCTTGGTGTGTAAAGTGGTTTTTTAATTATTTTTTTAAAAGGTAGTGTTGTTTTGTCATGAAAGTGCTCAACAAGTGTTTGTTTAAATGTTTCATTATCTTTTGAAACTGTTTTGTGAGGTTTATAATCTATTTTATGTTATTTTGAAAATTTTACAATATCTTGAATAAAATATTTCATTCAATTGGTGTTTTATTCCTTTTCACATACTTAAAATAAATTTTTTTGTTTAAAAAAGGCATGTTATGTGTTCGGTAAATTGCCCGGTTGGCTTTTATGTGTGACGTGTGATTCAAAAGTTATTTGGTTGGATTTATAAATTAATTTGAGGAATGATAAATGGTATTTTGGATCCTTATATGTCTTTATAATTTGTATTTGGTTTTACAAATAAATGGGTTTTGGGTTACAACATGTTTTGGCCTGAGTTGTCGGAAAATGGCATGTTTCACATCCTTATGAAAAGGGTTGTGTTTTGAATATGTAACCTGTGAGTTTTAAGAGACTTATGAATTTCATTTTATGCTGTAAATTGTGTTTATACACCTCATTAATAAAATTTAAATTCATACCTTGGTCAAGTGTTAGTTTTGAGAAAGTATTAAAGGCCCATTTGGAATTTGTTTTTTTGTAAAAATGGCTTCTATGTGTATTTTATAATATATCATTTGGGGCCATTTTATGGTCCCTGAAATTGATTTATAAATTGCTTTTGGGGAATCCAAATATCATTTTTTATGTTATTGATGGTTTTATGGCCTTAAAAATCATTTTTTAATGGATTTTATGTGCAAGGCCTCGTTATACTCCTTGAAATTGTTTTACGAAACTTTTTAGTGGTTTGTTGATTCTTAGTAGAAATGTGAAGCATGTTTGCAGGATGTTTGTGTGTTTATGGTTTGGGAATGTAATTTTGATGTTAAATCTGCATTTTATAATATTTGTAACTTGATTGATCACTAAAGGGAATCCCGGGTATCTAGTTGGGCGGACGTGTACTAGTATGGTAGTGATCCTGTGGGGTTTGGCCCCTATTTCACATAGCAAGTTTGACGATGACAACACTAACTAAACTATGATGATGATGATTTTGGGGGAACACTAGGTTATGGGTATTATCCGTACTACTGGATCATGTACATGAGAACGAATATTTATTATTGTTACTTTCACCGAGATACGAGGTACCTGGGGCTCATAACTAACTAGTGCCTAGGGGTGTTCCCGTGACTTGTACTCATTGGCTGTTTTGTACTCACCGTCGGCATAGGGAGTGTTTGGTTGGTAAATTCAGTAGTGTGGGTTATTTATTTAAAATTTTACATTCTTTAAATCAGCCCTCTTTAAAACTAGTTTCATTTTGAAGTTACACCTCTTTAAAAATTGTTACTAGCATTCTTGTTTATAAAACTTGCAAGTTTTTGTCTGATAATTATTATAGCATGGAACCTCATTTGAAAAACATACTTTTATATCTTGTACTTAAAACTTTAAATTGATGTTTCTTTTATTTTAAAGGAACTGCATTGGGAATAGAATATCGGGCTAACCTACTGAGTTTTAATACTCAGGCCTATAGTCTTCTTCTGTTTTCAGTCCTTGTACAGGTTTCAACTTGAGTTCAACCACCTATGACGATGTGTGAACATTGTGTTGGAGAGTGAATAGAGGGGTCACATGGAGTTATTTGGTTATAATGTTTGGTATTTTGAGTTGTTGGTTTAGTTTTACTTTCAGTTTCTTCTACAAATAATTTTCAGTTCAATTTATATACAAAAGTATTTTGAGCTCTCCATTTCTTTCCGCTGTTTGTTTTATTATTTTTATTTGGGAAAATTCTTTCCCTTGTGTACTCTATTGATTCCATTGACTCTTGTCTCCATATCGGGAGTATCAGGAACACCTCTTCAGACTTTTCGCAGGATTTCCTGGGTGACCGGTTCAGGTTTGACTCGGGCTGGTTCGTGACGAAATGGTATCAGAGGAGGTCGGCTCTTAGTAGAACATTCATTTTAGAGTTCCCTTGATATTTGGGGGATTTCATGGTAGATGGAGTATTTTTTTTGGGACATGAGGGGTTTGTTCGAGAATAGAATCACGAAATCTTCCTTGTTCTGATCCTTGAGTTTCCAAGAGAAGTCTAGTTTTTTGTGTCATTTGTTCTGGTGGATTGTTTGGTGTTGGGATATAACAAGAGGGATCTGACAAATGGCCTCTGTGATCTCGCAGTGCCTGGGAATCCATGTGTATCTGGAGAATGGTCCTAATAAGTCTCTCCATGTTGGTGTTGTGTTTGACATATGGCCACCAACCATATGGTCAAGTCACCCACCGACACTAGTTCCCTTTTTGGGTCTTTTGGACCTTTTTTCAATTCTGAATTTTTGTTTTGAAAATACGTATGTGAGAATTATGAAATTGAGTTTTAAAGGAAGAATTGGATTTTGAAAAGTGGAAAAGGGGTTTTCAAAAATTAAATATAAGATTGGTTTTGGGATGTTGTGTTTTTGTGAAAAAAAAATTAGGAGGAAGTGGAAATGATTTAACAAAATTGGATTATCCATAATCAAAACTTGTGGTTTTTTGGAATAAAATACTTTGAAAGTGTGAATAATTTTAAGGTTATTCTGAATCTTTGTTTTAAATAGCGTGTTATGGGCTATTGAAAATTGTTTTAATTTGATAAATTAGTTTTACAAATTGGTTTTGAGCAGTTGGTGCTTTCTTAGAAAGGGTATTGGTCTCAATGGTCATTAGATTATGAAAAGATAACTTGCAGAATTTTAGAAAATGAAAAGGGGTATGTTTTTAAGAAAAATTTTCTTGATGAAGTGTGGTTTGTTTTGTGAAATATTAAAATTGTTTTTGACATGGTGGTTGTTTTTCCTTTTGAAAAAGCATTATTTTTGGAATGATGTTGTTTTTTTAGCCTTTGGTGTTTTCATGGGTGCTCACATGCATGGTTTTATTGATATCTAGAAGGACGACCTATATGGAATGGTGGTTGGGTGACTGGGGTGGCATGGAAATGTTCATGTTGGTGAGACTTGATGAAACACCATTGGTTAATGTGGAAACCCACCATGTTAGTTTGTTTTTCAACAGTGTTTTGAGCTGAAGAATTGTGGCCTTTGTTTATAAACCGATGGTTATGTGGCTAGTTTTTTCTATGTCTTAGAATAGTTTTTTTTATTCAGTAAGCATCCTTATGATCTATAAGTTGTACTCTTGTTTATCTTGAGATGATATCTTATTGGTGGCTCGGTTTGGGAGTAATGTTCATTGTGTTCCTAAAGATGTGTTTGATGTTGTGATGTGGCCATGGATAGTTCTCCGTTGGAAATCATTCCTACTGATCAACCTAAGGATTCAATTAAAATGTTAAATCCATCACTTTGGATGATGACTCAACCTATTTTTTGGAATATAGAGCTGTTTGGGATCGATTAAAAGTGCTTCTAAGTTGTGATAATTCTTTTGGACATAGCAGTAGTTTTCGGTGATGTTGATGTGTTTCACCGTATTACTGGTCCATTCTACACCTCATTCGGAGTGAGAAAAAATTTTATATGTATCTATGAGTTCCTATTTACATGATGGTTTTTTTTGTGAGCCGGTGAGTTTTCTTAGTGGTGTGATCCTTATCACCTGACTACGGTGCAACAGATGCTTCAAGAATCATGGCTCCAGCCATAGGCCTTGAAGTGAAGCTTTTCACACAGTCAGGAAATCGCTAGAGTTGTGGAGTGCTCAATTAGGATCCTTACTCCTCCATTTTTCTAAGATAGTTTCTATGTAAATGCTTTAGTTCCTCATATCTGTGAGTTTCCCATTGTCACAAAAAGCGTGGTGGACTTACCCCTCACACAGTGTCTACGGTTATTCCTCCATGAATATGGGTTTTCAATCAATGTCCCTTTGTAGACCTCCTATGAAAATAAGGTGTGGTCTTGGTGTTACCTATTCATTGGTGGAGAGTTTCTGGTAGTTCCTTTGTTTTTTTTTGTGGTTTCAGTGGCCAAATTATTGGGTCCCCTTCCCTCCCATCCCAAAGTGGTGGGGGTCCATATCTGTGCTGAAAGTGTTGGCCTAGTTCTTGACCCCCCCTGTTCAGGAGTGGGTGGTTTATATGTTCATGTTGTAACCCTATAAATATGGTATTGTAGGTTTTTGTAGGAGTGTTTTGTTGGGCTTGTGTGATTGAGGCCCAATTCTAGGTCAAGTTGAATTCTTTTATGTTCGTTGCTAGTTGGTTTCTAATGGTTGGGAGACCCTCCATAGGTCTAATGGATTTTCATCCTTATAACTTTTCTAGTGCTAGATGTTTCATAATATTGGGGAGTCCATTCTAGAATCCCCTGGAATATTTGGTTTTGTTAGTTCTCTTTGGTTTGGGTGATCGTTGGGTTCATTGGGAGAAGGCCCAACAACCGAGTTCTTGGCATGGTTGTGGAGGTGGTGGCTTGATATTTCCAATGATTTTCCGGAAGTGGTTGTGAATAGCGTGTGTTTTTTTTGAGCTAGTGGCTTAACATCCATTGATGGTTGATGATATTTCATTTTATTGATAGGCTGGATAATGTTGGTAGGTAATCATTAGGTGTTCATTTTTAAGATGGAAAGTGTTATGGCTTTCTGGGTGCGGAAAGCTTTAATGGTGGGGAGAATTGTCACACCTGGTTTTTTTGTCTTTGTTTTGATCCAGTAAATTGTAAATCCCAATCCTTTTCATGGGTATTTTGTGAGATTAATCTTGATTTTTGAATTTTCATATATGTTTAATCACCCTAATTTCAGTTCCCCATTTCTTGTTTAGGAGTTTTTGAAAAAAAGGAGGTTACTTTATGATTTGGGCCAACCGTGAGCCCATTTCCAGTTTTAAAAACCAAATATGGTTCTTTTATAACTCCTTTGTGTTTAAACATTTTTCACCCATTACACATCGTACTCTTCATCCACTGATATATTCAAACCACCATATCCTTTTGGACCCCTTAAGAATTCATGATCATGGTGATTTTAGGTTACTTATATAGGTATTGGGCCAGCACAAGGGCACATTTCCAGTTTTAAAAAAATAATTTGTTTCTTTTATATCTTTTTAATTTTTTAATATTTTTCTGTGATTCCACATAACACTCGAATCCAAAATACCTTTCCTTACCCCCAGTATCGATATTACCACTTTGGAGCTCATTGGGATCGCATTGTTGGTCGAACGTTCTCTAGTTTCCTCAAATCTTCTAGAATTGAGAAGGTAAATTATTTCATCCACAAATCATTCCATTCATACACTTTTTCCAACAAATATTAATTCACTGGTTATTCTAGACCTTAGAAGAATCTATAAGAAGTTTGAATCTGTTACCTTCTCTCTAGGGTTGTAGATCTAATGGAAGACGAAGAGTTTTCTAGGTGGAAAGGTGAGATTCCTTCTCCTTTCTCCTTCCTCTTCCTCCTCCTTTCATTATTTATTGGTTTTATATTGTCACCTAGTAATTATAGACCTAGGGTTCTGTTATTCCATGATTTTTTATGGGGTTTCTTTTCATTTAGGTTTGGTCTTTATAGCTTTAGGTTTATAAACCCACGACGGGTGATTTCGGGTGTGTGTTTCCATTACGTCTGGGATTTGAGGTAGGATATACCTTGTACATTACTTTATCATTCAAGTTTCATCATTTTAATGTTTTAATCAACTGATATATATGTTTATTCTTTTTATCAATCCTTTGGATAATTTTCTTGGTGTGAAAAGTGGCTTTTTAATCCTTGTTTTGTGAAAAGGTAGTGTTGTTTTGTCATGAAAGTGCTCAACATGTCTTTATTTAAATGTTTCATTATCTTTTTCAACTGTTTTTTGAGGTTTATAATCTGTTTTATGGTATTTTGAACATTTTACATTATCTTGAATAAAATATGGCATTCAATTGATGTTTTCTTCCTTTTCACATACTTAAAATAAATTGTTTGGTTTAAAAAGGGCATGTCATGTGTTCGGTAAATTGCCCCGTTGGCTTTTATGTGTGATGTGTGATTGAAAATTTATTTGTTTGGATTTATAAATGAATTGGAAGAATGATAAATTTTATTTTTGGGTCCTTATATGGCTTTCTAATCTGTATTTTGTTTTACAAATAAATGGGTTTTGGTTTACAATATGTTTTGGCCGGAGTTGTCAGAAAATGGCATGTTTCACATCCTTATGAAAAGGGATGTGTTTTGCATATGTAACTTGAGTGTTTTAAGGGACTTATGAATTTTGTTTTCTATAGTAAATTATATTTATACACATACTTAATAAAATTTAAATGCATACCTTGGCTATGTGTTAGTTTTGAGAAAGGATTAAAGGCCCGTTTGGCATTTGTTTTTTTTTGTAAAACTGGTTTCCATGTGTATTTAATAATCTATCTTTTGGGGCTATTTTAGGGTCCAACAAATTGATTTATAAATTGGTTTTGGGGCTGAAAAATATTATTTGATATGTTATTGATGGTTTTCTGGCCTTAAAATATCATTTTTGAATGGATTTTATGTGCAAGTCCTCGTTATATTCCATGAAATTGTTTTAAGAAACTTTTTAGAGGTTTGTTGATTCGTGGAAGAAATGTGAAGAATGTTTACAAGATGTTTGTGTGTCATGGTTTGGTAATGTAATTTTGAAGTGAAATGTTTATTTTATAATATGTGTAACTTGATTGAGCACTAAAGGGAATCCTGTGTATCTTGGTGGGTGGACGTGTACTAGTATACTAGTGATCCTGTGGGGTTTGGCCCCTGTTTCATGTAGAAAGATTGATGATGACAACACTAACTAAACTATGATGATGATGATGCTGAGGGACCACTATGTTATGGGTATTCTCCCTACTAGTGGCTCATGTGCACGAGAACAGATATTTATTATTGTTACTTTCACTGAGATATGAGGTACGTGGGGGTCACAACTAACTAGTGCCTAGGGGTGTTCCCGTGACTTGTTCTCATTGGCTATTTTGTACTCACCATCGGCATACAGTGTGTTTGGTTGGTAAATTCAGTAGTGTGGGTGATTTATTTAAAATTTTACATTCGTTAAATCAACCCTCTTGAAAACTATTTTCATTTTGAATTTGCACCTCTTTGAAAATTATTAATAGCATTCTTGTTTATAAAACATGAATGTTTTTGTTTGATTATTATTATTGCATGGAACCTCATTTTAAAAACATACTTTTATATCTTGTACCTAAAACTTGAAATTGATTTTTCTTTTATTTTAAATTATGTTCATTGGGAATAGAATATCGGGCTAAACTACTGAGTTTTAATACCCATGCCTATAGTCTTCTTCTATTTTTAATCCTTATGCAGGTTTCAGCTTGAGTTCAATCGCCTTTGCCAATGTGTGATCATTATGTTGGAGAGTGACCAATGGGGTCACATGGAGTTAGTTGGTTATAATTTTTTGTCTTTTAAGTTGTTGGTTTAGTAGTACTTTCAGTTTCTTGAACAAATGATGTTCAGTTAAATTTTTATATAAAGGTGTTTTGAGCTCTCCATTTCTTTCCTTTGTTTGATTGTTTTTATTTGGGTGAAATAGTTCCCCTGTGTACTCTATCAATGCACTCGGTTCTTTTCACCATCCCTATAGGATTGGGAACGCCTCTCGATACTTGTCGCGGGATGGCCTGGGTTACCAGTTCAGGGTCGACTCTGTCTGGTTCGTGACAATCAATAATGAATTTATATAATGAAAAATAATAATAAATAAGTACTCCATTTTCTATAAAGGCGTTTTATGATTTAAAAATATATTTTGGTTAAAAATTGTTTTTATTGTATTTTTTACATGGATATTATAATAAATTTCTGACATTTATATATATATATATATATTATTTTAAACAATTAACTTCATTTTTGAAAATAGCATGTCAAAATTACCTTATGTTGATTTTCTGGGAATTTTCTAAAAAAGAAAATTTTTGGGCGAATAGTGAGAATATCAATTTTTTTAATGAAATATATATTTTTTATAGTATTTTAAAGAAGTATTTTTAATTAAATTGTTTTTAAAATTTTATTATTTTATTTTATAAAAAAAATCAATTTATACCTATTGGATGAACATTATAATTGATCTTGGTATAAAAATACTTTTTGAGTTAAAAGGGAATTTTCATAAATCGGTTTTCATTGCATTTTACAATTTTATATTAAAGTAATTTCATCCATTTAAAGGGATTTAAATTTGAATAATAGATTCCATATTTTTATTCCTCATTTCCAAATTTATCAGTGAGTCCAATTTCAATTTTTGTCCTTATGAATAGTAATTATGGTAAAATTAGTAATTCCTTGATAAAAAGGGTAAAACATGTTAATTAAGTATAAAATAACTTACAAGACCATAATTTTTTATTATAGCTCTAATTTTATGATCTTATTTCTACACTTATCACCTTATTCTTTAAATTTAATTGTTTATGGTATAATATTTCATGAATATGGCTAAATCATATTTTAATCCATTAAAAATTCAAGGTGTGTCCCCCCAACTTATAAAAGGAAACCCCTTATATCTCTTCCTCACACAACATTAATACACCATAATCAAACAAAACCTATCTAAATTTTAAATAAAATATACTATCCACGAATTAGAATTGATGGTATTTTGGAAATTTCATTCTGATGGTCTATAATAAGGGATTGAAGGGAGAAATACTGAAGAAGAGGTAATTATCTTACCCAATATCTTTCAATTTATTTATTCCTATAACTCATCTAAATATAAGTTATAAATTATTAAATAATTTCTAAAATATCTTCAATATACTCAATTCTTTTTATAATGATGTATCAAATATTTTCCACATACTTTCCATCAAATATAAAATGAAATATTTCTCTCATGAGTACGTCCGGACTACCGCCTCCAAGTAGCCATTTGAATCATTATCCATCAAAAAAATTCATCACTGGTTATTATGATGGATGTAATGATTATATATGAGATTTAAGAAATAATTATTCTTTTTTAAATGTGTTTTTTTTACATTTCTTTCATTTAAACCATCGAAAAGTGGAAACATCACTCATGCATATGTACAGACTACTGTCTCCACGAAGTGATGTAATTCATTCATCATCACCAATTTTTATGAATAATTATAAAAGTTTATATAATGGATAAATATGATATTTATTTCATAATTAATATTTTTTATATGATGAAACCATTACCAAGGTTAAATTAATGGAACTCTCTAACTGAAGCATTCGTGAAAAATGAAGCAGTTATCACCAGAAACAGTGTTCTTAATAATGACGTTTTTATAAAATTAATATAAGATGATATGATTAAATCAGTTTTTTCTATGATAATTATGAATATATTTTATTAATATATATATATATAGTAATTATATATTAATTATATAGGAAATTTTAATTCATACAAAGTTAAATGATACATGTGGTAAGGTATTTATGTTTCATTACCATTTTATTTGGGACTATTTATGCATGAATTTTAATGAAAGAGATTATATATTTATCCTATGATAAAACCCATTAATTATTATTTTCCACTAATTATATTTAGAGTTATGATTTTTTTAGTATCTTTTTTGTCTCATTATAAGTCAAAATGGTTCAAAAATTGTTTTTAGGAACATCTTACCTTATTTATCATTTTTTTAAAAAAAATTCCCTTCTATATATAAATTTTATTTTTTTCAATAATGTTTATTAATATTCATTAATTATTTTTTAATTTCAATTTAACATATTCCTTATTTTTTTTAAATTAATAAGATTATTTTATTCTTTCTAAGCAGTGTACTTTTTTCTGAAGAAGTGAAGAAAATATTTGTTTCTAAAGAGCGCATAGAGGTGTTAAACCTCTAAAAGAGGGGTTGAATGACTGGTGATTTTAATACATTATCATTCATTTGAAATTAAACTATGTTAAACTGTTAGGATATGATCCACTTTTATACTTAGTCTACCTTTCCCAAAATGTAGTAAAGAAAATTTAAACAAGAACACAATATTTTTACAAGATGAGGTCTCAATGTGATCCTACTATTTAATTATATTATTTAGATGTACCAATCACAAATTTTCAACTATAATCACACATGGTTACACTATACGATAATTAAATATCATAGAGTCACACTTTTCATTCTATAGCCCCACTAGAATAAGAATTTCACACCACCTAATACAAAATGATTCTTAATTAAATAAAAAATTTCACTGGTGAATGATGGTTTCTCGAGAAATTATTGATGAAAATATTTATTCTTGATCCTTCCAGATAAACTAAGAAACTTGTGCCCACTTCTTCAATAATCCCAATGAGAGATAATTTCTGTCATCCTCACAAGAAAAAGAACATCAATAAACTTTTTCTTTTTAAATTTTTAGAAATTCATGACATCTATACTATATGGTGCTCATTTAGTAAGCAGAATTATCATTATGTGAATCATTTTACAATTTTGGAATTCAAGTCTATTCCAATAGTTCAAAACCGTTTCTATAGGCTGGAGAACCATTGGGATAGCTTATACCAATGGTTCTCCCAACCATTGGGTATATTCCAATAGGGAAAGGCCAATAACAAAAGTTTCAAGTAAACTATTTGTACAGGGTCACTAGAATTTTGTTTTAACCAATAGTTTACATGGAACAATTATTATGGGTCAATACCAACAGTTCCATGCAAACTTTTGGTATAGACCCCCCCCCCCCCAATTCTCAGACCTGCAGCACCCCCACCCTACCCACATAGTCTGAAAACAAAAAAATAGAACCTTCAATAATGAAACAAACAAATAAAACATCTCAAATAGCCACAAGAATCCACAAAACCACCCTAAACTAGTAAATTACCTACAAACAAACATCCCCAACCAATACAAAATTAATAATAACAAAAGAAACAAATAAATTCACTCAATTAGTGATAATAGACATTTAAAACATCACATATATTCATTATAAACAAATCATCAAACGTCAAATGTAATAAATGTCACTAATAAGGTAAAGGATCAATCTGTACCTCATATCCATCACTATCATCATCGTCATCCTCTTCCTCATCCTCATCCTCATCCTCATCCTCTCTCTTATCATTACCTCAACCTTTCCCTCTTCCTCATCGTCATCCTCTCCATCACCGTTAACGTCCTCATCCCAACCAACATAAAGACCACTTCCCAGTTCACTATATAACGTACACATCATTGTCATATATGCATCACAAGCCATAATGGTATCTGGTGGAACATAAAACTTCCATAAATTTGATAAATTCATCATTGGACCTTTGATTCATTTTATGCTTCTGTATGACAATTTTTTTGGCCTTTACTAAATCATCCTAAGCCTGGATACCGATGCATTAGGTTTTTTAACTTAGTGTTACCTAAACTAGTACCTAAAGTGGGAAAATATCTAATTAGGAAAATACTCTTCCCTAGTCAATAATGTACTCTTCATGTATCTCATCTCCCAGAACCTAAAGTAAGGGATTGTTTTTTCCAATGTTTTTCGATTTCTACTCATAAAGGGCCTCTAAAGAATACTTTTAGAAATATAAATGAACTATTAAGTTACAAAATAGTTATTAAAATTTAAAATCAACAAAGTAGAACTTACAATATACTGTTGTGTGGGTTCGTTTACCACGCTTCTATATTTTTTCTTTATACTCAAGAAAAAAAAATCAGCAGGCACACATCCTTCAATATTCAAAAACTATATCTACAATGACATTGAATATAGAAAACCACAATATAAAATTGGTTATTAACAAGAATTTCATAAATACAATTAAATGGATATTAATTATAAATTAATCTAAAAAGATAAAAATATGGTTGATGAATTATAATGAAAATTTAAAACATATTTTTCCCTTATGGAACTCAACAACACATCATTCTCAGAATATAAATATATGAATATATATCATTTCTCAAACGCAACTTCTGTAAAACATCCACACGCCTCAACTTTTAATGCATACCATTTACAACTGAAGTGTTCTTAGAGACTCACCATATTCCCTTATATGTTTTTCTTATCCTTAAAATGCAGGAATTAAATGTTATATATCAAGGAATGTAGAATTTGTTAATGATTTTATACCAAAAAATGTGATAGAATAACCATCATAGACAATTTTTAAATTAGAATATTTGTGTATCCATAAAACACTTTTCCAAATAATTTTCAATTTTTATCATTCATAAAATGGTATCAAGAATTATTTGAGATCATTTCTAGAATAAAATTTTCATGGTGATGATATTGGAAGAGAATACCTTGAGGGTTATTATTTAATGAATTAATTTTTCTAAATATTTATCTATTTTTGTTAAATATTAAATTCTGAACAACCTTTAGAGAAGCTAATGATGAGGAATTCCATTAAATTTTCCATCATTTATTTCATATATATATATTTAATATGTTTATTAAAGGGTATTTATTGTCAAAAAAATGGGGGAATATACTTAATTAAACTTGATTTTTTGATATATTTATTTATTCGTAGTGAGGGTTTTTAAGTATTCTTGAAAATGTGGTGGTATAGTACATAAACTTTTATGACAAAGTATTTATAAAATCATAATTTGTTAATGAATATCATTATTATTATAAATTATATCATTTTTTCTACATTTTATTAGTCCCTATCAACGTAGAATTATATTATTGATGAAACATTGATATAAATAATTTGGAATCACTCTTCCACAATGAAATTATAAGATCATAGTGATAATGGAAGGAAAAAAGTGAAAAAACCATACTTATGTAATTAAACATGAAGGATACTAAATATTGTGTTAAGAATTATATGGATAAAAGGTGAAGTTTATTAAAATAAGTTTTGGATTCATTTGAGTAATTCTATAATATTTGGGTTTGATGTTGAAAAGTAATCATATCGTGAAAAATCAAAAGACATTAAATTTTAAATGAATTCAGGGTAGTTTATTAACATTATATCCTACACGTAATAATTTTCAAGTCCCAACATCAAACATTGTAGCTAACATAAGAAATTTTTATTTTATAAATTTGAGAAGTGTCAAAAGTCATATAGTACAACTATAAGACTTTAAAAAAGGTTGTAAAACTTTGAAAATAGTGTATCACTTCAAGTTATCCCACATATTACTATGAATAGAATGTTGCATTATTTATCAGAATGTATCAAGAAATGATGTATAAAAAATGAATTTCAGGCAAGGGAGTAAGAATTTGAGTTACCATATATGTTGTTTATTTTTTATAGAAATATAGGAATTTCATCTCTATATATATGATTTATCCTAAATTCCACGTATGATATTTATTTCTATATGAGACAATATACTTTGTAACATTTTATAATTCCGATGGATTAAATTTGAGTCTTAGAATATATATTCTAAAGAGGAAATTAACTAGGATAATTCTAAATTTGTTCTATATTCATGAAATCATAATGCTATGAGAATACATGATAAAATATTTATTTGATATTGATTAGATGAAAATAGGGAAAAAGGTGAATGATTTTAGTTAAAATAGATTGATATGGGTTTTATATGTGAGATAAATAGAAACTGAAACAGACATTACATTTGATATTTTCTCACACCACAATGAGAAAAGGAAAAAATATATTTATTGTATGATTTCATTATAGATATTGAAATTATATTATTTCAAAATTATATAGAAATTATTTTTCAAAACCAAATTTGGTTATTTTAAAAAACATACGTATTGTAAGTAATGTCAGTATAAAATGAAATTTGAATATAAAACCATAAAATTACTTAACCCAATCCTACTTCCCCTATACTATATTCTTATTCTAACATATCATTTTATTTCAATGCTTCCCTTCATTTTATGTTCATCTTACGAAATAATTCATTCCAAATATATGTCACATGGGTAGGATATCTTTATAGATATCAACATGATCTCAAAAAGTACATATGAATATTCACTAAATAATAATGATCATATTCCCTATTAAAATTGATATTTAATAAAATCATTCATGGTTTTATAGGTTGATGACATGCTCACAAACATAACAACAATAATCATGATATTTCAGAACATAGTAAATACTTTAAATAATAAACTAAAGAATACATGATCATTTATCTACCCCAATTTGAAATGTAATGAAATATGGAGTAAACAAAAAAAAGTGAAATATATAAAGAAAAATTATAAATGATTTTCATACCTACTTCCTTTAATTGTCCAAAATCATATTCCACCTCAATTTGTGGAGGTATTTTATAGCATTCTTATTTTTTATTTCTTCTTGATGTTTCCTAAAAAATAATTTTCAATAATACAAAACAATTTATTATTGAAAATCACGATAAGTTTCATTCAAAAACCTCAAATTTTATTAATAAATTGAAATATGTTCTTCTTTAATGAGTAATAATTTCCCGATAATATTCTACTAGATAATCATTCATGATAGGAAAGGCATCTAAATCCACAAAACTCTTGCACATCCACCAATGTACAACTCATGCTTATTTTCTCTCTAGAGCTCACCTAATTTCATGAGCCATGCTATCCTTGTAGCCTCCCCATCGATAATATTATAACAAAGATGACACCAACATATTAATTAATATAAATACAACAATAATATGACATTAAATCCAATGAACATTCATGCCCATATTTTCACCCAAACATTATCCTTTACATTATTTGGAAGGTGTTTCTAGGAATGTGGACTGATGGGAATGATATTAGAGTATTTTACATGCATCTCCATAAAACTCTGACATTCTAACCGTATTTTTTCAATGTTAATGACATCTAATTAATGACTTAAAAAATTAGTTGACCAATAAGGAAACTCAAATAAAATACCTTTCTTCTTCCAATAGTAATTGGTTTCATTGGAAACATTCTTCCTCTTTTTAGATTTCATCGGACCCTTCCCAAATAAAAAACTAAAATATTTAAATTCCTTATGTACATTAGTTCCAGAAATATAATGAGGTGCATTTTCGATCTCCATGGCATTGTAAAACCTTTGAAGATTATTCCGTTATGGACATTTCATTGGAAATAATTTTCGATGTTTTATAAAACTGAAAATATAGTAATATTTAAGTCTTATGGGTCATATATTCTTCATAAAAACATGATATGATAGTTTTCCCTTTGTGCTCCATCCATACATCATTTTATAATAATAAAAATCATTTATCATCCACATAATCCCAACATGCATATGGAATATATCTTTAAATCATTAATCATATATATGCACACCCAAAATCCAAATATGTTCCAACTCTTTTATTAAAGGATGTATGTATACATCTATATCATTTCCAGGATCAGAAGGTCCAAACATGTGTATAATCAAGAGATTGAAAGGATTCTTCATACACATCCATGGAGTAAGTTTATAAATTTGTATGAAAACTATCCAAGTACTATGTAAAGTAATCATCTTCCCAAACAGATTAAAATCGTCACATGAATTACGTGAGCTCATATTACACATGTCAGTTGTGAAATCTGGATATTGAGTATCAAATGTCTTCCATTAAAATCCATCTTCAGGTTGAACAAACTCATATTTATTCTTCTTTCTCTTAATATCATACCATCAAAAATTTTATTGATATTTCATTATACATGAAAATATTTTGGAATTTTGGGATCAATAGAAAGTGTGACATCATTTTTCCTGGAAAATGAGATGGTTTTACATCAGCAATTGGCTTCTATCGGGATATTCCACATTTTATTCCATCATTTAATTTAGTATTTTCCTCCCATAATAAGATGCAATCTTTTGAGAAATCATGAATTTTGTTTTTAGAAAATCCATGTTTCTCAAATAACTTCAATGCCATATAAGTTTTTGAGGGAATATCTGTATCATATGGAATAAATCCTTTAAAGTTAAGAATTTAATTGATTAGAGTATTATATATTCCCTACATGTTTTTCTCATGTAATAGTAAGAATATAAATTCTAGCTTTTTTATTTTACCACATAGTCGATATACCAGATTCGTGGTAGTATCAATCATTTTTTTTCACCCCATAAACATTATTATTTTAATTACATCCATCATGTGTAATTTTATCAAAATATTATTGGTTCAATATCTATTCCTTCTCAGGATAAAGAATAAACTTAAATCGGTAATCTAGAAAGTTCTCTAATCCAATCCTCTCCTTTAGATCATAAACATTTTGAGATTTTATTTTCTCCGCATTGTGATACCACATATAGTAGTTTGTTTGAAAACTATATTTATTTATGTTATATATAACTTATTCATGGCTCAACCAAGGTCTTACAACATAATTATAACATGGGAAGTGTATGTGACCACTATCTGAAGCATTGTTAAATGTAATATCTAAAAACCTCTCAAAAGTTTTTTGAAATTTTCTTGAGATCTGATCATTTTCATACATCCAACTTCTATCCATTCTGTAAAAAATATAACAAGTCATGTTGTAAAATAAATGGAATAATATTGATGTTAAATAATAAATATGTTTAAGGAAATGATAATTTTCCACTTTATATGAAACCATAACTAACACACTGGTCTATAAGATAATTGTAATATAAAATCCAAAAAAAATATTATATATATAAAAAATACTCTAAATATAAAATCATGCTATTGAATTAAATTAAATGTAAGATACAATATATGGAATGTGGGGAATGTATCCTTGGTTTAACCATAAGGGATTTAGTGTAAAATAAATAGTGAAATTAAATAATGTAATGAATAATAAAAATATTTGTTAACAGTAGCAGAAATCTATCTACAATGTTTTCCATCCCCATTAATATTGTAAATGTTTAGGAATCTCCGCATGTGGGATGGTATTCATTAATTTCGATTAACTCGATATTCCAACTTGGATGGTATAAAATCTTTATAAATTCTCAAATGAGTTTCATGTTACCTTAGTGTATAAAATTCCATATTTCACTTCATGGAATTCATTTAAATGCTCCCATTTTGTTAATCACTCTCTTATAAATTTCCATGTGTCTTCTTTAAAGGGTGAATATTATTCAAATGGGAAAATATCAAATCTTATCCTAACATTAATCTATTCCCACGGTATTCATCAACATAAAAATATTAAATGTTTGTGATATGGAATATTTGGAGGTGTACGTATATATTTGGTTAGACCATAAGAATAAAACGGTTTTATGTTTATCCCAAAGGGAATTTTTTTAAATTTTATTTTTATGTTATATGAATTTATGAATAAGAATTGGGAATTTATTATTATGTTACAACACATCCAAGGAAGATAATTTTAAATTCCTGTGTTAGGATTCAATTATTTTCACATCTCATAGTCAACCTTGAAGATACATTTGGATTTTAGATAATTACTCAATCATATCCATCCTTTTAAAAATTCTATTTTATAGTGTAAAATTGACAATAATTCATCGAATAATGACTCTTATATTTTTAAAGGATATCCATTATTCATGGAATGTTCACCCCAATTTATTATTGAATTATCCTTATACTTTTCAAGTCTCTAAGGATCTCTTTCAATTTACATTTTTTAACTTTGTTAATCCCTTGATATATGTAATATTACTCTTAAATAATTGATAACTTAGTCACACCTTAACTAGTCACTTTTAAGTGACTCCTACACATTCCCTATAGTGTTTTCCATTTTCCATTTTTATTATTTTGAGGCTTATGGAATATAACATATCAATCACTCATATTTATATATAGCATGTTATCATTGATTGTAGTTATTAATAATTTTATTGAAATTATTTATTGTAATATTGATTTGAAACAATCTAAAAATTATTAAATCATAAAAAAATAAAACATATCAAAATAGTTTTATAAACTATGAAGAATAAAAAAAGTTCCAAATGTATGATATATTATAAATTAAGGGTAAATAGATTAAAATATCCTATAAAACACTAAAATAAATTAATTTTTCTTGTCTTGATCATTAACCATATTTTTTATCATGTCATCACATTAAAGAAAAAAATAAAAGTATTTAATATTTATCTTTTCACCAAAATCATTATTGAACCAAAATCCAGTTAAGATGATATCATTAAATTTTAAAACCAAAATCAACCAATGAACACCCATAGCAATCATCATGCCAAAAAACATTTTAATATAAATTCAATTTGATTATATAATCACAATATATATATATATATATATTTAAAATGAATAATAATTCATTTATCTTGAGGCAATACATAAAGAAAACCCCATTTTTCAAATGATGGAGTAATTTTTATGCTACCTTCAATAATGTCATCCTAAAAGATAATAAACAAATATCTTCATTACAAATGATCCATGGAAAGGAAAATAAAAAAATAAAATATTTATTGAAACCCATCTAAAATTTGGATAAATGATCTCTAAACAATAATTTTTAATTGTAGAAAAATGATCCCTGAACAACCATTGTTTCAACACCCATTAGAATATTTATACATATCAAATGAAAGTAAACATTGAAAAAAATGAATCTACCATGGAGTTTTAGGCCTAGAATAAAAATAAAATTAATGGTTGAAAAATTATCTAAATGAATTGGAATTCATGGATTTTATAATGAAGAAGAATGGAAGTAAAACAAGATGATATGAGAGATTCTCAATGGCCAAGAAGAAATGAGAACACCAACTGATAGGGCTCCATAGTGGTTCTAGATTGCGATTCCAAGAGGAAGAGGATCCCATGGTATTTAGGGAAAAAATATACCCACAGTTTATAAAAACCATTGGTATAGGGTCAATTTTTTGGAGGCTATACCAATGGCTAGTTAAAACCATTAGTATGGGATTAAGAATTCAGGCCAACCCAACATTTTTTAAAAACTATGGGTATATCCCCATTAGTATAACTCTTTTTTCCACCAATGATATTATTTCATAACATATGTATGATGTCACATACTATCAATTTCAATATTTTATTCTTCAAGAATAGTTTCTTCCCAAATAAATTCAAAGGATTTAATAGTTCTAAATGAAACTTTACATAGTACATTATATTTCTCATAATTCTTCATTATTATATAGGATATTTCTTTGAGAAGGAATGGGGGTTCTCAAAAAAACACAACATAATGTGATGCACCTTCATTACGAAACATAGATAGAGCAACAAATTATTTTTCTAATGATTATCTATTCTCCAGACATTCTATCAACAAAAACTAAGAGTTAACTATATATTTATAGGTGTCAAAATAAATGGTTATCATAGGATAATCCTACAAAATATGGTAAAATTTTCATTTTTATGTTCAAAAGAAAGATATATGTCCTCTATATAAAAATAAAATGATCCTTTTTCATAGCTGAAAACTTCATAGACCACATTCTATAATTATAAAATAATTTCGGTATGATATATTCTGAAAACTATGTTTCAACAATCACCACATAGAAAATGGTCTCATCTAAAAATTATAACTCTCAATCACATAGAATGTGAACCTATAAACTAACATTCATAGTATGTGGTTTTTTGTGCTTAGTATTTTTCTTAATCACACGATATCATATTCCATTATAATTTAACATTTGATATTATCTGTGAAATTACATGGAATTTTGGTTAAGAAGCTGTATGAATTTTTTATATAAAGAAACCTTAACCATAAACAACATTCACCACATAAAACTTGGATTCATATAATAGCCTTATTAATGGTAAATTCATAATTATTATAATTAAAATGTATCTTCTAGTATCAGCTATTCCATCATGGGAGATCATTTTCATAGCATATTCAACATACTACATTGAATCTACAAACTCAATTTCATAATGAAATTTTATGCTTTGAGTAAATTCATATATAGCCATTTTGCAGAGTTTTATTAAAAATAGGAAGATCCCATAAATGTTTTTTAGTTCGTATGTAATCATCCCATGAAAACCCTATGTATGTAGAAGGGTTTATATGTAATGATAAAAGGAGACACTCCCACTTTGATCGAAAAACTCAAATTAATTATATTGTATGGAATAAATTTTATCCCTATGTTTTTTATAGAGTAATAATGTCCTAAAAAGGGGAAATTTATATATCAATGTTCTGTTCAAACTCAATCTCTTTTATAATTAAATTCATGTTGCTCAGTGCTTGATCCAACATTGGGGTTCAGCACCCTGAATACATCACTCAACACATCGGTTGGGACAACCCTCTCACCCCCTTATATTCCATTTCATTCACTCTGTGGTTGTTAAGAACTGATTACGAAACTATTTGCCTCTTTGTACACACCTTCCAGCTCGTAGGTGCTCACCTCTATAGGTGTTATGCACCCTCACTATTTCCACGTGAGCCATATTGACTGGATCCTCACTTTTCTGGATAGATTGTATGGTTAGTCAATTTTTTTTCCCAACATGTAGAAAAATTCCAAACCATACTATTCTAAAAAATCACTAAAATATTCTTCATGATATATATATATACATGGAATTATCCTCTTGCAATAATGTAATTTTTGATGGAAATCATTAACTCCTATTCATTATTGAAAATAATGTGTCCTATATAGAACATGTATTTTACAATTAAGATTATTTCAATAATCTTCATAAATACTATGAAAAATAGTTTTATATAGAAATTAAAATAAATTCAATAAATAAAATGGTTATTCAATATATTACAATGTATTTGTTTTCAACCAATAATTCAATTTAGATAAAACTCATAATAATCCATGCAATCACATCATTTATCGAAGAGAAATATATTAACACCACACAATCAAATAAGGTAATATTTTTAAAATAATTCCACATATTGACGATAAGAATATTTTTTCCATGTGACATAGACACTGCCCATTAATTCATTGTATCTTTACTCCCCCTTTTTTAAATATGCACTCTTCATATTCACAATAGCATAATTAACAAATCCCATTAAATAAAGAAGATTTTACATCTTTAACCCCTTTGAAAAAAAATAATCCAAATCCAAGTGGAGTTTTCTACAATAAGAAATCATGTGAGAGGAGAAAGTAGAATAACAAGTTTCAACCTTAATTCCACAAACCCCTCTTTCGGGATAAATTTTGAAAGATTTCTACAACCAAATATTTTTTAGAAATGTATTCAAGATCGATATCTCCATATTCCATAATTTAATTGATAAAATTATATTTGATATCAATATTCTTTTATCTTGAATGTTTTACTGGGTTTTTAGGAAACTTTAAAGAACATTGATTATCAAAAGTAATTATCAGTGGTATCTCAGTCTCAAACATCAAATCTATTAACCGCACTTTCATCCAAATCATTTATATACATTCATGTGTAGCTTCTATATATTCTACCTCTACCATAATCAGTCTAACTAAATTCTACTTCATTCTATACAAACTAACATAACCCTCTAATAGAAAGAAACTTTCTACTGATTCTCCCATTCTACAACTATAAATACCAATAGTTTCAAATCAAAAATATGTTTTTATAGAATTCCATAGTTTATAGTTCCTTTAATATATCATAGAATTATCTTTGAATCCAAGAAGTGATACTCTTTTGGATCCCTCTATAACCTTTCACATGTTTTCACTACAAAATTTATATTGGGCCTCGATGTAGTATGATAACGAAATAATCCAATGGACATTCTGAATTATTTCACATTAACCCTACATCCAACATCATCTTTGAAAATTTTGGTTCCTACTAAATGGGAGATGAAAATCCCTTTTAATTTTCAATTCATAACTTTTTTAAAAATTACCAATCATAGTTTTCCTTATATAGAAATACGTAATTATTTTTTTCTCTATTTAAAGTCCTAAAAAGTATGTCACCTCACTTGGAATGGACATCTCAAAATTCACTTTTATCTTCTCAGAAAACACTTCATAGATACTCAAATGTCACCATATCATATGATGTAATCCTTATACAAAATGACTATTAGAGTGCCTTTGGACATCCCTTCCATATAAAGGTTACAATCAACATTACCTTTTATAAACATATTATCCTATAAAAAACCACCCAGTATTGAATATTAGGTTATAGGGACCTATTTCAAACCATACAAAGTTGTCTTACATCCACAAACTATAACATCTTAAGATTTTATGTAATATTTTTTAAAATAAATATAATTTCTTTGAAAAATTATGTTACACACAACACCATGTTTTAATGAACAATAATATACTATAAAATTATTAATATTTAAACATGTCAATTATAACTGAACCTTTAAATATAGAAGTATGAATAGGAATAACCAATTATTAAAAATATGAATAAATATTTTATAAATTTCAAATATATATATATATTTATATATTAGAATGTATTTTTATCTTTCAAACTATACTTTTCATTAAAATGGGTTTTATTGCATTTCTTGAGAAAATAATAGAATTAATATTTTTTTAATTTTATGAAATTTACTAGTAAACTAGAAATTAATTTTTTAAATAAAAAATTTAAAATTATATTATAGTTTATTTATTAGAATTTAATGAAAATATTAATTGTTTGATGAATAGTGTTAAATATAGTTTTTTATTAAAAATTTCCTTTTCAATTAAAGAACTTACAGAGTCCAATTTTATTTTAAAATGGTTTTAAAATTAAAATTATTTCTATTATATTACTATTAATATAATTTCTTTAATTTGAATCAATATTAAGTTGATTTTTGATATAGAAACATTTTATACTTAAGAAATCTTTTTCATTGGAAAACCAATTTTTATAGCATCTACGGGTTTAATTTTAAATTAAATTATGCAAATTTTGTGAATTTAATTTACTAAAATGGATTCCATATTCTAAATCATAATAGTCAATATTATGTAATAAGATCAATTTTTTTTGTCAAAATGAACAGTAAAAATATTGAAAAATAATTATCGGAGTTAAGGTTAAAATGAGGTTTTGCGCGTTACATGGGGTTATGTTAAAATTAATTTCCCACGCTTATAGAACTTTTATTTGATAAATTTTATTTTTTATTTATAATCATTGGGTAAAAATGATCTAATAAATCTCATTTAATTTTTATCCTTAATGGATAAATTACCTCACTAAAAAACTAATTACCATTTTGAAAATTAATAAAAGTGAGTAAATGTATAAGTATAGTGGAAAAAAATATAAAACATTTTAATTTTTATCTCTATATGTTTAGATCAAACATATCTTCCCAAAATAAATTTTCCATTTTTTGTGGTACTTGGCTGGAGAGTGACTTCCCATTACTGAATAGTATTGGTTATTTACAAAAATGTCACACCTTCTCGCTTATAAAGTGACCCTCCAATTATATTTTAATGACACCTAAAAAACCTTTTGGTTTAGCTATTACCTACTTAAATACCTTCCATAAATACCTTAACAAATTCTAGAAACCTTTATTGATTATAAATATCTCCTAGGAAGGCATTTGGTACAAACCTAAGGAGGTCGTCTCAGGAAGTGGTAGCATTCTTAACCAAGCGTTTTTGTATTAATTATTCTTCCACCACATTCGAATCTACTTCAAATATAATTATTTAAAAACATCATTATAAATCATATAATTAGATCTTATTATGTTAATGTTATAACCTAAACACATATCCTCTTCCATCAAATGGAAAACAACACCATCAATCATGTGTATTGTGGACTACCACCTCACGAACTGATATAATTCTTTTTCCATCACCACTATTCAAAACAATATATAATGATGTATTTAATAAATATTTATAATATTTTTGAATTAATAATAATAATTATATAATTATAATTTAACATCCACATTATTACCTTCTAATCCATTGAAAACGATAATATCGAACGTTCGTATGTGTAGACTGCCACCTCATTGAAGTGATGTAAATCATTTTTCATTTCTGTTTTACGTGGATGGTAATAAGGATGGATTTGATGAATATACATGATTTTTATGACATAATATATTTTATATAAGGGTTATTTATTATTTACCTTTCGTTTATTCCATTATTCAAAAAATAAAAACATCGTTCATGTGTACGTACAACCTACCATCTTAAAGAATGGTGTAATTCATTTTTCTATCTAATTTTTTTATGGATGACTAAAAATATTTTATAATAAATATATATAAAAATTAGATCTAGAATAAAATTCAATACATTATGAAAACATGATCAATGTACAATTACCAAAATTAAAGAACCAAAAAAACATGAAAAATGAAGCTGCTTGACCCGAAATAGATACTTTTTAAATATTTGTTAATAAACTAGTAATAAATGGTTTTAATTAAATTATATATAGAAATATATATATGACAATAATTCTAGAATATATTTATAATAAATATATATCTATTATAATTTATGATTGAACATGTATGAGGGATATTAGACACGAGGTAATGGATTTATGTTACAATCTCATTATTTATGAGGATTGTCTATGATTTAGTTTTTGATGAATAATTTTCATGATATAACATGAATTAATTATAAATAATTTTTATTAACTATAGTTATTTAATGAGAATATATATTTTCCTTTCATTTTATTCTCTTTGATTACCATAGATATTGACAGAATATGTTTTAAGGAAAACATACATTATCTCTCTCTTCGGTCGAAAATACCTTTTCATCGATATTCATGTTTTCTAAAAATGTCTTAAATAACATTTTAATATTTTATTTAGAATTTATAAATTAATTTTAAACATTTTTTATTTTTATTTTTTTTAAATTTAATCATCATTTCATTTTACAAATGAAGAAAATTTTTAATTTTTACTAAAAAGATGAAAGGAATTATTGTTTTGATATACACAATAAGAACATATATTACTACCATCCTGAACACCTAATTAATTGAAGATTATATTATATTATATTATTTAATGTTTATTTTCATTGAAATATTTTTCATTAATATTTGGGAAATTTTTAGATTATAAATAAATTATTTCAATGTGAGAGGAATTTTTCCTCAAAAAATAATCGAAGTGATCTTTTAGAGGAATTATAATTTATGATAACATACTTTGATGTTACTTTTGATAAATTTAGTATATGATCCAAGTATACCATTATTCTAATTTCCCAAAAGGTTTATGATTATAATAACCATATGTTTATGAAACTCATTCCACTTCCATGGGATATACTATTATGAATTGATTAAATGATTATGAATCCAATTTCTTTTACATGGGTCATATCATGATAAAATGAGTATAAAAAACATTTGTTTTTCATGGGTTATGATATGATGAATGATTTAAAATCTTGTGGAACACATATTTATTATTTTAATTATGTGATGTGTGGGATCAGAATTATATAGTCCTCTAATGCATTTGGTAAAGATTCATATCTCATGAGATGAACCAACCAAGAATGGGGAGTCTACCCTGATCTGTATGGGACTATATCCAATATAATAGTTATGGGAGTGAAACATGACTAATAATATTTTTTGGGATGTGAACCCAATCCACTATTATTATCTTCCAAATGACCCTTGACTACTAAGGAAATGGATTTAAAAACTTATGTGTGTAACACAAATAGATTTCTTATCTTCATGTTATGCTATCATGGATTATATTACTTGATTCCATTGTGATTATATACTTATGAACTACTATGATTTATTAAATTATTTAATATTAGGATCTATGATATGCATGATATAATTTTCAAATGTTATTCTCATGTTTGGATACCCTTATTCTCATGTTATGTCTAACAAGGGTTCTTGTCATAAAGATCTTAGTGGGTGATATTGTAGCTCCCATATGAACTAGTTGTTTATGTATCCTTATTTTTCTAAAAAGTATATACTTATATGATTCTATCATGGATCATAATGTTATTGTTATAAATATACATCTATTAATATCTGATATCTAAATAAAATTTATAGTTGACTATAGGGAGTATCAATGAAATGTTTAGTTAACCTTTAGAAACATGGATAAGAAAAAATTAGTGAGAACCCATAGGATAATCCAATGTATATGTGAATGTCTTGTGTTACGGTAAAGAAAGAAGTGTGGTTTTCCTATAAAACTTCACTTTCTAGATACAAAAAGTGGATATTGTTATGAGATATATGCTTATATGGGTAATAACCCCCAAAATAGTTCATTGAGTATATCTCATCTATCATTCTAGATCATATTGAGTGTTCCCTTACTATGAAGTTGGTTTAACACTCCCATGAGATATGCATTGATAACTAAAATTTTCCTAATGAACTATTATGATGGATTTAAAAAGATGATGAAAATGCATGACCAAGGTTAAACATAAGGTATAATAGGTTTAAAACAAGGTTTATATATTTAGACAACTTATAATTTTTTTATCATTATGTGGTTTCCCCTTATGAATATTGTTGCATACACAATGATTTTTTTAGTCAATGGATAGAACCTAAAGGAATCATCTTTATGTAGAATGCAATGGAAAATGAAATGATTATCCTCATGAGAAACCAAATGTTATGGAATATAGAATGATAAATATCATTTATATACTTATGATACTTTCTCAAGCTATGAATCATACTCAGATTGCAAAGGAGAAAAGGAGGTAACAATGTTCTATTGAGTCCTTCATGAGACAACATCCAATTTATTTTAGTGAGTAAATTGATCTACTTTTTTCTGAGAAATGTATCAATACCATTGAAGATATATTTTCTGTTATCTAGTGTTTGGTGCATCAAAACATCGTTTTATTTTTCTATCATTAGGAAGTTAAATATGATCAATAGTGTATTCTTATCAAAAATACAAGGGAAAAAATTGACTACATGGAGTGGGATGATTTTAAGAGCTTATTTTTAAATAAGTTTATTCCTCATATTCTTCATATGGAAATTGTTAATGGATTCCATGATATATAGAATAATTATGATGAATCTATTAGTACCTTTGAGGAAACTTTTTCAAGACTTGTGAGGTATGATTCTGGTATTATCATCCAAACAGAATATAAGTTTGATTATTTCCTTATTGGATTAAAATCATATCTTGTTTGTTAATTATCCATAAGGGACTTTAGTAACTACTAATAAATCATTATATGTGATACCAAGGTATAAATGGAGATTCTAGTTACCCATCAATCTTATGATTTTGGTAAGAAAATAAATATAGTATTCATAAGATACTCTAAAAAACAAAGAGAGAATTAGATGATAATTACTTTATGCTCAAAGAATAGAAGGAAACATTGAGGAAATTGTCTTAAGGGGACTGGTAAATGGTTTAAGTGTATAAAGGAATGTTATTAGGAAATTGAATTATGTAGTGGTATTAAGAAGTTTGATAATGATATGAATATAGATAAATCACTACAGAATGTACCACCAACACTACAATGATTTAAATGGAATTATTTTTGTAGTCTTTATAACCAGTTTTAAAATAATAATGTTAATGATGTTGATTGATGTCATCAACCACTTAATACTACATATAAAGTGAAATATCTTGTGATCATTATCTCTAGTGTGGGGTACAATAATAACATGGTGAATGGTATACTAACCATCCAATATAGAACTAATAATTTCTTATTTGAATCTAGATTTAGCACTCTTTTATATTTGATGATTTTGATAAGGGAATCAAAATTCCATCCCAATTATTAGATATTGAATTAATATAAAAAACCCCATAATGGTATTATAATCATATATCAATTCATTAATTCTTATTTGGTTTAATTTTATGGGAATTTTATTCCTATCATGGGAATGGATTGAATTTATCAACACAAATCACACATCAATTATTGAGTAAGGGAAGTCATGTTTGATATTCCAGAAAAACACATTGATTCTCTATTTGTAAAATTATAAATATGGAACTCTAATGGAAATCACATTCGGTATTTGGGTATTGATTTCTTTTGAAAATGGGTGCTTATCTTAAATGGTTGGGTATAAATAAGGCATCAATGATATGCCTACTATGAAAGAGTTTTTTGATGTATTTCTAGAATTGTTTCCTAGTCTGACAACAAATCGAGATATGGAGTTCACAATAGAACTCATACCCAATGAAATAAAAATTTCCATGACTCTATATAGAATAGGCCCAATTGAGTAGCAGGAATTAAAGAAAAAAACTAGGAGAATCCTAGAATATGATTTATTCTGCCAAGTGAATCTCGTTGGGTTGGAATCGTATATTTTGTTAACAAGAAGTATTGATCAATGTGACTCTATATTAACTATCGTGAACATGACAAGAACAAGCATCATCTTCCCCATATTCATGAATATTTTGTTCAACTGCATAGTGCTTAATATATTTCTATGATTGATCCTTATTCTAGATATCATAAATTGATGGTCAAAAGGTAGGTATACCCAAGAAATAATTCTATTCGAGGTATGGACACTATGAATTTATAGTGATGTCCTTTGTTATTAATAATTCCCCCACTATCAACCCAGATTTAATGAATAGATACTTTAGAGTTTAGCAAGATCATTTTCATGTTCTTTATAGATAATATTCTTATCTATTCAGAGAGATTTAAGATCACTTTATGTTTGTATAGAATACCCTGAGGAAGGAGAAACTATATGTGAAATTTACAAAGTATGAATTTTGGCTACAAAAAATTTCATTTTTCATTCATATAATATCAATTGAGGGTATATCTATGGATCCATGAAAGAATGAAGTTATTGAACATTTGGTCTAGACCAGCCAATATGTGTGAGATCCCATTCTTTCTTGCTTCAGTTGTATATTATTAGTACATCATGGATAATTTCTCATGACTATCTAATCCAATAAACAAGTTAACTCAAAAGGGATCCAAGTTCCTTTGTATTGATTAATGTAAATAAGATTTCAAGGAACTAAATAGAATATTAATCAGCACACCTATGACACTCTTTGGGTTACAGGTATGACTTAATTTGAGAATTATTATTTATTGTGGTCATTGAAGAGGTTTTTGGTAAACATGGGTATAAATTATGAATTTTTAAGAAGACATTCTATGTGAACAATTGTATCATGGTTAGTACTATTCATTTATTGATCATGTGGTATGCCTCTATTAGGTTCCATTAGAGATTTTTATAGTTTTATCATAGTTATTCAAACCAGGAAACATGCACAGTGAACTGTGCAAGGTTTGGGTGATTATTCAAGGGTGTTTGGGTGATTTTATGAGAGTGTATAGTTTTTGTATAGGGGATTGACATGGTTTGAGAGTTTTTTACCCAAGCTATACATCCCATCTCTAAGAAACCATACGCTGGTTTACACATGGTTTGTCTAACTATGTGTCCTAACCATGTGACCCCCTCTGAACCTTTATAAAGTTTTAATTTTTTCTATTTTCCTTGATTTTTTTTATTTTAAATATCCTCTTATCCTCATTAGACTCAACCAAATAATTCCCCATCACTTCAAGGGTTTTTTCTTGGATTCTTGGTCGGATTCCTTCGATATAAATAGATCACATTTAAGTACATTGCAATTTTTCTATGGCACCCATTTTCTTTGTAGATCCTCCCTATATCTCTTCTCCTATTCTCTTGTTGGGACCCAAATTGGCGGTAGATGCTGACTAATTTTTTTTATAGAGGTTTTATGTTGTTTCATATTGATATAGAATCTTGAGTACATTATATACTCTTCCTTTATATCGTTTTTTGAAGTCCATTAGTTTCACATCATTCATGAGGAGGGTGATTCTATACATGGGGTTATAATTCTTAAATTTCCTTATGTTATTATAAATTCCTATTAATTGATTAATTCATGATCATGGTGGTTTTTTCAAATTATTCATGTTTATAAAGGTGTTTTACTATAAAAACATATTTGTACACAACAAGTGTTTGATGAAATTATTCAATGGTGGTTTTGGTTATAAAATGGTTCTTCAATCACAGAAGTGGAAAGGATTTGATGTGAATTTTTTTTAATAAATGTGATAATGTGTTTTAATATATTTTTAAAAACTTAGTTAATTGGTGAACCTTGAGTCCATCAAGAAATAAACATTTAACCCTTTGAGTGTGTAATTCCAAAATAGGTTTTATGTCACTTTAGTGTATGTTATGCCACTAAAGGTTATATAGGTTGGAACCACCTCAATCCTTCATTGGGGATTTTCTTTCACGTCTTTCACTTTTTCCCATAGGTTAGATACTAAATGTAATTATTTTTCATTTATTAATTTTTTAGGAATTAATTGATTTTTTCATGGTTATTTGATAACATGCTTATCTTATGTTGCATCCATGGTTGGTTTCGTCTATGTTTTCTTTTGTACATGAAATATTATTTTATTTGGTGAATATGGTATGTTTTTATGAAGATGATGGGATGAATTACAAAAAGATTTTATCTTATGAAAATGATTTATAATCTATATTTATTTCAAAGCTATAGATATTGAATTATTAATATTAGAACTTGTATAGATACTTTGTTGGAGACCAACTGGGTTTTTTTCTAACACCCAAATTATTATTTTGGGGAGGTTTTAGATGTTTTTTAGGACTCGGGTAAAGGGATGGACATCAAGTAGCATGTTGGTTCTCTAGTTGTCATCATTTTCCTGGAATGAGGGTTTGGTGGTGATGGATAGTCATAAAATATATTGTATAGACATGTCATGTTTTACCTTTTGTGTTTGGACTCTTTGTCTTGACTCCATTTGTCTATGGAAAATTTGTCTTTCTTATTATTTGTTATCAGTTTGTTCTTTAGTCATTCATGAGACTTGTGTTCATTTGTTTAATTTTGGGTGACTTGTCCAGATGACCTGGTATGGTTCGATACAATTTGGCATCAAAGGAGAATACCTAGTGTGAGGTGTTGTAACACTACCTAGGTTTTCGTTTAAGGACTTTCATGTAACAAACCAACTCCGGATACCCCCTCAAACTGATACCCTGACCTTATCCACCACAAACCCAAAGAGAATTCCCGACCACCAAGGGATGGAGACTAGCACCTTGACATCGAAAAACAACCAGAGGGAATGATTTTACCCCACCTAAAATAGATGGAATGGAATATATATACATAGAAAATAGAAACAATGGAAGAAAATAGATGACAGACATATTCCATAACTAAAGGAAATAATCAAAAGAAATATAACTCAAAATTATCCAAACAATATCCAAGGTAAAAGTTCTACTATAATTGAAAACAAAAACCAAAACAACTACTCCATGTGATAGCATAGGAAAACGCCCACTACTGACCACTAGCTACTCATACACAACTAGTGGAAAACCCCCACCGACTCACTATGTCACCTTGACTTTCCCCACATTGAAAGATATAACAGGGATTATGCACCACTAAAGAGGTGTGCAGAGTGTTAGTTAAAAAGGATCTATAGGATCCCACCTAGGTGTTCCCTAACAAGTCTTTACACAACAATCTCAACATGCTCAAATTTAAATAAAACAAGGAACGATAATCAATTTCATAGTTTTTATATCAAAATCATTGTAAAAAATTTACAATTTTCCATAGTTCCAAAACAAAGTAGGTTTATCAGTTTTAACGAAATATCATATATACATGTATAAAAGTAGTCAAATGAGTAAAATATTGTGTCATATATCATCAGTAATACAAATAAAAAACATAGGTAATATCACACCAGGGATCACTATTGGTCAATATTGCCAGATCACTCCTAACTTATCATAAGAAATCATGCATCAATACCCTAAATGTATGCAGTTAATCTAGTCAATAGAGGAACACCCCATAAAGTGATCCCTCTAGTAGTGTCTTTCAAGTCCCTAGAACAACAGTTTTAAAGATAAATAGAACATCCCATTAGTGAACCACCGACAATATTAATGGAAAAGTCCTATTACGACACATTCCACCTATGTACGCAAGGCTTCCCATGTGCTATTTTTTCCAAATCATTTCATAAAAACCAATCATTGAAAATCATTTAAAAATACATTTCATAATGAATTTAAAATACAATTACTTTTTCTAAAATAAGGGGAAAACAAAAATTTCTCAAATACCCATTTCCCACAAAATAATTAATCATTATAATTCATTTATAAATACATTTATAAAAAAATACAACAATACAGTTTATCCAACATAGGCTAGAGATAGAACAATCTCCCTCAAATTTGGTCAAAACATGCCCACAATGGGATCCACCAAAAAGTAATAATGAATAGACAATAACAAAAGTGCTAGAATCAATCCTTACATTTCATAATCAATTAAATAATAAAAATAGGTGGTGAAAAGGACAGATCAAAACATATCTCATAGAATACGCATGTCGCACCACAAAAAACACTAAGGTCAACGTATGGAAGAATATTAGACAATGGATATTTAATGGATCCAAAATAATATCGTCAAAAGATAAAAAAATCCATAAACCTAGTACAATTTCACTGACATGATCAACAGAAATAAAGAATCAAAGATGATCACTTACCTGGAGTGACATAATGTAATTGTCATGATGACCCATCACTGAACGAATGATTCAGAATGAGCATACATCCCCAAAATCACATGGGAGAGATACAAATTCTCAAGAGAGAAGTATACATGCTAAATTAAAGAATAATAACCCATGAAGTTCCCTAAAAATTAAAAATACCTACCCATTCATGATGGGAAACCATTTCACAATGTGAATGTATCAATTAACACATGATTCTGAATAACACATCTTTTTAGATTAAAAATAATGAAATTGACCATATCATGATGTGAACATGATTCCTAGTGTGTAAAAATTTAAATATATGAACCAATTAAATACATATTACTTACAATAGTAACATGAATTTTAACCCTTTAATGACATGAAATCATCTAGCAGACAATAAAAAATCCTAATTATGCACAAAAAACAAAACCATATTCAGTGTTATTCAAACATAGTGAGAAACCCACATTTCCTTTTATACATTTATACCAATAATAAATTAATTTAAACAAAAATGCATCACTAAATGTTAGGTCATTTTCATAAAAACGGTTCCCCATCCTTAAAATGGCCCAAAACATACTGAAACAAGAAGGGAAATAGAAGGATATGGGGGTATACCTAAAAGATGGTAATGGGAAGTTATAAACGCCCCACTATAATACTTTCAATCCTTGGTAAGAAATATGGATGAATGGTGTCTATAAAAAGGTGAGGCAACTACTCCCTAATCAACAAATCATGCTCCCAAGTCTCATGAGAATATGATTCATGTTTTCATAACACCTTGGCCAATGGAATAGGCTTTCTATTTAATACATTCACCTAGGCATCAGCGATCTCCACTATAATCTCTAAAACTGAAACATATGGCTCAAACTGAATGTATTACCTACTCATAATATGAGAGGTATGAGGATGGTATATCCTAAGCTCTGATATGTGGAAAACATCATGAATACCCATCAAATGACCCAGAAATTCCAACTGATAAGAAACCTACCCAACCTTATCAGTGGCCTCAAATGGTCAAAATATCTTTGAGCCAGCTTTTATTGTTTTCTAAGCCAACGGTGACCCAAGCGAGGATACAATTTAAAGAAAACTCTATCCCTAATGGAAAAATAGAAAGTAATATGTCGATGACATATATAGTATTTCTTCTAAATCTAAGATGAAACCAAACACTAACGTATATCAATAATTTTCATGAATATATCCTGAATAAGAATTGGTCCCACCGGAGAGGTCTCACCTACCACTTTCTAAAAAAGAGTTAATCAGCATGGGAGACCATACAAATCCTTGAAGAATTCCATTATAATCAAAAAATGACAACTGTTGTTATAATAAAACTCAACCAAACCCAAATGGCTATCCCATAATCCACCAAAATCCAAGATGTAGGAATTGATCATATCCTCCATGATATAAATAATGAACTTTGTCCAACCATACATCTGTGGATGATAATATGTATTCAACTTAACCTAAGTCCTCATCTCCCCATGGAGACTTTTTGATAACCTTGAAGTAAACCTAGGATCAATGATTGAAATAATAGAAAAATGAATCCCATGTAACCTCACAATTTGTAACAAATACACCTTACCCATATCTTTAACTTTAGTGGTTTACCTGATTATAATGAAATGAGAATATTTCTTCAACTGATCCATCATGGCCCAGATAGAATTTTTCCCTCAGGAAGTCCATGGTAATCTAAAAATAAAATCTATGGACACATCATCCCATATCCAAACTAGAACTGGAATAGGCTGAAGTAATCATGATGGATTCAGATGCTCTACCTTTATTTATTGAAGGGGTAATGGTAAGAGATATAATATGCAATGTCACTCATTATACCTAGACACGAGAATTAAAATATCATGTCATAATACATCTTCATAGTTCCAGTATGAATATCCCATGAAGAAATATGGTATTCGGACAAATCTAAACTCAACACAAATATTAAAGTGAAAAAATGATTCCCAAAATGGAGAATACCATATGAAGTGAGAGACCAAACAGAAATGGTATCCCCACCATATAGGGTATCTTTAATTCCCTTAAAATCATTATCATGATAATGACTCTATAAAATAAACTCAAGATGATATGATTATAACTAAACAACTTATCAGAACCATACCTGAAACATCCTCCTAAGAATCTAGGTGCAATTGAGAAAAAAGAAACATAAGGTTCCATGCCTACTTTGATTCAAGTATGGAATGCGATTGTAATTTACTTCTGATATTGTCTTCAATAACATTCCCATTCCATGAGGTGTTAATGATGTCAAATTAAAACTTTTTATGGTATTAAACCCATTTTTTTTTCTAAGATTCATGTATTTTTTAGAAAATATATATCTTATAATTTTATGGTTAGAAAAGACTACAAACATCTCCCTAAAGAGATATTACCACTAATATTTAAGAACATTCATAAATGCTGAAATCTCCAAATCACGATGGGTAATTGTTCTAAAGTGGTCAAAGCTGGTGAGAGCCTTAATCCAGTACATGATATCACTACAACAGCATGTAACCAAAAACAGCACTAGAAACATTATAGAAAACCGCATATCCCTTACTAGTATCAAGTACAAATATAATATGAGTTGGTGTCAAAATTCATTTAAATTTTTCCAAAGAATATTGAAATTTCACATCCCATATGAATTTCACCCATTTACTAGTAAGAGAAGTCGAATGTGATTCTAATTTTGAAAAAAAAATGCAAATTGTTTGTAGTATCTACCTTGGGCAAGGAAGATCATAGTCTTAGAGACATTCCATGGTTCATCATTTGAAAATGAAAACATTCCCTTCTAAGGATAATCTAAAACCAAACTCAAATGGTTCTCATGCTCATCCTAGGATATCAAATAACCCAAAATATCATCTACAATATCTAAAAAAAGCGACATGATACGGATGGAATATCTTATTCAATCAATCCATAAAAACTACAGGAGTGTTACTTTGGATATATGACATCATAAGATATTAATAATGGCCCTAACTACTCTTGAGATATGTCATCGGTATATCATACTCCCTAAATATGATCTAATGATAACCTGAACAAAGATCAAATTTTAAAAACCACATTTCGCAATTTAATTGATCACACAAATCATCCACATGGAAAAAGAGATACTTTTTCTTAACTGTTGCCTAGTTCAACTTTCAATAGTCCTAACACAATCAATGTGAACCATCAAAATTATTGGAAAATAATACTGGGGTTTCCCAAGGTGAAACTCTAGAGTGAAAAAAACCATTCATCAATAAACTATCCAACTAAATCTTGATCTCTTTCAGTTCCACTGGCACTATATGATAAGTGGGTATCAAAATTGGATGTGGATATAGAACCAAATCAATCATAAACTCCACCTACATCTTTAAGGGGGAGACATGAGAAGTTTCCTAAGAAAACATCAATAAATTTCTGAACAAAAATAGGACGATCAAAAAGAGAAGAAACTTCATCGTACGTAATTGAAACAATAGATAATAAACTCTTCATCACTGAGAGGAATGGTCCTGTATGGCCAAAACCCGGGTCCCACTATCCATGAAACACATAAGAAATACCATTTTTAGCAAGAAACAAGATATTATGATGATATAAATCAACCTCAACATTATGAGAAACATGTTAATCCATCCTAACGATGATTACAAATAGATCCAGAATAAGAATAAAGAAATCCCGGACCAAATCCTGCATCAGCTATCAATAATGAACCAGAAGGACACCAAAAACCTTACCCTTTTATCTAAGAGAGGTGTCACTAATACCATAAAAAGGAATTGAGATCCATAATAATTTTAACCATATAAAAAAATAGGATGAAATAAAGGAGTGAGAGGAACTGGTAAAAAATAAAGATAACTCTATAGAAGATGCAATACAGATGGTACCTCTCACTATTGTTGGACCTACATCTACCTCCATTGGAAACTCACTCAATGCATGAAGGTGATTCATTCTTAAGGTATTTTGATAAATCCTTGTAGGCAATTAAGAATCTGAATACTTTGTAGTAGCCTTTAGATCTAATGATCCTAGATCACATTTATGTTAAAACATAGCCAGACAAAAAAACTATAGATGGTCATAATGCCCACAGCTATTGTACAACTTCATAGTCATGGAACATTAATTACGAGTGTGCCTGAACTTTACACACTAATATCATGTCAAGGGTACACTACCAACTATAAAAAATGATTTAAAGGAGGCCTACGGCTAAAAACCACCTCCACCACTCCTAGGATTGTCATTCGACTTCCTCTTCTTTCCCTACATGCCACTAGAGCTTCCATTGGGTAGAATAAAATGAAAAGAATATCCCACATTTCCCACCATATCTGTCTCTTCCATAATATACCTATCTACCATCTGCACATAGGTTAACAACCCTAGTATAAATTCATATGATCTGATATCTGATCGCAAACCTTGAAAGTACCTCTCAGCCTTCAGTTGGTCATTCTTTACTACCTCTAGAGAAAAATGAACAAGCTCTATGAACCGATTGGTGTACACTGACACCTAATTATCTCCCTACCACAAAGAGACTAAATCTAGAGACTTTTATATCCTCAATAACTCTGAAAAAACTTCTATAAGAAGATGTCCTTAAATCAATTCGAGTCCAAGCCAACGTTACCATCTTCATATACCATTGAATCCCACAATCTCATACTAATACCTTAAATTCTAGACACTACAAAATTTATCGTGATATTCTCAGGTGTATATATGAATTAAATGATATGATCAATGTTATCCATATTTTACTCCCCCTCTTTAGGTTAATCCCTAAATTTTAATGAAGGTTTCTTCTCGTATAAGAACTCTATAGATCAATCCCTTTCAATTCCAACTCCTAGACATGTCTCAACATGTACATTTTTCACCTACAGTTCATTTTGATCTATAAGATGAACCGATTTCATGATTGTCTTGATAATATTTTGACCTAAAGGTATATTCCCATTGGAGACTTAGTTTTACCCTCCTAAAAATCCATGAAATTTATCTTGGAGGAACACTGTTGCGCACAAAAATAGATGAAACAATCAGAAAATAGAATAATGTCAATTCATACAAGAAAACCCATATGCACAAAATTTTATTAAGATCAAAACTGATCATATGGAAAATACAACCCAACATCCCATGTTTTCATGAGTCTCATTGTGGAAAGAGTCGGCGAGGCACTCCCAGTAACCTACCTCTCAAGTCTCAAAAACCCTACCTTGTGTCTAAAAACTTAATAATACTGATAATAACAATGCTATAATACCATTTTATAAAAAACCAACCTAGGGTACCCTCTTAAACATATAACCCTACTCAATTATCCACATACTTGAAGGGAATTCCCAATCTATATGGGCTAGCAACTAGCACCCAGGCATAAAACAACAACCAACGAGAATGATTTTACCCAACCTGAAATAGATGACATGGAATATATATATACATAACAAACAGAAATAACAAGAGAAAATAGATAAAACACATATTCCATATTAGACGGAAAAAACAAAAGTGATACAACTGAAATGTAACTAAACAATATCCAAGGTATAAGTATAAAATAAAAGTAAAATGGGAACAAAAATAGTTACTCGATGTGATATCATGGGAAAACTCTCACTATCTCACCACCACCTACTAAGGAATAGCTAATAGAAACCCCTGTCGGCTCACAATAGTGCTTAACCATTCCCTACATTAAAAGACATAATAAGGTCTACACATTTATAAGGGCGGGAAAGGGTGTGATCTAAATAGGCTTAGTAGGATCTCACCCAGGTGTTCTATAATAAATCTATGTACAATGATATAAAACTTATAAATTTTAATGAAAACAAGGAATGATAATCAATTTCACGTTTTTTGTATCTAAATCATTGTAAAACATTTCACCTTTTCCATAGTTCCAAAGTAAGTTGGTATATAATTTTCAAATCATATCACATATACATGTATAAAAATAGTCAAATCAGAAAAATAATGTATCACATATCATGAAAAATACATGTGAAAATCATAGGTAACATCACACGAAGGATCCCTAAAGCTCTATCAAGATAGTACACTCATACCCCAATATAGAAAATTAGAAATTAATCCCATAGACATATATATCAAATCTTGGAAAAAGAGGAACACCCAAGAACATGAACCCTCCAATAGTGTTTATTAATTCCCTAGAAAAACATAGGAACACCCCATGAGTTACCCCCTGAAAGTATCAATGAAGGAAGATTATTGCTAAATATTACACCTAATTACCCAAGGATTTCCATGTGGTATATTTTCCAAATCATATCTTCAAACCCAATGTTTGAAAATCATTTCATAGATCCATTTCATAATCCTTTGAATATACCTTTTGTTTTAACAAAAAATGAGAAAACCATATTTTCTTAAAAAAAACATTTCAACATATAAAAAAAATCATTCAAAATCATATATAAGTCCATATATCAAAAAACAAAGAAATATAGTTCATCTAACACATGCTAGAGATGGAACCACCTACCTCAAATTCAGGTCTCACATGATTGAAACGGGATCCACCAATAAGGAATAATGAATTAAAAACAATAGAAATACTAGAGTTAATACTTATATATCATAATCAATTCAATATATAAAAAAATAAAGTGAATAAGATAGATCACATCATACCTCAATAAATGTTCATGCCAAACGGTAACCAACATGAAGGTGAACATCCAGAAGAATATCACATAATAGATTTGGAAAGGATCAAGAATATTATCAACACAAAATAAATGGATTCATAAAAATTTTGCAATGGTGCTATTATGATCAACAAAAATGATGAATTAGAAATAGTCTCTTACCCAAAGTGATGTATTGCAACTAAAATGATGATCAATCTCTGAACGAATGCTCTGAAAGGAGCATAGATAACCAAAATCAACTAGGAGAGCTTATAGGTCTTGAGATAGAATATTACACATGGAATGAAAGAATAATAATCCGTGTACTCCCCTAACAAGAAAAATTACCAAAAAAATCATGATGTGAAACCATTTCATGATGTGAATTTGTCAATGAATAAAAGATGCTGAGAAACACATCGCATCATATTACAAATTTTAAATTCGACCATCTCATGATGTGAAACTAATTCATGTAATTTAAAGCTTAAATTCTCTAAACTAAATCATGAAATATTCCCCAAAACCAATACATGATGAATAATCCTTACATGATCTGAAATCGTCTAGATGATAGAAAAAAACTATATATTCTACAAAAAAACCCAAACTATCTCTGGTATTCTTCAAACATGGGGAGAAACCTACAAATCCTTTAACAGATTTACACCAAAAATATATTAATTCAAACAATCATATATCACTGGAAATTAGGTAATTTTCAATTAAAAATGATCCCCATCCATAAGAGGATTGAAATGCATTCAAACGAAAAGGGAAACTGATGGAAATAAGGGATATACCTGAAAAATGTAATGGGATGTTACATCATAGACTGAAGTTATGACCATAATAATTCATATAGTAAGTGTGGTAGGTAGGGGGTGGTGGTCCTAGAAAACTCACTTCTATGTCTGAACTCAATTTTATATGGGTGGTTTAGGAAAAGTTTCCAATATTGATACTTGGTGTTAGAGGTACATTATTAATTTATTCTTCTTTGGTATTAACATTATTTTTTTATAGGTACTGTATATTCCTTTATATATTCAATGTTGGTTTATGTGTTGGGATCACATTCAGATATTATACCATTTATCTTGTATATTTCCACACCTTTAGGAAAGAAGTCCGAATAAGGTTTTAAATGTCCCATGTGTCAGGTTACTATAGTCGACTTTAAAGTGGTATGTGATTTCTTGGTTATTGATCTTAACATCTTCAACCAAATTATATGAATTTATGAAATGGATAGTGTTAAGGCTCATATTGATAGTCGTTTTCATTAATTTTATTTTTATCTCCCGATGGAGTCACTCATATATTTCAGGGTGAGTGGAATTATATGAAAAGAAGAGTGAGGACCTATGCTCCATATATTGGGGTGATCTTAAGCAAGTTATTAAAGATATTCCATGATGTAGTTGATCCATGTTCAACAATTCCACTTATTGTGGTGTTGTATTCTTACCCTGAGGTATTTATGAATTATTTTCCTAGTTTACTTCTATAAAGAGAGGTTGAGTTCATTATTTACATTCTCCCTAGTACGATTACTATTTCGATTCAATCTTATCATATATAACATGCTGAGTTGATGGAACATAAGGTTCATCTTACGAAACATAATGTGTAGGGATTTATTCATCCTATCATGTCTCCATGGGATTAACATATCCTCTTCACTAAGAAAAAATATGGTTGCGTTAAACATTGTGTAGATAATTTAATGTCAAAATAAGAGACCATTAAGAGCATTGATCCCTTTCCCATGATTAAGGTATTTTTGATCATCTAGGAATGGTTCTTTGGTTTTCAGATATTCAACTTTGGTTAGGGTACCACTAGTTGAGAGTATGATAAGAGGATATACTGAAGACAAACTTTAGTAGCAGGTATGGGAATTTCATGTTTCTAGTTATATTATTTGGTCTCACTAACACTCCTATGGTATTTATAGAGTTGATGAACCGATATTTCATCAGCTCTTGGACTCTTTTTTTGACTTCTTCATGGATGATATTTTTCTGTACTCTATATCAGAGGAGGATCACAAGGATCATTTGGATATATTCCTTAGAAACTTGAGGGAACAACACTTGTATGGTAGTATTTACATGTGTGAATTTTGGATCCTAGATGAAACCTTTCTACGTAATGTTATATCTGAGATGGGAATATTAGTGGAACCTAAGAATATATATGTATTTATGTCTTGGGATTATCCCAAAAATGTGTTTGAGACTCACAGTATCATGGGTTTGGATGGTTATTATAGGCGGTTTATCTAGGAAATTTCCAAGCATGAATCTCTGAAAACAACTTTAAGTAGTAAGATTGTAAATTTTGAGGGGAATGAAAATTTTTAACGATAATTTGATGTCATAAAATTGAGGATGACTTCAGACCAAGTTTTTTTACTTCTGGAATGAGGTTCGAGTTATGATGTTTTCTATGATACCTATAGTATGGGTTTAAAGTGCGTCTTGATATAGGGGAAATATGTGGTGTCCTATGGATCTCACTAGTTACGCCCTCATGAAATGAACTAAGCTACCAACAAAATTAATTTGGAAGTATTTCTACAAGCACTCAAAACATGGTGCACTGTCACTTTGGGTAGAAGTTTATATTATATTTCGATCATAAGAGCCTCATGTATATTTTCACATATAGGGATCTATAATTTCGATATAGATTTTGTGTTGAGAATAATAAAACTTTTGATTTTGATATTGACTATACCCCAAGGAAAGGGAATATGCTCTCTGATGCTTTGGAAATGAAATTAGCAAATCAAGGCATGACATAATCGGTGGAGAAGTGGACTCTGATGAGTTTTTTTATAGAGATGGAGTCTGTATCTTTTTAAGGGATGAATCATCATATTATGAGTGGTTTCTTCTTGAGAAAACATCATACAAAGATTTCCATTGCTTTAGTAAAATACTAAATAGTGGGCAGACCAAGGGTCAGTGGTCTCAGTCTCCCATATGTTCTTTCTATTAACAAAAAAGGTTTGTTGTTATGATGTTTATGAGGAAGAATTTGAAGGATAGTAGAATCCATTATTATTGTTATGTACATATTGGGACTAAAATTATGTATCATGATTTTAAATTTCAATATTAGTGGTTGAGGATGTGGTGGTAAATTGTAGTATTGCTGTCACGATGCATAACCTACAAGAGAATTAAGGCAGAACACTATAGACTAGTTAGCTTTATCCAACCATTTCGCATTCCATTATGGATTTGAGATAATATTTACATGGATTTCAACATTGTTTCACCATTGAATCATAATGATAGGGAATTTATTTGGGTGATCATTTATAAGATAACAAAATCATCTCATTAAATTCTTTTCATAGAGACAATGATGGTGGAATAATTCAAAGACATATATGTCGGAGAAGTTGTCATACGTTATGGGGTTCCGTCTGTGATAGTATCTAAGAGGAACCTTAGGTTCTTTTAAACGTTCTAGAATGGTTTGTAGGAGTGTATTGGTTCCTACTTGAAATTATGAATGACATCCTTTCCATAGATAGATGGATACACTGGAAAAAATGTCCATGTTCAAGTGGACATTCTCCCGGTGTGCATTCTTAATTTTGGTGATTCATGGGAAAACATCATCCTCTATATGAATTTTCCTATAAAAATAGTTATCATGACTAGATAAAAATGGTTCCCTTAAAAGAGATATATGGGAGTCCATGTAGATCTCCCTTGTTCTGAGTAGAGTTGGGAGAACCGTCATTTGTAGGAAACTGCCTTATCCAGGAGAAATGGGAAAAGGTGAAGTTGATCTGGAGTAGTTTGGTCAAAATAAAGAGTAATAACAAATTATTTTTCGACTATCCTAATCATCAACTAGTTTATTAGGATGGTGATCAAGGGATTATTAATGTAACACCCAGATATTTTATGAAAAATATTATTTTAATTTCATTAATGTCTTGTGTTGTATTCTACACCAAGATTACCTTGCGCTATATGCAACACCGTATTAGCTTGCAGTATACGCAACACTAGTCTTGGACCGTGTTACACACAATTTTGATAATAGTTATTCTACACAACATTGAGTATATATATATATATTAAATGTATAAATGAAATGTGGTTGGATTCTGTTATACAAAACAACGAAGGATTCTTTCACAACATGCAACCCTGACTTGTCTTTCATTACACGCAATCGCGGCCTTCCTTGATAGCGTGTGTTGTACGCAATACTGGGTTTTAATAAACAATGATATATTATTATAATATTTTCATGAACTAACCATTATGAATAGTATTAACTAAATTTTGAATTTTATAACATTATTATTCATCTTACACATTTTCTAGAACATGGTATAATAACAAAATAAATTTTTCGGGTAAAATAAGTATTTTTAAAAAAATACAGTTTTTCCGCATTTTGATGGAGCACCCACTTTAAATCTAGTTTTTGACATGTTTATATGTTCAATTTGACAAAATAAATTTCTTCTTTTGAATCAGGATGTAAAAATTTACATTAGATAAAGTTTCAATATTTTTCCGATAACTTTCATATTTTAATGAATAGTAAAAACACGCTATATTTTAATTAAAACCAACTTTTTTCATCATAATATCTTATGTGGTTAAATTATAATATTGAATGGTTTTAAAGTATAAATAGAATATATTTTTACCATTTAATATAATTTATGTCATTAGCGTTGATTTTACCTTGAATTCGTAGGTTAAATCAATTCAATCTTTTGCAATGTTTTAAATAAAAACCCGTTTTTATTCGACAACGGGATTAATTTTAATTTAATTTCTGCAACTTCTGTGTATTGAATTTTAAAAAATGGATTCCATATTTGGAATCATTGGTTCCAAATTATGTTAATAGGCTACTTTTTATTTTTGGGAATTATGAATAGTAACTACGGTAAATTTTATTTACCATAGTTAAAGGTAAATCGGGTAATTAAGGGTAAATATAATATTATAAAATTACCCTAACACATGACAAAATTATATTTTATGGCTAAAAGTAAACCCATATCAACTAAGGGTCGTATTAGATTCATTTTATGGTCTTTTGACCATGAAAATAATTTAATTATTATTAAAACCAAAGAAAGTGACAACATTTCACTTTCTTAAATCTTATAAGTATAATAATTTTAACTTAGTGATAAACATTATAAAACTTTGAACATGAATAGTATCCAGAAATCTAACAAAATTATATACATCATTAAAATTTATTTATAATTTTTGGGATTAAACTAATAGTGACCATAAAAGGCACAAAACCCTGACCAAAACTTATTGGTAATGTAAATTGAAACCATAATCATCCAATGGTCTAATTTTTGACCATTTGGAGTCTTATACAAGAAATTATGACACTTATATTATTTTATTTTAAATGATGCCAAAGTTGTCACCTTCATAATTTAATAAATATAAAAATTTAAATATTGTGATTTTAAGATGATAAATTCGAGTAAAAGTATTATTGTGAAAGGTAATATATTTATATTCATCATAGGATTTTATTTTAAATTTTTATGCAACAAATAAGTATATTAAATAATTATACAAAAATGATGTAGTAATTATTTTATTAAGAGATAAACCAAATAAATGGTTTTAAAAATAATAAAATAAATATTATATGAACTATTTAATGTGATCCACTAATATTATATATATATATATGACCTTTTATTAATATATTAAAGCTTTTAGTTTGAACATATCTTCTGTATATATTTTATTTAAATTCAAATAAATGAATAGTGTCAAAATTGACACTATTGTTATTTTATAAAAATATCATATTATAAAATTGTTTAAAAATCACAAAAATATTTAAAAATTATAAATTTAAATTTATATGGTCTATAATGTTATAAAGTAAACAATTATGGAAAATTCACAACAAATAAGTAATTATTTGTTATAATTTAAAATTTAAAATTTTATTACCACAAATAAACATAAATAGATTAAATAAGGATAAATCAAAATGATAAGGTTTAAAATAAGATCCAAACATGTATAAATTTGATTGGTTGATGATATTACAACCCTATCTCATCTAATCTCCGAATATGCGTCATTTTTGGAGGTTTTTAAGTGGGGTTAGATTTATTATAAATTAATATATTTAAGAGTTCCAAAGGTGCCCTTCTCCTCCCTTATAAAAGGGAACCTCCTCCCTCTCTTCCTCACACAACTTTGAGCCTTCAAGCTCAGACAACCCCTGAAAAATTCTCTTCTCCACTTCCCTAGAAACATCCTAGAGGTTCTGGTCTTCCTCAAAGACCAATTTTAGTGCCCTAAGAGGAGGTCTCAAAAAGGCGCTTCAAAGAAGAGGTAATTTCCGTTACCGATTCTTTCACCTTTATTTCTTCTTCCACTTATTATTATTAGGTTGTTTCATTATTAATTAATAAAATCAGTATAGCTCATATAATGATATGTTATTATAAGTATGAAACAATCCTAATTCACCATCTATCCATCCTATAGAAAACGAAATCACCGTGCGTGCGTACGTACGGAATACCGTCTCCACGCCGTGGTGTAAACTGTTTTTCCACCAACACCCTACATGGATGGGTATTATGGTGTAAATAATAACTATACATAGTAATTATAACATCATAATTATTCTGATATATTGTATCATCCACTCAAATTGAATTCAATAATTATGGAAATGATATCATCGCTCGTGCGTACGTACGGACTACCGTCTCCATGACGCGATGAGATTCATTCTCCATGTTAACCATTTAAGAATGATTATAAAGTATATATAAGAAATAATAATGAAATATATGACATTATAAAGCTACTGGATTTATGTTTATATATATTTATGTTATCTACTTAATTCCACTCAATTCAATAAGGAAACGCAAGAAGCGTTCATGCGTACGTACGGCCTACCGTCTCCATGAACGGTGTATTTCTTTCCATTTATCAATCCAATATATATATGAATATTCTGAATATATATTATATATAAATCTTGTTTTATATTCTATAATTAAGTAATAATGATCTAAGTAATCATATGAATAATTACAAGTTAAAACACGAACGACAAATGAGACGATTTTACCCAAAACGCTACTTTAACATGAATTTACAAAAGAACGGGTAATATAAAGTCATAAGTGAACCATATATGATATAATAACAATGAATATGATTTTTTAATAAGTCAATGACATTATTTAAATCATTATACAGGAGGTTCGGACACTTACGAAGCAAATCGGACCTAAGGTAAGGTAAATATCACAATCTCATTTTTATCCGAGATTGTTTATACTTTGAAATTTACTGGGGTGTATTTTATCATCCACATCCATGTTTACTCAATATTTAATATTATTTCCATCCACCAAAAATTGTTTAAAACCTATTTTACCCTTTGGTTAGTTTTTAGTAAAATATATGAAAGGAATCTTTTGTCGTTTTTCATACGAGGTAGTTTTTGACTTTTCCGACAAAAGTACGAGAAGAATGTTTTTTTAACTTATACGGCATGAATGGATTTTTAAAACATTATTTCCAAGAAGATTACTCTACAAGTTTTCAAGTTTATTTTTAATCAACTTCTTTTAGTTTAAAATTGTATGAGATGTTAAGAAAGGAAAAGTGTTTTTGAAGTAGAAAGTATATTTTCCTCAAGAATGAAGTTCAATTGTTTTATCAAAATTATTTTCCATCTAAGATAATAAAGGGTTCTGTTTTTATCCCTATTATTACATTGATTTGATTATGTCGTGATGGAATTATTTTTATGAATTCCTTTTCTTATATGAATTGTTTTATGATGTCATGTTGTTTAAGAATCCCATTTTTATTACATGGGTTATGCAATGATGTTTGATTTATGATTTTGTGGCACACATAAGAATGGTATAATTATGAGATGGGTGGGACCTATATCTCCCTCCAATGCATTGGGTAAAGATTTTATATCTCATGAGATAGACATGGCTGGAATGGTAGGTTATACCGGTTCAGTGAAATAGGACTGAAACGAGGGTGACTCGGTTCAGAAAGGGACTTTGTCCACTAAGATAGTCTTGGCAATGAGTCTTGACTAATAAGATATGATTCTCTATGATTATGTGTGTATGCCACAAAGTTTCATGTTTTATGTTATGATTATTGGGATTTCATTTCACTACTATGGTTTATCCCATGTTATGAAATTATGCTCTCTTTTGCAGGTTAAGTTTTCCAAAATGTTCGTTCTTATGAAAATGATGTGATTGACATTTCTTTTGTTTACCCTTACTGAGCATTTTATCTCAACCGTTTTTGTTTTATTTTCCCCGGGATATAAAGAAAGGTTTTAGGTAAAAAAAATGGAAGATCTTTATGGGAGATGTTGAAAATCTTTTACCACCATTAGAAGATTATATTCCGAGTTTCCAAAGACACTAAACTGTTACGATCCTTGTGTGTGTTTTTGTTATGTACTATGTATTCCGCAAAAGTAATGTAATGTCCATGTACGTTAAGCTTCGGGTCTCTACAGTTGGTATCAGAGGAAAGGTTTAGTCAACCTTTGGAAACTAGGATGCGAAAGCGTTAGTGAGATCCCTAGAGATATTTATAAGGTATGTCTAGGGATTTCCCTAAGGATAAGTATACGTATAAGATACAGTCCTAGAACTACGGTAACGATCTTAGAATTTAACCGAAGATGTCAGATATTGAGGGTGCTCCCCCTTAACTATGTTGTCTTCCCTAGCATGATTTCTCCTCTCACAAAATTCTTTTTGTGTTTTAGTTAATGGAGGGAACCAGAAGGAATTCGGTTAACATTGAATCCAATGGACAAATTGGCGACTATGAGAAACAAAATTGTGTAATGCCTAGAGATAAAGATGTTGTGATTATGCCGAATCAGTCATCGCTATATATGATTAACAAGGTGAAATTTAGTGGTATGACTAATTCATCAAAGAAGAGGAAGATAAACTATTATGCATGTTCTCATGTTGAGGAGCATAAAGAAAGGAAGATTGAGATTTATAAAGAAGGGAAGAAGAACCTTGAGGAATACCTCAAATGGAGGGACCGATGTTATCTGTGTGGAGAAAAGGGTCATAGAGTGACAGATTGTTATGGAGTTCAATTTCTTATTTGTGGAGAACATGGGAATTACCCAACTCAATGCCCTGACCTAAAAAGTTACTTCTAAATCAAGGAAGGACTTATTCCAGGACAATCATTGAAGTGGATGGACTGAAGTGTTTATGTATTGGTATTCAAGAATAATGTTGTTGAGGTACTTTTATGGTGTACTGAAATATTTATGTATTGGTCTATTGTGGTTTTCAATAATTTTAAGGTACCGGTAACCATGAAAAGTGATTCAAATATTTTGGAAAGTAGATGATATGCGCATAATTAAGGGATATGGAGAAAATGAAATGTTTGACAGTATTCATGAGCTCATGATTGATATAAGGACTAAGTGATATCATGGTTTGATTATAAACAATTTTGAGGATTTTGGTTTGTGGAAAGTGTTAACTTTTAACTACATTCATGTTTTCACTAAGGTTCAATGGAATACATGATTAAGGCCTTTGAATGATTGGAATGTGACCAACAAGATAGGAATGCAATATTACGATATATGGGGATCAACGATGGTATTAAATCTCTGGTAATCGTTTTCACTATGTTATGAGAGTGGACCGAAGTATTTTAGATAAGACTAAAGATTGGAATGGATTATGTTGGACATAAGTTAGTATTGTTTAAGGATATAACTTTTTTTTTATATTATTGATGGGATGTTATAGTAATGTAGTTTTAGAAAAAGGACAACCTTCAGGACGGGCGACAGCCCATCGCATCAGACAAGGCTGTGGGAATCGAACCCACAACCGAAGTGCGACTGGCCTTTATCGCCTAACACTGACCTACATGAAGTCCCTGGTCAGTAGAAACTAGTTTTATTTTATTAAGAGGTATGATATATGAAGTATAAGTTCATTTTTGGAACCATATACGATTAACCATAAGATGGACTTATAACTTTTGCTAACCTTTTGTTTGAAAGAGATGGAATGACCCATCATTCTATCACATGACCTGCTAACACTTCACGAATAACGAATTCAACTTCATTTATTTAAGAGATGAAGTGGAAATTGTTCAAGGCACGAACAACAGTGAGATTGTACCAAAATAAAGTAAGTATTTATTCTAATTCAAATTCTTCAACTTTAGGGAAACGATCTTGAAAACCAAAAATGTTGTCCTAATGCTCTTATATCAGATTAATCAGATGGTACCTTAGATCATCACAAATTTCTGGATTTGTGATTGTTGGCTTTTCCATAGCCATGTCCTCTACCACTCTCCATCAGAACATGATGGTTAGATTTCTCTTCCATGTCCATATTTTCACCTATGTTCTTCTATGTGGATACCCAGTGATTAGTTAACTTGGGTAACCATTACGTTTTATAATTTAGTTTTTAAAGATAAGTTTTGGTATTCCTTTTTACGATGTGGGTTTCTATCAAAGAAACTTTCAAATAGTAAACCATTTATAACCCCGACGAATTTCGAGGGCGAAATTCATTTTAAGGGGGGTAGAATGTAACACCCCGAGATTTTATGAAAAATATTATTTTAATTTCATTAATGTCTTGTGTTGTATTCTACACCAAGAATACCTAGCGCTATACGCAACACCATATTATCTTGCAGTATACGCAACACTAGTCTTGGACCGTGTTACACACAATTTTGATAATAGTTATTCTACGCAACATTGAGTATATATATATATATATATATATATATATTAAATGTATAAATGAAATTTGGTTGGATTCTGTTATACAAAAAAACGAAGGATTCTTTCACAACACGCAACCCTGACTTGGCTTGCATTACACACAATCGCGACCTTCATCGATAATGTGTGTTGTACGCAATACCAGGTTTTAATAAACAATGATATATTATTATAATATTGTCATGAACTAACCGTTATGAATATTATTAACTAAATTTTGAATTTTATAACATTATTATTCATCTTACACATTTTCTAGAACATGGTATAAGAACAAAATAAATTTTTCTGGTAAAATAAGTATTTTTCAAAAAATGCAGTTTTGCCGCATTTTGATGGCGCACCCACTTTAAATCTAGTTTTTGACATGTTTATATGTTCAATTTGACAAAATAAAATTCTTCTTTTGAATCAGGATGTAAAAATTTACATTAGATAAAGTTTTGATATTTTTCCGATAACGTTCATATTTTAATGAATAGTAAAAACACGCTATATTTTAATTAAAAACAACTTTTTTCATCATAATATCTTATGTGGTTAAATTATAATATTGAATGGTTTTAAAGTATAAATAAAATATATTTTTACCATTTAATATAATTTATGTCATTAGCGTTGATTTTACCTTGAATTCGTAGGTTAAATCAATTCAATCTTTTGCAATGTTTTAAACAAAAACCTGTTTTTATTCGACAACGGGATTAATTTTAATTTAATTTATGCAACTTCTGTGTATTGAATTTTAAAAAATGGATTCCATATTTGGAATCAGTGGGTCCAAATTATGTTAATAGGCTACTTTTTATTTTTGGAAATTATGAATAGTAACTATGGTAAATTTTATTTACCATAGTTAAAGGTAAATCAGGTAATTAAGGGTAAATATAATATTATAAAATTACCCTAACACATGAAAAAATTCTATTTTATGGCTAAAAGTAAACCCATATCATCTAAGGGTCGTATTAGATTCATTTTATGGACTTTTTACCATGAAAATAATTTAATTATTATTAAAACCAAAGAAAGTGACAACATGTCACTTTCTTAAATCTTATAAGTATAATAATTTTAACTTAGTGATAAACATCATAAAACTTCGAACATGAATAGTATCCATAAATCTAACAAAATTATCTACATCATGAGAATTTATTTAGAATTTTTTGGGATTAAATAGTTATCATTAATTGTGACACAATAGTGATGCAGAAATTATTTATCTAGTGAAAAATCAAGAATATAGTTTTTATTAAACTAATAGTGACCATAAAAGGCCCAAAACCCTGACCAAAACTTATTGGTCATGTAACTGGAAACTATAATCATCCAATGGTCTAATTGTTGACCATTTTTAGTCTTATACAAGCAATTATGACACTTATATTATTTTATTTTAAATGATGCCAAAGTTGTCACCTTCATAATTTAATAAATATAACAATTTAAATATTGTTATTTGAAGATGATAAATTCGAGTAAAAGTATTATTGTGAAAGGTAATATATTTATCTTCATCATAGAATTTTATTTTAAATTTTTATGCAACAAATAAGTATATTAAATAATTATACAAAAATGATGTAGTAATTAATTTATTAAGGGATAAACCAAATAAATGGTTTTAAAAATAATAAAATAAATATTATATGAACTATTTAATTTGATCCACTAATTTTATAGAAACATATTACCTTTTTTTAATATATTAAATCTTTTACTTTGAACATATCTTCTGTATATATTTTATTTAAATTCAAATAAATGAATAGTGTCAAAATTGACACTATTGTTATTTTATAAAAATAACATATTATAAAATTGTTTAAAATTCACAAAAATATTTAAAAATTATAAATTTAACTTTATATGGTCTATAATGTTATAAAGTAAACAATTATGGAAAATTCACAACAAATAAGTAATTATTTGTTATAATTTAAAATTTAGAATTTTATTACCACAAATAAACTTAAATTGATTAAATAAGGATAAATCAAAATGATAAGGTTTACAATAAGCTCAAAACATGTCTAAATTTGTTTGGATGATGATATTACAACCCTATCTCATCTAATATTCGAATATGAGTCATTTTTGGAGGTTTTTAAGTGGGGTTAGATTTATTATAAATTAATATTTTTAAGAATTCCAAAGGTGCCCCTCTCCTCCCTTATAAAAGGGCACATCCTCCCTCTCTTCCTGACACAACTTTGAGCCTTCAAGCTCGGCCAAACCCTGACAAATTATCTTCTCCACTTCCCTAGAAACATCCTAGAGGTTCTGGTCTTCCTCAAATACCAATTTTAGTTCCCTAAGAGGAGGTCTCAAAAAGGCGCTTCAAAGAAGAGGTAATTTCCGTTACCGATTCTTTCACCTTTATTTCTTCTTCCACTTATTATTCTTAGGTTGTTTCATTATGAAGTAATAACATCAGTATCACTCATATACTGATATGTTATTATATGTATGAAACAATCCTAATTCACCATCTATCCATCCTACGGAAAACGAAATCACCGCGCGTGCGTACTACGGAATACCGTCTCCATGTCGTGGTGTAATCTGTTTTTCCACCAACACCTTACATGGATGGGTATTATGGTGTAAAGAATAACTATACATAGTTATTATAACATCATAATTATTCTGATATATTGTATCATCCACTCCAATTCAATTCAATAATTATGGAAATGATATCATCGCTCGTGCGTACAAACGGACTACGGTCTCCACGACGTGATGAGATTCATTCTCCATGTTAACCATTTAAGAATGATTATAAAGTATATATAAGAAATAATAATGAAATATATGACATTATAAAGCTACTGTATTTATGTGTATATATATTTATGTCATCTACTTAATTCCACTCAATTCAATAAGGAAACAAAAATAGCGTTCATTCGTACGTACGGCCTACCGTCTCCATGAACGGTGTATTTCTTTCCATTTATCGATCCATTATATATATGTATATTCTGAATATATATTATATATAAATCATGTTTGATATTCTATAATTAAGTAATAATGATCTAAGTAATCATATGAATAATTACAAGTTAAAACACGAACGACAAATGAGACGATTTTACCCAAAATGCTACTTTAAGATGAATTTACAAAAGAACGGGTAATATAAAGTAATAAGTGAACCATATATGATATAATAACAATGAATATTATTCTGTAATAAGTCAATGACATTATTTAAATCATTATACAGGAGGTTCGGACACTTACGAAGAAAATCGGACCTAAGGTAAGGGAAATATCACAATCTCATTTTTATCCGTGATTGTTTATACTTTGAAATTTACTGGGGTGTATTTTATCATCCACATCCATTTTTCCTCAATATGTAATATTATTTCCATCCGCCAAAATTTTTTTAAAACCTATTTTACCCTTTGGTGAGTTTTTAGTAAAATATATGAAAGGAATCTTTTGTCGTTTTTCGTACGAGGTAGTTTTTGACTTTTCCTAATAAAGTATGAGAAGAATGTTTTTTTAAACTTATACGGCATGAATGGATTTCTAAAACATTATTTCCAAGAAGCTTACTTTACAAGTTTTCAAGTTTATTTTTAATCAACTTCTTTTAATTTAAAATTGTATGACATGTTAAGAAAGGAAAATTGTTTTTGAAGTAGAAAGGATATTTTCCTCAAGAATGAAGTTCAATTGTTTTATCAAAATTATTTTCCATCTAAGATAATAAAGGGTTTTGTTTTTATCCCTATTATTACATTGATTTGATTATGTTGTGATGGAATTATTTTTATGAATTCCTATTCTTATATGAATTGTTTTATGATGTCATGTTGTTTAAGAATCCCATTTTTATTACATGGGTTATGCAATGATGTATGATTTATGATTTTTTGGCACACATAAGAATGGTATCATTATGAGATGGGTGGGACCTTTATCTCCCTCCAATGCATTGGGTATTGATTTTATATCTCATGAGATAGACATGGCTGGAATGGTAGGTTATATCGGTTCAGTGAAACAGGACTGAAACGAGGGTGACTCGGTTCAGAAAGGGACTTTGTCCACTAAGATAGTCTTGGAAATGAGTCTTGACTAATAAGATATGATTCTTTATGACTATGTGTGTATGTCACAAAGTTTCATGTTTTATGTTATGATTATTGGGATTTCATTTCACTACTATGGTTTATCCCATGTTATGAAATTATGCTCTCTTTTGCAGGTTAAGTTTTCCAAAATGTTACGTTCTTATGAAAATGATGTGATTGATATTTCTTTTGTTTACCCTTAATGAGCATTTGAGCTCACCCTTTTATGTTATCTTTTCCCCAGGATATAAAGAAAGGTTTTAGGTAAAAAAAAGGGAAGATCTTTATGGGAGATGTTGAAGATCTTTCACCAAGATTAGAAGATTATATTTCGAGTTTCCAAAGACACTAAACTATTACGATCTTTGTGTGTGTTTTTGTTATGTACTAAGTATTCCGCAAAAGTGATCTAATGTCCATGTACGTTAAGCTTCGGGTCTCTACAATTAATGTTTCACCTCTCTTGGGACACAATCGGTTGGGTAAGAAGGTTATTTTGGCACAGATGTTTGTCATACCCTTTGAGATTGTGGAGCATATTTCAAAGGTGATGCATCGGTTGGACCTTCCATCTCATTTTACATCAATTCACATTGTGTGTCAATAATTTTTTGATGTTTTTTCATCCCTCCCTCTTTTTTTATCCCCCACGCACACCCCTCTCTCACCATTTATTTTCCCTTTTTTATCCCCCTCTCTATTCACCCCTCCCATTTATCTCTCACTCACCACCCTCTCTCTCCATTTATTTCCCCTTTTTTATCCCTCTCTCTAATCACCCTTATATCCCATTGATCTATCACACATCCCCCTCTCTCCCCATTTATATTTCTTTTTTATCCATCTCTCCACTCACCCCTCTCTCCAATCACGCCCCTCTTATTTTTTTTTCAATCACGCACACCCCCTCACATTTTTTTATTCCACACGCACTCTTTCCACATACCCCCTCATGCTCACCCCCTATCCCCCCTATTATACCACACACACACACCACCACTCTCCCCCATACCCAACAAAATTCATGCCTCCCTCCCCTTAGGCACTTCTTCCGGCGGCCACTCCTCCCTCTGGCAGTTCTTTTCGGTCAGTTATCTTCCCCATATTCTCCTCTCCTCACTTAATTTCTAGGGTTTCCCTCTGGGGTTTTTGTAGGACGAACCCAAAAAGTTAGGGTTAATGTTTATCTCAGTTTTCCTTTAGATTTAGGGTGTGTGTTTTGTATTTGGTGTATCATTCTTTCATCTGTTGATGTTTCATCCCAATCGCATGAGGTTTCAGTAGGTGTTTCCATGTTTTTCTTTCTTAAAGCCTTTTCATTGATGATTACCAATTGAAATAAATTTATAAACTATTTTTTCAGATATCTGGAACCCTCTTTTGAATTATTATTTCAATTTTTAATATATTTAGTTTGATACAAATAATATTTAAATGAGTTTTGTATAATTTACCTAGGTTTGTGGTACGTAAGAAGCTTGTTCAAATTGTCTTTGTTCTTTTAATGGGGAATTGGCTATTTTATGAAATGTATATCCATTATTATTTTGCAATGAAATTTATTGTTAATTAACATGGTTTAGTGCATATGATTTGGATATGTTATGAATTTGTTATTATGTTAAAACATTTTGGTAAGGATGTAATGGCTTCAATGTTTTAGTTTGTCTTCTTTTAAAATAATGTTGTTGTCTAGTGATGGTTTTAAAGAAAATATTGTTTTATGGAAATGGGTTTTGGGTAACCCTATTGATGTGTGATGCACCATTAGAGGTTAACACAACCATGGTTGCACTAGGTGTATAGCATCCCACCTTTTTAAACATAAACTTTCATTACATTACACAAAACTGAGGTTCTTTAAGGTCTAGTGTCTTGGAAACCAGGAACATAATACATGAAAACAACATAAAACATTCTTCTTAAAAACTTGAAAGGCATCTCCTTAAGTTAATTCTAGGTTCATTACTGCATCTCATAACCTGGGGACATACATCAAAAGAAAGGGTGAGCAGAAGGCCCAGTAAGGGAAACAAGAGGAACATTTTACATGTAAACTTGATATACTTCAATAAGGACATGAAAAGAACTTTAAGGCATGAGAAAGAAATCATGAGGCATTTCATAATAAAAACAACATTTTTCATAACTTGAAGATGTGTCTACATCATTTAACATAGACAATCATGAACATATCACCAAGGTCCATCCCCAAGGTGTCATTTGAAAATTACAAAGGTTATTCACCAAGGTATCGTGAAAATTGTAATCTCTAGTGGTTACATCATTACCCAATGCATTGGAGCGCTATCAGGGCGCACCCTTAAATTTGCCTTTATTATCATGTGAGCTACATATATCATCATCAAACATTTCATAAATAACCCACATAGCATAAAATAAATGGGTTTCATTTCATAATCATAACGTTTTAAAAACTGCTTTAAAGACATGATCTTTACGTCACTTTAAACCCACGGAAAGGGAAAGCAGGTCTCATGTATGTAAATCCCAGAATTTAAAATGGAACATTTTGATATATATGTGAATACACTTGTAGAAATAAGAGCTTTGAGTATTCACTTTATAACATAAAATAATTTTTGAGAAAAGAGAGAAGCATTTTGAGGGGAAAATTCTGCAGCATAACGGCTAAGTTTCAGGGTTTTAGAAAACATTGAAATGAGAGGGGACATGGGTCACCCACTCATAAATGATCCATAAAACAGTAGGGTGAAAGAATAAGAAGGACATATGGACATGGTAATGAAATTTTAGGGACATACCATTTGGAATGAAAAACATGGAAGGAAAAAAAGATTAGATTTCTCTTATGAAAATTCGGCAGCCTTACGGCGTCACTTAACTTCAAAAGAAAATGATTTGACAAGATCAAATAGGGTCCCTCATCATATGATCATAAAAGATCAGTATGATAGATATAGAGATCATACCCCAACATAATAAAAAGGAACTTGAAAAACTTGACATGAAAATCGAACTTGAAAAATGAGAAGGGTGAAGGAATCCCTTAAAAATTCGGCAGCCTAACGGCGTCACTTAAACTTTCATAAAACTAAATGATGAGAGTAAGAGGGGATCTCTCATTATATAAACATGAAAGGGAATTAAGAGGAATATAAAAGAACATCCTCTCACATAAAAACAAGGAGCATAATAGGAATGACATAAAAGAGATTACATGAAAAGAAAGAGAGGGGTCGGATCCCTTACCTTAAAACGAGACTCTTGAAACTCAAAGGATTGGACCTTGAGGGCTTGGGGGCACCTTGGGAGGACTCTTTGGGAGGTAAGAAGACCAGAACTTCGTTGGGGGAGAGTTGGGAGTGAAAACTAAAGGAGGAAAGGGTGGGTATTTTTTGGGAAAGTGAGGGGACAAAGCATTAATGGCCAAGGGACACCTCACATGTGCTTTTCTCAAACCCATGTGCTCTCCCTTGGCATTTATCATGGAGTTAGGCCACATGGGGCCCCCAAAACAATAATTCATCACCCTTGGCCGGGAAACCCTCAAAAGATCTCATGACATCATCATGACACTGTTATGATGTCATTAAACATACTGAAACCCTAAAACTGTATTTTTACTATTCACTGAAAATTCAACTTTCTCAGAAAAATCCCAAAATTTCACATTAACAAAATATCAATGCTCTGATTTCAAAAATGAAATCCATTTTATAAAAATATTTTTCTAAATATTTTTAATTTAATTTTTAAATAAAAACACTATTCATCGAAAATTCATTTTTTTCAGAAAAATCCCCAAAAAATACCTTAACATAATATCGATGCTCTGAGTTCAAAAATAAAGCCGTTTTTATAAAAATAATTTTCTGATTATTTTTAATTAAATTTTTAATTAAAAAACACTATTCATCCGAAAAAACTAATACTTGAATAATAATTTATGAAACCTTTATTTAACCATTTTATTGAATCACATTACTTAATCAAAGTGCCTAGATTATTTTAAAACTTTCTTTAAGTGAGATTACTAATCCATTTGGTGACCTTACTAATCCTAAGCGTAAAATCACTATTCATAATTTACTATTCATCAAAAATTAAGTTGATCTTATTAGACTCCAAATTTTTTACTGAACATAATTGTAGAAGACCATTTTTTGAAAATCATTACACATTTTTAATTATTTAAGGTTCACATAAACATTTTTAAAATATCCTTTTTCTAAAATTCATCAAAAATATGCATACTATATTTATCCGGTCATTTCAAAATTCATAAACTTCATCATAAGAAGAAATCCCAATTTTTATTTAAAACAAGGATTACACAAGGTAGTTACGGTCTCATTACATAGCCCCTTATAATACCAGCATAGGACTGAAGAGTAAGGTGTGCTAGGGTGATAGAATCTTGGGGCGGCTCAGTCAACATTTCCCGAGTAGTAATATCTATCAGTTTGAACTTCTCACGAAGGCGATTCCGTTCCAGCTTCACATGATGAAGTTCGGCTTGGATTTGATCCAGAGAAAAGCCCAATGGTGCTACCTCCTTCCCAAGCTCTGTTAGATGGGCTTCGATCGTTCCAAGACTACTAGGTGATGCCATCGAATCTTATTTCTATAATAATTAACCAAGATTACTTATATTTAGAGACAATAATCAAAACATTTTGTTCACAGCGGTCATATTGACCGATGGTTATATAATAGTCAAAACCCACTGATCTCATTTTAATTATAATCATGTTTATCAAATAAAACATTTTTGTTGAGTATAAAAATAAAATAAAATAACACATGAAATTAGTAAACAAGATTTATTCAAAATTTCGGGTCGTTACAATCTTCCTCCCTTAAGAAATTGCGTCCTCGCAATTTAAAAAAAAAATTGGGTTTTGAAATTTCATTGAAAGTCCCACATCGGAAAAAGAGTTCGTGACACCATTACTTTAAAAGAAAGAAAAGGAAGTACAAAGGCCACCCGAGTTTACTCATATAAGGATTCCATGTAGGAAACATGGACATGGAGGAGAAAACAAAGGGTCACATCCTAAAGGAGAGTGATAGAGAACATGATTAGGAGGAAGTTAACCACCAGAAAATCCCAAAATTATGATGTGTGCAAGCGGTCTTTGATTACCTAGTAGGAAACGTAAACCAACAACTTTTTTGTTTTACGTTCCTTTTCATAACTTTGAGGAATTCATTTACAACATAGAACAAAAACATAAGGAAATATATCTACCTTCATGTAGAGTTTCATCCTTTAATAAGTTTCTACCCAAAACTAATCTTTTCTCTAAACTATGAGCATTCAAAACTACTTGGTCTCATCAAAACACAAGAATCATCTTCTAGAGAATCACATAATCCACAAAATATCAACTATCTATTTCTTCTATCTTTAAACATTATCCCAAAAACAGAAAGAGTAAGGTAAAAAAAACTCTTCAAAAAGAAATAATCCCATAGGAATGGAAACTACTTTTAAATCTTCAAGTTCCATGGTACTACCCAAAGTTCATCATAGTCCATTCCGTAAATAATGGTCCTTAAGATTCCTCAAAATAAACCAAACTAAGATTGAAACCCAAATACAAGAAAGATTTGATAACATAGTCTTCCAAAATAAACTTCATTGTTCATCTCCAAACAACATCAACCACTCCTAACATCTTATAACAAAAGTAGCTAACCTAAACATATTTTATCCAAGATAGGTTAATCATTCCCGTAAGTAACCTAAATTACTATAAGTCCACCTTAAATTCATCGATTCTTCAAAATATAAGTCAACCTTACTCCTCAATGAAAGTACCGTTGTAATCTATTTACCTCGATCATATAGGGTCCCCAAAATAGTGAACGTCATCCAAAATAAAAATCATATTTTAATCCCCTAATCATCTCTGTCATCTTAATATGGAAATTGTAGCATTTCTATCACATTGGTTGTTGAGACATGTTCTTCCATTTCCTGCCATTAACTAAGAAAAGAAACTATAATTAGGGGCTTAAATACTTAGCCAATAATCAAGAAAAGAAACTTAAATCATATAAGGATAACTTGTAGTTGAAAAGTATACCCTAACTTGTGATCCCCTAGGTTCCCATCTAGGTTATCCATGATAATATATTCTTATGTGAACCTTTATTTTATTTTATCTTTGATCCTTTAACAATGGTTCATACTAAGCTTATGAATTTACCAAAGCATATCCCCCGGGAGTGTCGTAACCAAGAGTGCAGAAAGGCCCGTTTTCGTGTACCAGTTCCCGTTAGAGTCTAGCTCAAAGCGGTGTTTTCGGGTTTTACCCCTATGTACATCTGTGCCAGAGCCACCTCTACCAGCTCATATCCAGACAGGGATGTATTTTCTTGGAAACCCCTTACTCAATACTCACCAAAATACCAGGAAGATTTCCTATATTTAAACTTTTCTATAGGGTTTTTCCTAAAGTTTTTATATCCTAATTTCCACAAATAACTAAACCATCCTTTGATACCAACTATAGCATCCCGCCTTTTTATAATATAAACTTTCATTACATTACACAAAACTGAGGATCTTTAAGGTCTAGTGTCTTGGAAACCAGGAACATAATACATGAAAACAACATAAAACATTCTTCTTAATCACTTGAAAGGCGTCTCCTTAAGTTCATTCTAGGTTCATTACTGCATCTCATAACCTGGGGACATACATCAAAAGAAAGGGTGAGCAGAAGGCCCAGTAAGGGAAACAAGAGGAACATTTTACATGTAAACTTGATATACATCAATAAGGACATGAAAAGAACTTTAAGGCCTGAGAAAGAAATCATGAGGCATTTCATAATAAAAACAACATTTTTCATAACTTGAAGATGTGGCTACATCATTTAACATAGACAATCATGAACATATCAACAAGGTCCATCCCAAAGGTGTCATTTGAAAATTACCAAGGTTATTCACCAAGGTATCGTGAAAATTGTAATCTCTAGTGGTTACATCATTACCCAATGCATTGGAGCGCTATCAGGGCGCACCCTTAAATTTTCCTTTATTATCATGTGAGCCACATATATCATCATAAAAAATTTCATAAATAACCCACATAGCATAAAATAAATGGGTTTCATTTCATAATCATAACGTTTTAAAAACTGCTTTAAAGACATGATCTTTACGTCACTTTAAACCCATGGAAAGGGAAAGCGGGTCTCATGTATGTAAATCCCATAATTTAAAATGGAAAGTTTTGATATATATGTGAATACCCTTGTAGAAATATGAGCTTTGAGTATTCACTTTATAACATAAAATAATTTTTCAGAAAAGAGAGAGGCATTTTGAGGGGAAAATTCTGCAGCATAACGGCTAAGTTTCGGGGTTTTAGAAAACATTGAAATGAGAGGGGACATGGTTCACCCACTCATAAATGGTCCATAAAACAGTAGGGTGAAAGAATAAGAAGGAAATATGGACATGGTAATGAAATTTTAGGGACATACCATTTGAAATGAAAAACATGGAAGGAAAAAAAGATTAGATTTCTCTTATGAAAATTCGGCAGCCTTACGGCATCACTTAACTTCAAAAGAAAATGATTTGACAAGATCAAATAGGGTCCCTCATCATATGATCATAAGAGATAAGTATGATAGATATAGAGATCATACCCCAACATAATAAAAAGAAACTGGAAAGACTTGACATGAAAATCGAACATGAAAAATTAGAAGGGTGAAAGAATCCCTTAAAACTTCGGCAGCCTAACGGCGTCACTTAAACTTTCATAAAACGAAATGATGAGAGTAAGAGGGGATCTCTCATCATATAAACATGAAAGGGCAGTAAGAGGAATATAAAAGAACATCCTCTCACATAAAAACAAGGAGCATAATAGGAATGACATAAAAGAGATTACATGAAAAGAAAGAGAGGGGTCGGATCCCTTACCTTAAAACGTCACTCTTGAAACTCAATGGATTGGACCTTGAGGGCTTGGGGGAACCTTGGGAGGACTCTTTGGGAGGTAAGAAGACCAGAACTTCGTTGGGGGAGAGTTGGGAGTGAAAACTAAAGGAGGAAAGGGTGGGTATTTATAGGGAAAGTGAGGGGACAAAGCATTAATGGCCAAGGGACACCTCACATGTGCTTTTCTCAAACCCATGTGCTCTCCCTTGGCATTTATCATGGAGTTAGGCCACATGGGGTACCCAAAACAATAATTCATCACCCTTGGCCGGCCAACCCTCAAAAGATCTCATGACATCATCATGACACCGTTATGATGTCATTAAACATACTGAAACCCTAAAACTGTATTTTTACTATTCACTGAAAAATCAACTTTCTCAGAAAAATCCCAAAATTTCACATTAACCAAATATCAATGCTCTGATTTTAAAAATGAAATCAATTTTATAAAAATAATTTTCTAAATATTTTTAATTTAATTTTTAAATAAAAACACTATTCATCGAAAATTCATTTTTTTCAGAAAAATCCCCAAAAATTACCTTAACATAATATCGATGCTCCGAGTTCAAAAATAAAGTCATTTTTATAAAAATAATTTTCTAATTATTTTTAATTAAATTTTTAATTAAAAAACACTATTCATCCGAAAAAACTAATACTTGAATAATTATTTATGAAACCGTTATTTAACCATTTTATTGAATCACATTACTTAATCAAGGTGCCTAGATTATTTTAAAACTTTCTTTAAGTGAGATTACTAATCCATTTGGTCACCTTACTAATCCTAAGCGTTAAATCACTATTCATAATTTACTATTCATCAAAAATTAAGTTGATCTTATTAGACTCCAAATTTTGTACTGAACATAATTGTAGAAGACCATTTTTTGAAAATCATTACAAATTTTTAATTATTTAAGGTTTACATAAACATTTTTAAAATATCCTTTTTCTAAAATTCATCAAAAATATGTGTACTATATTTATCCGGTCATTTCAAAATTCATAAACTTCATCATAAGAAGAAATCCCAATTTTTATTTAAAACAAGGATTACACAAGGTAGTTACGGTCTCGTTACATAGCCCCTTATAATACCCGCATAGGACCTAAGAGTAAGGTGTTCTAGTGTAACACCCCAAGCTTCCACGGTATGTTTCATTTCGAATAATGCAATAGCGTGTGTTGTACGCAACCTCGAGCTCTAACACACACCACAACGAATTAAAGTAGCCGTTATGAATAGTAATAACCACTATTTAAAATTATAGAAACTTTATATATCAAAATGGACTTCATTTTTGGATTCGGAATATCGAAATTAGCCTATGTTGAATTTTTGGTATTTTTCTGAGAACTTCTAATTTTTTATGAATAGTGAAAAATACTTAAAAACAACTTTTTGATCAAAATAATTTATAGTGATAAATTATACTATTTAGTGGTTTTAAAGTATAATTAGAATATATTTTTACCATTTTATCCAATGGTGGTCATTAGAATTAATTTAACATTGAAATTGGACATAAACAATTGCCAATCTTTTGATATAAATTGTTTCTTAAAAACACGCTATTTGTTGTGACAGCAGGAATTAATTATAAAATTAATTTATGCAACTTATATGTTTGGAATTTTGTAAAATAGACATCATTTTTGAATTCGGAATATCAATTATAGCTTCGGGTGAAATTTTGGCCTTATTCTGAAAAACTTCAATTTTTGGTGAATAGTGAATCCACTAAGTGGTTGTTAAAAACTGATTTTTTGTTAAAATGAAATATTGCCACTTCTGTGATTTGATTTTCAAAAATCCGACATACATGGTTGTCATTAAGAAGTAAAATGTGGTTCAATGAGATTAAAATAATTTTTTGGTGAATAGTAACTTTTAAGTTCTTAATCGCGATTAGAGGTAATTAGTGTAGTTTAAGGTAAAAATAATGTTTTAATAATATAAGATGAGCTTGACACTTGTCCTACTCCTATTGGACGAGTCATGGCCGACCAAGACAACCCATGGGTCAACTTGGGGACCCCATGGAGCCACTTTAGTTGGAAAATGACATTAATATATATTTATTTAATGTTAAAATTAAATTGACACAAACATGAGTTGTTTTACTAAAACAGTTTTTAAGTGGGGTTACACAGATCCAAATTTTGACTATAAATATTAATTAGAAATCTAAAAAGATTTCCTACATCATAGTATTTTTTTTATAATTTTTAGACATTAAATAAATTAAATTATTTATGACATCATTATGATGCAGTGATGACCTCATTATTTAACGATTTAAATAAAATGGAAAGATAATGTAAAATCCAAAGCGTACACTTGTCAAAAACCTATTGGATGAGTAGATTTCGAACCCTTATCATCTTATCCTCGAATTATATAAGTGTGGGACCTCTAAAATCCGAAACTCATTTTATAATAAAGTGACTTTTCTTTACTTTCCAAGAGTGCCCCTCCTCTCCACTTATAAAAGGCCCCCACCTCTCCCACCTTATTCACACCTTCAAGCCATTTGGCTCGGCCAACCTCTGCCCAAATACTCTCCCAACATACCCCTCTTACTCTTAGAAGCCTCAATTTGTGCAGAACTCTTCTCATGGAAGCCTTTGGCTCAAATCAAAAAGAGTTACCCGATTTTGAGGTAATGTCTTCTCTAATGTTGTTTTGTTTTATTTTTCTTCTTCAACCCACTAAACTCTTTTTATTCATTTCTTTTGTAACAACACCAGTATCCTCAATATACTAGGATGTTGTTATAAAAAGTATTCGAGCTACACTTACACACACCTACATCTAATGGTTAAAGCACATACGGTTTCTGTGGATGGCGAATTTCTGCCTCACGAAACGATGATTGTTCAACACTCATATAACACCTTAAAAGGTGGCCATTAAGATTTCACTATATTTATATATGATATAAAATATTTTTATGTTTTAATTATGCTTCTGTATTTCTCATTTATGGCATACTTTATGATTTCCATTATGGGTAAAATGCGATAATTTCATTTTATGAAGTGCGGACTACCGCCCCCTCAAAGTGATTTGAATCGTTAATGCCATATGTGGGATGTATAAAGGATGGAGTAAATGGTATTATACACTATATTATACTGTAATTATATTATAAATTTATATCATTATGATTTCGTTCCATTAAATATGAAATTGAAATGAAAGTAGCGTTCATGCGTACGTACGACTTACCGTCTCCATGAACGGTGCATTTCATTTCTTACCTCTAAATGTTACGTAATATTATAAATGAATGTATATACTGGATATATAAGCTATATATGACATCTAAATCATGAATATAATTCTAGAGATAATGGATATTCTACCACATAAACATCTTGTAATTATAAGAAGTTTATTGTTGACTCAAGTACCAAAGATCGACAAAACGACCGTTATTAACTTAAATAATTACATAATGTTCATATCATTGTAATAAGTTATATAATAAAGATAATGAAACTAAAAATGGTTCTTAATAAGGTATATATTAACTCTAGTTTATTATTTAGGAGGTTAAAGAATGGTTGAGTCAAGTCAGACACGAGGTAAGGGAACTTCTTAACCCAATTTCTATTCTTTGGGTTAATCTCCTACTTTCAAATTATGTCAGGATATTATTATGTCCTATCTTGTATTTTTACATTATTTATGTGTAATTATAGTGAATACACATTATATATGTACTTTATTTAAAAAATGATCTTTTTATGGACTTCGTCTCAATCCCCTTTCATTGAGGCATATTTGGTTTATACACAACTTTCTTTTATACGGTATATAAACCCCTTTGACTTTTACGTTTATTCAAAAGGAATATTTTTTTATAAGAAGTGTTTACTAAACGACAAAAGGGAATGCTTTTGTCGTACGTATGCGGCGACAACGACTTCTCCGCCGCCGTGACCATTATTTGAGTTTCGGCTTCCTCTACAAGCCATCATTTTTTTAATGAAAAATAAATACAAAGTTTTAACTTTCTTTTATTTTGGTATTGAAAATGGTTTTGAAAGCATTTTTATTATATCAATGTGTTGTATTGATATCTTGTGAATGAAATGTGGAAATGTTATGTTTCCTTTATGCATGTTTTATGTGATACGATTATGACATGGTTTATGATATGTTTAAACCTATTCATATGAGGAATGTATTGGACTTAATAAGTGACGGGTGGAGCCCGCTATAGCTCATCGATGCATCGGTAGGTCTCATGAGACAACTAGACGTGGAATTGGCCGAGGCCCTTTCCCAATTTGATTTATGGTTTTGGCCGAGGCCTTAATCATTTTAGACGTCTTGGCCGAGGCCTTGACAAAATGTTTCAGAATGTCTGGCATTATACATTTCCTCATTATGAAAGTGGTTATTGTTATTTCATGTGATTATTCGACCAGTAGAATATCCATGTGAAGAAGTGAATGGCATTATCTCATTTTACTTTTGCCATATTATGTTGATGTTCAAGTTTAAAAGGCTTTTGTTTTAGTTATACATTGCCTTAAATTTTTATGTTTATTTATGAAAGATTCCGCAATATTGTTATCCTTACTGAGCATCTGAGCTCACCCCTTTCAATGTTTTAATATTTTCCAGGATGTGAAGAAGTATTTTATGAATGACCTGCAGAGATAGTCAGAAGAGGATATGAGTGTGGACTATGAAGACTTTGTTATTAGTTTTTCACTTTATGATGTAATGCAAGACTTATGAATGTATCTAGTGTTTCCAAGGCTACTAAACTAATCGGTCTTTCGAGACTTGATCTTTTGTTATCATGCCAATGTTACGAAGTAATGCACCGACTCTGGGTAGCTGGGGTCGGGGCGTTACAGCTAGGGTGATAGAAGCTTGGGGCGGCTCAGTCAACATTGCCCGATTAGTAATTTCTATCAGTTTGAACTTCTCACGAAGGCGATTCCGTTCCAGCTTCACATGATGAAGTTCGGCTTGGATTTGATCCAGAGCAAAGCCCAATGGTGCTACCTCCTTCCCAAGCTCTGTTAGATGGGCTTCGATCGGTCCAAGACTACTAGGTGAGGCCATCTAATCTTCTTTCTATAATAATTAACCAAGATTACTTATATTTAGAGACAATAATCAAAACATTTTGTTCACAGCGGTCATATTGACGGATGGTTATATAATAGTCAAAACCCACTGATCTCATTTTAATTATAATCATGTTTATCAAATAAAACATTTTTGTTGAGTATCAAAATAAAATAAAATAACACATGAAATTAGTAAACAAGATTTATTCAAAATTTCGGGTCGTTACAAGGTGCACTAATGGATGTGCCTCTAAATGAAGATGGTGACATAAAATGGTGTTTTCCTTAAAAACCCAAGTTCCAAAACTGGCTCTTCAAATTCTAAAGGATGGTGCTTCATTTTTTATTTTCAAATGACGTGTTTAAATTCATTCCTCAAGGTTTTGTTCCATTTGGCCTTGAAAAATGATTTGGTGTGTGAATTTGAAACTGTGTGCCCGTTCAGCTCTTGGTGTGAGTTTTGGTGAATGTTTTTTTAAGTGCTCAGTTGGATTTGTAAATTTAAAAGCAGTATTAGTAAGATTTTTTGGGTAAATGTATTTAAAATTATTTAGTTAAATGAATGTTTGGAACTTTTAACCCAAGGTTAATGTTTATACTAACTTTTAATGAAGATTGTTTTTTGGAAAAAGTGTATGCACAGTTGGTAAATTTGATCATTTTGTGAAATGGTTTAAATGTTAAATGGTATGGCGGCCTGGTTGGAACCTTCGTGTGATATGAAATGTATGTACATAAATATTTACCACCTTTATTAGAGGGATATCCCTTAGGGAATATCGTATATTGGTGTCTGTTTTTGGGGTAGGCATGTGCGGTGAGATAAGTCACGTGTGCAAGGGCCTCCTACTTACACAATATTATTATAACCACCATGGGTTCCTGAGTGTCTTATAGATTATCGAGTGACAGTTACTCACCAGCCCCAATTAGAAGGGTTGGTGCCCCTGAGATAGGTAGGCCAGGTGGGATTTTTTTATAATTTTTTAATGAGGCAGATTAGTGGTTTATAGACTATGGGGCTTCACTATACGCCAGAATGTCGTTCCGAACTGAGTACGTCCAGGGGTCTTCTAATGATGTTTAGGATCCCACATGGTTTGTTTTTTCATTTATTTTTTATTTTATGCTACACTGGTTTATTTTATGCTTATATTGTTCATCTTTCTCCCTCTTTCAGAACTCTGATATTATTTGTTTTTTTTATAAAATGGTAAACTATTTTTGAAAAATATATGGCGTGAGTTGGTTCTCATAGTGGGAAAGAGGTGTTATTTTGTTTAAATGGGAAAACAATATTTTTATATTTATATTTACAAACATGTGTCATCGGAAAACTTTGTGTAAGGAAACACGTGGATTTAGTGGTTTACTTTTAGCATCCCTATTGGGCATTTTTTGCTCATGCCTATCATTTACCATTTCAGTTGTAGGTTCATCTGTTGTTCAGGCTTTTCCTTAGTAGCTTCTCATGTGGGTGCAGTTTTGGGATTGTGGTTAGTAGTGACCAAGGGGTCACACGGAGATCGTTGTAGTGGGGTCTTGATTCTATTTTTGTTCTTTTTAGTGGTTCTTTGTATCTGGATCGGTTCTTTGTCTATTTAATATTCAGTTTCCATTTTTATATGTGCACTATTTGTTCTATTAATTTATCTGGTCTTAGTTTTATATCTTTGGATTAAATCATTATCTCATGTATAATCTAATGCCTGATACTAGTTGTCATCCCGGGGGGATCGAGAATTCCCCTCAAGACATGTAGCGGACTAAATCGGGTGACCGCTCCAGGGTCTATCCGGGTTGGTTCGTGACAACCCACTTTTTAATGGAATATTTTTTTATGTAAGTTTGATGTCCTAATTCACAAAAAATCTAAACCATAATGATCCTAAAATGTATTAAAATGAGTTCATGAATAAAGGAGAGGATTATGTAATTTTTAATAATGGGTCTCTACAGTGGGTGTCAAAGGAAATTTTTAGATAACATTGAATATTATAATTTTTTCATGTGAGGTTAAATTAAGTTTTATTAACACCGTCATCTATTTTTTAGTTTTAGGTTGATCATAATTTTAATTTATTAGAAACCCCATTTTTGATTTTATGTGACGAGATTTTAATGTGAATAAGTTCATTTTGGGAGATGTTTTATTAGTTTGAGGAATATATAAAACTAAGGACCATCATAGTGTATGAATGGATGAAGAATTGTCTTTTTATATGTTTATTGATATTGATAACCTTTTTCTTTTAGAAGAATCATACAGATATAGTTTTAGTAAAAGGACAACCCACATGCTGGGCGAAATCCTGTCATATCCTACAAGGACATTGGGATTGAACCTAAAAATGATGGGAAATAGGGGTGTAACCCCTACCAATACCGTTCATTATTTATTAGTTAGTATTAAATTATTTTCTGACTTAAACAATTTTAAAAATAATGATTAGTTGATTTTGGGAATATGTGTTTTATTATATAGATAACCATGTGATTAAGACATGATTTGGTTATTAGGTGATATTTTTTATTTTTTAAGAATATAAATATTTTGGATACCTTATAAGATTATGGATATTTAGGGAAAATTATTAGCATATCTTGGATATTACATGATTGTGGAATATACATTTTTTGTTTTATATGACAAGAGTGATCGATGTTGTTTGGAGAAAAATGTTAAACATATGATGGATGAATATGTGATAAAATCATTTTAATTTTTGGGTTTCTTTCTTAATATTTATTATTTTGATGAATCTTAAAGTTGGTTATTTATCAAATGTTTTATGTTGAACTTTGAGTGTTGTTTCTGAGGCTATGGTGAATAATGTCTTATTTCTTTATATGATGGTTTACTCGTATTGAGAATTATCTTGTACTAACCATATTGGTTTCTGATAATGTCTACTGATAAGAGGAAGTGGTTGTTATCATTTTTCGGACTATGTGGTCCATTATAAATTGATTTTAGTGCATCATTAATAAAAAAATATTGAACACTCATCATTTGGAGAAAACAATGAGATTGTGGTGGAAATTTATTAATGGATGACTTTATACTTATCTAGTAATAATATTTATGAATTTTCTTCATCTATATGGTAATTTAATTCCTAAACTCATCGAAATGGATCTCAGAACAAAAATTTTATCCTATTACCTTCATTTTCCATGAATTGTGGGTCTTTTTCACAACTCATCAGTTTATGGTTGATCATTCACATCCTTGGGATCAATGATCTATATAACTTTCTAAAATTATTTTCACAGTAAATTATGTCTTCACATCGATAATTTCACTTCCCACGAATTGTTTCTTATTTGGAAACCAAGTTCTGTGATGACCATTGTATTTCCATTTCTTATTTTCAAGATGATGTTTTATTTACACTTTTTAAAGATGTGGGATTTCAAAAAAGGTATTTTAAAAATGAAAACCCGTTTTGAATGATCTTAAGTTGAAATTAATAAGATTAAATTTATTAAATGTGGAAATAATGTAAGACCCTAGGTTTGAGAAAAATAAAACTATGTTCGATAGCATATACAACACGCAACACCATGCAAAAATAAACCATGAAATATTATTAATTAAATATAGTCATTAAAACCAGGATATTAAATTGGTGGGTATAAATTGGATTTACTATTTTATTAAATAAATAACATGTTGGGGAAAATTATAATTTTATTGAAATATTATGATAAAATAGTCACTCAATTTTTAGTAATTCTACTTTACTCTTCAAAAATATGTTTTCTTATGAAATATTTATTATTTCATTCCATGAGAAAACATTATAATAAATTTATGAAAAATTTTAAAATTATATTTTTTAAAACATATAATTTTTCATGTAATCATTTAAAAATTATCATATTGTGAAATTTTTATATGTTTCTAAAAATATTGATTTCCCAATTAACAGTGAAAAAATGATTTTTAATGAAAACTTTATTTTTTTAAGGTGATTAAAAATTCATATTATATTTTGGAATAGATATAAAATTTAATTATTTCCTCTTTATAAAATATAATCCAACTAAAATCATTTTAAATAAATTTATACTTTCATTTGGTATAAAAAATTAGACTTATAAAATTCATTTTTTTGAAAAACAACTTTTCTTTATATTTTGCAGGGTTTGTGTTAATTTATTTTTTGCAGAAAATTTGAAATAAATCATGAACAATGGATTCCATATTTGGAATAAAGAGGTCTAAATTTGTAAAATAGGGCCCTCTTAGTTTTATTTATTATGAATAGTTACAATAGTAAATAATTGTCACTATGGTAAGGGTAACTCAGATAATTAAGGTTAACAATAATATGATAAGAACCAAAACATAACCCTAACCCTTTACTTTATCCTATTGGATGAGTGTAATTCATAAGTTTCAATCCAATTCTATAATATATTTCCCTTTTTCTATATTAATTTTATTTTGACATTTATAATAGTTGAGTAAAAGATAAAGGCCAAAATGTCGCTTTTTTTACTTTCAATATTCATAATATTTTTTCACAATTATAAAAAAATTATGTTTGGTTATAAATATTCATTTTATAGATATATTATTTTTTTCATGTCAATTTATTTATAATTTTTATTGATTATAAAATTACCCTAAATGTTTTTGAAACGTCGACACAACATTTATTTAATTAATAGAAAAATAAAACAAATGCTTTTAAAAATATTCGTAGTAATATAAATTGAATGAATTATTATGTTCTATAGATTTTGTAGATAAATATAAAATTATATAATTTCATGAATGGATTATATTCAAATTCCATTAATTTCATGTTGTTTTCAATGTAAAAATCAATAAATTGTTCCAAAAATGACATTAATGATATTTTGTAACAAATAATATTTTATTAAATTATTTAGACTTCCAAAAAATCCTATCATTGCATAAGTTATTGCTAAATGGATGAATATATTGACCATGGTCCATTAATTTCCGAATTTTTCCTTTATAATAACTACATTGAACCATAAAGAGTACAAACATTTTTATAATGGCAATTGTCAATAATGGTAAATGTGGGTTTAAACAAAGAGATAATGGTAGTAACCTAACCTATACTTGTCCAAATTTTATTGGATGAGATAATTTCATCCCATAATCATCTTATTATTGTAATATATCTTTTTGGCGCCATTTTCCCATAAATATTAATTTATATTAATTTATTACTTTAATAAATTCCAAGACTGCCCCTCCCCTTGTAAAAATGGAACCTCCTCTCCTCTCATCTTCACACGTTAAAAGCCTTTTAGTTCATCCAAGCCCTAACCAAATCCCGTCCTTACATCCTTTAACTCATATTATAGTTTGTTCTTCATTAGAAAACTCTACTTGGAAGGATTTTTGTGTAAACTAATATATGTTCTCCAAATAAGAGGAAGATAAATAATGTACAAGATGAATCATACTCACGGTAAGGGAATGTATTTATAAAAATAATCCTTTAAAGATTCCACTAAAAACTCTTTATCATCGATGTCCATGTTCTTATAGATGTTTCAAGAAAAAATTTATTTATACTTTGATGGATGATAAAGGTCATTTTTTATCATATTTATATTTATTATAATGTTTTTGAAAAGGAATATTTTTATGGAATTATGTAAGCGACGCGTTAATTTTTACCTCATTTTAAATGTTTTAATGATTAACTTTAAAATTAATTTTATTAGATATCATTATTCATAAAAATCCCTTTTACATATACATATATGTTAAATGAATAATTATAAAGGACATCTTATAACTCTTTGAGCTTTCATTCGATGGTTTTAAAAAGGAATATTTTTAAGTATATTATGTGGAACGTTTTGACTTTCATTATAGAAGTAAAATTTGAATTTTTTTAGTTTAACACATATTGAATCAACAACATTATCCACTATGGAAACCATTATTTAATATTTTTATTTCTTTATAAACTTCCTTTTTTCTATAAATAAAATCCCTCTTTTCCTTTTGTAGTGATTATTTTTATAAAGGGTTTCAAATTGAATGTATATTTTTTTATCTAGAAATGTTTTGTTTATGGGTGAAAGAGATCTCCCCAAACTACCCTATTCTTCTATTTATGACCATTATCTCTCAAAATCACTTATTCAATATCTTTAATGTTATGGAATTCCACTATATTATATATATATATATGTCTCTGACATATATACCTCTCTTATTCTCCCTTCCTTTTATGGGGAAATACATTCCTTATGATCATTTCTAAAATTCATTCTTTGGGAAACATCTTTTGATTAAAATATTGGGAAATATTATTCTACCCATTTTATTTTCATTCGTAATTATTATGTTTATGTCTTCTGATTGATTTAATTTTAGTGGAAAACATAATCATGAATATTTTATGATGGACGCACCCAGATAGTGATCCAATGCATTGGGTAAAAATTTTATCCAACGATATGTTATGTACGGTATTATAGAGTAAACATAATCTTTTATGGGAATCTTTCCACCATGATATTTTGTCTTGTAATTTATCCTTAACTTATTATTATGTCATCTTTTGAGTTTCTACCACATTTCATATGTTTCCAGGATCATTTAATACAACGTTATTTATATTATTATCTAATGTGAGAACTTTTGGGAACATTTTTAAAGGAAATTTTTTTCAACATTATAAGGGTGAAATGTATGAAATTCTCAGATAAGTTTTCATTTATATAAAGGTGATTTAAATATAACCCTTATGATTTTTATTTTTTCAATTAATATTTCATATGAAATGTTTTACAAAAATATTTTGGTAGAAATGTTGATTTTTTGGGTAATAAAATGTTTATTTTGATCCAAAAGATTAATATTGAAAAATAAAAAACTTATATAAGTATTCAATGTGTAACATTAATCTTTATTTATTTTTATATTTCCTTTTGTGGGTTTTTTCCTCATCCCATGCTTTAAAATGTTATTCACATGGTTTTAAGGATGATTAGGACAAGGATGAGATCATTATCAAAATTGTGATGATATTTCATGAAAATAAAACATGTTATATCATCAATGTCTTACTTTATTAGAAAAACTCATAATAAGATGAATTTCCCACTTTGTGATGTAATATTTATTTAGGTAAGGGTGAAACCATAATTATTTAAAACTATAAACCATAAATACCATAAAATGTATGAAAAATAATTATTGATGTAAAACTCAATATTTTATAAGGCATAAGGTTTTGTCCTTCTGGAGATACCTAGTGTATTTGGGTAATTATTTACATATACAAATTAATTTAAATAAGGATTTAATGAATTTATTTAAAATAATCCAATATGACCTTAAATCCCATTAATATTTTAAAACAACATGGGTTTTCTAGGGACGTACATAAGAAATGGGTGAGATATAAACCATAGTAATGTAAAAATAAAGGCATTACATGTTTTAAAGAAGTATGTGTGATTCATGAGGATAACATGATGACATAGTAATGTGAGGATCAAATCATGAACTTCTATATATGATGATAAAAATCTAGAATCATAAGACAATGTTCAAAACATTAAATCTGACATCATATTCATAATTTAATGCTAGCCACCAATACATCATAACATAGTGTCATTAGGATAACCCTCCAACAAATATACATTGTATCTCATGAGTTAAAACATTATCCTAAGAATTTTATGGATATATAATTCGGGTCCCGCACATCACATTCATATCACATACATACATTTATGTTCCACATATATAATACAAAATAAGAATGTAATTCATCACTTCTAATCCCATGAATAAGGGTTTTTTCTCACATACAATGAAGTCACAAATCAATTAAGGATAAGTAAAAAATCTTTATAGTCTCTAGTATATATGGAGTCATGTATTGACAACACTAATGTTTGGAACATAAAATAAAGAAATAATATTTTAAGTATAATAGGTTAATATAAAGGTTTATGGGTGTGATTAGTGAGAGTGAAAGGTGGTCTCTCATTACATGGGAATCATAAGGAAATTAAAGTGATGTTTAAAAAACATTACAACATGAAAAATTATAAATCAAAATCCTTAATATAGATAAAGTACATAAAAAAGGAAGAGGAAGAAAATCCCTTACCTTGATAGGGAGGTTTTATATGTTTGGGAGGAGCTTCTAAAGAACATGGAAACACATCGGGAGGGCTTTAAAATTTGATATGGAGATTAGAATCATGATCAATGAGTTTTTAGTACAGAAAAATGGGAGGTTTTGTGGGTATTTATAGAAAATTATAGGGGAATGCTTTATTGATTTCACAATATAGGTTTTGGACTCTAATTTATACTATAATAAAAAACAAACTTTCAAATTTTATTTTCAAAATATTTATGCCAAAGAGGATTGTTTTTTAATATTTTATTATGTTAAAAAACAACCTCTTAAAATCAAGAAATCCCTGATTTGGAAGTGATTCATGTTCATAATTAATATTTTTACAACCTTAAAATAAAGTATTGGTTTTAAAGGATTATTTATTTACTTCCAAAATTAATCAAATAAGTTAAAAAAAATACATTATTTTAAATTGGAAATATAGTTTCATTTATGCATGCATTTTATAGGATTTAGTACATCATGTTGGGTCTATTATAATGTTATAATAAATAATATATATTTATACAATATTTAATTGTCACCCAAAAATGATAGTATCATAAAATTATGATAAACTCACTATTTTATATTTTTGATGTAATAATTTCAATAATAATATTTATTTTACCAAAAAACATCTAAATATAGAAATTTTCACTTTCAAATAAAAAACTTATTTTCTAGAAAATACTACTTTTTAAGACACAAACCATATTATATCAATTATAAAAATTACATTCAACTTCATCAAATTAAATTATCATTTATATATAAATAAATATTATTAAATAAGATTTTTTCTTCAAAATAAAATTTATTTTAAAATTATTTAATTTATCCAAATGAGTTTTTTAATTGAAAATATATATTTCCCCAAAATTTAATTTGGGGTTTTTATATAAAAATCTATGCTTTCAAAAAACTCATATATAAACTTGGATATATATAAAGTTATAATGAAAAGGGGTTAATATAAGAATTATTTTATTAAAAATAAAATTTACATGTTCATACTACTATGGACTAGAAACATAACCCCTAATTACACTAGTGTACAACCTAAATCTAAGGTGTATAAAGGATGAAATTTCTTGGGGTGCTTCAAAAAACATGTCCTAGGCGATGATATATATAAGCTTGAAATTATTTCATAAATGGGTTCACCCATGTTTTAGTTATTGAGTATCAAATTAGGATTGGTGAAGTGAAATTTCGTATGATTTTAACTCCCTCAAAATATATGATAAATGGGATACATATGGTATGATCATTCTAGTCGAGGCTATCACTTCTTCCTTATATTTCGATTAAAAAATATCATAACCATTAATATATATTAATAATTATGGTCAATGTATAATATATATATTTTCAATAGTTATGATGTTTAATGGTTTTTTATGACTAACTAAAACATTGTTGGCATATTTTCATAATAGTCCAAAATATAAAAATGAAATTCATTGCATGTGTTTTCTATAATTAAATTACATAATTAGGAAATTATTATTACAAGGATAATTTCATTTATAAATATTTTTATGTTACATAATTCCCCATTCATAAATACTACCCAGAAAATTTTATTTCATACACCAAAATAGATAAGGTACTTATGTTTCATCACATATTTTGGTTTTCATGTTGCCTTCACATAATTGTGGTTCCACCATAGTATACTGATAGTGTGAGTTGTTGATTTCATAGATCATTATCTCTACAATCTTTGATCTTCATTTTCTACTCCTTATATGAAATTTCATTCTCTAAAGGTACCACCTATAGATTTAGTACATGTTAGGGATATTGAATAAACAATTTTAAAAGGGATACATTGAACAAATTATGTACTTAAGGTAGGGTTAGTTTGATCAAGTATCATAATGTATCAATGTATCTTTGTCTGAGATTTACCTTGTTCCCAAACTTTATGATTTTCTTCCATGGTGATATACAAAGGAACACCTTCACTCCAACAATAAAATCTATGTCTCATAGAATATTGTAAGAAAATATTTTCAATACAAATAAAAAAAATTTATATGATGTTGAATGGTTTTATCTTTATATAAAATTTATTGGATAAGATCAGGTCCGGTCAGCTTCTTCACATTCACTTCATCCCATCATGTTTCATTCTAACACCAATTCCCATACAAATCCACATAAGTTTCTATTTGAATTAAATAATGGAAAAAAAATTATATAATAACTCCACTAGCGGATGGTCAAGAAAACAACATCCATTTAAATCCATTAAACATGATCTTAATATATCCTCAAGAGGTTGAATGGTATTCTTTGAAAAACTATCCATCTAAGGTTGACAAACATTATGAAAACTCATCTCTGTATCCAGTGCTTATTGAAGTATTCTAGAAAACATTGAGGTAATAATTGGATCTTGATTAGATGAAATGAATAGAGTATCTAAATTAAGTGTTACCACTTCTATTATATATATCCTAGTTATTTGGTCAAGAGTGAAATCCTCTAGGATAAAAATGAAATACATTTACTTTTTAAGGAGATAGAATACAACCCAAATTTCATTATTTACATTATATATCTTGTGTAATCCTATAAAATTATTTATGGTTAGGTTTTCATATTTCAATTCATGTATGGAAAATGGTTTCATAATGCCCTTATACTTCTATGATTTATCCTTGACTTTTTAGAATAACAAGAATCAAAATAAAAATTCTACAATCTCACACTTCATGTTATCTGACAAGATGTATTGTATCAAATATTTATGCATCTTAATGCATGTGGGATGAATAAAAAATGACGTGTTATGTGCATCAACTATAATTTTCCTCTTTAGTTATGGTTTTTATGGGATATATATATAGGTTCCAAACCATATAATTCCATCATTAAGAATGTTTAACTCCATAATATTCACTATCTTCCTCTGTATCTCCTCATCATCTTTTTGGACCTCGGTGATCCTTTGAAGAATGGATGTTTGAATTATTTTGAAAAATATATGATAATGCTCATCATATTATTATAAGATCCATCCTATGGATTTACAAGTATATTGGATCCCATTCAACACCCATTAGGTATAGGGTTTCAAGATACATTCTAATTAGAGCATCTGCTGCATTATTTTCTTTCTTATGATAATATTGGATTTAATTGTCATAATCTATGATTAGCTCTAACCTCCTTAATTGGGCCATATTGAGTTCCTTTTGTATGAAGACATACTTTAGGATTTTAAAATCCATATATAAATACTAAACTTTTACATATAGAGATAATATCTAAGAGTCATCAATACGGTGATCACTACATCCAATTTTAGATCATGTGTATGGTAGTTCTTATCATGTATCATTAATTGAATGGTGCCATAGGCTATTAGTTTGACATTTTTCATGATTATACATCCCAATCCCTTTATTAGCACATCAATGTATATCATAAATCCTTCCCTTCTATTTGATAATATTACCAAGGGAGTAATGACCAACCTCTTCATTAACTCACTAAATCTCTCACCACATTCATCAGTTTAGAAAAAATCCACTCCCTTATGATTTTTATTTTTTAGTGATCTCTAAAATCATGAAGAGTTTGGAAAAAATTGATGATAGTCCCCAAATAATAAATGTAAACTATGTATATCCATCATAGATGTTGGTCCATGAAATCCTGTAATTTTTCTCTCTTTGAAGGAACCATAAATACCACTTTTATGGTGATAATATTCCCTAGGTTTCTTACATTATCCACCGAAAACTCATATTTAATTTAATTTACTTTTAAATATTTCTTTTAATCATTCACATATATAGAATTTTAATTCTATTCATGTTACTCCTTTGTTTTAGAGCACATAAGAATCTCATATATAAAGACTTCCAGTAATTTTTTATCTTAATCCTTAAATACTCTATTCATTAAGTCTATAAAGATGAGTAGAACATTATTTATTCCAAATGGAAGAACTGTGAATTTTTAGTTCCTGTAACTTGAATGAAAACTAGTCTTTGGGATATCCTCCATCATCACAATTCCTTGATAATATCCTGACTAAAGATCCACCTTAGATAAGTACTCAGTTCCACATAGATGATGAAACATGTCATTAGTCCATAGAGGATGATACTTCTTCTTTATCATGATTTTTTTGAGTTCAGAATAACCAATTCAAAGAAAAATTGACTCATACTTATTCTAGAAGAAATGTTATGGTGAACCCCATTTTGAATCACATAAGGTTATATGTGACGTGATACGTTTTTCAAGTGGGTTGAAATCTTAACCCATTTAAATTTTTATTTTCTGGTTGTTGGGAAACCTTTCTCATGATATTCAGAACTCATTTTTTAGAATTTTTTGACCAAAGGCTTTTTTATTAGATGATTTTAGATTCTTTTCAAGTGCCTGAAATTTTTGTGTGGGTTTTGGGTGTGTTAGAGGTTGAAGTCCCAGCATTTCAGGGTGCACAGACTAAGAAACATTGTTTGGAGAAACTGTGCGGCCTCCAAAGAGAAATCATGTGGCCCCCTGGTGCACTGGAAATGGTTTAAAACCCATAAAGGTTAGGGTGAATGACCATGTGGAAACTCTATAGTATTTAGAAAAGGTTATTCACATGGTTGTCGCATGGTTTGGTAAACCATAGTGGACAATTGTGTGAGGTGAGGTATCTGGATATAGGGTGTTACACAGTTGGTGAATGGATAACCAAACCATGCAAGATAACTTTGTGTGTCATTAAATGTTTTAAATGACCAAACATCCCTTTCCCTCTATTCCCCCTTTATTTGTATCAACTCGTGAGCATAGAAAAGGATAACCCTCTTATTTATCCTTTAGTATTTGAGACTAATATCTTGTTCAAGCTCCATTCATCAAGCCATAAGTCTCATTAAAATTGCATTGGTAAGGATTCAAGTCCTCTTTCTTCTTTTCTTCACTTCCATTACTATATGGAGTGCTAAATCCATGCAAGATAGATTACCTATTTTCAAAGTGTTAATCTAATAAAACCTATCTATTCAAAATAATCTTAAGTTAGAGTCTGATATTAGATGAGTGAGCATATTCCAACATAAGATAAGTGGTTCCTAGATTTCATGTTGATTTATGTCATGTTTTGGGTGTGCGTTCTTGATCACGCAATTGGTTTATCTGAGATAGACTCTAATAATTTAATGATGTCTTTTTATTAATTAATTGATCATATGGGATGGCTATAGGAATGTTTTCCCCAGACTATAAATGGTATAAACTTGTTGAGTTGATTTAGACCTTATGTATATTAGGTTAGTGTGTTTATTTATAATAAGGAAATTTGTATAGTAAATGTGCTGAGTTCCATTAGAATATGATGGGCGTGGCTCGAGGATTGAGATATTGTTCACCATATAGATGAGGAAATATTGTTCATCAGGTTGGGATAGGCCCGTATTCCATGTTTGATGTTGATCATAGGTTGGGAGATGAGATCTTCATATTATGGTGATGATGTATTCAGGTTACATGCACGGATCATGTGATATTGGACGGTGTTGACCATCAAGTTGAGTGATATGATCACATGGATCGAGGTGCAAAGATATTTTGTCTTAGGTACTATGTTTGTGATTTTCGCTCATCGTGATTGGATGGCTTACCATTTGGACTTGAGTGGACATAGATAAAACTCAGATGATGAGGTGGTGTAGACCAATCATGTTGGTAGAGGCATCCATTATATTGGGACTTAGGGTACTTTTGACCATCATTTTGGGTAGAGGTGATTTCCATACAAATCTAAGGGGATGGTGATGAGCCATCAATTGACAATGTTGAGGCTGACAGTTGGGGTATGAGACTTGCCGTATATTGAATTTATTGGTCTAGGATTTCTAGGAGGATTGATATCACCATTCCTTAGGACATTGGCTGTAGAGCCAATGATGATTATTATTTGAAGGACAATCATCGGTGTGCCTCAAATTTCAGGCTTCGAGCTGAGGGGGGTTCTATGAGCTAAGGTTCAAGGGACTAGGTACTTTCATGGAAATTCCTTTAAGACATTGTTTGATGTTTTGTAAAAGAGATTTTAGTTGGAACATTGTACTGGTTGGTTCTGTTAGGGGTGGAACTTGAGGGTTCATCTAGATTGATTTTCATTTGGGGATTCCATTTGATCATTCTAAGGATCATTTCAACTATAATTGTACACATAATTGTCGATTCACGTGATCTCTTCCTTGAGGATGATGAAGATTAGGGAAGTGGGTTATTTATTTATATGTTCATTCTCACTAATTTATTTATTTTACTATACATATTCTTAATATGAGGTCTAAGTTAAGAACATGTTGGCGGTTTCTTACTCAGATTACTCTCATTCCCTATGTGGGGCCTTGAGGACATGTGTAGACTTTATTCATTTGTAGTAAGGTAAGGGTTCAAGCACTAGAGATGAACCTTAGTGACCATGTCGTAATTCATACCGTGAGATGGATGGAAAGGGACCTTGGAGGTTCTTGCATCATTTGTAGTTTACTTTTGAGTCTACATTCTATTGTACTAACATGATTATATATGTATTTACTAAATTTGTCCATGTGTGACCCATTCTGGATATTTTCATGTGTGGCCTGACTTGTATTAATAATTTTACAAATGGTGTCATATTTTTTAATATCTACCAATGTTATTTTATTTGGTAAATGATATTTTTGATCTTGTTAATTATTTATTTTTCCCCTTTATATCCATACTGTGGGTTACCGATCCTGTCATTTATGATATTTCTTTTCCACTGGTTTATATATATATATATAATTATTATAACCGATTATATAAAATGAGTTTATTTTACCTCTTTTGGGTCTTATTAAAATTACCCGACCCTATAATCCTAGATCCAGTGCATTATTTTAATACATTGACATGATTACAAGGTATACAATCCTGAACGACCGATTAGATTAACAGTCTTGGAAAATAAATTACATACATTAACCATACATCATGATTCAAAACATAAAATACAACATAGATTATCCTTTTAGAACACCACAATTCTCCTAGATTAACCATACACATGAAACATAAAATACCAGTTGGCATCTTGGGGGAAAATGAGACATAAGAAATGGGTGAGATCAGATGCTTAGTAAGGATAAACAATACAGCAGAAGCTATCATAAATAAGTATAAACTTTTAAATAAAGGTATAAAACATAAAAAAATCATTTAAACATAATATTAAGTATAATATGGAAATAATAAATTACATAATTCCTTTTAAACATTCACATGGATATTCTACATGCTGAATAATAACATGGAATATTAATAAATAATCACATAATGAGGAAATGCATAATGCTAGACATAATAACCATGCCATCAAGCCCTCATGCCAAGAGAATAATTAAATGGGTAAAAAACCAAACTTATTTGTCTCATGATACCTATTTATGCATCGAGGGGATATAGCAGGCCCCGCTCATCACTTACTATCTGCAATACATTCTGCATATAAAAATGGTGAAACATAAACAACATAATCATTCGTATTAAAAAACAGTATATGAAATATTAATACATTAATAATAAACCAATAATGGTATATAAATAGAAAATCCAAATTAAAACTAATGATATACCATTCAATTAAATGTAGTAACTATTATCATAAGATATCAACCTCAAATAAGCATAAGATCCAACAATGGATATTGACAAAGATAAAAATACTCTATTAATATCATTGAAAATATCTTGAGACAAATACCCCTTTGGAAATAATTTATTAAAAAGTTGTACACTTATAGAAAAACACATTTAAAAATAGATTTCTGAATCAATGTGTCCCATACCACATTGAAACTTTTGAAATGAATTAACATTTTAAAACATTAATGTCCATATAAATAAATCCTTTTAACAATTTTGAAAACATGGACATTAATGAGAAAGACATAGAAGAATAAATATTTAAAATATTTAAAATGATGTTTCTGTTAAATATTCCCTTAAATAAAACCCTAAAAATAATCCTTTTTAGTTTTTTTAAGAAACATATAAACTGATGATAAATATTTCCCAGTAAATACTTACGCATAAACAATCTCGGATAATAATGAGATTGTGAAATTAACCCTTACCTTAAGTCTGATTCCTTCCACACATGTCCAAAAATCCTGTATAGTGGTTTTAAACATATTATTAACATGTTCTAGAATCATAATTTTATTTATGATATCATATATGATAAATTTATGACATTATATTACCTGTTCATTTAACGATTTCCATGTTAAAGAAACGTTTCAAGTAATATTCTCTTTGTTTATCGTACATGTTTTGAATTGTTATTCTTTATCATATTACATAGATCATGATTTAGTTACCTCAAAGGAGTAAAAAATGATTTATATTTCATAAAAATTTAGTATATAAATATATATAATAGACAAATAAATGAAATGGAACACACCGTTCATGGAGACGGTAAGCCAGGCGTACGCATGAATGTTGTTTCTATTTTTGTATTATATTGAGTGGAAGAAAGTAAATTAAATATATATATTATTAAAATAGAATTATTATTTCAAATATTTCATACTTATTCATTATATATATTTTTATAATCATTTTAGAATGGTTAACATGTATATTGAATCTCATCGGATCGTGGAAACGGTAGGACGTACGTACGCACGTGCGAAGAAATCTTTCATTAATGCTTAAATGATATGGAATTAGATGATATATTTATTATACAGAACCATTATCAAGTAATATTGATTATTTATATAAATTATATTCATTATTATACCCATTTGAATATTGTAGCGATGAAAAAAAAATTACACCGCATCGTGGAGACGGTAATCTGTATGTTCGCACACATGGTGATATTGTTTCGTATAGGATGAGTAAAAGGAGTAATATGGTTTTCCCCTAATCATAAAAACATCTAATAATATATATGATAATTTAATACTTACTTTATTATATAAAAAGCATAGAAATAGTAAGTAGAAGAAGAAATGAAATTGAATTGAAATGGTAAAACAATTACCTCTTCTTCAGCGATCTCCCTCTAGATCTCCTCTCAAAGGAATAAGAGTTCTTATTTTTTGAGAATACTAGAACCTCTATAATGTGACTACTGAAGTTTATAACGTAAATGGGTAGGGTATGGATGATATTGAATGCTCAATGAGTTGTGAAGTAATGAGGGAGGAGGTTCCCTTTTATAATGGAGGTTGGGGGCACCTTTGAAATTTTCAAAAATATTAATTTATAATAAACTAAAAACCAATAAAAAACCTCCAAAATGACTTAGTTTTAAATATTATTAAATATATGGTTGTGATATCATTAACCAATAATTTTAATACAAGTTTTTCTTTCAATTTAAACCATATAATTTCAGTTAACACTTAGTTATTCTATTATAATTTTAACTAAGGTAAAACATTGTTCAATATTTAAATAGTGTATTTTTTACTTATTTGATTTCAATTAGAACATAAATGAAAAATATATATCATTTTAGACTAATTAAAAAATATTTAATATTTTTAAAAAATTATAATTATTATTAAATAATTTAATAAATCATTATTTTGACAAAATATCAATAGTGCCAATTTTAAAACTATTTGTTTCATGGATTAATAAAAATATGATGATAATACGTTATCCTAGAAAAAAATATTTTATTATATCTATAATGGGTCAAGTACATATATAAAATTCATTTTATATATAAATTATTCAAATTTATATTTCTTTTAATATTGTTATTCACATTAATATGATATTTCTATTAATAAAAATCAGTACTACATCAGTTTTGTGTAATTATTTAATATAATTATTTTTGAATAAAAACTAAAAATAAACTTCTATAATGAATATAAATATTCTATAGTTCAGATGAATACTTATAGTCAATTATATATTCTGGAAAACCCTTCAATTTGTGCCAAAAACGTGGAGGAACAGAACAAATGGAAAGCATTAGGGGCTACCTCGTGAAGCCTGCTCGCGTAGCCCCACGGCCGGCGTAAAAGATCCCATCCATGAAGCCACCACAGAACAAGGAGGCAGGATGATCTGCGACCCCTTTTGACATTCCCAAACACTCCATGAAGAAACCTTCAGCTTCACTCCGAGCAAGCTCTGCTTCGCGTTGCCTCTTGCCTATAAATACTGGTCTCCCCTTGAGCCCAATGGACAGATCTCCTGACCGTTCTCCTTCTTGGCTCTCAAATCATGAAGCAAATTTTTCTCTACGGTCCATGATCTTTTCAAGGAACTTTAGCATCATGAAGTGCCTTTTCATTGGCTAAAATTCGACCCCTCTTCAAAGAGGTGTTCCCTTCACAGAGCCCACAGGTCTTCGCGAAGGAAGGGGATCCCCAACGGGACTCGAGCCTTCTCAGAGCACATATACTTCACGAAGTACCCTCTATGCACATGTGACCCACATAATAAGGTAGGGTCACTGTGAATCACGAAGAACATTTCTTTGTAATGATAAGATTCTCAAGGCACCCTTGCTTCGTGAAGAACAGCTCTGTGATATCCTTTCCACTTCGTAAAGAACCTTTCTTAGGAACATCTGCCTCATGCCTAGTCTAGGATACTTCACATTGCGAATCATTCCCCTTTGCGAAGCCCCTTCACTACATGGAGCACCAGAGATTCATGAGGCCTTTACCTATGAACCCCTTTTCTCCACGCCTATTTCTCTCGTGCTTCCCGCTATGTTTGCACGAAGTGATCTCAAAGTCACATTGGAGGTGCATCCCGTTGCGTTGGATCGCCTCATGCTTCTTCGCATATGCACTCTAATGGCTATTACTTCTCCTCATAGGCATAATAACATGGACCACTAAATGTGTCACTCCACAACACCCCCTCTCCATGGCGTTGTTGATGCCTTCCCTTCTTCAAGGGGCAGGAGGTACCAGTTATGTATGTCCTAGGGGCGCAGAGTGAACCCGCCTCGTCCGAGCTACAGGATGTTAAACTGCCAAGCACCACCATCCACTACTAGAAATGCAGGATTTCCCAATGGTTCTGAAAAGTTGGCAAAGGCTGCAGAACCATTGGTATATATTATACCAACGGTTCTCCAAACCGTAGGGAAGTAATCCATTGGGAAAGCTTTTCCCAACGGTTTACATTGAACCATTGGGATATGTTAGAAAAAATGAACCTATCCCAATGGTTTCGAACAACCGTTGGGATAGGTTTTCCCAACGGTTTGGATTCAAACATTGGGAAAACAAAAAAGAAGACTTCTTTTCCAATGGTTTGAAACTTTTTGGAAAGGATTTTTACCAACGGTTCTATGAACCATTGGTAAAAAAATACTCAGAGATTCTATGCCAATGGTTTCAAACCGTTGCCATAGCCTATGCTATGAAAATTGCACAGCAGCCTGAAATTTGCACAGTAGCTAGTCCATTCCCTCTCATTTTTGTGCAATTTGCACAGCAGCCACTCCATTCCCTCTCATTTTCAATCATTTCCAATTATTGTACCTGCAATAAACAAACACATACATATACAATTATTTTACCTGCAATAACCAACTAACCCATACATATAGAGAAAAAATTCATACACATTTAACATATAATGAATCCTAGAACTATACACATCCAGAATTAAATCAGAATTCATAACGTAATTATAAATATACATAATTCATTTAGAATTAAATTTAAAATTTAGATGACAATTATTTGTGGAATCCGGAATTTAATTCATAATTTGATTGTTTTTTCATATACCATATCTTTTTACTAGAAATGATGTCCATTTTAGAAAAAATACCTACACCTGAAGTGATACCGGCCACACCATGCCTCGGATTGAGGCGAGGTTAACTCGTACATGTCACAAATGACCCATGGATCGTTTTTCTAAAGTATCAACATATTCTGAAAGCATTTGGTCGGTTTTCTGTATGTCAGTTGTTGTTTTCACTTAAAATGAAGTTCTTTTTAAATAAAAGAGAGACACTTTGAGTGGTGTCGGACACACCGCACCTCGAATTGAGGATTGGTTGACCCGTACTCTCACAAATGTCCCATGGATCATTGTGATAAAATATTATCACAATCAGAATCCGTTTGGTCAGTTTTCTATATGTACTTAAAATGTTGTCCATTTTAAGCATTAGAGAGACACTTTTGGTGGCTCCGGCCACACCACGACTTGGATTGATGCGTGGTTGACACATATATGAAACATATGACCCATGGATCGTTTTCCTAAAGTTTCAACAGATTCTGAATGTGTTTGGTCAGTTTTTTGTATGTCGGTTGTTCTTTTCACTTATAATCTTGTCCATTTTAAACAAAATAGACACAGTTAGAGTGGTACTGGCCACACCATGTCTCGGATTTAGATGGGGTTTACTCTTACACATCTCAAATGACCCATGGATAATTTTCCTAAAGTATAAAAACAATCCAAATGCGTTTGGTCGGTTTTCTGTATGTCAGTTGATGTTTTCACTTAAAATGATGTCCTTTTGAAATAAAAGACAGACACTTTGAGTGTTTTCGGCCACACCGTGCCACATATTGAGGTGGGGTTGATTCTTACACGTCACATATGACCCATGGATCGTTGTGACAAATTATCAACACAATCAGAATTGGTTTGGTCAGTTTTCCATATGTACTTAAAATGATATCCTTTAGAAACAAAAGAGACACACTTAGAGTGATCATGTCCACACCGTGCCTCAGATTGAGGCAGGGTTGACTCGTACATGACACATATTACAAACGGATCATTGTCCTAAATCATCAAAACATTTCTAATGTGTTTGGTCAGTTTTTCGTATGTCAGTTGTTGTTTTCACTTAAAATGATGTCCATTTTAAACAAAATAGAGACACCATGAATGGTGTCGGCCACACCGTGCCTCGGATCGAGGCAGGGTTTACTCATACACGTCACATATGACCCATGGATCATTGTGCTAAAGTATCAACACAATTAGAATTACTTTGGTTGGTTTTATGTATGCTAGTTGTTGTTTTCACTTAAAATAAAGTCCATTTTAAACAAAATAGAGAAACTTTGAGTGGTTTCGGCCACACCGTGCCTCGGATTGAGGCGAGGTTGACACATACACGTCACATATGACCCATGGATTGTTCTCTTAAAGTTTCAATGGAAACCGAATGCGTTTGGTCAGTTTTACATATGTACTTAAAATGTTGACCATTTTAAACAAATGAGAGACACTTAGTGTGATCCCGGCTACACCGTGACTCGGATTGAGCCCGGGTTAGCTCGTACACATCACATATGACCCATGGATCGTTATGACAAATTATCAACAGAATCTGAATGCGTTTGGTCAGTTTTCTGTGTGCCAGTTGTTCCTTTCACTTATAATCTTATCCATTTTAAACAAAAGAGACATAGTTAGAGTGGTAGCGGCCACACTGTGCCTCATATTTAGATGGGGTTGACTCTTACACATCTCTAATGACTCATGGATCATTTTCCTAAAGTATCAACACAATCCGAATGCATTTGGTCAGTTTTCCGTATGCCAGTTGATGTTTTCACTTAAAATGATCTCCTTTTGAAATAAAAGAGAGACACTTAGAGTGGTGCGGGCCACACCCCGCCTCATATTGATGCGGGGTTGACTCTTACACGTCACATATGACCCATGGATCGTTTTCCTAAATTATGAACACATTTTGAATGCGTTTGGTCAGTTTTTCGTTTGTCAATTGTTGTTTTCACTTAAAATTAAGTCCATTTTAAACAAAAGAGAGGAACTGTGAATGGTTTCAACCACACCGCACCTCGGATTGAGGCGGGGTTGACTCATACACGTAACATATGACCCATGGATCGTTGTCCTAATGTATCGACACAATCAGAATCTGTTTGGTCAGTTTTCTGTATGTTGGTTGTTGTTTTCACTTAAAATGAAGTCCATTTTAAATAAAAGAGACACTTTGAGTGATTTCGTCCACACTGTGCCTCAGATTGAGGTGAGGTTGAGTCTTACACGTCACATATTACCCATGGATCGTTCTCCTGAAGTTTCAACAGAAACCAAATGCGTTTGGTTGGTTTTCCGTATGTACTTAAAATGTTGTCCATTTAAACAAAAGAGAGACACTTAGAGTGATCCCGGCCACACCGTGATGCAAATTGAGCCCGGGTTGGGTCTTACACATCACATATGACCCATGGATCATGGTGATAATTTATAAATAGGATTCGAATGCATTTGGTCGGTTTTCCGTATGTCAGTTGTTCTTTTCACTTATAATCCTGACCATTTTAAACAAAAGAGACACAGTTAGAGTGGTACCGGCCAGACCATGCCTTATATTTACACGAGATGACTTTTACACGTCTCAAATGACCAATGGATCATTTTCCTAAAGTATAAACACAATATGAATGTGTTTGGTCGGTTTTCTGTATGCCAGTTTATGTTTTCAACTAAAATGATCTCCTTTTAAAACTAAAGAGAGTCACTTAGAGTGGTACTGGCCACACCGCGCCTTGGATTGAGGCGGTTTTGACTCTTACACGTCACATACGACCCATGGATCATTGTCCTAATGCATAGACACAATAAGAGTCCATTTGGTAATTTTTCCATATGCTAGTTGTTGTTTTCACTTAAAATGAAGTCCATTTTAAACAAAAGAGAGACACTTTGAGTGGTGTCAGCCACACCGCACCTCACATTGAGGAGAGGTTAACTCGTACACATCACAAATGACCCATGGATCGTTTTCCTAAATCATTGACACAATTCGAATGCGTTTGGTCAGTTTTTCGTATGTCACTTGTTGTTTTCACTTAAAATGATGTCCATTTTAAACAACAGAGAGACACTATGAATGGTGTCAGCCACACTGTGCCTCGAATTGAGGCAGGGTTGACTCGTACACATCACATATGACCCATGGATTGTTGTGATAATGTATCGACACAATCAGAATCTATTTTGTTGGTTTTTCGCATGCTAGTTGTTGTTTTCACTTAAAATGAAGTCCATTTTAAACAAAAGAGAGACACTTTGAGTGGTTTCAGCCACACCGTTACTTGGATTGAGGCAAGGTTGAATTTTAAATGTCACATATTACCCATGGATCATTCTCCTAATGTTTCAATGGAAACCAAATGCATTTGGTCTGTTTTCTGTATGTACTTAAAATGTTGTCCATTTTTTAAAAAAAAAATAGAGCCACTTAGAGTGATCTCGGCCACACCATGACTCGTATTGAGCCCGGGTTTGATCGTACACATCACATATGACCCATGGATCATTGTGATAAATTATCAAAAGGATCTGAAAGAATTTGGTCGGATTTCTCTATGCCAGTTTTTCTTTTCACTTAAAATCCTGTCCATTTTAAACAAAAGAGACATAGTTAGAGTGGTATCGGCCACACCATGCCTCGGATTTACACAAGGTTGACTCATACACGTCTCAAATGACCCATGGATCATTTTAATAAAGTATCAACACAATCTGAATGTATTTGGTCATTTTTCCATGTGCTATTTGATGTTTTCACTTAAAATGATATCCTTTTGAAACAAAAGAGAGACACTTAGAGTGGTATCGGCCATACCGCACCTTGGATTGAGGCAGGGTTGACTCGTACACATCACATATGACCCATGGAACGTTTTTATAAAGCATAAACACATTTAAAATGTGTTTGGTCAGTTTTTTGTATGTCACTTGTTGTCTTCACTTAAAATGATGTCCATTTTAAACAAAAGAGAGACACTATGAATGGTGTCGGCCACACCGTGCCTTGGATTGAGGTGGGGTTGACTCATACACATCACATATGACCCATGTATCATCTTCCTGATGTATAGACACAATCAGAATCTATTTGGTTGGTTTTCCATATGCTATTTGTTCTTTTCACTTAAAATGGTGACCATTTTAAACAAAGGAGAAACACTTTGAGTGGTTTCGGCCACACCTCTCCTTGGATTGAGGTGAGGTTTACTCGTACACGTCACATATGACCCATGTATCATTATCCTAAAGTTTTAATTGAAACTAAATGTGTTTGGTCAGTTTTCCATATGTACTTAAAATGTTGTCCATTTTAAACAAAAGATAGACACTTAGAGTGATACCGACCACACCGAGACTCGAATTGAGCACAGTTTGGCTCATACACGTCAAATATGACCCCTTGATCATTGTGATACATTATCAATAGGATCCGAATGCGTTTGGTTGGTTTTCCATATGCCATTTATTATTTTCACTTATAATCTTGTCCATTTTAAACAAATGAGACACAGTTATAGTGGTACCGGCCACACCGTGCCTCAGATTTAGACGGGGTTGACTCATACACGTCTCAAATGATCCATGGATTATTATACTAAAGTATCAACACAATCTGAATGTGTTTGGTTAGTTTTCCATATGCCAGTTAATGTTTTCACTTAAAATGATATCCTTTTGAAACAAAAGAGAGACACTTAAAGTGATGTCAGCCACACCATGCCTCGGATTGAGGTGGGGTTGACTCGTACATGTCACATATGACCCATGGATATTTTTCATAAAGCATAAAATCATAAAAAATACGTTTGGTCAGTTTTTCACATGTCACATGTTGTTTTCACTTAAAATGATGTTCATTTTAAACAAAACAGAGACACTATGAATGGTGTCGGCCACACCGCACCTTGTATTGAGGCGTGGTTGACTCGTAAATGTCACATATGACCCATGGATTGTTTTCCTAAAGTATAGACGCAATTAGAATATGTTTGGTCATTTTTCCGTATGCTAGTTGTTGTTTTCACTAAAAAATGAAGTCTATTTTAATCAAAAGAGAGACACTTTGAGTGGTGTCAGCCACACCGCACCTCTTATTGAGGCAAGGTTGACTCGTACACATCACATATGACCCATGGATAATTCTCCTAAAGTTTCAATAGAAACCGAATGTGTTTGGTCAGTTTTCCGTATGTACTTAAAATGTTTTCCATTTCAATCAAAAGAGAGACACTTAGAGTGATCATGGACACACCGTGACTCAGATTGATCCCGAGTTGGCTTGTACACGTCACATATGACCCATGGATAGTTGTGATAAATTATCAATAGGATACGAATGTTTTTGGTTAGTTTTCCTTATGCGAGTTGTTCTTTTCACTTTTAGACATGTCGATTTTAAACAAAAGAGACACAATTAGAGTTGTACCGGCCACACTGCGCCTCAGATTGAGACGGGGTTGACTCTTACACGTCTCAAATGACCCATGGATCATTTTTGTAAAGTATTAACACAATCCAAATGCGTTTGGTTGGTTTTCCGTATGCCAGTTGATGTTTTCACTTAAAATGATCTCCTTTTGAAACAAAAGTGACACACTTAGAGTGGTGTCGGCCAAACCGCGCCTTGGAATGAGGCAGGGTTGACTCGTACATGTCACATATGACACATGGATTTTTTTCCTAAAGCATCAACACATTTCGAATGCATTTGGTCAGTTTTTTGTATTTCACCTGTTTTTTCACTTTAAATAAAATCCATTTTAAACAAAAGAGAGACACTATGAATGGTTTCGGCCACACCGCGCCTTGGATTGAGACGGGGTTGACTCATACATGTCAAATATGACCCATGGATCTTTTTTCTAAATTATCTACACAATTAAAATCCGTTTGGTCGGTTTTCCGTATGTACTTAAAAAATTTTCCATTTTAAACAAAATAGAGACACTTAGAGTGATCTCGGACACACTTCGACTCGTATTGAGGCGCGGTTGAGTAATCATCTGACAATACTTCTCTATAGGAAAATCATACACAACTGGAACCACTTCTAACTTAGTTCTAACTATAGCACACAATCCAATATACAACTCATGCTTGTAGGCTCTCCAAAGCTCGCCTAAATCCTTTAGATGTTCTGGTCATGCACCCTCACCATCGGGAAAATTAAATTGAAGCTGACATCAAAATATTAATTCATATAAATAAAAAAATAATTCATGTCATTAAATACAACATATTGTTTACCCAAATCTCTTCCCAAGCTCTATCCTTGACCTCATGTGGCAAATGTCTCCACGATAGCGCGCTGACGGGAATGATGTCGGGGTATTTGGAAAGCATCGCCAAAAATCTCTAACATTGCTGCCCTATTTTCTCAACCATTTGGTTGTCTTCATTGTAATCCACCATAAACTTTGTGTGGTGGTTCCACACCGAATGCATGTGTGTACGCCCCTTCCCCCGCCTCCTGTCAGTAGATGTATCTGTCATGAAAGAAAAACAAATATTTTATCAAAACATATTATAATGAAAATAAATATTGCTATTAAAATTTGTTATGGTTATATAAATATACTTGCGCCGGTCTGATCGCTGAGCGCTTCTGGATCCATAGAAACTGATGGAACACCCAATAGTGGAACAGGAGTCAAATACAATGGAATATAGAAGCTCGGAGAGACAGAAGTAGAAGGAAAAGAAGATGGGACAGCTGTATTCCCAGATTCTGATTGGGGAGTGGGAATAATCATGGTTTATAAAAATGATGGGCCAGAAGATGAAAAAGGTTGAAAAAAAAGGAAGCCCTAAATATCCCATGTGTCCCTAACAACACACCGAGATCAGAATGTGGGGAGGATGACATGTCAGTGGGAGGGGAAGGGTCTAGTCGGGTACACTAAGCTGCTCGTCCACCTCTGGTACGAACCCTCCTCGTACCATCGTCCTGAGAACTAGGACTAGTACTAGGCTCCTCGTCGAATAATTGTCGACATAAGTGGATCCTAAAAAAATGTTTATAAAAAAATTAATCACATGAAATTATATATTCATTAAATATACATATATTTGAACTAATGTAATCACTGTAGGCACTAATGGTTGAACGCCCATCTCCGCCATTCGACGATTGTTCCCCATCATTTTTTCCCTTGGTCTCTCTTCAATTGGCTGCATTTCCTGCATTTGAAAACAAATATGTAATTAATTAGAAAAATTAAACTAATGTGTAACCCAAAAAACTAAATATATGAGGGAATAGGGGGATTCATTGGTAATTTAACTATAAATTGTTTTAGAAGAGCTTGAATAGATTTAAAAAGTCATACAAGTTGTAATGTTCACCATGTTAGAAATATTGTTTGACTAGGTTTGAATACAATTCAATTCCAAATTAAAAATGAAATTCAAATTAAACTACAACCAATAAACAATGAAAATTCACATTATGGTCATGTTAGCAAAAACATATTTGTGATCAACACTAAATCAATTTGAATATTTCCAACCTTAACAACCCAACATGAGGTAAACTAAAAGAATTGGCAACATGGATGAATGATTCTATATATTTTCAACCACAACTTCAGGTTCACAGTCAACTCTGACAATTGAGCTATTAGAGTCATCAAAAGAAATAAATGGATTGGTTCCAGTGGCACGAGGGACCGTGTCAATTCCATCATCACCATCATCAAAAATATGTCTTGGAATAACTTCAAGTACGACACCAAATTCAGGTCGAGGTTGGTCTTTGACATAAAAAACTTGTTTATCCATTGATGGAAACACATATGGTTCTTCAGAAGAAAGAGTCTGAGTCATATTAATTACTTGAAATACACAATCATCAATAAATGTGCCATGTCTCGTCATCGAATCAAACCAATGAAATTTCATCATTGTGAATCATCCATGAGAGTAATAATCCAATATTATTATTTTCTCAATGACTCCATAATAACCCACATTTTCAAATAGCAGTCTACAATCTGATGCACTGGCATAACAATCTGTTATGGCAGTAACCATAAGACCATAATGTTCTGTTATCATGTTCTTTTCTCATTCAGTGACAATAAATTTGTACCCATTGATAATAATTTATTTACAGTCACGAACCACGGTATTAGGACCAAAATCCAAAGCTCTTATTTCCTCATAGATAGAGTCAGAAGAAAAACTCAATACCTGCAATATAAATGACTATTAAACTTAATTAAATATTGATATAATTAATTTAAACAGTAATATTTTTACCTTCAATTTTAACCAAGAAAAAAACACTTTTCTAGGAAAAGTCTCTCTCTTTATCCAAGATAAAAAATGATGCTTCCTATTTATCATTGTTTTATGTTCCCTGTAGATAAAAAATATGAATAGTTTAAAATATATATATGTAAGATATAAATATTCAATTTAGTTACCTTATATAGTCATTGAACAAATCATAGTTGAACAAAACTGTGTGATGTGCCATCTCCCTCTCTTCATGGCTTAATATCTTCAATGTATATGATCCAGGAATTACTCCTATTTGAGGAAGTGATGGAAAACTGGTTTCAATTTTCTCATAATTTTCATCCTCATTTCTCATTGGTCTGTTCATTCTTGTAGTAAGATGAGACAAATACATTGAGGAGAAATACATACATTCTTGAGCCATGTAACCGTTCATGATAGAACCTTCGGGATGATTCCTGTTTCGTACATAAGACTTTAATGTGTACATATTTCTTTCAGTTGGATACATATAACGAAAATAAATAGGTCATCCGAGAAGTATTTTAGTGGGAATATGGATATTCAGATGTAGCATGCATGTGAAAAATTATGTAGGAAATATTTTCTCCAACTCGCACAAAATTAATGGGGCATCTGTCAACATTTTTTCAAGAAAAACTTGGACAACTTCTTAGCACAAATATCTCTAAATAGATGGAACAACTGAATAAAAATCACTATTAAATTATTGTACAAAAGATGACGGATTTCTATTGGAATAAAATCATACAGTAGAAAGTGATAATCATGAGTCTTCAATGGTTTTAGCTTCAACTATCTTCTATTGACCCATTTAGATACGTTGCTTGAATAGCCATCAGGAACTCTAATAGTCTCTAATACTTACCAAAATTGTATTTTTTTTGTAAAGGTTTCATCACATAAGAAGAACATGGAAGTTTCCATTTATTTTCACTGATACGCACAAGATGCAATTCTGGTCTGATGCCCCAATCCACCAAGTCACGCCGAGACCATAAATCATCTTTTGTCTTCCCCTTGACATTTAGAAGAATCAAAAGAAAAAAATTTAATATATTATTTTCAATATGCATTACGTCTAAGCAATGACATAACAAATTGGTTGACCAATAAGTAAAATCAAAAAAGATACTCCTCTTCCTCCAATTGTAATAGGTTTCAGTGGAAACATTCTTTCTCTTTCCAGATATCATTTGACCCTTCCTGAATGAAAAACTGAAATCATTCATTTCATTAAGCACATCAGTTCCAGAAATACGCTGAGGTGGATCATCAGTCTCTATGGTATTATCAAATCTTCGACGATTCATTCTATATGGATGATCATTTGGCAAGAATCGTTGATGTCCCATAAAACTGAAACTACAATGATGTTTCAGTATTATGGATCGTGTATTCTACTTAAAAATTGGGCATGACAGTTTTCCCTTCGTGCTCTATCCATACATCATTGCATAAGCCGGAAAATCATTGATCTCCCACATAAGTGTATCACGCATCTAAAATATGTCTTTCGAACATGCATCGTATGTCTGCACGCCCACATCCTAATGAAGTTTTAACTCTTTTATTAAAGTTTTCATGTATAGATCAATATCAATGTCGGAATAAGAAGGACTAGATATGAGTATACTCATGAAAGTGAAAGGTTTATTCATACACAACCATGGGGGAAGATTATAAATGTGTATAAAAACTGTCCATGTGTTGTGTGAAGTAAGCATCTGCCCAAATTGATTAAAACTGTCGCATGAAAGACCCAGCCTCACATTACACATGTCATCTGCAAAATAAAGATGTCGAGCATCGAATCTCTACCATGAAAATTTATCTGCAGGATAAACCAACTCATCATTAGTCTTCTTTCTCTCAGTATCATTCCATCTCATTTTTATTGATATGTCATCAGACATAAAAAGATTCTAGAGTCTGGGGATCAATGGAAAGTGCCACATTACATTCTGTGGAACATGGGATGGTGTTCCATCGGATTTTGACTTCCAGCGGGATGTTCCACATTTTATACAATCATTTCGTTCAACGGTTTCCTCCCATAATAAACTACAATCTTTCGGGAAAGCATGAATTTTTTTTCATGAAAATCCAAGTTCCTCAACTAACTTCCATGCCATATAGTGGTTTGAGGGAATATCGGCATCATCTGGAAGTAAATCCTACAAGAGGGTAAGAATATAATCTATTGTTGTATTAGAAATCTCATACATAGTTTTCCCATGAAATAATCAGATTAAAAATTCCAGGTTTTTCATTTTATCGCATTGTCGATATACTGGAGTCGTAGTAGCATCATTCAATTTTTTCACCCAATCAATATCATAACATTCACAAGATGCATAAGTTGTCCTCATATCGAAGTCTTCTTGAGTCGAAATCCTTTCTTTTTCATGATGACGAATAAATGGAAACTGATCATCTAAAAAAATTTCCATTCCAGTCCTTTCATTTCAATCATCACCAATTTGAGATTTCATTTTCTCCCCATTGTGATAGCACACAATGTAGTTTTCTTGAAATACATTTTTTTATGTGGTATCTAACTTTTTCACGTCTCAACCAAGGTCTACCAACACAATTGGAACATGGGAAGTGTATGTGACCACTATCTGAAGCATTGTGAAATGAAAAATCAATAAAGCTCTCTAAATTGTTTTTAAAATATATTGAGATCTGATCGGTTTCATACATAAAACTTTCTGTTCATTCTGTAAAAATAATTTATATAAGTCATTTTGTTATAAACAATTCAATACGGTTGAACTGTAATAGAAAATACATTTAAGTAAACGATAAAGGAAGAAGTTTCTAGTCGATGTAGTGAACTATTAAAATAATGTAAATAACAGTTACTCATAAATTAAATTAAAATTTATTTATATTCATTTTCATTAGGTCTATAAGAGGCACATACCTCAGGTTCCATTATGTGTTATAGGCATCCCAAATCATTCACTCATGTTCAGTAACTCATTATTGGAACCTCTATGGCCCTACCTTTCATTACCCAATTACTTCCTCAAGTCAAGCGCACCCCATGGGTGAATAAATTTTATGATTCTACACTAATAGGTTGTTCATGGGTTGTAAAAAGATTTAATTCATTAAGTATAGACAAAAACATTTATTTTTAAATTTGAGATTAGTAATAAAGTATTTCAATGATAAAAACATTACTGAATTAAACTTGTGACTTATCTAACATTTTTATGGATGTCTACACATGCCAGCATGGCTAGTGAAAATCACACCACCCACATAAAAGTGAGTATTGGCCAAGATGGACACATAATATGGAACGTACAATGAGAGCCATATTTAATTGACCCTAAAGTTATATTAGTACAGTCATCTTGGGGGAAATGGAATATATGATCCTAGTTAACTGATGAATTCAAATGCTCGTATTCCATATGTTGGACACTATCTAAGGTAAGAAATAATGTGAGGATGGGTTTACAACATTCAATTTCTTACTTTCTAGTGAGAATTAAGTCTTGAATTAATGACTTGAGTTCACTGATTAAATGAGGGTAGAGGTTTCATAGGCTGTGTCAACAGAATGATTAAATAAGGGTAGAGGTTTCATACATTGTGCATGGTGGGGGAGTCTCACCCGATTTAGAAACTAAAATAAATTCCCATCATAGGTCTCAATAGGAAACATCAGCATCAAAAGAAACTCCAAATAAAAAAGGATTAAAAACATCAAACACTTTTTATGTTTTCCCACCAAAAAATGATCACGAATGTCCCTATACATTTTCATATTTCTAGAATTTATAGAGAGTTTATAGTTATGAGCTCCATCTATCTGCACACCCTCCCCTCCCCACATGGACAACCCTACCCCCTCCCCACTTGGACAACCCAGCCCCCCCCCCCCCCCCCCCCCACTTGGACAACCCTACCCCCACCCCACTTGGAACCCCCCCCCCCACCCCACCTGTACACCCCTACCCCCCACACCCCACTTGGAAAACCCAGCCCCCCCCCACCCCAACTGGACAACCCTACCGTCACCCCACTGAGACACCATGTCAACCGTTATACACACCATGTGAACCCTTATACACACCATGTGAACCCTAATACCATATCGTCATTATTACAACCATTAATAACAACTTATTTAACAACAACACTTGTCAAAGATAATCAAATTAAACATAAATCAATAAAAATATTGGATATATCAAGTAAAATGAAGTCATACTATATTACATCCTAAATGACCACCCACAACCATGATTAATGACCACAAATCTCCCCTTTCAGCCAAATCAAAAGTGAAAACAAAAACACATAGTTGCAGAAAACAAATTCATTTGTGTGAAGAATAATAATCCCATGGTCCTCATGATATTTGAACCACACAGTCATGATTTTTGAGATGAACTTGTATCCATGAATCCATATGATAAACACGATTCAATACAGTTGTTTTTCTGATTTCTCCAAGTATTTTGAGGAACCCCAAATCAGTGAGAATTGTCATTGTATTTTAAAAAGGTGATTGAATAACTCATGTATGATGTTGAAGACATAATGATTAATGGTTATACTAGGAAAACTAATATTCACTAATATTGCGAATTTTAAATTCTGTGAATTAGTTTCATGAAGAAGTAATAATTACTAATTAGGCACCACATACTATTTTGAAAAGTACAAGAAGATACTCCTTATTTTCTATTGTGCAAAGGATAAGTGAAAAGTGTGTCATTTTACCTATATATAGATTTTGATAGAAACATGATACAAACTTGTTATGTAATAAACATATTGTACAAAAATTAAGATGAACAAGATCTTCATGTTTGAAATGATCTTAATGAAAGGAGTGATTTTCATGAAATACTATGAATAAATATTACAAACATTTTCTTATGAGTTCATATACATGAAGTTGTAATATTTGAAGCATTGAGATTAAAAAAAACTATGAATCTTTAAAATTAGAACACAATAAAGATACATTATTCCCTTATAAATGTATATGTGTAATGAAAACATAAATTGGACATTGTGTACACCGATGTAGTGATTTGAGTACACAGTTTGTGGAGTAGTGAATCACAAAAATTTTCAAAAACTCTAAAAATTGGGAATAACGATATCATTGAGAATAGAAGGATATCCTTGATAAGAGGTGGAAGGATATCCTTGATAAAATATGGAAGGATTCTAACCTAGCAGCTGATCCAATGGAAGAGGTGCACCTGTGCTGGGGGTTCTCAAGGGCTTCTGCGAGTCGGAATTACTTCTGGGAGGGATGTGTAATGCCCCGACCCCAGTTACCCAGAGTCGGTGCATTATCTAAATACATTGGCATGATTACAAGGAATCATGTCCTGAAGGACCGATAAGTTTAGAAGTCTTAGAAAAAATAGATCACATACATGAATGTTACATTTGCACATTAAGATGTACAAAACGACATAAATAATCTTCATGAACTCCATTATTCCCTTGGTTTAACCCTGCATATCAATCACATTACACTTCATGGAATCGTGGGAAAAATAAAACATAGAAAAGGGTGAGCTCAAATGCTCAGTATGGGTAAGAAATACAGTGGAAACATTCAAAAATAAGCATAAACATTTAAGGCAATGTATAAAACTAAAACAAAATCCTTTTAAACTTGAACTATAGCATAATATGGCAGAAATAAAATAAAATAATGCCATTTACTTATTCACATGGATATTCTACTAATCGAGTAATCACATGCAATATCACTAACCACTTTCATAATGATGGGAGGCACAATTCTAGACTATCATAACCACATAGCCAAGGCCTCGTGCCAAGACTACAAATAATATTTTTTCAAGTCCTTGGGGCAAGACACTAGTTTTTCTAATGATACCTACCGATGCATCGAGGAGCTATAGCGGGATCCAACCGTCACATATTAAGTCCAATGCATTACCATATGAAAAGGTTTAAACATAACATAAACATTCGTATTAAAACTAGCATAAGAAATGTCAATACTTTCTCCATAAACCATGAATGGTATAAAAATAACACATCCACAGTCAAACATATCACAAAACCTTCAATGGAAGTTTTTCATAATAAATCAACTTCAAATGAGCTTAAAATCCATCAAATGATGAGTGAAATATTTTGAGAGAAATATCCTTTTTGTAAAATAATTTAAAAGCCACCCATTTATAAAGGAAGTAATTTTTAAAGATATTTTTGAAACAAAGTGTCCTATATGACTTTGAAACATTTGAAAAGAAATATCATTTCAAAACATTCATGTCCATATAAATAAATCCTTAAAATCATTTTGAAAACATGGACACTAATTGAAAATATTTAGAAAGATAAATCTTTAAAACATTTGAAATTTTGATCTTGATAAAGAGTACCTTTCAAAATCCTTAAAATCTTCATTTTTAAATCAATTTTCTGAAAAATGGACTTGGATGGTAAAAATGTCTGAGTAAATACTCACACATAAACAATCTCGGATAATGATGGAATTGAGGAATTAACCCTTACCAATTTGGTAACTTACGAAACATACAACCCATGAAAGAGGTATCATAAAATTAATATGTAAATACACATAAATTAAAGTGTATTACACAAAGAATACAATTATGGGCAGTACATACACCACACAAAAGGTAATAGTGGCAATATGGCATGAATCTCACTGGAATAAGGAGTGATATTAAAACCCCTTACCTTGCACTTTCCTTTAGTCGAGGGTACATTTAACCTCCTGTACAAAGATCGTAGTATGTTATTAAATTATAACAGAACCATATTAATATTTATTATATCATACATGATTCATTTATGACTTTATATTACCCATTTAATAATAATTTTCATGTTAAGTTAACATTTCGGGTAATAATCACTTTCTTTATCGTACGTGTTTTAACTTGTCACTCCGGGTTGTATCACTTAGATCGTGATTTAAATACTTCAAGAATATAAAAAATGATAAATATATCATATATATGTAGAATATAAATATGTATAATATACATATATATGAAATGGAAAACACCGTTTATGGAGACGGTAGTCCGTACGTACGCATAAATGTTGTTTCTGTTTTCATATAGTATTGAACGGAAGTAAGTGAATAAGATATATGTAAGTACATAAATCCTTATATATATATATATATATCCAGTAGAATTATTATTTCATATATTACATACTTATTAGTAATATATATTTTTATAATCGTCGATGAATGGTGAACTTGGAAATGAATCTCATCGCGTCGTGGAGATGGTAATCCGTACGTATGCACGAGGGAAAATATCATTCTTTTGATATTAAAATAATATATAATTGGATGGTATATCATATATACAGAATCATTATCATGTTATATTTATTATTTACATTAATTACAAATCATTATTATACCCATCCAAATAATAATATATTGAATAACAATTACACCACGACGTGGAGACTGTAAGCCGTACGTACGCACGTATGGTGACATGTCATTCAAAGGATGGATAGAATACTGAATATGGTTGTACCATATTTATAATAATATTTCCGTATACAGGATATACTTTATTCATTATTTTAGAATGGTAATAACAAAGAAAGAAGAAGTGGAAGAAGAAAGGAACTTGAAAAAAGGTGGTGAAATCATTACCTCTTCTTCGGGTTCTTCCTTTTGATTTGATCAAAAAGAATCCTTGGGATGGATTTATGACTAAATGAAGGCCTCTAGGATTAAGTGAGGAAAGTTAAGAGAGTATTTTGGTAGGTTTTGGCTGAACCAAAAGGCGTTGAAGGTGTGAATTAATGAGAAGGGGGAGTGTCCTTTTATAAGAGGGGTGAGGGGAACCTTTGGAAAAGCTAGAAATATTATTTTATAATAAATTCATATTTGGTTTCTAATGGATCCAAAGTGGATTATTTAAAGTTTAAGGTGGGGATGGGTCTAAAACCACTCAACCAATAGAAGTTAGACAGGTTTTTGTCATTATATTAACCTTATCTTTTAGTTTTAACTCTTAGTTAATTAGTTTGACACTTACCATGTCACTTTGTATTTTTATATTATATAGTTAATAAACATACTATATACATCCAAGAGACCCCCAAGTGGTCCATTAATGATACAAATATCATGATATAAGTCTCTTGGATGAACCTTATATTTTTTGGAATTTAATATCAATTAATAATATAATAGTTTTTTTAAAAACTCTTTTATGTCAATTTTGACACTATTCAATAATTGACTTTTGTAAAACTCATAACAGAATGATTACTTCGAAAAAAGTTAATTAAATCAATAATGATATGTCATATTATCCTATAAATTTAGTTTAATTCATTAAAAGTCTCAAATTATATTTATTTGGGTATTTATAATATCACTTATTTTAAGTTTTCACTATTATGGTAATTACTTCATCATCATTGTGTCATAACCAAATTAAATTATTTAATGTCTAAAAATTATAAATAAAATATAATTATGTAGGAAATCTTTTTATATTTCTAATTAATATTTATAGTCGAAAATATAACATATATAACCCTATGTAAAAATTGTTTTTCTAAAGGATATATGCTTATGTCATTTTTGTATTTATTTTAACTTAATTAAAATAAAGTGTCCCTATCACCTACAAGTGGCTCCATGGGGTCCCAAAATCGACCCAAAGATGCACCTGGTAGGAAATGTATCCACAAATAAGGTTTGGATACGTTTTAGGGTAATTTAGTATTATTATAATATTATTTTTAACCCTTATTTACCAGATTTACCCTTTAACCATGGTAAATAAAATATTTACCGAAGTAATTATTCAAAATGTCTAAAAATAAAAGTTACCTATTTAAACAATTTGGAAATCATGATTCCAAATATGGAATCCATTTTCCAAATTCAAAACATTGAAGTGGCAGAAATTAATTTAAAATTAATTCCCGCTGTCAAAACAAAAAGCGTGTTTTTAAGATATAATAACTATCAAAAGATTGATACTTGTTTATGTCCGGTATAATTGTGAAATTATGTCCAATGACCAAAATTGTATTAAATGATGAAAATATATTCTAAATATACTTTAAAACCACTCAAATTCACAATTTATCACTATTAATTATTTTGATTAAAAAAGTTGTTTTTAATTAAAATTTAGTAATTTTCACTATTCATCAAAATAATAAAGTTATCCGAAAAGTAATAAAATATCACCTTAGGATAAATTCGATACTCCGAAACCAAAAATGAATTCCATTTTGAGAGATAAAATTTATAAAATTTTAAAAAGTAGGTATTACTATTCATAATGGCTACTTTGATTGGTCGTGGTGTGTGTTAGAACTCAAAGTTGCATACAACACACACTACTGTATTATTCAAAGAGATGTGTACCATGGAAGCTCGGGGTCTTACATTCTCCCCTCCTTCAATAAATTGTGTTCTCGCAATTTGATATTGTTCTTTGAAAATAAAGGTTGAAAATAGAAAATATCTTTGTGGAAAAACCCACATCGGATATTTGGTTCATAAAATTTAGCCTTAACAAGATGAAAAGAGAAATGAAAGGTCACCACAAAATTATGATCTCGATTAGGAGGAAATTGGTGGAAATTATAGACATATAATTGGAGGAAAAACATAAATATTTATAAGTAGTGATTGAGGTCATCAATCACAAACATGTTTAAAATTTAGGTCCTTAAATTCAACAATCTATGATGATTTAAAATACCATCGGTTCAACAAAACATAAGGTATTAGGATAACACATTTTTGACGTTTCAAAATATCTTAGTTGAAATTCCACATCGAAAAATGAATTAATGAGGCCTCTATTTAAAATAAAGAGTGGAATGTATGAAGATTACTGAAAATAACACATACTAGGGTTCCATGTAGGAAAATATGGTTATGAAAGATAAATCTAACCATCAATTATCTGATGGAGAGTGGTAGAGAACATGTCTATGAAAAGGCCAACAATCCCAAAGCCATAAATTAGTGATGATGTAAGGTACCATCTAGGACAACATTTTTGTTCTAAGTTCCTTTTCTTAATGTTGAGGAATTTATTTATGAGATTGGCTAAGATCATAAAAATATATACTTACTTTATAATTAGAGTTTTATCCATTAATAAATTTCTACCACAAACTCATCTTCCACCCTAAAACATAATACAACTCAAAAATACTCGATTTATCCTAATTGTATAGGGTTCCAAATATAATGAATTTATAATTTTCATATCAGACCATTTATGTGAAGAAACTACATTATACCATCCAAGAACATCATGTAGCACAATGGTAGGTGATAAATCCCAATTTCACTATGGTTGTGGGTTCGATTCCCACATATTTTTCCAACATGACGGGTCGTCACACGGTCTTCATGTTGTCCTTTTATAAAAATTCAAAAAAATAACCTTTCAAACGTAATCCATTTCAACCATTAGACTTATCCAAAATACTATTATCCAAACTCACAGTCCAAAATTTACAAGGAAGTTAAACGTAATGAGGATCATTTTTTCTAGGTAATAACACGTGAACACCTTCCTCATATATTCTTTTACAACACTGCAACATCCTGAATTACCAACATCAACCATCTCTTATTCCAAAATCACTACCTCAATATTAGGACCATATTAAGGTTTATCTTTCCTTCAACCATGTAATTTCCAAAAAAAATTAACTCACTGTAGAGTCACTTTTCTTAGTACCATAAAATCTCAAATCCTTAATTAAATAGTACTGCAGTACAATCCTTTTTTATTTCCAGAACATCATTGATACAACACATAAATGAAATCATTCTAAAATAACAACATAAGAACAGTAGTCATTCATCTTCATCTGTGGTAGTATCATAACTTGATTATTATCCAATAGCATCATTTGCGGCATAGTCTGATGACTGGGACATTGGTTCGCGTAGTGTCCAAACTCCTTGAAAATGAAGCATTGTACATTTGAAACCATTTTCTTACCCTTGCAGTCATGTACTTTGTGCCATTTTCCTCCACACTTATAACAAACTCCCATTCCTTTCAGGCAAGTTCTAGGGTGTTTCTTCCCAGAGTTATCACATATGGGAAAATTCTTCTTTTCCCTCTTCCCTTTATCCATATTTCTCTCTTCCATCCTTTTTTTCTCTTGCTTCCCTTAAAAGCCATAGGACTCCAAGAATTCTTTACTCATCTTATCAACACGTGATACTATTTCTTCATATAATGATAATACGTGGGAAACTATTTCCCTTCTAAATTCTGGCTTAGGGCCACGAAAGATATGATCCATCTTACTCTTTGGATCATACTTATTACGGGAGTTCACATTCCTTCTACTGGGCGCCATTTCTATACAATAGCATAAACTAGTTCAGTTTATGAATTGCAATTAATAATTAAAAAACTTGTAAAATACCTAACACAAATTGAACAGTTTATGGATATAATTCATAGTCATAAAAATGTTTTCATTGAGTAAGTATATACTCATAATCCCTTCATAATGGTTTGTAAAGAAAATGAGAATTATCCTAAGCATATCCCTCACGAGTGTCGTAACCAAGAGTGAAGCAAGGCCCGGTGTCGTGCACCAGTTCCTGTTTGAGTCTAGCTCAAAGCGGTGTTTTCAGCTTTTACCCCTAGGTACATCTGTGCCAGAGCCGCCTCTACCTGCTCGTATCCAGACAGGGATGTATTGCTCGAAAAACTCTCAAAATCTCTACAATACCAAAATTATAAGAAGTTCTTCTATACTAATCCTCAAAGTCTATCTTAGGGATATGTGCTCTAATCAGAGTTTATCTAAATCTAGTTTCCAAAGTTATTGCTAAACATCCTCTGATACCAACTGTAACGCCCCAACCCCAGTTACCCAGAGTCGGTGCATTATTTTAATACATTGGCATGATTACAAGGAATCAAGTCCCGAAGGACCGATCGGTTTATCAGTCTTGGAAAAAATAGATCACATACATGAATTATACATGTTCACTTTAAGACATACAAAACAACATAAATAATTTTTATGAACTCCATTATTCCCTTTTCTTAACCCTGCTTATCAATCACATTACACTTCTTGGAATCCTGTGAAAAATAAAACATTGAAATGGGTGAGCTCAAATGCTCAGTAAGGGTAAGGAATACAGTGGAAACTTTCAAAAATAATAATAAACATTTATAGCAATGTATAAAACTAAAACAAAATCCTTTTAAACTTGAACTGCAGCATAATATGGCAGAAATAAAATGAAATAACGCCATTTACTTATTCACATGGATATTCTACTAATCGAATAATCACATGCAATATCATTAACCACTTTCATAATGATGGAATGCATAATTCCAGACTATCATAACCACATATCCAAGGCCTCGTGCCAAGTCTACAAATAAGATTTTGTCAAGGCCTTGTAACAAGACACAAGTTTGTCTCATGAGACCTACTGATGCATCGAGGAGCTATAGTAGGCTCCACCCGTCACATATTAAGTCCAATTCATTCCCATATGAAAAGGTTTAAACATAACATAAACATTCGTATTAAAACTAGAATACGAAATGTCAATAATTTCTCCATAAACCATGAATGGTATAAAAATAACACATCCACATTCAAACATATCACAAAACCTCCAATGGAAGTTTTGTATAATAAATCAACTTTAAATGAGCATAAAATCCATCAAATGATGAGTAAAATTTTTTGAGAGAAATATCCGTTTTGTAAAATCATTTAAAAGTAACACATTTATAAAGGAAGTAATTTTAAAAGAGATTTTTGAATAAAAGTGTCTTATACCACTTTGAAACTTTTGAAAAGAATTATCATTTCAAAACATTCATGTCCATATAAATAAATCCTTAAAATCATTTTGAAAACATGGATATTAATTGAAAAGATTTAGAAAGATAAATCTTTAAAACATTTGAAATTTTGATCTTGATAAAGAGTACCTTTCAAAATCCATAAAATATTCATTTTGAAATCATTTTTATGAAAAATGGACTTGGATGATAAAAATGTCCCAGTAAATACTTACACATAAACAATCTCGGATAATGATGAGACTGAGTAATTAACCCTTACCAATTTGGTAAATTACGAAACATACATACCATGAAAGAGTTATCATAAAATGAATATGTAAATACACATAAATTAAAGTTTATTACACAAAGAATACAATTATGGGCATTACATACACCACACAAAAGGTAATAGTGGCAATATGGCATGAATCTCATGGGAATAAGGAGTGAGATTAAAACCCCTTACCTTGCACTTTTCTTTAGTCGAGGGTACATTTAACCTCTTGTACAAAGATTGTAGTATGTTATTAAATTATACCAGAACCATATTAATATTTATGATATCATACATAATTCATTTATGACTTTATGTTACCCATTTAATAATAATTTTCATGTTAAGTTAACATTTCGGATAATAATCACGTCCTTTATCGTACGTGTGTTAACTTGTCACTCTTGGTTGTATCACTTAGATCATGATTTAAATAATTCCAGAATATAAAATAGAAAAAATATATCATATATATTTAGAATATAAATATGTATAGTAGTCATATATATAAAATGGAAAACACCATTTATGGAGACGGTAGTCCGTACGTACGCATAAATGTTGTTTCTGTTTTCATATAGTATTGAACGTAAGTAAGTGAATATGATATATGTAAGTACATAAATCCTTATATATATATATATATCTCCAGTAGAATTATTATTTCATATATTACATACTTAATAGTAATATATATTTTTATAATCGTCGATGAATGGTGAACTTGGAAATGAATCTCATCGCGTCGTGGAGACGGAAATCCGTACGTACGCACAAGTGAAAATATCATTTTTTTGATATTAAAATAATATATAATTGGATGGTATATCATATATACAGAATCATTATCATGTTATATTTATTATTTACAAGAATTACAAATCATTATTATACCCATCCAAATAATAATATATTGAATAACAATTACACCACAACGTGGAGATGGTAAGCCGTACGTACGCACGTATGGTGACATGTCATCCAAAGGATGGATATAATAATGAATATGGTTGTACCATATTTATAATAATATTAAAATATATAGGATATACTGGATTCATTATTTTATAATGGTGATAACAAAGAAAGAAGAAGTGGAAGAAGACAGGAACTTGAAAAGGGGTGGTGAAATCATTACCTCTTCTTCGGGTTCTTCCTTTTGATTTGATCAAAAGGGCTCCTTAAGATGGATTTATGACTAAAGGAAGGTCTCTAGGATGAAGTTAGGGAAGTTGAGAGATTATTTTTATAGGGTTTTTTCGAACCAAAAGGCTTTGAAGGTTTGAATTAATGAGATGGGGGAGTGTCCTTTTATTAGAGGGGTGAGGGGTACCTTTGAAAAAGCTATAAATATTATTTTATAATAAATTAATATTTGGTTTATAATGGCTTAAAAGTGGTTTTTTTAAAGGTTAAGGTTGGGATGGTTTGAAAACCACTCAACCAATAGAATTTAGACAGGTTTGAGTCATTATATTAACCTTATCTTTTAGTTTTAACTATTAGTTAATTAGTTTGACACTTACCATGTCACATTGTATTTTTATATTATATAGTTAATAAACTTACTATATATATCCAAGAGACACCCCAGTGGTCCATTAATTATATAAATATCATGATATAAGTCTCTTGGACGAACCTTATATTTTTAGAAATTTAATATCAATTAATAATATAATATTTGTTTAAAAAAGTCTTTTATGTCAATTTTGACACTATTCAATAATTGACTTTTGTAAAAATCATAACAGAATGATTACTTCGAAGAAAGTTAATTAAATAAAAACTAATATGTCATAATATCCTATATAATTAGTGTAATTCATTAAAAGTCTCAAATTATATTTATTTGGCTATTTATAATATCACTTATTTTAATTTTTCACTATTATGGTAATTACTTCATCATCATTGTGTCGTAAATAAATTAACTTATTTAATGTCTAAAAATTATAAATAAAATATCATTATGTAGGAAATCGTTTTATATTTGTAATGAATATTTATAGTCAAAAATCCAAAATATATAACCCTATGTAAAAATTGTTTTTCTAAAAGATATATGCTGATGTCATTTTTTGTATTTATTTTAACTTAATTAAAATAAAGTGTCCCTATCACCTACAAGTGGCTCCATGGGGTCCCAAAATCAACTCAAATATGCCCATGGTCGGAAATGTTTCCAAAAATAAGGTTAGGAAACGTTTTAGGGTAATTTATAATTATTATAATATTATTTTTTAACCCTTATTTACAAGATTTACCCTTTAACCATGCTAAATAAAATATTTACCGAAGTAATTATTAAAAATGTATAAAAATAAACGTTACATATTTACACAATTTGGACATCATGATTCCAAATATGGAATCAATTTTTCCAAATTCTAAACACAGACGTGGCAGAAATTAATTTAAAATTAATTCCTGATTTCAAAACAAAAAGCGTTTTTTTAAGATATAATAACTATCAAAAGATTGATACTTGTTTATGTCCGGTTTAATTGGGAATTTATTTCCAATGGACAAAATTGTATTAAATGGTAAAAATATATTCTAAATATACTTTAAAACCACTCAAATTCATAATTTATCACTATTAATTATTTTGATTAAAAAGGTTGTTTTTAATTAAAATTTAGTAATTTACACTATTCATCAAAATAAAAAAGTTATCCGAAAAGTACCAAAATTTCACCTTAGGCTAAATTTGATACTCCGAATCCAAAAATGAAGTCCATTTTGAGAGATAAATTTTCTAAAATTTTAAAAAGTAGGTATTACTATTCATAACGGTTTCTTTGATTGGTCGTGGTGTGTGTTAGAACTCGAAGTTGTGTACAACACACGCTACTATATTATTAAAAGAGAAGCATACCATGTAAGCTCGGGGTGTTACAGCTGCGTAATGCTTCTGGAATCGTGGGGAGGGGGCTGCCTGGCTTTTGCGAATTTGGGGCATCGTTTTCCCAACGGTTATTAAAAACCGTTGGGAAAACTCCATCTTTCTCAACAGTTTCATTAAACCATTGGGAAAACTCATTTTTTCCCATATTTCCCAACAGTTTCATAAAAACTTTTGGAAAACTAATTTTTTACCCATCTTTCCCAACAGTTTCATCAAACCATTGGGAAAACTCAATTATAAAAGATCTTTACCAACGATTTTCCTAAATCATTGGTAAAGATCCCCTATACCAACGGTTCAAAAGAACCATTGGTATACAAGCGTTGGTAAAATAATGATTTCTAGTAGTAGTCCTTAGTACATGATGTTAAAATATAGCCTCACCCTATGCCTTCTATGTGGGGTTCCCCACCTCGGACATTCTCCACGCATGCTCATCCCCACGGGAGTGAGATCTTCCTCACATGGAATGATATCCACTTTGTTGGAGCATTTCCTATCCACAGGGATGGACAACCACCTCAGTGTAAACCCCTAACCTTTCTTTCAGAAGGTAGCCTCCCTTCTCCTCCTCTCATCTACTAAGCCAACGACTATAGGAGAGATGGGCACAAGGTCCTTATTTATCCCATCCCTCTCCCTTGGTGATTTTTCACCACTTGGGCCTCCATCTTGGAGTAGGTCCTAATCTTCATCTCATTGGGCCACTAACCACATGTAAGACCCATTTCCCTTCCCACAGATGTACCTCTCACGATGTGATCATCAGGTCTTTGTTGCCTCTTGTTTCTCACACTGAGCATGAATCACATGGACTTAGAGTAAGCATTGATCGTGACAGCCTATTTGGGAAGCCTATAATGTAAGCCCCACACAATCCTGAAATACATGGACTTTGATCCTTGGCAAGGCAAGGAAAATAGGACGCCTCTCTGAGGTTCAATCCCAAAACCCGGTTTTTTCTTCCCCTCTTCACACAAGTTCACCACCATCCCGAACTATGTGTACTAGGATCATTGTTAATGTAGGGTACGTAGGACACCTCTCTGAGGTTAAAGCCCAACACTCAGTTGTTCCGACCCTCTACACATCGGTTCACCACACCCAACACCCGGTCATTCTTACCCTCTTCATGTCGGTTTACCAAACCATCCCGAACTACGGAGACTTTGATCCTTGCCAAGGCAAGGTACATAGGATCCCTCCCTTAGTTTCAAGCCCAACAACTATTGGTCCCAACCATCTTTGCATTGGTGTAACAAGCAACAATCCTGAACTATATGGACTTTGATCCTTGCTATGGCAGGGTATGTAGGACACCTCCTTAAGGTTCTAGCCCAGAACCTGGTTGTTCTGACTCTTTGCATGTCGATTCACCACACCCAACACCTGGTCATTTCAACCCACTTTACGTCGGTTCAACACTCAATCCCAAAATTTGTGGACTTTGATCCTTTCTATGGTGGAGTACATAGGAAACCTTCTTGAGTTTCAAGCCCAATAACCATTGGTCCTGACCATCTTCACGTCGGTGTACCAAGCCACAATCCCAAACCACACAGACTATGATCCTTGCTAAGGCAGGGTACGTAGGACACCTCCCTAAGGTTCAATTCCAACAACCATTGGTCCCAACCACTTCACGTCAGTTCTCCCTCTTCCCACATGTCATTAAACTGTATGCCACTTTTCATCCCATGAGATGTTAAACAATACCCTGTCGAACTACGTAGGTTTGATCCCCACCTCCTTGGCAGGGTATGTAGGAAGCCTCCCTGAGTTCCAATATCATCAAGCGGTAAGCCATTGTCCTCAACCAGTGGTAAGCCATTTTTCCTGTCCAACGGTAAGACATTGTCCCCAACCAGTGGTAATCCGTTGTCCCATCCAACCGTAATCCATTCTCCCCAACCAGTGGTAAGCCTTTTTCCCTAATCGACGGTAATCTATTGTGACCCTATCCATTGGTAATCTATTATAGTCCCATTTCTTGGGACCCACATCTCTGGTTCTCCCCTTGAGCGTTAGACCAATCTGGGTTACTAACCAAGCATAAGCCCCAACATGTCTTTGGGTTGGTGTCCTCTACGTACACCCCGATTCTATGCCCCCAACCTGAAGGTTCCATTTCCTCTGGATCCAATCCCAGCATCCATTATCGTGGGCTGCCTCCTCAGGTGTTCCATCACCCCAATGAGCTGTGTGGACTTTGATTCTCTATCATAGTGATACGTAGTAAGTATCTTCATTGATTAGGCCCAAGAATATAGTCAACTTCATGATGGTTCCATCCCATTCCTCCTCTACTTCATTCAACTCTCGATCATTCATCCTGATTATTTCCTGGGCCTCCACATCCTGGTGGAATCACGCCATCTCATCCCCTCGCTGCACCTAGCAGCAATCGGGTAACGAACCAAGATTTAGCCCCAGCATCAGTGCTCCCTCATAGGGTTGCACCCATGTGATTCACTCCCTCTAGTGTTCGGATCAGTCTGATATGTCTCCACTAGATGTTAAACTCGCGGCATACCCTGTGTTAAATATGGGATGTTGAGGAAAACCTTGGAGATATTCCCATGTTAAATAATTCCCCACACTCTACATGGGAAGTCTCAGGATTCCACGCCCTCGAGAATCCCTATCGTAAGGGGAAGAGACCCAGACTTGCTAGTGTTCAAGCATCCAGACATGCCATTGATGTCCAATGTGACTACTCCCCCGACTGAATGTTGTTTCCCTGGATGGACCCCTTGGAATGTCCTGAAAGAAGCAGTGTAATTAACCAGCGTACATGAAGATATGTCATTGGGACGAGTTTCACAAACAACGTCTTAATATATAAGGGAGACCCGGACTAAGTGACGAGTTCTGATGGGGAATTAATTGAAGGGGAAGCCGAAATCCCATCATCCTATTTCAATCAAGTAGAAAATGTCTCTGAATAAGCAACAGATGCTGCCCACCTTTGGAAAGAGGGAATGCGAGGCTACAGCCAGTGTGTCATCGAAGGACGAATGTGCACAACCCAGTGAAAGAGTCAGAAATATAAATTGTGAACCTAACGTGAATTTCTTCTACTCAATATAGAGTTTAGTAGAATTGGAGACATCAGTGGACTAGCATGTCATCAGATTTAGTTATCCAGTGCCAGGTCCCACCAAGAAAATAGTGGGCCTTGTGTGAAACTCACCAGAAGTTGGGGCAGTTGAACATTGGACATCCCAGTATCTGACGTGTCAATGTGGATCCTATTTTCTATACATGGAAGACATAATGGTGATGGGGCATTGAACGTCTATTTCCTCGCTTCAGCACTAATGGTTTAATCTCCCTACCTTCAAGATCCAAGCTTCCACAACAGGAAACACATCATCGCCCACCCACCAACGTAGGGGCAGGGGAAATGTCAATGTGGCAACACCACATGGGATCATCTCTCATTTGAACACCTCCGCAGCTTCTGGGCGCCCACACCCCATCTTCCCTCTTGAGATCATTTAAATAAGGGTGATAAATGACCTCGCCTGCCGATACAAGGAAGAGGGGATTGTCCCAACATGGTATATGGCCCACCAGGAATTAGAGGTGTCTGTGCCTCATTGTCACCGCTACCCCCAAGGGCCTCTCATGGATCCACTGCTCCCCACTCCGAAACACAATCGTTTTGGTTGTTTTTACTCGGAATGCTTTGATGACTCCCTCCCCTATGCCGGTGTGGTAGAGGATGTCCAGACCAGCCTGGTTGGGATACCATTCCAGGGGCTCCCAAGGGGGGGGGGATACTAGGTCATGTCAGCACCTCCACCTGACCCCATAGGTTAAAGAGCAGGTGGTTTACTCGCTGGCACCACAAGACCCAGTTCAGTTAACCTGAATCCAAACTCAGGCATATGCTGAAGAGGATGCCCGTCGAGGGGAATCTACCTTAACAATTGTTGTGGCCCACACCACCTCTAATGCATGCTTTCATCCCCCCTGTTTATATTGAGCAGGAGATCTTTTATTCCCAAACCAGATCGAGGCCTCAAGCACCCCATGGGCAGGTTGGGTTGACTCTCCTAGTCACCGACATAGGTGAGGTCTGCTGTGGACTGATCCGCAGTGTGGGCATCCAGTATAGAGGTACACCCCGTACCACCACTTACGAGATTTCCAAACTATCCCACTCCCAAGCATGGGGTGGAGATCCACCCCATGTCATCATTATTAGGAGAGAAGATCCTCCTAGTTACATTGAGGCCCAATACGGAAATATCTTCTGCACTCATGACCTCCGTTATGAAGTTATTCCCTCTGCTGCAAGCTGCCGATGTGATGATGTTGTACATTTGGACAATCGCTATCATGGGGATCTTCCCCACATTTTCACAGCATCCAATGAATTTCCTCCTCATATCGACAATCAGAGAGGCGTAGGTCTTCCCTGTTCCAGGGGCACCCAACACAAAGGCCCTACACGTGTTCAGTACGACTGATATAAGCACCTTCCTCGCACCATCGTTACCATGGAAAGCAAGCATGGAGGCCCTGAAGGTGCTTCTCATAGCTCCAGTGGAGGTCCTACCCACTCCAGTACTTCTCGCAGAGGCACCCTACGCATGCCAGCTAGTGTATACACAGGTCATCTCCACGCCCCCTTCGATATTTTCCCAGGTGCTCCTTGCACCCCAATTCACCTAGGTTGATGTCCTCTCTACCCCAGCATCAGCTCAACCGAGAGCCCTCGTTCCGGAAATATACCTTGTCCCAAGGAGCTATCCCGGGGTAGGAGAGAGGGTCATCGCCACCATAAAAAGAATGGTGAAAAGATTCATACCAAGATCAAAACTGATCTGCTTCTCAGATTCGGAGGTGGAGTAAGACTCAGAAATGGATCCTTCACCTCGATCCTCCATGTCAAGGGCCAGAATAGGAATGAGGTGCATCAGACCCATACCCAATAATGTGAGGTCCACTGGATACCCTCCTCCCTCTGAGGATACATTCAGAAGAAAGAAAATCTTTTGTCTCCCCAGAGTCTGACCATACAAGTTTCACCATCATTACCAGATGAACTCTTGACCTCGACCAGAGATCACAGAGAGATATTATGGGGACCGATGGCGGAAGAGTGGAAGTGTGGCCCCCCGCCAGCATCCATAGTCCCTTCAATAGAAACTACAGTCGCCAGCGCATCTTTTCGATATGTTGTGGCTAAGTCACTACAATCTTTGGAGAATAGCCTAAGGTGCAGCGATTTGTCAGTTTGCTTGTCATATTCTCCACCGTACATCCTGCCATCTCAACAGTCTGCCACAGTACCGCTACTAGTTTCTTAGCCGCCTCCAGTTGATGAGTGGGACAATGAAGGGTCGGACCATGTGTCTAGACCAAGGATATTTTTGGACATTGTTGTAGTGGATCACTTCCCAGAGATGTTCTGGCAGATTGCAACAAAAAATTTCAGTGTGTCGTAATCTATCACCCTGGAGGAAGTTGAATGTTTTTTCCAAACACTCTGGGAAACGCACTTATGTCTCCATTATTATCGGATGAATTTCCCCAAGAGATAGGCACACTTAGAGGACATTGGTCAGCAGTGCCACATGGTCGACTTGGCTGCACTTCCTATGGCCCACCTCCCTGAGTTTCCTAGTAACCACAGAGCCCTCCAGCAGAAGTGTGTTTGGAGTTTCAAAGTACTCTATAGGATCAACAAGGAGGCTTCTCCTCATGTTCAGATCTGTGGCTGTGGGTAGTACGCTTCCCTCCATTTCTGTGCTATCTAGCGCCAACCTGATGTGCCAGGTGGTATTGAGGACATGAATCTAGCTAGTATTGAGGTTAATATGGCCAACCTACCAGAAAGAGAGAACTAGTTAGAGCTCCTCGAAGAGGACATACCCCCTGAGGGAGTATCACACCTATTGGATCCACTGGGAAGGATCACCTGCCAGCAAATAAATTTACTGGGTCTTCCTGTACCTACCAAGTCATTAACCCTCGTCCAGAATCTAAATAAGGTCCAACAACATCTCAGAGCCTCCAAACCCTCGAACCCTTCCTAATCAGTCCATAAGGTATAAGAAGATCCCAAAAAATCTTCATTGCACCAACAGATCGCAGAGCACAAGAAGATGGTCGATGACCTCCTTGTTTAACATGCTGTGGAGTGACGACTGAAATACGGTGATGCCTGACCGGGGAAACAGGGGAAGACACAACTTCCCCCGAGCGACTTTCCTCCCAGGTACCTTGACCATCCTTCCCCCGTAGACAGGACAGAAGCCAAAGCTTATTTAAAGAGGCCATGGTATGTCTCACCAAATCCACCTAAGTGGCATGACAATCCTTGAGATCTAGCTCAGGCTCCCCCAGCCGCTCCACAAGCCATCCCGCTGGCTGCTCGATGAGCCTTCGGGCTTTCTTATCATGTTGAAGAACCTTCCAATACACTGGTTGTGAGGGATCCTCTTCATGATACAATCCCCCACCCAGATGATCTGATGGCGGCACTCATCGCCCGCCTAAAACTCTAGAAACTCGAAAAGTGGAAATCCCGCCTGATATCAATCCATATCCGGCATGGGTGGATGATATTCCGGCAACCCCAGGTTTTGAGAATCCTACCTTCACTCCCTTAAATGGGATAGGGGAACCGCTACAGCATCTAGCCCACTTCATCTCAAGGTGTGGACCCATGTTGGGAACCTCGGTGTAGTAGGAGGACACTAAACTCAGGTGTTTCATATAGACATTGGAAGGGACAGTGTTTGTCTGGTACATCTAGCTACCCATCAGATCTGTAGCCGATTAGAAATACCATCGTTGATAATTCCTTTACCATTTCAGTTCCACTACCCGAAAGACAGGCATTACAAACCTTTTCAAGTGAAAACAGAGGAATGACGGGTGCGTTGTAGACTTTGTCGCTCGGTGGAAAGGGCTCACATATTCCCTTGACATGCCAATGACTCAAGAGAAACTGCTGATGATGTGTGTGGTAAATGTCAAGAAATAATTGGACCCCTCTCTGTTCACCCATAATTACCCCAGGGGATTCTGAGACTTCTCCGATAAAGCCCAACGCCTAGAAGAAGCCTTGAAACAGGCTAGCAAGGCACGTCCGTTGCTTCCTACAATCCCTGCGAGAAGGGACTCTAAGGACGATCCCACCATAGTGGAATAGATATAATCCCCCATGCAACTAGATTTATTGTCAGTGGATCCTCCTCTATGGCCTCGCAGAGGCCCGCCACCTCAAGCACAGCCTCTGGTCTAGCAACACCCACTTCTGAATCAGTAGGTGCCCCTACACAATACACCTCCACCGCTTAGGCGAGACAACCAAGTCCCACATCCTCTCTAGGCTCCTCCACCCCCTTTTCAGGGTTAGGCCCCCAGATCCCCCTTCCCATACAGGAGAAACCGGAACTACTCATTCAATGAGGCTCAGGTTCCCGGCTATTTCCGCAGTGCCTTGGAACATGGGATTGTTTGATAGCCCGAATTCAGGATGCCAAAAGAGGTGAACCTCACTGATCACCCCAACTATTTCCCATACCACTGGATCTTGTGGAACACCCTCAATAAATTCTATGTGTTTAAATACTGGCTTCATGACTAGTTCGACAACAACACAGTCAGGCTGGGCCCAGCTCTGACACATGTGGCATGCGTATTCCTGAAGCTTGATAGCTACAGCGATAGTGAGGCTGAGTGGAATCAGTATTCTAAAAACGGGTCCCAGAAGTATGACTATTTGATGTCTAGTAAGTTCTTCACCCATGCTCAAGCTATGATTTGTGCACACCTAAAAAGTGTCAGGCCTATAGAATCTGATGCATCAACTGCCACTACTTCTGCATCATCATCCCATTTGTCCTCTTCCTAGAAGAGCAAGAATCGACAGCGCAAGGGAAAACAAAGTCCCCTGCTGATGCCATCGTCATCCATTAATCTCGGTGGAATTATTCCCCCAGAGATGGAAATTCTTCCCAGAATCCTTCCAATAGTGGATGAATCATTAAGTGACAGTCAAGGGTGCGCCTCAGTTAATACCATAGAGCTGGTAAACCCCTCACTAGTGTAGAAATCATTTTTTACGTCACCATTTTTTACGTCGGTTATATATAACCGACGTAACAATGCGGCGAGTAGATTTTTCACGTCGGTTATTTTAATAACCGACGTTACAAATCGCGCCTGTTGGGTTTTTACGTCGGTTATCAAATAACCGATGTAAAAAACCAATGCGGGGGGGGGGGGTTTACGTCAGTTATTTTGTAACTGACGTAAAAAACCCGACATCGACGCGTTGTTTACGTCGGTTATCAAATAACCGACGTAAAAAACCAATGCGCGGGGGATTTTTTACGTCGGTTTCCAAATAACCGACGTAAAAAAGATAAAAAATTGTTTATAACATCGGTTATATAATAACCGACATTATAAAGCATTTAAAAAAATTAAAGCCCGTCTTCTGTCATTTACGATTTTTTCGATTGACAGTCGCCAGCTCGTCTCTCTCTCGCGCGGTAAACCCTAATCGGCTCGTCGATCGCCTGCATTACACTCCTTTTGGCTTCATTGTTTCTCTTCTTCACTGCTCTCGGATCTATCATCTCAACTCGCGACATTCAAGTAAGACTTCCACGAATTTATTTCGTTCGTTTTTGTTTCGATTCTTGATGTGCTTTTCTTTCGTTTTTGAATCTCGTGGAATTTTTTTTATTGCAAATGGTTATTATGTTCATTCAACTCGCAACATTCAACACGCAAATGGTTATTAAAACATTGTGGATTAGCTTCAGCAAAATCTGAAAAATAATGGGTGGTACTGTAACGTTCCATTCTTCCAGCAACATTATTATTTCCTACTTAGCTAGAATGTGTCTTTCTGGATGAAGATTGGTAGTACTTATTTTCTTAAATTCATATTTTCAATATGATTGTCCAGAAAATTATTTTCATGAATGAAATTGGACCAGGTACAATCGGTAATACCTATCCTTAAAATTTCATTCAACATTCTAACATCATAATATTTTTTCAAAAAATTATGATTTTTAGAACTCCTAGATCAGAAAACCATCATCTGTTTTCATCTGCATTCATAAAAATATCAATTCATACCTATTAAAATCAAATATTTCATTCTGGACTCATGGTGAGTCTGATAATACATTTCTTCTTTCAGTCATCTCCTAAAAATTATGGACCTTTTCATGCAAAGTGTATCTGATTTCTTGAATACGATGGTATGTCCGATTTTCAACAAAACCAAGTGAGGTGATTTCTTTTATTATTAATAATTCATAAAAAAATTATAATACCTAAATATTATTATCATCCTTTTCAGATTTTTCATTATAAAAAAGGTAAAGGGTACTTTCTTTTCATTCTCAAGTTAAATTATATTTTTTATAAAGGTCTTTTCTATCTAGGTAGAAATAATTTAATGATAATTAGATTGAATTAGGTATATTATCTTATCTTACCATCCAAACACATTTTTATGTATTAATAATTATTATGTTTTGTAAAAACAATTATGACCCCCATTTAATTTTTGTTAGTTAATTGATCTACGAAAGTGTTATAAATGATTTGATGATCACGATTCACCCATATATATGGTTAGTCATTATGTGACATTTGGGTCCATAATATCCTTCTAATGCATTCGACAATGCATTATATATCATAGATCAATATGGGATACAGATGGTTATACCATGTCCAATGTGTTATGTGATGTGACTGGTAAGAAATATTATAATAAATTATAGGAAAGCTGATTAACATTTCCCAATATGAGGTGAATGAAACTATGTTTTCCCTTGACATATGTTATGACTTATATGATTATGTTTGTGCCACACTCTTATGTTATTCCACATACCAATTTTGTGATCTTGTGAATAAGGTTTTTTAAATCATGTTCCCACTATCATATAAATCATGTCTTATGTTATGCTAAAATTGTTATACTTGGACTCAGGTTTTATGATCTATGATTATATAGAACTGTTTCACTTATCTTTTTGATCATGTGCTTTGTGTATACTCTTATACCCCCATGGATATCTTTTTATGAGATTAGATATTATATTTATATATATCATGGTTACCCATAATGAGTATCATAAATCAAAACTTTTATTATTTTCATTCCCTAAGTTATAAAAATAAGTATTATGTAGGATGATTCAAAAATTTAATCTGTGAGATGAGTTGTTTTATGTGTGAAACCCAGGCCAAACACATAAGTATTTATTTATTGGTATTACATATATATATTTTGACATATAATTTTTTTTACATTACCATGATATTAACATTACTTCTTCTAAAGAAATATTAATGTCCTTAGATTATATATCGGATCAAAAGGATATAGTAATTCTAATATATAATCAGAATGATCAGATAATATGACAATATTATTAAACATAAAACAAATGGTCTATATTCATATTTTTAACATGACACTTACGATGTATAGCTATTTGGTGTTGGGTACTTATGAAAACTACTACTACTTTCAAGATTTGTTTTATATTTTAAATTGTTTTACATTCAAATTATGATTTTTTTCATATAAACATGTTTTGTCTTATCTTAAAAATATATATTTTTTGTTGATATCTGTTATAGGTAATAATGAGTCGAAGTTGGATTACGGAACATCGAATGAGCAATGAATTTGAGGAAGGTGTTGATGCCTTTTTGGAATTTGAAAAACGAAATGTTCCAAGTAGTGACATTTTTTTCTGTCCATGCCTGAAATGTTTGAATATGAAGAAGTTGAAAAGTAGAGAGATAAAAGATCATCTGATATGTCATGGTTTTAAACCGAGTTACAGCCCTTGGATTTGGCATGGTGAAACTGGACGGAATGTCACTGATGATGATGATTCGCAAGATGGTAACTCCGATGGAATTGAAGAAATGATTCGCGATATTGTAGCAGAACAAATTGAGATAGAACCGACAGTTGCACGTCTATATGGTGATGCTGAAAAACCATTATATCCCGGTTGTACAGATTTTACGGTTCTGTCTGCGGTGTTAAGATTGATTAACCTAAAGGCGAAGCATGGATGGAGTGACAGAAGTTTTACAGAGCTGCTACAATTGATGAAAGACATTCTTCCAAAAGATAACGATCTTCCAGATTCACATTACAAAGCCAAGAAAATATTATTCCCACTGGGATTGGGATACAAGAAAATAAATGCTTGTATGAATGACTGCATTATATATAGGAAGGAATATGAATTTTTGTCAGAGTGTCCAAAATGTGGGACATCACGGTATAAGGTTAAAGAAAAATCACAGGGTGATGTAGAGATTACAAAGCTCCCTTCAAAGGTATTTTGGTATCTTCCTATAATTAATCGTTTCAAATGTTTATTTGCTAATTCACATGATGCAAAAAGGTTAAGATGGCATGCTGAAGAGCGGGTATGTGATGGAAAAATACGTCATCCAGCTGATTGTCCACAATGGAAGAAAATTGATGCGCAGTATTCTACATTTGGAAATGAAATAAGAAATCTCAGACTAGGGTTGTGCACATATGGAATGAATCCATACCGAACACTCAGTAGCACACATAGTTCATGGCCTGTTTTATTGGTAATTTAAAACCTATCTCCTGAAGTTTGTATGAAGCGCAAATATGTCATGTTGAGTACAATGATCTCTGGTCCAAAGCAACCCGGTAATGATATTGATGTTTACTTGTCACCGTTGATTGATGATTTGAAACTGTTATGGGCTGATGGTATTAGGGTGTATTATTCTTATAAAATGGAATATTTTCAACTGCATGCAGTGCTTCTGTTCACTATAAATAACTTCCCAGCGTATGGAAATTTTTATAGATACAGTGTTAAAGGGCATAAAGCATGTCCAATTTTCGAACAACAGGCGTCCTATTGTCAATTGCATCATGGGAGGAAAACAGTGTACATGGGTCATCGAAAGTTTTTTCCTATGGAACACCCTTATAGAAGACTAAAAAGGCATTTAATGGCTCACAAGAATTTGATACTGATCCAAAACCTTTATCCCATGATCTGTATTTTGAGAGGGTGAAAAACCTTGACGTGACATTGGGAAAGGCACAGAAATCTGGTAATGATAGACATATTTGGAAGAAAATGTCAATATTTTTTGAGCTACCATATTGGAGGTATCATTAAGTTAAACATAATATTGATGTCATGCAAGTGGAGAAGAATATATGTGATTCTTTGATTGGAACATTGTTAGATATTAAAGGAAAGACTAAAGATGGGTTGAATGCAAGATTAGACTTACTATCAATGGGAATACGTTTGGAGTTAGCTCCCACTCCTAAAGGAAGATGAACATTTCTTCCCCCGGCTTGTCATACAATATCAAAGAGGGAGAAAATTAGCTTTTGTCAGTGTCTTCATGATACCAAAGTGCCTCAAGGTTATTCTTCTAATGTAAAAAATTATGTCTCATTGAAGGACTTGAAGTTGATAGGTATGAAATCACATGATTTTCACGTCATGATGCAACAAATTCTACCAGTTGCATTGCGTGGAATATTTCCCATTCGTGTCAGAAAGACTATAATGAAGTTGTGTTATTTTTTCAATTCAATTTGTAACAAGGTGATTGATGTGAATGCTTTGAAAATTTTGGAAAATGATTCAATTTTAATACTTTTTCAATCGGAAATGTATTTTCCTCCAACTTTTTTTGATATAATGGTGCATTTAATGATTCATCTGGTTCGAGAAATAAAGCTTTGTGGACCTGTATATCTTCGTTGGATGTATCCTTTTGAAAGGTATATGAAAATATTAAAGGGGTATGTTAAAAATCTATATCGACCTGAAGCCTCCATTATTGAAAAGTATATTTCTGAGGAGGTAGCAGAGTTTTGTATGAGCTACTTGGTTGTGGCGCAACACATAGGTTTTCCTCCATCTCGCCATGAACGAGTTAATAATGAGGGAAAGGGGATTCGTGGCTTGAAAGTCAAATCATTGTTAGCTGAACAGATGAAGAAGTTAGAATCATACATCTTGAAGAACATAGCTGATGCTCAACCATATATCACATTGCATATTAATGAGTTGAAACAATGTCATCCAAAGAAGAAAGAAATGTGGATTTTGAATGAGCACAACAAAACTTTTTTGTCATGGATTAAAAAGACTTTTCTTGGTAGATCAGATGTATCAGAGACATTAAAATGGATAGTGGGTGGTCCATGTTTAAATGTGATAACATGGTCCGGTTATGACATTAATGGTTATACATTTCATACAAAATCTCAGGACAACAGAAGTGCAGTTCAGAATAGTGGTGTATTGGTGTTTGTAGAAGCAATGCATTTTTCGAGTGCTAAGGACAAAAACCCAATTTCTGCATCAAATGCATATTATGGAGTGATTGAAGACATATGGGAGGTTGATTACTTTAAAATTAAAGTTCCCGTTTTTAACTATAAATGGTTTAACGGTAACAACAGTGTCAGACACGATGAATTTGGAATGACACTTGTTAATCTAAATAGATTGGAAGACACAGCTGATTCTTTTATAATGGCAACACATGCAAAACAAATTTTTTATGTAGTAGATCAATCAGATATGCAGTGGGCTGTTGTTTTACAAGGTAAAAAACAATATGTTGGTGAGGATGAACTTGATGAATATGCTGATTTATGTGAGATCCCTACTTCAATGGAAATATTAACAGAACATAATGATGACCATGTTAAAGACATAGTTTGTTCCATAAGGAACGATCACGACGAAGGAATTTGGGAAAACAATCCATCTGTACATTCCTAAAATTACAGGTAACATATGTTTATTTCTTGTTTGCATTTATTTTTTCCATAAATGTTAGATATTGTATGTTTTTTATTTATTAAAACATGTTTTAAAATAAAATAAGTATATGTTATTGTTTGTTTTAAGTTTGTTTAGTTTACTTTATCATGTTTATTGTTGTACCCTTCTCTCTGGGTTCCACCGGCTGGCCGGTGGTCATTCACCGGTTGGCCGGTGTCACCAGGCAGTGGGCAAGCCTACTGCCTGGGTCCTCCGGCTGGCCGGTGGGAAAGAACCGGTTGGTCGGTGCCCATACCGGCTGGCCGGTGTGCTAACACCGGCAGACCGGTGGCTCTGGCAGAAAGCAAGGCTTCTGCCAGAGTCCACCGGCCAGACGGTGTGGGCACCGGCCACCAGGTTCTTGCCCACCGGCCAGCCGGTGGAACCCATACAAAAAGCCTGCTGTCTGGACCACCGGCCAGCCGGGAGCTCAGCACCGGCCCGCCGGTGGACCACCAGCCAGCTGGTGAGACACCACCGGCCCGCCGGTGTGCCCAGTAAAACTAGCCGTTGGGCTTTGATAATTGTTTTAAAATATTTTAATTTGTATATTTTTTCACTGACAATTACTTTACCATGTTTACAATGTTTACCAGGATTACCATTTTTTCCATTTTTTACCATCTTGACCATCTTGACCATTTTGACCATCTTTGCCATCTTTACCATTGTTTAACATGCTTACCGTATTACCAATGTTTACTATTATGTAACCTAGTACACTTTTCGATTTTTTGATTACAGTAGTATTAAAATATTTGAATTTGTATATTTGTGAACTGACGTTTGTTTTTTTGATTTGAAGGATAATGGCAGATCATTCAGATGATCAACCACATGATTCTGGGGAGGAGCATATTGCTGGTCATACCTCTGGGGATGAACATTCACATGCTCCTATTACGACAAAGAGTTCAAAGGTTGGTAAATGTGGTTGCACACGTTTACCAAAATTATCACTTGCCCGTACGCAGGATCAGAGGATAGTAGTTGAGTTTTATGATGATGATATTCCTAGAGGTCCGAATGCCAAAGATTTTAAGAGTTTTGTTGCAACTCAGGCTAAGACCAAAGTAAGCATTCTGTATGATGATTGGAGAGGTGTGGATAAAGCGATTATCTCTCAGTTGTGGGAGATGATTTTGGTAAGATATTTTTTCATTGTTTGACCATTCATTTAATGTTTCTGGTATATATAATATGTTTAACCTCTTCTTTATCAGATGACATTTGATATTCCTGACACTGGAGGAGTCAGGAAGAAATGCTTATCGTTGGCTGCCAGGAGATGGAGGGATTTCAAATCAACCCTCACATCTGATTTCATTTATGGTCATAGGAGTCATGACAATCCATGTCGTATATATCCTTTTATAGATGAAGACACATGGAGACCGTTTTTTGAAAGTAGAAAAAAAGAGTCATTTCTGGTAAGGGAAATGTAAACTTTTATATACTTTCTTATATAAATGATTTTATTAATGTTTTTTTAATGATTTATTATTCTTAAATTACAGAAAACAAGGAAAGCTCATCAGGAGATCCAATCTAAAAATGTATACCCTCATAGTTTATCTCGGGGAGGGTATACATTATTGGAAGAAAAAATGATAGCGGAAAAATTTCAACAACTAAGAGCTGAGTCTTCAAGCTCTGGAGAGGTGGCCCCTCCATCCCCTCCATCTAGACATGAAAAATGGAAGAGAGCTCAGAAGGGAAAAAAAGGTCAATATCTTTCGGAAGAATCTAGAATCGTAGCTGAGAGGATTGTAAGATATCTATTTAATTTATTTAAGTTAACTTTTTTCTTCATATAAGTTTCAATCATTACAGAAATGTTCAATTAATTAATACATGACTCTCTTGAGGAGAAAAGTTCATAGGGGACATTTATAGCTACTAGGAGGGAAGATATTTTATTTGCAGCATTAGGAAGGCCCGAACATCCTGGTTGTGTAAGAGGATATCTGACAGGTGTATCGGTAAGAAAAGTGTTTCCACGTTCTTCAACTTCTAACATTGAGGGGGTTTATAAAAAAAATAGAATCCTTGGAGGCTGAAGTTCAAAATATTAATGCGATGATGGAAGACAAGATTAGAGATTCGGTGCAGTCTATGTTTGCAGAAATGAAAAGACAATTTCAGACTGCAGCTCCCACTCCTCCACCTCCCCCCGAAGACCCCATTATTTATCCTCCACCTCCGCCAGTAGCTCCCACTCCCCCACATCAGCCTACGGACCCCATTTTTTATCCTACGCCTCTGCCGCAGCTTCCTACATATTGCGAGTTGTATGTTGATGATTCTCAACATCATATAGTAGCATACAGTTTGGTATATTGTATAGGAGATACAGTTCATCATCAACAATTAGAGGTAGAGAATCAGAGGGTCACTGTACAGGATGTTATAGATAGATCATCTTGGGTACCAATACCTACAGATGAGGTGGCGACAGTTGGACAGAGTATCGGCCATTTTTTAGTTTGGCCATCCAGACTTCTTCGACTCATTACCATAGAGGTATGAATGTTATATCTTTTATTTTATTTTTTTATTAAAGTTGTTTTATCATTTGAAAACTACTATAATTCTCAAATTTTTTTCACAGGAATACTTCAAAGGTAAAGAAATACTGTATAGACAACAACAAAGACAACAGGCTATGACATCAGATACAGATTCCAGTGGTCTTGACAGATTGTCAAGATATTCACATTTGTTGTTGGGTTTTTATGAGTTTCCAATGGAATATCATGTTTGTGGACGTGAAATAAGTGTGGGGATTACAAAATCTGATATCATGGAGCTTGTTAATGGAGATAAGTTGGGCATCAATGTGGTGCAAATTTTTTCCATGTAAGTCTTAACACCTTTTTCCTGCGTTATATTTATTAAAAATGTATACTTATATATGTTTTGTATTAGTTATCTTTATAAAATTTGTGAGAGGAATGAACTGACAGAAGTATATGGATTCATGGACCCGCAATTGATTTCCCCTGAAGCATGTGCATTGACTGAGGAACAAAGAATGGTTTATATTGCTGAAAGATTTGAAAATAATATAATCCAACAATGTTGGATGATGCCTTTTTGTGAGAGGTATGAAACACATTTCTCTCAAATAGTTAATTATCTTTTAACATAAAAACCACTAACATTAAATTTCCTTTTATCAGTGATCATTGGATGTTAGGGATTTTTTGCCCAAGGGAGAAAGCTCTTTATTGGATATGCTCTGTTCATGGTGATGTGTGGGAAAGTTTTAAGAATATATTGGAAAAGTAAGTTTCAATTTCTCAATAGTTTTATATATTATAATGAATTTTAAATTTACCCCATTCGTATTATTTTCTAACAGTGCATGGGTCTACTTTCAAAAAAACACAAAGAAAAGAAATGCAAAGATCAAATATGTAAATGCGAAGGTAAATTTCCATTTATAATTTGTACTTTTTGATTTATTACATAAAAATAATATATTGAATTTATACTCATTCAAAACAGAATTGTCATGAACAACAAGGCCTCATCGAATGCAGATATTATATGTTAAGATTTATGTATGAAATAATAACAACTTGGACAGTTGTGAATTTTGACCTAGTACGATTTCCTCTTAAACTTTGCCATCATATTTCAATTTGATTTATTCATTATACACGTTAACTATCTTCTTTTTCATTTGTAGCTTTTTGATGACCCTCAACCCTATACTACTGAAGACATCAAACACGTACAAGTGGAGTGGTCAAATTATTTTATATGTTTGATTGAATTTTAGTTGTTTGTAATGTAAAATATAATTTTGAATATTGTCGTTTTAATTGTGTATTTGGTAGTTATTTAGGTTTGATTTAGTTTTTTTTAATTTGACAATGTAAGTTTTGAATGTTATATAAGTGAATGTCTAATTTTGCTCGACTTCTTGTTTTGGTATACTTTTGATGGTTCTTCTGGTATGGATTTGGGTCTATGGGGGAGGGGTTCCAAGGGTGTGGGGGTGTGTTCAGTGGGGTTGGGGGTGTCCAGCGATCTGGGAGGGCTGTCTGATGGGGTGGGGGGACATTCCTGGGGGGTGGTAGGGATGTCCAGGGGTGTGGGAAGCCGGTCCAGGGGTGTGGGAGTGCTGTCCAGGGGTGGGGGGTTGTCCAGGGGTGTTTGGGGCTGTCCAGGGGTGTGGTCGGGGCTGTCAAGTGGGGTGAGGGGGTGAGGAGGTGCTGTTCAGGCGGGTGGGGGGTTGTCAAGGGGTGTTTGTGGGTGTCCGGGGGTCGGGGGCAGTCCAGGAGTGTGGTGGGGGCTCCAATGGGGTGGGGGAGGGTTGTCCAAGGGGTATACATGAGGGTGGGAGCTCCAACGGGGTGGGGGAGGGCTGTCCAGGGGGTATACATGAGGGTGAGGGCTCCAACGGGGTGGGGGAGGGCTGTACATGTGGTATAAATGAGGGTGGATGCTGTCTAGTGGGTAAGTTTTATATGTTATCTATGTACATGCTTAATTTTGATGTACTTCTGTTTATGTGGTATGATTTCTTGATTTTTTTTCTGGTTGATTCTGGTGGAGGTAAGATCACTGCATTCTGTTTTAAAAAAAATTGGGTTTATCACGTCGGTTATTTAATAACCGACGTGATAAAAGGTCTACAGAATGGTTTATCACGTCGGTTATTTAATAACCGACATGATAAAAGGCCTGGAGAATGGTTTATCACGTCGGTTATTTAATAATCGACGTGATAAAAGGCCTGGAGAATGGTTTATCACGTCGGTTATTGAATAACCGACGTGCTAAACGGCCCGGACAATGGTTATCACGTCGGTTATTGAATAACCGACGTGATAAACGACCTCCCTCCGGTTTATCACGGCGGTTATATAATAACCGACGTGATAAACCCCACTCCCCCAGTTTTTCACATCGGTTTTATATGAACCGACGTGATAAACCACGCTCAGCCCGGTTTATCACGTCGGTTCTTATAGAACGGACGTGATAAACCACCCTCACCCCAGTTTATCATGTCGGTTCTATATGAACCGACGTGACAAACCCCCTCACCCCCTATTTATCACGTCGGTTGTTTAAGAATGGACGTGATAAACCATTGTCCAGGCCGTTTATCACGTCGGTTCTTAGATAACCGACGTGATAAACCATTCTCCCGGCCTTTTATCACGTCGGTTCTAAAATAACCGACGTGATAAACCATTCTCCAGGACCTTTATCACGTCGGTTCTAAAATAACCGACGTGATAAACATCACGATTTTATTCTTTTTGACGTCGGTTTTTAAATAACCGACGTCAAAAACCTTATTTATAACATCGCACGTATTAACTTCGGCTAGAAACCGACGTAAAAAATTAAAAATAACTGACGTAAAAAACGTTTTCTGCACTAGTGCCTACATGATTCCAGATGATGAGGAGCACCAAGAGGATCCTCCCAACATCCCCATCCATCACCAGTGTTGACAGATCTATAGCTATAGGGGTTGATAGAGTGCCTTAGTCAGTAATTTCCGCAAGGTTGTTCGTGCTATCGAAACCATCCAGTAGGCCTAGGGTAGATCTCAGAATGTGTAGCCTTCGTATATGGGGTCATCAGATCCACTGTTGCCACCGTTTGGGTAGTTTGATTGGGAATAATCACCTTTGTTGCACCACAACCAGCAGCTCCCTACCGTGGACCAGTCTCAGTTATCTGGACCTTTTCTGATGGTCACACCATAAGCTTTGGCTTGTGAGCAGCAGGATATTCCCAGCACTAGTCAGTCGCCAGTCTAGCCGACAGGGCCCACCATACCTCTTATCATTGAGAAAACTCCTATAAGAAGAAGCTCACACATTGAATGAAATTATTATGTCCACAAACATCTTGAAATCATCCCAGCAAGTATATCCAACTTTGAGGCCCTTCTCCTATCAGCAGACATGTGTGAAGCCCTCGTTAAGGCTTTGTGAATCCCCCTTCATTTCGAGGCGGAGGTGGAAGCTGTAGAGGCCTTCTGTGCCATGGTATTTGAGCATGCTGAATGTTAGTCCATCATCTCATTCTTGGTAGAAGAAGAAGGCTCTACCATACGGGTGAATATTGACCCACTGTACATCAACAGTCATTTAAATGCCATGGAGGTTCATCACTTTCTTGTCGACACGGGCTCTGGGATCAACTTAATCCTTACTCAGACACTATGAAAAATGGGGTTATCTGAAAATGATTTGAGTACCTCTGATCTAAGGATCCAAGGTTATGATAGGACATAATAGACATCAGTAGGAAAGATCCACCTGAAGACCCAGTTTGGTGGTCTGCTAGCCAGTACCGAGTTAATGGTTGTCTCTCGGGACACCGCCTACAACGTGTTTATGGGAATACCACGGCTCTGCCTGCATGTGGATGTCCATTCATCGTATCACTAGTGCCTTAAATACTCCCTTAATGGTTGAGTGGATGTACTCAAAGATGATGGGTCACCCTTCGCCTCTTGTGAATCCCGCTATCTGGACACCGACTATTACAAGAGTAGGACAAGCAGATTCAGGCTAACGACGTTGAGCATGCTATGGCTACAACTGACCCATGGATAGATCTAGATGATGCCTATATCTTTCTAATCCATCTATTAGAGGCTAAAACCCCTTACATGGTACAATGCTTCTTTGTTTCTATAATTTGGGGGGAGCACATTCCCAAGTCTAAGAAAAACTGGAAGATCACCTAATACTCCTACACGAATCTGGCTTAGGTGATCCTAGAGCTACCTACCCCTATAAGGTATCAGGGTGTCTGCCCCATTGTGACGGTGGTATGTCATACATGATTGTTTCATCGGGAAGGTATAACCCAGATCAAGGCGATGCACCACTATTGCTTTGATATCATCAAGTGTGGCCCCTTTGGCCGAAGACCAGATGGGATCAGATTGAAAACTTTCATCGCTATGGTTTCAACAACATAGGGTTCCCCCAAAGCAGCATCCATTTCCACTCAGCCTAGTACTAGTTTCCCATTGGGATCTTCTAGCTTAGAGGAATATCCTCCCACTGAGGATACCTCCTCTATATGTTATGAATATGATTTAGAGGATTCTCCTCCCTCCTTTTAAGAGGGACTTTATACCGCCGTTGATGAATTGGTACAAGTGAACCTCACTAGAGAGACAGATCTGAGACCCTCATTGATCAGTGCTTCTATGTCTTCCAAAGAGAAACAGTAGTACATGGACTTCTTGAAGCAATGCCACAATTTATTTTCCTTGAGTTATGATGAAATTAATGGACTATATCTTCAAGTATTCATCCAATGCCTTGGTCTTTTGACAAATAATTGCGGGTTCAAGAAGCATCCCAGAATGATGCACCCTTCCCATGGTGCCATGTTCAAGGTCGGGGTTGACAAGCTCATTAGAGCCAATTTTTTCAAGGAGTTCCAATTCCCCACGTGTCTATCCAACATCATACCTGTCAGTAAGAAGAACATACAGATCAGAGTCTGCATTGACTTTCAGGATCTCAACTGTCACTGTCCAAATGATGATTTTCCCCTTCCCATGATAGATCTATTAATTGATGCCACAGTGAGGTTCCAGGCCCTCTCATTCATTGATGTGTATTTTGGGTACAATTAGATCTGAATGGCCCCTGAGGATGAGGATTCTACAACCTTTAAGGCACCACAAGGTACTTTTTATTACCATGTCATGCCCTTCAGTTTAAAGAATGAAGGCTCTACCTATTAGTATGTTATGCATCGCATATTTAAGACAATACTTGGGACATTGGTGGAATTATACGTAGAAGATTTTGTGGTCAAATCCCACCAGTGTCAGGACCATCTCAGAGACCTTAGGAAAGTGTTTAGCTTCCTCTGTTTTCTTTGGTTGATGATGATCCCGCTGAAGTGTTACTTTGGAGTCACCTCTGGAATGTTTCTTGTATTCATTTTCAGAAATAGGGGAATTTAGATTTACCTAGAGAAGATAAAGGCCATTAGTTAGATTTATCCTCCATGAAACATTTGGGAGCTCCAAGGGTTCCAAGGACACTTTGGCTACAAATGCATATTCATCGTGAATCTAGATGGCAAGTGTAATCCCCTTTCTCGGCTCATGATGAAAGGCACCATCTATGACTGGGATGAAGAGTGCTAGACTGCTTTTGAGGAAATAAAGATGTATTTTCTCCAGCCTCCGGTCTTGATTCCACCCATCTCCTAAAAGTTAGTGGTCTTTATGTGACTTCTCTGGAATGATCTCTCAGCGCCCTTCTCGCCGAGAAGAACAATGAGGGAACGGAGAATAGTCTTTATTATCTTAGCTACATGCTCCTTGATACAGAGACCAGATACTCCCCTTTAGAGAAGAGCACCCTTGCACTGGTATTTGAAGTCCAGAAATTGCGGCATTACCTACATCATGAGGAGGTACAACTGGTGTTCTAAGTGGACCTGCTGAATTACATCCTGAATCACCCCTTGTTGACAGGTCGTATAGCTCGATTGGTAGTAATTGTCCAGCAGTTCGACATCAGGTTCAATACATATAAGGCTATTATGGGGAAATCATTGGCATCCATTATTGATTCCCATCCAACTCTTGTGAACTAGTCCCTTGACCTTGATTTTATCGATGAGGCAATCCTCTCGGAAGACTAAGCCATGTTGTGCTGGAAAATTCACTTTGATGGTGCTTCCCAAATCCCCACCGGTAGAAGGCTCAATGACCCTAGGCTCAATAGAGTAGGCCTGTGTATTGTCTTCATTACCCCATCACAATCCATTCTTCCATATTCATTCTTTTTGTCAGAAGGATGCACCAACAATGAGGAAAAGTATCAGGCTCTCATTACGGGACTCGAGATGGCCCTTGAGATTGATGTTCCCCACTTTCATGTGAAAGGGGACTCTAAAATAGTCATCAAGAAAATAAATGGTGATTATGTCATCAGAAATCCAGAGCTCGTACCATTGTTGGAATGCAATCTCCAGCTAATGGTCTAGTTCCTGTCTGAGCCAGAAGTCACTCATGTCCCTCAATCCCATAACAGTCGAGCTGATGACTTGGCTAGCCTAACATTATCCCTTGAAGAGCCTTAATAGGATGATCTAATTATCCATGTAGAGTACCAGAGATTCATCACCCCCATCACTTCAGAAGACAATGATAGCCTGCAGGGAAGCCACCTTACCGCTGGTGCCTCCACATCATGTCCCTTAGGTCCCCCCTGTTGCAGAGCTGGAGGAGACTACCAACTAGAGGATTACCTTTACTGAGTAACTCCAGCACGGTAGTCTCCCAGAAGATCGAGCCGATCGTGAGAAAATATGGCACCGCGCATTGCAGTTTACTCTTTAGATCGGCCCCTGTCTTGAGCAGATCCTCTACAAGTGTGGGTTTTATGGGGTTCTCCTCCATTTCATTCAAGGAGTCAATATTTATCAAGGAATTCAATATGTTAATTTTGGTTCCTACAGGGCTCATCAAACCGTGCCGAAGTTGTCTCACCAGATCGGATGACTGGGGTATTTTTGAACCTCTATGATCTATGACTGCATTGGGTTTTCTAAAAGGTTCCATGTGTGCCAAATTCATGCCAAATTTTTGCATCATCCATAGGAGCCTCTCTACTCCACCAAGTACTCTTGGACATTTTTGGTTTGGAGACTCGATGTCGTGGGACCATATCCACTGGTTCCAGTTCGCCAGTGTAGGTTCATCCTGACCGCTACGGATTTCTTCTCCCAGTGGGAAGAGGAAGTTACACTCAAGGAGTTCAAGACCCATTCCATCATTGAATTTGTGAGCTCCAAAATAATATACCAATTTTGAGTCCCTCACTTTATCCTTACCGATAACAGCACAAACATCCATGTAGCTGAGCTGAAGAAATTTTACTCTAAGTACAACATCTGTTCTAACCATACCTCCCGCTATCATGCACAAGAAAATGGAAATATCGAGTTGTTCAACAAAACCCTCTATACCATTTTGCAGAAAATGGTGGGACATAACAAGAAGAGTTGGCCGGACAAGCTCCCCAACGCCCTCTAATCTTTTCGGACGACGACATGTAATTCCTCCCAGATGACCTTGTATTCCCTAGTGTACGGAACAGATGTCATCCTGCCCATCGAGATTTTGTTTCCCTCCTTGTGCACAACTATCTAAGACCAGTAAGAACCAGATAAAGTAGCTGAAATCTATCTGGATGAGTTGGAAGTTCTCAACGAGAACAGGCTTCATGCCCTACAAAATATGGAAAGGCATTAGAATAAGATAGCTAGAGATTTCCATAAGAAAGTTCACCTCCACACTTTCTTGCAAGGAGACATGGTGTTGGCCCTGAGAACACCAATGATTCCTGGAATGAAACCACCCAAGTTGGAGCCCAAATGGGAAGGACCTTACATTGTTCACAAGGTTTACTCCAATGGCTCATACTCTCTGGTTACCATGGATGGTGAGTGTATAACTCCTCCCACCGATGCCAATTTCCTCAAGAAATACTTTGTCTGAGTCCCCATGGTTCTTCATGACCCTAAACTACATTAGGGTCCTGCATGACCTGAAACTTCCTGGTCCTGCATCACTTTAAACTGTCGGTCCCGCCGGACATTAAACTATATGTCATCCCACATGAAGTTAAACTGTATATTGTCCTGCATGACATTAAACAGTATTTCATCCTGCAAGATGTTAAATTGCACCTTAATAACTATGTATTTCTTGATCCCCATACTCATGGGATATATAGTAATGCTCAGAAACCTCTTCCTGAGTCCATTCCCATGTTCTTCTCGTTTAGATACCCCTTCTCAGTGCAGTTCCCTTGGAGGATCTCATGTGATGCAGCCTGAGAATTTTTTTGGCCCCACACACGGAAAGATTACGAAGGTCATTCCATGTTACCCTCGTAGTTATTAAAGTCCTCCCACATACTTACTGCATGATGTTAAATTGCATGACCTTTTCAGAACTGTGTATGGCTTGATTCCCATCCTCAAGGGATATGTAGGACTGTCCGGAAATTTTTTTCGTAGGCCCAGCCCCAAACTCTAAGGTCACCCCTTGGGTTTCACCTTGCATAGGAATATTCATGCCCCGCTCCTCCCCTCCATTTTGGGTATTTATCACTCTTCTGTATCCAAAAGGACCCCAAAATAGAATGGATTCTTGGCCCAAGGGATATCCTACCATGAGAGGCCAACGTCCTTTTGGGTTTCAAACAATAAACTAATGCAAGTCCCACGTTGCGAATATGGTCAGCGGTTGACGCTCATTTTTTGTTCCCATTTCAAGTCACACGATATGGATGTTGTGTTTCTAATATGAATAAAAACTATCCTTCATTATTTTCACCACCCCCCATATGTCCCAAAAATGGAGTGTAGTGGTTCATTCTGCCACTATGTCCCCTCAAGCTTCAGTATGACTCGAGTAGGGGCATGATTCCACCTTTCAGACCCACATGTGATGGGGGAGAGCCTAGTCTTACTTATTTTTTCCTACATTGAGCACTGCTCACATGGTCTTAGGATCTATGATAAGGAAATACCCGCATGATTGTCCATATGGCCACGACTGGCCAGGACACCCAGCCTTAGGTCCCTTGGCTTTTTTGGCCCCTTGGCCCAAGTTCTCATTTAGGATTTTGTTATGTGGTATGGACTCACGTCCTCATTCATGTTGGGCTATATGACCATGCCACACATTTCCCCATGAGATATCCCTCCTTTATTTATCATCCCTTTTGCGAGTGCAAGCCCTGCCATGCTTCGCGAGTCCCATCATTTGGGTTTCCATCATCTTTTATATCTGAAAGGACCCCAAAATGGCATGGATGCTTGGCCCAGGGTCTCTCCTACCATGAAGGGACAACATACTTCTGGGTTTCGAGCAAAAAATTGATACTAGTCCCATGTTGTGAATATGGTCAACGGTTGACTCTCAATTTTTTTCCCCCGAACACCGGTCACACGAGGACAGATACTGTGTTGCGAACATGGACAATAGTTTCCCTCCATTTTCATTTTCACCTTGTGGTCTTCCATAGACACGATGATCCTCCTTTTCCACTCAATTGTCCCATTCATATGAAATTAAACTAGGCGTCCACGATCCAAGCTCTATGAACTTAAACTAAGATCACGATCGTCCTCACTGAAAGATGTTAAACTGTAAGCTGGTTGTGAAATTATGTCTCTGGCCCAACCTCAGGTCCCTCGACCTTCTCGTGCCCCTGAACTAGGTTCTCACATGGGATTATATGATGTGGTATGGTATTATGTCCTCATTCACATCGGGTTACTCGTTGTGCCATACATATACTTTGTTGGGGTACCTTGCCCTTTTCCATGTCCTTACCGCATGATGTTAAACTGCATGGCCCTTTCATAACTATGTGTGGATTGATACCCACCCTCATGGGAAATGTAGGACCGCCCGAACGTCTATGTATTTGGGTCTAGCCCCATCTTTTAGAAACCCCTCTATCATCTTGGCCCTTTGGCTTGCGTTCATCCAGGAGAGGGTTATATGGTGTGGTACGGGCTTATGTCCTCATTCAATTTAGGTTTGTGACAATCACACTGTATACCACTCTCTCTCTCCTGATTTCCCTCCACTCTCTGTCCCTACACTCATCTTTTCGAGTCGGTTGATCTTTTGTTGGGTCCCCTGACCATATTCTATATGGACATGATTTCACACATTTTTTAGGCTTCATGTTTTCCTTTATTTGGGATTCCATTATCTTTCATGTCTGAAGGGACCCTCAAACGACCTGGATGCTCGGCCCAAGGGCTCTCCTACCACTATGGGCCAATGTCCTCGAGGGTTTTGAACAACAAATTAATACAAGTCCCGCGTTGAAAATATGGTCAGCGGTTGATTCTCCTTTGTTGTTCCCATTTCTGGTTACACGATATGGATACTATGTTTTTACCATGGTTAATAATTATCCTCCATCGTCACACCAACACAATCAATCCTAAAATTTTGGTTACATGATTCACATCATTTTCCACTCCATCATGTCCAAGTGGAATTTCAACACTCTTAGTATTGTACCTCAGTGCACATTTTCTCGTTAGGAGGACAAAGCCGCGGTAAGGCATCATTCATGGCTCCACACTGACTTCCCATTTTTGTGTATCCCAAGTGTTTCAAAGACCTCTTTTTCCCTTGTTTCCCACTTTGAGTTTGACTCACGTGGGCTTAGGGACTAGATCAAGGTTTGTGCTTACTTGGAAGAGTTCCTCTTCTTCATGGTCTGATCTCTAAGACCTTAAACTAAGATCCCTTTATAACTCTCTTTAGAACTACATCTAGCTTGATTCCCATCCTTATGGGATACATAGGGATTCTTGGACATATCATATGTGGGTCCAGATTAATTGAGAGATAGTCTCTCATGCCCTATGTTCTCTAACCTTTTTTGGCCCATCGGCACGAGGTTTCTTTCTCGGAATCACACGTGGTGTGATGTGGACCTCATTCTCATTAACATTGGGTATGATTTATCACGTCATGCACATTTCCCCTTGAACCACATCTCTCCGGTATATGTCTGAGCCATATGACTTTAAATTATGCTGCCTAGACCCACATGACTTTAAATTTTTGCATCTATACTGTACAATGTTAAAAGTCCATGGTTAGTCCTACCACATGACCTTAAAATGTCACATTATCGTCCTTTCCGCACGATGAGAAATGGTGCTTCATCGTGATGTCCTCAACCGATGGGACATCATGTTTGGTATCAGCCACCCGCCATACTATTTGTTGACGCCTGTATACGGCTCGATCCCTATGATGAATCCTAGACTCTCTATTATAGGTACATCGCTTCAACCATAAACTCTTCATCAGTAGCATTGGTACCTTACCATTCCATCCCTAGAACATTGTGTGGCTTGATTCTCATTCTCATGGGATACGTAGGAATGCCCGTGAACGTGGCTCGGGCCCAGCCTAACTTTCGTTTTTGGTCCCTCGACCTAAAACCTCACCAAGGAAAACATAGTGATTTGGACTCTAGGTCCTCATTCACATCGGGTTTTATAATTACCTCACCATGTGTCTCCCGTATTCCCTACCATCCATGGTCCGAGTTCTATGACCTTAAACTAAGATATTTCTACGTCCTTGTCACATGACATTAAACTACATGACACTTCCATAACTGTGTATGGCTTGATTCCCATACTCATGGGATATGTAGGAACGACCGAACATCCTGTATGCGGGTCCAGCCCCAGGAATCTTAAATCCTACCCCTTCTTCGGCCCCTTGGCCCAAAATCTTTTGGGGACATGTGGTGTGGCGAGTACCTCTTGAGTTCTCATTCGTGACTGGTTTTACGACAACTGCACCATGTGCCTCCCTTTTCTTTTCCCAACCCAGTCCGAGTTATATGGCCCTAAACTAAGATTCCCTATGGAAACTATGTATCGAGTTTTTATACTTCTCCACCCTATGCACATTCCATTAAACCAGGTCCCCTATTAATGGTACACTCTATGACCTTAATCTAGGAGCATGCGACCCCAGGACCATATCCCTTTGAAAGGGATTCAACGTCCTCCATCTCACACATCTTATTCGCATACTCAAATGCATTGTGGAAAAGGATCCAAAGTGTGGAGTTTTCACAGGTACATTCCATCATTTTCAGAATATTCTTCATGATCCCTTTATTTGGATCATCATACTCTTCCACATCTAAAGGGACTTCCACTACGATCTGGTAACATGCCACCTTGTCTTACCTATCATTTTTTTCCAACGCCTCGGGATACCTTAGATGACATTATGAGATGGGTCACATGTTTCGAACATGGTTAGTGGTCGAACCCCATCTGTCTATCCCCAAACCAAGATAATGTGAAGAAAATGTTGTGTTTTGAACATGTTCAATAGTTATCCTTTATCTTCATGCCACCATCACTGTGATCCAGATCTCAGGTGCCATGATTCACATCTTTCCACCCCTTATGTTCAAATGGAATTCTAGCACACTTGGTCTTACCCCTCCACACATCTATGTGCGTTAAAGAGGTAGGTCGGCAGTATTGGGATGTCACTTACCTAGAATCCCATTTCCTAATGTGTGCCTTCATGTACCATAAAAATACCATCATTACTCCTTGTTTCCCACATCGAGCATGACTCATGTGGGCTTAGTTGTTTTGGTAGGACATGTAATGGTGTAGCTGAACCACATTTTTGCCTCATCCCATATGATGTTAAAATGCATTCTAAGAACTACGTATGGCTTGATTCCCATCCTAATGGGGTATGTAAGAACGATCGGTCACTTTACCTCGGGCCCAGCCTAACTTTCATTCTCAGTCCCTTGACCTAAACTTCTTTAGAGGACACGTGGTGTGGTGTGGACTCTTTATGTCTTCATTCACGTCAGTTTTATAACTACCACATCACATAATCCCCTTTTTGGGATCTCCCCCTTCACTCTACGTCCTATCATATGATGTTAAACTACGTGATTCCACATGTCCTCGACACATGACATTAAACTGCGGTTCTACCCTGAACATATTCTGGATACCCCATGATAAATATGGGATGTGTCATATTCCTTGCCATAGAGGCTTCCCATGGCAAGGTTGGTCTATGACCACGTTGTGTCCATGAACTATGTTTAGATTGATTCTCATCTTTGTGATATAAATAGCGATGCCTAGGAATTTCGCCTCAGGCCCAGCCCCATGGTCTTTAACCCTTCTGGACCCTCAGCACTAATCACGATCCAAACATTATGACCTAAAACTAGGATCCTATAGTCTATCCAATAGGACTTTAAACTATTATCCTTGGTCTAGGTATTTTGACCTTAAAACTATGTGCAACATCCTCACCGTATGACGGAAAAACTATGTGTCTATCGTCCTCCCACATTACATAAAACTAAAAGTAATTCTAGGTCCACAATAGAGTGGTCCTCTCTAAAAATAGGTTTGATCCCTAACCAGACGGATGCGCTCACCTAATGTGATTTCTTCACAGTGGCGTAATATTAGGATTTTTGGATCCCATTCGATAAAAAACCCATCACTCTATACTCCACACTTCGTGTGCCCCTTTATTCGGACCCTCTTCCTCATTCACGTCTAAAAGGACACCCTAATAGAATGGATGCTCAGCCTATGGATCGCAAACTATCATGCGCCAACGTTCTGGAAGACTAATGGGTAGCGTTTTGTGTCAGGCCCCGTTTTTCTAACATGGTCAGTGGTCGTACCTCATTTGATATCCCCATCTCAGGATAATGCAATAAGGATGTTGTGTTTTGAAAACAGTCAACACTTATCCTTCAATGCCACGCCATTCTTGAAATGTTTTGAATCTTGGGTATAGCGATTCAAACTTTCCACCTCCTATGTTCTGATTGATTCCAACGTCCCTGGTGATACCCCGCTTGTGCACTAGAGCACATTGGGAATATGACATTTTGATTGTTTCGAGATCTTCATTCTCCAGTCGGGCCCCTCCCTTTCCTCCCAGAAATCAGGATTTTTTTGCTCAAACCCTGGATTCCTGAATATTTGTTTTCTCTCTTATCTTTGAATGGAATAATAAGGTGGGCGTCCCTTGTTTCTTGCATCAGTTCCAACCCATGTGAGCTTCAGGAATGGTCGTTGGATGTTCCATGATTGTAAAAGAAATGAAATAAACCACATAACAAATAACAAAACTCATGCATGCCTCCAATATAAATAATAAAATCATGAAAGTACATTGAATGGCTACATGCATCACAAAACCCGAGGATTGATGCCTCCAATGGACGGGTTGACCTTGTCAAAAGAGAGTTGTAGCTCCGCTACTCTCTGGAACGTGGCATCCAGGATCCACTGTCGCCTATTCAGTTCCTGCTCTTCCTTGGCAGTAATGGGGTGCAGTTCGTCTGCCACAACCCGAACACGCTTCTTGTCTCTCCGAAAAATAGCCATCTCAACGGAGTCTTGATTCATTTTCTCTTCAGCCTCTTCCAGTTGGACCATCAACCGCAATATAATCTCCCATTTCACATTATGGAAGGCCGAAAACTCATCTTCTCGGATGTGTAGTCACTGAATCTCATTTTCAGCCTCCTAGAGCCTCTTGATGTTCACTGCCTTTCTCTACTTCCAACCCACACCAAGGCCACACTCATACACCTGGATCTTCTCCACTATGAGATCCCAGACGAGCATGTGGTGATGATGGGAATCCACTCTCCCAGCGCATAGTTCGTGCAGTTTTGAATGGATTCTCCCCATCTAGTCTATACATTTTATTTGAGGGGTGTCATCGATGAAGCGTTTAATCAGTTTCCATGACTGGTGACAAAAAACTTTTCTATCCCCTTCATCAGAAGACATCTCGTCCCAGTCCGCAGGGTTGGCATGATCATATGCAAGTAATTCCCCTAGGAACTCATCAGTAGGGTCTTAATATGGTGCCTAGTCATGTAGATCAGGACCCGCATCATCCCATTGGTCCATGTCATCAGATTCTACCTCAATAATTTTGAGCGCGTCCCCGCTAACTATCCCATCGGTAATCGGGAGCGCTGCATCTTTTTCAGTCTGACCATATGCTTCCACGACCATTAGCGTTCCCCTGGGAAAGGGGGCTATAGGAGTACCTACCAACCTATCCAAGGCATCCCATTCCATTTGAAGGATGGTGCATACTAATAAGTGCATGGATGTCAGTTAACCTGATCGATGGTTAACAGACATGAATCTTGTAAAGGTGACTTATAGAGATTGAACGCTTGGTCCCGTTCCTGGGTGGATCCTATCAGTACCCCAAGATGTGACCCTCCGTATATTTTTGGAAGGTCTGAAAACTCTGTAGGAGCTGTCTTGGGTGTCCTGGACCCGCTAGAAATAGAAATCTTCATAGCCACGAGCGTGGACCCCGAATGCCCCACATCCTCATCCACTGAGGAAAGAGAATGGGTTCGGTGAATAAGGCTTTCCTGCATAGGTAAAACATTAATTAAGGGTCCTAAGAATCCCATAAGGGGATCCTAGGGAAGGAATTCAAGATATTACCAGGAGGGCCTCTGCAAATTCTTCATGATCTGAGCCATGATCATCAACTTCGCCCTCCTCCAGTGGTCTCCCTCTACCGGCCTCCTCCCCCAAGAGGGTTTGTCTGATTCTTCTAGCAGAGGGAACCGTTCCCTCAAATCAATAGCTGAAAATGTGGAGGAGACGTTCGATCCAACAACACCTTCACATGGTCTGTCATTGGACTCAAGGAACCCCGGGAGTGGATGAAGTCCTCCAAATCAGCCAGGTATTTCTCTTCCTTCTCTTGGGATATTGCAAAGCCGACCCTGATGGGGCCAATCCATTGAAAATCCATCTCTAGATGGTTCATGTGTTACCACATCTTGGACGACCCAAGGAATTTCCTATTAACGTCCGAGATATCCTAGGCCTTCGAAAAAAATAGCATTCTATGGTATTTCTATGTGATGTAGCCGCTTCCCCGGAGCCTGTGTGGATATTCTGTAGAATCCTCTTGGTGGTCTCCCCTCTGGATAATCAATCTCTTCTGGGACCATCGGGTCTGCTGTCGCTGTTGGATCTATCGCCGCTATCTCCCCCTCAATTGGATCAGGCCTTGCCGCCACTGCAACCATGAAACTATGGGGTTTCCTTGCCACCTTCCAGCCCCAACCATGAGGTTGTTGAGGCACACCATCACCAGCCCAAACGGTTGGCTACTTCAGAATCTCCCCCAGGAAGGACGCCTCCCTGCTTTTGGCATACTTTTTGACCAACCCGAAGATGGGCGTGGGCGGAGGGAACTCATTCCACATCTTTCTGTCTTCCCGAGTGAACATGAGCCACATTTTCCTAATCACACACAGATTTTACTCATGGTGCACCCCTAAATAGAAATGTGGGGTCAGTCGCTGCATACACCGAAATTTCCTGGAGAATCTATGTAGGGGGCACGGCTCACAGAGAGGCTCACGTTCCACTCTTACCCCTAGGAATCCAACTCGAAAGGCTAGGAGGTAGGACTGATGCACTTCAGTTCCCTGGACATCATGTGTGAATAATATTGTTGGCAATGGAAACAGGTTAAAGTTTAAATCCTCTACCTTCCAGACCCGGTTTAGTACTGAAGGCACGGTTATCTTGGCCTGAAATCTCCCTATGATGTTCAAGATGTATGGGTGGAAGTTAGATTTCAGAGGAGAGATAGGTTTCATATATTCATAGACCCCCATGACATGCAATTCTATCCACCCATACAGGAGGTGGAACGGCCCGCATACCCTCTGTGGCCTCTTCCCCTCACCGATATACCACAACATCTTCTACATCATGGCAAGAATCGGGATTCTGGGGTTCACCTGCCCTCCAGACACTAACATGGACGTCTTGATAAATGTTCTTGGTCAAATGCCTATGTTCATATCCCTCACTGGCACGATCCAACCGCAGATGAGAGCCGTGATGAATGTCTCCATCCTTACTACTGGTTGTTTCTTGGTGCTGACACGGAATCCCCAGGTTTTCCACTGGATTTCCTTCAAGATCCTACATTACTAGTGCTCCTTTCCCCATTGAGCCCCCTTCAGGAAAGTCCGAGGCCTCACCAGAATCTGTTTATCATCTGGGAAGTTCAGAAACTGGTTTAACCATCATCTAAAGTGGAAGTCTCTCACTGCTTCCTTGTCTTCTCCCGGCGCAAGCTTCATCAACGCCATCACCAGCGGAGGAATTTTCACCAGATCCTCCCACGCACCCATAACAGATAGGAATTCATCATACATCTCCCCTAGTATCTGGACTCCCGAGATATAATGCACATCCCATAAATTGATGCCAGCCTCTCTATGGTGTAAATGGAAGGTATTGGTCCTTGATGACCACCTATTCCAAAACTTTGGCATCAGCTTCTTCAGTTTGTAGATATGAAATTGGGAGGCCCAAGACACCTCATACAGTCCCACTCTACTCAAATCAACCCAGAACTCTTCACACAAGGCACTTACATAGTAGGCAGAGGCCTACTCATCTGTGAAGTTGCCACCCTGGCATAGATCCCACTCATTGGACCATCCCTTCCCTAGGTTCATTAGCGATGTCTTCAATATCATATGGTACATAGGGAGGATGTCTCCAGCTATAATTCCTTCCCATCAACATTGTTCAGATGATAGTATAGACAATCATTAATAACATGCGGGATGTCCTCTCGGGCATGGCCGTCAGCCACCTTGAACCACTGGCGCTAGTAGGGGGTGCTCTTGAACTAGTAAGCTGGCTCATCCCTACTTGCTTCAGGGATGGGGACGTCATCCCTTAGCCCAAATCCATACATTGGAATCCTCTTAAACAATGAATAATTCCTTTGGATTTCCGACAGTAGTTCCGCCAAGAAATCATGGTCAGAGTGGCTCCGTAGAAACTCCCCTAGACCCAAGCTATTTTCCATCTCCTCCCTTCGGGCAGCGTCTACATAGACCCCCCTGGCAGCCTCTTGGTGAGCCATTATATTTTAAAGATTTGGACACATTTGGTACTGGTTCATGAAGCCCTTTCCCAAGGCTCGCTCGCGAACACCATTCATGGAGCTCAATCCTAGAAACGGAATCACGAAGCCTTGCGCTGACCTTTAGATGCACGTCGTGAAGCACACCGACGCGAAGTCAAATACTCTCTATGCACCATGAAGTAGAAGTCCATATTCGCATAGAGAAATCACGGAGTACATGGAGCTTCGCGAATCGAGAGATCTAAAATCCAAAAAACGCGGAGAAGAGAAAGGAAAAAATAGAGGCCATCCCCCCTATTTATAGTCAAGGACCCTGGGTGCTTTGCGGCGCGTGCAGCCATGACAATATTTGTGGCATGCTCAACCCACACATCGCTTCTCCGCTTCACGAGCCTCTTCGCAAGGCCGCTTTGTGATCGAACAAGGAATTTTGGTTATGGACCCTCAAACTTGGATTCATGCTTCCTCCTAGGATCCCAATCTAAGGTGGGAATCTGTTGATGCCAAAATTTGGGAAGAACAGAACTAACAGAAATAATTAGGGGCTGCCTCGCGAATCCTAATTGCGGATCCCCCCGTAGCCACCCGTCTAACGTAAAAGATCCCCTTTGCGAAGCCACCACAGAGCAAGGAGATGGGATGCTCTGCGACCCCTTTTGACATTCGAGAACCCTACGAGAAGCAAGCTTCGGCTTCACACCGAGAGAGATCTTCTTCACGATGCCTCTTGCCTATAAATATAGGGCTTCCCTTGAGCCCATAAGACAGATCTCCTTATCGTTTTCCGTCTTATACCCAAAATTGAAAATCAAGTTGTGCTTTGTGAACCATGATCTTTGAAAGGTACTTTAACATCCCGAATTTCCTTTCCCCTGGCTAAAATATGACCCATATTCAAATAGGGATGCCCTTCATGGAGCCCATAGGCCTTCGCGAAGGTAGGGGATCCCCAACGGGACTCGGGTCTCCACGTTGCACTTTTTCTTGGCAATGTACCCTCTATGCACATGTGACCAACATTCTAAGGCAGGTTCATTGTGCTTCATGAAGCACATTGCTTCATAATTATACACTTTTCAAGGCACCCTTTCTTTATGAAGCAATACTCTATGATAGCCTTTCCACATTGTGAATCACCTTCCATAGGCCCTTATGCCACATGCCTAGGCTAGGATACTTCACTTCGCAAAGCATGCCCCTTTGTGAAGCCCCTTCACTACAAGGAGCACCAGAGCTTCCAGAGGCCTTTACCTATGAACCCCTTTGCTCCACACCACTTTCTCCCATTCTTCCCTATAGGTTTTCACATAGTGATCTAAAATTCCCCTCTGTGGTGCTTCTCGTTGGATTGCTTCACTGCATGCTTCTTCTCATAGCCATGCTAATGGATATTTCTTCTTCGCATAGCCATGCTAACGTGGACCACTAAACAGGTCACTCCACGACACCCCCTTATCATGGCATTGCTGATGTCTTCCCATCCTCAATGGGCAGGAGGTACCAGTTATGTAAGTCCTAGGGGTGTGGAGTAAACCTTCCTTGTCTGAGCTAAAAGACGTTAAACTGCCAAGCACTATCGTTCTCAGCACATGATGTTAAACTTTAGCCTCACTATGTGCCTTCTGCGTGGGGTGCCCTACCAAGGATTTTCTCCACACCTTCTCTTCCCCATAGGAGTGATATCTTCCTCACATGGAATTAGATCCCCTTTTTTGGAGCGGTGCCTGTCCGCTGGGAAGGGAAACCACCTCGGTGTAAGCCCCTAGCCTTTCTTGCGAGAGGTAGCCCCCCTTACCCTACTCTCGTCTATAGAGACAATGACTAGAGGAGATATGGGAAAAGGGGCCTTAGTTATCTTGTCCCTCTCCCTCTGTTCTTTGTCGCCACCTAGGCCTCCGTCCTAGAGTATTTCCCAATCTACATCTCCCGGGGCCACTAACCACATGTTAGCATCGTTACACTTCCCACAGACACACCTTTCTCAACGTGATCATCAGGTCTTTTCTGCCTCTAGATTCTCACAGTAAGCCTGATTCATGTGGGATTAGAGTAAGCATCAACCATGACAACCTATCTAGGAATCCTAGAGTATAATCCCCACACAATCTCAAACTTCAAGGACTTTGATCCTTGCCAAGGAATGGTACGTAGGACGCCTCTTTGAGGTTCAATCCCAACACCCGGTTGTTCTGACCCCTCTTCACGTCGGTTGACCACCATCCCAAACTATCCGGACTTTCATCCTTACTATAGTAGGGTACGTGGGACCCCTCCATGAGGTTCAATCCCAACACCCCGTTGTTCCGACCCTCTGCACGTTGGTTCACCACACCCAACACCCGATTGTTCCACCCCTCTTCACGTCGGTTCACCACACCATCCCGAACTACGCTGACATTGATCCTTGCTAAGGAAAGGTACGTTGGAAGTCTCCCTATGGTTAAATCCCAAAAACTATTAGTACCGACCATCATCAAATTGGTGTACCAAGACACAATCCCGAACTATGCGGAATTTGATCCTTATTAAGGAAAGGTACGTAGGACACCTCCCTAAGGTTCAAGCCCAGTACCTCGTTCTTCCAACCCTTTACACGTCAGTTCAACACACCCAACACCCAGACAATCCGACCCTCTTCAGGTCAATTCACCACACAATACTGAACTACGCATACTTTGATCCTTGACAAGGAAGGGAACGTAGGACACCTCCCTGAGGTTTAAGCCCAACAACCATTGGTCCTAACCATCTTCGTGTTGGTGTACCCAGACACAATCCCGAACTACACGGACTTTTATCCCTACTAAGGCAGGGTACGTAGGACACCTCCCTGAGGTTCAAGCCCAAAAACCAATGGTCCCAACCACTTCACGTCAATTCTCCCTCGTGCCACAAGACATTAAACTATATACCCCTTTTCATCCTGCAAGATGTTAAACTTTACCCCTTAGAACTATGTAGGTTTGATCTCTGCCTCATAGGCAGGGTATGTAAGAAGCCACCCTGAGTTCCAACCCCGTTAAGCGGTAATACATTGTTCTCAACTAGAGGTAATCTGTTGTTCCTTTCCAGCGGTAAGTCATTGTCCCCAACCAACGGTAATTTGTTGTTCCCGTCCAGCGGTAAGTCGTTGTCCCCAACCAGTTGTAAGCCATTGTCCCCAATCGAAGGTAATCTGTTGTGACCCTATCCAGTGGTAAACCGTTGCAGTCCCCTTTGCTAGGAACCACATATCTGGTTCTCCGCTCGAGCATCAAACCAGTTTGGATTATTAACCAAGCGTAAGAAACAAAATTTATTCAGTTTTCTGTCCTCTACGTACACCCCAATTCTATGCCCCAACCCGAAGTTTCCATTTCATCCAGATCCCATCCACACATCCATTCTCGCGGGCCACCTCCTCAGGTGTTCCATCACCCCACTGAACTACATGGACTTTGATTACCTACCATGGGGATACGTTTCAAGTCTCTTCGAGGCTCAAGCCCAACACGACCATCACCTTCATGATGGTTCCATCCCATTCCTCCTCTACTTTATTTAACTCTCCATCATCCATCCTGATATTTTCCTAGACCGCCACATCCCAGTGGGATCACTACATCTCATTCCCTTGCTGCACCTAGCAGCAATCCTGTAACTAACCAAGAGTTAGCCCCCATCATCAGTGCTCCCTCTTGGGGTTGCACCCATTTGATCTACTCCCGCCAGTGTTTTGATCAGCCTGATCCGTCTCCACTAGACATTAAACTCGTGGAATACCCTATGTTAAACATGGGAAGCTGAGTAAAACCTCAGAGACATTCCCAGCGAATATAATTCCCCGCACTCAACGTGGCATGCATCGGGATTCCGCGCCCTCGATAAGCTCTATCATATGGGGAAGAAACTCATACGTGCCAGTGTCCCAGTATCCAGACATTCCATTGATGTCCAACGTGACTACTCCCCCGACTAAAGGTTGATTCCATGGATGGAACCCTTGGAATTTTCTGATAGAAGTAATGTAATTAACAGGTGTCCATGAAGATATGGCACTGGGAAGAGTTTTACAAACAATGTCTTAATCTATAAGGGAGACCCAGACTAGGTTAAGAGTTCTGAGGATAAGTCCACGGAATGAGAAGCCGACATCCCATCATCCCATTTCGATCAAGGAGAAAACGTCCCTGAATTAGTGTCGGATGTCGCCCACCTTTGGAAAGCGTGAATGTGGGCCTATAGCCAGCACGTCCTCGATGGACAGATGCACACACCTCGACGAAAGCTTCGGAAACACCATCATTAAAAATGTTATACTTATTAAAGTAGGATTGTGGAAAGTTTAACATCACTTTAATTAAAATAATATAATTGTAATTGTCTCTTATATAAGGCTCCAAATCGTCAATAAATCAACTCTTGGATGTTTATGGTCAAGATATACTTGAACAATAATATTTTCTCCGGTTTTTTGGTCTTTTAATGGTTATTATCATTTTAATAAAAAAATATTTTACTAATCATTCATCAATTAAATAATTTATACATCATCAATGTATAAGAATTTAAATGTAATTATTTATTTCATAAAAATTTAAAATAAATTACCCTGATAAATAAAAATATTGTATCTTTCAAATGAGTAATCATAATTGAATTTATCTTCTGTGTAACCTTATATTAAAAATGATTTAGTTATTAAAATTTGAGTAAGACATAATTATCTTTTATTTAGATAAAATATATTAAATGTCCTAATCTCATCCAAGTGTCTTACAGAGGGTATAGTTTGCACCCAAGGATGGTTTAGGTCAAAAAACTCATCAAATAATATTAAAATGTGTGATAAGGTAATTTTATAATATTATATTTACCCTTAATTACCGTATTAATAAAAATTATTGAAGTTACTATTCATAATTCTCTAAAATAAAATAATTCTATTTACATAATTAATACCAACTGATTAAAAATATGGAAAACATTTTTATAAATAGAAATCATAGAATTTGTAGAAATTAACTTAAAATTATTACAATTTTATGAATGAAAAAAGGGTTTTTAAAAGGTAGGACATTGCAAAATATTGAAATGTTTTCCCATCAAAAATCATGGAAACATTAATTCCAGTGACCAAAATTATATTAAATGATAAAAATATATTCTATAAATACTTTTAAACTATTCAATAATATAATTTATCAATAAAAATTAGTTTGATGAAAAATGTTTTTTTCAATTAAAAATTTGTGTATTTTTACTATACATTAAAATTTAAAACATATCAGAAAAATATAAAAAATTATAATAAAGTACATTTTTATATCCAAATTCCAAATAATATGTATATTTAATTAAATATAATATATAAAAGTGTGAAAAAAAATTAAATTGGCTACGCCATAAAAAGGAGGAAAAAATGCATTTTTTGAAAAATAAATATTTTATCCAAAATATTAAATTTGTTATTATATAATGTCTAGAAAACATATAAGATGAATTTTAAACATTATATTGAATATATTACAAATATATTATATTAAAATACTTCTTAAAAAGACTTCTGTCAAAAAGAACTTGAAATTATGTATAAAAAAATCCCAGCATAGTGTTGTGTATAACGCAAGTTAAGCCGGTGCGGCGTGTAGTGCAAGATTATCTTGGTATAGCATATAACACAAGCTATTGAATTTATTTAAAAGAAATAAACGTACCATGAAATAATTAAATAAATTGTGTCGTCATAATTTGAAATGGAACTTTGAAAACCAAAGGTTGACACCAAAAAATACATTTTTGTAAAACCCACATTGGAAATATGGTTAATAAAATATACTCTTAATAATAGGGAAAGAGAAATTTTAATGTCACCGCCAAATTAGGCTTTTGAATTGGAGAACATTAGTGTCAAGTAGAGATGCATACTTAGAGTAGAAGCATAAATATTTATAGGGAGTGACTGAGGTCATCAATCCCAAAAAAGTGAACAATCAATGGAAAATTGAGGGCCTCAAAGACATAAATCTATGGTGATTAAAAATACCATCGGTTAAAAAAAATAATGTATTAGGATTACACATTTTTTATATACTTTTTTGTAAAGTGGGGGGATTATTTTACTATCCAGATAAGATCTTTAGAAAACTTACTTGATTTCATTACCTGTCATAAGCATAATCTCGTCATTTGGTTGTGCTTCGATCTATTTTCACTTCTTCCCCTACACATGGAAAGGAATTTCAAAATGAATTTTTCCCACCTAAATCACTTTTGATAAATCAAAAGTCCCAAAACTATTTACTTCATCCTCTAAATGTTTAATAAAACCAAAAATGTTATCCCAAAGTATCTAATGAATCATACTTTATTCTCAAACAATAATATCTAATATTCAACTTACTATATTCAAACCTTAATACTCGACCAAAATACATCCATATAAATAAACATTCCAATAAGGTCTCTAAATTTCTAAAATAAATCATAACATAAAATTACACAAACAACATAATGTATCTATTATTCTCACATAACAAATATTTAATCACCTATAAATCCTTATTGAAAACTCATATGCTTCCAAATACTTAAATAAGAGGTATTGTTGTACAATATTTATATATATCATGAATCTTATAATGATAGAACCATTGATGTAGTAACTCTTGAATCCAAGAATAAAATATCCTTAATAATTCCACTTCACTCTTAAACAATTAACTATGCTTCAACATCACATTCCTTAATACATCCTTTATATGTTTTTTATTTTTCAATCTTTTCATTATAAGTATTAAAACCATTACTTGTATAACTATGATGATTCTAATAATCAACAAAAACCTAAATCACAGTCTCATAACACTAATCATAGTTTATAGTCTTGAAGAATCATTTATAGGATCTCTAAAAGAAGGAATATTCTTATCAATACATAAGTCTATAGGATTAACCTAGGTTATCCATTACCAAATAAAAGGGATGATATCCTATACATAGAATTATCCTCAAAGTCATTCAATGGGTTATGTGTTTGAATCCATGATTTCTAAATCTAATTTCCAAGGTTTTTTCTAAACTTCCTTTGATACCAACTGTAACACCCCAACCCTATAAGCCCGTATCCTATGCATTATTTTAATAAATTGGCATGATTACATGGAATCAAATCCCAAAGGACTGATCAGTTTAAAAGTCTTGGAAAATAGAGTAAATAAATGAACCGTACATTACAATTCAAAACATAAAATAAAACATAGAAAATATTTTTTTAATTCCATTATTCTATTAATTTAGCGCTACATATGAATCATAAAACACTTCTTGGAATATTGGAAAAAATGAAACATACGAAAGGGGTGATCCTAGATGCTCAGTAAGGATAAACTATATAGCGGAAGCTATCATAAATAAGAATAAAATTTTAATGCAAGGTATAAAACTGAAAAAAAGACTTTGAAAATAATCTTCAACAAAATATCAGAAGAATAAATCAAATAATTCCATTTAAACATTCACATGGATATTATACTAGTCGAATAATCACATGTAATATTAATAACTAATCTCATAATGAGGGAATGCATAATGATGGACATCATAACCATATCATCAATGCCTCATTCCAAGACCATACATAAATGGGTAAAAACCTAAACTAGCTTGTCTCATTAGACCTACTGATGCATCGATGGGATATAGCGGGCCACTCCCTACAATATATCGGATTTGTATGCCACTCGAATAGTGCCTCGTACCTGGTTGGACGCATGACATCAAGTGCATTTCCCCAAATGCCAGAGGCTACCAACTAGCAATGAGAGCCTAGGGTGTCATAGTGTGGAAATTATTCCCTCATTGGAGAGTGTAACACAGCAGAATCAATAATAATACAATAGTAGAAACAATGAAAATCACAAAACTAAAATAAATAGAGGAAGACTATTAAGATAAATAACCAAGCATCATTCAATACAAAAGATGATGCAACATGTTATGTTCTAAGAAAATAGCCAAAATTAATACATTGTAGTAATCCAAAATATATGTTCCAAAATAAACAAACGAACAAAAGAACTAAGATGAATCACAAGCCGCAACTCAGTCCCATTATGTCCTACTTATAAACAACATAATAAGAACCAAAAATAACGGTGCTTTCCTTGATCAACACTTGCAATCATATAATATATTTGGGCCTAAAATTATGACTCAAACAGTGTGTGAGAATAAATCCCAGTAGGAAAACACCCAAGATTTTTTCCAATCAGTTGGTGGATATATATAATAGGCAGTGTACAATAGTGAATGCAATGAACTTTAAGATACTCATATGTAAGGAGTTCAACAAGTAAGCACAAAAAAGTCTCAGAATATCATATACATATACACAAATTTGAAAACCAAATCCAATATTGTTCTTTTCCTTAATAGATGTGTCGTAAGTACTTCCATTTATTTATTCAATTCCATTAGATTATATAAGTCTTGAGGTTTGAAATATGCCCGACAACGCCTCGTATAAAGGTAATAATAAAATCATGACTTATAGTATTTTCCAATAGCGCCTGACCTTAGAATCCCTCATTGGACCATAGGTCTGCTCAGTGTTTGCAATAAGCCTAATGAACCCGACCACCACATCCATGGAACAATCACGACTTTCACATCATTAACCTATTGAGTCCGTTCATTGTATTTTAACCGAGACAATGGTTCACCCAAGATATATAAGGTGAAAGTAGTCATATGAGCCCTACCTTGCCTTTTAACTGAGACTATGGCTCACCAATTTCTATTTACCCATTTTTATCCATTGATCCAATTAAAGATTCCATAACAGATGCAATACATGTAATTTAATCTATCACATGGCTTTAAACAAAACTACTCACATGGGAACAATACACATAATAAACAACACATGAAATTTAAACTATTATATGGATTTAATATCAAAATTTATCTTACTTTGGAAAACATTAACATAAGTAATTCATTTTTAACATCCCATAAATGGAATTCATGAAAAGACACATAAGCATTCTCATCCAAACAACCATCCAAGATAAATACACTAATGGGGTGGCCCTTAATCGAGATCATAAAAACCTAAACATGGTTTCAAAGAACTAACCAATTACCTAATAAATAGTAGGAAATAATAATAGAAAATTATTATTCAAGAGACAGATTAAAAGTGTGCATGAAACACTCCATCATATATATTCAACTCGACTAATAGAGAAAGTTACAAGACAAACTACCTTGTACTCATACGACTCTCCTCATCCAGCATCGAGCTTTAATTCGACCTAGATTGCAGTAGATATAAAAAAATAAAAAAAACCTTTGATAACTAGGTCGAGAGAAAAAATCAATAATAAAGGATCAAGAGGAATCAACCACTCACCATGGGGATTTCGACAGATCTGACAGTGTTTGAATCGGGTGTCCGACGACAACACAGAAGACAAATTCCCATTCAGATTACTTGGGTGTGATGCTCGTCAAAGGAGGGATCATTTCTATACATCTAACAAAAATGATGCTACTACCCTCTTTAATCAAAAAAATTATATTGGATGTACTTGAAACTACACGCTATGTCCATACAAATCCCGTCCAAGTCATTACATGGTCATGTACTAGGATTATACAGCATCCATCCTTAATTACATGGCATGTTCTTGGAAATACACGTCATGTAATTCCTAATCACCTCTTGTAATAGGCCTATACCTATTATTTTATATCTTTTTATTCCATTTACATAAGTAAAAACTGAAAAGGAAATATCCATACTTGTGGAGAAGAACCGGGTTCTTACAAACATCCCCCTTGAAACAATTCATCCCTAAATTACCCTTCCAAGGGTATTGAAGGAACATCTAAGAATAATTCCGGCCACTACAATCATACATCAACCTCCATCTCCCAGGTCTCATCCTACACTTGGATACGAAGCCATAGATCCCATACTAATGTAACAGATAGGCCATAAAGAACTTGTGTGCTATGATCTGTAATACAAATGGCATGCTCTTCAAAGGATGTATCTTCTTGCAACTCCACTTCCTAGGGCGGGAAATTGTGAGACGGTTCCAAAAAGTAAAATTTTAACTATGAAATGCGGAATATGTCATGAATAGACCTATTCCTATGATTTAAGTGCACTTTATAGGAAACTAGACAAAATATCTTTTGAATATTGAATGGTCTGACATATCTCGATGAAAGCTTACCCTGTCTCCGGATCCTCTTGTGTCCCAATCTCAGTGTGACACATAGGAAAACTCAATCCCTGACCCCGAACTCCAAAGTTCATCTGTGGTGATCGGGGTATGATTTTTGATGAAATTGTGTAGTAGCCATCAACTTGGAAATTAACTGAACCTATTCAGTGGTCTCCTAGAAAAGACACGGTCCTAACATAGCTGCCTCTCCTACCTCTAGCCAACAAAGGGGTGATTTAATTTTCCTACCATAAAAAGCCTCATATGGAACAATATGAATAGTATCATGGAAGATATTATTGTAGGAAAACTCAACAAGGTGTATGTGTTTCTCCCATGAACCCCTGAAATCCAGGATGCATGATCGAAGCATGTCCTCCAATACCTGAATAGTGAACTTTAACTGGCCGTCTATCTAGGGGTGGTAAGCTGTAATAAGAAGAACCTGTGTACCCAAATCCCTTTGTATCCCTTTATAGAAACAACAATTAAACCATATGTCCCTATTAAAAATGATAGAATATGGGACCCCATGCCGTCATATAATCTCACAAATGTACAACCTCCCAATATCATCAACACTGAAGGTTTCCTTGATTAGCAGGAAATGTGAAACCTTCATAAGCATGTCAATAATAACTCAAAATACATCATTATCTCAGGGAGACCTCGGGAAACCCGCCATGAGATCCATCATGAATTCATTCCATTTCCACTCAGGAATGGGTAGCTACTATAAAAGTATGGTGAGTCGTTGATGTTTCGACTTCAACTACGGACAGGTGGAACATCTCATGAAAAAACTAACTACATCTCCCTTCATACATGGTCACTAGTACTTAAGATGTAAATATTAATACATCTTAGTGACACTGGGATGTACTGTCTAAACCGAAGCATGAAAATCCCACATCAGCTCCTCGTACATGTCTGTCGAAACTCATACGCAACCCTATAACCATAGAACCTTATCCTCATTAATTGTAAAACTTGGAGGAGGTTCCTCACGTGACATGATCTCCTATAGAACTAGTCTTTTAGAATCTGGTAGCTTCCTCATCTTCACTCTACCTACTAAGGTATAGGTAATAGATGAGGGTTTAATAAAAGTCTATCCCTACTTTTCATGCACCTCCAAATGTATCTCAGAGAACAAAGACATAAGATGCTACTCACTACTAGACTGCTGCACTACCTATATCTGAGTCCTCCTGCTCAGTGCATCGGCCACTACATTACCTTTCCCATGCATGTTGTAAATCTCAAATGTTGAAATACTAAAGGTATTCCACCTACCTTTGTTGCCTCATATTTACATCATGCTGAGTAAAGATGTACTTGAGACTATTGTGGTCTGTGTACACCACAAAATTATCTCCTAGTATGTAATGTATCAAAAATAATAAAGCATGAACAACCAATAATAACTCGAGATTGTGTGTCAGGTAATTCCTCTCATGTGGCCTCAACTTCTAAGACTAGTATGCAATGACTTGATCCCCCTACATAAGCACTACTCCCAACCCGATATCTAATGTTTCATAGTACACAGTGTTGCTCTTTACCATTTCTGGAAAAATCAGTATAGGTGAAGATGTTAATCTCCCATTCATCTCCTAAAAGGCCATCTCACAAGAATCTGGCCATACATAATTTAAACCCTTCTTTGTTAAGCCCTTCATCAGTTTTTCTAAGAATGTTAAGTCCTATATAAAATTCATGTAGTAACCAGCCAGCACTATAAAACTCTGAACCTCAAATAAGTTCTTGTTATACTCCTAGGTAACTAATGCTCTCACCATCTATGGGTCCATTGATACTCATGTCAATGAGATTACATGACCCAAGAAGTGAATCTAATCCATCTAGAAGTGGCAATTTGTGATCATAGTATATAACTGATTCTCTCTCAGTGTACAAAAAATGGACTAATAATGTGTGGCATGGTCATGTCAATTATGAGAATACACCAAGATATCAGCCATGAAAATCACAATAAAAGAATCAAGATAAATATTGAACACTTGATTCATCAGTTATATGAAGACCATTGGTTCGTTCTTGAGAATGAATGACATAACCACATACTAATAAAGATCATATTTACTTCGAAAAGCTGTGCAGGGTATGTCTCATGATCTTACACACACCTGGTTATAATCAGATCTCAAATCAATCTTTGAGAAAACACGAGCTCCATAGATATGTTTGAAGAGATCATCTATCATTGGAAGAGGATATCGGTTCTTAATAGTCAACTGGTTTAAATTTCTATAACCCACACATATCTTGAGGTTATCATCCACATTTTTTAAAAAAGGACCAACGAACCCCATGGATAAGTTCTAGATCGGATGAAACCCTTTTCCTCCAAGTCCTCTAGCTTTTTATTGATCTCCTATAACTCCATCCTAGCCATCCTATATTGAAGAATGGATACCAGTGAAGATCTTGGAACTAGCTCGATAGAGAAATATACCTCTCTTATCAGAGGTAAACCTAAATATTCATCATGGAAGATATCCCTGAAATGATCAACCGCTGGAGGAAAATCCATCTATCATGTCCCCTAGTCGTCAAGATATAAACTGAAAATTTGTGTTATCATCCCAATAAATCCATGATTCGCGGGTCTAGATCAGATTGCCTAGACATCCCACTCTCCCTTGTGTAAAAATGATCAGCCCTCTAGTGATTTGAAACTCACCCTATTTTGATAGTCATCAATCAAGGCCTGAAAGGATACTAGTAAATTCATTCCACAGATGACATCAAAGCCTGTCATCTCTAAGACATAGTGATCCCAAACGAAAAAACACCCACCAATCTCAAGGGGGAACTCTTTTCATAGTCAAAAATATGTTGTTTTAATCCTTAATGGAGTGTCTAGCTTCATAAAATAATTAGATGTAAATACATAGGGACCTAGTCTCTCAAAAACATGAAAAAATATGATACTATGTGACACCCCTATATAAAAAAGTGTAGAATCTAAAATGTAGGAAACTAGAATAGTACCTGAAACAATAGAAGGTCTGGGATCCTGTTCCTACTGTGTCTGTTGCATTTCATAACTCTGGCCAATATCGTGGCCTGAAGACACTACTTGGATACCCTGAGATGATCCACTCTATTGTCTCGGAGAACACGGAGTCTCTCTACCATGACCACGACCACCACCTTGGCCTGAGCGGTCTATCATATTCCAATTGCTTGACTGGTGAGAAGCCACCATCCCTATTATTGAATGTGGAGTCTATGTAGACCCTCTTTCGCTAGCCATTGGAGGAAACATCTTGCAGAAATGCTAAAGATGGCCTATCTTGCTGTAAGATAGACACCCAACTGGGTCCATCGAGAAATTTGTTCTAGTATGACCAATTCTTCCACACTGGTAGCACCCCACCTAGCTACTGAAAGATACATTATGAGTACTTGATTCACCATGAGTAAGCTCCAAACTATTCTTCTGACTACCTATCAAAATAGTACTAGATCTTGATGTCGAACAACCCTGGCTCTCACCCATAGATTCCCTCTAATTACTCTTGATAATCAGCATGTAGTTTACTATAGAAAACACAGTATTCAACAAGAAGATATTCACCAGTGATCAGATTTCGTACCTGATACCATCCTTGTATCGCATAGCCTTTAAAAAATTATCATCCATTTGGAAAGGTGTAATGTTTTGGAGCTCAGAAAAATGATAAAATTAATCCATAACTAATAGAGCACCCTGATCAAAATGCATAAACACGCAGGAATTGTCAACCCTCAGTGTCTTAGGATAGAATTAGTCATAAAAGACTATCTGAAAATTTTCCCAATCCATATCTCGATGGTGTTCCATCTGAGTGATCGCATCCCACCAACTCATGGTGGAATCACGCAGCATATAAGTCGTGAGCTTATCCATTTTTTCAGGATGTGTCTCTAGATGCTCAAAGATGGATAACATGGACTCAACCCATTACTCTGTATCATGTGGTCCCCCAGCCCTAGAAAACATGGGTGAATGTTGCTGCTAGAATACTTATGCCAACTTATCCATGGATGTGCCTGGCTATGGTGCATCCTAGAGGGTCTCCAGGGAGCATGTTATATTTTCATGGAACTTTTCCTCAATACCCACATTCGGTAGAATGGTTGGTTCCTCAGCTGGAACAAAGGGAGGATTCACTAGTATCCCATGTCCTACCACCTTTGAGGTATGCGCATCACCACCCTCATGGCATACAACTAGACATAATCATCATTTAATTTCTCTATAAATTCAATCACAAAACTCAGTTTAATTTTATTATCATGGTACACTGTTCAAGAGTGTATGAACTAAACATGATAAGAAAAACCTCAATGATTAACAAATATTAATTACATGGCGTGTATAACCCATACATAACGTGTACACTTAAGCTCTAAAATGGGAGTGTACCTCCACCTTCATTTCCTGGTAAACGTCTTGGGTACACGGCATGTAATACTGACACATGGAATGTACTCAAGTTTCACCTCCTAGCCATGTAACTTTTCATGGCCAGAGGCACACGATGTCTGCCTAAGTTAAACTACATGGGGTGTACCTAATGTACACAGTGTGTCCTGCTCAAAACTCAGCATCTCGTGTTCTCTCTCACATGGCCGAACACATGGTCATCTACCACATGGTTTGTACTCAGAGTACACGATGTGTACTAAAAAATGTTCCCTTATTCTCGAAGAGAAGAAAACTTGGCGTGTGTTCATGACCCACATGCCGTGTTGTTTGGGATTTCGGATATTATACCTCTGAAACTTCCCTGGAACCGATTTTTTTGAAAAGTTAAGCAATGATGTTCCAAATTCCAATACATGGGGTCCAATACACCACAATAATCAAATTTTTACATCACATATTGCACATAATAACACAATTTCATCTCATGGCCGAACACATGATTCACAATATTCTGATCCAATAGGGCCCATACTCCTCAAGGACCAAAGCATGGAATCCATCCACTTCAACTATGACACGTACCAATACACCTATCACAACAACATGAATCTAGCAAGCATGAAGAACCTGTTTCTCGACCATGTCATGCTCATAAAAAATTAGAGGGAGGCTCCCTCATTGAACTTGTTGCAGGTAAGTTCCCCTCCAGTTAATCCTCCCTGCAATAGGCCGCAAGGGAAGGGGATAAGCTGGTGCCCTCCGTCCTTGGGCTACAAACTCAACTCAGATGGTTCCTGCCTTCTAGGCGATATTAAAGGAGGGGCTGTGGTTCGGGACAGGTGTAGCAGTGTTGTGCTGGTGTTCCATGCTTTTTATGGGAAAGGCACCCCGCTTCAGGAAGAGGCCAAAGCCCTTCTCACCGGACTATCCCTTTAAGATCAGAGGGAAATTGTGATCACTCAAGCGGAGACTGATTCTATCATTCTTTATAATTCTCTGAATGGAAACGGATACACACCTTAGTCAATATTTTACACGGTTATGAAATGTCACACTTTCCTCCACAATGTTAGAGTGACCCACACATGGCGGGAGGGGAACAGAGTTGTGGATAATCTTGCGTCATTAGAAAGCCCGGGCTCTAACATCACTTTCCTCCCTTTTACCAATCTCATGAAACCCGAGGGGGTTAATTTGATAATAGGATATTCTCTCAGTTTACATTACTTTAGACCCCCTAGTTCCCGAGCGCCTTGGTGCTTGTCTCTTATTTTGTTTTATTTTTTGTTTTTTTCTTTCCGCCTTCTTTGATTGTTCCCTTTGTCTTCATAATAAAAATTTAATGATGATGGATGGACAACAACATGAATATCTATCATGATACCTATCACAATAGCATTCATATCTTGCACAACATCTTTCACAACAACATGAAATCGGTAATGGTCTCTACATGGAATGACAAGAATGCATGACATGTGATTTCTAATAAGTTTCTATATGATGCATCAGATAGAATACCCTTATCTAATCGGTTTTAATAGAATAGAACCAAAATTATATCCATAATAACATCACAATGGTGAAATTGAATCAACTGTAATAGCTCAAAATCCCAAATCACAATTCAATTCATGGAAATTAGGCTTTTCCAATGTACGCGAGGTTTTTACTCCCAAACATAGCTTATTACCAAATCCCATTGCATTTATATATCTTCTAGTCATCACCAAACAATAAATAAAAACAAAAAAGATAACCTCCTATGATACCACTTTGTAACATCCCAGATCCGGATTCCACTCAACTGGTGCCCCATACCCAGTTGGCCACATGGTCTCAACCACATTTTCAAAAATTATAAAGGCTGCCGACTAGCAGCGCAGGTCTATGGTGTGATAGTAGGGAAACTATGACCACATTGGAATAGTGTAACACAAAATAATCTATAATAATACAATAGTGGAAACAATGAACAACACAGAACTGAAATAAACAGTAGAATACTGATAAGATAAATAACCAAGCATCATTCCATACAAAATATTGTGCATCGTGTAAGAAAACAACCAAAACATGTACACTCTAGTAATCCAAAATATATGTTTCAAAAGAAGAATAGAAACAAAAGAACTAAGAATAATCATAAGACTCAGATCAGTCCCATTATCTCTTGCTCCTAGACATCATATAAAAAATCAGCAGAAGGGCGCTTGTGCTGATCAACACCTGCAATCATAGAATCTATTTGGGTCCAAAAGCATGAACCAAACAGGGTGTGAGACTATTTCCAAGTAGGGAAACACCCAAGATCTATGCCAATCAGTCAGTGAATATATATAATAGGCAGTGTAGAATAGTGAAATAAGTGAACTAGAAGATACTCAATAGTAAGAAGTTCTACTAGTAAGAACAATAGAAGTCTCATAACATCATATATATATATATATACACACACACAAAGGTGGAGACCAAATACAAGATTGTTCTTTGGCTTCAAAGACGCATCGTAAGTCCTTCAATTTCATTATTCAATTTTATTGGATTATATAAGTCTTGAGGTTCAGGCTTGGCCCAAGGACCCCCTGTATAAAGGTAATAGTCAACTAGTGACTTATAAAATTTTCCAATAGAGCCTAAACGTGTCATCCCTCATTGGATCCAAGGTTTTATAAGTGTTTAAAATAAACCTCATGAGCCCAACCACTGCATATATTGCTCTTTCATAGCTTTCACATCATTAACCTCTTGAGTCTATCCATTGCCTTTTAACCGAGAAAATGGTTCACCAAATATATATATATGGTGCAAGTAGTCACATGAGCCTAAACCTATATTTTAACTGATATTGTGGCTTTTCCATGGCTATTTAACCCTTTTTATTAGTTGATCCAATTACACATTCCATAATAGAAGTAATACATATGAATTAATCTATCACATGGATTTAAACAAAACAAATCACATGGGTAAAATTCACATAATAACCAACACCTGCAATTTAAACTATTACATGGAATTAATATCAACATCTATCTCATTTGGGAATATATTAATGGAAGAAATTCATTTTTAACATCCCATTAAGGTAATTTCTGACATACCATATAGGCATTCTCGGTGAAATGGCCATCTAAGGGAACTGCACTCATGGGGTGGCCCTTAATCAAGGTGATAAAAACCAAAAAGTGGTTTCAAACATCTAACCAATTACCTATTCAATAATAGGGAACTATAATAGAAAAATATGTGTGATGCAACACCCTATAAGTGGTCATGTGGAACTATGACATATATATTCAAATCAATAACTATAAAAAGGCACAAGACCATGTACCTCATACTTGTATGACTCTCCTCATCTAGAATTATGCTTTAATTCGACACAGATCATAGTAGATATACAGAACCGAAATGAAAGAAAATCATTGATAACTAGGTCAAGGGAAGAAATTAGGAAGAAAGGATCAATAGGAATCGATTACAAACTGAGGGGATTTCAATGAATCTGACAGAGTTTGAATTAGTTTTCGGATGATAAAATAAGAGACAAATTCTTGTTCAGATTTCCTGGGGGATCTGCTCGTTAAAGGAAGGATTGTTTCTGTCTATTTGAAAAAAATGATGCTACTGTTCGATTTCATAAAAAAAGTACATGGTGCGTACTTGAAACTACATGTTGTGTCCATAAAAATCCTAGCTAGGTCATTACATTGTCGTGTAATGGGATTATACAGTGTGCATCCTTAATTACACAACGTGTTCTTCGAAATACTAATCATGTAATTCCTAGACACATCATGTAACAGACATGTACCCAGCCTTCAATCTCTTTTCCATCAATTTACATAAGTAAAAACTGAAAAGGAATGATCCGTACCTCCAGGGAAGAACTGTGTTCTAACACACCCATCACATACTATCTCCAATACATTCATCATATGAAAATGGTGAAACAGAAACAACATAACCATTCATATTAAACACTAGTGTACAAAATTTGAATACATTAACCATAAACCAAGAATGGTATCTAAATAGCACTTCCACAATAAAAATAATAATATAAAAATAAATAAAATGTAGTAAATGATATGATAAGAGATCAACCTCAAATAATCATAAAATCCAACAAAGTATTTTTGACATATATGAAACTACTCTATTATTATCATTAAAAATATATTGAGAAAAATACCCCTTTTGAAATCATTTATTCAAAAGATTCACACTTATAAAAGAAGACATTTAAAAATATATTTTTTAATCAAATTTTCCAGTACCACTTTGAAAATTTTGAAAGGAATTAACATTTTTAAACATTTAACTCCATATAAGTAAATCCGTAAAACCATTTTGAAAACATATACATTAATTGGAAATATTTAGAAGAATAAATCATTAAAACATTTAAAACAAAGTTTTAGTTAAATAGTACCTTACAATAAATGTTAAAAATAATCCATTTGAAAAAAATTAAGAAACATGGATAGGTATGATAAATATGTCCCACTAAATACTTACACATAAACAATCTCAGATTATAATGAGATTCCAAAATTAACACTTACCTTAAGTCTGATCCCCTCCACACATGTACCAAACTATTGTATAGGGACTTTAAACATATTATTAACTTGTACCATAATAATAATACTATTTATGATATTATATATGTTAAATATGTGAATTTATATTACCTGTTCATTTAAAAATTTCCCAGTTAAAGCAACGTTTTGGGTCATAATTGCTTTGTTTATTGTATGTATTTTGACTTGTCATTATTGATCTTATTACTTAGATCATGATTTACTTACTTTAAAAATATAAAACACGATTTATATGACATATATAATTAGTATATAAATATATATAATATAGAGAAAATGAAATGGAACCCACCATTCATGGAGATGGCCAGTCGTACTTATGTATGAACATTGTTTCTATTTTCTTATCGTATTGAATAGAAGCAAGTAAATGAAACACACACACACATATATATATATATATATTATAATATAATTATTATGTAATATATTTAATAATTATTAATTTTTTATATTTTTATAATCATTATTGAATGGTTAACGTGGAGAATGAATCTCATCGTGTTGTGGAGACGGTGAGCTGTACATACGCACGAGCGGCGATATCATTTCCTTCACGGTTATATTGTATGGAATTGGATGTCATATTAATTACATAAAATCATTATCATTTAATATTCATTATTTATATCAATTATTTCCTTGATTATAACCATTTAAATAAATTATTGGTGAAAAATAAATTACACCACATTTTGGAGATGGTAAGTTGTACGTACGCATGCTTAGTGATATTGTTTTTAGTAGGATGGGTAAAAGGAGGAATATGGTTGTATAATATTAATAAAAACATATAAACATTTATATGATACTATATTTATTAATTTAGTATTGAAACAATATAGGAAGAGGAAGTAGAAGAAGAAGAAAATTTAATTGAAATGGTAAAACAATCACCTCTTTTTCAGGAACCTCCCTCTAGATCTCATTTTAAGGCACAATAGTTGGTATTTTGAGAAGACAATAACCTCTATAATGTGTATAGGGATTCAGATAAGGATAATTGGTTGGGGATGTGTGATCTTGACTGATCAATGAGTTGTGAAGTAATGAGGTAGGAGGTTCCCTTTTATAATTGATAATGGGGGTACCTTTGGAATTTCTAAAAAAATTAATTTATAATAAAATTAGAACCCATAAAAAATACTCCAAATGTTTATTTTAGAATATTATATGAGATAAGGTTGTAATATCATAAATGAATAATTTTTTGACATCTGTTTCTTTCCATTTAAACCTTATCATTTTAATTAACCCTTATTTATTCTATTTTAATATTAACTACGGTAACAAATAGTTAAATATTAAGAGAGTGAAATATTTACTAATTTTATGTCAATTAGAACATAAATGAACAATATAGAACATATTATAATAAATCTCAATTATTTGATATTTTTAAAAAATTATTATGATTTTTAACTAATTTAATAAAACATTATTTTGACAAAATATCAATAGTGTCAATTTTGAAACTATTGATTTCATGGATTTTGAAAATTTTCAAGATAATATTTTATCATAAAAAAATATTTTATTATATCTCTATGTTGACCAGGTAATCTATAAAATATATTTGATATATTAATTATCCAAAATTTTATTTAATATACTTATTTGTTGAATAAAAATTAAAAATAAATTTATATGATAAAGATAAATATTCTTGATTTCATATAAATACATATAGGAGAATACATATTCTATATAATACATCATTAAAATTTTTTACTTATTAAAACATGAATGTGACAAGTTTAACATCACATTAATTAAAATAATATAAGTGTCGTAATCTCTTTATAAGGATCCAAATGGTAAATAACTCAACTCTGGGATGATTATGGTCAACATATATTTCACCAAAAATATTCGGTCAAGTGTTGTGGTGTTTTAATGCTTTTTATCATGTTAAAAAATTATTTTATTGATATTTCATCAATTAAATTATTTACACATCATCAATGTATAAGAATTTAAAGTTATTAATTTTTCCAAAAAATTACAATTAAATTACCATGATAAATAAAATATTTATCTTTTATATGAGTAATCATAATCCAATTTATCTTCTGTATAAAATTATATTAAAATTTATTTAGTTATTAAAATTTGAGTAAGACATATTTAACTTTTCTTTAAATAAAATATATTAAATGCCCTAATCTCAACCAAGTGGCTTCCAAAGGGTATAATTTCAACCCAAGGATGTTTTAGGTCATAAATCAGTCATCCATTCAAATTAGGACAAGTTTTATTATAAATTTGCAATATTATATTTACCCATAATTTCCTGATTTATCTTTTTACTATATTAATAAAAATTACAGAAGTTACTATTTATAATGCCCAAAAATAAAATAATGCTATATAAATAAATTGGACATACTGATTCAAAATATGGAATCCAATTTTAAAAAATCAAAATACATAATTTGTATATATTAATTTAAAATTCATCTCGTTTTTGGAATGAACAAATTGTTTTTAAAAGTTGGAACATTGCAAAAGATTGAATTTTTTTCACATCAACATTAATACTAAAATTAATGCCAATGACCTAAATTATAATAACTAATAAAAATATATTATATCTATACTTTATAACCATTCAATACTATAATTTATCCACATATATATTTTTGATGAAATAGTATTTTTTAACTAAAATTTAGTATATTTTTACTATTCATTAAATTTTAAAACTTATGAGAAAAATAAACAAAATTCATGATAAGTAAATTTTTATATCCTGATTCCAAAAAAATGTTTATTTTGTTAAATATAAAATATAAAAGTCTCAACAATAATATTTATAATCGGTGCAGCGTTAAAAGGCAGAAAAATTGTATTTTTTGGAAAAGTATTCTTTTATTCAAAAATTGCATTTGTTATTATATCATGTATAAAAAACTAAGATGAATTTTAAACATTAAATTAAATATATTACATTTAAATTAAATTAATAAAATCCATCAAGAGTGATTTTATTATTTAATAAAGTCACTTATTTTCATTTAAATATTATTTAAAAGAATGTTAATATTGTTCATACCCCCCTTTATAATGACACGGTTATAAGGTAACATAATAATATTTAGTTTTTCACTTATACTCAGACTTGTGTAAAATGAGTTCTATCAAGAGAGAATGAAATTTTGTGTAACACAATCCAAGAAAATTATTGTGTAAATTGCAAGCTAAGCCAGTGTTATGTGTAGAAAAAGATTATCTTGGTGTAGCGTACAATAGAATATGTAGAATTAATTTTAAAAAAAAAGTAACGTATCATGAAATCTTAGGGTGTTACACTTTATATTTGAGATGTTGTATATAGAATACTATTATTTAGTCAAACTGGGTTTAGAGATCATGTTTGGGTGCCTTCAGCCTCATGCACGAGGAATAAACCATGTTGTTAGGGGTGGGGAATTGTTGTTCTATTTTCAATTTGTATATTTGATTTGATTTATACTTTGAGTGGTGAAATTTTATGTTATTATTATCTATTATGATTGGTTATTCTTGGACTAGTATGGAAAAGTAGTATTTTGACCCTTGGCTTGGTATATAAAGGGAGGATTTTGGACCCTTGCTCTAAAATGGAAAGGCAGGTTTTATTATGCTTTCTTGATATGCACGTAGGATGATATATATATGAGCTGTGAAAATTTTATTATTATTTTCACTGGGAAACTATATTTCTCTAAGAGGGTTTATGTTTTTTAAAGTGTTAGAAAGGAAGTTAAGTTTTGTTTTCTTGCCTAGCATCTCTTTGGTGGCATTCTACTCAGTCAACCCATCCATGTGGTTCAAATGAAATCTGTATCTGATATGGGATATATATATATATATATGGGTACGAATATGATAGAATAATGAAGGGATTGATATATGATTCATGAGTCTTTTATGGGTAGGTGAGGGGCCATAGGGCCAGATATTTATCTGATACTTCTCTCTTATATGGATAGGTAAGGGGGGATGAGGCCGGATCCATGTGACATGGTTGCGATGAGCGAGCGTAAAGGCGGTGAAATTGCATATATTGTTACAACTTTCCCAATGTGATATATACATATGTGTGTGTGTGTTTGTGTGTGTCTATGTGTGTGTGTGTTATTATGTATATATGACCATGTATTGGTATTTAGTAGGATTCAAACTAGATGGGATTCAGTAGAGTATCAGGAGGGCAGTGACTTGGTGCCACAGGAGAGAGCATAGGATGAGATCCCTGAGGGTCGGGATGAGTCCCTAGAGGGTCGGGATGATCATTATCTACAAGTGTAGCCATTGTTATAGGCTCAGGTATAGGTTGGTTAGCCGTAGGATTTGACAGCTTTTGGATCATGGTTGGACGAGTATCTTGGGGTGTTCTTGGTTTGTGTCATCCAGTTTTTTGGTCGAGGAGCTCAGCGAGAAGAGCCTTCAGTGGAATACCTGACTCAAGAGTTTCAGTCACAAAAACCACAACAATTTCAAGGTGATGGTGGGCCATAGGTGGTCGAGAACTCGATAGAGTCATTTTAGACCATCTTAAATCAAACTGAGACACACATATGCTAGATGGTGAATCTAGAAGTGTACATGTTTAGAAGAATAATAAAGTTCTGGTGGGATGTATATAGTTTCAGGTAGGCATACATGAGGGACTGACATGTAAGGACATTGAAACCACATTCATTAAGCACTTATTCTCTAAGACATTGAGGGTGGAGAGAGCTTGAGAGTTCTTCTGCATGCATTTGGGTGACATGTCTGTCATGGACTATGTAGTTGCTTTCAAATATTTTCCTCACTTATCACCCAATATAGTTGGTGATGAAACCTCGAGGGTGGGGAATTTTGAGGATGGTTTACAGAAAATCATTCAAGTGAAGGTAAAAATTGTTAGTTTATTCTCAATCTCTGAGGCTGTGAATAATGAGATAATAGTTGATGGAAATTTGGTAGATAGGTTATACTTGGTATGAGTGATGGATTTAGGTGATTTCGGTGGTGATGCTTCAGATAGCATGAAGTTAGGTCAGGAAGTGCCTCAACATGACTTTCAGGCTAGAGATTTGAGTAGACCACCAAGATGTTTTTCTTCCATGGAATTCTTCCAGTGTGGGAAATACGGACATGTCTAGACATAGTTTGATCAGGCACTAAAGGAGTGTTGAAATTTCTGTTAGTGAAGGAATATTGAGAGGTTATACAAGAATCCTTCTAGAATAGTTAGCAGTTAGAGATTGAGGCAGACACAAGGTTTTGGATTTGGAATGGGAATGAAACTAGGAGCTAGTATCCAATATTTTGCTACATATAGAGTTCATATAAGTGAAACTTGGACCAAATAGTGGGGTAGGGTCATATAGCTAGTGCAGCCTCACTAAGAGGCCATGCCATATATAGTCAGGATTTGGGATAGGTGTACACAATTGAGCTTCCAAGTGTAGATTAAGCAATGGATCTGACTACAGTTAGTGGTCTACCATGGGTGTGACCAGATTATTTTGTTTTCTCATTGTTGTTTTTGTAGGAATATATAGTTTTAGGTGCATGGGGTGCACGAGATGTATTTTGGACTAACCATAGGTTGTTTAGTAGGTTGGAATTATCTATAATGTGTTAAATACTTGTATATTATGTGTGTAGAACCATGATTATCTATGAGAATCAATGTGATGCAAGATTTATTTGAGGTGTGTAGGCATCTGGGCATTAATTCAATGGAGGATTACTTGAGGGGAACTAACATCTGGGAATTGATGTGAGGCGTGCTCTATATGCAGTGTGAGGAACCATGAATTTCTATATGAATATGATGATATAAGGGATTTTTGGATTCTAAAAAGGCATAGGATCTTCTGAGCATTAGTTGAAATGTGGGACCTCATAGGTTCCATTTTCAACATGGGAACAAGTTGGGCATGGGATGAGGTGAAGATCATAATGGGTGTCACGCGTGACATGAGTATGATTTGAGCATCCAATGAGGTTCAATAGTGATGATGCAACACAAGAGTATGATTGAGTCCAATATTGGTCATTGGACCATCGCTTTATTTGTTTTTTGGGTCGAGAAGTGGCCGAGGTATGTAACCCCTAAGCTGGGGTGCACCATGAGAGAGTCATCCTGTGAATTTATAAATGGGATTGACTAGGGTGATTTAAATGAAATGGGTATGTTAGGTATAATCTACAATTAATTCTTGATAACTTGGAGATAAGGTATGTTAATTTGGGGAGATTGTAACATCCCATGATTTTGAAGTGGGACAAAATCATCAATGTATTTGAATTTTTCTTCTTTGGTGCTCGTACTAACTCTTTTCTTAAAATTCAGAATTTAATTCTTAAATTTTTTTTACCTAAGGACTTGTTATAAGATGACTTTAAATTATAGTCATGTTCCTCGGGGATTTTAGTGGGTTTTATGTGAATTAGTGGTTGGAATCCCAGACTTTTAGGGTGAAAAAACTGAGATGCATGGTTTGGAGGAACTGTACAGCCTCTTAAGAGAAACTACTTTGTCTTTCAGGTGCACTGGACATAAATGAAAAAAATTACATGCGAGGGAACATGATCATTCAAAAACTTCGTAGTTTTTATCATAGGTTATTTTCAAGGATGTACTGTGGTTTAGTAAACCGTATTGGACAACTGTGTGAGGTTGGGTATTTGGATAGCGAGTGTCACATAGTTGGGGAATAGTTATACAAACCGTGCAAGCTAACTATGTGCCTCATTAAAAGTTTTAAATGATCATACTTCCCTTTACCACTACTTTTATTCCTTCCTCCTCTTTTATTCTCCGCCCATATGAACAATAGAGGAGATCCATCACCCTTCTTCTCCGTTAGGATTTAATCATAATATCTCATATGATCTCTATTCTTCAAGACATTGTTATCATTGTAACCACACTGATAAGGCTCTGAGTCCTATTACTTATTTTCTTCCTTGTTATCATTATACAAAGTTCCAAATTCATGAAAGTTGATTTACCCAATTTTTAGGGTAATTGAATAAAATGAAAATCTCTTCCAAATCAAATCAAGTTAGAGGAAAGTATTAGACAAAGGAGTTTATACAAACATGAGGTCGGTGGTGCCTAGCTTTCTCATTGATTTCACTCATTCTTTGGGTGTTCATTCTTGAGCACTCTGTTCGGTTTTCAAAGAGAGACCTAATAATTTAATGGTTTTTTATTAATTAATTGATCATTTAGGATGCCTATGGGCATGTTTTTTCCAAAACAAGAAATGGTAGAAGACTTGTGAGAGGATTGAGACATTTTTAATTTTAGGCCAAGGTGTCTATTTAAATTAAATAATTTATTATATTAAATATGATGACTTCCATGGGAATGTGATGGGTGCAACCCAAGAATTGATATGGTGTAGACCATATGTATGAGGCAAAACTATTCATTAGGTTGGGAACAACCCACATTAAATGAGTTATGTTAATCAAAGGATGGGAGATGAGGTATTAATATTGAAGTAATGAGGCTATCAGGTTATGGGAATATATAGTGTGATATTGGATGGTGTTGAACATCAGGTTGAGAATTATAGTCGTAGGACATGAGGTGACAATATGATGTGTCATAGGTACTATATTGGTTATTACTACTCACTATGATTGGACAATGCATTGATTAGAGTTGTTTTCACACTTAAAAGACTAAAATGATGAGGTGGTGTTCACCACTCTTGTGGGTATAGGGATACATTATATTACGGCATAGGATGGTGTTGACCATCACTTTAGTATGAGGTTCTTTTCATAGAAATCCACAAGGATGGTGAGGATCCATGATTTGATGGTGTTGATACCATCAGTTGGGTGTTGAGCCTCACCGTATATTGAGGATGTTCATCTAGGCCTATGTGGGAGGATGTATATCGTCATTCCTTGAGAGAATGGATTTTGGGCTGATGGTGTTTATATATTTTGGGGACAGACATCATTGTGCCTCGAACGTTGGGCTTTGAGCCAATGAGGATTCCATACGCTGAGGTCCATGTGCCTATGTACTTTCTTGGAAATTCCATCATGATATTTTTTTGTTGTTTTGGACATGATTTGTTGGTTGGCATGAGGTTCTAGGTAATTATATTAGAGGTGGAACCCAGAGGTTCACATAGATTGAATTCTATTAGGGGATACCTTGGGATCATGCGAAGGATCCTCGCCACTATAGTTATATTGGCATTGCTCGAAGTAGGTGATTTCATCTGTGTGACTGTTGAGAATAAGGGAAGTGGGTTATTTATTTATACATGTACGATCACTAATTTATTTATTTATTTACACACCTTCTTAATTATTGATATAATTTAGGCACATGTTGGTGGTGGCATGTTGGTATTATTCTCACACCCTACACGGTCCCTTCGGGATGTGTGTAGACTTTATGATTTTTCGATTAGGTATGTTTTGGGGCAAAAATTTTAACCCTTAGTGATCATGTCATACTTCATAGCATTGGATGCATGGAAATGGACTGTAGAAGTTCCTGCATTAGTTGGAGTGTACTTTTGATCCTCCCTACTTATGCACCAGCATACTTATTTATGTATATACTAAGTTCGGTGATGGGAGACCCATTAGACTTGTTTTCATGTATACCCTGACTTGTATGCATGATTTTAAAAATAGTTTCATATTTATTTAGTAGCTAAAAATGGTTTTATATTCTGAAAATTTTATGTTTGAGCTTGTTGATTATTTATTGTTTTTGTTCTCTTTTGGTTCGGAGGGTTATTGGTCCTATATTTTATGGTTGTTCTTTTCCACTTATATATATACCATTGTTATTATCACCACTAGAGGGTATCGTCTCCCCACTATCACCTCTGTAAACACTCACTACTTTTCAATAGCCTTTGGCTAATTGGGAGTAATGCATAAAGCCCAGTGTCCCTCCTGTTCGTAGCATTATTCGATTGGATAAATGGGTCTGGGTGCTACAGTAAAAACCCATTTACTGGATTCTATATTAGTATATTCTTCATATCATTATGTTCAAGAGTGGATATTTTTATCGAATCCTGGAATTAAAAAAGACAGTGTGTATAAGCTCAATTAAGAAATCAAACTCTTATATTATATGGAGACTAGGTAATTATTCAGGAAACGTATCATCATATTCTCTTACAATGGTAATTTCATCAATGATGATCTTTTCCTTAGTGTCAATAATTTGAGCTTGATATAGTTTCACACAAGTTTGTAATATACATTCTTGATATGATGATTACAAAGGAGTTCCATCCTCCTCATTATACCTGTATAGAATTATTAGGAGATTTTTTATATGGAGGGTAATTTCCTTCTCATAGAAATTTATATTGGATCTAATAAATGTTAATCCATATCCATAATAGAATTGAATACCACTAAAGTTAGTATCATAATTTTCAATAGGAAATTAATACAAAAAATATTTATATTAGAGAAGTTATATTCTTTGGATGAAAAAATTGGCCCATTTATAGTTTTCACCACTACATCGACTACCATCTTTTGAGGTGTTGTTTTTATAGTTCTACTGAACTTGCATGATAAGAAAGAATACATATAACTAGAATCAAATAGTACATTCTCTATCATTGAGTCAATCACTAGAAAACTTGTCAATAGTTCATTGTAATGGCCTACCTCTATATTTGTGATAGCATATGATATCCCTTTCTTTCTAGGTGCGGGTTGTTGGGATTGATGATTATATTTAAGAATAATTAGCTTATGGTATTGGTTCAAAAAGTGTACTTTTTTCCTTTTATTTGAAACATTGTACAATAGATTGAGGATTGAATGTAAAATTAATTTCTTCCATAAAATAGTGGATTTATTCCATTGAAACTTTCTAGCTATGAACCCCTCCATATTACACCAAATGAATTTCCTTTTACACCACTAGAAATTTTTAGAATGATTCTTACCACAATATAGAATAATGGAATGTTTGACCTTCTCACTACCATAATATTTCTCTATCATTCCCATAGAATTAAACTCCATTCTCCAATTACTATCCCCAATCTTATTAGAACCATGATATTAAATGATCTTCATTTAGACATTGAAGAACACTGAAAATTGTTATCATATATTTCAAAGTCTCTAATTTCTATATCTTTAAAAAAAATTATCCCACTAAAGAAGTGTTCATCTTTACTTTCAGGGTCAATGAGAGTGATATAGGAATATTGTAAAAGGTATTTCGCATTATCTTTATACAACCCAAGTAGTTCATTCTCATTTTACATGTGGCCAAGAAACCCCCTCCCTATTTTATGATTGTGTGTATAATGAAAATATTTAATGAAATCCATTTTCCGGAATTCCTGCAACTCTATCACATTGATTTATTCATTAGAGTATGTAATCTTGATCAATGTCTATCATTGATTAGCTTCTACCACTATGTCATAAAAATCCATCATGACCTTCTCTTGCACATAAAATTTATGAAAATAGATTATCATTTCATTGGAGTTAATCTATTATTTTAGGACTAAGGTATAATAATATCCATAGAATTCTAGATTCCTTTTTCCAATAAAGGTCTTAATTGAATATTTCTCTTATGGGGATGTGAGACTTCTTCCCTATTGAATTTTCTTTACAAATCATGTGTTAATTATGTAATTATTCACTAATGTTTCATATTTCTTCTCTCATTAGGTTGGTAATATCATTTAGGAAATTATCATATTTCCTATCTCATTAGTTAAATGATTCATCCTATATCCATCCATTGAATAAAATAATGTAATGTTATGGATGAGTATTTTCAAAATATCAATAATATATAAGGGATACTATGAACATTGAATTGATGCCACTTAAATTACTTTTATTACTTAAATAATTAATTTATAGGTTATAATATATGATTTAAAGGGTATATTTTCTAACATAAAATATAGTGGGTATTTGTTTTCAATCCACAATGGTATATAAAGTGGTTTTTAATTTAACCAAACATATCCACTAGGAGTGTCATCGAAAGTATTCTACAAGGAATCTCTATCATGCACCAGGTATAGGTTGATTTAATACCCAATGACCCCTCTTAGGTTTATTACCCCAAGGTATATCTGTTCTATATAAACATCCACTTGTAGTATCTAGATATATATTTTATTTATTAGAAACAACTAAATATATACTTTTGAAAACATTTAGTGTTATTTTCTTATTTTTAGTCTTATATTTTTAGTTTGCACTAATGTTTTCCAATCCAAATCCCTGAAAATAATTAAAACATTCTATAATACCAATAATAACAACCAAAATCTTTTTTACACTTTATTTCATTATTTAATGCCTAAAGATAAAATATTACAATACCAGGAGATCAATTGGCCTAGTGTCTTTGGGTAACTAGATACATATCACAATAACATGAAATCAGGATATAATGACATTATTTTAAAACTCCATAACATCCCCTTAAGATCCCACTTATCTTCTAAAACTATAGGATATAACTCGGGGATATTAAAAATTAATGGGTGAGTTGTAAATCCCAATAGGGGAATAATTAATCTATAACATGAAGTAAATTAGTACATGTGATTAAAGATTCAAGAAATTATGAAATTGAAGGGTGAGAATCATAATTATGAAAATCGATATTGGATAATAACTTCCTAGAATCATAGGAATGTGGAAACAACATAACACATGACATAAAAACATTATAAAATGATAACTATCAAGAAATAATAACATTGTGTGCTTATTATTTCCATATATGGACCATTCATGGTATCTCATGAGATTAAAAATTCCCTAACAAATTTTAGGGATATATAATTCTAGGCCCACCCATCAGATTCATTCCATTGACATTAATTTGTGTACCACATAGATCATTCAATATAATAACTTATTTCATCAAATTTAATAAAAAGATTAAGAAGAATGGGTTAACAAAAAGGGACTAACTAATCAATAAATGATAATTAGTAACATGTGAATACCCTTGAGAAAAAATGGATGTAGGTATTCACAATCTAAAAGTTTGTCATAAAAAATGACATAATAATTGTTGTAGCATTACTGGTGTACGTAATGGTACATGGAATGGATTAATTAGAGTAAATGGTTGTATCTCATTAATTGGGAATCATAATTATAGAAAATGGATGTGTAAAAATCATTTAAACACAAACAATTATAAAATCAATTTCATATTAAATTAATCTATTTGAATAAAAATTAAGAGGATGAGAATCCCTTTCCTTGATAGGGAGCTCCTAAAATCATGGCAGAATCTTCATAAGAATTTGGGAATAACTTAGTATGGAATTACAGAGGGATAGAGAAAGGGAGAGGATTTTCATGCTCAATGGGTTCATAGTGAAGAGGAAAGGGTGGTGGGGTGGGTATTTATAGAAAAATAGAGGATAATTCTTTATTAATTTCTATACATTTCTTTTGGACTCTTTGTGATAAAATAATAATAAGAACAAACCTTCCCATGTTTTTTGCCCAAGATTTATACCAATTATGGGTGGGTTATAATATTTTCTAAGTTAATATCCAAACTCATCATAATAATATCATCTATGATGTAATAGTGAGTCATGTTAATAATGAATTCTTTTTAAATCCTTAAAATAAATATATGTTTTGGAGGATTGAATAATGGTTGGTAAAAATAATAATATAACTTGAAAAAAACATTATATTAAAGGGGAACTATATTCTTGGAATGGTATACCTTTTATAGTATTTATGACATCATTATTCGGCTACAATGATGTTATAATACATACCATATATATATACCATATTTAGTTTTTACCAAAAAAAATATATTATCTCTAAAAATGATGAAAATGCACCATTGTAAAACTTAAAAATGCTGATTTCAAAAATACTATATATTACAGAAAATAATTTTATAAATGTGAAAAATTAAAATTTTAAAGGAATCATTATTTAATAAAAAACTAGCTTTTATGACACCTACAACATTTTAACCCTTACAAAAAATAAAACATAATTCATTAAATTATATTATATTTTTTACTAAAATAAATATTACCATGTGACAATATTTTATGAAAATAAAAAATTATTTCAAAATTATTGAATATATTAAAAAGAGGGTTTTTATTGAAACTATGTATTTTCCAAGAATACAATTTCAGTTTCTACGAATGGAAATATAATTTTATATAACTCATATGTAACCATGTATACATATAAATTAATAATGAAAAGGGTTAAATATAATAATTATTTTATTAAAAAGAAAATATTTAAATTCATACAAATATGGTATACAAATAAAACCCCTTATTACACTAGTGTAAGCCCTAATTTTAATGTGTGATATGATAATACTTTCTTGGTTTGGTTCAACTAACATGGTTAGTTAGGTGATCTCAATTGGCTTGATAATATCATGTAAATAGTTTTACTCAATTTTCAGTTTCTATATCTCACATTGGGCTTGGTCAAGGGAAAGAACCAGTGATTATATATCCCTTGTAAACTATTATAAATGAGCTTCATATGGTATGATCCTACTAGTCAAGGCCCTCATTTATTATTTTTATATGAATTAAATATTATTATAATACTTAATACATAATAATATTAACAATCGACATACAAAGACTCCACTATCAACAGTTATGATGGTTAATGTAATAATAATCATGACCGGAACATTACTTCAATATGTTTATAATTGTCCAAAAACTAAAACTGAAACACAATGCGCATTTCTTCTATGACTACATTACATAATAATGAATTTATTAATTCAAAATGGAATTTCGTTTTGTGATGTCTAGGTCAATACAAAAAATACAAAACATAGATTCCAAACACAAAAACCAACACTAGGGATATCCCTAGACAATCAAAAAACAAGAAAATCAGTTAATATAAGAGATAGTTTATTTACACACATCTGACCAAACAACAAAAACACACACTTCAATATCCCACTAAGGTATCTAGGAAAACAAGGCACATAAGGGAAACCGACAATTTAAGCATCTGATTCACCCAAAATTTAGCATAGTTTAATCAATAACTAGTATTCACTTGGTTGAGAAAAATAAAATTACATATACCAGTGTACATAAGAGCTGATCACCTATTTTAAAACCCTTTTAAATCAATCACACTAATAAAAATTCACTTCAATTTCCAAAGAAACAAGTGGAATTTAAGGGTTTCCACTAAAATTAAATTAACCAAAACCCTTTGCCTTGATGGTTCCCATTTCTTGAAAACTAATTATATTTCAAAAAATCCGTTTTTGAAATACAATTCAAAATAAATGTTTTGAAATATAATTTCAAAACCCATTTTCTACAATTTTCCAAAAACCCAAAATTTTTAAAATATTTAAAATCACCAGCTCCATGATCCATTTCAAGTAAAATAAACTTACAAAGCCATTTTATGCCCATATCATTCCATCAAAATATGGTTTTAGTAAAAACCAACCATCCCAAAAACCATTGTCATCCAGCAGAAAAACAATCACTATCACAATTAACCAATCCAATCATACAATCCGCCCAAATCAATTATTAACCTAATCATCCCTCATAATATAAACATTAAAAAACCATTTAAATTATATGATTATTTAATTAATAATATATTTTCATAATGTGTCATGTCAAAAAACATAACTCGAAGGTGCCTACGTTATTTCCTAACCATGCAACTACGATGATGCATGAAAAACTCATCGGATCACAGCTGAGCCTTCTGAATCATCCCGAGTCTCATCCAACTATGTTTGGGGTAATTATTTGAATTAAACCCCTTATTTATCCAAGATTACATAGTATAATCTTTCAACATCCTTGAGAAACATTAGTTTAAATATAATGTCATGTTGGCTCGGTATGTGAATAGCCTACATCTCATGTCTTGATAATCTATCCCCATTACTAACAAACACTACCCCATCCCAGAACACATTCTTTGCGAAGCTCTGGATTAGATCAACCAAATGAAACCTTTAAAGGGATACCAAAATCCCTTAAAGAATGATTCCCCATAAAACATATTCTTCCAACTATCCTAAATGGACCAATATTGTCATGAGTAGAATATACATTCTAATATAAATCCTAAGGTTCATGATTGAATCTACGAAATATTCAGAATGATCCTTCTATACAATGGATATCCCATATGTAAAATAGAGTTCCAAGAGGGTCATGAAGTCTTTACTATAATGTTGTCAAATAGTCTACATTATGCATTTACCATAAGAGAGTAAAACTAGATAAACATGGAATCAATAAGTAAAACTAATTACAATATCGAGAAAATGATAAACAATAAATAAAAATAATCTACAATGCTTCCAACACAACTCACATAATACAACCTATCAAATCCTCATTGTCCACATCATGTTATACCTTTACTTGGTAAAAGACTATGTGATACCTATATCCTAGGAGAAATCCAAATGGTGTACCCTTGTACATAAAAACCCATTTCAAGTTTGTGGGTACGAGTGAGTCCAACAACCCAGAAAGAATACCTCATACCTCAATTGTTTTTAGTATTGTTGTGATCCAGTGATATTCATGAAATACATGTATGAAAAGTGTCATAATTATATTGAAAAACAACATGACAAAAACATAAGGTTTAAGCACATCAATATATACATTGGGTAATCAGGTTCTATCCAATCAAACTCAATCCCAAACTAACTTTTCTTTGATTAGTGTCGATGTCTTTGAATAAGAGTAACCACCCAAGTGGACTATGTCCTACAATGAAACAAATATATGGTGTAATATCCCCTTAAAATAGTGTCAATGTGTCCTTGAGCATGTCATGAAATATTTATTGTCAGTACTATTCCTACAACCAATTCAAAGGATCAAATTCTTTTAAATATAGTTGCACATATGAATCCAAGAAGCAGGTACAATGAATTCCAAACCAACATCACATCTGTAACTAAGGATATCGTTTAAGTAATTCTTTGAAAGTAATGTCATTCTCAACAATAGACTCATAAGAGCATGACCTATGAAATCTAGACCATTCATATATGTAACATAGGAGGGTCACATCCCCAGCCTTGATTCAAATGAACTTATACAAGGAAATAAAATTAGGAATAACATCCAAATCCATGGATATCATTTAATATATTCCAAATTAGAATCACGTCAGAAGATACAAATCTCATCCATGGAATTCCATACCAATATCACATCTGAATCCAAGGATTTTATCAAAGGAATTAAAAACTTGCATAAAGAAAGACCGATGGATCCTTGGAGCTATTTCAATGTACCCAATGTGTACAGAAACATTTTTTTGGGCATTTTATCCCACGTGAATCATCTTGTATAACCCAAATTGACTATTTTGGTGATCTTCCCTAACACATCCAAAAAATACATGGTTATCCTAACAAGTTCATGACTTGTCACCGCCACTACATCCATAAAATCATACACATCTCATTAATGCTCTAAGGTAACACCCTAATTTACCTCTAAAACTATCTATCACTCTACCTCTATAAGGTAAGAATATTAATAGGGAAACCATCATGATTCCTGAGGTCACATTACTATACATATACTAAATAAATTTTATTCAGTCACATTTTCATCCATCAACCCCGACACATCATTCTATTCATAGATTCTCTCAACCAGCACAATGTTCTTTCAGTCCCATCTCTACCCTGTAAGTATTATATCACATCATTCCAAACAAACCCATCAAATTTGATACCAAAATAGATTCTCTCATTGGGATATACACACAAAAAGTATCATCATGCAATACATAATCTATAAACAAGCGCAAGATGTAAGAAAAATGATAAAACATGATTTGAAAACATGGAATCAACATCAAAAGTTCATACAAAATAAATCATGTAATTCCCATACCTTTTTCCAATCCATTAAAACTAATTATATAGTGACCATGAATTTTATTACATGTCCATTATATCATTTCAAATATAAACAATATAAAATCATTACAATACAAGATCCAATGGTTTAGTGTCTGGGGAAAATTTGGACCTTTTATAACATTTAAATAATAAAACATCAATATTATTTAATTCATTACACTCTATATTTTTAGAGTTCCTCATGTTATCTTTATTATAAGTAATCAACTGGGGATATAAATCAAAGAAATGGGTGAGATAAAATCCTAGTAAGAGGATAGATAAGAACATGAATCAATATAACATGGATGATAATAATCATCATCATCATAACATAAGTATGGTATCATAATCATAATCATGATAGGAAGAATTACATAATGCAATGGGATGTCAAAATTCATAAAAATGAAATATCTTGTCTTAGTGGTCAAATACCACACATAGTTGTGGAAAAATCTACCATCATGTTCACACAAAACATATGTGTATAACCATTACATCATCATTTTGAACAAATCTGGAATCATGTTTATTCATATTGCACATTATATCATGAGATACATCACATTAACCAATGCATTGGTGTGCTATATAATATTGGGTATAACCATCACATCATAACATTTACATAATCATGCATGCCACATAGAATGTATAAAAATAATTTCCATAAAATAATCCATGTAAATGAAATGGGTTTCATTAAAATTTCAAGAAGAATACATTCATGAATAAAAATCGGGGTTCACAAAATAAAATGTGAAAACCATAATTGGTGTAATAATCTTCAATCTGGGGTGAAGAAGAAAAAATTTCAGGATTTGTTTTTTATAAAGAAGAGTTGTTTTGATAAAATCATTGCATTCGTCATAAAATCAGATAGGAATCATGTATATTTTAATGGTTTGTTTTCTAAACGTCCCTTAATTAGTTGTTTTTTGTTATTGGGAGTGTTTAGATGTAGATCGAAGGGATTTTTGAGGATTTCGATTGTTAAAGGCTGAAATTTCGGTGATTACACATCTTGTAATGTGATTACATGATGTGAAACTCTATTTCACATCTTGTCTTGAAGGTTTCATATCTTGAAATATTTTGGGGTTTCAAAAATAAATTAAATTGAGAGGTCACCTATTTTTTGGCAGAAAGAGAACCCCATGTAGTACATGACGTGAATGAGGATTAAAATTCATGTAATACCTCAATTCAGTTTTGTTCTAAAAAAATTCAGGTGAGTTTTCATTCTTTCACCTATTTTCTATCCTTCCTCTCATTCTAGATGAACCCTAGGTTCCCTGAGGAGTCCTTCAAGCCCCAATCCTCCCTCCTTGATCTATCAACATCAGTGGTTGTTTTTTGGAGATCCATGATTGATCTGGGGTGAGGTTTTTCCTCTTTATCAACTGTTTCTTCTTTTACTTCCCCTAGAATTCATTTTCGCAAAATGGGATAGCTTGATTTGGATGTTTGGGAAGTTCTTAGATAATAGTCTGGTGCATAATAGGTTGATCCATATTTTTAGTGGTTAATTGGTCACTTTCAGGCATTCTTCTTCTCCATGTGGTGCACATACAAGTTGGAAAGCTTCTTTGAGGTAGGATTCCTTCGTCTCTCTTTAATTGTGGAACATGATAGAAGGGTTTTCTTTTTTCTACTTATAGATTTTGGTTATTCCAAATTAAACAAATATAAGAATCTACTAAATTAAATTAAAATAGGGTAGATGGGTATTTTCTCAGGATTTTTACAGTCTTGATATTGATCCGGATATTGTGATTGTATGGGCTGAATGCCCCAATGAAAATGGTGGTTGTTTGTGGACTTGTTTTCATTGGTAATATATGTTTTTTTCCCTGAGTTGGTTCTGGTTTTTGTGGTATCACCCTAAATGGAAATGGAAAATTACGTATACTCGGATAATTAATGGATGCACCAATATTATGCAACTTCCATGATAATCCCTGAATTAAGAAGTAGAATTGAATAAGGGGCGCCTTGTTAAATCTAAATTGTGATCCTTTTCCATGGGTTGTGTTGTGTGTGTTGGTTTTTTGGTTTTATGTTGTGGGATGGTTCAGGAGGATTGATGGAATATCAGGTTGAGAGATTGATTAATTTTGGAATGGATGAGAAGTGTTGTGCAGCTGGGGTGTGATTGAGTTGTTCTATTTTTGTGTTACAGGATGTGGTTGTGTGCGAATGGATTTGTAGGGATGACATTGATGAAGTATGGTGATGGTTAGTGTGGGTAATTATCCCAATTATTCTCCATGTATTTTACTATGTTTATTGTTGTGTGATGTGCTTGTTAGTTTCATGGATGGTAATGAAATAAATGAATAAAAAACTTATTAATAAAGATTGGAACTATCTTGGGTTGGTTTGGTTAACGGAATAAATAAATGAGTTGTGAATAATGAATGGTAGTCGTTAATAAAATTGGTAGGGAATATGAATTCAGTTGTGGCATTACATGCGGTGTTGTGTATTTCAAGGTAGCAGTGAAGTTGAGGTGGTTGTATATTTGAGAACCCATAGGTTGGGATTGTGTGTTTAGTATTATATTTATATACATATACATGTATTTCCTTTGTGATTTATATACACTCCTCATCTGAGTTGATAACTATGTACCAAGCACACCCATTTTCATAAGGGAGGGTGACTTTCCCCAATATCATGGTTAGAGGATGGATGGATAGCCACCCGCTCTTCCCATATCCCTCTTCCAGGTGGTGGTATCCAAAGACTCTTCAGGTAGGTTGTGGTTTGGGAGGCCCAATAGTGTATGGGTGGGTTCTACTTTCTGAGGTGTTTTTAGCCTGAGACGTGTTCTTATTTACTAGGTGATTTCTATATGAGATATGTCATGCTCTCATAGGTGTCTCTATGATGAGATATAGTTTGTGGATTAGTTTTCTATGGGAGGGATGTGATGTGGTATATGTACAAGGTGTCTGCGGGAAGGATGTGAGGTCGTTTGTGGCACAGGTGTCTACAGGAAATATTTGTTTTGTTTCATAGCCCAGGTGTTTGTAGGTGGGATGTGATTTGGTTTTTGGCCCATATGTCTATGGGCTGGATGTGATGTGATTTGTGGATTAGGTGTATACGTGCATGTTGTGGCATGGTAGTTTCAGAAGATGTGGGAGTGTGAGGATGTTTTCCATTAGGGAAGAGAGTATAAAAAGTGGGAAGTGGTGTGTGTAACCTTATCATTGATGTTCATTATATTATATTAATTTTCCTACATTATTTGGTTAGTGTGACTTAGTGAGGTTGGGTTTTTTAGTATACCTGATAGGTGTTGTTTGGTTATGCTATTTTCTCACTAGGGCATTAGTGTGCTTCTTTCCCATGTGCACGAGAGACCCTAGTTTTCCTACTTATTATACCTATATTCTCAACCTATGTATAAAAAATTTTGTTTCAGTTATTTAGGAGGAATTTTCAGACATTTTTGGACCTTACTAGATTGGACCTTGATAGTTACTACATCGCTATGTAGCTTTTCTTTTGGTACTAAATTTGGAGACTTTGGTTTTGTATTAGTTTTATTTTACACATGAATGTGGGATGGATTTTGTTTTTCCTTAATATTATGTCTTGGATTTTTATTATAGATGATTCATCTTATCTCAGGATCTTATTTCCTATAAAAGGGTAATGCCTATAATTTTCTGAGATTTGTATACCCTTGTTTCTAGTCATCAAACCAGGGCCGACTGGAGGCGGGATTCAGGGGCCATTATCTCCCTTTCTTCATTTCTAGTACTGGAGGGGTATCTTTGGATGGAGGGGGTCCTGACAAAATGGTATCAGAGCTGATGGTTGAGAGATAATATGGAGTTTGGAGTTAGGAGCTGTGAGGATAGCTTAGGTTGGTAGGGAAACATTTTCAGGCGACCTTGGTGTAAGAGTTTGTGTCCCCAGAACAAACTGTCTGTACATTGATTACATGGATATTTAATGTATTTAAATATTAATCATCTTACTATATATTGTTCATTATTCTACATGACTATGATGTAATAATGTCCAAGAGTATTTGTTGCATTGATAAGGCCATGGCAGTTCGCCGCTATGATTAGCACCTTGAAATTCTATAACATTATTCTAAAATATAATTCTATGGTTGGATGACATACTATGATGGGACACATAGTATACATACCCTTAGGGGTGAGTACTTGTAAGCAGATGAGACTTCCCCCCATGAAGGTCACACTTGGTAATCTCCAAGATTAGAGAATATGAGAACATATCCACAAGTAGGAATTATATATGTTTTGGTGTAATTAAATATTCCTATCTACGAGAATGTGTAATGGTCCCTAGACTTTGAGATTATCATCAATACATGTCACAACTTGTGCACTTTGATTTACTGATTAAAACTGCCATCCCATATGATAGTGGGAAGTAGGGTATGTTGGGTACATCATGAGTGGCATATTATTAATGGATAAGTCAAGGAAGGATTTGTCCCTTCCATTTATAGAAGATGATATATCAACCCTTTGATCGAAATAGAACTGTCATGTGAAATTCCCTGTCCATGGTATAATGATGAGTTTATTTCAAGTAGTCAAATAATGACATATCATTCATAAAGGTTGATGACACTATCATGAAACCCTCTTGATGAGTTATTGAGAAAGAGGGAATATATTACATAGTGAGTGTTCATATGTGGATATCATCGTTGTGACTTTAATTTCTATCTCTTGGGTTCCTTGAAACATTTCTAGACAGTACTCTTGGACTTCAGGAAAGACCATATAATGACAACAATAAATAATCCTACAGGGTCACACAATAAGTGTTTCTTGTGGTCTCGATTAAAATATATTTGAATTTAATTAATGGAATAAATATTATTCTCCAGACCATGGAATAATTTTATTCAAGTAAAAATGAGAGCATAAATTAAATAAATATTTATACACCATATTGTGTGTAAAATATATCAATTTATTTATTAAACATTTAATAAATATTTATTTACTTGTTTTTAAATAAAATATTTATTTAAGTGAATTATTTATTTATTTATTTATTCAAGTGATCAATAAATGGAAGAGGAGTTTGATCAGACTAAGGATGGTCCATTAGTAAAATAATTATTTTCAATATAGTAAATAGCTATTTAACTAGTTGGGAAAAGTTAAAATAATAATAACACTGTTATTATTTTGTGACCTGGAATTTTATTTATAATTCCATTTTGTTCAAGTTAGATCACCATAAATAATAAAGCTACATTATTATTAAGATCATGGGATTTCATTAAGGTTATGAATTTATTTAATTACTGTTATGAAATTAAATATTGTAACTAAAGCCCCATGTCAATAAATAGACAAGTACGTCTATTGTGCCATGTACCGAACAATGCACCCAATGAATTGTGAATTTTTGAGCCAAAAAAATTCTCTCTTGAATCATCTTCCATCACCTCTCAATAATGAGAGACGTTCTTCAAGACCGAAGAATCAGAGATCAAGAACGACTGATGCAAGACACTGACATTGTCACTTTAGCACCCGGATAATGAGTAGTGTTGATCATAGGTCATCAGAGCACGTGTGGACCATCACTATAGAGATTCTGGTTTGTATCCTTGCAAGCGCAATGAGACAATCCAGAAGGGTCATTCTGGATGATCAACATCATCAATGATGAATGTACTGAAGATCCAGGTATTCTTTTCTTTATGAAATTAATTAAATTAATTATAAACATAATGTGAAAGATATTTTCTCCCTTGGATCTGATGCCTTTCTTATTTTGTCTAAATATTTGATTTTAATATATTGACACTAGCATTCATCATCACATTTCTCCAAGATTGGTCATCAATTATGGAAAATTAAAAGTTAGGCCCACTCAACTGCCACACTTCCACTACCTATGGTTCCATCAAGTGGTATCAAAGGGGTCACATCGTCGTTTATAATTATTTCATTTTCATTGATGATTTATGATTTAATAATTTAGTTTTTAAATTAATGGTTTCACCATTCTTTAAATATAAAATTTCAAGATCTATTCTTCCTCTTTTGTATCTCAAAGATTTCATAGAAACAATTGATTTTTGGATTAAAATTAAAACGAGGAACTCATCAGCAGGTGCAGATGATTCTGTCCCGGTTACACAAAATTACATGATGTGTGTTCAGACTGGAATGTGGTATTTTCTTTTATACACACTATGTAATCCGAACTATACAGCATGTAGTCTTGTTCAATGCATTGTCAGTAATTCTTCAATTACTCAAGCCATGTGAATTTATTACACATTGTGTAATTCATTTTACACCACATGTTGATCGGGTCCAATAGGAACACGCTTACTAGATTACATGATGTGTGTCCAAATGGATGCAACATGTAGTCCCATCGGGTCAAGGGGAATCATTTTATCCCGTACACAAATTGATTTGACCGGTAACCGTGTAACGCATAGACAACACACCATATATCCCACTATACACGCGGTGTACTCTAAAATTTCCAAAGTACACCTCACACGCTGAATCCCTACTCTTTTAATTTGGGAAAGATGGTGAAGGTATTACACGCCCAGTAGTAGGAACTACACACCATGTACTTTACCAAATTACATAAATTTAAAACATTAATGTGTGTGTGATGTTCAGAACTACTTATCTTGTATAAATCATACTACATGTTACTACTCTATGAATTTAAGCATCATGTATTCCACATGTCAGAAGAGTAAAAATGTATATTAATATAATACATGTTGGGTTGATTCAAACATTTATTCACCAGGTTACCTCCAAGGTACATTTATGTATAAGGATTAGAATTTCAAGGAAATTCAGAAAAAGAATTATGATAAAAGGATTCATTAATTAAATATTATAATTAATCGATTTGAGAAAAATAAATCTAAATAAGATTGATTAATGAATTGAATGCTATTTTTATTAATTAAGTAACTCGTTGGATGTATGTGTAGGATCATGATCTAGACCAATACCATTTTATGTGATTGGTTTCCTTTTATTTATTTACTAAATTAATTTTTGGCATGTGTGCCATCACTACTCATTAATATATAGGGCATGTGTGCGCATGGATTCTTTTATGTAAACACCTTTTTACCCCTCACCTTTATGTGACATAAAAACATTTGTATTTGATGCATCTCCCATAATTTTGAAGGTGGTTCATGATAGAGTTGAGGGGAAACCAATCCAAGGAGATACAAAGATGAACAGGTGGAAAGATGCAAAAACTAACCCAAAAGGATCAATGTGTTTCTCCTCTAGGTCAGGGTTAGTTTATCAACCGCTTGATAAATTTACCATTATAAAATCTAATGATCATTCCATGTATTTTTTATATCAATTGCATGGTTTTTTCATTGTTGATGTGTTTTCGCGATCAAAAAATTAATGAACTAAAAAGAAATCAAGATGGAACTAAAATAAACCATGATTATGCATAAATATTATCAATCCATGGTTAATTACTTAAGTATGTCCCACTTAATATTAAAAAATATGTGATAGAGATAATATAAAATTTATTCATAAGAGATAAAAATCCCCCAATAGAATATTAAGTCATACTAAGCCTTTTGTTACTTGATTAAGATAAAGACTCAATAAAACTATGTGTTTGAACAACCCTTATTGGGATGCTTACTTTTATACATGAAGTACTAATGAATGATTTCAGGTAGAATTAACCATATTACATCAAAAATATTATACCTTGCTAGACTTAGTGTAATATTGGAGGTGAGTTTAGGGGAAATATAATCCAGGATTTCAAGGTTGGGGAGTTCACTCGATGGATCAAGAAGCTCCAAGCCTGCTGTTGGAAAAGATCTTCCTACTTAAATACCTTCAAATAGCTTGACCAACCCTTGTTGGCCTTATGTGAAGGGGAATATGGATCCTTTACACTATAATTTCATAGAAACTAAACATTACGAGTTCAATTGGGAATGCCATTGGGACTTGATAAAATAGTGGGACACTTAATAAAATTTATTATTTCTCATAAAATGTAATCAAGAAAGTACTAAGGATCTATCCATTTAATTATAGAATAAAAATTACAATCTCGTCAACCATACTATCCCAACAATCAATTCTGGATAAAGACAATATCCTCACTGGCATTAACATCCAGGAATGGTTTAGACACCTTCATGTTATTCTACATCATGAACAGATGTCCTGCATAGTGGAGTCAGCATTACCTGATCCGCCAACTAAATAGATGATTGATCAATAGTTCTATGTCTAAGATCAACATTTAAATGATGTATCCAACATTCAATGTTTGATTCCATCATCAATGACTAGTGAGCTCATGAAGTCTCATGAAAACATGGATCTATATAGCATGATCGAGCACCTTTGTAGTCTTTACCAAGAGACAGAAAGATAGGAAAGGTTTGAGATATCTGAGGAACTCTTTCAAAGTAATCTTGGAGAGGGTGCGCCATCCGGGACACATTAGCTATATTGAGAGCCTGGAGGTTCTAGGGTTTAAACTCCCCTAAGAATTGGGAAACAATCTCATTCTTGCATCACTCCCTCAAATATTATCTAGCTTTGTTATTAATTTCAATATCATCAACAATGAGAAGTCTCTGTCTCATCTTCTTATCCTCATTCTATAAGTGGAGAAAGACATGAAGCGAAAAAGCCTTTTTCCTTATGGTGAATAAGAGGAACGGGAAGGCGAAGAGCATTAAGCCCAAAGCTTCTTCACACCCTTCCAGGAAAATTAATATCAAAGAGGAAGTAAGGGAACATGAGGATTTTTGTTTCTCATGTGGAAAGAAGGGACACTAGAAGAAAAACTACACCCAACCAAATAAACAAGGGGAAGAATTATCTGCGCTTTTTATCGAGTGTAATTTATATGTTTCAACAAATTGGTTATCGGATACATCTTGTGGTGCTCACATATGTATTCCAATACAGGAAGCAAGTATATTTACGAAAATGGACCAAGGGGAGGTAGATCTATGAGCATCCAACGAATCATGACTTCTTGTTGTAGCTGTCGGGGACTACCACCTCATGATGCCAAATGGGATGATCTTGTTTTTAAAGGGTTATTATTATGTGGCTTCTGTAACCAAAAACATTATTTATGTGTCTAGACTAGATACAGATGTATTTTTTTCAAATTTGGAAATAAATTTTTCTTCTTTAATAAATATAATATTTTTTTTGGTAGGGTACATTTATACAATGGTATTTACCTAATTGATTACACAACCCAATTAATGGAAATTGATAACAAAGATACTTTTCATAACTCATACCACACCCAACTTTGGAATCATCAACTAGGTCATGTAAATGAGAAATGCATGAAAAAGATACATCAAGATGGATATTTAGATTATTTAGAACTAAAACCACTTGGTGTATTGCATGGGTGTTCACAAGAAAAAATAACCAATGCCCTATTTAGTGGTAAAGGAGAGAGGGAAAAATAGCATCTTGAATTGGTTCATACAAACGTGTGTGGATCATTTCTAGTCAAAGCAAGGGGTTAGTACTCATACATCATAACATTTACTAATGATTTTAGTAGATATGGATATATCTACTTAATGAGGTATACAATGAATTTATTTTATAAGTTTAAAGAATACTAAAATGAATTTGAGAACCATCTTGGTAAGATGATTAAGAATCTATGCTCAAAATGAGGTAGAGAATATCTTAACTAGGACTTAATTGATTTCATATGGGAGTTTGGAATCCTATCCCAACTCACTCATCCTTACCCACCTCAGTGGAATGGTGTGAGTGAAAGGATTAAAAACACCTTGTTTGACATGTTTAAATCAATGATGAGTCATGCAAGTCTTCCATTATCCTTTTGGGGTTATGGGTTACAAACAGTGTCACACATACTAAACCAAGTACCAACTCAATCAATAAATGGTATTCCATATGAGCTTTGGAGTGGAAGAAAATCTATGTTATTGAATTTACATGTGTGGGGTAGTGAATCATTTGTTAAGGCATATTTAGGCAACAATATTTCACCCCGAAGAACAAGGTGTACCTTTATACGATACCCCAAGGAAATAAGGGGATGTTACCCATATGACCCCTTATACAAAAAGGTTATAGTGGCAAGAAATTCCATATTTATTTTAGAGGGAGCACATCTCTAAAAGAGATAGTGGGAGAAAGATAGACTTCGATGAAGTCGAGGCTCAAGGTACACAAGAGTTTTTATAGGAGTAGATTCCACAAATCCCCATGGAAGAAAGATTTTTTCTAGAGACACAAGTATTGTGTGGGAGTACAAGAGAGGTTAGAGAACGTGAATGGTAAGATTTTCTAGTTAACGGGGATCTTGACTCATTATTATTTGATAATAATGATCTTCTAATCTACAATGAAGGAATAGGTTTCATAGATGTTTCCAAGGGGAAATAAGCTATGAATTCTGAAATGTATTCCATGTACCAAAACCAAGTCTATATTTTGGTAGACCCTATATTTTATGGAAAGCATGTTGGTTGAAAATGGGTATTCAAGATGAAACTAGACAGTGAAGGACAAGTTAGTACCTATAAGGAATGACTAGTTACAAAATGGTTTAAACAACGTCAAGGCATTGACTATGATGAAACCTTTTCACTAGTTGAAATGATGAAATCCATCAGAATTCTACTTACCATTGTTGTTTACCATGACTATGATATTTGGAAAATGGATGTCAAAATATCCTTCCTTAATGGTAACCTTCAGGAATATGTCTACATGACACAACCTGATGGGTTTGAGACTCAAAATGATTTCAATAAGGTATTCATGTTGTATAAATTCATTTATGGATTAAAGAAAACATCCAGGTCATAGAACATTCATTTCTATGAATCCATACCATAATTTCGTTTCATTAAGAAAAATCATGAGACTTGTGTCTACAAACAGTTTAGTGGGAGTGCATTCATTTTCCTAATAGTATACATTGATGAGAAATTACTTATTGGAAAGGAGATACCAGTCGTACAGTCTATTAAGGAATGGTTGAATCAATGCTTCTACATGAAGGAATTGGGTGAGGCTACATATATTCTTAGGATCATGATTCAACATGATAGATCCATGATATTGTTGGGCCTAAGTAAAAGTACATACATTGAAAAGGTACAGAAGAGATATAGTATGGAGAAATCCATTAGGTGATTGTTTCTATCATCACATGGAATTCATCATTCCAAGAAAATGTGTCCTTAGACACATGACGAAAGAGAGATAATGGAAAGGACTCTATATGCATCAGCGATTGGGTCAGTCATGTATGCCATGCTATGTATTAGGCTAGATTTTTCCTATTCATTACGTGTGGTAGGAAGATATCAATATGACCCAGGTGAAGACTTTTGGATGGATGTCAATACTATCCTTAAGTATCTGAGGTGTACTAAGGATATGTTCCTGGTTTATAGAGGATATGGGGAACTAGTCATCAGACGATATGCATATTCTAGTTTCCATATTGATAAGGATGACATGAAGTAAAAAATGGGATACAACTTCACTTTTAATGGAGGTGTTGTGAGCTGGAAGATCTCAAAGAAGAGTGTGTTTGTAGATTCTATAGTAGAGTTTGAGTATATCACAGCATCTGAAGTAGCTAAGGACATAGTTTGGATGCAAAGATTTGTCAAAGAGCTAGATGCAGTACCTAGCAGAAAATAACTCATCATACACTATTGTGATAATACTGCAGTGGTGGTTCTCACAAATGAGTGAAGGTCACATCAAAGGAAGACACACATAATTTATAAGTATCCTATCTTAAAGGATTTTTCTCAAAGAGGTGAAGTTACAGTGAGTGTTATTTCCACAGAAGACAATTTAAAAGATCCCTTGACAAAATAATTGACTCATCAGAAATATGATCATCATGTGAGGTCTAGTAGACATAAATTCATAGGCAGTTGGCTCTAGTCCAAGTTGGAGTTGGTAAGAGTTGGTTTCCAAGAACCAACTGTCTATATATTGATTACATGGATATTTAATGTATTTAAATATTAAATATGTTATTACATATTTTTCATTGTTCTTGCATGACTATGATGTAATAATGTCTAGGATTATTTGTTTCATTGATAAGAACATGGTAGTTCCCCACTATAATGAGAATTGGGAAATTATATAACAGTATTTTTAAATATATTTTTGAGGTTGGATGAAATACTATGATGGGACACATAGTATAAAAACTGTCAGGTGTGAGTACTCATAATCATATGAGACTTACTCTCATTATGTTCTCACTTGGTAATCTCCAAGACGTGAGATTATAAGAATAGAACAACCAGTAATATTTCCGCATGTTTTGGTGTCGTCAAATATTCCTATCTGTAAGCATGTGTAACAGTCCTTAGACTTTTGTATTATCATTAATACATGTCACGACTCAAAAAAATTTATTTACTAACCAAAACTGTCTTTCCATATGTCATCGGTAAGTAGGGTATGTTGTTTACGTCACGAGTGGCATGTTATTAATGGATAATTCGAGGAAGGATTTTTTTCCTTTCCATTTATGGAAGTTGATATCTCAGCCCATTGATTGAAATAGAATCATCGCGCAAAATTTGTTTGATGTGGTGTAACGATGAGTTTATTTCTGGTATTCAAAGAATGACATAACAAGAATAAAGGTTGATGATACAATCATGAAACCTGCATGATGATATATTGAGACAAAGGGATTATATTACATAGTGACCATTCTTATGTGGATGTCATCATTGTGACTTTAAGTTCTTTCTCTTGGAATCCTTGACCCGTTACTATACAGTACTCTTGGACTTTAGGAAAGCTCACCTAATGCCAATGAGAAATAATCCTAGAGGTTCAGACACTAAGTGTTTCTTATAGTCTTTATTAAATTCTATTTGAATTTAATTAATGAAATAAATATTATTCTCAAGACTGTGGAATAATTTTATTCAAGAAAAAAATCATCTCATAAATTAAATAAATATTTATTCACCAGATTGTGAGTAAAATATATATATATTTATTCAATAGCTAATAAGTAATTATTTTCTCATTTGTAAATAAAATAGTTATTTAAGAGAATAAATTGTTTATTTATTTATTTGGGTGTTCAATAAATGGAAGAGGAGTTCGAGCGGATCAATTCCATTCTAGTAGTAAAATAATTATTTGGAAAATGGTAAAAAATTATATAACTAGTTTCCTAAAGTTAAAATAACAATAACGATGTTATTATTTTATGACATGGAATTGTATTTATAAGTCTGTTTTGTGCATGTTGGAACACTATAAATAATGATGTGGTGTTGTTATTAAGAGAATGGGTTTAATAAGTTTATGAATGTATTTAATTATTTTTATGAAATTAAATATTTTAATTGATGTCCCATGTTGATAATTAGACATGTACGTCTATTGTGCCAAATACTGAACCGCACGCCCAGTGAATTGAGAATTGTTGAGAAAAAAATCTCTCTCAAATCCTCTTCCCTACCTTCCCATGAATAAGACACATTCTTCAAGATCAAAAAATAATAGATCAAGAATGACTGTTGTAAGACACTTGCTTCACAGTGCTAGCAACCGGAGAATGGCTGTTGTCGATCATAATCCATCATAGCACCTGTCAATCACTGCTATAGGGATTTTTGTTTGGATCCTTGCAAGTGCAACAAGACAATATGAAAGGTTCATTCTGGATGATGAAAAGAATCAATTAATAATGTACCAAAGATGCAAGTATTCTTTTCTTTATAAAAAATTAATTAAATTAATTATAAACATGATGTGCAAGATCTTTTCTCTCTTGGATTCGGATCTTTTCTTCTTTTGTCTAAATCTTTGATTTTAATTTGTGGATACTAGCATTCATCATCGTAATGATCTCGAATTTTTTATCGATTACATAAAAAATAATGTTAGGCCACACCTAATGATGTGATTCCGCTGCATTTAGTTCCTTCACATGGTTTGTGACATAGGCTAGAGGGAAGACTGGATAGGAAACGATATTTTAGGCCCCTCGTGATCCGATGCAAGGACTCTGAACCTACTAAACGACCATGTGAAATTTCACCATTTTTAGGGTAGAGACCTAGGAAATGTACATGCATCATAATGACGGGGGATCCTATTTTAATTGGTTGTTTAAGGAGGGTTTAAATGGATAAAATAAATAAAATAAATTAAAATAAATCTTAATATAACTCCACACTACTTGGCATAAGAAATATTTTTTTCCTTTCAGCTATGGATAATGTTCATCATACATGTGTGTATAAAGAAGTTGAGATTAAGTATACTGATCTAGTTGATCACTATAGGTTTCATCCAGTGGAGGATAATTATTAGTGGGAGAGGATGTTGTGTGATTTTCAATGGAAGACTTTGGGGAAGTACGACGGTAGTGTTTCAGATGTTGAAACAGAAATCTAGCTGAAGGATCTTAAGTCCTCTTTTAGTTTGAGATGGGCCACGATGAATTATTAGGTCCCTTTGGAAGTCAGTTAGATGTGAGGATCTTCCCTTCAGTGGTGGATGTTATATCTTGGAGAGCTAAAGGAGGAATATGTTCAGTGTATTGACTTCTAGAAGGAGTTTCAAGCAAAGTTCCTTTCATCAACCCTGAAGGTAGTGAAGAGGCGTGAGCTTCTTTATCTCTAGTAGGGGATCATGTCAATTTTGGAGATGAGAATAAAGATAAAGGATCTTCATTGTTATGTGCCAGATCTTTTTCCAGATGAGGAGTTTTCTGCGAGACATCTTGAGGAGGCACTTTGTCTTTCTATCCAGTATGCAGTTACATCTTTTTGGTTGCCAATGTATCTAGAGGTTTAGAAGAAGAAAGAAGTGGTAGAGTGAATGCACTCATGAGGGGTTCTAACATGAGAGGTGATCCAACATAGTTTATTGAGAAGAAGGGTTGTCAATTGAAGGTCTCAAACTCTAGGGCCTTCAGGGTTTCAACTAGTAGGGAGTCGACCTCATTAGTTTTTTTTCATCCATCTAGTGCCAATGTTTCCCATTCCCTTCATGTGGGCTTGGGGAAAAGGTGTCTCTTATATGGTATCTATTTCCATATTCAAAATTGGTGACAAGTGGATGCTCGAGATTAGTTTGGTGGAAGTTGATAGGTTCAGTGCCAACCCCAAGAGCAGTGTCTGGTAAGACAGTTCCAACAGCAGGGACAACATGTTTTTACACAACCGAGGGTAGATGAAGTAGGTAGAGGCTAACATCATGTTGTTCCTCATGTTCAGGGATTGTGACCCATGTGTGTCCGTGGATGTGGTCATCAGCATAGATGTAGAGGAGTTGGGCGTGGTTAGTTGCATGCAGTGGAGGAAATAGTTCCATAGGGGCCAAAGATCATCATAGGTACGACCAATATGTTTAGTACTCTTGTTTGAGCCTTGTTTGATTTAGGAGCTTCCTGATCCTTTATTTCACTAGCTTTATACCATGCTCTAGGACTAGATATATAGAGTCTTCCTGTACCCCTGGTGATGAATATGCTAGCTGGAGGCCAAACTAGCTTGCTTGTAGTGTTCCGAGGGTGTAGACTTATGATGGGGGTGCATCAGTCCCATGGAGATCTTTTCTTACTATAGATGCATTCATACGATTTCATCCTCGAAATTGAATAGTTGTATTCTTTACGTTACTTTATCAAATGATTCTGGATAATATTAATGTTTTCAGATATGGGTGGCCAACGTGTGGTTTTCATTAGCGAGCGGGGTTGTTAGGTGGGTAGTTTTAATACGGAGGCCATTCAATCCTTGTTGGATGAGATTTTAGTATAAATAGTGGAAGATAAAATGGTAGAGGTTTGTAGACAAATTAGGGAGTTCTTAGATGTTGTAACGCCCCAACCCCAATTACCCAGAGTTGGTGAATTATTACATAACATTGGCATGATCACAAAAGATCAAGTCTTGAATGACCGATTAGTTTAGTATCCTTGGAATCACAAGATACATTCATAAAGTTTACATTACAACATAAATTGAAAAACTACAACAACATCTTGTCTCCATAGACCACACTCATATCCCATCATACTATCCCTACAGGTCATTCATAAAATACTTCTTCACATCCTGGGAAAAATAAAACATAGAAAGGGGTAGGCTCAGATGCCCAGTAAGGATAACAATATAACGGAAACATTCAGAAATAAGCATAAACCTTTAAGACAATGTATAACTAAAACAAAAGACTTTTAAACTTGAAATTCAGTATAATATGGCAGAAATAAAATGAAATAATATAATTTACTTATTCACATGGATATTCTACTAGTCGAATAATCACATGAAATATCAATAACCACTTCTATAATAATGGAATGCATAATGCCAAAATATCATAACCACATAGTCAAGGCCTTGTACCAAGACTACCAATAAGATTTTGTCAAGGCCTTGTTCCAAGACACTAGTTTGTCTCATGAGACCTACCGATGCATCAAGGATCTATAGCGGGATCCACCCGTCACTTATAGAGTCCAATTCATTCCTCATATGAATAGGTTTAAACAAAACATAAACATTCGTATTAAAACTAGCATACGAAATGTCAATACTTTTTTCATAAACCATGAGTGGTATAACAATAACATATCCGCAATCAAACGTATCAAAAAACCATCAATACAATATGGAATTTTTGTATCATAATAAATAAACTTCAAATAAGCTTAAAATCCATCAAAGGATGTTGACATAGATGAAATCTAACCTATTTGAGAGAAATATCTCTTTTTTTAATCATTTAATAGTCACATAGTAATAAAATAAAACATTTAATTTGAAAATATTTTTTATAATCTTGTAATGGAAGCTTTGACGATTTTATGATGGTGGAAAATAGCTACACTCGCCGTATAAGTTAAAAAGACATTCTAACCTTAATACTGTTGAAAAGGTTTAAAAAGACCTTGTTTGGAAAATGACGGAAAGATTCCTTTATAAACATCTTATGAAAATTAAAAAAAGGGTATAAATGAATTTAACCCATAGTCTATAAAATGGTAATAATTTTTTGAAATACATTTTTCAGAAACATGGATTTGGATGATAAAGAGGTCCCAGTAGATACTTATGTAAAAACAACTTCGTATAATAAAGAGATTGTGAAATTAACCATTACCGTGTACTTTTCATTGGTTGAGGGTAAATTAACCTCCTGTATAATGGTGAAATAATTGTTATTAAATTATACAAGAATCATATACATTAATATGATATCATATATGATCTTCTAACATTTCTTTGTTAATAATAGCTTTGTATTATCGTCGTTTCTGGTGTTAACTTACTCGTTTAATTTTATATGTTTTGTTACATAAGTCGTGTTTGATATGGATAGGTTGTATCTTATTAATATACAGAATTATATCAATTCCTTTAACATTATTTTTAATCATCAAATGAGAATTAGACTTGCATTGATACGATGGGGAATGAATCTCATCACGATCGTGGAGACGATAGTCCGTACGTACGCACGAGCGACAATACCATTCTTTTGATATTAAAATAAAATATAATTGGATTGTAAATCATATATACAGAATAATTGTCATGTTATATTTATTATTTACATCAATTACACATCATTATCATACCCATCCAAATAATAATGTTTTGAATAACAGTTACACCACGACGTGGAGACGGTAAGTCATACATACGCACATATGGTGACATGTCATTAAAAAGATGAATAGAATACTGAATATAGTTTTACCATATTTATAATAATATCACTTTATATATAATATACTGTATTTATTATTTTATAATGGAAATAACAAAGAAAGAAGAAGTTGAAGAAGAAAGTAACTTGAAAGAGGGTGGTGAAATCATTACCTCTTCTTTGGGTTCTTCCTTTTGATTTGATCAAAAAGGCTCCTTAGGTTGGCTTTCTAATCAAAATAAGGCCTCTAGGTTGAAGTGAGAGAAGTTGAGAGAATACTTGGGCATGGTTCGGCTGAGAAAAAAAAGGCATTTAAGGTGTCAATTAGAGAGAAGGGGGAGTGCCCTTTTATAAGAGGGGTGAGAGGCACCTTTGGAAAAGCTAGAAGTATTATTTTATAATAAATTCATATTCTATTTATAATGGCTCCAAAGTGGATTATTTAAAGGTTAAGGTAGGTATGGGTCTAAATAATTTCAACCGATATATTTTAGAGAGGTTTGGGTCACTATATTAACCATATCATTTATAATTAACTCTTAGTTAAATAGTTTGACATTTACCATGTCTCTTTGTATTTTTATATTATATATTTAATAAATTTAATATATACCTCCTAGAGACCCCCAAGTGGTCCATTAATGATAAAAATATCATTATATAAGTCCTTTGGACGAACCTTATATTTGTAATAATATAATATCAATTAATAATATAATATTTGTTTTAAAACCTTTTTTATGTCAATTTTGACATTATTGGGTATTTTGTTTTGGTAATTTCATAACAGAATTATTACTTCGAAAATATTTATATAACCAATCCTAATATGTCATATTAACCTATAAAATTGGTGTAATTCATAAAAAGTATCAAATTTAATTTATTTTGATATTTATAATATCAATTATTTTAATATTTCATTAATTAGGTAATTACTGCATCACCATTGTGTCATAAATAAATTAAATTTTTTAATGTCTAAAAATTATAAATAAAATAAAATTATGTAGTAAATCTTTTTAGCTTAATAATTAATATTTATAATCAAATTTATCTTATGTATAACCCTATATTAAAAATGTTTTAGTTATTAATCTTTGATTTTAACTCTTTTAACTCTTCTTTGAATTAAATAATAATGAAAGTCCTAATCTAATCCAAGTGGAAATAAATGATAACATTTTGTTCCTAAAGTTTTTTTAGTCTAGATAAACTTTTCCAATAGAATTAGGACATGTGTTAGGGTAATATTAATATCATTTTTAACCTTAATTACCCTTTTTACTTTTAACCGTGGTAAATAAAAGTAAAAAGTTACTATTCACCAAAATTATTTTTATCTTATTGAACCAAATTTTACTCCTTGATATTAACCGTGTCTTTCAGATTTTCGAAATTCAATTCATAGAAACTGTAAAATTATGTTTTATGTGAATTTCCAAATTCTTCTTGGAGGTGGGTTAAAGACTGTGAAAAGTTCCATAAAATTTTTATATATCTAAAATTATTATAAACTAACGCCAATGAATTACATTGAAATTATATAGGTATTATGTATCTATTTTGATATTAATAAAATTTAAATAAAATAAAAAATTATTTAAATAAAAATTCAGTTTTAAACTATAACTCAATGTTTTTTCACTATTCATCAAAAATTGAATGTTTTCAGAAAAATACCAAAAATTCACCCTAAGCTAATTTTGATATTCCGAATCCAAAAATGAAGTCCATTTTGAAAGATAAAATTTAAAAAAATTCAAAAATTAGGTATTACTATTCATAATGTCTAGTTTGATTGGTTGTGTTGTGTGTTAGAACTCGAAGTTGCGTACAACACACGCTACTATATTATTCAAGGAGAAGCGTATCGTGGAAGCTTGGGGTATTACATTCTCCCCTCCTTCAAATAATTTTGTCCTCAAAATTTCTAGAATACTACCGCATGAAAAGACTAGGGTGATTCTTCATTATAAGTTCATTGGTTTCCCACATTGCCTCTTCCATTTTATAGTTTCTCTATAGAACATTTACCAGATGAGTCGTCCGGTATCTCAACACTTGTTCTCTTGTATCAAGAATCCTGACTTTCTCTTCTCAATAATACAGATCGGGTTCCAGTTCTAATTCCTCGTAAGTGAGTACATGTGTTGGGTCAGGCATGTATTTTCTCAACAGTAATACGTGGAACACATCATGAACTTTGGAGAGACTTGGCGGCATTTCCAAATGGTAATCTACAGCCCCAATTCTTTCTAGAATTTCGAAAGGTCCAATGTACCTGGGACTCAATTTATCCTTCTTACCGAAACATATAACTCCCTTCCATGGAGATACATTCAAGAAAACATGATCTCCTACCTGAAATTACAAATCCTTCCTTCGGTTATCGGCATAGCTCTTCTACCTACTTTGAGCTGCTTTGATGTGGTTTTGGATTACCTTTACCTTTTACATCGTTTCCTCCACCAGTTATTGGCCTCCAAGTTTTCTTTCACCAACATCATCCCAAAAGGTTGGTGTGCGACATCTCTTTCCATATAACACTTCATATGGTGCCATCCAAATACTTTAATAGAAGCTATTGTTATAGGAAAATTCCACCAGAGGTAAATTTTGATCCCACATACCCTGAAAGTCAAATGAGTATGATCCCAACATGTCTTCTAAGGTTTGAATAGTCCATTCTGATTGTCCATCTATTTGAGTGTGGTAGGCAGTGCTGAAACAAAGTTCAGTATCCAAGGCCTTCTGAAGACTCTTCCAGAATCTTGAAGTAAAATGGGGATCATGATCAGAAAAAATCGATAGGGGTACTCAATGAAGTCTCACAACATCATTAATGTATATCCTTTCTAGATGTTCAAGTGGTAAATCTTCCCTTATAGCAAGAAAATGTGCTAACATGGTAAGACGATCAACAATGACCCATATTTCATCATTCCTTCTAGGATTCTTTGGTAGTCCCATGACAAATTCCATCGTGATATTATCCCATTTCCACTCAGGTATGGGAATAGGTTTCATGACTCCTCCAGGTTGTTTCCTTCAAGCATTCACTTGTTGACAAAACATACATCTTCACACAAAATCAGCAATCTCCCTCTTCATGTTGTCCCACCATAAATGTTCCTTAAAATCCCTATACATTTTGGTTATCCTAGGGTGTATAGAGAAATTGGAACTATTATCATCGTCCAACAGTTCCCTTTTTAGATCAGGTATATATGGAACACAATGTCTCTTCCTGAATTTCAAAATTCCATATTCATACACAAATTCACTCAATCTCCCATCATTCACAACATTAATCTTCTTTTGAAACACTTTATCATTGGTCTGAGAACTCTTTATCCTTTCTAGTAAAGATGGTTTGGAAACCATTTGAAAAATCATTGATGTTTCACCTTCCATAGTTATTCCCATATCCAACTTTACTAGATCCATGAAAAAAGGATCCCTCTCAACTCTCATATTGTTCAAAACTCCATGATCTTTTCTACTCAAGGCATCTTCCACCTTGTTTTCCTTCCCCTTGTGGTAGTGTATTGTGCAATCATAATCCTTGAGTAGTTCAAGCCATCTACTTTGCCACATGTTGAGTTATTTTTGTGAGAAAATATACTTCAAACTCTTTTGATTAGTATAAATCTCACATTTCTCACCATAGAGATAGTGTCTCCAAATATTCAAAGAAAAGATTACAGCTACTAACTCAAGATCCTGAGTAGGATAGTTTTTCTCAAGAATTTTCAGCTGTCGTGATGCATAGTCAATAACCCTATCATTCTGCATAAGGACACGACCAAGTCTTTTCTTCGATGCATCACTATAAATAACAAGCCCATCATTCCCTAATGGTAGAGTCAATATAAAAGCATTGACTAATATTCTCTTTAGTTCCTCAAAATATTCTTCACAATCTTTTTTCCAAACAAATTTAACCCCTTTATGTGTGATCTTCATTAATGGGTTATCCAATTGGGAAAAATTCTGGACGAAACGTCGATAATAACCTGCTAAACCAATAAAGTTGCATACCTCAATTATACACATTGGTTCTGGCCATTCTTGGATTTCCTTGGTCTTAGAAGGATCAATATAGATTCCATCTTTGGAGACAATATGTCCTAGAAAATAAATCTCCTGAATCCATAATTCACACTTGCTAAACATCCCAAATAATTCATGTCCTCTAAGATTCTTCAGGATAATGCGCATGTGATTTTCATGATCTTCGTAGCTTTTGGAATATACCAAGATATCAACAATAAATACCACCAAAAATCATCGATATATTCCTTAAAAACTCTATTCATTAGATCCATGAATACATAGGGTGCATTAGTCAATCCAAAAGGCATTACTGTAAACTCATATTGCTTGTACCTAGTTTAAAATGTTGTCTTCGGAATGTCTTCCTTCTTCACACACAACTGATGGTATCCAAATCGAAGTTCAATCTTTGAAAAGTATTTATCTCCATGTTGTTGGTAAAATAAATCATCAATACTTGGTATGGGATACTTTTTCTTTATTGTTATAGCATCGATCTCCCTGTAGTCGATACATAACCTCATAGATCTATATTTCTTCTTAACAAAAAGGACAGGGGATCCCCATGGAGAAACACCAGGGAGAATAAATCCCTTATTACTCAATTCCTATAGTTGTTTCTTTAATTCCACTAATTCCACAGTGTCCATTCTATAATGGGTCTTCGATATGGGACTTGAACTAGGAATTAAATCAATGGAAAACTCAATTTCTCGTTCTGGAGGATGTCTAGGTAAATCTTTCGGAAACACATCTATATATTCTTTCACAATAGGTACATCCCCTATTTGAACATTCCTTTCCTCACCCACAGTTATTTCATCCTCTTCCTCCCTGATAATTGAATTTAGTTGAGCAACTGGGGGTGGATCTAGATAAGAATCAGGTGGTGAAAATTCTACTCTAAAGATAAGGTGTTCCTTATCATCATCATAAAAAATCATAACCTCCTTCTTCTTACAATAAATCTTCACATAATGGTCCAAAATACAATCCATACCAAGTATTATATCAAATTCAATCATGGGTATGATGATGCGATCAGAAGATAAAGAACATTTATATGCCATAATGGGGACAGATCCACAGAACTTTGTAGCAATGATACTTCCCTTAAGAGTTTTACCAAACAAGTCCCTTGTTAAATAAAATTGGAGATATCTAATTTTCTTAGAAAATGGAGAAGATATGAAACAATGTGATGATCTAGAATCAAATAAAGAATTGGCTAAACTTGAGGAAACCATTAAATTAACTGCCACCGCGTCTTTTGGAGCTTCAACCTCAGTAGTAGTGATATCATAATCTTGGCCTGGATCCCTTGGCCTTTTCTGAGTTATGTTCCCCTGACACTTAGGAAATTCATTTGCATAATGTCCCATCTCCCTGCAATTGTAGCACTAAACATCGGTAGCTTCTTTCTTCCCTTTGCAATCACGAGCTTGGTGGACTTTTTCACCACACTTGTAATTGACACCCAATCCCTTCAAGCAAGTACCAGAGTGTTTTTCCCACATTTACTATAGGATTGATATTATACTTTTCCCGTCTTCCCCTTATTTCTATTTCCAGAGTGATCAGAAGATCTATTCTACTCTTGATTTTCTTAAAATTCATAAGACTTAGAGATTTCTTTTTCTATCTTGATAGCCCATGAGACAATGTCTTCGTACGATGAGAAGTATTGTGACACTAATTCTCGACAAAGAAATGTTTTTAACCCATCAATGAAACAATCAATCTTACTTCTTCGGTTATGTATATAATCTCTATCATACCTTGATAACCTTGTAAAGTTAGCCTCATACTTTGAGATATTATCATCCTCCTTTTGTCTCAGACTCAGAAATTGTGTTTCCATATCTCCTCGATGGTCACGAAGAAAGTATTTTTCTATGAAAAGATCTCTGAACTCCCTCCATTATATATTTGATACTTCATCATCTTCCTTTGTGTTTTGAATCAATGATCACCATTGATCAGCATCTCCATGTTGGGACCAAGTTGAATGGAGAAGGATGTTTGAAGAGTTAGCCTTTGCAGAGTGTAATATTTTTTTGTCAAAGAAGATAAATCAATTCACTTTGTAGAAAGACCAAAAACCAGTCGATGCTTTGCTGATATGTATTTCACAAATATAATAAGTTATGAGAACTTTTGATGCAAGACTTATGATGGAAAGGGGGATAAATGATGATGCACTTCATATATAGTTTTGATTGGAAGGAGTGATGTTGCTGGAAGACATGGAAGTTTCTGTACTTCCCATTGTAACTCTGACGATGCTAAAGATGATCTATCAAAGGATATATATCATGATAGTGGAGTTTGTGATGAAATATTAAGACTGGTTATGGGAAGCAGTGAAGAGAGAAATGACAAAGCAATGGAAAATCTGGGGGCGGCACAAAATCATAGTTTAAGGTGGTGTTGTTTTCCAGTGTTTTCCAAATTTTAGGGCCTGAAAAACGGGAGATGAAGATGTGTTGTGGAAATAGATGTTTCACAAAAGATTGAATATGGTTTAGAATTTGGTGTGCAAGTCATGATTTAAGGTCAGAAACATCGAATAATGTAAAAGGCCAAGAGTTCATGGAAATTTAGGCAATTTGTGTGCAAAAATAAAGTGGTGCACGCAATATATGCGGGTTGCGCGAAATGTGTGCGAGGTGCGCAAAAAATCAGCGGGTTGCATGAAAAAGAAAAAGGCTGCGTGAAATAGAGGAATGAAGTTTTCGCACAAAAGGTGTTTCGAGATCAGAAGCTCAAAAATTTGCAAAGGCATGAGCTGTGTGAAAAATTGGATCATTGCGCGAAATATGATGTCGCGTAAAAGATTGGGTTTGCGTGCAATATGGAATGTGGTGTGAAATTTTGCGCGCAATTGGTGTCTTTTTCTTAGAAGGATGAAAAATGGAAAAGGCATGAGGTGCACGAAAAACTGAAGCATGTCGCAAAAAATGAAGTTGCATAAAAGAGTTTTTACGCGCATGAAGGAGGTTTTACACGCGGATTAGTGTTTCTCAGTCGGGGTCAAAAATACCTATAAATATGAGGCTAAACCTTCTCATTTGTTAATGATCGACACTTAGAAGAAATCTCGAGCTCTTGTGCGTGTAAATTATACACTAAGTGAGTTGGGCTGAAAGAAAGAGTTTTGCATGAAAAGAGGATATCTGCGCGAAAAATTGAAAAGTTGCGCAAAAATAGAAAAAGTTACGCGCAAAAGGAAATTTTCACGAAAAAGTTTTTCGAAACAAAAGGGATTTTTACGTGAAAGACACTTTAATTGCGTGCAAGATATCATAAGGGATGCGCAGAAAATTTGGGGTCTTCGCACATATTCAGTTGTGCGTACGAAAGTTCTTACCAACTTCTGGGTAGGAAAGTGAAGATCTGAACTTCAGAGAATACATCTGCTCAATTGTAAAGAAGCACTGAAATACTGTAATTCCTTATTTGTGCTAAAAGGGTGCACCCGCACTTGCGGATTGTTTTCCAAGTGCTACACGAGTGTAATGGTATATCCTACTCATTGTATTCCACATCAAAGGATTGTTCTCTAGTGGATTGTGTGGTACTAGATTATTGTTGTACCATACCAAGGACGTAGCTACTCTTGTTGAGCAGTGAACCTTGTAAATCTTGTGTTCCTTTGGTTGTGTGTGTTCAGCAGAGAAGAAAATAATTAACAGGAGGTGAAGGTTGTTTAAATTCGAAGGAAACATGAAAAGAAAAAGATATCACTAATTCACCCCCTCCCTCTCTTAGTGATACTTGGATCCTGACTGGAAACTTCACTCTAGTGAGGCGGTAAACTGCCATGATATCTTTTTCTATTTCACTACTCCCCAAGGCATGGAATATTTTCTCTAAGGAATTTATCCATTGATCATCTACAAAGGGATTTTTACTCCCATTGAATGTTGGTGGTTTTTGCCTCATGAAGCGGTCTAACATTGATCCTCTACACTGAGTATCAGGGTGCTCCATACGGGTAAGGTTATTATTCCTAACCTGAGTGAGTTGTCCCAGTACGGTGATTAGTTGATCAGTACCAATTGCATCACCAGCTCCACTATAATTATCTTGAGCAGGAGGGAAATCCCTACATGCAGTGTGTGCATTGATATGGTTTCCATTTCTTCCACTAGGCACCATTTCTAAACAATGGTATAAACTAGATTAGTTTATGAATCAAAATACATAATTCCATACTTGTAAAATACTTAACATAAATTAAACTATTTATGGATATAATCCATAATCGTAAAAAAAAATTCTTTGAGGAAGTATATACTCATAAACCCTTCATAATGGTTTGTAAAGAAAATGAGAATTATCCTAAGCATATCCCCCAAGAATTTTGTAACCAAGAGTGCAACAAGGCCCGTTTTCGTGCCCCAGTTCCCATTCAAGTCTAGCTCAAAGCGGTGTTTTTGTGTTTTACCCGTAGGTACATCTGTGCCAGAGCCGCCTCTACCTGCTCGTATCCAGAAAAGGATATATTTCTTGGGAAACTCACAAAATCTCTACAATACCAAGATTCTAGGAAGTTCTTCTATACTAATCCTCAAAGTTTATCTTAGGTTTATGTGCTCTAATCAGAGTTTATCTAAATCTAGCTTCCAGGGATTGTACTAAACTTCCTCTGATACCAATTGTAACTCCTTGACCTCAGTTACCGAGAGTCGGTGCATTATTACATAACATTATCATGATCACAAAAGATCAAGTCTCGAAAGACCGATTAGTTTACTAGCCTTGGAATCACTAGATACATTCATAAACTTTACATTACATCATAAAGTGAAAAACTAAAACAACATCTTGTCTCCATAGACCACACTCATATCCCCTCATACTATCCCTATAGGTCATTCATAAAATACTTCTTCACATCCTGAGAACAATAAAACATATAAAGTGGTGAGCTCAGATGCCCAGTAAGGATAACAATATCAAGGAAACTTTTATAAATAAGCATAAACATTTAAGGCAATGTATAACTAAAACAAATGCCTTTTAAACATCAACTTTAGCATAATATGGAATAAATAAAATGAAATACTATAATTTACTTATTCACATAGATATTATATTAGTAGAATAATCACATGCAATATCAATAACCACATTCGTAAATATGGAATGCATAATACCAGACTATCATAACCACATAGTCAATGTCTTGTGCCAAGAATACAAGTAAGATTTGGTCAAGGCCTTGTTCCAAGACACTAGTTTGTCTCCTGATACGTACTGATGCATTGAGGAGCTATAGTGGGCTCCACCCGTCACTTATTAAGTCCAATGTATTCCTCATATGAATAGGTTTAAACATAACATAAACATTTGTATTAAAACTAGTATACGAAATGTCAATACTTTCTACACAAACCTTGAGTGGTATAAAAATAACACATCCAGAGTCAAACATATCACAAAACCTTCAACAAAATATGGACATTTTGTATCAAAATAAATAAACGTCAAATAAGCTTAAAATCCATCAAAGGATGTTGACATAGATGAAATCAAAACTATTTGAGAGAAATATCTATTTTTTTAAATCATTTAAAAGTCACATAGTCATAAAATAAAACATTTAATTTGAAAATATTCTTATAATATTTTAAGGGAAGCTTCTAAGATTTTATAATGGCGGAAAATAGCCGCACTCACCGTATAAGTTAAAAAGACATTCTTACCTTAATTCTGTCGAAAATGTTAAAAAGGACCTTGTTTGGAAAATGACAGAAATATTCCTTTATAAACATCTTATAAAAAGTAAAATAAGGGTATAAATGACATTAACTCATAGTCTATAAAATATTAATAATGTTTTTAAATACATTTTTACAACACATGGATGTGGATGATAAAGAGGTCCTAGTAGATAATTACGTAAAAACAAACATAGATAATAAAGAGATTGTGAAATTAACTCTTACCTTCTACTTTTCCTTGGTTGAGGGTAGATTAACCTCCTGTATAATGGTTAAATAATTTTTATTACTTTATAAAAGAATCATATAAATTAATACGATATCATATATGATCTTTTAACATTTCTTTGTTAATAATATCTTTGTATTATCATCATTTCGGGTGTTAACTTACTCGTTTTCTTTTTTATGTTTTGTTACATAAGTAGTGTTTGTTATGGATAGGTTGTATCTTATTCATATACAGAATGATATCAAGTCCTTAAACATTATTTTTAATCGTCAAATTAAAATTAGGCTTGCATGGGTACGATGGGGAATGAATCTCATCGCGTTCGTGGAGACGATATTCCGTTCGTACGCACGAGTGACAATATAATTCTTTTGATATTAAAATAAAATATAATTGGATGGTATATCATATATACAGAATCATTATCATGTTATATTTATTATTTACATCAATTACACATAATTATCATACACATCCAAATAATAATGTTTTGAATAACTACACCACAACGTGGAGACGACAAGTCGTACGTATGCACGTATGGTGACATGTCATTCAAAGGATGGATAGAATACTAAATATGGTTGTACCATATTTATAATAACATCACTGTATATAGAATATACTAGAATTATCATTTTAAAATGGAAATAACAAAGAAAGAATAATTTCAAGAAGAAAGGAACATGAAAGAGGGTGGTGAAAACATTACCTCTTCTTCGGGTTCTTCCTTTTTATTTGATCAAAAGGGCTCCTTAGGTTGTATTTCTGATCAAACTAAGGCCTCTAAGTTGAAGTGAGGGAAGTTGAGAGAATATTTGGGTAGGGGTTGGCCGAGCCAAAAGGCTTTGAAGGTGTGAAATAGAGATAAGGGGGAGTGACCTTTTATGAGAGGGGTGAGGGGAACCTTTGGAAAATCTAGAAATATTATTTTATAATAAATTCATATTCGGTTTCTAATGGCTCCAAAGTAGATTATTTAAAGGGTAAGGTGGGGAAGGGTTGAAATCCTTTCAACCAATAGATTTTAGCCAGGTTTGATAATTTCATGACAACATTATTACTTCAAACAAAATTTATATAACCAATAATAATATGTCATATTAATCTAGAAAATTAGTGGAATTCATAAAAATTCTCAAATTACATTTATTTTGATATTTATAATATCAATTATTTTAATATTTCATTAATTAGGTAATTACTGCATCACCATTGTGTCATAAATAAATTAAATTATTTAATGTCTAAAAATTATAAAAAAAATAACATTATTTAGGAAATAGTTTTAGCTTTCTAATGAATATTTATAATCGAATTTATCTTATGTATAACCCTATATGAAGAAAATTTAGTTATTAAACATTGATTTTAACTCTTTTAACTCTTCTACAAATTAAATAATAATAAATGTCCTAATCTAATCCAAGTGGACCTAAATTATAATATTTTATTCCTAAGGTTGTTTTTGGTCGATATACACTTGTCCAATAGAATTATTACATGTGTTAGGGTAATATTAATATCATTTTTACCCTTAATTACCCTATTTGCCTTTAACCATGGTAAATAAAAGTGAAACGTTACTATTCGCCAAAAATTATTTTTATCTTATTGAACCACATTTTACTACTTGATATTAACCATGTCTATAGGATTTTCTAAATACCCTTCACAGAAGCGGTAAAATTAAGTTTTATGTGAATTTCCAAATTCTTCTAGGAGGTGGGTAAAAGACGGTGAAAAGTTCCATAAAATTTTTAGATATCTAAAATTATTCTAAAATAACTCCAATGAATTACATTGAACTTATATAGGTATTATTTATCTATTTTGACCTTAATTAAGTGTAAATAAAATAAATAATTATTTAAATAAAATTCGGTTTTAAACTATAACTTTATGTTTTTTCACTATTCATCAAAAATTGAATGTTTTCAGAAAAATACCAAAAATTCACCATAAGCTAATTTCGATATTTTGAATCCAAAAATGAAGTCCATTTTGAAAGATAAAATTTCAAAAATTTCAAAAGGTGGGTATTACTATTCATAATGGCTAGTTTGATTGGTTGTGGTGTGTGTTAGAACTAGAAGTTGCGTACAACACACGCTACTGTATTATTCAAAGAGAAGCATACCGTGGAAGCTTGGGGTGTTACAGATTTATTCCCTAAAGAGGATTTGATGCTACCCCTTCTACATGATATTGAATTCTGGATAGACTTACAACTCATTGCTTCTCCGATTTCTATTTATCCTAATCGGATGACACCTTATGAGTTGTGAGAGTTAAGGATTTAGATTGATGACCTAATGTGGAAGTGTTATATCCGGCCCAGTGTGTCACCATGGGGTTCTCTAGTATTGTTCTCAAAGAAGGAACATGGTGTTATGAAGTTGTGTATAGAATAAAAGAGACTTAATTAGGTGACTATAAAGAATATTTACCCCTATCCAAGGATAGATGATCTTTTCGACAAGATGAGAGGGGTAAGTTGGTTTTCTAAGATCAATCTATGGTCTGGATATCACAAGTTGAGTGTGAAGGAAAGTGATATCTTGAAGACTGCTTTCATATGCAGGTATAGGCCCTTCGAGTTTGTAGTCATTCCATTTGGTGTTACGAATGCACCATCCATGTTCATGGGCCATATAAACTCCATTTTCCATGAGTTCCTGGACCAGCTCGTTGTCATGTTCATCAAAGACATATTTATGTACTCGAAGTCAGAGGAGGAGCATACCGAGAATCATAGGACTATATTATATGTTTTTTGAAGTAACCATATCTATGACGTGTTGTCCCAGTTTATGTTCTAGACACGAGAGGTGCATTTACTCAGGCTTGTGGTGTGTTAGCAGGGTGTGGTGGTGGGATCGTCGAAGGTTGAAGTGGTTTTTTCTTTGGAAGCACTCAATAATGTGGCAGAAGTTCACAGTTTTATTGGTCTCATAGGCTACTATGGAAGGTTTATACCCAACTTGTCTCGATTTTCAGCTCTGTTGACATATTTGACTATAAAAGACCAAGATTTTTTCTGGAGTTATCAGTGACATACATCATTAAGTTATCTGAAGGGTAAGTTGGTCTGTGGTCGAGTGCTCCGGTTGCCAATGGAAGGGGTGATGTTTGAGGTGTTTTTAGATTCTTCATATCTGGGCATGGGATGAATCATGACACAACAACGATCAGTGATCCCTTATGGGTATAGGAAGGTACATCCCCATGACAGTAACCATACCTCCCATTTTCTGGATTTGGCGGTAGTTTTGTTCTCACTGATGTTTTGGAGGAATTACCTAGTTGGGGAGCGTTGTAGTCTTCATGGGTCATAAGAGCTTAAGGTATATCATTTCCTAGTGTGAACTGAATATACGACAGAAGTGGTGGATGATGTTTCTTCAGGATTATGATATTGATATCTCCTACATCTCAAGACTGGGGAATGTTATGCATGGTGATTTGAGTCGGAAGTAGTGGATGGGTTTATTTTTGAGAGTCTGGGGATGCTTGAAGAGAAATAGAGGAGTGCACAGCCTTGTAGTCATATGTAAGAGTGGATAGTGGTAGATGTTATTTGTTTCAGATGATGGTCCAATCTTCTCTGATGCAGTAGGATGTGGAGTCCCAGTGGGGAGACTCAGAGGTAGAGGTGACACGCAATCGTGTTGTCCATGTTGATTCTCTAGATGGATAAACATAGGATGTTTGGAAATATATGTTGCTTCATGGAAGGCTATTTGTTCTTATAGTAATGCATTATGGTGTCTATCATGAGTTTCATGGATCACTTTTGACAGTGCACCCAAAAGTTTTGAAGATGTACCATGGCTTGAGGATTTAGTTTTCGTGGCCCATGATGAAGCAAGAAGTGGTAGTGTTTGTTTTTATGTGATTTCTTTTCCAGTAGTAATAGGATGACCATCATGTTTCTAGTAGTTTGTTGCAACTCTCGGATGTTTCCAAGTGGAAATGAGATGACATCTCATTGGATTTCATCATATGGTTACCAAGAACTCAAGAAGGTTGTGATGCTATCTGGGTGATAGTGGGTCAGTTGAAAAAATCATCTCACTTCTTAGTGATTAAATAGTCGGGTGCACAAGATGATTTGGATAATAGGTACATTGACGGGGTAGTGAAATTCCATATAGTTCTGAGTTTCATTGTCTCAGATCCTTACACACAGTTTATTCTAGGAGTCTGGAGGGGATTCCAACATGCTTTTGGAACCTAGCTATGCCTCAACATTATCTTCCACCGACAGACAGATGGGGAGATAATTTATATCATCCATACATTGTAGGATTTGTTTCGGGCATGCGTCTTAGACTTCGGATGATCTTGGGTACGACACATTTCCTTAATGGAGTTCGCTTATAATAATAGTTATTACTATTCCATTGGCGTGACTTTGTTTGAGGTGTTGTATGGGAGACTATGTTATTCTTCATTGTTCTGGATGGAGGTTAGGGAGATAGTTGTACTTAGTATGGATGTGGTTTAGAGCATGACTAAGAAGGTTCATCTTATTCTAGAGTGAATGAAAGAAGTGATGGACTTGTATAAGTCTTATTCCAATCACAGTATTAGGCCCTTGGAGTTCATGTTTGGGGACCATGTGTTCTTAAATGTTTCCCATCCACATGGGCAGTGGATGTTTGGAAGATGGGGTAATATTTCTCCTAGGTTTTTCAGAACCTTCGAGGTGTTGGAGTGAGTTGGCATGGTGGAGTATCTCTTGGTGGTGCCACTACGGTTGGAGAGGATCCATGAATTCTTTCACATATCTCAGCTTCTATGGTTTCTTCTTGATGAATCCCAAGTCATTAACTAGGGAGAGTTGGATATCGAGGTTGACTCAACATTTTTGGAGCGGTCAGTGGAGATCCAGGATCATCAGAATAAGGTCCTTCATGGGAAGACCATTCCATTGGTTCGTGTGATGTGGAGGCATGGTATCCCAGAGGAGAGTATTTGGGAGTGTGAAATGAAGAAGCTTAAACAGTACCTGGAGTTGTTTTGAGCTTTGTTTTGATATATTTTCTTTGAAATGTGATGCTTGAACCTTGTTGATTATGAGATGAGTTGTTTACTTGCTCCATGATGTGTGATAACATCCTAAACTGTGAAGAGGGTTGGACCTTATTCCTAATCGAGAAACATAAATTGTGATTTGATTAAAGACATGTGTGTGAGTCAGTTCCTCCTAGAGAAGATATTTCATTGACACATAATATAGAATTCCCTGGTTCTCATGTTCGGAAAGTGTGGTTGGTGTGCTTGTGTTGTGTGTCTTCTGGTTGTTTGAGTTAGAAAATGTCATAGGATGTGTTATGGGATGTGGGGGTTTCCACTCCATCTTTCAAAAAATAAAGGGTGGTTTATCATTTAATTGTGATGTGTTTGGTTGTTAACGGTGTTTCATGTGTAGCAAGATCCTTGAGAGGTATCTCACGAGGTGGTTTTTGGGACCCTGCTTTCTTCTGGGATTAGTTTTGGATTCTTGAGGATGAAAATAATTTGAGAGGTATCTAATGTAACAGTCCATGTCCTCCCAATCCATTACATTGTGGATTTTGGTTTTTGGGAGTGTTCAGAGGAGGCTCCTAGGGAGTTTGGAGGTGTACAGTTATTAAAGGCTAGAATGAGGGTGATTACACATTGTGTATAGTGATTACACAATGTGAAACTTTGTTTCATGGCTTGTATATGAGGTTTCACAGCATGTAATATTTCGTGGTTTGAAAAATAAAATAAATCCAGAGGTGACAAGTTTTTTTGAGGAAACTGAACCCTAAGTACTACACATCATGAAATGGGACTACACGTAGTGTAATACACCCAATCTAGTTTTGTTTTAAAAAAAATATTGGCCAATATTTCATTCATTAAACCATTTTATCTCCTTGATCTCATTATAGATGAACCCTAGGCACCCCGAGGAGTCCTTATAGCCCCACTCCTCCCTCCTTTATCTATCAATCCTGGTGGTTGTTCATTTATGATCCATGATTGATCCGTGGTGAGTTTTCTCCTCTTTTTGATATGTTTCCTCTTATTATTCCCTCGAGATTTGCTATCGCGATACGAGTTTTCATGAGTAGGATGTTTGGGTAGAGTTTTGACAATATTCTGGTCCATGATAGGCTGATCCACATTTCTAGCAGTGTAGTTGTCTCTTGCTAGAATTCATCATCGCCTTGCGGTGCATGAATGAGTTAGACAACTTATTTGAGGTAGGATTACTTCATCTCTATTTAATTGTGATACATGTGGGAGGGGTTTTATTTTTTCTACATGTATATTTTGGTTGATCCAAATTAACCAATGATAATAATCTTCTAAAATAAATTGTAAAAGGGTGGATGGGTTTATTTTTATGCTTTTTACATCCTTGGTATTTATTATGATAATTTGATTGTATGGGATGAAAACCCCACTGAAAATGGTGGTCGTTGTTATCTTTGTTTGTTCTAGTTATATCTGTTGTGTTTGGTGCATTGGTTGTGGTTGTTGTGGTGTCATCTTATATGGAACAGGCTAATTGCATATACATGGCTAAGTAATGGATGCACTAGGATTATATATCTTCAATGATAACTTCTGAAGTAACAACAGGAATTGAATAATGGATGCCTTGCTAAATCGTAATTTTGATCCATTTCCATGGTTTTTGTTGTTTGTGTGGGGTTTTTTTTTGTATGTGGTGTGATGGTTCAAAATGTGTGATGGAATCTCAGGTTGAGAGATTGATTGATTGTGGAATGTATGAGAAGTGTTTTGCAGCAGGGGTGTGATCAGGTTGTGCTATGTTTTTGTTACTGGATGTAATTGTGTGAGGATGGATTTGGAGGGATGACTTTGAAGAAAGATTTTGATGGTTGGTAGGGTAATTATTCCAGAGATTCACCAGATATGGATCATTCTGTATTTATTATTATGTGATGTGCTTGGTAGTTTACCGAATAGTAATGGAATAAATGAATAAAAAATTGATTAATAATGTTTGGAACTGGATTGGGTTGGCTTGGTTAACATAATGAATAATTGAGTTGTGAATAAATAATGGTATTTTTTATTCAAATTGGATCAGAATATGAATTCGGTTGTGCCATGATGTGTGCCGTTGTTCGTTTAGAGGTTGTAGAATAGTTGGTATTGTTGTGAGCTGGTTGTCTATTTCAGAACCAGTAGGTTGGTATTGTGTGTTTAGTATTATATTTATATGTATATATATGTATTTACCTTTCGCTTTCTATACACACCCCAACCTAGTTGAGCAATATGTGCTGAACATGCCTTCATCATAGAGGAGGGTGTGTTTCCTAAACAACCTTGTGGGAGGATGGATAGTTGGCCACCCACTCTTCCTTTATACCTCTTCCTGCTGAAGGTAGCCGAAGACTCTTCGGGTAGGTTGTGGTTTGAGAGGCCTAGGTGTGTGTGGGAAGGGTGTGATTTCCCATGTGTCTTCAGGATGAGATGTTTTGTCCTTTCACTGGTGTCTTCAAGATAAGGGTTGTTTTTCATTCCCAGGTGTCTTCACGATGAGATATGGTTTGTGGCCTAGGATTTTGTGGGCATGATGTGATGTGTTTTATGGCCTAGGTGTCTACAGGTAGGATTTGATGTGGGTTGTGACCTAGGTGACTTTAAGTGGGATGTGATGTAGGTTTTGGCCCAATTCTCTATATGCATGTGTGATGTGGTTTGTGGCCTAGGATTCTTTGGGTGGGTTGTGAATGGTTTTTGGACCAGGTGTCTATGGGTGGGTTGTGACGTCGTACTTTCAGAAGAGGTGGGAGTGTGAGGGTGTTTTCTGTTAAGAAAGAGTAACTAATAAGTGGGAAGTGGTGCGGGGTACCCTATTATTGATGGGAATTATATAACATTTCTTGAATTGAATTATTTGGTGAGAGTGCCTTGATGGGGATGGGATGGTCAGTGTACCTGCTTGGTGATATTTTGTTCTACTGTTTTCTCATAGGGGAATTAATATACTTCTTTCACATGTTCATGAGAGACTTTGGTTTTTCTACTGAGTATACATGTATTCTCACCCAATTTATATAAAACTATTTTTTGGTTTTTAGGAGGACTATTCTTATAGTGTTTTACCTTACTAGCTTGAATCTTGGCAGTTTCTATGTCGCTTCCTAGCTTTACTTTTTGTACTTTGGAGAATTTGGTTGTGTAACAGTTCTATTTTACATATTCATGTGGGGTGGATTTTGGTTTTCATTGGTATTATTTCTTGTAGTTTCATTGTGGGTGAATTATCTTATCTCTCCATATTTTTTCTTATAAAAGGGTAATGCCTCCCATTTTGTGATATTTGTTTACCCTTGGTGCTAATCACCAACTCGGGGCCTACTAGAGGCGGGACTCGGGGGGGTTGTTATCTCCCTTTCTTCATTTCCTACCTAAGAAGGGTATCTTTGGAGGGATGGGGTTGTAGAGTATATCCTAGAAATGAAAATTTAAGAATAAAAAAAATATTTTAGAGGAATATTAAAAGAACATCCACACAGAAATTATCCACGAAAGAGGAATAACCCAAAGAAATAAAATTGGGTTTGAGAATCCCCTAACCTTATGTCTGAATGATTTCTTCAATTTAATATACTATATAATAAACTTAGATCCATTAATTAAGAAATATATAACCTCTTATACATATATTAGTTTCTTTATAATTTTATTAAGTTAAAATATTATCATTATTATGAGTTATATTGTAAAATTTTGTTGTTCCGAGAGGGTTTGTTTTCTTGTTTTCCAAATCGGTTCTCTTGTATACAGGTTTTTACGTACATATGAGATGAGAAAAATTCTACAGAATTGTAATTATATGATATTAATGAACAAAACAAATTTAAATGGTCTTATATACTATTTTATATCCATATATAAGGATGAATCCTTAGATTAAACATTATTGATAATCATTTAAATTAATTTGGCAGGTTCTCTATCATCGTGAAATAGTTTTGTTTTATTATTTAATATTATTTATATATGTTAGTTCTAGAACATATAAAACATTATTACATAAATTTTTTCAATTTTTTTCAACAATTTAATGGTTTTTTTGGCCAGCCTTGTGGGGGTAACGGAAAATGAAAACTTATCATCATTGAAGGTGATAAATCAACACCTCCCAAAAGATGTTTTCATTTTTAGAATAAGAGGGAGTAGAGAAGAAATTTTATGATGTATATTCCATTAATGTAATAAAATTTTAGTAAATGTAATAAAATTGAGTTATTATTCTTCTTAGATGAGGGTAGGTGAGTAGATAATAAGGAAAGAAAAGAATATATAATGGAAATAAATTAAAAGAAAATGATAGATGATTTTACATCTTGATTTCTTCTACTTGAGAACCTCCGTGGAAAATTGGATTTGGCCTTTTGTTGAGACCAAACACTATTGGATGTTTTGGAGGTTACTGGGAATATTAATGGGTAGAATTTAGACAAGATTTGAAGCTTGGAAGGTGTGAGGAGAAGAGGTAGAGAAGGATGTTTTTTATAGGAGAGAATAGTGATTTTTTTATTATTTTATTCATTAGTTTATTATTTTGGATAAAGACTATGAATAGTTTTTATTATTGTGATTGAATATATTAAATTATTATGGACAGTTTGAGATTATGGGATTACATAATCCATATATCATCTATGACTCAATGACTCATGTATTTTTTAAATACCGTAAATTGTCGTATTGCACTATTCACCAAAAATTCATCTATTTTAGAAAAATTAGAAATATTCACCAAAACCATTTTTTGATATGTTGAATTAAAAATAGAAATCCATTTTGATAAAATAATTTTTAAATATGAGAAATTTAATTTTTAGTTAAAATCATCATTTACTATAAAAAATACCGATTTAAAAATTATAACTTATTTTATGAAACATTGCAAAATTAATTTATCTCTCATAAAACTATCTTATAATAATAAGAAAAATATATATTCATTTATGAATCTATTTTGTGAAAATATAGTTTTTTTAAATCATTATATTAATTATAAAATAGAAAATAAACATTTAGGTTTTATAAAAATACCAACACATAATTTATCATTTTAAAAACATTAGATGGTGTATAAAATGATATAATAATATCATATTATAATTTATAAGATGTATAAATTTTATTTATACATTCATAGGTGAGGTCATTATTCTATCGACCAGATTACTATTCCTAATAGTCATGTTACTATTCCAAGGGTCCAGTTACTATTCCATTGATATATGTTCAATAGTTTCTATGAATATCACTTATTTCATTCTTAATTTATGTGAATAATGTTTTTATTAGGATCTCTATGCTATTTATGTGTTTTATACTATATAAAATAATTCTAATAATGGAAAAATCCACTGATAATTGTTTGGGTTGTTACATTCTTCCCCCTTTTTAAATTTCACCCTTGAAATTTTGTTTTACATAAACAAGTGAGGGTATTTATCCTTAATTGAATCCTCTTGTTCCCAAGTCGCTTCTTTAAAATTTTGGTTACAACACAAGAATTTGACAGAGTTTTTTTATGTTCTGTGAAATCTTATCTCTATTTTCCATAATCATTAATGGCAACTCCTAATAAGAGAGATCATCTTCCAGCTGCACCACTACTGCATTTAGTACATGTGAGGGATCTGGTATATACATATTCAGGAGAGATACATGGAACATTTCATGAATTTGATCCACACTAGGTGGAAATACAAGCCGATATGCCACTACACCAATGTGATCAAGGACCTCAAAGGGGCTAATGTACCTTGGACTGAGCTTCCATTTAATTCCAAACCACATGACTATTTTCCATGGTGATATTCAAAGGAAGACTTTATCTCCAATGTCACACTCCAAGACCTTTCTGGGGTTTTCACCGTATCTCTTTTTCCAATATAATAAGCTTTTATATGTCATTGGATGGATTGAACCTTCTATGTCATTTCTTTCAAAAGATCAAGTCCAAGTAGCTTTTGTTCCCCAACATCATCCCAATAAGTTAGAGTTCTAAATCTCTTCCCATATATATCTTCATATGGATCTATTTGAATATTCAAGTGGAAGCTATTGTTGTTTGAGAACTCAACCAATGGGTGATGATGAAACCATCCACCTTTGAATTCCATTGAGTAGGATCGTAGAAAGTCTTTGAGCATCTAAATAGTCCTTTCAATTTGGCCATCTATTTTGGGGTTTTGGACATGTTGAAATTCAATTCAGCTCTCAAAGCATGTTGAATAATTCTGTAGAATTTATATGTGAACCTTCGATCATGATAAGAGATGATTGAAAGTGTAACCCCATATGGCCTCACTATATCCTTCACATATATCACGGTAAGTTGTTCAATCGATAAATCTTCCTAAATTGAGATAAAGTGGGTAGTCTTAGTGAGTTGATCCACTACAACCCTCATCAAATTCGATTCATTTGATATCTTTGGGAGACAATTGACGATGTCCATGGTGAAATTCTCCCATTTCAAAATTGGTTTTGGAATGTTGAATCATAGCATTGGAAATATGTCACTCTACTTTTACATGATGACATATTAGTCCTATTTAAATATACTCCACAATCTCCTTATTCATGTTATCCCACTATAAGTTTTCTCAAGGATCACAATACATCTTGGTACTTCCATGACAGATAGAGAATTATGAGATATGTGCATTATCCAATAGATCCTTCTTAATATCAAGTGATTAAGACACACACAAATTCATTCCAAACCGAATCACACCATCATCATAAATATGTAACTCTTGTATCCACCCTTCATTTACTACATTCACCTTATTTTGTAACTACAGATCATCCCTTTATGAATCCTTAATCTTCTATTGGATATATAGTTGGGAAATCATTAGGGATATGTAGGATGTATTCCCTGTCATTGTGATTTCCAAATCAATCCTTTTAATATCCATAAAGATAAGATCTTTCTTAATCCACATCATGGATAGAGTAGCAGGTTATTTTCTTCTATAAACATAATAATACTTTTTTCCTTCACAGAATGATAGTAAGAATAGAGATCATATTCCTTATTTATCTCTAACCATAACCTTTGACACATGTTTAGTTCCTTCTTTGTGAATATATAATGTGAATCTTATTATTTGTATATATGTTACACTTATCACCATAGAGATAGTACCACGTGATCTTTAGAGGGAAGATCACAGCTGCTAACTTCAGATCATGTGTTAGCTAGTTCTTCTCCTGGATCTTTAACCACCATGAGGACTATGATATAACATTATTATTTTTTATGAGTACTCAACCTAAGAATTTCATTGAAGCAATACTTTATAAAACGAAACTTTATCCACCTCTTGGTAGTGTGAGTATAGGTACAGTGATGAGCCTCTTATTTAGCTCCATGAAGCTTTCCCCACATTATTTCATCCATACATACTTTACCCCTTTCCTTATGACTTAGTTAGAAAGATAGAAAATCATGAGAAATTTCTCAAAAATTGTTTGTAGTACCCATCTAAGCTAAGAAAACTGTGTAATTTCGTGACAATATTGGGTCTTGGCCATTCCTCAGTTGCCTTTTTTTTAAGGTTCTATAGAAATTCCATCACCTATGATCATGTTTCCTATGAATGTGACTTGCTACATCCAAAATTCTCACTTGTTGAACTTGACATATAATTTATCCTTCCTTAATATCACTGATAGAATCCTTATATTTTCTTCATTTTACACCTTTCTATTAGATTAGATGATAATATCATTGATAAACACTACCATATATTTTTCAGGGAAATTTCTAAAGGCTTTATTTATTGAATCCATGAAGATAACTGAGTAATTAGTAAGTCCAAAGGGTATTACTAGATACTCATAGTTCACATACCTTGAATAGAAGGATGTCTTTTGAATATCTACCTTCTTCACTATTTTGTGGATGATATCCAAAATTATGATCCACTTTAAATAAGTATTGGCCTCCTCATAGTTGATAAAAAATTCATCAATCCTTGAAAGAGGATACTTGTTCTTCATGGTGATCTTATTGAGTTCCTGATAATTAGTACACATCTGTATTTATTCATTATTCTTCTCGACAAAGAGAACTGGAGAACCCGAAGGTGATGAACTTAGGAATATTAACCATTTGTCTAAGTGATCTTGTTTCCACTTCATTAACTCATCTAGTTTCAAAGGGGATATCCTATAGTGAAATTTTGATATAAATGTTAGGTATACTTCTTATACAGAATCAACACCCACAACATTGAAGTACTTTCCAAAGAAGATTCATGATCTTCCTTGCATTTTTAGTGGAGCTTGGGATGGTTTAGAATTTGAAAATATATTTCCTTTTCACAGTAGTTAATGTTTTCTTCATATCAAAATATCCAATCCATGCCTAATATATCATATAATACCACTAAGAGAAGTATCACAAGATTTTATGGATGAATCTTCCCACATACCTCAATAGGAGAAGAGTCCAACCCTTGGGTTGAAAGGATCACACAACTAGGTGTTTTTACAAATATATATTCTTCAAGGTTTTAGGGATTCAATTGAATTGTTATTGAAATATTGAATGATATAATGGAATGTGTGAACCAGAATAAAATAATAATTTTTCCATTTTTGAGTGAATATGAAGTGTACCTTTGATGACTTTTTTTTCTTACTCCGCTTCATTAGTAGTAATGTAATATGACTTCCCCTTATCCATTGTATTTTTTAGATAATGACACTGATTACCCTCAAGGTCTTGAGGTTTAGTGCACTGGCTTGTGTAGTTCTCTTTCTCCCAACAGTTAATGCATTGGAACATGGGTGGTTCTCTCCTTTCCTCTATTATGTTGATTGGATTGTAAATGTTTATATGACATTCAGGAGCTTAGTGTCCTTATCTTTCACAAGTAAGGCATTTCCCTATCCCTTTGAGGATGTTCCCATGATGATTCATCACACATTTTTTATAATTTATTGGTTGATATATCATCCTATATTTATAATTAGATCCTCCTTCTAGAAACAATATCTCTCATTTCTTATCTCTATAGCAATGTGACCATTCTCTAAACTCTATCTCTACTTTGAGATAAAATTGAAAAACTTCTTCATTACTCCCAATTTATTTAATTGTTAGTGTAACTCCCCATGCCTCCACGGTACTCTTCCCTTTGAATAATGCAATATCTTGCATTGCACGCAACTTTGAGATTCTAACACACCACAACCAATCAAACTAGCCGTTCTGAATAGTAATAACCACTTTTTGAAATTTTATAAATATTATTTTTCATAATGGACTTCATTTTTCGATTCTGAATATAGAAATTAGCCTAGGGTGAATTTTTGGTATTTTTCTAAGAACTTCCAATTTTTTAGGAATAGTGAAAAATATTAAATTTTAATTAAAAACAACTTTTTTAATCTAAATAATTTTTAGTGATAAATTATACAATTGAGTGGTTTTAAAGTATAATTAGATTATATTTTTACCATTTAATCCAATGTTGGTCATTGGATGTAACTTCACATTTAAACTAGACATAAAAAAGTGTCTATCTTTTGATAGTTGTTATTTCTTAAAAACACGCTTTTTGTTTTACCAACGGGAATTAATTTTAAATTAATTTCTGCCACTTTTCTGTTTTGAATTTATAAAAATGGATTCCATATTTATAATCATGATGTCAAAATTCTGTAAATAGATCACTTTTATTTTTAGACATTTTGAATAATTACTTCTGTAAATATTTTATTTTTCATGGTTAAAGGGTAAATCCGGTAAATAAGGGTAAAAAATAATATTATAATAATATTAAATTACCCTAACACGTGTTTTAACCCAATTTTATGATTAATTTCCATCCATGGACATCCTTGGGTCTAATGGGGGACCCCATGGAGCCACTTGTAAGTAAAAATGACACATTATATTAATTATGTTAAAGTAAATACAAAAAATGACATAAGCATGTATCTTTTAGTAAAATAATTTTTACATAGGGTTATATATTTTATATCTTAGACTATAAATATTCATTATAAATATAACATGATTTAATACATAATGGTATTTTATTTATAATTTTTAGATATTTAAAAATTATATTTATTTATGACACAATGATGATGTAGTATTTTCCTTATTAATGAAGGATCAAATAAATGGTATTGTAAATGTTAAAATAAATATATTTTGAACGTTTTTCTGACATACAAGAATTTTATAGGTTAATATGACTTGTTAGTATTGATTATATTAATTTATTTCAAATTAATAAAGTTTTTAGGACTTTAAAAAAATCAATTATTAAATAGTGTCAAATTTGACATAAAAGAGTTTTTAAAGAAAATATTATATTATTAATTGATATTCTATTACTAAAAATATATGGTTCTTCCAAGATACTTATATAATTATTGGTGTATAATTAATGAACCACTTGGGGTTCTCTCGGGTGTATATAGTATGTTTATTAACCATATAATATTAAAATACAAAGAGACATGGTAAATGTCAAACTAATTAACTAAGAGTTACATCTAAGAGATAAGGTCAATATAGTGACCCAAACCTGTCAAAAACCTATTATTTGAGTGGATTTTGACCCATATCCATCTTATAATATAAATAAATCAATTTTTAGCCATTATAAACCGAATATAAATTTATAATAAAATAATATTTTATGTTTTTCTTAAGATGCCCCTCACCCCTCTTATAAAAGGGCACTCACCCTTCTCTCTAATTCACACCCTAAAAGCCTTTTGGCTCGAAAAAACCCTGCAAAAATACCCTCTAAACTTCCCTCACTTCATCTTAGTGGACTTAGATTTATCATAAATACATCCTAAGGAACCCTTTTGATCAACCCAAAAGGAAACACCTGAAGAAGAGGTAATAATTTCACCACCCTCTTTCAAGTTCCTTTCTTCTTCCACTTCTTCTTTATTTGTTATTTACATTCTAAAATAATAACTCCAGTATCTTCTATATAATTTTATGTTATTATAAATATGGTACAACCATATTCAGTATTCTATCCATACTTTGAATGACATGTCACCATACATGCGTACGTATGGCTTACTGTCTCCACGTCGTGGTGTAATTGTCATTCAATACATTATTATTTTTATGGGTATAATAATGAGTATAAATGATATAAATAATAAATATAACATTATAATGATTCTTTATATAATATATACCATCCAATTATATACGATTTTAATATCAAAAGAATTATATTGTCGCTTGTGTGTACGTACGGAATACCGTCTCCACGAATGCGATAAGATTCATTCCCCATCATATCCATTCAAGACTAATTTTCATTAGACGAATAAAAATAATGTTTAATGACTTAATATCATTATGGATATAAATAATATACAACCTATCCATAACAAACATGTCTTACAAAACCAAACATATAAGGAGAACGAATCATTTATCACCCGAAATGACGATAATACTAAGATATTATTAACAAAAAAATATTAAAAGATCATATATGATATCATATTAATGTATATGATTCTTGTATAATTTAATAAAAATTATTTCACCATTATAAAGGAGGTTAATATACCCTCAACCAAAGAAAAAATACAAGGTAAGGGTTAAATTTCACAATCTCTTTATTATCTGCGGTTGTTTATACGTAGGTATCTACTGGGATCTCTTTATCATCCACATCCATGTTTCTTAAAAATGTCTTTCAAAACATTTTTCAAATTTACTATACTATGGGATAAATTCATTTATACACTTTTTTGACTTTTTATAAAATGGGTTGAAAGGAATCCTTCCGTTGTTTTCCAAACAAGGTCATTTTTAACCTTTTCGACAAAATTAAGGTAAGACTGTTCTTTTAACTTATACAGTGGGTGCGGATATTTTCCACCATTATAACATCGTCAAATATTCCCTTACAAGATTATAAGAATATTTTCAAATTAAGGGTTTTCTTTTATAATTATGGGACTTTTAAATGATTTTAAAAATTGATATTTCTCTCAAATAGTTTTGATTTCATCTATGTCAACATCCATTGATGGATTTTAAGCTTATATGAAGTTGATTTATGATGATACAAAACATCCATATTGTATTGAAGGATTTGTGATATGTTTGGCTATGGATGTGTTTTTTTATATCATTCATGGGTTATAGATAAAGTATTGGCATTTCTTATGCTAGTTTTAATATGAATGCTTATGTTATGTTTAAACCTTTTCATATGAGGAATGCATTGGACTTAGTATGTGACGAGTGGAGCCTGGTATAGCTCCTCGGTGCATCGGTAGGTCTCATAAGACAAACTAGTGTCTTGCAAAAAGGCCTTGACAAAATCTTATTTGTAGTCTTGGTACAAGGCCTTGACTATATGGGTATGATAGTCTGGCATTATGCATTCCATCATTATGAAAGTGGCTATTTCATATTGCATGTGATTATTCGACTAGTAGAATATCCATGTGAGTAAGTAAATGGAATTATTTGATTTTATCATTTCCATATTATTCTTTAGTTCATGTTTAAAAGGCTTTTGTTTTAGTTATACATTGCCTTAAATGTTTATGCTTATTTTTGTAAGTTTCTGTTATATTGTTATCCTTACTGATCATCTGAGCTCACCCCTTTCTATGTTTTATTTTTCTCCAGATACGAAGAAGTGTATTATGACTGACCTGCAGGGATAGTCTATGGGGTCTCATTATTGTCTATGGAAACAGTGTTGTTGTAGTTTTTCACTTTATGATGCAATGTAAGACTAATGAGTGTATCTGGTGTTTCCAAGGATACTAAAGTAATCGTTATTTCGAGATTTGATCTTTTGTGATCATGCCAATGATATGTAATAATGAACCGACTTTAGGAAATAGGGGTCAGGGAATTACAGTTGGTATTAGAGGAAGTTTAGTAATAAACCTTGGAAGCTAGATTTTGATAAACTCTTATTAGAGCACATATCCCTAAGATAGACTTTGAGGAATAGTATATAAGAACTCCCTAGAATTTTGGTATTGTAGAGATTTTGTGAGTTTTCTGGGAAATACATCCCTCTCTGGATACGAGCAGGTAGAGGTGGCTCTGGCACAGATGTAACTAGGGGTAAAACCTGAAAACACTACTTTAATCTAGACTCGAATGGGAACAGGTGCACGACAAAGGGCCTTGTTGCACTCTTGGTTACGACACTCTTGGGGGATATGCTTAGGATAATTCTCATTTTATTTACAAACCATTATGAAGGGTTTATGAGTATATACTTCCTCAAAGAAATTGTTTTTATGATTATGGATTATATCCATATACTATTCAATTTATGTTAAGTGTTTTACAGGTTTTGGATTATGTATTGCAATTCATAAACTAATCTAGTGTATGTCATTGTTTAGAAATGGCACCTATTAGAAGGAATGGAAACGGTATCAATGCACACACTCCATGTAGGGATTTCCCTCATTCTCAAGATAATTATAGTGGAGCTGGTGATATAATTGGTGTTGATCATCTGATCACTTTACTGGGACAACTCACTTAGGTTATTAATAATAACCTTACCCGTATGGAGCACCCTGATCCATAGTATGGAGGATCAATGTTAGATTGCTTCATGAGGAAACAACCACCAACATTAAATGGGATTAAAAATCCATTGGTAGTTGAGAAATGGATAAGTTCCCTAGAGAAAATATTTCAGGTGTTGGGGAGTAGTGAAAGGGAAAAATTTGTCATGGCAGTTTACTGCCTCATAGGAGATGTTGATCAATGCTGGTCATTGATTCAAAACACAAAGGAATTTGAAGAAGTATCATGTATGTAATGGAGGGAGTTTAAAGAAATTTTTGTAGAAAAATACCTCCCTCATAACCATCGAGTGGATATGTAAAGACAATTTCTGAGTCTGAGGCAAAAAGAGGATGAAAATGTCGCGAAGTATGAAGCTAACTTTACAAAATTAGTGAGGCATGCAGTAGATTATCTACGTAACCCAATAAGTAATATTGATTGTTTATTTGATGGGTTAAAACCATTTCTCCATCGATCATTGGTCTCACAATCCATCTCGTCATACGAATACATTGTCTCACATGATATCAAGACGGAAAAGGAATTCTCTAAGTCTTACGACTTTAAAGAAAAGTAGGAGAAGAAGATATATGCTGATCACTATGGAAATGGAAATTAGGGGAATAAGGGAAAAGTTAAATATCCATCCTGTAGTAAATGTGGGAAGAAACACCTAGGTACTTTCTTGAAGGGAATGGGAGTCTGTTACAAGTGTGGTGAAAAAGGCCACCAAGATCATGATTGAAAGTGGAATAAAGTAGCTATCAATGTTCAATGCTACAATTGCAGGTAGATGGGACATTATGCCAATGAATGTCCTAAGAATTAGGGAAACTTACCTTATAAGAGGCCAAGGGATCAATTCCAAGCCTATGTTATCACTACTAATGAGGTTGAAGCTCCAAAAGATGTGGTGGAAGGTAATTTAATGGTTTCCTCAAGTATATAAAATACTTTATTTGATTCTGGATCATCGCATTGTTTCATATCTTCCCAGTTTTCTCAGAAAATTAGATGTTTCCAATTTGATTTCACAATGGAGTTTTCATTCAAAACTCTTAAGGGAAGCATTATTGCAACAAAGTTTTTTGAATCAGTCCTCATTAGGGTGTATAAATTTTCTTTATTTGTTGATCTCATAATCATACCCATGATTGAATTTGATATAATCCTCAGTATGGATTGGATTTCGGACCATGATGCAAATATTTATTGTAATAATAAGGAGGTTACAATTTTTGATGATGATAAATAGTACCTTATCTTTAGAGCAGAAAAATTACCACCTAATTCTTATCCAGATCCACCCCCAGTAGCTCAACAAAATTCAATTATTATGGAGGAAGAGAATGAAATAACAGTGGGTGAGGAAAGGAATGTTCGAATAGATGATGTACCTATTGTGCATTAATATGTTGATGTTTTTACAGAGGATTTACCTGGACATCCTCTAGAACGAGAAATTGAGTTTTCCATTGACTTAATTCCTGGTTCAAGGCCTATATCAAAGACCCATTATAGAATGCCCATTGTGGAATTAGTGGAACTAAAGAAATAGTGAGAGTAATTGAGTAATAAGGGATTTATTCGCCCTAGCGTTTCTACATGGGGATCCCTTGTCCATTTTGTTAAGAAGGAAGATGGATCTATGAGGTTGTGCATTGACTATAAGGAGATCAATGCTATAACAATAAATAACACGTATCCCCTACCTCGCATTTATGATTTACTAGACCAACTTAATGGAGCCCAATACTTTTCAAAGATTGACCTTCGATCTGGATATCATCAGTTGTGTGTGAAGAAGGAAGACATTCCAAAAAAACATTTCGACCTTGGTATGGGCATTACGAGTTTACAGTAATGCCTTTTGGATTCACTGATTCACCCTATGTCTTCATGATTCCAATGAATAGAGTTTTTAAGAAATATCTTGATGCCTTTTTAGTGGTATTTATTGATGATATCCCGGTATACTCCAAAAGCTACAAATATCATGAAAATTACTTGCGCATTATCCTAAAGACTCTTCGATGAAATGAATTATATGGGAAGTTTAGAAAGCGTGAATTCTGTCTTCAATAGTTTTTTTTTTCTTGGCCATATTGTCTCTAAGGATGGAATCTCTGTTGATCCTTCTAAGAAAAGAGAAATCCAAGAATGGCTAGCACCGACGAGTATTACTGAGGTACGCAGTTTTATTGGATTAGAAGGTTATTATCGACGTTTTGTCCATACTTTTTCCCGATTGGCTAACCCATTAACCAAGATCACATATAAAGGGGTCATATTTGTTTGGAAAAAAGAGTGTGAAGAATGTTTTGAAGAACTGAATAGAATATTAGTCAATTCTCCTATTTCGACTCTACCATCGAGGAATGATGGGTTTGTTATTTATAGTGATGCATCAAAGAAAAGACTTGGTTGTGTCCTTATGCAGAATGATAGGGTTATAGCCTATGCATCACGATAGCTAAAAATTCATGAGAAAAACTATCCTACTCATGATCTTGAGTTAGTAGCTGTAATATTTGCTTTGAATATTTGGAGACACTAACTATATGGTGAAAAATGTGAGATATATACTGATCCCAAGAGTTTGAAGTATATTTTCCCACAGAAGGAACTCAACATGAGGCAAGGGATACGGCTCGAGATACTCAAGGATTATTATTGCACTATATAAAACCGTCTGGGGAAGGCAAATAAAGTGGCAGATGATTTGAGCAGAAAGGATAAAGGAGTTTTGAACAAGATGAGAGTTGAAAAGGATCCTATATACAAGGATCTAGTAAAGTTGGATATGGGAATAACCATGGAAGGTGAAACATCAATACTTTTTCAAATGGTTGCCAATACATATTTACTAGAAGGGATAAAGAGTTCTCAACCTGATGATGAAGAGTTTCAAAAGAAGATTAAAGTTGTTAATGATGGGAGATTGAGTGACTTGGTGTATAAAGATGGAATTTTGAAATTTGGGAAATGACTTTGTGTTCCCGATATACTTGATCTAAAAAGAGAATTGTTGGATGATGCTCATAGTTCCAATTTCTCTATACACCCTGGGAGAACCAAGATGTATAGGGATTTGAAGGAACATTTTTGGTGGGACAACATGAAGAGGGAGATTTCTGATTTTGTGTCAAGATGTATGGTTTGTCAACAAGTGAAAGATGGAAGGAAACAGCGTGGTGGGGTCATGAAACCTCTTCCCATACCAAAGTGTAAATGGAATAATATCACGATGGAATTTTTCATGGGACAACAAAAGACTCCTAGAAGGAACAATGCAATATGGGTCATTGTTGATCGTCTTACAAAGTCACCACATTTTCTTACTATAAGAGAAGATCTACCACTTGAACATCAAGCAATAATATATATTAAGGAAGTTGTTAGACTCCATGGTGTACCCCTATCGATTGTTTCTAATTGTGATCCCCATTTCACATCAGGACTCTAGAAAAGTATTCAGAAGTCCTTGGATACTGAACTTCATTTGAGCACTGCCTACCACCCTCAAACAGACAGAAAATCAGAACGAACTATTCAAACATTAGAAGACATGTTGAGATCCTTCTCACTTGACTTTCAGGGTATGTGGGATCAATATTTACCTTTGGTAGGATTTTCCTATAACAATAGCTTCCATTAAAGTATTCAGATAGCACCATATGAAGCGTTATACAGAAAGAGATGTCGCACACCAACCTGTTGGGATGATGTTGGTGAAACAAAACTCATAGGCCTAGAACTTGTGGAGGAAATGATGCAAAAGGTGAAGGTAATCCAAACCCACATCAAAGAAGCTCAAATTAGGCAGAAGAGATATGCCGATAATCGAAGGAAGAATTTGGAATTTCAAGTTGGTGAGCATGTTTTCTTGAAATTATCTCCATGAAAGGGAGTTATACGTTGTGTTAATAAAGTTAAATTGAGTCTCATGTACATCGGACCTTTCGAAATTCTTGAACGAATTGGGGTTGTAGCTTACCATTTGGAAATGTCGCCAAGTCTCTCCAAAGTTCATGATATATTCCACATATCACTGTTGAGAAAATAAATGCCTGACCAAACATATGTACTCACCTATGAGGAATTAGAATTGGAACCCGATCTGTCTTATTGCGAAGAGCCCGTTAGGATTCTTGGTACAAGAGAACAAGTGTTGAGGAACCAGACAACTCTTCCGGTAAAATTTATATGGAGAAACCATAAGATGGAAGATGCAACATGGGAACCCTAGGAACTTATGATGAAGAACCACCCGAGTATTTTTATGCTGTAATATTATAGAAATTTCGAGTATGAATATAGTGACCCAAGCCTTTTACATAAAACATTTCATGATTTTAAGCATAATTAATCATCAGAGTACAAGCCATGGATCGTTATGTCTGGTGTCTTGGAAGACTAGGTACATATTACATAAAACATGGGACTAAACAAAATTCTTTATTTAATCTCCATAAAGAGCTTCTAACTTCTTTTTTGCTCTTACATCTTCATAGGGTCCCCTGGGGAACACATGAACAAAGGGATGAGCTAAAAATCCCACTAAAGGAATGAACATAAGGATACATCTCAAGCACATGAGTTAGGAGGCATGACATAATGATATCCAAAGCATGAAACCTATAAAATAATTTAATATAAGCATGGGATATTATAATCATGGAATCATATAAATGTAGCAGAATCATAAATCATATCTTTAGTATGGGTCAAGGCTAACTGCCAATCCCATTTCCCATTTCAATACGGATCAAGGCTAACCGCAAATCTCGTTTCACATCGCATCTCATGAGACTTATCCTTATCCAATGCATTAGAGCGCTATTTGGGCACATCCATATCAACATATTCATTAATATTCTTTCCACATAAATAATCTTTCCTCGTAAATAATCATACATAATCAACCATACAAAAACATAAGGCTACCCATGGAATGAATTGGGTATCACAATCATGGCATAAAACATATCCAATGGGCGTATCATGAAAGTTACCATGAAAGGAAGGGATTAGAACATACATGGAAATTAGTAGGTTAAAATAGCCATATAACATGGTAATTGGTTTCAAATATAAGTGGCAATATAAAAAATGTATTTTAGAAACATTAGCATTAAAACATTTTTGTGCGGTTATAAGGAAAACACTATAGAGCTTTTCAAATAGAAAAGAGGCCATTCTTTTATATAAAACCAGAATTTGACCAATAAGGTATTCATAATAAAAATAATGATTTTATAAATAAAATTTTGTTTTAAAACATAGGATAGATTGCACTTGAAATTTGGTTAAATATATGGGAAGTCCCCTTAAAACAAGTTGGCTTATCGAAAAGTTCTGAGGATAGAATCTTTCAAAATCATGTATATCCCCGAAACAATGTGATGAAAGGGTATTGATATAAGAATATTTTAAAAATAACCAGAATTCATAAGACTCAAATAGATAGATAAGATAACACCATTTTGAAAGAAAGATAAGGCAACCCAAAAGAACAAAGAAGGTTCAGGTAGAATTCGTTACGATTTTATCGGCATGGTGTCAGGTGTGACCAAGCGGGATTGATGAGAGAGAAATGGGGTTTCTCATCACTTATAAATCCATAAGGAATTATGGGGGAGGTTATTAAAAATACCACATCATTTTATAGTACACATATAAAGTCATAGTATATAGGGAAATCTTGATTAAGAGAGAAAAGGAGAGGATCCCATACCTCAAATCTGGTGGTGTTCTCTACTTGTTATTAATGACCTGATTACAAAAATTAGGACTATTAATTCATAATTCCAGAACCTTTTCTATATGTAATTTATTTATTATAAACCTTTTTAGATCATTAAAATCCTTTTTTATTAGTTATAAGGTTCAATTTCATGGTTCGGGCTCATTTGTTTACTTGGCTTTAAAAGATCGGTTCACTTATATTCAAGTTTGGATTATATGCAAGATGAAAGTGGTTGTCCAGAATTGAAGTTACATTATTTATTTACTATCCAGTATATTACATGGTTTTAATTTTAATTAGGTTACTTAGAGTGATTTTGAATTATTACATATACAACCTTAGTTATAACCGTTTTTGTTAATCAGTGGATTTGATTACAAAGAATGTGTTTTGATTTATAACTTAATTCCATTTGTACCAACGGATTAAAAAAACAAAAATAGGATATATTACATATATAATAGTCTGGTTCAACCATAACACAAATGTTATCATGACCATAATTAAAGATTATAATAGAAATTGATAAACGGTTGTCCTTGAATGTGCTAAATTAGCAAATCTCAAACGGTGCTTTCATTTCTTTCAAATAAAAGGGTGGGGAAAGGGGAGAAGATAATGAAATATAACACTAGAATGAATAAATTCCAGTACATGTATGCTACTAGATTTATCATTCTATTATGGTGAAGGTGGGTGAGGAAAGAAATTAAAAATAAAATAACTTAAAAGAAAAGAAGAAATTTGGGAAGAGGAATTTACCTCTTGAGACTTCCTCCTTTGATAACCTTTTAAGGGGAGAGTTTTTGGTATTTTCAGGAGGATGAGAGATTTTTTACGTGGGGGAGGACCTTGGGGAGAGATTTGGGAAGAATTTAGAGACGTCTTGGAGCTTGATAGGAGTGGAGAGAAGAGGGAGTGAAGGGGGGTTTTATAGTGGAGGAGAGGAGGGATTTCATGATACTATAATCCTTAATTTATTATTTATTCACAAGACAAAGAATAGTAAGTATTCCATGAAAAATAATATTAAATGGGTCATGTGAATTCGAAACAAGTGGGCTTATATCATCATAACATCATTTATGACTCAATTAATCCAATATTTAGCATTTATTGTGAATTCTCGGATTCTACTATTCATCAAAAATTAAAGTATTTCAGAAAAATCCAAAAAATTCACCCTAACCATTTTTCAACATGTAGAATCAAAAAATGAATTCCATTTTTCAAAAATAATTTTCTAAATATGATTATTTTAATATTTAATTAAAATAATAATTTATTATCAAAACCAGTTTTAAAACATTCATTAACTCATTCTAAAATATAGGTATATCGTACATCCAACATGAATATTATTTTTATACCACCGTAGGTGAGGTTACTATTCATTAGGTTATATCACTATTCATATGGGTATGTTACTATTCATTAGGGTAGGTTACTATTCACCAAAAATTATTTTTGTTTTTTTAGACTCCAAAAAAACATCTCGAACACAACTGTTTATGCCGGATTTTCAAAATTCCAAACACAGAAGTGACAAAATTAAGTTTAAATGTCACTAATCACTTAGTAGTTTATTATGTTGTGCTTTTATGTGAGTTTATGACATAAATATAAGAAGGTAATTTCCATTGAAAATCTTTGGGTCATTACATTCTTCTCCACTTATGAAATTTTGCCCTCAAAATTTTGTTTTACATACTAAGCCAAATACAGGTGCGGGTACTTTTCCTTCATTTCTTTCTCCAATTCCCATGTTGCTTCCTCAAACTTATGGTTCCTCCACAAAACTTTGACAAGATGGGTTGTCTTGTTTCATAAGACCTTATCTCTCCAATCCAGAATCTTTACTGGTTGCTCCTCATAGGAGAGATCATCTTCCAGTTGCACCACCTCAAAGCTTAGTACATGTGAGGGATTAGGTATGTACTTCCTCAAGAGTGATACGTGGAAAACATCATGAACTCGAGCCATATTTGGTGGAAGTGCAAGCCGATAAGCCATGGATCCTATGTGGTCAAGTATCTCAAAGATACCAATATACCTTGGGCTTAGCTTCCCTTTCTTCCCGAATCGCATGACTCTCTTCCATGGAGATATTCGAAGGAAGACTTTATCTCCAAGGTCGAACTTCATGTCCCTTCGATGGTTGTCATCATAGCTCTTTTTTCGACTTTGAGCAGCTTTGATGTGTTTCTGGATTACATGAACCTTCTCTGTCATCTCTTGAACAAGATCAGGTCCAAGTGGCTTTCTTTCACCAACTTCATCCCAACAGGTTGGAGTTCTACATCACTTTCCATACAGAGCTTCATATAGATCCATCTAAATACTCGATTGGAAGCTATTGTTGTATGAGAACTCAACCAATGGTAGATGATGATACCATCCATCTTTGAATTCTAGAGAGTAGGATCTAAGCATATCTTCAAGTGTCTAAATAGTTCTTTCAGACTGGCCATCAGTCTGGGGGTGATAGGTCGTGCTGAAATTTAATTCTGTACTTAATGAATGTTGAAGGCTCCTCCAGAATTTTTATGTGAACCTTGGATCATGGTCAGATACAATTGATAGAGGAACATCGTGAAGTCTCACCACTTCCTTCACATATAACTTTGCAAGTTTTTCAAGCGAGAGATCTTCCCGAATTGCGATCAAATGGGATGTCTTGGTTTTTCGGTCAACCACAACCCATATCGCATTATTTACCTTCGACGTCTATAGGAGACCCATGATAAAGTCCATAGTAAGATTTTCCCATTGCCACATGGGTATATGCAATGGATTCATCATACCTTTGGACTTTGGTCACTCAGCTTTAAATTGCTGACATACCAAGAACCTTGATATATATTCTACAATCTCCTTCTTCATGTTATCCCACCAGAAGTGTTCTCGGAGATCATTGTACATTTTGGTACTCCTAGGATGGATAGAGAAGGTCGAGCTATATTCATCATTTAGTAGCTCCTTCTTTATCTCTGGATCAGATGGTACACATAATCGTGTCCCAAATCTAACAACTCCTTTCTCGTAAATTTTGAAATCAGAGGATTTCCCATTTTTAACAGCTTCCACCCTTTTCTAAATTTCCACATCCTTTCTTTGAGCATCCTTTATTTTCACTAAGAGGGATGGTTGAGATATCATTTGAGAAATTATTGATGATATTCCTCCCTTAATGATAACCATGTCCATCCTTTACAAATCAATGAAGATTGGATCCTTTTCAATTCTCATCATTGATAAAGATGCAGGATCCTTTAAACATAGAGCATTTTCCACCTTGTTTGCCTTAACGAGGTGGTAGTGGATTGAGCAGTCATAATCCTTGATGAGATCTATCCATATTAATTGGAACATATTAATCTTTTTCTGTGTGAATATATATTTGAGACTCTTGTGGTTAGTATATATCTCACATTTTTTCCCATAGAAATAATGCCGCCAGATTTTCAATGCAAAGATCACTGCTGCCAACTCTAGATCATGCGTGGGATAGTTTTGCTTGTGGATTTTCAGCTACCTTGAGGCATAGGCTATCACTTTATCATTTAGAATTAGCACACAACCTAAGCCTTTCTTAGAAGAATCACTATACACCACAAAGAGTTCTTCACTTGAAGGGAGTGTGAGTATCAGCGCAGTGATAAGCCTCTTTTTCAACTCCTTGAAACAGTTTTCACATTCTTGTGTCCAGACGAACATTACTCCCTTCCGTGTCAGCTTTGTTATTGGGTTTGACAATCGTGAAAAGTTCTTCACGAATCATCGATAATACCCAGCTAGACCTAAAAAGTTGTGGATCTCCGTTACAGAAGTTGGCCTCGTCCACTCTTTAATTGCCTTCATCTTAGAATGGTCTACAGATATCCCTTTCCTAGTGATAACATGCCCCAAGAATGATACTTCATCCATCCAGAACTCACATTTACTATACTTTTCATACAACCTCTCCCTTTGCAAAGTTTTTAACACAGTTTCCAAATGCTCCTCATGTTCCTCCTTTCTCTTGGAGTATATCATAATATCATTAATAAAGACCCCCACAAATTTGTCGAGGTAATCTCTAAAGACTCTATTCATTAAATCCATGAGAATTTCTAGAGCATTAGTGAGTCTGAAGGGCATCACTATGAACTCATAGTGTCCATACCTCATTCAAAAGGCAGTCTTGGGAATATCTTCTTTCCTCACCTTTAGTTGGTGATATCCTGACTGAAGTTCCACCTTAGAGAAATAACTGGCCCCACTAAGCTGATCAAACAATTCATCTATCCGTGGAAGGGTATACTTGTTTTTTATAGAGATTTTATTGATCTCATGATAATCAATGCAGAGGCACATTGATCCATCCTTCTTCTTGAAGAAGAGGACTGGACCACCCCATGGGGAAGCACTCAGGCGTATAAACCCTTCTCAATATTCTCCTATAACTTCTTCTTCAGCTCTTCCAGATCTACGATGGCCATTCTATAAGGTTTCCTTCAGATTTGCAGAGATCCAGGGATAATTTCAATTGAGAACTCAACCTCTCGGTTAGGAGGAAGACCGGGAAACTATTCGGGGAATACATCAGGGTAATCCCTCACGATGGGCATGTCCTCAAGCATGATTCTCTCCTTCGTCTCAATCATTTGAGCTAGATATGCATGCTCATAATGAAGCAATATCCAAACTTGAGATGAAGATTCTAAAGGATACTCATATTCCTCCTTGCACTTGTAAAGAATCGGAGGATTATTTGGGTTTTGAAGAGTAATCTCCCTTTCCCGGCAGTTGATTTTGGCCTTGTACAAGGATAGCCAATCCATGCCCAAGATAGCGTCAAACTCCACTAAAGGAAGTATGACAAAATTTTATGGGAGGTTTAGTCCACAAACATTAACCGATGAGGAGTTATAAACCATGGATGCAATAATTGCCCCATTCTCTATTCTCACAGATAACTTTTCTTCCAAATTTTGAGGTGGTGTTTGAATATTTATACTAAACTTTCAAGATATGAAAGAATGCATAGAACTAGAATCAAATAGTATGTTCTCTATTCTTTAATGCATAACAAGCGTACCTATCACCACATCATTTTTCGGATCCACCACAGAAGTAGTGATAGCATAAGACCTTCCTTGTTTCCTTGGAGGTTGTGGTTGATTGCCTCCGATAACCCTCGTCTTAGGGAAATTGTTCGCAGAATGCCCAGGCTCCTTGCAGTTAAAACATTGCACGGCAGGCTGAGTGTTGATCTGAACCTTCAGTTCTTCTTCAACATTATCGGGATTTTTCATATCCCTTCAGTAGTTCTTGGCTAGATGACCAAACTTTCTACATTTTAAGCAATTCCTGGTTCCCTTGAGACAGTCACCAATATGATTCTTCCCACAATTCTTGAAAATTGAAAAGTGAGGCTTCTTTCCATCATGGGATTTGTTTGATGAACCACCCATGTTGTTCTCCATTTTCTTATTCTTTTCACTAGGCCCATGAGACCACTAAGAGTCTCTAATCTCCATTTCAACCTTGAGGGAAAACCATACAATCTTCTCATAGCTGTCAAAGTCTCGAATTGCCAACACTTTTTGTAGACTCGGCTTTAGTCCGCTAAAGAAGAAATCCACCTTGATTTCGGTGTTCATGAAAAATCCAGAGGCGTACCTTGCAAGCCTTGTAAAGTTTGATTCATACACCCCGATGGACTCATCTTCCTCTTGCTTGAGTCCAAGGAACTCTCTTTCCATCTTGAGATAGAGGGTTCGATGAAAATATTTGTTGAAAACATCCTCTTGAATTACTCCCAAACTATGGAATCAATTTCCTCTTGGGACTTTGTATTCTTCATCAGTGTCCACCACTGATCAGCTTCCCCATCAAAACGATAGACTTCTAGTAAAACTTTCTCTTCTTTCGAGCACTGGAGGACAGGGAAAATCATTTCAATGGAGTTAATCCATTGTTCTGTGAGGAGGGGATCAGAAGACCCGCTAAACATGGTAGGCCTTTTCCACATGAAGGATTCTATGGCAACTTTCTCTTTCCTTGGAGGAGGGGGACATTCCACATGATCTAAGTTATTATTCGTAACTCGAGCCAACTGAGCCAGTACTGCCATGATGTTTTGAGCACCTGCTTCCATTTCATCAGGCATTTCATTAGGGCCATCATTACATAGCTTATCACATTGGTTGTTGGAACGTGTTCTTCAATTTCCCTCCATTAATGAAGAAAAATAATGTATAATTAGAGGTCTTGAATACCTATCTATTGAGCATAAAAATGAAACTTTGAAAATTAAAGGATAAACTTATAAAGAAGAATTACATTATAACTTGTGATTACTTAGGTTTATATCTAGGATATCCTCGATCTATTTCTTAACTTATATTCTTATGGGATTCTTTTTGTCGCTTAATAATGGTTTGTACAAAGCTCGTGAATCTACCAAATCATATCCCCTGGGATTGTCGTAACCAAGAGTGTAGCAAGGCCCGTTATCATGCACCATTTCCCATTCGAGTCTAGCTCAAAGAGGTGTTTTCGGGTTTTACCCCTAGATACATCTGTGCCAGAGCCGCCTCTACCTGCTCGTATCCAGACAAGGATGTATTGGCTTGATAAACCACTTACTCCATACTAACCAAAATTTAGGACTGTTTTCTTATACATAGTATCATCCTTAAGGTTCTCACTAAGGTGCTCTATTCCTAATCTCCAATAATAACTACACCATCCTCTGATAGCAACTATAGTGACCCAAGACTTTTACATAAAACATTTCATGATTTCAAGCATAATTAATCACTTGAGTACAAGACAAGGATCTTTAATTCTAGTGTCTTGGAAGACTAGGTACATATAACATAAAACATGGGACTAAAAGAAACTTCTTTATTTAATATCCATAAAGAGCTTCTAACTTCCTTTGATCTCTTACATCTGTATAGGGTACCCTGGGGAACACATGAAGGAAGGGATGAGCTAAAAAGCCCAGTAAAGGAACGAACATAAGGATACATCTCAAGCACATGAGTTAGGAGGCATGCCATCATGATATCCAAAGCATGAAACTTATAAAATCATTTAATATAAGCATGGGATATTATAAACATGGAATCATATAAATGTGTCAGAATCATAAATCATATCTTTAGTACGGGTCAAGGCTAACTATGAATCATGTTTCCCATTTCTGTATGGGTCAAGGCTAACCGCCAATCCCATTTCACATCGCATCTCATGAGACTTATCCTTACCCAATGCATTAGAGTGCTATCTGGGTGCACCCATCTCAACATATTCATGAATAATATTTCCACATAAATAATCTTGCCACATAAATAATCATACATAATCAACCATACATAAACATAAGGTTACCCATGGAAATAATTGGGTACGACAATCACGACATAAAACATATCCAATGGGTGTATCAAGAAAGTGCCCATGAAAGGAAGGGATTATAACATACATGGGAATTAATAGGGTAAAATATGAATATAACATGGTAAGTGGTGTCAAATATAAGTGAAAACATAAAAAATGTATTTTAGAAACATTAGAATTAAAACATTTTGGTGTGGTTTTAAGGAAAACACTCTAGTGATTTTCAAATAGAAAAGAGGAAATTCTTTTATATAAAACCAGAATTGAACCAATAATGTTTTCATAATAAAAATACTGATTTTATGAATACAATGGTGTTTTAAAACATAGGATATATTGCACTTGAAATTTGGGTAAAAATTTGGGAAGTCCCCTTAAAACAGGTTTGGTTATCGGAAGGTTCTAAGGTGGGAATCTTTCAAAATCATGTATATCCCCGAAAGAATGTGATCAAAGGGTCTTGATATAATAATCTTGTACAAATAACCAGATTTCATAATACTCACATATATAGATAATATAACACCATTTTTAAGGAATGATAAGGCAACCCGAAAGAATAATGAAGGTTCGGGTAGAATTCGTTATGATTTTATCGGCATGGTGTCGGGTGTGACCAAGAGGGATTTATGGGAGAGAAATGGGGTTTATCATCACTTATAAATCCATAAAAAGTATGGGGGAGGTTATTAAACATACCCCATCATTTTCTATTACACATATAAAGTCATAGTATAGAGGACAATCTTGATTAAGAGAGAAAAGGAGAGGATCCCTTACCTCAAATCTGGTGGTGTTCTCCACTTGTTATTAATGACCTGAATAAACAAATTATGATTATTAATTCATAATTAAAGAAACTATTCTATATGTAATTAATTTATTATAACCCTTTTTAGTTCATTCAGATCCTTTTTGATTAGTTATAAGGTTCAATTTCATTGTTTGGGCTCGTTTGTTTACTTGGCTTTTAAAGATCGGTTCACTTACATTCATGTTTGGATTATATGAAAGATGAAAGTGGTTTTCCATAATTGAAGTTAAATTATTTAGTTCATATCCAGTATATTACATGGTTTTAATTTTAATTAGGTTACTTGGAGTGATGTTGAATTATTACATATATAACTTTAGTGATAACCGTTTTTGTTAATCGGTTGATTTGATTACAAAGAATGTGTTTTGATTTATAACTTAATTCCATTTGTACCAAAGGATCACAGAACCAAAAATAGGATATATTTCATATATAATAATCTGGTTCAACCATAACATAAATGGTTTCATGACAATAATTAAAGATAATAATAGAAATTGATAAACGGTTTTCCTTGAATGTGCTACATTAGCACATCTCAAACGGTGCTTTCATTTCTTTCAAATAAAAGGGTGGGGAAAGGGGAGAAGATACTGAAATATACCACTAGCATGAACCAATTCCAGTAAATGTATGCCAATAGATTTATCATACTATTATGGTGAAGGAAGGTGAGAAAATAAATTAAAAAGAAAAGAACTTAAAGGAAAGGAAGAAATTTGGGAAGAGGAATTTACCTCTTGAGACTTCCTCCTTTGAGAACCTTTTAGGGGGAGAGGTTTTGGTATTTTGAGGAGGTTGAGAGCTTTTGTACATGGGGGAGGACCTTGGGGAGAGATTTCGGCAGAATTTAGATAATTCTTGGAGCTTGAGAGGAGTATAGAGAAGAGGGAGTGAAGGGAGGTTTTTATAGTGGAGGAGAGGAGGGATTTCATGATATTATAATCCTTAATTTATTATTTCTTCACAAGAAAAAGAATAGTAGGTATTCCATGACGAAAAAGAGTAAATGGGTTATGTGAATTAGAACCAAGTGGTATTACATCAGCATAACACCATCGATGACTCAATTAATCCAATATTTAGCATTTATTGTGAATTATCGGATTCTACTATTCATCAAAAATTCAAGTATTTCAGAAAAATACCAAAAATTCACCCTAATTATTTTTCGACATGTAGAATCCAAAAATGAAGTCCATTTTTCAAAATTAATTTTATAAATATTATTATTTTAATATTTAATTAAAATAATAATTTATTATCAAAACCAGTTTTAAAACATTCATTAACTCATTCTGAAATATAGGTATATCTTACTTCCAACATGAATATTATTTTTATACCACCATAGGAGAGGTCACTATTCATTAGGTTATATCTCTATTCATAAGGGTATGTTACTATTCATTAGAGTAGGTTACTATTCACCAAAAATTATTTTTGTTTTATTAGACTCCAAAAAAACATCTTGAACACAACCGTTTATACCAGATTTTCGAAATTACAAACACAGAAGTGACAAACTTATGTTTAAAGGTCACTAATCACTTAGTAGTTGATTATGTTGTTCTTTCTTGTGATTTTATGAGATAAATATAAAAAGGTAATTTCCATTGAAAAACATTGCGTCTTTACAACAATATTGTTTCAAGGGGGAGAATGTAACACCCCAAGCTTCCACGGTACGCTTTCCTTTGAATAATGCAATAGCTTGCACTGTACGCAACATCGAGATTCTAACACACCACAACCAATAAAACTAGCCATTATGAATAGTAATACCCACTTTTTAAAATTTTATAAAAGTTTTTTTTCAAAATGTGCTTCATTTTGGGATTCGGAATATCGAAATTAGCCTAGGGTGAATTTTTGGTATTTTTCTGAAAACATCATATTTCTGACGAATAGTGAAAAATACTAAATTATAATTAAAAACAACTTTTTTAATATAAATAATTTATAGTGCTAAATTATACTATTGATTGGTTTTAAAGTAAAATTATATTATATTTTTACCATTTAATCCAATTTTGGTCGTTGGACGTAACTTCACATTTAAACTAGACATAAACAACTGTCAATCTTTTGATAGTTATTATTTCTTAAAAACATGCGTTTTATTTTAACAATGGGAATTAATTTTAAATTAATTTCTGCCACTTTTGTGTTTTGAATTTAGAAAAATGGATTCTATATTTAGAATCAGGAGGTCCAAATTGTGTAAATATATAACTTTTATTTTTAGACATTTTGAATAATTACTTCTGTAAAAAATTTATTTACCACGGTTAAAGGGTAAATTTGGTAAATAAGGGTAAAAAGTAATAGTATAATAATATTAAATTACCCTAAATGTGTCCAAACCCTATTGGATGATTCATGTCAGACCACGGGCATCCTTGGGTTGAATTTGGGACCCCATGGAGCCACTTATAAGTGAAAATGACACATTATATTAATTAAGTAAAAGTAAATACAAAAATGACATAAGCATATATCTTTTAGTAAAACAATTTTTACATAGGGTTATATATGTTATATATTAGACTATAAATATTAATTAGAAAGTTAAAAAGAGTTCCTAAATAATGGTATTTTATTTATAATTTTTAGACATTGAAAAAGTAAATTTATATATGACACAATGATGATTAAGTATTTTCCTTATTAATGAAAGGATCAAATAAATGGTATTAAAAATGTTAAAATAAATATACTTTGTAGGGTTTTATGCCATCCAAGAATTTTCTAGGTTAATATGACATGTTAGTATTGATTATATTAATTTAGTTTGAATTAATAAAGTTTTTCAGACTTCAACCAAATTCAAATATTAAATAGTATCAAAATTAACATAAAACAGTTTTTAAAGAAAATATTATATTATTAATTGATATTCTATTCCTAAAAATATTAGGTTTGGCCAAGAGACTTATATAATGATAGGTGTATCATTAATGAACCACTTGGGATTCTCTTGGATTTATATAGTATGTTTATTAACCATATAATATAAAAGTACAAAGCGACATGGTAAATGTCAAACTAATTAACTAAGAGTTAAATCTAAGAGATAAGGTCAATATAATGACCCAAACCTATCTAAAACCTATTTGTTTAGTGGATTGATACCCATCCACACCTTATCCTAGAAATAAATCAATTTGGAGCCATTATAAACCAAATATTAATTTATTATAAAATAATATTTTATGTTTTTTCTAAGGTGCCCCTCACCCCTCTTATAAAAGGGAACTCACCCTTCTCTCTAATTCACACCATAAAAGCCTTTTGGCTTGGCCAAACCCTAACCAAATACCCTCTAAACTTCCTTAAATTCAACCTATAAGACTTATTTTGATCATAAATCCAACCTAAGAATCCATTTTGATCAACCAAAAATAAAACACCCGAAGAAGAGGTAATAATTTCACCACCCTCTTTCAAGTTCCTTTCTTCTTCCACTTATTCTTTCATTGGTATTTCTATTCTAAAATAATAACTCCAGTATCTTCTATATACTATGATGTTATTATAAATATGTTACAACCATATTCAATATTCTACTCATCCTTTGAATGACATGTCACCATACGTGCGTACGTACGGCTTACCGTCTCCACGTCATGGTGTAATTGTTAATCAATACATTATTATTTGTATGGGTATAATAATAAGTATAAATGATGTAAATAATAAATATATAATTATAATGATTCTTTATATATGATATACCATCAAATTATATACGATTTTAATATCAAAATAATGATATTGTCGCTCGTGCGTACGTACGGAATACCGTCTCCACGAACGTGATAAGATTCATTCCCCATCATAACCATTCAAGAATAATTTTTATTAGATGATTAAAAATAATGTTTAAAGACTTAATATAATTCTGTATATGAATAAGATACAACCTATCCATAACAAACACGTCTTACATAACCAAATATATAAGGAAAAGGAATCAGTTATCACCCGAAACGATGATAATACTAAGATATTATTAACAAAGCAATGCTAAAAGATCATATATGATATCATATTAATGTATATGATTCTTGTGTAATTTAATAAAAATTATTTAAACATTATATATGAGGTTAATATACCCTCAACCAAGTAAAAGTACAAGGTAATGGTTAAATTTCACAATCTCTTTATTATCCGAGGTTGTTTATACATAAGTATCTACTGGGATCTCTTTATCATCCACATCCATGTTTCTTAAAAATGTCATTCAAGAAAAATTAATATTTACTAGACTATGGGTTAAATGAATTTATACCCTTGTTTTAATTTTTATAAAATGGGATGAAATGAATCTTTTTGTCGTTTTCCAAATAAGGTCCTTTTTAGCCTTTTCGACAAAATTAAGGTAAAAATGTTTTTTTAACTTATACGGTAGGTGCGGCTATTTTCTGCCGTTATAAAATCGTCAAAGCTTCACATAAAAGCTTATAAGAATACTTTCAAAGTAAAGGTTTTATTTTATAATAATGTGACTTTTAAATGATTTCAAAAATATATATTTCTCTCAAATATTTTTGATTTCATCTATGTCAATATCCTTTGATGGATTTTAATCTTATTCGAAGTTGATTTATGATGATACAAAACTTCCATATAGTATTGAAGGGTTTGTGAAATGTTTGGTTGTGGATGTGTTATTTTTATACCATTCATGGGTTATAGATAAAGTATTAACATTTCATATTCTAGTTTTAATATGAATGTTTATGTGATGTTTAAACCTTTTCATATGAGGAATGTATTGGACTTAGTATGTGACAGGTGGAGCCCTCTATAGCTTCTCGATGCATTGGTAGGTCTCATGAGACAAACAACTATCTTGGAACAAGGCTTTGACAAAATATTATTTGTAGTCTTGGCACAAGGTCTTGACTGTGTGGTTATGATAGTCTGGAATTATGCAATCCATCATTATGAAAGGGGCTATTTGATATTGCATGTGATTATTAGACTAGTAGAATATCCATATGAGTAAGTAAATGGAATTATTTGATTTTATCATTTCCATATTATACTTCAGTTCATGTTTAAAAGGCTTTTTTTATTTATACATTGCCTTAAATGTTTGTGCTTATTTATGTAAGTTTCTTCTATATTGTTATCCTTACTGAGCATCTGAGCTCACCCCTTTCTATGTTTTATTTTTCCTAGGATGTGAAGAAGTGTATTATGACTGACCTGTAAGGATAGTATATGGGGTCTCAGTATTTTATATGGAAACAGTGTTTTTGTAGTTTTTCACTTTATGATGTAATGTAAGACTTATTAATGTATCCAGTGTTTCCAAGGCTACTAAACTAATCGTTCTTTTGAGATTTGATCTTTCGTGATCATGCCAATGATACGTAATAATGCATTGTCTCTGGGTAACTAGGGTCGAGGCATTACAATTAGATCCTTTTGAAGTTGTTTTCCTAAACCACTAAATAATCTATCTAGTTTTCTATCATTTTTTATAACAATAATCAAGGTGTACCTTGCAAGAATTTTGATATTTTCTTCATAAGCTATGAGAGATTATCCTTATATTTTGCTTCTTCTATAGAAATTTTATCTCTATATTTTTCTTAATAGTTCAAGGGAAATACTTATTAAGAAATATTTTCTTAAGGTATTTCCACTCCATATCTTTAATTTCATCCTTTTTCTAGGTTTACTTAATCAAACCCCACAATTGGTCTGCCACTCCATCAAAATGATAAATGGTTAGAGTCACCTTATCTATCTCAGAACAATGAAGAATAAAAAATATCATCCTCATTGAGTTGACCCACTATTCTGTGTCTAATGGACCAGAAGATCCACTAAATTTCATTGTTCATTGCTTCATAAAAGAATCGAAAACATGTTGCTTCCTCTTAGGTGATGGAGTATAGTCCACACAATTTAGGTTATTTTTTATAGCCCGAAACAGTTGGGTAAGTATCACTAGGAAATTGTTAACTCCACCTCCCAAGGAATTGGGGATATTGTTTCCAAAATTTCTCTATTTTCCTTCACATGGGTTGTTGGCCTAGTTTCTCTTGGTTCCTAGTAATTTCTAAAATAGAAAATGGTTGAACAAAACATAAGTCAACAATTTGTGAATAAATAATTTATTCATTTGTGAAATTAATTCTAAATGAATATCTTATGGGATCCCTATGTTTATCATTTTTCTAAAATAATGATTCTTGGGTGATTACATACACTTAGTCTCATAATAATGGTTGTCACTAAAGTTATGTAATCCTAATTATCAAATTTACAAAACTGTAATTTGATACCAACTATAGAGACCTTGATTTTTTTTACTTGACTATTACATCACTTTAAAGATAAACAACATAAAAGCCTTACAATCCAGGATCCAAAGGTTTAGTCCCTTAAGATAATTCAGACCATACATAGACTTTACTTAATAAAACATAAAAACTAATTAATTCCTTTTTCTATATAATCTTAGAGGCCCTCATTTTCTCATTAGTATAAGTAATCACTTGAAGATATACATCAATGAAATGGGTGAGGTAAAATCTCATTAATATGATAGATAAGAACCTCAATAAATATACCATGGGGGATCATAATGATCATCATCATAACATAATTATGGGATCATAATAATAATCATGAGGTGAAGAATTAGATAAAGGCATAGGATGTGGCAATACATAAAAATGAAACATCATGTCTTAGTGGTCAAATACCACACATAGTTGTGAACAAAGCTGGCATCATGTTCACACATAACATATGTGAATAATAATTAAATCATCATTGTAAAAAATGATTTCATCATTTTCATTCATATTTCACATTATCACATGAGATACATAACATTAACCATTGCATTGGAGCACTATATAATTATAGTTATACCTGTCACATCATAAAATTTACATAATCATGCATTCCACGTAGAACATATAACAATCTATTCCATAAAATAAAACATGAATCGGAAATAGGTTTAATGAGAATTTAATAAATCATACATTCATGAATCAACATTAGGGTTACCAAAATAAAAATGGAATAACATACTTGGTATAAGAATCATCAATCTTGAGTGAATAAGAAATAAGTAAAAGATGTGTTTTTTAAAAAGAAGTGTTATTTTGGGAAAATCCTTGAATTCATCACAAAATTATATTAGAACCATGTATATCCAAAAACAATAAATGGTAATAATATAAAAATTTTATTTTATGAATATAAAAATAACATACACAATGAAATTTAGTACGAGAGAGTAATAATCCAAAGAATGGAAATTGGGTTTGATACACTTACCTTATGTATGAATGCTTTATTTACTTTAATATCATGGATAATAAAATTAGGTTCATTAATTACTAAATAAAGAACATATTATTTATATATTATATTCATTATAGTTTTATTAAGTTTTTTATTTACATTATGAATAGTTATAGAGTTCAATTCTGTTGTTCTGGGAGGGTTTGTAATATTGTTTTATATGATCAATTCTCTTGTATACAAGTATGGATGTTCATGTGAGGTGAGAATAATTCTCCAGAATGAAAATTATATTTTATTAATGAAATTAATGAAGATTAAGTGGTCTTATAAATTATTCTAATTCCATATATGAGGATTAATCATTTTATAAAATGTTAGTGATAATCGTTTAAATTAATTGGTCGAGTTTTCGATCATCATGAACTAGTTTTGCTTTATTATTTAATGTAATGAATATATTTTAATTCTAGAAAATATAATAGGTTATTAGATAAATTTTTACAACATTTTTTGACAATTATAATTGTTTTATGACCAACCTTAAGGTAGTAAAAATAAAATTAAAACATATCACCCTCAATGGTGATAAATCAACACCTCACAGATGATGTTTTTATTTTTAGAATAAAAGGGAGAGGAGAAGAGATCTGATGAACTATATTATAATAACATAAAAAATTTCCATTATATATAGGGAACTATGGTTATAATTCATCTTTTATTAGTTTAGGTTTGGAGAGAATAAGAAAAAAAAGAAAATAAATTAAATGAAAATGAATGAGGATTTTACCTCTTGGATTCTTCTCCTTGAGAGCTTCCTTAGGGAAATTGTATTTGGTATTTTTTTGGGAAAAAAGTCTCTTGGACATAGGGGCGGGCCATTGAAAAATTATTGTATATGATTTCGACAAGCTTCAATGATTGGAAGGTGTGAGGAGAATTGGTGGTGGGGGTGGTATTTATAGTTGAGGAGAGGGGTATTTTTTGATTATTTTATTCATTATTTTATTATTTTGGATCAAGAATATAAATAGTTTTTATTATTTTTACTAGATATATTAAATAATAAATGATATTTTGAGATTATGGGATTACATTATCCATAAATCATCTATAACACAATTGTTCATGTATTTTCTAAATACTGTAAATTATTGTTTTTCATTATTCACAAAAAATACAACTATTTTAGAAAAATACCAAAAATTCAGAATACCAATTTTTCAATGTGTAGAATTCAAAATTGAACTCTATTTTATAAAAATAATTTTCTAAATATGATGAATTTAATTTTTGACTAAAATAATCATTTATTAAAAAATATCGATTTTAAAATTATAATTGATTTTATGACACTATGAAAAATTAATTAATGTCTCATAAAATTATATTATAATCCTAAAAAATATAATATTTATTTATGAATCTATTTTATGAAAATAAAATTTCTTTTAAATCATTATATTAATTATAATATATTAAATAAACATTTAGTTTTTATAAAAATACAAACACTTAATTTATCATTTTTAAAATATTTGTTTACTTATAGTATGATATAATTATATCATATTATCATTTATAAGATTCCTAAATTGTATTTATAATTTCATAGGTGAGGTTAGTATTCTATTAGATAGATTACTATTCATAATGGTCATGTTACTATTCCAAGGGTCGAGTTATTATTCCATCGGTATAGTTTCATTGATTTCTATGAATATCACATATTTCATTCTTAATTTATGAGAATAATGTTTTTATTAGGATCCATATGCTATTTATTTGTTTTATACTATATAACATAATTACAATAAGGGAAAAAGTCCCTTGATAATTTTTTGGTCTGTTCCAAATTCAATTTCCATTTTCAATCATTTTTCAAAAGGCATTACATGCCACATTACTCACACCAGACCCATGTCCAGAACCCCTTAATTCATTATTTATAAAATCTATTTTCTTTCAAAATAATATTTCAAAACTAATTCTTGAAATAAAAAATAATAATTTGATATCTATTTTTAGTCCATCCAAATTCTAAAATTTCATTAAAAAATAAATCCTTCTTTCATTAAATAGTTCAATACACTCCAAAAAAACCCATAAGGAGGTCCATCAACACTCATACAACCAAGGAACCATTAATGACCTATTTAGCAAGATATATATTCTATATTGAAAACTATCATGTACCAACCTTATGGTGATCAAGTCCTAAAATTCATTATAATATTCATGAAGCATTTATTCTGAAATAATATGAAAATAAAATACCAAATTAACCAATATAATTAAATAAAGTCAATTACACATTCTATAAATAAGACATTCCATTTAATTAATAATCTAACCATCACAACCTAGGCTCATCCAAACATATCCTTAAGAACCATACAAATATCTCATTAATTAACATCACTATATTTATTAATTAAATACTTAAAATGAAATTAAAAATTTATAATAATTTAAAAAAAGTCATCAGTAGATTAAAAAAATGATGAAACCATAAGTAGTGGGGTGTGGTCAACTCCTAACATGAACCCGAACCCTGGAAATGCAAAAGGCCTAATTTATATAATTGTATCAATGTCCAATTTAATCAAAATGTTCCATAAAACCTAATTAATACCATTTGGTGACCCTCATCAAGGATAATTATGAACTATGTATTGAATACATCATACCAATAGATCCTTTAAAAGAAACCCCTAAAAGGAAAATCATTCATAATTATTTCCCCATTATATAAATGTATTGTTCATCAAAACCATATACAATCAAAAAAATAAATGAAAAACATATAGGATAATAAACGAGGACACATAAATAGATCATACCATGAACCAGAGTGATAAACATTTAGTGACTCACCAATATAAATTTTACAGAAAGTATGGGAGAAGGATGTCAATGAGTATTCTCCCTATTTGTTTTATGACAAATAATAAGGGAATCCCATAGGGTTTCCTAAAAAACTACATCCAATTTACCAAAAAACAACACAAAATAGGGAATCCCTCATGGATAATGAAATGAAAAAAGGTTTGAAGTCATGAGTCCCTCTAGGAAAATAACCGTAGATCCCTACCTAGATATCTTCATGGCGTGAAGAAATACTACACAACACAAATGACACATACGGGTCCTTGATCTCATATAGAAGGATAACCTTTACTATACAAAGTCTAACTATATGATGGTAATGGAAACATAAGGGTTTACCAATAAATATAACCCTCATTGAAAAGTCACTCATGGAATGGATGACTCTATTAATACCATGAATGACTTAAAACTACACTTTTCAGTAGAATGGCCACCAATCCACTTCCCTAGTTTTATCTCAAATACCTAATTCCTCCATATAGCCTCAAAATTGAAAAAAACACTTTGAAGTACCTCTAAACACTTCAAATATCAAATAGTCTACCTTTTCTGGAAAAAGCCTTCCCAAAAAAAATTATATAGTTTACCTTGAAAATAATTTTCCATAACTAAGGGGATTTTTACATTTTCTATGTACAGGGAGGGAGGTATAAAGGGTTAGATTATTTATAAATTTTTGTTCTTGAGGAATAAAGCCAAAAGTTTCCTCCCAGTTTTATTCCTCCATTCCCTTTCTCAGTGTTCAATGAATTAAAAAATATTATATTGGATCCAATGGTATCAAAATGTAAATGAGAAAAAGGAGAATCTCATGGGGATAAAAATTTCCTTATTCCTATATTGATTTTTTAAATTGTGATTCTGAATTCTAATGTCAAGACTATTAAAATAGAATAAAAACATAAACATGATGATAAAATAAGATTTATATGGGAGGTAAATGTTTGTATCAACTCAAGGTGCTATAATAACCATATTAAAGAGAAGAAAAAATTATTCCATAATTAAAAAAATTCCATAAATGTACCATTAATTTTATAAATGTTCCATGTTATTTATAAATCATTGGTCAATCTCAATATTAGATAAAATTTTGATCATATCATGATCAATTGGATTTTATTTTATAAAATCCAAGAGTATTTTCCTCCATCTTTATTAGTTAAAAACAAAAGTATAGAATTTTTTCTTCTAAATTTTAAGCAGTTCTTTTTTGGAAATTAATTAAATAGAGATAATATTCTTGGGAGGGATTATCATGTTGAATTTAGAAAACTATTACATTTATAATTATCAAATAGAAGATATATTTAATGTTAGGGGTTTTTAATACCATTTTGAAAATGAGTACAAACCCTAATTCCATTTAGGAAGACGATTAGTGATGTTGAACTACAATACAATTAGTCAAATAAAAAATGGATTAATAATTTCTTTTATCAAAACTTTGATCTAGAGAATGGTGTATAAAAACAACTTATTTCATTAGGATCATGGGACCACTAATAAATGGGGGATGAATTATGGGTTTTATATTACTAATTTCAAATATTATGAAATTTACCCTTGGAACTTGTAAGAATTATTTTCCTTATCAAATTTTTATAACAATATCAAAATAAAACAATTATTAGGATGAAAAGAATGCATGAAATATTTACAAGGATCAGCTTTAGTGTGAGAACCTACATCCCTTCCATAGAGACTCCCACCATTTTGATAGATATTAACTATTTTAATGAACTAAAAACAACTTTGATTCAACTCCTATTAGACTCTATATATATCCTGATAGGTATGATTATATTGGCTACCACCAGTTTACAATGTTTTCTTACAAAAATATACCCAAAAATGTGAGACTTTATAAAATTTCTCCTCACAAATGAATGTTCAAAAATACCTCCCCATATCTTCTATCCATTAAGTATCCATATGGTGTGACTTTCTTCATTTGGTATTCTCCATATGGTGTACCTCACTTAAACTATGCTACTTTCCTAACATATACTCTGTTTGATTAACAAAACACTGAACCTTAAAAATATTATCTAAAATGCTATCCAATTCTCACATTTTGATATTTATGAAAGGATTATCTATCCAAGTTTCTTTAATGAAACTCTGATTTGTACTTCTCTTCACCTAAAATGTATGGTTAGAAGCTAAATCTAAAAAATATAATGTATTTCTACTTTTCTAGGATGAACAATGTCATCAATTTTTTACTATAATTTACCCCCTTTTATGTTCTTCCAGAGGTTGGAAACCAATTTCTATTTCTTACTCACTAAAATTACAAAATATATCATCTTGCATATTTTAAATTACATTGATGCTTCTCAACTATTATATAAAATTCATAACGTAAATGTATATCTCTACAATTCACAATCTTTTTAAACATTTCCTTAACCTATAATGTTATGAAACTTATCCGCACATTATTAAACATAGAATTATACTAAACCGATTAAAATATTAAATTTAACATCGTCATATTTTTGGAATACTCTATTATATGAAATGTCAGCCTGATTAATTTATTTTAAAAAATATAATTCTGGTTTATCATTATCTGATCATCCTTCCTCAACGGAATGTTGATGAATATTATTTATAATAAAATTCTTTATGACTAATCATATCTTGACTATTTTGTCAATTTACCTCATCTTAAACCATTTACACCATATTCAGTGAAATGTATGGCTGATATACTTTGTCATAAATGTTTATCTTATGGACTTCCTCATAAAAGTTCCTCAGATAGAGTTTCTTACAAAAATTCATCTAATGTAATTTCTCAAAAAAAAAATTTGATGGTCTTGAAAATATGACTACCTTTAGCATCTCAGATTATAATATATCAACATGTAAATTTATATAACCATTAATAGAAAAATTAAAACTCAACTATCATAAAAAAGTATATCATGAAAAATGAATCTAATGATGATGGTTGAATAGAGTGTTTCAAATTCTAAATAATTTAGTCACTTAAAAAATATATGTATCAAATTTTGTCTTCTTCCCTTGATTCTTTCCATTTTCCACTCCTTTTTCATTTTTCTTCTTTCTCATTTTCAAACCCACAAAATACTAACAATAATAAATTCTTACATTAGATATGATATGGTTTGTCTGATGTTCTGTATTTGGTCTGTTTGGTGGAATTCTATGAAAAAATTCTTAAAGAAATTTTATCTGAAAATATATCCATGGTTGGTATGTTGTGAAGATGTACATCTTTTCTCTTACAAAAAAATTTTACCAAAATTCAGCTATGATAATTTCAATAAAAACATCATCTAGAAATTTTATTCTAAATATCTTTATCTAGAAATTTTGTTCAGGAGGTCATTACCAAGTCATAAGGTTGTACTTCTCTCCCATTTTCATAAAATCTTGTGTTAAGATATTTTCATGATTTTTATGAATTTGAATGAACAACATATCTTCTTTTTACATAAGAAAGTTTTTCAAAAAATATTTTGGAAAAACATTCTTATCCCTATGAAGCTCAGTATAAGAAACATTCCTAGAAAAATATCCAGGAAATGTTTTTCACATGTTTTTAAAAAAATTAATAATATCATAAATGTTGTTAGTAAATAAAAAACATTTAACAAAAACATCACAAATGATCTTCAATCTCTAAATTTTTTAAAAAAAAAATTAAAACCTCAAACAAACATTTTTCAAATAAAAAATTTTAGAACTCAGTTTTTATTAACTTTCATCAAATCAAAATATGTCTCATAGAGATTTTTTTGAAAGAAAACTTCTAGATATGTAAATTATTTTAATGTAATTTTATTTCTTGGTGACAATAATATTTTTTTCCATGATAAATTAAGTTCCCCTCAAAATTCTCTTCTCAAAAATCATTCTATATCTCACCCATTTTATGACAACCACAACATTTTATTCATATTTATACAGAGTTGTACTCAATCTCCCTATTTTAGGATAAACTTACTCTAACCCATTCCGGAAAAATTAGTACTCACTCTACCCATTTGAAAACATAATCCCAATCATATTGGGGGACTTCAAAAATATTTTTAGGAAGTATAAGGTGGAGCTTGAAAATGAAGTTGTTTTTTCAAAAATTTAAATATCTCCCTTAGCATAACTTTGGTGAAAACATCATCTATTTGGTACTTTGTATAAATATACTAAGGTATAACATATCCACTAGAAACATTATATTTAATTAAATTACATTTGATAATAATGTTATTTTATGATGAGTTCTGTAAAACAATTTGGACACATTTATTGCACATTGATTATCTTAATGAATATTCAATTGTTTTTCAAATGATACTCTAAACTCATTTAGTTAAACTTTAATCCAAATCATTTATATACAAGCATGGGTTGAAGAAAACTATTCCACATATGATGTGCTCAAATTAAATAAACTTTGTTTCTTAATCTGATAGATCACACAATATTCTCCTAAGAAAAATGTCACCCCAAATATTGATTTTCCATCATTGCCTTCTCATGAAAATCCGCTTCACTATATCTGTGAATGATCATGTTAAAAATTATACTATACAATGGTCCATAAGAAGATGTTCCATTAAAATACCTATGAATAATTTCTATTAATAACATATGGGATTCCTTTGGATCACATTGATATTTTGAAAACAAAGTAACTTCACAAACATTGTCTTTCCTCGAAGCTATAATAAAATGAAATTTTTTTATCATTTTTTAGAAGTCTCTATGATTCTCACTTTTCCCAACATCATATTATTTTAAACATTCACAAATTTATATATTTGACGAAAATTAGTCGCAATCATTCATTCCAAACATTTATATAAGTTCCATGGTATATTTGTTATTAGAAAGAAAGATAGATTTTTACCTCTATTGAACATCTAAGACGTGAAAGGTAGATAGGTATCTAATAATGTATATTCCAATTTTCTTTAGCATTTCCTCAAAAAAGAATTATCATTTTTTCATTTAGAAAAGTTCATATTCATCTATAAACTATAAATTTTGGACTACCAAGACCCTATAGATTGTTTCAACACCTAAAAATATTTCTTAATTTTACACATTGTGGGTCCATCGTTGATAAATAAAAATCTCTCAAGTTTCATAATATAAACATCATCAACAATATCACCATTTACCAAATATGACATAACATCCATTTCAAAAATGATAAAATTTTGATGGGTAGAAACATCCAAGAATAGTTAGATATTTTCCAATCTCACTACGATGGGAAAATTCTAATCAAAATCTAAACCTCCCACCTATTATTAACCTTCGCAAACATTTTGAGTTTTATTTATCTAAATTTATCTATGATAATTAAATATTTTTATGAAAAACCACATTTTCCATATAAATGTATTTCCTTATGGGTGATGAACAGGTTAATTAGTTTCATTTTTCATAATCTGGTCTAACTCATTATTCATAAATTTTACCCATTATTTATGTCTAGCATCATCCAAAACTATTTCAAACTCAATATACGGGATAATTGTTGTTTTATTTTCTAATGAAAACATTATTTTTTTAAATGGAGAATCTTTATTTCCAATGATGTTTTCTAATTCAATCAATTTTTGTAGGGTATGAATTTTTAGAGATTTTCTTCTTGTTTCACTCTCCTCGTTGTATGATTCTTAAAAATATTAATTTACCATATCTTCCTCAAATTCATATCTACTTTTGTAATTTTCTTTAAAAAAATTCCAAATATCTTCCACAACAGTTTCAACTACATTTGTTAAGGAATATGTATTTTCAAAAACATTAAAATTATAGGAATCCACCAATTTTTATTAAAGTTTATTCCAATATTAATATTTTCTTCCACTTGATAAATTTACCATTATAATTCCTTCTTTAACATTTTTATAAAATTCTAAAAGATACAGATTTTTTATATTAAGAAATAAGGGACTCTGAAAAACTATGAAATAATTTACTCATGGTTATTTGTTAAACAAAAATTCATAGGGAGTCAGGCTAGATTCCAGCTATAATAAACATTTTTTTCATGAACTTCATTATCGATAGATAATATCTAGAAAAATGTAGATAGTTTATACTTAGATAGAATATTTCTTTCTATTTCTAAAAAACATAAATTCTTCCACTTTATCACTCCATTTTGATGAGGATTATATAGAACATTTTATTGATGTTTTATTTCATGTTTCCTCAAAAGTATTTAAAAGAATTAATTTTTTACTCCTTTATGTTATTAGTTCCCATCGTTAGTATATAAATATCCCTTTACCTCCTAACATTCCATCTAAAATATCTGAACATATCTATAGCCTCTGATTTATTCATCATAATCAGAATTTTGGTCATTTGAGTGAAATCATCAATATATTTTATAAAGTAAAAATCGCCTTGTATTGATTTGTGTCTTATTATCCCACAAAGCTTAGATCATCTAAGCTCAAGAGGTTTATTTGACTATATTTCAATATTCATCTAAATTTAACAAACCATCTTCCCTTATAACTAGTTGTAAAAACTAAATCACCATTCATACAAATTTTTGTGTTTTTTAAACATCATTAACATTATAGACGTCACTCATAATTTTCTAGCTTAGATTCCCAAGTATTCAGTGCCACACTTTATTTTATCCTCGACACTTAAGTTTTATTATTTAGGAAGTTCTCTGATATAAATATGTTGTATGCGGGTTCATTCAACCTTAGTCATATTTTTTCCTTATTATACACATCTAATGATACAATAACTATTTTGTATGATAAAATTATTAAAATAATCACAATATTAGTTAACAATCATGAAATTGTATTTAAGCCTATAAAAAAATTCAACTTACTTAGATTTATTTTTTTGAGCTTCAATCTCAGCAGTTCATATTCCAATGATTTTTATGGAACTATCCTTTCAATATGTAACTACTTATTTATGTCTTTTAACAACATCTATGATTTTTATATCTCATATATTGTGTGATTAACAACCAATATAAATAATCCATGTTTTATTTATTTTTTTTCTTCAAGATAACTATCAATGAAAAATGATTTATCATTATCTTTTATCATTCCAAATTCATTTCCATTCCTAGCATAAGAAAACTTTACCGGAAGTGTAATAAAAAATTCTTTATAAAAGTGTCCATCTTCATCAAACCTTCCATGTAATTCCTCCAGAAAATCAAATTGGTTTGTAATTTAAATAATTATAACATATTGAGTTTTTATCCAACCACCTAAAACTTAGGAAAGTTACTATATTTTCATCCATTGTTTCTCTGCCTTGAATCATTTCTATTTCCATGAAGGGACATGATTTTCTAATAGATAAAATAATTGTTCCAAGAAATTTCATATCACCAATAAAAATGATAAATTATCAATTTTCTATTGAAGTAAGATATTTCCGTATAAAATTTATATCGAGGTTTATAAAAACATTCTAGATTTGTTTTCTTCTAGCATGGGAAAATATTCATAAAGATGTAATTTTCATTATTCATTGTTGTTCTATATTTTCCACATCCTTTTTAAAATCATGGTATGCAAACATTTTTCGCAACACCCTCATGGATAAAATAATTAAATAAAATTTAATTTTTAGGTGATAAATATGTCACCTAATTCCTAGGAATATTTTTTTAGTTGATGAAGTTTTTTCAAATTTCACATATAAATCCCGGTTGAAAATTTCATTAAATTTTTTTATGTTTCTCTAATCAATAATAAATATCAATTGAGTTTTGTAAAATTCATCTTATTTATAAATATATCACTTTATAAGATCTTCCATCATCATTCCATGTTTAGTAACTTTTAGGTTGAGGTTTTTGATCTCCTCAATTTTATCATCTTCCTAATTAACAACATCATTACTTTCTTCAATATTCTTTCCAATATCTTTCATCAATATTTTGATCTCTATAGAGAGTTTTTTTGTATTTATCAACACATACAACAAGTGATGTTATACATTTATATTCTAAATAGATTTATTCACCATTTTCTTATTATTCACTATTTGATGAATCATCCATCTTCTCAACATTAGCAATAAAATTTCTATAAGTTTTTATTCTTTATTTTTTATGAACTATTATCTGTCAACTCTTAGCCACCTTTCTTAGAAAATATAATTCATTTGTTTCTAGTGAATTTTTTTAGCACCAGTGGATTTATTATCATCCCTATAAGTTATAATCCACTTACTGTAATGTGTTTTTTCCTCAAAATGATCAATATATTCTCTAAATTTCTTCTTGGGGAAATTAATAGAAAAATTCACAATTCCACCAAACTCAAAATAATTAAGTAGAATTTTTCCTTGATACATTCTTCTACTTCTTATTTACTTTTTTGAGATAAGAGACATGATATTTTCAATCATTTCATCAACATCCTAACCTTCAAAATAAATATGGTCAATACTTGAATGATCATATATTTTTAGCTAACTTAGAACATCTAATGACATTTCATCCTTGATCATATTTTGAAATTCTATAGATTTCAACATTTTATAAGAAACCAGAATGTTATATAATTCCCCAATAGTTAAATCATATTTATCTTAAAAGGTTTAAACTTTAGATTCAAACCTATTAGGGATGTTTCTCAGGATTTTATTAAAAATTATAGAATCTTCCAAGATATGTTGAAATCGTCTAGAATTTTAAACAACTTCATTAACTCTTATAAAGTACTCATCAATAGTATATTTATTTTCCATTATGATATCTTCAAACTTTCTTTTCCAGATTTTAAAATATTCTTCTTTAACATCAATATATCCTTTGAAGATACTTTTGATTTTGTCCCATGTTTCATTTCAAGTTTTTAGAACCATCGCCTTCATGAATAAATTTTCTAAAAACGAAAAAATAATATCATTTCTAACTTTCTCATTTACTTAAATGTTTATTTTGTCATAAAATGTAATATAGTAACCTCTCTCAATGGTTATATACTGAATTTATGATGCATCAATAACTTCTAGGCCGCGTGGAAGAAGATAGGGTACCAAATGATTAATACAACAATGATTATTTTGAAATAATATATGGGAATACCTCTAATATTGAATTAATTGAGATTCTACATGATATGGATATAATAGGGGAACCTCCTATGATACCAAATGATGTTACCAAAGAATGTAGAACCACTAAAAGGGGGAGGGGTTAATAAGTGATTGTTTATTTTAAATATCATCCTTTATAAAATTTAACCCAGCAACTTGTTATAATTGTTTTTATCATCTTTTTATAATAATCTCACATTCATGAAATGATATGAAATAAAAAAAAAGTTATGAAATATTTATAATGTTTCACCTCTATTTGAGAACCTACATCCTTTTAATGAAAACTCTCATAGGTCCCTTAAATTAACTATTAGAATGAAGTGAATAAAACATTCATCCATCTACCATTATAATCCTTCTATATTTCTATAGGTATAATTATACTAAAACCAATCAATTTACAAATTTCATCATACCAAACTGAGAAAACAAAAAAAATGTGAAACTTTTTAGAACAACTCTCCAAAAAAATATTTTTTGGAAATTCTATCCAATTTCATCAGTCTAGTAAGTTTATGTGAGGTGTGCATGTCTATATATCATAATCTCAATCGGGTGCACATCACTGAAACTATAATACTTTTATAACCATTATTTTGTATGAATAATAAAACACTATACCTCAATACTCTTCTTTAAACTCTATGAAATCCACTATGTCCAATTTTTCTATATGGATTATCCATCACATGTTTCATCACTAAAAATTTGATTTAAACTTTTATTCAACCCAAATGTAATGTTGGATACTAACTAAGAAAAAATTATAGTATCTTATCTTTTTCAAGATAAAAAAAGTATTATCAATTTTCATACAGTACTTGAACCCTCATTATAGGTTCACCTAGAATGGGGAAGGAAGCAAACCAGTTTTATTTTCCCACTCACTAAAATTCCAAAATTGAATATCTTTATATTTAAAATTTGTAAGATATTTCTAAACCCTACTAGAAAATTTATGAAGCTTCAGTTGAAATACAATATTCACATCTTCATTAAATTTTCATTAAAATAATATGTTAAGTAACTTCTTTATAAATTCATAAACTCTCCTTGATAACAAATAAATTGAAAGATAAATTTTACTATCATTACATCTTGGTAAAAGTTCTTTAAGAGAAATTTTTCTCTTGTGAATTCATTAAAAAATTATCTATCTGGATCCACCTTTCCTGATTAACCTTCCTCATTTTCACTTCTAGTTATATTCTTAATTAGAAATAATTATACTAGTAATCAAAGTTAATATGTCTTATTGATTTACCTTAGATAAATATTTTTACACAACTACCATATAAACATTATCCTAATGTACCTACTCAGAAAAGATCAACTGATTGAATTCCTCACAAAAGATTGGTAGATGGAATTCCTTAAAAATATTTATTAGATAGATATTTTAAAAAATGTTCATATGATGGACTAAGACCTATGACTCCCTTCAACATATCGATTCATAAATAATTAGCATTGAAATCTATATATACTTCAACAAAAACATTAAAAATAAAACTTCTTATAAAATTTATTTCTTGAAAACATCAACCAGTGATTATGGATGGCTACATTATAGAAATATCTAACGAAGTCACTCACTTGTATCATATCTATCCTGAAATTTTTTATTCAAGATTTTATTTATTCCCCTTTATACTTATTTTTAATGTTTTTTTCTTTCTCATTTTTGAACTAAAACTAAATAATAAAATAGAACTTAATGTATTTTATCTGATCAGATATATCAAATTTTCTATATCTGGTTTATCTGATGAAATTTTATGAAATATTCTTACTGAAACTTCATTCATAAACTTATAATTGGTTCTTTCGGTGTTCAGATGTACTTCTCACATCATGCATAAAAATGTTACCAAATAAAACTATAATAATTTCAATCAAAAATCAATCCTTAAATGTTCTTTTGAAGAATATTATCAAGAATTTTTTTACAACATATATTTTTATTTCCACAAGGATGTACTGATACCCCTTTTTTCAAAATACTGCATAAGGAGATATTGATGTTGTTTAGAAACATGGACGATTAACATATCATCTTCTTAATTGGAAATATTTTCATAACAATATAGATAAAAAACATTCGAATCCACCTCCAACTCGCTATAAGAAACATCCATAAAAAACATACAGCGAATCTTTTTCACCTTTTTAACAAAAAAAAATCATACGAAATATATATTATCAATAAATAAAAATAATTTTATTAAAACATCACAAAGGAAAATCAAAATCTAGATAATGGTAGAAAAAATATAATAGTCAATGATATCTCAAAATAAGTTTTTATTGTTAGTGATGTTTTTAAATAAATTACTACTGATTGGAAGCTCTATAAATAAAAAAACCAGTTTGTTCTAGATTCTGATAAATTAATTAGTGGATGAATATATATTTCTCTCTAATGAAGATTTGGAAAACCATATACATTCAAAATACCCCTGTAGCTAGGATGCATGGGTAGTCACCCAAGAAATAAGGTTTCTAAAGGATATTCAATAAGAAAGACTGAATGAAGGATGTGATTTAAAACCATACACAATCTCTCATATTTTAGAAGTTAGGGACAAACAAGGGGTGGTTATTTAGTAGGAAAAATAGATTTTTATTGAGAGTTTTGTTTTTGTGTTGTGTCTTATTGGTTTTATTGTTCTGATATCTAGAAAATCTATTCATTTAGAAACATTTATTGAAAATAATTTTTTTTATAATTAATTAAATTTTATATTTTATATTTTATTTTTCATTTATTTTATTAGTCCTCAATTATTTAATTTTATTATAATATGAATTCCATGTTTTTATATTTTTTTCTATTGATTTGACAGCCTTACGTAACTTTCAAGGACCCTTACCTAGCTCTAGAGTACCCTTATGTATGTTTCTTGAACGTGGTATTATCTTTACATAAGTTTTACTTATACCCTTATGAGAACCTTATAATTATTTATTTATCCTTATGGAACATTTCATTAACCCTTATGTAGCTTGTTTTATATTTACGGAAGTTTCCCTATAACAAAATGAAAGATATTGAAATAGCGGGTTGCCCTTATGCAACCATTAGGTTACACTTATTATAGTATAAAAAATATTATTTACCATTATGTAAGGATTAGAGTACCATTATTCTAGATTAATAAATCTTTTTATACCTTTACATAATGCATTTTTTACTTTTATGCAGCACATATAATTTTATTTAACCTTTATGTGATATTAAATGTACATTTTTTAGGCTTATATGAAATGTGAGTAACCATTACATAAACTATAGAATTTATAGTTTAAACTTATGTATCCTTCTTATCTATAGTTACACAAACTATATGAAATCCATTTTACCTTTGTGAAACCTATAAAAATTCTATTATACCATTACATAGTATATAGAATTTTGATCTTTTCTTTACACATCCAGTTGAAGGTTGAGGTTAGCTTTATTCAACACATGGAATACATTCTATACCTTTAAAAATATATTTTATCCTACCCTTACGCAACACATGAAACATATTTCTTAGCATTATGCATAAGGAAAATTATGTAACATTGTCTATCCTATGTTTTAAATTTGGTGTTAATATACACACCCAATAGTGAAACCCCTCACAACTAATAGTAGCACATCTTCATTACTACCAGTATTAGACTTATTCATATAGATGTAGTATAAATAGTAACAGTAATATCATATTCTAACTATAATAACCTATCATCAACTAATGGGAGAGATATATAATGAGTTGTGGAACCACTTCTTGAGGTAGAAATACTTCACCAGTAATGGAAACATAACAGTTGTGATAGCAAGAATCTATTACTATTAATTAAAATTCATATCATCTACTTTCAGATAAGAATTTTTTTTTATTTTCTGGATCTTATAGAAAATATTTTAACTATTATTTTAATATTAAAATATATTATTTTTCAAAAGTATAACTACTTATTTGATTAAATATTTCTGAGCATAAATTCATTATACAAACACAAATATAATATTTTTATAGTGATTCTATGTTTCCGTGATGTTTTTTATTTTAATAAACAACATGTTTATTGAATTTATTCTAATTGTTTAAATTTATTATAAAATACATATTTCTATAACAATCACATTGGATGTATTTTAGATTTATTTCATTCAAGAAAAATTGATAACAAGAATTCCATGATAAAGAAAACTATATCTTAAATAACATATAACATGTATATTTTAATGATTATTATTTTCTCACATGGAATTATGTGATTGTTATTTTAGAGTCTTCTTCATAATCAATAATATCTTAGAGTTAATGATGTGGTATTTTTTCGTTGAAATGAAGTCATGGAGGAATGAAATTTTACAAACTCAACACAGTTTATTCTAGCCATATAAACATAAAAGAAGACAGCATTCATAAAATAATCTTGAATTACTAATACCTTATTGTAAGTAATGATTCATTGGTGAAATTACAAAGTAATTATATCATTTGATCATATATTGTTGATGTGATCAATGTTTTTGAGCCACATCGATATCCATCATCATCTGCACCACTATTGTTCTTAATATGTTTTTTGTTTTCATTACTGTATCTTTCATTCTTATATTTGTGCCTCTTGATCTGATCAATGATTTTCCCATCCAAAATATTTTTTCCTAGGTTATGTATTCTATTCAAAAGGAAGTTCTGGTTTCTAATCCTAAACAAAATTCCTATCTTTTGTTACTCTAATAAATTCATCATTTTTTGTTACTATTGTAAAATTTATCTAGGTTTATACCACAAGGCAAGGAAAAGGTGCTATTTTATTTTTATTAAAATACAAGTTGATAAAAATGAATATATATATATATATATATATATATAATTGGGTTATAAATCCATTACAAAAGTGATTTATAGTGAATAACAGTATTCTCTCTAGGTATAGATGATTGAAGAGTATACTAGGATCATGGTGATCTGATCTACTATAAAAATATCATGTGCTTTTTATTTTATTTTTTTATTCACTATTTTCTCTATTTTTACTATTTTTACTCTTATAATTATAATTTCATTAAATTATTTTAAAAGTACTATTAACCCCTATAATCTATATTTCAACATCACTAAGACCAAACGAGTACAAAAAAGTAAGATCATATGAAGGTTCATATATGGTTGGATTCCTATATATAAATTCTACCACTGGAGAATAAAATAGAAACATAATGATGTGTTATGAATTGTTACTATATGAGAATTTCCAGGGAAGTGACCAACAAATATGAACTATAGATGCACATGTAAAAATATTCATACAATTTTATCTTTTAACGAGTAATTAAGAATAATATACATGAATTTACACATCAGGACAGACAGAGAATGGGAGGTTGATATTATAGCATCATATAACTTCACTATACATCATAATAATTTCCTTATTTACCAAGATGGTGAATTTTGTGTAACAATGATGGGTAATACTATTTTGATGAAGATCATTAAAATGGGTGATATCCAAGGCTAGTATAATGTTGAATACTTTGTCATTTGAAAGGATATACCAAATTTTCTATATTTTTGGGTGAACCTATTTTTCGAGTAAACCTTTAACATATAAGTATATGGAATCATCACTATAAATTTCACATGGAAGATAAAAAAAAGGATCTTTCCTCATCACTTGTGGAAACATTTTTGGTATGTTGTGCATAAATCTTATGAAGATATGTTATGGAATCAAAAACATAATGAAGTGAGAGGAACTATGAAATATATGGAACATGAGGTTTGACCATATATGTTATTGTCTATTATCAACACTAATAATGAAGAATAACATTACTATACACAAATATGTATAAAAATCCTTTAAATTAATGCTTTCACAATAAGAAACAAATATTCAAATTTATTATTATATTATTAAGAAAATTTGAGTTATTAGTAATGATAAAATATTTTATATGATTTACCATTGATGTGGAATCACTGGGTCATAATAGATAGTTTCTATCCTTTAATGAAGATTCATCTTAAATATTTTCAGAGTAATTTTCTATGAATTAAGTAATAAATGATTAATTGAATAATGCTTTTCTACTTTCTAGTACCATGTAAAACAAGAAGAAAGTTGAAATTTATTCATTCAAAAAATAAAGGAAAGTACATATAAATAGAGTATGATTATTATTATAGTTATCAGGGAATCCAACATGAGAAGTAGGTCCCATTAATCCCATAATATGATATAATTATATAAAAGATGAACACATCAATCACATATAAGCTCAAGAGGATGATTCGATGAACATCCTTATTACTCGAATTTATGTGTATTTAGTTTTTTAGAATTTTCTCATGTGACCAATGACCATATGAATAAATTTTATTAGAGATCTACTCTATGGATCTTCATTAAATATGGATATTAGGATTTTATATACACGCTTTTGGACCCAAAATAAAATAATACTTTCAAAAGAAGATTTTTCACAATCCCTTAGAAAAAGATGATTGTGGACATTAAAAATACTATAATGTATCAAATATATAGTGATAGAAAAACAATATGTGATCCTACACTTTTATTAGTAAAACCAACCACTGAAGAAGTGGTGGTATAAAAAAAGAAATTATTACAATAATATGTGATAGTATAGGAGGATATTGAACTTTGGGAGATTCGATCATCTCCCTTAGAAGTCATAAAACTATCCCTACAACCTTGTGATAGTTCACATATTGAACCTATAAATTCACAAGTTCAAATATCTCAATGAGGAATCACCCCATAAACAAAATATCTTGAATCATAGTTCGTATTGGTGACTAATGAGGGGAACCCATAATGATAACATGAAGAACAATCTCTTCCAAAAAAATTCAAGTTTCTATGTGAGATAGAGAATGAGATGGAGTCAATGAATATGAACATGATGTCTGGTATAGTGTTTAATGGACTACTCCAAGATTTCATATAAATCACCTCCCAACCTAGTCGCCTATTATGGTTGAATGGAATTCTTGATCGCCAAGGGTTGAAAATTAGTGATTGTATATCAAAGAATGTAGATTATAATGATGTAACACTGGGATAATAAATAAACATCACAAAATAATTAAATAAAAAAATATAGTAAACAACATGCATAAAATAAATAACTATAATTATTTAAAATATAATAGTATATAAGAGAGCAATGACACATATCAATACATGATCAAACATCTCAAACCCGGGATAATAGGGAAGAAATTGATGGGAATCTGATAGTATTGTAAGAATTGTATACACACAAAGGTATATGCATGGTATATGAAAAATATTCCCAGTAATATTCCAACAAGGATCTATAAAAACGCTTCAATATCACATTTAAATAATTCATGTTGGAAATACATTTTATAAAATTTGATTCCTTCCATTTGTATGTTCATAAAATCTGATTTAATTTTCAAATAAATTTTATAAACAATCTATATTTATTTTACTTAAATGAAATGAATCACTTGAATACATTTTTTTTCAAGCCTCATTTTATAAAAACACTAAATTTAAATCTCATTTCAAAACCCAGTGAAAATAACTAAAATTTTTAGTTAAAAAACTTCCACTTCCTTCACCCTTTATTCCATTTACACACCCCTGTGGAAAAGCACATTTTCACATTTTAAAGATAACACCTTTAAAAAGATAGTATAATTTTATTAACAATCCAAACATATAATTAATGTACAAACAATCAAGATCTGGAATAGTGAGTCTAATAAAGAATAATAAAAAGGTAAATCACAAAGAAAATATTCCATAAAATAAATTAGAATATTATGATGAAAATTATGTAATAAATTGGATACCTTAAATCATTCTAAGAAGGATCTAGGTACCTTTTAAACATCACTAGTCTTTAACTAGTATTATATTATACTTAGTTCACCAAGAACAATCTATCCAGGGTCCCCATAGTGCAACCAAAAAAAATCCCCATCTAATATATTCTCTAGTCACTGAGTACCATATGATTCCCTAGGAGGTCTCAACTCCTCCCAAGGAACAAGTTATTGTGCACCCCCACAATTTTGTAACACGCATAGAAAACACAGAGTATTATTCAAGTCTCTATGAAAAGACACAATAGAGTTTAAAACCTCTATAATGATAAAAAAATATCACAATAAAACAGTTACAAATAAACCTCATCTCACCTCTAACAAACTAAAAATAACATGCTCTTTCAAAAATATGTATCCTTATTTTTAAATACATCAAGCACCACCAATTTAAAAAAATAAGGGGCACAAGGAGGGCCTCATAATTTTATAAAATATCAAATCCATAATTTTCAAGACATGCCTCTTCATAACACACTTAGGCTTCCATGAAATTTTATATCTTTAGAAATTAATTTTTAAAATAACCTTTGAAACGAAATTCATAAATACATTTCATAAAAATTAATTGAAATCAACACATTCATTAAAATAATCATTGAAAGAAAAACTAATCACAAGTATTAAAAAACCTGATAGGGTCCAACATACACCTTCCCTTTTAAGTAAAATAAACCTTTTTAATAGTAGTAAAATCTTTTGAAAACCCATCCATTCCACAAAAAAATTTAAAAATGATAAACCTTTTAGAAAAATAACATTACCATTTATTAAAGACTTAGAATCGATTATATACCATGGAAGGAGTTAAAATCCATTAGAAACCATTTTTGAACCAATATAGGAGACATATATAAATAAAAATTAATAATAAAATTGTTCTAAAACAATCAATCACCCCATGAAATGGAAAATGATAAAATTGCATAATAAAATTAACCTTATTCAAGTGGAATTGGATTCAAAATGCTTCTACATTGGTGTAGAATATAATACCAAGAAATAAAAAATTCATCTCCAACCAATAAAATTCAAAAATATAATAGTAGTGAAATCCTAGTCTCCAATCAAAAATTTTACTATGGTTAGTGTTCATAGATGCGATAGAATCTATGGGATAAATGTAATTAAATAAGAGAGGTGAAGGAATAGAGGAGAGAGAATAAATTTATAATGATTTTGATTTTGGTGTTTGAACCTTTAAAATTTTAAATAATATTTTTGGAGAAGTTGTGTAGTCATTGAAATGTAATTTGAAATATGGAGCCCTATAATTCATATCTTAAAAATATTAGATATATTATTAGATACACCTGAAATATTTCTAAATTAATTTATTATCCATCAAACTGATTCTTCTATTAGGTACCCAATACCTCCTTTGAAAAACATGGGTATTACCCTACATGTGACCTATGATTTTTTGGGCATGAGACATTCCAGTGGAGTTATAATGTTTGAAAATTAAATATATTAATACATTTTAAATTAATTTCTTTTCTATTTAATTTTCATACCCTTGAACTCTCTATAAAATTCTATCATTAGATTCTTATTGAGGGTTAATAGTACAGCCTAGATTATTATTTTATGGATTGATCATGTTTGAGATTCCATTAGTGACCGATTAAGAGAGGAACAAAAGGTCCAACAATGAATGACACAAATTGAACAACGGCATCTCATGCAATAACATTCTTCATCAATGATTGATATATTCATCAAAATAGGGATATATATATATATGGATTTGTCCCCATTGTTCATGATTGTTTCAAATACAATTTAATTTATATAAAAGTAATTCATCCTATTTTTACAAGAATAATCCTTTTAAAATTTATCAGTTTCCTAGAATTGGGAATTTAATATATACTCTTTTGTTAGACCTTGTGTTGCTTCATTATTTTCGTGGGTTCTTCCAATGAATGATGTCTATGACTAACACTACTATACTTGGTTCATCACTTTTGTGTTTTTTGTATGTGACTCTCCTTCCCATTTTCATTGTTAATTGGTATTTTATTTGACGAAGAGTTTGATAATTTAGGTGGATTCACTTCATTACATAATTGTCTAATGGTTATATAGATCAAAGTGGTAAGTTCTAAATTAGAGATTATAGAAAGGCAGAAGGTGTGGTAATTAATATGGAAATCCATAGAGGAGTAATTTCTTGTTGTTAAATGATGGAAACTCATATGAGTGACATCGATTATGTGGTTGGTACTAAAATATAGATTTCTAACAATGGGTGATTGAAATCCAGTTAACAACCATTATATTGATTGCTGGAGAGGTGGTTGTGGGAATTTTAAGTATAATTCATAGAGAATTTAGCAGAGGAGGGATGAGTCATAGTGACATTTCAAATCCTTTTAATTTCATGAAAATGGATGACTATACGATGTGTAGTTCAAAAGAACATAAATTGTGTGTCTCATTAGTGTGACACTGAGGATTCCATATAGTGTCAGATATCACACATCAATGTTCCTTTCCCCGATGTTGGGTCACCCTATTCATCCAAGTATGTGTGTATAGGATATATACTCACGATAACCATTGTGTCCCCACATGATGTTTTTAATGTTTCACCAATAATGTACCTTAAAATGTATAAAAATCCGATAGAGTAGTAAAAAATAATATAACATCCCAAATACAGGAAATATAATATCCTTAGTATAATATATATTATTGTTTCTAGACACACATTTTGGGATGATCAAACATGACTATATTAAGGATCATGGGTGGCATTTAATGTACCCTTCTTGGTATATCATGTACTTTCTATAGAACATATTATTGAATGTTTAGCAATTGATTTATCCTCATAATCCCCTTGTGGAGTTAGTTACTTCACTCTATGGGATAAGGATCCTCCTTATGATAAGAATTTATCCCATTAACTACTACAAAACACACCTCTAACAATGTTATAATCAGACTTTACCAGCACTAGAAAAGTGATGACTACCTTAGCACAGTTAATAGTCCATGGCTTTTATCAGTACTAAAAAAGTGCTGATAATGGGTATAATTATATGTTAAAATAAAAGTACTGATAAAAGACCCCATTTAACAGCACTTTTATTTAATTTTGATAAAATGACCCTTAATCGGTTCTTTTAAAAGTGCTGATAAAAGTATGATTTATCATCACCTTTATTTTCACTGATAAAAGTATGATTTATCAGCGGTTTTAAAAGAGCTGATAAAGGTAGACTTTATCAGCACCTGTATATGTGGTGATAAAGGAGTCCTTCAATAGCACTTTGAAAAAATTTGATAAATAGTATATTTATAATTTCCATTTAAATCACCGATAAATCCTACTTTTATCTGCGCATTTAGTAGCATTGATATAGGTGAAAAAATATTGTGTGATGTTGCATCAAACTGCATCACCAGAAATAGGTGCAATGTTCTGAAACAACACAATGCATCAGGAAAAACAAAAACAATTACCAAGATAACATAAAAAAAATTAATTTGAATGAATTAAAATTTCTAACACAATTATAGAGTATGTATGTTGTTTTTTTACTAAAATTAATGAAATATTTCAATAAAAAGGCACACAAGGAGTCATACTGGTCACACCATGAGTCTAATAAGGGTGTGACTAATTACTACATGTTTCAAATGACCTATGGATAATTTTCCTAAAGTACCCAAATAATCGGAATTCATTTTCATGGTTTTGAGTATGTTGGTTTTTTTAGATTAAAAATAATTTCTGTTTTGAATAAAAAGAAAAACTTGGAGTTCTACCGGTCACACCATACATCGTATTAAGGTGAATATGATCCCTATATGTCAAAATTTATGTATGGATCATTTTTTCTGAAGTACCAAAACAATAGGAATTCTTTTTCTTGTTTTTGAGTATGTCTTTTTTTTCAATAAAATTAATGTTAATTTTGAATAAAAATAGACACTTGGAGTCATATCGGTCACACCGTGCATCAGATTGAGAAACATCTAAATTCTACACATCCCAAATTACTCATGGACCATTATCCTAATGTATCAAAATAATTTGGAATGTGTTTCCTCGGTTTTGAGTATGCCACATGTGTTTTTTAATAAAATGTCATTTTAAACTGGAAACATGCACTTTGAGCCACACAGGTGGAATCGTGTCTGGATTTGATAGGACACATATTCATACACTTCAAAATTTTATTATTCATCATTTTCATAAATTATGAAGAAAATACAATCATGCTTTCTTGATTTTTAGTGAGCGGGTCTTTTTTTATTAAAATGTAAATTTTAAAATGATAATGGACACTTGGAATCATATTGTTCACATTGTGTGTTCGATTAAGGTGTTTCTAAACCCTACACATCAAAAATGATTTATGGATAATTATCCTAAAGTACCAAAACAATCTAAATTCATTTTTCTCTGTTTTGAGTATTTCAATTATTTTTTTCACTAAAATTAATGTTCATTTTGAATAAAAAGATGCACATGGAGTCATACCGGTCACACTATACTTCATATTGATTCATTTATAAATGATACATGTTTGAAATGACTCGTGTATTTTGTTTTAAATATCAAAACAATCAGAATGAATTTCCTCAGTTTTGAAATGCCACATGTGTTTTTTACTAAAATGTCATTTTTGTATAAAAATGTCAATTTTAAACTAATAATGGATACATAGAGTCATACCAGTCGCACTGTGAATTATATTGAGGTATAGTTGATCCCTGCTTTTCAAAAATTATGTATGTATCATTTTCCTAAAGTACTTGGACAACCTGAATGTGTTTTCTCGGTTTTGAGAATGTCAGTCGTTTGTTTCACTGAAATTAATGTCAATTTTGAATAAAAAGACGCACTTCGAGTCATACTGGTCACACCGAGCATTGGACTTAGGTGAAACTAAATGATAAAAGTCTCAAATGAATCATGGAGCATTTTCCTAAAGTATAAAAAACAATCGGAATGTGTTTCCTCAGTTTTGAGTACGTTATGTGTGTTTTTTACTAAATTGCCATTTTAATCTGGAAACATGCACTTTGAGCCATACATGTGTCATCATGTGTGATTTTTACATGAGACTGATTCATACACTTCAAAAATTAATTATGAGTTATTTTCAAAAATTATCAATACAATCTGACTTCATTTTCTTGGTTTTCAGTGAGTGACATGTTTTTGTATTAAAATTTCAATTTTATACTAATAATAGACACTTTGAGTCATACCTATCACACCATGTGTCAGATTGAGGTGAGGATAATACCTACATGTCACAAATGATTTATGGATCTTTGTACTGAGGTACCAAAATAATCTGAATTAATTTGACTGGTTTTGAGTATGCCATGTCTGGTTTTTACGAAAATTTCATTTTAAACTAGAAAAAACCACGATGGATCTTATCTTAAGTGACAAGTGTTGTGTGCACTTTTAAAAAAAATATCAAAAAAAATCATGTTATGATCTTTATTATACTTCATTTCCCAACAATTTTATTGTGTTCAAGCCAATGCTTCTTATACTCCTCTGACTCAGTCTCCACCTTGGTCTTCGCCTCTTCCTCCTCCTCCACATCGGTCTCTGACTCCGACTCTTCCTATTACTTTGCCTATGACTCCTCCTCTACCTTTTCCTCCACCTATACCTCCACCTCTGTGATTTCATAAAAAAAATTGTTTGTATGTAATTGCTTATGAATGAATAGATTTCCTCTATTATTCTTCTCCTTTAGAAAGAGATAAAAAATATTATATAAGCATTGTGACACTAATGCTTCACACCCAAAATATCTTTCAAAGGTTAAAACTCATACAACATCACAAACATAGCAGGTAATAACCTAAATTTGTTGTCGGCATACATTCTGGATAAAATTATGCTTCCAAATCATCTCTAAACAAATTTATTTCTTCTTTTCAGTAACTATATTGTCGACAATCTTTATAGTACTGAGAAAATATAAAAAATCAAATGATTATGAAATATATTTGATGAAATTTTAATTACCTTAAAAAAGTACCTACTGTTGGAAGCTGGTATTTTCATGATTTATGACTTCTCTAATAAATTTCCAAAAATAATATCCATAATCGATTGTATTATCTTATTTCAGACACTACAGAAACATTGACCAAAATAATTAATTTTTTCAAAAAAAATTCGATAGTTAAATATTTCTATATATACCTTAATGTGTTTCCTTTTTTATTAATCCACATGATTTATCTTTTCATCCGCTAACTTCATTCCATGGTCTAGCATGTTTTTTGAGACTTCTATATCAAAAAAAATTCTCATTAAAACATAGACCAAACATATAATTCAAAGTTTATCTATAAAATGTTGACTTTAGTGTACTACATATTCACAATACATATCATGTGTGGTCAGTTGGTTGGAAAACCATGAATTGAATCCAAAAAATAAATATTTGGGGGGTGTCTATGTTGACTGATTTCAGCTTCCAGTACTTGCTAAAAAATAAAAACAATTATGTATTACAAAAATGAAAAATATATTTTATGTGAGTATCTTGTCGAGTTTTTCCCTTGCAATGTAGGCATCAAAAAGAGTTTCTCATTTTATTCTTTTAATTAAACTCTTTGAGTAATCCATATTTTTTATTCTTCGTTTCTTTTTTATTCAATGTAATTTATAGTGTAAAAATGATACAGGGATAAATGAATCCAAATCGCGCACTGCAGAATCTTTGTTTTAAATAGTTGTAATATAAACCCCTATACAAAATATGAATAGTTATTAACTTCAATAAACATATTTAGCTCATAATTTTGACAGAAGTATTATTAAAATATACCTTTTGTATTTATTCAAAACTGAGATACCTAGCTATTCATGCTTGAGAATATCATTTAGAGTCTCGAGTCCAATTTCATCTCTCAAGGAATCTCTATATATTTATTCTTCATATTCAATGTAAGGAATAGTTTTATCTTTAAATGTGGTCTCTAGATGAAGTTTAAATGATAATAAATATTTCTATAGAACTGGTGGGGAGAAGTTACTCTTGGAAGGTCATTTTATTTTCTTGGTCGACTCATGAGATTTTATTGATTCAACCTTTCATTTCTCCGCCGCTTTATCCATCTGTAATATCATACCTCACTTAAAACCTTTTATTATCTACTGTTACATTTTTTCATATGAAACAATTTCTTAAAGACATAACTCATGTGTATTTATAAGGATAGACCAACATGCTATGAAATCTCCAATAGTAGTTTCGATTGTTCTAATATCAGGACCATCATGTGGAACATGCAACTCAGCAGTGGGCTTATGAGTTACCTAAATCCCCACTCCCATGTAATTTTTTGGGAGGTTTTAATTATTTAGGTGGTCTCCCATGATATTATACACTATACCCTTCACAACATGGAATTAGATGGGTGTTGATAGATAAAAATAACATACAACTATACCCTGTAGAATTTTACTAAAATAAAGTTAACGGAAGTTATTTGATTAAAATTTAGGAAAACGTGTAATGAAAAAAATTATTTCCTTAGGTACGGTATGCGATTAGGGGGGAATGTCGATCCTCAAAGATATTGGGATCATTTGGTACTTGTGCGGATCTTGTTCCCACCAACAGTTCACTTTGATCCTTTCTTATATGTTTTTCTACGAAACCAGACCACAAAATAACATCTTTTAGTGAGTCTATTTGTTTCTGAATTTGTCTCACCATATTATATGTATCTTAATTTGGTTTTATCTTCTCAAAAATTGTTTTAGGAGAGAATCTAAAATCTAATCCTCAAACGCGACCATACAATTCAGGCCACTTCAAAGCTACTGAAAGTAACCTTTTTATAGTACGTCCATTTTTGATTCTTGTGTCTAAACCATAAACAAAAACATGAAAATATTTAATTTTATTTAATACTATTATAAATAATAACAAATTAAAATTATGTCATATTTAAACGTGCTTCCACAACTGATTTTGTGTTTTCATCATCTAATATACCATTCTTATTTACACAAACCTCCTTCCATAGCACATGACGTGGGATGGAAGTGGATTCAGATTTTGATTCATCAATATTCATATAAAAAAAGTAACATATGTTGTTTCATATCAAATATTTAAACTTTTATTTTTTATTTAAAACACATACAAATTTATTCGCTAATGAAGTGTAACCCATCCTTCTTTTGTGATATGGGTACACTAGTTTTGATGCGTGTTCTTTATTTTTAGCACTCGTTTTCTATTTCATAAATTAAAAATTTTGAATCAAGTTAGATAAAATGAATATCTAAAATTAATATATTATCAACTGCAATGCACCTGAAATTATTTCTTGTTCTGATGATTTCTAAAATAAGTCTATGTTTCCTACTTTATAATGTGTGCATAACTATGTGGTGGGTGGGGATTTATTTTCTCCTCAACATCCCTAAGAAGTAAATTCATCAGAAGAGTTCGGAAGCGTCTATGGGATTCTCCAGTGGCCATTAAGTAAAATTTATTATGAAAATATTCTAAAAAATTTATTCTATAGGGATTAATGAAAACAAAATCAATGTTTCATTATATAATTTTCCAGTAAGATAGAGAAAGAATATTGTAACATTACCATTATATATTTCCAAAGGATTTATTTCATTACAGGTTGTATGTGGTTCCATGAGTCAATATCAATCAGCACATTCATCCTCGTAGTGTCCCCAATATAACTAATGAATGTTGAATTATTGTGGTTAGTAGGTTGTTCGTTTTTATTGCATCCAACTTCAAATTTTATACCCGAAATTTTTTCCTTGATAAATTTATTCAAAACTATGATGTTTCTTCATTCTTATTTTTTCATCAACATGTTATTGATCCCCTAACAATTATGTAGTTTTATCAGGAATATTCTATTCTTTCTCAATATTGGAACCTTAATCAAGTTTAGAAGACATAGTTTTCATGAGTAGTTGAACATTTAATTTTTTTGAATAACAACAATGCAATACACTCTATGCATAAAATTCCACAATTGCATTCATCTTGCAAGAAAATTTTTAATATCTTGAACAGATATATAATACTTCAATAATATAGTAAAACTAACCTTCATTACCTTTATTTAATCCATCCTTAGACACTTGATTTACTTTCATCTCTTGATGATGGATTTGAGGATACTCATTCCCTCCTTCAAAATATCCTTCCTCCCATCACAATTCGAGAGGTATATCATCAATGAACTTTAGAACAAAAATGATGGGAGGAAGGATATTTTGAAAGAGGGAGTCCAATTCATCCTGAAGAGATGGATAAAAATTGTGAATATAAGGATTAAAGTGACCTAGGAACCTAATGTAATGGAATCACTAAAGAAGTCTCCTCAATTGAAAAGGAATTTTAATCTCTCCACTTTCATTCTCTTGAAGAAATGAATCTCTCCCCAGCTACGTTGGACATCAATTCTGTCTACTCAAGGATTCCTCGCCTTATAATTTTGGATATATTTTTAATCCACCGTATGATCCATCCAATAACATACATCCCTTTAATGGGTGAATTTTTTAACTTATGATTAGTATTGTTCTAGAATTTCTTTACTCTTATAAATGAAATGAATCTATTCAATGTAATCCAAAATTTATTATTATGATATATTACCATAAAATCATAGAGGAACCATAGATACTTCTCATCATTGAAATGTTTACCACATAGATTGAAGTAGATCTACAATTAACTCTAGTAATGTACTAATTTACAACTAAAAATGATATTGTCGGCTATAAAATATAATATTTGAGAGTGGTATCCCTACAAATCAATCATATTCTGTGCTAAACCTTTAATCATATGCCATGAATACTCTCACCAAATATGATAGAAGATATCATATTTATTTTTTAACATATTTAACAATTGAGGTGATATTGTATTTGTGCTATGATACTCTATATTCTCACAAACCATGGATGGAGTCATAATTTATGATATCATAAATTTTATGATAAAACATTGTTCAAAACCTTATATTTTCTAAATGTCATAGAATATGATAAATAATATCTAAATGATATTGTTGGAAAAATAAATCCTTTATATCATAATATATGATATTGACATAATGAAATATGACATTTATTTATTCGAAAAAACTAATAGTTTAATACATTCTTTCCTTGAAGAACAATTATCTAATACCACTGAGGAGTTTTAGTTCATAATCATATGCTCATTAGATGGATAAAAACCTAAACAAGGCCTGATTTATATCAATGATAAATGTGAATGTAAAAAAAGAAAAACACCTACGGAAAATATGTAATATAGTATCCATGGAATCCATATTTAATCTTGAATATAATATGTTTTATTTATTACACGGATGTAGAAAAAAATTATTGTAGTCTTTTAGGAGATTACAATAGCCTTCAATCAAAAATATATTCTTGCGGACCCTGGATCATCGAAGGAGTTCTAGTGCCTTAACCTACTAATAAACAATGATCAAAGAAGAAGAATGGTTTGGATATGGAATGAAACAAAGGGTTAATTAAAATAGGGGGATCATTTCCCCTTATAGGGACTCTACATTTAATAAAGAGTTCCTTGAGTATTGACCACCATCTCATGGAAACTAATAATTTAATCACATTGGAGTACTTCATTCATTGAGTGTTTCAATAAATTTTTCAAGCCGTCTATGATGCTTCTTATGATTTATAATGGATAAGAAACCATTTGGGAAGGGTATCCAAATTTATTCATACAATATCATATATTTAATTCCCCACTAAAATATACATTAGTCATATGTCATAACCTATGATAAAAGTATATATAATCTTAAATTTCCATTTATGAATCAAAGATATTACCAAATACGATATCTCTATTTTGTGCATTTTGGACATGGATAAAAATTTACATGACTTATAGAACATAAAGATCCAAACCATCAAAATAATATTTTAATCAATTTTTGTTATCCCTAAGTTTATTCACCATGTTAGATGACTTTTTGAATTTTTCTATCCTATGAATTAATTATCTCTCTATTTTGATTAGTAAATATATTAATAAATCACATCTCATAGTTTTCTTGATCAATTGTCCAACCATGGATAACTCACTTAATTTTGGAAAATATACTCTTTATATGTTGTCCTGTATTTCTAAGATCATTTACCCAATGATTTATCAACTCTATATATTCTAGATAATTTTTAAAAAAATTGTTGAGCATACTTTTCTCACCAATGAAATTCCCCATCGCTTTTTGTAACCCATGGTTAATGTTTAATTATAATCTTGAATTAATTAAAAAAACTCTCACAACATGCATCACTAAAATAATTTTTTATAAAGAAACTAATTAATTAAATATTTTTTTGAATTCAATAAAAAATTAATCATCAAAATAATAAATATAAATAACCCATTTTGTGGTTTAACAATTTACGTTAATAACAAAAAACCAAAAAACATGTTTTAATGATATTTAGACTCACATTGGTCCATATATGTTCATCACCAATAAATGAGGGTCACAACATGGTATCCCCTAATACTTAAAAACCCTCATAATTAAGCATATAGAACCTATAATATATTATATAAGATGAATTAAATTTGAGAAACTGCCTAGATTTTGGAACCCTATAACATTAAAATAAAGTGAAAACTGAGGGGGTTGAGTGGTGTCTTTTCTAATATAGAGAGGATAGTAAACCATCTAAGTGTGTCTCTAGGGAAAAATGGGATGGACACTCAAATACACATGAAAGGAGAAAATGATGAAATAGAACCACATTCATTGTATTTTAGTAGTGATGATAAGAGATGTAGAGCTCTTCATGTTTAAGAATAGTGAAAAAAATGAAAAGTTCCAAACCCAAAACATCAAACAACTGTAGAGGAAGAGTAGAAAATAATATACATTTAATTATAGCCTTGATTAAACTGAGGGAACATAGAGGAGTCACACTAGAAGAAGAGGAGTGTTCTGTGAGATCTTGATAATCATGAGTGATTGAGTCATGGTTAAGGTTTTTTAAAATAGACAGGGGATGCTTTTAACAGTGCTTTCATAAAAGCACCAATAAATATCCATTTTATAAGCGTTAAATTTATACGTAGTGCTAAAATGAATATTTATCAGCACTTTTTTAGTACTGATAAATCTAGATCATTATCAATGCTCCAAAAGTGTTGATAAAATACATATTTTTCAATGTTAATTTTTTGGCACTGATAAATATGTCTTTTAATAATACTTTTTTAGTGTTGATAATGATTGATCCTTATCATTGCTAAAAAATAATTGATAACAGTTTTATAATTATGATTATTTAAATATATTTATTATAATATTAAAATTATTTAACAAAATTATTATAATTTTACAATTATTTAAATATATATAATTATTTATTTAAAATAAATATAAATATAGAAAATATACATTTATAGATATATTTATTTATAAATAAATATTTATAAATATATTTTTAACATTATTAATGGATATATAATCTTAAATACATCCATTTTAAAATTTAGTGGAATTGAATAATTAAAAATGAGTACATTTTGAGAATATTGAAAAAATGGATAAGTTTTATTAATTAATATAAGTTAATAAAATAATGTGGATATATATATATATATATTGAACTGGATGGCTATATATTGACATAATAAAACATAGTAAATAAATATATGTAAATAAATAATAGAAAATGTTCAAATTCAAAAAAAATAAAAAATAAAAAACATTAAAAATGAATACCCTAACTGTAGTATAAAAACAAATAAATAAAATTGACCAATTTAAAACATAATATATATTTAATGCTTCGTGTTATAATTAATTTATAAAATATTCAAAAATTTGAATAAATTACATTAATATTAGGTGTATTTATTTCTATATATTGTGTAAATATATTTCTATGTGCGCTTGTGTATACAAACACATTTACATATATATATGTTAGTGAAATAAATGCAACACATGGAGTTTGATATATGTTAAATTGAAAAATTAAACAACATTAAGAATAAAGAATACATAGATATGTTTTTAATAAAAAAATTTATATATATGTTATACTTATTAATTTTATATATCTATATTTAATATATATTATTTATTAATATATATAATCTATATATATATATTTGTGAAATTTATTCATTTTTATCAATATTTATTTAATCAATAAAATGTTTCATTATTTATTAATTTACACATTTTATTTTTTTTTAGTTTTTCTTTTTATTTTAGACCTTTATCAGTGGTTAAAAAGCGCTGAAATGGGAAAATTTTATCATTGCTAAAAACATGCTGAAAAAGGACACCTTTTATCGGCACTAAAAATAATGTACTGACAAAGGATTCCGTCATCCGTGCTAAAATAAATCGCTAATAAAAGTTACCTTTAATCAGAGTTTAAAAAATGGATGATAAATGGAACCCTTTATCAGCACTTTTTTAGTACTGATAAATGGTTGCCTTTATCATCGTTTATTTTAGTATTGATAAAGATGGAATTTATTAGTGAATTTTTCTAGCGCCTGATAAATGAAAATGTTGTTAAAGGATTGTTTTTTAGTAGTGATTTTCGTATGAGGGGGTTGGGATCCCCTACATATGGGATTTATTTTGAGACAGATATTTCACCAAAATTAAAGGGTAAGGAAAAATTATCTAAAAATTAGAATGTTGGCCATCTATAGAGGACATAAAAGATATGTATCCCCTATTTGAGTTTGGTATTTCGCCAACAAACATGTGGTAGTTATCCTAAAAAATTGTTTGAGGGAATAGAATACATTAGTTGTTTGAGACTCTAATATTAATGAGATGGGTTAAAATAGTCTATTGAGTGGATGAAATTATTTACATCTTACTCTAGGACTTGAATACCTTCAATGAGAATATTTGGATTTATATCCTTGATTATTACCATTACTAGAATAATGAGATGACGCTCCATGACATGTTAGGTTTTTTTATTTTAGGGCCTCCTTTTGAGTGTGTATATAATCAATAATTCATGGGATAAGACTATATGTGTCGTTTCTTAAGGATATGACTTATAGAGACCCATACTTTTTATACATATATTTTATATCTTAATAGATTAATATTCATTTCTTTTTTAAAAAGGCATGAGGGCCATAGTGGTTTAGTGTCTCTTGAAACATGGATAGATAAATGAACAGTTCATAGGATAACTACATCATATCCCACTGTGTTTCTCATAAATATAATCCTTCTTAAACAGATCACACATAATATATTTCTTTATAACCCATGGAAAGTAAACACAAATGCTGGTGAGCAGAGATGTTGAATAAGGGTAAGTAAGGGAGATATCAATGATCACATAAGAATAACATTAGAAAAAGGGAATGATTACAAGGGATTAAAATTAAAAAAACCATACCCCACTTATCAAGGATCATAATCTTATTTATGGCCTAATTGGTGGTAGTTCATAAGACCAGAATCAAAGAGAAATAAAATAATATAAGGTTTGAGAGCCTAACATTTTCATATGGCGCAGATTTGTTCCATTAACATAAGCATAAAAAATTAATGACTTTATTAGTCAAGGATATTTTCCAATACTATAATAGTTTATTGGGTTCGCTCCCTAAACCATCTTAGTTTTCATGGTTCATACCCGAAACTATCATAGTGGATGGATTCCCTTACTAATATGGGTTCACTCCCTATTTTAGTCATTTTAACTCATGAGATATCTATCCTTACACAAAGTATTAGAGGGATATATAACATTTGGACCACCCATCACATAAAAAAATCATATATATGTGTCTCCAAAGATTAATAAACCCTCATAATGTCTTAAATTTTGGAAAATCAATTGGTTTTATAGAAATTTCATCATGGTGTAACCAGTGTAAATGAAATGAACTTCATAATCATTTAATCACATTATTACCTATGGAAAAAGGAACTTGTTTCAAATGAATTGTGCCATAATAATCATATACCCCTAATATAAAAAATAATTAGAGTTTCCTTGGAACATATATAGAATAAAAAATAAGTATGATCACGTTTATTGGTCATTGATAAATAGAAATACCGATAAAAGAACATTAAAATCTTATTGAGGAATGTAGCCTTCTAACTTTGAAATTAACTTTTTAAAATTAAAATTCAAAAAAATAATATCAAAATCAATATTTATTGAAAATAAACCAGAATAATTATAATGGGAGATTTAAATCATTGATTGGTCATGAAATTGTAAAATTCTATTCTTTTCATACATGTTAAAAGAAAGATCCCTTTCAAATTGTTGTTAAAAATGTGAAAATACTGTTGTTTGGAAAATGATAATAAGATTACTTTTAATCCATTTATAAAGTAAAATATGGTTAAAAACATCTTTAAACAATTATTTGATATTATTAAAAAAATGATTTAAAATGTTTTTAAAAAACATAGACATTGAATAAAACTGATATTGGATCAAAGAGATAAATAAATTTGATTTTAGATTAATTTTTATTATTCTCACAATATCATAAATAGATTAAATGAGATAAAAAATATAATTTGATAAATACATAAAGGGTAATAAATTTAATGTAATTATCACAAGTTAGATCAATAAATTTTATCATCAGAAGCATAATGAAAAACAAACCTAGTAAACAGTGAGATTATAATATAAACCTTTTACAATTTTCGTAAAATTTGAAAAATAATCCCCATGAAAGAAATAAAGTTAGTTAAATATTTCAACACCCATAATTTTGATAGTAATTATCATAAAATTCATTAATTTGAGTTTATTCACCACATAAAATAAACAAGTAGTGAACCTAACATGTGTCTCCTTGAAATAACTTTGAGATGAAAATCCATTAGCTAAGTTACAACTTCCATAATGTATGTTTGAAACTCCTGTATATTAAAATATCTATATTAAAAATCTATTAAATACCAATAATTATATGAATCAAACAATTTATGATTATCTTATTTCCTTTTGTCACCATTTTATTAAAAATTCATCATTAAAATAACTTTTTCGGTGATAAGTGTTGCCTTTTTAATGTATGTTTTTGTTAATTAGTTTCGTTCATTATAATTTGATCATGTTTACATAATTTTTTTAATAAATATATAAATAAAAATATATTTATTATATACAAATTTATATTCATATATATTTATATATTGGTATAATATAGAAAAATAAATTACTTCGTTCATGGAGACAGTAGGTTGTACGTATGCCTGAACAATGTTTCCTTTTTTTAACAGAATGAAAAAAATATAAATAAAAGTTCCCATTTATAGAATCAATTATATTCCATAGGTATTATATATATGAATTAAATATATCTTCATTAACATCTATATCACTAAAATATGACAAATGAATCATATCACTTTTTGGTGGTGGTGGTACCCACATACGCACGAACAACGTTACCATATTTCAATGAGATGGAAGGTAAGAAGGTATATGTGATACTATAGTTAAAGAAGAATTTTTAAGTAATGAATATCATATAAATACATTAAATATATCATTATATCAATTTATGATAGGTGGTGATGTAAAAAAATAACATTGGTTTGTTAAACAGTAGTCCATCATATGCACGATCAATGGTTTCGTTTCCCATTTGATATAGGAGAAGATTAATATAGTTTATTCCATTAAAATAAAAATTTCTAATTATATTTATGATAATGGTTATATTATTTCATCATTTGTTAAGTTTATTTGAAGTAGGTATAAGAATAAATAAACATAAATGATTGGTTAAGAACGATACCTCTTCTACGAACATCCTTTATGGGGTTGGACTAAAATCATTCATTGAAAAGTTTTATATATAAAAAGTGACTCAAGTTTATGGGGTGGGATGGAAGTAAATTATTTGGGTAAGTATTAGTTAAACCAAAAGTCTCTTGAAGTCTTGTTAGGAGAGTAGATGGGGTTCCCTTTTATAATTAAGGTGAGTACCACACTTGTAATTTTTTAATGTTATAAAAAAAATGCTATGTCACATTCTCAGAAACAACGATCAAATGGATAATTATAGAACCTTAGATTATATTAAGTCTAAATATGTCCCTTAAATATAAATTAGACAAGTTTTTTGGTCATTATATCCCTTATCATTTTAATTTTCCCCCGATAAACTCTTTTTCACCTTAACCGCGATAATATATTTTTATTATTTTCACTATTAACTATTAAAAAAATTATCTTGATTTTATTATCTAATATTAATTATTTTGATTCTAACCATGGAATCAATTTATGAAATTAAATTCACATAATTGGTATAATTTAATTTAAATCTACAACCATTATCATGATGGAAAACTATTTTTCAAAATAAAAAGTTTTCTTAAGTATAAAGAAAATTATATCATAATTCAATATATAAGTTAATAAAGTGACATAAATTTTGTTAATAATAAATTTTTTGATCTATTCATACATTTAAAAACGTTTTCAAATAAATTTTAAGTATTCAGATTCTTTAAATAAAAGACTATTTTATAATAAAATCGTTATTTTTCATTATTCATTGAAAAATTAATCATTTCATAAAAATATCAAACAATTTCTCAAAGATAATTTTAACATGTTTATTTTAAAAAATAATTTTATTATCTCAAAGAAAAATTTCTAAATTGGAAAAAATTAAATTTAAAATTAGTATTCAAAATGTGATGAAACTCGTTTCTAGAAAAACATAGTTTTTAAGCATAAACTAGATTTAATCCTATCCCAACACATATTAAATAATAGATGATTGGAAAATAATTTAATTAATATTTAATATAAAAAATATATTAAAATATTTCGAGAATATAGATTAATTTTTGTTAGTAAGATGAAAATACATTTCATGTATAAAAATAATTTTTTAGAAAAACATTTCCTTTTACATTCCAATTATTTGTATTTTCATTTATAATAAATTGAAAATTAATGGACTCATTTTATACATAAGACATATATTTTTCATAATATATATAGTAATATTCATAACCTAAAATCCAATGTCTAGGTGAGAACTTCTATATTAAATTATACTACTTTAAAAATATATCATGTTTCTTTTAAACCTGTTATTGCATGTGACACAAGCTATTAATGAAATTCAATTTATTTGTAAAATATATTTCATCAAATCTTAGGGTGTATTATTATACACCCCTTAAAATAAATTTCACCATTGAAATCTGATCAATTAAATACAAAAAATTGAGGAAATCTCTAGCTCATCATATTCTTAAGTTTACATGTAGCTTCCTCAAATTGGTGATTTTGCCTCAAAACATTGACTAGGTGTGTGGTCTTGTTTTAAAACACATTCTCCCTATGATCCAAAATACCCTTTGGTTTTTCATCATATTAGTGTTATTAATCTAGTGGTATGATCTTTGAGTTCTATACATATGAAGTGTAAGTTATGTACTTCCTGAGGAGAGATACACGGAACACATTATGAACTATAGAGAGGTTTTTTGGAAGTGCCAAGTGATAATATACCGTCCATACATGATCAATAACACATAAAGGTAAAATATACCTTCGACTAATATTTATTTTCTTCCTAAATCTCATAAATATCTTCCATAGAGATATTCATAGAAAAAAATTCCAACCAACTTCAAATTATAAATCACACCAATGAGTGAAAGCATAAATATTCTATTTACTCCAACCTGTCTTAATGTGTTATTGAATGGTTTTGACATTCTCTACTATTTCCTCAGCTAGATCAATCCCCAATAGAAATCCTTCTCAAACTTTATTCCAACATGTTTGATTTCCACACTTCTTTCAATATAAGGATTAATAAGAAGTCATCTGAATGCTTGACTGGAGGCTATTATTATAATAAAACTTGATTTGAGTAAGGTTTTGATCCCAATCACCATTGAAATCTATATAAAATGATCTTAAAATATCCACTTTGGATAGAATTGTTTTCTGAGACTGTCCATATATCTGACAATGATAAGAATTGTTGAATCTTAACTCTATATCTAGATCATATTGGATAATTCATCCAAATTTTTAGGAAAACCTCTGATCCCAATTAGATATATCTGAATATGGTACTACAAGTAACCATACAACTTATTTAATGTATATTATGGAACTATGATCAAGATTGATGTCTTATCTTATATAAATGAAGTGTTCAAAATTCAAAAGGTAATTGACTACAACCTAAATGGTATTATAACCTTTAGATTCTTTGTGGTGTCTAACAAAAAAATCCATGGTGATGTTTCCCATTTCTATTCTTGTATGGTTAATGATTGAAACATCCCCTTATACATTTGTCTCTTAGCCATAAATTTCCTCCATACTAAGCATCGAGATACAAAATTTGAAAAAAAAACTATCTTCATTTTCCCACAAAAAAAGTCTCTTCTAGATCTCTACATATCATTATAAATAAATACTGCTGAACTATGAGCCTCATACAACAACTCTTTCATCAAATCTAGTATAGATAAAACACATAAAGGGTTCGTGAAAATCATCATTCCATCACAATAAAGGTTAAAATGAGGAAAATTCTTACCATATTTTCAAACTCTTTATCTTCTTTTTAGGAGTATTTAATATTTATTTGGACATATGGTTGAACACTTATTTGAGAAAGACAATATTTCTCCCATTACTTCTTAATTTCAAGATAAATCCTTTCAAAATATAGAAATATTGTATTTTTTGTAGTCCTCCTCATAGATATGCTTGCATGAACCATTTGACTAAAAGCTTATTCCACCTTTTTCACCTTCATAGGGTAGTAATATTTTCAACAGTCATAATATTTAATCAGATCCAATAATCTTTTATGACACATAGTATACTCTTTATGTGTGAAAAAACATTAAACATTTATAATCAATATATATATATATAGCATAATTCTCTATATAGATAATTAAAAGATGTCAGTAATGCAAAAATAATTGCATCAAAATCCAAATTATGAGTTGGGAAATTTTTCTCATGAACCTTAAATTTTCATATAGAATAAGATATAAACAAATTATTATTCATCAAGAAATATACACATTAATTTATAAAAAATTCCAAATTAAAAAATATGTCTCCACTATAGAGAAATGTAAGAATAGATGTGTTGATTAACCTTCCTTTTGGTTCCATAAAATTTTATTCACATTCATCAATACAAAGGAACTTGTATCCCTTCTGAGTAAATTTTTTTTCTAGATTAGATAGTCATGAGAAATTTACCCCAAATAATAAATAATATATAAACAAACTAATAGAACTATTGATTTCAATCTCTATGGTTGGTTTGGGCCATATTCAATAGCCCTCAATAAAATAATGGGTAGATCAAGAGTCAAATAAAACATTAGTAGTTCTAGAGTGTATGGTAAGTGTACATTTCACCATGTCATTAAAATACCCCTCATCAGAAATTTTGATTTAATGAGATTGCAATTTTTCTCTAGGGTTAAGAGGTTTCTAGCATCGATCATTTCATTATCATTTATATTGGAGCACTGGTTAGAATATTTCTCAAACACCTTAGTTTTGAAACAATGTAGTGTTTGTGGTGTATTTTTTAGAGGTTTCTATCTATTTTTATCATTAGGTATCTTCTTCCATCACATCAACATTAAATTTACATATGAACTTCCAATTCATACTTAAAATAATTATCAGTCCTCTTAAATTAATTTTCTTCTTATTTCCTTCCACACATTGAACATAAGGGAAGGCTCATCTTCTTCTCTCCATGGTTTTAATATTTTCCTTGTAATTCCATCATTCGTTTCTTATCAATACTATGTGGTTTATGGGAAACTATAATATCCATTTTCCATATTATAGGACATCTAATGATTTCATTATGGCTAATGAAGTCCCTTATGGGTATTCCCCTTTGGATACTTGGCTTTTAGATGATGAAGAATCAATTAACCTTACATTCCTATTTGATGATAATACAAGAATAATACCATGAAATACTAATAAAATGTTTGTGATAGGTTAAAATATATTCATCATCCTACATCAAGTCTCAAGGAATTAATTATCCATTTTCACAAAAAAAATATGAGGAATGTAATTATTGAAAAATAAACTCATAAACACATCCCACTTTATGGAGTAGATTTCTTAATGTTGCCTCATATTATTGATAATATTTCACCATTGATCTGATTCACCTTCCAAAAAATAGTTGAAAATGAATATTTCATGATCAGAACACTAGATAACGTAAATATATTTTCAATGGTATAGATCTAATGACCAACCACTAGTAGATTAGTGGACCGACAAAAATATTTTTTATGTTTCTTAATGAAAGAATCAACAAAATTTTGTTCTACCCTTTGATAGTTTTGATGTTTAACATGATTCTTAGCTTGAGAATATTTTGGGATTATAAAAATGATATTTTTAATTTTATCCCCCATAAAAATTGGTATCTCCAGAGGAAAATTAATGTATTTTACAAAAAAATTAGTATTAAAAAATTTCATCACCTTCTAGTGATCCACTAAAACCAAAAATGATATTGTGAGAAACAATATCAAAGTGTGAAAACATATATTCATAAAAAATCATTTATATTATGTCTAAATAAATACACATTATTTTAAATATATGAAACCATAGATTGAACCTATTTAATCTATGATCGTCATCTCTATAAATACTTAATTATGGTTTATAAAATAAATGTGAATTAACTAAAGAATATCTCCCATGAGTGTCAAATCACGTGAGCAGATTGGTCTTTGTTCGTTAACCATGGGATCATAAAATCAAATCCTCATTCACTCTTTTCATAGTTATAACACCTAGAAACAACTATGTTAGAGCCACATCCACTTATAGAATATAGACGGAGTTGTTTAACTAGGAAAATCATGCTGTGTTATTAATAATAACTTAGTACATTATCCTATACTTATGACTATCCTAAAGGTTCTTACTAAAATTTTATCATCCTATTTTCCATAGGATAACTACTCTTTTCTTATGATACCAAATATAGACACCCATACTTTTCATATATAGATATTACAACTTAATAAATGAATATTCATTCCACTTTATTAAATCTTACATGAGGACCATAATGTTTTATTTTCCTTAGATATTTCGATATATAAAAAAATTAATATATGAACTACATCGTCTCCTACTATGTTATTAATAACTAGTACACTTATTATACATAAACACACAATACATTTATTCATATCATGGGGGAAGGAAACATAAGAATGAGTGAGGTTATATGCTCAATAAGTGTAAAAAATTGATATATCAATGATCAGATAATCATAACATGACCATAAGGGTATGAGAACATGAGATTAAAATTTTAAAACAATACACTTAATATCCAAGATCATAATCTAGTGTCATGGAATAAAAAATGGAATTTCAGAAGACATTAATCATAAAAGATCATAATCCATGAGATCATAACTTTACCATAAAACATATATTATTGTAATACACATATGCATAGAAAATAATTTCTACAGTATTCAAGGATCATTTCCATGACTATCTTAGTAGAATTGGTTCACTCCCCCAAACAATCATAGTAGTCGAGATTCACTCCCAAGACTGTCATAGTGGATAAAATCCTTTAATGAATTGGGTTTACTCACTATTCTACTTTTATTTTTATAATGTGATATCAATATTTACCCAATGTATTTGAGATATATATAAATTTTGTTTCACATGTCACATAATAAAAGTCATAAATTTTTTCCACAAGATTACAAGATATTAAAAATATTATAAAACTTTAAAAAGAAATGGGTTTCATATACATTTCATCATTGTGTTACACATGGAAAAGAAGGGGGTTTCGTAAAAATTTAATCACAGAATAACCCATGGAAAAAGGTATATTCATTAAAAACTTTTCATAATAATCATAAACCATACAAAGAAGTAATAAAAATGATCTTTTTGGTTCATATATTTAGTATATCCCAATTAAGAACATGTTTTGTTGTTGTTTATGAATAGAAACATTGTTAATATATCATTAACACTTTATTGGAGAATGTACCCTTTTCACATTGTTAATTTAGTTTTAAAACTTATAATTTGTGAAATATTTCCAAAATAAATTTTACATGAAAATAAAATTGTAAAAATATTAATAATTTGTTAAATAATTTATTTATCATGATGGAGAAAATTTAATTTCATGTCGTACATGTAAAAACAAATATTCTTTTCATATTTTTGATAAAATGTCAAAATATCCCCATTCAAAAAATGTAAATAAGACTCTATTTTAATGATTTTATAAAAATTTAAACATGGGTGAAAATGAATTTAAATATTCCATGATGAATATTAAAAATATTACTTGAATTATGTTTAGAAAAAATGGACATGGAAGAGAACATATTTTAAATCTAAGAGAGAAATAAAGTCAATTTTCAGTTAAAACATTCTTTTGGAATATTTAGTTAATAAGGGGAAGAAAATTAAATTAGAACATTTCATTTCAAAAATTAAATATAGTATAAGAAATTTCATGATATTATTATGATGTAGATAAATAAATTTCATTATTTTAAGCATAATAAAAACAATCTTTATGGATAATGAGATTATAACAAAAACCCATTTCCACTTTGGTAACATTTAAATCATTTTCTTAATGAATGAAAGAACCATAAATGGATCTATAAATACCCATAATTTTCATAATAATTATCATAATATGTATTCATTTTAAGTATATTCGCTATAAAAAAGGAAAAATGTTGAATATGGTTTGTGTCTCACAAAAAAAAGTGAGATGAAAATCCCTTACCTTAAGCCTGAATACCTTTTTATGTGTTCAAATATAATATATAATAAATATTGGTTTATTAAATATATGTTCCCAAACCATAATAATATATATCAAATGATATATTATTTACATATATCCTTATATCACCCACATATTAATATTGTTTTATTAAAATCACTGTTCTGGGAGATATCTACTTCATTTTTCATGTGTGATTTATTTTGGTGGTTTTGGTCCTTGTACATTGATCGTTGTTCTATAATTTATAGAATGTTAATCATGAAATAAATATCATATATATTAATTATATATATATTTATTGTTATCCATATTTTTTAAAGATATAAAAATGAATTAAATTATTCATAGAGACGGTAGGTCGTACAAACACATAAACAATGTTTCCATTTTTCTATCTGAGGGAATGCAAGAAAATTAAAGAAAATTTAAACTTTAAAGAATTATTTTTTTGTCTTAGGTATAATATATATACATTAAAACAATCCTTATTTAAATTTCTATCAAAATAAAATGAAAAAAACATGTCGCTTCATAGAGGTGGTTGTCCACACGTACGCATGTGTGATGTTATCATTTTACAACGAGTTGGTATGTAAGAAGTTAGATATGAAACTATAATTACAGAAGTATTATTATTTATACAATTTAATATATATATATATATATATATATTAAATTGATCATTATATCATTCTGTGATGGGTGGGGGTGTAAAAACAATTACATCGGTTCGTGAGGCGGTAGTTCACCTTACACGTGATCAACAGATTTGTCTCCCATTTGATGGGGGATGAAAAAAATATAGGTTTTTAAATTAACATAATAAAATCAAAATATATGGAATATAATTTTTTTATTATGTCAACATTGTTGAAAAATATTTGACGGAGGTAAAAAAACAAATATAACAAAAACACTCAGTTAAGAATGATAGATCTTCTCCAGACAAGAACTATAGGTTTACATCAAAAAACTCCATAAATAATTTCTTTGATCAAACAATGTACTCATGTTGGTGGGTAGGTATGTTATTAAAGTATTTTTGTTGGTATTTTATTAACAAAAATTATCTTTAAGCTTGTATTTGAGAGGGGACTAGTGTCATTTTATAATTTAGTTTAGTGGTAATATTATAATTTTTAATATTTTTACAATAATTACAAATCACATTCTTGGAAAACAATATCAAAAATTAATTATTCACGAACCTTATATTGTATAAGGAAAAAATATAAATAAAAAAATAAAATAGACAAGTTTATCGGTCAATTTAACCCTTTTGTTTTTAGTTTAACCACAGAAAAACTTGTTTTCACCTTAACCACAGAAACATATTTTTAATGTTTTCACTGTTTATTTTAAAGAAAAATTATGTTGAAATTTTCAACTGACATTATTTATTTTGATTAAAAAATTTGAATCCATTTCATCAAATTCCATTCACAAAAGTGCAATAATTAAATTAAAAAGTAAACCCACTATCGTGATGAAAAACAGCCATTCCAATGAAAAAAGGTTTCTTAAGTATAAAATGTTTTTATAAACTATCTCAACATAAAATGCACACCACATACCAAAATTGGATTAATTATAATATAATAAAACTAATTATACTTTTAAAACGATTTTAAATAAATAATGTACTTTATAAATGCTTTAACAATTTTTTTTATAAAAATCTTTACTTATCACTATTCATTACAAAATTAATCTTTTTAGAAAATTATAAAAATTTCACTATAAGATAATTTTTAAATTTTATTTAAAAATTTAAGTTCATTATTTCTACCATATTTCCTAAAAGTGGTAAAAATATAATTTTATAATCAATTTAAAAAATCTAACGAAACTGATTTTTAGGAAAATAATGTTTTTAACCATAAAAATGAATTAATTCTTATCCCACTCCTAAAAAAGTTATATAATGAATGATAATTTTTTTTATTAAATATTTAATATATAAATTTAACTAAAATCATTCCACAATAATGATTAATTTATTTTATTAATATGAAAAAACATTCCATGCATAAAAAATAGATTTTTTTAAAACACTTCCTTTTTTACATTGAAATGATTTTAATTTTCATTTTAAATAGATTTATAAATGATGAATTAAGTTTTTAAATATTTAAACCAATTTTTTTATTAATTATATAGTCAAATTCCTATCCTCTATTCCAATTTCTAGGTGATAACTATCTTGTTTAATAATAATACATTAATAGTATATCACATTTCGTTTAAACATGGTGTTGCATATAACACATTATATCTATAAAATTAAATTCATTTGATAAAATATTTAACAATATCTTGGGGTGTTACATGAATATTCAATTTATAGAGCCCTAGTTGGACTATTAGTGGGTGGGACAGTGTTGTACTTAGTAGAAGAGATAGTTGGTGCATGAACGATTCGCCTAAGATTTAATTACTCATTAATATCATATTGGATCCCATTTCTAGTTGGTGGCCTTGAAATTGTCTATTTTTCATTTATGGTTATGTTTTGGTAACTCTATTATGGGATTATTAGTTATGCATGAATTTTTAATTTCAGCTATTTAATATATTGGGTTACTTTTGTGTATGGAGATGCATGTGCATGTATTGGGGATTTAGGAAAAGGAATCTCATATATGTGATATACAAACCTGGTGATACTAACCATCTTTTAGTCTGTTAGAAGTTGGATTGGGGTGGAACATTAAGTTCATCACCATGATGGTATTTCCAAGTAGGCCGGTTCATGTTTTATTGGAATTAGAGTGTAGGTTTTTAGGACCAATGTTTTGAGGTAGACTAGTTTTGAGGATTGGTTTAGGATTTCTTTGGGAATGGTGTTGAGGAGTATTGGGTTCTAATATTATGCCAGGGAAACCAGTGATAGTGTAGAGGCTAAAATTTATATACACTAATACCCTAATTACCTTATTGTACACATTATATACATTGACACCAATTATAGCAAAACAAATGGTACTTGTATCATATTGTATTGGGTTGAGATTTACATATCCTTATTGAGTCATATTCCTAGATATTCTCTATTTATCAGGGTGCATCTTGACTATTTTAAGATTACTCCATGATATTGTCCAATGAGGATTCTTTATTAGGATAATGATTATTTCTCACTGAGTGATATGGGACCACTACAAGGATTTGATTACCAGATGACCACTCTAGGTAAACAGTGAGTATTACCTTCCCCTATTGAGCATTGTGTCGAACCAAATCTCATAGTTTATTTAGATTATTCATGTCAAATACAGAATTAGTTATCGCCAATATTACCAGATGATTATGTTCATTTAATATAATTATTTATTAGTTTAAGGGATAGATTCATCCCATGTTCTAAGAAATGTAGGATGACCAGGTATTATATGAATGACGTAGGTCTTGTAGATAATAGAACATGATATGTCATCATACACATGGAAATTGAGGGTGATTTTTTTCAATTTGGGGAGAGGTTTTTTTTGTTTCTATGAGGGGTTGGGGCATATCACGCAGGACTATTTGAACTACTATGTGACAGCTTGTTATAAGGCGATGGATGAGATGCTAAAGTGGAGAAAGTGGAATTAGAAAGATGATCATAAGGGGTTGAAAGATGATGAAAAGGAGATAAGAGATAATCTAAAGGTGGCATGAAAAAAGATATTCTACCATAAAACTACCTATACGAGGTCTATAAAAGGATCCAAGAGAAATTTATCATAGATGATGTCGCCCGCAAGTAGTATATGCTTATGATATTGAGACAGTTGACATGATATGAGGTACAATCTATTTCTTCTCTACTATAGTAGTTGTTTTGATATACATGAGAATGAGTTATTCCTTTCATGAAAAATATCTCACCGAGGAACTGGATATTCTAGTAGTCTCTTGAATGAACATTACAATTAGAGACTACTATAAATGTATATTATATGATCACATTCATACGTGACATATGTGACCTAACTATTGGAGATGAGATATCTTTATGTGATATCTTTGTAGCTATGTTGGGTTATGATGATCTAATTCTAGGTATGGTATGGTTATATGTTTTTTATGCACATATTTTTTTATTATTAGTGTATGAAATGTGTTTGGGTATAAGAAATGAGATTTTCTATCATCGATGATAATATATTTCAATCATATTATGATATGATCATATTCAAGTATTCAAAACTAATTTCACACATATTGGAATGTCATACACATGGAGTTATAGATTCTATGGGGTTTTTTTCTAATATTTGTGGAGTAGTATGAGGGAGTAATTCCTGAAGATATTATGGGCTTACCTACCCATCAATAAAACTATTTTTACATTGACATAAACTTTGGGGCTACCCCAATATCATCAATAGAATATTTGATGGACCCTACAGAGATTCTAGAGCTAAGTGTGAAATTAAAGGACCTATAGAATAATGCATTCATCTGACCTAGTGTATCCCACCATGTTAAAACTATAACAATTATCTAAGAGGGAAGATGGGATATTGTGGCTATGTTTACACAATATTCACTAGAATCAAGTGATTATTAAGAATAAATATCTACTTTTTGATAAATGATAAACTCTATAAGTGATTGAAACTGGAGAATAGGTTCTTATTCATTGAAATCCCGTTAGGTTGTCAGTAGTATTTATTTTGAGGAGGGGAAATACCAAATATGACATTCTGATGTGGATATGTTCATCATGAGTACATTATAATTCCCTTGGGCTTGATGAACACCTGAGATTTTTTCATGTAACTCCTAAATTAGATCATATAACCTTTCCTAGACCATTTCATCATGTTCTTCATTGATATAATACTCATGTAATCATTATCAGAGATATATCATGGGAGATATTTTATGATGGTCATGGATATACTCTTGGAGAACCACCTTTTTAAAATTCTCTAAATGTGTTAGTTTCGGATTTGAAAGGCCTACTTCCAGGTACATGTCAACTCAAAGGAGGGATTAGTTGTAGACACAACAATGATTTAGGTAGTTTTAGGATAGTATCCACCAATGTGTGTAATAGATATGAAGATCATCCTTAGGTTGGCTATTTATTATTGAATATTCAGGCCTAGTTTATCCATTATCATGAAAACCTTGATTTAGTTATTATAGAAGTTGTAACATTTTGTGTGTATATAGAGATAGCATTAGTCTTTTGAGGATTTGTGGTAGAGATTCGTGACTTCTCCCATTTTAATAATACTAGAGGAAGGATTTGAGTTCATGGTGTAATGTGATGCCTCGGAAGATGGGGTTGTATGTGTTTTTATATAGAGGTAGATTGGGATTTATTATGATTATTGATAGCTGATACCACATGAGTAAAATTATATGAACCATGATTTAGAGCAATAAACATTAGTATTTTTCATAAAAAATTAATAAAACAACCTTCTAGAAGAGAAATTCCTCATCTATTATAACTGTATGAGTCCCAGATATATCTTCTCTTTAAAGGATATCATCCTAAAATAGAGGTGGTGGCTAGCATTTCTTGAGGAATATGATTTTTAGATAGTATATATTCCTAGGAAACGGAATCAAGTATTAAATTGACATATTAATAAATCTTGTTCATTATTTTTTGGTAAGGTGTCAAAGTATTTTTCAACTTTTTTGTTTTCCTTCATAAACAATGGAGTAGTGACATACCTTTGACCAATGGTTGTGACCCCTCCATTTTTTCTACATGTCAAGTAAGTGAAACTTAGAGATGTTAATTGTGACATATTATTTAGTGAGATATTCATGGATCATGTTTATAATGGAATTTATGTGTGTGGTAATCCGATAACAATTTTTTATGGATGGATTATTGTTCTAGACGAATAATCAGAGGAGGTTCTGAGGGACTTTCATACACCCCCTTTGTGGTACATCCTATAATGGGAAAGCTATACTGGGATCCTTGGTGATTTTTTTGATGGAAATTGACTTATAGTTTTGAACCTATGAATCTCTCTCAATGTCTCAAAATTTATTTAGTGAAATAAGATGATTAGGTTCCAATGGGTCTATACCAAACCCATTAGGGAGCCTATGTTACAAAAAAAAATGGTATATCCCGGTATTTTGCAATGGGATTATCATGATCAATGGGAAGTCTCGATGCTATATAGGTGATCATTAATTGACTCACTACATCTGGAAACTTCCTTTCAATCAAATTAAATTTTTCACTAAAGATAATTGGATACTATTATCTTTAAGAGATAGTCCGACCTCATTGAGTTCCATGTAGACGCAGAAAAGTGCATAAGTGATGGAAAAAGTTCTGAAATGACAAACCGAATTCATATTTGGACCTGGAGACCCAGTCCGGAGGGACCGGAGGTGCTGCGCGAAAAAAAAGGATGATGGGCAAGAAAAAATGTGTGTTGCGTGGAAGAGTTCCGGGTTTCGCAAAGGGTCCTCGGCACAAGCATGAAATAATATCGCGGACGCACCCCGCGCGGTTGACATTTCGCACCGCTACCTCAGACATGCAATTATTTCATACCGATAGGTTTTCCGCGCTCCTTGAGTTCTATAAATAGAAGGTAACCCTTCGACTTCCAAAAAGAGGAATATGAACCGGCTCTCGTGCGCGAAATCCGACTTTCGCACGCGTAAGATGGATTTCATGTATGGTTCTTTTCGCTCCAAGTCTCCCTAGGATCCGCCTTCGCGCGAGATCCGCCATGGATTAGACTAAATTCCAATCCCTTTGGGGTTTTCCCCTTGCATGCAATCCCTTCCATTAGCACCCAGGCTGACCAATTGTGCGCAATTTCTTTCATTACGTGCACCCCTACCCATTCGCCAATTGTGTGCAATCCCTTCCTCTGTGCGTGCAATTTTTACCCCAATTTCATGCAATTTCTTCTAGTTGCGCACAACACATCAGATCATTTTTAGCGTGAAACTCCCCAATGTTGCGACATCCTGGTGATTTTTCACGTAGGTGTATTATTTTGAGCACAAACCCCATAGGTTGCGTGCAATTCCCCAGGCGCCCCCCCCCCACCCTTTCATGAGCACCTGATGCTCTTCTTCTAGATGTCATTCGTAGGTTCCTCTCACGCCCCAGATATCCATGTCATGCACTATTTTCCCGTACGACCTTATAGGCTCGTATGAAGTAACTTCAAAGTCCATTGGGCGATTCTTCCAGTTGTGTTGCTTCACCTCATGCTTATTTTCATAGGCACGCTAATGGCTATTGGTTCTCCGCATAGCCACGCTAACATGGACCCCTAAGGGGATCGCCTCACGACACCCCCCATCTGTGGCATTGCAGGTAACTTCCCTACCAAAAGGAGTATCAGGTACCGGTTATGTAAGTCCTAGGGGTGCGAAGTGATCCCACCTCATCCGAGCTGCATGACGTTAAACTTCCAAGCACCCTCGTCCTCAAAACATGACGTTAAACTGTGACCTTTCCCCCACACATCGTATGTGGGGTCCCCTGGCCCGAACATTCTCTACACCAACTTGTCTCTACGGGGATGTGATCATCCCTCACAGGGATGATATCCTCCAAGTCATAGTGGGGTTTTTCCATAGGGGAGGGGCATCCACCCTGGTGTAAGCCCCTGGCCTTTCCTACGGGAGGTAGCATCCCTACTCCTCCTCTCTTCTTCGGTGCCAAGGACCAAGAGGTGAGATGGGGACCGGGGTCTAGCTACCCTTTCCCTCTCCCACTGGGATTTTTCACCACCTCGGGCCTCCATCCTGGAGTAATCCACAACCTCTCAGGCTTTTATCCACGCATAAGCCGCTGTTTCCTCTTTGGGCAGCCCAGATCCTAAGCCCCATCTCACTTCGCACGAATTCACCTTTCGCAACGTGATTTTCGTGTCTCTGCAGCCTCTTGTTTCTCACACCGAGAATGAATCACATGAGCTTAGAGTAAGCATTGATCATGGCATTCCCCTCTCAACTCGTGTGACGTTAAACTGAATGCCCCCCTTTCGTCCCGCATGACGTTAAACTGCCTCATCCCGAACTATGTGGACTTTGATCCTAGCCTCCTTGGTAGGGTACGTAGGAAGCCTCCATGGGGTTCCATCCCAACAACCGATCTTTCTGAACACCTTCATGTCAGTTCGCCAACACCATGGGCCGCCTCAGAGTGTAAGCCCCATCCATTTCGAACTACATGGAATTTGATCCCTATCTCCTAGGCAGGGTACGTAGGAAGCCTCCACAAGGTTCAATCCCAATAACATAATGGGCCGCTTCATAGTGTAAGCCCCATACCACCTTGGGCCGCCTTAGAGTGTAAGCCCCATCCATCCCTAACTATGTGGACATTGATCCCATCCTCCTAGGCAGGGTATGTAGGAAGCCTCCACGAGGTTCAAGCCCAACAACCGGTCATTCTGACCACATTCATGTCAGTTTTCCAACACCACTGGCCACCTCAGAGTGTAAGCCAAATCCATTCTGAACTATGTGGACTTAGATCCCAGCCTCCTAGGCAGGGTACGTAGGAAGACTCCACAAGGTTCAATCCCAACAATTGGTCATTCCGACCACCTTCACATCGGTTCACCTCTGTCCTACATGACATTAAACTGTTTTCGCCACCGAACTACGTAGACTTTGATTACCTACCACAGGGATACGTAGGAAGCCTCCATGAGGTTCAAGACCAACACTCATGTCCCATCCTGATCTTTCCCTTGAGACCACGTGTCTCTGGAAGCTCATGCCCCAACCCGGAGGTTCCACTTCCTATGGGTCCCATCCATACGTCCATTCTCCCAGGTTGCCTCCTTAGATGTCCCATCATTCCATCGAACTACACAGACTTTGATTCCCTACCACGGGGATACGTAGGAAGCCTCCAAGAGTTTCAAGCCTAATACTCCTCAATCTTGGTTCTTACCTAGGCCACCACGTCCCAGTGAGATCATGCCACCCCATTCCATTAGACAACATTCGGAAAGCCACCCATGTGTCGGCCCCAATATCAGTGTTCCCTCCAGGGGGTTCCTCTATCTGATCCACTCTAATCAGTGTTCTAGTCAGTCTGATTCGTCTCCTCTAGACGTTAAACCTGCGGAATACCCTGTGTTAAACATAAGAAGATGAGGAAAACCTCAGATACATGCCCATGGCATATGATTCCCCGCATCCGATGTGGGATGCCTCGGGCTTCTGCCCCCTCGAGAAGCCCTATAATAGGGGACAGAACAGAGACAAGCCAATCCACCAGTGTTAAGATATGTCAGTGATGCCTCAACGTGACTACTCTTCTAACCGAAGGTTTCTTCCATGACCAGACCCCTTGGAATTTCCTGATAGAATCAGTGTAATTAACTGGAGTCCATAAATATATGGTGCTGGGAAGAGTTTCACAAATAATGACTTAAATATATATGGGAGACCCGTACTAGGTGACGAGCTCCGAGGAGAAATCCATGGAAGGAAGAACCATCATCACATCATCCTATTTAGATCAAGGATCAGACATCCCTGAAGAACGATTGAATGTTGCATGCCTTTTGAAAGCGGTAATGTGGGGCAGCAAAAACAAGTCGTGCGTCCTCTGCGTGATGGATGCGCAGCACGCACCCTGGGAGAAAACGTCAGAAACAGAAATGGTGAACCCGACATGAAACTCTTCTCCTCAATTTGGATACTAGTAGCATTCATAGAATCAATGGATTAGATTCTCATCAGACCCAGTCATCCGGCACGGAGTCCCTCGAGCAAACAGTGGGTATGACGTGAAACTCGCCAGAAGTAGGGGTAGTAAGGACATTGAGCACTCTGTTCTGTGATGTTGTCAGCGTGGATCCCTCTTACCGGACATGGAAGATGGAATGGTGCTAGGGAACTGGATGTCAATTTCTTTTCCTATCAGTATTAATGAGTTCATCTCTCTGCTTTCAAGAACCAAGTTATTGCATCTGGAGATCGATCACCACCAGCCCACCGACGCAGAGGCAGTGGCAATACCAGCACGGCCATCCTGCGTGGTTCTGCCTCTCCCACAATTCCCTCAAGTGCCATGACTCCTGGGTGCTCACACCCCCTCTCCCCATCAGAAATTATCCAGTGAAGGGTAATTAATGACCTTGTATGCAGGTACGAGGAGGAGGGTATCATCCCTACCAAGGACATGGCCTGCTCGGATCTCGAGGAAGTCATGCCTCAATGTCAACATCTCCCCCGAGGGCCGTGCAGGGAGCCATTTCTCTCCACCACAACATACAACCATTTAGGGAGCCTCTCCCTGGAATTCCTCGACGACTCACTCCCCTACACCGACGAGGTGGGGGACGTCTGAGTAAGCACAATTCGGGTCCCGTCTTTGGGATTACCAAGGAGTACTCTTACCAGGTCGCGCCAGTGCTGCCACCCGATTCCCCGAGCTGAAGAGTAGGTATACCACTCGCCTGCGCCGCTAGCACCAATCTGGTTGACCCAACACTAGTTCCAAGAATAGACCAAAGAGGACGCCCACCAAGGGATGTCAACATCTATAGCTACTGTGGCACGAGCCACTTCCGACATACCTCACTGGCCCCCTGCATACGCTGAGTAGGGGAACTCGTATACCCGACCCGAATCGAGGCCCCAACTGCCTCATAGGAAGAATTGGTTGAATCTCCCAGCCACCGGCGCAGAGAGCACCAATCTTGGGTCTATCCATGGCAGAAACTTCCAGTACAGATATTTTTCTTGTACCATCACCACGACAGGGGCGGACCCCTTCCGCTTCCAGGCTCGGGGTGGAGGTCTACCCCACATCACCTTAGATCGAAATAAAGGTCTTCCCCGCGGTAGCGATACTCGACATGGAGGCTTCTCCCGTGCCTGGTACACCAGATACGGATTCATCCCTCCTGCTCCCGACCGCCGATGTAGGGAAATTGTACGTCTGGTCTCTCTCCAGCGTGGGGATCCTCCCTACATCCTCTCAGTAGCTGATGAAGGTCCTCCTTGCTCCAGCAATCATAGGGGTGGGGGCCATCCTCGCTCCACCCGCACCAAGCATGAAGGTCCTCCCCATGCCCATTTCGGTCCCAACATAGGTTTTTCCCACTCTAGTGTTATCCATGGAGGTTCTCCCCATGTCCCCTTCGACATTTGTTCCGGTGCTCCTCGCACCATGTCCTTATCGGGTGGACACCCTCTCCACCCCAGCACCTGTGTGGCTGAAGGTCCTCCTGTCAGAAATCAGCCCTGTCCCGAGGAGCCACCCAGGCGAAGGAAGGAGGGTTGTCACTGCCCAAAGAAGAATTTTGGGAAATCTTGGATGGAGATCAAACTGGTCCACTTCTCATACTCCGAAGCGGAGTACGACTCGTTACAGGAACCCTCTCCTTGCTCATCTGAGTCAAGGGACAAGGCAGGAATAATGTGCATCAACCTGGTGCTCCCAAAATGTGAGGTCCATAAGATTCCCATCTCCCTCTACAGGTATATCCAGGAGGATGAGAACCTGGCATGTTACCAGAAGAATTCCTCACCATCACCTCCTGAAGCGCCCTCTACTTCGACCATGAATCACAGAGAGCTGTTTTGGGGACCAATGGAGAGTGAGAAGTACCGTGTCCCATCACCAGTAGCCCTGGACCCTGAACTAGGAACGGAGGATGTCAGTTCTTCTTATCACGACGTAGCGTCTAGGTCTCTAAACTCTCCAGAGGACAGTCTGAGAATCAGCGGCCAATCAGCCCGCTCGCTGTATTCTCCATTGGATAGCCTACCGTCCCAGCAGTCCGCTTTAGTATTGTTGCAAGTTCCTCAGCCACCCCTGGTCGACGAGTGGGGAAATGAGGGACCAAACCCTGAATTTGAAATGAGGAGCTTCTGGAGTATCCTTGCCATGGACCACTTCCCTGAGGAGTTCTTGCTGGCCGCGGGACAAAAGTTTTGTGCACTGGATTCCCTTACCCCAGAGGAAGTTGAGTGTCTTCATGGGACTCTCTGGGCGACGCACTTCCGCCTTCGGAACCAGCATGTGACTTATCCTAGGATCCAAGTGCACCTTGAAGACATTGGTAAGAAATGTCATCTGGTCGACCAGGCTGCACTCCCCGTGATCCAGCACCCCAAGTCACCTGGTCACCACAGGTCCCTCCAATAGCAATGTGTGCAGAGTTTCCAAGTGCTCTACAAAGTCATTAAGAAGGCTACCCCCCATGTGCAAGTCCATGGTTGAGGGTAGTACGCCACCCTCCTTTTCAGTTCTATCCATCAGCAGCCCGATTCGCCAGACGACATCGAGGACACGCCCCCAAGAAGAGTATCAGTCAATATGACCAATCTATTGGGAGTGGAAGATGTGTTGGAGTTTCTTGATGGGAACTTCCTCCCTAAGAACGTGCCCCCACTGGACCCATAGGGGTGGATCACACGTCAGTAGAGGAACCTCCTAGGGCTCTCTATGCCCACCGAGGCATTGGTAATCAGCCGGAATGTCAGTAAGGGAAAAGAGCATGTCGGATCTGTCAAGCACTCTAACCCATCCGCCTCGGTGCAGAAGATGAAGGAAGATGCCGAGAAGGCCACATTGTGCCAGTAGCTTGCTGAGAAGAAGAATTTGGTCGATGAACTCCTGGTTGAACGCATTGCAGAGCGACGACCCGACTATGGTGATCCTAGGATAGGGCAGTAGGGGTAGGAACAATTACTCATTGATGAGTTGCCCCCATGAAATCATGATCATGCCGTATTCACTGACAGGGTGGAAGCCGGAGCTTATGGAAAGAGGGTGCAGTATGTCTTGCCAACCCCCCCTGAACGGCGCGAAAATCCAAGGAATCTTGCTCGGGCTCCTCTAGTGGCCCCAAGGCTCGCTCCACCAGCCGCTCCACGGGCCGCTGAGCTTGGCTACCGCATTGAAGAACCTGGCAACGCACTCATGGTCAGGGATCCTTTCCAAGACAGGGACCCACATTCCGATGATCCAATGGAGGCACGCATCACCCGCCTGGAGGCATTAGAAACATAACAGGTGGCCATTCCACCTGATGGCAAGCCATATCCAGCGTGGGTGGATGATATGCTAGCACCCCCATGATTTGGTAACCCCACCTTATCCCCTTTCAATGAGAAAGGGGACCCGCCGCAGCACCTCGTCCACTTCAGATCAAGGTGTGCACCTATGCTGGGGACCCCTGCGTAGTAGGAGGCTGCCAAGCTCTGCTTTTTCGTTCAGACACTAGAAGGGCCAACATTCATTTTGTACAGCCAACTCCCCGTCGGGTCTGTGACCAGCTGGGAGGACCTCCGCAGGCAGTTCCTCTACCAGTTCAGTTCTACCACCTGGAAAACGAACATCGCGGACTTCTTCAAGTGCAAACAAAGGCATGATGAGCATGTCGCGGACTTCATCACCAAGTGGAAAGGACTCACATATTGCCTTGACATGCCACTGAATTAGGAGAAATTACTGACGATGTGCATAGGGAATGTCAAGGAAGAGATGGTCCCCTACTTGATCACTCAGAACTATCTTGGAGGGTTACGAGATTTATTAGATAAGTCCTAGTGCCTTGAAGAAGCCCTGTAACAGGCCAGCCAGGCACGTCCCCTGCCCCCTGTAATCCCAGCGAGGAGGCTGCTAGAGCCAAGACTTCCACGGTGGCCTAGGTAGAGGCCCCCTGGTAGTTGGAATTGCTACCCGTGGAGCCATCTCCGCAGCCCCGTAGAGGTGCACCACCACGGGCACAACATCCAACTCAGTAGTGGCTATCTCAGAATCGACAAGCGCCTCCACGTAACGCACCGCCACTACCCAGGAGAGATAACCAGGTCCCGCCTCCTCAGCAGGCTCCTCCAGCCCCCCGATAGGGTCAGGCTCCTAAAGCCCCCTTTCCAGATAGAGGAAACCAAACATACTCATTCCATGAGTCTCAGGTTTCTGGTTACTTTCGTAGCGCCTTGGAGAAGGGAATTATATGACTCCCTGAGTGCAGAAAACCAGAAGAGGCGCATCTTGTTGATCGCCCCAACTATTACCCTTATCACCAGATCCTGGGGCACACCATCAAGTAGTGATATGTGTTCAAGGACTAGCTCCATGACCAGATTGTCAACAACATAGTCAGGTTGGGCTCGGCCCCGGCACAAGTGGCAGGTGTCTTTATAAGGCCGACAGTGGTAGTGACGGTGAAGGTGAATGGCAGCAGGTTCATGACCGTGGATCCCAGAAGTAGAACGACTGGATGGCTCGTAAAACGGTCGCCTACGCCTCTGGCATTATCCATGCACGCCTAAATCATCCATAGCCTTTGGATACTACAGCCACTACATCTGACACGTGATCCCAACCACCCTCTTCCCAGAAGTGTAGGCATCGGCGGAGCAAGAAAAATCAGCACGTCCAGCCAGTGCCATCATGGTCCCACACTCTCGGCGACTTTATGCCCCCATATATGGGGATCCCTCCCAGGATCCGCTTAGTAGTGAGGGAATATTCAAGTGACAGTTAACGGTACACTTTGGTTAACACCATAGAGTTGGTAAATCCATATATGACTCCCAACGATGGGGAACACCGGGCTGACCTTCCTAATGTCCCCAGTCGTCACCAACGTCGTCGGAGCCGTGGTTACCCGGGTCGTCGGAACACCTCGGCAGGCACATTAATCCAGGATGTACATTCTACTGAAACCATGAAGCAGGCCCATCACAGAGCTCAGCATGTGCAACCTCATCATCTAGTGTTCTCAGACCTACCTCCGCTGCCATTTGTGTTGTTCGATCAGGCAGAGTCACCCCTGCCACCCCATGACCAGCCGCTTCTTGTGTTAGATCAGTCTCGACCTTATGATCTCCCTATGGAAGCTACTCTGTGGGCTTCGAATAGTGGGAATTAGGATATTCCTAACACCAGTCAGCTGCCGGTGTAGCCAGTGGGGCCCGCTATACCTCCCATCATAGAGTGACCTCCTGTAAGCAGAAGTTCGCGCCTAGCACGGAAGTACGATGTCCTCAAACATCTTTCCATCATCCCAGCAAGACTCTCCGTCTTGTAAGCCCTTCACCTATCGCTAGATATGTGCAAGGCCCTCACTGAGGATTTAAGGAGCCCCCTCTAGTTTGAAACAGAGGTAGCAGTTGTGGAAGCTTTTCATGCTGAAGCAGTCGAGAACACCGAATGTCTTGCTATCATCTCATTCTTCAGAGAGGAAAAAGGTTCTCCTATATCGGGGAATGTTTTCCCACTGTATATCACCGGACAGTTCAATGGCGTGGAAGTTCGTCCCTACCTTGTGGACATAGTCTCTGGGATCAACCTTATCCCGACAAGGACCCTGCGGAAGCTAGGGTTATCCGAAGATGACCTGACTCCCTCCAATTTAAGAATCCCGGGATACGACAGGATAGGGTAGACACCAGTCGGCAAGATCCATTTGAAGACCATGTTCGGTGGCCTAGTCACCAGCATCGAGTTTATGGTTGTCTCTCAGGACACCGCGTACAATGCATTGATGGGCAGACCATGGATCCACCTGCATGCGGTGGTCCCCTCTTCATATCACCAATTCCTCAAGTACTCTGTTAATGGTCGAGTGGGAATACTCCAAGGTGAAGCATCTCCATTTTCCTCTTGTGAATACCACTATCTAGATGTCAACTATTACAAGAGCAAGGATAAACAAGTTCAGGCGAGTGGATTTGATTGTGTCACCGCTATGATTGACCCTTGGGTAGGTCTGAATGACGCTTATGTCTTCCCGATCCATCGGTTGGAGACCACAACTCCCAAAATGGGGCAATGTTTTGTCATCTCTGGGACAGAGGGGAACAACATTCCCAAATATATATGGTGTCAGAAGATCACCTCGTATTCTTATATCAACTAGGCCTTAGTGATCCCAGAGCCTCCCACCCCCATCAGATATCTGGACGTCCGGCTCATGGCAACGGTAGTACATCACACTTTTCTGTTTTACTGAGCTGTAATAAACCGGCTTCGACCAATTCACCACTACTACTTTTATATTATCAAGTGTGGCCCCTTGAGTTAGAGACCATATGGGATCATGTCGACAGCTATTTTTGCTATGGTCTCGGCAGTGCCGGAGTGCCCCGATATTATAACCATTGCTGCTCGAGCTGGCACCAGCCTCCCATCCAGGTTCGGTGACCCGGGAGCAGATTCCCCCATGGAAAATCCCTCCGTAAGTGGAGGGGAAGATATAGAAGACACCCCCCAGCCTTTGAGGAAGGCGTCTATGCCACGTTCAATAAACTAGTACAAGTAAACCTCGGAAGTGAGACAGACCTAAGACCCACATTGATCAGTGCTGCCATGCCCCCCGAGGAGCAACAACTATATGTAGACTTCCTGAAACAGCACAGTGATGTTTTTTCTTGGAGTTACAATGACATGCTAGGACTAGACCCTTAGGTAGTCATCCACCACCTCAGTCTTCCAACAAATCATCGTGGGTTCAAGTAGCCTCCCAGAAATATGCACCCTTCTCACGGGGAAGTGGTTGAAGCCGAGGTTGACAAGCTCATCAGGGCCAACTTCATTAAGGAAGTCCAGTACCCCAATGGTTGGCCAACATTGTATCGGTCAGGAATAAGAACGGATAGATCAGAGTGTGCATTGACTTCCGTGATCTCAACAACCATTGTCTGAAGGATGATTTTCCCCCTTCCTATGATAGAGATCTTGATTGAAGCCATAGCTGGGTTCTAAGCCCACTCTTTCATGGATGGGTACTCTTAGTATAATTAGATTCGGATGGCCCCTGAGGATGAGGAGTACATGGCTTTCAGAGCACCCTAGGGACTTTCTGTTACCAGGGTATTCCCTTCGGCCTAAAGAATACGGGTGCCACCTATCAGTGGGCCATGCACCGCATATTCAAGCTGATCCTCAGGACATTGGTAGAATACTATGTGGATGATCGGGTGGTCAAATCTCACCAGTTCCAGGACCATATCAAGGATCTTGAGAAAGTGTTCGGATTCCTCCATTCCATCCACCTAAAGATGAACCCATTGAAGTTTTCTTTCAGGGGCACCTCTGGAAAGTTCCTTGCCCTTGTTTTCAGGTACCGGGGCATCAAGATCGACCCGAAAAAGATCACGGACATCTACCAAAGGCCTCCCCTAAGTAACATTTGGGAGATTCGAGGTTTCCAAGGCCACTTAGCCTACTTACGCCGATTCATTGTGAATTTTTCCGGCAAGTGTAATCCCTTTTCTCAGCTCGTGAAGAAGGTCACCGCCTATGAATGGAACGAGGAGTGTCGAACCACCTTTGAAGAAATCAAGTAGTATCTACTCCGACCTCCGGTCATGATGACACCTATCTCCAGGAAGCCACTGGTCCTTTACGTGACCGCCCTGAAACAATCCCCCGACGCCCTTCACGCCTATAAGAACAATGAGGGGATAGAGAACAGCCTCTACTACCTCAGACGTATGCTCCTCAATACGAAGTTCAGATATTCCCTCATTAAGAAGAACTGTCGGGCACTCGTGTTTGCTGTACAGAAATTGCGGCATTACCAACAGCACCACGAGGTACATATGATCTCCCGAGTGGACCCATTGAAATACATCCTAAGTCTCCATATGATGACTGGCCGACTAGCGCAGTGGGCGGTCATCCTCCAATAGTTTGACATTAGGTACGTGCCTTAGAATACTATCAATGGACAGGCATTAGAAGACTTTCTAGTTGCCCATCCAAACTCTGCGGATCAGTCCCTGGACCAGGATTTTCCCAATGAGGCAGTCCTCTCGGTAGATCAAGCCATCCCTTGTTGGAAAATTCACTTTGATGGCACCTTCTGGAGCCCCACCGGTAGGAGGCTCAATGACCCTCCTCTCAACAGAGTAGGATTGGGTTTCGTCTTTATTAACCTGGTGCAAACCGTTCTGCCATACTCATTTCTATTGTCAGAAGGTTGCACTAACAAGGAGGCAGAGTATCAGGCCCTCATTATAGGCCTCGAGCTAGCCCTCGAGATCGATGTTCCCCATTTGCATGTGAAAGGGGAATTTGAGCTGGTTATTAAGCAGGTCAACGTCAACTATGTTGTCAGGAATCCAGATCGTGTGCCATTGTTAGTGTATACTCTCTGGCTAATGGTTCAGTTCCCTTCTCGGCTGGAGGTTACCTATATTCCCCGGTCGCAGAATGGTTGGCAAATGATTTTCCCAGTTTGGCTACATCACTTGTAGAGCCCGAATAGGATGATTTAATTATTCATGTGGCCCACCGGAGAGTCATATCTCATGTTACCCTGGATGATGATGATGGCCCGCAGGTGGGCCATCTTACCGTCGGTGCCTCTACGTTGGGACCCTCGGGTCCCCCGGATGCAGTGATCGAAATGATTTTTGATTGGAGGAAACCCTTGGTTGAGTACCTCCAACACGGTAATCTCCCAGTGGATCGGGTAGCGCATGAGAGAATCTGATACCACACCCTACATTTTACCCTCTAAAGTGGTCCCATCCTTGAGATGATCCTCTGTAGGCGCAGGTTTGATGGTTTTCTCCTCTGTTGCGTTCAAAGAGTTAAGATCCCACAGATCATGCAAGATGTGCATTCCGGTTCCTGTAGTACTCATGAGGCTTGGTCAAAACTATCTCATCAGATCAAGAGGTTAGGTTATTTTTGGCCCTCCATGATCCACGACTGCATCGAGTTCACCAAGAGGTTCCATGCATGCCAAGTTCATGATAACTTTGTGCATCAGCCACCAGAGCTTTTCCATACTACCAAGTACTCTTGGCCCTTTCTAGTCTGGGGATTGGACGTCGTAGGACCATATCCGCCAGCAACAGCTCACCAGTGATGAGTCATTCTGACTGCTATGGGTTTATTTTCCAAATGGGCAGAGGCAATTCCACTCAAGGAAGTCAAGGCCCATTCTTTTGTAGACTTTGTGAGCTCCAACGTCATCCATCAGTTTGGGGTTCCTCATTCGATCCTCACCAATAACGGCCCCAACTTCCGAGCAGCAGAGTTAAAAAAGTTTTACGCCAAGTACAACATCTATTCTAACCATACCACCCGCTATCACGCGCAAGCAAATGGAAAAATTGAGGCATTCAACAAGAACCTCTCTAAAATTCTGCAGAAAATGGTTGGTCAAAACAAAAAGAGTTGGCCGGATAAACTCCCCAACGCCCTTCGGGCTTACCATACGATGACTCGTAATTACACCTAGGTGACCCCATATTCCCTGGTGTATGGAACTGAGGCTGTCCTGCCCATCGAGATTCATTTTCCCTCATTGCGCACAAATTTCTATGACCAGAAAGCACCGGATACAGTGGTTGAAATCCGTCAATATGAATTGGAAGCACTGGACGAGAATAGGATTTGTGCTCTGTACAACCTAGAAAGGAATCAGAGCAGGATGGCTCAAGCTTTCAACAAGAAGGTTCGCCTCCACTCATTCCTACAAGGCGACTTGGTACTAGTCCTCAGGGCACCAATGATCCCCGGTAGGAAACCACCTAAGTTGGAGGACAAATGGGAAGGACGCTTCATTGTTCATAAGGTTTACCCCAATGGAGCATACTCCCTGGTGACCATGGACGGCGAGCGTATCACTCCTCCCACCAACACCAGGTTCCTCAAACAATATTTTTCTTGAGCTCACAGGTCCGGCACGACCCTAAACTGTCAGGTCCGGCACGAACATAAACTATTAAGTTCCGCATAACCTTAAACTGCACTGGGTCCTGCATGACCTTAAACTACACTCAGCCCTGCATGACCTTAAACTGCACACTCGTCCCGCATGACGTTAAACTGTATGGAATACCAGATGATGTTAAACTGTATCTTTCTAGAACTATGTGTGGCTTGATTCCCATCCTCATGGGATATGTAGGACCGCCTGAACACTTAATATTTCGGGTCCAGCCCCATCTTTTATGGATCTCTCTATTATCTGGCCCCCTTGGCATACCCTTTCCCAGGGATAGGAATATATGGTGTGGTACGGGGCTACGCCCTCATTCACTTCGGGTTTTTTAGGACCCCACCATTAGCTTCCTCCAGAGAGTTCTACATCTTCCTATTTCATACCCCTATTTTTGGATCAGTCCCCTCAGGTCGAGCCCCCTCGACCATTTTATAGCAGTTCATCGATGTGACAAAGAGTACTCTGGTCTAGGACCCCGAGTGTCAGATTCAACTTGAGAAAGTTCTCATTCACTTTTCAAGCTTCCTGTTCCCCTTCATTTGGGCCCTCATTATCTTTTACACCCAAAGGGACCCCCAAAATGGCATGGATACCACACCTAAGGGATCTCCTACCATTACGGGCCAACGCCCCTGAGGGTTTTGGACAAAAAATTGATACAAGTCCCATGTTGCGAACATGGTCAGCGGTCGACCCTCATTTGTTTGTCCCCATTCCAGGATAACGCGATATGGATGCTATGTTGCAAACATGGTCAGCAGTAATCCTCCATCATCATGCCATCCCCTTCAGGCCTTGAATGTTGGTTACATGATTCACTTTATGTTCCACCCCATCATGTTCAGGTGGACTCTCGACACTCCTGGCATGATCCCTCAGTTCTCCTCTACATGACAAGCAAACAAAGCTACAATACAGTGTCCTTTGGGGATCCCACGGTCCAAGCTCTAAGACCATAAACTATGATATTGAGATACATGCGGCCCGATTCTCATCCCCATGGGATATGTAGGATCACGCAAGAATTGTGTCTTCAGGTCCAGCTCAGTTGGGAGATAGCTTCTCCTTCCCTCTACCCTCTTGGCTTAAGGCTCCTCTCCTAGAATTACGCACGGTGGTGATTCAGACCTCGTCCCCATTCACGTCATGCATGCTTTATCGCATTGTGTGCACTCCTTTAGGTCCAAACCATGTGACCTTAAACTGTGCTACTGGGTCAAATCACATGACCCTAAACTATGACATTATTGTCTTGGCCGCACGATGAAAAACAGCATTGCGTTGTGATGACCTCATTATAGGGGGTATCATGTTGGGTATCCTTCATTCACCATACCATTTTTTAATGCCTGTATATGGCTTGATTCTTTTGGAGACGCCAGGAATTTCTACCACTGACCTGTCACGTCACACAAAAAAACCCATTCACTCTAAAGAACAAACAAGATACATCAAATACCTCTTCTTTTGGTTCAAGGGCTAGACCTGCACGCTCTTTTTCACCCTTTTCACCAGTATCTTACTATGCCACCATTATTAGAACTATGTATGGCTTGATTCTCATTTTAATGAGATACGTAGGAATGCCCAGGCACTTCCCCACGGGCCCAGCCAACCATTTTTGTTTGGTCCCTTGACCTAAACACTTCCCCAAGGAACACATGGTGATGCGTACCTCGTCCTCATTCACGTCAGGTTGTATGGGTTACATCGCCATATGTCCCCCGGGGGTTGCCTACTCTCCATGGTTCGAGCCCTAAGACCATAAACTAAGATCTCCTCTAGAACTATGTGTGGCATGATTCCCATCCTTATGGGATACATAGGAATGCCCAAGCATTTCGTATTGGGTCCAGCCCCGGGAATCACAAATCCTATCCTTGTTTTCCACTATCGGCCTCCTGGCCTGACCCCCCCCCCCCCCCCCCCCGGAGTTGGAAGCATTTTCCCTGAACAAATTTGGGATGCCCTATGATGACATTGGGAAGTGTCAGTTCCCTCACCAGAGAGGTCCTATTTCAGAGAGGGAATGATTCATGATCGGACTAATGCACACGCCTAATGTGCTTCCACCATGGTGGGGTAATTTCAAGAGTGTTGGATCTTGTTCAGACAAAACACCACTTCACCTTTCCACGCTTTGTGTGCCCCTTTATTAAGATCCTCATCCTCTTTCATATTTGAAGGGACCCCCTAACAGTATAGATGCTCGACCTATGGTCCGCCTGCTGTCCTAAGTCAACTTTCTGTAAGACTGATCACGTTTGAAGGGACCCCCTAACAGTATGGATGCTCAGCCTATGGTCTGGATTCCTTCCTGGTCCAATGTTCCGGAAGAATGATGGATGAATTTTGAGTTAGGTCTCGTGTTGCGAATGTGGTTAGCGGTCGACCCTCATTTTTTGTCCCCATTTCAGGCTAGTGCATTAGGGACGGAGTGTTTCGAACATGGTCAACAGGTGTACTTTATTTCCACGCCTGTCCTATAGTGGTCCGAATTTGGAGTAACATGATTCAAATTTTTTTTCATTCCCTTATGTTCAGACTGACTCCAATGCCCCTGGAATTTCCCCGCTCGTGCACCAGAGCACATTAAGGAGACATTGATTGGTCTGAGGTCCTCTTCTGGGCCTCCCTCATCTCCTTGGTAATGAGGGTTCGAATCTCTAATGCTCGAAGCTTGGGTAACGCTCCCACGATCAAACAAAGTGATAGTATGAGAATCTCTTGTTTCTCACACTGGGTACGGCCCATGTGAGCTTAGGAATGAGTTGCTATTTATTTCGAGATTATGGTTGAGCATGTTAAACAAGGGGACAAGTAAATAAATTTTTCCATACATACAGTTCAAAAATACAAGAAGCGGTAAAGTAGGATGAGTTTATGTGTTTGGTAAAAATAGGGCCCCTAGGGGTCACCTTCTTGGATAGATCTTTCCAACGCCGCTACCTTCTGGATGGTAGCCTCCAGAACTGCATCCCACCCCATGAGGACCCACTCTTCATCAGCAGTTGCGGATCACAATTGGCCGACTCTAGCTCGTTCCTGCACCTATTCAGCATGGAGCTCTATTATCTGTTGACTCGCTTCCACAATTTGTTATTGGGCGTCTGCCAGCTGGGCCCTCAGTTACTCCACAAGCTCAGAGAAGTTTGAGATGAATATATCATGTTCTTTCGCCTGCTCCTTGAGGCGTTGGACCTCTGGCTCTGCCCGAAGAAATCCTCGGGTACTCCTCGACTCCTCGCACCGGAAGACGTCGGAACACTGGTTCCTCTCACGCATCTTCTCAGCCATTTAATCACAGACCGTCAGGAGAAGGCATTGAGTATCCACCCCTCCAGCGCACAAGAAACAAAGCCAGGTTTTGAGTGATCCTATCTGCTTAAACCATTCCATCTGAGGCTGATTGAGGAAATGCCGAATACACTTCCATCCCTTGCGTCATGTCATCTGTCTCTCCTTTCTTGCTTCCGAATCTGAATCGTCAATTTCTTCGTGATCAGTGAGCCGATAGACAGGGAAGATATCCTGCAGGCCAGTGGAAGGGTCTTCCTCAGAGATTCCTCCCAGGGGGATAGGCTCCTCCTCATCTAGATGTCCTTCCTCTCTCCCCTCGATCCTGGTGGTAGCCTCGTCGACTACCGGCCTTGCCTTGGTAGTAGCACCACTGGTTCCCGCCGCTCCCTGCTCGCCAATTTCCGGAGCCAACTCAGTTTGGGAGACATGTTCTGGGTGGGGCAGTATATTTTCCATCGGCACGCACGCAGATTGTCCGGGATCAGCAGCCCGATGAGCCTCCAAATTCGTGATCACTGCACAGACAAGGAGCACCCGGATTAGTTGATTCCTCCAACAAAAATTATTGGTATCAATGAAAAAAACTTATAGGAACCCAAGTAATCATCCTCTAGTACTCTGGACACTACAAGAGCTGTCGTGGTAGGGGATTCCTCATCACTCGTCAGTTCAGTAATAGGCATCGGTGCTCCACCTTCCCCATTGGAGCTTCCTCCCCTCCTTCAACCAGAGACGCTTGATCAGCACTGATGTGCTCCTGATTAAGATAAGAAATATGGGTTAAGGATTGCAAAGGGAAGAGAATACAAGAGAAGATAAGGTTTGAAGAATACCTCGAGTAGCTCAGTTAAATCTATGTCAGAGCTAACAATCTCTCCGCTCTCCCAGAGACTCCCTTGGTAGGATGCCCCCTGAGACCCTTCACCTTCAGGCTCCTCTTCTCCTTCACCTTCCCCTCCCCCTTCTGCCTCCTCTCCTGTTTTGTCTCCCCCTGACTCATCATCACTGTTGTCTTCCCCGGACGACATCATTTCCAAATCATGCTCATGGCCGAGCATTACTTTCACCAAGAAAGTTGCCTCCACACGCCGACCCCGTTGGCGTGTGTACATGTCTATGGCTGTCAGATAAGCATGTCGGTGATGAAAGTTCACCCGGTCAGCAATCCGAATAAGCCCGACTTCTGGTAACTAGATTCCATCTTGTACTATCTTCTTCCAGAGGGCTTCAGTGCTCACTGACTGCCACAGGGTCAGCCAAGCCAACCATAGCGCTGAGAAGACTGCATCATGCAAAGGTTTAAGCGGATACCTTATTTGCTTCCTGGGAAGTTTTGTGGCCATGCCATGTGATGCTCCCGCTTTTGAGGTCTCGGCCTGTGCCCGCCCCATTGCCTGACACGCTCCTGATCTTCCCCCTCTAACAACACCCCACCTGCTCTCTCGCCATCCAGGTTCCACACGGGCAGCCTCGAGTTTCCGAACTTGCTTCCGTAAAATCCCCTCAAGGTATGCGATGGCCCAGTGTCCAGCATACTCGGTTGAGAGGCATCGTCAACTCCGGTGGCAGGAAATGTGATGACGTCGCCAGAGCCATAGTTCGTGAACATTAGCCACATCTGGCGAAGGACGCATGGATGCCTTTCTTCCTGGACGTCTGCGTGTACCCTTTTTGGCATTCTCTAGAGGCACCCAAACTGCTTGGTGAACCGGGATGGAACATAAGACTCATAAAAGATCTTTCCATCAATCTAGGCCACATGCACCCCACATCTGATACTCTGGAAGTACTCTTGCTGCTCCAGCGAGCCTCTCTCATTGTCTACAATCTAGCCAGTTGGGGTGGGAAATGGGATGAAGGTGAAGTGGTCATGGTTACCAATCCTAATCCATACTCCCTCCTTGCTGATCATCATCGGCATGACCCCAGAAATATTCAATAGAGAGGGCCGCAGGACATTGCACGGAGTACTGATGGCATTTGGGAAAGTATATCTACCATAGTGAGCCACAACCCAGCCATTAAAAATCTGAAAGGGGCCACATACTCTCCTAGGTGATCCCCCCCTCGTGATGCATCCCAGAATGGCGTACAACCGAGCCAGCATGGTGACCCCCAGATTGATCCTCTTGTTGGCAGTCAAGATGCCCGCCATCACCAGAGTCATTGGATCGATGCCCATCTTTGCGTCCTGCACCAGTAGGGGCCACCCACTCAGGAATGTAGCGAGGAATCCGGTGTACCGAACGTTAGGGTCTCGGGCATCATTCATGTTGTAGCCACATGACTGGTAGTGCCCCGCCTCTAGGAACCTCCAGTATGACCTGTTTTTACTCTTTTGAGCCACGGTTGGACACTGTATTCCCCGCCCTGGCATCTCGACTTTCAGATCCTTCTCCAGAAATAGGATGAACTAGTTCTTGTAGGCGATGTCCTTCAGGAAGTCCTTGACCCCTAGCTTCTCCTTGGCCAGCTCCAGTAGATGCCATGTCAGTATAGGGGTTTGTGATCTATCTCCCCAAGTGTTCATCGGAGGAAGGAACTCATCATATTGATGCCCCTCCAATGGGATTCCCCTAAGGTAATGGATGTCCCAGAGACTGATGCCAACTTCCCCATGATGGAGATGGAATATGTTGGTGTTAGGGGACCACCGGGTGAACAGCTCTGGCATGAGCTCGTGCTGGCAGTAGAAGTGGAATTATGATGTCCATACTACCTCGAACAAACCAATATACCACAGCTCAGCCACAAATTAGTCGCATGTATGACGCACCTAGTATGCCCAGGACCACTCACTAGTGAAGTTGCCTCTGGACCGCAGGTCCAAGTCCTGAAACCAACCTTTGGTCTCGTCAGTGACGCTCTGATGGAAAGTGATTGAAAAGAGGTCCGGAGAGCTCTCCGCAATAGGGTCACCCCCAGCAATGGTCTTGGTCCAGGGATTCAGGATATAGACGTCCATGTGCCTGGTTTCACTAGCATGATGACCATTATTGGTGATGTTGTATCGAGGAAGGTCATCCTCACAGATCACCCATGACTATGGTGTATCACCCTCGAATCCCAGTAGGGGAACCTCCTCTAGAATGTTGAAGTTCCACAGCGGTAGATTTTCAGATAAGGAATACTCTTTCTGGGCGGGGGTTAACATGTTGAAGAGGGAATGGTTATTGGAGACGACCCTTTTTGCGCCATAAACCTCTGGGTTTGTAGCCATTTTAGCCCGAAAAGCAGCATCTTCCCCCTCATCAACCTGTTTGGCAGCCATCTTCTACCAACTAAGTGTATCTTTGGTTGGCACGAAATCTGGGAGGTTGGCGAGAAATCCAGGAGCTTGGCACGAAATCTAAGATCTCGGGGCGAAATATCTTGGGTTTGTGCGTAAAATGCTGCCAAAACTCGGTGAAAATTATGCACTGCCAAGGCGGTTTTACATGTGGGCACAGAGGAAATTTCGCGCACGAGATCTTAGAGATTATTGCGTGAGAAGTTTCATACGGATCATGGGAACCTCGGTTGCTTTTATAGGCTAATCCAGGGTTCTGCGACCGTGCAAAAAGTGGATTCCGCACCTGATGGTGTTTTTCACACCGCATAAAATCTTTGCGCGCAGGGGACCCACGAATCCCTCCGCTACGGCGTTTCCCATGGAATCTGATCGTTGTGACCCCTCATCGATCCAATTCTGAGGGGGGAATTTGTAGATGCTGAAAAGTGCTTAAGTGCTGGAGAAAGTTTTGAAATGACAAAGAGAATTCATATTTGGACCCGGAGACCCGGTCTGGAGGGCCCAGAGGTGCTTCGCGAAAAAGAGGATGATGTGTGCGAAAAAATTTGTGTCACGTGGAAGAGTTACGGGATTCGCAAAGTGTATCTGGCGCAGGCATGAAATAATTTCGCGCTCGCGCCCCGCGCGGATGACATTTCACACCGCAGCCTTGGGCACGCAATTATTTCGTGCCGAGTGGTTTTTCTTGCTCCTGGACTTCTATAAATAGAATTCAACCCTTCAACTTCCAAAAAGGGGAATCCAAACTAGCTCTCGTGCATGAAATCCGACTTTCGTACATGCAAGATGGATTTCAGGTACGGTTATTTTCGCGCCAAGTCGCCCCGAGATCCTCCTTTGCACGAGATCCCCCATGGATTAGACTAAATTCCAATCCCTTTGTGGTTTTCCCCTTGTGCGCAATCCCTTCCATTAGTGCGTAGGCCGGCCAATTGCGTGCACCCTTACCCATTCACCAATTGCGCGCAATCCCTTCCTCTATGCGCGCAATTCATACCCCAATTGCGCACAATTTATTCTAGTTGTGTGCAACACATGAACTCATTTTTCACGCGAACCTCACCAATTTTGCGCCATCCCGGTGTTTTTGTGTAAGAGTATTTTTTGCATGCAAACCCCACCGGTTGCGCGCAATTCCCCGGGTGCCCCCCACCCCTTTGCGCGAGCGCCCGATGCTCTTCTTCTAGATGCCATTCGCGGGTGCCTCTCACACCCCGGATATCCACGTCATGCACTGTTCTCCTGTATGACCTTCTAGGCTCATATAAAGTAACTTCAAAGTCCCTTGGTCGATTCTTCTCATTGCGTTGCTTCGCCTCATGCTTCTTCACATAGGCACGCTAATAGCTATTTCTTCTTCGCATAGCCACTCTAATGTGGACCCCCAAGGGGATCGCCTCACGACACCCTCTAGCCATGGCATTACCGGTACCTTCCCTCCCACAAGCAGTAGCAGGTTCCGGTTATGTAAGTCCTAGGGGTGTGGATTGATCCCACCTCGTTCGAGCTGCTAGACGTTAAACTTCCAAGCACCCTTGTCCTCAACAAATGACGTTAAACTGTGACCTTGCCCCCACACATCCTATGCGAGGTCCCCTAGCCCGAACATTCTCTATGCCCACTTGTCTCTATGGGTATGGGATCATCCCTCACAGGGATGATATCCTCATTGTCGGAGTGGCGTTTGTCGGTGGGGGAAGGGCATCCACCCTGGTGTAATCCCCTAGCCTTTCCTATGGGAGGTATCATCCCTAATCCTTCTCTCTTATTTGGTGCCAAGGACCAAGAGGTGCGATGGGGACTGAGGTCACGCTACCCTTTCCCTTTCCCTCTGGGCTTTGTCACCACCTCGGGCCTCCATCCTAGAGTAAGACCCGACCTCTCGGGCTGCTATCCATGCATAAGCCCCTGTTTCATCTTTGGGCAGCCCAGAGCCTAAGCCCCATCTCACTTCCCATAGACGCACCTTTCACGACGTGATCACCGTGTCTCTGTAGCCTCTTGTTTCTCACACTGAGCATGACTCACATGAGATTAGAGTAAGAATTGATCATGGAAATCCCCTCTCGTCCCACATGACGTTAAACTGCATGCCCCCCTTTCGTCCGGCATGATGTTAAACTGCCCCATATCGAACTACATGGACTTTGATCCCAGCATCCTATGCAGGGTACGTAGGAAGCCTCCACATGGTTCAAGCCCAACAACTGGTTGTTCCGACCACCTTCACGTCGGTTCGCCAACACCATGGGACACCTCAGAGTGTAATCCCCATCTATCTCGAACTACATGGACTTTGATCCCTGTTTTCTAGGAGGGGTATGTAGGAAGCCTCCATGAGGTTCAAGCCCAACAACATAATGGGCCACCTCAGAGTGTAGTCCCCATACCAACTTGCGCCGCCTTAGAGTGTAAGCCCCATCAATACCTAAATACGTGGACTTTGATCCCAGCCTCCTAGGCATGGTATGTAGGAAGCCTCCACAAGTTTCAAGCCCAACAACCGGTCATTCTGACCACCTTCATGTGGGCTCGCCAACACCATGGGCCGCCTCAAAGTGTAAGCCCCATCCATCCCGAACTACGTGGGCTTTGATCCTAGCATCCTAGGAAGGGTACGTAGGAAGACTCCATGTGGTTAAATCCAAACATCTGGTCATTCCGACCACCTTCACGTTAGTTCACCTCCGTACCCCATGACATTAAACTATATTCGCCACCGAACTACATAGAATTTGATTCCCTGACACGGGGATATGTAGGAATCCTCCATGAGGTTCAATCCCAACACTCATGTCTCATCCTGATCTTTCCCTCGAGCCCACGTGTCTCGAGAAGCTCATTCCCCATCCCAGAGGTTCCACTTCCTCTAGGTCCCATTCATGTGTCCATTCTCACGGGTTTCCTCCTCAGGTGTCCCATCGTCCCATAAAAATACGCAAACTTTGATTCCCAGCCACGAGGATACGTAGGAAGCCTCCATGAGGTTCAAGCCTAATACTCATCCATCATGGTTCTTACCCAGGCCACCACATCCTGGTGAGATCGTGCCACCCCATTCCATTAGACAACATTTGGGAAGACACCTAAGTGTCGGCCCCATTATCGGTGTTCCCTCCAGGGTGTTTCTTCCATCTGATCCACTCTAGTCATTGTTCTGATCATTCTGATCAGTCTCCGCTGGACGTTAAACTTGCGGCATACCCTGTGTTAAACATAGGAAACTGAGGAAAACCTCATATACATTCCCATGGAATATGATTCCCCGCGTCCGATGTGGGATGCCTTGGGCTTCCGCGCCCTCGAGAAGCCCTATAATAAGTGAAAGAAGACAAAAAAGCCAATCCCCCAGCGTCAATACATTCCAGTGATGCCTCAACATGACTAATCCCCTAAACGAAGGTTGCTTCCTTGACCGGACCCCTTGTAATGTCCTGAAAAAAGCATCGTAATTAACTGGTTTCCATGAAGATATGGTGTCGGGAAGAGTTTCATGAACAACATCTTAAATCTATGAGGGGGACCCGGACTAGGTGATGACCTTCAAGGAGAAATCCACGGAAGGAAGAACCGACATCCCATCATCCCATTTCGATCAAGGAGAATACATCCCTGAAGAAGGAGCAAATTTCACCCACCTTTGGAATGTGGGAATGTGGGGCAGCAATAACAATCCACGCATCCTCTACGTGATGGATGCGCAGCGCGCGCCCTGGTGGAAAGCATCAGAAACATTCCCTATATGATATTTTCAATAGAATATTTTCTTTATTTCCCTGTTGTTGAGAGTATTTTAGTATATTTTTTTCACTAAGTCAAATATATCCATAACATCCACCCCTTGATAGATAGCCAGATTGAGAAGACCATTCAGGTTTTGGATGGCATGTTGTGGGATTGTGTGTTGGAATTTGGTGATATTGGGATTATCATCTACCCTTAATGAATTTTTCATAAAATAGTATCTATAACTATATTATTTTTATAGCTCCATTTTAGGTTCACTATGGGGGGCCATGTTGTTCACCTTTGTGTTGTTTGAAGTTGGATAATTTTACATCATGTTTCTATTGATAGAGAGAGTAATATAAAAGAGAGTATATATCATCAAAGAGAAAATAAATACTTCCTTGAGCCATAAGAAATCATATTCAAACTGAAAATGGATTCCCTTGGAGTTCAATGGGGGATACCACATGTTCTTGATTGCATCATGTTAGTGAGGGTTGCAAATATTTTTCTAGGGTTTGAATATATCTTTTAGTTTCATTACCCTTTCCACATATCATGTTGGATTAGCGAGGTTTTGTGATATATAGATTTACCCCAATAGTAAGAGTATGTGCATGATTTCATCGAAATTTTGTAGGTGAAGAGAAATATTTATGATCATTTGAATGTTATTAACTATGGTGACATGCAGATTGAGGATGTATCTACTTTCATAGGGTACCAAGTTGACATCAAGGATGGGTGGGGGATGATCCTCTATGGGTATTGATTCCCATTGTGCACATTAAAAAATAGTAGTGGAATCTTCAATAGATCTCATGGGGGTAGGATTACAAAAAGAGAGCTTCGTAAACCCAGTATTTGAGTAGGTTTTGTCTTTTTGGGTGAAGAGAATTCATGGAGGGGAAGATATAAAGGCTTTGATTTTGTGGTTTCACCCATTGAAATATTTTAAATAACACATTCATAACAAGTTTCTCAGTTGGTGGAACGATCCATGAACAATGGAGATATATAATTGATATATTAAAAATATTATATATATTTTTACCTTTAAGAAATATATTTTCAGAATAATAGATTATCTCTCTATTTTTATATCAGATGAAAAAATTGAGACATCTATTGAATAAATATTTAGGGTTTACCTAAGGTGTGACCTAATTTTTTTGGTATTATATTTTTATATGGAGTGATGATAATGGAAAAAGCGAATAGAAAAAATAATAATTGATTTTTTTATCAATTAAATTTTAAGACACTAGAACACTCTATATATTTTACTCTAATTAGAGATTCTGGTTAGGTTATCCACTCACCCTATAGAGACTATTTAGAGTATTGATATATCTATTGGTTCCATTAGTGATTGATTGGGAGAGGAATGAAAGAACTAATGATGAACACAAATAATTCATCAATGGAATATCATGTGATAATTTTATTCATCGGTTATTGATCATTTCTTCATTGTGTAGATTTTTTTGTATTTATCCACATTGATTTTAATTATATTGACCCTGAATTAATTAAATATAAATTAATTATTTGTTCATTTATTCATATGTCTCTATAAAAATTCACTCCACTCTTAAAATTTGGTATTTAAAGTTTATTTCAATTCTAGAGTTTGTATCTCTTCCGTATTTTCTCAGTTTCTTCCTTTTAAAGATTTCCGATCTTAATATGACCATTATTGGTACTTTAGTTTCTTTTGGATTTCTATATATTTTCTCTTTTCAATCATTTTTAGTGTTTGATTTGATTGTTTCTTTGACCATTTCATCAATCCATTTTAATTTAATGATCAATATATTGTTATGTTGATCATAGTGGATGGATTTACATTAGAGATTATGGAAAGGGGAAAGTTGTGATGAAAAAGTTGGAAATATTTGGAGTAATCGATTATGACTGTATCATAATTGAAAATCATATAGGTGATATATCTTAGGTGGTAGGTGAAAAAACCTTTTTCCAATAAGTGGGGATTGGAATTTATCTGCTAGTGTATAAAATGATTGGAGAACACAAGTATATGATAGTTTAGGGGTTATTCATTGGACATTCCGTAGAGGAGGAACAAGATACAAAGAAACATAAAAGTTGATATCATTCAAGAAAATGAATTACAGCACGATTATTTATTCAAAAGAATGCATGTTTTCTATCTCATTGGTGCGGATCTATGGCTTCCATGTATAGCTAAATATCACACGGATGTGTGAATTTCCCACACACAATTTTCCCCCTTTCTATACAACTCAGTTTATATTGCATTTACATGCCCAAGAACTCGAGTTTCCCCCTACAATATAGGTTATGGGTCAAACCTGATGTACCTTCATAAGTACCATTCTTAGGAAGAGTGGTATTGGAACATGTACCGCATTGACTAAGGAATACTATGATTTTCATTCTGGAAACGCCCTATGATATGACCAAACATGCATAAATTTATGTCCATATTTAACACAATATGTACCCGTATTGTCACATCATGTACACCCTCCAAAACATGGAAATATATGTTTAGTCATGGATTTCCCCACTTAATCCCCAGTTTGAGTCAAGTCATTCACCCGATTTTCTAGGAAAACTATTTATGAGTAGAATTTTTCCCATGTTAGTATGAGGGTGTTAGGATCCTCCATCATAATGATTAAGATAGTGTTAAGTATCTCATAATAATTATGGGGAATGGGTCATCTATCTACAGAGTTAAATTTTTTCTATCTAAATAGGATGAATGGGACATGGACCATTTTCTATATTTTGGTATTTCACCCTTAGAAATGGGGTGATAATCCTTAAGTATTATTATATCGAGGAGAATACAAAGTATTTTTTAGACTCTACGATGAAATATTTGGTTTTGTAGAGTTTGAGACTCTATCTTTGGGCTTAGTGATTTTGGTGAATCCTATTGGTTATGAATATACTCACTGCTACATGGGATATCCCCACAAATTTTACATCTAGTACAAATGATCGGCCTTTGGATAGTGTCATTTGAGTACCAGGAGTAGGTGGAGTATAGATTTTCTTTATGGTGGAGATAATGGGTGTATGGAGGTTACACATTATGATGGTTACTCACAGTAAGTATGTTATACTTTATTTCTAGTTGGTGGGATTTTACTTTTCCCTTTGTTATTTTTTAAAATTTGTTATTATACAAGATTGTTGGATTAGTGGTTGTTCATGAATGTATAGTTTCATATATTTATTATCCTATGTTACTATGGTATATGGGGATGTGTCTATGTATACAAGTGAAATAGGATGAGGCCACCAATATATGTGATACACCTACTCAGTGCAAGTCATAAGCTCCTACCCTATATGTGTAAGGCTTGGGGTAACACACTTATGTCATCACTAGCTCTTAGGGACTCGATGGGTTTGTTCATATCAAACATTCCAATTTAAATCCCCATGAAACCAAGATAAATGGGTATATGATTAAGGTAAGAGAGAGGGCCAATGGTGATTAGGTGCATTAACATGGGGTTCTTCTTAGAAAGTGAGTTCTGTGACTAGGAGATGAGGGGAGAGGTGAGGATTTAGTGGGATAATTAAAGGTTCTAAAGATGTAAATAGATATTTTTTAAGAATTAGGAAAATAATATTATTATACTGTGTGATTTTTAAAATACTTCACCAGCAATAAGGGTTTACCCCTACACACATAGATGCCTCACACTATTCCTTGGGAGATATTGTATGGTTGGAAAAACCATTCACCAACCATAAAAAACCAAACTATAAAATTTTAGACACCATAGATATTATTTCCACATGATTACACCTAGTCATGCTTATTATTTATGCAACACAAAAAATATTCTTCAAATTTTTTAAATTTTTAGCACAAACTTGCATAATTACTAAAGAATATAAAATTCTAGAGACATTTGGCTATTACAATTCTCACCACCATGAAAAGTTATACCCCAAAAACTTCTTAGGTAAAATATGTGGACAAAAAAAGATGAATTATATGAATAACTAAGCTGAATTTTTAGATTCTATTTCACATAGGTAAATACCACTAGAAAAAAGTTAGCTATGTAGAAAGAAAATTTCATAATTACCATAAAACAAACTAAATAAAGCTAAATATTGAAATCATCTAACGAAATTTTATATGAAAATGGAGTCATCATAGGTCTCCCCACTAATTATAAATTATCAAAATGGTGAAACACTGGATTAATTCTTTTATAACGATGGAACATCACCATGAACCCATAATTAATAAATCATTTATGGGATTTACTATGTTTTTTCAACCACCAAAGGAGATTAAAAAATTATAATAATAATCGTAACTAATTATTGAAATAGCATAGAAAACTACATAATGTAAGATAAACTCCAAGGAACACCCAATAATTACATGATCACTTCATTATACTCACCATACAAAAATTAAACCAAAGAATGCATCCATCGAAATATGCCTCTATAAGAAATGGAATGGGCCTCAACCTTGAGTCTCATCCTCATAAGTGGTATCTTAGGTAAAGGTTCAATGAACACTATCCCACGATGATCCAGATGGGAGGACACAACATGAAGGAAACAATGGCCTAGCTGACACAAACTTGATAACTTAGTTAACTATGAAAGAACTCTAGGTTTCCACATGTCCAAATAAATAATATAGTCCTTAGAAAAAGGGTACACACTTTTTGTAAGAAGAAACATAACTACTAAACAATCTGTAATATACAACCCTAGAATATCCACCAACACTAATGAGAAACCATGAAGCACCCCATTAATACACCTATCATCGATCTCCTCAAAGACACAACTTTCATAAAACTATAATAAATACTTCCAAAAAATTATTTCACCCAAATAATCACCACAAAAAAATGAAAGTGGTGAGTAACCTATGGGGTACCACAAATGACGTCTACATTAATAAATTAAAACATCTTCAAGGTCACTCAAATAATAATCACAATATTAAAATTTACCTCAAATAAAAACTCAGAACTGGGACTCTGAGTAAACTAAGACTTACTAATCCAACCACTCCTCCAATCCCCACATATTAAGATGAATCCACTTAACATATATAATCCTCAGTCAATCTAGTAGATAGAAACATTCCAAACCCACTTCAAGAAATCCATCCTAATAGGAAAATGAACACCTTCCAGTCTATTTAGATTATAGTAAGTTTGAATTGGGAAATAAGATAAAACCCTAATGATAAGCACTATAATATCATAAATATTTTAATTTGAGTCTTATAATAAATATCATGATACTTTTTCATATCTAGGTGATGCATTTTAATCCATATCACGTTACCTCAAAAAAAACATTGTGGAAAAATTCCAAAAAAAATTAATCAAAATAAAATAATTTCATAGCCTATTTAAAACAAATCCAAAACTAATTTAAAAAAATTCATCATTGTTAAATTGAATAAAATTTCCCATTTAGATTCAATTAAAATCAATCACCCCATTTAAATATCCTACAATGTAAAAAACAAATGAACTATAAATATTTTACATTTTAAACCATTAACCTTCTTTAGAAGAAACATATAACACAAAAAAAATTAATCCCAACCCATATAAAACATTTTAAACACCCCAAAATATTACTTTTAATTATGATCACTCTTAAAGACACACTCAAAGTGGGTTTAAAAAAGTTATTAAAAATAAAAAACTACATATTCGAAAAAACATGATAATAATAAAACACCATTGCTTAAAAACCATTGACATCCTTCAAAATAAAAAAATCCAAATGTTAAAAATTAATTTCAATTAAAAAACATATATATTTAATAAATTAGAAAAACTAAATGAATTTTAATAATAAAATAATTTATGAATAAGGGAATCTATGAAAAAAAAAATATTTATTTCAAAACATACTCCAAACCAGATAAAAACTATAAATCCCCCAGCATTTTCATTTTTAAAACTAAACACCCATAGGATAATACGTAATGTGGGTAAAAATATATCAATAAAAATATCATCATATGATTTTAAAACCAAAATATGTTTTCGATTTCAAAGGGAAATCAACCAATTATAGGCACAAACACCAAGAGGATTCAAATCACTTATACTCATGTCACTACCATATTTTTAAACAAAAACACCCATTCTAAAACATTTTAGAAAACCCATATAATTTTTAAAAGTGAACCAAAATTAATTTTATAATTTCACCTCAATTCCAAACATAAAACTTAATCCATTTTTCATAATATAAAAATTTTCACACACACATGTCCTAAATACCACATAAACAAAACATTTCCCAAATAAAAATAAAAATTCAGTATCTAAATATTAAATATGTCATGTAAATGAATATAAAAAATATATAATTAATACATGTAGAAAAATCACAAGAGAAACCATTAATCCTTTACCGTTAAATAGACCATATAGTGAAATCCAATAAGTAATAGGTCATAATAGTAAAACTAAATGGTATTCCTAACCATGATGACTTGAAAATAAGGTTTGACAGATCATGTCAGAATCCAATAATGGTTTCTATGACCCTTAGAATTGAAGTGCATAGTCATTTAATGGGTTATTAGAACATGTTTTATAGCCATACCTTGTTACCCATTTTTGCATTTTCATCCCAAATCATCATTAAACACTCCAAAGGAAACACATATACCAATGAAATCCAAAAAACCAATACCAGAAACCTCAATGGAAATCCAACATAACAGAATAAAAAATATGAATCTAAAATAAAATTTATACTAATAAGGAAACTCAAGGTTTATAATGGATTAAACTACCTCTAAAGTCCTGAAATTCATTACTCCATACTAAAAAAATTCCCAAATAACAAGAGAGTAATTAAATAACCCATGACCTCAAGAGAACATAACCTCTTATACTATTTGTAATGAACCATCACAGGCAAGTTCATTATTTTTTTGTTGGTCCAAATATATTAATGCACTGACAATCAACTCATTATTAAAGTATAATATATGTTAATGTTTAAATTATTTCAAAAAAAATTCTTAGATTTTAGTTAAAGTAATCCTTTATAAGAAAGACGATGTCCTTGATGAGATATTTTTACCAACGGTAAAAATGGATTCATTAGAAGTAATATTTGGATTGGTGTTTATCCTAATAATAGAACTCAATAACATGGGTGTAAATAGTTTGTTTCATAATAGTGTCCTTATAGACAAAATCTACATGAATCAATCTGATGTTTTTGAGGGTTCTAGATATGAAAACCTTATCTGTATTTTAATGAAGTACATATATAGACTAAAACATACTTCAAATAAGTGATAGAAGATGTTTTTATTATTTATCATGTTCCATATCAAAATATATCTTCAAAAGACTAGTTTTTAAAGAACCATCCAATGTTGACCTGCCATGTCACTTTATCTAGCTCATTACAAGGCTTCTAGTACACCTCTCTAAATGTGATAGGTTTCATAATGGCGATGATGATCTCATGAAATACTATAGATAGACAGTATAATTTTATCAGAGTGTGATAACAATGACAAGAAACAAAACCCACCATCCACAATGAGTATTAATGTATACATAACAAATAAAATAGAAGAATTCTATATCAAATTAAATGAAATATACAAACTCATGGTCAATCTAGAAGACATAAACTAATTTTCCACTAATATGATCCAAAAAATAAACATCACAAATTAAGTGAAATAAAATATACAAATAGATCCAACATCATTCTCAATCCATACCTCAATCCAAGCCTCAAAAAACTATTGACCTAATATAGATAAATATTAAGACTCCACCAGTGAATCATTCATGAAACACTAGTCCTCCACCCCATTCTCTATGAAAACTATTCTTATTCTAAAAGAAGGAATAAGGATAGATACATGTTCCAAAGTACTCATACAAGGGGTAAGAAAATAGTTCTCAGTAGGCTTCCCCCAATAATGGTCCTGACATATATTTTCATGAGAAGTGAACAAACACACTTGATATTCCAAACCTACCTAAATGATAAAACAAACATGAAATAAATAATTAAAATAAACAAACTATAGGAAATTCTTTTTTTCTAGTGTGACACTTGAGGAAAACTACCCCACTATAGTCAAAGTCAGATATTTTCTAGTACGCTACTTACCCTTCCACACAGAACAAAGAACATCCAATAGACTCAATGGAATATTTCCGAAGACTAACATGAAAACTTTCCAGAATGATATACCTGTGGACATCTCTTAGGATTTCATATCATCAACAATTCCTATTATACCCCTTGGACTCTAACACCATAATATGAATAAAAAATGAGAAAACTAATTATATGATAAATAACATGTATAGGTTCTTATAGTCCTATAGATATATTTTAGACTTATAATCCATTCAAGGATTAGAATCTCATTCATGAGAAACAACCCTACACTTTTATTCTCATGCTACTTGGGACACATTCTCTATATTGTGAAAAATCTATACTATGTCTTAAACAAATCGTATTTTTATATTAGTTACCTAAGACCTAAATAACATCAATCAATAGAGGAGATCATCCAATCAATCTTTGGACCAAGAAAAAATTAAATTGCATACAAAATATCTCTTCCTATCATTTATACATAATAAATAAATTTCCTCAATACTCCATGTCCTAAGCCCCAAAACAAGGGTCGGTATAATTCCCAAACCCATAATCATTATCCAAGTCACAACGTGCTAAAACTATCTACCTTCAAGTTTTAATGTGACACCTGATGTACCCTTTAATAAAACACAACCTTAACCCTATCTATGGTGATCAAAACATGTGTAACCTAGAAGAATTACCTGAATCACATAAAATACAAAACTCCTTAAAAGGGGATCCTATATAAAATATAAAATTGGGTGTCTTGAATGAGGCTTATGTGCTATAGTAAATCCTTTTGGAATTCTTACCCCAAAATTATAAAAGACTTATTGACACGCAAATAATCTTCAATAATCTCCATTCCCATAAGGGAGTCCCCATGGTTCACTCAAACCCATTTCAATGATTAATTAAATAACATAAATCCATATCTAACACACAAAAACATTATATAATCCCAAATCCCCAAACCCCACTAATCCTCAAGAACTAGTTAATAGTCTCACCCAGTTATTCCTAAAGGCTTATTCAAAATATCCAATGACAATCATATATGATATCATATAATACATTTCTTAGTCACACCTTTCAGAAAGTTCTATATTCATCCCAACTAATCCACTTAGAATCATTGAAGTAAAGTCACCCATTAAACCCATTGAACTCACATGAATTTAACCATGTACTACTCTCACGATATACTTTAGACCCATCTCCTAGGGAATAAACCCTTTAAGAAATATCTCACTTATCCCTAAGGATCAATACTGAGTAATTGTGTGAAAAAATTATATATCCAACCTCAGTAGGACACTTCACACTAGTCATGAGAAGTTCATCTATCTCACCCTATCTGAATGTGCTTAATACCTCATTAACATTTAATCCTAGAATAAGAAACCCAATCTAGGCTTCCATTTATCTAAAATAATAGCACCAAACCTTACAAAGGCCTTTTACCAACTCAATATATATCCTCTCGCCTTGGTGACATAGTCACCATGATATCCCAAACCAGGCAAAGTGCTAAAATTCACTAACACGAAGCATAGGAGGTCCAACTCCATATAATATATTCTCTAGTTATATTTACTGGTCTTTGTGATTCAATTGCTTACACACATAATAATTGGATTAATTATGTGAATAGATATCACACCTTGTAAACCTCAAAAGTGATCAATACACAACTATCTTCGTGGATAAAAACCATGAGTTTGTACTACACATGAACTATTGATCCCATTGTACATCAAAATTAATCCACTAATTTATTTGATAAGTGTGAAATTAAATGGGTTAAATTTAAATTTGATGTACTTTCACTCACCTCTTCCACAATTTCAACTAAGAAATAAAAATAAAACAAAAAATTTAACTTATAGTTTCATATACTATGGAATAATATCATATAAAAGATTTAGTGATTCTTGAGTTTTTCTAACAATATTTTTGATGGATAATGGAAATCATTGAGTGAAAAATAATTAGAAATAGGGGGAAGTATAAATCGACCTATTATAAAATTGAATGTGTAGTACTAACATAATGGAGAAGTAAAATATTGAAGAAATGGGTGGTCTATAAGGATAAGGGTTAGTAATAAAAATAAGTCAGCCATATTAATTATGGATTTAAAATTTCATAGAATTAACTAGATTAAATTAATGTAATAGAAGGTAGAAATACCATGTTTTTATATAAATATATATTCTAAAATGAATTGAAAAAAAATTATTATAAATTCCTATTGGTAATGTGAAAAAAATAAATATTTAGTCGCTCAAGAAAATTCACACTAATAATAAACTATTTGGAAAAATTATCATAAATTAAAATCTTTTGAAATCATAGAAATATTTAATCTTCATTATTAAATCAATTCCCTTAAATAATGATTCATTAATTAAATTTACGCATGAATATTTTTAATGATTTATTCCCCCATAATTACTTCCATACAAAACCTTACTAATAAAACACCTAATATTACTCATTTATCCCTATCAATAAGGATATTTGAAACATAGTAGTAAGATTATCATATATGGATTCTCTCTTATAGAATAAAACGTAAGAAAAAATATACATATTGTATGAATTTGAAATTAAATATTAAAAAACATTATATTTTTTTGGAATAATAGTAAATAAAAACATTAAAAATATACACCCCTTATTCATTGATGTACCTCACCTTACTTATGTATTTTCTTTATATTTTTTTCTTTATTATTTTATGGGTCCTTACATTAGAAATAAATAAGTTGTAGACAAAATCTATTTTTAGTAATTACCAAATAGAAATATAGAGAATAGTGTAAAAATTCTTAAATAATAGGGAAAAACAAATGTTTTCATGGTAAATATCATTGTTGAAGGACATTTTGTTTGATTATTCCTCTTATTTTATCAAGAAAAGTATTGGATAGTGGTTACCCTATCTTGAAAAAATGGCCATAGTTGATATTTATCAACATATATGGTTACTTTAAATTTTTTGGAAAATATTCCAACCCTTTTTTATGGAAGTACCTATCAACCTACATCAGGATGATCTAACACATATTAGTATGTACTAAAAACCCAAAAGTAAGTTCATGAACAATCTAAAACCACTCACCCTAAAAACATAATTTTTCTATTTTCCTCCATTATTTATGATATTATACTACTTTCCTCCCTCATTAGTTTTTTATTTTTAACATTTTTCTTGATTCTGGATAGTAGTTAGATCTATATTTTCTTTAATGGTAGCTATATCTTCATCATGAAACTTGATTTCCTCATCTAAAATTTCATATTTTTCATTATATTTCTTCATAGAATCTTATATATTGAAATTAACCTATTCACCTTCTTTTTTTATAAAACTTCGCCTCATTATATATCAATATTCTACCCATATCCAAAAAAGGCCCTTCTAGTATGTGAGGTTTACTTTTCTATCCCTGTACAGTACTAGGAAGTAAACAAGAAAGTTGAAATTTTCAAACATCGCCAAAATAACTTCAAATAGTCATTCTGGGTAATTCTCTATGAATATTCTAGTAGTATAACAAATATTATGGTATTTAGGTCTTCCAACCATTTTATTTTAAATATATCACATGACATGATATTTACACATTCAATTAAATCACACTACACCTTTTAAAAAAATTTACTCTAAATATTAAATGGAATTTATAAACAATTAGGTCTCATTTATTTTTTGGTAGACCCTATGTTACCATAGCTAGAACTCCCTTGTATGTGGTATATTTTTAATTTCATCAGTATTCTTATTCCTTGACAGTATCTCATTCATAAATTTAATGTATATAGGAATGTTCTTTTGATATTTAGAAAATGAAATTTTTATATGATGTTCTTTAAAAATTTCCATAACCTTACCTCATTTTTCTTCCAAATATAATTTATTTAACCTATATGGAAATTTTATGTTTAGAATATATAGTGGTGGTAGTTATTCTATATCTACTTATATAAAAATAGTTTATTTTTTCTTCTTTATTCTTTTATTTTACTTTTATTTCATATCTTTCTTAGATTATTGTTTCATGTCATTTTCAATGCTATCTTCAATGGTTTTAATTCTCCTTAATGTAATTTCCATCACTTGTACACATGGGATAAACTAATTTTCACTCATGATAATTCCCTATGTACTTTCATTATGTTGAAGAGTAATATACCTAATCTAAAATTATAGATTTCTTAATACTAACTTTTGATCATTGGATTATTATATTGAATCATTAATGGTAGTCCTAATTATGGTCTTGAATATTGATAATGTTTCCTATTATGTATGAATTTGAGTTTAGAGAGATGGTCCGTGAGGTGATTGATACCCCTATGGTAATGGTTGGTACCATTTCCCATATGGTCATAGATTCCAATGTAAAAAAGTAATTTTCATGATTATAATCAACATAATTGATGTCCCCAATATACATACCATGTATTTGGTGAATTTCAATAATTAAATTCAATTTCATTCGCATGACCTCCATTTGGGAAACCATCCAACCATTTTCAACCATGCACACCCCTCACTTTATCACTGCGTTTTATTTCCACTAAAATATAATTTTCACCATATCATATTGTAAATTTTAGCTCTCTTCTGGGGATTTATTCATCATTAAACCTCTAGAAACAACATATACGATATACTTATTTCCCAACCAATAACTTTGTAAGAATAAAATAATAATAATCATGTTTTATTTCATCCTAAGAAAACTTCTGTGTAAGATCCCATAATATTTTCCTTACACTTTACTTTGAATCTTTATCATATTGACTAAAATATAAAATTTCCATGTGAAAATTCATAGACATTGAGGGGGAGAAAGGAATAAGGTTATGATATTACTCTACAACTCATAAAATATTTTAATGGAATGTGGTGAAAGGATTTGACTCACTCCCAATACTTATATATGAAAAAATATCGTTAACATCACAATGTCACTCAAAATACTATTAAGCTAAAATATATAACACAATTCCCAAAAAAATCCATATATGAGTGTTTGGTTATTCATGTTGTTGCATGGATATCTGGATTTAATTAGATATCATTTAAATAGTTGATTTCCTTATTTTTAAATGATTAGATACAATAGGTTTCACAAATATACTCATAATGATCCCTAAACATGAGTGTCTTTTATACCTATTAACATTTGGATCTCTCCCTTGAATAAATTGGTTTGATTCTTGGTTTTGTTAAACTCTAGTATATTATTTCTTGAATTTATTTTGCTTCCATTGGATCTTCTCTATCTCAGGGTGGTAATAAATTTCTTCTTTTCTTTTTACAATGTTTAGTACACATGAATCAAAATTAGAAATAAAATTAAAATATGATAAGACAAAGGGTAAAATTGGGAAAGAAAATACAAACCAAGAAAATGAGACAATTACATAATAATCTTAATAATTATATGAAAATATTTTTGGCAACAGAACCAATAAATTGATCATCCACAAAAAGTTGTTAATTTATAAGTTTTTATTTAAATTATGAATGTAAAAAATTTCCCCAACTAACTACAAACTAAAATTATAGTATGTTGTATGTTTTGGGTTGAATCAAAGAAATGATTTAGAAAACATTAAGAAAATTATTTGGAGATTATAATTAAATGAAAATAGAGTTTGAAATGAAATTAGTGAAGATCTATCATTTTTAGTTACTTTGGTCTCATATTCTAGTTATATGAAAGGTTTAAGAGGTTATAAATGTTTTTTTAGTTAAGTTTAAAATCATCTATGCTTGTATTATCATCTCTATAACTCAATAATTCTTCATTTCATGTATTCTTTTTCATTGGTTTATCAAAGAGTGTAGTTATTAAATATTTATATAATATATACAACATAATATTGCAATAGTCATTCATAAATAAAGACAAATTGTTGGTGAACTAAATTGCACATTATTATTCTTATCAACAATGATCATTCCCTGAAAAAATACTAATATATATATATATATGTAATTATGCATGCAATTACAAAAAAAAAAGATTCAGTAAAAACAAGACCCATTAGAACACTCCCCCTACAGTGAAATCATGTGGGACTAAAAGAAACCATTCCCCTTATAATATTCAAGAGGGGAAAATTATAAGAACATAATAAATCCATAGAACCTCCATCTATCTGGAAAGAGAATATAATATCTAGAAGAAGTAACTCTGGTAGACTCCCTTTTGAGGATAATTTTTAATTGAAATTATCAATTATATTTATAGGCACATATTCCATTTGATTTAGCATTATCAACTCATTTTAGCACCACTCAATCCAATTTAATATCATTAAATTTTTTCTTTTGTTATCATATTTTTATGAGAATATGAATTTATAAGAATATTGTATTAATATTAATATATGAATTTGATACTTTTTTTGGTATACGATACATGTCATAGAGGGAAAACCACATGTTTTTTCTCTTTTCTCCTACTAGATCACCTCACTATACTGTAAATCCCTTTAGTCTTATCAATGGAAACTATTGAGTTGTCTATAAACTATTAGTAAACCTTGAAAATGAAACTAAAAGAATTATCTCAACCATTTCATGTAGAATTAAATCCCTAACATCAATCATATACATACAATATTTGCATCCATTCCACTGGCGTAAGAGTTTTTTTCTTAGAATTCACTAGTAAGCTATATAGACCCCATTCATGCCACCACACTCAGTGTTTTCTTGTGGATATTTTCCTCAAATGACACCAATTAAAATGAAAATTTTTACATTGGGAAATAATTTTCCAATCTACCAATGGATCCAGGGTAGTTCCACACTGAATGGTGGGCATTGTCTGAGCCAACACAGTCTTTATAAATTTTGTGATGAAGGTTATCTCTCGGATATACCTTCTTAAGAAGGATTTTAAATGAGGAAATTTCCCCAACAACTCCCTCACTTATAGGTGTATATATAAATACAAAACAAAAATTAAATAGTATTAAACTATTTTTATATTTAGTGCTAGTTTAAGGAATGTATTCCAAAAATATTATATAAAATCCAACATAACATCCTCTTTTATAATGGTGTAGTGCTATACATCTTTTCCTTGTTTTTGATGAGGGACTCTGAAATCATTTTTCCCACACTTAAGGAAAAATATATTATTTATAATAACACTATATTTATAATAAATTATTAATAATAACATATTTTCAAAAAATAGTTATTATTATATAATCTAATAAATTGTTTCTAATAATGTCATGAAGTTGACTACTGATAACATCATTAAAACTTCCAAAACTATAATGAATATTAAAAAAATATTTTAAATTATGTGATTAATAATGTAATTAATAATAAATATAAAATTATTAATAATTTCTAATAATTTTGATTGATTGGGGTGGGGTTATTAAAAAGACTGAATAATTTCTAATTTTGAATATAAGAAATGAAATTAATAACATCATTAATTTGATATTTCAAAATAATATGTAATAAAAAATAATATAATAATTATGAATTATTATTAAGAAATAATGTTTTAGGTCATGTAAATTATTTTTTCTCTATTATATTTATGAATAATAAAAATAATAAAGATAATATTAATATTTGATGTATGTAGATAAAATAATATTATTATTTTTATTAATTAAAAAAACAATATTTTCATAAAGAATGTTTTAGGAATTTATAAATATAATAATTAACTGTTTTTAATTTCAAATAAATTATAATAATAATATTACTAACTGATAATATTATTAAATAATAATTATGCCCATAAATGTATTTCAAATTTATGATTGTTTATAATTAGTTAAATTATATATTATATTATTATTAAGTACTATTAAATACATCAATAATAAGATTATATATAACATTTATAACATTTATTAATTTATTTATTAGTAAAATATTAAACAAAGTACTATTATTATTATATATGTTTATTAATTATATAATAATTTTTTAATACTATCATTATTATTAGTAATTATATTATTTATATTACTAATTTAATTAATTTTTATTTTTAAATATATTATTAACTACTTAATTAGATACATTATTAATTATGTTAATTACTTCATTATTCATAATTATTATTTTAATTACTGTAAATATCTAACAATAAAATTATGATTAATTAAATAATAACTCGTAATATTTAATAATAATAACATAATTAATAGTACTTAAAAATAATAAAATTAATAATATAATATATAATAGTAATTATACAGGTAAATTTTATAAACTGTAAATGTTATACTAGTAAATAATAAATTTATATTATGTAAATTAGTTTCTGTTTATTATTTTTATAAAATTTTTTTTAATTTCATTTATTTTTTATATTCTTAGTCAATGTGTCAAATTTCATTTTGGTTATATTTATTCTTTATTATTTATCGAATTTCAAATTAACCTACTTGAAATATAATAATGTTTCAAGGTGGTGAATTTGAAGCCTATGACTTATAACGAATAAATAAAATTTAAATTTTGTTAACAAATTGACTAAATATATAAAAAATATTTTTTAATTTTTTTAAAAAAAGAAATGAAAAATAATTTGAATGGACTAAAATATTTTTGTTTAAAAATATTACATTTGTTTATATATATACTTTTATCGGAGGAATTTTTGTGTCAAATTATGTTTCTTGTTTAATATTTTTCTCATTCTATTTTTTTAAATTTATATTTATTTTTACATTCAACATTTTAAATTTCATTTATACTTTTTTATACTATATTTTATGCATATAAATCTTTTGAAGATTAAATGTTATGTTTTAAAATAATAATTTTTGAGTCATGTAAATTAATTTTGGGTTATTATATTTATAAAGTTTATTTTATTTTTAATGGACTCTTATATTTCTAATCCATGTTTTTCGTTTCATTTAGATCTTACATAATGTTTGTATTTTATAGGATTCCAATGTTACCTAAATCAAACATAATAAGTTTTTTTCGGATTCAAGTAGGTAAAATTGAAATCATATTAGAAATAAATGATAAATAAAATCAAAAAAACATTAAAACATTTACTAATTATTTAATTAATTTTTGAAATAGATAATGATAAAAAATGAATATTTACAAATATGAATATATAAGATATATGGGATCTGAAATACATCAAAATTATCATCCTATAGGATAATATTGGTGTTCCTACTGGTGATGTTGTTTGTAACACCCAAATACATTACAATACTTTCCTTTTAGAGTAAATATAATTTTATTGTTGGCATGATTTGCACACAAAGATAATCTTATGCGGCACACAAAAATGAATTAGTTTGCGTTACATGCAAGACCGAGTTTGAGCACCTTTTAATGGAGAACCTAATTTAAAACTAAAATATTACACTTTAATGAATTTTATATGTGAAAATAAAAAAATGAATTCATAATTTTGAAGTTATCTTACAATGAATTTTTGAGATTTTTCTGAAAAATTTCAATTTTTAAGGAATAGTTAAAATTAATAAAATTTAGCTAAAAATAGAATTTTCATTTAAATAATTATTTGTGTTAAATTATATTTTAAGTTGGTTTTTATAGTCACAATAGATAAATTATGAATATATTAATTCAATTTAGGTTATTGGAATCATTTTTATATTTAGATTAGATAAAAAAACATATTGAACTTTTGAATGTTTTTACTTTAAAAACATGCATTCTTTCCATGTCTATGGGATTCATGTCAATCTTAATTTCCTCGTTTATGTAATTTGGATTTTGAAAAATTGACATAAATAATTTTAATAAGAATATTTTTTTTATCTAATAATATCAACCTAATATTTTCACAAAAAAGATTACAGAAAGTGATTAAAATTAATTGGTGTGATTAAGGTAAAATTAAGCTTAACACAGGACTAAACCTTAATCATATAGATAAAAATGACTTGGACACTTGTCCAAAATCAATTTGATGACAATAATTAGCACATATCACCTCTTGGTTCAAATACTATGGGTTATTGGGATATCATTAAATGGAAGTGCCTTATATAAAATCTTAAGCAAGGAAAAAAGACAAAAAGGGAACTGTCCTTACCTTTATCATTTATAAAATAGTGAGATCTGTACAAAACAACATATCTTTGGTTATACATGTTTTTTTGAAATATACATAGGTTTTTTTGTTCACAATAATTTATCAATAATTTTTAGATATTATTAAGTTACTTAAAATTCATAAGAAATTCCAACATAGTGATTACATAGTTAATAATAAACTAAAATAAATGATACTATAAATACTAAAAGTGACGTATGTTGGTAGAATTATTTTCATTATTTTTCATTAGAGAAATACATAATGTTTCAAATATATAAACATGGTATATTTTAATTCCAAATTTTTTTTGATATTTTATAATTAAAATTAAATAAAAAACGTCAAAATTGAAATTATTATTATTTTAAAATAAATGATAATTTATTATATGATTTAAAATTAATAAAAATTATATATTATATCAAGTAATTTTTAAGTGTTAATAAATATTATATATGGTCTATAAATAGATAATTTGATAATTTATAATTAATGTATTGACCCATATACTATAAATACATCGTTAACACGGTTCAGGTTTAACGACTGTTTAGCGCATCTAATGCGCTTGTTTTAAAATTAACTTCCAAAACACATGGGATTTTTTATTTTATAAATTATATATCATATTAATAATTAATTGGATATATATTTTCTAATAAATATCATTTTATTTAAGTATTAATGGTTACATTAATGTGATTAGAAAACTAGATTTTTTAATCAAAAACGAAATGATAAAATTGGGGAATCATAGAAGTTAAGGAACCAAATTATAAAAATGGACATATTTTTGTGTGGTGGAGTTTTTCATCAAAAATCATTCCCATTTAATCCATTATTTTTTAAATTTATAGTTACTTTAGGTAAGGTATGCCTCCCATTAAGGAATACCTTTTGGTATTTACAAGAGTGTCATTCCCCCACCACTATAAAAAGGCAAGCACTCTGCCCTTTCTTAAAATCTCTCAAACCACTTTTCTCATCCAAATTCTGCCCAAATAGTCTCCCAACATCCATCTCCTTGAAATAGTGTCCTACTATTTGCATGTAAGAGATCCATGGAATCCTTTTAGTACAAATCAAAAGGAATTACAAGATTAAGAGGCAACATCTTCTCTTAAGATATCTATTTTCATTTCAGTTCTCCACACCAAAAAATATCCTTATTCTATTATTATATAACAAAACTAGTATCTTAAATATACTAGGATTTTTTTAAGTGGTTTTAACTACACTATCACACACCTACATCAAATGGTTAATGAACATATTGTTTCTGTGTATGGTGAACCACTGCCTCACGAAACGATGAATGTTCATCTTTCCTTAAACACCTATCATGGTGGTCATTATGATAGAAAATATATTTATATATGATATATATGATAATTATAATGTCATTATGCTTTTTAAATTTTTATTTATAACATAACTTTATTATTTCCATCTTGTGAAAATATGATTATTTTGTTTGTGGAAGTGTGGACTACCGCCCCCTCAAAGCGATATAACTCATTCATGCCATACATGGAACATATAAAGGATGGTTTTAATAAACCCATGTAAAATATATATTTGAAATATGGTAATATAATTATAATATACATATGTATCATTTAGTTTCCATTCTTTTAATACAACTAAGAAATGGAAGTAGCATTAATGTGTACGTACGACCTACCATCTCCACGAACTGATCACTTCATTCATAATCTACAAATATTATGGACTACAATAAATACAGATAAAAAAATATTTGTGATTATAAATTAATGTTTTACATTCTTGAGATTATTAAATCATGATATAATTAATAGGAACAATTAATCAAGGTCAAAACATATTTGAGAAAACTAGTCAATTAACACCTGAAATAGCTTAAATAATGAAATAGTGTTAATAAACAGGTAATAAAAGATTTTAATAAGTTAATATATGATATTATTAACATTAAAATAGTTCTAGTATAAGTTATTTATAGATTTTAAACTATTAGACATAAGGATAGATTCCACACAACAAAAGGAAGCTTAAGGTAAGGGATTTCGTCTCAATTTACATTCCATTGAGACTTATTTTTCTTATGAACCAATTTAGTTTTATATGCTATATATACTTACATTTGAATTTTTTTATCATGAATATCATATTTCTCATTATATTATATGTTTCATTTAATTCATGGGGAATTATTATTTAAACATTTCAAAGGTTTATGTGACACATTGGAATGTTTAAAGATTATTTTTCATCTAGAATGTTTTAATGACAAATACCCATATTTTTACTTATCCCCATATGAGGAATTATTTAAACTATCTTGTGAAAGTTATTGGCCGTAATGGTTCCATGTACCAAGGAAATATTTCATCCAATAATTATGAATTTCATTTATTTATAACTTAGTTATTATTATTATCCATGACATTTTTCATTGACATTTCTATGGATAATTTATATTCTTATTTTTATTGATAAAGTGGAATGTGTCTCTATTACTTACCTTGCCATATTTATATTTCCTTCTCTTGTTATCTGAGTAGCATGTGTTACGATTTATTTATCTTCCCATGTTTTTTTATTTCCATTTATTCATTATTGATTTTGGTATAATTACCCTTACTCTGCATTTGAGCTTCCCTTATTATTTTTCCTTTCCCTGGGTTATGAAGAATAAAACATTGAATAATCATTCAATGATGTATTTCATTTAATTTATTACGTATCATGTTTTATTTTCCTTTCCCAATGTATTATGGGTATCATGTATATAATCTGGTCTTCCAAGACTACTAAACTGATCGGTTGTTTAGGATCTGATTCCTTATAATCATGCAAATGTAATAAACTAATACACCTGATCTGAGCATCTGGGGTTTGCGTGTTATAGTTGGTATCAAAGGGAGTTTCAAAACAACCTTTGAAACTAGACTTAGAAAACACATATTAGGGATCATAACCCAAATATAGACATTGAAGATAGGTATGGAATAGAATCATAGAATTTTGGTAAGCTATATATTATATGGTTATTCCTAAAAAGACATCTCAATATAGATACTACTAATTTTTGTTGTTTTGGAATAGATGTACCTAGTAGTCATAACTCCAACAAGGTGTTTTAAGCCTAACTCAGGGTAACACGGTATAGGACAACAGGCCTGACTACACACCTATTTTGACACTCCCGAGGGATATACTTAGGATAGTTCACATTTTCTATACCTAGTGTTATGAAGGATTTGAAACTAAATAATCCCCCAATGTAACCATAGTGTATTATTCTAATATTTATGATGCATAAATTTATGCTACAGACTATACCATTTTTGGAATTATATATTATGATCTAATCCAGTGTATTTCATTGTTTAGAAATTGTGCCTTGAAGGATGAACAATATAAATACTCATGGAAAATTTATAGATTTACCTCATGAGGAAACCTATAAAGATGGTATTGGAACAGAAAAAATTATGGAGATACTAGAGAAACATAATAATTTTATGGTGAATAAGGAGCAACCAGTTCCACAATGAGAATATCTAATGCTAGATAGCATTATGTGACAAAATCCCGCATCATTTAGGGGGAACACTAATCCAATTGTAGTTAAGCAATGGATTAAGGAGATGAAACTGAACTCATTAGCGGGAGGATGTTTAGGGAGACATTCTTTGATAAATACTCCCCCAGTGATCAACAAACCAAGATGAATAGGAATTTACATAGCTTAAAGTAAAAGGAAGGAGAAAGTTTTTCAGATTATGAGGATTTATTTACTAGGTTAGATAGGTATTATATGTATTATATACACATCCTGGAGTACAATATCGATCACTTATTTAAAGATATTAATCAAAATCTCTAAAGGGCACTAGTTTCTCAAACCTTTTATTTATATGATGAAATAGTTTTCTGTGCTATAAAGATAGAAAAATAATTCTATAAGTAGTATGTATTTAAATGGAATCCAAATAGGGAGAGGATGATCGATAAAAAAATGGATAAGGAAAATAAGAGAAGGAGGTATTTTCCTGAATTTGAAAATTCTGGAAAGAAACACCCCAGTACATGCTTGAAGGGAATGAGAGTTTGTTATAAGTGTGAAGAAAAAGGTCACAAATGTCATGATTGTAAGGAAAAGAAATAAAATTTTATGTTTCAATTCATCTATTGTAAGTAGATTTGTAACTATGTAAATGAATGCCCCAAATGTCATAGGAAAATTGTTGAAATAGTGGGTGACATAAACCCAACTATGTAGTACTTTTGATTATTGTATCATGTGTACAGTTAGATATGCGTGATGATATCTTACCACTATAGTGAAAACTTTTCTGCGTCCACTATAATAATGGTAATTTCAAAAGTTTAATTGTCATGTCAAGGGGTTATAACAGATCCCAGACTATAATGAGAACCTCGAGATACAATGACATTGATCTTAAATATATATTCTATAGTCTAGATACATCTTACTGACTGGACACAGTAGATGTCTTACTATCAGGTGCTGGGGGATCATAACCATTGAGACTTCTTCTCATTAAGTTTGCACTTGGTGATCTCTAGTAGTGAGATCATGAGGACAGACCCGCCAATAGGAACACCACATATTTTGGGTGTCATTGGTTGTTCCTATCTACGGACATGTGTATTGGTCTCCTGACTTGAGAAAATTATCAATGTATATCATTTAATTGCGTACTTTGATGCAAGGAAAAAACCATGGCAGTAATTTTGTGGTGAGGTAGTTTGTGTTGGGTGTGGCATGAGTGGTATGACGTTGGTTGAATGGTCAAGAAAGGATTTGTCGCTTCCAAGTTTAGGAAGTTTTATTTCTCAGGCATGGTTGATCAGGATGGTGCCGCCTTCATAAGTCTTTGGACAAAGTAGTAGAAATGGGAATCCATATGGATAGATCAACAAATAATAAAGCAAGATAAGGACGATGACACAAGAGTGCGTCCTGATTTATGATATATTTAATGACAAAGAGACTATAGTACACAGTTAGTGTTCGTAAGATGGTAGTTGTTTCTATGACTATCCTTATCTATTTAGGGGCCATGATGAGTTTCTAGACTCTGCTCTTGGTCGGTGGATTTTATTCACTATTATCGAGATAAGATCCTAGAGGGTCACACACAATAGTGTATTCAAGAATCTGCACCTATTCAATTGAATAGGTATATGGACATAGTGGGCCCCGCCACAGGGTCCGAGCATTTTCCAAGTTGACGATCACCAAAAGAATGAAATGAATTCATTAATATTCAAGTTACGAATATTTGTGATTGAATTTATTTAATTTATTTTCAATTTTAGTAAATACGAGAAAATATTAGTCGAACGAATATTATTTAATATTCAAGGTTCGTTTAATATTAACCGAGACAATGAGTCAAGGTAAATGGCTCGATTTTATCACGTAATATATATTATATATATATTACAAGTATGTGATAAAATATTAAATAATATTGGCACATTTTAGTTCGTCGAAATTATTTATTTTGAGAACTTTGATTTTAACGGGGGTCGGGGAAACCTACTGGGTATTTATCAACATCTCTATAAATAAGAGAGGTGGCTCTCTCTCTTTTATGTGCAATTCACTATTCATTCATTTTCATGGAATGAAAGTTGAGAGCCTCTCTCTCCTCCCGCTTATTAGAGAGAGAAGCACTTGATCCAAGATGCTCGGATCGTGATCTCTTTTCTACATCGAAGGCTTCTCGATGTGTTGATCGTCGGGACGTCGAATATATCATTGAATCACCGCGCTAGCACTCGGAGTTTGACGATCAGCATTCCCGTGGATTGTCGGAGCGCGTGTGGACGATCCAGAGGGATCCTTCTTTGGATACTTTAAGTGACGATCGCCATCGGCTAGCAGCATTCGATCGCACCTTCAGATTTGAAATGGGTACTTTTACATTTTATTTTTGTGCTCTTACAATCTAGGTGAGATCCTCAGACCTCTCCGGGGCTCGGATCGTCGGCAACGACAAGTTTCGTCGTCCCTCCGACGAAAATTTTAAAATCCCCGGCCCACCGGCTTTCGTTGCGGGCCCCGGAAACCTTGCAGTGGTATCAGAGGGATCGTGTAAATTTTCTGATCCAAATAAGATTAATTTGTATAAAATTAAGTATAGGGTTCAAAGACGGTCCCAATAGTTCAAACTGCATGGCGATCCGACGTCGAATGGCCCAGTTATGGTCAGTTTAAATTTTCGGATTGGATCAAATTCATGGTTTGATCTGATGTTCTAATTTTATTTCATTTTGTTGAACCGATTAAAATTCAATCGGTTCATTAGAAATAAAATTAATTGTGGAAATTATATTTTATTAATAAGATTATTTTCACAATAATTTTATTATTATAATAATAATTATCTTATTATTATAATAATATAATAATAATGAATTATTATTTCATTATTATAATTTTATTATTATTTAATTAAACAGTCTATGGAGTAGGCTTTAGTTTTTGTGTAGAAGAAAGACTTAAAAGTAAGTCTTAAAGTTTTTTTTATTTATTTAAAAAAAATATGGTGGAATAAGACTTCAAAAGGAAGTCTTATTTTAAAAAAAACCAAATGGGAAGGAGGAGGCCGGCCATGCGGTCAAGCAAAGCACAGCAAACAAAAAAAAGGGGGGTCTGCTCCACGTGGAAACAGAAAACCAACAAAAAAAGAGGGTACCAGCAAGGGGGTCTGATCGGACCCCCTCCCTCTCTCGCGCGGCACACTGCAGCGTCGTGGGGAGTCCACCCTTGGCGCGACGTTGCCCCTCCACCGCGCCAGTCCGCCGTGCACAGCCGGCCGCCCGAAGCCTGCGCCGGCCTCCTCCACTGCCCCGTTCCGCCGCACACAGCCGGCCTCCTCACTGCGCGGATCCGCGCCCAGCTGACCCCTGCCGAGACCCCCCCCCCCCCCCCACCGCCTGCACCTCCTCCCTACGCAGCGCACAGGAGACCTCCCCGGGACACCACAAGAGGCACCGCTGCACTCCCCGGCATGACCTACTATCGCAGCGGACCCCCACCCCCTGCCCAGGCCATCCTGTCTCCTGGCCTTCTCCTAGAGGACCAGACCCCAGCCGAGCTCTCCGCCGAAGGCTCCCAGCACGAATGAGGCAGCAGCAGACTTCCATGCTCGCAGTCCTCCCTCGGACGCCCTACATGAAAGCTCGATGTTCCAGGCCACCGCCTCTAGAGCCCAGGGCCCCATGCACTGCTGGAAAACCCCTTCTCCAAGTTTTCGCTGGCCTCCTCTAATTTCGCACGACACAAGGTTGATGCACAGCACCCTGCAACGTCCAGCATGCGCCCGCGCAACTTCACCATCGTCGCGCCATCAGTCTAGGTCCAGGAGGTACTTCTATTTTGTCTGCAAGTCTTTCTGCAGGACAAAATTGGCCCCAAAGTGGTCTGATCGGACCTGCCCAACTCAGAACGGGTTTGGGTGGATCGGCCCAGCCCATTTCACCCAAGGCATGGCCATGCGCAGGTTTGGCCCAACCTGCACAGGCCTTGCAATTGTGTTTTCAGGGTTCGACCGCATTAAATTAATCAAGATTAATTAATTTAATTAATTTAATTTTAGTTTATAGATTAAATTAATTAAAATTAATTTTGGTTAATATTTTAATACCCGAATAAAATTAATTCAATTTAAGTATTAAATTGAATTAAGTCAAATTAATTTAATTTTGGAATTAGAATTAAATTAATTGGAGGACCGATAATTAATTAAATTATTTGAATTATATAATTCATTTGATTTAATTAAATAACCCTCCTACTTATTTTTGCATTTTAATATTATCATGCTTTAATTTTACCCGCCGTCTGGTCTTGAGCATCGACCTTAGTTTGTCTGCTTTTAATTATTACTTTAATTAATTACTTAAATGTGTGCATTGATTGTAATTAATTAAAGACGGTATGTGCATCGTCTATTTTTCAGTTAAAATGTATAAGGGCATGTGTTCCCAATAATTATATAATGTAAATTTATTCCTGAGTCCCCCTCGCCTGCACGCGAGTATCTTTGTACTTCGGACAAAGACGGCGAGTGACGTAGACCCCGCCAAGATAAGGCGGTGTATGACGGTGCAAGACAACGTGTGGAGTCCACCAAGATAAGGCGGTACTCCAAGACGTAATGTCTATACTGCAGAAGACCAGCGGACATACATGATAGGGAAAGCTGCATCTAGTGTCAAGTTTCGACACAGGTATGATGCCCCTTAGGTTGTTTAGATGCTCAAGACCAGTTGGGTATTAGTATGGCCTTTATGCATTTATTTATTATTTTATGCATTTTATAATAGCGGGAAAAAATACATAAACTAATAGATAATAAAATGCATAAAGAAGCGGCGTATGTTTTTCTATTAAAGTTCATTTCTGAGCACGAAAACATAGATGAACAAGATTAATAAAAATGGATTACATTCATCGAGAGAAAAACATAAAACCCTCAATGAAAATATTAAGTCACCAACAGCCTTCCATCATTCAAGTTTGAACAAAATCGGGTGTTCGAGGTGCCGGTTCATGCCTTAGCTGATGGTGCCTCTTACTACCGGGGAGTTCTTATTTGTGTGGTGGGTCTACTTAACTAATATTGCAGCAAAGATATAGCCTTAGCTAGTTTGTTGTAATTTAAGAGGCAAGCGTTGAGTAAATCGGTAAATTATTTTTAAATCTGAGACTTCACTCAACAGATCAAGGAACCGAGAGCTAATGCAGTTGGCCAGCCAAAATCCTACCTTGGACCCTCCGAGTAGTGGCGTAGCCCTAGTTTGTAGACTATGAGGGAGTTTCAGGGATCCTTGCCACTAGAATACTCAAGATTAATCCAATTCTAGTATAGAGGGTTCCTAGAATTCGAAAAATTAGTGGAAGACATTTAATGATTAAATAATCAGTAATGTCACATTAGGTAATCACATAAAAGTAAAATATGCTAAAGTATATTTGTAGATAATGGAAAACAATACCACAATAAAACTGTGATAAATATTAGACAAATATAATGTTTAAACCAAGCACGAAATTCCAAATGTATTATAGGTGCTTGCGCACATTACTTATAAGGCCCCAGCCTTAAACCTTACTTAATCTTGAGTTATTACAAGATTACACATTGAGGATCTTTTCAGGTTTAGAGTTTTAGAGAATTAGATCATAAAACTTGCATTACATTCCACATATAAACAAAGTGGTTACATAAAGATAGTATTCATTTTTTCCCATCAATGGAAACATATTTAAAATAAGTCATGGATTCATTATTGACACTTCCTTGACACTATCATCATATCAGGTACCTTTCCCTTGACCTGTGAAAAACATTTCAAAAAACACTTGGGATGAGCATAAAAATCTCAGTAAGGGTTATAAAAATATGGAAAGGAAACATGAGTTCATATATACATAAGAATTAAATCATACTTTACCCATAAAACATAGGCACTTTAACATACCTCATCAAATCATGAATAAATCATAGAAATCATAAGACATAAAAGGTAACTTGAGGCATTCATAACAATATTACATAGGGAGTAACCCTCTTGGTTACGTTTGGAATATCCACCCCAGTATATTCCCTAAATCTCTTCGGAGAAACCTTAACATTTCACTCCTTCACGTTACCCAATGCATTGGAGAGCTATATCGGGCTCACCCGCCCTTAGTTTATCACAGAACCACCCGTTTTCATAAAAATGACCAAGAACCATAACATAAACGTATCACATAATACAGGCATAAAGTAAACATAACATTTCCACATTTCAATCACAATATAACATTTTAGTATATTGAAATAATGAATCCATTCAAAAAGAAACCATTTCCAAAACCATTTAAAACATTTAATAAAGAGATTTTTGAATCAATGTGTCCCATACCACCTTGAAGATTTTAAAATTTTAAACCATTAATATCCATATAAATAAATCCTTAAAACCATGTATATTAATAATAACAAATATTTAAAACATTTAAAGCGATATTTTGGTTAAAGGGGTTTTACCAAAATTAGAGACACTTGAATACAATAATTGAGGAATAACATTTAGTCAGAACTTTATAATATCATGAAAATAAATGGATTCATGATATAATATTCCAAAGGACAGTATATACACCATATAAGAGTGAACTGGTGCATAACAACAATGAAGTCTCAATAGAAATGTCAAATGTGATGAATTCCCTTATAAAGAAGGTATCCTTAAATTAAGGATAATTCAATCTCAAAATTATGTGTGAAAAATATAAATACACCCAATATAAGTGGATATTAAGTGTAAAACAATAAAAGTTCATTCACGCATATTCAAAATATGACATATTCAATAACTGCATGTTGAACCCAAAGAAATCGAAATTGCTTTAAAAAGTTCCCTTGGTAAAATTCGACAGCCTAACAGCATCACTTCAAAATTAAGAAAATGAGTTGATGAGAGATAAAAAGGGCATCTCATCACTTGGACATAAAATTTACATCAATAAGGATATAAAAGAACATATCCCAACATAATAGTATGTGAATTAAAAGACATAACAAAAGAAGTCTTTTAAAAAGAGGAGGGTGAAAGGTCCCCTTACCGAGTTGGGTAACTTTCGAAACGTACACCCCATGGAAGAAGGGTCTACAATGAAGATGTGAATACCCATAAATGAAATTATACTACACAAAGTGTATAATAATGGTCAGTACATACACCACTCAAATTAAATTGTGGCAAATGTAGCATAAATCTCACGGGAATAAAAGTGAGATGAAAAATCCCTTACGAAAACTTGGCAGCCTAACGGCGCCACTTAAGACTTCCAAAATGGATTGATGATAGGAAATAGGGTCTCTCATCATATTAACATAAAGTTTACAGAATGAGGAATATAAAATAACAACCCCCAACATAACAAAGAGGAACTTAAAAGAAGTGACATAAAGGAGAGTACATAAAAAGAAAGAGAGAGGTTGGATCTCTTACGAAAAATTCGGCAGCCTAACGGCGCCACTCAAAACTTCCAAAATGGATTTATGAGAGAGAATAGGGTCTCTCATCATATGAACATAAAAATTATAGTAAGATTAATGTAAAATAATATCCCAATATCAAGAAATATGATCTTTAAAAGGAATGACATAAAAGAGTGTACTTAAAAAGAAAGAGAGGTGTAGGATCCCTTACCTCGGGTCCGACTTGACTCGATCGTTCTTTAATCTCCTGAATAATAAACTTGAGTTAATTTCTACTTCCTTAAGAACCTTTTTCAAGTTCATTATTCCTTTTATATCACTTATTACCATGTCATGAATACTATGTAATTATTTTAGTTAATAACGGTCGTTTAAACGATCATTGGTACTTGAGTCAAAATATGCTCTTTATAATTACAAGTTGTTCATGTATCCATTATATACAGAGTTATAATCATGATGTATATATCATATATATCATATATATCCAGTAAATATTCATTTTATACTATTCCATATCATTTGGAGATAAAAAATGAAAAGCACCGTTCATGGAGACGGTAGGCCGTACGTACGCATGAATGCTACTTTCATTTTTTCCTTTTTCATATTAATGGAATTAAAAATAAATGATATATATATATATATATTATAATTACAGTATAATATATATGTTATATATGTCACATATTTTCATTAATTTCATTCTTTATACATTCCATGTATTGCATGTACGAGTCACATCACTTGAGGGGGCGGTAGTCCGCACTTCCTCATATGAAATTATCACAGTTGCACAACATGAAAAGAATAAAGGTATGGTTTAAATATAAAATAAAAAATCATATAGTAAACATAAATACCATATATATCATATATAAAATACAGTGACATCATAATGTCCACCTTTAAAGGTGTTAAAAGAATATTGAACAATCATCGTTTCGTGAGGCAGAAAATCGCCAACCACAGAAACAGTATGTTCTTTAACCATTAGACGAAGGTGTGTGTAAGTGTAGTGCGAATAATTCTTATAAAAACATACTAGTATATTGAATATACTGGAGTTGTTACAAAATATATGAATAAAAAGAGTTTAGGGGGTTGGAGAAGCAAAATAAAACAAAAGGACACAAGTGAAGACATTACCTTAAAATCGGGTAACTCTCTTTGGTTTGAGCTCAAAGGCATCCTTGGGAAGACTTATGCCCAAAGTGAGGATTCAAGGAGTTATAGATGGATTTGGAGAGAAACAATGGTTAGGGTTTGGCAGAGCCAAAGGCTTTTTAAGTGTGGGTAAGGAGGTAGAGGTGGGGGCCTTTTATAAGAGGAGGGGAGGGGAACTCTTGGAAAGCAAAGAAATGTTACTTTATTTTAGAATGAGTTTCGGATTTTAATGGTCCCATATTGATGTGTTTCGAGGATAAGGTGATAAGGGTTTGAAATCCACCCATACAATAGGTTTTGGACATTTTCAGGTCTTATATTTTACATTATCTTTCCATTTTATTTAAATCGTTAAATAATGAGGTCATCACTGCATCATCATGATGTCATATATAATTTAAATTATTTAATGTCTAAAAATTATAAAAAACTACTATGATGAAGGAACTATTTTTATATTTCCAATGAATATTTATAGTCAAAAATCTGACTTGTATAACCCCATGTAAAAATTGTTTTAGTAAAACATCTCATGTTTGTGTCATTTTTACTTTAACATTAAATAAAAAGGTATTTATGTCATTTTCAAACCAAAGTGGCTCCATGGGGTCCCCAAGTTGACCCGTGGATTTTCTTGGTCGTCCATGACACATCCAATGAGGGTAGGACATGATTCTAGGTCATTTCATTTTATTAAAACATTATTCTTACCTTAAACTACACTAATTACCTCTAATCGCGATTAAAAACGTAATATGTTACTATTCACCAAAAAATTATTTTAATCCCATTGAACCACATTTTACTTCTTAATGACAACCATGTATGTCGGATTTTTGAAATTCAAAACACAAAGATGGCAAAATTTCATTTAAACGGAAAAATCAGTTTTTATAAGTAACACTTAGTGGTTTCACTATTCATCAAAAATTGAAGTTTTTCAGAAAATTACCAAAAGTTCACCCAAATCTATATTTGATATTCCGAATTCAAAAATTATGTCTATTTTAAAAAATTCAAAACATATAAGTTGCATTAATGAATTTAATAATTAATTCCTGCTGTCAAAACAAATAACGTGTTTTTATGAAACAAAAAGTATCAAAAGATTGACACTAGTTTAAGTCAGATTTCAAAGTGAATTTAATTCCAACGACCACTATTGGATTAAATGGTAAAAATATATTCTAATTTCACTTTAAAACCAATTCAAAAGATAATCTAATAATATAAATAAATTAGATTAAAAGAGGTTTTGAATTAAAATACAACATTTTTTACTATTCATTAAAAATTGAACTTTTTCGGAAAAATACCAAAAATTTACACAAAGTAAATTTTGATGTCCTGAATCTAAAGAAGAATTTTATTTTGTCAAATATAATGGATAAAATTTTCAAAAATTGGATTTAAAAGAGGTTCTCCTTCAAAAGGCGGTTATTCGACCTTTTAAAGAATATTAGAATGTTTACGCTTAAAATTGGATTCATTCGAATTTTTAATCCTCTAACATTTATTGTAAAAAGTAAAAATATTTGGCAAAAATATATAATCATTTTGTAGTTAGTTCTATTCATTCCCTCCATCACAACAGCTAGGCGTTAACTACGATTTAAAATAATATTATTTTATTATTAGAGTGCAACGTAAGATTCCCAAGAAACTCGTTGTTGCGTATTAGGTACGCTATCGAGAATAGCATCCCCTTTAAAGTAATATTAATATTTTATTCAAAAAATATGGATAAATATAGAAATGTCATATTCTTTATTTACCTGGGGTGTTACATTACTACCATAATGGAAATTCAAGGTGCTTGTGTCCCAACCTGTTAAGCCACCTTAAGAAGCGAGGGAGTAAAACAACTTACAGGAGACTCATGAATAAAGCATATGATGGTTCTGTCATAATGCTATCATCAAATTCTGATGTTAGTTGTGGTCGCTACATCAAGACTTGGATGATGATCACATGTAGTCTCATCTCAAAGATCCTTTCGAGGAGAAAGTGAAGCAAGATTTGAATGTGATGATTACACTCGGTTTGTGTAAAGTGAAAGACAGTTCATAATCTTTCATGTCATCCCATTCTTATAGCTTTTAAACCCAATTACTCTAGTTTCATTTAAGGTTAAAAACTAACCGTATAGAGTAAGCGCCTCATTACCGTTAAGGTAACATTCTCCAAGTAATAAGAATATTAGAGATAACTCCATCTTTTATTCTTATGGAGAATATATTGAAAGACAAGGCAGAAAGGCCTATGGAAAGTTACGCCAAAGCCACCTTCGTCATGTCCTTCAATGAAAATTGGTTGGTTATTTAACAAGAGGTTATTTTCATCACATAATTAAATGAATTCATGGAATTTTAAAAACTAAAATACAAGAAGCAAGTACCCGCTCCTCGTTCAGTTAATATTCATCAAATAAAAGTATTTTTTTCTCTCATACTTCTTGGGTATTAAAATACAATATTCTTTTCACATATATGTATTAAAATACAATAACCAAGCAAGTAAAGAAACATTAATCTAAGTAAAGTGTCTTCTTCAAGCATCTGAGAAAGGGTGATTCCTAAGTCAGCGGGGAGAAACACATAACTTCTAATTTCCAAGTGATTGATTCAAATTGAAAAAGTTGTGCAGTATAACCAAAAACATTTATCACATGTGCCCATTTGGATATGATGAAACATTATTCCATGTTTTGGGATGAATGTTGTTTGAGGTGACATACTCAAAAAATAGTTCACTACTATTTGAATCAATGGCAATACATGATGAATATAAAAATATAAGACCTACCAAGATGTGGCAATGTGATTCTTTGTCAAGAAAAACTAAAATTAGATGTCAACTATATACCCAATATTGTATTTAGGCTCGGCACATCTAAACACCTATGGAATTATTGACACCCTTAGTTTAGAAAAAGAAAACTTTAGAAATAAAGGTATTCCATAAAGCTTTCTGAGGTTAGTTCAACAAGATAGTGTGAACTATTCCAAATAAAGCAAGAGGTAAAGATACTTCGTAAGTTTCCTTTAAGTCATTAGGGAATAGTGAAGTATATGTTTGGTAAGAAGGTATCAGTTTCTTCGGATTGACAGGCTGAAGAATATCTTGACCAAGCAATCATCGATCATTATAATGTAGCGTGGAGTAATTCCTAAACGCATGTTACCATATCTACATCACCGTATTGATGTTCATAAGGAGGATCAATGAAAAGTCTTACATATTAACATTGATCAACAAACATGTAGCGTGGAGAAATTCCTAAATGCATATATTACACATCAAAGTTATGATGTAAGTTGTATCAATGTTACAACTTGCGGAAACTTCCATCATATTTCAAAATGTGATTTTAAAATAACAGTGTAGACCCATAACCAATATGCCAACTAAAAGGACAAATGGATTTCATATGAGTCATAGTATGATGGAAACCCCATTACGTCATAGGATGTGTTTAGATGAAAAGCGTTTGTTAGTATTTAAACAAACTTGCATCAAGTTAGACACGTTGTGCATCTAAATTAATTATCCTAACAGTTTCTTAGGATAAATCCCTAAGATAGAAAAGATGTAGTCAAGTATTAGACTAAATTTATATACAAGGGTGCACATCTCTATTAGAGATAGTGGGAGCTGAATTGACTTAAACATAGTCAATGCTCGAGATGCACAAATGGTTGGAATAGGGAACAAGTTCCACAAGTACATGTGGAATAGGAATGTTCCAGATACACATGCTGCGTAGGAAGAACAAAACCATGGAGATGGTTTTATAGTCACCACGGTCGGTGATATATTATTCATTAAGAATAATAAATCCTAAAAGTAAGTATTATATGGAAATAAGATAATATTGAAAAGATAAACTAAAATTCAAAAAGAGATTCCATGAATCAAACTGCAAAGGGGCTTATAAATTGAATACTGCGGTGGGTATTAAAATGAAATGATACATGGATGGTATAAGTATGGTACCAATAAGGCTCAATTGGTTATACCAAGTCGATATTCCTAAATCTATTATAATTTTACATGTCATAGCTAAACTTATAAGATCTTTTTATTGGTCATTGGATGTCAAGATCATTTTTCATGGAAGGTTTCTATACAACGCAACCAGAAAGAGATAATGACATCAAATGATGCCAATAAGGGTTGCAAGTTACTGACATCCAGTTTTGGATTAAAGTAAGCAACAAGATCTTATATCATTCGTTATAAATGAATCTTTTCCTTGTGTCTACATAAGTATAGTGGGAGCGCCAATGTTTTCCAAGTGAAATATGTTCAGCAACATATGGAAAACAGATTTTGATCTTACAGTTAGATAAGATCAGGTTAAAAGAAATTCTCCAATTATTGACTTCAAGTAGAAACCTAAGTTCTAGGGAACAGGATCCACTCAGGTATATCCAAAGGTTTCTTGGTCCTATTCAATCATACATATAGTGACATTGTATTAAAAAAAATACAAGTTGGAACAATTCAAGTTCAAAATTGTTGCCTATGTCACACGGCTTAATCTCTTCAAGTTAACATGTTCGGAGCATGTGTAGAGATTAAAGTTATGAATTGATTCCATATTCTTTAGCGATGGATCAATCACATATGCCATAATATGTACAATAATTGATACTACTATGATATAATTTATTATAGCCAGATATCAATTATTTCCAGGAGCACTGCAAGTGATGTAGTCATAACTATCATCTTGTACTTTGGTAAGTATAAATGATATGTACGTCGAATATGGATAGGAAGGTATACTAGTTATGGTGGGACACATACTTGTAATCCTTAGATCAATTAGATCTAGTATCACAATTAGGAAAAGGATATGAGTGATTCAAGCTCATAGAAGCTTGTGGTAGCCATACCTACAAATACCTAGTACGTTGCAGCTTCTAAGGCAGCTAAGAAGCAGTTATAAATGGAAACGATTTGTTCCAATTCTTGGATTATAATCTAGTGAGAAATGTATTATCATAATGAGAATTATGATATTATTACTAGCCAAGTTGTCAATTTATGACAATGGACAGAAGTAATATACTTGAGGATACCCTGTCTTGAGAAGTTTTACTCAAGAATATGAGGTCGCATATAGTAGATAATCCACTCGGCGAAAACATGGCAGGCCCTGTAGTTAAATCCATTGCTCAGCAGAAGCATGGTATATATCATGTGAGTAGCAAACAAGTTTAGTTCGCAAGTTGGCTCTAGTGCAAGTGGGAGTGTTGAAATAGTGGGTTCCCTAGACCCAACTATGTAGTACTTTTGATTACTGTATCATGTGTACAGTTAGATATTCATGATGATATCTTACCATTATAGTGCAGACTTTTCTACATCCACAATAATAATGGTAATTTCCAAAGGTTAATTGTCGTGTCAAGAGGTTATAGCAGATCCCAGGCTATAATGAGAACCCCGAGATACAATGACATTGATCTCAAATATATGTTCTATAGTCTAGATACATCTTACTGACTAGACACAGTAGATGTCTGACTATCAGGTGATGGGGGCTCTTAAGCATTGAGACTTATTCTCATGAAGTTCGCACTTGGTGATCTCTAGTAGTGAGATCGTGATGACAGACCCGCCAATAGGAACACCACATGTTTTGGGTGTCATTGGTTGTTCCTATATATGTACATGTGTATTGGTCTCCTGACTTGAGACCATTACCAACGTATATAATTTAATTACGTACTTTGATGCAAGGCGAAAACCATGGCAGTAATGTCGTGGCGAGGTAGTTTGTGTTGGGTGCGTCGTGAGTGGTATGACGTTGGTTGAATGGTCAAGAAAGGATTTTTTGCTTCCATGTTCAAGAAGTTGTATATCTCAGGCCTGGTTTATCAGGATGGTTCCTCCTTCATAAGTCTTTGGCCAAAGCAGTAGAAAGGTGAATCCATCTGAATAGATCAACAAATAATAAAGAAAGATAAGGACGATGACACAAGAGTGCGTCCTACTTTATGAAATATTTAATGACAAAGAGACTATAGTACACAGTCAGTGTTCGTAGGATGGTAGTCGTTGATATGACTATCCTTATCTCTTTAAGGTCCATGATGAGTTGCTAGACTCCGCTCTTGGTCTGTGGATTTTATTCACTGCTATCGAGATAGGGGCCTAGAGGGTCACACACAACAGCATATTCAAGAATCCACACCTATTCCGTTGAATAGGTATATGGACATAGTGGGCCCCACCACGAGGTCCGAGCGTTGTCCAAGTTGACAATCAACAAAAGACTTAAATGAATTCATTAATATTCAAGTTACGAATATTTGGGATTCAATTTATTTAATGTATTTACAATTTTAGTAAATACGAGAAAATATTAGTCGAACGAATATTATTTAATATTCAAGGTTCATTTAATATTAAGTGGGACAACGATTCAAGATAAATGGCTCGGTTTTATCACGTAATATATTATATATATATATTACAAGTATGTAATAAAATATTAAATAATATTGGCGCATTTTAGTTTTTCAAAATTATTTATTTAGAGAGCGTTGATTTTAATTGGGGCCAGGGAACCCTACCAGGTATTTATCAACATCTCTATAAATAAGAGAGGAGGCTCTCTCTCTTTTATGTGAAATTCACTATTCATTCATTTGAATGGAATGAAAATTGAGAGCCTCTCTCTCCTCCCACTTATTAGATAGAGAATCACACGATCCAAGATGCTCAGATCATGATCTCTCTTCTGCATCAAAGGCTCCTCGATGCAGTGATCTTTGGGACATCAAAGATATCTTTGAATCGCCACGCTAGCACCCGGAGATTGATGATCGGCATTCTTGCAGCTTTTTGGAGCGCGTGTGGACGATCTAGAGGGATCCTGCTTTGGATCCTTCAATCGACGATCGCCATCGGCTAGCAGCGGTTGATCGCGCCTTCAGATTTGAAATGGGTACATTTACCTTTTATTTTTGTGCTCTTACAATCTACGCAAGATCCTCGGACCTCTACAGGGCTCGGATCATCGGCGATGACAAGTTTCTTCGTCCCGTCGATGAATATTTTAAAATCCTCGGCCCACCGGCTTTCACTGCGGGCCCCAGAAACCTTAAAACAATACCTCATAATATGCCAAGGGATCAAGGTCATGCTTATGTTATTGATACAAATAAAGTATAATGATTAATGTTCCTATGTATTTGGATATTTTAGTAATGTTGTGAAATTATTTTATCAGTGATATACTAGTTATATGAATTATGAAATATGTAAGGATTGCACTGTAGTACTTTTTTTAAGGATTTGAGAGCATATGTTTAATGCTACCAAGAAAATTTATTCAATAGAAAGATAAAATTTTTGGAAAAAAAATGATTAATATAAAGAAAATCATTAATATGTTCATGATGTTAAGATAATGATTAAAAAATGATTGATTAGATAAGTACTAACTACCTTGGAACTGATTAATGTCTTATTGACAAGTGGTCTATGCTATTATTGATGGATTTTATAACACTTTTTGATTTAATGAATATATCCTATAACCTGTGTGTAAGATAATGAATAAGGAATAAAGCATATTTCCAATAAGGTTTTATGGTGATTTGAAGTATTACCATATTTCAAGAAGATACATGATGAGGTTATTCACATGTTTGGAATGTGAAATTTTAGAGATGCTTCATATTGATTAAAGGCTAATGATAATCTTTTTTAGTAAATTCAGTGACATTCCTACCAATGTGTTGGATCACAATCTTTTTGAAAATTATACTATTTATAAAAAAAATTAATTTTACCATTGGATGAGATTTTATAAGGTAATGTATGACTTCATCATAAGATGTATCAAGTGTTAAGAGATGAAGTAGAAATAGATCAATGTATTAAAAAAGGAAAATATTATGTTTATAGAATTTTTACTTACTTATATTCTTAATGAGTGAATGAATTCCACTACTCTAGAAAAATGGTTTTGAAATAAATTTTTTTTCTATTATCAACATTTTTTTTGATATCAATGATCTTTAATCACACCTCTAATTTATGGTTTTCTGGTCAACAACTTTCAGATAAACATGTTCTCTATCACTCTCCACCAGAACATGATGGTTAGATTTTTCTTCCAAGTCCAAATTTTCACTAATGTTATCTTATTTTAAATCATATTTTTTGGTGAACATCCCATTTCATTTTTCCTCTTATTAATAGTATGTTTTATTGATCCAATTTGTAATGTGGGTGTTTTAAAAATAGTATTTTTAAATATCAAACACCTGATTACCAAGATCAAGTTTAAATTGGGAAGACGCAATTTAATTAAGGTCGGGAGAATATAACACCAAAAAATCTTAAAATATTTTCATTTTAGATTAAATATCATTTTTTGATAGAATTATTTATAAGAAAAGATAAACTTATGCTACACACAACACTGAATTAGCTTACGTTACACACAATACCATGTTTTACCTCCTTTTAATGATGAACCTATTCTAAAACTAAATTTTGACACTTTTATGAATTTTATTTTTAAAAATAAACATCATTTTTAATTAATAATGTTGAAATTATCTCAGGGTGATGTTTTTGGATTTTTCTGAGAAACGTCATTTTTCATGAATAGTGAAAATTACTACAATTTAGTGAAAAAGATCCTTTTCATTTAAATAACTATTTTTGTTAAATTATATTTTAATTTGGTTTTTATAGTCAAAATAGATCAATTATGCATATATTAATCTGATTTAGGTCATTGGAATAATTTATTTATTTAAATTTTATATAAATACTTATTGAATATTTGAACATTTTTACTTTAAAAACCAACATTCTCTCCATGTCTACGAGATTAGTGTTAATCTTAATTTTTACAATTCTATGCTTTGAATTTTTTAAAAAGGACGTACAAAATTTTAATAAGTATATTATTTTTGGGTTTAAAAATATCAACTTAATTTTTTTACCAAAAATATTAATGAAAGTGATTAAAAATTAATAACGATGATTAAGGTAAAATTAATTTTAATAAGCGGCTAAAACTTAATCATAAGTACCAAAATGGCTTGGAAACTTGTAAAAAATCCATTTGTTTCAAATAATTCAACCATATCCCCTATTTTATAAAATTTTATGGATTATTGGGATATATTTAAATGGAAGTACCCTATATAAAAGTTTAAGTAATGAAAAAGACAAAAAGAGAACTTTCTTTACCTTTGACTTTTATAAAACTTTGAGATATGTGAAAACATCATATTTTTGTTATAAATATTTTTTTGAATGATTAGTGGGTTATTATTATCATAATAATTTATCAATAAATTTTAGAGATGATTTAGTTACTAAAAATGCTTATGAAATGCTAGCGTAGTGATTATATTGTTAATAATTAACTAAAAAATGATACTATAAATACTAAAGTGGTGTGTATTGATTGAATTTTTGTCATTAATTATTTTTTTAGATGAATATATCATGTTTAGAATATGTAAAATTAATATATTTTAATTCCAATATTGTTTTGATATTTTAAAATTAAAATTAAACAAATAATGTCAAAATTGACAGTATTGTTATTTTAAACTAAATGATATTTTATTAAATGATTTAAAATTAATAAAAAAATATACTTTCATGTTATTTTTTTTTTTTAATAAATATTATGTTTGTTAAATTAATTTACCAATTTATATTTTATAATTGACATATTTTCCCATATAATGAAAAAAACATTGCTAAATTGTTTCGGGTTTAAGTAGTGTTTTAGTGTGTCAGATATGCTTGTTTCAAAATTAATTTCCCAAAAACATGGGATTTTTTATATTATAAATTAGATATTATATTAATAATTAAATGGATCTATATTTTCTAATAAATCATAATTTATTTTAGTCTTAATGGTTAAATTAATTATTTTAGAAAACCAGATGCCTTAATAAAAACCAAAATGATAAAATTGGGGAATCTTAGAAGTTAAAGAACCAAATTATTAAAATACACATATTTTTGTATGGTGGATTTTTCATCAACCATTTTTACCATTTAATCAATAATATTTCCTTTTTATAAGAACTTTAGTTTAGTTATACCACCCATTAATGAGTACCTCTTTGTATTTATAAGAGTGACACTCCGCCTCCACTATAAAAAGGCAACCACTATACCCCTTACACGCACCTATCAAGCCACTCTTTTCCATCTAAAATCTTCTTAAATAGCGTCCCAACATACCTAACCGTGACATATAGTTCTTAAATTGTAAATTAAGCAATCCAAGGAATCTATTTGGTACATAACAAAAAGTGTTACCCAATTAAGAGGTAACATCTTCTCTCAAGATATCTAGTTTCATTTCAATTATACACCCCCTAAAATCTCCTTATTTTATTCTTATATAAAAAAATAATTATAATAAATATAATAGGAGTTATTTTTGTAATGTGTTTGACCTACACTATCAAACACCTCCATCTAATGGTTAATGAACATATTGTTTCTCTGTGTGGTTAACTACTTCCTCAAGAAATGATGATTGTTCATTTTTCCTTATCACCTATCATGGTGGACATTATGATAGAAAATCTGTTTATATATGATATATATATATATATGATATTTTTAATTTATTCATGCTTCTATAATTTTTATTTTGAACATACCCTTACACTTTCTGTCTAGTGTCAATATGATAATTTCGTTTTGAGAAAGTGTGGACTACCACCCCCTCAAAATGATATGATTCATTCATGCCATACATGGAACATATAAAGGATAGTTTTAATATAACTATAGAAAATATAGAAAATATATATAATACTGGAATTATAATATACATATGTTCCATTTATTTTTCATTCTTTTAATACAACAAAGAAATGAATGTAGCGTTCATGCGTATGTACGACATACCGTCTCCATGAATAGTGCACTTAATTTCCAATCCACAAATATTATGGACTATTATTGACACATATATAGTAAATATATGTGATAATTAATCAATGGTTTACATTATTGAGATAATGAAATTATGATCTAATTAATATGAACAATAAATCACAAGTCAAAACGTACTTGAGAAAACTAGTCAATTAACACCCGGAATAGTTAAAATATTGAAAGAGTGTTAACAAAAGGGTTTTAAAATATTATAAGAAGTTAATATATGATATTATTAAAAATTTATAGTTATGATATATGTTATTAACATATTTTATACCACTACACAGCTTAATAGAGATCACACAACAAAATTATGGTTAAGGTAATGGACTTCTTCTCAATTTACATTCCATTGAGACTTATTTTTGATAGGAAAAAATTAACTTTTATATTATGTATGTAATTACAATTAAAATTTCATATCATGAATCTATTTATTCTTAATATATTATATGGTTCATTTAATTCATGGGTACTTATTATTTAAATTTTTCAAAGTGGTAAGAACACTTTGGAATGTTTAAAGATTATTTTTCCTCAAGAATGATTTAATTCAAAAAGACTTGTTGTTAATTATCATCCCCTAAAGTATTATTTATGAATACATATTCTTTATTGAATATTGATATATTATAAGTCACATTTGTCATTAAATAATTAAATTATTCAATTCATGTAATGCTTTGGATAGTTAAGACACTGGTTAGGGACCATTTAAGGTAAGCCCTATGGGGTTGGGAGGGGTTAATGAAAGCCCCTCGATGCATCGATGGTCTAATGGGAAAAACATTATGTTGTAAAAACCCTTCATGTTGGTGAAAATTATTCTATAAAATTTCTTCTGAAATTTAATGAATGTAGAGTTAAGTTTTTAAAAACAAATTTTTTTTGTGACCAATATGTTTTGAACTATCTTGTGAAATATCTTGGTGGTAATGGTTTCATGTACCAAGGAAATATGACATCCAATAATTTAGAATTTCCTTTATTGATAACTCGGTTATTATTATTATCCATGAGATTTTTCATCGACATATATATAGATAGTTTATATTCTTAGTTTTATTGATTAATTATCATGTGTTTTAGTTTCACACATCTCCATATTGATATTGCCTTATCTATCTATTTGAATGGCTGGTGGTATCAGTTATTTACCTTTCCATGTTTGTTTATTTCCTTTGATGAATTATTTATTCTTATTTACATACCTTTACATATCATTTATTCTCACCGTTATTATGTTTCATTTCCCTAGGTTATTAAGAAGAAAATATTGAATAATCATTCAAGGATGAAATTTATTTAATTTTATTATGTATCATGTTTTTTTATTTTCCCAATGTATTATGGGTATCATGTATGTAATCTAGTCTTCTAAGACTGCTAAACCAATCGGTCCGTTGGTATTTTATTCCTTATAATCATTCATATGTAATAAATTAATGAACCATGTCCAGGCTTCTAGGGTTAGGGAATTACAGTTGGTATTAAAGGGAGTTTACAAATAACATTGGAAACTAGATTTAAAAAACATAGATTAGGGAACATAACCTTAAGATAGAATTTGTTGATAAGTATAGAAGAGAATTATATAATTTTGTTAAGGTGGATATTATTTGGGTATTACTAGAAAGACATCCATGTCTGGATACTACAAGTAGATGTGGTTTTGGAATAGATTTACCTAGGACTAACAACTTTGACATGGTGTTCCATGCCTAACTTGTGGTAACCTAGTACAAGACAATGGGTCTTACTGCTCATCTAGTTTGATAATCCTAGGGGGTACAGTTAGTATATTTCATATTTTTTATACCTATCATTGTGGAGGATTTGAAAGTAAATATTTCTCTAAAGTAACCAAAGTTTATGATTCTAAGAATTACGATTCATAAATTTATGTTATATACTATACCATATTTGGAATTATATATTATGATCTAATTTGGTATATTCTATTGTTTAGAAATACTGCCTGGAAGGATGAACGATATCAATACTCATGGAAAATGTATATATTTATCTCTCGAGGAAACCTATATGGATGATATTGGAATAGAACAAATTATGGTGATACTAGGGAAACTTAATTGGGTTATGATGAATAAGGACAAAACTGTTCAACAATGAGAATATCAAATACTTTATCACTTTATGCGATAGAAGCCTCCATAATTTTGTGGGACTACTAATCCAATTGTATTTGAGCAATGTATTAAGTCTCTGAAAAATATATTTATGGATTTAAGATGTGATGAAAAGGAAAAGGTTATAGTTGCATTGTGTTTTATCAAATATGTTGTCGATCATTGGTGGTATTTGGTCTTGAATACTAGGGAGTAAGAATAAATTGAACTCATTGATTAGAGGAATTTTAAGGATACAATATTTGATAAATACTTTCCTCGTGATCTACAAACCGAGACGAATAAGAAGTTCCATATATTAAATAAAATGGAAGAAGAAAGTGTTGTAGATTATGAGGCTACATTTAAAAGGTTAGATTGGTTTTCTATGGATTATATACATGACACATAGTGAATGATTTATCACTTCTTTTAAGGTCTTAAGATAGATATCCAAAGGACACTGTTTTATCAAACCCTTTCTTCATATGATGAAATGGTTTTATGTGCTATCAAAAAAGAGAAATAATTTACTAAGTAATACGACTTCAAAGGGTATACTGAGAAGAATAGGATGGTGGATAAAAAATGTATAAGGGAAAGAAGAGAATGAGGGATTTTATTTCATGTGACAATTGAGGAAAGAAACACCCTAGTACATGCTTTAAGAGAATGTGATATTGGTATAAGTGTGGAGAGAAATCCCACAAAGTTTGTGATTGTAAAGGAAATAAAGAAAATTTTAATGTGAAATTCTTCCACTATAAGGAGATTGGTCACTATGCAAATTAATGCCCCAAACATCAATGGAAAATACCTCAGAAAATTCCAAGGGACTAAGGTCTTTATTATATTATTGATACAACTAAAGTGGAATGATTAATGTGACTATGTATTTGGATATTTTTGTTATGGTGTGAAAGTATTTTATTAGTGATGTACTAGTTATAATAATTATGAAATATGTAAGGATTTTATTGTAGTACTTTTTCGTTAAGAATTTGAGATCATATGCTAAATGGTACCAATAAACATTTTTCAGTTGAAAGTTAAAATTTTCATAAAAACATGATTGGGGGAAAGAAACCCATCAGTATGTTCCTGATGTTAAGATAATGATGAATAAATGATTTATTAAATAAGTTCTAACTACCATGGAATGGACTAATTACTTGTAAACAAGTGGTATATACTGTTATTGATAGAGTTTACAACACTTTTGGATTTATGGAATATATCAAATAACATGTGTCTTATCTAAGAAATAAGGAAGAATGGATGTTTCCAGTAAGTCTTTTATGATGATTTGAGTTATTACCATATTACAATAAGATACATGATGAAGTTATTAACATGTTTGGAATGTGAAAATTTATATATTCTTCATGTTTATTAAAGGATAATGAGAAGTTCATTTTGTAAATTCAGTGATCTTCTTTCCAATGTGTTGAACCATAATATTTTTGAAATTTTTACCTTTTATAGAATGGTTTAAGTTTATCATTCAGTAATATTTTATAGGTTAATTTATTACTTCACCATATAAAGAATCATGTTCTAAGATAGATAGTAGAAATATTTCAAGGTATAAACAAAGTAAAATGTTATGTTTATAGAATTTATACTTACTTATATTGTTAATGAGTGAATGAATTCCAAAACACTATAAAAATGTTTTTGAATTTTTTTTCCTATTATCATCATTTTTATGATATAATTGGCCTTTAATCACACCTCTAGTTTATGGTTTTGTGGTCAACAACTTCTAGATGAAAATTTTCTCTATCACTCTCCCCCTGAACAAGATGGTTATATTTCTCTTCCATGTCCAAGTTTTCACTAATTTTATCCAATTGTAAATTCTAGTTTTTTAATTAAATTTCGTTTCATTTTTTTCTTATTAATAGTACATGTTATTGAGACAATTTCTGATGTGGGTCATTCATCAATAGTATTTTCATATATCAAACCATTGATTACAAAGATCATGTTTAAATTGGGAGGATGCAATTTAATTATGGTGTGGAGAATTTAACACCCAAATACTTTAAAATATTTTACTTTTAGAGTAAACATAATGTTTTTTTATCATGATTTATACACAAAGATAAACTTATGCTACACACAACACTGAAATAGCATGTTTTACATGCAAGACTGAGTTTTACCTTTTTTTAATGAAGAACCTATTTTTTAAAAAAAATGATATTTTTATGAATTTTATTTTGAAAATAAACATCATTTCTGAATTCATAATGTAAAAATTATCTTAGGGTTAATTTTTTGGATATTTTTTAGAAACATAATTTCTTACGAATAGTGAAAATTACTGCAATTTATTTAAAAACAACCATTACATTTAAATAACATACAGTGTTAAATTATATTTTAAGATGGTTTTTAAAGTAAAAATATATCAATTATGAATATATTAATCAAATTTTGGTCATTGGAATCATTTTTATATTTAAATTTTATATAAAAACTTATTTAACTTTTGAAAGTTTTTACTTTAAAAATGTGCATTCTCCCCAAATTTGTGGAATTATCATTAATCTTAATTTTCCAACATCTATGATATGAATTTTGAAAAATGGATATACATTTTTGTAATTAGTACAATATATGTGGTCTAATAATATCAACTACATTTTCTGACCTAAAATATTAGAGAAAGTGATTAAAATTAATTAAGGTGATTAAGGTAAAATTAATCTTAGTAAGGGACTAAACCTTAATATTAATGACCAAAATTCCTTTGACACTTGTAAAAATGCCATTTGATGCCAGTAATTCCACCATATATCCTTTTGATTCTTATTTTATGGGTTATTGGTATATTATTAAATTTAAGTTCCCTATATGAAAGGTTAAGTAAGGAAAAAGAAAAAAAATTAACTTTCCATACCTTCAACCTTTATAAAACATTGAGATAATTAAAAACATCATATTTTTGGTTATGAAAATCCTTTTGAAATTTTAATGGGTTATTTTTATCATAATAATTTATGAATATTTTTTATAGATGATTTAGTTACTTAAAATGATTAAGAAATTCCAACGTTGTGACTATATAGTTAATATTTCACAAAAATAAATGATACTATGAATACTTAAAGCGAATTATATTGATTTAATTGTTAAAATTAATTATTTTTTTAGATAAATATATCATTTTTAAAAATCCATAAACTTAATATATTTTAATTTGAGTATTTATTTTTGATATTTTAAAATTAAAATTAAATAAATTATGTCAAATTTTAAAATATTGTAAATTTAGAATAAATGATATATTATTATTTGATTCAGAATTAATAAAAATATTATATTATTAAAAGTGATTTTTAAATGTTAATAAATATTAAATATGGTGTATTAATGGACCAATTTATCTTTTATAATTAACATATTTACCCATATAATGTAAAAACATTATTATTATAGTCTTGGTTGAAGCAGTGTTTTAGCGCGTCATGTGTACTTGTTTTAAAATTAATTTCCAAAACACATGGGATTTTTTATATTATAAATTAGATATCATATTAATAATTTAGTTTATTTTTATTTTCTAATAAATATCACTTTTTTAGTCTTAATTGTTAAATTAATTAAATTAGAAAACTAGATTCTTTAATAAAAATCAAACTGATAAAATTGGGGAATCATAGAAGTGAAGGGACCAAATTATTAAAATGCACATAATTTTGTGTTTTGGAGGTTAAAATGGACCATTATTACCCTTTAATCCATTATTTTTCCATTTTTAGGCAATTTAGGTAAGGTAGACCTCCCATTAATGAAAAACGTTTGGTATTTACAAGAGTTCTACTCCCCTCCACTATAAAAAGGAAAGCAGTATACCCCTTCCTCACACCTATATATCCAATTTGGATGGTCCAATTTCTACCCAAATAGTCTTCTATAATCCCTCCCCTTGACCTAGAATTCTCCGATTTTCTAGGAATAAATCCAAGGAATCCTTTTTGAATAAACCAAATGGAGTTACCCGATTAAGAGGCAACAAATTCTATCAAGATCTCTAGTTTCATTTCAATTCTCGACCCCCTAAAATCTCTCCAAACTATTATTATATAAAAAACCAGTATACCCAATATAATATGATGTTGTTATTTAATGGCTTTAACCTACACTTATACACACCTCCATCTTATGGGTAATGACCATACTGTTTTTGTGTATGACGAACTACTGCCTCGTGAAACGATGATTGTTAATTTTTTCCTTTACCACTTATCGCAGTGGACATTATTATAGAAACTATGTTTATATATGATATATATGATAATTATAATATCTTTATTCTTCTATAATTTTTATTTATAATATATATTAATGCTTTCTATATTGTGTAAATATGATACTTTTATTTGAGGAAGCGTGGATTACACCCGCAAAGTGATATGAATCATTCATGTCATACATGGAACATATAAAGGCTGGTTTTAATAATAGTATGTAACATATATAATAAATATATGATAATAGAATTATAATATACATATGTATCATTTAGTTTTTATTCTTTTAATACAAAAAAGAAATAGAAGTTTCATTCATGCTTATGTACAAACAACCGTCTCCATCAACAGTGCACTTTGTTTCTAATATCCAAATATTATGGTCAACAATAAATATATATCTATACTAAATATATGTGATAATTATTTCATGGTTTAAATTTTGGATATGATGAAATAATTATCTAATTGATAGTAACAAAAAATCACAAGTCGATACATACTTGAGAAAACTAGGCAATTAACACCTGAAATTGTTAAAATAAAGAAAGAGTGTTAACAAATGTGTGATAAAATATTATAGGAAGTTAATATATGATATTATTAACATGATTAAATTAATTTTATAAGTTATTAAAATATTTTAAACCACTATATAGGATTATAGATACCACAAAACAAAAGGAAGGTTAAGGTAATCCACTTCAACTCAATTTATATTCCACTGAGACATCTTTTTGTTATTCACAAAATCACTTTTATATACAGTATTTACTACCCATTGACATGTTATATCATGAATATACTTATTATGATGATATTATAAGTTTCATTTAATTCATGGGTAATTTTTATTTTAATGTTTCAAAGTGGTATGAGACACTTTTTAATGTTTAATGATTATTTTTCCTCAAGAATATTTTAATGTCAAAAACCCTTGTTCTTACTTTTCCTCCACTGAGGTATTATTTATAAATCTGTATTATTTATTCAATATGAATATATGATAAGGCACGTTTTTTATTGATTAATTCAATTATTTGATTCGAGGTATTCTTTGGATAGTTAATAAATGGGTTGGGGACAATTTAAGGTAAGACCTACAGGTTGGGGACTGGTTAATGAATGCCCCTAGATGAATTGATAGTCTCATGGGACAAAATTAGTTTTGAAAAACCCTTCACATTTTAACTAGTATGCTATAAATATTCTTGTGAAAGGTCTTGGTAGTAGAGTTAAGGTCGGACAAACCAAATTGGTTTGTAACGAGTATACTTTAAATTGTCTTGTGAAAGGTTTTGATGGTAATGGTTCCATGTACCAAGGAAAGATGATATCCAATCATTAAGAATTTCCTTTATTGATAACTAATTTATTATTACTATCCACAATATGTTGCATCAACATATCTATATATGGTTTATAATCTTGGTTTTACTGATTAAGTGTCATGTCTTTCAGTTTCAAACCATGCCATATTTATATTGCCTTGTCTAGTTATTTGAATGGCATGTGTTATTAGTTATTTACTGTCACGACCCGTCTCCCAAGGCCTATGTTAAGACTACCCCAAGCCCGCATCCCGATGTACAGGGGCTATCGAATAGCGCTAAAGCTGCCAACCTGAAAGTTAGAGACATTATCCTAGATACTTGTACGCACACACATGCCCAACCAAGTCCCAACTCACACCAAAGTGAAAAAAATATACCACTGAGACAAACTGAGTACAAGTACAGCAAAAAGAAAGTGGGTTAGAATACAAACCCAATGAAAAATATTGAAAATTTTAAAGTAAAAAAAGTGCACTAATGGCCATCCGTAGAAAACCCCAGCTGATCTTAGGTGTAGTGAAGCTAATGAAAGCTGAATAAGTATGTCCCATCTATCAGATATCATTGGAACCCGCCTGGTCCAAGGCCACCAAATACACCATAAAAGTGTCGATCGGTCCTGTCTCACTGGGCTCCACTGGGTCCCAGTCCACCAAAGTCTCTTTAGAGGTGTTTATCATCTACACGGGACACGACACACTTATGCGAGGCCCATGCATGGGTGAGTAACACGAAACTCAGTAGGGACCCCAAAAAAAGGAATGATCACACAACAATCCTCAAGTATATCACAAAGAAAAATCACACTGCATAAGTCAGCTTGAACCAGGTATATTCTTGGGTAGTTATAGTAGCATCATTAGTCAAATTTTCAAAATCCTTAGTTGCTGGATAACTCTTCCTCGATCGAGTACAGTATTCTTTCCAAATCACACATAGGTGATTTCCACTAACTTTGAACTGCTTTGGTACTCCTCCTCATCACATACTGTGGGTCTTCCAAGTCACACAGAGGTTCTCCCCACCATGGGTCGTCTAAGGTACTCCTCCTATAAAGTACCGTGGGTCTGCCAAGTCACATAAAGGTGCTCCCCACCATGGTCTTGCTAAGTCACACAGAGTTGTTTCCCATTGGGCCAAAAGTCAACAGTATTCAGGCCTCAGCAAACTGTAGGGTTTCGTATATAGCGCGCTTGGTAGAAATACACCTCAATCCATCTGCTCCATCTCGACTTCCATGAAAGTCACCAAAAGGAATGGAAAAAGATATGAATCATCAATAGGGTCCCAACTCCACAAATGGATCGTCAATTGGACAAGAGGTTTTCAATATATGGGCATTTTAGTAACCAGGGGGCTGATTGTGATGGGTCTAGGTCCGACCCAGTCAAACTGACCCGACCAACCCAGACCGGGGGTCACACATACCCCAGTTCATGTTGACAAACTCGACCTGAACTGTTGCGGATCGAGGTCGGTCTGGTCTAGCCTGGCCAGTGGGCTAGGCCCAATATGCCTCATTGGACCCAGCCTAGTTTGGCCGAGGGTCCAGCCAACCAGGCGCCTGGCTACCTGGTCTAGTCAGGCACAACCCAAAGGGTGTGGGTCCTTCCAGCCTGTGTGGGTCCAGGCCATCGGCGCTGGTCTGGCCCATCGGTGTCGGTCTGGCCTTCCGACATGGGTCTGGCCTGCCTGCACGGTCCGGCCTGCTGGGCTCGGGTCTGGCCCACTAGGGGCTCGAACCATCAGTGAGGCGAACTGGCCGTGCGGGATGCCGATGGTGCTGACTTGCTGGGATTTTCCGCATCCCGACTCCCCCCTATACCCCATTGGATGCCATGGGGCCTCTTCCTCTAGCTCGCCTGGTGGCTAGGACGCGGACCACATGTCTTCACGCGGTGCCCTCCTGGCATCGTGTTCCTACTGTTGCGACCCATTGGTCGAGGCTCCCTGCTGTCGTGACACGTCGAAGGTCACTCCTCTCCACTCATCCATCGGCATGATCGGCGACCCTCTTCCAGGCTGGCTAGCAGGCAGCTGGTGCATGCTGCCACCACCGGCGTGCCGCCGGATCCTTTGGCATACCACCAGATGCACTCTGGTGGTCCTTTATCCATGTTGTCTACACCTGCAGCCTCTGGGGAGTGCCCTCTTCACTGAAAGGATCCCAAATATGCATTTTCGTCATTTTTATGGTATGACCATCATGAATGCACGTTCGGAGGTGCCCGGGCCATGTTCGTGTTGACTCGGGTCCTCCGCATTAGAGGTTTAAAGAATGGGGAAGGCTCAGGGATGTTTACGTTCAATCATTCATGCCAAGTTTTAATCCCAAATAATCCCCCCAAATTAAAATTTACCCACCCTTTATAATGCACGATCTATGGATCAACTTGTTCATGGGTTGATCTGTGTTTTTTGTTTTTCATAAAAGAAAATGGAAGAACTTTTAAAATCTAAAAACCCCTACCTTTAGACATTTTTTGCAGCATGTTAGTCCTCAATATTTTAAGTTGTTGATGTCATCATTCCCAGTTCTGTTCCTTGAAGGGTGTCGAGGAGTTGGCATTCGTCGGCGTTCGTCGTTCTTCTCTAGGGTGTAAATCCGTCAAAGGTTCACTTGAGAATCATCAAAAACTCTAATCAATAATTTCTCGGCGCGTCGAACTATTAAAAGAAGCATGTTGCAGCATTTCCATTATGATGTGACGTTGCGTCGTTTCTCTGTTTTATTTATGAAACACCATCACAGTTTTGCATCATTTAATTCACTATTACATAGAGGAATACGATCCATTAATTAATTTCATTAATGCACCCCATCGTCGCATCATTGCTGCCTCACAGAACCTCCGTCCTCCATGAAATGGAGATAAAATAATAAAATAATTCCTTTTATATTATTTTATTATTTTTCTCCAAAATTCCAAAGATTAACTTTTCGCTCAGCCCTTGCCGGACAAAGTTAAGTCCATTATAGGAGAATACTGATGTTCTGAGTTTAGCAATACCCTTGGATTTTCGATCTGACAATGATTCAAATGATATAAAATCACACTCGCACATTTACTGAATGTACAAAAACAATCAAAATTATGTTCCGGGCTCTCCGGGCCTCTGAATCACATGTCGTGGAATTTTGCGGTCCCGAAATAAATCCATATAATTTAAGAAAAATAAATGTAATTTCCGAGACACTAAATTTTCCCCACCTTGGGGGTTTATATTCCTGAAATCCCAAAAACAAAAACTATCGAAACAGATGGGGGTACTGAGCACGAATCTGAGCCTCCCACTCTCGTGTGCTCTTCTAGAGGTTCCAGTGCTGCCACTGAACTCACACCAAATGGATTGATAGCCCACATAGAACTCCCTTATGTTGATCCTTTATCCCCACTGGGAACTTCGCAAAGGTCACCCCATTATCAATGTCCAGCTCGCCCCAATCGATGACGTGTGACTGATCATGCACATATCTCCATAGCTGCAACACATGAAAAATGTCATACACGCGGTGCATATGTATGGGAAGAGATATGTGGTACGCCACCTCTCTGACTCTTCTGAGGATTTGGAATGGCCCGATGAACCTCAGAGATAGCTTGCCACCCCGGCCTAATCTGCGCAATCCTCTTCGGAGCGAGACCCAAAGGAATACATGATCGCCCTCCTCAAACTCCAAGGGTATCCTTATTCTAATGGAATAAGACTTATGCATGATCTATGTGGTCATCATCTGCTCCTGGATAATTTTCACCTTCTCGGTGGTAGTTCGTACCAACTCTGGACCCATGAGTGCCGACTCCCCGTGGTCTTTCCAGCGTATGGGTGATCTGCAAGGTCACACGTACAAGGCCTAAAATGGTTCCATGCCGATGTTGGAGTGGTAGTTGATGTTATACTCAAACTCCACTAGTGGTAGGTGGTCCACCCAACTACGACCAAAGTCAAGGATGCAAGCATGTAGCATATCATCCATGGTATATATGGTCTTCTCCATCTGACCATCCATCTGGGGATGAAAGTTTGTGATGAAACATAGTTGCATCCTGAACGCCTCCTGTAATCCCTTCTAGAATCGTGATGTGAATAATGCATCATGATCATAGACGATCGTCAATGACACCCTAGGGAGACACACTATCTCCTGGACATAGAGGCATCCCATGCCCTCTACCGGTTTGTGCTCTCGGATGGGTAGGTAGTGAGACGACTTGGTGAGTCAGTCAATGATCACCCATATAGAGTCTGTAGACGCCGGAAAAGTCCTTTGTTCCCAAACGAAGCTCCGGATGCGGAAAGCGAGGTCATATTTGGAGTCAGAAGCACGTTTCGGAGGGCCTGGAGGCCTTGCGCGGAATTTTGGAGACCCGCGCGCAAAGTTGATGAGCCGCGCGCAAACCTCCCGGGATGCGCGCAATGCGCCGAGCCGGCGCACAATTTTGTGCGCCAGTGGCCCGCGCGACTCCCTTGCGCGCCGGGCCCGATTCCGCGCCCGCGAAGAGAATTTCGCGCCCGAGAACTGGATTTCGCGCCCGGGGTTGCCTATAAATATAAGGCGACCCCCGACGTTTTGAAGGTTGCCAGAATTCGAAAGGTCTCTCGTGCGCGCAATCCAACCCTTTCCGCGCGCAATGCCGATCTTCAGGTAACCTCTTTTCTTTCGCGCAAGAAAGCCTTGGGGTTCGCCTTCGCGCGCAATCCCTTTGGCTCCTTTCCTTTTGAATAACCCTTCACTCAAAGGCATTTGCGCGCAAAAGAAGCCTCTTGCGCGCAATTGCCCCCGGGTGCGCGCAATCCAACCCGATTGCGCGCACCCCCCATTTTCAAAGTGGCCATTCGATTAAAGAATGAGCCGTTGCCCCCGCGCGCTATCCGAAGCCCGGTGCGCGCAATCTCTATCATCCGCGCGCAAAGTGATGGCCCAATTGCGCGCTAGCCCGTCCATTTGCGCGCCGACCCGCGGTATTGCGCGCAAAACTCCTCTTTTGCGCGCAAGCCGCCAGGGTCGCCCCCTTTGACCCCCTGAGGGTACCCGCCTGCGTGGCGCCCGATGACCTTCATCCCAGGTGCCCGCAACGTGCGTTGTCTTCCCGTGCGGCCCTCCAGTCCTGCGCGAAGTGACACGGACCCATTAGGCGGCAGCATACGTCCAACATGACGTTAAACTGTGCCATGTCCGCGCTGCAAGACGTTAAACTGCCAGGCGTTTACGTCCAACATGACGTTAAACTGTGCCACGTCCGCGCTGCAAGACGTTAAACTGCCAGGCGTTTATGTCCCGCACGACGTTAAACTGCACCATCGTCCGCGCTGCAAGACGTTAAACTGCCAAGCATCTTCGTCCTCAACACACGACGTTAAACTGTACTTCGTCCGGCAAGACGTTAAACCATCCGCTTCGTCCTCAACACACGACGTTAAACTGTACTTCGTCCGGCAAGACGTTAAACCGTCCGCTTCACCCGATCTCGTGCCTCGCATGCAGGGTCCTCCCGGTTTGGATGTGGCCCCCACCCGCTCGTCTCTGCAGGGATGTCGGGATTGGAGTGGCCTTCGCCCACGGGGGTAGAGTGTTGCAAACAGAACGAACTACGTGGACTTTGATCCCTGTCTTCTAAACAGGGTACGTAGGAAGCCTCTCCGAGGTTCAAGCCCACCACCTGGTCGTCCCGGTCATATTTACGTCGGTTCGTCCATCAGTGGACCCCTCCCGGGTTCACACTTGCGTTGATTCACCTATAAATCCGCCTATGTGGGGGACTGCACGTGTGTATCTCCATTGTGCTTCCCCACTGCCTCGATCTCTTCGTGAGTCGGCTTGCCAACGTCCAGCATGACGTAAAACTGTGATCCACCCGGCCGTTCCATCCCCCTCTGTGCGAGGTGGTTCGGTTCAATCCTTCCCCACTGCCTCGATCTCTTCGTGAGTCGGCTTTCCAACGTCCAGCATGACGTAAAACTGTGGTTCACCCGGCCGTTCCATCCCCCTCTGTGTGAGGTGGTTCGGTTCAATCCTCCGCCCGGCGGCTTCGATCTCTTCATGAGTCGGCTTGCCGATGTCCAGCATGACGTTAAACTGTATGTCCGAACTACGCTGACTTCGATCCGCGCTAACACGCGGTATGTAGGAAGCCCCTACGGGGTCCAAGCTCCTCACTCCATCATCCACCCTGATCCTTACCCGGGCCGCCACATCCCGGTGGGGTCATGCCATTCCATTCCACTCCACTTCACTCGGGAAGCCGCCCATGTGCTGGCCCCAGCGTCGGAGGTTCCCCGCAAGGGGTTCTGACATCTGATCCACTCCTCGTGTTGATCAGTCCGATGCCGTCCCCGCTGGACGTTAAACCCGCGGCATACCCCGTGTTAAACATGGGAAGCTGAGGAAAACCTCAGGTAACACAGTTCCCCGCACCCAGTGCGGGATGCCTCAGGCCATCACGCCTTCGAGAAGCCCTATTAGGGACGGAAGGCAGACATGCAGAGGCGCAGTGTTAGGACACGCCCCCAACACCCAGAGCCGCCCGGTCTCCTCACCGCAGGTTGCTGCCCCGACCAGACTCCTTGGAGCGTCCGGGCGGAAGCAGCTTAATTAACCGGTGTCCATGGAGACATGGTGCCGGGAACGAGATTCACGAGCATTCTTAAATCTATGAGGGAGACCCGGATTAGGCGACGAGTTCCGAGGAGACGTCCACGGAAGGAGGAGCCGACATCCCATCATCCCGGTTTCGATCAAGGAGCAGACGCCCCTGAATAAGGGACGAATGCCGCCCGCCCTTGGAAAGCGGGACTGCGGGACCACAAGCCGCGCGCCCATCCCCTCGGGTCGACGAGTGCACGCGCGAACGCGTCCTGGCGGAACAGCGTAACCCGGCGCACATCCGCACCGAAATAGAAAAATGGTGAACCCGACGTGAATCTCTTCTCCTCAATACGAAGACCGATGGCTTTCGGAGGTGTCGGAAGACCAGCATGTTGCCCGCCCAAGCATTCAGCACCGGGGCACGGAACCCGCCAGGGGCTGGGGAAGGGAAATCGGGCACTCCGTCTCACGACGTCGATGGCCTGGATTCCCCCCACGGAAGGGAGCGCGGCTTGTGAGTCTCCTGATGAGATGACCGCGACCGCCCATGCCAGCACCAGCGGCCCAGCAGGATCTGGTAGCCCCAATGCATTTTCCAACGCAGTCTCTCTCATGGACGATCCCTCCCCGAGGGGATGGGCGCGCGGCTTGTGGTCCCACAGTCCCGCTTTCCAAGGGTGCACGCGCGAACGCGTCCTGTTCGATCGCTGACTTCGTGACCTCCAACATCATTCATCGATTTGGAGTGCCTCACGCTATCCTCACGGATAACGGAGCCAATTTCTGAGCAGCCGAGTTGAAGAAGTTGTACGCCAAATACAACATTCGCTCGAACCATACATCTCGCTATCATGCGCAGGAAAATGGGCAGATCGAGGCGTTCGCGCGTGCACCCGTCGACCCGAGGGGATGGGAGCGCGGCTTGTGGTCCCGCAGTCCCGCTTTCCAAGGGCGGGCGGCATTCGTCCCTTATTCAGGGGCGTCTGCTCCTTGATCGAAACCGGGATGATGGGATGTCGGATCCTCCTTCCGTGGACGTCTCCTCGGAACTCGTCGCCTAATCCGGGTCTCCCTCATAGATTTAAGAATGCTCGTGAATCTCGTTCCCGGCGCCATGTCTCCATGGACACCGGTTAATTACGCTGCTTCCCCCCGGACGCTCCAAGGAGTCTGGTCGGGGCAGCAACCTGCGGTGAGGAGACCGGGTGGCTCTGGGTGTTGGGGGCGTGTCCTAACACTGCGCCTCTGCATGTCTGCCTTCCGTCCCTAATAGGGCTTCTCGAAGGCGTGATGGCCTGAGGCATCCCGTACTGGGTGCGGGGAACTGTGTTACCTGAGGTTTTCCTCAGCTTCCCATGTTTAACACGGGGTATGCCGCGAGTTTAACGTCCAGTGGGGACGGCATCGGACTGATCAACACGAGGAGTGGATCAGATGTCAGAACCCCTTGCGGGGAACCTCCGACGCTGGGGCCAGCACATGGGCGGCTTCCCGAGTGAAGTGGAGTGGAATGGAATGGCATGACCCCACCGGGATGTGGCGGCCCGGGTAAGGATCAGGGTGGATGATGGAGTGAGGAGCTTGGACCCCGTAGGGGCTTCCTACGTACCGCGCGTTAGCGCGGATCAAAGTCAGCGTAGTTCGGACATACAGTTTAACGTCATGCTGGACATCAGCAAGCCGACTCACGAAGAGATCGAAGCCGCCGGGCGGAGGATTGAACCGAACCACCTCGCACAGAGGGGGATGGAACGGCCGGGTGAACCACAGTTTTACGTCATGCTGGACGTTGGCAAGCCGACTCACGAAGAGATCGAGGCAGTGGGGAAGGATTGAACCGAACCACCTCGCACAGAGGGGGATGGAACGGCCGGGTGGATCACAGTTTTACGTCATGCTGGACGTTGGCAAGCCGACTCACGAAGAGATCGAGGCAGTGGGGAAGCACAATGGAGATACACACGTGCAGTCCCCCACAGAGGCGGATTCATAGGTGAATCAACGCAAGTGTGAACCCGGGAGGGGTCCACTGATGGACGAACCGACGTAAATACGACCGGGACGACCAGGTGGTGGGCTTGAACCTCGGAGAGGCTTCCTACGTACCCTGTTTAGAAGACAGGGATCAAAGTCCACGTAGTTCGTTCTGTTTGCAACACTCTACCCCCGTGGGCGAAGGCCACTCCAATCCCGACATCCCTGCAGAGACGAGCGGGTGGGGGCCACATCCAAACCGGGAGGACCCTGCGTGCGAGGCACGGGATCGGGTGAAGCGGACGGTTTAACGTCTTGCCGGACGAAGTACAGTTTAACGTCGTGTGTTGAGGACGAAGCGGACGGTTTAACGTCTTGCCGGACGAAGTACAGTTTAACGTCGTGTGTTGAGGACGAAGATGCTTGGCAGTTTAACGTCTTGCAGTGTGGACGATGGTGCAGTTTAACGTCGTGCGGGACGTAAACGCCTGGCAGTTTAACGTCTTGCAGCGCGGACGTGGCACAGTTTAACGTCATGTTGGACGTAAACGCCTGGCAGTTTAACGTCTTGCAGCGTGGAAGTGGCACAGTTTAACGTCATGTTGGACGTATGCTGCCGCCTAATGGGTCCGTGTCACTTCGCGCAGGCCTGGAGGGCCGCACGGGAAGACAACGCACGTTGCGGGCACCTGGGATGAGGGTCATCGGGCGCCACGCAGGCGGGTACCCTCAGGGGGTCAAAGGGGGCAACCCTGGCGGCTTGCGCGCAAAAGAAGAGCTTTGCGCGCAATACCGCGGGTCGGCGCGCAAATGGACGGGCTGGCGCGCAATTGGGCCAGCACTTTGCGCGCGGATGATAGAGATTGCGTGCACCGGGCTTCGGATAGCGCTCGGGGGCAACGGCACATTCTTTAATCGAATGGCCACTTTGAAAATGGGGGGTGCGCGCAATCGGGTTGGATTGCGCGCACCCGGGGGCAATTGCGCGCAAGAGGCTTCTTTTGCGCGCAAATGCCTTTGAGTGAAGGGTTATTCAAAAGGAAAGGAGCCAAAGGGATTGCGCACGAAGTCGAACCCCAAGGCTTTCTTGCGCGAAAGAAAAGAGGTTACCTGAAGATTGGCATTGCGCGCGGAAGGGGTTGGATTGCGCGCACGAGAGACCTTTCGAATTCTGGCAACCTTCAAAACGTCGGGGGTCGCCTTATATTTATAGGCAACCCCGGGCGCGGAATCCAGTTCTCGGGCGTGAAAGTCTCTTCGCGGGCGCGGAATCGGGCCCGGCGCGCAAGGGAGTCGCGCGGGCCACTGGCGCGCAAAATTGCACGCCGGCCCGGCGCATTGCGCGCATCCCGGGAGGTTTGCGCGCGGCTCATCAACTTTGTGCGCGGGTCTCCAAAATTCCGCGCAAGGCCTCCGGGCCCTACGAAACGTGCTTCTGACTCCAAATATGACCTTGCTTTCCGCATCCGGAGCTTCGTTTGGGAACAAAGGACTTTTCTGGCGTCTACAAAAGCCCCCCCTCGGAATCTGATCGGAGAGAGGTCTCAACGATCGGGTTCCGAGGGAGACGCCGGAATGCCGAAGTCCTGGGCGGCGCAGGACTTTTGGCTTAACATGCTCAACCACAATTCATTGTCTTGCGGGAGCGTTAACCAAGCTTCAGGCATCCATAATTGGGCCTGGATTTCTAAAGAAAAGAGGGAGGTCATTCCTAGGAAAGGAGACCTCAGACCTAATCAATGTATCATCCCCCCAACTTGTTCCGACAAACGAGCGGGACAATGCTAGGGGCGTTGAGATTTTATCCGAACATAGGGAAATGAGAAAGGGTGAATCGCGTGTCCCGGATTCAGAAATCCACAACGGTCGGCCTTCCAGGAAATGCCCAAGACGGCAAGCGGACACTGGATCAATCGACCGTACTACCGCGATAGACGGACCGAAGTTCATCATCCATATTGCAGGAGGCGGATCACATGTCATCATCAATGCCGCTTTGGGGGTTCCTTCAGGCACAAGGGTGGAAATCCAGATCAACAGGGCATGCGAAGCGTGGGGCGAAGTGACGATTTGTTCGGATAGAATCCAACGCTCTCAAAATTGCGCCACCGTGGGGAAAGCGTATTAGGCGGATGCACTAATCTGGCTGTGAATCACCCCAATTCTCAGACAGAACCTCTTTGACGAGGAAACTGTCGCTTCCCATCATTGCGATGGGGCATCCCGAGCTGAATCGGGGAGAATATCACAACTGCACCACTCTACCCGAAGTCAGGCCAGACGGCCGGCGACGAGGAGGGGCGGGACTTAGCGATCCCTGAGGCTGGACCCGAGTCGAAATGCCCGGGCGTTCCTACATACTCCATCAGGCTGGAGATCAAGCCATACGTAGTTCTGCGAGTGCAGTTTAACGTCATGCAGGACGCAGAACCCCGTTTGGGGAGATCTTAGTTTAGGGTCATAGAGCTCGGACCATAGGGGCATATCTTAGTTTAAGGTCTTAGAGCTCGGACCATAAGGGGAGATCTTAGTTTAAGGTCTTAGAGCTCGGACCATAAGAACCTCAAAGTATGCCTCATCGTGGTCCTATCCCCTGGATATGCGAAGATGCACTGGGGAATAGTGTCAAGAGTGTCGAGATTTTGCCTGGTCAGAATGGGAGGTGGAAAATGTGATGTGAATCATGCGGCCATTCACTCAAGGACTGGGGGCACCGGCGTAACGATATGGGAGTACTGCCAACCGTGGCGGAAGAGCAGCATCAATATCGCACTAACCGTTGATGGAATGAGGCAGAAAACGAGAATCGACCGCTCAATCGCAGGATTCATATCGATTTGCTGCCCGAGGCCATTGGGGGCACCAGCCCGAGTCGGTGGGAGAGCACTGAGGCATTGTGTCCAAACCGTTCACGGGTGATCCACCCAGGGCGTAGGCGATGGGTCCGAATGAAAGGGAGCACGAAGCCTGAAAATGGAAGGAACCTGACCAAGCTAAACCTGACCCTCCTGGCAATAAACCAGAGTACTCTTGACACCAGTGGACCACTGCAAGGGGTCGAGGGACACGCCTTGAGGGTGGCCTGAAGGCGGCGGACTCCCCAGAGAAGGGGGGAATCTTTAAGAGGTGGGGTCTGGACCCGAAGTTTCAAACATCCGGGCGTTTCTACGTATCCCATAAGGATGGGAATCAAGCCACACGTAGTTCTTGAAGCGCGGCGCAACACAATCGGGCACCAGCGCGGGGAAGGGTGCGGGTCTGACCCTCGCACACAGAAGAAGCGGCATTTGATATTTCTTGTTTGTCCTAAAAGATGGATGGTTTTTTGTGCAGCGACATGCCTGTGATTAAGGAATCCCTGGCGTTGCCACAATAATCAAGCCATGAAAGGCATTGATGAATGGCGTGGTTATTAACCAGCGCCCAACGTGAGTGTCCCCTGAGGAGAACATCACGATGCAGTGCCGTTTCTCGTCGGGCGGCCAAGACGATCACAGTTTACGGTCATGTGGTAGGACCAGACAACACAGTTTAAGGTCGTGTGGTTCGGACCATGGAGGAATCCGCGTATTGCGATATGGCGGACTCAGCGGAGGTGGGAACATACCCAGCCCTGCGGTCACGCACGATTCCAGGAGAAGGATCATGGGATAGGGGTCGGCGTATGTCCACCACCCAAGGGGCAGAGATGCTAGCCTCCAGATATACTGGGCCCAAAACGCGATTGTTCGGGAGACTCCTTCCTCCTTATGGGGACGAGGGTCCAGCTACACATGGCCCTTAGGGAGGACATCAGCATATATCCTTGGTGCTCAGATCGTGGGAGCCTCGACAGACACCATTACCCTGGTTGGCCTGCCTAACGTGTAAAGGTGTACTGAAGGTCAGTATGAAGAGAGTGTCGAGATTCCACTACAACGCACAAAGGCGGAGTGTAATGAGGACCGCGCAACCAATGTTCGGAGCCTAAAAGAGCCAACATGGCGATCAAGGATGTCGCTGACCATATTCGCAACACAACATCCGATCGCGTCAGCCTAGAACGGGGAAAGCAAACGAGCATCAACCGCTCAATCGCAGGATTCATATCGATTTGCGGCCCAGGACTCGCCGGTAAATCGACCCGGAGCGGTAGGAGAGCACTGAGGCATTGTGTCCAAACCGCTAACGAGGATCCCTTTGAGTGAAGGCTCGAACAAGAGGAAGCGCGCGGCCCGAAAAGCAACACGGGACTTGCCGGGATTGCATCCGACACTACGGGTCATAGACCAAAGTACCCAAAACATGTTAACAGATCACCGGAAAGGGTCGGAGGACTCACCCTGAGAGCAACCAAAAGACGGTAGATCCCCGTGATCAACCAAGAGACGGGGCTGGACCTGAGACACAAGCGTCCAGGCGGTCCTACGTATCCCATAAGGATGGGAATCAAGCCGTACGTAGTTCTTAAGGGGCAGTTTAACGTCATGCAGGACGATGAGGGGTGTGAGGTAGTCCTACACACAGGGGAGGCATATGGCGCGGCCAGCAGACCAACGTGAACGAGGACATAATCCCCCACTCACGCCACACGCCTCGCACAAAAAGGAGGGGAACTGGGGCCAGAGGCCCAACGCAGGATAGAGATTCCCGAGAAATGGGGCTGGGCCTGAAACATGAATGTTCAGGCGGTCCTACGTATCCCATAAGGATGGGAATCAAGCCGCACGTAGTTCTTGAGGGGCAGTTTAACGTCATGTAGGACGATAAGAGAAAAAAGGGGGGAGCAGAAGGCATCCCCAAACGTGGGGGGGGCGTACAGCGTGACGAGCAAACCAATGTGAATGAGGGCATAGCCCCACGTTCACACCATACGCCACATACCCAGAGACAACTGGGCCAAGGGCCCGAGATGGGATGGAAATTCCCGAAGGATGGGGCTGGGCCTGAAACATGAATTTTCAGGCGGTCCTACATATCCCATAAGGATGGGAATCAAGCCGCACGTAGTTCTCGAGAGGCAGTTTAACGTCATGCAGGACGAATGCTGAACAGTTTAACGTCTTGTAGCTCGGACGTAGTACAGTTTAACGTCGTGTTGGACGAATGCTAAACAGTTTAACTTCTTGTAGCTTGGACGAGGTACAGTTTAACGTCATGTTGGACGAAACACTTGGCAGTTTAACGTCTTGCAGCGCGGACGATATGCTAGGCAGTTTAACGTCGTGCAGCTTGGACGTATGCAGTTTAACGTCGTGCAGGACGTAGTACACTCAGACGAAGTACTGATTGAGGAACCTAGCGTTGGTGGGAGGAGTGACACGCTCACCATCCATAGTCGCTAGGGAGTACGCGCCATTGGGATAAACTTTGTGGACGACAAGAGGTCCCTCCCACTTGGGCTCCAACTTGGGTGGCTTCCTGTCGGGGATCATTGGCGCTCTTTGGGCTAGCACTAGGTCACCCTGCAGGAAGGAGCGGAGGCGAACCTTCTTATTGAAAGCTCGAGCCATTCTGCTTTGATGCCTCTCCAAGTTGTGCAAGGCGCGAAGTCTATTCTCATCCAGTGCTTCCAACTCGACTAGACGGGCTTCAGCAGCTCTGTCCGGCGCTTGCTGGTCATAGACCGCAGTACGCAAGGACGGTAACTGGATCTCGATGGGCAGGACGGCCTCAGCTCCATACACCAGGGAATAAGGGGTCATCTGGGTGGAATTGCGAGTCGTCGTCCGATAATCCCAGAGGGCGTTGGGGAGCTTGTCCGGCCAACTCTTCTTGTTCTGACCAACCATCTTTTGCAGAATGTTAGAGAGGGTTTTGTTAAACGCCTCGATCTGCCCATTTGCCTGCGCATGATAGCGAGATGTATGGTTCGAGCGAATGTTGTATTTGGAGTACAACTTCTTCAACTCGGCTGCTCGGAAATTGGCTCTGTTATCCGTGAGGATAGCGTGAGGCACTCCAAATCGATGAATGATGTTGGAGGTCACGAAGTCAGCGATCGAACAGGATTTGACCTCTCTGAGCGGAATCGCCTCTGCCCATTTGGAGAAGAAGTCCGTGGCGGTCAGAATGAAGCGGCACTGGCGAGCCGTCGCCGGCGGGTAAGGTCCCACAACATCCATCCCCCAGACTGCAAAGGGCCAAGAATACCTGGTGGTATGGAGGGGCTCCGGCGGCCGATGCACAAAGTTCGCATGAACCTGGCACGCGTGGCACCTCCTGGCATACTCGATGCAGTCATGGATCATGGAGGGCCAGAAGTATCCCAACCTCCGAATCTGGTGGGACAGCTTCGGCCCAGTCTGATGGGCGCCGCATGAACCAGCATGAACCTCTTGCATGACTCGCGGGATCTCAACTCCCTGAAGGCAATGGAGGAGAACACCATCAAATCCGCGTCTATAGAGGATCTGCTCCAGGCCGGGACTGCTCTGGAGGACAAACTGCGATGCGCGGCGTCGAACTCGCTCGCGCTCAGCCCGATCTGACGGGAGAATGCCATGTTGGAGGTACTCAACCAAAGGTGTCCTCCAATCACGGGCTGGTTCGACTGCCATATCTGGGGTACTCGTGGCTCCGGGCACAGGGGAAACCATGGTGAGATTACATACCGACGGGTCGCAATCTCCCTCCGGGACAACGGGATCGATGAGCCTGTGGCGCGTCACGCGGACGGTCAGGTTATCCTGTTCAGGCTCCGCAAGTGATGCAGCAAGGCTGGCCAAAGCATCTGCTCGACCGTTCTGCGACCGGGGAATATGGACAATCTCTGGCTGAGAAGGGAACCGGGCCATCAGAAGGAGGGTGCACTCCAGCAGTGGCACAAGTTCCGGCTTCCTGACAACATAGTCGCCATTGATCTGCTTAACAACTAGCTCGGAGTCCCATTTCACGCACAGATGGGGCACGTCGATCTCGAGAGCTAACTCGAGGCCGGTGATGAGGGCATGGTATTCCGCCTCATTATTGGTACAGCCCTCTGACAACAGGAAAGAGTATGGCAGCACGGCTTGCTCCGGGGTAATGAAGACGATACCCAAACCCACTCTGTTGAGCTTAGGATTATCAAGTCTTCTACCGGTGGGGCTCCGGGAGGCACCGTCAAAGTGCATCTGCCAGCATGGACCGGCATGATCGACCGAGAGAATGGCCTCATCAGGAAAGCCTAGATCCAGCGGCCGATCCGCAGAGGTTGGGTGAGCAGCCAGAAAGTCTGTCAATGCTTGCCCTTTGATGGCCTTCTGAGACACATACCTGATGTCGAACTGCTGGAGAATCACAGCCCACCGCGCTAGACGGCCAGTCAACATGGGCCGGCTCAGGATATATTTCAACGGGTCTACCCGAGAAACCAACTGTACCTCATGGTGCTGCAAGTAGTGCCGTAATTTCTGTACGGCAAATACGAGCGCCAGGCAGCTCTTCTCGATGGGGGAATACCTAACTTCCGCATCGAGGAGCATAAGACTGAGGTAATAGAGGCTATTCTCTGTTCCCTCGTTGTTCTTCTGGGCGAGAAGGGCACCCAGGGACCGTTCCAGGGCGGTCACATAGAGGACCAGCGGCTTCCCGGATACAGGCGGCATCAGAATCGGAGGTTGCAGCAGGTACTGCTTGATTTCCTCGAAAGCGGTCTGACACTCTTTATCCCATACATAGGTGGCACCTTTCTTCATGAGCCGAGAAAAGGGCTTACACTTGCCGGCCAGATTCATGATGAATCGGCGTATATAGGCTAAGTGGCCTTGGAACCCCTGCAGTTCCCGGATGTTACCTGGGGGAGGCATCTGGCTAATCGCCCTGATCTTCTCTGGGTCGATCTCAATACCCCGGTATCTTACCACAAATCCAAGGAACTTTCTGGAGGTGACCCCGAAGGCACACTTCAACGGGTTCATCTTCAGGCAGCGAGACCGGAGGAAGCCGAACACTTTCTCAAGATCTTTGAGATGGTCCTGACACTGGTGCGATTTGACTACCAAGTCGTCGACGTAGCATTCCACCAGTGTGCCGAGGATTGGCTTGAATATGCGGTGCATCGCCCGTTGATAGGTGGCGCCTGCATTCTTCAGGCCGAAAGGCATGACCCGGTAACAGAAGGTACCTTGGGGGGCCCTGAAGGCAGTGAACTCCTCATCCTCAGGGGCCATCCAAATTTGGTTGTATCTGGAGTATCCATCCATGAAGGAGAGGGATTGGAACCCTGTCGTGGCGTCAATCAACAGCTCTGTCACTGGAAGGGGAAAATCATCCTTCGGACAGTGGCGGTTGAGATCGCGGAAGTCGATGCAGACTCTGATCTGCCCGTTCTTCTTCCGGACCGGCACAATGTTGGCCAGCCATTTGGGGTACTGGACTTCCCTCACGAAGTCGGCTTTGATAAGCTTGTCAACTTCGGCCTCAACCATGGCACCATGGAATGGGTGCATCTTCCTGGGAGGCTGCTTGAACCCGCGATGGTTCGCCGGGAGACCCAGGCGGTGGACGGCTACCTGAGGATCTAGCCCCGGCATCTCGTCATAGCCCCAAGCGAACACATCACGGTGCTGTCTGAGAAAGTCCACGTACTGCTGCCGCTCCTCAGAGGGCATGGCGGCACTGACCAATGTGGGTCTTGGATCTGCCTCGGTTCCAAGGTTCACCTGTACTAACTCATCGACCGTGGCAGAGACGCCCTCCCCAAAGGCCGGGGGTGCATCTTCCACGTCCTCTCCACTCGGGGAGGGATCGTCCACGAGAGAGACTGCGTTGGAAACTGCATCGGGGCTACCAGATCCTGCTGGGCCGCTGGTGCTGGCATGGGCGGTCGTGGTCATCTCATCAGGAGACTCACAAGTCGTGCTCCCTTCCGTGGGGGGAACCCAGGCCATCGACGTCGTGAGACGGAGTGCCCGATTTCCCTTCCCCAGCCCCTGGCGGGTTCCGTGCCTCGGTGCTGAATGCTTGGCCGGGCAACATGCTGGTCTTCCGACACCTCCGAAAGCCATCGGTCTTCGTATTGAGGAGAAGAGATTCACGTCGGGTTCACCATTTTCTGTTTCGGTGCGGATGTGCGTCGGGTTACGCTGTTCCGCCAGGACGCGTTCGCGCGTGCACCCATCGACCCGAGGGGATGGGCGCGCGGCTTGTGGTCCCGCAGTCCCGCTTTCCAAGGGCGGGCGGCATTCGTCCCTTATTCAGGGGCGTCTGCTCCTTGATCGAAACCGGGATGATGGGATGTCGGCTCCTCCTTCCGTGGACGTCTCCTCGGAACTCGTCGCCTAATCCGGGTCTCCCTCATAGATTTAAGAATGTTCGTGAATCTCGTTCCCGGCGCCATGTCTCCATGGACACCGGTTAATTACGCTGCTTCCGCCCAGACGCTCCAAGGAGTCTGGTCGGGGCAGCAACCTGCGGTGAGGAGACCGGGTGGCCCTGGATGTCGGGGCGTGTCTTAACACTGCGCCTCTGCATGTCTGCCTTTCGTCCCTAATAGGGCTTCTCGAAGGCGTGATGGCCTGAGGCATCCCGCACTGGGTGCGGGGAACTGTGTTACCTGAGGTTTTCCTCAGCTTCCCATGTTTAACACGGGGTATGCCGCGAGTTTAACGTCCAGCGGGGACGGCATCGGACTGATCAACACGAGGAGTGGATCAGATGACAGAACCCCTTGCGGGGAACCTCCGACGCTGGGGCCAGCACATGGGCGGCTTCCCGAGTGAAGTGGAGTGGGATGAAATGGCATGACCCCACCGGGATGTGGCGGCCCGGGTAAGGATCAGGATGGATGATGGAGTGAAGAGCTTGGACCCCGTAGGGGCTTCCTACGTACCGTGTGTTAGCGCGGATCAAAGTCAGCATAGTTCGGATATACAGTTTAACGTCATGTTGGACGTCGGCAATCCGACTCACAAAGAGATCGAGGCCGCCGAGCGGAGGATTGAACCGAACCACCTCGCACAAAGGGGGATGGAACGGCCGGGTGGATCACAGTTTTACGTCATGCTGGACGTTGTCAAGCCGACTCATGAAGAGATCGAGGCCGTGGGGAAGCACAATGGAGATACACACGTGCAGTCCCCAACAGAGGCAGATTCATAGGTGAATCAACGCAAGTGTGAACCCGGGAGGGGTCCACTGATGGACGAACCGACGTAAATACGACCGGGATGACCAGGTGGTGGGCTTGAACCTCGGAGAGGCTTCCTACGTACCCTGTTTAGAAGACAGGGATCAAAGTCCACGTAGTTCGTTCTGTTTGCAACACTCTACCCCCGTGGGTGAAGGCCACTCCAATCCCGACATCCCTGCAGAGACGAGCGGGTGGGGGCCACATCCAAACCGGGAGGACCCTGCGTGCGAGGCACGGGATCGGGTGAAACGGACGGTTTAATGTCTTGCCGGACGAAGTGCAGTTTAACGTCGTGTGTTGAGGACGAAGCGGATGGTTTAACGTCTTGCCGGACGAAGTACAGTTTAACGTCGTGTGTTGAGGACGAAGATTCTTGGCAGTTTAACGTCTTGCAGCGCGGACGATGGTGCAGTTTAACGTCGTGCGGGACGTAAACGCCTGGCAGTTTAACGTCTTGCAGCGCGGACGTGGCACAGTTTAACGTCATGTTGGACGTATGCTGCCGCCTAATGGATCTGTGTCACTTCGCGCAGGCCTGGAGGGCCGCACGGGAAGACAACGCACGTTGCGGGCACCCGGGATGAAGTTCATCGGGCGCCACGCAGGCGGGTACCCTCAGGGGGTCAAAGGGGGCGACCCTGGCGGCTTGCGCGCAAAAGAGGAGCTTTGCGCGCAATACCGCGGGTCGGCGCGCAAATGGACGGGCTGGCGCGCAATTGGGCCAGCACTTTGCGCGCGAATGATAGAGATTGCACGCACCGGGCTTCGGATAGCGCACGGGGGCAACGGCTCATTCTCTAATGAATGGCCACTTTGAAAAAGGGGGGGCACGCGCAATCGGGATGGATTGCGCGCACCCCGGGGGCAATTGCGCGCAAGAGGCTTCTTTTGCGCGCGAATGCCTTTGGGTGAATATTTATTCAAAGGAAAGGAGCCAAAGGGATTGCGCGCGAAGGCGAACCCCAAGGCTTTCTTGCGCGAAAGAAAAGAGGTTACCTGAAGATCGGCATTACGCGCGGAAGGGGCTGGATTGCGCGCACGAGAGACCTTTCGAATTCTGGCAACCTTCAAACCGTCGGGGGTCGCCTTCTATTTATAGGCAACCCCGGGCGCGGAATCCGGTTCGCGGGTGCGAAATTCTCTTCGCGGGCGCGGAATCGGGCCCGGCGCGCAAGGGAGTCGCGCGGGCCACGGGCGCGCAAAATTGCGCGCCGGTCCAGCGCATTGCGCGCATCCTGGGAGGTTTGCGCGCGGCTCATCAACTTTGCGTGCGGGTCTCTAAAATTCCGTGCAAGGCCTCCGGGCCCTCCGAAACATGCTTCCGACTCCAAATATGACCTCGCTTTCCACATCCGGAGTTTTGTTTGGGAACAACGGACTTTTCCGGCGTCTACAGAGTCATGGCCTATAGATTTATGTGGTAACCCCGTCACGAAGTCCATTGATATACCATCCCATTTTCCACTTGGGTACCTCATGTGGATGAGTCAAACCTGTCGGAACCTGGTGCTCGGCCTTCACTTGCTGACAATTGAGGCATCATGAAACGAACTCGACCACGTATTTCTTCATCCCTCGCCACTAGTACTGACGCTGGAGGTCCTGATACATCTTTTCCACTATAGGATGTACTTCTATAGGGGATGTATGAAACTCCTTCAACACCTCCTCTTGCATCGCCACGAGCACTACAGTGCACCCTATGAAAAGGAAGACATGCTCCCCGCCTACCAAAAATCTATCAAAATCCCGTCTTGAGGATAACTGAGCACATTGGGTCTCATAATAAATATCCAGCAATTGTGCCTCCTTGACTCACTATAAGAGTGTGGGAGTGACAGCCATCGACTTGAGGTAAGCTCCACCATCACCATCCACAAAGGAAATCTACATCACTACTAACTTCTCTATCACCTCACTCAGCAACTGCAACACGGTCCTCCTGTTGAGCGTGTCTTCCACCACGTTCCCCTTCCCATGAGTATAGACTATCTCAAAGTCATAGTCCAGGATGAACTCTAGCCATCACCGCTATCTCAGATTCAGGTCCTTATGGGAGAATATATACCTGAGACACTTGTGGTCATATTAAATTGTAAATTTCTCACCCATCAAGTAGTGTCACCACATACTTGAGGAGAAGACCATTGCTACTAACTCTAGGTCATCGGTCACATAGTTCTTCTCATGCTTCCTCAACTTCGATGAGCAGTAGGATATCACTACTCACTCCTTCATCCAGACACAACCTAGTCTGGTCCTTGATGCGTCACAGTAAACTAGATACCCAATGCTCTCCTCGGGTAGTCTCAAGATGGAGTCACTAGTCAATATCCACCTCAACTCCTAGAAACTCTACTGGAATTTTTTCATCCACACAAAGGGTTGTCCCTTCCATGTCAAAGATGCCAGGGGTGCTGCTACCCTGCAAAGGTTAGTCATGAACCTCCAACAGTAACTAGCCAACCCCAATAATCTCCTCACCTCAGTCATGCTCCTGGGTATCTCCCAAGAAAGCACCACCTCTGTCTTCATTAGATCTACTACAACTCAATCCTCAGAGATGACGTGTCCCGTAAAGTGGACCTCCTATATCCAGAACTGACACTTCGAGAGCTTACCATAAATCTAGTGCTCTCGGAGTGTATCACGAGATATCCATAGGTGTGTAGTGATATACTCCTCCGGCGATAAAGACACCAAGATTTCATTGATGAAGACCATGATGAATCAATCGAGGTAGGGTAGGAAGATCATGTTCATGAGGCCTAGGAAAACTGTTGGGGTGTTGGTTATGCTGAAATCCATCACCAGGAACTCATAGTGGTCGTACTGGCACCTAAAGTCTATCTTCGGTATATCCTCATCCCGTTCCCAAAACCAGTCATAGGCTGACCTGAGATCTATCTTGAAAAGACTCTTTGTTCCCTTTGGTTGGTCGAATAGATCATCGATTCTTAGTAGTGGATACTTTTTCTTCACGGTCACCTGGTTCAGTCATCAAAAGTCAATGCACAACCACAAACTCCAGTCTTAATTCTTTGAAAAAATCACTGGGGATTCCCATGGTGAAATGTTGAGCCTTATAAACCCCTTCTTCTACAAATCCTCTTGTTGTAACCTTAGCTCTCAAACCTCCATGGGAGCCATCCAATAGGTCGGTGTCAATATCAGTGTCTTCCTAGTGTACAGGTCGATACATGAGTCTACCTCTCATTGAGGAGGTATCCCTAGAACCTCATCATGTAAAACATCCTCATACGCATCCACCATTATAGGAAGACTTATACACCTCTCATCCATTGAATTGGGTGTGAGGCTAGCCAACTGGTGAGTAATTGGATGCACCCTCTTCCAAGAAAGTCCATCCAGTGCTGTAAGGGTTTTTTTCTCATCGGTGAAGGAAAAACTGGTCCCATCTCCACAGAAACACCGCACGGTACACCAAAAACAGTTAATCATAGAATGGACTATGGATGACTAGTCCATACCCCAGATGACATCATAAGACCTCAATGCCACTACTAGGAGATCCCAGCTGAATATCTCACCTTCTAGAGTGAGCTCACACTGTTGGAACCAATTTTTAATCATCGATTGGCCTCCTGTAAGAGTCTCTAGTTGTAAGGATCGAGTAAACGGATCCAACGAAATCTACAAGCATCAACGAGAGCTATGGAAAGGAAGGAATGACTAGCGGATATGTCTATAAGTACTACATCTAGGGTGGAGAAGACACAGATCATACCTCGGATCATATCTATAGCACTGTGGTTGTAAGCCTATACTGCCTGGAGTTGAGCTCGCCCATGTACACATGCTCCCTAATGTCAGGGTGGACCACCATGGGGTGGAGGCGGTAACACCTCAAACAGTATCCCACTACCTTCCACTCATCCAACTCCCTTGACACATCTTCTTCCCTATGGGCCTCCTCGGTCGAACCGATGTCACTACCTCGGTGGCCCCTCGACCGCTTTATGGTCATCTATAAGGCAGGTCGGTCAGTCATGTACCATGTGCCCCTACCCGCCGCATGTCTAGAACTACCTGACTACTGGTTGTCTCCCTCTAGCCTGGGAGCCCCGCACCACCGACCCTGAGTACTGGGGTCGTCCTCTAAAAGACCTGGCCCACATGGGCCCACGCGTCTATTGTCTACTGCCTGCCGAAGACTCTACCGCCTGGGGTCTGCTGGCGGATCTAGCTGTCGGCACCTACTTCACCTAGAAGATTTCCATAATAAGGGCCCGCTCCAACACCCCAACTTGGGTAGGTATGATGAGGGACACTACTGATGCCCTGATCTTCCTCCTGAGTCCCTGTTCGAAGGCTTGATCCCTAAAGAAAGGTTCTCACGCCATATCTTTGGAGTAGCGGGAAAGCTCTATGAACCTATCCAAGTACTCGTCCTCTGTCATGATTCCCTACTGAAGGTGAAGTAGCTCTTGAATGCACACATAGCACAACGTCGTGGGGAAAAAATCCTCCCGAAAAATCCACTAGAATTCAACCCATGTGAGGGTTGCCTCATCGTGAGTCTAGATGGTCAAGGTCCACCATCTACCTACCGAACCCTGCAGAAGCCTCTTCGCCAAGATCCCTATCTGCTCTAGCTGTGTACTCACTAAGCGGAAGATTCGTATCGTAGTGTCTAGCTAGTCCTCACGCATCGGGATCCTAGCTGGTCTTCCTCATAGAGGCATCCTAATATAGATCAATATGTATCATGGTTAGAAGGTTATACCCAGTGAGCTGAATCTTATTCAAAATCAAAATACACTTATACAACTAGGGTTTTCATGTATTGAGTCGAATAGTAGAATTCATGGTCCTGGTGTATGGATACATCGGGCACCGCACCAACACTGGACTCCCCGAATTGAAAAGTTGAACTCACAACACTTAACACTGTTTCTCCAAAACAAAACATAGACTCTTGGTCTTTGAGGGGGAACTGACCACCCTCTAATACCACTTTGTCATGACCCCTCCCCCTGGGCCCATCCCGTGACTACCCAAATCCCGCCTCCCAAAGACCAGGGGATAGAGACTAGTTCTGAAGGTGTCAACCTACAAGTGGGAAGAATTAGCCTGGATACCTATACACGCACACACCCACAACAAAGTCCCAACACACAACAAAGGGGAAAGAGTATACCACGAAGACAATCTGAGTACAAGTACAACATAAATAATGTGGGCCAGAATACAAACCAAAAGAAAAAGTACTGAAATATGTAAAGTACAAAAATTTATCTGATGGCTATACATGGAAACCCCCAATTGATCGTAGGAGTAGTGAAGCTACTAGAAGCTGAATAAGTTTGTACCACCTATATGATCTCACTGAAACCCGCCTGGTCCAAGGCCACAAAGTCCCCAATCGAAGCGTTTATCGGGCATGTATCACTGGGCTCCATTGGGTCTTGGTCCACCAAAGTATCTATTGAGTCATCGATCTTATGCACGGGACACGAAAAACATGGGTGGGGCCCATGAAAGGGTGAGTAAAAAAAACTCAGTAGTGACCCCAAACCAAAAGGAAAGATCACACCACAATTCTCAACTATAGCACAAAGAAAAAGAACACAACATAAGTCATCTCACACTAGGTATATTCTAGGTTAGTGATAGTAGAATCATTAGTAAAATCATAGAAATCCTCGACTGTTGGATAACTCCTCCTCGATCTAGTATATTGGGCTTTCCAAGTCACACAGAGGTGCTTCCCACAAACCTTGAACTACAGAGGTACTCCTTCCCGTCGCGTACAGTGGGTCTGCCAAGTCACACAGAGGAGCTCCCCACTGTGGGTCATCTGAGGTACTAATCCTATCGAGTATCGTGGTTATTCCAAGCCACACAGAGGGTATCCCACCATGGTCCTCTTATGTCACATAGAGGTACTTCCCACTAGGCCAAAAGTTACCAGTCTTCTGGTCTTAGCTAACCACAGGGTTCTGTACATAGCACACTTGAGAGAACCTCTCCTAAATTCATCCCTTGCATCTCGATGTGAATGAAAGTCACTAAAAAGAATGTGAAAAGATCTTCCTCATCAAGAGGGAACCAACATCGCAAACATCTCATCAATCGGACACACAGTTTTCAAGATTCAGACTTTTTATAACCAGGGGGCTTGTTGCGATTAGGCTCGGTCCGACCTGGTCAAATCGACCCGACCAACCCGGCCCAGGGGTCCCGCATACCCTGGTTCATACTGATGGACTCAAACTAACCTGGTGCGGGTTGAGGTCGATCTAGTCTAGCCTGGAAAGTGGGCCATGCCCAATAGGCCTCACTGGACCCAGCCCGATTTGTGCGAGGGTCTGGGCCAATGGGTTGCCTGACGAAAAGGTCTAGTTAGGCCCGGCCCAAAAGGACATGGTCCATCTAGCCGGTGCGGGTATTTCCCGATGGCATGAGTCTAACCCGATGGTGCGGGTTCGGCCCACGGGGCTCGAGTCCGGTCAGCTGGGCAGCGGGAGCGGCTCAGCCCACTAGGGGATCGTCTCACCAGTAAGGGGAACTGGTCGTGCGGGCAGCCTGTGGTGCCGACCTTCCGAGACGTTCTGCGTCTCGGATCCCCCCTCTGCCCTACGGGATGCCGCAGGGCCTATGCCTCCAGCTTGTCGGGTAGCACGGATGCGGGCCACCTGTCTTTACGCGGCGCCCACCTAGCATCGCATTCCTGCTGTCATGGCTTGTTGGCTGCAACTCCCTGCTGTCACGGTGAACCGACGGGCGGGCCGCTCCACCCGACCACCAGTATGAATGGTGGACCTCCGTCCCACCGGCTAGCACGCACTGTCATGTGCCACTGCCGCCACCGACACAGCGACTGATCCTTCGACAGACCATCGGACGCGCTTTAGTGGTCCGTTCTCCATGTCGTATGTTCCTGCGGCCTTCGGGGAGAAACCTCTTCACCACGAGGGTCCCAAATCTACATTTTCGTCATTCCAAGGGTACATCCATCAAGAAATCACATGAGGAGGTTCTCAGGCCTTGTTCATGTCAGTCTGAGACCTCTGTGGTAGAGGTTTATACAAGGGGGAAGGCTCGTGGATGTTTTCATTCAATCATTCATGCCAAGGTTTAATCCCTAGTAATCACCCCCAAAAGAAAAGTCACCCTCCTATTATAACCCATGATCTATGGTTCAACCTATTCGTGGATTGATCTGCGTTCATTGTTTTTCAGAAAAGGAATCAGAAAGAAATTTTAAAATCTAAAAACCCTTACCTCTTGACATTCGTTGCAGTACGTTCACCCTCGAGATCTTAAGTCATCGATGTCTTCTCTCCTGGCTTTGTTCCTCGAATGGTGTCAAGGAAGTTGGTATTCGTCGGCGTTCTCCATTTTTCACTAGGGTGGAAATCCGTCAAAGGTTCTCTCTAGAATCCTTCAAAACTCTAATCCATAATTTCTCAGTGTGTATAACTATTTAAGGAAACACATTGCAGCGTTTCTATTATGATGCGACACTGCGTCATTATGTTGTTTCATTTATGAAACAGTGTCACCATTTTTCATCATTTAATTCACTATTATGTTGCGGAATACAGGCCATTAATGAGTTTCATTAATGTGCCCTATCACCGCATCACCACTAACCCGCAGCGTCATTGTCCACTACCCAATGAAGAGAAAAGAACAAAATAATTATTTTTGATTATTTTATTTTTTCTTCTCAAAAAGTCCAAATATTAATTTTTTCACTCATTCCTTGCCTACTGAAGTTAAGTCCATTCTAGGAGAATCCTAGCGTTTTGAGTTCATCGGTACCTTTGGATTTTCGATCTGAGCACCGAATCAAAAGATAGAAAATATTGGTCGCATGTTTACTGTATGTATCACAAGAAGTTAAAAATTCTATTCCGGGCACTCTGGGCCACGGAGTCACGTGTCGTCGAATTTCACAGGCCCGAAATAATTCCATATAATTTCAAATAAAAATTTACAAAAAATTTCTGAGACACTACGTTTACCTTGCCTTATTGGTTTATTTCCATTTATTCGTTAGTTATTCCTATTTAAATACCCTTAATAATAATTTGATCTCACCCTTATTATGTTTCCTTTTCCTAGTTTATGAAGAAGAAGAAGTTGAATAAGATTTCCAGGATGTAATTTATTTAATTTTATTATGTATTGTGTTTTATTTGTTTCCCAATGTATTATGAAAATCATGTATATCATATAGTCTTCCTATATTTCTAAACCAATAATTCCTTTGGTATTTTATTCCTTTTAATCATGCTAATGTAATAACATAATGCACCAGTTTCTGGCATCTGGGGTCGGGGCGTCACACTGCCAGATTCTATAAATGGATTATTTGGAAGATTTCTTGAGTTATTGTAAAACGTACCATTAATTCTTACGATTAGAGAAATATTCCCATTTATTTAAATAATGATGTTTGTAAATCCAAAAAAGGTAATAATAATTTAATTTTCATTGATGACTAATTTAAAATAAATGAGTAAAATTATTAATATATTTATAATGTGTTATTTTTTTAGATGTTTTTAAATTTCGATATCCCTGATTTAATTTCATGTGCATGGACCGTAAATTTTTTTTTAATAAATATAGATTCATTATTTGGGGATCATGACAAGATTTTAATGCCACTTTTCTATATACTCAACAGAAGTATGAGAATGTTTTTATTAAGATGACCACGAACACAGTTTTTTAAAAACTCTAAAACATGACTGAAATAGTAAAACATACAGAAAACAGTCTCAGAATGGAATGGAATCAAAGTAAAACTATATTTAAATTTATTTTGATCTGTATTATTAGAATAAAAATAAATTTGATATGTGTTGTGCTGGAAATGAAAAAAAATCAGTTTTTAATGAAATGGAAGACATTAAAATCTTGTGTTAGGTGGTAAAAATTAAAAAAAGACCTCATATTTCCAGGAAATCATAAGAAACTGACTGTATAATTATTTTTTAAATATCCAAAATGTTTCCACAAGAATATGAGTGGAAGTTTAAAATAGATTCTCAGAAACCCAATTTTAATGTTTTGAACCTCTAAATCTTTCATGTTAAGAACAAAACCACATTGTAAAACCTCAAATTTGAATGAAATCATACAAAACTAGTTTATGAATTATTTATGAAATTAATGAGTAAATAATATCAAATTGATGCATGTTATTATCAAAATTACTCAATAAGTATTTTTAAACGATGTCAAAGTCTTTAAAAACATGTATTAGGTGGTTAAAGCATGCCAAAAAACCTCATTTTAGAGTGAAATAGTAATAAAATAAAGGTGGATTGATTTTTTAATTTATTACTTAACACCAAGTTTTTATGGGTTGTGGTTTGACTAGAATGATAATAAATGAAATTATAGTGTATTAGAACTAAAAAATAGGCGTGCAATGATCAAAACCATAGAGAATGACATCGAAATGAATTCAATTAATGGGAAAATATATTTGAATTATTTTTATTGTGTATGAGTAGAAGACACATCAAACTAAATTTTTAATTTCATGAAATGACAAAATACATAGTTTTTATGATTTCAAAATCTATAAAAACATGCTTATGGGGTCCAAAATAAGAAAACGACCTCAGATTACTGTGAAATCATAAGAAAATTACCATAGAATCATTTTTGAAATTTAATAGCTGAAAGCACATCAACCCTAGTGGATGTTGATTCAGAATATAAATGGTCATGCTCATGAAATCATTAAAACTCATGTAAAGGGGTACAATCACTATACCCACCAGACTCACACAAGGTTACTCAAACACAATAGCTATATCAATATAACATCCCCTCTTTGTATAACACTCCCAAAACAATGAAAAACCAAATATTTTATTCACTTCATCTTATGATTTATTGCAAAATGTTACCCACAATACAATCCAAATGATCGATAGGCCTAGTGTATTTGAGAAATTAAATAGATATCAAAATTACTTGATATAGGGATATGAAAATTTTATTTAAAAACTCCATAACATGACATTAAAATCGAACTAATCTTTTAAAAAAGAAAGAGATAATCTAGGGACATACATAAGAATGGTGTGGGATATAAATCTTAGTGAGGTAATAATAAAAACATCTCATAAATTAAATAAGTATATCTGATTCAAGTGGAATAACATAATGACATAGAAGGGTGAGAATCAAAATCTTCAAAATCTATATAATATTATAACATCAAGTTATCATTGGAATGTGGAAAAAAAATGCATGACATCACAAGTATATGTAATGGCTTAGCACTAATAAATTAAATCATAGCATGATTAGGCTAACCTACCATGAACCATAAAAGGTATCTCATGAGATAAATCATCAACTAATTCATTATATGGATATATAATTCTACTCTCACTCATCAATTTAATATCACATTCATGATTTATTGTGCCCCATATATCCTAAAAAATAATAACTTCATTCATCAATTTTAATCCCATGACCATAGGGTGTGTATTAGAAATAAGTAAGTCCCCAATAATTGATGGATAGGTAAAACTAGGTGAATACCCTTGAGTGAAATGGAAATGGGTATTGATAGCACAAATGTTTGGAATGAATAATCATTAAATAAGTAGTTGTGGTGGTACATGAGTGGTAAAAACCATAATACTACATCTAAATGACTAGGGTTTAAATCTTGGTAAGCCCGTTAGAAAATTTATGATGTTGGTGGTGATACAAATATGGAAGCACACATGATGCGGACCAGGTGATGCAGGCAGGATGATATAGGAAAGATGTTAAATATGGCCTTCATGAAATTTTCAAGGGCCATGTGTTCTTAGGCCTTAGTTCTATGTAATGGTTATCCCTCTACCGTGATAAAAATAGGGTTTTCTTTCAAAATAAAAAGAGTCTTCAGACCCATCTTTAATAAAAAGAAGTCATGAAATCATTTTGGTAACATAATTGGTGTACATAATGTTTCATGGAAGGGATTAATGAGACTGAAATGTGGTATTTAATTACATTGGAGTATTAAGGAAAAAATTTATTTTTAAGGAAATATTACAACATGAAAAAATAGAAATCAAAATGCTTATTGAATATAAAGTACATGATTAGAAAGGAAGAGGAAGATAATTCCTTACCTTAATAGGGTGCTTTAAAAGCCTGTGAGTAGCTTCTTAAGATCATGGAAACAACTTTGTAGGGTTTTATAGAGAGAGAGGGAGAGAAATATTATGATCAATGGGGTTTAAGTGAAGATTAATGAGAGGTTTAGTGGGTATTTATTTCCAAATACAGGGGACTAATTTATTAATTTATAAACATAGGTTTTGGATAGTAAGTGATAAGATAATTAAAACCACAAACCTTCCCATTATTTTTACCATGTTTTCTAAAAAAGGGGAGTGTTTTTTAATTTTTTTATTAGGTGAAAAATTGAAATCATTAAAATCATACGATACATGATTTGGAAGCAAGTCATATTTATAATTAATTATTTTTAAAAACATAAAATATAATATAGATTTTGAGGGATTCAATATAGGTTTGTAAAATTAATCAAATAACCTAAAAAGACACTATTTAAAACGAGGAATATATTTTTACCATGGATACATTTTATTGTATTTATTAACATGAATTGGGGATATTATGATGTCATAATACAAACCATATATTTATAATGTAATTAATTTTTCCCAAAAATATTGGCAGTCTTAGAAATTTATTATAAAATTAATATTATATAATTTTGACTAACTAATTTCAAAAATAATATATTTTCACAAAAATATTTTTTAAAATATTAAAATTAATATTTTGAATAAAAATATTTATATATTGGATAATACCTGTTTTTACAATGCTAACGACACTCTTAACCAAATAAAATTACATTTTAAATCCTTAAATTAATTTATCCCTTATTATTAAATAAATTTTATGTCATAAAAATATTTCCTGAAAATAAAATTTACTTTTAAAAATATTTAATTTATCAAGAAATGTGTTTAGATTGAAACTATAAATTTCCCAAAAATAAAATTTTGGTTTATTTATATCAACATCTAAATTTTAACAAAATCATATATAATATTATATATATATATATAACCGAAAAAGTTTGGGTTCAAGACTCTTTAATAATAAATGAGAAAACAAAACCACTTTTTTGAGAAAGAAACCATTACTAAAAAAGAAGCCCAAACACTACCCCATCCTGATGATTGGAGAAAAAGTTAATTCTGGAAGATCTAATACATGGACTAAGGTTACAATGGCCAAAGGCCAAATGATTGAGTTAAAGACCCAAAAAACCCAAAGGCTTGAAAAAAACATGACCCAAAGTCCTTAGTTTTTTCAATGGACTAAAATACCATTAGAAAAATGACCATAAAAATATAAAAAAACTAAACACTAGAACACTAATACCTAGTATCTTCTAGAATCACCTAGAAAGGGAATTCACCACAAAATAATCCAATACACCCCAACATCATCACCCCACCAGAGCTCTGACCATCCTCTCACATGACTGTCGAAATGATGCCATGCATATCCATCCATACAACACTGATTTCTCCAATAACTAGAATAATTGAAAGCCAATATTTCATCTATAATGAGACACCACCATTTCTCATCCTACTATTCACCCTAGCGATGTCGTACAAAACTATCCACATAGTGAGCCTCTACCTGCTAATAATGGATGAAGCATCTCCACCATGATTCTAGGTAATGCATTTGGAAGGCTAGAATAGTATGATAATTAAGTTCTATCATGGGATGATAAGCTTAGATCACTTGGTCTTGGTTGAGGCAATAACACCCAAATGTTTTTAAGAAATGTTTTCTTTAAATAATTTTAATTCTTAAATAGCTTGAATTGCATGAAATTGTGAGTTTAAAATAACCATGAGACTCCCTTAGTATTAAAAGACCATTATAACCTAGTTCTTGGGATATAATTAATAAATATAACTAACTTATCAAAATGTATGGTGAATTCATTTGCTACCAATTATTTATGAAAATATAAATCAATTATATATTTGTATTTTTTGTATTAATAAATTGAGTGAAATACTATTAGTAAATGAAATTAATGAAATATAAATATTATATAATTAATAAAATATTTATGATATTCATTCAATAGATAGTTTAGTCCTAGGGTATAAATTAACCCAATTTGATTTATAAAACCCTATATTTTCAAAAGAGTAATTTTACCTCCTTTTAATGGAGAACCATTTTTAAATTAATATTTTGACACATTAATAATTTTTATATGAAAATATAAACATGTTATTTGAATAATGATATAAAAACATTCTTTGAATGAATTTTTTATATTTTTCTGATAACTTTCATGTTTTAATGAATAGTCAAAATACACTAAATTTTAATTGAAAAAAACTTTTTTCAAAGAAATATTTTATAGGGTTAAATTATATTATTGAATAGTTTTAAAGTATAAATATAATATATGATTACTAGTTAATATAATTTAGGTCATTTGCATTAATTTTACATTGAATTCAGATGTAAAAATATTTCAATCTTTTGCAATGTTTTAACTATTAAAACTCGTTCTCTCATTCCGATAACGAGATTAATTTTAAATTAATTACTAAAAATTATGTATTTTGAATTTGGAAAAATGGATTCCATATTTAGAATCAGTTGTTCCAAATTATGTAAATAGATTTATTTTATTTTTGGGCATTATGAATAGTAACTTTAGTAATTTCTATTAATACGGTAAAAGGTTAAATATGGTAATTAAGGGTAAAACTATTATTATCAAATTACCCTAACACTTTTATTAATATCATTATATTATTAGGTTTCTACCTAAAGAATCCTTAGGTTTAAATGATATCCATTAGAATCAACATGCATGAGATTAGGACATTTAATTTATTTTATTTACAGAAAAGTTAATTATGTCCCAGTGTAATTTTAATTACTAAACCATTTTTTAAAATAAGGTAATACTTAATATAATTTTGATTATAAATAATAATTTAAAAGATATTTTTTTTCTTTATCATGATAATTTTTTAAATTTTATGAAATAAATAATTACCTAACAGCTTATACATTAATGGTAGATAAATTATTTAATTGATGAAAAATCAATAATATAGTTTTTATTAATATAATAACATAGATTAAAGACCCAAAAACTTGACCAAAACTTATTGGACGAGTATATATAGACCATAATCATCAAAGAGACCAGTTATTGACCATTTATAGCCTTATAAAATGGATTATGCTACTTATATTATTTTATTTAAAGTGATGATAAACTTGTCACATTCATTTTTTAATTAATATAGCATTTTTAGGGATAGATTTCACAGAAAATAAATTCTACTAAAATTATTATTTGGAAATATAGAAGATTTATATCCATTCTAGTATTTTATTTTTAATTTTTATTTTACAAATAAGAATAAAAAATAATTAAACAAAACGGTTGTAATAATTATATCATTGAGGGAAATATAAAATAAATGTTATTATTAATTTTAAAATAAATAAAATTTCGTCTAATTAATATGTCTAATTAATTTAATTGTTTCCATTGACCTATTAGGAATATAATAAAATAGTTTTTATAAATCAAACTTGTTAATTTAATATTTTTAAAAATCATTGAATTCAACAGTGTGAAAATTGACACTACTGTTTGTTTATCAAATTAATGTTTTATTAACATATTTAAAAATAAAATTAAAAAATTAAAAAATATATAATAACTATGATATTATCTAAATTGATCTAAGGTAATTATTTGTGGTCTAATTTACATCAAATAAGTAAATATTTTACCCTTTTAATGTTGAAATATTTGTTAACTTAATTAAAATTAAATAGAATAACTAAGTGTTAATTAAAATGATAATGTTTAAATTGGAAAAAAAAAACTTATCTAAATTTTATTTTTTGATGATATTAAAACCCTATCTCATCTCATATTCTAAATTGGGAAACTTTGAGGTTTTTGGATGGGGTTTTTTTTATTATAAATTAATACTTGTGTGGTTTCCAAAAGTTCCCTTCACCTCAATTATAAAAGGGCGTATCCTCCCTCCCCACTTCACTTTACTTTTAGCCTTCAAGATCAGCCATCCCCTACTATTTTACCTTATAAAGTTCTCTAGTTAAATTCTATAGGTTCTTGTATTCTTCAAAGACCAACTCTAGTTCTCTAAGAGGAGAGTTAGAGGAAGTACGTCGAAGAAAAGGTAATCTCTCCTCTACCAATTCTTTCAAACTTATTTCTTTTTCTACTTCCTCTTCAAGATTTGATTCCATTGTAAAATAATAACTCCAATGTAACTTATAAATTGATATGTTAATATTATGTAATAACAATATTCCACATTATATCTATCCTATGAAAAATGAAATCACCACGCGTTCGTACGAATGACTTATTGTCTCCACGCCGTGGTGTAATCTATTTTTTCACCACCACATTACATGGATGGGTATAATGAAGAAAGTAGTGAATATATATTATTATTTTAAAATGAAATTTATTTTTTAATATTATACACCATTCACTTAAATACCATTCATCAATTATGGGATCGATATCACTGCTTGTGTGTACGTACGGCCTACAGTCTCCACGATATGATGTGATACATTCTACATGATCTTCATTAAAGCATGATTATATAAATGAATTGAATGTATAGATATAATATGATATATATTTTACTAATATCATTTTGTAAATTATATAACTATAAACTAAGGAGAGGAACAAGAACTTATCTAACACAACATGCATAATAAAATACAGAAGGTAATACCTGATAGATGAGTAATAATGTTACTAACAAATGGATGATAATATGATCATATATGATATAATAAAAATTACTATGATTATGTAATAAGTCAACGAAATTATATAAATCATCATACATGAGGTTAAAATACATATGAAGTATATCAAACCTAAGGTAATGGATAATTTTGCGACCTTATTATTATTTGAGATTTTTTATTCGTGTTTATTATGGTATATTATCATCAACACCCATGTTTCCTAAATATGTATTCCAAAATATTTTTTCTATACTTCTATAATTTTTTAAATCCAATTTTACCTATTGGTTCATTTTTATTAAATGGTACGAAAGGAATATTTTGTCATTTTGGGTAAGAGGTACTTTTTGACTTTTCAAAAAAAGTACGAGAAGAATGTTTTTTTAACTTATATGGCATGAACAGATTTTTATGATTTCTTAACACCTTATTTACATGAATCTTACTTTACAATATTTCAAGTTTATTTTCATGAAAATTATTTTCTTTTCAAATTTAATGGCATTTTGAGAGTATAAAATGTTTTTGAAGAAGAAAGGATATTTTCCTCAAGAATTAATTTGAATTGTTTTATCAAAACTATTTTCCATCTAAGAGTACATTATTTAAATAGTCTTATGTTTCTATTCCTATTATTACTATTATTTAATTGTGTTTATGATGTCATTATATAAAATCAATTTGTTTTATATGGATTATGATGAAATGATTTTAAGAAACCCCTTTTATTCTTTGGGTTATTCTATGATGAATGATTTATGTTATTGTGGAACATATAATATTAATTTAATTATGAGATGGGTGTGACCTATATCTCCCTCCAATTCATTGGGTAATGATTTATATCTCATGATATAGACATGACTGGAAGAATAAGTAAATTTTGTTGAGCACTATAGGGCTGAAACGAAGAGTGAACTCGGTTCAGTATTAGACTCTCTCTGCTATGATGGTCTTGGAAATGGGATTGACTAATATGAAATGATTTTTTTATGATTATTTTTATGCCAAAAAAATCATTTTTGATGTTTTGAATTTTTGGGATTATGTTCATTGATTCTTATTAACTTTTATGATATATCCCATAGCATGATATTATGATATTTCATATGCAGGATATGATTTTAAAATGTTATGATATTATGTATTTTTATTTTTATATGATTTAAATATTAATTTTTTACCCTTACTAATCCTTTGAGATCATATTTTCTTATGTATCTTTTCCCCATATCCTAATTAAGGGTATTAAGGAAAATAAGCCAAAGGGGGTTTAGTTATTATGAAATAAGTGGTAGACAATTAAGATTTCTTATGAACCAATATTTTATGTTTTGTAGTTTCTAAATACACTATACCTATATAGTCCTTTAATGGATTTGTTATATTTTATAATGAATGTTATTCAATTTTTAAGTAATATCTATTTATGTAAAGTTTTTCCATTATATTTTTTATTAGAGGAAAGGTATAGTTAACCTTTTGAAACTAGGATGAGAAAACCTTAGTAAGAACACTAAGCATGTGTTTATGTATAGGTTACAATCATAGTGTTTTATAAATGATCATGAATAACCTAAGATAAAACTTAATGTGTCCTAAATTGAAATTTTATTCCTGATTATGTGGTTTTCCCATTATGATCAGTGTTTCTTGCACTATGATTATTTGTTTTATTGAATGGCTAGATACCAAAGGAACACCGTTAATAATGAATGTGATGGGCTATGAAATAATTATCCTCTCGAGAAACCAAATGTTAGGGGAGATGGAATAAAAAATATTTTTACTTTTCTTACACAACATTGTCAACCAATGAATCATGCAGGACTTCTAAAGGAGAAAAGGAGGGAACAACATTCTTTTGATTCCTTTATGAGGAAACATCCACATTTCTTCACTGGGTCTTTGGATCCATTAGTGGATGAACAATGGATCAGTACCACTGAAAAGAAATTTTCAGTTCATCAATGTTCAATAACATGATAAAGTCATCTCGGTATTATATCATTTGTAAGGTGAAGATGATCAATGGTGGAATATTATTAAGACTTATAAGAAAAGAGATGAAATTGAATCCCTAGAATGGTATCAGTTCAAGAACATATTTTTAAATAAATACTTTTCAATTATTATTTGAACAAATATGTAGAATTAGTAGCTTGAACTTAAACAAAAGTAAGATGAATCCGTTGGTACCTATGAATAAAATTTTACAAGACTTTCAGGGTACGATTCTAGAATTAATATACAACCTGAGAGTAAAATTGATCGATTCTTTAGTGGATAAAAACCAAGTATACAATGGGAATTATCCATAAGATACTTCAATAGATATTATGGAATCCGTCTATGTTCTCTCAGGGTTGAGATGTAGATTAGAGTAACTCATTGGTCCTATGGATGTGATAATAAGAGAAAATATAATTCAAGGGAAAAAATATGAAACACACTGAAAAGAAGATGAGTTTTTCCTTATTCCCAAAGTGAAGAAAGAAACATGAAGAAAATTGTCTCAAATGGACTAGAAAATGTTTTCTATGTGGGAGAAAATTTCATCGAGCAGTTGAATAATTAATTGATGGGAAAGAGATGAATAATGATCTGAATAAAGAAAATATTACACAAAATGAACCTCATACACTTAAATGCAAAAAGAGGAAGGAAATGGTGGATTATTCCAATCAATTCCCTAATCTAAGGGTTATTGAGGATGATTGATCTCATCAAACTCTTAAATCCAAATAAAATGTAAATTCACATGCGATCACTATCAGCGATGTGGAGTATGATAGTGAATTGGTGAAAGGTACACTTACCATCCACTCTTAAGTATAAAATATTTTGTTTGATTCTAGATCCACCCAATCTTTTTTTCTGAATAATTTTATAAGGGTATAATCATATTAAATCCACAATTAGATGTTGAGGTAGCTGTGACAACTTTTAATGGAACAACGGTCGCATCAAAATTTTATAATTTTTTCTAGTTGAAGTTTGTGGGAAATTTATTCCTTCAAATATTTTGATCTTTCCTATAGTGGAATTTTCTGTGATTCTAGGAATGAATTGGCATTATATATATTGATCTCATATCAATTTCCAAGAAAGGGAATTCACATTTCATTTTTTGTATTAATTAATGATCATCTATCGATGCAACGATGAATATAACCTTACAATAGAAATTTATTCCATTTTGAATACTATAAATTAAGATTTTCTCTCTAAAATTTCTAGAGAGAAACTCACCATTAATAATACACCTATTATATGGTAGTTTGATTATGTGTTTCCAGAATAATTACCAAGTCTTCCACAAAATCGTGAAGTTGAGTTTTCAATAGAACTCATGTTATTTTCTATGCCTATTAATACCTTATAGAATGTCCCAAATTGAGTTAAAGGAATTGAATAAGAAACTCCAAGAGAATCTTGAAAAGGTATTCATATACCCAAGTGTGTTACCTTGGGGTGCACCTGTTTTTTTGTTAATAAGAAAGATGGAACAATGATAATTTACATTGATTATCGAGAACATAACAATATCACTCTCAAGAAAAATATCATCTTCCCTGTATTAATGACTTATTCACCAATATATGTGGAGCTCAATAATTTTCCAATATTTATCTTCATTCAGGATATCATCAATTAAGGTAAAATAAAGTGGATATACCAAAGACGGAATTCTGCATAAGGTATGGACACTATAAATTTATAGTAGTGCCTTTTTTTCTTACTAATACCCCCGCTATCTTCATGGATCTAATGAATAGAGTATTTAGAGACTATCTTGATCAATTTGTGGTAGTCTTTATAGAAGATATTATTTTGTATTCAATGAGAATGAAAGAACATGAAGATCACTTGAGAATTTTACTGAAGACCCAGAAAAAAGAGAATCCTTATGAAAAAATTACCAAGTAAGAATTTTTTCTTCATAAAGTTTCATTTTTCGGTCACATAATCTCATGATAGGGGATATATATGGATCCAAGAAAAGGGGTTATTGAAAGTTAGACGAGACCAACAATGGTAACTGAGATTCAAATTTTTCTTTGTTTGGATGGATATTATCAACATTTTGTGAATTTTGTTTGTCAGGATTATCTAATCCACTCACCAAGTTGACTCACAAAGGAGTTATGTTCATTTGGATGGAGGAATGTGAAGAGAATTTCAAAGGGCTAAAAAGAAGTTTATCAAGTGCACCTATGCTCACACTGCCTTATAGTGGATAAAATTTTGTGATTTCTGGTGATGCATCCAAGAAGGGTCTGGGATGTGTTCTAATGAAAATGATATGGTGATAGATTGTTCCTCATGACAATTGAAAATCAATGAGAAAAATTACCCAACTCATGATTTGGAGTTAGCTGTGGTAATCATTGCATTAAATATGTATCGGCATTATATTTATGGTGAAAGGTGTGATATTTATACTGATCATAAAATTTTAAAGTATATTTTCACACTAATTAAGCTTAATATGAAACAATGAAGATGGTTGGAGTTGATTAAAGATTACAACTACTCACTACATTACCACCCTAGGAAAGCGATCAAGGTGGAAGATACATTGAGTCAAAAAGACCATACTATCCTATCCATGATGAGGATAAAAAAAGATCCAATATTTATGGACTCTCAAAGGATGGATCTTGAAATTTTAACAGAATGGGAGAAATATTTTCTTTAACAAATGAATGTTTAACCATCTATACAAGTGAAGATTAAGGTGGTGCATAAAGATTATCTAGAGCCACAAAAGAATGTGGTAGATGTTCCAAAATCCAACCTTGATTGTGATGGAATAATAATGTTATGGAATCATGTTTGTGTTCATCCCATAGTATAATTAATGAAGGAGATGTTTTATGAGGCTCATAGTTCTTAATTCTCTATTCATCATGGAAGCAAAAAGATGTAAAGGGACCTCAAAGAGTATTTATGGTGGGATGGAATGAAAAGAGATGTTGTTGAATATGTCTCTTAGTGTTTTGTTTTTCAGCAAGTTAAGACTGAGAGACAAAATTATAAGGAGATGTTACAACCATTGCCCATACTAGAATGGAAATGGGAAAACATCACTATGGACTTTGTCGTTGGACATATGAAAACATCGAAAGTCCATAATTCTATATGGGTTATAGTTGAATTCCTTATGAAGTCATCACACTTCATTTCTATTATAGTGGATTTCTCTCTGGATCAACTTTCCAGGATATATGTAAAGTGGTATTATTTTAGGGAGTACCACCTTCCCTTATATCTGATCGGGATCTGAGGAATACCTCAGAGTTATGGAGAATTCATTAGTTGGATCTAGATACCGATATATGTTTCAGAACTGCTTATCATCCTCAGACAAAAAGTTAGTCTAATGTGACAATCCAAACTATAGAATACTTTTTGAGATCTTGCTCTATGTATTTCAAAGGTGGTTGGGATCAAAACCTACCTTTGGTGGAATTTTCTAAAAGCAACAGCTTTCACTCCAATATTCAGATTGATCCCTATCAAGCTTTATATGGAAAGAAGTGAATAACTCCAACATTATGGTATGAAGTTGGGAAAAAAACTATTAGGACTTGATATTACTAATGAAATAGTGGAAAAGGTCTGATCTATTCAATACCACATAAGATCAGCAGAGTTTCAACAAAAATGTTATGCTGACAATAGTCAAAAATACCTAGAGTTTGAAGTTGGTTACAAGGTGTTTCAATGAGTAATGAGATTTGCAAATAATGTAAAGTTAATACCTAGGTATATCAACCCTTTTGAAATTCTATATCGTGTTGGGAAGGTATCTTACCAATTGGAACTTCCAACAAATCTATCTCATGTTCAGGATGTGTTCCATGTATCTCTCCTGAGAAATTACATACCTAATTCTTCGCATGTACTAAACTCATAATTCGTACTTCTAGATCAAGATCTCTCTTATGAGGAATAGTCGATAGAGATTCTGGATCCTAGTGAGAATTTTCTATGAAACAAGACCACTCGCTTGGTTAATGTTTTATGGCAGAACCACCAATTTTAGAAGTTATGTTGGAACTTTAGGATATGATGAGGGAGATGTATCCTCATATTTTTGTTTCCAAATGACTAATTCCGAGGGAGAAATTCAGTTTTAGGGGGGTAGAATGTAACACTGGGATGTTTTTATGAAATTTTTTCTTTAGATAATTTTAATTCCTTAAAATATTTCTTTGCACATAATCATGATTTTAAAAGAACCACAAGAAACCCTTAGTATAAAAATACCATTATAACATATCCATTAGGTTAGTGGGAATAAATATAACTACCTTATGAAAAATGTAGTGTGAATTCATCAGCTTCCAATTATTTATAAAAAATATAAATCAATTATATATTTGTATTTTTTTTATTAATAACTTGAGTGAAATACTATTAATAAATTAAATTAATGAAATGTTTATGTTATATACTTAATAAAATATTTTATATATTTAACAATCATATATTTTAGTTATAGGGTATAAATCAACCCATTTTGATGTATAAAACCCTATATTTTCAAAATGGTAATTTGACCACCTTTCAATGGAAAACCCTTTTTAAATTAATATTTTTACATAGTAATAATTTTTAAATTACAAAATAAACATTTTTTTGGAAGAGGGATATAAAAAAATTTATTTAATGTATTTTTTATATTTTTCTGATAACATTTATGTTTTAATGAATAGTAAAAATACACTAAATTTTAATTGAAAAAACTTTTATCATCGAAATAATTTATATGGTTAAATTATATTATTAAATGGTTTTAAAGTATAAAAAGAATATATTTTTACCAATTAATATAATTTAGGTCATTTTAATTAATTTTACATTGAATTTAGATGTAAACACATTTCTATCTTTTACAATGTTTTAACTTTTTAAACTCGTTCTCTCATTCCGATAATGAGATTAATTTTAAATTTACTACTGTAAATTTTGTATTTGTAATTTGTAAAAATGGATTTGATATTTGTAATTATTTGTTCCAAATTATGTAAATACCTTTATTTTATTTTTGGGCATTATGAATAATAACATCAGTAATTTTTATTAATACGATAAAAGGGTAAATCCAGTAATTAATGATAAAATAATATTAACAAATTACCCTAACACTTCTCTTAATATCATTGGATGAGTAGGTTTCGGCCTAAATCATCATTTCATCGAAATTATATCCATTATAATCCATGTCGATGAGATTATCATAATTTAATTTAATTTATTTAAAGAAAAGTTAAATATGTCTCACTCAAATTTTAATAAATAAATAATTTTTAAAAATAAGGTTATACAGAAGATTATTTAGATTATAAATAATAATTTTAAATCTAAATGGTTTTTATTTATCATGATAAATTTTTTTAATTTTTAGGAAATAAATAATTACCATAATATCTTATACATTAATGATGTAGAAATTATTTAATTGATGAAAAATCAATAATATAGTTTTTATTAAAATGATAAAACCCATTAAAAGTCCCAAACACATAAAAAAATCTCATTGGTCAAGTATATATCTACAATAATTATCCATGGAATGAGTTATTTACTATTTTGAGCCTTGTAGAAGGGATTATGATACTTATATTATTTTATTTAAAGTGATAATAAACTTGTCACATTCATGTTTTAATTACGATAACATTTTTAATGATGGATTTTCCAAAAAATAAATTATACTAAAAGTATTCTTCTGAAATAAAGTTGATTTATCTTAATCATTGTATTTTATTTCTAATTTTTATACAAAAAATAATCATATAAAATAATTACACAAAACTCTTGTAGTAAATATTTTATAATAGAAAATATCATATAAATGTTATTAATAATATTAACAATAATATAATTTTGGATAATTAATATGTAAAATGAATTTTATAGATGACCTTCACCTATTAGGAAGATAATAAAATAGTTTTTTATAAATTAACTTGTTATTTTAATGTTTTTAAAAACCAATAAATTGAATAGTATCAAAATTGACACTATTGTTTGTTTATCAAAATAATGTTTTTCTAAATTATTTATAAATCAGAAGAAATTTTTAAAATATATATAATAAATATGATATGGTCTAAAATCTACTAAGTTACTTATTTATGGTCTAATTTACATCAAATAAGTAAATATTTCACCCTTTTAATATTGAAATTTATATTATCTTAATTAAAATTAAATATAATAAATAAGTGTCAATTAAAATTAAAAGTTTAAATTCCCATAAAAACTTGTCTAAAATTTATTTTTTTATGATATTACCACCCTATATCATCTCATATTCAAAATTGGGACATTTTGGAGGTTATTTTATAGGGTTTTATTTTATTATAAATTAATATTTGTGAGGTTTCCAAAAGTTCCCCTCATCTCAATTATAAAAGGGCACATCCTCCCTCACCACTTAACTTCACTTTGAGACTTCAAGATCAGAAATCCCCTACTATTTTCATTTATCAAGTTCCCTATTTACATTATATCGGTTATGGACTTCTTTAAAGACCAACTCTAGAGCTCTAATATGAGAGTTAAATGGAGCAAGTCAAAGAGGAGTTCATATCCTCTAATGATTCTTTCAAACTTATTTCATCTTCTAATTCCTCTTCATGATTCTATTAAATTATAATGTAATAACTACAGTTTCACTTGTAAATTGAGATTTTATCATTATGTAATAATAATATTCCACTTTATATCCATCCTCCAAAAAATGAAATCTCCACATGTGAGTACGTACGACTTACCGTCTCTATGCCATGGTGTAATCCGATTTTTCACCACCACCTTACTTGGATGGGTATAATTATGGAAGTACTAACTAGATTTGATTATTATAAAATGATATTGATTCTGAAATATTATAAACCATCCTATTAAATAGAATTCAACAATTATGGGAATGATATCGTCGCTCGTGCGTATGTATAGCCTACAGTCTCCGCGAGGCGATGCGATTCATTATGCATCATCTTAATTAAAGAATAATTATATAAATTAATTGAATGAATATATATGATATATATTATACTAATATCCTTATTTAATTGATATTACTATAAAATAAGAATATGAATAAGGACTTATTGACACAACATGCATAATAAAATAAAGAAGTTGCTACAGGATGGACAAGTAATAATGTTACAAAAAAAGGGATGATAATATGATCATATATGATATCATAAGAATTACTATGATTATGGAATAAGTCAATTACATTATATAAATCATTATATAGGAGGTTCAGATACATATGAAGGATATCAAACCTAATTTAAGGGATAATTCATCAATCTCATTATTATTCAAGATTGTTTATTCGTAAGTATTTACTGGGGAATATTTATCATCCACATACTTGTTTCTAGAATATGTGTTCCAAAATAATCATTTTATCCTTATGTAGTTGTTTAATGTCAATTTTACCAATTTTTTAATTTTCATTAAATGGTATGAAAGGAATCTTTTTTCCTTTTAGGTACGAGGTACTTTTTGACTCTTTGACAAAAGTATGAGAAGAATTTTTTTTACTAATGCAGCATGAACATATTTTTATTCTTTCACAAAGCCTTATTTACATGAATATTCCTTTACAATATTTCAATTTTATTTTCAAGTAAATTATTTTCTTTTAAAATCACATCAAATTTATATAAAAGAAAACATTTTTGAAGAAGAAAGGATATTTTCCTCAAGAATTAATTTCAAGTGTTTTATCAAAATTATTTTCCATCTAAGATGGAATTCATTAAATATAGTTATTTTTCAACCCCTATTATTCCTATTATTTTACTATTTTTATGATAGAATGATATGAAATCTATTTGTTTTATATATATTCCAATGAAATTATGTTTAACAAACCCATTTAATTCTTTGGGTTATGCTATGATGAATGATTTGTGTTTTTGTGGAACATGTAAGAATGATTTCATTATGTGATGGGTGTTAACTATATCTCCCTCCAATGCATTGGGTAAAGATTTATATCTCAAGAGATAGAAATTAATGTAATAGAAAGTGAATTTGGTTCAGTAATACAGGGATGGAACGAGGAGTGAACTCGATTAAGTAATGGACTCTGTCCGCTAAGACAGTTATTTAAATGAGCCTTGACTAATATGAAATGATTTTTTTTCTTATGTGTATGCTAGAAAATTTCATGTCTTATGTTATTACTTTTTTGGATTACGTTCATTGATTCTTATGAAGATTTATGATTTATCCCATGGAATTATACAATGATATTTCAGAAGTAGGATAATATTTTCAAATCTTATGTTCTTATGTCTTATGATTATAATATGATTGATATCTCCCTTGATTACCCTTACTGAGCATTTCAGCACACCATTTCTTTTTTTTCTTTTCCCCAGGTCACAATAATGGTTATTAAGTAAGATATGTTAAAAAGGGGTTTAGTTATGATGAAATAAGTGGGAGACAATGAAGATGTCTTATGAACCAGTTGTTTATGTTTCCTAGTTTCTAAAGACGATATACATATTCATTCCTTTCATGGTTTTGTTCTATTTTGTAGTGAATATTATTCAATTTTGAAGTAATATCTATATATTTAATGTATTGTCCATTATAGAGTCCAAATCCTTGTGATTCTGTCTCCCTTAAAAGATCCAATAAATGCTGTTCATAGGGTATGATTGTACTGGTCGAGGTCTTCTCTTCATCCTTTTATGTTAATTATATATTATCCTAACCTCAATATATATTAATCTTAATTTTCAATAAAAAAATAACTCTATTTTCAAATATTATAATATTTAATGGTATTTTATGCTTGATTGAAATATTATGGTCACATTTTTTTATGTAACAAAATAATAAAATGATATATAGTGCATTTCTTTTTTATATCTATGTTAGATTATAAGGAATTTATTCATTCAAAAAGAAATTTCATTTATATATTTATGGGTTATTATATTCATCCCCACTTAAATAATATCACGTTAATTTTTTTAAAACTAGAATAGATATGTTTACTTTTTTTCATCCCCCTTTTGGTTCCCAAGTTGCCTCCTAAAACCTAGGGTTTTTCCATGGTACATTGACCAAGTGAGTTGTCTTATTTCAAAGAACCCATTATCTATGATTTGTGGTCTTCAATGGAAGATCCATGTATGAATGAACACTATCCAAAGGCACCACCAATGGATTCAGTAGATGTGAGGGTTGTAGAATACTCTTTTTTTAAGGGATACATGTAAATCATCATGTACATGATATATGATAGGTGGGAGTGCTAATCGATAGGCCACATCTCTAATGAGATCAGTGACCTCAAAGGTGTCGATGTATATCATGATAATATTTACCTTCTTCCAAAAATTTATCATTTTATAACACAATGATATACAAAGGAACAAGTTATATCCAAAATTAAACTCTAGGTCTCATTGATGATTTTATGAATTGATTTAATTTAGCATTATCATATATTTCATATGATACTAAATGGTTTGAACATTCTCTATCATCTCTTTAATAAAATCAAGTCACATCAACTTCCCCTCTTTGAATTCATCCTAATATATTGGATTCTGAGACATCTTTCAATATAGTTCCACATAAGGTTTCATTTTAATTCTAGAATATAAACTATTTTTATATAAGAAATCAACTAAGGGATGTTTTAGATCCCAATATACTTGGGAATACATTGAAAAAGATCACAGAATATCCTTTAGAGGTTGAATGTTTCTCTTAGACAACCCATACATATATGTGTGGTAAGATGTTTTGAAACTCGTATCCATATCAAATACATCTTGACAGCTTCTCCAGAACCTCAAGGTATTCCTTTAGATATAATAGAGAGTGTTACTCCATACAGTCTTACTAATTATATTATAATAATAATCATTTTTTGTTCAATAGTGAAATCATCCTTGATATAAATGAATTTTACTAAACTTGTAAGAATATTTAATAACACTTGGATGATATTATTTCATTTAATTTTTGTGTGGGGTCCTATGAAAAAAATACATGGTCATGTTTTTCAATTTACATACTAATATGAGAAATGGTTTCATTGTACCATTAGACTTCTGTCATCTAGCCTCAACTTATTAGAATACTAAAAATAATTTTAAAAATTCTTAAATCTCCTTCTTCATGTTATCCCACCAAATGTTTTCCATTAAATATCTATACAACTAAATTATTCCAAGATTAAAATTGAACGATGAGCTATGTGTATCATCCAAAAGATCCCTCTTTGGTTTTTTTGTGGGATTTTTATCTAGGTTCCATACATTATAATCCCAACATTAACAATTCTTAAATCTAGAAAATTCACTACCTTCTTCAATATCTCCTCATCCACTTTCCTATACCTCTTGATCATATCAGGAATGGATGGATGAGAAGTTATTTGATCAATATATGATGATGTTACTTTAATGATTCACTTATACATCCATTTAATTTCTAATAATATTTGATCCCTTTCCATCCTCATAAAGGATAATTTTGTTATATAAATTATACATAGGGAATCTATTACTTTTTTCTCCTTCCAAGAATTGTAATGGATTGAACATTCATAATCCATGATCAACATTAAGCACATTAATTGGCCCATATCAAGCTACTTTTCTTAGAATATATACTTGAGGATCCTATGATCCATATATATGTTACACTTTTAGCTATAGATATAATGTCATCGAATCATCAATTTTAATATCATTGTAACCAATTATATATCCTGTGGGTAGTAGTTCTACTAGTGGATCTCAAATTGGAGGTAGGCATAAGATTCCACCATTTCATTTTCATGATTACACAAAGCAGATTTTTTTTTGGAAACACCTCTATATATCAAAAACTCCTTCCCCGATAGTGGGTAATATGACCACATATCTAGTGATTAGCCTGTTGATTAACTCATTGAATCTCTCCTCACATTAATCAATCTAGAAAAAAATCACTCCATTTTGAGTTATTTAGGTTAGTGGTCCTTATAATCATGAGATATTTCTTAAAAATCAATGACATTACCTATCTTATCCATGTAAATTATAGATCTCCATCGTAGTTACTTTCTAGGCCATCATTCATTTGACTCTTCCTTTAAAGGATCCATAGATATCCTTTTTATTGATATTATTCCTAAATAATGATACCTACTCCATCAAAAACACTATTTTAATTTACTTTTCATATAACTTTTACATCTAGAAGCCCTTCACTAGGTAATTCAATGTTTCCTCATGTTCCTCCTTGGTTTTGAAGTAGATAGGAACATCCTCTTTAATTACTACCAAAAATTTATTGAGGTAATACTTAGAGACTCTATTCATTAAGTCCATAAATACAATATAAACACTATTGAGTCCAAGTGGAATTATTGTGAACTCATAGTGATCATACCAATTATAAAATATAATCTTGGGAATATCTTCTATCATCAAATTTAAATGAAATTATCCTGACCAAAGATCCACCTTATAGAAGTATTGGATACCAAATAGATGATCCAAGAAGTCAAAAATCCATGGTAGATGATACTTATTCTTTATAATGGTATTTTTAAGTTCATGATAATCAATAAAACGGCCCATTAACGCATCCTTCTTCTAGATGAAAAGGATCAGGACACCCCATTTTAATGTACAGAGGTGCATATATATGTTATCTAGATTATACAATAGTTTCTTCATCAACTCTTAATGTTAAATAGTGTGCATTTTATATGGAGTCTTGTAAATTGGAAAAGATATGGGTATAAGTTGAATTGGTACTTGAAACACTCATCTATGAGGACGACTAATATATTCTTTGTGAATAACATCAGTATATTATCTTAAAATGGGCATGTCATCAATATAATATTTTCCTTAGTCTCAATAATTTGACCTAGATACACTTTTTCATAAGGAAAGAATATCCATGTTTAAGAGGATGAATTTAGAGGAGCTTCATCCCCATCCTTATAGTTGTCAGGAATCATCAGGAGATATTTGATTAGGAGGGTGATTTCCTTCTCCTTCCAATTTATGTTTGTTCTATGGAAGGAATATCCATACCAAAATAGCATCAAATTCATCAAATGGTAGTATCACAAGGTTCTATAGGAAATTAATCAAGTAAATATTGACAAGGAAGAAGTTATATGATTAGGATGCACTAATTGAACTATGTTTAATTTTAGTACTAACTCAACTTCCATGTTTTTATGTGCTGTTTTAATAGTTTTTCTAAACTTTCATGATAAGAAATATTTTATAAAACTAGAATCAATGAGTACATTTTCTTTACATGAATGAATAACTAGAATACCTATCACTAATTCTCTTTCATGATACACCTCCATAATTGTGATGGAATAGGTTCACCCCTTCTCTCTATGCCTTGGTTATAGTTTTTACTAGTCCTATTTATGAACCCTTAGTGTGGTTTATTGGGTTGAATTGTATCCTTGTTCTTTAGAGTTGAATCATTTCCAAATAGGCTAAGGATAAACTTGAACACTCTTTTCTTCCATCACATCAGTTGATTTCCGTCACCAGAATTTTAAAGTTAGCTGTCCTTAAATACAATAGCTAATGAATTTCCGTTTCCCATACTAAAAAATTTCCATAACTATTCATCCCGTCATTAGGAAAGGTGGGATTTTTGACCATTTAACTACCATGATATTTCTCCATCACTCTCCCAGAATTAAACACCATTCTAAACTTCTTATCTACTATTCGATGAGAAACTGGAGCTTCACTAATCTCCATTTCAACTTTGAGGGCACAAGAGACATTTTCTCCTTAGTTTTCAAAGTCTGAAATTTCCAATGGTTTTAAAAGATTTTCCGTTATCTCACTATATAAAAGTTCAAATTTACTTTTAGGGTCATTGAAAAAGATTAGGGTGTATTGTTCCAAGATTATTAATTTTTTCTTTATATGCCCTGAGGAATGAGTCCTCCTTTTACATGAGGTGAAGGAAATCCCAGTCTATTTTAAATTAGTGAGTGTGAAGAAAATATTTATTGAAACCCCATTTCCAAAATTCATCCAGCTCCATTACTTTTATTTCTTCATTAGGGTTAATACTATTTATCAAAATCTACCATTGATTTGATTCCCTGTCCATGTGATAAATAGACAACACGAGAACCTCTTTCTCAGAGATTTGAAGGAAATAGATTTTATTTTAAATAGAGTTGATAAATTCCTCCCAATTAAGGTATCAGAAGATCCATTGAATGCTAGAGGCCTTTGTCATGTAGGGGTGTCAATTGAAATTTTTTATTTTTTAAGAGGATGTCATTATTCCTTGTAACACCCTAAGATTTTATGATTATTTTTTATAAAAAATATTTAAACACTTCGATAGCTTGTGTTACATGAAACACTGACTTTTAATGATCCATAATACACAATTTATAATATTAATTAAACCTGAAGGTTATAAAAAATCCATTAAAATTTGATGTATGAATATAAATAAAAAGCATTTTAATATTTATGTGAAATGGTTTTATATAAATAAAACATATTGATAAAAAATATTAATTTTTTAGAAAATAATTTATATGCTTCGAAAATACCTTTTTCTTAGAAATGTATTTATTTATTTTTGTAAAAAAAGTGTAGAAATAATTTTTTCCACATTTAGAAAATTTATTTGAAATAATAAACCTAAATTTTAAAATATATATATTAAAATTATATTTTAGTGAACTTTTAAGTATTTTCTATGAAGATTAAATTTTCAATGAATAGTAGAAACAATTATTACAAACCACCTATTCATTTGGATCATTTACAAGCTCCATTTAAATTTAAGATACTTTTAAAATTAAAATTATTTAAATTTTATATTTATTACTGAAATATATTTCATTAGAACAAATTTTCTATTTAAATTTTCTATTAAAACTTTCTAGATTTATAAAAACATTTTATTTGGAAAAACTTTTTTTCGTGATTCTATGAGATTAATTTTATATTTAATTATGAAACTTTTGTGAATGGTATTATATAAAATGGATTCTATATTTGGAATAATGATAATTAATATTTTATAATAATTCAAACTTAATTTTTGGTAAAAATGAATAATAAGAACAGAAAAAATTAATTTCCATGGTTATGGTTAAAATTGGTTTACCGAGAGGTTAAACTAAAAAGATAAGCATTAAAATAAACTAAAAATCCTCCTAATTGCCTCTCCATTTCACACACCCAACTACTTTGGGTTTTTCCAAGACCATCTCATATCCCTTCCTTGATTCACTCCCCACATCCTAAATGAATTATTTTTATTTTTAAAGCCTTATATGAAGGATTTTAGTGAAAACAAAATGAGTTTTTCAGAAAAATATTTGGTTTGAACATGTATGAAGAAAATTTAACCTAAGGTAAGAGATCATCATATCACATTTATATTTATGAGACACATTCCTTAATCAAAACATGTTGTTTTATGTTGTGTAAGTAATTATCATGAATTTATTTTATGATTAATATTATGAATGTCACTTGAATTTACATATCCATCTAAGGTTATTTTCTTCATGGTGATTATGATTTAAAAGATACCAAAGTGGTAAAAGGATTTACATTTAAATCTCATTTTAATCAATATTAGTTATTCTGGAATTCTAATTTTAGGAAATTATATGATCTCATCCCGAGAAACCCCTTTTATTTTCTTCTCCTTTGATTATTTATAGAGAATTCATGTCTTCGTTTCATTTTCACTTCTATAAAAACTTTATGGATCAAAAACGTGTTTTAAGAAAAATATAATTTTTTCTCTTTTCATTAGAAAGCCATTTCCATTTCATGTTCATGTTTTTTAAATATATTTTATTGAAAGTTTTTAATTCTATCCCACAATTTTTAAATTTCATGTTTACCCATAATTGAGATTATATAAAAATTATAAAAAGAATCATTTTATCATTTTCCAAAGGAGGTGCATTTTGAATTTTTACCAATAATATGAAATATGTAATATTTTTCACATGTGTGGCCAAAATTGAAATAAAAAATTTCATGATAAATAATTAATTTAAATATTTCTATATAATTTTCCATGTTTATTTTCATAGAAAATTATTTTCACAATATTTTATGAGATTTGGTTTTAAAAAGGTAATTTTAAAAGTGGAAATGACATTTTTCCTAAGAATGTTTTTAATGATCTCTTAATGTAATTTCAATTTATCACTGGAAAAAACCATTTTTGTTTCTTATTTTTTACTGGGGATATGATCCAATTATACCATCTATATTTTTTAATTATATGATTTATGATTATTTATGATAAGTTGATTATAAAACCCATTTATTTTTCATGGAATATTCCATGAGGGATTGATGAATTGATTATGAAACTTGTTTTCCTTACCTAAATTATGGTAGGATTAATATTTTATGATCTTATGGACCAAATTTGTATGGTTTTCATTATGTGGCATATGGTGACTATATATCCCTCTAATGCATTGGGTCAAGATGGATAACGCTTCAGATAAATATGATATGTGTGAACCTTATTTCATGTTCACATGTTTATTTTATGACCTAGATTTCATGTCTATTAGTTTAAGAGTGGAACTGGATTTCATTCATATAATGTAATGTTTGGAACTATTTTTTTATCCATAATATTATTCTTAGACCTGGTTTCATGTCTATAAATTTATGCGAGGACCAGATTACATGTCCTTAATGTAGTGAGTTAAGATGTTCCTATTAATACATGTTCAAACTGTTATAAGAATGTTTTTTTTCACATTTATATGTCTATGTTATAATCTCATGGATTATGTTCGTTGATTCCCTTTATGATTCATATCTTATGAACTACCAAAATTTGTCCCCTAATTTAGTATTATATTCTATGTTATTTAGGGTATGGTTTTTGAATGTTAAGTTTATGTTCTCAAGCACGTATACTCATGTTACTTTTATGTGATAATTGATATCTCCCTTTTATTACCCTTACTTAGCATCTGAGCTCAAATTTTATTATTTTAAAATTCCTCAAGCTATGAAGAAAGGTCATAAATAGGGAATGTTTATGAAGTTTACCAAATGGTAAGATCATTACGGAGATGTTGAAGATCTTTCATGAAAAAATAATTTTTTGTATAAATTCACCAAAGGCACTAGACCTTTACGGTCCTTGGTTGTGTATTTTGTGAAATCTATTTAGTATTCATATAAAAATATGTTATTTTTATGTATGGTAATCACATTTCATTAACATTTTTATCATAGGAAAGTTTAAGTCAATCCTTGGATATTAGGGTTAGGAAACTTTAGTCAATACCATGGAGATAATTCTAAGCATAGGATATCATTATAATGTTTTGGTAATGAAATGATTATATGTTTTTCTATGAAATTACATTCCTATATATATATTACAAGTGGTTGTGGCTTCAGGATAGTTTTACCCAAGGGTAATAACTCAAAAAAATTATATTGTCCTATGAATTGATCGACACCTAACGCACGACAATACGCCTTGCTATATACCAAGTTTAACACTCCCTTTAGATATGTTTTGGAATTAACATTTTATTTTCAAGACATGATAATGGATTTAAATAGAGGATTAACATGACTAACATATGTAAAACCCAAGGTTTCATTATTCTAATACAAGGGGTCATGATTTAGATTTCCTTTAAATTTTTTATGATTATGTGGCTGCCAACTATGATTATTAGTTCTCACACTATAATTTTTGTTTTTAGTAAATTAATGGAACTAGAAGGAATCTTGTTAGTAACAAATGTGATTTTTATTTCTCTAAGGTCTTGGACGTAAACATTAAATAATATTTATTTTTTAAAATAATTTACTTTCTTTCACAGGGAGGATCTTTTTAGGTTTAGAGTTTTGGATAATTAATCCATAAATAATACACAAAAAACCATAAAATAAAAATTGGATACTTCTGATCAGTATCTATTTTTTCCACCATATAAAAATTTTAAAAAATAAAGCACGATCTCTTTATTGAAAACTCTTCATGTATTTCAATTTTAACTCTTCTAAACCCTTAATCATCATTAAATACTATGGGAAACATTTAAATATGTGGGTTGAACATAAAAAATATTAGCAAGGGAAAAAATAAGGAAATCATTAGTCCATTTATAAACATTAAAACTCATAAAAACACTTTTCTTGAAAACATAACATTTTACCCAAAAACATGAAATATTATTCATTCATAAATAGAATTTATTTTAACTTTTTAAGACAAATGATTTCTATGAAAAATCATTCAAAAACATAGAAAATTAAGGTATATAAATTGGGACATCATCACATTGAACCATTATATAACCCTTACCAAACCCTTATAGATTGGAATAATCATATGTCCAACATCTAATATAATTATCTCATGAATGTAATCATTACCCAATTCATTGGAGTGCTATATAAGCACACCCATCGTTTAAGCTATAATAGCATCTCCCAAGGGAATATGGGAACACCTATCATTTATAATGTCCACAAACCACAACTTGAAATAAAAAATTCTCCATTTGAAAAAAAAATCTTTTCAACACATATGAAAATAACTTTTAGATATTAAAATACAATTTCCTTTAAAAAATAAAATTTTCAATACAAATACACCTATCTTTTGAAAAACCATTTCAATACCTAAATAACCAAAAAAGAAATAAGTTTTTCCATTTAATAAAATTTTATATCTTTCAAAGGACTAAAAAAATAAAAAAATGGAAATAATGGTAGAAAATCCATTTTTTCCTTGTACGTTAAGAGTAAAACCTTCTGGTTGTCATTTGTCAAAACGTTCCTTATAAAACAAGTTAAAATACACATTTTTGAAAAACAAAATGAATGAAATTAAAAATATATGTAAAATTTTATTTATAATCCTTTTATATCAATATAATAAATATATAAAATAACATCAATAATATTGAAATGGAGAATTGTTTTTGAAATTAAATATTTAAACATTCAAAGTGTCCTATACCAATTTAAAAATTTAAATCATAAGACCCATGAAAGATTAAAACTTTAAAAATCATTAAATAAAATGAGAATATATACAATATGGATATATAATGTCAATGAGGTTTTATATTGTCCTTATTAAATAATAAAGTTGCATATCATCAAGAAAAGCCTCAATGAATTGATATTGAAGACAAAATCCCTTACCTTATGTCTGACTTGTCACATGTGTCTTTATCTTCCTCAATAATAAAATTATGTTAATTATTTTCTTTATTCAGAATCTTTTTCATGTTTATTATTACTATTGTTTCATTTATTAATATGTATTAAATAACTACTTTACCAGTTTAGTTTACATCAGGTGTCTTGACCATATTCAGTTATGTGTCCAAAATGACTTTGGAAGGTCAACTATGGACAAAGGGGTCATTATATAAAAATATATAGAGTTCTAATAATCAAATAATTTTCATATTTATACTTACATTACTCTTTAAAAACCAATAATGGGATATGGTTATGAAAAATAAACTACAATCATGGAGATGGTAGGTCATACGTACGCATGAGTAACATTCTCTTTTTTCAATGATCATTATGGAATGAAATTAAGTGAAATTTATCTTTCCTGAATTATACTTATATCATAAATACAATATTATTTAATCATGTATAAAAAAATATTTATTATGATTTAAAAGTAATCACATCGCGTTGAAGAGGTGGTAGTCCACACATCCATGAACAACGTTATCACTTTTTCAGTGTGTGAAAGGGTAATAAAAATGATATATTATATTTCTAGAAAGGTATTTATGACATGAATATCATATTTATGTTATGTATGTATAATATGTTTAATTAATCCCATCCTTATTACAATCCATGTAATGTGTGAACATATCACATCGCTTTCTGGAGGTGGTAGTCCACACATCCACAAACGACGTTATCACTTTTTTAGTTTGTGAAAGGGTAATAAAAAAAATGATATGTTAAATTTCCAAAATGGTAACCATGTATTTAATATCATAAAGATGTTATTTAGTTCAAATATATTTAATTAAATTCATCTCAAATACATTCCATGTAATGTGTAAATGTATCACATCGCTTTGAGGAGGCGATAGTGCACACATCCACAATCATTGTTATCATATACCCACAAAAATGAAAATCATGAATGTATTTATTATATAAAAATTACAGAAGTATATAGACAACATAAATATCATATATATTATATAAAAATATTTTTTCCATCATAATTCCCAACCAAGAGTGGTGGTAAATGAAAAAATAATGACATTATTTCGTGAGACGATAGTTCACTGTACATGAACAGTAATTTCGTTATCCATTTGATAGAAGTGTCTGAAGGTGTAGGTCTAATCATTAACATAAAAACATATGGTTCTATTTAGGATACTGATATTATTATATAATAATGTAATAATAATAAATAAAGGGGTGGAGAAGTAAATAAAATATAAATTCACATTGACGAATGTTACATCTTTTTCAGGTAACTCCATTTATTTTTCACCAAATGGATTCATTGATTGGATTTATACCATATGTTAGGAATGTATCGTGAAGGGAGTGATGTTTGGATCTTATTTGGGAAGTTTTTGGAGGAGGAAAATGTATTTATAGGTTTTAATAAATGGGGAGGTTGAATGCCTTTTTATAGTGGAGGGGGAGTATCATTCTTGTAAATATAAAAAGGTAAACACTATTGAGAGGTCTCCCTAACATCATGTGCCTAAAATAATTATCCAAATTATAGATAATAGGTGATATGGTCAAATAATTTCTATCCAATAAGTTTTGGACAAGTGTCTAGGTCATTTAGACTCTTGAGATTATGGTTTAACCACTATGTAACCACATTTTTACCTTAATCACAATAATTAATTTTAATTACATTTACTATCTATTTTGTCAAAAACTATACTGAACATATAAAAAATTATTATTTATTCTAATTAAAAATATGGAATCAATTTTTACAAATTCCAATCACATACGTGGTAGAAATTAATTTAAATTTAATCACGTGGACGGGACAACAAAGAAAGTTTTTAATGTAAAAATATTCAAAATTTTCCTATGTATTTATATATAAATTCAAAGTGAAATTGTTTGAAATTATTTAAATTAGTTTAAATGATATATAGTTGATCAAATTATACTTTAAAACCAATTTAAAACATAATTTAATAATATTAATAAATTTGATAAAAAAACAGTTTTGAACTAAAATTCAGTATTATTCACTATTCATCAAAATATGATGGTTCTTAGAAAAATACTAAAAATTTACCCAATATAAATTTTAATATTTATATTTCAAAAAATAAGTTTATTTTTTCATATAAAAATTATAAAAGTGTCAAATTTTAGTTTTAATGTAAGTCTCCATTAAAAGGTGGAAAACGACCATATTAAATAATAAAATTAACAGTATATTATTGTTCGGTATAACTCTGTCTTGCGGGAAATGCAAGATTTCGTAGAATATCATTATTTCATGTTGGGTAAACTATAGTATATAGTGTGAATTTTAAATTAAAATTAATATTTAATTCATAAATATGAAAATGCTTATTAAATCATTACTTGGGATGTTACAACCTTCCCCCCTTTTGAAAATTGCTTTCTCGCAATTTTGTTCAGTTATTAAATTAGTGTGGATATTTTTTCTTCATAGAATTTTCAGATTTCCATGTTTCCTCTTCAATCATTGTTTTTTCCATAAAACCATAACCCTAAAATTCACCTTATTCTGAAACAATTTCTATCTATAGTTAAGAATCTGAACTAGTTATTTATTATAAGAAATATTCTACTCCAACTTAACTACATCAGGGATCAAAAAATGAGATGAACCTGGTACATACTTCCTTAATATCTAAACATGAAATACTTAATATACATGGAAAAAATCAGTGGTAAATCTACTCAGTAGGCAACTAATCCAAATTTTCCAAGATTCTCATATGGTCCAACGAACCATGGACTTATGTTCCCTTTCTTACAAAAATGAGTCAAACTTTTCCATGGTGAAACATTAAGAAAGATATTATCATCTAACTTGAAAAAATATCATTCTTATGGTTATTTGAAAAACTTTTTTTCCTTTTTTAATTTGTTCTCATGTGTTGGTGAATCACCTGAACTTTCTATGCCATTTTGTCTTCCAAATCTGGTCTCATAAACTTTCTTTCTCCCAAATCATCACAAAAATCATGTGTATCACACCGCTTTCCATTTAATTCCTCAAATATTCCCATCATTATACTAGAATTAAGAAAATTATTATAATAATACTCCACCAAATAAATATTTTTATCCCAACTTCCCTGATAAACCATTGAGCAAGAACAAATCATATCATCTAAATTATGAATTATTTTCTCAGAATATCCATCAGATTGTGTATAAAAAGTTGAATTAAATTTAATTTGGTACCCAAAGACATATGAATTCCATTCAAAAAACAAGATGTAAACCTGGTTTTATAGTCTAATACAATATATAAAGACATTCCATATAACTTTATAATATCTTTTAAATGTAGTCTAGACAGATTCTCTAACGTCATTATAACTTAAATGGGAAGAAAATGTGAAATTTAGTTAATCATTCAACCATAACCAAAATCAAATTATTACCTTGATAAGTCTTTGTCCATCCTACATTTAAATCCATTTATATATTCTCCCATTTCCACTTTATCACTAGAAATGGTTAAATCATCACCTTCGATAATTGTTGTTATTCTTTTATTTGATGATAATTCGAACACTTCATGGTAAATTCAGAAATATCTCTTTCCATTCCATCTGACTAGTAATTCTTTCGAAGGTCTATGTACATATTATTTCTACCTAGTTTAATAAAAAATTAATAACTATGAGCATAAGTAAACAAATACTTACTTAATTTTGAATCACATGAAATAAATAATTTTTCCCAAATAATTAAACACCTTCTACGTAAATATTAAAATAAAGAAAATTACCATTCATAATAGATTATACCTTTTATTTACAAGAGTAATCCACCTGATGAGACCTCTAAATTCTTTCTAACAAGGTCTACTTCACTAAAACCTAAAACAAAATAGAGGATCCCTGTATATTCACAACTTCTAGAAAAAAAATTCATCAAATTATTAACCAAAGAGTGATACTCAAAATGTTACATGGTTAATGTAGCATTGCTATTTTGAATCAAATCATTGGTCACCTTGTTTTATTTTCCATGATGATAATGAATAATGTGGTCATATTCATTGATTAGTTCCCTCCATCTTGTCTATCTCATGTTCAATTCCTTTTTAGTGAATATACACTTCAAGATTTTGTGATCAAAAAATATTTCACACTTTACTTCATACAAGTGATGTCTCCAAATTTTTAAATAAAAAATAGTAGCAAATTCCAAATCATATGTAAGGTAATTTAAATAATTAGGTTTCAATTGACATGAATCATAATCAATTAAATGATCATTCTACATTAGGAAACAACAAAGTCCTTTCAATAAATCATTACTATTGATGAGGACCTCACTATTTATACAAAGAATATCCAAAATAGGAGAATTACCCAATCTTCTTTTCAGTTTCTTAAATCTGTCACTACATCCTTTTATCCAAGTGAACATAGCTCATTTTTTAGTTAAAATAGTCAGTGGGATATAAAACCAATCATATTTTCTAAAAAACCACAAGTAGTAACCTTATAATCTAGGAAAAATATAAATCCTGGTGATATTTGTGGGTCTTGTACATTATTTAACAACATTCATTTTAGAATGATTGATAGTTATCCCATTCTTAGAAACAATGTGACCATGTGAAATAAAATTTCACACTTTATAAATTTCCCATACAATTTATTTTATTTTATGGTTTGAAAAATAACCCTTAGTTGAATTTCATGTTCCTATTGAATTTTAAAAAATACAAAAATTTCATCAGTAAACACAACCACAAACTTATCCTAGAACTAATGAAACATTTTGTTAATAAGATCCAGAATATAGTAGGTTCTTTCGATAACCCAAACCAAATAACTATAAATTCATAGTGTCCTTATCTAGTTCGAAATACTATATTTACAATGTTATCTTCCTTCACTTTCAACTGATGGTACCCCAACCTTAGGTCAACATTTAAAAAATAATGTGCTCCTTGTAGCTGATCAAATAAATCATTGATATGAGAAAAAGTGTATATGTTATTACTAGTGATATGATTCAATACTCTATAATCAATGATAAGTCTCATTTATCCACCTATATTTTTAATAAAAAAGATAGGATCACCCCATTATAAAGTGATAGGTCAGATGAAACCTTTATCTAATAACTCCTACAATTTATTTTTCAACTCGAAAAGCTCCACCTGATCCATTTTATATGGGGGTTTAGAAAAAGGCTTAACATCGGGTATTAAGTCAATAGTAAAACCAACCTCTCGATCAAGAATTACACTAGAAAAAATCATCTGAAAAAACTTCTATGTATTAATTTACTATGGTCACGTCACTAAATTTAATGGTTTCTTTATTTTCAACAATAAAATATAGTAAGAATTCATTTATATCTCAAACCAATTTCTGAGCTTTTTGGTAAGTTATCAAAGTCATGAAATCACTAAACACAACTTTTATAGCACTGAAATCCAGATTATCATGATAAAATGAATGAAAATCCATACCAAGAATGGTATCAAAATCTAATATGGATAGTTCAACAATATTTTTTAGAATGACCATCATACTATTGATGATAGGAATATTCCTATAAATCTTTGTTCCTATAATACTTACACCCAATGTTTTTATGAAATGTTTTATGTTAATTTTATTAGGTGAAATTCCCAATTACTTTAAAAATTCTCATTAATGAAATAATGAAAAAAAAAATTAGTTTAATAGAGTATTGTAATAAATAGATTTCACAAGTAACATATCGTTCACCATTTCAATTGATGGCCAAACATCAACTGTAGTAGAAAAAAAAGATATCTCTACAACTTTTTGTTTCTGATCATTAAGATTTTCATCCTATGCTACTAACTTCAGACATAAATTAGCATAATGACCCATCAAATTTCATCTAAAATATCTTACCATCGTTTGGATAATATTAACACTTTCTTTCATTCCAAATGATTCATTTTCTTGCATTCATGGGGCATATGGCCAAGCATTCCGTGTTAGCAACACTTCAAGGTCTCCATAAGACATTCTCCTAAGTGTTTTACCACACTTAATATAATACTGGAACTTCATTTTCTTTCCTCTATATTTTTTTTTCATGCTTCCCCACCACCTTCCATCATGAACACTATGTTCATTCATTATCATGAGTCACATTTGAGTAAGAAACTCAATCTCAACATTTTCAGCACAACAAAAAAATTTATCATATATTATTAATTATTATATGGCCAAAGCTCTTTATAGACTTGGTTTTAGTCCTGAGTATAACTGATTAATTTTTATATCATTCTCCTGAATCAAATTGGGCACATACTTCGCCAATATTGTGATGATTCCATCATATGCATCTATAAAATCTTCATATTTTTTCATTAATTCCATGATTTTTTTTCATTCGGAGTCGAACAACCTTAGGTAAATATTTCTCATGAAAAAAGTTCCATAAATTTTTCCCATTCTATAAATTCAAGATCATATTTCTCTATGGTATTATTAACCAAAGACCAGCATTGATTAAATTCCCCTTCAACATGATAAATAGTATGGGTTACGTTTTGACATTCCAAACATCCCATGATATCAAATATGTTTTCCAGAGTATTGATCCATCCATTAGATACCATTTGGTTAGATGATCCATTGAAATATGGTGGGTGTATCTTCATGAAACATTCTAAAAAATACACCTTCCATTGGGGTTAATCGGGTTCCTCTCTAACATGGATACCACCACCATTTATTGTCTGAGTCAACTGATACATTACTATAACAAACTATTATGTTCTGATTCCAACCATCTCAGGATACTGATTTAGAAGGATATCATCCTCTTGGTTCCTTCCTACTAATTCCTCCCTATTTATTATGTATAAAACAGTTCATAATATAATTATTTTAAATGAACCAACATGGTAATCATCAAATGATATAACATTTTAACTTGACTATAAGGTAAAATATTTCAAAGGAAAGTTATTAATATTACCCTAACCTCTAAATTTATCTAAAACAACCATTGATACCAACTACAAGGCCTATACCTTAAACATTACATAATCATGAGTTTTCTTCAAGAATTTACATTCTTTTATATTTTGGATCATTTTAGGTTTAAATTTTTAAATAATTAGGTTATAACACATATATACAAAAACCATCAAATAAAAAGTGGATAATTCTCATTAGAATAAATTTTTTCCTCTATATAAAAACATTTACCGAATACATATTGATCTATTTAATGAAAAAACTTCACAACATTCAACTGGACATCGTACAAACTCTTACTCATCATTAAATCCTTTGAAAAATATTTAAAAATGTGGGGTGATCATTAAAAGCTTTGTAAGGGATATAAAATGAAATAAACTACTAGTCCATTGATAAAAATTACAAATCATGAAAAAAATTCTAGAAGACGTATCATTTTACCCAAAGAGAGAAATATCATTATTTAATAAATATCATTTATTTTACCTTTATAGAAAAAATTATTTCCATGAAAAAATAATTATAAAACATATAAAATTCAGGAAGGTACCTTGGTAGATCATCACATTGAACCCTTAAAGAACCCTTATAGAATACTTATATATTTTAATAACCATATGACCAACTTCCAATATGATTATTCAAAGAATATAATCAATAACTAATGCATTGGAGACCTATCTATGCACACCCATTGATTATGTTTTAACAGGCTCACCCAATGCTATATGAGACCACCCATCATTTATAATATCCAAGAACCACAATATGAAATAAATACATTGATAATTTGAAAAAATGTTTTAAACTCATATGAAAAACACTTTTAGATAATAAAATAATATTTTCTATCAAAAATACCATTTTAAATTCAAAATACACATTTCTTTTGAAAAACATTTTTCAAAACCAAAATTCCCAAAATAAGAAAAAAAGGTTTTTCATTTAATAAAATATGAAATCTTGTAAAGGATGCCAAAAATAAAATAATATCCACGGTAGTTGTAAACTACTTTTCACCATGTATGTTAAGAATAAAACATTTCTTTTGTTGTTTGTTAAAACATTCCCTATACAACATGTTAAAAGGTTAATTTTTTAAAAAATTTGAATGAAATTTAAAATAACCATCAAATTTCCTATATAATCATTTTATATACATATAATAAATATGTAAAATAACATCAATAATATTATCATGGGTAAAATATTTTGAAATTAAATATTTAAGCATTCAAAGTGTCTTATACCACTTTGAACATTTAAATCACAATCCCCGTGAAAGAATACCATTTTTAAAAAAATTAAATAACATGAGAATTAATAAAATAAGGATATATAATTTCAAATGGGTTTTATATATACCTTTAAATAGAAAAAAGGTTCATATCATCAAGAAATGCCTCAATAAAAGGAGATTAAGATGAAATCCCTTACCTTGAGTCTGACTTGTCACGTGTGTCTTTATCATCTAGAGTAAAAATATTATGTAATTATTTACTTACTTTAGAACCTTTTTTAATTTTATCATTACTTTAATTTCACTTATTACAATGTTGAAAATTACTACCTAAACAATTACGTTTATGTCAATTGTTTTGACCATATTTGATTTATGGGTTAAAAATGACTTTGGTGGGTCAACTATGGTCAAAGCGATCATTATATAAACATAGCCTAAATAATAATTAAATAATTATCATATTTATACATAAATTATACTTTTAAAACTAGTCATGATAGATTGTTTTCATAAATGAACAAACATTACAATCAAAGAGATGGTAGGCCATACATATGCATTAGTAACATTATCATTTTTCAATGATCATTTTGGAAAGAAGGTAAGTAAAATTTATCTTTCTAAAATGATAATTATATCATAAATACCTTGTTATTTTATCATATATATATATATATATATAATTATTGTGATGTAAAAGGAATCACATCATGTTGAGGAGGAGGTAATACACAGGTCCATGAATGAAGTTATAAAAATTTTAGTGTGTAAAAGAGTAAAAAATAAAATGATATATTATATTTCAATATATTTCCTTATGTAATCAATATCATATTGATTTTATATTGTTAAAATATATTTAATTAAACCCATTCTTAATAAATTTCATTTAATGTGTGAACATATCACATCACTTTGAGGAGGCGGTAGTCTGCACGTCCACAAATTACATTATCACTTCTTCAGTGTGTTAAAGGTTAATAAATAAAATGATATATTATATTTATAAAAAGGTAATTATTTTATTAATATCATAAATATTTTATGTAGGTCGCATATTTTTAATTAAACTCATCCTTAATATATTCCATGTAATTTGTGAAAGTATCACATCGCTTTGAGGAGGTGGTAGTACACACATCCACAAATGAAGTTATCATATTCCCATAAAATGGAAATCATGTATGTATGAGTTATATAAACATTACATAAGTATAGATAAAATATAAATGTCATATATATCATATAAAAATATTCTATCCAACATAATTCCCAACCATGGGACGGGTAAAGTAAAAACAAATGATATCATTTCACGAGGTCGTAGTTCACTATACACGGACAATAATTTTGTTACTCATTTGATGGAAGTGTGTGTAGGTGTAAGAGAAACCCTTATCAAAACATCATAAAACTATATTTAGGATACTTATATTATTATATAATCATGTAATAATAACAAATTAATGGGTGGAGAAAGAAATAAAACTTAAATGAACATTGATGAATGCTACCTCTTTTTTGGTAACTCTTTTGGGTTGCCACCAAAGGGCTTCCTTGGTTGGATTTCATTCATAAGATAGGAATATATGGTGAATTGAGTGATGTTGGGAGATTATTTGGAAAGTATGGGATGACCAAACGGCTTTATAGGTGTGAATAAATGGGTAGGGTGAATACCTTTTTATATTGGAGGGGTAATGAAATTCTTTTAAATATAAAAAGGTAAACACTATTGAGAGGTATCCCTTAGAAAATGTGCCTCCAATAATGATAAAAAATTCGATCCAATAGGTAACATTGACTAATTATGTCCATAAAATTGGTTTTGGACAAGTTTCTAGGTCATTTATACTCTTATGATTAACGTTTAACCACTATGTAACGACATTTATACCTTGATCGCTATAATTAATTTTATTGACATTCAAAAATATTTTTTTGTAAAAAAACAATTTGATATTATTATAAATTATAACATTTGTGTAATATAAATATGAAATCCATTTTTCCAAATTCCAATCCCAGAAGTGGAAAAAATTAATTTAAAATTAATCTCGCAGTTGGGACGACAAAGCAAGTTTCTAGAGTAAAAATGTTCAATAGTTTGGTATGTTTTTATATATAAATTCATTTTCAAATTTTTTATAATGACCTAAATTGGTTTAAATTAATTAAAATTTCTCTAATCATTCATTAAAACCAATTGAATACATAATTTAACAATAATAATAATTTGGAAGAAAAACAAAATTCAGCTAAAATTCACTATTATTTACTATTCATCATAATATGAAAGTTCTTAGAAAAAGGACCAAAAATTTAATCAAAGTATATTTTGATATTTCAATTTCATAAAATATGTTCGTTCTATAATATAATAATTATAAAAGTTTCAAAATTTAGTTTTAAAGTAAGATTTCTATTAAAAGCGGCCAAATAACCATATTAAATAATATTATTAACAGTATATTATTGTTCGGTATAACTATGTCTTTAATGAAACAAAATATTTCCGAGAAACTCTTTTTTTTTTATGATATTGTACACATCATCCCTTTTAAAGTAAAATTACTATCTAATTCATAAATATGAAAAAATACTTATTATATCATTACCTCGACAGTTACAATTGTAAGGGCTATCTTTATGAACTTCTAAATGGAATAGAATCTGCGATGTAATATTTTGTGACTATGCTCACTCAACTATCTCAAGTTATAAGTGGTAAAATGAGTCATTTTTAACTTTTTATTTATCCATAGAGGGAGATACATTCCACTGAAACATTTATAAAACAATGTCCACACTCCTTTTATTCGACTTTTGACCCACTGGTCATGGAACAATAGATCAATGTGATGGAAAGTATATTTTTTATATTTCATTGTTTGGCCCATGAAAAGTTTATCCTATATATTTATTGTTTTGAAGTAAAAGAAGATCAGTGGTGGAATCTTATTAAGAATATGAGGAAATATGATGAAATTAACTCTATGGCATGTTAATACTTTAAGAGGATTATTTTCAATAAGTCCATCCCATGTATATTACGTACAAAAATGGAGAAACAATTCCTTAAACTTAATATGGAGGATGATAAATCCATTGTTAAATATGTTTCAAATTTTATGAGACTTTCAAGGTTTGTTTATGGTTTAATAATTATCCCTAAAACAAAAATTGATCAATTATTTAATGGTTTAGAACAAATTCTTTCATAAGACTCATCCATAAGGGAATTGTGAAGCTATGAAGGAATTGTTCAATGTTCACTCAAAGTAGAAATGGTAGTAGTAGAGCCTCATGTATCTGTTGATAAGAAAAGCAATATGGGGTATCATGGAAGCTATAATAATATGTAACATGGATGGAAGAACATTTTTCAACCTCATATATGTCAAAAATATGGGAAGAAGCACTCATGTGAATTCCTGAAAGGATCAAGAATGTGTTTTAAGAGTGGGAAGAATCTACATTGAGAAAAATAATGTATAAGTGATGTGAAGAGTCTAGTAGATGAAATGACTAGAGATAAATCTCAACAAAATTCACCACCCATACTCTAGTGTTAAAAATGCAAGGATTCTAGGATTTATGCCTACCAATGAAAAAATATGAAGGTCAATGATGATGATCAATGTCAGAAAAATATTAATCCTACATATAAGGGTAAATATCATGTGATAACTATTTTCGATGTAGAGTAAAATAATGATGTAGTGAAAGGTACACTCTTGATCATCTTTAGAATTGGTAATGTATTATTAGATTATAGATCTTCCAACTATTTTATATCAAATTAATTTAAAAAAATTAGTGAATTTTATGATCAATTATTATATATTGAGTTAGTAGTGAAAACTATTAATGGTACGATGGCCACATCTCAAGTATATAGTTACACTATAATTAACATTTATGTGTTGTTTCTTCCAACAAATCTGGTCATTCTTTCTTTAGTTGAATTTTATGTGTTCTATGAATCAATTGGCTTTCATTATTTTGATCCGATATTGGTTTTTTAGGAAGGGAAGTCACATTTTTTATTAAAAATGAACTCGTCCTTACTAATCTTTGTAAGGATAATTTTGAAATTCCAATGGAAATTATATCCATATTTTGGGTTTAATTCTTATCCATGATGGCTACTTATCATATATGGTTAGATATAAACTCAATATCAATGATATGACTATTTTTATGGAGTTTTTGGATACCTTTCCATAAGAGTTTCTTAGAATTACTTTGAATCGTGAAGTTGAGTTTTCAATAGAACTCATACCTGGTGCTACTCAAATTTTAATGACTCCGTATAAAATTTGCTGGATTTAGTTGTAGGAATTAAAGAATCACATCCATGTGAATTTTGAAAAAGGATTTATTCATCCAATTTTATCACAATGGGTTGAACTAGTTCTATATATTAATAAGAAATATGGATCAATTTGATTTTCCATTGATTGTCCAGAACATAAAAATTTCATAATGAAAAACATGTATCCTCGACCTCATAATGATGACGTGTTTGAGAAATTGTTCAGAGCTAAATACATTCCCCGGATTGACCTTCATTTTGGATATCATCAATTTATGGTAAAGATAAAGTATATGCCCAAGGCAAAATTATAAAAAAGGTATATACACTATGAATATAATGTGATTCTATTTGATCATACAATTAATAGTTCATTATTCATTGATTTAATGAACAAAGTCTTTATATATTACCTTGATCAATTTTTTGTAGTCATTACAGACAATATTATTATATATTTGAATGACAAGGAAGAGTAAAGAGATCACTTGTGAATTTTTATAAAGACCCAAATGAAAAATAAACTTTATGAATAATTGGAAATGTATGAATTTTGACTACAAATGGAATTATTTTCGGGTTATATATTCTCAAGAGAGGGTATATCAGTGAACCCATCAAAGATAATGGCTATTGAATAATGGCCCAGACCAACCTCTATGACTGAGATCCTATTTTTTATTTGTTTGGATAGATAATATCAATGATTTTTGGATAGTTTTTCATGGATATCCAATCCACTCACCATGCTAACCTATATGGGATCCAAGTTCCTTTAGAAAGTTGAATGTTAGAAAAATTTCAAGGAGTTGATGAGAAGTTTAGTTAGTGAAATTGTGCCTATATACCGTACAGTTCATAAAGGATTATAATATGTTTTGATGCACTGAAGATGGTATTGGGATTATTTCTCATTTATATTGATATGGTTATAGGTTATAAATCATGGAAATTGATTGTTTATGGGAAAAATTACACACCTCATTATTTGAGTTAGTTGCGATAATTTTTGCACTACGGATATAGAGGAATTGTATTTACAAATAAAAGTGCAATATATATATAATGATAAAAAATTATTAAATTATTTATTCACATAGAGGTAGTTAAATATGATCTAGATAATATGGTTGGAGCTGATTAAATATTATCATTGTTCAACACATTGCCACCCTGGAATATCGAAGAAGGTGGTTGACAGTTTGAGCCGAAAGGATCATGCTGACTTATCTATGATGAGGATCACAAAAGTTCAAATTTTTATGGATTTTGAAAGGATGTACATTGAAATCTAAAATTAAGTGAAGAAATATTATCTTTCTAAAATTATTGTTTATATTTATATCTTTGTAAGGATAAAACAAGCATATAATGAGGATGTGGAGCTGTAAAAGAAGGTAAGATTTGTTCTTGAGTTCATCCTTCATTGTGATAGAGTGAAAAGGATTGAGAACCATGTTTTCCTCCCATCAATTCCAGTTTTGATGACTAAGAATTTGGATGGATTTCATAGTTATTCATTCTCTATTCATATTAGTAGTATTAGTAAGAACATAATTTTGAGAGAGTATTTCTGGTGGGATGAAATGAAGAGGGATGTTGTATATTTTAGATCTCGATGATTGGTATGTGATATAGAAAATTTAAGTGAATATTTTTAATTAAATAATGAAAATTTTATAATTTTTTTCAATGATAAATCCCATGTATTTAAATGTTTTATTAAAATTATTATTAATTTATACAATACAATGAAAATGGTCTAAAATGTGAAAAGTGCTTAATTCTGAATTTTTTATAGATTTTTACCATAAAGGTATCTTGGAAATAACTTTTAAAATATTTTTCAAATTTGAGTGATTATTTTTTTATATTCCTTTATTTATTTTTTTCATTGTTCTATTTGTGGCTAAAAGATGATTCTAACAACTAGAGGCCCAAAAAAATAGTGAAGTTGAAGAAGTGTTCGGGCGAGCAGCGTAGGCCCCACCTTCGTACCAAAAGCATAATTCGGTGTATACACCTCAAATTAAGGATATTCCACATGGAATGTATGGATGATATGTAGATGTGTTTCCCCATTAAATTAAATGGAGTTTGGAATCCCTTATAGTGACCATTGAATGGCATATATTGAATGAATCTTCCTAGAACCTTCGTCCTGAAAAAGTAACAGTCAATAAAAAATTCATATCTCCTACATCCTATTGAAAATTATTCTGACATTTTGATAGAGAATAGAGGATACAATTATAATCAACTTTTATGGTGGTGGAAATGAGTGAATATTCCATTTAATGGGGCTAAAATGTGGCAACCTTTGGAGGACAGATTTTGTCCTATAAAAGGAAGAGAGTTCTCCTTATCAAATCATTCAATTCCATTCCATCACATTCTTTTTGAGACACCAAAGAGAAGATCTCCACCAATTAAGGATGGTTGTAAATAAACCCCATTTATTCTTCTTCAATTTATTTTCTAATTTTCATTTTTTTTAGTTTAAATTTTAACTGTAATTTGAATTTATTTTAAAAAAAATAATGTATTCACTTTTTTATTTTGTTTCCAAAATTTAACTTCTTCTTCTTTAATTATAATAATAATAAGAACAATTAAAAATTATTATTATTATTATTAAAAATATTATTTATTATACCACATTCTTATTTTAAAACTATTTTATTTTCTCTCTCTATCTCCTTTTTCAAAAACAATTTTCTTAATTATAATAATATTATTAATAATTATTAAAATTAAAATTAATAATATTATTATTATTGTAACATTCATTATAAATTATTTATTATTATCTCTCTCTTATATCTCCCTCCCTCTCACTCCTCCCATCTATCCACCATTGTGATCTCTTACCCTCGAAACTGAGAGGATAACCCCAAGGCTTGGCTCGGGGGGAGGTCAAAGGGTCATTGGATTTTATTTAAAGATTTTTTTATGTTTGTGGTAGATTTGAGTAGCATTCTTGGGTGAGGAAAATTTCTTCAATGTGGTGATGACCCCTAATGACATAAAATTCATATTATTCCTATTCTGGAGAATAATGGTGATTCAAACATGAGATTTAATGTTTGGATTATAAAAATAGAACAAACACATGAAGGAAAATACTGATTGAATCCAATACCTAACCCCAAAACCAAGTGATTTATTTTAAACTTCATTCTTTTTAGACATACATCATGATTAGTCACTGAAAGTGGCTAATATTTATTTTTAATATATTTATATTAATTTTTACAAAGTCCATAAACATTGATTTTAGTGCATTACATAAATAGAACTTCATTTCTCATCAAAAATGCAATTCATGTTTAAAATGCAAATTTGGGCCCAATCATTCATTTTTTTGTGGATAAAATTATATTAATTTTCTGAATTTTAAATTTTGGGATATTATTTATCACTTTGTTGGGAAAATTTTATCTTTTAGGTTCGATGGATTAATCCCAAAGGAAGATGGAAAATTTTTCTCCTGAAGGCAGAAACTTGTTGGAAAAATCATAATGGGCCTAAGGCCCATCAAACAAATGTGGGGCCCACAAACTAAGACCAATGAAGATAAAATTTATAAATTAGAAAGATAAAAATATGAGGATCATTTTATTAAACTTTTTCCAGATCTAATTCTGATGTTATCATGATGATAAAGGGATCTGAAGTTGAGATTTAAATGGTGGACCCAACATTAATGCACAAAACTCTATAACACCATTTCGACTATAACTTCCAAAAGGATGAGCTAAAGTTCCTGACATTTTTAAATCTCATAGAGGACAGATGGAGGAAGATATGTCTCTTCTATAGTCCCTACGGATTCGGCCTTTTTCAATTGCTAATTCACACGTCAATATGGTGGATGAATCTGGACAGTTTTCCGGGTCAAATTCGAAACATCAATTTCCTTTTGATTATTCACCCTCCATTTGACTCTATTAATTTTTGGGGGTGAATTAATTGTTGGGGTATGTACCTAAGTCTCTTAATATGCCTATATAAGGAGCTAGTGGTGAAGGGAATAGGGGTGTAAATTTTTCTTATCATCTTTTGTTTCTTGATTCATTGTAAGGTTATGCTTCCAAATTTCCTTTGTAACGTTTTCCATTTCCATGTAAGTTTATTTTTTGTGTCTTTATGTTCTTAATCAACTTATTTCTCTTATATAGTTTCCATTTCATTTATTAAAACTTTATTATCACAAATCACAGTTATATCTCTGTGTTGTTGTGAATTAGTTCACACATAGGTGTGAATTTCATTCACACACACGGAGGAGTGCTCGTTATTTCCGCGGTTTTAATTTCTTCAATCCAATTATTGTTAGTCATATTCCTCCCACCATTGAGAGTATACCATAAATGGATGGATAAAATTTTAATGGTTTGATCTTAGGAGGATGCAAAGGCTGGATTTAATGTTATTTTATGAACGAATTGTTGTTAATTGGATAATTAATTTAAGACATCCATTCTTCAGTTATTTATACTCTTTATCTTTACTGTGTTTGAGAAAACTAAATTCAATTACTAAATGACCATATACCTCGTAGAGATCATGAATTTGGTTCTCTAAGTGTATATTGGATTAGTAATTGTGTTTAGTAAGCACCAAACCAGAAAATAATGAAGGTAGTGTTATTTTTGAAGAATGGATTCATCAAGAATTAAAAAAACCAAAATTGTTTAAAGAAGTAAAATTCATTCAATCCACCCCGAGCATAATCCTAGATCAACCCATTTTCATTGAATTTATTTCATGTAGGTTTCTTAGTGTTATTTAAACTATCCAAAATCGAACCCAAACTTGGCTACTTCAAAGCTCATCCTTCACCAAATCATAGCGTCTCAAGGTTACTTCTTTGGTCCCTGTGGATTCGACCCCTACATGTACTACATCGACCGCTTTTACCAGTAGGGTAAATTTGGGTGCAACTAAATTTTGGCACCGTTTCCGGGGAACAAGTAAGTTCCTTAGACCAAAAACCTTCTTTTCTTACCCCCATTCTTCTATTCTCATCCCAATTCTCTTATCTTTTCCCTTTCTCGCTTTTTTTTTTGCGCATGTCCGCCTACACCTGCGATAAATCAAACAGATTAGTTAGGGTGGATACTCCTAGGGATGGGGAGTCAAGCACTAAAAGGGGTCTATTTCCTTTAGATCCAAATCTTCCTAATACTCCAAATTCAGACGTTGAGTTCGATACAATGGAGAATCTCCCACAAAACCAAATCATAAACCGGGGAGGGAACCAAAATAACGGGCAAGACCCTAACTTGGGAATTGTTGCAGACCCGACCATGAATGACTACCTCACACTAACCTGGACCAGTGCACCCTCATGCATTAGGCATGATAACATAGGATATGTCCAATATGTTTTCAAACCCCATGTCCTGAACCACCTTCCAACCTTTCATGGGATGGAGTCCGAGATGCCTTACCTTCATGTTAAAGAATTTAATGACATTGTCAAAACCATGTGCCCACCAAATAAAATTGAATCTACTAAAATGAGACTTTTTCCTTTTTCTCTTAAGGATCGAGCAAATAATTGGTTAAACAATTTGAGACCAGCATCCATTCACTCTTGGGACCAACTTCAATGAGAATTTTATAAAAAATACTTCCCCCATCACAAAACAATTTCACTTAAAAAGAGCATACAAACCTTTTTTGAAAGAGAGGGAGAAACATTCTATGAAACATGGGAAAGGTTCAAGGATACATTAAACATGGTACCGCACCATGGTTTCTTAATCCCAGAACAAGTGAGAATTTTCTATGAAGGGTTGGGTCCCGAAAACAAACAATTCATTGATATGATGTGTAATGGAACCTTCCAAAACAAATCCCCAAATGATGCTTACGAGTATCTAGAAAATCTTACTGAACAAAACCAAACATGGGGAACATCACCATACTATGAGAAGACACCCAAATCTGGTGGAATGTACAATCTTGGAGAAGAAGAAAACCTTAGATCAAAACTTGCTGCACTCACGAGGAAAGTTGAGGACATTGATCTTAGGAAGGTCTACAAAACCCAAACTGTTGAGCTTGTTTGTACAATTTGTGACAAGAATGACCACAAGACTAATAATTTCCCAACCATTACTTCAATCAAGGATGTTATTTTAGGAGGACCACTGGAAGAATTTAATGCAATGAACTTTCAAAAGCCACAATTCACGAACACCTTCAATCCAAGGTATAATGACCATCCAGGCTTTCGTTGGAAGGACAATCAACAACCAACACAAAAACAATGTATCAACCCATACCCTCAACAAAACTTTCAACCTCATAATCAGTTCCAACCACAAATGGTCCAATTCCAACATCCTCATGTACAATATCAACAACCCATCCAACAACCAAAGTATCCTCCTGGGATAAACCCACAAGCTCAAGCACCAATCCAAATTGTTCCACAAAGCCTACTAGAACAACTATGCAAACAAATGGACAAAATGAACTTAGAATTCTCATCCATTAAACAAGAAATTCAAACCATAAAAACTGGAAAGGCACCCATGCCGACACAGGACATTCCACAACAAACATCAAGGGGAGAGTCAAGTTTCACTCAAACAACTCACGAACAACTAAAGGCCGTGACAGTTTTAAGAAGTGGGAAATCAATTGAAAAACCTAAATAAATAAGTCAGAAACCATGTGAAGCTTCAAACTCTAATGAAAATTCAAATGAACCAAAAGATCAAACTGAAGAAACTAATAACAATGTGAAAGAAACAACACTCCAATAAAAAACTCAACAACCTGCACCATTTCCTCAATGCATGAGGGGGAAAACCAAGCCTGAATTGAGTGACACATTGAGGGAAATCTTCTCACAAGTCAAGTTGAACATTCCCCTTCTCGATGCCATCCAAACCATACCTTCCTACTCAAAGTACCTTAAGGACTTGTGCACTTTTAAAAGAAAATTTTCACATAAAAACCAAGTCCTTTTGCCTGCTAATGTGAGTACCACCATTCAAGGGACCATTCCTCCTAAGATGAAAGACCCAGGATGCCCTTACATAAATGTTGAACTAGGAGAGACCAAAGTTGTCAAAGCCTTGTGTGATCTAGGTGCTAGTGTGAACCTCATTCTTTATTCCATGTATTGTCATTTAGGGCTCGAAGAACTCCAACCCACATATGTCACTCTTCAACTTGCTGATCGTAGTGTTCGAGTTCCAAAGGAGATCTTAAAAGATGTTTTAGTGAAAGTTGAAAATTTCATTTACCCAGCTGACTTCATTGCTCTAAACAATCACCCAAGATTAGGTATGAGGGAGCAAACCCCAATCATACTTGGTCATCCCTTCCTTGAAACAATCAACTCGGTTATCCGAGTCCGAAATGGGAACATGACCATCACCTTTGGGAACATGAGTCTAGACTTGAACATCTATAATGAAAACTCTCAAATTGGGGATGATGAAGAGATCCATGAGGTTAATTGGATTGGTAGTATTGATAATGAACTCAATGAACATCAAGGAGTTACCTAAGTATGGTTAAGTCAAGAAGAGATTTATTTTCTTTATTCACATGAGGGAAATTTGTCTCCTTGGAATGAATCTCTTTCAGACATCTCTATTGATGAATTTCTAGAATCACCAATCAATGATACCATGGTTGAAATCAATAACATTGAGTCCATGTCCATTCATGACACTACTCTGGGAAATTTAGTGGATGAAAATTCAGTTCACAAGGAACCAATTTTGTCAAGAAATCTGAACAAAGAAACTAAGTTCAATACAAAGTCTCATTCTTTCTTGGAAATTCATGACCAATCTGATCTTTAATTTAAATTCTTACCTTCATCACTAAAGTATGAGTTCTTAGGGGACAATCAATCCTTTCCTGTTGTCATTTCTTCCTCTCTTGAATCCGATCATGAGAGGATGCTTCTAGATTTTCTTAGGAGACACAAGAAAGCCATTGGATGGACCCTATCTGATATTCCTGGGATTGGCCCACTTATCGGGACTCATAGAATTATTATTGAATCTGAGTCAAAGCCATGTCATCAACCTTAGAGACGACTCAATCCTAATCTCATGGAAGTAGTGAGAAAAGAACTTTTGAAATTGTTAAAAGCTGGTATCATCTATCCTATAGCTGAGAGTGAGTGGGTTAGCCCAATCCATGTGGTTCCAAAGAAGGATGGAATCACAGTAATAACCAACAAGGATGGAGAGATGCTTCCAACGAGGGTCAGTAGTGGATGGAGAGTTTTTATTGACTATAGGAAGCTCAAGTTTTGTACCAAGAAAGACCATTTCCCCTTACCCTTTATTGATCAAGTCCTCGAGCGAGTGGCAGGTCATCAATTCTATTACTTCCTAGATGGATTCTTAGGGTATAACCAAATCGAATTCTCCTTAGAGGATCAAGTAAAAACAACCTTCACTTGTCCATTCGGCACTTTTGCCTTCAAGAGCATGCCCTTTGGGTTATGTAATGCCCCTGGTACCTTCCAGCGGTGCATGATGGGAATATTCTCGGATATGGTGGGGGATTTTTTAGAGGTCTTCATGGATGACTTCTCTATCTTTGGGGATAATTTTGAGGGATGCATTATAAATGTTGAAAAGGTTTTTTCAAGGTGCGACGATAAGAATCTCATACTAAATTGGGAAAAATGTAATTTCATGGTAAGGGAAGGACTAGTTCTAGGTCATCTGGTATCTGGTAGAGGGATTGAAGTTGATAAAACTAAGGTTGACATCATTTGTCACCTTCCCTCTCCTAAAACTGTTAAGGAAGTGAGGTCCTTCGTAGGACATGCTGGTTTTTATAGAAGGTTCATTAGGAATTTCAACTCTATTTCTCGACCACTTTGTGCTCTATTGGTAAAAGATAACCCATTTTTATGGACAGAAATCTATGAGGAATCATTCTCTACACGCAAGTCAACTCTTATATCTCCACCTATCATGAAACCTCTAAATTGGAAACTTCCTTTCGAGCTCATGTGTGATGCAAGTGATTTCACTGTAGGAGCAGTCTTAGGACAACGGTGTGAGAAAACTCCACATGTCATTACTTATGCAAGCAAATCTTTCAATGATGCACAAATAAACTACACCACCACTGAGAAAGAGTTTCCTGTTGTTGTCTTTTCCTTAGAGAAATTCAGGTCTTATCTCTTAGGATCACCCATCATTGTCTTCACTGACCATTCAGCCCTAAAATACCTTTTCCAAAAACAAGATGCCAAGGCTAGATTGATTAGGTGGGTCCTTCTTCTTCAAGAGTTCGATTTAACCATTAAGGATAAAAAGGGTGTTGAAAATATTGTAGTTGATCACCTCTCTAGGATGGAATTCAAAGACAACTCACACCACCTCTCTGTGTCTGATTCATTTCCCGATGAGCACCTCTATTCAGTGAGTGATTGCCCTTGGTATGCTAACATAGCAAACCATTTGGTGATGGGTGACATTCCAAAATTCCTGGGGACCCAAGCTAAGAGGAAATTCCTTTCTGATGTCAAACACTATGTGTTTGATGATCCTTACTTCTTCAAGTTCTGTCCTAATAAAATCATCAGGAGATGTATTCCCGAGTCTGAGAAAGAGTCTATTCAAAAATTTTGTCATGGCGAGGCATGTGGAGGCCACTTTTCTACAAATAAAACCAATGTAAAGGTCCTCCAAAGTGGTTTCTACTGACCGAACCTCACTAAGGATTCCTTCCAATTCTGAAAAAGTTGCCCTCAGTTTCAGCAATTAGGATCCATTACCAAAAGGAATCAAATTCCCCTCACTCCCATTCTGGTCATTGAAATATTTGATTGTTGGGGAATTGATTTCATGGGACCCTTTCCAAACTCTAAGGGATACCTCTTCATCCTCTTAGCTATTTATTATGTCTCAAAATGGGTTGAATCCATTCCCACCAAACCCAATGACCACCATGTTGTGATCCGATTTCTGAAAGAGCATATATTTTCTCGATTTGGAATTCCTAGGGCTATAATCAGTGATCATGGAACCCATTTCTGCAACCGCCCATTCTCTTCACTCATGTCTAAGTATGGTATTACTCATAAAGTTTCCACTGCATACCATCCTCAAACCAACGGTCAAGCTGAGTTGGGAAATAGAGAAATTAAGCAAATTATTAAAAAAACTGTCAATCCCTCTAGGAAAGATTGGTCCGAGAAACTCTTAGATGCCCTTTGGGCATATCGAACTGATTTCAAAACTATCCTAGGCATGTCACTGTATAGATTGGTTTATGAAAAAGCATGTCATTTACCTATTGAAATTGATCATAAGGCCTTTTGGGAAATAAAAAACTAAACTTTGACATTTCATTGGCTGAAACAAAAAGGAAATTAGACCTTAATGAACTTGAGGAACTTAGGATGGAGGATTATGAAAATTCAAGGATCAATAAATCTAAAGTTCAAGCCTACCAATCTAGGAATATCAAAGTCAAACACTTTGAACTGGGAAAATTTGTGCTCTTGTATAGTTCAAAACTTCATCTACACCCAGGAAATCTAAGGTCCAGATGGTCCGGTCCATACCTAGTGCATCATGTGTACCCTCATGGGGCAATAGAGATTCAGTATCCCACAAGTGGTCATGTCTTCAAATTCAATGGTCATAGGTTAAAACCATTCATTTAATCATTCAATAAACAAGAAACCAAGGAGGAGTTAACTGATCCAACATATGAACCAGAGAAAAATTGATAGATTTAGGGTACAAGTCAGGCTAACGACGTTAAACAAAAGCACTGCACGGGAGGCAACCCGTGGTTTTCATGTTTCCAATCACTGTGAATCATCTTTTTTTTCCTTCTGCTTAATTTTGTTATTTTTTTTTATATATACTGTTGACATGTTCTTCTTTTATGAGTAAGGATGGGTATGAAAAGGGAGCACCGTATTCATCTATGTCACGTGGTGTGATCCCTGAGTAATACCTTACCCAGAAAATATAAAGAAGACAATGTATCATCAGTTTATTTTATTTTATTTATGTTTTTGTAGGTTAAAAAAATTAGACTCTTGACTTGTTCTTCTTTTATGAGTATAGATGGGTATGAAAGGGGAGCACCGTATTCATCTGTGTCACGCGGTGTGATCCCTGAGTAATACCTTACCCAGAAATCTAAAAGAAGACAATGTATCATTAGTTTGATTTAAAAAAAACCATAAAAATGATGGTACTTGGAATTAAATAAATCATTGTGTTGTTTGTTTTGTCTGTTTTGTCCTTCTTTTTGTGGTTCATGAACTATTTTTGGTGATACATGTTCAATCAAGGAGGTTCCTACATCCCCCAAGTGATCAAAGGAGTAATCTGGAGCATCATGAACTTCAACTTTAAAAACCAGGTGAATTTTTTCCATGTTTATCATTCTCAATTTCATCTTTGAACTCATCTCCTACCCCCTTCTAACTTTTCTTTTCTTTAAACACTGGGGACAGTGTTATTCTAAGTTGGGGGGAGATAAAAAATGATTTTTTTTTTAATAAAAACATGCATTAAAAGAAAAATTCCATTAACCATAAACATGATAACACACATTGAAAACTCTAAAATTGGATATCAAATAAATTTTGCATTCCTTGATTCTGATTTTAATGCATGTTTAAGTTCATGATCATAGTTTTTGGAAAGTGTGGTTGTCTGATGTGATTTTTCAAAGTTTACATTTTCATCCTCTAAATAAAAATTCCGCAATGCACGTCTACTGGGTCGTGGGCATAAATTTGAGTTCATGGGTCCCTTTCATTATAGCATAGGGTTCTTGGGTCACTTTTAGTTTAATTTTAGTATCCCAAAAAAACAAAATCAAAAAAAATTGACCACATAGAGCAATGTTTTGTCCAAATGTGTGGCGTCCGGAACTTGGGGATCATGAATCTATAGTTGTCTTGCCCAGAGTTAAGCTTTATATCTCTATTGTAGAGCATGAAATTAACAATATGTGTGGCGTCCGGCACTTGGGGATCGTGACTCCATAGTTGTCTTCCCCAGAGTTAGTCTTTTCATATCTATTGTGGATAAAAAAAATCATCGAAAAAAATCAAAAAAAATGGATACTCATATTAAGGTTTAATGTGATTCTCACCTAGTGCTTCCATTTTTTCTCCTTGAACAATAAAATGGGCCCCATATCTTTTGTGATGCACAACACTTTATTATGCTTAATTGAAATTGGATGAAATGTGGCGATGAATTTGAACAAAGGAATGGGCTTGTGCTTGGGATATGCCTATGGACCTAGCTTGTTTTAAATGATTTTTATGAGTTCCATAATTTTTTTTTGGTATGAGATATTTGGGTGAGCAATGTGTATTAAAATGTTTTTGGAAAAGGGGAATTGAATTTCATATTTGTAATATATTTTGCTCGGGACTAGAAAAACTCTAGTTGGGGGGTGTGATTAGTCACTGAAAGTGGCTAATATTGATTGTTAATATATTTATGTTAATTGTTACAAAGTCTATAAACATTGATTTTAGTGCATTACATAAATAGAACTTCATTTCTCATCAAAAATGCAATTCATGTTTAAAATGAAAATTCGGGCCCAATCATTAATTTGTTTGTGGATAACATTATATTAGTTTTCTGAATTTGAAATTTTTGGGATATGATTGATCACTTTTTTTGGAACATTTTATCTTTTAGGTCGGATGCATGAATCCCAAAGGAAGATGGAGAATTTTGCGCCTGAAGGCAGAAACTTGCTAGAAAAAGCATAATGGGCCTAAGGCACATCAAACAAATGTGGGGCCCACAAACTAAGCCCAATGAAGCTAAATTAATAAAGTAGAAAGATAACAGTATGAGGATCATTTTATTCAACTATGGCCGGAGCTAATTCTGATGTTATCATGATGATAAAGGGATCTGAAGTTGAGATTTAAATGGTGGACCCGACATTAATGCACAAAAATATGCCCCACCATTTGGATTATAACTTTCAAACGACTGAGCTAAATTTCCTGAAATTTTTATAGCTAATATATAACAGATGGAAGAAGATATGTATCTTCTATATACCCTCCTGATTCGGCCTTCTTCAATTTCTAATTCACACGTCAATATGCTGGAAGAATATGGACAGTTTTCCGGGTCAGATTTGAAAACATCAATTTACTTTTGATTATTCACCCTCTATTTGACTCTATTAATTGTTGGGGGTGAATTAATTGTTGGGGGATGTACCTAAGGCTCCTAATATTCCTATATAAGGAGCTAGTGGTGAAGGGAATAGGGGTGGAAATTTTTCTTATCATCTTTTGTTGCTTGTTTCATTGTAAGGTTATGCTTCCAAATTTCCTTTGTAATGTTTTCCATTTCTATGTAAGTTTCTTTTTTGTATCTATATGTTCTTAATCAACTTATTTATCTTCTATATTTTACATTTTATTTATTAAAACTTTATTATCACAAAGCACAGTGATATCTCTATATTGTTGTGAATTAGTTCACACATAGGTGTGAATTTCATTCACACACACGGAGGAGTGCTCGTTATTTCCTTGGTTTTAATTTCTTCAATCCAATTCTTGTTAGTCATATTCTGCCCACCATTGAGAGTATACCATCAATGGAGGGCTAACCCTTTAATGGGTTGATCTTAGGAGGATGAAAAGTCTAGATTGAATGTTATTTTATGAACGAATTGTTGTTAATTGGATAATTAATTTAAGACATCAATTCTTAAGTTATTTATACTCTTAATCTTTACTGTGTTTGAGAAAACTAAATTCAATTAATAAATGACCATATACCTCGAAGAGATCATGAATTTGGTTCTCTAAGTGTATAGGGGATTATTTATTGTGTTTAGTAAGCACCAAACCAGAAAATGATGAAGGTAGTGTTATTTTTGAAGAATGGATTCATCAAGAATTAATAAAACCAAAATTGTTTAAAGAAGTAAAATTCATTCAATCCACCCCGAGCATAATCCTAGATCAACCCATTTTCATTGAATTTAATTCATGTAGGTTTCTTAGTGTTATTTAAACCATCCAAAATCGAACCCGAAGTTGGCTACTTCAAAGCCCATCCTTCACCAAATCATAGCGTCTCAAGGTTACTTCTTTGGTCCATGTGGATTCGACCCCTACATGTACTACATCGACCGCTTTTACCAGTAGGGTAAATTTGGGCTCATCCACATCATAATATAAATTTTTAATTATTATTTTACATTCCATTGTTTTTAATAAAAAAACACCAAAAAGATAGTTCATGTGATATAGAATAAGTAAATGATCCACATCAAGAAGGTTCCTCAAGAGATACGCCCCTGGTTAGCCTATGTGCTACACTAGGAAAAATTATAATTGTTTTTTTTTTCACACCCCATGATAGGCATGCATAAAAACTGGCACTGTTACCGAGGATCAAATCAGCTTTCCATTTTCTTTTCTTATTTTTACATCTTAGATAGATTTCATTTATTCTTATAAAAAAAACTAAAGAATACTTCAATGATGTATTCAATTTCAGATTATTATGCATTGATAAATTTCTCACAAGTGAAACAAAAAAAAAAAATAAGATGAAGGATATAATAGAGCTCAGGTGCAAGAACATAGAGAAAGAATTGAACAAATGATGAGAAAAGGTGAAGGAGTGTTTCATTATGTTCTTCCATTAATGGAGAAACCCAACCTTGAGTTGGTGCAAGAACCTGATAAAGTGGTTGATGCAATTTCACCACTTATCATTGAAATTGAAAAACCAGAGGAGGTGAAGGAGGAATAATTACATGATGATCTACAAGTAGTAAATAAAAAAAGATTAGATGAATTCTTGATTAAATTTGAGTAACTGCATGATCTCCCCATACCATTCAAAGAATAAGATCCAACACCATAGAAGGAAGATGCCATACAATTTGTGTAATTTGAAGTGAAAATGGAGGAGCCCGATTACCTACCTCCATCTACTAATAGTCTACTCAATGAAGAACTTACCACTAATCTAGAGATTGAATCTGAACCAACTATAGGAGTTGAACCTTTATTTGACTATGTCTCTTTTAATTTTATTTAATATAAATTGTACATCACACCATATTTTTTTACTATATAGAATCAGTCATTTTTTGTTATGGATAGGAGGAAGAAGAATAAACTAGACATGCACCTACTAAGGAATATATGGATCTTCCTGATTTCAATGAAAATATATTCAAGAGCTGCCTCAAAAGAACCAATTAGCTAAGCCAGAGGAAATTAGAATAGAGGCAGCTCTTATTGAATCCCCCATGAATCCAACATTGGAAGAGAAAAAGATTGTTTCATATGTAGTAACAAAAGAATAAGATGGTCCATAAATCATCCTACCCTAACCTTGAAATCAATACCTCATTTTTAATGGGGAGGATCTAGTATACATTATCCATGGATCACTCCACACCCAAAAGGATGAAGCAAAAGCTAGGAAAGGTCTTGTGAGGTGGTTAAAATCAAAGAAGCTCCATCCTCTATCAGATTTTAGATAATAGCTGGTACTTCCCTTTAGAGGTAGTAAAAATTCAGGTTCCACTAGGGGGGTCATACCAAGACTTATCACATACTTGATTTTTAGGAGTTTAGGCTTCAATTTAAATTCTTAGGAAGTAGTGTATCATGCATCCCCCTCCCTCTATAGTTTTTAGAATAAATGATATGATCCTTATACTTAATTGATTAGTTTTCATTTATAGGTTCATGATGGTAGAAGGAATTATCATGAAGTGAAGGAATAGGACTAAGCTTCATTAGAAAGGGATTTAATTTTTTAAACTTTTAAACTCATTAAATATTTTCCCAAATCATGTTTGGAGATTTAATGTGAAAAATTGCATTCCCGCACTTGAATTATGATTTACATGACAAATCTGGGAGATATGAGTTTATTAGGAATCATGTAATGCCATGTTTTAGATTTCAATTTTGATATGATTAAATGAGTAAAATGTAGAATTCAATTTTTAATGTAAATCATGGATATTAAAATGAGGACTCGTACTTTGATGGAATTAATTGATTCATTTAAATGAAATTCACCAACCATTTTTATGCTTTGTTTTTTTTAAATATATGTGAATTGATTTTTTATTATTAATCATTCCTTGAGTCGTTATACAAAATCATATGTCCCATTCCCAAGAGTATTTCTAGACTAAGTACTTCTTATTTATTCTTGAGAAAGTTTCCTGAGTGATCATAGGACATGCCACCTCGTAGAACATGAATTTGAACTTTTCAAAGCTATAACTATGAAAAAACAAATTTAAAATGATTGAGACATCCTTTAATAATTCCTTATACTTAAATACCACCTTTACATCAATCCTTATTTATCCCATAGAGATAATTAATGACCATTATTGGGATGAGCAATGTTTTAAGCCATTTTTCCATTCCTATCCTAATCTTGGTATTTGCATGGTATTTTAAAGTTTAAGTGTTGGGGTAATGGGAATCATGGTGGAAGGGATTATATATATTATGAGGAAGAAGTGTCAGGCAGCTTATTGTGGTAATTGTAAAAGGTTGTTGAATCATTCACTGTACTCTATTGTTTTTACCCTATTGAATAAAAAACATTAAAATGAAAAAAAGAATCAAAAAATTTGAGAAAAATGGGTTTTGATTTGGGTAAACCAAAAATCACCATTACTAGACCTATGATTTATATCATACATGGTTCGGTGGTGGATGTGAGGTTTATTCTAGATCATAACTTTTGAAAAAATATAAAAATGAAAATATTTTTTTGAAAAAGAAAAACAAATAATAAAATAAATAAATTCAAGAGAGGGAACCAATAATTTATTATGTTTAAAATGATCATGATATTTACTTTGAGTCTTAGTGAGAGTTAGGATTTGATATAATTTGATGGGGAGAATGTCATTAAAAAAAATTTAATTTTAATTTCCAACTTTATGATTTAATAGTTAAACCTCCTCCTTGAGCATTATTTTTAAACATCAAATCCTACCAACCTTATGCCTCAGAGTAACTAAAACCTTAATTTCAAGTACTCATGATTTTTTGTGCGTTTTGTATTTAAAATGTCAAGAAAGTAGTTCTTTTACAATCTCATAGATAAGGATCATGTTCTCATGATATTTGAATAACTCTACATGAATTGTATCATTAGTGATGAGTGAAAAGAATCAAATGTGAAGTATATCATTGATTTTAATGTTTAATAATGATGAATTGATGATCATAAATCAATGAAAGGAGGATTTCCATCATTTTATTTAAAGTTGAAAAGTAAAATACATGAATTATTTTTTTCTTTGAAAAATGAAAAATTATATTTCTATTTTGGATTTTTGAATGTTTCATTTTACATTGATTTTTTTTATTTTTTTACTTTTTAATTTGAATATTTGTAACATTAGTGTCCTCTAATTTCCATTTTGAGATTTTATACACGAGGAAAAGCATGGTTTAAGTGTTGGGGTATTTTACAGAGAAACTTTATGTGTATATTTTTAATCAAATAATGAATATGTTTAAATGTTTTTAATAATAAAACCCATGTATATAAATGTTTTATTAAAATAATGGGTAATTTGAATAATAGAATTAAAATGGGGTAAAATGTGATAAGTGCTTAATTATGGATTTTGGATAGATTTTTCCCACAAGGAAATTTTTTTCATAAATTTTAAAATATTTATCCAATTTGAGTGATTATTTTTTTGTTGGATTGCACTATTTATTGTATTCAAATATTTCTTCCAGACCAAAATATTATTTGAACAACTAGAGGCCTGAAAAAATCAATGAATTTAAAGAAGTGTTCGGGAGGATAGTGTGGACCCCACCTCCATAACGAAAGAAAAATTCGGTGTACACACCTACCATTAAGGTTATTACACCAAGAATGGAACAATTATACATAGGGGTGTCTCCCAAATTAATTAGATAGAGTCTGTAATCCCTTAAGGTAACCATTAAATGACATACATTAAAGAAAGATTCCAGGAACCTTATTCCTGAAAAATTAATAGTAAATAAAAAATTCTGAAATTATATATGCTATGTCCAATTAAGGATACATTATAAGGATGAACGAAGGATACAATTATGAACAACTTTTATGAAGGAGGAAACACGTGAATATTCCATTTAATGGGTAAAAAATGTGACATCTTTTGGAGGACCTATTCTATCCTATAAAAGGAGGAGAGTTTCTTCTTCCCAAATCATTACATTCCATTCCATCCTATTCCTTATAAGGCAACAAGGAGGAAATATCCACCAAGTGAGGTCGGCTTCAAATCTTCCACATGTATTCTTCTTCATTTTAATTTTTTTTAGTTTTGTTTTAGTTTTCATTTTATTTCTAATTTGAATTTCTTTTAAATAAATTTAATGCATTCATCTTTTAATTTTGTTTCCATAATTTAACTTCTTATTTTTAATTATTATAATAATAAAAAAATTATTTTTATTATTATTATTTTAAATATTATTCATAATACCACATTATTAATTTAAAACATTTTTATTTTCTATCTCTCTCCTTTTTCAAAAGCTATTTTCTTACTAATAATAACTATTATTATTATTATTATTATTATTATTATTATTATTATTATTATTTTAACATTCATTATAAATTATTTATTCTTATATCTCTATCTTTATCCTTCCATCTATCCACCTTTGTGATCTCTTAATCTCAAAAATGAGAGGCTAACCCCGGGTCATGGCCCGGGGGGAGGTCAAGGAGTTCTTGAATTTCTTTAAAGTGTATTTTATATTTGTAGTAGATTTGAGCAGAATTCATGGGTGAGGAAAATGTAACTAATTTTGTGATGACCCCCAATGACATGTAACTCAAAATATTTCAATTTTTTGAAAATAATAGTAATTCAAACATGATATATCATGTTTCGATTATCAAACTAGAATCAAACACATGAAGGAAAATAATGTTTGAATCTATGATTGAACCCCAAAACCGAGTGCTTTCTTAAAAACATCATTCTATTTAGACTTATATCTTAGTATAAATTTATAATTCATGTTTTATATGCGATTGTTAATACAAAAATACATCTTTTTACTTCTCTATTACTTTTTTTGTAAATCACTAATACTCTTTAAATAAAACTATTACATTAACTTTGTTTAATTTCTTATATGTAACTTTATTTAAAAAAATATCACATTCAGTTTTTTTATTTCATTATAAAAATCGTATTCACCATTTGTAAATAAAATCGTATCAACTACTAATATGATTTAATCTGTTACCATATCAGATCTTCCAGAATGATAAATTTTGCAATCGTATCAACTTTATATTACGATTATTCCATCATGGTCTATTACGATAAAATTCTTGAAATGATGAATCAGACCTTATCAAAACAAAGTGTTCTTTTTATATATTGTCTATTACGATATAATTCTTGAAATGATGAATCAGCCGTTATCGAAACAATAATTTATATAAATTTAAAATGAATGTATTATTTTTGTTTCATTTAAAATGTTTCTAAATGAAAACAATGTAATACTTATTGTGATGTAAAAATATGTCATTGTTTCAGTTACTTCAAATAGTGTCATTGTTTCGGGGACTTAAAATGATGTCGTTGTTTCTTTTATGTTTCTAACCGTTGTAGAAATACAACCGTTGGAATATGACCGTTGTAGAAATCTATCCGTTGGAATATGACCGTTGGAGATCAACCTATAAATAAGAGATCATTTGAAGAGACCCAAACTTTTGGTCTTTGCTAACTCTCGAGTGGTGCTACGTTGTTAGAGCACCATCTCAAGATTGCGACAAAGACGTGAAGTGTGAACTGCTTGTTCATTACTTGGTGCTTCGTGTGAATCCAATAGTTGGTGATAACGATTGTGGGCTTCTGGGGATAGGAAGACTGAGCTAATCTGGTCATCATGTCGAGGGATTGTGTGTATGGAAAGATAGATCCAATCATCATATCGAGGGCTTGTGGGGATAGCAAGACAGAGTCGATCATCGTATCGAGGGATTACCAGGGTATTGGTAAGACAGACTTTCTTGAAAGTATAAATCAAGAGACTCTTATCCAAATTAGAATTGGATACCCTTCTCTTTGGGTGAAAATATTTGTAAACCTTTACTCTAGTAAATTTTCTGTAATTTTATTTATTCTCATTTGTATTCGTTTAATCGTAATATCCTTGATTACAATAATATTATGTATTCCTTTACTTGTTACTTTTACAATTGTTTTACTATTTCATTTGTTTCTGTACAGTTTTTAGGTAGAAACAAATTTTACACTGTTAATCATATTCTTTTTAAATACGATAAATCCAGTGGTGTAAATAAAATCGTATTCATACTCAATACGACACCAAGTGAAACATTCTATTTCATTTATTCTATATACATTGTATCCTTTTCTAATACAATACCCATCGGTTTCGGGCTTACATCGATATTTCTTAAAAGTGTTTTTGTGAATTATATTAGTTTAATAATAATTAAACTAAGTGTTTGTAAAACTAAAAGTTTTTTCAAATACAATTCACCCCCCCCCCCCCCCCTTGTATTAGTTTTCCGTATAACGATCCAACAATTGGTATCAGAGGAAAGTTCTGTTTTGATTACCTCAACTGGTATCTTAACTGGAAGAGTGCTCTGAGTATTTGATATCAACTTTTAGTATCAGTGTGGATATCTGATAGATATATTAAGACATCTTAAGATTATCTTTCTTATTTTTATTACTTTAAGAAAATTGTTTTTTCCTTTTCTTAAGTTTTTTTTAAAACCATTCTACACTAACCTTTTGGTTGTATAGTATTTTTTGTTTAACAAAAGATGAAAGGAATGAACATAAGTTCAATTGATAATATCAACCCTACTCATCCTCCTATTTTTTATGGAAATAATTGTGAATATTGGAGATATCTAATGAAAAATTTTATCATCAATACTAAATTAGACAATTTTTTTATGCTGACGGGTGATTACGAGATCCCAGATAAAGAAGTATGGTTGTTTACAAATCAAGGAAAAATCTGAATACCAATTAAATTTCAAGGAACTCAATGATATACTTTGTTATATGACATGAAATATATATAGTCAAATCTATTCTTGTGAAGCTACTAACTATATATGGAAGAATCTAGAAGTTACACATTCTGGTACATCAAAGGTTATTGCAACTAGATGAGCTATGATGAGAGATGACTATCATGGATTCAATTTTCCTTATGAAGAGCCTATATGCAAATTACAACAATGATTCATGACAATAGTAAATGGTTTTCAATATATGGGTGAAAAAGGTCTAGTTAATGAAGGGTTGGTTGACTTGTTTATAGATATCATGCCGACAGAATGGGAATCGAAAAGGATAACTATTTATGAAAATAGAAAAGTTACTAATATTTCATTGGATGAGATTTTTGGCACTCTTATTCAACATGAGACAAGAATGAAGAGGGATGCTGAGAATAAGAAAAAAAATGGTAATGGAACAGTTTCTTTCAACACCACAAAATTCAAGACTCAGGAAAGAGTCACAAGATTTAAGTCAAAGAAAGCCAATGTTATATATGATTCTATTGAAGATGATCAATATGAGAGTGAAATTTCCAATCTAGCAAGAAGGATGAATAAATTAGTTGGAAAAAGGATTTCCAATACAGGTATAAGAAGGATAAAAATGAAAAGAAGGATATTGAAGTTACTTGTTATGAATGCAAGAGAACAGAACATATTCGACCAAATTGTCCCAAGCTGAAAAAGAAAGAAAGAAGTAATATATGATCAGAGAAAACAAGAAAAGACTTTACAAATCTAAAGGAAAGAAAGTTTTAAAGGCTAATGACACTTGGAGTTCTAGCTGTGGAAACTCATCAGATGATTCTTCTGGTTCAGAATCTCTATGTGAGAAAAGAATTGGACTTCTTTCCAAAGTATCTATGAATACTAAATGTCTTATGGCTAAGGTACACTATACTGAAGCCTTAAAAAAATTTCCCTTGATAAAAATAATGTTGACAATACTTATTATGATTCTTAAAGTGAGTATTCTTTAAAAGAAGAATCTTTACCCTTGTTTGAAAAAGTTTCTCGATTTTCTAAATTACTTCAAAAAGAGAATTTCAAAATTCAAACGAAACTTGAGAAAGAAAATTCAAAGAATGATGTTTTAAACAAGTAAATTTTAGATCTCTCAAAAGATTATGATATAAAAGTTTCTAAAAAGAATTTTTTATCCAAAAACCTTAGGGAAACAGTTTATCAAAACAAAAAACTTTCTCAATATCTTAAACAAATTATTTCTGAGAAAAGAATTATTGAAAATAATATTGATAATAAAAATGTCGTTATCAAACTTAAATCCAAATTATTTCATTAAAGAAACTTTTGTAAAAGTTTACCACTGGTAAATAAAACTTTGATAAAATGTATTCTCAACTCAGAACTAATAAAGATACTAATGGTATCAGCTATACTACTTCAAAACCTATATTCAGAAACAATTACTTTGTCCCATCTATTGCACCATTTTGTACTAAATGTTAAAGTGGAGGGCATTAGAATAAAAATTGTCCTCTAAAAAAACTCAATCTTTAAGTTTCCACAAGGCTTACTTTACAAAACAAATGTGGATTCCCAAAATTTTATTTGCCAATAGTGAGTCCAAACAAGGTTGGATTCCTAAGTACTAACTTTCTTTTGTTTTTAAGAGAATCAAGAGAATACTAACAATATCAGGTATATGGATAGTGGTTGTTCTAGAAACATTACTGGTAACAAACATTATTTTGAAAAGATTGTTGAAATGAAAGGTGGTAAAGTAAATTTTGGTGAAAATTCTCAAGGTAAGATTTTTGGAATATGCAATATTGTTTTACTTGGAAAAGTTTTTATTTAAAATGTTTTATTTTTTAAAGTTATTAAGCACAACCTCATTAGAATAATCCAATTATGTGATGAAGTATACCTTGTGAATTTTAGAAATGATAAGTTTTTAGTACACAATTCCAATGAAGAATTTATTCTTTCAGCCAAAAGGCATGAGAATGTTTACACTATTAACTTAGAAGACCTTAGGAACCAAAACCTACCTTGCATTAGTGTTATAGAAGATAACTCTTGGTTATAGAATAGAAGGTTAGGACACTGTAACCTTATAAAGTTAACAAAACTATCTAATAAAATTCTAGTTAAATATTTAACTGAGCTTATGTTTTATTATTAAAAAATTTGTGACCCTTGTCAATATAGAAAACAATGCAAGTCTATTTTTAAATAAATTATTGAAGTCTCAACAACCAATGCTTTACAATTAGTACATATGGATCTTTTCGGTCCAACAAAAGCTTGAAATATTGGAGGCAAATACTATGTATTTGTTCTGGTTGATGATTACACAAGATTTAATTGGGTTTATTTCCTTTCAAAAAAATCTGAAGCTTTTTCATTTTTCAAAACCTTTATAGCCAAAGTAAGAAAATGCTAAAAACCTACCCTTGATAACTTTGCATAGTGATCATGGTGGTGAGTTTCTAAATTATGATTTTGAAAACTATTGTTGTAAAAAAGGAATTACTCATAACTTATCAGCACCAAGAACCCCTCAGAAAAATGGTGTTGTTGAAAGAAGAAATAGAATTCTTCAAGAAATAACAAGAACCATGATGAGTGAATACTCAATTGCTATGCATTTCTGGGCTGAAGCTGTAAGTACTTATTATTTTACAATAAATAGAGTTTTAATAAGACCATTCCTTAATAAAACACCTTATGAGTTATGGACCAGCCGAAAACCAAAAGTTTCATACTTCAAAGTTTTTGGTTGCAAATTATTCATTCTAAATACAAAGGATGACTTGCACAAATTTGCACCAAAAATCTGATGAAGGCATATTTTTAGGCTATTCCACTGCATCTAAGGATTATAGAGTTTTTAATAAAAACACTTTTATTTTTGAAGAAACAGTACATGGGAAATTTGATGAGACTAATCCTTTTGTTTTTAAACCCCCATCTACATCTTCGGATGTGTTTTCAAAAAATTATTTTCAACCTCTGATAGAAAACCCTTCTAAAGAAAATACTCAAAAAAACATTTCTAAAGTATTTACACCTAAAGATTTTCTACCCTATGATGATGACCAAGTTTTATAAAACACAAATCAGTTACTTCAAAAGAATCATCCCAGTGATAGTATCATTGGTGATGTAAATAAACATGTAAGGACAAGAAGTTATTTGAGAAATGGAATAGAACATCTAGCTTTTCTTTCCCAATTCAAACCAAAAAGTCCAAGTGAGTCTTTAGGTGATGAATATTGGATAAAGGCAACACAAGATGAGCTAAATGAATTCTAAAGGAAAAAATTATGTACCTTAGTTGAAAAGCCTAATAAAGTTACTGTAATTGGAGTAAAATGGGTTTTCAAAAATAAATGTGATAAAAATGGAATCATAATCTGAAACAAAGCTAGAATTATTTCAAAAGGATATAATCAACAAGAGGGAATAGATTATGAAGATACATATGCACCAGTATCTAGACTCGAATCCATTTGAATACTATTAGCCTTTGTAGCATTCTTTAATTTTAAACTTTTTCAAATGGATGTCAAATGCGCTTGCTTAAATGGATATGTTCAAGAGCAAGTCTATGTTGAACATACTCATGGTTTTGAATATTCAAAACATCCTGAATATTTTTTCAAACTTACCAAAGATTTATATGGTCTTAAGCAAGCCCCTAGAGCCTGATATGATAGGTTAATAGAATTCTTTCTTCAAAAAAATTTATTAAAGGACCTGCAGATCCAACTCTTTTTATTAAAAAAGAAAAATAAGATGTTTTAATCATTCAAATATATGTTTATGACATTATATTTGGATCAAATTAGAAGTTTTTAACTGATTTTTTTGAAAAAATAATGAAATCTGAGTTTGAAATGAGTATGATGGGTGAGTTAACATTTTCCCTTGGTTTTCAAATCTCCCAAAAACCCGAAGGAACTTTCATATCCCAACATAAGTATATAAAATATTTACTTAAAAAGTATGGTTTTAACAATACTAAAAGTATTAATACTCCTATCAAAACCTCTAATACTCTAGATATTGATGAAACTGGGGAACGAGTTGATAAAAAAATTAGAGGAATGATTGGATGTCTAATTTACTTAATAGCTAGTCGAACATACTTAATGGTTTCTATATTCTTATGTTCAATGTATCAATCCAATCCAAAATAATCCCATTTAAAAGCAATAAAAATAATTTTTCATTACTTAAAAGGGACTATGGATTTAGGTTTGTTTTACTCTTCTAGAAATGATTTCAAACTTAAAATTTTTTCAGATGCTAACTTTAGTGGTTGTAGAATGGATAGGAAAAGCACATCTAGAAATTGTCATTTATTAGGAGATTATTTAGTTTCTTGGTCTTGTAAGAAACAACATTCAGTAGCACTTTCCACTGTTGAAGCTGAATATGTAGCAGTTGGAAGGTGTTATGCTCAAGTGTTGTGGATGCAACACACACTCACAGAATATGGCATGAGTTTCTCTAAAACTCAAATACTTTGTGATAAGACAAGTTCCATCTCTTTAAGTAAAAAACCCTGCAAATCACTCACATTCAAAACACATAGATATTAAACATCACTTTCTTAGGATCACACACAAAAAGGATATATCATTTTACAATTTATTAGAATGCAAGAACAACTTGCTGTTATATTTACAAAACCCTTACTATTCGATAGATTTTAATACATTAAACAAAATTTAGGAATGATCAATATAAGGTAATCTTTCAAATAAAATTTTTGTTTTACCCATCTCCTCACAGTAATACACTCCTTAACTCAGGTGGGTACATTTGATAAGTTTGTTGTTTTATTATTTTTCATAATACAAATTATCATAATACAACTCAATTTGATTTTTTATTACTACTCAATATGTTTAATTTTCTACTGTTGAGTATAATACTTTTAATCATTATGACTTTTTATCATTATTATTTTTTATCATTATGACTTTTTATCGTTATGATTTTTTATTGTTATGATTTTTTTATCATTATGACTTTTTATCATTATGACTTTTTATTGTTATGACTTTTTATAGCTATGATTTTTTATCATTATAAATTTTTATTTTTATGTTTATTATTTCATTTTTCACATTAGTTTTGTTTACAAAAATATTAAAAACAAAACAAACTATTAAAATAATCTAAGATACTCTGAAAAGTACATATTTTATTTCAATAATTTATATTATTGGCACTAATCCTTTTATTATTTTATTTCTTTTGTTTTGAAAATATTTCTTCTAGTACGATTTTTTTTTAAAATTATTAAAAACCTCAAGAGTTTGTATTTATTCTTAACCATTAGATCATTAGGATCTAATCCTAATCGTTGAATTCGAAAGGTCAGATTCTACTTCCTATAAAAAGGGGACCCCCTATTATTGTCCCACATCAATTTCTACAGTTTTCATGATCTCTCGTCTCTTTACCTACATAGGTTTCTGATCAGATTCAATTTTCAAAGAAAGCCTCATTATCTGTTTTCAAGATCGTATCAGATTTTGCATTAAGTTCAGATCAGTTTATGTCAAATTCTTCTCATTCGTCCAAGACAATAATGTCAAATAAAGGGAATGCTTCTCTCATTTCAAAATATTTCTCAAAGATGAAGTTTATTCATGAAAGGTTAGTAACTCGTGAGCTCTTTTATTCTTTTTATTCAACTCTAAAAAGAGTTATTTAGTTTAAGGATGGGAATCTATTACTATTTGTGACAAAAGCAGTACCGATTTGATTTTAAAAGAGGAAGTTATTCTGTTTTATGAATCGGTTGAGATTAGTGATGATTTGAAAATTTCTTTCAATATGTATAATGCGAAATATGATTTGAATGATATCAAAGCTTCTAATTTTATCGGAATACCTTATTATGGGGAATTTTCTTGTCCTTCCCATAATTTTCCAAAGAAAATGGGATCTTTTGAAAAGTAAAAGGCTGAAAGTTCTTTGTTTGAATTCTATGAGTAAAAGAGAAAAATCAAATCTGTTTCTCAGGATAATCGTATTATAGTTTTATGGATCAAAGGTTTTCTCATTTTGTGAAAAGGTGAGAGGGAAACCCTCAAGGTTTCATATATTTTCATTCTTGACTATTTAGTCAATTTCAGAAAATTTAATTTGATGGGTTATGTTTTCAATATGGTAAAATAACTGAATTCTGGAGCCATCAAGTCTCACATGATCATGTTTCCTGTAATTATCTTGAAGCTGATAATCAAATGTTTAAAGTTTTTTAAGAAGCCTCTCAAAAACATTCCAAAAGATATCAAACCCTCGTTATTATTGTTAATAAAATAAAAAGGATGAAAGTGAAATTTAATCTGGAAAGTCATAAGTTTTAAAAGTAAGTAAAAATTTCTCAAACTCCCCAAAAGGTTGTCGTTCCAAAAGAAAAGGAAGTTCAAAAGAAAATAAAACCAGTAGAGAAAGAAATAAATCAAATTAAAATTATAAAGTATTCTAAAAAATTAGTTACTTAGTGGAGAGATTATCATGCTAATAAAAAGGAGGGTGATCTGATTTTTGGATTGAATCCGGCTGAAGGTCTTGCAACAAAGGAAAAGGGGAATAATTATTAATAGAATAATAGAAAATAATGCTTATCCAAAATAAAAAAAACAATAATATTTAATTTTTGAAATTCTTATCAGGGATGTTGAAAGGTCTAGTGCTAAAATCGTTATCAATGAAGTTTCTGAACCTCCTTGAGTTTTTGTTCCAATGTTCGAAGGAAAGGGAAAGAAGAAGATTGTTGTTGAAAAAGATAATTCAAGTTCTAAAAGATTTCAACCAAAAAAATTTCTTCAAGGTGATATAAGTAATTTTCAAAATACAAAAAATAATCTTTCAGGTAATCTACCTATACGATCTGAAGATGATATTTCATAATGGCTTCTGACTCTAGGAAGACAATATTTTGTTTCAATGAAAGAATTATTTCCAGTGGAACAAGATGTGTAAGGATCAGAAGATAAGTCAAATCGTAATGAGAAACCAGATCAGAAGCAGTCTTATTCTGATCGTAATGAGGCACAGAAGGATGTAAATGATGATCAAATTCATCAAATTAGAATAAATAATTCTGATCATAATGTCAATGAATAAATTCATGATCAAGAAAATCATAATGAATTTGATTCTGATAACGATAAAGAAAATGATTCCCCAGAAACTAACTTTCGCCAACCAAATAATTTTGTGTCTCATTATCTTTAGAGAATACAAATATTTTCTTCAAGGATTCATAGAGTAGAGGAAAAGGTGTATTTCATATCATATCTACATTGGGTAGATTCTTTTCTAGTGAACGCTTTAAGAAAAATGTGGTTGAAGTTGAAAGCCGATTTTAAATCTCTAATCTCTCTTTCTACCAATCATCAAAAAGCTTGTAATAAGATAGTGCAATGGTCGCATTCTATGGATACGCTTATCCAAGATCATTCTAATGATATTCAAACTCTCCATAAGATGGTAGTTGACATTGATAAGGATTTTGAAAATATTGTGAGAAAAGTGTCAGATTATTTGAATCAAATAAAGTCTTCAATTTCAGATGTTTCATCTGTGGATGTTTAGAAGATTCAAGATCAGTTAGGTTCTTTTCATAATAAAGTTAATTTGTTTGATCAAAAGTATGAGGAAATTTTTTTCTTAGAGAATTCACTATCTCTTATTAATGAGAATCTTGACAAAAAAATATAAACAATCGTATTCATGGAGAAAAAACCCGTAGTTGTGAAGATATAATTATGTTTTTGGAGGAAGAGTAGAGGAAATAAAAGGAAGTTTCTATGAATCAATAATCTCATATTGATAATCTAAAGGAAGTTTCTTCAAATCAACAAGTACATATTGAGAAGTTGATGGAAGATATAAAATACCTCAATAAGATGAAATCAATTTTTCTTGAAATGTTGAAAAAGGATAAATGATTCGAACTCTTGTTTTATTGTTTTCTAAATGGTCTTAAATTGAATCCTTTATTGTTTTTTGACTAACTCTTGTAGACACATTAGGTTTCTCAATTCCTTTTTGTAGATCACAAAGGGGGGAAATGACTTATAAGAGTAAAAGGGAAATGACATCTCTTAATATGATCCTTATGGACCCTAATATCCTAAGGGGGATATAATTGTATTCACCATTTTCAGAAATATAAAGGAGATAATTATTTCTAAAAAGTAATGTTTATTTAAGTCGTGTTTTGTGCTTTTCAAAAAAGGGAATATTGTTAAGAAAAAAGTATATATTTTGACTTCTTTGTTCCTTTTTTTTAAATCAAAAACATTATTTAAATATAACTATTAATTTAACTTGGTTTAATTTCTTATATGAAACTTTGTTCACAAAAATATCATATTCAGTTTTTTTCTTTCATTATAAAAATCGTATTCACTATTTGTAAATCAAATCGTATCAACTACTAATACGATTTAATCTATAACCATATCAGATCTTCCATAATGCTAAACTGTGCAATCATATTAACTTTATATTGTGATTATTCCATCATGGTCTATTACGATCAAATTCTTGAAATGATGAATCAGCATTTATCGAAACAAAGTGTTCTGTTTACATATTGTCTATTACGAAAAAATTCTTGAAATGATGAATCATCTGTTATCGAAATAAGATTTTATATAAATTGAAAATGAATGTATTCTTTCTGTTTCTTTTCAAATGTTTCTAAATGAAAATAGTGACATGCTTATTATGATATAAAATGATGTCGTTGTTTCAGTTACTTAAAACGGTGTCATTGTTTCAGTGACTTAAAAGGATGTCTTCGTTTCTGTTATGTTTCTAACCGTTGTAGAAATCTAACCATTGGAATATGACCGTTGTAAAAATATGACCGTTGGAATATGATCATTGGATCTCAGCCTATAAATAGGAGATCATTCAAAGAGATCCAAACTTTTGGCCTTTGATAACTCTAGAGTGGTGCTACACTGTTAGAGATCCATCTCCAGAGAGAGACAAAGCCATGAAGTGTGAACATCTTGTTCATTACTTGGTGATTTGTGTGAATCCAATAGTTGGTGATAATGATTGAGGGCTTACGGGGATAGGAATACTGAGCTAATCTGATCATCGTATCAATGGCTTGCAGGGATAGCAAGACAGAGTCGATCATCATATCAAGGGATTACAGGGATAGAAAGATAGATCCAATCATCATATAGAGGGCTTACTAGGGTATTGGTAAGACATACTTTCTTGAAAGTATAAATCAAGATACTCTTATCCAAAGTAGAATTGGATACCCTTCTCTTTGGGTGAAAATATTTGTAAACCTTTACTCTAGTAAATTGTCTGTACATTTTTTTTATTATCATTTGTATTCGTTTAATCATAATAGCCTTGATTACTATAATATTATGTAATCCCTTACTTTTTAATTTTATAATTGTTTTACTATTTCATTTGTTTCTGTACGATTTTTAGATAGAAACAAATTTTACTCTGTTAATCGTATTCTTCTCAAATATGATAAATCATGTGGTGTAAAGAAAATCGTATTCATACTCAATAGAATACCAAGTGAAACATTCTGTTTCATTTCTTCTATATTTATCATATCCATTTCAAATATGATACCCATCGGTTCTGGGTCCATGCCGATATTTCTTAAAATAGGTTTTGTGAATTCTATTAGTTTAATACTAATTAAACTAAGTTTTTGTAAAACTAAAAGTTTTTTCAAATACAATTAACCCCCCATCTTGTATTAGTTTTCCGTATAACGATCCAACAACCATTGTTTTTAATAATAAAAAAAACACAAAAAGAGATAGTTTAGGTGATAATGAAGAAGTAAGTGAACCACATTGAGAAGGCTCCTCAAGATAGATGACCTTGTTTAGCCTCTATGATACACTGTGAAAAATTATAATTGCTTTTTTCCGCACCCCATGATAGGAATGTTTCAGTATGTTAGCAAGTAATGGATGAGAGAAAAAAGTATAAGGGGATTTTACAACCATTACCCATACCATAATGAAATTGGGAAAGAACACTATGTATTTTGTCATTAGAATCCCCAAAATATATAAAGGGAATAATGTTACATGGGTTGTAGTAGATATTCTAACAAAGTCAACTAAATTCATTACAATTAGAGAATAATTATCTCTTTATCGGGATTCAAAAATAAACATTAATAAAATGGTAATGAGGTTTCATAGAGTAACATATTATATTGTATCTGATTGGTATTCAAGGTTTACATCAAAGTTATAGAGAATTATTTCCCAATATCATTGTATATATTCCAGTTTCAACATTTCATATCATCCTTAGAAATATGGTCATTATGATAGTGAAATTCATACCTCTATAGAATATTTTGAGATGTTTTTATATGGATTTCAAAGGTGCTTGGGATCAAAAACGTCCTCTTGTTGAGTTTTCATACAACAATGTCTTTAAATAGAGAATTCATATGGATCCCTATAATTCAATCAATTGGAAGAAGTAAATAACACCAAATTATTGGGATTATGTTGGATAAAGAAATATAATGGGACTTAATATGGCTGAATAAATGAAAGAGAAGGCCAAATCCATTCAGAAAACTATAATGTTGTCACAATGTATATAGATATGTTATAATGATAATCACCTGAGTGATCATAAATTTTGTATTGGTGAAATGGTTTTTATTGTAATTTACCCATGGAATAATGTAGTGATATTTTCAAATAAGGGAAAACCAATCCTTTGGTAAATTGGTACCTTTAAAGAAATTTATTGTATTAGTATTGTAGATTATCAATTGGAACTTTGAGTGAACTTCAATCAAATCCATGATGTGTTATATGTATCACTCTTGAGAAAGTACAAAAAGAATCCATCACATGTACTAAATTCATATTTTGTAACACTAGAGAATTATATTTTATGTTGATAACAACAAGTGTATATTTTTTATCATAGATATAATTTTATAAAAAACACCACTCACCTAGTCAAAGGTTTGTGAAGAAACAACCAATTTGAGGAAGTTATGTGGAAACCTGAGGAAGTACTGAGGATGAATTATCATCAATTTATTATACTGTAGTGATTTAATTTCAATGAGGTATTCTTTTAAGTGTGTTAGAATGTAACTCCCCAAGATTATTTATTTATTTTTCAAATAAATTTAAAATATTTAACAGTTTTTGTTACATGCAACATTGAGTTCTAATGATCCACAATACACTATTTATATTATGATTTTAGCATGGCCATTATTACATAGCAATCAAATATGGAGGTATGAATATGAATAACTATATTTTTAAAATATTGTATAATTGTTTTATTTTAAGGGAAAAAATATATAAAAATTACTTAATTTTTACTAAATCCTTTTTATGATTCTAAAATACCATTTTCTCATTAACTTGTGTAAATTTCCATTAGTAAAGAAATAATAAAACTAAAATTTTTCTATATTTAAAAATTTTATTTTCAAAAATTAAATTCATTTTTGAAATCTAGATTTTAAAATTTTCTTAATGTTAATTATTTACAATTTTATTCAAAGATTTATTTTTCAATGAATAATAAAAAATATTGATTTTTATTTAAAAGCTTATTTTCATTTAATTCTTTTATAATATCCATTTTACTTTAAGATTGGTTTAGTATTAAAATTATTTCAATTATATATTTATTAATCAAATTCAGGTCATTGGAACCAATTTCATTTCGGATTTTTATATTAAAACTTTCTAGACTTACGAAAGCCATTTCATTGGAAATCAACTTTTCTGTCACGTCTATGGGGTTAATTATAAATTAAATTCTACTATATATGTGAATTGAAATTTGTAAAATGGATTCCAAATTATAAATAATAACATTTGATTCTATATAATAATTACAACTTAATTTTTGGTCATAACAAATAGTAAAAATAGTATACATTAATTACCACGTTTTAAGGATAAAATGGGGTTATCAAGGATTATACTAAAAAGATAAGTGTTAAAATAACTTTACAACATCTCCAACTACTATTGGATGGCCATAATTAGACCTTATAACAACTAAGGTTCTCGAATTATCCTTTTTGGAACATTGTTTCATGTGAGAAATGTGGGTATAACTTTTTTGTTTCTCAAAATCTAATTGTCTGCTCTCCCCAACTCATAAATGGCCACCACCTATCCTCTCCACTTCACACCTAAAAAGCCTTTAGTTCATCCAAGCCCTCCAAAAATCCATTTATTATACCCATAAACATGTTCTATAGGCCTTAGTATGATTATGAAACCCACCTAATAAGAATTTTGGTTCCATCCTTAAGTGTCACGACCCATCCCCCAGGGCCCGTGCCGTAACTACCACAAGCCCGCCTTCTATAGGCCAGGGGCTGGAGACTAGAACCAAAGGCGTAATTCCCTAAAACTGGGAAGGAATTTCCTTTATAACAGTAAACAAACACAACCGAGTACAAGCTGGAAGCAAAACACTAAGTAAAACTGTATACAAAATAGTGCTGAAAAGTAAAAGGGGGTGGAAATAAAAGCCCGATTATAATGTACATGTACAACTGAAAAGGGAAAAAACAACTAAAAGGTGAAAGAAGCTCCTGGATCATCCACCACTGATCCTACCAGAAGGGAAGGTACATATAGGCTCCTCAGCACTCCACGTCTGTCAGACTCCACCGTGTACCGACTCATCGTAAGGTCTACCTCTGGGTACCATCCAGTCCTGGGGCTCTTAGCCTCCTTCAGCACTATCTATCGTCTGCATCGAACACAACAAGGTTGGGACATATCCCGTGCTGGGGTGAGTATAATGATACTCAGTAGGGACCCCGAGACCACTATGGTCTCTCAAAATCCACTAAGTATAAACCATAGAGTATGAAATCAATGGATAGAATTTACTTAGGTATATGCCCATACATATACCAAAGTTATCAAGTAACTCATCTCAATCATGATAAAAAAATATAAGTCAATGACTCATCTCAAACTAGGATTTTCTTCTAGGGGTAGTAACATGTAACACTCCCAGTCAAACTGTCAAAACCTCGGCTGCTAAAGTACTCTTCCTCTATAGAGTACTGTGGGCCTATTGCATCACACAGAGGCACTTCCCACTATCCTGGACTGCTGAGTCACTCCTCCTATCAAGTACCATGGGTATTCTGCGTCACATAGAGGCACTCCCCAATGTGGGTCTTCCGCATCACACAGAGGCACTCCCCCATGTAGCCTGCTAAGTTACTCCTCTGGTCGAGTACTGTGGGTCTGCTGCATCACACAGAGGCGCTTCCCACTATTGGTCTGTCACGTCACACAGAGGCGCTCCCCACTGGCCTAGTCGAAATACTCCAAGTCGAATCAATCAGCAGTTGTTAGGTCTCATTCAGCTACTAGGTCTCTGTACTCCACTCGCTCATCTCTGGGAGGATCCGCTCCACGAGCTACAGGTCGATACTCCAACTGCCTCAAAGAGGTATCTCAATGGTCTGCCACATCATTGGGGGATAACCTAAACTAAAAAATGTCTAGGATACAGAGAACAAGATGACTAATCCATTTTCCACAAAGTACATGACATGTAGGTAAGAGGTACACGCAGTTTCATCAGACCACGGGTACTTCCCATGTACAACGGCCCGTGTCGTAAGGCTGGTTCTGTAGAAAATAAAGTATATAGTGTGTGGTATTGTTACACTCCGTGTCTACAGACTTCAGGTAATACCCATGTACCAAGTCCCATGTCATAATAAACTATATGTGTAGAAAAGGAATTACACTGTGTGTGGTATTGTTACATGCCATGTCCAAGAAACTGGGGTCGGCTCCGTGTACGCTGGCCATGTGACCGTACATAGCCTCAACCCGAGTTCTCCAACCCGTGGAACTGGTACACGGGGTAGCTCGTGCCACTGGCCATGCCTGGTCATGTGGTGGATTACATTCCCATTTACTCCACCCCGTGTCCGTGTATTCCCGGGATACACGCCGAGTCTCGCAAAGCTGGTTCTTCCATTCTGCGTAGAGAGTACACACTGTGTCTCTTGGTCATGTAATTCTGCCCATGTCCGTGTATTTCCTAGAATACATGTCGACTCTCGTGTAGTCTCCTCTTCGTTTTTGTGCGGAGAGTACACGCTGTGTGATAGGGGGTCACACGTCTTGTCACACTCGTTTGACACCCAAAACCCAAACCGCAGAATGCCCACGTCACACAGCGTGTTCTTCATAAGTACACGTCGTGTATTCTGGAATTTTCCAAAAACAACGCCTCCGACCAGAGCGCCTCCCATGGAGCCCGTTCTTCATTATAATGGCATGTTCGCCATGAAACATTCATCTCCAGGTCTCCCCGATGTCCCGAAGTATTTCCTGCTGTTTTTGGGCCTCCAATCGGCTCTGAAAACACGTTTTCATCCACCCGCATGAAGAACGGTATAAGTACGGTCTTTCCCGAACCGGGCCGATTCGTCATCCGCTAACGTCGTCGCGCCTCTTCTAGGTCGATGTGATGTTGGGTATTCAATTCAGGATCGTTGCGTCGCAAAACAAAACCCGCAATGATCCGTTGTGTTTACACCCATGAAGAACGGGAAGAACACACCACACACGAAGAATGGCGGAGGAATTGGGCCATGTTAGTTTGGCCCAGTCCTTCCGCATTAGTTCAGTGGCAAGCATATTATAAGTTTAATTTAACATGGGAGTAGAATTAACGATGATCAATTCAAAACACACCCCTACCTTGGTCGATGTTTGTCGACGTTGGTGCGAGGAGACGGTCGTCGATCCGTGGTAGACAAACACGCCCCACATCGAAGGATTCTGAGGAAGAAAGTCAGAGGAGGTCATTCTTCATAGTCGAAGGTGTCCCCCATCGGTTTTCTTCATCGAGAGAGCATTATTTGTCAGAAGATCATTCTTCGTTGGAGAGAGTTCTTCGTTGGGGAGAGTTCTCTCTTCTCCCAAGCTCCACCAAAAAGAAATAATAGGTTGTCTATTATTTTGTTACACAACGATTTCAAAATGGAGAAATAATTAAAGGGGGGGCTCCAACAAATTAATTCTTGTGCATAGGCACAAAATTAATTAGGGGAGTTCAAGAGGCTCCAAGGGTGGTGACACCATTAAGTGGGGAGAGGAAGAGGTTTCTCCCCACTTAATGGGGAGTTTAAGGGGGGTTTTATCCTCGAGCAGTTCCCACCAATTTAATCCTCACATGGGAGGTTATGTTTGGGTGGGCCCCACCACCATAACCTCTCATAGCAGGTTAAGGTGGGGTGGTCCCCACTTCTAACCTCCATGGGGAGGTTTTAACCACCACACACCAAAATGACGGCTCAAAAATAAAATAAAGTGTGGGGCACTTTATTTTAATTTTTTTTTTGAAATCCCAATAACTAACTTCCATTCATGACTCACTGCCATCAAAGTGAAAGTCTTATTAAGAGAATACCAGCACTTCAAGTTCAACGGTGCCCTCGAATTTTGATTCCAAGCACCAGTTCAAGAGTTATAAAAACTCGCTCATACGTTCACTAAACGTACCAAAAAATACTTCAGAAATTGATTCCGGGCACACCGGGCCTCGGAATCAAGCGCCGTTAATTTTTGTAGACTCGTAAAATTCCCATGTATTTGAGAAAAAAAATTCCATAGAAATTACGGGTCTTTAAATTCTCCCCACCTCAGGGCTTTACTTCCTCGTAAGATACAACTCTAACTAAGAGAACAAAAGTGGGTACTGAGCATGCATTCGAGCCTCCCGCTCATATGTGCTCTCCTATAGGTTCTTGTGTTTCCAGCGTAAGCACACCAGAGGTATCGAACATCCATGTAGGACCTTCTCCTATCGATCCTCAATCTCCACTGGGACCTCCGTAAAAGTCGCATCGCCGTTGACGTCTAGCTCTCCATAGTCGATGATGTGAGAAGGGTCATGCATGTATCTGCTCAGCTGAGATATGTGGAATACGTCATGCACCCGGTGCAACTGAGGTGGAATATCCAAGTGGTAAGCCACCTCGCCTACTCTGCTGAGGACCTGGAATGGTCTGATGAACCTCAGAGATAACTTTCCACCTCAGCCAAATCTCTATATACCTCATCGAGGTGAGACCCATAGGAAGATGTGGTCACCATCCTCGAACTTCAGAGGTCTCCATCTCCTATCAGCATATGACTTCTGTCTGCTCTAGGCAGTCTTCATCCGCTCCTGGATGATCTGTACCTTTTCCATGGTAGATTGTACCATCTCTTGCACATAAAGGCATCTCAAGCACTCAACTGAGCCCTGGTCTTAGATCGGTAGGAAGTGGTCCGACTTGGTGAGTCGGTCAATGATCACCAAAATCGAGTCGTGGCCCCTGTATGTATGTGGAAGACCCGTCACGAAGTCCATGGATATCCCATCCCACTTCCATTCTGGGACCTCTAAAGTATGGCCAAGCCTGCTGGTACCTGATGCTCCGCCTTCACTTGCTGACAAGTGAGGAACCGTGAGACAAACTCTACTACTTCCTTCTTCATACCTGGCCACTATTATTTTCATCAAAGGTCCTAGTACATCTTTGCCACTCCTGGATGTACTGCTAGAGGGGAAGTATGTAACTCCCTTAAAACCTCCTCCTGAAGTGCCATTGGTACCATGGTATGTCCTCTAAAGAGGATAATGTTCCCACCACCTTTAGAAAATCCATCGGGTGCCTGCCCTTTGGATATCTGAGCACGTCATGTCTCGCAGTCAGGGTCCCCATGTTGTGCTTCCCTGACTCGCTGAAGGAGTGGGGGAGTGACTGTGAAAGACTGAAGAAAATATGCTCCATCTCTATCCACAAAGGATATATGTATGGCAGCGATCTGCTCTATTGCCTTTCCTATCAGCTGAATACTTGTTCTCCTGCTGAGCGCATCCGCAACAACATTCCCCTTCCTAGGAGTGTAGACTATCTCAAAGTCATAGTCCTAGTGGAACTCAATCCAGCATCGCTGTCTCAGGTTCTGGTCCTTCTGAGAGAAGATATACCTGTGACTCTTGTGATCGGATTACATGGTAAAACGTTCTACCATAATATAGTGCTGCCACATCTTCAAGGCGACGACCACTAATGCTAACTCCAGGTCATGTGTAGTGTAGTTCTGATCGTGTTGTCTCAATTTCTGAGAACCATATGCGATCACTGCTCTCTCCAGTATCAGGACACACCTGAGTCTGGTCCTTGATGCGTCACAGTAGACTACGTACCCTATGCCTTCCTCTGGAAGCCTCAAGATAGGGTAACTAGTCAGCTTCTTCCCCAGCTCCTGAAAGATCTGCTGGCATCTCTCTAACCACACAAAGGGTTTCCCCTTCTTCTCCAAGGCTGATAGTGGTGCTTCAACTCTGGATAAGTCTAGAACGAACCTCTGATAGAAACCAGCCAAACCCAGGAAACTCTGTACCTTCGTCACACTTCTGGGTGGCTCCCAAGCAAGTACCACTTCAATATTCGCTAGATCCACTACAACTCCAGCATCCAAGATGACATGTACCAAGAAGTGAACCTCTCAGATCTAGAACTAGCACTTCGAGAGCTTACCATAAATCTGGTGCTCTAAGAGTGTGTCCATTACTACCCACAAATGGTAGGCATGCTCCTCCTCAGTAGTTGAGTAGATCAAAATGTCATCGATAAAGACTACGACAAATCGATTGATGTATGTCTGGAAGATCCTATTCATGAGTCCCATGAACACTGTTAGAGCATTGGTTACACTAAAGGGGATAAGAAAGAACTCGTAGTAGTTATACCGACACCTTAAGGTTGTCTTCTGCACATCCTCATCTCGAACTATGAGCTGGTGATAGCCTGATCTGAGGTCTATCTTTGAAAACCACCATGCTCCCTTTAGCTGATCAAAGAGGTCGTCGATACTCAGGTGTGGGTACTTGTTCTTCACGGTCACCTGGTTTAAGCAATGGTAGTCAACACAAAGTCTCAAGCTCCCATCCACCTTTTTAGAGAACAGAATAGGGGCTGCCCAGGGAGAAACACTGGGTCAGATGAATCCCTTCCCCTGCAAGTCCTCCAACTGTACTCGCAGCTCACGAAGCTCAACGGGAACCATCCGATATTCCGGTGTAGATATCGGTGTCGTCCTAGGGTACAGTTCAACGTAGAATTCCACCTCTCTACAAGGAGGTAGACCTAGGAAATTATCAGGGAAAACATCCGCGTATTGTTCCACCACTATAGGATAGCTCGGACTCTCCACATCAACTACTCTGAGGGTAAGTCAGACCAATTGATGAGTTATTGGTTACACCCTCCTTCGAGTAAGTCTGTCTTGTGCTGCAAAGTCTCCCTTCTCACCGGTGAAGGTAAAACGGGTCCCATCCATGCGAACACACCGCACTTTGCGTCTAATACAGTAAATCTGAGCATAGACTATAGATAACCATTCCATACCCAAGATGACGTCGTAAGGCCTCGACGCCGCTACGAGGAGATCCCAGCCGAAGATCTCACCTCCTAGAGTAAGCTCACACTACCGACACCAGTGCGTGATCATCGAGTCTACTCCCGTAGGAATATTTAGCTGTATGGATCGATCCAATGACTCCGTCGGAATCTTCGAGCTCCGAACGAGGGAAGTGGCAATGAAACAGTGATTGGAACCTATGTCTATAAGAATTGTAGCTATGGTGGAGTAGACATAGATCATACCTCAAATCATCTCTAGAGATCCATGATCGTAAACTTCAGCTTCTTGAAGCTAAGATTTCCCATGTCCACCTGCTTCCTGTGGTCGGGGTGGACCTCCTGGTGGTGGTGGCGGTAACACCTTGAAATGTCGTCCACTGCCAGCTACACAACCAGCTCCTCTTCCACGTCCGCCTGCTCCCTGCGGACCACCCCGATCGAATCTCTGCCTCTGTCGGGAAGGTCCCTCAACAGTCTGGTGATCATCTAAATGTCGGGTCAGACAGTCACGAGCCATGTTACCCTGCTCGCCGCATGAGTAACATTGTCTTCCCCTGGCATGTATGTCACTCCCTCGGGTGCCCCACAAAACTGATCATGAGTCATGCAGTCGTTCACTGGTGGGTCTGGTCCTCTTGGTCCTCTATGTCATCTGTCTACTGCTAGCTTCATAAGACTCCACTGCATGTCGACTAGTGGTGGGTCTCACTTTCGGATACCTCTCATCAAGGAAACTCTCCACCAGGAGGGCTCTCTCTAGCACCCCCGCCTACGTCGGGATGCTGAGTGAGATCATAGAAGCTCTGATCTCTCGCCTGAGCCCCTGCTCGAAGGTCTAGGCCCTGAAGAATGGGTCACGTACCATATCTGTGGAGTAGCGCGAGAGGTCGGTGAACCTCGCTGAGTACTGAGCTACTGTTATGCTAACCTTCTATAGATGTAGTAGCTCTTGTATCTGCACCGCACGAAGGGTGGCTGGGAAAAATTCCACCCGAAATAGGATCTTGAAGTCTGTCGAGAAGATTGTCGCCTCATCATGAACCTGGAGCAGCATGCTCCAACATCTGCTTGTCGATGCCTAAAGGAGACTCATGTCAAGGATCACCATGAAGTCTGGTAGTGTCCCTAGTAGTCCAAAGACTTTCACCACAGCCTCCATCCAATCCTCAGCTGCATGCGGGTCTGTCTCACCCCAAAACCTGGGTGGCCTCTGGCGCTGGAACTCATGTAGCGCACTCAAGCGACGTGCATCATCTGCTGCTGGGGTTGGTGGCATTGGTGGCCCAACGGGTAGTGGTACTGCTGGAGCCTCCACTTTGATGGGTCCACGTACCGAGGCCTCGTCGCTCGATGGGATTCCATATCGTACAACTCTCGGGGCTCTAACTGTTCGTTCGTGGGGAGGCATCTTGAAAGAAACAGATGTGACATGGTCAAAATATTATACCTGGTGAGCTGACCTGGTTGATCTGACTTAAAGAAAAATTTTGAAAACACACAAGCAATCAGTATTTTCGTGCACTGATTCGGAAATCAGTAGTCAGGGTCCTAGTGTATGGATATGTCAGCTGCCACACCAGCACTGAACTCCCTGAATAGAAAACCACACTCAGTACCATTAACACTATTGCTTCATATAAAGGAAAGATCAGATTCCTAAGTTCTGCGATAGAACCGACTCCTTTGATACCAATTTTTCATAACCCATCCCCTCAAGCATGTGTCGTAACTTCCCCAAGCACGCCTTCCATAGACCAGGGGCTGGCGACTAGCACTAAAGGCATAAATACCTAAAACTGGGAAGGCATTGACTTTATAACAGTAAAAAAACACAACAGAGTAAAAGATAGAATCAAAACACTAAGTAAAACTATATACAAAAGAGTGTTGAAAAGTAAAAGGGGCCGGAAATACAAGCCCAACTGTAAAGTACAAGTACAACTGAAAAGGGAAAAAACAGATGAAATGTGAAACAGCTATTGGATCGTCCACCACGGATCCTACCTGAAGGGTAGGTACAGATAGCCTCATCATCACTCCACGTCTGTTAGAATCCACCGTGTACTAACTCATTGTAAGGTCCACCTCTGAGTACTGTCCAGTCCTGGTGCTCTCAGCCTCCGTCAGCGTTGTCCGTCGTCTGCATCCAACATGAGGAGCAGACATAGCCCATGCAGGGGTGTGTATAATGATACTCAGTAGCGACCTCGAGACCACCATGGTCTCTCCAAATCCACCAAGGATAAACCAAAGGGTATGAAATAAATAGATATCCATTACTTAGGTATATACTCATACATATACCTAAGTTATCATGTATCTTATCTCAATCATGATAAAAACACAGAAGTCACTGACTCAACTCAAACTAGGATTTTATTCTAGGGGTAGTAACATGTAACACTCCCAATAAAACTGTGGAAACCTGGACAGATAAAGTACTCTTCCTCTATAGATTATAGTGGGCCTTTCGCGTCACACAGAGGTGTTTCCCACTGTCTTGGGCTGCTGAGGCACTCCTCCTGTCAAGTACCATGGGTCTTCCGTGTCACACAGAGGCGCTTCCCACTATGGGTCTGCCACGTCACACAGATGTGCTCCCCCTCATATCCTGCTGAGGTACTCCTCTTATTGAGTATTATGGGTCTTCTGCATCACACAGAGGCGCTTCCCACTGTGGGTCTGCCGCGTCACACAGAGGCGCTCCCCACTGGGCTAGTCGAAACACTCCAAGTTGAATCGGTCAGCAGTCATCAGGTCTCATCCAACTATTAGGTCTCCGTACTCTGCTTGATCATCTCTGGGAGGATCCACTCCATGAGCTACAGGTCGATACTCCAACTTCCTCGAAGAGGCATCTCAAAGGTCTACCACGTCATAGGGGGCTAACCCAAACAAAAAGTGTCTGGGATACATAGAAATAGATGACTAATCCATTTACCACAAAGTACATGGTGTGTAGTTAAGAGGTACATGTCGTGTCATCAGACCACGGGTACTTCCCATGTACAACAGCCTATGTCGTAAGTCTGGTCGTGTAGAAAATAAAGTACACACCGTGTGGTATAGTTACACGCCGTGTCTACAGACTTCGGGTACTACCCGTGTACCACGACCCGTGTCGTAAGAAATTGGACGTGTAGAAAAGGAAGTACATGGTGTGTGTTATGGTTACATGTTGTGTCCAAGCAACTGGGTTCGGCTCCGTGTACACTGGCCATGTGCTCGTACACGGCCTCAACTCATGTTCTCCAACCCATGCTACTGATACACTGGATAGCTCGTGCCACTGGCCATTCCTGGCCATGTGGTGGAGTACATTCCTGTGTACTCCAACCTATGTCTATGTATTCCTAGGATACACACCGAGTCTCGCAAAGCCTCTTCTTCCATTCTGCATAGAGAGTACACATCGTGCCTCTTGGTCGTGTAATTCTGCCCGTGTCCGTGTATTTCCCATAATATACACTAACTCTCATGTAGCTGCCTCTGCCTTGCTGTGCAGAGAGTACACGCCATGTGACAGGGGTTCACACGTCGTGTCACAATCATCTGAAACCTGAAACCCTAACCACAGAACGCCCGCATTACACAGTGTGTTCATCAGAAGTACATGTTGTGTATTCTAAAATTTTCCAGAAACAACGCTTCTGGCCAGCGCGCCTCCAGTGGAGCCCGTTCTTCATTCTGATGGTCTTTTCACCACGAAACTTCCATCTCCAGGTCACCCAGATGTCCTGAAGTCGTTTTTGGTGTTTTCGGGCCTCCGAACGGCTCCGAAAACATGTTTTGATCCACCCGCATAAAGAATAGTCGAAGTACGGTCTTTCCCAAACCAGGCGGATTCGTCGTCCGCTAACATCATCACACCTCTGATAGGTCGTTGTGATGTTGGGTCTTCAATTCAGGATTGTTTCATTGCAAAACAAAACTTGCAACGATCCATTATGTTCGCACCCATGAAGAACGGGAAGAACACACCACACACAAAGAACGGTGGAGTAATCGGGCCGTGTTAGTTTGGATCAGTCCTTTCGCATTAGTTCGGTAGCAAGCGGATTAGAGGTTTAATTCAACATGGGAGGAGAATTAATGATGATCAATTCAAAACACACCCATAACTTGGTCGATGTTTTTCAACGTTGGTGCGAGGAGATGGTCGTCGATCCATGGTAGATGAACACGCCCCACATCGAAGGAGTCTGAGGAAGAAGTTTGGGAGGAGGTCGTTCTTCGTAGTTGAAGGCGTCCCTCATCGGCGTTCTTCATCGGGAGAGTGTTCTTTTCCATAAGAGCGTTTTTCATTGGAGAGCATTCTTCATTGGGGAGAGTTCTCCCTTCTCCCAAGCGCCACCAAAAAGAAATAATAGACTGTCTATTATTTTGTTTCACAAAGAATTCAAAATAGAGAAATAATTAAAGGAAGGCTCGACCTAATTAATTCATGTACGTAGGCACAAAATTAATTAGGGGATTTCAGGAGGCTCCAAGGGTGGTGGCACCAGTAAGTGGGGAGCTCAAGAGGTTTCTCCCCACTTAATGGGGAGTTCAAGGGGGTTTCATCCTCGGGTGGTGACCACCACTTTAATCCTCACATGGGAGGTTATGATTGGGTGGTCCCCACCACCATAACCTCTCATGGGAGGTTAAGGTGGGGTGGTCCCCACCTCCAACCTTCATGGGGAGGTTTTAACCACCACACACCAAAATCGAGGCTCAAAAATAAAATAAAGTGTGGGGAACTTTATTTTATTATTATTTTTTTTTTGAAAGCCCAAAAACTAACTTCCATTCTTGACTCACTACCATCGAAGTGGAAGTCTTTTTAAGAGAATATCGGTGCTATGAGTTTAACAGTTCCCTCGGATTTTGATTCCAAGCACCGGTTCAAAAGTTATAAAAACCCACTCATTTGTTCACTAAACTTACCAAAAAAAACTTTAGAAATTGATTCTGGGCACACTGGGACTCGGAATCAAGAACCGTCAATTTTTTTGGACTCATAAATTCCCATGTATTTAAGAAATAAAATTCCACAGAAATTACAGGTCTTTACATTATGTGTTTTTTCTTATAAAAATAGGTTCGAACATGTACGATGGAAATCAGACCTAAGGTAAGAGATTATCATCTCAATTTTATCATTGTGGGATTCATGTCATTTTAATTGTTTCTTTTATATGGTATATATATTTATAATTGATGTATTTTATTATTTTTATTATGAAGTTTATTTGGATTTACATATAGAACTATGTTTCTTTCTTTTGTAGAGATTATAATTCAAAAAAGTTCAAAGTGGAAAAGTAATTACATTTAAATATCATTTCAATAAATATTTTTTGTACATGAATTTAAATTTAAGGATATTATATGATCCCTTTATGATAAACCACATTAATTATTTTATCCTATGGTTATTTTAACATAAAACATGTTTTGTTATAATTTTGATTTATTTATAAACTCAAGGGTCCAAAATATTGTTTTTAAGAAAATATACTATGTTTTTATATTTGGTTAGAAAAACTTTCTGTTTTGTGCCCATGTTTTCTAATAATGTTTTGAATAATGTTTTTAATATTCTCCAATTATTTTTTAAAGTAATTTATACCTATGATTGATTTTTTACCAAAAACTTGAAAGGAATCTTCTTTTCATTTTCCGAATGAGTTATAATTTGAATTATTCTAAAAATTTAATGGACTATTTTTTTAACTGGTACAACACAAATAAATGTTTTTCCATCATGATTACTCCTTTATTTAAAGATTCCTTTAAAATATTCCAAATTTATTATCAAATGAAATTATTTTCACAATATTTTGTGAACATTTATATTTAAAAATTTGATTTTCAATATGGAAAGGCTATTTTCCTTAATAATGATTTTAATGATTTATTTATAGATATTATATTCATAAATGACAAAACCATTAGTTTTTTATTATGTTTAATTGAGGATATGATCTAATGGAACCATATTTATTCCTTCTATGGATGGTTTATTATTATTCATGATAATATGTTTATGAAACCCATTTATTTTCCATGGGATATTTTATGAGGTATTCATAAATTGATTATGAAACCCATTTGCATTCCACTAGTTTTGGTATATTGAATGTTTTTGGAACTTTTGGCACAAATATGTATAGATTTCAATATGAAATGGTTGGGAACTATATATCCCTCCAAATAATTGGGTAATGATGGATAACACAGGAGATAAATATTTTATTCTAGAAAATGATTTCATGTTCACAAGTTTTTGTAAGGATGTGGCTTTCATGTCCATGATTTTATATTAGGGCCTGACTTTAATGTCTATTAGGTTATTTGTGGACCTTGTTTCATGTCCATATGATTATGTGTGGACATGGTTGAATGTCCAAATATTTATATGAGTACCTCATTACCCTTCCTTAACATAATGAGTAAACATGTTCCTATTAATAGATGTCCACGATGTTATAATCTTACATTTTATCAAAATTATTATGTCTATGTTATGATATAAATTATTTTTTTCATTGATTCCTTTATCATTCATATATTATGAGATACTAAGCATTATTCCATGATTCAAGATTATGATCTATGTTATGTGAGGTGTGGTTTTCAAATGTTAAGATCATATTCTCACACCATTATACTCATGTTATGTTTAAGTGATTAATGATATCTCACTTTGCATACCCTTACTAAGAATATGAGATCACCCTTTCATTTGCTTGATTTCCCTAGATCATAAAGAATGTTTTTAAGTAGAGTATGTTCATGAAGTGTACTTGTTTTTAAGATATTTATGGGGGGTGATGAAGATATTTTAGGATACAAGAATATTGTGTATCTCGTCTCCAAAGACAAGAATACTTTATGATACATGGGATTGTATTTTATTGAAATTCATTGAATATTCATCTAAAATGATGTAATATTTATGTATTAAAATATTGGGTCATTATATTCATCTTGATTCAAGTTTCTTTTCAACACAATAGTTAATTGAGTAATTATTATCCCCAAGGTCTATACTCGTTCTCTCATTAGGCTGGGAATATCATTTTAGAAGTCATCACATTTCCCACCACACAGGTTGTTGATATGATTCATACTTTTTCCATCCTTTTAATAAAATAAAGGACAGTTAGGGAGGATAATTTTCAAAATAATAAATATATAAAAGGGAAACTATGAACATTAAATGGATGAATCATAAATGAATTATAATCCTTGACCTTGGAATTTTAAGGTTTCAATCAATATTTTCAATGGTCTATTTCCAAAAATAAACATTATAGGTATTTTTGTTCACTTCATTTTGTTTTGAAAAAAGTTTGTGTATTTTAAAAATTATAACACTCGGAAATTTCAAAGATTTTTTATAGTAAGGTCTCTCTATTTTCTACTAGGTACATGTCGATTTAATACCCAATGAGGCCTTTCATGGTTATTAAAACTATGTACATATATTGTAGAGCCACACTAACTTATAGTATCCATAAAAGGATATTATTTCTTTGGATCCACTCCCTCTATAATTTTACAAAATTTAGTGATGTCTTCCAATGTTTAGTCTTACCATTATGGTTTTCACTAATGTTTCATGATCATAATCCCCTAAAATAACTAAAAATTTATCTAATACCAACTATGATAACCAAAATATTTTTTCAATATTTTTTCATAATTTGATACATAATGTTAAAAAAATGAGTTTCCGAAATATTGAGAGGCCTAGTGTCTTTAGTTAATTTTATTCAATTCACAGTAAAATGATACAATGATGCAACAAAATTATTTTAAAACACCATTACCTACCCTAAAATTAAAAATTTCTTCAAAAACAATAGGAGATAACCTAGGGATATACATAAGAAATAGGTGTGATATAGAGCCTTGTGGGGGAATAATCAAGGAATCCCATGAATTATATAAGTACATATGATTCAAGAGGCATGGCATGATGACCTAGGAGGGTGATATTCATAATCATGAATGTAGATATAAGATGATAAAATCAACACATCATTAGAATGTGGAAACAAAAAAACATGGCATCATTAGTATAAATCATGTATAATATCCATGACATAAAAAACAGTGTTCTTAGTCTATACAACTACATAACATACATGGTATCTCATGATATTAAGAATTACCTAATCTCTTGTAGGGATATATAATTTTAGACCCACCGATCATATTCAACAATGTACAATCATTTTTGTGTCATATAGATCATGTAACATAATAGCTTCATTCAACAAATTTAATTGAATGAATAAGGACTTTGGGATATATAAAAGGAATCCCCTAATCAATAAAGTTTAGGTAACAATAGTGAACACAGTTGACAAGAAATGGGAATGTGTATTAAAAACACAATTATTATCATTGAAAATCACGAAATAATTTCTACAGCATATTGAGTGTACATAAATGTTTATGTAGGGGATTTATGAGAGTGAAATGTGGTCTCTCCTTACTTGGTAATAATAAGGATAGTAAAGGGATGCGTAAAAACACATTAAAAGATGCACAATTATAAATATTAATGATTAGTACAAAGAATGTTCTTGAATATAATGGAAGAGGATGAGAATTCTTTACTTTGAGAGGGTTTATCCAAAATATTGGGGGGATCATCATAAGAACTTTGTAACACCATGGGATGGATTTAGATAAAGATTGGGAGAGGAAATTAGTTATCAATGGCTTATGAGTGAATAGGAAAGGTATATTGGATTGGTATTTATAGAAAAATATATGGGAATTATTTATTAATTTCAAAACATTTTTAAGACTCTAAGTGATAAATAATAAAGACTAAAAACCATCCATGGTTTTCCTAATGGTTTCAACTAATGAGTTGTGGTTTCTAATATTGAATTAGTTAAACAAGTGAAATCATTAAAATAATACCTTCCATGATGTAGAAGATAGTCATGATCATAAATAATTGTTTTAAAACCTTAAAATAAAATACAAGAATTGGAGGATTCATTATAGGTTTATAAAATTGATCAAATAAAATCCAAAAAAATAAGTTAATAGGGAAATATATTTTTTCAATTGTACACATTTTATATTATTTATTACATAAATTTTGGTATATTATGATGTCATAATGAATACCGTATATTTATAGCATATTTAATTTTAACCCTTGAATTCTAATATCATATAAAAATATGAAAAATTACCCATTTGAAAATTATAACATGATGATTTTAAATAAATATTTATATTCTAAAAATAATTTTATAAATTGGATAATTTTCAGTTTTAATCAAAAAACATATTTACCGTAAAATAATAGCTTTTTCAACACTTATAACTTTCTGACCTTTATAAAAATTACATTTTACATAATTACATTTTATTATTTGTTATATCTCATTAAATATTAAATATTAAAAATGGTTCATGAAAATAAATATGATTTAAAAATTATTGAATTTATAAAAAGATATTTTTTAAATTTGAACAAAAAATTTCCCAAAAATTAAATTTTTATTTCTCTGTATTAAAATATAATTTTATAAAAATAATGTATAAAAATGTGTATATATAAATTAATAATTAAAAAGGATAAATATATTAATTATTATATTTAAAATAAATTATAAAGAGTCATACTACTAATCTATGCATACATAACCCTATATTACACCAATATATTATGTAATGGCAATGTGTGAGATTGTAGTACTTTTGTGGGGTGGTTTAGTGAACATGGTTGGAGTGGTGATATCTATAACCATTATTGTATCTCTTAAACTATTTTAGTTGGGGTTTATTTACCAAATATCATCTTGGAAATGGTCAAGGTAAAATCCCAATGATTCCATATCCCATTGAAACATCGATAAATGATATTTATATGGTAAGATCTTACAAGTCAACACCATCACTTCTTACTACTATGTCAATTAGAATTTATCATAACCCTTAGTATATAATAATCCTAATAATCACTATACAATGCCTATATTATCAAAATAATTGATTTTTAATGATCTGATAACCCTGACAGGCAAATTATTTCCATGTTTTTATAATATTTAAATTAATTAAATTAAACACAACAAATGTGTATTCTATAACAAAATTACATAATAAGGAATTTATTCATTGAGAAGGTAATTTTATTTATATAAGTTTGGTTCGTTACAAAAAATATCTATGAAATACCTTCCGAAAACACAAGCCAAAACCCGAGACACCCCATACAATCACTAAAAATCTAGAAAATAGTTCTATATAAGAACCTGTTTATTTTTTCAAATCCAAACAAACAATCCAAAATCACCATATAAATACACTTGGAGGTCTCCAATAAAAAATGAATCATAAATAAAACACACAATATAATCATCTGATTCACCCACATTAGAGAATAAGGAAATCAATAACAGGTTTTAAACTGGTATAGAATAAAGAAATCATACATACTTATCAACACAAGTACCAGTAACCTATTTTTAAACTCATTCAAATCATTCAAAAAAATAAATATTTACTCAAGTTTCAAAATTACCCCATGCAATAAAATGGTTTCCACTAAAAATAAAATCATCAAAACATATAGCCTAGATGGTCCCATTTTCCCAAAACCAATTCTATATCCAAAAGCCCTTTTTGAAATACAATTCAAAAAATAATGTTTTGATATCCAGTTTCAATACCCTTTTTCAATTCATTTCCCAGATCTATAAAATCAAAAACCATTTCAAATCACCTGATTCATGAGACCTATCATGTAAATGTATCTTATGAAACCAATTTACACACATCTCATTCCATTGTAGGGGTTTTCTTTGAAAAGAGGGTTTTACTAAAAACAAACCATCCCAAAAACCATTTCCATATAGAAGCCAAACAATCACAGTCACAATTAGTCAATCCAATAAAAAAATCCACTTAATTCTATTACTAATATAATCATCCATTATAATATATACTTTAAAAAAATATTTAAAATATGAATGTATTCATTTGATAATATATTTTGATGAGGTGTCATGTCAATCAACACAACTACTAGGTTTCTATTTTGTGACCTCAGAATGTCACCACCACGATACATGAATAACGTATCAACAACCTACCTAGACCTATGAAACATACCAAGTCTAATTTATTTGATTTTTAGATCCTTGGTCCAAACTGAAAACTAATTCATCGTGGATTACCTTGTCTGATCAGTGGAAATCCCATGGAAACATAGGTTTTAATCTGATTTCCTTAAGGTTAAGTATTCACTTGTTATAGTTCTCAAGTCACGATATCTATCCCCATTACTAACCTAAAATATCCCATAACAAAACAAATTCTCTAATACTAATATGTCATGCCCCTTCCTGGATCACCAGAACTAATCCCATGTGAGGATTCCAAAACGCCTCAGGAAAGTCTCCATACAAACCATTGGCTTCCAACTATCCTAAAGGGTCAATAATAGTCATGGATATACTATATCATCTAATATAAATATTATGTTTCATGAATGAATCTACTATAAATTTAGCATGATCAGTCTATACATTGGATATCCCAGACATTAAACTGGGTGCTAAAAACCCTACTATCCATAATAGAAATTAGTCAGATAGTCTACATGTTTCTTTAACCATAATATAGTAATAATAGATAAACATAGAATCAATAAATAGAACATGACACATTGTACAGTAAATTATAAACAATAACTAAAAAACCATGGATTCTAACCCAAATAACATAGTAAAACATGTTGAAACCTTGAACTCCATAACCTACTAAACCCGCACCATGTCCAAGAATAATAAATATCTATATACTGAGATAAAATCAAATTATCACCCCATGTACATCAAAACTCATGTAGTGTATGCGGGTATGGGTGAGTTTAATGGTCCAGTAGGAATACCCAATGCCTTAATAATATTGAGTGTTTTAGTGAATGAGTGGACATGCATGCCATAACTATATATAATGTTCCATCATTATCATCAAACAAAAATACCCATAAACATAATGTGTAACCATATATTCATAAACATCAGGTAATAATGTTCCATCAAATATTCCAAAATACCCAAACGGACTATTATTTGAAAGATACAGAGGTATCAAAATATGAGTAACTACTGAGTGGGACCAATTCCAATAATGAGTCCAATAACTAATTTAATAGCTACATAAAAATAGTGTCAAGGTGTCTCTGAGAAAGTCATGAGATCATGTTGACCTGTACTAGGCTCATGATTGATTATTAGGACAACATTCTAGGAAATATAGCATAACATACAAACCCAAGAAGCCTATATAAGGAATTATGAACCTATATCACATCTGAAACAAAGTATTTCGTCAAATTTATTCCAAAAAATATGTATCATAATAAAAAATAAACACCTAGGAGCATGAATAAGGATATATAAACCACACCCATATATAAATTAAGAGGTTCGTATCTGAGGCCCTGATTCCAAAGAACCCGTATAAGGAAATAAAATTTGGTATCACATAAAAATCCGTAGATCACCTCAATGTATTGTAAAATAGTATCACATATGAATTCAATGATATCATTAAAGAAATTAAAAACTAATATCACATATAAATCTAAGAATCTATTCCAATTCATTCCAAATTAGTATCAGTAAAGAAGGTTATATCTATAGAGAAATTCCAATATATCCCATGTGTATAGTAAAATCATGGTGGGAATTGAGTCCAACCTTAATAATCCCATATATAAAAATACACTAGTTTGGACATCTTCCCAAACCCATATCACATAACTAAGTTCATCCTCTTAAGTGAATGACTCACCTACAAAACTAAATGTATAATAGAATACACTTCTTGCCCAGTCTCTAAGATAACACACTAAATTACTACTAAGGCTATCTCACGTGTACCACCTATAAGGTCAACATATTACTAGGGAATCCATCAGGATCCATATGGTCACATCATTGCATATAAAATAAACAAGGGTTCTATAATCACAATTCCATCTCTGAACCCCAATACGTTCTTCTGGTCATAATTTCTCTCAAGCACCACTAGGTTCCTTCATAACCATATCAACCCTAGTAGGGTTCTATCACATCCATCTAGAACAACACATCAAATGGATATGAAAATTAAAGTTCAAATAGTTTCACATGCACGCCATGCTTAATCATGAAACCCAAAATCTATAAGAAATAATAATGCAGGAATCACAACAAGCACACAATCATTAAAAACATGAAATTACTCTCACAAGGTTAAATAGGGAAAAAATGTAAATCCATTCCCTTCCATGAATCCATTAAAACCATTTAAATTTTCACTATTTATATATTTTCACAATTCATTTCATGCAACATTACTCCCACTAGGACCTTATCCATAACCCCTTAATTAGTTCTTTAGAAACCTTTTTTTCCTTTTGAAATACCATTTCAATAGTCATTCTTGAAATCTCCCAAATAATTTTAAATCCCATTTATATTAATCCTTTTTTTAAATCACATTTTAAATATAACTACCTTTTTCATTAAAAAATCCAATACACTCTTCTAAATAAACCATATGGAGGGACACTAACACCTCCTCCACCTAAGGAGACACCAACAAACACTTTAGAAACCTGTATTGTCCATCTTGAATATTAGTCTGACATGATACCATCCCAACCTTATAGGAACAAGGTCAAAAAAATCATAAAAATTTTCTTGAGATATTACTAATAAAAGGAAATAAACATAAAATACTAAATTAATCAGGTGTCTTAAATAAATTCCAAGACACCTTTAATAAAAAAGTAGTTGCATTTAATTCACAGCATGACTATCTCTAACTAAGATCATTGATTTGGGTGGCCTTTAGTAAATTAGGAGCTCCACTCATTATACCCTATCGGGCGATGACATCCCTCTACAAATAGAAGTGATGTCCACTCCACCAAACCTCCCTCTTCTATGTAGAGGGTAGGATTTGGGGGATTTATCCTCCTTAATTAACCATGCTCTTCTCCTAGATTTTCCCCACATCCACCATTTTCTAAAATTATATGCTCTTCATCTTGAGTTTCCATCTCCCCCTCTTAACCACTAGGATTTATCAAAGGCTTATTCTCTCCATGGGTTTTCAAGAAGCTCATTTCTATCAGTAAAACCCATAGATAAATAGCTTCAACAGATTTTTCAATTCTTCATAGACCCTTTATGAGTGATTCAAATCTAGGTTGATGGTTTCCCGCCACTTTCTTCTTCAATTAACCAATGATGATGAACATTCCTCCACATTGTCCAAGGGATAGTGCACTAGTGAACATTTTCATTTCTTCCTCTTCTAATGGAATTATGATTTTAACTAAAATATAGATCCCCATACATTGGAGATATGTGTATGTATTCATGTCCTTCATATTCTATTCCAAAATCTCTCAATTCTTATAATTACAGGTAACCTTAATGAAATACTTTTTTATTTTGATGATTTTTCTTGATTCTTGTTCCACCTTATTGTGTCAAGAATTTTCATGGACATGGGTGTATTGAGGCATCATGTTGACACTGTGTGGATCGAGGTTGGTCAAGAGTTCAGATGCCATCGATTAGTGGTGTTCAAGTCTTGGACTAATTTTTATTCACAATGATTTCTTTTGATTCACCTATATCAAAATTACCTAATGTGTTTACAAGGAAAGACACCCATCCTAGTTGTTAGACTTATGAATAATAATCAGTGTGAGGGACACTATGAAGGTATCTCCTGTACTAAAGGATTTATAATGGGTGATTCTCTTCAGAAGGAGGTGGGGGAGAAAAAACTGAACCCGAAGGATTCCATTTTTTTCTGGATTGAGGCATGACTATGAAGTTTCAAAATAAAATTTTCTATATTTGGGAGTGACAAGGTTGTCACCCACCATCACTGGTTTTCCATATGGGAAAACTGTGCCTTCTAGTGGGTATAAAGGGGATGATATTTCTTATGGAGTTCATCTCAGAACTATTTTATATAATTATTTTATGGGAAACTCGACTCCCTCTGAATTTTTTTGTCTTTCATCAATCCTTCAAGAGGAAAGAGTTCATCCAATGTCTGTTTCCTTGGACCAATATTCTCCCCTATCTCAATTCAACTCAATAACTATTCCAAATCCTCAGATGAATCCATGGTAGATGATTCTAACCTGGAAGGGTTAAAGATAGTTATTCCCATGTGTAAAATGAATATTTATGGTTCCAAGTTCTAGGAAGATCAAATTATTTGTGATAAAGAAAAAAATCACTCTTAAAATAATTTGGTGAGCAATATATCTTTTTCAATGCATAGTTATGATGGAATGCATGATAGAGGACATCACAACCCAAGGAAGAATAAGGGTCAGAAGCGAACTTGGGTAGCTACATTGTGTATAAGGTAAATAATCAATAAGAGTGTTAGTATCATTCCCACTTACCGAATCCCATAGTGAAAATATCTTCCCATGTGATTGGGGTGAAGGCACCAAAATGAGAACATGATTAAAAAGCCCAGGTTGATGAAAATATGGAAGCTCTTGTTCAGTTTCAAGGAATATCCATGTTTGTAGAAGATTCTAATATGGTTTTTTTCTCTAAAATGGATGATCTCATGATGAAAACATTATATCTTAGAGATTAATTCTTATTGATGATCTAAAATGGGTGGAAATAAATGAGGCAGTTTAAAAAGAAAAATATTTAGAGATTATTATCCACACTTAGAAGGAAATAACGAAGGATGATTTCAAGATTATTGATTCACATGGATATGTTAATAAGATGAATGAGATATTGATTAATGTTTATGAAAATAAGGATAAGTGTGTGTGGCTAAAATAACAAGATTGTATTTTGAAATGAGGAATCAATGAAATTAATATCAAACTAGAGGAGTACTTTCAGACTTGGGAAAAGATGACCTATCATTTTTATGATCTTATCAAGGATAGAATACATAAAAAGGTAACTATAGTAAATTGGAGATTAAATAGTAACAATGCTTATAATAGTCTTAAATTTGTATTCAATGATTTTCTAATATCTTTTGGAGTTTGAGGAACCTATATTCTGATCTTGTGAGGTTTCTTACTTTTTCCTAAAAAGTTCTTTTTAATAATAAAAATTTAATTTTTTGTCATTCACTAACTAGTATCATAAAAAAACTCCCCAAATATCTGGCACTAATCTTATAAATTATAATCATCATATTTATTAACTAAAAATTTAAAATTAAATTCCTAAATTCTAAAAATTTTCAAAAATCACATCAGGTGAAGAAATGATTATGAGAACATAAGTAGTGGGTTGTGTTCCACTACAGATATGCACCTAAACATAAGAAATGAAAATGGAGCAATTTATGTCACCTATTTAATGATTAATTTCTTTAAAAATAAATGTAAAAACAATTGAAATCCAAATTGTGACATACCTCGTGGAGAATGATTAACTAAGGATTGAATACATCCTATTAAGGCCTCCTCTAAAATATTCTCCTAAATGACCTGTCACGAATAATGATTTCAAAATTCTATGGAGAAATCATTCATCCAAACCATATCCAATACAAAACCAAAATCAATGAAAACATAGAGGAGAATATAAAATGATAAAATAATAGATCATACCATGATTCAAAGTAATAAATTTTTATTAAGTCACCAAGATCTATGGAATAAATGGGGGAGATAAGGAATCCAAAGGGGGATCTCCCTCACTATTGAATATCCAATAACAATGGAACCACGCTAGGGTTCCTAAAAACCTAAATATATATTGTTGAAATTTCACAAAAAAAAAGAGGGAATCCCTTATGGATCGTAATGTGAACAAAGTGTTAACATAATGTATCACTCCAAGCAATGAACCAAAAATACCTTCCTTGATAGTTTCTCGGTGTGAAGAACTACTTCACAGTATGTGGGATATGTATAGGTTCTTGATCACATACGAAATGGTATAAATCACATTGTGAAGCCCGAGTTTATGATTTTAATGGATATATAAGGGTCTATAAAAATCTATAACCCCCATAGAAAATTCATTCATGGAATAGAGGAATCCTTTTATACTATGAAAGGACTGAAATAATACTTTTTTGTATCTTGGAAACCCAGCCACTTCTCTCACATCCTCTTGAAAACCTGATGGATTTACTGAGCCTTAGACCCAATCAAAAAACACTTTTAATGATGTATAAACACTTGAAATCTAAAATTGAGTTCTATATTATAAAAAACTCATCACTAAAAAAATTAAAATATCACTTGAAATTTATATTCAAAAATAGGGTGGGGTTTTAAAAATTCCATATAGAGGCATGTAATTGTAAAGAGAGATAGAGAGTTTTTTTAAAACTTTGTTATTGATAAACAAATCCCAAATATTCAACCCATTTGTATTCCTTCATTGCCTATATATGTGTTAAATGAATAAAATAATGTTATATTAAATCCATTGAAATCAAAATGTCAATGTCCATATGAGAATTTCCAACGACTCAAAAAGTAATGTCTCCTATATTCATTTTTTTAAAGAATGATTCTGAATGCTCATTTCAAGATTCTTCTAATAGGATAAAAAAAATATGGATCTAAAATAGTATTTATATAGGAATTAAATGTGAGGATCAACTCAACATGTTATAGTATCCCTATTCTAGAGAAGAATACACTGCTCTAGAAATATAACAATTTCCGAAAACATTCTAGAAATTTCACCAACATTCCAGGTTAGTTATACATCATTTTTCAATCTAAAACATTGATACTATTTTGATCATATAAAGATCAATAAAATAATATTTTATAAAATATTTGAGTAAATTCCACTATTTTAATATATTATAAATATAATTTTACTCAAAATTTTCTAAATTGTTCTCAGTTTTCTTACTAAATTGAATTTAAATAAAGGGACTATCCAAGGGAGGGATGATCATGTTAAATTCCCCAAATAGATAACTTTAGAATTATCTAAAATAATATCACTTTAGTACTAAGGATTAGTTTGAACCCTTTCTAAAATGATTGAAAACCCTAATTCTACCAAGGAAGTTGATTCGAATAAGGTGAACATGAATACATTCAATAAAATACTCCAATGGATTAATCAAATCATTTAACAAAAAATTGATTAATAGATTTGTTCTTATGAAATATAATGTTCCTTGTGATCATTGAACAACTAAGTGAGTGGGGGGGATAAATTACTGTATTTTAAAAAAATTAGTCATTATGAAATTCAAAAATGAAATTTTCAGATTTATTTTCCATTTAAACTTTTTATATTAATCTCATAAGATTTTTTTTTGACTAAAGACAAAATTCATTAAAGATGGTGATCAGCAGAAATACAAGCACATAACCAAGGTGGGAAGTGGTCAATCCAGAGAATATCATCGTAAGGAGGGCCAACGGCTGCTAGCTGGTGAGCGGCCTCATTCCCTTCCCTTTTGATAAATGAGAAAATGCAGGAAATGAAGCTTTGCCTGAGAGAGTGAATACTCCGAGTGATGGATCCAAAAGATTGTAGCCCACCTTCATTGAGATTGATGGCATTGATGATGGTGAGACTATCAGATTCGATGTGGATTGAGTCCCATCCATGGTCTTTTGCAAAATTTAACCCAGCAAGGATGGTAGCAGCCTCCGTGACTGAGGGCTCCCAAAGTGCATGGCGAGATTCATGTTTGGCTGCAATAAGATGTCCATGGTTTTCCAGGGCCAACATACCTAATCCAACAGGTCCATCCTTAGGGAGAGAGGCATCTACATTAATCTTAATAGTCCCTTCCGGTGGGGGGCGCCAATGTTAGGAGTGAGGAAAGGGGGTGAAAAATCTTTTCTGCTCAGTGTGGTGTTGCCAACCCGCAATCCAAGATGATGTGTGATCAATCCAAAATCTAGGGGGCCTAAGAAAAAGATTGAAAATGGCTTCGTTACGCTGATCCCAGATAATCCAGGCCAAAATTCACAGGGAGCCTGCTTTAACCGGTGAAAAGGAGGAGCACCATCGCATCATGAGAGAAGTAAGATCTGAGGCAGCATCCAGGTAAAGATCTGTGGATGATCCCCAGCAATTCCAAACCTCCTGAGCCCCGGGGCGTTGAATGAGAGCATGAAGACGGGATTAATGTGAAAGAATTTCAAGGTGTTAAATTAATGTGATAAAATACATCTTTTCCATGGAGTCTCTCATCAGCCCATAGAAATTAACTATTATAAATATGTGAATACAACATTTAGTAAACTAACATTATACAAAATCAATCTCTAGATAGGTACGATTATACCTACTTTGTTGAGTTTATAATTTTTATCTTAAAAAATAAAATCAAAAATAAAATGGTAAAATTTTTAAAGGATGTCCATTGAAAAGTTAATTGGAATTTCCAATTGATTTCATCCAAATAGTAAGTGTCAACATGATGTTCCAGTATTCATATGGTATTCTCCATTAGGTGAAACTCATTGAAACTATGATACATTTATAACCAATATTATATATAATTAATAAAACAATGTTCCAAAATAAATTAATCTGAAACTCTGTCATATTTTTTGAGTAGATTATCTATCCAAATTTTCATCATAGAAACTCAAAAATGAACTTATCATTAGCTCAAATCTAATATTTCGAACTCACTATGACAAAATCAGCATCATTTTATCTTTTTCAAGATAAAAAGTTTATACACCTTTTAAACAATACTTTCTCCTCTTCTATAGGTTCATCATGAGTGTAAATGTTATAAATCCAACATTTTTTTACTACTCACTAAATTTCTATAACCAAAAATCACTATTTTTTTAAATTAATTGGATGATTCTTAACACTTTTATAAAATTAAAAAATCATCAATGGAACTCCATCACTCAAACTCTTCTTCCAATTTTCCATAACCTCAAAAATTAAGTATATTCTGTATACATTATCAAACTCATAATGAAATGGAAAACATTGAATGATCAAATTGATTAATGTTATATTTTGGGAAAAATCTATTTATTGAAATGTTTGTTCTATGAGTACATCACTAAATTTTCTATTCATTTATTCTTTGTACGATAATCATTCCTCAACTTCACTTCAGCCTATATTCTTCAAGAAAATTATGTTCGAATGATTATCATTTCTTCATCTAGTTGATTTAACGCTACTCAATATTTTTACACCAATTTTTCATAAATTTTTATATTCTTGACTTCCACATCAAAATAATCTGATGTGATTCCACACAAAATTTCATTCGATATACTTGAATTTTTTTTATCTGATGGAATTTCTAAAAAAACAGTTTTTCTGATGGTTTTGAACCTATGACATCCATTATTAGATCACTTTTAAAATATCAACATCAAAATATATATATAATTAAACAAAAATATTGAAAATAAAACATCGTTAAAACTTTTTATATAGAAAACATTAGATGTTGAATATTTTTTACTACATTATTATAAATTCTAAAAACATCAATCATGTGCATCATCCCTTTCTCAAAATTTCAGCTTCATCCATCAATTTCTCTCCTTTTTACTAATTTTCCCTATTTTTTCCATTCTCATTTTCTAACCTGTTTAAAATCAGTAATAATCACTTCTTACCTTCCTAATAATCAGGTTTGTTTGATGTTCAATATCTCTTCTATTTGGTTATATTTTTTGAATAATTTCAAACAAAAATTTCATGAAGAAGATCATACCTAGTTTATTATGTGGGAAGTTGTAATTTTCTCACCTTGAATAAATCATGAATAAGCTTTATCTATGAGAATTTAAAGAAACTCTTTGTCAGTAAATGATCATCTGAATAATTTTTTTTTGAAATGTTTGTCTATATATATTTTTCTATTAAAGGGGTTGTACATCTCTCCCATTGTAAAAATGATTAAATCATGAGATGTTCATGATGTTTATGAATTTAAAAGAAAAAAATTTCGTCATCTTACTTATAAATGATTTTCTAACAATGTTATGGAAAATGAATCATATCCTCCTCTAGTTTTCAAGAAGAAACCTCTTTAAAAAATATATTTGAGCTCATTTTCAGCCTGTTTTAGAAAATCATTATCAACAAATTATTTTTTTCCAAAAAAATGTTATGTAAAAATAAAAAAGGATCTTTAATATCCACTTTGGATTTATGGGAAAAATTTACATCTTTAAAAAAATATTTTTTTAACTCAAATTATTCACACCTCATATTTTAACAACATTAGTTAAGGCACAACCTTTCTCATATAGAATTTCATGACACCACATAATAAGAAAAAGTAAATATTTTGAATTAACTTCATCCCTCAGTGACGAAAATATTTTTTATTGTGATTAGATAAATTTTCCGTTAAATTTTTCTTCTCCAAAATTGTTCTCTCCCACACCAATTTTATATTAACCAAAACTCCATATTCATTTCAAAAAATAGTTTTATCAATCTCTACTTTTAAGCAAAAAAATTACTCTACCTATTTTATGAAATATCATTACTCACTCTCTCGATTTGAAAATGTATCCAAATATTTTTAGGGGACATTCTTATGAATTTAAAGAAGTATTTGGTAATGGATAAACATGAAGTTTCAGTATCAATTCTTCAAATATCTCCCTTAAAAAATATCTGGAGTTAATATAAGTAATTTTTTAATTTATCAAAATATACTCTAACATAACATCTATGATAGAAATATTATCCTTAATTAAATGACAATTGATATCATTATTTTTCAATCTTGAGTGTTGTACATGATTTTTTGGAGGATCTATTTTACTTTGATTATAAAATACAATATTCAATGTTTTTCCAATTTTACTCTCAAATAATCTAGCTAAACTTTCATCCAAATCATTTTTATATAATCATGGGTTTTGGTAACATATTTTTCATATTATGTGCCCAATGTTACTGAACTCTATTAGATACTATGTTAGCTCAAACAATATTCATTGATGAATAAAGATCCCTGTGATGTTTATTTTATAGCATTGCAATCTCCATCACAACCATCAACAATATATCCAAAAGGTTAATATCAAAACATTATTTATAAAATTGTCCATACAAAGATGTTCCTTTAATATACCTGAGAATTATTTTTGATGCCAATATATGAGATTCCTTTGTTCTACTCGGATATCTAGCACCCATTTTAACTGCATAAACAATGTCTAGTCTCAATAATATAAGATAAAGAAATCTTCCTATCATTTTCCAGAAGTCTTTTCGACTCAACCTTTTCCCAACCTCATATTTTCCAAACATTACAACAAAATTAATAGGTGTATAATATTTATTACATCTATCATGCCAAAATTATTTATCAGTTCCTTAACATACATTTATTGAGATATGAAGATATGTATTCCATTATATTAAAATTTTAATCCTAGAAATAATATTAATTCTTAGAGAATAGACATTTCAATGTTCGTTTTCAAATATTGAGCTAATTATTCACATTATTTTTTCCTGTAAACTCAAAAATTATATCGTCAATTTTAAAAATTAAAATAAGGGAACCTATGCTCATTTTTTTTACATAAAATTTTCTATAAACTTTTATATTAGAAAATATAAAATTCCATAGGAATATATCATGATAGAAGTATCACACTCATGGATCTTGTTTAATCCCATACAATGGTCTCTTTAGTTTAAAAACCATGGATCGATTGATGTTAATAAAAAACATTTAGGTTTCTCAACATAAACTTCATCCTCAATCTGACCATTTAGGATAGATGGCATAACATCCATTTGAAAAACATTATAATTTTGATGTGAAACAAAGGCCAAGAATATTCTGATATCACAAATATCATAATATGGGAAAACATTATTTGAAATATCACCCTTTCATATGTGAGTAACCTTTGCAGACAAGTTGATTTTTCTTCATTGAAATGTATCCATAAAAAGTAAGATTGTTCTAAAAATCTACTTTTTCCCTAGAACATTCTTTCTTTTTGGTCATAGAACTTGTTCCTTGGTTTTATTTTTATCAACCTAATCCAACACATCCCTTATTTAATTTACCAATTCTTATGTTAACTAGACTCAATAAATAATTCTTGATCAACCTATAGGATATGTGATGATTGATTTTCTGATCTAAACTTTCTTATAGTTCAAACTATATATTTATTATTTCTAATGATGCTTTAAGATTCAACATATTTCTATAAGGTGTAAAATTTTAGAGATTTTATTCATGTGTAACTTTACTCATCACATGATTCTTCAAAATAATCATTTATCTATCTGCACTTTTTTTAATTTTAATTGGAATTCTAAAATTTATCTTCAAATACATTTTTAACAACTTTTATTAGGGAAGTTTTATTTTTAATAACATTCACATTAATGGAATCGACTAATTTTTGTAAATGTATGTTCCAAAGTTTATAAATTCTTCCATAAGATGAATATCTCTTGTAAATTCCTTCTTTATAATTTCATCAAATTTTACAAGATGTATATTTTTCATTTTTAGAATGCTAGGAATCTGAAAAACCATAAAATACATAGATAAATGTTATTAAAAAAAATATTTCATAGGGATCCATGTTGGATTATGGATTCCAAAAATGTTTATTTATTAATGAATGATAATTATAAGATCATTTCTCTAATAAAACTTAAAATATTTATACTACACCGATATACATTATCCTATTTCTACGTGACATGTATTTTTCCTCTTGACCACTACATTTTTTTGAGGATCATGTTGATCAGAGTAATCATGTTTTATTCCATACTTATTCAAATATGATTTGAAATGATTACTTATGTAATCCTTTTTATTATTAGTTTTAATAATTAGTATAGAAGAACATATTTCTCTATCAATATCCCTTTTAAAATATTTGAGCATCTCTAAAACCTCTTATTTATTCTTCATAAACATAATTTGGGTCATCCATGTGAAATGATCAATCAAATTTATAAAGTCAAAATCATATTTTTCTGATTGATGTCTAATCAACCCACAATCATCAGAGTGTATAAGTTAAAGAGGTGTAGTGGATTGGATTTCAAAATTCATATGATTTATACATACAATTTTTATTTTCTCAAAATTTTTAGAATTTTTTTTTCTTACTCAGTGTAGGTAAGTTTCTTAAATTATCAACCTTATAGACTTTACTCATGATTTTCCTTCCTATAATCCCATGTATTTAGTTCCAAAATATATTTTCATCCTGATAAAAAAAAGTTGAAACAGCTACCAAGTTCTCCAATATAAAAAATATTTTTACATCTTTTTTCTCCAAAGGTCACAATTTTTTCATCTTCGACACATATTATGATATGATAATATTTCCTGATGATAACAACATTTACATCATCACTACATCATATTACACTTAATATATTTTTTTTATTCCCGTCAATATATAAAACATCCTTTGGTTTCAATTTATGAGTTTCAATCTCAATAGTTCCTAATCTAATAATTCTAAACAAAAAATATTTTTCCAAAATTAACTGCAAATATTTCATGATTTTCAACATCTCTTAATATCTTTTTCTCTCCATCCATGTGTGATAAATAACCACTATCAAGAATCCATAATTGTTTTCTTTTTCTTTCTTTTAAAGTTTTCTCGACAAAAAAATATCTATCATCAAATTTCTTATTCCCAAATTCATTTTATTTCATTTCATTGGAAACATGTCACGGATGATTCATCATATATTCTTTAAAAAAATTTACAACTTTTCCACACATTATATAAAATTCATTCAAATAATAAAATTGGTTTTTCATTTGAAACATTCTAAGATCTTGATATTTTTTTCAACCTCCTACAGCTTAGGAAAGTTACTCACTTCTATCCCATTGTTTATCTGTAACGACCCAAAGTTTCATTAATGGAAATCCCTCTTGATCTAATTAAATGTCTATTTATGTTTATATAAAATGTCAACTTCTTTGGTTTTATGTTAAGAATTTTGACCGTTGATAATATAGTTGTTGAACAGTGATCACATGATTAGTATAAATATAGGGCTTTAACAAATCCAGTTTACTCAGACAAAGGAAGTGATGGCCTCATCCAGTAGAATTGCCCCATAAGAATCCCATTTATCGGAGCTCATAAAAGAGGTGGCATCCTTGGGCTTCGCTCTTGACCAAGCCCAAGATGAGCTTCATCATTTTAAGCTTGAACGGGACCGTCTTCGGGAAAAGTGGAAGTTGATAGAAATTACCACCCGAGCGATGTTATCTGAGCCACCCCAAGAGCCTGTCACCATCGCACACCTTACCCTTAGGTCTTATGTGGTTGTTTTAAGGGGTTATGTAACAAATCACTAGTACTATGTTCATGTATATTATTTTTTTATATAATAATGAATATACCTCCTTGTCATTTTTGATACATTGTAAATAATTTTTAAAATACAAATAGTGTTTTTTAGTTATTATTTAATTAAGAAATATATTTTATTAAGTTAATGGATTTTTGAATTAAATAATATTTTAATAAAATATTATTATTATTAAATTAATTTTTATTAAATATAAATTATCTTCTAATTTTATGAATGCAATTATAATTTTTATTAAGATTTGAAAGCCATTTTTTGTCAAAACCCGTGAATTTTCGATAAATGTAGGTTTTTATTTTAAAAGTGAAAATTAACATATTTATAAAATTATTTAGATAAAATAAATGTTATTTCTAGAATCAGGAAGTCGAAGTTATCCAACGGTGAATTTTTCATAATTTTCTGAGACAGTCAAATTTTTGGGTAAAAATTAAATACCGTTTAAATATATAATGTGTTTTATGACATCATAATGACCCAATAGTGATGTAATAAAATACTATAATCTTTATGTTCGGCCAATATATGTTTTTCCATTAAAATAATGTGATTTTGGGTTTGTTTGGCTTACTTTTCAAAGCATTAATGGACCCCTCAAGACTTATTAAACACCTTGTCTTTTTAAATTGTTTTCCATGGGAGTGTGACTCACCTCCACATAAGAAACCCTATTATTTTAAGAAGTTAGGACTTTTTCCTTATAAAATATTGTTTTCCTTTTCCCTTTTCCAAAAACCATGGGCAAAAACCATGGGATGGTTTGTGGTTTGGATTAATTTAATGTAAGGGGACCCAAACCTAAATAATAAAGAATTCCCCCACCTTTCCTATATAAACCCACCCAAGTTCCCACTTCCTCCTCACTCAAAGCCTTTGGAGTTCTTCCAACCTCTTCCCTACTCTCTCTAGAATACTCCCAAGGTTCCCTAAGCTCCCAATAAGCCTCTCGCAAGCCTCTCTCAAGCCTTTGGAAGCACACTTCCTTGTAAGGGTTTTTTCTTCCTTTCTCATTTTTGTCCAATTTTATTTAAGTTGTTTTGCCCTTTTAATTTCAACTATGAATGTTGGGGTATGGTTTTTCACCTCCCTCATAATTCCCTCTTTGTGTTTGAATGATGGGAGACCCTTTATCTCTCATTAAATTCCTCCCGTTTACACCCGTTACTATGCCGAAATTCCAAAAGGAACTTCTCTCTCCTCGTTTACATTCAAGCAATACTTTGCATCATGAATCTAAATTCCATTAAAATTGTTGGTACATGTATATATATGACCTAATTAATCTAAATTACATGTAAATATGATGAGGAACCCCTTTCTCTCTCATCAACCATTTTTATGAATTCTTATGTCACGTCGTTACGCTGTCGAAATCACACCGATTTTCTAATCCAATGTCATTGTGTTGTGAATACCATGCCCATTTCTCCATCAAGGGTATTCACCTTTATGCACATTTACTTATTTATTATAAAGTTTCATGTATGAATTCCACATTACTTTATCATGGAATAAATGATTATGTTTTTTGGATCCATGTTTTATGATCCATGTGGCACACTTATGCATGAAATGAAATGTTTAAGAAGGGTGTTCCCTTATAGCGCTCCAATGGATTGGGTAAAGTATAGTATCATGATACGTCATTTGAAATGAGTGTTGAATCATTATAATTCAAGTGCAAAGAGGGTTTAATCGTTCTTTATGTGCAATGAGGATTTACTCATGCTCCATGTGCAATGATCCTTGGCTCATGCTAATTCCATGTTAAGTGTTGTTTCCACATTTCCATGTTATGATTATCATGATTTATCATGCCTTTATGTTCATGTTTTATCTTGTGCTCTATTGATATGCCTAATGTATATAATGTATTGTACTCCTCATGTTATTCCATGTTTATTCCCTTACTGGGCTTTATATCTCACCCTTTTCTTATGCATGTCCTCAGGTTATCCCATGCAATGCTAAGTACGAGGGAATGTAGTGTTCATGTAAAGGAAGTTTTCAATAAAGATGTTGTATTTTCATGTTTTAAGTTTTTATGTAATGATCCTAATCCCCAAAGACACTAACCCTCTTTATCTTCTTGTTGTATCAAGTGAATTTTTATGTAATAAATCATGTATAAGTTTGTAATAAAAGCAGCGTTGTCATATTATCCCCATTGGTATAATCCTATTTTTTTGAAAAATACATGTTTTTATTATAGTTAAAAGATTTGTGTCCATAAATTTCATAGCACCAATGAAAAAAAAAATAAAGTCTAGTTTTTACATAGAAGTTGGTTCTTTCTCTATAAAATGCATGTTGAGGCTCATAATAACTGTTTGGTTTTGTTTTCTCCTAATGTGGGGAAACATTTTTATAGAGGATGTCTTCATAATTAACTTCTATGGTGTATTTTCAACAAAAATTTTAGAAAAAAAATTCCCAACATTATTCTTATCATCTATATTGATAGAATAATTAGATAATATTTTATTTTTAGCGGGTAAAGATATCACTTGATTCTTTGGAAGAGATTTTTCAGTAACTAAAAATGTTTCATCTTTCACATCTAAATCCTCATTTAAAAATTGAGTCATTTTTTTGAAACATTTAACCTACAAAAATATCAATTGAGTTTTAAATACTTTGACTTCTATAGGATACATTTTCGTACTATTTTCTTTTATTCTCTTTTATTATTTAGAAACATTCGGTTTGATGTTTTTGATCTCCACAATATAATCATATTACTATTTAAGAGAATCGTTCCTTAATTATTTTTTCCAATATATTTCCTAAATATTATGATCCCTTTCTTGAGTCTTTTATTTTTATCAAGACATGCAAAAAACACTTTTCTTTGCTAATTCCCCTATATAATTTTTTACCTTCAACTTCTTTACTATTACAGGAATCTTCATTCTTTTCATCCTTAGAAAATAAATTTATATATATTTTTTAGTTTTTCAATTTATAATAAACTATTATTAGCAAATTCATAATCAAAATTCTTACTCAACACACTTTTTCTATTTTTATTGAAATTTTTCTTATCACTTGTGTATTTCTTATCTTCCCTAGATGTTCTATTCCATATCTTTCGGTGATGGTTTTCTTTATAATGATGTTCATATTCTCTATGTTTATTTTGTGGGAAATTCATTGAAAAAGTCCCAATTACACCACACTCAAAACATTTAAGTGAATCTTTACCTACATAATTTTCATTCCCTCTTCGATAATATTTTGAGATAAGAGAAAAGATCATTTCATTCATTCTATTAGCTACATTATCATCCAATTAACTATGGTCAATATCTTCATTATCATAAATTTTCATCATTCTCATAGTTTTATAATACATTTCGTCATTGATCATCTATTTGAATAATGGATATTTCTCCTTCACATAAGCAATAATAAAGTTAGGTAATTCATGAAGAGATAAATCATATTTATATTAAAAGGAAAATATTTTAAAGTAAAACATATCAATAAATATTATCATGAGTTTCTTAAAAGTGGTAAAATCTTATCATACATATCATAATCCTTTAATATTAAAAATAGCTTCAATAAATTTGGTGATGTAGTCATCAATTGTTTATTCATCTTTCATTATAATATATTTTAACATACTTCTCTAGATTTTTACATTTTCTTCATTGAATTTATTATCCCCTCAATTAAACATTAATATTTTCTCCATGATTATATAAATATTTTGAGGAGCATCACCTTCATGAAAACATTTTCTAAAAATGTTAAAACCATAAATTTTCATGATTTCCAATCAACCACTTTCTTTATTTTTCCTGAAAATGTAATAGGAATATCATTCTTAATGGGTGGAAACCTAAATGTAGTTGTATCAATAAACTCCACACAATGTAACTAAATATTAGGTATCATTATGTTATTCCAACCATGAGGATTTTTCCATCGAATTTTGGAATACCATTATTTCTGATAGAATTGAGATTTTCTATGATAAGTATATAATATGGGAACCTAATTTGATACAAATTGACGTTCCTTAGGATCATTTGACTACTCAGAAGGGGGATTTGAATCAGTTGGTGTCATTTGTAAATTTTAATCACTATAAAATTGAATCCTCTAACTCTTAGATTTATTTTACCTTTTAATTTTTATTAACCATATCATAAGTATAAAATGATAAGAATGTGTAAAAGGGAAAAATGATTGATAAGCTTTGGAATAATTTTAAGAACCTACATCCTTTCCATAAAATGATTTTTCAATCCATGTGAATTCACTAATAGAATAAAGTGAATACGATTTTGATCATATTCCCATAAGACTCCTTCTATCTCTCTATAGTTATGATTATAATGACTTTTACCAATTTAAAAAGTTTTTATTATAAAATTGAACCAACACAAAAATATGTAACATTATAAACCTTCTCTTCAGAGTATTTTTTATAGAATTCCCATCTGATTTCTTCTATTTGAAAATTTTCTATATAGTGTGCTTGTCTTCCTCTAGTATTCTCAACCAGGTGAACCTCACTAAAAATAAAATAATTTTCTAACCTCTATTATATATGATTAAAAAATCATTTCTTCTCAAAATCTTCTCTACATATCTATCAAATGCTCTCTGTCTAATTTATCAAATGGATAATATACTTTATTATTCTTCCCAAAACTCTAACCTATACTTCTCTTCAACATAAAAGTAAGGCTATAAAATAAATCTAGAAAAATTATCTACATTTCATCATTTTAAAGATAAAACATGTCATAAATTTTTAGATTATACTTGAACCACTCATATTGGTGCACCAAGAGTTGAAAAGGTGGAAAACCACTTTCATTTTCCAAATCAATGAAATTCTAAAACCAATTATCTCCCATATATAAAATTTATTAGATACTTATTAGCCCATCTATAAAAATTTTAAACATTTAGAACCCAAAACATCACACACTTCTCTCAATTATTATTAAACTCAAAAATTAAGGAAATTATTCACACTTTATAAAAATAATATTGACAACAAACTAATTTAATAGTAATATTCATAATTTTTATATTTTGTGAAAACTACATTCAGTGATTTTTTTCCAGATGACTTCATTAAAAAATTATTTATTCAATTGTGTTTTGTTATATTATCCTTCCAAATATTCACTTTAACCAACATTATTTACTAGAAAATTAAATATATATAATCCTCATTTCTCCATGTGATCAAATTACCTCATCTCAAAATATTTTCACCACTTTATCAGAAATGATAATTCCATAGGCATCCATATAAATATTGATCGAATAGACATACTCAAAAAAGTATATCTGATTTACTACATTACAAAAGTACATCTGATAAAATTTCACAAAAAAATCATCCAATGTCATAGAAAATGTGATTTAATTAAACAGATATCTTTGTAAATTTTCATCATTTAATTCCACAAAGGCTGCAATAAAAACATTTTAAATCAAACTCCATATAAAAATTCTTCCCATAAAATGTCAACTAATGAAGATGGATTACAATATTATAGAATATTATAAAGAATTCATCCATATATAGCATCTATCTCTCAAAAAGTTGTCTTAAACATTAGATCATCCTATTCATATATATTTTCCACTTTTTTATTTGTGGTTTCTAAACCCAAAATATTTACCAACATGAAAATATTTCATTTCATCCAATCAATTTTTTTATATTTTCTACATCTAGGAAATCTGATAAACTATTTTTCAAGATTTATTATATAAATTTCATCCATAAACTCATGTCTGGTCATTCTGATGTGCATATGTACTTATATTATCTTGCATCAAACATGTATAAAAATAGGTTGTGATAATTTCAAAAAAATCTCCATCTAAAAATATTTTTCTGAATTTCCTTGTCTTCAAAATGATTTTCTATAGATCCTTCTGATCATATGGTTATACCTCTCTCACTTTGTACAAAAATATTGTATCGTGTGATATTCATGATGTTTAGGAACTTGAAAGAACAATATAGAATCATCTGACCTGGGAACGTTTTTTTAAAATATTAAGGAAAATTTTCTTATCCTCCACCATTTAGTATAAGAAAATTCCACAAAAAACATCAATCAACACTTTTTCACCTGTTAAAATAAATCTCAATAAAAATATTTTGACAAAAAATAAAACCCTTTATTTTGAAAAAATCGCTATGGATATTCAAATTCATGATTATTTTGGACAAAATATACCACTCAATAAACACCCAAAACAAGGTCTTATTGCTAAAGCAATTGTTAAAGAAATAGATATAGTGTTAAAGCTTTATAAATAAACACACCAATTAGATCTATAATCTACTGAATCAAATGGTGGATGCATCTATATTTATAACTAATGATTATCAGGAATCTCACTTATTCTGAAAACTTATCTATATCTATGATACACGGGTAGTCTCCTTAGAAACCTGGTTCTTCGAGGCTATTCATGAGGAGGCCCAACAAATCTATGTTATCTATACCCAAACTCATGCTCAAATCTTAAATATGTAAGGGAAAATCTAGTTCATATGTAGTAGGAGGAAGAGCGTTCCTATGGAGAGTTTGTTTTTTTTATTATATCTTATTTTTTTATTGTTTTGATAAATTTAAAATCTCTTCATATAAAATTTTTTATTTGTAAACATATTATCATTTATAAATTATTTTATTTTATTTTATTAATTTTATTCCTAATTTTTTTTATTCTTCAATTATTTTATTTTTATATAATATATATTTTACGTTTGTATATTTTTCTTAGTATTCAATACCTTTATGTTACGTTCAAGTACACTTACATAAGTTTCTTGAACATGGAATTACCAATACATAAGACCTAATTCTACCCTTATAGGTACTTTATAATATTTTATTTACCCTTATGAAACATTTTATTTACCCTTATATAGCATGTTTTAATTTTACACATGTTTTTTCTATACCCTTATAAAATCCATAGAAATAGAAGGTTACCCTTATGCTAGCACTAGGTTAAACTTATTCTAGTATCAAAAAATATGGTTTACTATCTCATGAGGTTTAGAGTACCCTTACACAGGCTTATATAATTTTTTATACCTTTAAATAATGTTTTTTATAGCTTTATGCATCACATATACTCTTATTTTACCTTTATGTAAAATAGATTTGACCTTTATACAGCTTATATAATATGTGCATTAAAGTTAAGTAACCTATAAAATTTGTTGTTTATCATTACACAACATGATTAGATACCCTTATGAAAATTATACAAAATCTATTATACATTTATGAAACCTATAAAAATTCTATTTTATAGTTATCCAGTATATATAATTTTGATCTTACCTTTATGATTGAAGTTAAAGGATGAGATTACCACTTTGTAACATAAATAATACATTCTATTACTTTATAAATATATTCTATTCTACCCTTATAAAAATGAATCACATGAAACACATTAAACACATGAAACACATGAAACACATAAAACACATAAAAACAATATCTAGACTTATCCACAAATAAAATAATATACCATTATCATTTCTTTTTTAACCCAAGTTGTAGTATAGAAACCTGATTATAGCACCCTTCACAACTAATACTTGAATATTTCATAACTAGCAGTAGTATGCAGCTTCATCTAATGGTACTATGAAATGAAGTGGTACCTTCTTATTTAAATGGTAGAAATATACCCTTCATTAATGGTAGAACTATATAACTAGAGGAAGCACTACTTCTTACATTAGTATATCATCAACTGTAATGGTAGCAGAATAGCAGCAACAACAAGTATCTTCTACCATCAATTAAAAAGTATATCTAATACTATCAAATAAAGAATATGATTATTATTTTCTTGATCATATAGAACATTTTTTTACTTTTATATTAATATTAACTAATTATATATTTCTAAAATATAATTTTATGTTTAATTACATATTTTTTGAGTTTAAATTCATTATACAAACACACATATAGTATTTTTGTATTAATGATTCATTTCAGTTATGTTTTAATATTTTAATAAAATAAAAGATTATTGAATTTATTATATTTATTTTTATTAATTTAAAAATAAATATTCATATTAAAAATTAAATTGGAATTATATAAAATATATTTTATTCTAGAATAAAAGACAGTGATAATTCATTCCTAATGACCATGATATTTCAAATAATAGATAATGACTATATTTTCATATTTTTTATTTTCAAATGTGGAATTAAGTGATTGGTTATTTAGATTTATCTTTTTACTCAATAATATATTCGAGTTAATGATGTGTGATTTTTCCGTTGGAATGCAATCAAGGAGGAACATGATTAAAAAAACATGATACAGTTTATTCAATTAATATACATAATATAAATACAATATTCATAAAAGAAATTTATAGGAATGAATGCCTTTTATAACAACTATTTCATTAGTGTGATCATGATTGAACTACATCATTTGATCATATATTACTAAATTTATCATCCAATGGCCTGTAGGCCTTCAATTTTTTTTATTATAAGCAATCCCCCTTTTAAGGGAAGAAGGGGTAGAACCCAAATAGACATCATAGACATAAAACAAATCACACCCAAAGGTCAAGAGAGACAAACCAAAGAGACAACATAGAGCACTCCTCCTCAGCATAAAATCATGGTAAAGCTCTCCATTGTTACATAGTTGAATGGCAAGCAAGTGTCCTGTGTCAAAGCATAGGCTCGATCTAATGGTTGATGCCATACCCTCTCAAACATCCAAATCCGTAAAGCACTGCAAAGATGAATATAAAGCTTTGGAACCTCCACAAAGGCCTGATTCATTATGTTAAGTCTAGGTGCATCTCTATTCCAACAGATTTTCCACATTAAACCATCATAAGACTCAGCCATACGTCAAACCATTCAAACCATCACAAAGAATTCCCACATGATAGAAGCCAGACCAACTCAGACAACCAGAACAACCAACACATCACAAAAAAACACAGCCATTCAAACCAAATTAGAATTCCAAACCTTCAATCCTGCAAAAACATTACAAAAACAACTCTAGAGACCATGACCTCCCCCCTCCGGGCCTCTCAAGATTCGGTGCCGACCATCACCGAAAGCACACCAGAGGTAACGCTTGGTCGTTCCAGACCGAACTGAATCCAGATCCATCAACCGCATGAACCAAAACCTACCGATCCGAGATGCACGATGCGTCGCCAAACTTCGAACCGAGATGAAGTCGGTGTTCTGCTGAGACAAGTCTTCACTAAAGCCGAATACACTGTCGAACCATGTCGAAACTCCACCGTGTCACACCATCGTCGTTGCATCACGCCGAGACGATCTGGAGAAAATTGACCACGCCGCATCAAACCGAGATGATCCAGAGGTCAACCAAGCCGTGACTTGTAGAGGTGATATAGAGGAAGCCGACATGAGAATGATTCTGGCTGAAGGGGGAAGGGGAAGAAGGGCCGAAGGGCCGAAGGGGAAACCCTAGTTACCGCGGAGGGAGATCAGAAGCTGCTCAGAGTTAGGTTTTCCACCAATGGATCCATCAAATCCCATTACTAAATTTATCAATGTTTTTGAGTTTCCTCTACATTAATCATCAACTACTACACTTTTGTTGTTTGTTTTTTCTTTTTATTTGTTTTTGTATCTTTCCCTCTTCTGTTTGTGCCTCTAGTGTTAGTTTAAGATTTTCCCATAAAAATTATATATTAATAGGTTATTCCTATTATTTAAAAGGATGTTAAGGTTGTTAATTCCAATCAAAATTTTGGTGGTTGGTCACACTAAATTTTTTTAAAGGTTTGTGACTCTGAGAAATGTTATTGCAGGTTATACCACTTATTGAGAAAAAGGAACAAAGTTTTTGGATATTATAACTAGTTGATAAAAACATATGTCTCTAACAGGCTTATCACTCCCTTACAAAAGCGAGTATTATTGAGAACCAGTCTTCTCACCTAGTATATAATTTTAAATAATAGATTAGGGTCTTTGTGATATAAATTACTATAATACTATCAGTTGTTCATTTTTATTTTCTACTAAACTATCTGAACATTTTTCACTGTTTTTTAAACTAATCATTATAATTTGTTAGTTTTTTAAAAAGGACTATTCACCCCCTCTTATCTATCTTTCACACTCACTGAGACCTGAAAATGTGACAAGGTATGAGTAGAGGATAGTCCATAGATGTTAGGATTCCAATATACAAATACTACCATTGTGGCATATATGGACACATAATGAAGTGCTATGAAATTTTACTACAATAGAATGGCTAACATAGTAACCAAAAAAGATGAACAAGAGGTGCAAAAAATATACATGTTTATTATTTCCCTAATCATTATCAATTTGATACATGACTTCACACATCATGAAAACGACATGGATTGAGTGGTTGATATTATATAATTGTACCACTTCACTATGCAACAAGTGTATTTACTAACATACCAAGATAGTGAATTCGGTGCAATAATGTTAGGTAATACCAGTTTGATGAAGATCATTAGAATGTGTGATATCCAATACTTGATGAATTCTAGATACATGGTCATCTGAAATGATATATTAAAATTTCAATATTTCTCACACAAACTGTTGTATGAGATGGACTTTAACAAACAAGGATATGAAAACATCTCTATCAATGGCACATGGATGATTTAAAAAGGATCTTTCATAATCAAATGAGGATTATATGTGGTGTGTTTTACAAAACTTATGTGATGATGTGTGCCAATATCCTCAAAATTATGGAGTGAGAGGAGTTATGAACTGTAGTGAAAATAAGGTTTAACCACATAAGTAGTAGTAGGATATAAATACTGGTAAAGAATAATTTAATTACTCTGTACACGAATGTATCACTAATTCCATTTAATCAATGTTTTTACAAGAATAAACAAATAGTTACATTAAGTGATCTATCATTAAGGTGATCAGAGTTATTGGTTCTGATACAGTCTTATATAAGTAGTCTTGTGGAGGTGGATTTAGTAGGACCATACAAATATTTTGTATCCTTTAATTATGATGCAACTTAATCATTTTAGGAGTAAATTTATTATTTAAGTATTGAATAATAAATTTCATCATGATTATCAAATTCATATTAGAGTTTGAAACTAGAAGGAAGATGATTTTTATTTAGTAATATAATAAATAAGTTTACAAATATAGGGACTTTGATACCTATTGTAGTTGTCATGTAATCCAACATGACATTATGGTACTGTGAATCTCATAACACAATAGTGTTGTAAAAAGGATGAACACATCCATTATAGATATGTTTAGGTTTATAGAGATATTTTCTAATCATATTATGATGTTCTAGGGATAGGATGTGTGAGATTCATGTTTCCTTGTCAACATAACACCATTAATCCTATTAAATTTCATGGTTTTAATGAATATATGGTTGGGTGAACATCCCTATTAATCTCATATATGTGTATTTATATTTTTATCATTTTCTCATATGTCCAATGATCCAGGAAAGAAATGTTATGGGATATATACTCTATGAATCTTCATTAATTATGGAGATTATGAGTTACAATACAACCTTCTAAGCCAAATGGAAAATAAGGAAATCCAAATAAGATATGAAATGTTCCCTTAAAATTTATTAACCACATTAAAAATGCAATTATATCTCAAATGTAAAGTACTAGAGAGTCAATTCATGATCCAAAACTTGTATAAGTACAACCAACAACTAAAGAAGTGTCATTGAAAAAAACCCTTCTGTAGAAGATCATGTGATAATAGAGGAGGATATTGAATAGGGGGTGACTTGATCATATCCCTTAAAAGTAAAAGAACCATCATAGGAGCAATATGATGGTTGACATATTGAACCTATAATTTCATAGGTTAAAATATATTAACAAGTAAAGAATATATAAACAAAATATCTAGAATGATTATTCATATTGGTGACTAATGAGGGGAACATAAAAGGATAAAATAATGTAGTATTTCATCTAAATAAACTCAAGTGGATACATGAAAAAGTGTATTAGATTGAGTCATTGAATATGAACTCGATATATGATCTAGTGTGTAATGAACCTTCCAATGAAGGAATCCAAATTAATCCCTAACTTGGCCTCCCACTAGGCCTGAAGGGAATTCCCAATCTGTGTAGCTTGAAAACTAGTGACAGGGTATTAATAAACAAAACGCAGAAGGATTTCACCACTTGATAATAAATAAACATCTCAAAATAATTAAATACCCAAATAAAGTACACAACATATAAAAAATTAATAAACAATGTTATTTAAAACTGAATAGAATAGAATAGAATAGTGACACATATCGATCAATGATAAAACATCCCAAACTCATGGAAAGAGGGGAACAAATCTTGGTTAGATAAAAGAATTATATAAACTATATACACCTGAAGGTATATGTGGGTCTATGTAAATTTTTCTTAGTGTAATTCCACCAAATATTATATACAATTACTTTTGTATCCCATTCAAATAATTATTGTTTGAAATACATGTCAAAAATAGGTTTTCTTCCTTTTGTATGAATAAATAGGCTAAGATATTTTCTATAGAAATTTTATAAACATTCCATCTTTATTTTTCATAAATGAAAATTGTAAATTGGAAAAAAAATTCGTCAAATCCCCATTTTCTAAAAAAAATAAATTAAATCTCATTTCAAATCGAATAGAAAATCCCTATAATTTTTAATTAAAAGTAATTTCCACATTCTTAATCCCTTAAACCTTTTCCAAACCCCTTTATATAGACATTATTTAAGTTTTAAAAGATCACACCCTTTAAAAACTAATATAAATTTTTTAGAAACTATAAAAAAACCAAAATCAAAGTAGAAACAATTATGATCTGAACCATGAGGCCAATAAATAAGAATTAAAATATAAATAACTAAGAAAGACTATAATAAAATATATAAGGATATGGGAATACAATTTATATAATAAATGGGACCCCATAAATCATCCTAGAGTGTATTGAAGTATCATGGGATACTTAGTAGGATATAACTATAATGATACTAGACCTGGTTCATCAGAAACACTCTACCTAGGGTTCCACTAGTGAAGAATTAAAATCACCATCTAATATACTCATGATTCACTGACTACAATATCATCCCCTTTGAGGTCAAAAATCCTCCTAAGGAACTAGCTATTGTGCACCACCATATTAGTGTAACAATCATCGAAAACTCCAATTAGCTACCAAGTTTCCCATGAAATGTCATAGTAGAGGATTGAAAATAATAAATCCATATAAGAATCCCATAGATCAAAATAAAACACATTCAAATAAATCTCATGTCACCTATAACACCCTCACATAGAACATACCATTTCAACCATCTATAACCCAATTTCCACATACATCATAAACTACCCATTAAATATAAATAGACATAAGATGAAAAGGTGTGTCTCATAATTTTATTAAACTACATTTCAATAAATTTTGAAACAAGACTCTTTAAAAAACATAGGGTGCTAATAATTTTGAAACCATTAGAAATTACATTAAAAAATAAACTTTTAAACCAAATTTATATGGACATTTAGTGAAATTTATATGAAATCAACACTTTCAATAAAACCATATTTGAATGACCAAATATTAACATGTCTAAAAAACATAGTTGTATAATAGATAAAATACGAATCCCTTTTTAGTATATTAAACATCTTTTAATTTAGGAAAATCTTAAATAAAATAAAGTTATTTCCACACACTCCTTTAAGAAACATAAACCACTTAGAAAAATGACCTTCCCATTTTATTAAACACGTGACATTAAATACATTAATTCCAAGTGTTCAAATACATTATAAAAAAAATTATCCACAATGGGAAATATATATAATAATAAATTAAAAAGAATATCATTCTAAAATAATCAAGAACCTCATAAAATAAAATAAAAATGATCCAATTATATAAACATTTTAGCCTTGTTAAAGTGAAAATGGATATGAAATTCATCTCCATTAGTGTAAAATACATAAATGATAAATATTAGATCCTTGAATAACCTAGCAAATATGACACCCTAACATTATATAAATTTGAATCACTAATCCAAACCTGGATAGTGGTTAGGGTTCACAAAAGAGAGAAAATAGAAGGTATAAAACTAATTAAAGAACAGAGGAGAAGGAAAGGAGTTTATGGAATTACTTTTTAAGGACTTCAATTTTTTTTGAAATTGTAAAATATTTTAATTAATAATTATGATGTTATTTAGGGAGTCAGTGCATATTCTTGGGCTATATGGATCCCTAAAATTGGTATATTAAGAATATTAAAATTATTACTACACGCACATGAAATATTTCAAAAATAATGAATTATCTATGAACATAGCCTCATATAAGGAACCCAATACCTCAATTGAATAATGATCATCAGTATTAACCTAGTTTTGACCTAAATTTTCTGAAATCATGCATTTATGTGGAGTTATAATGTTCTAAAATTTAATAGATAACTAAATTTATTAATTTATTCATCATCAATGTAATTTTAAAACCCTAGAAACATCTATATAATCCTCTCATTAGAGACTCTTATAGGGTTAGGATCACAATATAGAGTTATTATTTGGAGGATTGATCGTGGTGGATATTCCATTGGTAATGAATGTGATAGGTACAAAAGTATCAATGATGAATGAAGAAAAATAACTTGTGAAATCTGATGTGGGAATATTATTAATCAACAATCGATCCTTTATTCAATAAAGGGATCTATTTTTTTTATTTAACTTTTTTATTTTTGATTGTGTCAAATATTAAATAATTTCACTTAAATTAATCCATTATTTTTTTATTCGGATGGACCTATTAAATTTTACTCATTTTCTTAGAATTGGGAATTTAATGTTCATTTCAATGTCGTACCTTATGTCTTTTCTCTATTTTCATAGGTTATACCAATGAATGATGTCTAAGAATAACACTACCATATTTGGTTCTTCAATTTTTTATTTTTTGGATTTCTCCCACCTTACCACGTGTGTTCATAATTGGTGTTTCATTTTACCAATAGTTGGATCATTTCTGTGGACCCCCTTTATTGAGTGATTGACTAGTGGTTTTATAGACTATAATGGTAGGTTATGTATTAGAGATTTTATCAATATGTAAGGGTTAATAATGAATAATAAAATTCAATGAATAATCAGTATTTTTTTCTTGATGGTAACTCATATGGGTGATTTGGCTCATGTCGGAGTCGATCAAATTCATTTTTATGGCGATAGGTGATCAAATGTTGCCTAACGACCATGTAATAGATTTTTAGAGAGGTGGTTGTTGGAGTTTTAGGTAGTATTCATGGAGAGTTTAGTGGAGGAGTCATGAGACATAGTTATAAATCAAAGATATTGAATTTCTATAAAATACAAGACCACATGATGTGTAGTTTGGAAGAACACGCATTGTGTGCATCATTGGTGTGATGATAGGGATTCTATATAGAGTTAAATATCACATAGAAATTTTCCTTTAAAAAATGTTAGTTTACCCAAATCAAGACACGTATTCATGTATCTAAAGTACATTCCTAGGAAACCTTGTGACCCCACTTGCAATGTGTGATGGGTCACACCCTATGTGTTGAGCAATGTATTGTTTTTAAACAAATCAAAATAATATTTTTTAAAGGGGGAGATTATTTTAAATAATACTCTGTCTCTTTATGATGATTTTGATGCTCACAAATACCCTTAATTATTTACTAATTATTTCGTTGAGTATTTTGCAGGAATTTATTTTATATAACGAGATTTTATACTTCATTTATTCCGAGATCAATTTTAGCGTATTCTGGAATCACTGTAGCGCGAGATCAATTTTAGCGCGTTCTGGAATCACTGTAGCGCGAGATCAATTTTAGCGCGTACTGGAATCACTGTTCATACCCTACGTTGATGAACGTAACGTATGGATGAAAAGTTTACTTTTTATGTTATTTTGAAACGTATGGTTAATGAACCTTACGTTGTTGAAAAGTATGGAAGAAGAACATTACGTTTGGAAGGAACCTTACGTTTTCGTTGTTGAAAAGTATGGAAGAGAAACCGTACGTTAGTTTTCAGTGTTGAGTTTGTTTCTCAAAAGTATGGATCATCAACCTTACTTTTATAATCAACCGTACGTTCTTTGGAGAGTTGAAGCAAGACAAAGTATGGATGATCAACCCTACGTTTGAATGCTGAAGAGAAAGTATGTATGTTCAACCTTACGTTCTGAACCTTACGTTCTGAACCTTACGTTTGTGAACCCTACGTTTGGAGCCACGTCATCAACCCTACGTTTGGCGTCGGGATATTTTTGACAGACGATATTTCCTTTTGAATTAGTCAATCAAGCGGATTATTAGGCAGATTTCGAGCTGATTCTTAAATACGACTTTGACTGAATCAGAGACGGTTTACAACGGATTAATGATTGATTTAAACGGAGCTTTTTATGCCGATTCTTCAGGGGAGTTACAACGGCTCTGTTATTTCATTTAATATCGCGAATCTAAAGGAGATTTTCATGGATCTATTTATGCGGAAGATTTTCTCAGATTTGAATATATGTTCTATCTTGGAAACTTCGGAGATATATATATACACGGGAAAGTGTGTGAAATAAATAGTTATTAATCTTTTGACGAGCAAGAAAACAGAGACTGTGTGAAAGCGTTCTTTTCTGGTGATCGAGAAGAAGTGTAAAATCCTTTTTACCAAAGGAAGATTTTGATAGCAGATTCACGTGTTCTACATCGACTACCTCTTGTGAATCTACTGCTGCTGAAGTTGTGAAGTTTCTGGTAATATCTATTGCAACTGGATCGACTCAGAACTGTTTTGATTACGGATCTTTATTTTCTGAAGACGACGATCTATCTACTGTCAATTGCATTCTGTTGCAATTGTGAAGAACAACTGGAGAAGTGTTTCTTTATCGAAACCCTTTTATTTTTGAGTGATCAGCTTCTCGTTCTAAGCTGTGTGGGTTCGTGTTTGAACCAGGAAGGCTGTGTGTGCCTGAGTCTTGTAAAGGTGTCAACTGCCTGTACTCAGTTGTGGACGGGTCTGTGGAAACGAGGACCAGATAGTGAAAATCGCCAAGCTCGTGGATTTGAGTGTTGGTGGAGTGGACTAGGGGCCTTCTGTTCCCCGAACCACTATACATCTGTGTGTTCATGCTTTTACTTTTTCCGCTGCATATTTAATCGTGCAAAAGCATAGTGAACAGAATTTGTCCAAATTGAAGAGATTGTAATAATTTGAAAAAGACACAATTCACCCCCCTCTTGTGTATAATCCGTAGATTCAGATCCAACAATTGGTATCAGAGGAGGAGCTTCTTATTTCTAAAGTCCTATCAAGCTAGAAGTATTTAAAGATTATACATAGTGTATCATGGCTGATATGAGAGAGGGAATGTCAATGGTCAGAGCACCTTACTTTAATGGAGATAATTATGGCTGCTGGAAATCACGTATGATTATTTATCTGAAAAATCTTGGTTACAGAGTCTATTCAAAGATTCTGACTCCCTATGAAATTCCTGAAAATCCCGATACATGGAGTGCTGCTACAGAGGCTGAGTATGACATAAATTCAAAATCTATGAATGCAATCATCTGTGGTCTAGGACCAGACGAATTTAACAGAGTATCTCAATGCCCGACTGCATATGAAATGTGGCAAACAATAGCTGTTGCTTATGAAGGAACAGATAATGTAAGACAGATGAGATATGCAACTGCTAAGTTAAAATTCGATACTTTCAGAATGATTGAAGGAGAGAGCATCACTCAGATGAATGGAAGATTGACAGAAATTGTCAATAATATAACAGCTCTAGGAGAACCAATCAAGCAGGCTGATCAAGCGTTGAAGGTACTGAGAGTACTTCCTACTCGATGGAATGGAATCTCTGCAGCAATCAGACAATCAACTTCTGTTAAAGATCTAACTATGAGAGAACTGATTGGTACACTGATGATGTACGAAGCTGAAATGCAAGATGAGGTAAATGAGCATAAAGTCTACATAAAAAGGGAAAATACTGCTTTGAAAGTTACTTCTCTACAAAAGGATAGAAAGATGAAGAACAAAGAAGTGAGTGCTAAATCAGAAAGCTCTGATTCTTCAAATTCGGATGAAGAACTGGCACAGCTAGCCAGAAAATTCAGAAAGTTTTATAGTAAGAAGAAAGACTTCAATAAATCCTTTAAAAAGGATAGCAAGGAAGTGATATGTTATGAATGCAAAAAGATGGGACATATCAGACCAGATTGCCCAAAATTGAAAGATGCAAAGAAGAAGAAATTCTTCAAAAGAGATGATTATGAGCAGAAAGACAAGAAAGCTATGAAAGCTACTTGGAGTGTTTCTGAAGACTCAAGTAATTCTTCTGAATCATGCTCAGAGAAGGAGGAAGCCAATTTAAAAGCAAATATGTGTTTCATGGCTGAAACTGATGAGGTACACTCATACTATTCCTCTGACTCAAATAATGAATCAAACTCTGAAACAAGCCTCTCAAATAAAAAACTTGCAGCTTACTGCAATATGCTTGAATAAAGGTATGACTCATTATTTAATAAATATAAATCTATAAAGAACTTGTACAAAGCTATTTCAGATGAGAGAAATACTTTGCTAAAACAAAATAAGGAATTAATTGACAAATACAATTCTGCTGAATCAAATAAAATTAATTTTGAATCAAAAATAAAAACTCTACAGGATGAAGTAGAATCTTATAAAACGGCTGCATTAATTTTTACAAAAGGAGAAAACACCTTAAATGAGATACTTGGAAAAACTGTAATTAAAAAGGAAAGGTTTGGAATTGGAAGTAAAGGAGAAAAACCTAAGTTATAAAAAAATTATTTTGTTCCTAGCACTAAACAGGTTATTTGTAACTACTGTGGAACAAGAGGTCATATAGCTAAAAACTGTTTTCTAAGACAACCTCAGATATGTGGAATTAAGAAAGCTTATATTTCCAACGATCTATATGATTCAATCAATTTTAAGAAAACAAAGCAAATCTGGATACCCAGATCACTGCTTGCTAACACTCCTGGACCCAACAAAATATGGGTACCAAAGCAATTTGTTTGAATGTCTTTGCAGGTAGCAGGTCACCAAAGAAAGAAAGAAATATGGTATATGGACAGTGGCTGCTCAAGACACATGAGTGGAACTTCAGCTAATTTCTCTTCTCTTACTCGAAAGGAAGGAGGACTTGTCACCTTTGGTGACAATGACAAAGGAAAGATTATTGGTATTGGAACAGTTGGAGATCCAGAGACAGTCTCAATCAACAAAGTACTTTATGTACAAGGGTTAAAACACAATCTGATAAGTATCTCTCAACTCTGTGATGATGGATACACTGTTGATTTTACTAACAATAGTTGTACTGTTTCTAAAGATAAACTGTTTAAGTTTAGAGCACCCAGAACTGATAATGTTTATACTTTGGATTTGTATTCCTTGTGTAAACAACAAGTAAACTGCTTAACTGCTAATATAAGTGAATCCTGGATCTGGCATAGAAGACTTGGTCATTGCAATATATATGCTTTACATAAATTATCTAAGAAACATTTAGTTTCTGATTTGCCTAGTCTCAAATTTGAAAATGACAGATTCTGTGATGCATGTCAGCTTGGCAAGCAACACAAATCATCATTCAAATCTGTTAATAAAGTTGCTACAACTAAACCTCTAGAACTTATCCATATGGATTTGTTTGGACCTTCAAGAGTAGCAAGTTTAGCTGGTAAATTATATGTTTATGTATTAGTTGATGATTATTCTAGATTTAATTGGATTTTCTTTTTGAAATTTAAAAGTGAAGCTTTTAGTTTATTTGAAGGTTTTTGTAAATCTATTCAAAATGAAAAAGGTTTTAATATAATCTCATTGAGAAGTGATCATGGTGGAGAATTTGAGAACCAGGAATTTAGTTCCTTTTGCTCAAACATGGGTATTAAACACACCTTCTCTGCTCCAAGAACACCTCAACAAAATGGGATTGTAGAAAGAAGAAATAGAACTATTCAAGAAATGGCTAGAACTATGTTAAATGAATATAGCCTACCTATATATTTCTGGGCAGAAGCTGTTAATACAGCTTGTTATATAATGAATAGAATTTTAATAAGATCTATTTTGAAAAAGACACCCTATGAACTATGGAATAACAGAAAACCTAAAGTAAATTACTTTAAAGTTTTTGGATGCAAGGTTTACATCCTGAATACCAAAGATAATCTTGGTAAATTTGATCCAAAATCTGATAAAGGTATTTTCTTAGGATATTCTGCAACCTCCAAAGCTTATAGAGTCTATAATAAAAAGTCAAGGATTGTTGAAGAATCAGTTCATGTGAAATTTGATGAATCTGATCCTTTTGAGAAAAGGATAGAACAAATAGATGAACCTGATTCTAATGAAAACATGAGACCTGAGAATTTAAAGAATGATTTTGAAAATGATATAAAAGAAATTCAGTCTAGTTCAGAAGAACATGATACTGAAGAGCCTTTGAATGTAATGCCTAGACAGTCTAGAACCTCAAAAAATCACCCTTTAGAATCTGTGATAGGTGACTTAGAGACTGGTATTCAAACTAGAAGAAACTTTGGAAACATAGTTGAATTCTCTGCTTTCCTATCCCAACAAGAACCTAAGACCATAGAAGAAGCCTTAGATGATGAGAGCTGGGTAATAGCAATGCAAGATGAATTGAACCAGTTCAAGAGAAATAAGGTTTGGGAATTAGTTGAAAGACCACATGATTATCCAGTAATAGGAACTAAATGGGTCTTTAGGAATAAACAGGATGATCAAGGGATAATAACTAGAAATAAAGCAAGATTAGTAGCTAAAGGATATAATCAAGAAGAAGGAATAGATTATGATGAGACCTTTGCACCTGTAGCCAGGTTAGAAGCCATTAGAATCCTTTTAGCCTATGCATCTTATATTAATTTTAAATTATTTCAGATGGATGTTAAATCTGCCTTTTTAAATGGTTATTTAATGGAGGAAGTTTATGTTGAGCAACCTCCTGGTTTTGAAAATTCTCAAAAACCAGATTCTGTTTTCAAACTTACTAAAGATCTTTATGGCCTTAAACAAGCACCAAGAGCTTGGTATGAAAGACTAAGTTCTTTTCTTTTGAAAAATGATTTTACTGTTGGACTAGCAGATCCAACACTCTTTAAGAAAACTGTGAAAAATAATGTTTTGTTGGTTCAAATTTATGTTGATGATGTAATTTTTGGATCGACCAATAAAATTCTTTGTCATGAATTTTCAGAATTAATGCAAAAAGAATTTGAAATGAGTATGATGGGAGAATTAAATTTCTTTTTGGGTCTTCAAATATTTCAAAAAGATTTTGGAAATGTTTTAAATCAATGCAAATACATTACTGATTTACTTAAGAAATTTGGACTTGAAAACAGCAAGACATTTACAACTCCTATGTGTACTAATATAAAACTTGATTTGGATGAAACTGGAAAATCAGTGGACAACAAGTTATATAGAGGTATGATTGGTAGTTTGTTATATCTTACTGCTAGTAGACCAGATATAATGTATTCAGTATGTCTTTGTGCTCGATTTCAATCAAATCCCAAAGAATCTCATTTAACTACTGTTAAACGAATTTTTAGATATTTAAAAGGTACTATTTATCAATCTCTGCTTTATCCAAAAACCTCTGATTTTAATTTAATTTCATATTCAGATGCTGACTTTGGAAGCTGTAGATTAGATAGGAAGAGTACTTCAGGAACATGTCACTTTTTAGGAAAGTCTTTAGTATCATGGTCTAGTAAGAAACAACACTCAGTTGCCCTGTCAACAGCCGAGGCAGAATATGTGTCTGCAGGTAGTTGCTGTGCACAGGTGTTGTGGATGAAAAACACTCTTATGAACTTTGGATTAAATTTCAATAATACGCCTATTTTATGTGATAATACTAGTGCAATTAATATTTCAAAAAATCCTATTAGTCATTCTAGAACTAAGCACATTGATATAAGACATCACTTTTTAAGAGATCATGTGTTAAAAAAGGATATATTTTTAGAATTCGTAAATACAGAAAATCAATTAGCAGATATTTTTACTAAACCACTTCCCACGGCAAGGTTTGAATTTATTAAGGGGGAGTTAGGTTTATTTAATTTTAAATAGTTTTTTTTTTCTCTTTTTCTTATTCTGTTTTCGATTCTGTTTAATTTTTTGTTTCCCGCTATAAGTAATTTTATTTTGTTTTAAATAAAAGTAATGATTAGTGATTACACGGGAATCAAGGCTGTCAGAACCGTTTCACCTTCTAAATTGTTTTCACCTTTTTCGGAAACCCTTTCGAAAACCTAAAACCGCACATCTGCTCCAAAACCCTTTTCTGAATCTTCAAACCCTAAACTTACGAACCTTCAGAAATCGTTGTTGAAATGGCAAAGACTAAGCGTCCAGATGAAGCCGAGAGCAGTGCTGCAAAGAAATCGAAAGTAGTTGGTCGGAAAATACTGCAAGGTAAAGTCATCGATTTAGAATGGCTGTTTGAAACTAATTTACTGTTGAAGCAAGCGCTATCGTTTCAAAGCCTTGAGCAAGCTTTTAATAGTGAAAATTCTGAGTTTCTTTATGAGGCAGAAATGAGACATTTCTTTAGAACTGTTCAGTTTAGCCTTGGAGATACGGAGGACAGTTTGTTGGCTCAAATAGAGGATAAGGACTTTTCCATATCATCTGTAGAGATAAGTCAAATTCTTAACTGCCCTCATGAAGGAGTTTTTCATTTCGATTTACGGAATATTGGAGATTCTGTACATAAGTCTGAAGACATTATGTCTTTTCTGTTTGGAACCAAAGTGATAAAGAAGATGTTTATTAAAGATTTGGAGCCTGATCAGAAAATCTTAGTAAAGTTTGTTCAGACTGGTTTAGCACCAAGGATGGCTGAGATGGAGAAAATTCTGTACCCTGACATGTATATAATGTATCTTTTGATGAGTGATATTAAGTTTAATTTTCCTCGATTTATGATAAGATATCTGAGATACTGCTGTCAGAGTGAAGCAAGAATGACCTTTTTCCCATATGGAAGGTTCATTTCTTTGTTTTTATTTAAAAGAGGAATGATCAGATTGGTAAGTGTTGGGGTGAAATGTCACCACAGTAATGTTTTTAATGCTGGAACTTTGAGGAAAGTGGGATATTTCTGGAGCACAATTAAAGGAAAACTCTTACCTGTTGGAGCTGAGGAAGACTCGGAGAGTGCTCAGGCTCAACCGGCTAAGTCCAAAGAGGGACAAGCAGAATCAAGGATTAGTACAGTGGCAAGGAGAATTCTCTTTGAGATGGAGGAAGTTGAGGAAGAGAGAAGTCAGGAAGGACTTCAATCTAGAAGGAAGAGGTCAATTGATGAAGAAATTATCTCTCCTGTCTTGAAATCTTCTGAACCTGTAATTTCTTATTCATTTGTGAGAGAAGCTGTTGTGGAGAGGACTGCACCGATAGAGGAACCAGTAGCTCAACCGGAAATTCAGCTAGAACCTCAAACTGCTGTTGTGGCTGTTGAAGAAGCAATTCCACAAGAACAACTTATGGAGGCAGTGCCTGGTGAAGAAGTGGCCCGACCTCAAGAAGTTCATGAAAATATTGTTCTTGATCATTCAGTAGAAGTCAGAGAGACTACTGTTCGTGATGAACATACTTCTGAAGCTAATACAGAAGTACTTCAGGAAGAATTTTCAGAGGAAGAATTTCAGGCTTCAAAAGCTAGTTCAGTGGATCAACCTTGTCAGGACAAGGACAAAGAACAATCAGATGCAGATTCTTTACCACTTGCCTTGCCTCATCAACCTATTTCTGAACATGAGAATAGAGCACAGGGTGCCCCTGATTTGAGAAAAGAAAAAGTTGTTGAGTTGTACAAGCGTATCTCTCAGTTGGAATCTGAGAATGATAGTCTCAGAAATTCTCTGAACTTAGAGCAGTTGAAGTTTCAGAAGCTGAAAGAATATACTGTTTCAAGACAGGAAGTAGATTTGTTTAAAACTGATATGTTGCATGCTGTTGATCAGTTGAAATCAGAGATGGTAACGAAAGATGATTTGTCTGAGATGAAAATTTACATGGAGAATAAATTTGAATCTGTTGCAAATAGTGCTGTGAGTGGATCAGGTTCTTCACCTGATTTGATTCGAAGATTTCAAGCAATTACTGGAGCACTGAGCAATATGAGTGACAGATTACACGATCTTCAGTGTAATAGTGCCCCTTTGTCAGTTTTGCTAGATAATCAGAAATTTTTGGTAGATCAGTTGACATCTGGAGAGCAACCGATTAGGATTCTTTTGAATCAGTTATCAGAAAAGCTGGCTCTTTTTGTTGAAAAAGAAGAAAGAATGCATGAGTTTTTCAGAGTTAATTTGATTGAAGATATTCATATGACTCAGGAGAACAGAGATCTTATCATCAAGTTAGGAGATGGGATGATGAAGAGGCTTCGAGAACAGTTTACAGAGATCAAGATCGCAATTCAAAGGAGATAGACACCTTTTTCCCTGTCTTATCCCTAAACCTTGATTCCTCTGTATATCACTGTCGTAGCTTGTGAATAAAAATTCTTTTCTTATCTTTTTTGTTTTATTATTTATTGATTTATGATTAAGTTAGCCAGTATAAGAAATTCACTTATTCATACCCAGTTAATTATAGCATTTACTTATAGTTCAGTGCAATATTGAATGTGTTCAAATCCGTAATTTTTCATTCTTTTTGATATCACAAAAAGGGGGAGAATTTGGATAAACACAACATTTAAATTCATTCGTTTCCTATGAAGAAATTTGGATATATACGACATTTATCTTTTATCTATTTGAAAATTTATTTTTATGGGAGAGTTATGGGGGAGAAATTTTATAGTTAAATATTGTTTTAATCCTTTCAAAATTCTAAAATTTTATAAAACTTTTTTTTTCAATCAAGATTGCAATTAAATTAGTTCTATTATTTTATGGGTTTTGTGATCATCAAAAAGGGGGAGATTGTTGAGCAATGTATTGTTTTTAAACAAATCAAAATAATATTTTTTAAAGGGGGAGATTATTTTAAATAATACTCTGTCTCTTTATGATGATTTTGATGCTCACAAATACCCTTAATTATTTACTAATTATTTCGTTGAGTATTTTGCAGGAATTTATTTTATATAACGAGATTTTATACTTCATTTATTCCGAGATCAATTTTAGCGTATTCTGGAATCACTGTAGCGCGAGATCAATTTTAGCGCGTTCTGGAATCACTGTAGCGCGAGATCAATTTTAGCGCGTACTGGAATCACTGTTCATACCCTACGTTGATGAACGTAACGTATGGATGAAAAGTTTACTTTTTATGTTATTTTGAAACGTATGGTTAATGAACCTTACGTTGTTGAAAAGTATGGAAGAAGAACATTACGTTTGGAAGGAACCTTATGTTTTCATTGTTGAAAAGTATGGAAGAGAAACCGTACGTTAGTTTTCAGTGTTGAGTTTGTTTCTCAAAAGTATGGATCATCAACCTTACTTTTATAATCAACCGTACGTTCTTTGGAGAGTTGAAGCAAGACAAAGTATGGATGATCAACCCTACGTTTGAATGCTGAAGAGAAAGTATGTATGTTCAACCTTACGTTCTGAACCTTACGTTATGAACCTTACGTTTGTGAACCCTACGTTTGGAGCCACGTCATCAACCCTACGTTTGGCGTCGGGATATTTTTGACAGACGATATTTCCTTTTGAATTAGTCAATCAAGCGGATTATTAGGCGGATTTCGAGCTGATTCTTAAATACGACTTTGACTGAATCAGAGACGGTTTACAACGGATTAATGATTGATTTAAACGGAGCTTTTTATGCCGATTCTTCAGGGGAGTTACAACGGCTCTGTTATTTCATTTAATATCGCGAATCTAAAGGAGATTTTCATGGATCTATTTATGCGGAAGATTTTCTCAGATTTGAATATATGTTCTATCTTGGAAACTTCGGAGATATATATATACACGGGAAAGTGTGTGAAATAAATAGTTATTAATCTTTTGACGAGCAAGAAAACAGAGACTGTGTGAAAGCGTTCTTTTCTGGTGATCGAGAAGAAGTGTAAAATCCTTTTTACCAAAGGAAGATTTTGATAGCAGATTCACGTGTTCTACATCGACTACCTGTTGTGAATCTACTGCTGCTGAAGTTGTGAAGTTTCTGGTAATATCTATTGCAACTGGATCGACTCAGAACTGTTTTGATTACGGATCTTTATTTTCTGAAGACGACGATCTATCTACTGTCAATTGCATTCTGTTGCAATTGTGAAGAACAACTGGAGAAGTGTTTCTTTATCGAAACCCTTTTATTTTTGAGTGATCAGCTTCTCGTTCTAAGCTGTGTGGGTTCGTGTTTGAACCAGGAAGGCTGTGTGTGCCTGAGTCTTGTAAAGGTGTCAACTGCCTGTACTCAGTTGTGGACGGGTCTGTGGAAACGAGGACCAGATAGTGAAAATCGCCAAGCTCGTGGATTTGAGCGTTGGTGGAGTGGACTAGGGGCCTTCTGTTCCCCGAACCACTATACATCCGTGTGTTCATGCTTTTACTTTTTCCGCTGCATATTTAATCGTGCAAAAGCATAGTGAACAGAATTTGTCCAAATTGAAGAGATTGTAATAATTTGAAAAAGACACAATTCACCCCCCTCTTGTGTATAATCCGTAGATTCAGATCCAACACTATGTACCTACATAAGTATACAACTATGGAAGAGTGGATCCTAAACATATTGAATCCCAACTAATGAAAATATATCCTCCCCTATACATACTATATTTTTGGGTCTGATAAAACCTTTTGGTATGATCAAACATGTCTAGATTGAGCATCCTTGGTGACATGTCATGTATCCTTCATGGAAAAACGTGTACTCTCTCCATAAAATGGGAATGTATAGTTTTCCATAGATTTTCCCTCTTAATTCTTTCTTGGTTCTAGTTATTTCACCATATGGGATATGGATTCCCATTTTTATTAGAATTTTTACCATGTTATTAAGAGGGGGTTATAATCCTTCTCCTATGGAATTCATATAGAGCTAGGTATTTCACCCACATTATAGGGAAATAATTATTTTTCTATAGATTAGAATTTTGTTCATCTAAAATGAACATACATGGTATGGATCCTCTATCTGAGTGTCTTATTTTTCCAATACACATTTGGTAGTAATCCTCCAAAAAAATTGAGGGAAGCGTACACATTTGGTGTTTCAGTCTCTTAGAATAAAAAGTCGGGTTAATAGAGTTAGTATGAGTGGCTTAAAATATTTAGATCATACTCTAGGACCTGATTTCCAACACTAATAATATTAGGTTTTATCTCCTAGGTTATGACCACTAGTGGAATTCAGATTTGATGCTCCATGACATTTGTTTTTTTGATTTTGTTTTTTCCTACTTGGTATGTATGAAATCATCCCTATATGTGATCTTCCTATATGTGTCATGTGTTATAGAGATGAATGAACATTTGAAAGATTCCAAGGTGTACTAGGAGTGGGTAGGGCATAATTGAACGTAGTGTAAGATAGAATTGGTCATTGATGGTAGCACATAGATATAATTACCATTTGAAAGCATGTTTGAATTCTAATTCTTATTGGTGGGATCATATTTTTCCTTTCTTCATTTCTAGTTATGTGTCAATATACACTATTGTGAAATTAGTGTTTTTTCGTGAATTTTTAATTTCATCTTTTTATTAATGTGTGCTACCCTGGTGAATAGAATTAAATGTATGTATACATGTGAATGAGGATATGGTCTCCTATATATGTGATATACATACTCAGTTCTGGCTACCATCCACTACCCTTTTAGAGGTAGGATTGGGGTGGAACACATGGATCATCACCATCTAGAAAGGCCTGAGTAGGTTGGTTTATATAAAAGTGTTATTATAGTATAGGATATCTTGGATAAATTTTTTTAGAGAGGATAGTTTGATGATTGGTTTGGAATTTCTAGGGAAATAATATTGATTTATCTCAAGTTTGGCTCTCAGACCATGGAATAGAGTTATGGTACAATGGATGACATATCTATCCAGGAATAAATTGATACCTATATTTTCACTCGGTACAAAATGAAAATAAAAATAGAGAAATCAGTGGTACATGAATCATATAGGATTAGGATATGATTTATATGTCCTGGAGTGAGGTGACCATATATTCTCTATTGATCATGGTACACCGTGATTATTTCAGAATTCCTCCATGATGATAGCAATTGAGGATTCCCTAGTAGAATCATGATGATGGCCAACTGAGTGAAGTGGGCTCAGGGTAGGGACTTGACCACACAATTCTATCTCTGGCTAGATAGAGAGTGATTCCTCCACCCATTGAGTAGTGTGTCAACCCACCTCTTATAATTTAGGTAGATTCTACTTATCATTCTAAGATAAATTTTTCTATGACATTAATAGACATTGATTTTCATAGGATGAGAATACATAATGAATTTAATAGGTAGAGACCTCCATGGTTCCAAGGAGAGTCAGACCATCAGGAAGTATATGGATGACCTATGGCTTAAAGCTTAGGGAATAAGATAATTCATCATGAATTGGGATCTTGAGGGTTGTTTTTTCATCTAGGGGACATGTGTTTCTATTTTCATGAGGGTTGGGGGAATATCATAGAGTAATATATGACCTATTATTCGAAATCTAGTAGGAAGGTAATGGATGAGCTGCTAAGTAAGATACAGTGGCAAGAGAAGGATGATTAGAAGGGGTTTAAGAAATAAAGAATGATTTAAGAGAGCTACTAAAGGTAGCATGTGGTATTATCTTCTACAACTACCACCACCTATAGGTGGTCTACAACTAGATCCGAGAGTAGTGAGTCTGGGATGAATTCAGTTGCTTCTAGAGGAGGCTTATGATCCTTAGATTCTGAGCATGATATGAGGTATGATCTATGTATTATCTACCATAGAACTAGTTTTTTAAGATATGGGTACATGTTATCCCATTCTTGAAGCATTTTTCATCTAGGTATAAGAGATTCATGTAGCTCCTCTTGAACAAACTACACTATTAGGGACTCCAACAGGGGTTGATTAGAAAATTGTAATCATATTTTGGATCTGTGACCTATCTCTTGGAGAAGAGAGATTAATGTGGAATCTCTTTAGAACAATGTTTGGACCTTATGTTTTTATTCCTGGTATGGACTATCTCTCTATTGACCGTCCAAGGATTATTTGTTATTGTTGGAGTATATTGTGTATTTATGAATATGGTATGAGATTTTCCTTCACCAATGAGAAGGAATTTTTTGGAAAATCATAACATGGTCATAATTATCAGGTCATAAAAAATTGTCTTTAGTTGGCTAGTCTAACCATCGAATCTATGAATTCTATGGTTTTTTCATTTCTTATAGTGATGTAGGAATATGAGGAAGCCATTATCAAAGATTTAATTAACATTCCATAAATTAATATATTTATATAATAAAATACACTCAGGGACTTCCCCAATATATTAAGTATCTTATTTGATGGCTTCTGTTGTGGTTCAAATTCTAAGGGAGATATTGTATGACCTATAGAGGAATTCCTTTGTCATATCTAGTGTATCCCCCTGAGCAGCTTTTGTACCATTCACCTAGAGGGTGGATGAGTGATTGTGGTTATGTGTATACTATATTCACTTAAATTAGGTTATCATTAGGAATAAATATGCTCTTTAAAATCAATGACCTATATTTACAATTGAAAAGGGAGAAGAGGTTCTTAATGATTGAACATGGGTTAGGTTTTTAGTATCTTTTCATTTGAGGGGAGGACATACCAAATAGGAAATTATAATGTTGTTTTGTTCATTATTAGTAACTAGTGATGCCATTTTTTCAGAATGAAACCCTAATAGTGTTCAGGGGACCCATGAATTAGATTATCAATACTTTACTAGACGGTTTCATAGTGTCATTCATTGATAGAGTTATCATGTACAAAAAATCAATATTAGAGAATAAGGGACGTTTTTTATAGTTCTAGATATATAATGAGAGAACCAGTTTTACAGAATAATCTCAATGTTTTAATTTTTTATTTGAGAGGTATTCTACTTAGGACATTTAATTTTAGAGTAGGGAGTAGTTGTTGAACCATAAATGATTTTGGAAGTTCTATCTTGGGAGCCAGCAAAAATAATGAAGGATATGTGGAGATTCCATACTCTAGCTGGATATTATTAGAGATTAATGCCCAATTTCTCTAAGTTAATCAAACTATTGATTTCAGTGACCAAAAGTGGTAATCATTTGTTTGAACTGAGAAATAATAATGGGATTTTGATGAGTTTTGGTTGATATTGATGAGTTCCCCCATCATGGGACTGATAGAGGAAGTAGTTGAGTACATAGTGTTTTGTGATTCCTCTAAAGATGTGATCAAATGTGTTCTAATTTAGTGGTATATAGTGATTTCATATGGGTCTTGAGAGTTGATACCTTATGAGGAGAATTATATGAACCATGATTTATGGCTGAAATCAGTAGTATTTTCTATGAATAATGTGTGACACTATCATCTGGGAAAGTGATTCATCGTTTATTCTAACCATAATAATCTCAAGTACATCTTCTTATAAAGGATCTAAACCTAATATAGAGGTGATGAATATAGTATTTTAGGGAATATTATTTTTAGATATTCAATATTCCTTGGAACGGTAATGTATTGGAAGATGATCTTATTAAAAAACTCTATCATTGTTTTTTGGGTGAGGTTCAACTTTCTTTCATGGATGGGGTAGGAGAGCCATACCTTCCATAGAGGTTTGAAACCACACTTATTTTTTAGCATATTATGGAAGTGTAACATAGAGTTGTTGATTTTAAAAATCTATGAGGTCATATATTCAATGGTCATGTTTCTAATGGATTTTTTTAAAATGGGAAGCTTGTCATCCTTTTTTATTGATGAATGATTGTGTGAGTTGAGAAACGTTATTATGTTTTGAGGGACATTAATATATTACCTTTAGTGGTGCGTCCTAGCATGGGAAATATTCACTAGTATCTTTACTGTATTTTTTGGGTCTATGGGATAAAGAGAGGTATAGGTATGTTCATCCCCCAATTTCTCACCAGTTAGTAGGTGATGAAAGATAATTAGGCGTCAATGGGTTTAGCTTGAACCCTTATAGTTCCCGAGTTAATAAAAGATGGTATATCCAAGGATTTTATAATATGTCTCCCACTATAAATGTGTGGTATTGACACTATCAAGGTGATCATTAACTGACTCACTTCATCATCCCACTTCCATTACATCCAAGAGAAGAGTTCAGTAAAGAGCATTGGATGCATATATGTCTAGGATATAGTCCATCATCATGGATATCCCAATATGATTTCATTGGATGATAATTCATTTTTTATATCCTAGCTATGGACATAATTTCAGAAGAATTTTGGGACTTAGTTATGTATGAGAATAACATTTGACCCCTAGATGGATGAGAAAATTAAGCAGAATATTCAAGTCCCCATGGGAATGTTGTGGTTTTGAATTTTATAATTTTTTTAAACTATGAGTATCATGTACACTTAGGGGAGTTTTTATAAAACAATAGCTATCACTACACTATTATTATGGCTCTATTTGAGGACATATACGGGGTACCATATAGATAACTAATGTGTGGGTTGGAGTTGGAGGAGATGGAAGTAATGTTCCTAGAGATGGATGAAAAAGTGAGATTAGATCATCCAAGAGAAAATTAGGACTTTGTAGATCCATTAGATGTCCTATGTAGACAAAAAATAGAGGTACTTTGAGTTCTACTAGGGATACCACATGTTCCTCGTAGTTTCAATTAATTGAGCATTAAATAGATTTCATAGGGGTGGAAATTTATCTCTTAGGTTCATTGGCCCATTCAAAATACTTTGTAGTACCAAAAAGGTTTAAAAGAACATAGATTTAACCCCACAACTATACCATGTGAATGAGGTCTTCCCTTTGTTGAAATTTAAGAGATACTTATATGATATACTTCATGTTATCGGTTTGGGTGAGCTACACTTTAAGGACATAGCTACATTTCTAGAGTAATGATTAGAAATTGAGGATCCATTGAAGATGTCCCTCCATGAGAGAATGATTCAAATTGTACAAATTCATCGATAGTAGTGGAATCTCCATGAGAGTTTATAGTAGAAGGAGTACAAGATATAATTTCTTCATACTAACTTTTTTATATTGGTTGTTTATTTTATGGTTAAATATCTTCAAGTTTAGGAATATTTAAATTCTTTTATTATATGGATTAACCCATCTAAATATTTTAAATAATATTTTCAAAGTTAGTTGTGGAGTGTGTTTTATGTTCAAGGACCTATAGACCTTCATAATTGATATATTTAAAATTTAATATTTATTATTACCAATGTGCATGATATTTCAGAAATATTGGATTATATCCTCAATAATGTATCAAACGAGAAAATCCAGGCTTCCACTGAATACATAATTCTTGTTGTACCATAGGATTGACCTATTTTTTATTATATTCATATGTTTTATTATAGTTTTGATGTTGTAAAAATAAATAGGTAAATAATTTTCTTAATTTATTTATTAATTATTTAATTTTAAAATTCTATAAACCTCTATATATTATCCTCTCATTGGATACTACTCTTAGTTTATCCGTACTCCCTAGAGATATTCACAAGAGTAATGATCTTGGTGGAGAATCTATTAGTGACCCATTAGGAGAGGAATGAAATTATTTATAATAAACATAGTGAATTCACAAATGATATATCATGTGAGAATTGTCCCCATTAGTAATTGATCATTTATTCAATGGGATAATTTATTTTTATTGGATTTAACCTCATTATTTTTTATTAGGTTGACTATTAATTAATTTAACATAAAATAATTTATTATTAATTTATTTGGGAGGCCCTATCAAATTTTTCTCATTTCATAAAATTTGGATTTTGAAGTTTATTTCAATGTTGGAATCTGTATCACTTTAGTATTTTCTCATGTACTACCAATAAAAGATGGCCAAGAATAATAAAACCATATTAGATTATTTTATTTGTAATTTTTTTTATTTCTCTATTAGTTCTATACATGTTAATCATTGGTGTTCAATTTGGTTTTTGGTTGTACCAATTCTTTAAAACCCTTTTCATTTCCTGATTGATCAATGGGTTTAAGGATCATAGTGGAGGCTTCTACATTAGAGATTTTGGAATGGTGAAATGTGTGATGATGGGGATTGAAATATATGGGGGGAATCAGTTGTGGCTATATCATAATGGGATATCATATAGGTGATGTCGCTCATGTGGTATATTATAGAATTCATTGTTGATTTAGTGGAGGAGGCATGAGATGTAGTGAATCATTAATGATGTTAACTTTCAAGAAACATAATGACTACAAGTTGTGTACTTAGAAAGAACGCATGTCATAAATCTCATTAGTATAGTGATTTGGTTTCCATGTGGTGTAAAATAACACATATATGTGTGCCTTTCACACACACTATTTCCCCCAAGGTATCTAACAATGTGTGTATTGTATGTACTTCCCATGAACCCATGTTACCTGAAACACTCTAAGTAATGACTGATACCCTTGGAACCTTTATAAGTATACGGATTAGGTATAATTGTAAAGGACCATGAAAAACATTGACTATGGAACACTCTGTAGTTGGGTATAGATACACAACGTGACATGAAAGAACATGAACTGATTGAGTAACTAGGCTAAAACATTGTGTATCATTGTTGGAACATCTTGTATGCCCTGTAGAAATTGTAAATGTATGGTTAGTTATAGATTTCACATCTAAATACTTAGGTAGAGTCAATTATTTCACATAATGGGATAGGATACTTGATTAGGAGTATAATTTTTCCCAAGTTAGTAGATTGAGGATAGGATCATCTATCAAATAGATTAAGATAAGTCTAGTTATCCCACCCACATTACGAGGTTGGGATCCTCAATCTATAGAGTTGAATTTTGATTTTCTAAAGAGAAAATGTGGTATATGGATCCTATTAAAGAGTCTAGTATTTTTTTTCATAGGAATGGGGAAGGGATCCTCCATTACTATTTGAGGTAAGGGACAACATTGGATTTCTAATATTCCAGTATCGATGATTTGGGTTAGTAAAGATTATTTGGTTAGATAAAACAATTGAGATTGTAATCAAGCACTTTTTTACATCCTTTGATAATATTGAAAGGCCCAAGGAGGATATATGTGTTAACTAATAAGGGAGGGGTGAATAAGTGATATATTTTTTTATTTATGTTTTCTTCCTTATGAAATAATCTACACCTTTTGGTAAATAGTTAAAAACTCTCTGAAAAAAATTAAATAACACAACCATAGGGACACCAAAATTTACAAGTATCACTACTCAACAAGAGTATGTAGTCCCTTGAATTATTTGTAAATAATATAATACAAAAAATCAACTATAAGACAATAAATTATTTTTTAGTTATAGCAAGAAAAGAACATCCTTACACAAGATTTTTACTATGATCAATACAATAGTGCATTTATTTCTTATCCCAATATATGTAACAACGTTTTCTTGACATATTTAGAAAAATTATCTAATAGACTCATTATGTTTTTACTATTATATAGTAGGTAATAAAATACCATCTCCATTATCAATCTAGATTCATTCAATCAAAAACTATAATGGATACCCTAGTACCTAGATAACTGATAAATTCCTGACATAACTTGAATAGAATTTCCAATCCCCACAAGTTGGAGACTATCACACATTATCATAAAATAAAAAAGTTAGAAATATCAAACACAATGAAAGAAACAAATACATATAAGTATGCTAAAAACACCAAATGGAGATAGTACCTAAGGCCAAACTGTTATTTCAAAAACTCAAAAATTACATCATAAAAGTACCAAAAAGTTAAACAAAGAAACTCCATGTCCCAAAGGATGTGTTACTCTAAACCCCAATGGATCAAGAACATCCACCACATCCAAGATGTGCTTTACCTTTACTCAGACCAGGAAGAAGAAAATCTACAAATGGACAAAGGAAAAGTTAAAGTTTTAGATAAAAATATCAGTAGGGTATCAACAAGTGTTCAATAAAAAGTTTCCATAATAATGATAAAAAATATAATACTCACAATTTTAATCAGAACAGTCATGGAAGTACATTGGAATATTTAAATCAAAACATGATTTGTTTTGAAATGATGGAAAACATTTAAAACTTGGCTTAATAAATAATTTATATAAAAAACATATATAAATCGTTAGGAATTTGTAAAGAAGTTTAAAAATAAATGGCACTTATAATCCAAACATTTATAATAAGAAACGTGTTCATATTCCCTGAAGTATGATAGTTCCATGTTATGGGATCCTCACACATCTCATAAAAGTGATCATGGAAAATATGTGTAAAAACATATTTTAGGATCACATCAAATATGACCAATCAATGTCCCATTGAGGATAAGATATGACAAAAAAGGTTTTTGTTAGTGTTATAAATATTAAATCTATTTCTCTAGAATTACTATCCAAGATTTTTTTTCACAAATATACCACTAAATACCAAGGCTCACATGTGCTCAATCAATAAATAGAGAAGGTGAAAATAATTTAATTTAAAAATACTTCACAACCACAAACTTGTCCTTTTTTCAATTAAAATTCATGTTAAAAAACCAAACCATAGTTTTTTCATCATTTTATACCTTTTCAATTAGAAACCAATCATATATTTTTATCAAATCAATTAAATCCATTTTATAGTATCAATTTCCAAATAAATTTTATATATTCCATGAATTTAAAATTATACCCCAAATTCTAATTCCATTGGAATTGGTGGGTTTTCCTAAATTCCATGCCAATTAAAATATAAGTTAAAATTTATATCAAATTGGTTTTTTATAAATCAATTGAAATGAATTTCTAACACGAGAAATTGAAGGTTTAATCAATTGGAAAATCATAAACAAAAACACCTACCTTTCTTGTAGAATCACAATTCCCACAATGAGACACACTAATGAAGAAATAATTCATAAAATATATATGAACTCAACCTAGAAATATGAATAAAAAAGATAGATTCTATATACATAAATAATAATATGACCTGTAAAACCCCAAAGAGAAAAAAATAAAGTGATATAGAAGAGATAGGGATACAACTTAACTAGAGAGAGAAACCACAAGAACAATACTAATCAATTACAATAAGAAATAATCCTGAAGGGTTGGAGGGCTTCAGAATTTTCTATTGATGGATCTAGGTTGAAAGAGAAGAGAAGAGGGAGGGATGGAATGAAAAAATTATCTGATCTGTTTAATTAAAAATGACTACCCCGATTCTTATATGACATGTAACCCCATTACTTATCATGTAGTAGTCAAGTCCCACTTATACTGAATAACCCATAACCTTTTATTAAAAATACAATTTTTAATATTTTTAGGGCATGTAAGATGTGCACAGTGTGTAACCTTTCATGTTGTGTACAAGATTAATGGAATCTACTAGGTGATGATGAAACTTTGTGTACTCCCAATACATGGTGTGTATTTCTCCATATGACTACAAAGAAATAATTTTTATGATTAAAATTCAAAAAAAATACTTTACTTCACCATTATAAATATCCTCCCAATTCCTTATCGGTCTTTAGAAACCTACAGGAATGGAAAACCACTACTAAGTTCTAGAACATTACTGATAGAAAGGTAATGTGGTGTTATAACCTCCCCACTATAAAAAACATTATTTCCCTAAAAATCATGTCATGAAGATTCTATATCAAAATGTGAGGCCATTGATCTCTCATCAGTTCCTCGCACTCCCATGTATCATGTAAATCAGAACCATGTGTTCATAGCACACGAACAAATGTTTTCTTCCTCCCATGAAGTACCATTTCCACATAATCAACTATCCTAACTGGATTCTTAGTCATGGAAAAATTTGTCTCAACATCAAAATCACTTATTAAAACATGAAATGGATTAGAAAGATACTTTTGTAGCTATGATACATGGAAGATGTTATGTATTGACATCAACTGTGATGGAAGTGATAAATGGTAAGGAAATTTACCAACCATATAAAAAACTACATAAGGTCGCACAAAATAATGAGAAATATTCCCTTTACTACCAAGCTAACAATTACCCAGACGGGGTGAAACATTCAGGATCACCTGGCCTCCAAATGAAAATTTGAATTGTCTTCACCGATGACCAACATAGGATTTATACTAGATATGTTCTGTCCACAACATCTAATGAATCATTTCAATATTTTCTATCATATCTTGAATCAATATTGGTCCAACCATTGAATTTTCACTGATCTCCAACCAAAACAATATAGGTTTTGAAGTCCAAACATACAATACCGAAAAAGGATTCATTCTAATCATATATTGGTAACTATTCTAATAAGAAAAATCAACCAGTTCCAAATGGTCATCCAAAGATCCAACAAAATCAAGGACATATTCATGAAGAAAATCCTAAATAATTTAAATACATCTCTCTATTTTCCCATCCATTTGAAGATATTATGTCATGCTCAAATGAAATTAAGATCCCAGTGCCTCTTGATGGCCTCTCCAATGGTAAGAAGTAAAAGAGAGATCTCTATCAAAGACTATAGTAGAATAAAGTACATGAAAATGAAAAACCTATCTCACATAGTGATTTACTGGATCCTCATCCATGGTTTTATTTTTAATCGGTATAAAGTGATCTGATTTGGTCAGCCTATCAATAAAAACACATATCGCATTCTTCTTTATTTGTGTACGTGAAACCCCAACATAAAAGCCCATAGAAATGTCCTCCCACTTCTTGTTCGGCACTAAAAGTTGTTAAAGCATACACAAAGGCTTCTGATTCTCGATCTTAATATGTTGGAATGTATTGAATCACATAAAAAAGTTTATGATATCTCATATTATATTACTTCACCATGATAATCACCACAAATCACAAATCATCTTTGTGGTTCTTGGGTTCATGACCCGCTAGGAATTATGGAAATTCCACATCAAATCATTTATTATAGGAAAAGGTGTAATGTACTAGTTCCAAAAATATAGGATACCCTTTATGGAGAATGATCATTCGGTGAAATTCTATACACCATAAAGAGAGTTCCAAATTCCATGAAATTGATCATCAAGATGATGTTCCTAAAGAATAATCCCAAGAAGAGAGTATGTTAATTGAACATGTCACAGACAAAATCTGGTCGCCATCAAAACAGGAACCCAACCTGATCCATGGAAAATCCCAAAGGGCGTTCCTGATCCCTACATACCGGTACAAGTTCTTGGGTATCATAAATGAAAGTTGGGAACAATTTACCTGAATTTAAAAACATAAATCAAAAAACATAAGCTTATAAATTGAATCTGAATTTTTTAAACCAAACCATCCTTTGAAAAATTCAGAATTGAAATACCTAGGTTTATAAAAATCCAAAATACTACCAAAAATAATGAAAAAAAGGACATCCCAAGAACCACCTCATGGAAAGGGGCACTGCCCTCAAGCCATCTCTACGACACTGCATCTAGAGGGACCTCTAGAAACCTGAACCATTGGTTCTAAAAGCTATGGTCAAACCTGCGATAAACAATACCAAGTAAACTTACACAAAAAGTAGTATGTAGATTATGAGACTAATACCAATAGAATTCCAACCAAATATATTTCATGTGATAAACATTTTAAGACAAAAATCTTGCAAGTTTTATAAATAAAAATGATAGTAACAATTTCAAAGGGATGAAAGATTAATGAAAATATTTTTCGATAGGGATACTTTAAATAATGAAAAAATTTAAATAAAACAAACATGCTACTAAATTTTACATCCAATCACACCTTATACCTATGGTGAGTATCATATAGTCAATGAGAACTAGTCACAGGAACACCCCTAGAAACTAGCTAGTTATGGGCCCCAGGTACCTCATATCTCAATGAAATGTAACCATAAAAAATATTTTTTCTCATGCACAAGCCACTATTAGGGAAAAATAACCATAACCTATTGTTACCCAAAATAAGCATCATAGTTTATTTAGTGTCTAATAATCAAGCATGCTACGTGAAATAGGGACAAAACCACTCTGAATCACTAGCATACTACTACACATCCGCCCATCTAGCTACCTGGGTTTCTCTCTTTGTGATCAATCACGTTCCACATCTTAAAAAAATACCATTTTCACATGAAAATTCCATTTCCAAATCATTCACACACATTAAGAATCCCAAAAAAATATTTACATCTCTTTTACAATTCAACAAATCATTAAAAAACCAAACAGCCCGCAACCATGTTTCACACCCATTTCATAATTCAATAAACTGATTCAACAAATTATAAATTGTTTATAAAATGATTGACATCACAAATCACCACATTACCTTTCAAAAACCCATTTTATGAACATACACCCATCAAAAAAGTAAATAAAAATCCTTTGCATGCTTTGTGTAACTCAATAAACCATTTACAATTTTCATAAAACACTTTCAATAAGTATGGAAAGGTTTTGCACATAAAACCCGTTAAAACCCCACTTGAAAGGAAAAATTCACACCATAAACCTACCAAACCATAATTTTCAACCCAAGACACATTTAATAAACCAAATTCATATTTTAGAAGGTGACCCCAAATACTACCGCAATATTACACATGGGAACACATAATTTCAAGAAAAAATTAAACTATAAAATTAAACGTTTAACCATTTCAATAAAAAACGTTTTTCACACCACAAAAAACATATAAAAACATTATAAATAATAAAATTGAGCAAGCTAACTCATAAAATAATGCTTACACATGGAATCACCTACAATTGTGTCAAAACCCCGAATCTTTGTGTGAAACATCAATTGCACCACTACTGCACCAGAAGGGGAATAAAATGATCCCTAATACACAATATTGAACAAAGAAACAAAACAAATAAACTCTAGGTATAAATACATATCTGATGGACATTTTGAACTTCAAGAAAGAGGGGAGAAACCCTAAGGAAATGGAATGAACAAGGGAGGAATTCATTTAATTGAGAAACATTTAATAAATCTCCCAAAATACACCAATAATTGAATCTCCAAGCATAAAAATTTTAAAGGGGGGTTATAATAACACTGAGGAGGTTGAGTGGGGACTGAAATAGGGGGGAAAGAGTAAAAATTAATGATTTATGAAAGAAACAATTTCCCTTTGCAAATCTGTCCGATTTGAGAAACCTTGATGAAATTCACCCTAATACAAGATGAAGCTAAGCTCCAAAGAGGGGAAATGGAACATGGGGGGTGTGGATAGGGTTTGTGGACTCGAGTGAGATGTGGAATGACATAAAAATGTTAAAACTTAATGAGTTATAAAAGAAACAATTTTTGTTTTGAATCTGTAAATGGGATCACGAGTTGACCCAATGCCTGAATAAATCACCCAAATCCACCATGATTATGAGTTACTAAGGGGTAAAAAATGATATGGTGGTTTGAATAGGTCAGGTTAAGACAAGAAGGAAAAGGAATTTGTGAAAAATGTTAAAAAATGAAGGATTTAGAAAAGAAACTATTTTTTTAAATCTGGAAATGGGCTCACAATTTTCGCAAAATCTTGGAGAAACCACTCCTTTATACAAAATTCCAAGGAAACCCCAGAAAACAAAGTAAGAATAGAAGGTAAATGAAAAAAACTTTAGAATAAGTCATTTTTGAAACAAATATCCCCACTAAAAAACCTTTCTACCCTCGGAAATTCAACTTGGTAAGATACAAAAACAAAACCCAACCGATAGACATAGATGGAAAGGGAAAACACCTCCAATTGATCAAAAAAAGGAACGAATACACTAACCAACCAAAAATTTATACCACATGCCTGAAATGGGTAAACATAATAGAACCACATCCCAGGATGAAAACACCTTAACCACTACCAAACGAAGCTCGTGAAATATACTCGAAATGAAAGATGAATTCAAACAGGGTTCCCATTGCCTAACCTAAACAGAATCATTGGGCACCCTCTGGTCCCAACGTTTTCCCAAGAAATAAGTTGGTGGTCGGATAACCCCTGAATGAAACTACCTACCTTCATGCCAACACCAAGGAAAAAAATGATTGACCCTAACATAGGTAGGTCCGGCCAGACTCCCCACCATAAGAGACAAATTAATTTCTCGAGAGAGAATCAGGACACCAATAGGGGGATACCTTAACGGAATCCCTAGAATAAGGGTTAGACTAACATTAGAATTTTCCAAAAGAAAAAACCTAAAACCCATGGTGGGTCTCCCCACCATAATAACAAACCATCGTAACTAACTAGCATGGGAAAACATGAAATGGACCCCAAATTTTAATGAACTGGCATGACCGTACACTTAGTCTGCACAATTTCCCAAACCGTCCACAAACCATGTGCTTGGATCTGCCAAAAGGGAACCATCCACATGCTTACTTGAGAAAAGTATCATGGACATTATAAGGCCATGCTGTATGTTTTGTCTCCTACCACATGGTTTTCTAGGATGGAGCACGGTTAGTACTAACCATGCGCAAACCGTATGCTTCAATCCGTCTAGCCCAAAATTCATACTTTTCTCCAAAAACTCAAATTAAACCCAAATGGAAAAGAAAAAACTTAGAAACTTCCTCAAAAATAACCATTACACTGAAAAAGGCTACAATATGGAAATAAGGTCCTCCAAAACCATTTCACCGAACAGGAACAACTGGAGCAAGATAATGGCACCGGAGGTTTAAAATATTCCTATCATTCATACCGAGGATGGAAATTAGACCAAAGCCTTTCAAAACCTTGGGATATCCATGACTACGTTCCAGTTTCAATTCGGTACCTATGGAAGGATCTCAAGTGATTGAAGCAACACTTGCCTCGCAATCAGGCTTTAGAAACCCCTGAATGGAACATCCCCTTTCGGTACCACAAACAATTACACCATAATCTCATATGGGTTCACCAAGACATGACACAATCTGAATCTCACTTTACCCAAACTTTACATTTTACTAAAACAAGGGATTATAAGATTAACACACATCAACCCTTTTTTCTTTAGATGGTAAAAAATAGAAGGAAAGGACACATAGAAACACCTCCCTCTAAAATAGAGTACTTTGGAATTTTCCAAAGGGATACACACTTCTGAAGAAACGAGACTCTCATAAGATTGCACAACCTTCACCTTTTTAGTCAAATGAGAAGACGACACCACAAAGTGTCACCGAACATGACCATTTTTACTGATAGAAACAATACAATGAGAGGTACCTTATATCAAGTCCAATGTAGCACACAATTCCTGCAAGTAGCCATAACATCCTCTCTTGGCCAGGTATTCCACACTGGTGGCCTAACTTGAACTCTTGCTTCAACAATATTCATGAAATATTCAAAGGCCTTTTAAGGCATCATTTTACACTAATAACCCTAAACTTCATTCACCTTCCTCAATAGGATTCCCCCTTACCCCATACAGATATAGAAAAAGGACATAATGGTGTCAAAATTAACATTTGATGATCCAGGAAACTTTGAGAACCAAGGTGTATTTAAACCTTACACAACCACTCTCCAACTACATGAGGATCCAATTAACTGAAAAAAATGGAGGTAGAGACAATCTCCAAATATCAAGATTAAAATCCATATGTTGATCAACTAGTAGATCTTCCAAGGGAGAATCACCCATGAACGCACTTCAATTAATAATTTAACTCCTTATAGGGGTGTACCCTAGCCAACAAGAAAACCCAAGGACTCAACCATGTTGTACCTTTGGTCAAAACATACCAAAAACCATAACCAAATACATGAGGGGAACAACCTCAAGGGCTTCCTGAAACATTTCTCAAAAAACACCACTATACAACACATAAACTCAACTCACCAGTGAAACAAAACCCCAACACATCATTTAAATAAGAGGGGTTCTTGATCTCAAAACATTCCACAACAACAATGACAAAAGAAAATAAAACATACCACCCAAACACCTGTTTTCAAATAATGAAATTTTCCTTAAGAATCATTTCTTTGAAAAGAAACGGGATCATTTATTAGCACATTCACCAATGGTGTTTCATGGGCCTCACAAATGTGTGATTATAGGCCACACCGAGTACCCTCCATATATCCACCCCGAAACTCATCCAGTCATACCATTAAATATCTCTCATTCCATATAATCCCATGCATGTGGTCACCCCTGAGGATAACAAAGACCAAAACCAAACCATTTCTCTTTTCAAATTCAAAACATTCTATCCACAATTTGTCTTTATCAAAACTGCCAACCTCAAAATCAGAACAAAATTCAAATCTCACATGCCTTTTCAGAAAAGAACCAACCACTAATTAAAACTCACTTTCAAATCTTACACCTAAATTTCAAAACATCTCATCACATTTCAAAACATTTCCCTATTTTATGGAAACTCCATTTCATTAGCACTAATTCATTTTAAAACTCATTTATCTTCATTTAAAAAAAGTTCCCATAAATTCATGAAACTTTTAAAAATACAAAATATTACCAAATAAAAATTCATCTTCAAACCCCACACATAATTTTCAAAACTCATTATTCCATTAAAAACACTTTTCAATAGTTCATAAAATTCTATTTGAAATAGATTTTCAAAATCGACTTTAACATAATTCATACTTTCAAAAGAGGTGTAGACACACCATTTACCCTTTCAAAACAATTCTTAAATTTTATTTCAACCCTTTCAAAGATCAAACCATTTCTTTATTACAGGAAAATAATTAAACAAGAATTCACATTTCTTAAAATCAAGTCATTATTACATTAAAATAGAGCTTCCATGGTTCTAGAACTTAAGTATACAGGATAATACGAGAGGAAATTAGTGTCGGTGGGTGGCTTGGACATATGGTTGGCAGCCATACATTATTCACTCTACCATCACAGAGAGTGTTCTAGGGCAATATCACTATCTCTACATGTCTTTCTAGTCCCTGTGAGCTCACTGAGACCATTGGCCCAACATTATCTTTTCTTTCCCCCTCAATCATCAACGAACCACAAGAACCAAGGGACCCAGATAAAACCAAAAATACCCTAGTGACTTGAATTCCATCATGATGTGTGATGGCCAAGAACACTACTTTTAACTAGAATGTCAAGTTCTGAGAATCCTATCTCCGATATTCCTAGAATCTTTCCAAAAAGAACTTGACACAAGAAGAGAGAACCTCCCTTTGATACCATATTGTCACGAACCAAATCTGGTTGCCATAAAAATAGGCACCCAACCAAATCCATGGAAAGGACCGTAGGGAATTCCTGATCCCCACTGGCAAACATAAGTGCTTGGGTATCATAAATTAATGTTGGGAATGATTTACCTGAATTTACAAACATAAAACAACAAACAAAATCATATAAAATAAATCTGAATTTTTCAAACCAAACAATCCTTTAAAAAATTCAGAACTAAAATATATAGGTTTACACAAATCCCAAAGACAACCACAAAGAAATAAACCAAAAAGGATAACCAAAGAACTACCTCATGGAAAGGGTCACCACCCTCAATCCATCTCCATGACACTGCATCAAGAGGAACTACTATAAACCGGAACCACCGGTTCTAAAAGCTCCACCCAAACCTGCTACAAAAAAAACCAGGTCTAACTACACCCAAAGGTGTAAGAGGGTGTGAGGATAATCCCAATAGAATTTCACCAAAAAATATTCCATGTGATAAACATTTTAGGACAAAAATATTACAAGTTTTATAAATAAAAATGCTAGTAACAATTTCAAAGGGATGCTGCATTAAATGAAAATAGTTTTCAAGTGGCATACTTTAAATAATGAACATTTTAAATAAAACATACATTATACATTATTTTCCATCCAAACACACCATATACCAATGGTGAGAATAATATATTCAATGAGCACTAGTCAGTGGAGCACCCCAAGGAACTAGCTAGTTGTGCCCCCATCCATCCAAATTAACTTTTTATTTTCAAACACTTTTAAGGGAAAAGTGAAAACCCTCACATTTAAAATAGATCAAGTAGAAAAAGAAAACTGACTTATTAAATACAAGTCTAATATAGTTGTAATCACATTCCCAAAAACAATTTCCAAGGAAATGAATTTACCTGGCTATCTGGATTATCCTTTAAGATATCTTCATAATGAGACGTGAGATAGTCCCAAGCTTTCATGTACTCTTGTTTAATAATCTTCCCCATGTTGAAGCCTCTAACCAATATGAGATCTTTCTTATCAATCCACTCAAATTTCTCCCTGGTAGTATCCACTTGTAGTAATCTTCCAATCATTTGATCCACATCTTCCTTCATTTCCTTAATCGTCAGAACGGCCTCCACCATTTCTTCACCAGAGTGCATGAGTAGATCAATCTTATGTTCTAGATCTATGACCTTCTGTCTCTGTGATCCATTGGGATTCCCTATCTCACATTGTTCTCTAGGTAGGAGAGTAGCCTCCTTCACCAACATCACCCCCTCGGATCGCAGATGTATCTCCCCTTGTTGATCCTCCAACATCTTGTCAGCATCCCCATGAGGGGTCACCAAAGCTACCAAGGTACCTTCTACCTTTGAGGTCTCGTTGTCGTGCTCTTGAGACCTGATGTCTCCAATATGTTGAACCTCCTCGCCTTCAACCTCATGTTCCTTGGATTTACCGTAATTTTTGGATGATTGAGTCTCCATCGGCCTAGGAAGGTAGGAGTAGTCTTTGCGCCCCTTTGGTTTCAACTTCTTGGAAACAATGAAACTCCATGGGTCCCTGTTTTTCTTATTTCCCTTCTTCCTTCTTGGAAAGTTAAGGCCTTTACCGACCCCTCCTATAACATAGTCATTTGAGTGTTTTCCATATCCATCAGACTCGGTGGAACAAATGGAGTTTCTTTTAATCCCTACCTCATTACTCAAACAATCAAATAGGTTGTTTAAGTTGAGACTGGCCAAAGTCCTCATATTGGTCTAGCTGCTTACACAATGCGATGTCTTCTCCCACACCTGGCCATCCATAGACTTATTACCACCATTCGGTTGGATCACCCTTTCAGAGTTGTTACTACTTCCTGCACACAAAGACATAGCATAGGTGCATGGATTTGAGATCGCATCACCCTTTTCACCCCCTGAAATAAAATTGTCCCCGACAGGGCTCACCAGATCGCTCCTTAGCCTGTTAAAAATTTCAGATACCCTTGGTTTAGGAGGTAAAACCTAAACTGGTTTTTTCTTCACTGCTCCTCCCGAACAAATGATACCAGCATTCTTGCCAGAACCTTGACCAAATCTGTCATAGCCATCAACAGACCTGTTTGATCTGAAAGAAGCCCCTGAGCCTTCTTCTGGATGTTAACATCTTTCCTTGCTCCATCAAAAATCTGTTGGTCTGTTAAACTCCCCATTTGAAGGTCAGACCCCACCAATTCCTCATCCTCAATACGAGTAACTGGCACAGCCTCTAAATTTATGAGTGGATCGCTTGGTTCACCAAACAAGACTAACTCCTTCGAACCTGCACCTAGCACAGACAGCATGCTTCCCAGTCCCTCCTCCAGCTCCTGGAACTCAGTCATGCCCCCGCGCCTACACACTTTCTTCAAATGGCCCATCTTATTTCAAACCGAACAAAAGTTCACCCACGATTTATAACAAACAAATTTCTTATACTGAAACTCTTCTCCAACGGAAATCCAAACGAAGTCAAGTGGCCCTCTCGACACATCCACTTAGACACAAATTCGAGGAGAAATGGGGTGGAAAATGGAACGGGTTCTATTATCAGAACATAGGAATCTACCTACTAGGTTCCCCAACATACATATTATGGAGGGGTTTTGAAACGGTAGTGGGAGGTGAAGAAAACTAACCCATATTGCCGTAGTTGGAGAATCCCAATTCATGTGGAAGTCATAGTTCCATCGGAAAATGAATAATCTGAAGTTTTTACATATACGTGGAGCGAAGGACTACGCCTAAATCAAGTCTTCCTCCGATGCAAATCTGATCATGATGTGTCTGTTGTACAGAAGCCCCACCGTAGATCTTTCTTGTATCTCCCGTGATCTAAAAACAAATCTATCAAAATCATCCACTAAAGGGAGCTGGTGATTGAACTGAGCGATCAGCATCCATTTGAGAAGAGAAGAAGCCTCGTTGAATTCAAAAATCGAGAGTGGCAGTTTTGGGCGGTCGTCACGTAAATCAGGAACTTTAGGGAAAATTGAGATCCAAGGGAAGAATGGGAGAAGATCAGGGTTAGAAAAGGGGAAAAATAATGGGTGTGGGCACCCTCGAAGATTGAAGAAGGTCCCTCCCCCACGTAGGGGAGAGGAGCAGTTGCGTCGACCGTTGCTATTTGTGGCCCCCAGGTACCTCATATCTCAGTGAAATGTAACCAAAAAATATATATTCTCGTGTGCGAGCAACTAATAGGAAGAAATACCCATAACCTAGTGGTCCCCAACATCATCATCATAGTTTAGTTAGTGTTGTCATTGTCAAACTTTCTACATGAAATAGGGACGAAACCACTCCGAATCACTAGCATACTAGTACACGCCCACCTACCTAGATACTTAGGTTTCCCTCTTTGTTCTAAATCAAGTTACTCATCAAAAAAACCATTTTAGCCTGAAAATTAATTTTACAAATCACACACACACACACACCATGAATATCACAACATGTTTTACATCTCTTTCACAATTCAAAAAATCATTTAAAAACCAAATAGCCTATAACCATGTTTCGCACCCATTTCAAAATTTAATAAACTGATTCAACAACTTATAAGTATTTTTCAAAACTTTTTACATCACAAATCACCACTTAACTTTCAAAAAATCATTTTAATAACATGCACCAATCAACATAGTACATAAAAATCCTTTGCACACTTTGTGGAACTCAATAAACCATTTACAATTTTCATAAAACACTTTCACGAAGTATAGCATGGTTTTTCACATAAAACTCATTCAAAACCCCTCTTTTAAGACCAAAAGCACACCATAACCCTACCAAACCAGAATTTTAAGCCCAATACACCTTTAATAAACAACATTCAAATGTTATAAAACGAAACCAAATACTACCGAAAGAGTTACAAATAGAAAACGCATAATTTCAAGAAAAAATGCAATTATAAAATTAAATTCTTAACCAATTCCATCAAAAACGGTTTTTTCACCACAAAAAACATATGATAAAGGTGATAAATAAGAAAACTGATCAATCTAACTAATAAAATAATTCTTAAACATGGAATCACTAACCTTTGTGTCAAAAATCCAAAATCATTGTTTGAAACTTAAATCGCACAACTGTCGCACCACAAGAGAAATAAAATGAACCCTAATCCATAATATTGAACCAATAAACACAAAATTAAACCCTATGTTTGAAACCCTAGTTTTTTGAAATTTTTAACTTCAAGAAAGAGGGGAGAAACCCTAAGGAAATTGATGGAACAAGAGAGGAATTCACTTACTTAAGAAACTTTGAATAAATCTACCAATATACACCAATAGTTGAATCTCCAAGAATCAAAAAATGAAAGGGATTCTTGAATAAGGCCTAGGAAGTTTATTGGGGAATGAAATTGGGGAAAAGAGTAAAAAATTAATGAGTTATGAAAGAAACAAATTTCCTTTGCATATTTGGTCTATTTGAGAAACCTTGAGGAAATTCACCCTAATCTGTGATAAAGATGAGATCCAAAGAGGGAAAATTGAACATGGGGGGTACTCCTAGTGTCCGCGGGCTCAAGTGAGTGTGGGAATGACCGAAAAAGGTTAAAAAATTAATGATTTATAAAGGAAACAAATTTTGTTTTTAAATCTGGAAATGTGGGCTCATTGGTTGGCCTAATGCCTAAATAAATCACCCAAATCCATAATGATTATGAGTTTCTAAGGGTTCCCAATAGATATGGTGGTTTTAATAGGGAATGGGATGACAATTTGGAAGTGTAATGGGTGACAAATGTTAAACAATGAAGGATTTATAAAAGAATCAAATTTTTTTAAATCTGGAAATGGGCTCACAGTTTGGCCAAAATCTTGAAGAAACCTCCCTTTTCTCCAAAATGGCTGGAAAAACCCCTCAAAAAAAGAAATAATAAAAATTACATTAAAAATACATTTACAAAAATTCATATATGTTATATAACTCTATTCATGACAACCTCATCCCCTATTTATAGAACTATAGTATGAAACTTTTCAAAAATATCCATCAAGTTCCACTCTACTGATGATTCTTTCATGGTCTGGGTTAGGAGTTTCCTTCTCAAAGAATATGCGATGAAATTCCTTTTCCTCAGGTTATAGGAAATATAAAAATATAAATATTTGAATTAATGTACCTAGGTACTTTATAATAGACTTAAAATTTTTTGAGAGAATACATAAATCAAGATCTTGTGGTTGGAAAACATGGTAAACTTTACTCAAAAATTGCAATGTATCTAACTCGTAAACACATGAATCATTGTTATAATTTCAATGTAATGATTCAAATAATTCTTTTCATGTGGACTAATATACTGAGATCTATATGATACCACATGATCACCCTTTATAAGAACATATCCAAAACCTGAACCTGATGCATCACAGAAGACCACATAGCCCTACCCGTCCTCTTGAAGAGTCAACATCGGCACAAAAGTAAAATGAAATTTCAGATCAACAACAGAAATCTAAAATTCCTCATCCTAAGAAAACTTAAATAATTTATGATATATAGGGGTCATAATATTAGTAAACTTTGAGAAATTCATTACAAATCAGTAATAATATGCACTTACCACAAGAACCTTTGAATCTCGAAAATATTACAAAGTTGCTCCCATGGAATAACAGCTTTCATGATCTCTGATCAACTAAAATACCATTTTTCAAGAACATGTGTCCCAATAAATTCAATTTCTAAATCTAGAAATTACATTTCAATATCTTGGAATAAATTTGGTGATTTCTCAATAATTCCAGAACTACTCTCAAATGACACACATGATCCTCATAAAACATAGAGTAAACCAAGATATCGTCCATAAAGACCACCATGAAAGGATCAAGATACTCATGGAAAATTATTTTAATGAAATATATAAATAATACATGAGTATTGGTTAGGAAAAATTGATTTATAATGACTCATAATGGATATAACTGCTTCAGAGGGTAGTTTTATGAATGCCAAATTCTTTTATTATCAACTAGTCATAACCAGATCAATGATCAATCTTCAAAAACCAATTCACCCATTAAATATCTCAAATATATCATCAATATATGTAAAAATATAATTGTTCTTTATTTTAAATCAATTAATCTTAAATTAATCAACAAAAATGTTATGTGTTCCATTAGATTTGTTATAATATAGAGAAGTCACCACCCAAGGTGACACACTCAGTCATATAAATTCATTCTCTATCAGATCATACAACTGAGTCTTTAAATATTTCACTTCTGTTGGTATCATATGGTACGAGTGAATAGATACTACCTAAGTACCAAAAACTAAATCAATAGAAAATTCTAACTCCATTACCGATGGAAAAATTGATAAGTCATTAGGAAAAACATCAGGAAACTCAAAAAAAATAGAGGGATATCATTGCACAGTGATTTATGCTCTATATTAAAAGAATACACTAATATTACTTTCTCTAACTATAGATAATAATGATTGGATCTTCTTGACCTCATGTCTCTTTCACCATGAAATATATAACACAACCCATTGGGTGCAGTAAGGGAGACCCATCAAAGATAACAATCAATTCATGTTTTATTTGAAAATATCCAATCCATCATGAAAATGACATCAAGAGGTTTCATGTTGTAAAATAGAAAATTCCATGAAAGCTCGATATATGATAATGAGAAAAAAAAATGAAGACAGCAAATACCATTGTGTCTCATTTTTGTGGGGGGTATAGTAATATCCATCACATAAGATAAAACATCTCTAGGAAGATTTATAATATTCAAAATACATGGTGATATAAATGAGTAAGATGTATTAGTATCAAATAAATTAGTGACTAAAGATGAATCTATAGTGATGGAACCTCTCACAGTCACTGGACTCATATTTGGTTCCTCTAGAGGCACTTTTACTTCATGAAGAATCTTTTTTTCTGGATACCTATGGATGGAACCCCTTGGACATTGAACCCTATAATTTTACCATAGTACTTTTTGGTGCTGATAATCTCAGGACACTACTTAGGGAGAGAATATATAACATAATATCTACAGGTTTCCTGAATGACCACGAGAACCACATATGTTGGGTTCCTTGGTGAAAACCCATTTTAAATGGCCATGCATGCCACACTCTTAGCAAGTCAAATGGAATTTTTGATGCACTGTAGGAGTTATAAATGAAACTTGATATTTAGATCCACTATGAGACTCATTATGATTTATCATCCCTTTATGAGAACTCACAAAACTGCCACTAGGAGAAATGGGAACTCCCTTTATCCCTGAATAACCATGAAAATCAAGTTCAACCATCAATGATCTATCCATACCAATAACATACGTAGAGAGATTCAGTATGAAATCTTGAGAAAGAATATCATATTGAAGTTTTATCTCAAACTATTAAGTCTCCTCATTTTTATTCAACACAACCTCATATAAAAACTGCATAAGACTAGTGAATCAGTTCTCATATTCTCTCATGGTCCTATCTACGTGATTGAGTTTGAAAAACTCCATAGCCTTCGTTATCACTATAGACTGTAGATAGAATAGGTCAGTGAAAATTTCATTTAATTCCCTTCCACTCTAAACCCTCATGCTTCTTCACTGTAACCATAGAATCCCACCATCTGTTGCTAGGACCCTCAAAATTAAAGGTTTCATACTTAAACTTTATATATTTGGGAGTTTCCAATAAATCAATGTGTATCTCAATATTTATAAACTAATACTCAGCCTCTTTAATATCTTTAGAGTCTTGTAAATTATGTGGTTTCTAATAAAGTAACTCCTAATAATGATTCCAAGATTCATCCCTCAAAGGTTCCATAGCTGGATCTTGAATAAAAATGGGTGTAGGTGCATATTATAAAGCATGTAAAATTGGAAAAACAACATGAACCATATTCTCAAAAGAATTATGCTACAAAAAATCAACCAAAAACATTGAATACATTAGAATATTACTTAGATCAACACTCAGTCAAGATAAATAATGGAAATTAATCCCATTAAATAAATAAAAAAGATTTTTATTTCAACCTATCCAAATTAAAAGTATGGAAAATACTAGAAAAAAATCTCAAATGACTTTCCCAAACCACCCATGGTAGGTTAAGGATAAATATAATGATATATGGTCAAGAACTCACTCACAAAAACCTCCTACATCTTGATAATATTTCTCACCTACATACTGACATCAAGTCATGATCCTGAACTATAACAACCCTACTATTTATTACACACATAAACATGATTTATTACATAGACATTAACTTAATACAACATAGAAGATTGATAGGTCTAGTGTCTATGGGGCTTAGTAATATTACATAACAACTTAAACAAGGAATACAATATCTTTATTGAAAATTTTCTTTACATGACCACAACATCCCTTCGTACTTAACATTTCATGGGATAACCTAAGGATATGCATAAGAAAATGGTGCACTATAAAGCCCAGTAAGGGAGTAAACAAGGAATAAGATGAATAATATAATACATGTTAGCAAATCAGCATATAAATAGAGCACAAGAGAAACATGAACATAAAGGCATGATGAAGCATGATAATTATAACATGGAGATGTGGCAGAAACCTTTAACATGGTATTAGCATGAGCCTAGGCTCATTGCACATGGATCATGAGTAAACCCTCATTGTACTTGAATTATCATTATTAAAACCTCATTGCACTTGACATATCATGTTACTAATATTTACCCAATGCATTGGAGTGCTATTAGGGTGCACCCTTCTTATTCGTTTCATTTCATTCATAAGTGTGCCACATAGATCATACAACATGGATTCACTAAATATAATCATTTATTCTAAAATAAAATAATTTTGAATTCATACAAGAAACTATTTAATCAATAAGTAAATGTGAATAAATTTGAATACCCTTAATAGGGAAATGGGCATGGTATTCACTACACAATAACTTTGGCTTGGAGAATCATGGTGCAATTTCAGCAGCATAACGATGTGACATAAGAATTAATAAAATTTGTTGATGAGAGATAAAGAGGTATATCATAATATATACATAAAATGGATATTAATGGGATCATATAGATACATTTCCCAATATATTTAATGGAATTTAGATTCATAATTTAAAGGAATTTCTTGAATGTAAATGAGGAGAGAGAAATTCCTTACGGAATTTCTACATGGTAACAGGTGTTAATGGGAGGAATTAATGAGATATAAATAGGTATATCATCATAAAAACATAAGGTGGACAGTATGGGGGAGGTTCTAAATCGTACCCAAACATTTTTAATTTAAAACAAAATGGTATATCAATATAAAGAAATTTGGACAAAAAATAGGATGGAAGAAATCCCTTACTTGGAAGTGTGATCCCAAAGGCTTGAGAGAGGCTTGATAGAGGATTCTTGGGAGCTTGGGGAACCTTGGGAGGATTATAGAGATAGGGTTTAGGGTTTGGTCGAAATCCAAAGGCTTTTAGTGAATAGGAAGTGGGAGCTTGGGTGGGTTTATATAGGAAATGAGATGGAATTCTTTATTATTTATGTTTGGGACACCACACATTAGACTAATAAAAATGACCAACCAAACCATGGTTTTTTCCCATGGTTTTTGAAAAAGGGGATTTTAAAACATTATCTTATAAGTCCAATGGACTAAATTATTAAAATATTAGGCTTGATTAGGTGGAGGTGAGTCACACTCTTAAGGAAATAAATTTAAAAAGTTAAAATGTTTTATAAGTCTTGGAGGGTCCACTAAAGCTTTCTAAAATAAATCAAATAAACCTAAAATCACATTATTTTAATTTTATAACATATATTGGCTGAACATAATGTTTATAGTATTTTATTACATCACTATTGGATCATTATGATGTCATAAAACACATTATATATTTACTCGGTATTTAATTTTTACCCAAAAATTCAATTATCTCTGAATATTATGAAATATTCACCATTTGATAATTTAGACATCCTGATTCAAAAAATAATATTAATTTTATCTAAATAATTTTCTAAATATTTTAATTTTTACTTTTAAAATAAAAATCGACATTTATCGAAAATTCATGGGTTTTGACAAAAACAGTTTTCAAACCATAATAAAAATTACAATTGTACTCAAAAAAATTATATGATCATATATATTTAATAAAAAGTAATTTAGTAATAAAATTAAAATATTATTTAATTAAAAATATATTAATTCATTAAAATAGACTACTTAATTGAATATTAACTAAAAATACCATTTTTGCTTCAAAAACATTTACAAAGTAGAAATAAAATGAATGTATGTTCTTTATTCTATAAAAAAATAATGCACATAATCATAGTTCTAGGGGTTTGTTACATAACCCCTTATAACAGCCACATATTACCTAAGGGTAAGGTGTGCGATGGTGATAGACTCTTGGGGTGGTTCGGATAACATCGCTTGGGTGGTAATCTCTATCAACTTCCACTTTTCTCATGGGTGGTTCCGTTCAAGATTAACGTGTTGAAGCTCAACTTGGTATTGGTCAAGAGTGATTCCCAATGACACTACCTCCTTTCTGAGCTCTGAAAAATGGGATTCGTATGGAGAAATTATACTGGATGAGTCCATCACTTCCTTTTTCAGAGTAAATTAGATTTATTAAATCCCTATATTTATACTAATTATGTGATCACTGTTCAAAGGCTATATTAGTAACGGTAACAATTCTTAATAGTATTTTAAAATCCAAAAACATAAAACCAAGTAATTTCAAATGTTTATATATATATATATATATCCATTTTAATACATTTAATTAGATAAAGAGTAATTTTCATTATTGAGTGTTTGGGTCGTTACAATCTTCCCCCCTTAAGAAAGTTCACCCTCTAAATTTCTTTTTACCACAATAAACAGATGAGGGTAACTATGCTTCATCACCTCCTCTAGTTCCCACGTTGCTTCTTCAAACTTGTGATTTCACCACAACATCTTGATGAGGGGCATTGTATTATTTTGTAGAACGTTTTCTCTACAATCTAAGATCTTTACCATATTCTCTTCATAGGAGAGGTCATTCTCCAATGGTACCACCTTTGGATTGAGTACATGTGATGGGTCAGGTATGTACTTCCTCAAGAGTGATACATGGAAGACATCATGTACTTGAGACAGGATCGGTGGGAGTGCTAGTCGATATTCCACCACTCCAATGCAATCAAGGATCCAAAAAGGACTAATGTACCTTGGATTAATCTTTCCCTTCTTACCAAATCTCATCACCTTATTCCATGGAGATATTCAGAGAAATACCATGTCTCCCACATCAAACTCTAGGTCACATCGATGATTGTTATCATATCTATTTTTTTTACTCTGAGTAGATTTTATGTGCTACTATATGGTCTTAACCTTCCCCACCATTTCATCAACCATCTCTAGACCTAGAATTTTTCATTCCCCAACATCATCACAACATGCTGGTGTTCTAAACCTCTTCCCATAAAGGGCATCATAAGGATCCATTTGGATGCTTGAGTGGAAACTGTTGTTGTAAGAGAACTCCACCAAGGGAAGATGTTGGTCCCATCCACCTTTGAAGTCCATTTAGTAAGATCTCAACATGTACTCAAGTGTTTGGATAGTCTTCTCTGATTAGCCATCAATTTGAGGGTGATAGGTTGTGGTGAAGTTCAACTCAGTATTAAGAGCATGCTGGAGACTTTTCCAAAATTTTGAGGTGAATCTTGGATCTCGATCGGATACAATTGATAGTGGTACTCCATGAAACCTTACCACTTCTCTGATGTATATATGTGCGAGTTAATCCTATGATAAATCCTCTCTAATTACAATGAAGTGTACATTATTTGTGAGATGATCCACAACAACCCAAATAGCATTGTTTCCTTTGGATGTCTTCGGAAGTCAGGTGAAAAAGTCCATGGTGATGTTTTCCCATTTCTATATTGGTATGGGTAATGGTTGCATCATCCCCGTATATTTTTTCCTGTACGTATTCACTTACTGACACACAATACATCTTGATGTATATTCTGCAATCTCCCTCTTCATATTATCCCACCAATAATGATCTTGGAGATCTCGATACATATTTGTGTTTCCTTGGTGAATAAGGAAATTTGAACTATGTGAATCATCAAAATGTTCTTTCTTTAACTATGGATTTGATGGAACACATAGTCTTGACCCAAATTTCACAATTCCTTCTTCATTAACATTGAACTCTGAGGATTTCCCTTTTCTGATAGTTTCAACTTTCTTTTGAATTTACACATCATCCTTTTGAGCATCCTTTATCCTTTCTAAAAGAGAAGTTTGAGCAATCATTTGTGAAAGGATTTATGACGTTCCCTTATTTATGATTATCATGTCCATCTTCATCAAATTTAAGAAGATTAGATCCTTTTCAATTCTATTCAATGATATAATTTTTGGGTCCTTTCTACTTAGATCATCAGCCACCTTGTTCATTTTACCAGGGTGGTAATGGATTGAGTATTCATAGTCTTTGATTAGATCTACCAAACTTCGTTGGTGCATATTCAACTCTTTCTATGTGAATATATACTTGAGTATTTTGAGGTCTGTATAAATTTTACACTTCTCCCCAAAGAGGTAATGTTGCAAAATTTTTAAAGCGAAGATCAGTGAGGCCAACTCCATATCATGTGTTGGATAGTTTTTTTCATGAACTTTCAATTTCCTTGAATCATAGGCAATTACTTTGTAATTTTCATCAAAACACATCCCAGTCCCTTCTTCGAATCATCACTGAATACCACAAAACTTTCTCCACTTGTGGGTAGTGTGAGCACGAGCATTGTGATAAGCCTCTTCTTCAACTCCGTTAATCTTTCTTCACATTAATCATTCCAAGAAAATTTTACTCCCTTCTGAGTTATCTTGGTAAGAGGGTTTGACAACTGTGAGAAATTACTCAAAAATTAGCGATAATATCCAGCCAACCCAAGGAAGCTACGGATATTTGTCACAGTTTTTGGCCTCGTCCATCCCTCAATTTCTTTTGTCTTGGAAGGGTAAATAGATATACCACTAATTATGATGATATGTCCAAATAATGAGACTTACTTCTACCAGAACACACACTTGATGTACTTTTCATAGACCTTCAACTTTATTAAGGTATATAGTACAATGATTAGATTCTCCTCATGCTCATCCTTGGTTTTGGAGTATATTAGAATATCATCTAAAAATACTACCATAAATTTGTCTAGGTAATATCCAAAGTCTCTATTCATCAAATCCATCAATATTTCTGGAGAATTGGTGAGTTTGAAAGGCATTACTATGAATTCACAGTGCTTATACCTTGTACAAAAAGCAGTCTTAGGGATATCCTCCTTCTTCACCCTTACTTGGTAATCTTCCGACTGAAAAACCACCTTAGAGAAGTATTTTTCTCCATGTAGGTGATTGAACAAGTCATCAAGTCGTGGAAGAGGATACTTTTTCTTCATCATGATTTTGTTGAGATCGCGATAATCAATGCAAAGGCACATTGACCCATCCTTCTTCTTGACAAAGAGAACCGGTGCACCCCATGGTGATGCACTTGCGCATATAAAACCTTTATCCAGATTCTCTTGTAATTGCTTCATTAGCTCATCAAGCTCCACAACAGCTATTCTATATAGAGTCTTGGATATTGGTAATGCCCCAGGTATGAGCTCGATAGAAAATTCTACCTCTCGGCTAGGAGTAAAACCAGTAAATTCCTCGTGAAACACATCAGAAAATTCCCTCATTTTAGGCATGTCTTTAAAGATGGTTTCTACCTTAGACTCAATCATATGAGCATGATACACATGCTCATTGGGCAGTAATATCCATTCTTGAGATGATTGTGCTAAATAGTATTCATCCTTCTCCTTGCATTTGTATAGAAGCAGTGGACGATTCACAATATGGAGAGTGATTTCCCTCTCATGGAAATTTATATTGGATCTATATAAGAAAATTCAATCCATGCCTATAATTGCATCAAATTCTACCAGAGGGAGTATGATAAGGTTTTTTGGGAAGTTCAATCCACATATTGTGATAGGGGAGGAGCTATATTCATGGTATGAAATGATTTCCCCATTTTTCGTTCTCACAAATATCTCTACTTACATTATTTGTGGTGGTGTTGGGATTATTTTAATAAACTTTCGAGATATAAAAGAATGCATAGAACCAGAATTAAAAAGTAAATTATCTATTATTTAATGAATAACTAGTGTACCTATCACCACTTCATTGTCAGGGTCTACTTCGGCAGTAGTGATGGTAAAAGCTCACCCTTTCTACCTTGGAGTTTGTTGGTTGCCTCTGAAAACCCTTATCTTAGTTAACTGGTTTGAAAAGTGCTCTAATTCATTGCAATTGAAGAAGAGAACAATGTGTTGAGAATCGAACGGAGCATTCCTCTCCTCTATCACAGCAGCGGTTTTTTCATACCGACAGTTAATGGCTAGGTTCCCTTCTCTTCCACACCTAAATTATTTCCTCCTCCCCTTGAGACAATTTCCAGGGTGCTTCTTCTCGCACCTTTGGCAAGTGGGGTGTTGTAATTTCATAGAACCATTGGATTTTTCCATCAAACTGCTAGAATTAAAGTACACCATATGCTTATTATCCCCATGATAAGATTGAGACTCACAGATCTCCATTTCGACTTTGAGGGAACATAGGAAAATTTCATCATAGCTGTCGATGTCACAGATTTATAGGGCTTTCCGTAGGCTATGTTTTAGCCCACCAAAAAAGTGATCAACCTTGAATTTGGGGGTAACAAAAAATCTAGAGGTGTATCGTGAAAACCTTGTGATGTTTTCCTCATACGCTCTGATGGATTCATCAACTTTGTTCTTGAGGGAAAGGAATTATCTTTCTATCTTAAGTCGGAGGGTGCGTGAAAAATATTTATCGAAAAACATTTTCCAGAAATCCTTCCATTCCAACGACTCGATATCTTCCTTAGGATTAATATTTTTGATCAATGTCCACCATTGATCAGTTTCACCCTCCAAATGATAAGCAGCCAGAAGTACCTTCTCTTATTCAGAACATTGAAGGATGTAGAAGATATTTTCAATAGATTTGATCCACTGCTCGACGATTGAGGGATCGGATGATCCATTAAAAGTAGGAGTCCTTTGTCTCCTGAAGCTTTCAATTGTGGATTGTTATTTATTATGGGGGGGTTTAATGTTCCTCTTAACCCATGTTTCTATTCAAAGCATGAGTTAACTGAGATAGTATCATGACAACATTTTCAATTCCCGCTCCCATTAGATTGGGAATCTCATTAGAATAGTCATCACATTGATCTTCGCATCAGTTGTTATCCCGATTCCTCCTATTACCAGCCATTGGATGGAATAAAAGGAATTTTAGGGGTAACACATAAAGGTGAATCTAAATACAAAAAGGGATAACTTATAACTTACATTTATTTCCTTAACATATGAATTTATAGGCTTCAATCTATGTTATCCATGATCTACTTCCCAACATATATTCTTAGGGAATTTTTTTATTCCCTTAACAGTGGTTCGTACAAAGATTATGAATTTAAAAAATCATATCCCTCGATAGTGTCATAACCAAGAGTTTATAAAGGACCGTTGTCATGTACCGGTTCCCATTCGAGTCTAGATCAAAGCGGTGTTTTTGGGTTTTACCCCTAGATACATCTGTGCGAGAGCCACCTCTACCTGCTCATATCCAGACAATGATGTATTTTCTTGATAAACCACTTACTCAATACTTACCACCATTTTTGGATTTTTTTTATTATACTTAGTCTTATCCCTAAGTATCACTAGGGTTTTCTAATCCTAATCCCAAAAATAACTAAACCTATCCTCTGATACACACTATAACAACATTAATCTTTATTATACACATAAAAAAGATTTATTACATAGAATTTCACATAATAAAACATAGAATATCGAGAGATATAGTGTCTTTGGGTCTTAGTAACATTAAATAACAACTTAAACATGGAATACAATATCTTTATTGAAAACTTCCTTTACATGACCACAACATCCCTTCGTACTTAACATTGCATGGGATAACCTGAGGACATGCATAAAAAAAGGGTGAGCTATAAATCCTAGTAAGGGAGTAAAAAAGGAATAACATGAAGAATATAATACATTTTAGGAAATAGGACTATCAATTGATCACAATATAAACACGAACATAAAGGCATGATGAAGCATAATAATCATAACATCGAGATGTGGCAGCAACCTTTAACATGGTATTAGCATGAGCCTAGGCTCATTTCACATGGATCATGATTAAACCCTCATTGAACTTGAATTATCATGAATAAACCCTCATTTCACTTGACCTATAATGATTCTAATCATTACCCTACACATTGGATCACTATCAGGGCGCACCCTTCTTATTCGTTAAATTTCATGCATAAGTGTGCCACATAGATCATAAAACATGGATTAATTAAACATCATAATTTATTCCATGATAAAGGAATGTGGAATTCATACATTAAAATCTTTAATCAATAAGTAAATGTTAATAAAGTTTAATACCCTTGATAGAGAAATGGTCATGGTATTCACTAGACAATGACTTTGGCTTGGAGAATCGCAGTGCAATTTCGGCAGCATTACGGCGTGACATAAGAATTCATAAAATTAGTTGATGAGAGAGAAATGGGTATGGAATAATATGTATAAAAAATGGATATTAAGGGGGTTATATTGATACATGTCTCAACATATTTAATGTAATTTAAATGCATAATTTTAAGGAATTGCTTGAATGAAAATGAGGAGAGAGAAATTCCTTAGGAAATTTCAACATGGTAATGGGTGTTCATGGGAGGCATTAATGAGAGATAAAGAGGTATCTCATAATTAAAAAATAATTAAGACATTTTGGGGTTTGTGATAAATCATACCCCAACATTTTTAATTGAAAACAAAAGGGTATAAAAATATAAAGGAATTTGGACAAAAATAGAAAGGAAGAAATCCCTTACTTGGAAGTGTGATCCCAAATGCTTGAGAGAGGCTTGAGAGAGGATTATTGAGAGATTTGGGCACCTTGGGAGGATTATATAGATATAAATCATGGGTTTTTAAAACTCTAAAGTATTTTAGTGTAGAGAAAGTGGGATCTTGGGTGGGTTTATATCGGAAAGGAGAGGGAATTCTTTTTTATTTAGGTTTGAGACACCACACATTAAACTAATCAAAACCACAAACCATACCATGGTTTTTGCCCATGTTTTTTTTCAAATGGGAGTGAAAAATAGTATTTTATAAATCCAATGGCCTAAATTATTAAAATATTAGGCTTTCTTATGTAGAGGTGAGTCACACTCTTAAGGAAATCAATTTAAAAAGTTAAAATGTTTTATAAGTCTTGGAGGGTCTACTAAAGCTTTGTAAAATAAATATAATAAACCTAAAATCACATTATTTTAATGGTAAAAAATATATGGTCCGAGCATAATTTTTATATTATTTTATTAAATCACTATTGGGTTATTATGATGTCCTAAAACAAATTATATATTTACTCGGTATTTAATTTTTACCCCAAAATTCGACTATCTCAGAAAATTATGAAAAATTCACTGTTGGATAATTTTGACGTCCTGATTCCAAAAATAATATTCATTCTATATAAATAATTTTCTAAATATTTTAATTTTTATTTTTAAAATAAAAATCTATATTTATCTAAAATTCATGGGTTTTGACAAAAAAAGTTTTCAAACCTTAATAAAAATTACAATTGTACCCATAAAAATTATATGATCATATATATTAAATAAAAATTAATTTAGAAATAATATTAAAATATTATTTAATTAATAATTCATTAATTCATCAAAATATACTTCTTAATCGAATATTTACTAAAAATACCATTTGTGCTTCAAAAACATTTACAAAGTAGCAATAAAATGAATGTATGTACTTTATTATATACAAAAAAATAATGAAAATAATAATAGTGATAGGGATTTGTTACATAAACCCTTATAAAAACCGTATATGACCTAAGGGTGAGGTGTGCGATGGTGAAAGACTCTTAGGGTGGCTTGGATAATATTGCTCGGGTGGTAATCTCTATCAACTTCCACTTCTCCTGAAGGCAGTTCTGTTCAAGTTTAACATGTTGAAGCTCAGCTTGGTATTGGTCAAGAGAGAAGCCCAATAACGCGACCTCCTTTCCTAGCTTCGACAAATGGGCTTCGTATGGAGCAATTATACTAGATGACGCCATTGCTTCCTTTTTCTGAGTCAATTGGATTTATTAAATCCCTATATTTATATTAATCATGTGATTACTATTCAATGGGTATATTAGTAATGGAAACAATTATTAACGGTATTTTAAAATCCAAAAACATAAAACCAAAGAATTTCATATTTATATATATATATATCCATTTTAAGACATTTAATTAGATCAAGATGAATTTTCATTATTGAATGTTTGGGTCATTACATGAACTTACTCCTTTGATACCACTTTTTCATTAACCATCCTAGATACCCTAGTACCATGATAACTGATCCAATCTAGACATTTCCCAAAAGGAATTCTTAATCCCCATGGGTTGGATACTAGAACATAGAATCATAAAATACAAAATTTGGAAATTATTTTCCTCAAACACAGTGAAAGAAATAGATGGATATTGGTATGTTCAAAAACTCCAAAGAGAGATATCTCTAGAAACTAAAAATGTATATAAAAATCACAAACAATACATCATCAAAGTACCATAAAGTCTAATAATAAAACTCAACATCCCAAAGTACTCATCACTCCATGTGCTAAAGGATCAAGAACCTCCACCTATTATAAGAGGTTCTTTCCCATCACCCAGACCTATCTGTAGAAAATATATAAATTCACAAATTAAATGGAAGTTTTTGACCTAAAAATATCACTAGGTTCTCACAAATTTTTCTATAAGAAGATTTTATTTTAAAAATAAACCAAATAATTCTTTTAATTTTAATAAAAACAAGCATGGAAATACATTTTTATATTTAAATCAAAACATGCTTCATTTCACAATGATAGAAAATATTTGAAATGTGGATTAATAAACACATTTTGTTAAAAAGCTTATATAAATAATTAGGCATAAGAAAACCAGTTTCAAAATAAATGTAATTTATAATCAAAGAAATCAAAATAAGAAACACGGTCATCTTCCTTGAAGAATTATTTTTCAATGTTATGGGATCCTCACAAATCTCATATCAGTGATCATGGTAAATATATGTACACACATCCCTCAAGATCATGATGAATAGAGCCCATCAACATCTCATCTAAGATAAGATATTCTAAACTAGGTTTTTTTAGAGTTTTAAATCTTCAATCCTTTACTAGGGCATTACCATCCTAGTGTTTTTTTTTCAAATCACTCACTAACAACCCATGATCTCATGTGCTTAATAAATATATAGAAAAATGAAAATCATTTCATTTTAAAATACATCACAATCACCCTAATTTTCTTTTCCCAATTCCAATTCACATTCAAAACCAAAAAAAAATATTTTTTGAACAATTAATTCCTTTTCAATTCAAAACCAATCATATGTTATTAACATTTAAATTTTATCCATTTTACAAAATCAATTCTCAAATAAATTTATAAATTCCATCAATTTAAAATCTCACCCCAAATTCCTATTCCAACAGAATTGGGGATTTTTTCCAAATTTCTATGCTAATTAAAATCCAAGTTCCACTTTACATTTATCTTTTTTTCACAAATTAATTCAATGTAGTTTCAAACACAATAAATTCAAGGTTTAATCTATTGGAAAATCTGAAATGTAATCACCTACATTTCTCAAAGAATCATAATGCCTGCAACGAGACTCACCAATGAAGAATGAGGTTAACAAAGATATAGTAACTCAACCTAGAAAAGAGGTTCAACAACACAATGTTTAGATCCTTCAACCCCAAGATGATCTATCAAACTCCACGAAGGGAAAAAGAAAGAGAGATGAAAGAGACATGGAGACTGCTTTCCCGAAGAGATGTACCACAATCAAAATAATGATCAATCGCTACACTAAATGTTATGGAAGGGTTGGAGGGATCCGAAATCACCTAGGGATTTCTCTAGGTTGAGAGAGAAGAGATGAAATCTCAATGGAACTAGAAAATCATCTGATCAATAGAATTAATAAGGCATGCCCTGATACTTACATAATGAGTAACCCCATTACACTGACTGACTACAAACCATTTTTTTCATTTTTTAAAAGCTAGTTTAAGGGTTTCCAATACCCATACAACACACATAAAACAAACACATCATTAACACCTTCAAAAATTCAAAAACACCGCCATTGTTTACTCTCATTAAATGGTGTGTAAATCCATTGTGCACTGAAAAACTGGCAGTTCTATGATGAAAATCCAAAAAATCTCTAACTTCTCCATTATAGATATCATCCCAATTAATTCCTGGCCTAAAGAAACCAAAAATAGAAAATCACTACCAAGGTTGAGAACATACTTGATAGAAAATTAACAGGGTGTTACACTATCCTTCTGGTTTCTCCATCTGATATTGTATATCTTATGATTTTTTTAGTGAGGCTCGGTGAAACATTCTTCTTCAAAACATTAAAATAAATGTTGCAATAAATTCTTCTTTATTCATCCACAAAATTTTCAACCTAATTCTTCTATATTTTCCTCTCTATATTCATAAAATTTATGTTCAATGAGAATTGAAAAACACCTCAACTTCCTTATTCCCAGTTTCTGTGATTTCTAGTTCTCCGAAAACATGATATTTCTGGCTTAGAAAAATCCTACTAAACAAACTGGCTTTTAATCATTTCTTTTAAAAGGGAATTCCCCTGTGTGGCCTTTTCAAACCCTCCACACATGGAAACACCCCTCCCCCACGAAGAGGTCACTCCCCTGAGGTAGCACCCCAGTCGGGGAAGGAGTCGTTTATAGGCGAGATGGCAGAGCATCCCGGAGGGTGATGGCCCGGCATCAATGGTCCATCAAGCGATCCGTTAGCGATTTGGTCACGCCTCATTTTGCCCTCCCAGATGAGACTGGGCGACCCGGCAAGGCGGGTGGATCTCGGGGGAGAGGCTCGCCCCAAAATCGGATTCCCATTATTCGAACCCTGAACCTCCCAAATAATGGCGTGGATTTTCCACTCTCCTTCACCACCGCACCACCACCGAAGTGGCGGATTTTAATCATTTAACCACACTAAAAAAATAGTTGATTAGATATGGATTTTTAGGTGGGGTTATGCACAACCACCTTTAAATTCATTTTTTTATAAATTAGAAGGTTTTATGCACAAGCCCCGCTAATCATCAAATTTAGTGGGGGTTCACAACCCCCTCTAAAATTTTTAGCATTATTTTTTATAATATCTATTTGGATTTTAGAGGTTGTAATTTTAAAACTGCTAGTAATTGAATAATTAATGGCGCTATATTCTTAGTTTTATTTTAGAGGTGTTATATATATATATATATATATATATTGATTTTAGATAATATATATATATATATAGGAATTTTTTTTAAAGTAAATAGTGGGGGCTCACAACCCCCTATAATATAAGAAATTAGAGGGGGTTCATAAAATGCCTCAAATCCATTAGATTAGAGGGGGGTTTCAACACCATCTAATTTATGAAATTAAAGGGGGGTTTCAACCCCATATAATACATAAAATTAGAGGGGGTTCATGAACAACTTATAACCCCTTTGATTAGTAGGGGTTTTATAGGGGTTCATGAACCACCCCCAATCCCTTGGATTAGAAGGGATTTTCATCCCCTCTGTTTTTTTAAATAAATCTCATATAAATTAAAATTTTATAATATATATGTGTGTGTGACCCTTTGTGTGTATATTTATATATATTAAATAAACACATTATATAAATGTATTTAAATACATTATAAACATATAAATATATATAAAGACATTATATAAATACTTTATGTAAATACTTACACACATAAAAAGGATGTATACATGTACAAATATTAGTATACGTAATCTTAATGTAATTGTAAACATATTTTTGGAGACATATAAAATTTATATATGGTTTTATAAATAATATATATTTATATTATACATATATTATATGATTATGTTATACAAATATTATATGAAATACATTTGTATTTTATATTTATGTATAAATACATTTATATTATATTATGCATATAAATATATATAATATAGAAAAAATTAAATTAATAAATACATATATATATTATAAATATTTTATTATATAAAAATATATAATTTTTTTTATATTATAGTATACCATATTAATTAAAAATTAAGTAAGTAAATATATATATCATTTAATTATTTCACGTATTTTCAAATATATGAATTTATTTAATTTTGTGTGTATATATATGTGTGTATACACAATGTAATATAAATCTATGTAATATAATATATGTATAATATTAATCATAAAATATATAAATGTATAGTATTTATAAAATGAACATATAATTGTTATAGTTTAAAAATAAATGTGATAATAATAATTTATAATATTATTGTTACACACACACATATATTTATATAAAAAAATAATTATATAAGTATATATATTACAATTATATTATATATATAAATATTATAAACATAAAAAATTATATACACATAGAGAGATAAAAATATAAATGTATTTATAAATATATGTCTAAATATATGTATAAATATATATTTTTTATATGAAAATATAATTATTTATATATATTACAAATATACATATATAACACATATATATATTATACACAAATATATATATATATATATAATTAAACAAAATTATATATTATATATAAATATTATACACAAATATATTATATAATATAAATAAATATATTATATAAACAAAAATATTATATATATATATATATATTAAATACATATATATATATTATCTAATATTTTGGTATCTAAATAATTATAATTTATTATATATAATAAACATTTGATAATTCAGAATAGTGGTTGGGGTGATGGGAAATTTTCACGGGAGCCCATTTTTGAATCCCAACTCTGGTTTGTTTTCTCCCTGAATGATTGTGTGGGGAATAGGCACGTTGGGTGTGTGATCAGGGGTGTCTGTCTATGTTGAGGGGGGTGTCGAGGACCGCATACAATGGTATGGGCTAGGGGTAGTTGGGGGTGAGTCTAGGTTGTCCAGGGGTGCCTCGAGGTCGGGTCGGGTTTGTCCTAAGGGTTTGTCCAGGGGGTGCCTGGTTTTGGGTCTGGGTTGTTTCAGGGTACCTAGGGTGTAGTCTAGGGGTGGGGTCTGGGTTTTCATGGGGTTTTTCCTAGGGGGTTGTCCAGGAGTTCTTGGGGGTGGGTTCTTGGTTGTCAAGGCACTTGGGTGGGTGGGGGTTGTCTGGGGGTGGGGTGAGCATTGTAAACAAAAAAACTAAAGTGATGTTTAGGGGTGGTTATCCTATAACCACCCCTAAAATTTGTGTTTGGATGTTAATTAGAGTTGGTACTAACTACCCCTAAATTTGTGTATGAATTAGGAGATATTAAAAACTCCCAAACCCATCTATTTTTTTTTGAATTTAGAGTGTATTTAGAGTGTGATAAAAACCCCAAAAAAATTAACCATTTCTAAATACATTTCCATTTTACCAATTCTTAGCCAAAATGGCCCATAATCTGAGTAAGAGGACACTTTAGAAAATGTTGCGAGTAACTACCTCTAAAGTGTTTATAGGGTTTTATAACCCCCTCAATATGAAAAAAGAACCCCCTCCAATCAAAATATTTTTTATAGTTCCAAAATTTATTTCTAAAATGAATTATTGATCACATCCACTATATGAACATCAGAAAAGTCACACCATACTTTTATATGAACACCCTTTATATATGTTCTCTGTAAATAGAAAATGAGTGAAGGCCAATTTATTTTCCCACTTTACTAAAACCTGGGATATCAAATCTCACTATAAAAAAAATCAAAATTCAAAATATTCACACCCTTTTATCAAAAAAAATTAAACATAATGAGATTAAAGATTTACCTCCTTGATTTATGGATCACTATAATACCAACTCAACATCACCACATTTGATATATTTAAAAAATTATATAAATACCCACAAACTATTAAGAATATAAAACCACTAAACATTTGTCCAATAAGAAAATATTTTCATAAAATAACTATCTAGAAAATATCTAATTGATTCTTCGCTAAATAAATCATAGAAACTTCTTGAAAAACTTTCCCAAACTCTTCCCCTGTATAATGATCATTCTATAAGAATGTTTTTACAATCATCTTGTAGAAACATAAACACCATAACATCGTTAATATTATTCTGATAGATGTTTCAATTTTTTTATTCACTTAGTCCAATTTGGACTTAATCAAATTCCATTATTTAGAAACTTCCGAAGTTCATCAACTTTAATCTTGATTCCAAACATCTAAAATATCCATTTCTGACATCATACACCCCCATCTTCCAAACATGTGTATCTTCAAAGACTTTATAATATTTATAAACTTCATAAACAACATTACTCATCCAAAACTTTGTATAATTTTTTCTATATAGTAAACTTCCCATAACATGGTTAGAAGAAACTTTATACACCCGAACAAGTTTCTCCCCCTTTCTAAACATTTCATGAATCATGAGATCTTTTTAACTCATGATGTTGGATAAATTACTAATAGTAAAGAATCACCAGATTTGTTCATCAAATTTTTTGTCTGATAAAAATTGGGGAACATTGGAGGATAGAAATTTCATACAAAAAAATTGTCTCGCATTCTTAGTAACAAAAACTTTATCTAATGAACTTAAGATAGGAAACCATTGTATGATGTTCTCTAACCAAATTAAACTTCATCATATTTACTTTTACAGATAACATTACAAATTGATGTGATTTTTATTAAGAAAAAAAAAAGACAACAATTTCCATAAATCCTTCATTTATGAGACCTTGTTAACCAAAATTATTTTAAAAAAAATCTACCATCCTTCAAAACACCTTCATCTGACTGGGTCCCAACAATATCCCCCTTTGGATTTTTTTCATCCAAGAACCATTAGTGTAACATCCCAAGTAATTAATGAATAATATATATTCTTATATATGTCTATTTATGAATTAGATAGTGTTTTAGAGGCTTAAAATGAGAATAAATCCAAACTTAAGCATGGAATACACTAATATTTTTAAAAGATTGTTTTACTGCCTTTTGATGGAAAACCATTTTTAAATCAAACTTTTGACAATTTTATAAGATCTATTTGTCAAAATAAACTTATTCTTTATGATTGGGACATTGAAATTTACATTGGGTTAATTTTTTTTATTTTTCTGACAATGTTCATTTTTTTAATGAATAGTGAAAAATACTACATTTTACATCAAAACTACTTTTTTCATCTAATTTAATTATATGGTTAGATTATATTTTTAATTTGTTTTACAGTTTAATTAGAATATATTTTTACCATTTAATCCAATAGTGGTCATTATAATTATTTTCACTTTGTAATTGGGCATAAACTAATGTCAAACTTTTCATAGATATTATTTTAAAAAAACCCTCAATTTGTTTTGACAACGGGAATTATTTTTAAATTAATTATTTCAATTTTTGTGTTTGTAATTTGGTAAAATGGATTCAATATTTGGAATCATAAGGTCCAAATTATTAAATTAAGACTCTTGTTTTTTGACTTTGTGAATAGTAACGACGGTAATTATAGTCAATTATCTTGATTAATTAGTAATCGGGTAGTTAAGGATAATAAAATAATATCATAATAATAAAAAAAAAGACACCAAAATGTGTCCTAATATTACTTGTTGTGTCATGGCCGACCATGGGATGCCTTGTTCCAAACTTGGGGACCCAATGGAATCACTTTTGTGTGATAATGACTTTTTATCTTTTTATTTTTTTTAAGTAAATATAACAAAGAATGTATCACCTGAGTAAAACATTTTTAATTTTGTCTATATAAATGATCACTTGAACTATAAATATTCATTGGAAATATAAATGGATTTCCTACATCATAGTATTTTTTTATAATTTTTATACATTAAATAAATTAAATTATATATGACACCATGATGATGCAGCGATTATCTCATTATTTAACAATTTAAATAAAATGAAAAGATAATGTAAACTCTAAGACCTTAACATGTCAAAAACCTATTGTATGGGTGTATTTCGAACTATTATCACCTTATCCTTGAAATACATCAATATGGGACCTTTAAAATCCAAAAATCATTTGAAAATAAAGTAACATTTTATACCTTTCCAAGAGTGCCCCTCCTCTCCTCTTATAAAAGGCCCCCACCTCTACCTCCATACCCACACCTATAAAGCCTTTGTATCGGCCAATATCTACTCATTTTGTCTCTCCACATCCCTATCCTCATCTTAGAAGCCTTACCTTAGGCAGGAATCTCTTCAAGAAACCATTTTGGTTCAAACAAAAGGGAGTTACCCGATTTAAAGGTAATGTCTTCACTTGTGTTCTTTTGTTTTATTTTTCTTCTCCAATCCCCTAAACTCTTTTTATTAATTTATTTTGTAACAAAACCAGTATCTTCAATATAATATGATGTTGTTATAAGAAGGATTCGAGCTACACTTACACACACCTACATCTAATGGTTAAAGAACATGCTATTTCTGTGGATGGTGAATTTCTGCCTCACGAAACGATGATTGTTCAATATTTTTGTAACACCTTAAAAGGTGGACATTAAGATGTAAATATATTTATATATGATATATAATATGTTTATGTTTTACTTAATCTTCTTTATTTTTCATTTATGGCATACCTTTACGGTTTCCATTATGGGTAAACGTGATATCTTCATTTTAGGAAGTGCGGACCACTGCCCCCTCAAAGTGATTTGATTTGTTAATGCCATATGTGGGATGTATAAAGGATGGAGTTAATGATATTATATATGATATTATACTAGAATTATAATATGCCTTTATATCATTATGATTACATTCCATAAAATATGAAATAGAAATGAAAGTAGCGTTCATGCGTACGTACGGCTTACCGTCTCCATGAACGGTGCATTTCATTTCTTACCTCTAAATGTTATGTAATATTATAAATGCATGTATATACTGGATATATATGATATATATGATATCTAAATCATGAATATAACTCTGGATATAATGGATACATGAACAAATTGTAATTATAAAGAGTTTATTTTTGACTCAAGTACCAATGATCGTTAAAACGACCGTTATTAACTTAAATAATTACATAGTGTTCATGACATGGTAATAAGTGATATGAAAGGAATAATGAACTTGAAAAAGGTTCTTAAGCAATTATAAATTAACTCAAGTTTATTATTCAGGAGATTTAAGAACGATTGAGTCAATTCGGATACGAGGTAAGGGACTTCGTCTCAATCTCCTTTCATTGAGGCATATTTTGTTTTATACACAACTTTCTTTTATACGGTGTATAAACCCCTTTGACTTTTACGTTTATTCAAAAGGAATCTTTTTTATATGAAGAATTTACTAAATGAAAAAAGGGGATGTTTTTTTTTTCGTACATATGCACCGACAATGACTTCTCTACTGCCGTGACCATTATTTGAGCTTCGGCTTCCTCTACAAGCCATAACTTTTTTTTAAAATGAAAAATAAATACCATGTTTTAATTTTATTTTATTTTGGTATTGAAAATGTTTTTCATAATGTTTTTATATCAATGTGTTGTATTGATATCTTGTGATTGAAAATTGGAAATTTTATGTTTCCATTATGCATGTTTTATGTGATACGATTATGTTATGGTTCTTGGGCATTGTTATGAGGATGGGTGGTTCCGTGATAAACTAAGGGCGGGTGAGCCTGATATAGCTCTCTAATGCATTGGGTAACACGAAGGGGTTAAACATTAATGTTTATCTGAATATATTTATGGAATATACTGTGATGGGTATTCCAAACGTAACCATGAGGGTTACTCCGTACGTAAGAATGTTATGAATGCCTCAAGTTACATTTATGTCTTATGATTTCTATGATTTATTCATTATTTGATGAGGTATGTTAAAATGCTTATGTTTTATTTGTAAAGTATTATTTAATACATGGACTAATGCTTTCTTTTCATACTTTTATATCCCTTACTGAGCTTTTTATGCTCATCCCAAGTTTTTGAAATGTTTTTCACAAGTCAAGGGAAAGGTACATGATGTGATGATAGTGTCAAGGAAGTGTCAAGAAAGAATCCATGTTTTATTTTAAATATGTTTCCGTTGATGGGAAAAATTAGTACTATCTTTTATGTAACCAATTTGTTTAAGTGTGGAGTGTAATTCATGATTTATGATCTAATTCTCTAAAACTCTAAACCTGAAAAGATCCCCAATGTGTATTCTTGAAATAACTCAATATTAAATAATGTTTAAGTTTGGGGCCTTATAATTAGTCACTGAAACTTTGTACCTCAATTTTTTTATTTCTTATTATATAATTCTAATCCAACATTAGTTAACTCAGTTTAAAAAACAAAAATAAATAAATAGAAAGACCATGTTGTCCATAAGGAATAATTTAATAGCCTTTTCTTCTTACACACATTATTAGAAATTTTTTCCTCAAACATTAACAACTTTTTATGGAAACCTGCAAGAAAATTGATTCCTACATCCACATTAATGAACTGTTAAAATTGATCACACATATTGAAATCATAACATTAATCTCTAAAAAAGAACCCCCTAAATACATTCCTTCCTAAACGGTTAGTCACATATGAATGGATAGATTTTTTTTTTCACATATTATCCCCTTTTAAAACATTGTTCAAAGACAAGAAGATAGAGGATATAGAACACATACCTTGACCTAGGAGATAATGAGGTTTAATTCCCATGTCCTATATCAGTTAATGAAATGATTCCTTTGGTAATGGTTTAGTGTACATATCAGAAAATTTCTATGTTATGGGAACAAACTACAACTTTAGTTTATCCTTCTCAACATTCTCTTTGATTAAGTGATATTTTATATTAATATGATTTTGACATAAATATTCCATGTTATTTTATGTTAATATTTATAGAACTTTTATTATCATAACCCAAGAGTAGGAGTTTCATCACATTCACTAAAAAATCTTCTAAATGAGTTTTCATCCTCATAAGTTTTGTTACAAATTGAGTGGAAGTAACATACTCAAATTTAGCCATACCTAGAGTTACATAATTTTGATGCTTTTTCTACCACTATAGACAATTTCTTCTAGAAAGAAAAATCTACAAGATATGAATATTATTTCATTAACACTTCTTGACCAATCAGTATTTTTATAACCAAACAAATCAATATTTTATATGATTTAATATTTTATACTAAAATCCATTATGCCTTTGATGAATCTAAGAATTTTTTCCCATCCATGAAATGAGACTCTTTTGAATAACATCATAATCTTTCACACATAGAGACATAATATACAATATATGGTCTTAAATACATAAAATATAAAAAGCTTCCATTTAAATTTCTATACTCCATATTATCCAATACCTTACCTTATCTATATTTAGAAAACATGGTTTCAACCGAAATATGTATGGTAACTAGTTTTGAATATTTTATTCCAGACTCTCTATGAATTTCCTTATCATAATTATCTCGAGAAAGGAAAATATATTTCGTCTTTTGTGATATTTGTAATTCAATGACGTATTTAATTTCTCCCAAAACAGAAATTTCAAACAACTCCTTCATTTCCTCAATAAACTTTTCACATGTTTCTTCATCATTCCAAATAAAGATAATATCATCCTTATAAATGATCATAATGTGGTAAACCACATTATTTTCTTTGAAACATAGGATATTATCAACTCATCCTTTATGGAACATCATCTTTCTTAAGAATGTATCCAATTTGGAATACTAATATATTATAGAATGATTTAATATATACGAATGTATTTTTAACTTACACACACAACATTCATCTTTTCAAATCAAAAATCCACATAGTTATTCAATATAAACTTCTTCATAATGATATTTATTAATAAAATATGACTTTAAATCCATTTGAATAATTATATAACCTCAGTGTGCTACAACAACAAGAAAGATTCTAATTGTTTCTACTCTTTACACTTGAGAAAAAGTCTCATCATGATTAATTACTTTAATTTTTGAGTAACCTTTTTAAACTTTTCATGATTTGTTTCTCATCACTTTAGTACATTTATTTATATTATTCCAAAAGACCCACATTTTTCTAATAACACTCTTATTATTTGGTTTAGGTATAAGTTCCAATGTATCATTCTTCTCAATAAGATCCAAATATTTATTCCTAGAATTAATCCACTCTTGATGCTAAAAATATTCATTAACATGTTTTTAATTAACTTTTGAATATAAAGAACTTTTTGAAACAGACATTTATGTTCATATAGTTTGAACCAGTTGGCATTGATCACTGATAATGTTTTGAACTTCATCCTATTTTCTTATCCTATGATGAGATTTATGTAGTTATTACTCATAATTGGAAATTATTGAATCATAATCTTCATTTCTATATATTTCAGCATTTTTAATTTTTTTAATTATTATTTCATGTTGTTCAACTGAAACCTCCTCATATTCTTATTCTTTTTCATCTACATATGTATGTAAAAAATTCTTATCTGATGGTTCAAGAATTTCCACATATATAGAATCAAAAATATATAATGTTTCTTTATTAAAACATTTTTTCCTATTCTATTGGTAATGTATCCATGAAAAATTGCATCAACACTTATGTGATTAAACATTCAATGTTTTCAACCTTTGACTTTTATTATGTAGGAACTTTCAAAATACATATGTTAACCCAAACATTGAGTTTCCTTGTAAAACATTTCATAAACATTCATATCAGAGATTGGTACATCAAAACATTTATTATGAATATAATCTATGGTACACATCACCTGAATCAAAAAATAATGATAATTATCATGTTTCATCAACATTTTATGTCCCAACTCCACAAAACAGCTTTTTTTCTTTCAGTAATACAGTTCTGTTTTGGTATTTAAGTTTCACTAAACTCACGATGATTGAAATTATTATCAAGTTAATCTATAAAATCCAAATTTTTTAATTTCCACCACTATCACTTTCAATGTTTTTCATATAATATGCACATTATTTTTCATCCTTTCTGTTTAAAACTCTTAAATATATTTCAATATTATGATTTATGCTTGAAATACAAAATAAATGTCATGTGATTAAAATAATAATTAAAATAAATGAACTACTTATATTTTTATATCAATTTTTACACATTGGATTAAAAATATTAGTGTAAACCAGCTCCATGGGATGATTTAAACATATATTAAAATTCCAATAAACTGATTTTTTAATATAACCATTCTAGAAAATGGAACAACACCATCTCTTATTATCCTAATAAAAGGATTATCATAGATACTATCTCACATTTATAACATTATCTTATTACATTAACACATATGTCCCAAAATATTATTCCACGCATGATTTTCTTCCACCACGATCAAATAGAAAAACCTTTTTAAATAACCAATATGAAAAAAAATCCCCTTTGTTCATTTGCCTCTCATAAAAACTTTTCTATCATCAATTATTTAACAATACTATTATTTCTAAAAATAAATATATTAAATTCATCAATGAGTTATAAAAAGCTTAATAATTTATGTTTTATACCATCAAAAAACAATGATCTTTTGGATTTTAATAGTTCTTCCTCGTTAATGGATGATCTAGCACCGTTATTATTGAGTGACTCGAAATTTATAAAATTCATTATACTATCATCTAAAATAATCAATTTTTTATATAGATTCAAATTATTTTTTCATATATGAGGAGCACAAACAATAAAAATCTATTTTCAATCTCCTTATATTTATTTTAGGTTAATTTCAATGAAAAGATATTTTTCTATATATTTCTCAATCTTCATATACATATTTTGTGATTTTTTTTAAAAACATTAGTGTGGTAGTAACATCATAAAAAATCTTTTTACAATAATTCTTGGCTATTTAACTATTTGAACAATATTTTCATCATTTGGGACCAATTTTCAGTCATTACTCCAAAAACATTAGGTTTCTTTCTTATAATGGGTTGAATCCCACTAAATATATGAATCCAATTTCTCATGGAATTATTATCATGTTGATGATTATACTGACTCATATTCAGTTTATGGATAAATACCTCATAATACCAATAATAACCATAGAATGAATAATTTTTTTTTGTAACATCCATACTCTTGGGATTTATGTATCTTCTCATTGAAAAAATTATTAGTTTCAACATTAAAACTTTGTTTCACCCCAAATATTTTTTTTATTATATAATTTTCTTCCTCATCCTATACTTATTTTTATCTTCAAAATAATCATCAGTAGTAGTAGCATTTGGTCCATTCATTGAAATTTTATTATAATCATACTTTTCAACTCTATTGGTTTTTTAATATACATGGTTTTCTAAACATTATTATTCTATTAAATATCTTCAATATTCTTATCAACCTTCCTAGATAACTTCTTTTGTTCCCATTTTGTTTTTCAAATTTCACATTACTTAAAAAATCCTATAACTCAGTTTTTAGAATTTAAAATTCCTTTCACATAATTAGAAAGTTTTAGTTGAGTAGGTGTTGAATCTTCTGCCTTTATATTTATCTTTTCTTCAATATAAAGTTTGATATTTTTCTCTTCATCTAGTGTCTTCTTCAGACCATCAATCACTTTAATGAATATTTTTTTTACTGATGGTGTATCTTTCTTGAACTACTTATTCTCCCTTTAAAGCCTTACAATCTTTTGAAGATGTTATTTCATCTCTATTTTCAATATTAAAGCCATATAAGTGTCTTATTATTTAGAACCACTACTTTCATCACATGTAAAATATTAATAATTTACTTTTTCAATAAAAGTGTTTTTATCTACATTATCACTGAATCTTTTCGATTATTCTTCACAATTTTCATATTCATCATCATTAGAAAACAAATATCCCCATTTTTATTTAAAGAAAATATTGTCCTTTCAATTGAAATATGATTTGGATTTTTCTTCTTTATTTTTATAGGGTTTTATTGATTTTATATTATCATCATCATTTTCTTTATCACCCATTACTTGAGGGAAATTTGAAGAAATAAACCCAATAGCTCCATAGTCAAAGAATCATAATGGTAACACCCCTTTATACTTTCCCAGTACCCTTTTTACATGTTTACAAAATTAGATCATAAATTCATCAAAAAAATTATAACCTCTACTTTTGTGTCAGAGTCATTGACATTTTCATCTTCGAGAACATTCTTATATTTTCCTCGATTGGTAGCTATGAAAGAAATATTTCAATCCTAATTTTATTTATTATTCATGAATTTCTCACTTACATTATAATATATAACGAGAGTAGTATGAATATAATCCAAATATAGAGTTTTAGGATGTCTATCTTCCAATAATGAAACTTTTTGATTGAATTTATTAGGGTGAATTTGAAAGATATTTTCAACAGCAGTTACATCTTCAAAAATATCAATAGGGCATCTAATAGTTCTTAAAATTCCATTCCATCATGTAATGAAGTCACCAATGGATTCATAATCACCCATATTCATATATTCATACTCTGACCTATATATTTATAGTTTTACCTTATTCAATTTCTTATTTCCTTCATAGGTGTTCTTCAATTTATCCCAAATACCATCAGCAGATCCAACTCCATTAATTCTATAAAAATCTCTTCCAAATACTATGATTAAAAATTCATTTCTAGATATCACATCTCTCTTAGAATTATTCATTAAAAAAGATAAATGGGGAACATTATCAGTATGTGGATGAAAATCATCCATAGAAACTTCAAGAACTTCATAAATAAGTGAAAAAAGAAAATGTTACATTCTATCATTCCAGATATAGTGTCTCTTTCCATATAAAATAGGAATACCCTTACTATTAAAAAAATATAAAATCCATTCAAACATATCTTTTCTTCAAACATCACTAAAGAATAAAAGAAGGTAATATCTGCTCTGATACAAATTGAAAGGACCAAGAAAGATCTATGTGATCACTAGGAGGGGGAGGGTTGTATTAGTGATCTCTACATCTATTAAGTTTTCTTTCTAATAAAACAACCATCATCGATTGTTAATGATTTATAACTTTCTGAAAACAAACTCACAATAACAACCTCATGAAAAATAGAATTTATATAGTTATGACTAATCAAGAGTATCCAGTCCTTAACATGGTTTGGAAATAATCCAACACCATAAAATCCACTAAAAAATTATTTTTATGTCATTACATAAATATAGTATTATACTTACACTTGTGGGGAACTATGACTAATATAATAGTGTAGGTTATTATTAGTGAAAAAAATGTTATAATATTTTCATAAAAACTTGAAAACCCTTCATCAAAAGGATCAATTTTTTATCCCTATTCTTCTTGTATAAAAATCATTTTTATAGTTATTATAAAAAATTATCTACACTTTTTACCCAGAAAGTAGGTAAAAATATCCCATCTTCATTCTACATCCAATTCATCTATCTAGTTTCTCTAGTTGATACTATATTTCCATATAAGTTTTATATTTTGGAATAGTTGAAATGTAATTTTCTCTATAGTAAACTAAAATATACAAATTCATTCTTCTTTATTCATTAGAAATTTTTCTATCTTATTATTCCCTCTGATCCTATCTATTCGTAAAATATATATTCAATGAAAATTTAAAAACACCTCAATGTTTTGGTACCTAGTTCATCCAATTTTAAATTTTTCCTTAACCAATATATTCCTTGGTTGGAAATATCCTGCTCAAAAGACAAACTTTCAGAAGTTCATCCCAAATACCTATCCAAAAATAATTCTTCATCACTTACACTTTATGCATGAGTGAATAGTCACACCATACTCATACATGAACAACTATATATAGGTTCCCTAAAGATAGACAAGGATGAAAGGGAAATTTATTTTCCCATTTCATTGAAAACTATAATTTCAAAATTTCTACTAAAAAATTATCAATTTGAAACATTCACAACCTTCCTTCAGTGTTCCTTAAAAATAAGGGAGAATTGTGATTTATCTATATAATATTTGAAAAAATCAATGACTAACTCAACATAATCACATTAGATATATTTATGAAAAGTTCATAAATAACCACAATCATGAAAAATATAAAACCAGTAAAAAAATTCTGGTATGAAAATGTTGTAATAGAACATCCCTTTGAAAAACATAAATCTAATTCTTTCTTAATAAACTTCCTAGTAACTTCTTGAAAAACATTAACAAACTCATACTATGTCTGTTGATCTTTCTAAATTAAATATTATTTGATATTATTGTAGAAACTTCATATTCATAACTTCATATATGTCAATTTAAAGGCATTGAAAAGGCTTTATCTGATAGACTTATTCTGATCCCATTCATTAGTATCTTCCAAACATTAGAAATTTTTTATGTTCTCTAAACACTTCAAATATCAAATAAAAAAATAATAGTAATACAGCTTCTAAAGAACGTAAAAACAAAAGAATTATAATCTTTATAAACATCATTAATGTATTCCTCTTTAAAAACATTGTCTAATAGTTTCTATCTAGTGAACTTAAATGAACATTGTTAGATGAAAATTTGAACTCCCAAATAAGTTTCCCCCTTTTCTAAAAAACGATTTAATTATCAGATCATTATAACTCTTTATGTTAAAAGCATTCATAATATTAAAGCATCACTATATTTGTTTATCAAACTTTCCATTCGATGAAACGTATATAAAATTAGAGGATATGCATTCCACAAAAACTTTTGTTTGATATTATTAGTCACAAAATGTTTTTCTTGTTGACTTTGGTAAGGAATAATTCATCCGATATTCTCCATCTGATCCCATATTCATCTAATTTTATTTGATAGAGAACATTACAAGGTGATTTGATTTTTGTTTAGACAACAAAATATAATAATTTATAGTAATCCTTATTTCATGAGAAAAGATCTACTAATATTATTAAAAAAATATCTAGAAATGTTAAAAATACTTCAACAAACATAGTCCCACCACATATATATGTTTACTTCCTTTACATTGATTCTACAGTGAATCGTTTTAATGCTTAAGGATTTGTGATTTTGGGGCATCCTACTGGGTATGAAAATACTCACACATACATGGGTACTTCCCAAACATGATGTGTCTAATATAGATGATTAACCTTTTGATGGAGTCTTATGAGGACCAAAAGTGGGTGGAAAATATACTTTCTTTGTCAAAGAGAAAATTGGTGCATCAAAGTTGCACATTGATATCAGTTCCCATAGTAAGTATGTTGGGTTATATTTATAGTGTTTGAGAATGTATTTTTACCTTCATTATTTCTAGATAGGTTTTGTTATACTCAGTTGTGGGATTAGTGTTAGTGAATTCATTTATAGTTTCAAATGTTTATTATCCTCTATTACATTGGTGTGTGGAGATGTGTGTGTGTGTGTATGGGTGCAATATGATAAGGCCTCACATATATGTGATATGGATACTCAGTGCTTATCAAATACCTCTACCCTATTACTAATAGTCTTAGGGTAGAATACTAAATTCATCGTAAGATAGGAGGCCCTTAGTGGGTCATCTCATGTCAAATATACTGCTTGAAATCCACTTAAAACCATTTCAAATGAGGTTTGGATTAAATGAATAAGGATATTCATGGGGGAGGAGGTGAATTCATAGGTGGTTCTTCATAGCTTGGGTGTAGTGTGACTAAGATTTGAGTGGGATAGGTTTGGAATATAAGGGATAATAACATTTCCAAACATATAAATTCCTATATTTTTAAGAATCTTGTAGACCAAATCGTTTGGCTGCATAGTTTTCCAATATATGCACCAATCGTGTAGGATTACCCCTAACCAAAAAAAATGTCTTGAATAGTTACATGGGAGGTATCATATGATTTGAAAAACCATTCAACAGCCATGAAAAAATTAAAGATGAAATTGTAGACCCCATTGAGATGATTTCCTTGTGATTATTCCTCATCATGCAGGTTAACCATGAGACAGCCCAAATGTTTCACAAATTTCAAATTTTGAGTGCCAAAATTCCCACAATTATTAATATATGTAGAATAATAGAGACACATGGGTGTCCCAATTCTCCCCACTCTATGAAAGTCTACCCCAAAAATCTTAGTTTAATGTTGAGGACAGCAAAACATGGATTCTCTGCATATCTATGATGAATTTCATTAAAATAATTCTAGGACGGAAAGTCTAATAGAACAAAAAAAAATCTGAATAGAAGCAAAATTATATAATAACTATAAAAAACCTCAACCAAGATATATATTAAATCATCTTTGTAACATCTTGGATCTGGATTCCACTTAACTGGTGCACCGTTCCTAGTTGGGCACATAGACTCAGCCACATTTCCCCAAACACCAGAGGATTTTGACTAGTTATGAGGGAATATAGTGTGATAGTGGGGAAATTATGCCCTCATTGGTAGAGTGTAACACATTAGAATCAATAATAATAAAATAGTGGAAGCATTAATACCATGAAACTGAATTAAATAGTGAATACTTATAATAAATATCACTAGAAGTCATAACATAAAACAAATGATGCTTCATGTTATATGTTGTAAGAAAGTAGCCAAAACAGGATACATTGTAATCAAGCACAAGATATAATACCAAGGTACAGAAATACAAAAGAAAACTCAGAATCATCATAATCCTCAGCTTGGTCTCATGTTCTCTTACTCCTAACATCATATCAAGTACTTTTATAAGGGAACTTTCCCTTATCGATACCTATAAAAATATAATCTGCTCAGGCCCAAAAACATGGCCCAAATAGGTTGTGAGAAATAAATCCCAGTAGGCAGCCACCCAAGGTCTCTTCCAATCTTTCAGAGAATAAATATATATGTATATATATGTATATATAATAGCGGTGTATAATAAAGAATTTAGTAATATAGGAAGTACTAAAAAAATCCTACCAGTACTAGATTCCATTTATAATCATTTAATTATTTATTAATAGTTGAAGTACATTGAAATATATAGGTCTCGAGATCCGGCCTAAGCCCGAAAATCCATGTGTAAAAGTATGCACAGGAGATACCTCATAATTCTATATAAATAAGTAAAGTGAAGACTGAAACCAAGATTGTTCTTTGTCTTAGAAGATGCGTTATAAGTCATTCCATTTCAATATTCAATTCAACAACTTTCCCATAGGCATAGAAAAACCCCACCTGCAGGCATAACAAATCCTTTCCCATAGGAATAACAAATCATCACCTGCAGGCATAACGAATCCTTTCCCATAGGCATAACAAATACTCACCCGCACGCATAACAAATCCTCACCCATAGGCATAACAAAACCTTTCTTGCAGGTGTAACAAATCCTCACCCATAGGTATAATAGTCAATTAGGTTCGAGCCTAGTATATCTATATTTCATAACAATAATAAAAACATATGTAAAATACACTATTACGTGGTTACATAATTAAAACTCACAAGATCGTCATACATAACAAGAAATAAGTGAATTAAACTATCACAAGGCTTAAAAACACTTCTACTCACAAGTGAAAACAACCATTAGGCCATCTCAAATTAAACAACCCATATAAGGGGATCAAAGGAATGCCCATAGGCATCCTAGGCCAAATGACCATAAAAGGTCATTCCAATAGAAACACACCCATGGGGTGGCTTTTGATCAAGGTTAACAATCTCACACATACCTTAAATCATATAATCAATTACCCAATCAACATTAGGAAATAACACAGATCAATTCTCAACAAAGAGTCACCCTAAAAATGAGAGCACAAAACTTCAGCACATATAAACCACTTGACAATTAGAAAAAGGAAAAATACCACCCACCTTGTCTTCATTTGACTCTCCTCATCCAGTTTTGGCCTCTAATTCAGCCTATAATGAAGTATATCAACAAAACGAGGAAAACCCCTCAATTCATGATAACGTTTTTGAGAGAAAAAAAAATCACGAATAATGACTCAAGGGGAATCAAGAGCTTACTGATTGGGTTCAAATGCCTCTGACAGTTATCAAATCAATGTTCGAAAAAATATTTGGGAGGAGAAATTTGCTTCGAAACTACTAGTTCATGAGATGGGAGATCCCTTCTATCCAAATGTTAAAAGATGAAACTACTACCACGTTTAAAGAATAAAAAGAAAAGTACATGGAGTGTAATTAAAACTACATACTGTGTCTGTACAGATCCTAGATAGACCATGAAAAATCATGTATTGGGAAGTAAATGGTGGGGTCCATTATTTACATGGAGTTTTCTTGAAAATGAATGGCATGTAAGCCTATTTTTTCCTCCACTTACTTAAGACCAACCTAAAAAAGGAAGATCTATATCTCAAAGGAAGAATCGAGTTCTTATAAACTTCCCCCATCAAATAAATTCATCACTGAATTACCCTTCCAAGGGTAGTGAAGAATTACAAGAGAACAACACCAAACACTACGATTGTACATTATTCTCCTGGAAAAAATGAGGTCCCATCATAGCTCCCAATCCTACCTCCATCCAACATAGGGGTGATCAGCATGGTCAATTGTACAAAGCCTCATATGGAACTATTTGAAAAGTAGCCTGAAAGCTATTATTATAGGAGAACTCAACCAAAGGTATGAATTTCTCCCAAGAACCCCTGAAATCTTGGACACAAGCTCCTAGCATATCCTACAGCACTTGTATCACATGCTTTGAATTGCCACCAGTCTGATGGTGGTATGTCGTTCTCAGAAGCACTTTTGTACCCAACACCCTCTCAAATATTTTCCAGAAACGAGAAGTAAACTGGGATCCCTATTTAAAATGATAGAAAGTGGAACCTTATAAAGTCATACAGTCTCTCTGATGTACAACCTCTAAATATCATCAATACTGAAGGTTTCCTTGATCAGCAGGAAGAGAAAGTCCAACCTTCCTGATCTTTTCAAGAACAAGTTAGACAATATCATTACAATGATACCTCAACTGTTGAAAAAACTCCCCAAATCATTCCCTGAGAATTCCAGCGACACTTCTATTGTGATTTTCCTTTAAATGGGTGAACTGAAACACAACTGTGGTCTTAATAGTGGCCTCACAGCAAGGAATGATTGGTCCCAAATCAATCTCATTAAAACTGATCACACAATCATCCCTCGAAAGACATTGTAGACTTCTTACACCACACCCAACTTAGACTGGAAGAGTGTTTCAATTGTTTCACTCAACCCATACATGAGAAACAGGAAGGATAATGAAATCAACCCATTAATGGATGACTGATCTCAAAAACACTTGGCCTAGGAGGCTGACATGTTACAATAGAAACACAACACCTTCTTCCAAGGAACCACATGCCCAAAAGAACCCCCTTTTCAAATAATAACATCCATGTAAGACTATAAGAAGGAGATAAGCTCATATTCATTAACTCATAGTCCAAGGAACTCACCAAGGTGGTCCATACTCCCTATTACAAGTGAGACTTTGGTACAAGTCCAAAATTCCACATAAGAACACTGACAAAACCTAGATCGGCATCTGCATGTCGGTCACATCAAAGCAACGGTAGACATATAGAGTTTTTTCAAGGTGTTTCTATAAGAGAAAAAATATATCACTCAGGGTTAACCAACACTCATCTAAATCAATGCATACAATTCACAACACAGATGGAGATCATGAACTAGATCGACAGGTTTTAACTATAGAGTGATATATAACCGACACTCTATTGGTACATCCAGGATTCCAACGGGATAGGGGACATGCTCATCTCTTAAGGAAGACAAAACTAATCTGATTTCAAGGATTACTAGAAAAGGATAGTCGAACCACTACTATTAGACCTCCTAAAAGGAACTCGGCTTCACCTACTGACGCATCATCATTTTACTAATCCCAATGCTTTTATCCCCCAAGGAATTTCTGATAGATTATGCTTAACCAATGAGGTCCATATGTGATCATTAGTGCCTCACAAGGGTTGCGCATGCATCCAATCACAAAAATGTTGTGATTCCTAGCAAGAATAAACAAGAAACAAGATTTGGAAGCCTTAAGGGCATTCAAGTAAAACTGGACATTTTTGAACAGTGCTTGATTGTGATACTTCTTCCTAGAAAGAACACATTAAAATAGAATTGACATGATGCTCCACGCCTACGGGTGTCTTAGACTTCAAGAAAAAGAACCAGCCGCTCTCAATTTGCTAGTTCATAACCAACTTAAATGTATGAGTGTTATTCCATGAACCACAATCACCACATCACATCACATGGAATGAAAGCTGAAATTAACCAAACTGAAATGTCAAAACACTTGTGTCTCAGAAAGTCCTCTCAAATAGTGGGAAAAAATTGGTTCCATAATTCTCAGGTCACTCTACTTCGGAGATAACCCGAGAATATACCCAACATCTCAAAGCTCAATGATTTAACCGAACTCAAAGGATAGTTTTAAAATTAAACACTAGATGAGTACTTCATATGTCAACATATACTACCCTAAGATTAAAATAGAAAATGGCACCTTCTGCATACTATTAATAGTTTTTCCATCCTATGAATCATAGTACTAGAAGGATCACATAAGAACTGGCTGAATAGAACACTAACCATTTACATAAATGGAAACATACCAAGCCACCCATAAAATAGGAAATATAGGTTCACATGACCTCCTAAGTAGATAACCATGCCCGAGGCATGTCTAACCTTCTAAACTGGGAATTTCTCAAGGGTCGTTCCAGTGTCACGGGTCAAGATACAATGATCACCCATCCGAACAAGGGTGTCCTCTCTAAATTCCAAATATCCTACCAGGGAAAATGGAAAAAAACATGAAAGTTCCTTTTACTAGGGTCTCTAGATACAAGAAATTTCCACAACTCAAAAGGGAGGATATCAAAATAGGATATTTCAACACCATTCTCTAAGAACTCACCCCTCTACATGTCCCATGGGTTAGGTCTAGGTGTCAAACAACGAGAGATACTACCAAAATACCACCACTACAGTGGAGTCTGGTCAATTAAAATACTGATAGGCATCTTAATCATGATCCTACATGTAAACATGAGCGAAGACATCCTACTCGATATCCTTAGCTAAAAGGAAAAGGAGTAATCCTACATGGAATCCTTGAACGATAAACGATAGAGGAATCCTACAATAGGGACCCTCTTGGTCAAAACATAAGAAAATGAAAAAATACAGGAATCCTCAATATTATCTGGTCTCACGACCATATATTCTAGAAGACTACATCTCAAAAGGGTAAAATCCTCAAAACAAAGGTGATATGAGATAGATCATATCTCATCTCATATAAAATGTCTTACTAGGTTGGTCCAAACAACCAACCAATAATTCACGCCACGTCTATTACTCAGAAGATAACTAAAAGTGGTAATTGGAGGGAAAACCTCTCTATTTAGATAAAAGCACCAAAATCCCCTATTATGAGTCCTTATAATGCTCCATGGGTATCACCATTACAATCTACATGGAATATTACTCGAAAAGGACTACTCGAGGGTCAAAAACTAACAAAAGGGGGAAAAACAGGAAAATAAAAACCTCAAAGGTTTACAAAAGTTCAGTACACTGCATGTAGAATCCACACACGGTGTGTCCCTTTAAACTTTCACATGGGCGTGTACCCCCTGCATGGATTGGCGTGTAAACATCCAAGGTACATGGTTTGTCATGCTGACACATGGCATGTAATCCAGTTTTTCTTCATGGCCATGTACTTTCACATGGAAAGAGTCACATGGGGTATGCCTATGTAAAACTACACATCATGTACTTATGGTACATGGCATGTTCTACCCAAAAACCAATATCCCATGTTTTCTCTCACATGGTCGGTCACACAGTCACATTCCACATGGTGTGTACATAGTGTACACGGCATGTACTTGAAAATTTTCTTTCTCCCCGAACAGAAGAGCACATGTAATGTGTTCATATGAACACATATCGTGTTATCTGGGTTTCTAGATAGTATTCCTCAGAAACTTCCCTAGAACACCTATTTTTTCAAAATGAAGCCACGGTGTAAAAAAATAAGATCCATTGGGGCCATACTCCCCATGAATCAAAACATGGAATCACATTTAGTAAATAACAACAACAAAAAGTCTAAATCAACCACATGATCCACCAAATTACAATCCAAGAGGTCCCATACACCTCAGGGACCAAAGATTGGCATCCATTCTAATCAAACTATATCAATCATTAGTAAAACTATCACAACAATAGGCATATATATCATGATATCTATCACAACAACATGCATATCTAGCTTGACATCTATCAAAACAACATGCAATCTGTAATGATCTCAAAATTCCATGGAAAGAATGCATGACATGTGATTTGTAGCGATTTCCTATATGATGCATGAGATGGAATACCCTCATCCCATCTGGTTGCAACAAAATAGAACCATAATGATATCAATACTAAAATCACAAATACAACTGTGTCATCTAATAGTGAAATCGAATCAACTGTAATAGCTCAAAATCCAAAAGCACAATTTAATTCAAGGAAATTTGTATTTTCCCTGTACACGGGGTAGATACTACCAGGCACATCTAATAACCAAATTACATTTCCTTAACATCATCTTCAAACATTAAAGAAAACCAGAAGAAAAACCCTCTAATACAAATTTGTAACATTCTAGATCTAGATTCCACTCAACTGGTGCCTCGTACCCAGTTGTCCACATGGCCTCAAGTTCATTTCCCTAAATTCTAGAGGCTATCAACTAGTAGTGAGGGCCTACCGTGTGATAGTGGGAAAACTATTCCCTCATTGGAAGAGTGTAACACAACCGAATCAATAATAATATAATTATGGAAGTAGTAATACCATGAAACTGAAATAAATATTGGAAGACTGATAATAAAGATAACTAGAAGTAATAATATAAAACATATGATGCTTCATGTTACAAGTTATGAGAAATCATCCAAAACAGGATACACTGTAATCAATTAAAAGATACATTACTAAAGTACAAAAATACAAAAGGAAACTCAGAAGCATCGTAAGCCTCGACTTGGTCCCATGCTCTCCTGTTTCTAACAGCATATCAAGTACCTGTAGAAGGGGGCTTGCCCTTATTGACACCTGCAACAATATAATATACTTAGGCCAAAAAAATTGTCCCAAATAGGGTTTGAGAAATAAATCCTAGTATGCAACCACCCAAGGTCTATTCCAATCTGTTAGTGAATATATATAACAACAATGTACAATAAAGAAAGTAGTAAGCTAGGAAGTACTCAAAAATAAATAGTCTGACAAGTATTGGTTTCCATTGGTAATCATTTAAGTGTTTATTAAAAATTAAATTAAATTTCATTATATAGGTCTTTGGATCTGGCCTAATCTCGATAATCCCCATGAAAAAGTAAGAAGAACAGATACCTTATAAGGCTATCTAAACAAGTAAAGTGAAGACTGAATCCAATTTTGTTCTTTGTCTTGGCAGACGCGTCATAAGTCATTCCATTTCAATATTCAATTCAACACCTCGCCGAAAAGAATAGAGAAACCCTGCCCATATGCATAACCAATTATTTCCCATAGGCATAAAAAATCCTTTCTCATAGGCATAACAAATCCTTGCCCACAGATATAACAAATCCTTGTCTATAGGCATAACAAATCCTTACTTGCATGCATAACAGTCAATCAGGGTCGAGTCTGGAATATCAGCATTTCATCATAATAAAAACACATGTAAAATACACTATTACATGGCTATATAATAACAACTCATGTGGGAATCATACATATCAAGAAACAAGTAAATTAAACTATCATAAGTCTTAAACATCACTTCTACTCACAAGTGAAAAAAACCATTTATCCAATAAAAATTTAAAAACCCATAGAAGGGGTGGACCTTGATCAAGGATAAAAATATCAAACATTACTTAAATCATCTAATCAATTGCCTAATCAAAATTAGAAAATTACCCAAATCAATTCTCAACAAAGCGTCACCCTAAAAATCGGTGCACGCCACTTCGACACATATAAACTACTTTACAATTAGCAGAAGGCACAAGACCACCTAACTTATCATCATATGACTCTCCTCTTCCATCATTGGCCTCTAATTTGACCAATAATGAAGTAGAAATATAAAATGAGGAAAAACAGTCAAGCCCCGAAAACTTCATCAAGAGAAAAAATCACGAAGAACAACATAAGAGGAATCAAGAGCTTACCGATTGGGTTCAAACGCCTCCATCAACGTTCGAATCAGAGTTCGAACAAAGATTTGGGAGGAGAAATTAGGTCCTTTGTTGGTGGTTCCCAAGATGGGCGAGCCCTTCTGTCCAAATGAAAAAGAAGATGATACTACCTGATTTAATGAATAAAAAGAAAAATACACAGCGTGTATTTAAAACTACATGTTATGTCTGTACAGATCCTGGTCAGGCCATGACAAAGTGTGTACTGGGATGTACATGGCATGTACCCATATTTACATGGAATTTTCTTGAAAATATATAACGTGTAAGCCTCTTTTTCCTCCACTTACTTAATCCCAACCTAAAAAGGAATATCCATATCTCAAAGGAAGAACCATGTTATTACAATCTTACAAAATGTTTTAGGATAAAAGAGCCATCGTATGCCTCCCCACCATTTATAATTGATCAAAATTTTGACATTATGGATACATTCATTTAAAATTATATACCATACCCATGAAACCATAATCCATAATTAATAAATGAGATTTATTATTTTTTCAGCAATAAAGGGAGATTACAAATTCCCATTAATCTTATCCAATTATTGAAATACAATATTAATGCCCATAAAGGATGCACAACTCCAAGGAACATCGAAGAATCAAATGATCAAATCTCTAAACTCATCGTACCAACATATCAACCAAAGAACAAATCTAGAAAAATAAACCTCAATAAGAAGAGACATTGTTCTTAACCTTGAGTAACATACTCCTATGGGGTGTCTTGGGTTAAGGACCATGGAACACCATCCCACTGTGATCTCTATAGGAGATCATAAACTAATGGAACCCATCACCCATCAAACATGAACAACGCAACTTAGTTAGTGATTAATTAACCCTAGATTTTCCTATATCCAAATTAATAAGCAAGATTTCAAACAAAGGGCCTACACTATGTGAAATAAACAACAACCATCTCCATCTAGTGAGGTATGAACAACCCCAAAATAACTACTGACCATAAATAGTAACCACAAAACACACATTGGATAAACATATCATGGATCACCGTAGATCCAAAACTATCCTAAACCTATAAAAAACATTCCAAAAAAATCACCAAAATAATCAACAAATTAAAAAAGGAATATGGTGTGGTACTAAAGGGATACCCAAAGTGATTTCTACATCAAAAATATAAAACATCTCTATGATCACTCTAAAAGGAATCCACAAATAATAAAATCATCTTAAATCAAAACTTATATTTGAGACTCTATGTGAACTATTCCATAACAATACAACTATTCAAACAATGAACACCCACTAACACCAGACCACTCAAAAAAATTAGTCCTCACTCATTAAACTAGATAGAGACTATCTGGATCTAATTTAAGAAATCCTACCTAAGAAGTAAAAATAACACCTTCCATTCTATTTAGATTCTAGGAAATATCAATTAGGAAAGAGTGAAACCCCCTAAAGATAAGCACCATAATTTCCATAATACCTTTATAGGATGATTTAATTAAATAACATGAGACTTGTACATAACTAGGTCAGTTATCATAATCTATATCATTTATCCCTAAAATAGAATAATGTTCAAACAATAATTCATCAGAAAAAAACAATTTCAAAACTGATTCTAGATATAAAATAACCAAAAGTAATTTCAAAAAACACCACCATGTTTGATTGAAAACATTTACATTTTAGATCCATTTAAAATCAATCACCCCAGTTAAATACCCCAAAAAGTTTAAAAGCAATAAACTATAAAAATTTAACATCAAAAACCATTTCCCTCTTTTTCATAAAAAAATGAAACACAAATATAATTAAGAATAACCCCTATAAAACATGTTAAACACCCCAAAATATTACTCTTTATTTTTACCACTATTAATTAAACACTCAAATAGTGTTTTAAAAATCCATTATAAACAAAACACTAAACCTTCCTAGAAAACATTAATAATATCACACCAAAACATAAATACCACCATCATCGTTCATAATAATAAATCATCCTTTTAAAATTTTATTTCAATTAAAAAACACCTTATCTATTTAATACATTGAGAGAACCACATACACTTTATCAATAAATTTATTTACCCTTAAAACATTTGAAGAAAAAACCCTTTCTCAATTCAAAACAGTCCCCAAACCTGTTTATAACTAAAATTCCCCTAATTTTTTCATCATTAAAACTAAACACTATTAGTATCATACTCAATGAGGGTCATAGTCCATCTATAAATATGTCCAGAAGATTTTAAACCCAAAAAAAAATTTATATTTCTTAATGAAATCAACTACTTTTATGAACTCACAGTAAAAGGCTTAAAATATCTAATACTCAAATGACCAACTGGTATTACAACAAAAATACCAATTTCAAAAAAAATATCACAAAACCAATATATTTTTTATAAATGAACTCAAATTAATTTTTTAATTGAGCCTCATTTTTCATTTCAAAATTAATCCATTTTCCCTAAAATGCAATTTCTCGCACACTCATGTCCAAAAAAACACATAAAAAATCATACCAAAAATATCAATCAAAATTCAGTTTCTATAAAAAAATATGTATATATAAATGAAAACTACTACATCAAAAAAAATATCCCATCCATGTCAACACATCATAAGAGAAACCATGTTCCCTTTTCTACTAGCTTGACCACAAAGGGAAATAGAAGAAGTAAGAGGTAAAAATAAAAAATCCAAATCATAGTTAGAACATTGTTGACATGGTTTTATAGTTTTATGGACCAAGTGAGAATAAATAAATGATTCTAATAACTCCTAGAAACAAAGTGATTGGTCATTTAATTGGTTTTAGTGCTATGTTTTCTAACTTTACCCCATTATTCCATTTTCTTTATTCATACCAAATCATCATGAAAGACTCCCTTGAAAATTCATATTCCAATGAAAAAAACACCACTAATGAAAAAATTAATCAAAATCTGACATAAAATAATAACAAAATCAGATTAAAACAAAAAACCTGACTACCCTTGGATAGTCAAGGTTCTAAGTGGATTGACCTACCTATCGAGTCTCAATAGTCCTTACTCAACACTAACTGAATTTCCATATAAGAAGTGTATAATTCAAGAAACTATGACCTCAATAGAACCTATGATATAATAATATTTATAGTGAACCTTCCCAAGATAGTTTGTTATATTGTGGAACTACTCATATATATGAGCAGATAGAAATTCAAATCTCTGTTGATGTTAAAGAAGGATTTATGTCTAATGGATTTCAAGCACAATAATGGGTTAATGATAAAAGGATTACTTTAGATAAAAGTATTTGACTTTGAAGATATATTTTGAACCATGGTGAATATGGATTAATTAGAAGTAATTTTTGGATTTGTGGCTATAATACACATAGAGATCGAGTAGATGGATGTAAATATAATGTTTCATTATAGTTACCTTATTGAGGCGATCCACATGAAGACTTTTTTGGGTTTTAAGGTCTCTTGATATGATAAACATATGTTTAAATTAATGAAGTTGTTGTATAGACTGAAACATGATCCCAAGAAGTGATATATAATGTTTTCATTGATTATTGTGAGTCATGGATTTTGGAAAATATATAAATAGACCAGTGTGTAATGAATGGGGCAGTGTAAACCTAACTTGTTAATTAATATGGCATGAAACATTGACTCATGTATGACTCCCTAAATGTGAGAGGTTACTGACTAGAGATGACAGTCCCATGAAATACAATGGGGGGACTATACCATTATATCATAGTGTGAAAATAGTTAAAATTACCAAAACACCTCATCCACAATGGGAAAAAGGGGATACATAATAAATAATATTGTTTCATTCTATATAAAATGAAATGAAACATAAAAAATCATGGTCTTGCTAATATAAATCAACTAATCATCCACTGATCTGATCACACAAGTATACATAATAAATAAATATAAATAAAATATACAAAAGGATCCACCACTATCCCTGAGCCATATTTCATACACAACATCCAAAAACTATCAAGCTACGATATATCAATACTTAGAATCCACTAGAGTAGTACCTCTCATTTATGTGTCAATATTCCTTCACCCCATAAATTATGAAAAATATTCTCATCCATAAAGTAGATATACTATTTTTCATATGCACTAAATTACTTTTTCAATGGGTAAGAAAATATTTCTTAGTGGAATACCCCCAAATGTGGTGATAACATAAATTTTCATAATATGTATATGAATAATTGAAATTGGAATCATCACTGAATGATAAAAATATAATGAAACATATAAAAAATAAATAAACTACAGCCAGACCTCAAGTTCTAGAATTCCACTTGAGGACAACTACCCCAACGCATCTATAGATGGATATTTATAAGTGCGCATCTTACCATTACACATATAACTAGGCCCATAATCTAGACACAAAGGAAGATTTCAGAATACTAATAAAACAACATGAATGAATAATAAACATTGGGAAATATCCAAATGTGTCATGTGAATAGAAAATACAAACAGATACCTAGGGCTATAATATCTTAATCTGAACAAGTGATAAGAACAGTAATTAAATAATGAAGAAGATTTTTATGTTTGTATAGTCTAATAGATCTAGTTAGGGTATAAAAATTTTCCTTCGATCATAAGAACATTCATAATCCACAATCCTACCCTTTTACTCTCAAGTAACTTTGGCCCCATTTCATATCCAGTGCACAATATACACTATGAATTTAACCCATCCATGTTTCCTATTTTTTCAATAGGATCCACCTAAGATCTATTAATGGAGTATATTATCCAATCATTATCAGGACCAATAGTAATATAATTATATCCCAATGTTTTTTCCATTCTTAAATATCGATGAAATAAATAGACTCAACCCTCCATGTCCTATTCCAAAAAATAATGGTCATCCAAATGCTCAAACCTATAGTCATAATCCTAGTAAAAATTGGATTCTACTATTGACCTTTAGGTTTTGATGTTACACATGATGTATCCTTTATTTAAACCCAAAACCAACCCTCTCTAGGGTTATCAAAACATGGGATGACCATAAGGATCACTTGAATCACATAGAAGACCAAATTACAAAAAGGGGGATCCTATATCAAATACCAAATAGAATTTTTAGAACATGGTTTCTATGCCGCACCATAAATCTTAGGGAAAGCCTTTTCTAGAATTATCCAAGGCCTCTTGAAAATAAAATCATCTTCAATCAGCTCCATACCCAAAAAGTTGTCCCCACTGGACCCTTAGACACATTTAAATGTTTAATTCGATGGAACAAATCCATTTATGAAACCCTAAAAAATCACATCCCAATGTCCCCACCCACACTAAACCTCAATAACCTATTAATAGAGCCACCCACTTATACCTCAACACCCGGTCCCAATATCCAAGGGTATCTCAAAAGGTATTATTTAATATATTTCATAGTACCACCTTCTAGGATGTGTCTGATTGATCCCAACTAATCACCTTGGCATCTACAAGATGAGTCACCCTTTAAACTCGTGACCCTCAACTGAATATCCCCTCATACCACTCTCAAAAGATCCCTAAAATCCATCACCAAGATAATAAACCCATACCATCACATACCATATAATCCAAACAAACATGACCCACTCATAACTTTCACCAAGTCTAGATCGACCCTCAAGAGGGAACTCTTCACTAAGAAGGAGATGTTCATTTTCTCACCCTATCCAACTAGGTCTAATCCATTTATAACATTCTAAACAGGTACTAGGAACCTATCTTCAATTTCATATAATCTAATCTCATAACACTAGACCTTCTAGAGGATTTCTACCATCTAATCATGTATCCTCTCCCTTTTACAGAATAGTCACCGGGAAATCCCAAAACACAGAAATTGACCAAATACATCAAGAATAATCATAGGGGGACAAAAACCATCATATATAGAATTTAGGACTCTTGATTGGCCTCTCTTGTTCTAGCTAGTTATACACAACATTACTAGATCAATTATGTGAATAGAAATCACACATTGTAATTCTCCTAAGTGATATACACACCTCTATTTTAGAGGACTAAAACCATGAGTTACCCCATTAGAAATCAAATAATATAGGGAGACAAAAGATTTTATATGTTTTCAAGAAAATGGGGTAATCAAAAATGTGATCTAATTTCACTCACCTCTTTTACAATATCAACTAAGAACTCAAAATAGAACAAAAATTCAATGTCTAGGTGCATATACTATGGAATAGTATAATTTAAAAAATTTAGTGATCCTTTAATTAGCCTCTTGACATTGGAAAGAGATAATAGAGTTATTATTATAAAAAATAAATAAAAATAGGTGGAATAATATATGAACTTATTATGAAATAAAAAGAGTTATATTAACACAATGGAAGAGTAAAATATAGAATAAATGGGTGGTCCTCGAGGATAAGGGGTTAATAATTAAAATTCACCAATCATATTAAATGTGACTTTATATGTTTATATAATTGAAATTATTATATTAAGGTTATATATGGTATACATTCCATGGGATTCCCTCAATAAATATGATTAAAATAAATGAAAATGCTTGTCTAAATTATTATCATAATGTGAAATATAAAATAAAGATTTTAATGCTCAGGAAAGTTCATAATAACAAAACACTATTAAAAAATTATTATAAATTCAAAGCATGTCCAATCCTGGAAATATTTTATCTGTATATATCAACCAATTCAACTAAATCATGATTTTTTAAATCTATTTCACAGTGATTATATTTAATAATTCATTCCTCCATCATTAAATTCATATAAATCACTACTATTACATCACCATATTTTACTCATCCAACCTTATCAACAAGGAGATTTAAAATATAAACAAAATATTATCATATGATGATTATTTCTCAAAGAAAAATAAATAAATAAAATACTTTTGTAGGGAATGAATTTTGGATTAAATATTAAAAATAGAGTTACAAAAAATTTTAGGAGTATTATTAAATAAAATCATTAAACATTTACACCCCATATCCTTTAAAGTACCTCAACATTCCTTTCTTTTTATCATTATTTTTAGGAAATTTCCTTTTATTTTCCAAATACACCCCAATATTTTATGTTATATATCTTCTTAAATAAATTCAATCTATTTGATAGCTTAAGTTTCATGTAACACTGATATTAAATGAACCATCAAATACTATTAAATATTAACATGAATGTTAGAATAGTAATGTGACTATTAGGAATAGTAATTTGGCCATTAAAATAATAACATCACCAAAGAAATTATAAATAAAATTTAGGTATTTCATATATTAATGTATGATATATTTATATCATGGAATAATTAAATCAATTTTATAAAAATGATAAATTAATTGTTCATTTTTTTGTGAAAAGAAAATGTTCATTTAAAAATTTATTATTAATATATTGATTTAAAAGAAAATTTATTTTCATAAAATCGAATCATAAATTAATATTTTATTTAATTATTATTATAAGATAATTTTATGAGGTCATAATTAGTTTTTTAAGTTATGTAAAATTTACTCTAATATTAAAATTAGAATTTGTTTGAATAAATTATGATTTTATATAAAAAAATAAATTTATCATATTTAGAAAATAATATTCCTAAAATGGTGTCCATTTTTTAAATCTACATGCCGAAAATGGTTGGGGTGAATTTTTTGGATTTTTCTAAAATAGTTGATTTTTTTATGAAGAGTAAATTATAACAATTTATGCTAGTTGACATTATATGTTAAATAAAAAAATATTTGATTCATTACTATTGTAAGTTCACATTAGTTTTAACTCACATGAATTGGTTACTATAATTAGTCAAAATAATAAACACTATTTATATTCTTGAGCGAAAAAATAAATTAATGAATAAAATAATAAAAAAAACACCCTTATCCTCCCCTATTAATACTACCACTCACCACCCCTTCTCCTCACACCTTCTACGCCTTAAATCTTGTGTAAATTATACCCAATGACCATAAAAATCCTATTCCATAGGTTAATTACTTAATGGAATGGTAAATTAAGTATCATATATATACAAAAATTTATTGTTCTGATGGGTTATCCATCATCAAATCCCTTCTTTTCTTTTTTAATTTTAAAAATGAAAATATCATCTATGATGTTTCAATTAACCACCTTCATGCATGATGAGTTTTCATTTTCTATTATGGAATTCAAGGATGGTCATAAAACAATTATTATATTTAAAAAATATTTTATTGTACATATTAAAAGTTATATCATGCTCTGGAACCAATATATAACCACAATAATAAATAAAATTCACAATTTTGTGATGCTCTTAAAAACCGCCAAAATAAATTGAGGCATTTTCATGGACATTTTATCTAATGAATCATCCTCATACCTTACAACCAAATGATATATAGAACATTTAATCTACTATAATTCAATTAATACTAAATTATTTCATTTCTGTAGAATTTATTACCATATTAAAAGAACTCGCATATTGATACTCAAGGGAACCGACGATAAAAACATGAAAGAAACGCTTCTAGAATAATGGAATTAAAAATATAACTCATAAAAGGGCCTTAAATGAACTTAATAAAATTATATTAAATAAAATATATGTTTAATAGGTTCTTAATTATGTAATTATTAAATCTAATTTTTTTATCTAGTCCATGAAGTAAAAGTACCAAACACTTTCAGACTGAAGGTAAGGATTTCTCATCTCACATTTACTTCTATGAGATACATGACTTGTTCACCAATTACCTCTTTTTAGTGGTTTATATACTGACCTATGATATATAATATCATGAATCTCATTATCATCATGGTATTAAATGTTTCATTTTATAATTATTTCATTTTTGGAGAATATGAGACGACTGATTACATGTGGTAAGGGAATTCTTAACCCATTTTCCATTATTTGGGGTTTAAACTTTTACTCCATTGATTATTTCATTCTATGATTATGTGTGAAATGAATTTTTATTATATTATATTGTATTTCCAATTCTTTTATGTGGATTTTTATAATATACACAAAATTTATTTATTTGGTTAATAGTCACACTTTCTTTTAAAAAATACTCTTTCACAAAGTTTTATTTTTCTAAATTTAAATGGAATTTTTTAAAAAAATAACTTATATATAATGGGAATTTTTTCAATTTTCATGATGCAGTAATGTCTTGAGTAATCCTTATAATTTTGCAAGGTTATTTTCTTAGAATGTTTTTTCCTTTTATAATTGCGTGTCCTTTTAAAAAAATGATTTTAATGTAAAAGCTTTATTTATCCCAATAAATTTTCAATGATTTTATTAGATTACTGTCATCTATGTCAACACATTTTGTTAGATCTTATTCTTATTTGATGTTGAAATATTATGCTACAATATAATATATATTTTTGAATTTTTTATGATCTGTTTGACTGTGGATGTTCTATTTTGATAACATTCATCATATTACACTGGGTGGTTTATGATTGTGTTTATTGTTTGGGGAAATTTATTAACATTTGATATCTTTCTTTCAATATGAAGGTATATATTTACTATATTCACCCCTTTCATATGAGGGATTCATTGAACGTTGTAACTGATGGGAGGGACCCGCAATAGACCCTCAATGCATTGGTAGGTCTCATCAGAGAAACTTGTTTGGGTATTGGATGATGTCATAACTGATTATGTATGGTGTCTCTGTTGATGCATTAATGGTATTTTTATGATGTCTTGCATTATGTATTATTGTATTATTAGATTAGTTATTGATAATCCATTTTATTATTATACTAGTAAAATATCCATGGTTTTGTTTCATTCTCATGTGATTATTTATATGGAATTATTTGGTTAGATTTTATTCCTGCCATATTATTCTCAATATTATGTTTTAATGAATGTGTTTTTAGATATTCACCATACCTTATTGTATATGTTTATTTATGATAGATTTCTCTATATGATTACTCTTACTGAGCATCTGAGATCACCCCTTTGTTATGTTTTATTTTCCCCCATGATTCCTAGATGTATATTATGATTGACATGCAGGGATAATTGAGGATAATTGGGGTGTTTCTAATATAGTTACTGTGTTTTATTTCATTTCAAGTTGTAATTTAATACTTATGTTTTTATTTAGTTTCCAAAGCTACTAAACTATTCGGTCCTCTGGGATAATATAGCTTATATATAGTACCAACATAATAAAATAAGGTAAAAACTTCGGGCTTCTAGGGTTGGGGTCATTACAGTTGGTATCAAAGCAATTTTATTGGAAAAATTGGAAACTAGTTTGAGGAGAATATAGTCTAGTGAAAAAATCCCTATGACTGAATTTTGAAATATTCCCAAATAAACCAAGCTTGTAATTTATAGATTAGTTATACTTAAACTTCGAATTTAGTTTATGTGATTCACTTGTTATAGGATTAAAATTTAATGTTCATAATGTTATGATCTAATCTATTTTATGCCTTTTATTAGAAATTGAACCTAGTGGAATGAATTGAAAACTTATCAACACACATATTCCATTTAGGTATATCCATCCTATGTAAGATAATGTTGTTGGAGCTAGAGCTCAACTATAGTTGAACAAATTTTAAATATACAAGGAATGATGAATAAGGTTATGATAAATAACCTTACTCAAATGGAGTAGCCCGATCCACAATGTGGTATAACAATGTTAGGCTTCTTCATTTGAAAACAACCTCAATCATTAAATGGCAGTAAAAACCCATTTATATCTGAGTAATGGATACATTCCATAGAGAAAATATTTCCCAAATTAGGAATTAATTAATGGGAGAAGGTTATCAGAGAAGTTTATCATATCTTGGGAGGTGAATATTAATGGTGGTCATTAATTCAAAACACAAAGGAGGAGGAAGTAATTAAAAATATGGAATGAAATAATTTTAATGAAATTTTCATGGAAACATATTTCCCTCAGCAAACAGTGAGCTGATACGAAGAGATAATTATTGAGTCTGATATAGGAATAGGATAAACATGTTGCTAAGTATGAATCCATCTTTATAAGGTAAGAAAGGAATGGTACAGACTAAATATGTAAAACAAAGAGAAATATTAACCATTAATTTATTAGCCATAAGCTAATTATACCAACAGAACTAGTCTCTTAAAAATTCTCATCATATAGGGATACAGTATCACATTTCATCAATATGGGGAAGAAATTTTTCAAGCCATATTGCTCTGAAGGGAGGAAAGATAAGAAGAGGTTTTCTAATTAATTAGGAAAAGGAAATAAGGAAATATAGAATAATGAAAAAATATATCTTCCAACATGTAATAAATTTGGAATGAAACATCATGGAATATGCCTATTTGGAATGGGAGTTTATTATAAGTGTGGGGAAAAAGGCCACCAATCTCATTATTTCAAGGGAAATAAAGAAGTCGGTAATTTTTATTGCTTTAGATATAAGAATATGGGGTAATCACTACTGGAAATTCGGGTTATATCCACGGTTCTAAACAGTGGCTATATGCCCTAAAACCGTGGCTATAGGTAATAGCCATGGTTTCTCAAACCGTGGCTAAGTTTGGCGTGGCTATAGGCCTAGAGCTATAGCCACCGGTTCCAAACCGTGGCTTTAACACTATAGCCACTGTTGAAACCGTGGCTATACTAAAGGCCGGACAGACTTAATTGCCACGGTTTAAAATCATGGCATTATGTCTCTAGCCACGGTTAATAATTGTGGTAATAAACCAATAGCCACGGTTTAAACCGTGGCTATAGGGTGTCCAAATCCATAAAAAAATACCCCCCAACCCCCCCCCCCCTCCCGACACCCCCTCGACATCCCCTGGACACCCCCTGCCACCCCCCTGCCAGTCCCCCCTACACCCCCTGCTAGTCCCCCCTGCCACCTGCCCCCCTTCCAGTCCCCCCTGCCCCCTGCCACCACCCCTGCTAGTCCCCCCTGCCCCCTGCTAGTCCCCCCTGCCACCCCCCTGCTTGTCCCCCTGCCAGCCCCCCCCCCCCCTGCCCCCTGCTTGTCCCCCTGCCAGCCCCCCCCCCCCTCCCCCTGCCTGGACACCCCCTACCCCCCCCCCCCCCCCGCTGGACACCCCCCCCCTGCTGGACACCCCCTTCCCCCCTGCCTGGACACCCCTCCCCCTGTTGGACACACCCCACCCCCCTGCTGGACAGCCCTCCCCCCTGCTGGACAGCCCTCTCCCCCATGCTGGACAGCCCCTCCCCCCTGCTGGACAGCCCCTCCCCCTGCCTGGACACCCCTCCCCCCTACTGGACAGCCCCTCCCCCTGCCTGGACACCCCCTCCCCCCTGCCTGGACACCCCTCCCCCCCTGCCACCCCCCTTCTTGTCCCCCTGCCTTTCCCCCCTGGCCCATGCTAGTCCCTCCCTGCCACCCCCCTGCCAGCCCCCCCCCCTGCCACCCGCCCTGCTTTCCCCCCCTGCCAGCCAGCCCCCCCCCCCCCCTGCCCCCTGCCAGTCCCCCCCTGCCACCCCCCTGCCAGTCCCCCCCCCTACCCCCTGCCAGCCCCCCTGCCCACTGCTATTCTCCCTGCCCCCTTCTAGGCCCCTGCCCCCTGCTAGGGCCCCCTGTCAGTCCCCTGCTAGTCCCCCTGCCCCCCTGATCTGATAACCAAGTTTTTCTGATCTGATAACCACAACATCTTCAGCACTGCCAGATTCAGGTTTAAACAGGTACCAATTCACCAATTCTGTCATGTTTAGCAGCATGAGATAAGACAGGAACAGACTGAACTACATCAGATTTACAGACCATGTTTAGCACCCCTCCCCCTGCTGAAACATTATGTTTCCTTAGCTTCTTGTGAGTAAACGAAAACCTGATTTCATTGGCATCTCTGAGCTAAAATATAATAACATCACTTCTGGTTCTTTTTTTCCCAAAATGGTAATTATTTTCTATGTTTCTGTGAAAGATATCACTAGTATTGAGATAATTTTCTTGTTTTTCCATCATAATGTTACTAATCCTTCCATTTTTTGAGTGGACAACCAATTATCACTTGCACCTTCCTTATCGGGGGTCAGATCTCTTTTTGTTAAATGGTTTATGCTTTCTACTGTTACATCAGTCGAAGAACTCATTGGAAACACATGAATGATATTTCAAGAGTTATATTAGATCCCTCAGTTATAATGGGAGATTCCAATGCTATTTTACATGTAGATGACAATATTGGACATGTTTCCAATGCTACCACAATGAGATATTTCAAAGCTTGTATTGAGGAATTAAAACTTATTGAAACCAATATGATTGGTGCCAAATACACTTGGTATAGGAGGAATCTAAATGGAAGTAGGGCCTGTAGGGTTGACCGTGCCTTTGGTAATCACTCTCTTCATGGAAGTTGGAAAACCATCTCTTGTGTCACTCTAGTAAAGCACAATTCTAATCACCATCCAATTATTACAACCTTCATTGCTAAGGGGGACAAGCTAACAATTCCCTATATGTTTAATAATTCTTGGACCATCCAATTCTTACAACCTTTAGATGCTTTCCCTAAAATTTGGAATTCACTCAACCACTCCATGATTACCTCCTTAGATATTATCCACCAAGGAAAAGAGTAAAATTAAGGATACACTACAACCACATACTAAAGTGGTTGAACCCCTTACACATGAGGAAGGATTTTCTCAATAGGTAGAAGATTTGAAATAATTGAGAATAATCAATGAATAACTTCTCTGAGGTAGCGTTCCTGCTGGATATATTCTATAAGCAGATCCTTAACTCGTACTCCCAACTTGAGCACCTTATCAAAGAGGGTTCTCTACCGCAACTAGAATTAAGATGAAACATCCTATCAACATGGGGTACCAACAACCAACATACATGAATCAAGAAATAGAAATAGAGAGTTCCCAACATTTTTTACACAACCAAAACATGTCTAGGAGCATCATTACAAACCTCACCCTATAGGTTACACATGACATATACTAATAGGGATGCCACATTTTACTCTACCTGCTGTTGCACCTATTCATGCTCCTTCTCAGCTAGACATTCCTCAAGGGCTCATAAAAACTATTGATTCTCTAATGGATTGATTAGAATCCATAGAGGCATAGTGGGAATTGGTACAACTATAAAACAAGCCTTACCCTAAAGGGGGTGATCTGAATTTTCCCCACTAAATTTGGGAAACACTACATTTCCAATTTTCAATGGTTTAAGGGACCCAAAGAAGAATTTGACTCATTTTGTGTCTCATTGTGATTCCATGATGGGGACCCCTAAAAAATAAGTAGTGAAACCCGAGATCTTTATACAGAAATTATAGGGACCAACATTTGTAGGGCACACCGGTTCATCGACTCAATCAATTACAGGGTGGGAAGATCTCTATTGGATGTTTCTATTCCAATTCAGCTTGATTCTATAGAAGAAAACCATACTAAATCTCTCAAACTACAAATGGTAGGATAATGAGAGGGTTTTATATTTCATTACGTGGTGAAAGGATTTGACATACTCCTTAAGACAACATTTTCCTCAAGAATATTTTTTGTTCATCTGTATATAGAATCTTCATGATGATTTTCACATACCACTCACCCCTGTTAAATATATAGGAGTGTTTTGGGATCTTGCCACAATTTCATAAATAAGGGAAGAATTCATATCATGAACCAAGTCTAAGTCCTATTTAATTCCCCCTGCTAGACACCCCTCCCCACCCCTGCTGGACATCCCCTCCCCCTGCCTGGACACCCCTCCCCCCCTGCCGGACAGCCCCTCCCCCTGCCTGGACACCCCCCCTGCTGGACACCCCTCCCCCCTGCTGGACACCCCTCGCCCCCTGCTGGACACCCCTCCCCCCTACTGGACAGCCCTCCCCCCTACTGGACCGCCCCTCCCCCTGCATGGACACACCTCCCTCCCTGCTGGATAGCCCCTCCCCCTGCCTGGACACCCCTCCCCCCTGCTGGATACCCCTCCCCCCTGCTGGACAGCCCTCCCCCTGCTAAACAGCCCTCCCCCCTACTGGACAGCCCTCCCCCCCTGCTGGACAGCCCTCCCCCCTGCTGGACAGCCCTCCCCCCCCTGCAGGACAGCCCTCCCCCCCTGCCGGACAGCCCTCCCCCCCTGCCGGACAACCCCTCCCCCCGAACACCCCTCCCCCCCTGCCCCCTCCACCCTGCCCCCTACACCCCTCCACCCTGCCCCATGCCCCCCTCCACCCAGCCCCCTATCATACTTCAATACATCCCGAAGATATTATCAAAAACACTTCAAGACATAAAATGACTATTTTCAACAAATATAACAAAAGACCAAAATATATGATGCAAGAACCACAAATCAAAGACCCCTCTCAACATACATGATGTAGTATGGTAAAAAGAAATAAATGAACTTACCAACATGTTACCATCATACAAAATGGTGCCTTAAGAGTACTTTGGGTGCATATTTCTTTTTCACCCTAAGCCTATATTTTACCTACAAGATATAAAGAAAAAAAGATCAAAATAAATAAAAAGTAATTATGTAGAGAATAAATAATTGATAAGAAATATATTTTTGTTTATGTGCCTGAATACAAACATGTATCCTGCAAAAATAGTAGATGCAAGAACCACAAATCAAATCTTACTTGAGAGGAAAATGTTTTGTTTTGAAAAGTTACTATTAGAAATTAGAGCTTCAAAAACTTCATCACCAGTTGCACCCTATCTTCATCAAAATGTAAAAGGTTTATGGAAAAAAGAAGGTGATACAATCATATCGAGCACAACAATTGAGTACCGTAGAATTCATCTCATAAAAAGATTTTAGAATTGCAACCATAAAACTATGATTAAATTTTTATTTTATGTTTGTAAAAACTACATGTGAACAAAATAATATGTTAATATCACTCTAAATCAAAACCAATAACTGAGAAGTGAAGTTTACATAGATGCCCATTACCAATAATGGATGTTCCCCCCTTGCTTGTCGGTTGCATGCCAACGTGCCCGCATTAGAACCAACACCAACCACCTCGTCCTATGGTAGAAATGATTAATTAGATATATGCATCAATTTGTAACAATAATGAATTTTTTTATCTAATTACAAATAAAGCATATAACTAATATATTAAAAACAAAAGAAATGAAGAACATAGAATTCAAACAATCACACAAAATGCATGAATGATACCCACTAGTTACTATATTAACAACTTCAACACATATTCATGGGTTTTAAAGTAGATGCATGGTTAACATTTGAAGTTCAAAAATGATTTTTAGTAAAACATTAAAATAAGTATACACACCAGAATTTCAATACACAAAGGTAGTAAAAAAGGAAGAAACAACCAACAGATTTAACAAGATGATTTTAGCATACAAAATTTATTAAAAGGCAACTTTCAACCATTTATTTCAACTAAAAAAGAAGTGAATTTTCAAGTTTAAGTAAAAAAATCACAGAATTTAAACTATTACTCCCATGGTGTAGATGCTCTATTCATTTGAGATCATTGGAAAAAAATTCCCTTCTTTTCTTGTTGACTAAATACCTTTGATTTCCAAAATTTCATCTCCTATAAGTGTAAACATATACATTAATTTATAAAATTTAAAGTTCAAAACAGAACAAATTTGGTGCTTTAATTTAGAGATTTGGTAGTGTCGGTGGATCATGGTCAGTGCATCCTATAATGGAGATGAAATTGGATTCGATAGAGTAGATGATGGAATGGTTTCTACAATAATTAGAACTCATGGAAATGAAGATAGATGAAGTGCTACAGCCATCCGAGTAGTATCGAGTGTAGGAAAAATGCTTGAAGGGGCTATCAAATAGAAGAATCGAAGAATTATTATCAAGTAAACACTGCGAAAAATAGAAGAATTGAAGCACCCATCATTAACACACCTGTGCGAGGAGGGCGCGACGAGGAGGGCGCGGCGAGGAGGGCGCGGCGCGGAGGAGGCATCGGCGAGGAGGCGTCGGGGAGGAGGGTGTGGCGAGGAGGCGTCGGCGAGGAGGGTGCAGCGAGGAGGGCACGGCGAGGAGGAGGGCGCGGCGAGGAGGGCGCGGTGAGGAGGGCGTGGCGCGGAGGAGGCGTCGGTGAGGAGGCATCGGGAAGGAGGGCGTGGCGGGGAGGCATCGGTGAGGAGGGCGCGGTGAGGAGGAGGGCGCGGCGAGGAGGGCGCGGCGAGGAGGGCACAGCGCGGAGGAGGCATCGGCGAGGAGGCTTCAGGGAGGATGAGGGTGCGGAAAGGAGGAGGAATCGCGAGGGGGGGGAGAATTAGCCCGATAGGTTTGGGGCAAAAATGGGGCTGCTGCATATAGCCACGGATGAAGATATTAACATGGCAGTATATAAGATATAGCCACGGACCTATAGAACCATGGCTATAGGTCCGTGGCTATAGGTCAGATTTTTAGTAGTGAATATTACATGACTATCCTAGAAATCAATGAAAATTTCCCCAAAAAAGGCCAATAGAATAGGGTCGTTCTTATGGAGTCCCAACATCTGAGGTTGATGTTCTTAGTGATTTTCTGTAAGGTACTTTAATCATCTCCTCAAATTTTTCTAAATCTCTATTTGATTCTGGATCATCACATTCCTTTATATCTTTCCATTTTTCATTAAAAATATATATCTTTAATTCACCTAACATGGGAGTTTTTAATCAAAAAAACCAAGTAGAAATTATATTTACACAAATATGTGTCAAGCATTTCCTGTTATGAAACATAAAAATGCACTAATTGATGATTTTATTATCATACATATTGTTAATATTGATATAATCCTTATTATGGATTGGATTTCAAAATATAATGAATTAATTTATTGCAAATGGAAGGAAATTATGATTCATGATGAAGATATGGAATTTCTCATCTTTAGAGTGGAGACTTAATCTTTTGAGTTATATCTAGATCCACCACTAATATCTATTCAAAATGAGATTATTCGAGAATAAGAGTAGATAAAAATAACTGATAAAGAAGGTGATATTCAATTTGGGGATGTAACTATTGTACATGAATATATTGTTTTATTTATAGAGGAATTTCCTAGACATCCTTCAGAGAGGGATGTTGAGTTTCTATTGATTTAATCCTTGATGAAAGTCCTATATCAAAGAATCCCTATAGAGTGTCCATGGTGAAGTTAATAGAGTTAAATAGGAAACTATAATAATTGATTGGTGAGGGATTTATATTCTATAGTGTTTCATCATTGGTTGATCATATTCTTTTCAGTAAGAAGAAAGATGGATCTATGAGGTTTTTCATTGAGGATAGGATGATCAATGTTATTACAATAAATAATAAGTGTCATATGCCTCACATTTTGGAATTATTTGACCAACTTCATGGATATCAATATTTTTCAATGATTGATCTTCATTCTGGATATCATCAATTTTGGGTAAAGAATGATGATATTCTAAATACAAAATTTTGAACAAGGTATGGGAATTATGAGTTTATAGTAATTCCATTTGGAATAACTAATGCACTTTCTGTTTTTATGGATATAATGAATAAATAATTCAATGAATATCATGATAATTTTGGTATGGTATCTATTGATGATATTTTGGTGTAATAAAAAATATATGTGGACCATGATAACCACTTGAAGATTTTTCTAGAGACTCTCAGAAGAAAACAATTATATGGGATGTTTGGAAAGTGTGACTTCTAAATTCAAACAATTTATTTTCATGGACATATTATATCCATGGATGGAAACACAGTTGATCCTGCAAAGAAAAAGGCAGTCAAAAAATGACCTAAACCAATGAACATAACTGAGGTATGTAGTTTCATTGGTTTAGAAGGTTACTATCAGAATTATGTTATAAATTATAACTGATTAGCTAACCCGTTAACTAGGGTTACTTTAAAAGGGTTTAAGTTTATTTAGACAAATGAATGTGAATAATTCTTTGAAGAGTTGAATAGTAAATTAGTGAATTCTCTAATATTTACTATACTATCGGAAAATGGTGGATTTCTGATTTATAGTGATGTATCAACAAAATGAATTGGTTGTGTCTTATACAGAATGATAGAGTTATTTAGTATGCATTGAGTAAGTTAAAAACTCTTTAGAATAATTATCCAACTCATGATATTGAGTTTTCAACTGTAATAATTTCTTTGAAGATATGTAGAAAATATCTCTATGGTGAGAAATATGACATATATAAATATCAAAAGACCTTGAAATATATCTTCTCACAGAGAGAACTCAATATGACGTAAAGGTTCGCGAATTAGGGTTGTTTAATACATTACCACATAGGGAAAGAAAATAAGGTAGTATATGAATTGAGTAGGAAAGATCATGGAGTTCTGAACAAAATGGGGATTGAACATGATCCTATGTACATGGATCTAGAAAATATGGATATGGGAATTATGATGGATTTTTAAACATCATTACTTTTCTAAATTGTTTCTAAACCATCTTTATTGTATAAGATTAAAATTTATTAGTCTAAAGATCATAATTTTTGAAAAAAAATAAGGTCGTAAAAGATGATAAATTGGTAGACATCATTTATGAATATGGAATTTTGAAATTTGGGAAGCGGGTTTGTGTTCCCTTAATACCGATCTAAAAATGGAATTATATTATGATGCTCATAGAATAAATTTCCTTACACACCTTATTATCACTAAGAAGTATAGAGATTTCAAGAAACATTTTTGGTGGGATAATATGAAGTGGGGAATTGCTGATTATTTATCCAGATGTTTTTTTTCAATAGGTGAAGGCTGAAAGATAATATCCATGAATATTCTTGAAACCTATACCTATTGACATATTGAAATAGGATGATATTACTATGTATTTTTTCACTAAATCCTAAAAGTCTCTATGAAATAATGATGAAATATTCATAATTGTTGAATGACTTACCAAATCTTCACATTTCCTCACTATAAAGGAGAATTTTCCACTATATGATCCTTGCATGACTCTAAATTAATGATGTTGTAAGACTTCATGGTTCACCTATATTGATTATTTCTGATCAAGATCCTCGTTTTACATAAAAATTCTGGAAGAGTTTTCAGAAGGCTTTTAATACTGAGTTCGTTTGAGTACTACTTATCACCCTCAAACCGATGGATAGACTGAAAGGACTATTAAAACTTTAGAATACATGTTAATATTATTATCACATGAATTTTAAGGTATGTGGGTTCAGTATTTACATTTTTTAGTGTTTTCCTACAATAATAGTCTCCATTCTATAATTCAAATGGCATCATATGAAGCATTATATTGAAAGATATTTCATACTCCAACATTTTGGGATAAGGTTGGTGAGAGGAAACATATAGAACTGGAACTTATTGAAGAGACACTCATAATGTTAAATTCTATTTAGTCTCATATTAAACCATCTCAAAGTAGGAAAAAACATTACGCTGAAAACAGAAGAAAGGATTTGGAGTTTCAAGTTGGAGATCATATCTTTCTAAAAGTATCCCCTTGGAAGGGTGTCATAAGCTTTGATAAGAAAGGAAAACTAAGCCCTAGGTACATCAGACTATTTGAAATTATGGAAAGAATTATATCTATGTATTAACACTTTTAGATTCCACCTAGCCTTTCAAATGTACATGATGTGTTCCACATCTCTTTGTTAAGGAAGTACACGCCAGACCCAACACATGTACTCACCAATGCATACATAAAACTAGAACAAGATTTGTTTTAATGTGAATATAATATTGATATTGTTCACACTAGGAATAAATTATTATGAAATTGAATGACTTTACTAGTAAAATTATTTAGAGAAACCATATAATGGAAAAAGCAATATAGGAACTTGAGGATGCTATGAAGAAGAACCACCCTGATCAATTTAGAATGTAATACTAATGAAAATTATGAGGAAGAAAATTTTCGATAGATGGAATAATATAACACCCCAATATTTTAGGTTATGTATAATCTTAAATAAATTCAACCTATTTGATATCTTACATTACACGCAACACTGAGTTTAAAAGAACCATGATATAAAATTAAATATTAACATGAACATTAGAATAGTAATGTGACTGTTAAGAATAATAATATTTTCATTAGAATAATAAACTCCCTTACAAATGTATAAATAAACTTTTGGTATTTAATTAATGAAAATATGACATATTTATATCATATAATAAGTTGATAAATATTTTAAAAATGATAAATTTGGTGTTTGTATTTTTTTTTTTTTTTGAACATAAATTTTTATTTGAAATTTTATAATTTTTATAATGATTTAAAAGAAAATTTATATTCATAAAATAGATTCATAAATTAATATTTTGTTTCATTATAATTATAAGATAATTTTATGAGACCATTATTAATTATTAAAAGTGTTGTAAAATAGTTTATAATCTTAAAATCAAAGTTTTTTGAATAAATGGTGATTTTATTTAAAAAATAAATGCATCATATTTATAAAATTGTTTTCATAAAATAGAGTCCTTTTTTAAAATATACATGTCGATAAATGGTTAGGGTGAATTTTTTGGATTTTTTCTAAAATAATTCATTTTTTTATGTATAGTGAAGTATAATAATTTACGGTATTTAACATTATAAGATAAATACATTAATTTTTGAGTCATTTGTGATTTAATAACCCATTTTTTGAACTCATATACACTAGTTACTATACTTAGTCATAAGATTAAATAGTATTGATAGTCTTTATCCAAAATAATAAATAAATGAATAAAAACACCCATATCCTCTCGTATAAATACCACCCCTCGCCACCTGATCACCACACACCTTCTAAGCTTTGATGATTGTCTAAATTCGTCCCAATTCCATTACCAAGGCTCTTACCCATGTCCATGACCAGTTTTTCTTACCAAAAGAACAAATCCATGTTTGTTAAGAATTTCCCAAGGAGACAATATTCAAGAGGTAAAATCCTCCTTATTTCCCTTTTAATTTCTTTTCTTTTCTTATCATCTACTAAATTACCCTATAATAAATGGAATGGTAACTACAGTATCATATATGTATTGTAATTTTATTTTTATAATCGATTATCCAACATCAAATCCATTCTTCTCTCCTTTTATTTAAAAAAATTAAAACATCATTCGTGATGTGTCGATCCACCGCCTTTGTGGATGATGAGTTTTCATTTTCTATTACCTATTTCAAGCTTGGTTATGAAACCATTATTATGTTTAAATATAATTTTAATATACATATTGTAAGTTATATAATGTTCTGGAACCAATATATAAACATAATATTAAATAAAATCACACAATTTCATGATGGTCGTAAAATCCACCAATATAAGTTAAGAAATTTTCATCAACATTTTATCTAATGAATCATCCTAATTTCATATATCCAAATGATATATGAGACCTCTAAAACTTATGAAATTTCATTAATACTTAGTTATTTCTTTTCTTGTGAATTTATTACCATTTTACAATAACTCTCATATTTATACTCAAGGGAACATACCATAAAACCATGAGACGAACGCTTATATAACAGTGAAATTAAACATTATAACTCATAAAAATGGACATAAATGAACTCAATTAAATTATAATAAATAAAATATATGTTGAAGAGGTTCTTAATTAAGTAATTAATTAATCTTATTGAATTATTCTAGACATTATGTATATGTGAAGAATGCTTTCAGACATAAGGTAAGGATTTCTAATCTCACTTTTGCTTCTGTGAGATACATGACTTATTCATCACATATCTCTTATGTGTCATGTATATACTTCCATTTGATATATCATATCATGAATCTCATTATCATCATAGTACTCAATGTTTCATTTTATAGTTATTACTTTTTTGGGAAATACAATTCAACTGATTACAAGTGGTAATAGAACTCTTTACCTAATTTTCATTCTTTGGGATGAACTTTTACTCCACTGAATATTTAATGTTATGATTACCTATTAATTGAATTTTTATTATATTCTATTGTATTTCCAATTGTTTTATGTGGATATATAGTTGATACGCATAATCTATTCATTGGTTAACTCTTATATTTTCATTTAAAAATACTCTTTATAGTGTTTTATTTTTAAAAATTTAAAAGGAATGTTTTTATAAAAAAACTTATAAAGAATGAACCAATTTTCCCATTTTGATGATGAAATAACATACAGAGGATTTCTTTAGAATTTTATAATTTTATTTTCAATGAAAATTTTTCTTTTATAATTGTATGGCTTTTTAAATAAATGATTTCAAAGTAAAAGTAGTAATTTTCTCAAGAATTTTTCAATGATTTTATTAGAGTATTTTCATCTATGTAAAAACTCTATGTTTGATATTGTGATTAATTGAGGTTGATCTATTATGATACAGTATATAATATTTATTTAGTTTTTTCTGATCAGTTTGACTGTAGATGTTCTATTTTGATACCATTCATCATATTAGACTGGATAGTTGATGATTATATTTATTTTTTAGGAAATGTTATTAACATTCCATATCTAGTTTCAATATTAAGGTATATGTTTGCTATGTTTCACCGCTTTCTTATAAGGAACACATTGGAATTATTAAGTGATGGGTGGGGGCCAATATAGCCCCTTAATGCATTGGTAGTTATCATGTGACAAACAGGTTTCAATATTGGCTGATGTCTTACATAATTACGTATGGTGTCTTGATTGAAGCGTTGATGGTATGTTTATAATTTACCATAGTATAAATTATCCCATTATGAGATTATTTATTTCTAACTCATGTGACTATTCAACTAGTATAATATCCAGGGTTATGTTTCATTCTCATGTGATTATTTATATAGAATTATTTGATAATCATTTATTCCTACCATATTATTCTCAATACTATGTTTAATGGAATTTTTTTTAGTTATTCACCCTGCCTTATTTTTTATGTTTATTTATGATAGATTCTACTGTATGCTTACCCATATTGATCATTTGAGATCAAACCACTCTTATGTTTTTTTCCCATGATAATCAAATATATATTATGATTGATATCCAAGGATAATCTAAAAGAATATGGGTGTTTCCAATGGAGTTACTATATTGTATTTCATTTCATGATTTAATGTAAAATTTATTTTTATACCTAGTTTTCCAAAGATAGTAAACTATTTAGTACTTTGTTATTTGAACTCTTGTACTTACTACCAATGTAATAAATTAAGGCACCAGATGCAGGCTACTAGGGTAAGGTTCTTTAAGGTCCATCAAATTAAAAATAAACAAGTGATATTACATATAAATTTTCCAAAATTCCCAAAGATAAATTTGATAAAGAGTGTCAATATTTATAATTACTAAGAAAAAAATAGTCCTCTCTTATTAAATAGGATTTTTAAGGTCTTTTAGAATGATTATTCCACTTATATTATCATGCAATGAAAGATTGTATGGAGGTGACCCAGTATAAATTAATAAATTGTCATAGTTGATATATATACACCTAGATGGGTCCTATCAATGTTTTTAGAAATAGTCATACACTTCCTTATAAAAGTACCTATATACCAAAATTAAGAAAATACAACACTTATTGGTCATTACTAAAAACCCAAAAGTAAGGTCATAAACCATCCAAACTCACTGTCCCCCTAAAACTATGTTTTTCTTTCTGTTCCTCCATTATTTTTGGTATTATACAATTTTCCTCTTTAATTATTATTTTCTTATCTAATTTTTCCTTGGTTTTAGATATTTAATAGCATGATATTTTCTTAAATGATAGCTATAACTACAGCATAAAACTTGTCTTCCTCAACCATATTTTCATCACGTTCATTATATTTCAATATGGAATTGTGAATATTGAAACTAACCTTCTCACCATTTAATATTTAGTGTACCTCACTCCTTTAAACATAAATTCTCCTCCCATGAATGAACAATGAATTTCTAGTATTATAGGTGCCCATTTTTATCCATATACAATACTAGGATGTCAATATGAATGTTGAAAATTTCCACATTCACGAAAATAACTTCTATCTTCTTATTTGGATAATTCAATATGGAATCATCCACTTGTAGAACCCCACTTGTGATCTTTATGTATTCTGACTTGATACTTTTAAATAGTGTATGATGTGATATTTAAACTTTCATTAGGATCACATAAAGTCCTTCAAAATTAGTTATATTAAATATTAATTGGAATTGAGAAATATATAGGTCTTATTTATTTTTCGGTAGATCCTTTCATACAATATCTAAGTACTCTTTTGTATGTGGTATTTGAAAAATTTCATCAAACTTCCTCTACATTTACACTATCTCATTCTTAAATATTACTTATATGGGGACGTTTTGTAAGTATTTAGAAAATGGAATATTGTAATAAATATTATTAATCATGTATAGAAATTTAGTTAGTATTTATTCCAAATTCCATTTCATTAACCTCTTTGGAAAGGGTATGTATGGATTATATAGTGGTGGTAGTTCTCATATCACAACTTATTTAGATTATTTATTTCTTTTTTCATTATTTATGTTTTTCATTCCTTTTTTATCTTATATTTCTTATATTTTTGTTTCATGTCTCTTTCAGTATTATCTTCAATTGTTTTACTGCTCCTCAATGTAATGGCCTTCATATCACCTCATGGGATGACCTATGTTTCATCCATAAACATTCCCCTAAACAATTACTTAAAATGTATAGAAATATATCCAATATGAAATTATAAATTTGGTAATACAACATTGTTATATTTGGAGTCTTTTATTAACACATTAACCTTAGTTGCAGTGGTTGTTAATAATATTACTAAATATTCCTATATGATAGTCTCATTACCTTATAAAATATCTATGTAAAATTTTCTTATTAGTAGTCATGTTTCTATTCCATGATGAAGAAACATCTGTGTTATACCCTTTAATATTTTACATGCATTTTACACTGATTCATCATCATATTGACTACAATTTAAAATGACAACGTAAATATTCATGGACTTTGAGGGGAGAAAATAATAAGGTTATGAAATTCCTTTCAAACTCATTCCATATCATAATAGAATGAGGTTAAATTCTTTTAGTCTATACCAAGCCTTATCTCTCAAAAACAAATATCTAACCTCACCATGTAACTCAAAATATTATTAAACTAAAAAGTATCACATAATTCCAAAAAATCCTTAGATGATTGTTTGTGTCTTCGTGATGTAGCATGGGGGACTATATTGAATTATAGATCATTTGAATAATGTATTGATTGATATTTTAAATTATTAGTTGCAATATGTTGCACAAGGATACTGTGATGTATCCCCGCACATAAGGATATTCTATTCCCATTAACATTTGGATATATCCCCTAAATAAATTTGTTAGATTCTTGGTTATTTTAAACTCTATTAATCTATTTATTGATCTTTTTTTTATTCCTTAGACTCTTATTTATGTCTGGTTCATAACTGATATCTTATTTTCCCTTTTTCCTAAGTTGATTTTTCATGCAACAAATATGGACATAAAATTAAATTATTTTAAGACCAATTGTAAAATATGGATGTAATATAAAAACCAAAATAGTGATAAAATCATAGTTATCCTAATAATTATATGAATCCATCCTTTTCCACAGTGCCAAAAAATTGATCATTTATATGCCATCATAATTTCTATGGGTTGAATTAATTTAAGAATTTATAAAGTACCCAAACTAACTACAAAATAAAACCATAGTGTTTTGAAATTTTATGTTCGAACCATAGAAATGGTCTAAAAATTTTAAGAAAATTAATTGTTGATTAAAATTAAATTAAAATAGAATTTGAAATTAAATTTGAGAATATTTATTATCTTTAGTTACTCTCGATTCATGTGTTAGTGATGTGAAGGGTTGAAGTGGATATCCTTGTTTGTTGTTAGATTTGATCCCAAAAAGGATCCTTGGTCTTGGTTTCATCTCTATAACTAAATAATTCATTTTTTCAAATAATAATTTAGTTTAGTTAATTAATGAGCTTGGTTATATAGTATTTATTTGAATATATTCATCCTGAGATAGGCAATAGTCATTCATGAATTATGAAAATTAGTTTTTGAAATAAATCATTCATTCTTATTCACATAATCAATTATCATTACTTGAAAAATCATATAGATTGAGATATAATTATAAATGCCCAAACCCAAACATGGTTCATAGAAAATGAAATCCATGAGAACACACGCCTTTTTTTATATCGGTTGGAACTAAAATAAACCCTACACTACTATTATATTCATTAGGGGATATAATTTTAACGATTCAAATAAATCCATAGAGACTTCATCAATCCATGAAGTAGACTCCAATATTTAGTATATGTGAGATTTAAGACATTCCATTCACAATGATAAATTATAAATACAGTGATCCCTTCTATATATAAGCCTCATATCCATTTTAATCATCATTATCACCTCATTTGATCATCATTAAAATCAATTAGATTTCACTAAAAATTTGGGTATGTAACAAAAACATTTTCTTAGTATATTAATTTCAAAGAATATCATATTGATTATACTATTTATACTTTATATTTTTGTGTTGGTAACCATTAACATTTCATAGAGGGAAAACCACAATTCATTAGATCTATTCACTTTACAACATCTCCTCGCCATAGTGTAAATCCCTTTAATTAGGAATTTGATGACTCTTGATATGTATATGTACTAATAAAAAAATATACATATTAAATTCTGAGCATGGTCTCAACCCATTTATATAACATTATATCCCTAACATCTCATATGCATACCAAGTTAGCCTCCACATCATAAGTCCAAGTGTTTTATGTTGAGCGAAGTATTGTTTTCAACAATACGTATTAATGTTATTCAAAGGGGGAGATTATTGAAAATAATACTCTGTCTCTTTATGATAATTTTGATGCTCACAAATACCCTTAGTTATTTTCTAATGATTTTATTTAGTATTTTGCAGGAATTTATTAATTTATTTTACTCTTGAAGAAACGAGAATTTATTACTTATTCGCAATCTGCTTTAGCACATTCTAGAATCACTGTTCACACCTTACGTAGATAAATATAGCGCAGAATCTGCTTTAGCACATTCTGGAATCATTGTTCATACCCTACGTGGATAAACATGGCGTAAGGATGAAAACAGTATACTTTTTGATATAAGAGAAAAGTATGGTTAAAAAACCATACGTTTTCAGAAAAGTATGGAAGGAGAACCTTACGTTAGGAAGGAACCTTACGTTTTGGTTATCATCAAAGTATGGAAGGAGAATCGTATGTAAATTCTTTGTGATTCGTTTGTTTCTCAAAAGTATGGTTCATCAACCTTACTTTTGTAAACAATCAAACATTCTTGGAAAATTATGGATCAAGTAAAAGTATGGATCTTTTACCGTACGTTTGAGTGTTGAAGAAAAAGTATGGATGATCAACCCTACATTTGTGTTCAACCTTACGTTGTCAACCCTACGTTTGAAGACTATGTTATTAACCCTGCGTTTGGAGGCCATGTCATCAACCTTACATTTGGCGTCGGAAATTTTGACAGACGATATTTATGTGCAACGATCAGTAAGCTGATTTCTAGGCGGATTTCAAGCCTGATTTAAAGTCGTTTTTTTAAAGTATGACTTTGACTGATTCAAAGACGTTTTATTAATGGATTTAATATTGAATTAAAAGGATCTTTTTATGTCGAGTCTTAAGGGAAGTTACGACTTCTCTGTAAATTCAAATTTTTGAATATCGCGAATCAGAAGGTGACTTTTATGGATCTAAATATGCAGGAGATATGTTTTATTATATATGTTCTCTCTGAAACACCAGGTACAAGAGGATGTGATCGATCTATTATTGAAAAAGGTGGAAAACAGAGACTGTAACTATTCACGATTGATCTGTTTATTCAAAAGGAGCGTAAAATCTCTGTTTGTTCAAGAAGAAGGAACTCGATAGAATATTCACATGTTCTACATCGAATATCTACTGTGGATCTACTACTGCTGAGTTTGTGAACTATATCTCTATATCTGCTACAACAGGATCAACTCAGAACTGCTTCGTCTTGAAGATCAACATTTCTAGAGACGTCGATCCATCTGCTATCAATTGCATTCTGTTGCAATTGTGAAGATCAACTGGAAATTTCTTTCTGAAATTATTTTTTATTCTTGAGTAACCAGCTTCTCATTCTAAGATGTGTAGGTTCGTGTTTGAACCAGAAGGCTTTGTTTCTCCTTGGATTGTAAAGGTATCAACTGCATGTACTCAGTTGTGAATCGGTGTGTGGAAAAGAGGACCAGGTAGTGAAAATCACCAAGCTCGTGGAGTAGAGCGTTGGTGGAGTGGACTAGGGGATTTCTGTTCCCCGAACCACTTTACATCTCTCTGTTCTTGATTTTACTTTTTCTGTTGTACGATCAAATCTAATAAAGTATAAAGGATAGAACTCGTTCAAGAAAATAGTTATCGAAAAATTGCAAAATATACTATTCACCCCCCCCCCCTCTTGTGTATAATATGTAGATTCAGATCCAACAATTGGTATCAGAGGAGGAGCTTTTGATAGAGCCTTAGAAAGCTAGAAGAATTTAAGGATTATACAATAGAGCATCATGACTGATACAATAGAAGGGATGTCGATGGTCAGAGCACCATATTTTAATGGAGACAACTATGGTTGCTGGAAATCGTGCATGATAATATATCTGAAAAACCTCGTATATAGTGTCTATTCAAAGATTCTGACTCCTTATGTAATTCCTGAAAATCATGAGACATGGAGTGCTGCTATAGAGGTAGAGTATGATATGAACTTGAAGGCTATGAATGCAATTATCTACGGTCTAGGACCAGATGAATTTAACAGAGTATCTCAGTGCCCGAAAGCATATGAGATATGGAAAACAATAGTTATGGAATATGAAGGAACAGACAATGTAAGTCAAATGAGATATACAACTGCAAAATTGAAATTTGATACTTTCAGAATGGTTGAAGGTTAGAGCATTACCCAAATTAATTGGAGATTGACAGAAATTTTCAATAACATAACTTCTCTAGGAGAACCTATCAAGCAGGCTGATCAAGCATTAAAAGTACTAAGAGTAATTCCTACTCGATGGAATGGTATCTCTACTGCAATCAGACAATCAACACATGTCAAAGATCTAACTATGAGAGAGCTGATTGGTACACTGATGATGTAGGAAGCTGAAATGCAGGATGAGGCTAATGAACATAAAGTGCTTATCAAAAGAGAAGATATTGCCTTGAAGGTAACTTTACAACGAAATAATAGAAATATGAAGAGAAAAGAAGTCAAAGCTAAATCAGAAAGCTTTGACTCATCCAACTCAGATGAAGAACTGGCTCAACTAGCCAGAAAATTTAGAAAATTCTACAGCAAGAAAAGAGGCTTCAAAAAAACCTTTAAGGGAGATAATAAGGAAGTAAGATGTTATGAATGCAAAAATATGGGACATATCAAACCATATTTCCCATAATTGAAGGATGTAAAGAAGAAGAAATTATTCAAAAGAAATTACTTTGAGAAGAAAGAAAAGAGAGCTATGAAATCCACTTGGAGTGTATCTGAAGACTCTAGTAGATCTTCTAAATCAAGCTCAGAGAAAGAAGAAGTCAATCTAAAGCCTAACATGTGTTTCATGGCAGAAACTGATGAGGTAGAATGTCACCAGAGAAGAAAAGATATATGGTACATGGATAGTGGCTGCTCAAGACATATGAGTGGGAACTCATTGAATTTTTCTTCACTCACTCAAAAGGAAGGAGGACTTGTAACATTTAGTGACAATGCCAAAGGAAAAATCATTGGCATTGGAACTGTTGGAGATCCAAAAACAGTCTCAATCAACAAATTACTTTATGTACAAGGACTAAAACACAATCTGATAAGTATCTCTCAACTTTTTGATGATGGATATACTGTTGATTTTACTAACAATTTTTTTATTGTTTCTAAAGATAAACTGTTTAAATTCAAAGCACCAAGAACTGAAAATGTATATACTTTGGATTTAAATTCCTTGTGTAAACAACAAGTAAACTACTTGACTGCTAACGTAAGTGAATCTTGGATCTGGAATAGGATACTTGGTCATTGCAATGTATATGTTTTACATAAGTTATCTAAGAAACATTTAGTTTCTGATTTACCTTGTCTCAAATTTGAAAGTGACAGATTTTGTGATGCATGTCAACTTTGAAATCAACACAAATCATCCTTCAAATCTGTTAATAAGGTTGTTACATCTAAAACTCTAAAACTTATTCATATGTATTTTTTTATACCTTCAAGAGTAGCAAGATTAGCTATAAAATTATATGTATATGTTTTAGTCGATGACTATTCAAGATTTATATGGATTTTCTTCTTGAAATTTAAAAATTTATCTTTTACTTTATTTGAAAGTTTCTGAAAATCTGTTCAAAATGAAAAAGGTTTTAATATAATATCATTGAGAAGTGATCATGGTGGAGAATTTGAGAATCTGGAATTTAATTCCTTTTGCTCAAATATGGGTATTAAATATACCTTTTCTGCACCCAGAACACCTCAACAGAATGGGATTGTAGAAAGAAGAAATATAACAATTCAAGAAATGGCTAGAACTATGTTAAATGAATATATCCTACCTATATATTTCTGGGCAGAATCTGTGAATACAACTTGTTATATAATTAATAGAATTTTAATTAGACCTATTTTGAAAAAGACACCCTATGAACTATGGAATAATAGAAAGCCTAAAGTAAATTAATTTAAAGTTTTTGGATGCGAGGTTTATATCTTAAACACCAAGGATAATATTGGTAATTTTGATCCAAAATCTGATGAAGGTATTTTCTTAGGATATTCTGCTACCTCCAAAGCTTATAGAGTTTATAATAAGAAGTCAAGGATTGTTGAAGAATCAGTTCATGTAAGATTTGATGAATCTGATCTTTTTGAGAAAAGGAAAGAACAAATGGATGAACTTGACTCTAATGATAACATGAGACTTGATAATTTAAAGAATTATTTTAAAAATGATATAAAATAAATTCAGTCCAGTTCAGAGGAACATGATACTGAAGAACCTTTAAATATATTACCTAGACAGTCTAGAACCCTAAAGAATCACCCTTTAGAAACTGTAATAGGTGACCTAGAAACTGGTGTTCAAACTAGAAGAAACTTAGGAAACCTAGTGGAATTCTATGCCTTCCTATCTCAACAAGAACCCAAGACTACAGAAGAATCTTTAGATGATGAAAGCTGGGTAATCGCAATGCAAGATGAATTAAACCAGTTTAAAAGAAATGAAGTTTGGGATTTAGTGTAAAGACCTAAGAATTATCCTGTAATAGTAACTAAATGGGTCTTTAGAAATAAACAGGATGACCAAGGCACAATAACTAGAAATAAAGAAAGATTAGTAGCTAAAGGATATAATCAAGAAGAGGGAATAGATTATGATGAGACTTTTTCACCTGTAGCAATGTTAGAAGCCATTAGAATCCTTTTAGTCTATGCATCTTATATGAATTTTAAATTATTTCAGATGGATGTTAAATCTTCCTTTTTAAATGGTTATTTAATGGAGGAAGTTTATGTTGAGCAACCTCCTGGTTTTGAAAACTCTCAAAAACCTGATTCTGTTTTCAAACTTACTAAAGCTCTTTATGGCCTTAAACAAGCACCTAGAGCTTGGTATGAAAGATTAAGTTCTTTTCTTTTGAAAAATGATTTTACTGTTGGTATGGCAGATCCAAACTATTTAAGAAAACTATGAAAAATAATGTTTTATTGGTTCAAATTTATGTTGATGATGTAATATTTGGATCAACAAATAAAACTCTTTGTCATGAATTTTCAAAATTAATGAAAGAAGAATTTGAAATGAGTATGATGGGAGAATTAAATTTCTTTTTGGGTCTTCAAATATTTCAAAAATGTTTTGGAAATATTTTAAATCAAAGCAAATACATTACTAATTTACTTAAGAAATTTGGACTTGAGAACAGCAAGTCATTTACAACTCCTATGTGTACTAATATAAAACTTGATTTGGATTAAACTGGCAAGTCAGTTGACAACAAGTTATATAGAGGTATGATTGGTAGTTTGTTATATCTTACTGCTAGCAGGCCAGATATAATGTATTCAGAATGTCTTTGTGCTAGATTTCAATCAAATCCTAAAGAATCTCATCTAACTGCTGTTAGGAAAATTTTTAGATATTTAAAAGGAACTATTTTTCAATATCTTCTTTATCCTAAAAATTTTGATTTTAATTTGATTTCATATTTAGATGCTGACTTTGGAAGTTGTAGATTAGATAGAAAAAGTACATCAGGTACATGTCACTTTTTAGGAAAATCTTTAGTATCATGGTCTAGTAAGAAACAACATTCAGTTTCCCTGTCAACAGCTGAGGTAGAATATATTTCTGCTGACAGTTACTATGCACAAGTGTCGTGGATGAAAAACCCTCTTATGGACTTTAGATTGAATTTTAATAATACACCTATTTTATGTGATAATACGAGTTCAATTAATATTTCAAAAAATCCTATTAGTCATTCTAGAACTAAGAACATTTATATAAGGCATCACTTTTTAAGAGATCATGTTATTAAAAAATATATATTTTTAGAATTTATAAATACTGAAATTCAATTAGCAGATGTTTTTACTAAACCACTTCCCACTGCAAGGTTTGATTTTATTAAGGGGGAGCTGGGTTTATTTAATTTTAAATAATTTTTTTTTATTATTTATTTTTATTTATTTATGTAAATTTTATTTTTTTTATTGAATACTCTTTAAGATTTTATTTCTTTTATCATAGGAAAAATTTATTTGTTTTTAAATATATATAATGATTAGTGATTACACAGGAATCAAGGATGTTAGATCCTTTTCGACATCTAAACCCTTTCACTTTTATCGAAACCCTTTCGAAATCCGAAAATCGCACTTCCTCTTCTGAAACCCTAACCTTCAAACTTCTGAAACTCTAACCTTCAAACCTTCAGAGACTCTTGTGGAAATGGTAAGGACTAAAAGAGCCATTGAGGCCGAGATGAGAAATGCAAAGAGACAATGCACCGAGGGAAGAAAAATATTACAGGGCAAGGTAATCGATCTCGACTAGTAATTTCAGACAAATCTGTTGTTGAAGCAAGCGCTGTCATTTCAGAATCTTGAACAGATGTTCAACAGTGAAAATATGGAATTTCTGTATGAAGTAGAACTTAGATACTTCTACAAATCTGTATAGTTTAGTCTGGGAGATACAGAAGATAGTATGATGGCTAAGATAGAGGATAGGGATTTTTCAATCTCTTTAGTAGAGATTAATCAGATTCTCAACTGCCCTCATGAGGGAGTTTTTCATTTAGACTTGAAGAATATAGGAGATTCTGTGCATAAATCCAAAGACATCATGTCTTTTCTTTTTGGTACTAAGACAATAAAGAAAATGTTTGTCAAAGATTTGGAGCCTGATCAGAATATTTTGGTCAAATTTATTCAAACTGGAATAGCTCCACGGATGGCAGAAATGGAGAAGATTTTGTACCCTGATATGTATATAATGTTTCTTATGTTAAGTGATATTAAGTTAAACTTTACAAGATACATGATAAGGTATCTCAGTTACTATTGTCAAAGCGAGGCCAGGATGAATTTCTACCCCTTTGGTAGATTTATTTCTAAGCTGCTGTTTAAGAAACACATGGTGAGATTAGTGGATGCTAGAGTTAACTGTCATCACAGTAATACATTTAATGCTAGAACTTTGAGGAAAGTTGGATATTTCAGGAGCACAATTAAAGGAAAAATTTTGCCAGTAGGAGTTGAGGAAGACTCAGAGAGTGCTCAGGCTCAACCTGCTAAGTCCAAGGAGGGACAAGCTGAATCTAGAGTCAGAAATGTAGCAAGAAGGATTCACTTTGAAGTGGAAGATGTTGAGGAAGACAGAAGTCAGGAGGGACTTCAATCAAGAAGAAAAAGACCAAAAAATGAGGAAGTCACTTCCACTGCTTTGGAAACTACAACATAAGCTTTATTTTCTTATTATTTTGTAAGAGAAGTTGTTGCTGATAAAACCATGGAAGATGTTACTAAAAGAACAGCACTTGTAGAGAAATCAGGAGCTCAAGAAGAAACTCAAAGGGAAAATCAGGAATAGATTGTAACTGATGTTGAAGTTGTACTTCAACAGGAACAAGAGATGGAGGAAGTGCCTGGTGAAGAAGTGTCTAGACCTCAGGAAACTTCTGAAAATATTGTTCTTGAAAACCCAATGGAAGGCATAGATACTGATGTTTTTGGTGATCATGCTTCTAAAGCTCACACAAAGGTACTTTAAGAGGATTTTTCTGTGGAGGAGTTTGAAAACTCTAAGGAAAAATTTGTGGACCAACCTTCTTAGGATAGAGAAAAGGAGAAATCTGATGCTGAATCATTGCCTTTGTTACTGCTGCATCAACCTGAGACTGTGAATCAAGCACAGGGTGCATCTGATTCTAGAAAAGAAGAAGTTGAATAACTTTACAGAAAAGTATCTCAGTTGGAATATGAGAATGTTTCTCTGAGAAATGCCTTAGACTTAGAACATTTGAAGTTTAAAAAGTTGAAGGAGTGTACAGTTTCAAGGAAAGAAGTTGAAATGTTTAAAGAGGATATGCTGACTGCTGTTGCACAATTAAAATCTGAAATGGTTATGAAGTCAGATTTATCAGATCTGAAGCTGTTTATGGAGAACCAATTTGCATCAGTTGCAAATAATGCGGTTGGTGGATCAGGTACTTCACCTAATTTAATCAGAAGGTTTCAGGCTATCACAGCTACGTTGAGCAATATGAATGATAGGATACAAGATCTTAAATTTAACAGTTCTCCTTTGTCAGTGTTGTTGGACAATCAGAAGCTCTTAGTGGATCAACTGACATCTAGTGAGCCATCGATCAGAATTCTGTTAGATCAGTTATCAGAGAAGCTGTCAGTATTTGTTGAAAAAGAGGAAAGGATGCATGAGTTTTTCAGATTCAATTTAATTGATGACATTCATATGACTCAAGAGAACAGAGAGCTCATTATCAAGCTTGGATATGGGATGATGAAGAGACTTCGAGAGCAGTTTACAGAAATCAAGTCTGCAATCTAGAGGAGATTGACCATGTTGCCTATCTTACCTAAACCTTGATTCCTGTGTATATCATTGTTATGTATATACTGCTGTTTTTGAATGAAAATTTTCTTCATTGTTTATTTGTCTCTTTCCTTATTAGTTTTACTAACTTTATTTTTAATATGCCAGTACTCCAGATTTAATTATTGATAAATAGTTCATAATATCATTTACTAATAGTTCTGTGCAATATTCAACGTGTTAAAATCCATGATTTTTCATTCTTTTTTATATCACAAAAAGGGGGAGAATTTGGATAAACACGACATCAAAACCTACATTTTATTTAGGGGGAGAATTCATTTTATTGAGGGAGAAAATTAAATGATAAATTTGGATTTATAATTATCTTTTTGGTGGAGGTTTTTATTTAAAACTTTCTAACTAATTTTGTAAGTTAATTTTGTTTAAATAATTTTAATTATTTTATGGGTTTTGTGATCATAAAAAAGGGGGAGATTGTTGAGATAAGTATTGTTTTCAACAATACGTATTAATGTTTTTTAAAGGGGGAGATTATTGAAAATAATACTCTGTCTCTTTATGATAATTTTGATGCTCACAAATATCCTTAGTTATTTTCTAATGATTTTATTTAGTATTTTGCAAGAATTTATTAATTTATTTTACTCTTGAAGAAATGATAATTTATTAATTATTCGCAATCTGCTTTAGCGCGTTCTGGAATCACTGTTCACACCTTACATAGATAAATATAGCGCAGAATCTGCTTTAGCGCGTTCTGGAATCACTGTTCATACCCTACGTGGATAAACATAGTGTAAGGATGAAAAGAGTATACTTTTTGATATAAGATAAAATTATGGTTAAAGAACCATACGTTTTCAGAAAAGTATGGAAGGAGAACCTTACGTAGGAAGGAACCTTACATTTTGGTTATCAGCAAAGTATGGAAGGAGAACCATACGTAAATTCTATGTGATTCGTTTGTTTCTCAAAAGTATGGTTCATCATCCTTACTTTTGTAAACAATCATAAATTCTTGGAAAAGTATGGATCAAGTAAAAGTATGGATCTTTTACCGTACGTTTGAGTATTGAAGAAAAGGTATGGATGATCAACCCTACATTTGTGTTCAACCTTACGTTGTCAATCCTATGTTTGAAGACTATGTTATTAACCCTACGTTTGGAGGCCACATCATCAACCTTACGTTTGGCGTCGGAAATTTTGACAGACGATATTTATGTGCAACGATCATTAAGCTGATTTCTGGGAAGATTTCAAGCCATATTTAAAGTCTTTTTTTAAAGTACGACTTTGACTGATTCAAAGTCGTTTTATTAATGGATTTAAGATCGAATTAAAAGGAGATTTTTATGCCGAGTCTTAAGAGAAGTTATGACTTCTCTGTAAATTCAAATTTTTGAATATCGTGAATCAGAAGGTGACTTTTATGGATCTAAATATGCAGGAGATATGTTTTATTATATATGTTCTCTCTGAAACACCAGGTACAAGAGGATGTGATCGATCTATTATTGAAAAAGGTGGAAAACAGAGATTTCAACTATTCACGATTGATCTGCTGATTCAAAAGGAGCGTAAAAGCTCTGTTTGTTCAAGAAGAAGGAACTAGATAGAAGATTCACCTGTTCTACATCAAATATATACTGTGGATCTACTACTGCTGAGGTTGTGAACTATATCTCTATATTTTCTACAACTAGATCAACTCATAACTGCTTCGTCTTGAAGATCAATATTTCTAGAGACGTCGATCCATCTTCTGTCAATTGCATTCTGTTGCAATTGTGAAGATCAACTGGAAATTTCTTTCTGAAATTATTTTTTATTCTTGAGTAACCACCTTCTCATTCTAAGCTGTGTAGGTTCGTGTTTGAACCAGAAGGCTTTGTTTCACCTTGGGTTGTAAAGGTATCAACTGTCTGTACTCAGTTGTGAATCAGTCTGTGGAAAAGAGGACCAGATAGTGAAAATCACCAAGCTCATGGAGTAGAGCGTTGGTGGAGTGGACTAGGGGATTTCTGTTCCCCGAACCACTATACATCTCCGTGTTCTTGATTTTACTTTTTCTGCTGCATGATCAAATCTGATAAAGTATGAAGGACAGAACTCGTTCAAGAAAAGAGTTATCGAAAAATTGTAAAATATACAATTCACCCCCTCTTGTGTATAATCTGTAGATTCAGATCCAACATTTTATTCATAGACTTCAACATTAATCCATAGGGACCCCTTCCACACCACAACACTTGGTGTTTTCTTCTATATAGTTTTCCCACATAATGCCAAAAAAAATATTCCAAAAATATGTATATTGGGAAACTATTTCCCAGTCTACTAATCGATCTTGTGGGGTTCTATGCTGAAGGGTGGGAGTTTTCCAAGTCATGGTTGTCTTTAAGATATTTTTAAAGATGTTTCTCCCCCAGAAAGAACCATATTCATAAGTTTTATAAAGAATATATTATCTCAAAAATATCCCTCCATTATATATATATATGAATGAAACTAAAAAATAAAATAGTATTTAACTATTTTTATATTCGTTATTACATTATGAAAATTATTCCAAAAATATTATTCAAAATCCCACCGATGAATAATTATTTCAGAAATTGGATTAGGATGGCTCTTTGCAGCGCTCTCGCGGTTGATAGGGTTCATCTTCTTCGATCACGTGTAGTGTGGTGCTGATTTTTAATTTTCTGATCATATTGAGGATTTTGATCCAAACTGGGAATGGGATAAACCCTACGGGAGCGATGGAAAATTGGTGAGGAAGGATGCAGCTGTACTGACTGAAAAACCTAAACCGATTTCCTTCCTTTCTAGTCTTAAAACCACAGATCTGTGCATAGAAATCTCGAAAAAAACCCCACTCTGCAAAAAAAAATGGATGGTCAATTTGTGGTTGAAGAAGACCCAGAATCTTTACAGCAATGCTCACACTCTGTTATGGGTCGTATCTCGTATTTTAAAGGCGATAAACCATGGTTGTCCATTGATCTCAAGCCGCGGATTTCGCATATCTGGGTTTTTAGTGATTGGAAGCTTGTTCCTATTGGGAGTGGGTATTTCCATATCCTCCTTAGCTCGCAGGATGAGGTTGATCATGTTTGGAATCTTGGCAACATTCAATTGAAGCCAGGGTTACTTCATTTATCCGAATGGGACTTTGCATTCAACCCACACACCTATAGAAATACAACGGCACAAATCTGGGTAAGAATCCACGGGTTGAATTTCTTCTTCTAGCATCCTAAAATCTTAAGCGATATTACCTCCTGCATCGGAACCCCGCTGAAGATCAATCATCGAATGCTTAATGCTAATCTTGGGTTGTACGTGTGGGTGTTGGTAGAGGCAAATTTGGAGCACAAGATGCCAGACGATGTAGCCTTCAGTGCCAATGAGTATAAAACTGAGATATGATTTGAATATGAATGCAAGCCTCTGTTCTGTAATCTATGAAAAATCGTGGGACATTCACTTCTGAACTGTCGAGTCATGAATAGCCAAGTGAAAAACCAGGAGGTGCCACCCAAGGTTGATGACTGGATTCAGGTCCAAGGGAAGAATAAAACTCAGGCTTCCTCCTCTGGGAAGATCGATGCCCCCTGAAAAAAACGAATAAATGGGTGAAAATCCAACCCAATCGGGAGATATCTCCAGTGTCAAATGGTCAGATTTGGTGGAGGAAGAAGAATCTAAAGCTACTGATATCAATCCAAGGTATGTGATCGAAACTATGGTGTTGGTCATCCCCGAGCAGTCGAAGAACGAGCCTGATCCCCTCAACCCGAGTCACCATGCCTGTGATGGACAGCAGGACGAGAATCGTATTGCAAAGGAAGTGACTATTGATGCAGGTAAGAAGATTCTGGGTGTGATTGCAGGTATTTCTTCATCTCCCAGCTACGGTAATAATAAAGATCCTAATACTACAGTGGGTTTACGACCCACTTCCAAAGTTGATGAATGCTCACATGGCCAATATGACCAACCTGATCAACCTAAGACCACCTCAAAAGATACCCCTTTGATGAATAATTCTAACAAAATCAATAAAGATCCTCTAGAGTAGGTGCTGCCTATAAATGAGCAGACAGTGGCAGTTGGCCCTATGGCCAATGTGACTACCTCCACCAGCACCTCTGATACTCTCACATCTGAGTTACCTCCAAAAGATTTCCCAAGTGGGTCCACAATCTCTTTGGATGTCAATCAGGGTGATGTTATTAAAACCGAATCTAACATCTTTGTTGCTTCTTCTAAGAACAAACAGGGAAAACAATACAGCTCATCCCCTCAGGCACCTAGAAGTTCAACAAGGAAAAAGGGATCGGATGGATCAAAAAAATGGAGTTCTAACTCCAAACGCAGGTTCAAATGAATTGTTTATTTTGGAATTGTCAGGGTATATCCAACTCTGACACTTTTATTATGCTTAAGAGAATTACCTTGACTCACAAACCAAAATTATTTGCTATTGTTGAGCCTAAAAATAATTTATCTTCTAAATATTTACACATGTTCTTTTTTGGTTATAATTTCCTTGGCTCTTTCAAGGAAGGAACTTCTACTGAAACTCTTTGGCTTTTTTATCACTCGTCCATGCAATCTGTTAATGTTGTAAAAACTTTTGACCGAATGTTTACTTGTGATTTTTCCTCTGCTGGTATTCATACTTTCTACACTATGATATATTCTAAGAATAGATATCAAGAGCGAAGATCCCTTTGGAATAACCTCTCTTCCCTCTCTAGATCTGTTCAGGACTCCTGGCCTGTGCTTGGAGATTTTAACTCCATTCTCCTTCCGAGTGAAAATATTGGTCCGTCACACTCTTCTATCTCAACTAGAGAATTTAAAGCCTCTATTGAGGACTGTGACCTCATGGAAATCATGCTCACTGGCACTAAGTATACCTGGTATAGAAAATACCTCAATAGAGTAATGTCTAGTAAACTTGACAGGGCTTTCACTAATGCTGCTGCCCTTGATAAATGGAACTCCATTTCTAGTATTACCTTTCCCAAGATAAACTCTGACCATCACCCCATTCTTTTCAACCTTGCCTCCAAGGGATTAATATCCCCTCACCCTTTTAAATTTAACAATGCTTGGGCTGCAGACCCAGAATGCTCCAATATGATAAAAGATTTCTGGGATGGCATGCGTCACCATAATGATTCTTTTGCTTGCATTGCTAAATTAAAGCTTCTTAAACAACAACTCAAGGTTTGGTGCTTTTCTAAAACAAAACATCTTGATATATACATCTCCTCTTTGGAGCATGATCTCAATCGCATCCAAAACTCCAATACCTGCTCTGATTTTTCTTTTGACCCCCAACCTGAAATCACTACTTCTTTGAAGCTTAACTCTCTTTTGAAGCTCAAAGATAACATGAGAAAACAAATCTTTAAAACCAAATGGCTCTCAGATAGTGACATAAATACTAAATTTTACAACTCTCTTCAAAGAATCAGGAAAACTTGTAGGCCCCTTACTTTTCGTCGAGTTGATGACACTCTTCTTGACACTGAGGATGACATTTCTAGCCATGTGGTAGATTACTTTCATAATTTGTTCAATGGTCCGGAGGCTAGCAAGGATCTTCTCCATGACATCATTCCTAATATGGTCACTACTGAGGACAACGATCATCTTTTAATCATACCTATGGATCATGAAATCAAGGACACTGTTTTTAGTCTCAATCCAGATAGTGCCTCGGGACCTGATGGTTTCAACAACGGTTTTTTCCAATATTACTGGGATCTTATTCATGTGGATGTTTGTAAACTGGTTAAAACTTTTTTTCTCCAATGGTGTTCTTCCTCATGGGACAAACGCTCAATTTCTTACCCTTATTCCTAAATTGGACAATGCCGCTGAGATTCACCTTTTCCGACCTATTTCTCTCATCAACACCCTCTATAAAATTATCACCAAACTCCTTGCTAATAGACTCACCTCTATCGCTAATAAAATTATTTCTTGGAATAAATTTGGCTTTATCAAAGGTAGAACAATTCAAGATTGTATTTGCCTTTCCTCGGAATGAACTAATATGATTAATAAGGTCACTAGAGGAGGTAGTGTGGCCATCAAATTAGACATCAGAAAAGCTTTTGACACCATGGATTGGGGTTTCATCTTAAAGTTGCTCAAAGGCTTTGGGTTCAATGATGGGTTTACTGCCATGATCCTCACCTTACTGAAGTCGGATTCCATATATGTTCTTATCAATGGGAGCCCGAACGGCTTCTTTAATTGCACCAAAGTGGTTAGATAAGGCGGTCCTCTTTATTCCATCCTCTTTGCTATTACTGAAGACTACTTAAGTAGACTTCTTACGAGGCTTGCGGATCAAAACAAGATTAATCCCATTCAGGATTCTAGAAATTTAAATGTTCCTACCCATCTTTTATATGCTGATGATATTATTTTATTCTTAAAGGGCGAGAGAAGAAATATCCAAAACCTCAAAAGTGCCCTGGACCATTATGAAGACATTTCGGGTCAAGCGATAAGTTGGAAAAAATCTTTTGTTTTCTTTGGGAAGAACTTTTCCCACACTAGAAAAAGTCACATCATTAATTACTTAGGAATCAAAGAAGGATCTTTCCCCTACACTTACCTGGGTGTTCCCATCTTTTGGGGGAGGCCAAAATCAAGCTATTTTCACAACATTGTTGATCAAATCACCAATCAACTTTCAGCTTGTAAGGGTAAATCTCTTTCTATAGCTGGCAGAATTTGTCTCGTTAAATCTACGGTGGTCTCCAAGTTGGTTTACTCGGTGATGGTTTACCATTGGCCTGCCAGTCTTCTCAAGAAAATCAATGTTTACATTAAAAACTTTGTTTGGTCTGGTAGTACGATTGAAAGAAAACTTGTCACCATTACTTGGGTCACTTGTTGCAAACCATTGGACAAGGGTGGTCTTGGTATTAAGAATCTTAAACTTTTTAATGAATCTCTTCAAGCGAAGATGACTTGGAATATGATTCATAACAACTCTGATTCTTTGAACTTCCTTAAGAAAATATTTGTTACCAAACTTCGGAATAGAAATCTGGGTTACATCACTTCTTCCATCTGTCCCTCCATTAGAAATTCTTTCCTTAATATCATGAACAACTCTAGATGGACGGTCAATGAAAATTCCTCTTTGAATTTATGGATGGACAACTAGACCGGTGTCCCCTTAATCTCTATGTTGACGTCCAATACTACTACTGGAAACACCAACTTCACTATCAGGGATGTTGCTAACTCCCATAACATCTCCCTTCCAAATCACATCGGTCACATCATTGAAAACTATTCTTTTTCTAACATGGATGATTTCCTCATTTGAGAACTTGCTTTTAATGGAATTCTTGACTCCAAAATTTTCTATAAAAACAACTTCAACAATTCTGTTGCAAATTTTGTTTGGCTAAAATCCTTTAACAAACCTTGGATCAAGCCCTCGAGACTTACTCTTATTTGGCGTGTTTCCCATAATAGGGTCCCCACCGATGTGTGCCTTCAATCCTTTGGGATTCCTCTCTGCTCTAGATGCCATCTGTGCAATCAACACCGTGAGGATGCTAACCATATGTTCTTGTCCTGTGCTACAGCTACAGCTCTTTGGAATTACACTTTTTACATTTTTGGTTGCAGGTGGTCACTTATTGCTACTATTATCTCTCAACTACAACATTGTATTGATTGGGAATCTTCTAAGAAAATCAGAAATCTTTTTCTGACTGTAGTGGCAGAACTCCTGCATGTGATCTGGTATGACAGAAATAATTTTATTCATAATAATTTCTCATTCAGTCTCAATGCAGGTAAAACACGTATTCTCATTGCCATCAAGGATGTTGCCTCTCTTCAGAAATATCATTGTGACAACTCTGTTGGTGATTTTTAGATCCTACGTCGTCTTCGGATTTCGGGATCTTATAGGCAACCTCGATGCACCTTTGAGGTATTCTGGCAAGCCCCGCTTCCAGGATGGATCAAAGTAAATGTCGACGGAGCCTCTAGAGAAAATCCAGGTTCGGTAGGTTGTGGTGCCATTTTCAGAGACTCTCTTGGAAGATTCCTTGGATGTTTCTTCAGTGGATGTGGTACGGCCTCGGCATTGGAAGTGGAAATGTTGGGAGTGATTCATGTGGTGGACTTTTCCAAACAAAAGGGTTGGAGCAAGCTGTGGATTAAATGTGATTCAACCACTGTTGTTCAAGCTATCTGGAAAGGGGTGGTGTATCTTGCATGGCCGCCTACCTCTCAATGGATGAAATTCCTTGATTTGCTCATGGATCTCAACTACATTGCCACTCATGTGTTCCGTGAAGTGAACATGGTTTCTGATAGTCTTGCCAACAAAGGGGTCAACTAGGATATTACCTGGCTGGATGATTTTCCTGATGTTTCGCTCCCCTTTTATGATAAGGATTATAATAAGATTCCATCTTTCAGACTTTTGTAACTCTTCTTTTTTGAGCAATAACTAGTTCCTTGGTCTTTGACTAAGGCACCACCTTTTAAAAAAAATATTCAAAATCCCACCAAACTGCTCCTTTTATAAGGGTGTGGTACTCATCATATTTTCCTTGTTTTTGATATGGGATTCACACAACACTTTTCAACAATTTAATGAATAATATATAATTTTTAATAACATGTTAATTATAATAAATTATTAAATATAAAATAATTTCTATAAATAGATATTATTTGAAAATGTTATAAATAGTAATTAATAAAAAAATAGAAATGAACTTAAATAACATCATTAATGTTGTAATAGAATTAATTAATATTAAAAAAATTATTTTTAAATGATATGATTAATAATGTAATTGATAATAAAAATATAATTATTAACAAATTTTAATATATACAAATGGGAGAGGAGGGGGAATTAAAAATACTGAATAATTTATAATATTGAATATAAATAATGTAATTAATAATATAATTAATTTGATATTTCAAAATAATTATTAATAATTAATAATACAATTATTATGAATTATTAATAATAAATATTATTTTGTGTCATGTAAATTATTTTTGTGTTTATTATATTTAAGAATTAGAATAATAATGATAATAATGATGACATATATAAATAAAATAATACTAATATTAATATAAAAAATAAAAAATATAATAATAATAATAAATTTTTATTAAATAGGAAAAATATTTAATATTTATTTATTAAAATAATTATTATTTTATATTTATTATCAAATAAAATAAATAATATTATTAAATTTTAATTTTGTATATAAATTTATTTTGGATTATTGATTACTTATAGTGAATTATATTATTAATTATATAATTATCTGTTATTATTAAATATAATATATATATATATATATAACATTTATAATAATTATATATTTATTTTCTAGTAAAATATTAATTACATTACTAATGTAATCCTTATAAATAATTATTAATTGTAAAAAAATTATTAATAATAAAATTAATATTAATAATGATATTTTCTATATTAATAATTTAAATAAATATGTTTACTAAATTATATTATTAACTACATTTTTAATTACATTAATAATTGTATTATTTACATCCTTATTCATAATTTTACAGTAAATAATGTAAATATTTAATAATATAGATAATATTTATTATATATGTAATTTATAATAAATAATAATAATAACACAATTAATAATACTTCAAATTAATGTAAATAATAATATAATACTGAATAATAATTATTCCAATAAATTTGTAATGTGTAAATGTTATGCTATTAAAAAATAAATTTTGTTTCATATAAATTATTATTTATATTATATTAATGAATTTTTTTATTTTGAATTATTTTTTATATGGTTAGTCAGTGTTTCAAATTTCAATTAAATTACAATTTATACGCTTTCAAATTCACTAGCATGAAATATAATAGTGTCTCAAGTAGGTCAATTTGATGGATAATAAATTATAAAGTATAAGAATGATATAATATTTTTGGAACATTTACTAATCATATAAAAAATAATTGAAAACAAAAAGAATATTGGAAAAAATTGATGAAAAATAATTTTAGTGGCCTGAAATATTTTTATTTCAAAATATATCATTTGTACTTATAAATTTTTTACAGGGATTTTTTTTTAATTTTTTTATTATTTGGATATTCATTTTATTTTAAATTAGATTTTATTATTATTATTAGTGATTCAAATTTCATTTATAGTTTATTTATTGTATATTTTATACGCATAATTTTTTTAGAAGTATAAATGTTATGTTTTTAATCAGTAATGTTTGTGTCATTTAAATTGATTTTGGTTTATTATATTTATGATTTTTTTTTCAACTATTTTTTTATTTTCAACCCATGTATTATGTTTTATTTATATTTTACTTATAGTATATATTTTAAAGGCATCCAAAGATACACACTCGAATCACAATATGTTTTATTGTGTTTAATGTAGGAGAATTTGAAAGCATATAAAAAATTATCTATAAATACAATTAAAATAAAATTTAAAACATCCACTAAACACATAAAATGTAATTACAAATAAAAAATATTTTTCATCTAAATAATAAACAGAAAATAACATTGATGATACAAAATAATGTTGTTTCAAAACATAACAATTGATCTTTAAATAAAGCAGGTAACTCTGAAAACTTGTAAAATAAAAATTATAATTATATTCTAAATGAAATTTAATACTTGCACTTAAATCATATATAATTACTCGAAATGAAAATTTTTTCATCTAAAATAATGAATATAAAATGTTATGTATTAATAATAATACATGACTTAATGATAGAATTATAATAAAAAAAGTAAATCAAAGAAATTCATTTTTTTAACTTTTTAATAATAATAAATATTAATATTGATAGTTATATTATTATTAAATTAATAATTATCAAAATTATATTAATAATTAAAAATATTCAATAATAATACATTTACATACACCATTAGTAATAACATTATTATTTTTATAATTTTTCATTTATAATAGCATAATTATTATTATTAACATTTTAATAAAAGATAATTATCAGGACATTCTTATTATGGATTTATTAATAATGTCTTGAAGTTATTATATTGAATTCATTCTCATTAGTTTCTTAGTATCATGACTTTATTGTCCATAATTTATAATCTGTGGACAAGTTCCCAGATACATGCACTTTCTTCGTATATGCATGTGTATATAATTTTCTTTAATTAATATTAATATCATTATCATTAATCATAAATATTACAAAAAAATACATTTACATAACACAAAAATTATTTATTAAAAGAACAACATTTTCAATTTAAAAACTTAATTTTTATAATTATTATAATGTATCACATTTTCAATCACATTATTATTGAAATTAGTAAGAATTTCATAAAAAAAATTATTAATTATAAAATTAATCGATAAATATAATAATTTTTTACTGCGTTAATAATTATAGTGTTAATTTAATTTATTTTTAATTAATATTATTGACAACGCTACTTATTACAACTTTATTATTTATTATTATTATTAATTGAAAATTCCATAATTTATGATAATAATTAAGTCATAATTTATAATATCATAATTAATAAAGTAATAATTATTAAAATATTGCTTTTCAAAAGGCATAATAATTAATATATAATTTTATTATAATGTTATTTAATATTATTATTATTATTTACATCATCATCAATAATAATAGTATTATTAGTCATAAATATAATAAATTGGAAATAATTTACCTCACAGAAAATATTACTATTTAAAAATAATGAAAAATATTAATATTAATAATATTAATAATATTACTATTATTATTGTTAAATAACTAATAATAATTTAATTAATAAATATTAGTTTATTAATTTTTAACAACTATTTTCAAATATCAAATTTAATATATTTTTAATTATGTTATTTATATTAATTATTGGAAATTATTAATAATTATATTTTTATTATTAATTATATTATTAATAGAATCATTTAAAAAATTAATATTAATTATAATTTTAACAACATTAATGACATTACAAGTAATCATTATTATAACATTATTAGTTATTATTTATTACATTATTTAATAATAACAATTTATTAAAATTTTGTTATGATTAATAATTTATTATATTTTATAGGTCATTGTAAACAATAAATTATTATTTAATTTGAGGAAGGGTGTTTTCTAAATCCCACATCAAAATCCTGGAAAATTTGTTGAGTACAAAACCCTTATAGAAGTGGATGTTCAGTGAAAGTTTGCATAATATGTTTGGAATACATTTCTTAATGTAATACTAATTGTAAAAAATTTAAATATTGTTTAATTTCCTCTCCTATTTTTTCCATTTTATGTACTTTGGCACTTTAATAATAACCTTACATTATTGAAAATGTTTGGTTTACTCCCTGAACTACCCTTCCTTTCCCTCATAAATTGGTAACATCTTCAACACATCAAGACTCACATATCACTCTATTTTCTCCATGAAACACTATAATATTTCTCTCTATATAACCCTATACATTGTTAGAAATATTCTATTCAATATCAATTTAGTTAAGGCCCTCATTTCCAATGATATTTCTAAGGAAAATTTATGCCCTTGATGTGATTATTAACAACAAATTAGTTTTCTACTTAACTATCTTCTTTAAAATGTATTATGGAAACATTAATTTAATGATATAAGTATCATTTAAATACATTAATTTTACTATATTATGGGTATTATCATTATCTATTCAAATACCACGTCCATTAAAAAATCAACACTATTTTCCATGCATTGTACAAACTACCACCTTCATGGTATAAAGTGTTTTGTTTTCCTTCATTTATATAAAAAGTTGTGATAAAAGTATGGTCTTAAAAGAAATATAATATAATTAGAATATCATTAAGGTTCTTTTATGATAAATTTGAGATCCTATTAATGTAATGATTAAGAAATGATCATTATTAATTTAATCATTTAAAATAAGTATACTAAGAGGATAATCATTTATTCAAATTTTTTAATATTTTCATACACATTATTTTGTCTTATTCTACTTTAAAATTAATATATATTTCACTAATAAAAACCAATTATATTTTTATGCTCATGGTATAATTATATAATAAAAAAACACATCACAATCATTCATTTAATCTGGGAATGTTCACGTTTACATTTACTTGACCACCTACAAGAACAATAAGTTTAAATTATACCATGAATTATTATGGAAACCCAATTAGTAATATAATATGATATAAATGTGTAAATAATAATTTGGTTTTGGTTTTATAGATATTATATCAATATCTAATTCAATATCCAGGTAATCACCCTGATTCACCAAACATCACTAAAACATGCTTATTGTCTACTTCATATGCAATGATAAGGTCTAAAACACTCAGGAAGGGGATTTAAAATATCATAAATTACTATAAAAATCCCGAAAGTATCATTAATGACCTAGTAATAATGAACTATAGATGAATAGTGAATATGAACTCTAATATTTTGAAATGAGAACAAACAATAAAAACATTATACCCATGATAGCGAAAATCAAAAGAATTCCCTTAGGGATTGATAAACTATAAAGACTATAGATTAAAATTGGCATGAGTAAGTTTTTTAATGAAGTTCCACGGATAACTATGTTTATTATAATGGAGGTTAATGTACTTTTGTCGAATTTAGGTCAAGAGGTAAGTGTTTTCCATCTCAAATTTCTCTCCTCAATACTTATTTGTATAATGCACCTAATTTCATTTATTTGGTGTATATATACTTCATATATTTGATCATAAATATTGAAATTCAATTATTCATGGTATCTGAAGGTTATTTTTAATCCCTCTCTTTCTAAAGGTTATGATTTAATTTATACCTAATCCATATGTGTGGTTTTTATGACTCAATTTTCCTTTACTAAGAATTATTCAATAATAAACCAATATTTTCTTTTGTGTGGTGCTTAAATTTAAATGGATGAATTTTTTCCATGATCCTCATGATGTTTATGTGACTTATAATTCAATATTATTATCTCTATGACATATTCTTTTGATTCAATGGTAATATTTTCCATGGTTGAAAAGCATCTTATGTTTTCATAATGTAATAGTTTGTGTGTAATTTCAAAGAAAATACATACCTTTCTAGATACATAAATGTGGTTGTAGATATGTGATAGATACACATATGGGTAATCACCCCAAAAGGGTTTGTTGAGAATTTACTCAATCATCAACCTAATGCAGGATACTTTTGATTAAGACTATGTACCTAGTGAGACACTCCCTAAGATTTTATTTGGAACATTCATAGACACTAGATGAATCTTGATGAAGGGATTTTCCTATCATTTCCTTGGTATCCTTCAAATTAAATCTATCAAATACAATTAATATCTTCCATGGAAAACCCATCACATTAAATTTATTCTCATAACTATATTTTCCTAATAAGGTTTCTACCTATTACATTGATGATACCCCATGGCTTCAATATTGATTTATGTATGTTCTCATGTACATCGTCATTATTTTATATAATGAGGATGTATTTGATGTTCATATTTCTCAATATACAGATATCCACATTTTATTCAGTAACAGGTTCCTCTGAGAATTGTAAGAAATGTCATTAAGAATCTTATGATGAATTCCTTAGGTATAAAAAGGTGATGTGTGGGGCTTAGAATATTATTTCCACTAGATTCATTGAAATTTATCATGAGAAACAACATATTAGGTTTTGATGTATTTATCTTCACATAAGAGGAAAGTTTCTTGGCATAAATTATTGATATAAAGTTCTTATGTTTGGAATTATACATTCCATCAATATGAGTTCAAAGATTATTTTTATCCATGTTATCAAATATTTTCATGGATATATAATTTCCACTATTATAATTGATTACATATTCATGTTTTTCATTTATTATCCCAATATCACATATTCAATTTTTTATTTCCATATGCTTCCAATGTATGTTACTCCTTACTGAGCATCTAATTTCACCCTTATTTTTCACTTTCCCCAAGAATCATGGAGGATGACTATGTGTAAATTTGTGGGAAATGATTAAAGTGATGACAATGTTCTTATAATGTGATCATGTTAAATCAATGTTTTATAAAGTAATCTGTTTATGTATCTTGAATTCAATGCTTACTAAATTATTCTATTATTTGAGTACTTTTGAACATTTTATCAATAATATAATATAACTAATTACTTTAGGTGTCTAGATTCTAGGATGTTACATGAAATACTTATCAAGAATTCACCTATAATATTTCTGATTATTTTCCACAAAACATAGCCATGAACATTCAAGAGATGAAGACAAAAGTAGAAATGTTGTTAATTCTTGTAAATATATATATGTTAATCCTTATTTAATTAACATGTTTTTTAAATCATGACAATAATTTTGTATAATTTTTTATAATTAAAGGACCTTAGGTTATACTTCCAATAATTTCAACTTGATCTATAGTTAGTCGATGTCTATTGGATTACGTTTTTCTAAAGGAATATGAGTGTTTAAACATCATTCTGTGATTCCAGAATCATGTGAAATGATAGTTAATAGTGTGAGTAATTGCAATTTTAAAAATGAATTGGTATTCTATGAGGTGAATCATTTGATTATAAACAATGAGATTCAAAATAATGTATCCTAGAGTGATACTGGAATAGTCTTTATTGAATAATATATGGGATAATACACTCTAAGGGAAAACCAAATATAGAAGAAGGGGAAGGTGAAAAGATAGAATATCTAAGGGAAATCACCAGGACCCTGACCCATATGCTATAATTTTAGGGGAAAAGGTAACACGGTTAATGATTATAAATATCAAAGTGTACATTCCAAAAGGTTTACCTTCATAATATCTTCTGTAAATACCACAAAATATGAGGAAATAAAATTTTAACTAAGTGTCACCATTATTTTTGAGTAATAGATAATTTATTTGGGGTTCATTTTACACAATGTCCAATAGGGTGAATATTTAAAATTAAATCTATATATGATTTTCAGGTTTCATTTTATGCATGAAAAAACCCTAAATATTTTTAGAAAATGTTGAGTTAATGTTCATACATTTAGTAGATAATTATTAAAGTTTCAAGGTGTGTGAAACATACCATGGTTAAGAAACAATTAGATGTCGTTTATTTAGTTGAATGATATATGATTTTATAATTTTTTCTAAAGGATTATAGAATAATACATCTATAATAATTGTGGTTTCAAATGGTGTGAAATATGGAACATTTTACTTTACAGGGAGCTCAGATGGTGAGACACTTTCTAGAACAACAACATCCAAATCAATAATTTTCTATAATTATCATCCTTCTTACATGGGAGACAATGTGATAGAATTCAAAGATAAAAATTGTTTTCTAAAACATGATTATGTGAAGTACAAAACTTATGGATGGTAAATCCTTAGTATACAATAGAATGTTTTCATCAATATGAATATAAAGTAACCTATGAATAAAAAGGTAGATATTGTACATATAGATTTATGGAATTGAACTCTGATTATAGATTATGGAGGGTCAATGATCTTTTCTAACATCATAAACATTTTATATTAACAGGTTTGGTTTTTTGTTCAAAATCATATGTCTAATGTATTAATAATAATCATTTGATGAAAATAAATGGTGTAATGTGATGATGTATTATAATTTATATTTTTTAAGTATAATAATGTTGGGTAATATAGATGTTCAGTGTTTTGGAGGTTCTACTAGATGTTGTGAATTGTATTGATATGATAATTCATGAAATGATTGAATAGAATAGTTTGGTGAAGAAAATGAATTCAAGACTATATGAGTTCTAGAGGAATGCGTATTCACTCTAGTTTTACCATGGATTTTTTTTTAGAAGCTATAACATGTGATATATTCCTAATGAATAAAATTCCTTATACATCAATAGGGCATGAAATTCAAGAATAGTTATTATATAAAATAATGTTCGATTTCTCCCACATCAAATTATATGGAATCATTTCTTATATCCACCTTGATTCCAAGGAAAGAGATAAATAAGAAGTATTATACCAAACATGTTCATTATATGTTATAATAATTAAGACTGTATATTTTGGATATGGTATAATGATCATTATAAAGTTATTAAAAGTTGAAATTTAAATAATAAATAGATCCTATGAATGTATCGTAAAATTAAGGTTTATATAACTGATAACAAATAATCAGTAGTATATTTCCAGTAAATCTATTTAGTTTTAGAATCACCCATGTTTTAAAAGAACTGGGAATTCTTTAAGTTTATATTTTAGAAGGAACTTATATTTTGTAGGATAAATTAAGAGTAGAATTTCTAGAAATATTATTGATTTAAAAATATTTTGGAAGAGTTTTAGAAGATTCAGTTATACACGATGCACAATATTAGATGTTTAAGTGGCCTACAATATTTAGAAGATTGGTATAATGTTTTAGATCTTTTTTTATTATATACTTCTTTTGGATAGTGGAGATCCTTGGAACCCAATATAAGTGGAATTTCGTAGTGACTAAATGTAATTTGAGTTAGAGATGAAGGAAAAAATTGACCCCTTTTACAATGGTAAAACATGTTAATATTCAAAACATCCATCGAGAAATAAGAAACTGTAGATAAAATAGTTCTCCCAGTTGAATAATGTAGTGAATGGAAGGAAATAGTGTGAAAGAAGGTTAGTTTTGAAAGGCTTTTAGTAAAAGTAAGTATGGGAGTTCTTGAAAATATTTTATCTAGTTATTTAACACATAATAATACTGATAGTTCATGTAATGGATATAGAATAAGTTCTACATCATTAAAAAATTTATATGAAGGTTCCTCCGCTTACTAGAGATTTTGGGAAGGAATTTCACTTAGTGAAATCATAATTTTTCAAGGAATTTGGATGTAGTCTAGTGTATATGATCAAATGATGTTTATATGAGATAAATCAAGTACCCTTATAATGGAATGAAAAGTTATATGCCTTTATTGGGGAATAATAGTTTTTCCCATTCTATAAAGATCATTTCTACAATAATAAGGTGTTTGATAATGTAAACCTTAAAAAATATTATTTATATGGATGAAATTCTATTTGAATATATATATGATAAGAAAATTAATATTTGAAGGTCAATTTATCTATATGGTTTTAGAGGAATCATCTCAAGGATACCAAATAGATTTTAGGGTTGAGGATATCAAGGGATTGGAAGCATATAAGATTGATGTTGTCCTATATAGAGTGAATCCAAATGATAATGGAATAGATCAGAATGACTAGATCTAAATCATTATCTATAGTATTGGCCATACATTTCAAATAATATAAAGAGTAGACACCAATAATGTATGATGATCTTATATATATGGAAACATTTCCTTATCTATCAACTATTGTATATTTAATGTATTTGATTTTTTACAAACAAATCCATTTCTAAATTAGTGGGAGTTTTTAGTAGGTTTAGGGGAAATCTAGGAAGGTATCAATGGGAAGAAATAAAGTAGATACTTTAGTATCTCAATGGCTTAAAAATTCCATCTGTTTTAGAATGTAACATCTATTACAATTGTATATTTATGCATGTGTTGGAGGAGATGTGGAAACATGGGGACAAACCAATGAATTGTTTTACCTATGGTGGAACTATCTCAACATGGATAATAATAATTAAAATGTAGTTGCACTATCAACCATTAATGTAGAGTAAATTATGGAAATAGAAGTATGAAAAGAGATTATATAGATGAAGGGATTACTCAAGGAACATAGAAGGAAATAAGGGAACATAATTCTATTGTATGATTGGTAGTGTATTATCCATAATGTAAAGAATATAATATTTTACTAATTAAAAAAACACATTTAGAGGAAGTATCGCTTATTTGAGAGGCCTATGGAAGATAGATTGTTAGAGCTACTAAACATATGTAAAAGTTCAAATCCAACTAATATTTTGTAAATGTTCATAGTTAAAGAAATTTACAGCTAGATTTATATCTCAGTGGGACTTCTATGATCTTGAATAAGGGAAGGAAAACTCAGTAACTATTATCATCATAGAAAGGAAGGCTGGTATTTCCTATGTGATCCTATATAATTTTTGATGTTGGGAATAAATTCTCTAAATTAAGAGATTATTGGGTTAAGTGAGATAACTATTTTGGGATAAATAAATATGTCTTTTAGCGGGAGTGATTCTATAAGTATTTTAGTAGAACTAGATTATTATAGTTTAATAGATATAGGACGTCATAAAAAGGAGAGAGGTTATAGGAGTGAGAATGACTTGATCCTAATGATTGAGATGCGGATGAAGAATTATAATTTTTTATGAGTAACTCTGATGTTATATAATAATAACTCTAAGGAAAATGATGTCTATATAAGATTTATCAAAGGGATAAGAAAGAGTAAAAAATAGTTCATAAAATATCTATCAGGGTATAAATGTTTAGGCGGTGCATGACCCTATAGACTTGACCATGAATGGGTAATTATATCATGATGATGGAGGTTTAGGTGAAGCAACTAACATGCATAGTACTACTAATGAGGTTATGTAAGAATAATGCAAATGACATAAAATACTATATCATATTCATCATACGGAAACATAATCGTAAATAAAATTATTTAACTATTCCTTGATAATTATAATTTTATGTGATTGATGAGTCAGTATGTTAGACTAAGCGGAGGGGAATCTATAAAGACAAGAAGGCAGTGTCACTAGAATAACTTGGTAGGCCTAGCTATAAATAGTGGGGTCGGATCACTTGTTTTGTAATCTTTTAATTTCTCTCTTATTCCTTCATCATTCAGAATAATTACATGTGATACTATGTATTTTATGATAATGAGATAGAAATAAGATGAGGAAGAGTTGAGGATGTCTGACACGTATAAATTTGTTATGAAAACTTATTAGATGATAAGATACTTGAAGACTAAGTTGAGAGAATCGTGTGATTAGATTATATGTAAGATCTAAAGAGTGTATATTTATCGGGATTGTGTTTCAAGAAACTATTCTTTAGGATTTATAACTAGTCAAAGACTCCAATTAGGAAGAATATCTAATATCATTTACATGAGACCATATGGGATCATGAAGTAAAACTTATTTATTATATTGGGTGGAGGTTTTGTAATACATTTTGAGTAACTGAAGAATATGGGATGTAGTAAAAATATATCAGGATTTCAGAAAGCATAATGTGATGTTGTGTAAATGATAAATACTCTATGTGTCCAATATAATCCTTTCCCAAAACATTTTTAATTACAAAAATGATTATCATGGGGAATCTATGACTAAAGACTCTAATAAAAATATATATTAGGTTTCCTATGATGGGGAAAGATTATGTAGGAACATTGTTTGTTAAAAATTTCTTTATATTATATATTCCATGCTATTCTTTTGTGTTTTTTAAGAGATAAATATATTCATTTATATAGTAACATGTAATAGAGGTTCAAAATACAAATAGATTAAGTGGTTTATAAGAATAATTAGAATTTGTTAAATGAATTGGAACACTAATTCACCCCCACCACCATTTAGTGTACATGTACATATTATTGGGGAATCTGATGACCCATAATCCTTTTTCTAATCTATAAGAGGTTAATATTAAAACATTGACAAGTAGGTATCATTAAATAATGAGATTTATTATTCTAGAACCTATTCCTATATGGTGTCTATATCTTGATTTTAATTATGTTCATGAAAAGTATGTTCAAATGTGAATTTTATTTAATTTTAATTACATTATTTTATATATTAATTATATGATTATTTATGATTAGTTGAAATTTATTTCAAATATATAAGTTGGGTAAACTTTTGAGATTCTGTAAAATTATTTCGGTATTCCATTGGTGTTATGGGATTAGGGCCATTCCAATTTTGATAGCACATGTTCGACCACTTGATGGTGTTTAAATTAATAATATATTTTATTTGTAATTTATTTTAAAAAATATTGATATTATAATTTATTTTAAAGGTTTATAGTCTATAGTTGATTATAATGTGAGACTATCCATCTAGGTGGAATGAGAGATTTCAATGTGTGAGTATTTATGTTAATTTTTACACAATTTTATATAAATATCGATAAATATTTCTTCTAATACCATTTCTTATGAGTCTCTTATGTTTTATCAACCTGAATAATTCTTATCCCATGCTTGGGATGAATTATTCTCCTAAATTATAACAAATACCTTGAAGAGGAGTTCATCATCTAGTCTATAGAATCGAGGGAGGAAGCATGTCAGACATAGAGGAGGAAGTCATATGTCTAGTATACGTTGATGTGATATAGTAAACAATATTGATTATTAATTAATATACACTTTTAATAAAAAATTAATATTTTATAGTAATATGGTATTTCATGATCCCATTGTAAGGGATTTTGATGCCTATAAATGGATTTAAACAGATCGTATTATGGGAGAGATTCCTAGAGAGAGACAATGTGAGATTGTCGTTTCTATTAATTTTTTATTTTTAAAATTTAGATAAATTATTTATTTTACCATTTTAATTTCTTATTAAAGTTTAATGATATTTATGAGACCATAAATTCTCTCATGAATGGGTAACTAATATAAAAATAACCCTTATAGTGTTAAAACAAAGGGACCTACAAATGGAAATAACTAAAAATTTCTATAAACAACACATGAAATTCCACTCTTGTGATGCATTATGCATTCTTTATCTCCCCTCAACCCCATTATGTGTGTTATTTCCCCACTTACCATTGATTACTATTCAAATCCATGCCACCCCCTAAACTCAAAAATTGTCTAATATCCTACCCACACCCCCTCACTACTTCAGATTTACTTCCCTACCCCCGCCATAATACTTTGAATCCACCCCCTACACCACTGAATCTGACCACTCATTACCATAGAATCAAACAAATTTTTTCCAAACTACCCCCACTAGGAACATCCCCCAGGATGGTATTAAAGAAAAGAGAGACCCCTGAGGCCCACCTCCAGTAGACCATAGGTTGGAAACTATCTCCAAGGGTATAAACACACATGATGGGAGGGGTTACCATCAATAAAACATAGAAAATTAATTAAAAATAGCTAATTGATTATCCACATGAAATATATAAATAACTAATATCCCACAATTCTTGAAATAAAAATAAAATACATAACTCTATATTGTAAAATACCAAAAAAAATTATGGAAGTGACACTACAACCACTCCAACCTATGAGGTAGTACTGTTAAGCATGATCACCAAATCCCTTTTAGAACTATTTAAACTATTTTTACATGAATATGGGTTGATAACAATAGGTATACTCAGTATGTTCATACCCATGATCTCTCATGAAAATGTGAAAATATCATACTAATTCCCTAGTGAAAAATAGTAGAAACAATAAGAAATTATCAATTTAATTAATTTTTGACCAACCTCACTAGGATCACTCACCAAATAATGAATCCATGAATAATAATGTTATATCAAGAGAAACAAATGTCAAGGTTCCATACTTACACTTCCCCATATGATTTCTACTCTAACCCAACATCAAATATCCTATGCTTCAATCCCTTCCATGTCCTTCCATCAAAGACCCAACCATATATCTCTTATCGTGACCCTAATTGTATATCACATGTCATGGCCCCAACAACATGTATCATCCGATAACCTCAATTATGTATCTCATCTCAAGGCAGTATGGTATCATTAATGTGAAGAAAATCTGCCTAATTTCCTCCTCATATCCCACATGAACCCCAATATATGTCATCTCATCGATAATATATATCCCCAGATCCTAATGATGATGAGATATAGGGAAATATGGGGTAATAAACTATCTATTTCCTCACAATACTAGACGTTGGGGGAAAACATCCAATCATTAACATCTTTTTATCGACATGTTATCAAAATCAGGTGGGGTGTGTAAAAAGATCTCAAGGGAAATATAAGAAGAATATAGTGTATGAACCCATCCTATGGGTCACTCAAAAAATACCATAATTATCCAATAATTACTAACAATAATTATAAAAATAACTATCACCAATGCAATATAATCATACCTCAAGCATCTCAAAAACTGTCAAAACATGATTCTTATTTCTCATGTTCAATTCCATTAAATCATTACTCATTTAATATGAGTTCAACCATACCAATAAAATTTTATCTTATTTATTGTTAAACTTATTATGAAAACTCATTAAATTTTCTACCAAAGGACTACTGAACACATCCAAATACAATAATCTACACACAACAAGTCTAAAATATATATATATAAACTAAAACCAAAAGGATATATTAAACAAGGCTAACAAAACTCACAAGAGAAGAGAAATAAGAAACACACAAAAAATCCAATAATATACACTCGAAAAGTCCAATAGGGACCACTAAACAAGGTTAAAAACTATACATAACTAAGATTAAAAGAATTTATGGACATGTAGTTTCCACCCAGATGCTTTCATTAAATTAATGAAATTATATTATTAACCATTATAAGGTTATTACCAAATAATCAGTCATATAAAACATTGGTTTCACATAATTAATAACATTATATTTCTAAATTTTCAAGTTCTCATCACAGACAAAAAAATAAATATCATGGAAATGAATTACCAAAAGTGATTCCCATAAATGACTTTCAATTTTATTAGTGCAGTTTATTATCCTCATTATAATTTTTTTTACATAAGCCTAAATAAAATTATAATCATGATAATTCAGGAAATTTTCATAATTGATAGAGAACACAAATCATCCACCTTGATATGATGCATCAAGAGAATCACCGCTCACATTGAGACTATCAAGGAGAGAAATAACCACCTACATCAAAGGAATGTTTCTTAGAAAATGTTCATAATAATCCAATATAAATCTATTCTTGAATTCCCACATATGAAAAGGTAAATTCACCATAATTTATTTTTAAATAAGAAGAAGGAATTAATGTTTTAATATGGGAGAAATATATTCAATTGAATGAAAGATAAATGATCTTGATGATCTAAGGTGTTATAAATTTCAAATTATTTGAGTAAGGGGTTCCAATGGGGTCAAGGGTAGTCCAATGTCCAGTAGAAGTAAAAGAATGAAAATGAGGATGGTTAAGGATCGTTTTTATATAGAAACTTTTTATGGACCTTTCCAAAATATGATAACCTCTCGCCACACCATGGTTCCCTCACTCAAATATAGATCTAAATTTCATATGCATGGTTCCCTTATTTTCACATGTTTTAAAAACATCTCTAAATTTTTTCATGACATCCACCATATCCAACCACCATGGTTTCATAAAAAATAATTCACTATTTCTACCTCATCAGGACAAGGACCATGTCATAATGGGTACTTACTCTCTATTTCACACAGGTTATCCCTTGAATCACCACTATGAGTACCACAACAACTCTAAGTGTTTCTAGATTTCTTGTTTATAACATGAAATCTCACCTTCCAACATGATGACTAAAATTGAAAACCATTCCATTTATCTATACATGGTGTACCAAGAACCACACAGACATCTCAAACACCCATGGTTTGACAAAAACTATCCAAAATGGCTCACCCATAGCCTCAGATTCAGCATGACCACATTCCACACTATATAGCTACAAAATGGTCACAAACACACCCATCACCATGGTGTGGTGTCCCTACAAAAGACTAATAAATCCATTAAAATGCCACTAAGTTTCAAGAAACCAAAAAAGAATACCATTAAATTAGATATCCATCAAATTATTATTATCCTTGCTAATCAAAAAAACCTTTTTGAGAAAAAAAAATAGACAAACCATGAATACTCCTCTGGGAGATGCCAATCAAACAAGGTTAGAACCATGTTTTAAAACCAAAAAGAAACAAGTTAGTAATCATATCATGGATAAATATTCAAATCAAATGAAACATCATTCAATACAAAGATCACAATATATCATGAAACATATCAATAATCATAAAGCTTATGGTTCTAAGTGAATATTTGTGACTTCAACTCCAAGATAATCTTCTCTAATACACAATGCCTCTATATAACTAAAACCATGGTGATTAAATCCCAAAGTCACCTTCTCTCGATGCTCTTGAATCTTGATCAGATTCTCCATGAATGTAATTTCATCATCAATATCCAACCTTCCACAATAAATGATTTGAGAATTATCATGTAGATATCAAAGAAGTAGGTAAACATGTAAGACAAAATGAATATAGTCCATCTATGGAGGAAGTTCTAACTAAAAATCCACCTTGTAAATGTGCCCCAATACATTTAATGTTCAAACAAACTAGGGTGATTTATTACTCACCCGACCAAACATATATTGTCCTTGATGAGGGGAAAATATCAAGAATACATGGTGTTTTGTTCTAAACTCGAGTAGACTCCTCCCCTGTTCCCCATAGGAATTCTGACATTCATGTGCTAACTCTATATTCTCACAAAATATTAGAATCTTATTGGTAATTATCTATAACACATTAGGACCAAGAAAAACATCCTCCTTGATCTCATTATGGATAGAAATATGGTCTCTCATACCACCTAATAAATGGTTCCAAACTTATTGATGAGTGATAACTAATATTTTAAGGAAACTGAACCAAGGGTATATGTTTTACACATTTTCCACTGAAATCAAAGATGAAATACTAAAACATATCATACAACATTGGATGGTCCAGTATATATACCTATCCCTCTAAGTATGGAAAGAACTTCTACGATGTAAGGAGATCCACCACATGATAAAATCTTATCTGGAATCATGAGGTAAATGAATGGCCTAGTATGGAATGACAATCCTCTAAACTCTATGAAGCCTCATTAAATAATCAATGTACAGGTTTTAAGGGAATATATGGTACACAACTCCAATATCACTTGAAAGTGAGTCAACAACATCATTCATTCCATGGTCACCTAGATAGCATCATGTTATCCCTTAGATTAGGATAACATGGTAATGAAATCCATCGATATGTCTTACCACCTCTACTTCAGTAAATCTAAATGATTCAATAAACAACCAAAACTATTTTTTATTATCTTCATGTATTTTCATATTAGACAAAGTGCCATAAATTCTTCCACTAACAACTTTCTACATATCCACCAGAGCTACCGCCTCAAATATAGATCTAAATTTCATATGCATAGTTCCCTTACTTTCACATGTTTTAAAAACATCTATAAAATTTTTCATGACATCCACCATATCCAACCAACATGGTGTCATAAAAAATAATTCACTATTTCTACCTCATCATGACAAGGACCATGGAATAATGGGTCCTTACTCTCCATTTCACATAGGTCATCCCTCAAAGCACCACTCCGAGTACCACAAAAACTCTAGGTGTTTCTATATTTCTTGTTTCTCACATCAAATATCACATTCCAACATGGTGAATAAAATGGAAAACCATTCCATTTATCTATCCATAGTGTACCAAGAAACACATGGATATCTCAAACACCCATGGTTTGACAAAAACTATCCAAAATGGATAACCCATAGCCTCAGATTCACCCTGACCACATTACACACTATATAGCTAAACAAATGGTCACAAACACACCCATCACCATGGTGTGGTGTCCCTCCAAAAGACTAATAAATCCATTAAAATTACACTAAGTTTTAAGAAACAAAAAAATAATACCATTAAATTAGATATCCCTCAAATTATTATTATCCTCGATAATCAAAAAAACCTTGTTGGAAAAAACAATAGCCAAACCATGAATACTCCTCTAGGAGATTCCAATCAAACAAGGTTAGAACCATGTTTTAAAACCAAAAAAAACAAATTAGTAAACATATCATGGATAACTATTCAAATCAAATGAAACATCATTCAATCCAAATATCACAATATATCATGAAACATATCAATAATCAAAAAGATCCAGGTTCTAAGTGCATATATGTGACTTCAACTCCAAGATAATCTTCTCTAATACACAATGCCTCCATATAACTAAAACCATGGTGATTAAATACCAAAGTCACCTTCTCCCGATGGTCCTGAATATTGATCAGTTTCTCCATGAATTAAATTTCATCATCGATATACAACCTTCCATAATAAATGATTTCATAATTATCATGTAGATATCGAAGAAGTAGGGAAACATGTAAGACAACATGAATCTAGTCCATCTATGGAGGAAGTTCAAACTGAAAATCCACCTTGTAAATGTTCCGCAATACATTTAATGTTCAAACAAACTATGGTGATTTCTTACTCACCTGACCAAACTTCTATTGTCCCTCATGAGGGGAAAATATCAAGAATACAAGGTGTTTTTTTCTAAACTTTAGTGGACTCCTCCCCTGATCCCCATAGGAATTCTGACATTCATGTGCTAACTCTATATTCTCACAAACTATCTGAATCTTATTGGTCGTTATCTATAACACATTAGGACAAAGAAAAACATCCTCCCTGGTCTAATTATGGTTATCAACATGGTCTCCCATACCACCTAATAAATGGTACCAAACTTATTGATGATTGATAACTAAAATTTTATGGAAACTGAACCAAGGGTATATGTTTTACACATTTTCAACTGAAATCAAAGATGAAATCCTAAAACATATCATCCAACATTGGATGGTCTAGTATATCAACCTATCCATCTAAGGATGGAAATCACTGCTACGATGTAATGAGATCCTCCACATGATAAAATCTTATTTGGAATCATGAGGTAAATCAAGGGACTAAAATGGAATGACAATACTCCAAACTAAACGAAGCCTCACTACATCATCAATGTGCAGGTTTTAAGGGCATATATGGTACACAACTCCAATATCACTTGAAAGTGAACCAACAACATCATTTAGTCCATGATCACCCATATAGAATCATGTTATCCCTTAGCTTAAGATAACATGGTAACGAAATCCATTTATATGTCTTACCACCTATGCTTGATTAAATCTAAATGATTAAATAAACAACCAAAGCAATTTTTCATTGTCTTCATGTATTTTTAGATTAGACAAAGTGCCATAAATTCTTCCACTAACAAAATCCTACATAGCCATCAGAGCTACCTCCTCAAGCTATAATACATATTGTATACATAATGATTCTCCAATTAAGGTGACATGTGAAACTCAAGAAGAAATCCCTAACACATCACCATAAGTAAAAAATAACCCCTTCTAAAACATCTACCAATTTTGGTCATTCTCTAACCATCCCTCAGGAGAATAACCATGAACAATCTAATATCACACCAACTCACCACTATGTCACCCTAATAAGATATATCTACCTGCTGAAATGATAGGGATCCACAATTATTTGAATAAAATATCCCCTTATATAATCCTTATCTTCACTATGATATAGAGAATACAATTCCTCTATCTCCCTCTAAGACTTTTTGGATTCTTTAATATATCCTTATGAATTTCTTACTCAATGTGTTTGTAATGAAATTTTCATTCCCTATCCATTAGGAGATCTTGATTTAATTGTTTAAGAGAAACATCATCTACCAACAGTTTTATAGATTCGGGTTATGCTGAGAGAAAATATTCCTCAAGAATCTAATAACCATGAAGACTATAAAACATTTTGTATTGAGGAAATACCTCTAGGAATTTAGGGAAACACCAATACTTAAACTATAGAGAAAATATAGAATAGTTATAATCAAGGATGCATAAATTATTTGAACCATATTACGTCATCAACTATTGTGAAAACAAGATACATTATATACCCATTCAAGAAGCATCAAAACACACCTAAACATAAATCAATCATCATGAAATTGAATAATTGTGGAAGTAACCAACTATTCCTCCAAGTAGTCAAATGTCAAATAATATTAATCAATCCAAAATAAGGCATAGTATTTCTTATTTAGATATATTAATGAAGACACAATCTAAGAAATTTTGGATGAAATCCTTCGTTAATAACGTATAATACCAAGAAATATATAGAACTCTAGAATGTTCTTTGGTGCTACCCACGAAATTACAACCAAAATTATTTATGGATCTAGTACTACTCCTTACCAAGACACCGCATGATATAGGATATGCACCTCTTATATCAGTAACATACACTTGGATTGTTTCTAATAGATGTTGTGGTGTCATAGTGTATATAAAAAATAAAAAGATTCTCAGTGTTCTCATCCCCATAGATCGAGTATATGAGAATGTCATCAATGAGAAAAACTATAAACAAGTCCAATAAATCAATAAATATAGATGAGTCTGATTAATAGTTTTAGTTTTTTTGTGATACTTAATAACATAACTAAAAAAATCAATGTGTCTATTTCTACACCACATCAATGTTTTCCAGATATCATCATCCTCATTTATTAACTAAATACATCCAGACCGAAAATCGATCATTAAAAACTTGATATCTCATCTTATAAATTAAATTCAGTAATCAATACTTGATGGAGGATAATGATTCTTGATCATTACCGAATTCATCCACTACTGGTCTACACACAACTACCAATTATGATCTGCCTTTTTGGAAAACAATGTCAGAGTACCCCATAGATACATATTTGGTTAAAAGACACCATTATGCATAAAATCATCTATCTGAATCATTTTCTCCCGCAACTCTGAGTTCATAACCATGTAAGTATCCCTCAAATTAGATAATCACTAGGGTACCACTCTATCTTAAAAGTGGCATCATATCTAGTGGGTAATGTAATGAATCCTTAAGAATAAAATCCAAAAATTCCTTGTCTACTATAGAGACCTCTACAGCCCAACTCCCACTAAATATACTAAAGGTTCAAGAATCAATGAAAAAAGGGGATATATTTTCTAGCTACCCTTTTCAGATTCCTGTTCACTAATGGAAACCATATATAAGCCATCCATATTAGATAATTAGACTCTCCTCTAAAATAAATCATCAAACCTCACAAATAATTCTACCAATCCATATAGAGGATGATATCGTATGAGTTTATCTATAGTATGAATAATACCACAAATAATGAGGCATTCCCATCATCACCCTACATCCATAGAACACATTAAATAAGAAGGTGTGACCTCCAACAAGTGTAGTATTCTCCAATGAATTGGGAAGCCTCTCTAAATCCAATCCCAATGCATGAACTAAAACAAGTGAAATAATATAATGGGAAGCTCTTGAATGAATTATGTAAGAAATTGGGTAGGAAATAAATTGATCATACATTTGATAACCTTCAGAACCTCCAGAGCTAGCACATACATAACATGTATTTGACTTGTACCTATTCCTCTCCCCCTCTTCTGACATCCCCCATGAACTTGCTCTATCTTGAGTCCTTGATGACAAGGGATATCTTGTCTCTTTCCTATACCAACTCCACCTCCTACTAGTGGAACATAAACCAGCTAAAAAGGATAATGAACTTTTATTGCTTTGATATTCTATTATTGTAGTTAAAATCAAACCTCAACACCAATACTATAATGGAACCCCAAGGATGAAGGAAACATCCTATTCCAATAACCACAACCTTCAATACTAAAGCCAAAAACTAAGGTTCTTTTTGTTGATGCATGATAACTTCTATACCTCAAGAAATACGAAGCTAACTACTGGGTTCATCTCACTGATTGTTAGAAGATCAATTGTGTTGACATCTATGAACCTCTATTTGATTCCATGTTCCTCAAAAGAACATTATGACCCTCAACTGGGGTGATCTAGATCACTTATAAACTCTATCTGTCATCTCAAAATTCTAATATACTTCTATATAAATAGGCAATATAATTTGTGAAATAAAATAATAAATGGATGGACACAATTCCTCCTTAAATAACCATTCATGAGAATCCTAATATTGAATGATGTTAGGGGAAAAGATAAATATATTTAAATTTAATCCACAGATACTAAACAATAATGATCTATTTTGGTAAAGAAATACTATCCTTCCTATTTTATTCATTCATCATCATAAAAAATAAATATACATAGAAATACTTATATAAATATATCTGGGAAACATTTATCTCCATATAGTCCATGAGAAACATCATCCCCTACTAATACACTACTCACATCATTTCACTAACCGCTAAGGGGACCAAATACTATTGACATTATCAAATCATACAAAATGTGATTTGTAGATCCTTTATCCAATTCTACATCTCTGAATCATAGATTCTTCCCTTATACTTCTCCAATATCTATTACTAGAATGGATATAATATACATTACCACCACTCATTATCTACATAAGGATCTCCCTAGTGGTCAGATGGGTCATCCCATTTTACCTCTCCAACTATAACTATACACTGTAGGCAACTAATCATCCTCTCTAAAATGTAAAATGATACCCTTATGTCTAGTAGTAATAGGTTTATTTAGATTTTTTTTATTCATTTTACTTAATTTCCTAATATAACCCCATTTAAAATAAAACTCAAGTATGTTGGATAAAAAACAACACCTAGGTCTCGACCCAGTAAGTAGTATCTCTTCACTATGCATGTTTGGAGATATCAATTCCCTTTAATCGAGTCATCAGGGAACCGAAAATTTATTATCCAAGAGATTCACCTAACTTTCATTATGTAATATGTTTGGAAAGTATAGTTTCTATATGAACCCACAAAGTCCTCACAAGTACCTAAAACTAATTACCATCTTAACTCCAAACCTATCTCTAAAACAACTTTTTAATGGCCCCAACCTTACATGTCATATTATATCCCCAACCGCATATCTCATCCCATGTTCCAAAATATGTAACTTGTATTTTTTTAGTACGGTATAATTAATGTGATGGAAATAAACCTCATTCCCTCCACCGACCAAGTAGGACCCTGACTATATTTCATCTCATCCACCACTTATATAACTAGAAGACATTGATGATGGGAGAGTGAGGAATATGGGGTACTGAACCATTAGTTTACCATCTATCCTAGATGATGGGGGGAACTCCCTCCTAAGAAACTTTTGGTTTACGTAATGATACCTGACTCTAGTGGGGTGTAAAAATAAATCAAATGAAAAATATCACTAGTAGAAAAAAGGTCTTTAACGTCGGTTTTTTTATTTTTTACGTCGCTTTTTAACCGACGTTGAATTCGCCAACGTAAAAAATATGACTTTTTACGTCGATTTTTGTAAACAGATGCCAAAAACAAATTTCATTTTCTTTTTAACATCGGTTTTGTAAAAAACCAACGCCAAATAAACTCATCCACGTCATTTTTTGTGTCGGTTTCCTTAAAAACCGACGCCAAAAAGTTGAAAAAATAGTTTCGGCATCGGTTTTTGAAAACAACTGACGCCATAAATGGAAAAAACTTATTTTTGGTGTCGGTTTTTACAAACACAGACGCCAAAAAGCAATTTTTTATTCTTCTACATTTTAGATCATTTTCTAATCTTCGATTTGACTGGTCTTGAAGCTAAAACGGAGTTACGGATCAAAAGTTATGGCCGTCGGAAGGTGAACATGTCAAAGTATCGATTGATACAACTTGTTTTAAAGAAAACAAGATAAACGCAAATTAAAATCACATACACAAAATGATATAAAACATACATAATACTTCAAACACATTTCGATTATTTTTTGATCTTCCATTGAAATGATATGTTGTTTATCATCATATCTCTTATATTTAGTGTAGAACTCATGTGATAATGAAAACGATGATCGATAATTAAACTTACACCAAGCTTGGTAAATCTCATCCGAATGTTTTATATTTTTAACTCGATAATAAAAGTAAATCATCATTATATGAAATCTAATCGAGTTTCTTATAAATGAAGGACATTAATAATAGAGAAAATAAATTAATATAATATGTACCGTATTCAAATTAACGATTGATGCCACGTTGAAAACTTGATTGAATAGAAGAGGATGAAAATGATGAATGAAGGAGAAACAGATTTATATATAGTAAATGAAAATATTTTCGATTGAGTTGTATGAAAATATAGGTGGGATTTTAAAAAGTTAAACGCGTGTTGTGAAAAAAAATGAAATTCTGATCCCGCGTATCGGTGAATACTATTTGGTGTCGGTTTTGTTTGAAACCGATGAAAAAGAGGATATATGTTGGTCTTCTGGTGTCATTTTTTTAAGAAAACTGACACCAAAAATTCCAATCGATATCATTTTTGGCGTCGGTTTTTAAATAAACCGATGCTAAAAAGATAAAAAAAATACGTTTCGCGTCGGTTTTTTTAAAAACTGAAGTGAAAAGTAAAAATAAATTGTTTTTCACGTTGGTTTTTAAAAAAATGACGTGAAAAACAAAAAAAAATAGTTTTGGCGTCGGTTTTTATGAAAACCGACGTGAAAAGTAAAAAAAATTATTTTTGGCGTCGGTTTTTTCAAAAACCGATGCGAAAAACAAAAAAAAAAATTGGCGTCGGTTTTTATGAAAACCGACACCAAAACCAAAAAAACATTCACCAGCGTTTAGAAAATTCCTTAATCTTCAATTTGACTGCTCGTGGAGCTAAAACGGAGTTATGGATTAAAAGTTATGGCCTTTGAAAGTTGGACTTAATTAAGACTTCTTTTAGAGAAGATCAACTTCCAACATCCATAACTTTTAATCCGTAACTCCGTTTTTGCTCCATGACTAGTCAAATCAAATATTAGGGAATTATCTATAGGAATGTAAATTTTCTATACATTTTTTACGTCGGTTTTCATAAAAACCGATTTCATAACTTTTTTTTATTTTTTCGTGTCGGTTTTTAAAAAAACCGACACCAAAACTAATTTTTTTTAGTTTTTGGCATCGGTTTTTAAAAAACCGACGCCAAAACGTATCCGCAAAAATATTTTACGTCGGTTTATAAGAAACTGACGTCAAATTGACGACGTTAAAAATGATTTTTCTACTAGTGTATAGGAATAATATTGCACAAAAACCTAGAAAAGGGGTCGCTCAAACTATACCAACTCCATCCTAGAATTTCTATAAATAATTTCATAGGGAACTACCACTATTGTAATACAATCATTTCACATGAATATCACAAATATCAACAAAATATTCCAATTTTTGGCCTTCTATTTCTATAATACATTAATTTTATAATATTTGATCAAAGCTACCAATAAAATTTTCTCCCATTCCAAGTTCATATTGTTATTCCAACTCAATATATTTTCCACCAAACCGAAACCGAACACATCTATAAAAATTGAGTTATATACAAAATTTCCCATAAGATATGCACTATGAATCTAACAAGATATAATCAATAAGTCCATCAAGTGATAAAAAAAAGTAAATCAAGCCACACAAAACTAAGACTACATATAACACTCAACAAGGCCAAATCAATACACATTATAAGGACAACCAGTCGAGCACAAGCCAAAAATCTCTAATAACCAAGAAGTTACCACACAAACCCTTATTTTAAATTTGTAACATTAAGTGATAAACCATTAAAAATATATTTCCATGTAATCCATCACATTAAGATTAGTTTTCACATTAATAATTTCATCCCAAGGATAATAGTTTATTTTCTAAATGTGGGTAAATAGAATAAATATTAAGAAAACTAATAAGACCATATATTTTACACAAAAAATATTAAATTTTATATGTCTCATATATTATCATTTTTATTAAATTTCTTATCATACGCCCAAGGAAATGAAAAATAATGATAATTCCATAAATAAAAATAAGAGTAAAGGAACTCATATCCACTACCATATTACAAAGAATCAAGATAATCATTGCTCATAATTGGGGAATTATGGATAGAAAACACCACCAACTCCAGTGTAAAACATCTTAGAACCTAACCAAAATAGTTGAGTATAATTTTGTAACTGAATTCCGACCCAAGACAATATAACTTATCCCAAAAAATATCCAGACATAAAGATCGAGGGAACATGTGAAGTGGGAATAAATGAGGTACCTTGAGTCAAAGACACTTGATATTCATAATTCAAGGGGTTAAAACCTTCAAACAAAATGACCAAGGAGCACCTAGGGGGTTATAATATCTTTTGAGGTTTGGTGGAAGGGAAGAGAATCAAACTATAGAAGGCCATGTTTCATTTTTATAGAGGAATTCTATATAGCTGCACCAAGGTGTGGTGATGTCCCACTTTTTCATGATGCCCATAGTCAAAGGCATAACAGGATATCCAATTCCTTTTTGAAATATTTCCACATATTTTAAAACCTACTTTAAAAAAATATCCTTGACCCCCCATGACAAACAAACTCTATTTTTTAGTGAAAAATACATCACCATTTCCACATCACTAGTCCAAGGAAAATGTAATGGTGATTCCTCACTCACTGTTTCACATGGGAAATCCCCTGAAGTTCCATGTCATGTACCATAACCATAAATGGAATTTTTTTACTACCTAATTCTCACATGGGAGAATCACTAGCAAATATATCCACTAATATGGATAGCCAAAATGTTTCACTGACTATGGCATGCTAAGATGAACACAACCAACATAAAAACACAAGGGTTAAAAATGACTATCCAAAATGGATAACCAATGACCTCATTTCCAGCATGGTGACCTTACTTACCATATATATCTAGAAAATATCACCACCATGACTATCACCATGACATAATTTCCCTTAAAATGACAAAAATACTCCCTTATAACAAATATTAACCTAGGAAAACCACAATAGAATCATTGGGATTGTCTGGAACATTACACCTGGGATCCCTCAATATCCACTTATGCACCATACTTTCAAGGGCGACTCCCATTTTTTGGAGATGAAAAAATTTCATGTCTTACGCACACTGTTGAAACTATTCTCCATTCTAAGACTATCTCCTTGTGTTGTGATACCAATTTTTGTACTTTTGAAAATGTCCATATTTTTTGTTTCAATTGATTTTGAGTTATTTGTGATCATGTAACTTTTATATGTGTTTTTCCTCTTTGATTTCATCCTCATTTTTTCCATAGACATTGTAATGAATAAGATGGAGGTTATAAAATTACAAACCCCCATATTGAGTAGTATTTTACACTTTGAAATAACATCTTTTTACGATACTTTTTTTATTTCAATATTCGATTGATATTTTTTTAATCATCCACCCATGTCCCATGCTCACATTTCCTAAATATGAGTTTGTTACAAGAATTAATATTGAATATTTTCTCTATGGGGGAGGAATGTCCAGTTCCCCTAATCCCACTTTATCATCAAACATAAATGGAAATGAAAATACTAAAATTAAATTACATATATTTCAGGTTGAATGATTATAAAATTATATTTGTAAAGAACATAAAATCTCAATTATGAATAATAAAAAATAAATTATGTTAATAAAACGGTGTCCCACACCAACATTAAAAATTTGAAACACATATTCCATTAACATTTTTGACATGTGAATCTAGTAAATAATAGATAAATTTTCAATATTTTCTTCCCATTTACCATATAAACATTAATTGTTTGGGGATTATCAAAGAGACCAAAATGTTTTTCTATTCTTTAAATGTGAGGTAATATTTTCATCTACTGAAAATATAGTAATTTATAGATCCTAATCAATTATAATTCTATTTTCCATATGTTTTTATGAGTATTAAACACCATTTTTGTTAATATAGGATATTATACCTAAGAAGTTTTGAGATGCTCTGACATTTTGATGTATAATTCTGGTTATAAACTAGATATTTCACTTTATTTTAGGTGAATACCTCTTATATATGATGGAATGTACAATAAGTTGCTTATGTTCACCATAAGTGTTATGGTGGGGACCTCCTATACATCACCACTTTTTTTTAAGTTATTTTTTTATTTCTTCACCAATTTTAAAAAATAATCATGAGGATTCAGTTACACATTTATTCTCTATTACATTATTTCCAACTAATAATTTTTCACATTTTTTAATTGTGACTTATTTTTTGTCTATAATCATTTCATCAAATGTTATCACTATATGTGTGGTATTGTGTCTATATCTTCTTTTACATTTTATTTAACATTAAATATATTCCATTTCATATATGTTTTTCACAAAACTCATTAGTGCACAACTATTTAGAAATATGATATCACATATATGATATATTTCATGTCAATAGTGAGCACACATGTAATTCGAATAAAACTTATCAAAATTTAATAAATCTATTAGATAACTATACTTGTCATGAAACACCTTGGTATATAATTATTTCTCAACACTACTAGTTTAGTTTCTTATAATACCTTTAGAAACTATACATTCCACTAAATCATAACTATTTGTAACCTATTTTTTAATTATATATTCCATAGTTATTCAAGTGAAACTGTCATGACCCCCTCCACACAAAGTGTACCCCACCTAGGCTGACAATGTGAGAAGAGAGATATTAACCCCCCAAGTCCCACCTTCAGTAGTCCCCAGGTTGGTGACTAGCACTAAGGGTATAGTAAACACACATATGGAAGGCATTACCCTCTAAGAGAATACATGCGAAAGAGAGAGATAAGACATACCCAACCAACTCCAGCTCAGACTATGATATAAAAATAAACCCAAGTACAAATATGTAATGTTGTACAAGAACTACTACAACTAAAAAAGAGAAACTAAAAGTACAAAAATAATGTAAACAGCAGTGACCATAAAGCATGAACAGCTCCTGCAACCCCAAAGATAGTAGTAACCAGCCTGATATCCGGCCTGATAAAAGTGACATGAAAAAAAGTTTATATAATATAGGGTGTGTATAACAATATACTCAGTAGGATCCTCTCCAGAGTATCTCATGAAAAATAAAATAAATCGTGTTAAAGCACAATGAACAAAAAGTGAAACTAACTCATCACCTAAATAGGTATGCTAATTTCACAGCCTCTCCATGGCTACTCTCACCAAGAATCTCATATAAGAGTATATAATATAATAAAGAATATCAAGGGTACCCCACTACAACTTCCCCAATAGTTTTTCACTTTTCCCCAATTTTGCATGTCCTAAACCATCTCTCTCAAAAAAACTGGCCCGAAGACACCTGGGCGAGCACCACAACTTGTACCTCATGAAACACAAAGCTTGCTCGCAGACACCTCGGCGAAGCACCACACCATCTACAAAATCAAAGTAACCAGGTAGTTTCCGGGAGCCACCACAGCACACACAACGTGTATCTTACATCAGGTATTATACCTCAAGCCACTACATCCCATACGTCAAGTAAGGATCCTCAAACCCTCACAACCTATACATGTTATACCTATAGTAACACATAGTAAATTACACCAAGAATATATGTGTGTGAAATAACGACAAGACATTACAGGCCTATACACACATATATGGGGAAAACTAACCACCGTGGAAACCTGCACAAGTAACTACCAAGAGAAGAGAGCAAGGCCAAAGGGGGAAGTCAACCATCCATCTTTCCACCTGGATGTTGTAGAAAACACTCCCCTGGAGCTCATAATCCCTTGGGTGTCAGTCACCCTAACTGAAAGGGTGGGGAAGTGTATAGAAACAAAAAAAGTACAAGATATAATATAGATCACAACCACACTAAGGGAACACTACCACAAAACTGGGCAAGGCCAGCGCCACCCCTTTATCAGCGCTGATAAAGGGACCCCCTTTATCATTTCTTGTTTAGTAGCGCTGATAAAGGGGGGTCTTTATTAGCGCTTTTTTTAAAAGTGCTGATAAAGGGTCGAATTCAAAAAAAATTAAAAAAAATTATTAATATATAAATATAGTTATATATTTATATTGATATAAATATAATATATAATTTTTAAATATACTTTAGATATGTATAAATTTACATTTACAATATTTTTAATTAATAATTTAATAATTATTATGGATTAATAGTCATTTAATAACAATTTGAAGACTAAAAAATTAAAAAAATTAAAAAAAGATCCAAAATGTGTTGAAAACGCAACTCAAACTTCAAACGGCCATAACTTTTGATCCAGGTGTTCGTTTGAGCTCTACCACATATCAAATTGAAGCCTTCAATGAGCTATACGTTGTTGTGACCTCGAGGGACCCCATTCAAGCGTTTTTCGAGGCCAAAACAGGCCCAGAAGGCCTCAAAAACTGGGTTTTTAGTTGGGGTACCGAGAGTTGTTAATATTTTGTGGATTTTCAGCCTTGTTTAAGGGGGTATTATTGGATTTTTTTGGTGGGGGCTGAATTTATTCAAGGTATTAAATTCATATTGATATTATGTCTTTGAAATTTTATCTTTTTTTATAATTCACCGCTATTTATAATCAAAGATATAACTATATGTACATATTTTTTATATATTCACACCTAAAAATTAAATTTTTTAAATAAATAATTAAACATATTTACATATAAAATATACTAGCTTTATCTAAATTATAACTAATATCCATTTTATTTAAAATACCAATATATGAATATTTATATAACTACTATATATTAATATAACTATATATATATTAATATAATTATATATATATATATATTAATAAAACTATATATATATATTAATATAACTATATATATATATATTAATATAAATATATATTACTGTATTAATAAATATAACGAAATATATAGATAAATAAATAGATATATCATGAATAAGAGAACAAATCAATATAGGGTAGTGGCAAAGGCTTTAGGTGTGCATGGGGGAGGTCTCGAGATCAAATCCAGGTGGAGGCAAGGGCACACGCGCAAGGGTGATTTAAAGGGCTAGCGCTGATAAAGGGTGTAGGCGGTGCTGGTGGGCACTGGAGGTGCGGGAAAGCGCTGATAAAGGGAGGTTCAAGCGCTATAAAAAGCCCCCCACCCCGAGATTGGCAGTATTTTTTTATTTTTTTTAATTTTTTTAATTTTTATCAGTGCTAAAAAAAGCGCTGATAAAAGGGGTCTTTATCAGCGCTTTTTGGAGCACTGATAAAGGGGACCCCCCCCCCCCCCCTTATCTTTTACAGCATTAATAGCACTTTTTCTAGAACTGTTAATGGCCATTTTTAGCGCTGATATCCTATAAGCACAAAACTATTTAAGGAGAATTATTATATTTCATTATTTCCTTTTTATAAGTTTAACTTTACTTTATTTAATTATCCAACCTTTAATTAACCATTATAAATTCCACATTACATTTCATTAAAATTCCAAAAAAATTATGTTCCCTCTAGGATTAACTAAACCGAGCCCATAGTTCTTCATAATTATAACCTCAACACTGCATTCCCGCAGGCTCCAACCCCATGGGTTCAACATCATTTAGTAAATCATTTATTAACATCATTATTACTTTCTATAATTCTAGGAATTCTAGAAAAAAAATACTAAGCTACCAAACACAAGGGAATAATCACGGTATGTAGATGAACTACCCATTGAGTCATTTCCACCTACAGCAAGAGCATAGACCCATCCTTCCTAGAAAAGCTAAACATGGGAAACACATGGAGTACCCCACACATCTTTTCCCCTTTTGAAAGGAGGGTAAGAAAGACCAGTTACCTTAAGTAGTAGGGAAAGTAAAGTAGGTAACCAAATAGCACGCACAATAAGCAACCACTTTCACATAAATAGTTACGCCCAACTTCAACCCTATCCATCATCCATGGTGTCCTCCCCAACACTCACACGCATGAACCAATGCATCTCTCCACTATTGGCATCTACTAATGCCACCCCCACAGGGCCTCCCAGCCCCACATACCACAACAGTCTCCTAGGCTTAGCAATCCCAGGCTCACACCACAACACAAGCAGTAGGAAATGAAGCAACAAGAAACTGGGCTCTCGGCTCCAATCAAGGCATCCTTCCTTCACACACAATGAGTTCTCACAGCTCCGAGCATAAGGATATTGGCCTTTACAAGAAAGAGGGTAACTCAAAACCCTTCTAGGGATTATCTTTTATCACAAACCAGTTCTTTAATACATATTGAATTAACCAATTCCATATTATTAGGTTTCAACTATGGTAAAACTAAAGAGAAAGATAACATATCCATTAATTTAACATGACTTAAATCAAAAAACATCAATATGGTTCAGGTTCATCAATTTAATTAAACATGTTTACTACAACAACAACCAGATTAATTTATATACCTCTTTATATTTGTCCAATTAATCCATAATTAATCCCAACATTATGTTCTTTACCAAGTTCTAATAAGAATTACATGCTAAAAAAGAAAATCATTGATATCACACTATCTATAAAATCAAGAGGCAACAACATACGACCGATACCACTTACTAAATCTGGTTCAAATATTTAGTATGCCAATTCCATTGTAATCTAAGGTCTAAATCATGTTAACCCTATAATTGAACATATGAATAAGGATAATCATGTAATCCCCTACCTCACATTGTTTTAGATGTTCTTTACATGAGAAATAACAACACAACAGATCATGATCGCCTCTCTTGGAAGACAGCGTCCACCCGAGGAAGCAGAGACACCGTCGTACAAACCAACACACAAAAATATTCCATTAGAATCATGAAGATAACATTCTATAACATGGAAAGAAGAAATTGAAGGAGAGGAACCCATAAGAACAGCGGTAGAACATACCTTATATTAAAGGTGGATCGATAATTCATGATTGCATCGAAACAGGGGGAGAACATGTAGCAAGAAGAACCCCAAGGAATTGCATGATCCAAGGCTACATCACTATGCATGACTCCTATGGTAAGGAAGGAAACTTTCAAGCATCTCTCACTAGGGAACAATAAGGAAGAACAAGGGAGTAATATATCTTGACTCTTTTGAAGATTTAATGGAGTAATGGTTTGTGATATACTGGATTTTCCATTAAGATCAGATCTATCAAAGATCATGCATTTTGACTAAGTAATGGTTTCCCGGCTTTTATGAAAAATTTATATTGGAGTCATGGGATTTGAATGGTCCTTAGATCCCTTAAAAAGTTTTTGAATACATTTTATGTTAAAGGAAATGTCAAATGGGAAAAACTGCAGGAAATTTGGAAAAATCAGGAAATTTGAAAAATGAAATGACATAGTTCTAGAAACACTATTGCAGTGCCACAATTTCAGTGATATTGTTTTAGAAATTTGGAAAAGGAAATGACACCATTTCCTAACACCATTTCAAGAAACTATTTTGAAAATTCGTCAAAGTAAGTGACATCATTTCGTGACACCGTTTCATGAAACCATTTTGGATATTTGGAAAAGGAAGTGAGACTATTTCATGACACCATTTCACAAAACTATTTTTAAAATTTGGAAAAGGAATTTACATAATTTCATGAAACCATTTCATGAAACTGTTTTGGAAATTTGTCAAAGGAAGTAACACCATTTATTGAAACCATTTCATGAAACTATTTTTGAAATTTGGCTAAGGAAGTGACACCATTTCATGAAACTGTTTTGGAAATTCAGTAAAGGAAGTGGCACCGTTTTATGACATTGTTTCATGAAACCATTTTGGGAATTTGGAAAAGTGTTGGGGATAAGTCACCATGACCTCCCAGAACACTTCAAACACCAGATTTCAGAAAATTAAGGGAATGGACCGGTCTGGTCCATTAAATTAGATATCTCTCGTAACATTTTAATCCTCTAGAATCCAAAACCAACCCATATAGGAAACAGAAAAAAGGGTTCCAAGAAACCACCCTTCGAGATACCTCTCAAGGATCTCGCCACTATGAAGAGATCAACCGCTTCCTCCAAGGAATAAATCCAAACAACATAACAAACACAACTAGATATTAAACATTATACCAGGGGAGCTCTCAAAAGAGAGCAAGCCACAACAAGCTACAAGAGAAATCCATCTCATAACCACAATGGTCTATAACTACAAAATGAACATCATTATAAGAAAATTTCTACACATCAAACATCTTAAGGTACTCAGCGTATATCTGTAACTCACATTACCAATTACTATACTCCACACCAATGTTCCACCACAAGACATGAACCAAGCGGATTGAACACCCATAGAACACCCTCTCCTTATGGTATTGGATCTCTATAGGCTGCTCCTTGAAGGTTGAATCATCATTAACATTGATCTCTCCCAAATCAATGACATGAAATTCATCATGAAGATAGAAATGGAGTTAAGACACAGGAAAAACATCTTGTATCTGGATCATCTGTGGGGGAAGGGCTCCCTAATACGCCACTGATCCAACATGAGGCAACACCTCAAAATGCCCAACAAACTGGGGAGAAAGCTTGCTCCCATGACCAAACCTTCACTTCCTATGACAGGGAGTCACCTTCCCAAACATGTGATCCTCAATATCAAACATTAGAGGACTCCTCATATGATAATCAAAGGATTTCTGATCCTGCGCTGCGTTCATCCTCTCAAGAATTACCTGAAACATCTCTGTAATATTCTATACTAGCTCTGGTCTGAGAATTGCTATCTCACCCACCCCAGTCCAGCACAATGGATAATGACAACACCTTCCATACAAGTCTTAAAACGACGCCATACTGATTTTTTATTGGAAACTATTGTTGTAAGAAATATCTGCCAAGGGAAGGCTCCTCATCCAAGAACCTCCAAAATATAGTACACAAGAGCACAACATTTCTTCAAGAGTCTAGATGGTTCACTCTATCTGACCGTCTGTCTACGGATTAAAAGTAGTGTTAAAGCATAGCTAAGAACCAAAATCATGTTGGATACTTATCTATACCCTGGAGGTAAAATAGGTGTCTCGATCAGAAATGATCATTCTTGGGAATCCATGGAGCCTCACCACCTCCTCTAGATACTTCCTCTACAAAACCTCCACTGAGGTCGACTCCTTGATTTCTATAAAGTGGGATTATTTCATCAAAAAAATACTCTACCACTCATATACCATCATAGACTCATTGAGATAGAGGTAAACTAGTAACAAAGTTCATTGAGATGCCTTCCCACTTCCATTGAGGAACATCTAACGGCTCGAGCAGACCAGCAGGGACACGGTGCTCAGCCTTCACCTTCTGGCAGACCAAACATCAAGACACAAACTCTGCAACTGCATGATTCAACCCCAGCCACCAAAACCAACTCCTCAAAGCATGGTTTATCTTATTCACACCATGATATACTATTAAGGGTGAACTATGGAACTCCTTGAGAACTATCTCAGGTATTTCAAATGGAACGAAAATCCTTCCCCGAAACAATACTCGGGGTTGTTCATCCTCCGACTAATAATCAGGGGCTTCACCACAAACAACTCGGTCCCTCCAAACCTCTACCTCAAGATACCTCAACTAGATCTCTCCCACTCACTTCTCCAAAGATGATGACACTGTCATCTAAAAAAGACAACATCTACCCCCACATCTCCCATATACATATTGAATGCTAAAAGTTCTTCCATTACTCTCTATAAATAAACAGATTCACACACTGCATCACTAAGTGACTTCCTTTTTAGTGCATAAATTACGACATTCCCCTTTCTAAGTGTATATGAAATTTTGAAGTCATAACCCTATAAAAACTTCATCCAGAAATGCTTCCAGAAGCTCAAGTCACGTTGGGAGAAAACATACCTCAAGCTATTATGATCGGTGAAAATCACAAAGCACTTTCCAATGAGGTAATGCATCCACATCTCCATATCAAACACCACTGATGCTTACTCAAGATCATGGGTTGCATATTTAAATTCATGGGGACATAACTTCCGAGACCCATAAGAAATGTATGATCTCTGCTACATTAGAATGTAGGCTAACCCAAAATGTGAAGTATCACAGAAAACATCAAATTGAACTCCCTCTAGTAGTAGAAAAAGATCCAAATCATTGAACAACTTCTACTTTAGATACTCGAAAGCTGCCTAACACTGATCAGTCTAATCGAACTCCTGATCCTTCCTAGTCAATGCTTTCAAAGGAGTCACAACCTCATAGAATTAGTCTACGAAACTCCTATAATAGACTGCAATACCAAGGTAACTTCTCGCCCCTGACACTTTCCTGGGGACTACCAAATACATAACTACTTATATCATTGATAGATCCACAACTAATCCCTACTAGGATGCAAAATTCCCCGTGAAACAGACTTCTCGATCCCAAAACTCACTCTTCTACAACTTCCCAAATAGTTGTTTTCGACGAAGAATAACTAAAACTACAAGAATATGCTCTGCATTATCCTCCTTAGACACAGATTATTTTAGGATGTCGTTGATGAAAACCACCATGAACTTTTCCAGGAACTCACAGAACATAGTGTTCATCATCCCCATGAACACAGCTGGATCATTAATCACTTCGAACGACATCATTGAGAACTCATAATTCCCATGACAACAATGGAAAGAAGTATTTGGAATATCCTCATATTTAACTCACATCTAATGATACCCAAACCAAAAATCAATCTTTGAGAACCAACTTGCACCCTTCAGTTGATCGAACAAATCATTAATCCATAGAAGGGGATAGAGGTTCTTCACTGTCAATTTTTTAAAATGATCATAATCAGTAGACAACCACAAAATGTCATCAGCCTTCTTCATGAAAAAAAATGGTGCACCTCATGGGGACACACTCAACTGAACAAAACCACACTCTAACAGACCATCGAGTTGTATACACATCTCTCACCACTTAGAAGGTTCCATACTATATAGATATAGGAGATAGGAGACACTCCTGGTTATAGATTGATCCCGAACTTGATCTCTCGTCAAGGGGGTAATGCTACAACCTCTTCTAGAAAGACATCAGGGTACTCTTCAATGAACCTAGGAAACATCAAATGTTGAACCTCTACTAAACTCAACATTAGATCATCCATAAAGGATGATAGAGAAGGAACACCCCTATGACCCATCTGAGGGTCTTCCTCACCAACAAACAATGTTGGATCTCCATCAGCATCGAAGAACGCCTCCTACCTTTGGAATAAATCCATGATAGCCTACACCAATTACAACTAATCCATGCCAAGGATGAAATCATATGGTTGTATTCGTAAACATAGGAAATCTCCCCAAGAGTGGTTCTATCCCAACACTAGATCGCAATCTTTACATACTTCAATGAAGTCAACTCGACCTTTAACTGGCATAGTCAATGCCAATAGCACTGGAAGACTCTCTACCTCATGTCCCAAAGCATGAATAAGGGTAGGTTATATGATGTAATGCGTTACTCCTGAGTTAAAAAAGGCATACACCCAAGTAGAAAACATGAAAAGGGTACCTCAAATGATGTCTGGCTTTCCTGGAGGTGGAAATGCTAAAGCATGAATTTGAACACAACCTAATTTATGGCCTCTATGACCCTAACGAAAACCCCAATGATGGATGAAATCTGATCTCTAAGGATAAGAAGCATCCCAGGGCTATCCTATTCCTGCCACATTTGTTGTCAATTGATCTAAAGCTGGTGAGATTGGTTGTTGTTACCTTGGTGGAACTGCCTCAATGGAGGAACCTGGAGCGGAACACCTGTCGTGCGCTGACTGCTTTGAAAGGTCGGACACTCCCACTACTAATGGCCTCATCCTAAAAAAGAAAAACAAGTTCCTGATCCCTTGTAATAATCCTAAGAGCCACCGCCCATGGAGAAATTAGATGCTGATGACTAGGACATACCCCCCAGCCGAACAGAAACTCTTCTACCCTGAAAACTGAGAACCTCGGGCCATAGCTCTGCTTCATGAGGAATATGGATGAATCCCCTATCATGAAGATCCATTTTAGGATAATTTCCTCTTGATGACCTCTACCTTTTCCAGCACCTCGAAATATTTCATTAGCATAAATTGGGTGATCTGGTGTTGGATCCCTAGATGAAAAACCTCCTTGAAATTCCTTTCCATGTACTCCTCATCAGTTAATAGGTCCGAATCATACCAATAAAGGTTTATGAAATAGATCTCGATCTATCACACACTAGAGTTCTCCCATTGAAGGGTAATCAACTCTTGGTGACTAGCTGACTTTTCAGTTGAAGAAAGAAACTCAACTCTGAACTGCTCTCGAAACTTCTCCTATAACATCACCGACTCCTCGTGATCCCTAAGGAACAAGAACCACCACTACCTCACTACCCCATGAAACATCGTCACAACCAATAACACCCAGTCTATTTCTAAACATGGATCTAACTAAACTCTATATCAACCTCCTCGAACCAGTATTCTGTGACTGTATCTGAAATGGAGCCCTCCTACTTCTTCAGACTCTGATGCTAAAAATCTCAGAGTGTCCTCCTCTAAGTTTCATCATCGTCGACCCCTACTCTGTGGTGATCTACTGGCATATCATGCTGAACATATTCTGCACAAACCTGATGGGGACATCGACCAGGAGGCATTCCCAAAAAAAACAAAAATAGTTAGATCTCCTAAATAAGGAATATATAAGAAATTAAAATTTATTAATTGTTTTAATTTATTCATTTTAGGTCAAACTATCCCAAGGTCTACCCATTCAAATATAGGTGCAAAGAAGAATGATGCATGATCCTTTTCTAGGTCTCTACCCTACAACCAGTATCACCTAGTTTAGTAGCCACTGTAAACTTAAAGTTCAGTGAATCAGATCATAGGGTGTCCTAAATACCTGTGACTCAGCCGGTCTCTAGTGTTTACAACACTTGCTAAACTTGACTGACATTGTTTCCCTACCAAACCTTGATACCTCACCTATGCCTAACACCAAACTCCATCCTATACCTAAACCTCCCTCTGATACCACTCCGTCATGACCCCCTCCCCACAAAGTGTACCCCTCCTATACCAGAAATGTGAGAAGAGAGATAATGACCCCCTGATTCCTACCTTTAATAGGCCCTAGGTTGGAAACTACCATAGAGGTTATAATAAACTCATAGATAGGAGGCATTACCCTCTAAAAGAACACATGAGAAAGATAGAGATAAGACATACCCAAAAAACTCCCACTCAGAGTATGATATAAAAAGAAACCCAAGTACACATATGTAATGTCATTCAATAACTACTATAACTCTAAAAGGGAAACTACAAGTAAGAAAAAGAATATAAAACAGCAGCAACCAAAAAGCCTGAATAGATCCAAAAAACCCCAAGCTAGTAGTAAGTAGCTCAATCCCCAATGTGATCCAAGTGATCTGAAAAACAATTTATATTACATAGGGTGAGTATAACTGTATTCTCAGTAGGATCATCCTGGAGCTTCTCATGAAAAAGTAAAGAAAACAGGCTAAAGCATAGTGAACAACATGTGAAACTAACTCATCACCTAAACAGGTATGTTAAGTTCCCATCCTCACCATGGATACTCTCACCATGTATCACATATAAGAGTATATAATATAATAAATAATATCAAGTGTACCCATCTACCACTTCCCCACTGGTTTGATGCTTTTACCTGATGTTGCACATCCTAAGCCATATCTCTCTAAAAAAGTTTGCCCAAAGACACCTAGGATAGCACCACAACATGCACCTCGTGCAACACAAAGCTTGCCCACAGACGCCTAGGTGAAGCACCACACCATCCACACAACCAATATAACCAGGTAGTTTTTGGGAGCCACCACATCCTGTACAATGTGTATCATACATCAAGTATTATACCTCAAGCCACTACAGCCCATACGCCGAGTAAGGATCCTCAATCCATCACAGCCTATAAAAATTATACCTATAGTAGCACATAGGAAAATACACCCAGAATATATGTGTGTGAAATAACCATAATCCATAATAGCTTTCTACACACAAAATATGGGGAAAACTAACAATCGTGGATACCAACACAAGTAACAACAAAGAGAAGAGAGAGGGGCTAAAGGGGGGGTGTAATCCATCCATCCTACCACCGGGATATTCTAAAAAACACCCCCCAGGGGTCAGAATCCCTGAGGTGTTAGTCTCCCTAACCGACATGGTGGGGTAGCATATAGAAACACAAAAAGTACAAGATATAATATAGCCCACAAGCACACTAAGGGAAAAACGTAGTCTTAGACTCAACTGCAGCTAACGTCTCTCGGACTCCTGGCTGCGACTGCTAAGACTAGATATCCTACAAGAACACAACCATTTAAGGAGAATTATTATATTACTTCATTCCATTTTTATCTGTTTCACTTTACACTAATTAATTCTTTAACCATTAATTAAGCATTATCAATTCCACATTAAATTTCATTAACATCCCAAAAAGGTTTCATCCCATCTAGGCATAACCAAATCGAGTCCACAGATCCTCATAATTATAACCTCAACATTGCATTCCCACAATCTCAAAACCCATGGGTTCAAAATCATTTAGTCAATAATTTATTTAAAACATTGTTACTTTCCATAATTCCAGGAATTCTAGAAAAGAAATAATAACCCACAAAACACAAGGGGCTCAACGTGATGAGTTGATAAACTACCTGTCGAGTATTTTCCACCTATAGCAGGAGAAAATAACCATCCTTCCTTGAGAAGCTAAGCATGGAAAGCACATGGTGTACCCTGTGTATCTATGCCCCTTCTGGAAGGAGGGTAAGAAAGACTACCTTCCTTAAGCAGTGGAGAATGTAAAGTAGATAACCAAACATCACACACAACAAGCAACCACTTTCACATCAATGGGAAATCCCAGCTTCAACCTGATCCATCATCCCTGATGTTCTCCCTGATAGCCACACGCATAAACCGATTCATCTCACTATTCTAGGAATCAACTGCTACCACACCCACTGGGCCTCCCTACCCCACATACCACAATAGTCTCTTAGTCCCATCCATTCTAGGCTCACACCACCACACACACATAGTAGGAAATAAAGTAACAAGCTACTGGGATATTTTCCCCAAGAAAGGAATCCAGCCTTCACACACATTGAGTGCTCATAGCTCCAAGCATAAGGCTCCTGGCCTTTACAAGCAAGTGGGTAACTCAGAACCCTACGAGGGATAATCTTTTGTCACACAAATCTTTCTTTAATACATCATGATTTAACTGATTCATTATTAGTAGGTTACAACTATGGGAAACCTAAACAGCAATATAACATAGCCATTAATTTAACACACCATAAATCAACAAGTATCAAAATTCTTCATGTTTGTCAATTCAATTAAACATATTTATAGCAACAAAAACCAGATTCATTTATAGGCCTCTTTATCTTTTTCTAATTAATACATAATTAATACCAACTTTATTTTCTTTTCATATTTACATTAAGAATGACATGCTAAAAAATAAAATCATAGATATCACACTATCTAAAAAATCAAGAGGCAACAACATACGATCGATACAAATACTTAAATCTAGTTCAAATATTTTTTATGTAAATTCCATTATGATCTAAGGTCAAAATAAAACTGACCTTACAATTGAATGTAAGGAAAAGAAGAAGTAATGAATCTCCTACCTGAAATGGTTTTAGATGTTCTTTGCACGAGAACAACCAATCCAATGGATCATGATCACCTCTCCTAGAAGACTGCATCAACCCGAGGAAGTAGAGACACCACAACACCAACCAACACACAATAAAACTTCATTAGAAACATGGAGATCACATGCCATAAAATGGAAAGGAGAAACGTAAGGAGAGGAACCCAAATAACATTTGTAGAACATACCTTATAATAATGGTGGATTAGTAATTACTGATTGCACTGAAATAGGGGGTGCACATGCAGTAAGAAGAAACCCCAGGGAAGATATGATACAAGGCTAAAACACTAAGAATGACTCTTATGGGAAGGAAGGAAACGTTCAAGCATCTCACACCAGGGAATAATAAATAAGAAAAAGGGGGGAATATATCTCTTCCCATTAGAAGATTTAACAGAGTAGCAGTTTAAGATACATTGTATTTTCCATTAATATCAGATCTATCAAAGATCATACATTTTGATCGAGTAAAGGAATCTCGGCTATTAGTAAAAATTAAGATAGGAGTCATGGGATTTGAATCGGCCTTAAATCCCTTAAAACATGGCTTTGAAGGCATTTTACATCAAAGTAAATGTAAAATGGGAGAAACTATAGGTGATCTGGAAAAATATGGAAATTTGATAAATAAAATGACATAGATCTAGAAACACTATTCATGACACAGTTTCAGTGCCACCATTTTGGTACCACTTTTTTGTTGTTTCCATTTTGGTGTTACAATTTCGGTGTGACCATTTTGGTGTTGTCGTTTCAGTGTTGCCGTTTCGGTGCCGCTGTTTTGGTGCGGCCATTTTGGTGCCACTGTTTCAGTGCTATTATTTCAGAAATTTCAAAAAAGAAATGAAACCGTTTCATGAAACATTTTTTGGAAATTTATAAAAGGAAGTGACATCGTTTTAGGACACCATTTCATGAAACAGTTTTGGAAATTTGGCAATGGAATTGACACCATTTCATAACACCATTTCATGAAACTATTTTGGAAATTTGGAAAAGGAAGTGACATTGTTTCATGAAACCATTTCAGGAAACTATTTTGGAAATTTGGAAAAGGAAGTAACACTGTTTCAGGACATAGTTTCATAAAACTGTTTTGTAATTTCTAAAAGGAAGTGACACCATCTCATCACACTGTTTTAGGAAACTGTTTTGGGAATTTGGAAAAGTGTTGAGGATAAGTCACCTTAACCTCCAAAAACACCTCAAATAGCATATTTCAGTAAAGGAATCGACCGGAGAGGTCAAGGATATTATATAAAGAGTTTGATTTTTTTTTCTTTTTAATAAACTTATTATCCCTGAATAAAATTATTATTGATTTTATTATATATTCCATTTTATTTCAAAATATATTTTATAATAAATTTTTATAAAATATTTCAGGAATTATATATGTGATTTTTAGAAATGTATATATTATTTTAATCAATTGATATCTCTTTTTCGGATCATTATCTATTTGTTTTTAATCTCTTTATAGTTTTATATAAATCTAACTGAATTTCCCTAATGAATTATCTTTCATTCAACATATTTATTGTTATTGGGACTCATATATGTGATAGTTTAGTAAATGATTCATTCACTTTCCTAATAAATGGAAGATAAATCCAATGAAACATTTGATTCCTAGGGATTATGTTTTTTTATTCTAATGAGAATGTATATGGTAATATTTTTGGTAATAATTATGTTGTTGAGAACTTTTATATTTATTTGGTATCTTAATTTTTTAAAATTTTCATTAAAAACCAAAAAAATAATTGTTATCATGTCATTAATTTGATTTATCCTCTTATTTATGTAGCAATTAAAATGGTACTTATAAGGGTATAGTGGTTTGACATGGAAGAAGGTTGGGAAGTGGGAGTTCAGAAAAGGTGCATAGTTCAATCATTTAAAAAAATTAATTTTAGTTAATTTTAATATTTTCTTCATAGACATCATCATTAAAAAAATCTTATATAAATTTATTACTTAATTTTCCCAAATTACATTACAAATTATTCAATTTATGAAATATATAATTATGAATTGTATATCGTCAAATTTTTCAATTTAAAAAATTATTTTCATTCAATTTAAAATTTTGTATATATAAAATTATAAAATTTATAGATTTATTAAAATAAAAATATACTAAACATTTATATATATAAATTCTTTCATATATTCTATGAATTAGAATATAACAACCAATAAATTTTTATATTTTCGAATATTTTCATAGCATAATATATCCTTTTAAAATTTTGATTTAAAATATATCAGATTCTATGTCCACATTTCAATAATGGTTCTAAAGATAAATGTAATGAAAATTTTGTATTTTAAATATTAATATAATTTTTTATATGATGTAACTATTACTATGCTCATGAACTAGAACATTTATGACAAAACATGCATAATAAGACTAGGCTGTTATCACCCGAATCAAGGGTAATAATGAAATATTATTAACAAACATGTGGTAAAATTATATAATTGAATCACATTTGAAATTATAGATATTAATATCATTCTTGTACAAATTATTAAAGTTTTTTAAAGAAATATTCATGGAGTTAATGATATCTAAACTAAATGGAAGAATGAGGCAACAATTTTCTCATTTTACATTTACTTCTATGAAACATATGACATATTCACCACTTATTTATTTTGTGTGGTGTGTATACTTCCCTATTTTTGTTTTATATCATGAATTCTTTTATCTTACTTTTTTTAATTTATCATTTAATTTTATTTCACTCGTAGAGCTTGTAATTAAAAATATACAAACATTTTAAGGTTTTATTCCACAATCTCATCATTATTCAGGTTTGTTTATGTTTACATATCCATTGGGTGAATTAATTGATATTTATATATTTAAGTAAATATATTTTCCTATAGTTGTATCATTCATGAAATTCATAAGAAATAGTACCATTTTCCACTCTTTGGTGTTTAAAGTGATTGAGGAAATGTTTTCAGGAAAATCAGACATCATTTATCTCTTAAGAAAAAATTCCATTTTCTTCCAAAATTGTGATTTTTAATAAAAAGTAAAAAAAATGTTTTAAACATTTTAAAGTGATTTATTCAAGATCTTTTTATGAATTTTTTATTTTTTAACATTTTTATCTAAAAACTATTTATTTTATTTTCAAAATAAGGCTCATTTGGATTTTATAAAAAATGTGGATGGAATATTTGTTTAAACCAATCTGGAAGGAACACAATTTTCTACCATCATGACTAATCAATATTTATAAACTTATTTCACAATATTTCAAAGATTATTTTCAAGGAAAAATACTTTCATTTTTTTTGTGAAATTTTTTTTTTCAAAGAAATTTTCAAAATGAATGGTTTATTTTCCTCAAAAAGGTTTAATGACATTTTTATAGTATTTTCATTCATCAATAACATCAACCTTGTATCATACTTATGATACACTAAGATATTTTTTTTATTGATATCACCCTTATTATTTCATGGGATGGTTTATGATAATTTTGACCATGGAAAATATCGATGTTCACTTTATTGATTAATTGTGGTAGTCATTAACTCCCCGTTAAGACATTAAATTACTTGTGATCATTGTGCATTTAATTTCCCCTAAATATCCATAGTATTTGTATCATATATATTATTATTTCCTAAACCATATACTATTTCTATATACAGTGTATTATCTTGAAAGTATTTGATGAAATGGGGAATTATTGTAAATTGGTATTATTTATTCATTATGGATATTTCCTAATAAGAAATATTGATTAATGAATTCAATAGATCATTCAATATAAGTGGAGTGCTTCATACATGAAGATATCGATGGGGATAATTATAAATTGCAGTTTTATGTATCAATAATTCTCATGATACAAATTAGTTGGCCAAACCTAATGGGTTTGTTACCAATAGTTTTAAAATTTCTTGTGAAATGTCTTGACAATGGAGATATAGTTGGCCAAACCAAAATGCCTTTTACCCATTAGTTTTAAACTATCTTGAGGAAATATCTTGATATTAGAGGTATCATGATTCTGAGTTCATGAAGTATATTACTAATAATTTCCTTCACAAATATTTCAGTTATTATAATCCACGAGATTTTAACAATGTAATTATATATGGATACATTTCATTCTCAATTTATTTATTAAATAGAATGTGTTTGAGTTATTTACTTTTCGATATTGATTTTTCCTCATCCATTCATGACAGTCAAGTTATTTAAATAGAATTTGTGTTCAGTTATTTGACAACTAAGTTTATTGTGCTTATTTATTCATGATATTTTTCAATTTACAATTACCCTTACTGAGAATTTTAGCTCACCCAATTATTATGTTTAATTTACATAGGATGATAGGATGTGTGTTAGGATTGATTTGCAGGATTTTGAAAATGGGAATAATGGTTTTCTCAAAGAAATGACATTTTTATTTTATGTTTTCAATGGTAAATTGGGATTGAATGTACATATCTAGTTTACATATATTACTAAACTATATTGTTCTTTGGGGTGAGATACTTTGTATTAATGCCAATGTATGTAACATCTTGTTACCTTGACCAGGTAAGTTTTCTTTATTTATAAGTTCCCTTAAGTTCTCGTTTCAATTTTAATTTTTTAGAGGTCATTTTATAGGATTACTGCAGGTTTTAACATAGGTACACATCGTGTACCTGAGGTACATGTCATATACGGGTTGTTGGATACAAGTCATGAATGGGAAGATCATGTTGTGAACTGGTACACATCGTGACCGGTGGGTACAAGCTGTGTAGGGTGAAAATTTTGGATTTTTAATCCGAGGCGATGGGTTTTTTTGCGTAACTTATCCAGTGTAGATTGCACGTCGTGACCCCTGGGTACACATCATGACCCGGCCCACGCCCGAGTTTAAGTCCCACATACGGCTGTCTTTCTCTCCTCTTGGGTTTTAAATGGATCATCTAGGAATTGATGGATCTATGCCCAGTGGTGTTGGATATTGCTTCTAGGTTGTGTTTCAAGGTATCATTCACCTTTTTTCTCATTGACAGGTTTCGTTGCATGTGCCTTTGTTTGTGAAATATGTATGTGGTTCCATCCTAACTTACCAAATTTATTACCATTGCATTGCTTGATTTATTTCAATTTCTTCTTTAAATTCAAATGTTTAATATTTCTTTCAATTCATTTATAAAACCTAATTCCAGTGAATTGGAATATTTGAAATAGTGTTGGAACAGAAACCTGGAAAACCCCCAATTCCATTGACTTGGGTTGGGTTTGTGGAAAATTGACTGATATAAATTGTTGAATTTAAATTGCGGACTTGGTGGAAATGTTTTCCATTAAATTTTTGAATTTAATTATTGAAAGTGAATTATGAAAATGATGTAATTTTTTTTAATGGATTTAAAACTCATGAAAATTTCTTAAAATGATTTAATAGAAACTGAAGGGTTTTATCTTGTAAAAGAGGCATGTTTTTAAATAAAACCTTTTTTGGTTTTAAATGGAAAGGAAATGGAATTTTTGAAATGGAAGAATGGTATTGATCACATTTTATGTAGTCTTAAAATAGTTCATCCATCATGTAATAGCACATCCAAGCCATAGGTAGTTAGTGAGTTATTTGGATACACTCTACGCTATTACAAATTTCTAAAACATACATGCAGCGGGTCACATCTCTGACAGGTTAGTGATGAGTCACCTTTGGCTAGTGTCATAGGGACGTGTGTATACAAATTTTTCAGAGTTCACTTAGAGAGTGTGGAATCCTATAGTTATTTAATACTATCATACCTTTTTTTAGATGACCATATTGCTCGCTTATTTATTTATATTTGATATATAAATGTTTTCCAATGTTTTCTTTAACTTATTTATATGACTTCTGAATTTATATAAACTATTTCATATAAATGTTTTAATTATGACATCATTTTAGAAATATTTCATCTCTTTTAAAGTAAATCATATGCTTTAAAAGTATTTTCCATCACTTTGAAAGTGTATAGCATGTTTGTTTAAATATTTATTTGAATTGAAAAACCTGTTAATTTTGAAAATTGAAATCTTTTTTTTTTTGAATAATCTATATTAGGAATTTTTTATGGAATCTTTGGTGGTATCCTACTGGTCTTAGCCTCATACCATACTTTTTCCCTTTGGGTTTTTGTAGAATTTCTTCTTCCGGGCTCGAGGAAAGGGAAGGAATATCTAGGATGTGGTTCCAGCTGTTGAGATTTGGATGAGGTGAGTTGTTTGTTTAGGTTCCTTGGGTTTTTTTCTTATTTTAGTACTTTGGTTTCAATACTTTGGATTTTATGCCTGGTTGTATTCGGGTACTTTAATCTAAGTGGATTTTTCTTTTGATATGAATTCTGTCTTTTTAACTTTTTCTTCTGCATTCTTGGGGAAAAATCATTCCCACTTGTATGGTGTATGATGCTAGGTGCTAGTATCCGACTTGTGGGGAAGGGGAATTCCCTACAGGATATGTAAAGACTATTTTTGTTATCGGGTTACCTAGGTACCTGATCTAGTTCGTGACAAATTGGTATCAAAGGGAGGCCATTCATATTGTCTTGAATTCAGTGTGTAGTTTTGAAATCTTGTCTGGACTTAGGAGGTAGTTGCGATTAAGTGTTTGGCCGTCTCTCACTGCAATGAACCTTAAGTCACCAAGGGTGGTTAGGGAAAGATGTCTTGTTGATTAGTTCTAGACTTTTCCCTATTGAGATTTGGATATAGATAAATCCAAATATTGTTTGTCCCTTCTGTTGAGAATATTTTCTCTTATTACTTAGTTTTAGTGTTTTATATAATGTTCTAATTTTATCTTTCGATATTGTGTAGCGTCATGACTCTGAAATGACGTGTGAAACGGATACAAGAATAGGATTTTACTGATCTTAAGTAGGAAAATCCTATTATTGATCTGATTCTGGTTGAGGTGATTGTACGCACTGTCCAAGCTCTGGGACATGCACCACATCTAGTTCCCACTCAGGTTCCAGCTATGGATCCTTAGGGGGATGTTCTTTAGAATCATTCTCATGAGTTCCTTGTCCATAATCCACCAGTATTCAAAGTCTCCAATGATCCTCAACATACTAAGGAATGGTTGGGAAAGATAGAAGGTCTGTTTGCGTTCTTGGAGACACCAGAAGTGATCAGGGTGAAGTGTTCCACTTTCATGATGGAGGGACAAAGCATGAGATGGTGTGGCATGATGATGACGATAGGGAAACATGAGGGATTAGAATGGAAATACATAAAGGTTCTTTCCACAAACCAGTTCTATCCAGTGTCTATGGTGTTGGATAAGGATATAGAGTTTTTCAATATTGAGAAGGATGACAAAACCATGATTGAGTATTCAAATATCTTTTCTGAGATGGCACAATTTTCTCATGATATTTTACCTAATGAGAGGATGAAGGCTCGACGGTTCTAGTTGGGACTTCGATCAGATATCCTTTCTCATATTTTCTTGCTGAAGATTCCCACTTATACTGATTTATTAGATAGGTTTATTATGGTTGATATGGACTTGGCTGGAAAGTCAGGGTTGAAGGGAGTCCCTTTTCCTCCCAGCGACATTGTTGGTCCTTCAAAGGAAAACAGAAGCATGATTATTCTAGTCGCAGTTCTCGATGGTAGAGTATTTCCAAACCTCCTACAGCTTTAGGAGGAATTTTATTGACTTTCTATCAGTGTGGAAAGATAGGAGATGCTATAAGTGTTTTCATTACAGTGCCCAATAATTGTAGATCCTGCGGATGTTCAGGGAACTTTCCAAGGTTCTTCCATCACTTATCTACTCCAAATTGTGGTAAATGATAATTATATCCCCCTAAAACTACGTGGCATACAAATTCTTCACTAAAAAAGGGTTCCAGCCATAGGAATCTAGAATAAAGCTTCTTGATGCAGTGTAAGAGTCTCCAGAGGAATCACATATGAGTCTAATGACTGTGAGAGGTACCATTACTATAGTATTGTCATTAGTGACTTCTCTTTTTGATACTAGTGCAACTCACTCTTTTATTTCAACCCATATTGTAAATATACTTAATATACCTATGGAGAAACTATATTATGAAATGGATAATACTACACCCCTTAGTACGAAGAGAGAGAAGGGTCTTTGTATTCATGCTTGTGTCTTCTCTCTATCAGATGCTGAGCTAGCTTGGAGTATTCTGGTTCTTGATATGAAATATCTTGACGTCATATTTGGGATGGATTGGACCATTGCCAATAAATCCTGAATTAATTTTCATATTCTATGGGTATTCATTACTACTCTCATTGTTGTACCTATTTTCTATTAAGAAGAATGGGATCCAAGGTCGAGTAGAGACAAACCTTATTATCCAGAGTTGGGGAAATTTATATCAGGGTTTTCTTTTGATCTAGAGATAGATTCAATGGGTGGTGATCTCCCACCAGTTGTTGTTGTGTTTTCCGATATGTTCACTTCATATTTATTTGGTCTTCCACTGGTGAGAGAGGTTCAATTTTCTATTGACTTAATGCCATGTACTCAACCGGTCTCTATTACCTCTTACCAAATGGCACCATATAAGAAAAAAAAGATTAATTCTCATTCATATGATCTTCTTGAGAAAGGCTTTATTCATCCAAGTGTGTCACTTTGGGCAGCGCTGATTCTCTTTTATAAGAAGGCCGGTGGTTCTCTTCACTTATGTGTTGATTATCGAAAGCTCAATCGAGTTATGATAAAGAAAAAATATTCATTTCCAGGGATTGAAGATTTTTTTGATCAACTAAAAGAGTCAAAGTGGTTTTCAATGTTCGACCTTTGATCTGGTTACCATCAGGTGAGGATAAAGGAATATGACATTCAGAAAACTACCTTTCAGAGCAGGTATGGGAACTTTGAGAATCTTGTTATACCCATTTGTTTGACAAATTCTCATACAGTTTTGATGGCCTTAATGAAAAATATTTTCCATGAGCATCTGGATATATTTGTGGTAGTCTTTGTATATGGCATTCTTGTCTACACCATGTCTTGGGAGGATTATGTGCAACATCCGAGAATAGTTCTGAATCCACTAAGAAATCACCACCTTTATGCCAAGATTTCAAAGTGCGATTTCTAGATTCAGAAGGTGAAATTAATAGGAAACATGGTTTCTGAATAGGGTGTATCAGTCGATCCTGAAAAGCTGAAGGCTGTTATGACTTGGGAGAAACCACAAAATGTCTTTGAGATCCATAACTTCTTGGGCTTAGCAGGATACTACCATAGGTTCATGATAGGCTTCTCGAATTTGGATTATCCAATGACTACTATGACTCGGAAGGGGGTAAGTTTTTATTGGAATGATAAATGTAAGAGTTATTTTGTCGATCTAAAACGCATTTTGACTACTGCACCGGTGTTGACTCTTCTAGAAGTTGGGTAGGGATATGTGGTCTTTTGTGATACATCTGATTTAGGCTTAGGTTGGGTTATTATACAAGGTGATCATATTTTAGCTTATGGATCTCGTCATATTAGGCCACACGAGAAGAATTATCCTACCCATAACCTAGAACATGTAGCAGTGATTCACACTCTTAAGAGTTGGTGGCATTACCTTTAGGGCCAAAGGTTTACCGTGTTTTCAGACCACAAAATCTTGAGTTATATCTTCTATAAAAAAGAGTTGAATCTTTTCCAGAGGCGTTGGGTGGAGTACCTATGGATTTTCAGTTTCACCACACTTATAACCTAGGGAATGGAATTTCATTGATGATGCTTTGAGTAGGAAACTTCCATCCCATGCAGTGAAAGAATCTTTCGAAGAGTGGAATTTGATGGCTCTCTTCGCACAGTTTCATATTGGAGTTCTGGAGAAAGGTGATGAAGTTTCTTTAACCAGCATGCAGATGAAATCTACATTTCTAGAGATTATTCATCAAGATTAAGATCTTGATGATGAGTTCCATAGGATTATAGAATATATTTATGGTGGGGAGATAGTTACCTACTAGTCGTTCTTCAAAGAGGGTGTTCTATGATATCAGAATTGTTTCGTTTTTCCATCAACGGAAAAGAAGATAGTGATGGGGGATTTCCATAATTCTTAGTGGGATGTCCAAAAAGGAACCACTAAGATGTTCTATGACATGAGGTGGCAGTTATGGTGGCTACGTATGACGCAAGACATTTTTTATTTTGTCTCTTGTTGCTATATATTCTAGCAAGTGAAAACCGAGCACCAAAAACCTTTGGGTTCACTTCAACCACTTCCAATACCTACTTGGAAGTGGTATGAGATCTATATTAACATTTTGGTTGGTTTTCCTCATACCCAAAGGAATAATAATGCAATATAGTTTGTGATCAACTGGATGACTAAGTCGGCTCACTTTATTCCTATTCATGATATAGCCAAAGTTGAGGAGTTAGGAAATATCTATGGGAAATAGATTGTTCGTTTGCACTGAGTTCCATCTGCTATAGTCTTTGATAGGTAACCTCATTTCACTTCTCACTTTTGGAGAGGTCTTCAGGAGGCACTAGGAACTCAGGTTCATTTGAGCATGGCCTACTATCCGCAGATGGATGGCTATACATAAAGAGCTATACAGATTCTTGAGGATATGAATCGCGCCTGTGTCCTCGATTTCGATGGGGATTTGGATGATCACTTGGGGTTGGTTAAGTTCTCTTATAATAATAGTTACCGGTTCGTGATCAGAATCTCACCTTTCGAGGCCTTGTATGGCCAACCTTGTAAATCTCTGTTGTGTTGGTCGGAGGTCGGTGAAAGTTCCTTGGTTGGACCTTGATTGGTGCAGGAGATGAAAAAAAAGATTCTGCTGATTTTTCAGAGGATTTTGATAGCACAAATCTGATATAATTCTTATGATTATCGACTCCATAGACCTTTGGAGTTTTCAATTAGTGATTATGTGTTCTTAAAGGTTTCACCACAGTTGGGTCATCGACAAATCAAGAATCAAGGGAAGCTTGATCCTTCCTTTGTGGGACCTTTCAAGGTTGTTGAGTGGGTGGGGACAGTTTCATACCATTTGGAACTTCCACTTCAACTGACATTGATACAAACGTGTTCCTTGTAATGCATCTAATAAAGTATCTATCTGATCCATCTCACATTTTGAGCTGGAGTGATCCTGAGATCGAGCCTGATTTATCATTGACTGAGCAAGTAGTTAGGATAGTTGATTCTGAGACCAATGTACTTAATGGGAGGATGATACCTTTGGTTCATGTGCTATGGATGCACGGCTCTAATAGTCACAAGACATGGGAATGTGAGGCACTGATGAGAGAGAAGTGGTCTCATCTCTTTGGCATGGAATTTTATTCATTGGATTTAGGGGAGCATAATGTTCTTATGGAGGGGTGGTTATAACATCTTGTTGCCTTGATTAGGAAATTTTCCTCTATTTGTAGGTTCCATTAAGTTCCCTTTTTGGTTCTATGTTTTTAGAAGTCATTTTATGGGTATACTACAGGCTGCAGAGCAGGTACATGTCATGTACTGGTTGTTGGTTACAAGTCGTGAATGGGAAGATCCTGTCGTGAACCCATCCACGTCATGACCAGTGGGTACACGTCGTGTAGGGTGAAAATGTTGGATTTTTAACCTGAGGCGCCAGGTTTTTCGGAATAACTTATCAAGTGTGGACTACACGTCGTGACCCATGGGTATATGTCATGACCCAGCCCGTGCCCAAGTTAAAGTCCCACGTGTGGCTATTTTATTCATTTCATTATTCACCTCTTCATTTCTATTTACCCTAGACACTTCCTAGGTGTTTTTCAGAGGTTCCCCTCCTTCCTGAATGATCCGATCAGCTTTCAATAATCCTTTTTTTTTTGCAGTGTGATTCCCGGGTAGGTGTTCTCACTTGTTATTCTAGTTTCTCTCTTTCTCCCTTCTTGGGTTTTAAATGTATCATCTAGGAATTGATGGATCTATACTTGAAAGTGTTGCATCATGCTTCTAGGTTTTGTTTTAATGTTTCCTTCACCTTCATTCTCATTGACGGGTGTTGTTGTGAGTGTCATTATTCAAGAATGAGGTAGGTGGTTCCATCCCGATTTCCAAATTTATTACCATTGTATTGCATGATTTATTTCAATTGCTGATTTAAATTAAAATACTCAATATTTATTTCAATTTCTTTATAAAACCCAATTCCAATGAATTGGTAGATTTGAAATGTTTTTGGCATGGAAACATGGAAAAAACCCAATTCCATTAAATTGGTGTGGATTTGTGAAAAATTGGCTTTTTTAAATTGTTGAATTTAATTTTTGGATTTGATAGAAATTTTTTCAATTAAATTGTTGAATTTAATTTTGGAAGGTTAAGTGTGAAAAGAATAGAATTGGGTTTTAATGGATTTTAAACTCATGAAAATGACTTAAAATGATTTGATAAAACCTAGTTGTTTTATCTTGTGAAAGTTTCATGTTTTTGAATAAAATCTGTTTTGGTTTTATATGGATGGGAATTGGAATTTTTGAAATGGAAGAATCGAATTGATCATATTTTATACAGTCTTAAAATACTTCACCCATAATGTAAGAGGGCGTGTAAGCCTTATGTAGTTAGTGAGTAATTTGGATACACTCTATTCTCTTACAACATTCTAAAACATACATGCAGTGGGTCACATACCCGAAAGGTTGGTGATGAGTCACTTTTGTCTAGTGTCATAGGAATGTGTGTATACACATTTTTCTGAGTTCACTTAGAGAGTGTGGAATCCTATAGCTAGTTAATACTAACATACCTTTTAGCAGATAACCATGTTACTCACTTATTTATTTATATTTGAGGTATAAATATACTCCAATTCTTGTTTGAACTACTTTACATGCCATTAAAATTTATATAAACTATTTTATATAAATGTTTTAATTATACCATTATTTTAGAAATATTACCTCTCTTGTAAAGTAATGATTGTGCTTTAAAAGTATTTTTTCATCATTTTGAAAATGTATAGAATGTTTGTTTAAATATGATTTTGAATTTCCAAACCTGTTTATTTTGAAAAATGAAATATTTTCTATGAATAATCTATATTTGGAATCTCTTATGGCATATTTGGTGGTATCCTATTAGGCTTAGGCTTACACCCTACTTTGGACTTTGGGTGTTTGTAGAAATTCTTATTCTAGGCTTGAGAAAAGGGAAGGGGTCTCTTAGATATGGATCAAGATGTTGATCTTTGGATGTGGTGAGTTGTGACCTTAGGGACCTTGGGGTTGTTTTCCTAATTTAGTACTTGGGTTTTAGTACTTTTTGTTATGCCTAGTTGTATTCTGGTACAATATTCCCAGTGGAGTTTTCTTTTTATATTAATACTATCTTTTTATCTTTTTATTATGCATTATTATGGTAAAATCATTCCTACTTGTATGTTGTATGATGCTAGGTGTTATTCACCAACCTGTGGGGATCGAGAATTACCTTTAGGATATGTTAGGACCAGTTTGGTTATTGTGTTACCAGGGCACCCAAGATGGTTCATGAAAATGTATTAAAATTGACACTTGCTCTATGTTATTGGGGTTAGATCCATTACATTTAGTATCATAGGAAGTTTATTTTAAACCTTAGTAACTAGATTTAGGAAAAAAATTGATTAGAGAATATAACCCTGTGAATGGATATAAGGATAAGTCCTAGTATAGGATAATATACAAATGATTTGGTATGATATAGATTATTTTCATTTTCCTAGAAATACATCATTTACTAAAAACTATAAGTGAATGTGGTTCTAGAACAGATGTAACTCAGAGTAACAACATTGAAAGGAATTTTAGTCTTGAATTGAGTGTTAGATGGTACAAAACAATAGGACTTACTACTCACCTGGTTCGACACTACCGAGGGACATACTTTTAATAATTTACAATTTCATTATAAACCATTATAAAGGATTTACGAATAATGATATCCCTAAAGAACCCATGTTTATGGTTATGAGATTATTTATGCATAAATTTTTCAATTTATGTTATGTGTTTAAGTAGTTTTGGTATTATAAATTATGATGCATAATGTTATAATCAAACCTTGAGTATGCCATTATTTTGAAATGGTACCTAGTAGAATGAATAAGAATTGTATCATTTCCCATAATCAAAAGACCAGGAAAGATAATTTATATGATCTTATTAATCCATATTTTGAAGGAAACTAGCCTCCCAAACATTATAATCATATGAGTAAATAATATAATTTTCTAAAAACATGAAGAAATAATTCTAAATATATTATGGATTCAAAGGGACGAAATTGAGGAAGAGGACGTTAGAAAAAAAATGTGGATAAAGTGAAGAATAGAAATAAGGATTTTTTAACATCTGATACAGGTGGAAGGAAACACCTTGGTATATACTTTAAAAGTGAAATGAGATTGATATAAGTTTGGAGAGAAAGGACACAATAATCATAATGAAAATGGAATGAAATAAATTTCCATTGTTCAATGATTCAATTATAAGGATATGAGGCACTGGGAAAATGAATTTCCCAAACATCAAGGGAATATATCATAGAAGAAGCTAAGGGATCATGGTCAAGCTTATTCTATTCTACAACCTATGTAGAATGATTAATGTTCTTGTGTATTTGTATTTAAGAATTATTTCATATATATATTTCACAATGATATTCTAGTTATTATAATCAAAAAATGTATTAGGATTATACTGCATTACTATTTCATAAAGGATTTTATATCATATGTTAAATAGTACCGAGAACCAAGAAAAGTGGTAAGGTGATATTTTTCAAGAACACATGATTAAGGGAAAGATAGCCCTTATTATTTGTATGCTATTGAGATAATAATAACATAAAGAGAATCTTGATTATGATAATTTTAATGAGATGGTATTGATAACCTTTAATGATTATCTCATATTTGATGTTGATGTTATTATGGGTAACATTATAAGAATTATAATACTATAGTTTTAGAAAAATTAATACCCGAAGGATGTGAGGATTGAACCCACAACTGAAATAAGATATGGGTGAAACACCTACAACTGGACTATTTGATTTCCTAGACAATATAACATCATTTTTTCTTAATCAATTTGTTGAATAAATATTTATAGAGTGGATTAAGATGAAATTTGGTTGTTATTGCTAACTATCATGGTTTTGGTAAAAACATTAGTCCTAAGGAACGAGTAATGGGTAATATAATTCATTAAAAGTTAGTTTTAGTGCCTCATGCATAAAAAATTCATCTCTATTTGTTGGAGAAAGAGAAAAAATGGAATTTTATCAAAGCACAAATAAAGGGTGTGATTGCTATTATGAAATAGAAATAAATAAAGAATATTTTATCAAGTACTTTATCATGATAGTAAATTAATTATTCAAAATTAGGAAAAGGGTCTAGAAATAAAATTTTATCCTATTACCATCATTTTTTATGATATCAGTGAATTTTTTCAAACCTAATTGGTTTATGGTTTTTTGGTCATTTACATTTCTGGATAAACCAATTTATTGTGATCATGTTATTTATCACTCTCCATAATTATTTACACTATTTATCTATATCCATATTTAAATTTCCTACCAATGTTTTCCCTATGTGGAAACCTAGTTGTGTTGCTTCAATTTATCCTTATGTTTCCAACTTTTATTTTTTATAGGAAGTTTTATTATATATCTATATGATGTGGGGTTTCAAAAAATGTTGAACCTTTGATGATCGATATGAAATTACAAGGAAAATTTTTTTTAAGTGGAATAGAATGTAACACCATACAATTTTATAATATATACCACTTTAAATAATTCAATTTATTTGATAACTTGTGATGCATGCAACATGGGTTCAAATTTCATATCTTGCTACATACGCAACACATAGTTTAAAAAAGCAATGATACTCTACAACCTAGGCATTAAGTTAGTGGGTATGAATAGTACTAATTAAATTATGAAACGTATATGTTATATATATATATATATAATAAATTTATTGGTTATAAATTGATTATGAATGAAAATAAGAATCAATTGAAATTAAAGTAAATGTTTTCTGAAAACATTATTTTCCCCTAGAAAGAGGTTTCATCGCATTAACAAACTTATTATGAAATTAAATTTTATTATTTTATAATATTTATTTGAGAAAATAAAAATAATTTTTGAAATCTAAATATCAAAATTACCTTAATGTTATTTTCTAGTATTTTACTAGGATAGTTTCTTTATTCAGTGAATAGTGATAAATACTTGTTTTTATAAAGAATTGTCATTTCTTTTAAAGCTCTAAAAAATTTGGATTGTTTTAAGAATAAAAATAGTTAAATTATATTTATAAAAATCCAATATATATTATTTTAATCATTTTAACATTAAATTAGGATATATAATCCTTTTAAACTATTGACAATTTTCTCTTTGGAAACCCTCTTTTTCGTTGCGCCTGCGTGATTAAATTTAAGATAAATTCTGCCAATTATGAGAATTAAATTTGAAAAAATGTATTAAATATTTGGAATAAGAATAATTTATGTCAAATAATATGGTAAATTTAATTTTTTTTACCATATTCATTATTGAAAATAGTTAAAATTAATTAATGTGATCAAGGTTAAAACGAGGTTTTCTTCATGACATGTGATTGTGTTAAAATTAATTTTCCACACAAATAGTATTTTTATTTAATATAGTGAAATAACTATTTAGAATCTATATGTATAAATTATATAATAATTAAAATTTTAATTTGACACTTAATATATATATTTCTAAGGTATTTAAAAGGATACAAGTTACTGGGATAAAAACAAAAATGGAAAAAATAAGAGAACTTAAAGGACAAGAAATAACATGTTAAAAAATTTCTTTTTTTGGGTGGAGGTTTTTATCAACCTTATAATCAATACCATACATTATATATCAATTTTTTAACCACGTGAGGTTAGAGTGACCTCCCATTATTGAATACTTTTGTGTATTTACAAAAATTACACTCCTCCTCTATTAAAAAAAGGAAGTTGATCCCCTCCATTATTCACACCTACCAAGCCATTTAGATCAAAAAAAACATGACCCCCCCCCCCAAATACATATACATATTATATAGATTAGGGTTATACCAAAATACCAACCCTATTTCCCTTAAGAGGGGATACAAAGGAGGTTTCTCTTAGAGAAGGTAATTGTCTTAAAAAAGCTCTTCCATTTTCTTTCTTATTTTTCCACATTCAATTGTGTCTTAACACTTCTAATATAATAATACCATTATCTAAGATATACATAAAATTAGTTATGTCTATGTAATAATGTTTATCCATATCCTCTCCCCTCAAATGGGAAATGATAACATGAGTCGTGTGTACTGTAAACTACCACCTCGCAATCTGATCTGACATGTTTTCCCTCAAAACCTATTATGGTTAGGTATGATGATGGATTTAATATATATATATATATATATGTAATATTATGATATAATTATACTTATGGAGTTAAAATATCACATATAATTTCTTAATTTCTATTTCCTTTAAGATAGGCTAATGTCTCTCGTGTGTATGGAAAAATACCGCCTCACAAAGAGATGTGACCTACTTTTCAATAATGACTTACATGGAATGTAATAAAGGATAGTATTAATGAATATATGAAATATATATTACATGATATAAATTTATTAAAAATAATATATCATGTAATTCTTTACCCTTTCACCTACTAATAAATGATATCATCTCTCGTTCATACGTATGGCATACTATCTCCATGAAGCAATGAGATTCTTTTTATATGTCCAATTTTAAATTTTTTTATAAATATATATCTAATTAAATATATATATTTAAAAATTTAATATAAATTTAGAGATGATAGAACTATATACTATGCTCAAGAACCAAAACTTTCATGAAAACACATGCATGAAAAAACAAGGTAGCTAACACACGAAACAAGGTTAATAATGAAATATTATTAAAAAGGGTGGTGAAATGTTATAAGAGGATCATATATTATATTATAAATATTAATATGGTTCTATTTTTGGCTATTATATTTTTTTAAACTACTATATATTATGTTAAAAACACTAAACTAAAGTGAATCATGTGGTAAGGGTTTTCTCTTCTCACTTTTAAATTCGTGAGATATATTCCATATTCACCACTTATTTATTTTTTGTGGTGAATATACTTAAAAAATTATGTTATAGCATGAATTAATTTATATAAATGGACTTTTAAGTTTCATTTAATTTTATTTCATTAATGGTGCTTATGAGTCAAATTATTCCAAAGTGGTTAGGGTTTATTCCACAATCTCATCATTATTCATGATTGTTTATTTTTACATCTCCCTTGGGGGATTATTTAATATTTATATATTGAAAAAAAATATTTTATTCTCCTATGTTTATTCATTAAATTTTGATGAAATATTACCATTTTTACACTATGATACTTAAAATTATAGGGAGAATATTTCTAATAAAATTTGACATCATTTCTCTCTTCGGTCGAAAATCTGTTTTCTTACAAAACCATGTTTTATAAAAAAAATTCAAATTTTCTTTTAACCCTTTTAAAATTATTTATTAAATTAATTTTTACTTTTTTCCTTTTTAATTTTTTTTCAATGGAAAATTTATGTCTTTTTTAGAACAATTTATGTTTGTCATTTATCAAAAAAATGAAAGGAATCTTTGTTTTAATGTGTATGAAATGAAAATAAAATAGACACTGTAACAAAAAAATGTTTTAAAACATGTTTTATAAGATTTAAAAGTTTTTTCTAATGAAAGGTTTTTGAAAATGTTTTGTGTATTTTTTTAAAATGTGATTTTCAAAATGAAAATGTTCTTTTTCTCAAAAATATTTTTAATGAAATTTCTGTGGTATTTCTGTTAATCAATGACATCAACCCTGTATTGTACTTATGATCCAATGAGAAAATTTTGTAATAATTTCATCTTAAATTATTCATTGGGTCTTTTATGATCATTTTCATGAAGTAAATTATTGACATTCCCTTTCTTGATTAATTTTTTTAGTAATTAAATTTCCTTTGAAACATTCACTTTCTTGTGATCATTGTATATTTAATTTACCCTAAATATAAATATTAATTATATCATGTAAATGAGTATTGCCTAAACCATATACCATATCAACATATGATATTTTATGTTTAATGATATGTGATGAACTAGGGAATTATTTTTAATCCATATTCTTTATACAATACATAGATATGTTAATAAGACATATTGGTTCATAAACTAAATAAAACATTCAATATATGAAGAATGAATCAGACATGCAGATACAGGTGGGGCCTGTTATATATAGCCCCTAGATGCATCGACTAGTCTCATGAGAAAAATCAGTTTTCCCAACTAAATAAGTTTGTAACACATTATTTGTATATATTGTTAAAGGTCTTGATAGTAGAGGTATGGTTGGCCAAACTAGATTGATTTATAGATAGTAGTATTAAATTATCTCAAGGAAAGATCTTGATAGTAGAGGATTCATGATCATGAGTCCATGAGAAAAAAAAATGTTAATCATTTTCTTCATTTTGAATTTTGTTATTATTATCCATGATATTTTCATAATTATATTATCTCTGGATACATTTTATTTCAAGTTAATTGATTAAATGGAATGTATTTAGGTTATTTAACATTCCATATTGATAATTCTGTATCCATTCAATATAATCAAGTTATTGTAATGGAATGTTTGTTCATTTATTTACCTTTCCATTTTTTTTATAACTATTGATTCTTGATAGCTTCCAATGTACGGTTACACTAAAAAATAATTTGAGCTCACTAATTTCTTATGTTTCTATTCCCCAAGATACTAGGATATGTATTATGATTGATATATAGGATTATGTGAATGTGGTTAATGGTGTTCTTAAATAAAAGTATATTTGTATTTTATGTTTTCAAATGTAATTTATGATTTCAAGTACGTATCTAGTTTACCAAGACTACTAAACTATATCATCCTTCAATGTGAGATCCTTTGTATCTATGCCAATGTAATAAAACAAACATTGTCTTTGGGTTACTAGGGTTGGGGTCGTTACATAAATATCTAGAGTGTTATTTTTTAATTCATTCTTCCTTTTATGTCAAGAATGATACTTTATAATAATTATCAACATATTTTTTATTATATGATCGTGATTTATTGTAATTTCTTAATAATTTAATTCATGATTGTTTTTAATTTACAAGAAATATATTTATTCACTTGTATTGTTGAAAATCCTATAAGATGTTTTATATTTTATTTTATATTTTTATGTATTGAAAATTATTTTTGTGATGTACGGAAATTTTATATTTTATGTTTTCATTAAAATACAATTTAAAATATTATTTTTTTCAATTTCATATCATTGGAAATTTTTAATCAATAAAATATACCGCAACATTACCATTGAATTAGTGACAATGTAAATGATGGACTATATATTATGTTTCCTATACCATGGGAAAAAATTATACAACTACTATTTTTTATTTTTATATAGAAAACTATTTTTTTCATTTAAAATATTTGTAATAACTAAAGGAACATAAAATAGAATTAATTCATTATAATTTCTAGTGGAATATTTGAAAAATTGGTAATGATTGAAAATAATGATATTATAAATTTTTATTTTTACATATTCATCTTAATATTATATCATTATTTCTTCTTTATGACCATAAACTTATTATTTCCTGGTTTATTATATACAATAAATAAAACAGAACATCAAATAAAATTTTAAGGTTTGTGTATATAAGATATTATTAATCTATTTTTATTAATCACGACATGTTTCATAATTTATAACCACCACTATAGATCGAGCTTTAATCAAGGCTAGAAATGTCTATTTTTCATTTCCAAAAAAACTGAAGGCATTATAAACACTAATAAATCAATGATGTTGCATGAATCCATAAATGTCAATGGATTTTATCAGTGCTAAAAAAGTTCTTATAAAATAACCCTCATCAATTCTTGGAAAATCACTAATAATGGGGTCCCTTTAGAAATATAAAATTTAACAATGATAAAGTGAAATTTCATTGGCTCTATTCCTATAACTATTAAAATATCCATGTTAGATTATTATACTACAACACTTATAGAACCTTAATGAAACCATTTAAAATTTAATTATATCTTAATATCTAGTAAACTTGTGTAAAAATAAGTTATAATTTTAAATAATCCTAAATTTAAAATTTTCTATATGTTATAATTATATTGGTGTGTTCAATTTATTTTAAAATTAATCATTCCATAGAATTCAAAAAAATATTGACATGAGTGTCCGTATATCTCATTTTAAATGGGCCCCTTCCAAAAATTTCTAATCATGCTAATAATTTCCAAACACACCACACAATATAAAAAACATGAATGTATTTTAAAAAAAACTCATGTTAGTAATGATATTAATTAATAAATAAAACTTAAATATGATACTATACTGAATTGCTAAAAAAATAGGGACACCATGAATTATAAATTATAAAATAGAAATAAAAGACCACACAATTCATAAATAAAATAAATCACAATATAATACAAAGTGAACCTGGGTGAATTTTCTTGTTTTTCAGGGAGTAACAAACATTTTGAACTAAAATTTAACTTTTAATATGAAAACTTATAATTTGAGTCCTACCAAGAATGAATTATAACATATTAATGTGTGTTTGATTTCCAATAATCTTGAATTACTTATGGATCATTTTCCTTTTTTATAAATAAAATCCGAGAATGTTTTCTAATTTATTAGTATGTGATATGTATTTTCAACCAAAATGTAAATTTTAATCAAAAAAAACAACACTATTCATATTGATCCATACATATGTCAAATAGACTTTCTATTAACTACCACACATTATAAATGATTAACTAATAATTTTATTAAAATATCATGATAATTCCAATGTTTTTCTTTTGATTTGAACATTTGATGCATTTTTTGAACTAAAATTTCAATTTTAAATATAAATAGAAACATTTATTCATACTGATCACATAGTGTGTCATAATGATGTGTAGTTAATTAATATATGTCAAAAATGATTTATGAATCATTCTACTAATCTTACAATACAATCTATGTGTGATTTCATATATTTGAGTATGTGGTAATGTATTGAACATAAATGTATTTCCTTAATGAAAATATATAATTTTCACCATTTTGGACACTACGTGTGCCATATTGACTTAATGATTATTCTTGTTCCTGATAAATGAATCATGGATAATTTTTATATTGTATCTTGACAATCATTTTTATTCTTCTTATTTATGAGTGAGTGACACATATTTTGAACCAAACTAGCTTTTTTAAATTTAAAGCATGCATTTAAATCATATTGGACACATTTTGTTATAGATTGATGTGTGGTTAATACTATATATCAAAAATGACTTATGGATCATTTTTATAATGTATCAATATCATTCATGTATGTTTTATTTTTTTAAGTGATTTCTTAATTTTTTTAACTAAAAATTCACTCTTAAAATTAAAACACATACTTTGAGTCCTAATGGTGACAATGTGTGTCAAATTAATGTGCAGTAGAATCCTACATATCCAAAGATATTTATGGATCATTTTCTAATACTATCAAAGAAATCAAAGTGTGTTTTATGGGTTTTAATATAGTGGTATGTGTTTTTTACTAAAATGTCTCTTTTAAAACAAAAAAAAAAGACATTTTGAGTCATACCAATTACATCATGTGTCAGATTAATGTGGTATGGTACCTATATGTCATAAATTAATTATGTTTAATTATACTAAAGCATCACTAAAAGTCAATTTTTTAGTTATTCATGCATGTTTTGAACTAAAATGTCACTTTTAAACTAAAATGATACATTATGAGTCATATATAATATGATGTGCATCACTTTGAAGTGTGCTTCATTATTAATACACACAAATTATTTATGGATAATTATCTAATATCACAAGTTAACATAAGTTCATTTAATTAGTTTGGAGTATATGATGTGTAACAACCATGTGTTACTGTATTTCATTATTTTATATTGTTTGATATTATTTGATGTATTTATAGGGAATATTGGGTGTTGTAAATTTTTTGTCTTTCATTTTTCATAGTTTATACTTTCCAGTTTATAATGGTTAACACATGTGGTAAGGGGAAAATATTTAGCGCATATACAATAGTATTGAATACCACGAAAGTGGTGTTTTTTATAGTTAGTGTATGATTAATCAAACCATGTAAAGACTCTATGAAACTATGTGGCTTATAAGGTGTATAAGTATACCTCGACATGGTTTTTTCATGGTTAGGAAAACCATGTTGTATAATTATACAACTTTCCAAATTTTGTAAAAAAATGAATTCCTATGTTTTCTCATATTGAATTAAATGTCTAAAGCCTTCCTCAACCCTCTATCTTAGCTAACCTAGGGTGAAATAAGGGTAATCCTAACAATTATATTATTTAATTATCAATCCTTGTCTATATATTTCATGAAAGTTCCTCAAAGTTGAGCCCTACATAGGTCACATTTCTCTTTCCTTCTTTTCCTTCATTATCATTTCCTTATTCATTTGTCTTCTACAAACCCCAAAGGGATTATTTGGTCGAGGATATGGTATATGGTAGGTTATAACATGATATCATGGTTTCTAGGTCTTAAGAAGGGTGTGTTCATGCATATTTAAGCATCCAAAATCTTAGGAAACATGTTACAGAATGGTTTAAAAATGATTCTACCTAATTTGAGGCATGTGATTTTGTGCATTTCCTTAAAATGAAATTTCATTGAATATTTAAAGATTATAAATGATATTTTTTATCAAAGTAATTCCATATAATATAGTAGTAAAAATTATAAAAATGTTTTGGGGACTTATACACAAATCATAATAATGTTTTAGGATTTTTCACAACATTTAAAAGATTTTTTCTAATTCAAAGTGTTTTGGTAAATACATGAGAGTCTTGTTCAAAATGGGTTCTCAAGTATAAGGTAATTTGACCCCACATGGTTCATAAATTTCATGGAATGTGTAATTTAATGTAAATTAATGGATTTTCAATGGATTTAAACTTTTATGATTCCTAATGAGCTTTTAGAGTCGATTTAAATGGTCTTCAAACATGGATAATGTGTATTAAAACTATGGTATTATATTAAAGTATTTTCTAAATCTTTTAAGAATATTTATCAAATATAATGAACCTTAACATATTACCATTATGATTTTTATTGTGAATGATTAAGACCCATTAGGATAATTTTTTTGCTAATATATATTCTAAATATTATTATTAATGGATGTAAAAGGGGTTGTTTCTTCTTAGGGTATAGGAGGTGATATGAGATTTATTTCAATAGTTTTTTTCGATAAATATATAATTTTTGGCTTGTTTTTTTCTCACCTTGATTGTACCTTTTCATCTAAAACTTAGGTAACTAATATATGTTCAGGATGCATGTTAGACTAATGTGGTGGAGTTCACCAACTAGTGTCCTTTATGATTTGTTCCCTCCTATGGGTAATTTTTACTTGATGACACAAAGGTGAATCAGATGGTATTTTAATAGTTTCATCTGAAAGCCCCTAGATAAATTAATTATAATGAACCATACCTAGTGTTGTACTCATTAGTGGCTAATGTGTTATCCATGATACATATATCATTTTTAGGATTAAATAGGGGTCCTAGATATGTATTCCTTGTTTATATCCACAAATATTCTATTGGTCATGGAATCCTTAGTATTATTTGGCATGTTATAATTCTTTATTTATTTTGACGTTGTGTGTGTTTTTAAGGATTTTGTTTGGATTTTTTTATCATTTTCAAATTGAATTCCAATTTTTTTTTTTTGAAAATTGTGTCTTAAAAGGGAGATTAAAAAAAATTCTGAAGAAAGGCATTTATGAATGGTATTAGAAATAAGAAATTTGATCTATCTTTTTTATTGTATTTATAATGGAACCTCTTTAAATAATTTAGAAATACTATTGTTAATATTATTATTGATATTTCCTATGTTATTTTATAAAGAAACAAGTTTTTAAAAAGGAAATAATTGAATGATAATTATATTTTTCTAAATTTCTTGTGAAAAATATATTTTCAATTTTTTTATACTGACGTTAATTAAATGATCTTAAAAAGGGAGATGAAAAAATATCCTTTATGAAATCATAATAGTTGTGATTTTCTCACAACATAAATTCATAGTTTATTGTATGAATATCAAATGTTTTCTCTTGGGTACAAAAATCTTTTAATGGTGGGTTTTATGATTGGGTTGGACTTCTTACAATTTTTTTGGGACATGGTGACTGATCAGGGATCATATATAGATGTTTATAGAAGTTTATGCTCTGATTTTGGTTTTATTATGTGATATTTTTATACCATAATTGTATTCCATGACACCTAAATTGATTTATTTTCTATATAGATATGTATTCACCATGATTTGTCCTTTTTATTTATGTCAAACATGAGATATTTTATTATAACTACTATGAGTAACTCTAATACTTTTTTACTTTAAAATTTTTTCCTTTTAATTTGATTGCATGGATGATTGTGGATTGGATAGGTCATTCCATATTTCTAGGTGGAATACTATATGTAGTTAGGTAAATATATAGGGTTAAATCTCTCTTAATGTTTTATTCTTGATACCCAAGAACTAGTTTTTAGTTGGTGTGGATTAGGAACTCCCTTCGAGACTTGATGTAGGATAGGTTGTCTGATGTGACATTTCAACCTAATAAATTTCATTACAAAATGGTATTATATAACATGTTTTTAAAAGGCCATGATTCTTGAAATTCCATTTTTATATTTGGAAAGTTAATTAGTATAGAGATAGGTTCATCAAAACGTGAGAGGTTTGTGAGGGTAGTGTGTTGCAAGATCCTTCTCATCATGATCCCTAAGTTACCATGGGTAGTTCAAGTTTTAATCATAGATTATAGGTTGATTATAATTAGTATTTATGTGTTTTTAATCTATATGATTGTATTTAGATCCCCATTGAGTGCATCGATGATTTTGGGGACACCTTGGGCATTGGGGAAAAATAGGAAGAGAACTAGAGTTTCCCAGTTAGCTTTGAATTTCTAGAAAACCATGTATATCCCATGATGATGGTTCTAAAACCCATTATAGTAGATATTTTGTGGCTGTAACATGGTTTTCCAACCTGTGTAGGCATTCCATGCATAGTTCTTCTCTCACCCAAAATTTACAATTTTTGACTACTTATTTTTGAATCAAAGCCAATGATGCCTCCCATTGATTTGAGGTTAATGTAGAGAGTTTTATTGTGGATTAATTTTATTATATGATTAATTTAATAAAATTTTATTTGAGTTTTTTTTATTTTTGTTTAAATAAATTTGTTTGGTGTTATACAGAAAATTATTTTTGATTGAAATAACTAATATTTTATTTTTATGATATATTTTTTAAAAATAAATTACCCATAATTATTCATTTATATTAGAAGATATTTTTTAATTATTTTAATAATATTATGAAATTTCATATATTATTAATCAAAGAGTTCATATTTTGTTATGGTGGAGATCTTAACTTTCTCGTATTGTATTATAACAGGTTAAAATCTAGGGAGATATTTTGTGTAACCTAGACATGGGTGATGGAATGTTATGGGATTTTATCTCATGGACTTTAAATTGGATCCAGGTTTATTTGTGATAAAAATTTAAGTATCCCTAGTTGTATTTTTGGTATCCATTTTAGATGTTTTTATTTTTTGTATTTATCCTATTCCATGATGAATGATTATCTCTTTTAGTAATGGTGTGTGAAACATTCCTTAGATGAAATTGATGGATTGGATATGGGTATTCCTTGGGTGTGTGATGGTATATACTAGGGAAGGTGTGATTCTAGTGGAGATTATTTAGTGAAAAAAATCACTCTAGATCTTTTAAGTTTGTCCTTAAGACAATGACCCAGGTATAAGGTTTAGATTACACCTTCTCTTATGTTTTGTGACTCAAGATTAGAACCCATGTTTCATTCTCCATTGAGGCATATATTCAGTTAAAGTAACCAATCCCATTTTAGTGATATGGGATATGGTGTATTTGGTGACATGATTATGATATTTTTGGGTTTTTCCATTATGAATTTGATTCGGTAACCTGATGGTTGGTCATTGTTTTTATATTTTGAAAAATATAGTTGATGACATGAGGGTTTTTGTTTTTATTATAGGTTATATCATGTAAATTAATTTTTCTATTATTTTAATATTTAGATAAATTAAAATGTGGGGAGACTCATGTGTTACTCTCCTTGCTAGTACCTTGGGTTAGATGATTACAGTTTTAACCCGCCTAATGCCTTTGGATGTTTTTTTGAGGAATTATCCTTTCACTTTGATGAACTATTTTTTCATGAGGATCTTGCATCCCTAGGATTCATCCTCTATGTATATTCTTGTTTTTATGAGGGTAATATTTCTATTATATACTATATTGACCAAATAATTTCTATTGGAAGAAATTACCATGTTGGGGATAATTATTATACCTCCCATGTTACTATTCTCTATTATATTATATTATATAATTTTTTTCATGGGGCATATTGATTTATAGAAATTAATGGGATTTTAGTCTTCAAATTAAGAGGATTTTGGATGTCACAAAATTATCTCATGTAATGAGAAAAAACCGTGTGAGGACCATGTGATTGTAAGACCATGATATTTTTTTAAATGAATAAAATTTTATTTGATAGTATATACCACACACAACACCAAGCTTAAACGAACCATGAAATGTTATTTAAATACGAAAATTATAACATTTCCATTGAATAAGTGGTTATGAATTAAAGTAACCACATTATGATATATTTAAATTTCATACCCAATAAAAATGTTTTCATTAATTATTAAAAAATTAAGCATTCATTTTTTTGGAAATGACATATTGTGCTAAATAAATATGCTTCCTTAAAACATGATCTATATTGAATTTTGTGAGATAATATTACATTTAATTTTTCTATAATTTATAAAATATATTTAATAAAATTAAATTCATTTTTTAAATCATCATATCAAAATTATCTTAGGGTAAAAGTTTTGGATTTTTATGAAAATGTTAATTTTGTAATTAATAGTGAAAAAATAGATTTTTTTTAAAACCTGTATTTTTTTCACATATTTAAAAAGAAAATTTTGATTTAGGACTAGTTTTAAAATATCTATATATCCTTTTAATTTATGATAATACAATTATAGACCTTGTAAATAGTTCTATTCATGGATTTGGTATAAAAGAAATTATTATACTTAAAATGGAATTTTTCTATAAACCCTTTTTCTGTTGAGTTTTATGGGTTTAATTTTAAATTAAATTATGACACTTTTTTCAATTGAATCTATAAAAATAGATTCCATATTTCAACCAGGAGGTCAAAATTTTTTAAATAGTTACCCTTAATCTTTAGTCATTATTGATCGTAATAAAAGAAAATCATGTTACCAAGATAAAAGATAAATAAGTTAATTAAGGTTAAAAATAATATGATAAGAACTAAAAGGTAAACCTAACACTTGAATTAATTTAATTTTATGACTATATTTCATCTAAAATCATCCAATCTTAAAATATGTTACATTTTGTTTCTGTTTCTCCATGATTTTTTCTTTTATAATATTTTATGTTAAGAAATGTCAAAAATTACATTCTCTTTGTTTTATTATCAATAAATTGTTGCATAAAGATAAAAAGAATGTATGTTAGGTTATAAATATTATTTTGAAGTATAACTGAATGCAATTTATCATGTTAATTTATTTATAATTTTTACTAATGAAATAATTACCTAAATATCTTATGAAATGCTGACACAATATTAATATACTTAATATAAAAATAAAACAAACGAGTTTAAAAATTTTACAAGTGATATAATTTCAAAATATAGTTTTTCCCATGAATTTTATAGAAGAATATATAAAATTAGGGTTACGTGAAAATATTATTTTCAAGTTCAAACTTTTTTTTATGTATTTAAGGTCAAATTAAATGAATAATTTCAAAATTGCATTAAGAATATTTTATAATAATTTATATTGGTTAAATGAATTAAAATTCCTAAAAATCCAATAATCATCATATTTATTGTATTTTGTTTTCAAAATGTAAACAATTGTCCATTTATCTTCCAATATTCCTTTTATAGTAACTATATTGACCCCTAAAGGATAAAAACTTTTTTATCACAATATTTGTCAAAAAGGGTTAATGCAGGTTAAAGCAAAGAGATAAGGGTGAAATAATAATATAAACATGCCAAAAAAATTAAGATGATTATATTTGGATTAATAATAATCCTAAATTCCAATTATATCATTTTTTAGCCTACGGACAATGATAATTAATTTATATTAATTTTATGTTTTAGGTTATTCCTAATGTGCCCCTCCCCTCACTCATAAATGTAAACCACCTATTCTATTATATTCACACTTAAAAAGGATTTTAGTTCCACCAAAATATAAGAAAATCCATTCTTAAAATCCTTAATCACATTCGATGTGTCTTATTTTGGGATGAATAATAATGTTAGAGTGCTTATGGTGAGAAGAAAATGACATTGTCCAAAGAAGATGTATATCTTTTAACCAAATGTTTTATTTTCATTTCATCTTATACCTACATAAAATATAATCCAACCAAGATGAAAAAAATAATTATCTTAAATATACTAGTATATTATTTTGTTATTATAATAACCTATATCCATATGCACTTCCATAAAATGGGAAACGACATTGTTGTTTCTGTTTATAGAAGAATATCACCTTGTGAACTGATGTAATTCTATTTTAATCACCATTTCTCAAGGATATTGGTAATTATGGATTTAATATATATATATATATGATATTAATGAAATATTTATAATTATATAATTATAGCATTTCTTCTTATTTCATACCATTTTTGTTCATTGTAAAATGAAAATGTCATTCATGCGTACATATGGATTACCACCTCAAAAAAGTGATGTTATTCATTTTTCATAACCAAATCCCATTAATTATATATATAATTATATTTAAATAAATAAAAATATATTTATGATATAATTATAATTATTTAAGGATAAAATAATACTTACCTTATTTCCATAATGATCATTTAAAAATGGTAATTTTATTCATGCATATGTGTGGCCTACCGTCTCAATGACTGTAACACAATTAATTTTTCATAACCACCATTTATGGATGGTTTTGAAATTAAAATTTATAATTAAAAAATATATTTATTTCTCTAATATTAATCTATATATGATGAAAAAATGACCACATTGAGAACAATCAATATACAGAAGTCCTTTTTCAACTATGAACTGAACATACAAAAAACTCATGACATGGGTTTAAGTGATTAAGTAATTAGAAATAAAATTGAATTAATTTAAACATTGAGTTTGAAGTATAAGTTATTAAATAAATAATAGTTTCTTAATAAATTAAATAAATCATATAAGTTTATTATATAGGAGTTAAAGGACATACACTACAAGTTTGGACTTGAGGTGAAGGATTTATGGTCTCACATTTATTTTTGGGAGACATATACAATATTCACTGCTCATTTATTTTGGGTGGTGTACATAATAACACTTTGACATGTTATATCACATACTTACTTAAATTCCTAATATTTATTAATTCATTGAAATTTATTCTTTCATGTAGCTTTATATTCAAATATTACCAAAGTGGTAATGGTGTTATGTTACAATCTCATAGTTTATCTGGATTATTCATGATTTCATTTCTGATGATGAAAACATATGATCTAACACTCAAGAAACATATTAATTTTCTTTTCTTGTATTTATTTATTGATAATAATATTTTTTTACTTTCATTTTCTTAACTTTAAGTACTCAATAGACCAAAAGAAATTTTTTAAGGAAAACCAATTTTATTTCTCCATTCCATAAATGATATTTTTTCCATGTTCATTTTTTCTAAAAATATTTTTATGAATGTTATTAATATTATCCTATGATTGTATGAAATAATTTTTTCATATGATATTTCTTTTAAAAAAATACATTAAAGTAATTTTCATTTCATTTTCCCAGTGAGGTACTTTTTTGAAATTTTATTAAAAAAGTGTTAAGGGAATTTTTTCTTTCAACTTATATGGAGAAAATATAATTTTATGCCATCATGACCAGTCAATGATTTGGATATTCTTATAAAAAATTACTGTGTGATTTTCAAAGAAATTATTTTTCTTAATATTTTAGTATTTTGTAGATTTTAAATATGTTATTTCAAAATAAAAAAGGGTATTTACCCAATGAAATGTTCCATGTGATCTATTTAAAGGAATTTTAATATAATAGGACAACCTTTGACATTATTTATATCTTATAAATAGTTTATATATGAATATGAAATATATTTTCGGCTAATTTTCCCTGAATTTGATGAGGTAATATATTACATAAATTCATTTTAATAATTCAATTATTAAAATCAATCTTGATTTAGGGGAAACTTTTTACTCCTTAATCCTTTTTTTAATGATCATTTAAATTTTTATTCTAAATTGAACACATTATTTTGAGACCTATGACAATGTACTATAATATGAATATCCATAATATTTAATTCCTTCTTCTATTTGGAATATATATGAAATTTATTTTTACTATGATATGTGGAAGGATTATGAAACTCATTTATTTTCATGGGTAATTCTTATGATTATTCCTTGTGATTAATTTAATTTTTTGGCACACATAATCATGAACTTGTTATGATGGGTTCAAACAGATAGTGCTCTAATTCAATCGGTAATGTTTTTAATTATGCAATGTCATGTATGGGATTAAGGTGTAATCATAATCAATTATAGGACATTTTCGCTATGTGATATTGTCTTAGTAGTTAGTCTTACCTTATTCATATGTTATGTCTTGTGATTCCACCAAATTTCCTATGTTTCCATGAACTTATGATACAATTTTATTTATGTTATTCTCCCATGTGATTACTCATAATCCTTATCATTTATGATATCATTTTATTACATTTACTCAAATGTTATACTTTTTTATTAGGATTATTCCTTTAAATGGATTCTTAGAAAATAGTTTTTATACTTATATATCTATCATTAACTAATGTTATATGCCAATTTTATACCCTCATGGCTCATGTTCATTTATTAATTTATTATTAATATATTATAAAATACAATGATTTATTCTATGATTCAATATTTAGATTTATGATATGATAGGAATGGTTTTCAAATGTTATGCTCATGATTTCATATCCTTGTGCTCATGTTATGTTTAAGTGATATTTGATATCTTTATATTTTACCCTTACTGAGAATTAGATTTCACCATTAATTATGGTCTATTTCCCTAGTTTAAGAAGAAAATTTATAAGAATATTATGTCTAAGAAGGTTATTTGATATGACGAACTTTTGGAAGATGATATATATTTCTATAAGACATTAGTTTATATATCCATGTTTTTATACAATTGTTTTTCTTATTTCCACATAACTATAAACCTAAAAAGTTATTCAATATATAAGTGATTCAATAATTCATTTTATATTTTATGTTTTGGGTGCTTGAAATTAGGTTATGTTTATCATTATCAAATCCAGAAATATAAAATATTATGTTTTAGCAATAGATTTTGGAGTTCAAGTTTTGGGATGTTATATATGGTATCATAGAAATGGTTTAGTCAATCATTTGATATTTGGATAAGATAAATTTCGTGAAAACCCTAGGGATATGTCTACTTATAAGATAACATCATAATTTTTTTGTGGAAGAGAATATGTGATTTTTCAAGAAATACATCATTGTCTAGATAGAACAAGTGGATGTTTGTATTGGTACAGATGAATCTAGGTGTAATTACCCAAACAATTTTTATCTAAGCATTTATTGACTACCATTCTGGTTCATGGTGAGTGTTCCCATATTGGTCACCTAGTTTTTCACTCCTAAAGGATACGTGTGAGTTAATTCATGTTTTCCTTATGAACCATTATGATGAATGAGAGAATAGAACCTATGAAATCATATTATATGATATAGTGATAATGGATAAACCTAATGTGTCTTGGGTTGATAAGACTATGTTTTATCATAATTTTGATGGAATATATTCCCATTTTGTGGTTTTTTGTGATGGGAGTTTAACATGATTATTAATGTTTTGGGAGACATTTTTGGGAATACAACCATTTGGTTTTGTATATGTTTTAAGGAAATGGTATTTGATAAATAATGATTTTATATTTTGTGGAAATAATTTTAAATATATTGGTAACCTTTATTATTAATATGATCATTTAAATTAAGATAATAATAATCAATTAAGATCATTTTATTTTCTAGAAGAAATAAGCTGTATGGAAAACCTCAGTGGTTAAAAGGTGATTTACTGATTATTGTTATTTTTTGATGATGTTCATCAAATTTATTGGAATTATATTAACAACATTTTAGAAAAAGGACTACCCATAAGATGTGAAACAACCATTCTTATCGATAATGACCATGATTCTTGAACCCTCAACTGAAGGTTGATAAGGATGCAGTGTATACCACTAGCCTATATGATGTCCTAGTTAGTATGAAATTGTTTTTACATAAAACGTTTGATAAATAAGGATTTAATTGATTTTGGGAAACATATTATAGGTTCAAATATTAAATATTACTAAGTGATTAATGATATTTAAGAAGGAATTTTATTTGTCTTTGGAATATATAAAATTTAGGTTTAATATAAAGGATTATTTGGGAATAATGATATAATTTTTTGGAGGAGTAACCTAAAGGTAATGATATAACATTTGAGTTTAAAAGTTTATTTAATATTGAGGTAGTTTATGTTTTTTGGGATAGGAATGATATATAGTTTTTCTATTGACTTTTCAAGGTTAATGTATTATTTCTTAATATGAAATTTTATTCATTTTTGGTATTATCTTACATTATGAAAACAATTTTGTTATTAGTAATGATAGGAGTAATAGCTTCATATTCATGTCTGGATCTTATGATCCTTTAAAAGACAATTCTAGAGTATTAGGCATGAAAAAAATCCACTTGAATTCCCGTAATTTAGAGAAATAGATGATATTTTTCTGATAAATGATTAATGGGAGATATTGTAGTTGTAAATTAATAATGTTTCCTTCTATTAATAGTCTATATTGTAAAATAATCCCTCAAATTTTGGAAAATGATCATGAAATAAAAAAATTATTCATTTTCAATGAATTTATGTTCTATTCTCTCTCAAAAAAATTAAAATGTTATATACTGAATATAACATATTTCCAATGTTTTCCTTATGTAGAAACCTTGTTTTGTGTTATTTCAGATTAACATCATATTTCCCTTTCCCTCTTTTTAAGAGGAAGTTTAATTAACCCATTTTATAATGTGTGAATCCAAAAAAAACATTTTCACCAAGAAAACCCTTGATTACTGAGGGGAAGTTAAAATTTTGGGGATGAAATTTATTAATGGGAGGAGAATGTAACACCCTATGAAGTTTTTCTAAATAATAACATTTTGTTGGATAGCATATACGACACACAAAAATGAGTTAAAAAATAATGAATTATTATTTAAATATGATATTACAAACTAGTCGTTAATTTAATAGGTATGAATATGAATAACCACATTATGAAATATATAAATTTTTTATACAATAAAAATGTGTCAATTAATTCTTAGTAAGTTAAACATTCATGTTTTTGGTAAAGTCATATTGTGCTTCAAAAATACATTTCCATCAAACATGATTTTTATTGCTATTTTTGAGAAAATACTATATTTCATTTTAACCCTTTCAGAAAACATATTAGTTTAAATGAAATTTATTTTTTAAATAATCATATCAGAATTATCCTAGAGTTAAATTTTGAGATTTTTCTCAAATGATTAAATTTTTAATGAATATGAAAAAAATAATTTTTAATGAGATATTTTATTTCATTTCAAATATCTACAAAGTAAAATTATATTTTGGATTAACATTAAAATATCATTAATCTGTTTTGATTAATGATAATTCAATTATGGTCCTTGGAATATATTTTATACTCTAAATCTTTAAAAAAATAATTTTACTTAAAAGGATTTTTTCTGAAAAACTCATTTTCATTATGTTTATAGGATTAATTTTAAATTAAATTATGATACATTTATGAATTTCTCTTGAAAATGGGATACAATAATTGTTTTTAAAAAGTTCAAAATTTAGTATATATACCCATTTATTTTTAGTCATTATGAATAGTAATCAAAGTAAATTTTTTTACCACTGTAAAGGGAATATAGGTTAATTAAGGTTTAAAAAAATATGACAAGGACTAAAAAGTAACTATAACTATTTTAGTAATATTATTGGATGAGTATTTTTCATCCATTATCATCCAATTTTTTTAATATATATCTTTTGGTTTCCATCTGGAAATGATTTTTACCTTTATAATATTTTATGTAAAGAAAAGTTAGAAATGTGAATCTCTTTGTTTTATTATCATGTTAATTTTTACATAAGAATAAAAAGAATATTTTTTCAGTTTAAAATATTAATTATAAGTATAAATTATTTTAATTTTTTGAAGATAATTTATTTCTAATTTTTTTGTGATAAAATAATGCCCCTAAATTCTTAAGAAATGTCGACAAAGTATTTATTTAATTAATTGAAAAATAAAAGTAATGGATTTAAATTATTAAAAGTGATAGAATTTGATGGAACTATTATGGTACACTAATTATATAGATTAATATATCATATTAGTATAATGGGAAAAAATTGTATTTAAATTAAATATTTGTCTTGATTTCTTTATTATAAAATTAAATAAATAATTCCAAAATTGGAATTAATGATATTTTAAAATAATTTATATTTTATTAAATGATTTAAAGTTCATAAAAAAAATTATTGTTCATTTATATTTAATATGTTTTAAAATATCTACTATGATCCATTTATTGGAAATTTGGATTTTATATCGAATTTATTGACCCATAAATCTTAAAACAATTATCATTGCGATAATTGTCAAGAAAGGTTAACGTAGTTTAAAATAAAGTTATAATTGTAAAATAAAAAACTAGACATATCCAAATTTTATTTTATGATAGTATTTAGATCCATAATCATCTTATCATTTAATTATATCAGTTTTGAGCCTTTTTCATCAAAATTAATTTATATTAATTTATATTTTATGTAATACCAAAACTACCCCTCCCATCACTTGTAAAAGGACTCCTCATATTCTCTTCTCTTCATACTTAAAAATCATATTATATTGTCCAAGACATCCCCAAATAACTTTATAAAACCCCTCCTCACATTTTAGTAGTTGTAGTTTTGTCAGAATATATTTATTAGAGTTCTTAATGAGAAAAGAAAAGGAAGTTGTCCAAATAAGATGTATAGATTTTAATCCAATGTTTTAGATTTAATTATTCTGATACCTTCTTACAATATTCTCCAACCATTAATAAATAATAATTTAATTATATTCCATATACAAGGATGTTATTATGTTAATATGTGAACCTATATTCATCCCCTCTTCCATTAAATGGGAAAGGAAACTATCGTTCGAGTCTAGGAAGAACTAACACCTTACAAACTGATGAAATTTGATTTTAATTTCCATTAATCATGGATGGTTGTGATGAAGGATTTACTATATATATTTTTATAATATTGAATAAATATTTATCATTATTTAAATAAAATATATGTAACACCCTAGTAACTGTTACATATATTTGACTCTTGGAAAAAATGCAATAAATAATTCTTAAACAAAAAAAGGACACATTATTTATTATAGAAATACATTAAGAACGATACAAGAAACATTTCCCAAGACTAATAATATAGTAATATTAAACCTATACATATCATCAACAACAAATATGGACAAGTTATAACAAACATGATAACAGAAACATCGTAGCCCGCGCTTTTGGGATCTTCCATGAGTAGAAATCCAGCAAAGATAATAAGGGTAAGAGTACAGAGGATTGTAAAAATAGGCATCATCTTGATAAAAAAACAATCTGAAATTTTGATGAGTGTGGTTAAAATAAAATTTTCATTACATATTTATCCATAAAATGACCGTTGAGTATAGTCGTTCAAGTAATTTAAAAATAATAATAATAAATGAAACCAAAAATAACTGTTACACACTTATATAAATATATAAATGTATGTATGTATATATATATATTGTACGTTTTTGTGATTGAATAACATTAAATGGAGTTTATTTAAATACAAATAGGATTTTTAATCTCAATGAATGTTTAATCTAAAGATTTAAAATGTTTTTTGAAATTATATTTCTAAATGCAATATAGTTTCATTTAATGTAATTTGAAACTTAAAAAATGTATTATCTCATACACTAAGTGTTTTTCATTTTCTATTAATAAATAAAAATACACATGAGTTTATACTTTTGTAGTCTATAGAAGTCATTTTGTGTGTTTTATTAATAACATGTATTCTAATTATGTTATATCATAATTTTGTTTTAGAAATAAACAATAATGGTAATAAGTTAAAATATTATTAAAAATGAGTTTATATAATAATAAAATTATTTTATAATTATTATTATTATTTTTTTGAAAGGAAAAGATAAATTACTAATCAAGGAAACTAGGATTACAAATCCAATCAGGGAACGAGTTCACCCAACAATGATCACCCTAAAATTTCCCAAAATGAGCCAAATGATGGGCTTTCAAATTACCCTCTCTTTTGATAAAAGAAAATTTTCATGCGTCGAATCCATCGGTAAGGGACCATATATTCCTCAAGATGAGGCCATATGGTTGGGAATCCTCATCTTTTGTTGAAAGATCGTTCACCACTTCGAGGCAGTCGGATTCCACCAAAATCTTGGGCCAAAAATTTGAACCGGCAAAAAGAAGCCCCTAGAGGATGGCCAGGGCCTCTACCACCATAGGGCTCCATGAGTTAGGCACCGCCCTACACTGAGCTTCCACAATCTTGCCAAAACTGTTATGAGCAATGAGCCTAATACCGACCCTTGAATTAGCAGAGATAGTAGCATCTGTATTAATCTTGATGAAACCCTCATGGGGGGAACCAAAAAGGCGTAGCTCGTCGAGTGTGGCCCAAAGAATGCACCGCATCACTTTTCTTCCAACCATTCATCCACTCCAAATCTCTATCCACCCATAGGTGATTAGGGGTCACCTTCATTTGGAAAATGCATTCATTCCATCAAGTCCAAACCAACCAAGCAATTGTGCATATCAGCCCTACCACTCTCGGTTCCATAAGAGACACCCATTTAATAAGGTTTGGGACCAACCCAATTAAAAGATCAAAGAAACTACCAAAATCTAGCCTCCAAACCTTCCACACCCCTTCCACCCCCTTACAGGAAAGAATTACAGGCAAAGGGGATTCCACATCATGGAGGCACAAAGGACAAGTATCGTCCTCCGCCAAATGTCACTGCACCAGAAAGTCACGGGTTGGAAGAATCCCATCACAGACCTACCACCAAAAAAATTTCACCTTAGGGGGAGCAGTGAGGAACCAGAGGCACTTCCACTGATTATCAGTAAAGACCTGGGCCAAACCTTGAACCCTCATTTTGTAACCCGAATGAACAAAATATCTCCCATGAGGTTCCCCAGTCCAGCAAATCTGGTCAATACCCACTCCTGGTATGAGAGGGATACTCAGGATGAGATAACGATACACCTCGTTAAACCAGCACCAAATCTTCTCCCAATCCCACTCCTCAAGCAAGTCATCGAGAAGATCACGTACCCTTAAATCTTCGAATCCAGGAACAATCGGGGAAGAAAACTTATGATTGACGTCATCTTCCAGCCATGGATAATTCCAAATTTTAGTATTATGCCCATCAGAAATTCTCCACACACATCCCAAATCAATGAGTGATTTTTCTCCCCAAATGCTCCTCCACATAAAACTCGGTTGTGGCCCCAGCTGGGCATGCAAGAAATCAGAATGAGGCAAGTACTTATCCCGTATAACCTTTGAGAACAGGGCATTTGGGTGGGAAACAAGGCACCATCCTTGCTTCTCCAAAAGAGCCTCATTAAACCATTTGATATTTCAGAAGTCGAGGCCGCCACGGAATTTTGAAACACACAGCTTCTCCCAAGACATCCAATGGGAGTTATGTTTGCCCTCATGGGAGCCCCACCAAAAATTGGCCAACTGGGAGTGGATTTGATCAATGAGAGTTTTTGGGAATTTAAACAGTGACATGGCATAAGAAGAGATTTCTTGGGCCATTGACTTCACGATAACTTCCTTTCCCTCCTTGGAAATATTTCTACTAGACCAAAGACAAATCAGATTATCCACCCTATCCACAATCACGCCGAAAACTTGTTTCTTCGACCTACCCACCAGGGTCGGGAGGCCAAGGTGCTTAGGATGCTTATCAACCAGCAGAAACCCACACATCTGCTACAAATCCTCTCTCTTAGTTTGTGGGACGCCTTTACTGAAAGATAACTCTGATTTCGAAGCATTAATACATTGCCCAGAGGCCTTTTCGTACAGATTGATGATATTCAGCACTACACTGCATTCTTGCAGGGTAGCACATGAAAAAAGGATGCTATCATCTGCAAAGAAGAGATGAGAGATAGGGGCCATTTCTACATACCTTAGCACCATGTATAACTCCTTGATCTATTGCCTTTAGGATGAGATGAGAAAAGACATATGCCACCAAAATGAAGAGGTAAGGTGACAGGGGGTCCTATTGTCTCAAGACTCTTAATGGTTTAAAGCTTGTTAAAGGGACCCCATTAATATTGATTCTGTAGGAGACAGACGTAACACAATTCATGACATTAGAGATCCATTTCGTCCCAAATCCCAACCTGGATAGAAAAAGTTTGAGAAATGGCCATTCAACTCTATCATAATCTTTCATCATATCTAGTTTCATTGCCATGGTGCCACGCTTGGATGAGGAGTGAGTTTTCATGGAGTAGAATAATTCGAAGGAAATGGTTGCATTTTCTGTAATAGATCTCTTTGGAATAAAAGCACTTTGGTTATCTAAGACAAGCAGTGGGAGAAAGTCCCTAAGTCTGGCCACCATGATTTTGGAGAAAATTTTGTAAATCACATTACACAGGATGATTGGCCGATACTCCGAGATTTTTTTAGGGCACTAGGATTTGGGGATAAGGTTAATAAGAGTTTCATTCAGGGATTCAAGAGAGGATCTTCCAGCCCACACCTCCTTTATTAGGCCACCACATCGAGCCCCACAATATGCCAAAAGTGTTTAAAGAACAGAGCATGAAACCCATCAGGCCTCGGTGCCTTGGTAGAGTGAATAAGATGCAGGGCCCCAAGCACTTCCTCATCAGACAAATCTCTTTCCAGGTACTGATTCATGTCTTCTGTAACCAACTTTTGGATGCATCCAATCAGGCATGAGGGAGTGCTAATACTTCCTACTGAATAGAGGTTGCTTAAAAAGTTCAGGATAATGGAGTTAATGTCATTAATGTCATGCGAAAATCTTCCAGCGGGGTCCTCCAGATGAGAAATATGATTCTTCCTTCTCCTCATAGACGCTCGTTGGTGAAAAAAGTTGGTGTTCTGATCACCATCTCTGATATAGGAATATCGTTCCCGAAGGAACCAAAAACTATCTTTCTCCCTCAAAGCTTCATTAAGATTCTTTTCTGCCATAGATATGTTTCTAAGGACAAATTCACAACAAGGATATGAGTGGAGTTGCTTTAATTGATTCTCTTCCTCCTTAATACGTCAGTCAAAGTTACCAACCCTAGCAGAGCTCCACTTCTGAAGACAATTCGCAACAGTGCGGAAGTTGGACATGATGCACCGATTCGATCCCTTTAAGCTGCTTGAACCACCTTTTCACAATTACTATTTTGGAGTCACGTAATTTCAAAGCAAAAGGTTCGTTCAGGTACCCTCTGTTTCCCTTGTGAGACTGTTGACAAAATGATTGGGTAGTGGTCAGAGGAGACCGGGGGCAGGTGGACGATAGAGAAGGCATGGAAAAGAGAGGTCCACTCATCATTCCCAACAAATCTGTATAACCTTTCCGTTAGGTGGTTCTCCATTGACCTACCCTGGTGCTAGGTAAACGGTCGGTCAGAAAACCCGAGGTCATGAAGAGAGTTCGACACAAGAGACATCCTAAAATCGTTCATCGCAGCACCACTCCTCACATGTCCCCCTTCTTTTTCATGGGGAGATAGGATATTATTAAAATCCCCCCCCCCATCAGAAGAGGGCCAGGGAGGGAGTCCCGCAGCCACTTCAAAAGGGCCCATAATTTGTGTTTATACTGCCCACCCGGCCACCTGTAGAACCCAACAAACGACCAAGGAGGAGCTCCTGGGATAGCAACCATCACAGCAATTTGATTACTTGAGTAATTACAGATCTTGACCCCAAGGTCCACAAGAGGAAAAGTCAACCTGAGTGTCCATGTCTTCTAATGGGAAAGACATTTTTGAACCCAATCTTCCGGCCCATAAGGCCTACATCCTTGCTATCCAACATAGTTTTGAATACAAAAACTATGTCAGGGTGAAATTTGGAACTCCAGTGATGTAGAATGAGAACCATTCGGGGATTTTCAAGCCCTCGATAGTTCCAGTATAAGATTTTCATTTCCCTAGGTGGGGTTGGGCCACACTCGCCACTGCCTCTGAAGCTTCGACTACTCGACCATCATCTTCCCCTTTCCACCTATTTGGCGAGCTCTCAGTCATCTGAGATGCCTTCGAGCGTCGTTTATGGTCCTTGGTCTGTGAACTGGGGGGGTCCAAAGCCCTATCCCCGCTAATTATTCTTTTCCACTTCTGATGCTTTATAGTACCTGTCATTGTGATCCCAATCATGTCATCAACTTCCTGAGGGGTAGCACTGGGAGTAACATCATCTGAACTGGAAACCGATTCTGGTGGGTCTTTACATAGCTATTGTACCCCTGAGCCTGGGTCTGGTGGTTCCTTGTAGTTTGGATTCAGCCTAGTAGATGGGGAAGGAAAGGCCTTCAAAATAGTTGTGGTCTGGCTTGGGGGGGAAATCGGCCCCTGCCCCTGACTCATGTGTTGTTCCTTCGGCTCGACAGAGATCCACGGCCAGCCCAAATTCCTTCCTTCCACCCTTTGATCTACATGACTGTCAGAAGCAATATTTGGCGGCCCAAGCATGATTATATTAGTATGAGTTGGTTCATCCCGCATATAAAGAGTCTTCGCTAGTTTTTCATGGTCCTGTTGTTTTTCAACTTCGGAAATAAAATTCATCCTAGAGGTTTTTTCACGGAGCCAGTGACCTTATTTCAAAATAATATTTCCATGTCCATCCTCCTTCTTCGCCTCACATGCCTTTTCTAAGTGTCTGAGGCACCCATAGAAGAAATACAAAATAGGGAGCTTTTCAAACTCAAAAGAAATCCAGACGTCAGATTCCTCAATTATCAAAAACATTACCCTCATAAGAGGATGTGCAACATCCATCGAAGCTCTGATTCGCACAAAAGGTCCCTAGTGAATTGGATCTGACCGGTCCCATTCTAGAAATGAACTGATGCATCCTCCAATCTCATGCATAACATGTTCAGTTCTACCATGAAAGGGGATTCCTCTAATTCAAATCCAGAAAGGTGATCAAGATAGATTAACTGACTGAAAATTTTCTTCGTCGTTAAGGTCCTCCATGAGAATGATTTGGTTGTCAAAGGACTATGGTCAACCTTTGAGGACTTTTAATTTATCTCCTTCATTAAAGAATTCAAATACTAGAAGTCCCGCTTCCACTTCTCTTATAGCAACGTCGTCCTTTAATCGCCAGATATTTTGCAGAGTATTTTTCAGCTCTCCCTGATTAAAGGACCTTTTTGCTAGAAATTTTCCAACAACTAGTACTCGCCCGTGCTATTGCACGGTGTATTCAATTAATGGTTTTTCTTATAATAAGATATTAATATTTAGAAACTTTACGAAGAAAACATATGTTGAATAAATTATAATTATGAAGTATTGTTGTCTGATAATGGAATAAGAGGGCATAGAATATGAATACATCATTCAAGTAATTGAAAAACAGATCAGAGACAAAGATGAAACAGAGAACTCTATTGAATAAAATAAATACATGAAGATAGATATTCAACAACCACTTCATAATACTTAACAACGTGTAATTTAATAAAAAATAGATGAAGAAAAATTAAATCTGGTTGTTACTTCACTAAATGTCAAAAGACTTCGTATTTGATTGAATACTCGGTCCTCTACCATCCTTTGGAATATAGGTTGAGAAAATTTTTGGTACATCATAAACATAAAAAAAAAATTAATAAAATTATTTAGGAATAAAATTTAATATTGAATCAAAATTTGTAAATTTATATAAGAATGCAACATCTTATTATTGACTCATTCATGTCGGGATCATTTTTCGAGGTCAACGTTCTAACTCTAATGAATTGAGTGGAGGGACTACATTATTATTGTAATTATTATCATTAGGTTACTAAAACCCAAAAGCATTATTAACCTCCGGTTTTTGGAGTATATGAGGTTTTGGTACCCTTCCATACTACGTATCGGTGGTTGTTCCTTGCGACCGCCCACTCCTGACCATCTAGACACCACGACCCGTCTCCCATCTTCATGTGAACCTTATTCAGAATAAAATCATTTAAATAAATGGTAAAAACACACATCTTAAATTAGAAATTCTGAAAATAAAATTGTATGGGAGGACTTATTATAAATGTCAAGTGCAATAAGAATTTTTTGATTAGTTTTCTAAATTGGAACAACATTAGTAGTGGAGTGAACCAACCAAGGAGATATTTACCTGAATAGTCTCAGAAATGTCCATTACAAAGAGCACTAAATCACATCTTGGATAACAATGACGTGAACCCTACAAATTAAATTTCTTTTATAGAAATCTACACATTAAAGGGTAAATGTATCTCATACACTTTAATGAGGAAGGTAAAAAACATCAAAAACATTGAAAACAATTTAGAAACACAAACCTGGATATTTGGTTATGCTTCCAACAACAATATGATTCGATCTTCAAGAGATGGGTGGAGTGTTGTCCAGCTTATTTCCTACCCAGAAAATAGAAAGGAAATGTTATTAAATACTAAAATAACTAAAGGAAAGAAAATAAATTAAAAGGCACAATATTTTTTGTGTTTAAAACATCATAAAGCAAATTAGAGGAGCATACCCATTGTAACATGATGAAAATAAAATTCTACCGAACCTTTTTCATGCATGAAATCAAAAACAATCCTATGAACTCAAATGAAGATGTTACATGGGACAAAAGCAAACCCATTCAATGATTCATGTTTTTTACACCCAATCCATGAAATTCAGTGAACTTGAGGGATTAAATGAAACAATGTTCAATTATCAAGTTATAGATAGTTGAACCATGAATCACAAAAATTAAAAAGAAGATACATACAAATCATTTCTGGGGGTAGAGTTAAATTAAAAAAACTAACCTCTTTGAGGTTGAACGGTATTCTCATAATAATTTTCTTCACCACCTGGCAACGATTTTGATTTATCACATCGACTGTCAGCACAATATTTATGCACGGGCTAAGTTGAACCTTTAGAATCTAAAAACATATAACAGAAACATGAGGATAATTGATACAAGATAAAGGTAGGCCATAGTGGTGATAGAAATGGAATGAAATACAACCTTTCTCTGTAGGCATAGCTCTAGATGGTGGCGCATTATAAGGCCATCAAGGTAATGCACCACTATAGTTACCCAGCACTGAAGATGATTCTGGTCTCAGAACATATCTAGGTTCTAGTGTAGCGGATGATGAAGGAAAACAATCCAAGCCTTTTGAAAAAACAGGGACTGTGGGCAAGTTGAGTGAAAAAATAGGGACTGTGGGAAAGTTGGAAATAAGCAACATGATACCTGCAGATTTACTATATTCTAGAGATATGTTCAGATTAAATTGAAAATGTATTTATTACACATTCAAGAGGAAGGTGGAAACTATCAATTATATTGAATTCAATGTATGAACAGTTACCTGGATGTCTTTTTCTGCTTCCAACAAGAGAATGAATCGATCTTCAACAGGTGCTTGACTTGCTGTCCTTCTAAAATAGTGACCAGTAAACATGAAAAAGATTATTAAATAGTGACAGAACACCTTGTGCGTGTCTGTAATACTGTAGGTTATCACATCTATGAAGGCATTGTCTTCACTCAGACTTGCAGTGTTAAACAAAGAATCAATTTGACAGACTAAGGCATTAGATATGCTCCCCTCAACATTTTAGATCATAGTTTTATTGTACAACTGATTTGTAATAATAAATACTATAGGAATTAAGGTATGAAACATGATATTGAAATTACAGATACTGTCGACTAAAATGTTGCAGGTTTAATATAATTTCCCATAGCAGTGACATTAATGAGAAAATAGTGAAAATAACAGTCACTAAAAACACATCAATTATGGGTTCACTAGATCATGGGTAATCACGGTACAGAGACTTACCAGTCATGAAGTCATTTAATGTTTCCATAGAGATGGGATGAGGAAAATAGTACAAAGAATCTTAAAACATGTTTTGAAGACAACAAAAGCAGACACTGGAACCAATTTATGAGAAAACATGTCCCTCGAAGAGAAAATATATCCAGAATTTAAAGTACAGATCTCCTCAATTAAAGAATATAGATATCCTACCTAGGATAGAGAATCCTGAAAAAAAATGTCATTGGAGGCGCCCAAAGGTTTTACATTGACCCATAGGATGTCTAGCTAGAGGTCCTATTTCAGTTTCGCCTTCTACAAACATAAAACCAGATTCCACAAGTCAGTACTAAATTTTTTTAATTCCATTGAACAGTTGTGAAAAGAACAAAAAAATTACAAGACTATAATGTACTTGATACGAATTTAATGAAACAAAAATTTCAGTTTCTTGAATTTGCATAGTCATTTCAGAAATTTTTATACAGAAATTACCTCCAAGCAGATGATGGTCGAAACTGAGGTTAACTTCCTAGCTTTACGACACAATACAGGCATTCATTACCTATTCCTATTGTCTTAGCCATTAATATTGTTAAAACAATTAGATAACAGTGGAACAACACAGTAATAATTTAAAGATGAGTATAAGGGGGGAAATGTGATTATATGCGTAACGTACATACAGAAAACCATCAATATCCTTGGAAAACCAAATACAGAACATATAGCCCAGTTTATAACAGCGTCCACCATGAGTAACAGAAACAAAAAAATGCATTAAAATGTCCAGCATAAAAATCCTCCACCATTATCCTATTTGATAATGATAAATGTATAGCTAACTGAGAAATCATCGAGCAATGAAAACTGATTAAAAACGTATTTCATGATAACCATTCAGTAGGTCATGAAAACCATCCAGCATGAAAAGTGTCCTGCATGGAAAACATATAGTATGTAAAATATATAATCAACTTACAGAAAAATCATACTGAAATGTCCTCCATGAGAAATTCCAAATACAACAATCTGCAGCACAATATGTAATGCACTTAAGGTTTGAAATAAAGTGAATGAAAACCAATTAAACTTATAAGTATTATTACCAAGACAGTAGGGCAGAAAATCTCAGTCTACTTTCTCATTTTTCTTGTTCAAATTTCCCTGCATTCACCTTTCTTGTTGAGTACAATGAGTAATTGTACCTAAACTGTCTCGACTAATCTAAAGACCATGTTGCATGTCATCCTCCGTTTCAAATTCATGTGAAAGTTTCTTCTACATAGAGAAAATAGTTAGTATAATTTGATGATACTTTTTGAAGTTGAAATCAATGCAGCACATAAGTGATTGTTAACAGCTTGACAGTAATAGATATAAAGTATTCTACATCATGTATATTAAAAACACTGAAACTCAATAGCAATCATGCATGTATTGTTACGGAAAACAAAATAACTAACTCAAATCACTAAAGATGACTATTACATACCTGAGTTGATAACATATTAGACGTACAAGCATCAAACCTAGTGGTAGTGTTTGAACTTTATGGAGAAGACCTACCAGTTTGATGCTCCTATTATGCAAGGCTAGAAGAACTATTACAGTAACATTACTTATGTATGTTACTTAAGAAAAATTAAAATAAAATGAAGCACATTGTACATTGATAAATTCAATGCCACTATTAACTTTTGAAGAACTACTACTTTGAGGACCCTGGAGAGTATAATAAATTAAAAAGGTACAGTTATGTAATTTTTAGTTAACTTTGGAAAATAAAAAAAATCAATAATATAAAACCTGATTGTGCTCAATGATGTCTGTAAAGCTGCTAATGTAGTTGTCATTATCACTGATACATTGTACTATAAATCTATTTTGTTCAATTGAACGATGAGGGTTTTGAATATTGTAATTGGTAACATCAATTAATAGTAGCACTTTTTTGGATTTGAAAATGTTCAACTATGGAGGAAAACCATACTCATCATCATCCTAGATTAAAAATGATAAGTAGTGTTAAGAAAAATATTTCATAAAATTTATGACATCATACAAGAATTTTTTTGTACCTGTATCATAGCAGTTCTCAACTCTGCATCTGTTTTATGTAAGAACTGGATGACTTGATTGTCAAATAAAACAACTGAACATGAGTTTGTGCTATCAATAACCATTAGTTGCACTCTGAATCTGTTTCATTAAATATTGGGTTTACATGGATTGTGTTAATAAGTAATTTTCTTTATCAGCATGATAGCATCATACTGACAATAAGTAATTTCAAAAATTAAAAATAGGAAACCTGGGAGTAGTGTTGTTTGGCCACAGTTTGAAATTCTGGCACCAAATTTTGTCTTCAACAACATGTACTTTTTTCATGCAAAAGTTACATGAATTGAAAAACCAATTGTGAGTACTTTGAATATTTAGTATTGTAGCTCATATTAAGCATTGTTTAGGATGCATTAGAGTGAGTGCATAATAATAATATCATTAGTACAGGGAATACATGAAGTGTTTATAATACATCATATTGAAATTCTGAAAATAAGGATAATTTAGTTACCTCATAACATCTTTTTACATCTGATATTTTTTTCTTGTTATTCCAATACAAGACTATTATAGAGGGGTTGGCAATAGTTGGTGATGGTCTGTGTAACTGTGTTGTTATTACCAACCCAGAATTTTTCATTTTAGAATGAAATTCATGAAAATAATTAAGAACACTTGTGTATTACTATTGGAATGCATATAGATTAAACTTGTAAAAATAGACCAAAATTTTTACATATAATGTTACTTGCTTCTTAAATTGTCTGCTTTAGGAATACGAAGATTGTAAAGTATCTTCATTTCATTTTTTGTAGTTGTGACAATAATAGATGCTGAAATGATTATTAAGTCAAAGAAAGCATAATTACAGAGTTAGGTGGTCATGCAACATATTTTATGAAATAATTAAAAACCGCAAAAGTATCTAATGTAGATAGAAACCATACTGGTCAACTGCTTCACCCGTATGAGTTGTAATATAATAATTATAGATGAATCTTTGTTATTTTCCAAGTAGTCCATCATTTCATTTACAAAATCACCCCATAAACTATAGGTTAATTGAGAACCTCTGTATGAAAATAAAGTAACAAAATGAATGAATATTGACTATGTGCAGTTGCAAAAGTTCAATTTACAGGAACATTAACCTGTCATCCTATAGAGTAATCTGTATCCTCCGGTTTGAAGGGCCCATATATTCCACTGGTTTAGTGTATCGTAGTATTCCAATTATTTCTATAAGATATATGACAGAAATAGACATAATTGTATTGCAATAGGGACGAGGTATGAAATACCATAATGTTTAATTTAATAAATTTTTCTAGAAAGAACTTTAACATGATGTTGGTAGTGTATCGTACCTATTAAATGTTCTTTTGGAACCTTTATTTGAATAATATCATCGAATGAAGTAAAATCAAAGTTGAAAAGAAGAATTTTGCCTCACATGGACGAACAAACGTCATAGATGTAAACATTAGTCTGCAGGCATGTCTACATCCCAAGTAACTGCCATGGTTTGATGCTATTTGGAAGTTTTGTATAATATAGCAGACTCATTCATGCAAGAGATCTTTGTACTTAGAGATAAGCTAGTGGGTAGTGATTGTACAATGAATTTTGATTCCCTTGTGATACAATGTAACAAAGTAGGATAATAGATTAAAATAGTTTGTCGCACAAGAAAGAGAGAAAATATATATATATACTGATATATTTATAAGGCTTAAAAGGAAATAAAAATGGAAGAAATTGAAAATATTCATGTAATGTATGTTGACCTCTTTATCAGTAAGTATTATATCTATAGAAACAACTGCATTAGAGTAGTTTGGAAATGAATTACACCAGATGTTTAAAACATGAACCTCTATCCTGAGTGTTTCATCATCATCGGGGGTAATTGCATTCAACAAGGTAATTGATCTGGACATTATATGTTCAATCTGTAAAAATTCCATTAGTGCTGAAGAAAGGAAGATATCAAGTAGTTTCACACTTCTTGAAGTACACATTCCAAATTCAAACAGCTAGAAAAATTATGACACGTTATTTAAAATGTTACCTATGACAGGTTATCAAATATTTCTTTGTACACAATGTTTTGTGTGTAATGAGATGTGGTGTTATTGTTATCATCAACAAATATTTTTAAACCACATACTGATGTAACCCTAGAAACCGCAACATATAGATGACCATGAGAGAACACAGGTTTGCGGAGATATAACCCAACAGAAGACAATGATTGACCTTGACTTGTATTAATAGTCATTGCATAATAAATTGTCAAAGGATATTGTATTCTCTGTAATTTGAAAGGTCATCTAACGTCAGAGTGTGTCATAGTTAGTCTTGGGATGAATGCTGAATACCCTGATTGACAACCAGTCAAAACTTTTTCTCCAATGACATGATCACCTAAGTGTGTAATTACCATACGGGTGTCGTTACATAAACCAACAGCCTGGTCTACATTTCTTAGTAACATAATGGGGACACCAATATTTAGAGAAATTTTGTGGGTAGCCAAACCAGAGACGTTTATACCAATTAACATCTCAGAGGTGTATATATTTTCAGCCCTATCTATATCAAAACTTGCATTGCAAACTGAATCAGAGTTGAAGTAGTCTTTCTTTTTAGTGTTTGTGAGAGACATCATGTAATCATTTACTTCTTGAACAACATCACGGGTTAGAGCTAGAATGGAACGCTCTTTCAGATAGGAGACGTCATTGTATTTCTCAATGAAATCAGGATAATTATTTTTCACAATGGAAATCATTGCATTAGAAGTGTAGTTAAGAAGATATGCTAATGGAATTTGGAAGAGCGCTTCATCATCATTAGGTTCACCAACTCGACCTTCACCAATATCCAAAGTCCATTTTGCAAATTGATGGACCTCATTCAAAACATTGGTGGATGTAGAGGAAAGAAATATCATGTTCTTTGTTAGAGTTAATACTCGACAGTGTTTCCAAAGATACAATGACTTAATACTTGTAAATACAATGTCATTTCTGTTACTACCGGGTATTACATGTAATATTTGTCTGAAATCTTCACCCAATACAACGGTTAGACCGCTAAATGGTAAATCTATTGCATTGAAATTTTTTACTGTCATTATATCTCTGAGAGTACGGTCTAGAGCCTCAAAGCAGTATTTATGAACCATAGAAGCCTCATCCCAAATAATCAGCTTTGTAGACTGTAGAAGTTCTGCTAAATCACTTCCTTGTTCAATATTGCAAACAGACTGTTCAGTAATGGAGATTGGAATACAAAATTTAGAATGTGCAGTGCGTCCTCCTGGAAGCAGTAAGGATGCAATTCCACTTGAAGTGAACGCAAGTACAATAGAGCCCTCAGACTGAAGAAATGATGTTAGGATTTTCCATATGAATGTCCTACATGTGCCTCCATATCCATGCAAGAAGAAGAATCCACCAGAATTTGTAGATAGAGAAGACAAAATGAAAACCATCACTTCGTTCTGTTCATTGGTAAGCATAGTCTGTAAAGTTCTGTACTAATTTTGTAGTAATTCTATATTGTAATGTAGTTTTTCTGCAACTAAACGATTCGCATGACTATGAATTGTGGAATCTGGAACTGGCATGGGAGGATAAAATTGAAGAGATGTTTCATTGCTCCGTAATATCTCCTATATTTCAAGCAGAGCATACATATGTATCTGATGTTTTTTGAGTGTCAAATATAGTAAAATGAGAAACATGGTCTTAGATTAGTATAAAAGAAACTTCATGCAATGAATGTACATAATTTCTATTTGTCAAATATGCATGCATATCGATGTACTAATAATTGATTATATAGCACAAAGTACACGTAAACAACAGAACAACCTATAAGAATTATTTAGTAAACTAAATTCACTGAATTTTTTAGTTAATTATATGCAACTATATTCATGAATAGCATATTAAAGATGAAAAAACAGAAAATAGTTATATGCAACTGGTTTGAAAATATAAATGACAAACACATTCATACCTTGGATGTGTAGCCTATGTCTTTGGGCATATAAAATGTCTTCAGCTAGAATGTGACAGGTTTGCTGCCAAACAATGTCTGGACGTGAAATGTTATTGGAAAACAACATGCTTGTAAAGAGTCTGCGTACATAATGTCCCATTCCCCAAGTTGAAACCTCCTTTATAGCTTCAATAAATTCGGCATCATTTTCTAGTATCCCCAAAGCATAATAGGCCTCTATAAATGTGCCATGAGTAACAGAGTTCACAGTTTTGATATCTTCATATGATGTAGGACCTTTGATTTTTGTTAGAAGTATCTGCAAATAAAATAGCTCTCCAGTTGTTTGTGGAACATAGTAAAGCCTGCCAATAGAAAACCCCTGCCTTCGACGATGCCACCGCTTGTCATTTGAGTGGTAAACAAACTTAGTTGGGAATTCTGTATAAGTGAGTTCCCTAGCATCTGGGTACTCTGAATTAGATTGAAAACAAGAGGTGAAATTTGTATATTTTGTAACACCCCAAGCTTTCACGGTACGTTTCACTTCGAATAATGCAATAGCGTGTGTTGTACGCAACCTCGAGCTCTAACACACACCACAACGAATTAAACTAGCCGTTGTGAATAGTGATACCTACTTTTTGAAATTTTATAAATTTTATTTATCAAAATGGACTTCATTTTTGGATTTGGAATATCGAAATTAGCCTATGTTGAATTTTTGGTATTTTTCTGAGAACTATTTTTTATGAATAGTGAAAAATACTTAAAAACAACTTTTTTAATCAAAATAATTTATAGTGATAAATTATACTATTTAGTGGTTTTAAAGTATAATTAGAATATATTTTTACCATTTTATCCAATGGTGGTCATTAGAATTAATTTAACATTGAAATTGGACATAAACAATTGCTAATCTTTTGATATAAATTGTTTCTTAAAAACACGCTATTTGTTGTGACAGCGGGAATTAATTATAAAATTAATTAATGCAACTTATATGTTTGGAATTTTTTAAAATAGACATCATTTTTTAATTCGGAATATCAAATATAGCTTAGGGTGAAATTTTGGCATTATTTAGAAAAACTTCAATTTTGATGAATAGTGAAACCACTAAGTGGTAGTTAAATAACTGATTTTTCGTTTAAATGAAATATTACCACTTCTGTGGTTGATTTTCAAAAATCCGACATACATGGTTGTCATTAATAAGTAAAATGTGGTTCAATGAGATTAAAATAATTTTTTGATGAATAGTAACTTTTAAGTTCTTAATCGCGATTAGAGGTAATTAGTGTAGTTTAAGGTAAAAAAAATGTTTTAATAATATGATATGAGCTTGAAAATTGTCCTACTCCTATTGGATAAGTCATGTCCGACCAAGAAAACCCATGGGTCAACTTGGGGACCCCATGGAGCCACTTTGGTTGGAAAATGACATTAATATATATTTATTTAATGTTAAAATTAAATTGACACAAACATGAGTTGTTTTACTAAAACAGTTCTTAAGTGGGGTTACACAAGTCCAAATTTTGACTATAAATATTCATTAGAAATCTAAAAAGATTTTCTAAATCATAGTATTTTTTTTATAATTTTTAGACATTAAATAAATTAAATTATTTATGACATCATTATGATGCAGCGATGACCTCATTATTTAACGATTTAAATAAAATGAGAAGATAATGCAAGATCCAAGGCTTACACTTGTCCAAAGCCTATTGGATGAGGAGATTTCGAAACCTTATCACCTTAGCCTAGAATTATATAAGTGTGGGACCTTTAGAATCCGAAAAGCATTGTGTAATAATGTAACATTTCAATCTTTCCAAAAGATCCCCTCCTCTCCACTTATAAAAGGCCCCCACATCTCCCACCTCATTCACACCATCAATCCATTTGGCTCGGCCAACCTCTGCCCAAATACTCTCCCAAAATCCCTCTCTTACTCCTAGAAGCCTCACTTTGGGCAGAACTCTTCCCAAGGAAGCCTTTGGCTCAAATCAAAAAGAGTTACCCGATTTTGAGGTAATGTATTCTCTAATATTGTTTTGTTTTATTTTTCTTCTCCAACCCCCTAAACTCTTTTTATTCATTTATTTTGTAACAACACCAGTATACTAAATATACTAGGATGTTGTTATAAGAAGGATTCGAGCTACACTTACACACACCTACATCTAATGGTTAAAGAACATACGGTTTCTGTGGATGGCGAATTTCTGCCTCACGAAACGATGATTGTTCAACACTCATATAACACCTTCAAAGGTGGCCATTAAGATGTAACTATATTTATATATGATATAAAATATGTTTATGTTTTACTTATGCTTCTGTATTTCTCATTTATGGTATACTTTATGATTTCCATTATGGGTAAAACACGATAATTTCATTTTAGGAAGTGCGGACTACCGCCCCCTCAAAGTGATTTGAATCGTTAATGTCATATGTGGGATGTATAAAGGATGGATTAAATGGTATTATACACTATATTATACTGTAATTATATTATAAATTTATATCATTATGATTTCATTCCATTAAATACGAAATAGAAATGAAAGTAGCGTTCATGCGTACGTACGGCTTACCGTCTCCATGAACGGTGCATTTCATTTCTTACCTCTAAATGTTACGTGACATTATGAATGAATGTATATACTGTATATATGATATATATGATATCTACATCATGAATATAATTCTGGATATAATGGATATTTCACCACATGAACAACTTGTAATTATAAGAAGTTTATTTTTGACTCAAGTACCAAAGATCGACAAAACGACCGTTATTAACTTAAATAATTACATAATGTTCATAACATGGTAATAAGTGATATAAAAGGAATAATGAACATGAAAAAGGTTCTTAAGTAAACAGAAATTAACTCTAGTCTATTATTCAGGAGGTTAAAGAACGGTCGAGTCAGGACAAGACGCAAGGTAAGGGAACTTCTTAACCCAACTTCCATTCTTTGGGTTAATCTCCTACATTCAAATTATGTCATGATATTATTATGTCCTATTTTGTATTTTTACTTTATTTATGTGTACCTATAGTGAATACACATAATAGATCTATTTTATTTTAAAAATGATCTTTTTAAGGACTTCGTCTCAATCCCCTTTCATTGAGGCATATTTGGTTTTATACACAACTTTCTTTTATACGGTGTATAAACCCCTTTGACTTTTATATTTATTCAAAAGGAATATTTTTTATATGAAGCGTTTTGCTAAACGACAAAAGGGAATGTTTTTCTTTCCGTACTTATGCGGCGACAATGACTTCTCCGCCGCCGTGACCATTATTTGAGTTTCGGCTTCCACTACAAGCCATCTTTTTTTTAATGAAAAATAAATACAAAGTTTTAACTTTCTTTTACTTTGGTATTGAAAATGGTTTTGAAAGCGTTTGTATTATAACAATGTGTTGTATTGATATCTTGTGATTAAAATGTGGAAATGTTATGTTTCCTTTATGAATGTTTTATGTGATACGATTATGTTATGGTTTATGATATGTTTAAACCTATTCATATGAGGAATGTATTGGACTTAATAAGTGACGGGTGGAGCCCGCTATAGCTCGTCGATGCATCGGTAGGTCTCATGAGACAACTAGACGTGGAATTGGCCGAGGCCCTTTCCCAATTTGATTTATGGTTTTGGACGAGGCCTTAATCATTTTATACGTCTTGGCCGAGGCCTTGACAAAATGTTTCAGAATGTCTGGCATTATACATTCCCTCATTATGAAAGTGGTTATTGATATTGCATGTGATTATTCGACCAGTAGAATATCCATGTGAAGAAGTGAATGGCATTATCTCATTTTACTTTTGCCATATTATGTTGAAGTTCAAGTTTAAAAGGCTTTTGTTTTAGTTATACATTGCCTTAAATGTTAATGTTTATTTATGAATGCTTCCGCTATATTGTTAACCTTACTGAGCATCTGAGCTCACCCCTTTCAATGTTTTAATATTTTTCCAGGATGTGAAGAAGTATTTTATGAATGACCTACAGGGTTAGTCAGAAAGGGATATGATTGTGGACTATGAAGACCATGTTATTGTAGTTTGTTTACTTTTTGATGTAATGAAAGACTTATGAATGTATCTAGTGTTTCCAAGGCTACTAAACTAATCGGTCTTTTGAGACTTGATCTTTTGTGATCATGCCAATGTTACGAAGTAATGCACCGACTATGGGTAGCTGGGGTCGGGGCGTTACAGTTGGTATCAGAGGCAGTTTAGTACAAACCTTGGAAACTAGATTTAGACAAACTCTGATTAGAGCACGTAGACCTAAGATGAACTTTGAGGATTAGTATAGAAGAACTTCCTAAAATTTTGGTATTGTAGAGATTTTGTGAGTTTTCCAAGCAATACATCCCTGTCTGGATACGAGCAGGTAGAGGCAGCTCTGGCACAGATGTACCTAGAGGTAAAACCCGAAAACACCGCTTTGAGCTAGACTCGAACGGGAACTGGTGCACGACAACGGGCCTTGCTGCACTCTTGGTTACGACACTCCCGGGGGATATGCTTAGGATAATTCTCGTTTTCTTTACAAACCACTATGAACGATTATGAGTATATACTTCCTCAAATAAAACCTTTTTATGATTATGGATTATATCCATAAACCATTCAATTTACATTAATTATTTTAAAAGTTTGGAATTATTCATTATAATTCATAAACTAACCTAGTTTATGTCATTGTATATAAATGGCGCCCAGTAGAAGGAATGTGAACTCCAGCAATACGTATGATCCAAAGAGTAAGAAGGATCGTATCTTTCACGGTATTAAGCCAACATTTCGAAGGGAAATACTCTCCCATGTGTTCTCAACATATGAAGAAATAGTATCATGTGTTAATAAGATAAGTAAAGAATTCTCTGAGTCCTATGGCTTTGAAGCGAAGCAAGAGACGAAAGGGATGGAAGAGAGAATGATGGATAAAGGGATGAGGGGAAAGAAGAATTTTCCAATATGTGGTAATTGTGGGAAGAAACATCATGGAACATGCCTAAAGGGAATGGGAGTTTGTTATAAGTGTAGAGAAAAAGGACACAAAGTGCGTGACTGCAAGGGTAAGAAAATGGTTTCAAATGTACAATGCTTCTTCTGTAAGGATTGGGGACACTACGCAAACCAATGTCCAAATCATCAGAGTATGCCCCAAATGATGTTATTGGATAATAATCAAGTTATGATACTACCACAGATGAGGAGTAATGATTAGAGTTCTTATGTTGTTATTAAAGAATTTTGTAATTTGAGTGTTGTATCAATGATGTACTGGTTATAATAATTATGGAGTATATAAGGATTGTACTGCAGTACTATTTCATCAAGGACTTGAGATTGTGTGGAACCAAGAAAAGTGACTCCACAGTAGGTTAAATTTTTGGAAAATATATGGTTGAGAGAAATATAAACCATAATATGGTTCTGATACCGAGATAGTGATTTTGGAATAAGACGTGATTGATTTGGATAAATTATATTGGATATTCTTAACTTCCTTGAAACTGATTGATGATTTGTATACATTTTTGGATAGAAGGAGTATATCTAGTATTCTATAAGGAATAAGGGATCATGGTAATTCAGTATGTTTAAAAAGAATACATGATGAAGGTGTTCACATGTTGTTACATGGAAAAATGGATCTTCATTATGTTTACATTCCTTATAAAATTTGGACTGTGAGTTGGACAGAAGTATTTTGGATAACTATAAAGGTTGGAATGGATTAAGTTGATCTTTGGATAGTATTGTTTAAGGTTAAAAAATTTATGAAGATTATTTTTGGAATATTATAATACTATAGTTTTAGGAAAAGGACAACTTGCATGGTGGGGCATAACTTGACACGTCGGACAAAGCTGCAGGAATCGAACCCACAACCATAGTGTGACTGGCCTTTATTTCCTACCACTAGCCTACAGGAAGTCCCTGGTTATTAAAAAATAATTTTACTAATCTAAATGGTATGTGTTAACATTTGGAACCTTATACAATTAGGATAAGTATAATATTTTTGGGTTCTATTATCTTTTTGAGTGAAAGGTGAGTTGAAGGTTGAAACTCTATTTGTCAAGCATAAATATATATATACCTATCTGTTATTCAATGAATAAATTAATTCTTAAACTTTAGTAAAGGGATATTAAAACAAAAAAAATGTGTTACCCTAATACCTTATGTCTTGTTGAACTAATGATATTTTAAATCAACATAGATTGAAGGCTTTGAGGCCCTCAATTTGACAGTTGATTGTGATTGATGACCTCAATCACTCCCTACAAATATTTACGTTTTTCCTCCAATTATATGACTCTAATTTCCACCAATGTTCTCCTTATCGAGATCATAATTTGGTGGTGAATTTCTTATTTCCATTTCCCTCTTATTAAGGCTAAATTTTGTTAACCATATTTCCGATGTGGGTTTTCCACAAAGGTATTTTCTATTTTCAACCTTTTATTTTCAAGGAAAAATTTCAAATTGCGAGGACGCAATTTATTGAAGGAGGGGAGAATGTAACACCCCAAGCTTCCACGGTACGTTTCACTTCGAATAATGCAATAGCGTGTGTTGTACGCAACCTCGAGCTCTAACACACACCAAAACGAATTAAACTAGCCGTTGTGAATAGTGATACCTACTTTTTGAAATTTTATAAATTTTATTTATCAAAATGGACTTCATTTTTGGATTTGTAATGTCGAAATTATCCTATGTTGAATTTTTGGTATTTTTCTGAGAACTTCTATTTTTTATGAATAGTGAAAAATACTTAAAAACAACTTTTTTAATCAAAATAATTTATAGTGATAAATTATACTATTTAGAGTATAATTAGAATATATTTTTACCATTTTATCCAATGGTGGTCATTAGAATTAATTTAACATTGAAATTGGACATAAACAATTGCCAATCTTTTGATATAAATTGTTTCTTAAAAACACACTATTTGTTGTGACAACGGGAATTAATTATAAAATTAATTAATGCAACTTATATGTTTGGAATTTTTTAAAATAGACATCATTTTTTAATTCGGAATATCAAATATAGCTTAGGGTGAAATTTTGGCATTATTTAGAAAAACTTCAATTTTTGATGAATAGTGAAACCACTAAGTGGTAGTTAAATAACTGATTTTTCGTTTAAATGAAATATTACCACTTCTGTGGTTGATTTTCAAAAATCTGACATACATGGTTATCATTAAGAAGTAAAATGTGGTTCAATGAGATTAAAATAATTTTTTGGTGAATAGTAACTTTTAAGTTCTTAATCGCGATTAGAGGTAATTAGTGTAGTTTAAGGTAAAAAAAATGTTTTAATAATATGATATGAGCTTGAAACTTGTCCTACTCCTATTGGATGAGTCATGGCCGACCAAGAAAACCCATGGGTCAACTTGGGGACCCCATGGAGCCACTTTGGTTGGAAAATGACATTAATATATATTTATTTAATGTTAAAATTAAATTGACACAAACATGAGTTGTTTTACTAAAACAGTTCTTAAGTGGGGTTACACAAGTCCAAATTTTGACTATAAATATTCATTAGAAATCTAAAAAGATTTTCTACATCATAGTATTTTTTTTATAATTTTTAGACATTAAATAAATTAAATTATTTATGACATCATTATGATGCAGCGATGACCTCATTATTTAACGATTTAAATAAAATGAGAAGATAATGCAAGATCCAAGGCTTACACTTGTCCAAAGCCTATTGGATGAGGATATTTCGAAACCTTATCACCTTATCCTCGAATTATATAAGTGTGGGACCTTTAGAATCTGAAAATCATTGTGTAATAATGTAACATTTCAATCTTTCCAAAAGAGCCCCTCCTCTCCACTTATAAAAGGCCCCCACCTCTCCCACCTCATTCACACCATCAAGCCATTTGGCTTGGCCAACCTCTGCCCAAATACTCTCCCAACATCCATCTCTTACTCCTAGAAGCCTCACTTTGGGCAGAACTCTTCCCAAGGAAGCCTTTGGCTCAAATCAAAAAGAGTTACCCGATTTTGAGGTAATGTCTTCTCTAATGTTGTTTTGTTTTATTTTTCTTCTCCAACCCTCTAAACTCTTTTTATTCATTTATTTTGTAACAAAACCAGTATACTCAATATACTAGGATGTTGTTATAAGAAGGATTCGAGCTACACTTACACACACCTACATCTAATGGTTAAAGAACATACGGTTTCTGTGGATGGCGAATTTCTGCCTCACGAAACGATGATTGTTCAACACTCATATAACACCTTCAAAGGTGGCCATTAAGATGTCACTATATTTATATATGATATAAAATATGTTTATGTTTTACTTATGCTTCTGTATTTCTCATTTATGTCATACTTTATGATTTCCATTATGGGTAAAACACGATAATTTCATTTTAGGAAGTGCGGACTACCGCCCCCTCAAAGTGATTTGAATCGTTAATGCCATATGTGGGATGTATAAAGGATGGATTAAATGGTATTATACACTATATTATACTGTAATTATATTATAAATTTATATCATTATGATTTCATTCCATTAAATACGAAATAGAAATGAAAGTAGCGTTCATGCGTACGTACGGCTTACCGTCTCCATGAACGGTGCATTTCATTTCTTACCTCTAATTGTTACGTGACATTATGAATGAATGTATATACTGTATATATGATATATATGATATCTACATCATGAATATAATTCTGGATATAATGGATATTGTTGGATCTGAATCTACGGATTACACACAAGAGGGGGGGTGAATTGTGTCTTTTCAAAATTATTACAATCTCTTCAATTTAGACAAATTCTGTCCACTATGCTTTAGCACGATTAAATATGCAACGGAAAAAGTAAAAGCATGAACACACGGATGTATAGTGGTTCGGGGAACAGAAGGCCCCTAGTCCACTCCACCAACGCTCAAATCCACGAGCTTGGCGATTTTCACTATCTGGTCCTCGTTTCCACAGACCTGTTCACAACTGAGTACAGGCAGTTGACACCTTTACAAGTTTCAGGCAAACACAGCCTTCCTGGTTCAAACACGAACCCACACAGCTTAGAACGAGAAGCTGATCACTCAAAAATAAAAAGAGTTTCGATAAAGAAAACACTTCTCCAGTTGTTCTTCACAATTGCAACAGAATGCAATTGACAGTAGATAGATCGTCGTCTTCAGAAAATAAAGATCTGTAATCAAAACAGTTCTGAGTCGATCCAGTTGCAATAGATATTACAAGAAACTTCACAACTTCAGCAGCAGTAGATTCACAACAGATAGTCGATGTAGAACACGTGAATCTGCTATCAAGATCTTCCTTCGGTAATAAAGGTTTTACACTTCTTCTCGATCACCAGAAAAGAATTCCTTCACACAGTCTCTGTTTCTTGCTCGTTAAAAGATCAATCTATATATTTCATACACTTTCCTGTGTATATATATATCCGAAGTTTCCAAGATAGAACATATATATTCAAATCTGAGAAAATCTTCCGCATAAATAGATCCATGAAAATATCCTTTAGATTCGAGATATTAAAAAAAATGAAATAACAGAGCCGTTGTAACTCCCCTGAAGAATCGGCATAAAAAGCTCCGTTTAAATCAATCATTAATCCGTTGAAAATCGTCTTTGATTCAGTCAAAGTCGTACTTAAGAATCGGCTCAAAATCCGCTTAATAATCCGCCTGTTTGACCAATGCAAAAGGAAATATCGTCTGTCAAAAATATCCCGACGCCAAACGTAGGGTTGATGACGTAGCTCCAAACGTAGGGTTCACAAACGTAAGGTTCAGAACGTAAGGTTCAGAACGTACATACTTTCTCTTCAGCATTCAAACGTAGGGTTGATCATCCATACTTTGTCTTGCTTCAACTCTCCAAAGAACGTACGGTTGATTATAAAAGTAAGGTTGATGATCCATACTTTTGAGAAACAAAACTCAACACTGAAAACTAACGTACGGTTTCTCTTCCATACTTTTCCAACAACAAAAACGTAAGGTTCCTTCCAAACGTAATGTTCTTCTTCCATACTTTTCAACAACGTAAGGTTCATTAACCATACGTTTCAAAATAACGTAAGGTTCCTTAACCATACGTTTCTTTTAACATAAAAAGTAAACTTTTCATCCATACGTTACGTTCATCAACGTAGGGTATGAACAGTGATTCCAGTACGCGCTAAAACTGATCTCGCGCTACAGTGATTCCAGAACGCGCTAAAATTGATCTCGCGCTACAGTGATTCCAGAACGCGCTAAAATTGATTTCGGAATAAATGAAGTATGAAATCTCGTTATATGAAATAAATAAATAAAATAAATTCCTGCAAAATACTCAAAGAAATAATTAGTAAATAATTAAGGGTATTTGTGAGCATCAAAATCATCATAAAGAGACAGAGTATTATTTAAAATAATCTCCCCCTTTAAAAAAACATTATTTTGAATTGTTTGAAAACAATACATTGCTCAACAATCTCCCCCTTTTTGATGATCACAAAACCCATAAAATAATAGAACTAATTTAATTGCAATCTTTATTGAAAAATTAGTTTTATAAAATTTTAGAATTTTGAAAGGATTAAAACAATATTTAACTATAATAAAATTTCTCACTCATAAAAATAAATTTTCAGCTAAAAATAGATAAAAGATAAATGTCGTATATATCCAAATTCTCCCATATATCCAAATTTCTTCATAGGAAACAAATGAATTTAAATGTTGTGTTTATCCAAATTCTCCCCCTTTTTGTGATATCAAAAAGAATGAAAAATTACGGATTTGAACACATTCAATATTGCACTGAACTATAAGTAAATGCTATAATTAACTGTGTATGAATAAGTGAATTTGTTATACTGGCTAACTCAATCATAAATCAATAAACAACAAAACAAAAAAAAAATAAGAAAAGAATTTTCATTCACAAGCTGTTATATATAAACGATTGTGATATACAAAGGAATCAAGGTTCATAGATAAGACAGGGAAAAAGGTGTCTATCTCCTTTGAATCGCGGTCTTTATCTCTGTAAACTGTTCTCTGAGCCTCTTCATCATCCCATCTCCTAACTTGATGATAAGATCTCTGTTCTCTTGAGTCATATTAATATCTTCAATCAAATTAACTCTGAAAAACTCATGCATTCTTTCTTCTTTTTCAACAAAAAGAGCCAGTTTTTCTGATAACTGATTCAAAAGAATCCTAATCGGTTGCTCTCCAGATGTCAACTAATCCACTAAAAATCTCTGATTATCTAGAAAAACTGACAAAGGGGCACTATTACACTGAAGATCGTGTAATCTGTCACTCATATTGCTCATTGCTGCAGTAATTGCTTGAAATCTCCTAATCAAATCAGGTGAAGAGCCTGATCCACTCACAGCACTGTTTGCAACAGACTCAAATTTATTCTCCATGTAAATCTTCAACTCAGATAAATCATCTTTCTTTACCATCTCTGATTTTAACTGATCAACAGCATGCAGCATATCAGTCTTAAACAAATCTACTTCCTGTCTTGAAACAGTACATTCCTTCAGCTTCTGAAACTTCAACTGCTCTAAGTTCAGAGAATTTCTGAGACTAACATTCTCAGATTCTAACTGAGAGATACGCTTGTACAACTCAACAACTTCTTCTTTTCTTGAATCAGGGGAACCCTGTGCTCGATTCTCATGTCCAGAATTAGGTTGATGAAGCAGGGCAAGTGGTAAGGAATCTGCATCTGACTGTTCTTTGTCCTTGTCCTGACAAGGTTGATCCACTGAACTATCTTTTGAAGCCTGAAACTATTCCACTGAAAAATCTTCCTGAAGTACCTCTGTATTAGCTTCAGAAGTATGTTCATTACGAACAGTAGTCTCTCTGACTTCTACTGATTGGTCAAGAACAATATTTTCATGTAAATCTTGAGGTCGGGCCACTTCTTCACCAGGCACTGCCTCCATAAGTTGTTCTTGTTGAATTACTTTTTCAACAGCCACAGCAGCAGATTGAGGTTCTTTTTGAGTTTCTGTTTGAGCTGCTGGTTCCTCTATCGGTGCAGTCTGCTCCACAACAGCTTCTCTCACAAATGAATAAGAAAATAACGGTTCAGAGGATTTCAAGGCAGGAGAGATAATTTCTTCATCAATTGATCTCTTCCTTCTAGATTGAAGTCCTTCTTGACTTCTCTCTTCCTCAACTTCCTCCATCTCAAAACGAATTCTCCTTGCCACTGTACTAACTCTTGATTCTTCTTGTCCCTCCTTGGACTTAGCCGGTTGAGCCTGAGCACTCTCCGAGTTTTCCTCAGCTCCAACAGGTAAGAGTTTTCCTTTAATTGTGCTCCAGAAGTATCCTACTTTCCTCAAAGTTCCAGCATTAAAAACATTATTGTGGTGACATTTCACCCCAGCATCTACCAATCTGATCATTCCTCTTTTAAACAAAAACAAAGAAATGAACCTTCCATAAGGGAAAAAGGTCATTCTTGCTTCACTCTGACAGCAGTAACTCAGATATCTTATCATAAACCGAGGAAAATTAAACTTAATATCACACATCAGAAGATACATTATGTACATGTCCGAGTATAGGATTTTCTCCATCTCAGCCATTCTTGGTGCTAAACCAGTCTGAACAAATTTTACCAAAATTTTCTGATCGGGCTCCAAATCCTTAATAAACATCTTCTTTATCACTCTGGTTCCAAATAGAAAAGACATAATGTCTTCAGACTTATGTACAGAATCTCCAATATTCCGTAAATCGAAATGAAAAACTCCTTCATGAGGGCAGTTAAGAATTTGACTTATCTCTACAGATGATATTGAAAAGTCCTTATCCTCTATTTGAGCCAATAAACTATCATCTGTATCTCCAAGGCTAAACTGAACAGTTCTAAAGAAATGTCTCATTTCTGCCTCATATAGAAACTCAGAATTTTCACTATTAAAAGCTTGCTCAAGGATTTGAAACGACAACGCTTGCTTCAACAGTAAATTAGTTTCAAACAGCCACTCTAAATCTATGACTTTACCTTGCAGTATTTTCCGACTAACTACCTTAGGTTTCTTTGCAGCACTGCTCTCGGCTTCATCTGGACGCTTAGTCTTTGCCATTCCAACAACGATTTCTGAAGGTTCGTAAGTTTAGGGTTTGAAGATTCAGAAAAGGGTTTTGGAGCAGATGTGCGGTTTTAGGTTTTCGAAAGGGTTTCCGAAAAAGGTGAAGCAGTTTAGATGGTGAAACGGTTCTGACAGCCTTGATTCCCGTGTAATCACTAATCATTACTTTTATTTAAAACAAAATAAAATTACTTATAGCGGGAAACAGAAATTAAGCAGAATTCGAAAACAGAATAAGATTTAAAAAAAACTATTTAAAATTAAATAAACCTAACTCCCCCTTAATAAATTCAAACCTTTCCGTGGGAAGTGGTTTAGTAAAAATATCTGCTAATTGATTTTCTGTATTTACAAATTCTAAAAATATATCCTTTTTAAACACATGATCTCTTAAAAAGTGATGTCTTATATCAATGTGCTTAGTTCTAGAATGACTAATAGGATTTTTTTGAAATATTAATTTCACTAGTATTATCACATAAAATAGGTGTATTATTGAAATTTAATCCAAAGTCCATAAGAGTGTTTTTCATCCACAACACCTGTGCGCAGCAACTACCTGCAGACACATATTCTGCCTCGGCTGTTGACAGGGCAACTGAGTGTTGTTTCTTACTAGACCATGATACTAAAGACTTCCCTAAAAAGTGACATGTTCCTGAAGTACTCTTCCTATCTAATCTACAGCTTCCAAATTCAGCATCTGAATATGAAATTAAATTAAAATCAGAGGTTTTTGGATAAAGCAGAGATTGATAAATAGTACCTTTTAAATATCTAAAAATTCTTTTAACAGCAGTTAAATGGGATTCTTTGGGATTTGATTGAAATCGAGCACAAAGACATAATGAATACATTATATCTGGTCTACTAGCAGTAAGATATAACAAACTACCAATCATACCTCTATATAACTTGTTGTCCACTGATTTTCCAGTTTAATCCAAATCAAGTTTTATATTAGTACACATAGGAGTTGTAAATGGCTTGCTATTTTCAAGTCCAAATTTCTTAAGTAAATCAGTAATGTATTTGCATTGATTTAAAACATTTCCAAAATCTTTTTGAAATATTTGAAGACCCAAAAAGAAATTTAATTCTCCCATCATACTCATTTCAAATTCTTTTTGCATTAATTCTGAAAATTCATGACAAAGAATTTTATTGGTTGATCCAAAAATTACATCATCAACATAAATTTGAACCAACAAAACATTATTTTTCACAGTTTTCTTAAAGAGTGTTGGATCTGCCAGTCCAACAGTAAAATCATTTTTCAAAAGAAAAGAACTTAGTCTTTCATACCAAGCTCTAGGTGCTTGTTTAAGGCCATAAAGAGCTTTAGTAAGTTTGAAAACAGAATCTGGTTTTTGAGAATTTTCAAAACCAGGAGGTTTCTCAACATAAACTTCCTCCATTAAATAACCATTTAAAAAGGCAGATTTAACATCCATCTGAAATAATTTAAAATTCATATAAGATACATAGGCTAAAAGGATTCTAATGGCTTCTAACCTGGCTACAGGTGAAAAGGTATCATCATAATCTATTCCTTCTTCTTGATTATATCCTTTAGCTACTAATCTTGCTTTATTTCTAGTTATTATCCCTTGATCATCCTGTTTATTCCTAAAGACCCATTTAGTTCCTATTACTGGATAATCATGTGGTCTTTCAACTAACTCCCAAACCTTATTTCTCTTGAACTGGTTCAATTCATCCTGCATTGCTATTACCCAGCTCTCATCATCTAAGGCTTCTTCTATGGTCTTAGGTTCTTGTTGGGATAGGAAAGCAGAGAATTCAACTATGTTTCCAAGGTTTCTTCTAGTTTGAATACCAGTCTCTAAGTCACCTATCACAGATTCTAAAGGGTGATTCTTTAAGGTTCTAGACTGTCTAGGCATTACATTCAAAGGTTCTTCAGTGTCATGTTCTTCTGAACTGGACTGAATTTCTTTTATATCTTTTTCAAAATCATTCTTTAAATTCTCAAGTCTCATGTTTTCATTAGAATCAAGTTCATCTATTTGTTCTATCCTTTTCTCAAAAGGATCAGATTCATCAAATTTCACATGAACTGATTCTTCAACAATCCTTGACTTTTTATTATAGACTCTATAAGCTTTGGAGGTTGCAGAATATCCTAAGAAAATACCTTTATCAGATTTTGGATCAAATTTACCAAGATTATCTTTGGTATTCAAGATGTAAACCTTGCATCCAAAAACTTTAAAGTAATTTACTTTAGGTTTTCTGTTATTCCATAGTTCATAGGGTGTCTTTTTCAAAATAGGTCTTATTAAAATTCTATTCATTATATAACAAGCTGTATTAACAGCTTCTGCCCAGAAATATATAGGTAGGCTTATTCATTTAATATAGTTCTAGCCATTTCTTGAATAGTTCTATTTCTTCTTTCTACAATCCCATTCTGTTGAGGTGTTCTTGGAGCAGAGAAGGTGTGTTTAATACCCATGTTTGAGCAAAAGGAATTAAATTCCTGGTTCTCAAATTCTCCACCATGATCACTTCTCAATGAGATTATATTAAAACCTTTTTCATTTTGAATAGATTTACAAAAACCTTCAAATAAACTAAAAGCTTCACTTTTAAATTTCAAAAAGAAAATCCAAGTAAATCTAGAATAATCATCAACTAATACATAAACATATAATTTACCAGCTAAACTTTCTACTCTTGAAGGTCCAAACAAATCCATATGGATAAGTTCTAGAGGTTTAGTTGTAGAAACTTTATTAACAGATTTGAATGATGATTTGTGTTGCTTGCCAAGCTGACATGCATCACAGAATCTGTCATTTTCAAATTTGAGACTAGGCAAATCAGAAACTAGATGTTTCTTAGATAATTTATGTAAAGCATATATATTGCAATGACCAAGTCTTCTATGCCAGATCCAGGATTCACTTATATTAGCAGTTAAGCAGTTTACTTGTTGTTTACACAAGGAATACAAATCCAAAGTATAAACATTATCAGTTCTGGGTGCTCTAAACTTAAACAGTTTATCTTTAGAAACAGTACAACTATTGTTAGTAAAATCAACAGTGTATCCATCATCACAAAGTTGAGAGATACTTATCAGATTGTGTTTTAACCCTTGTACATAAAGTACTTTGTTGATTGAGACTGTCTTTGGATCTCCAACTGTTCCAATACCAATAATCTTTCCTTTGGCATTGTCACCAAAGGTGACAAGTCCTCCTTCCTTTCGAGTAAGAGAAGAGAAATTAGCTGAAGTTCCACTCATGTGTCTTGAGCAGCCACTGTCCATATACCATATTTCTTTCTTTCTTTGGTGACCTGCTACCTGCAAAGACATTCAAACAAATTGCTTTGGTAACCATATTTTGTTGGGTCCAGGAGTGTTAGCAAGCAGTGATCTGGGTATCCAGATTTGCTTTGTTTTCTTAAAATTGATTGAATCATATAGATCATTGGAAATATAAGCTTTCTTAATTCCACATATTTGAGGTTGTCTTAGAAAACAGTTTTTAGCTATATGACCTTTTGTTCCACAGAAGTTACAAATAACATGTTTAGTGCTAGGAACAAAATAATTTTTGTATAACTTAGGTTTTTCTCCTTTACTTCCAATTCCAAACCTTTCCTTTTTAATTACAGTTTTTCCAAGTATCTCATTTAAGGCGTTTTCTCCTTTTGTAAAAACTAATGCAGCCTTTTTATAAGATTCTACTTCATCCTGTAGAGTTTTTATTTTTGATTCAAAATTAATTTTATTTGAGTCAGCAGAGTTGTATTTGTCAATTAATTCCTTATGTTGTTTTAGCAAAGTATTTCTCTCATCTGAAATAGCTTTATGCAAGTTCTTTATAGATTTATATTTTTTAAATAATGAGTCATACCTTTCTTCAAGCATATTGCAGTAAGCTGCAAGTTTTTTATTTGAGAAGCTTGTTTCAGAGTTTGATTCATTATTTGAGTCAGAGGAGTAGTATGAGTGTACCTCATCAGTTTCAGCCATGAAACACATATTTGCTTTTAAATTGGCTTCCTCCTTCTCTGAGCTTGATTCAGAATAATTACTTGAGTCTTCAGAAACACTCCAAGTAGCTTTCATAGCTTTCTTGTCTTTCTGCTCATAATCATCTATTTTGAAGAATTTCTTCTTCTTTGCATCTTTCAATTTTGGGCAATCCGGTCTGATATGTCCAATATTTTTGCATTCATAACATCTCACTTCCTTGCTATCCTTCTTGAAGGATTTCTTGAAGTATTTCTTCTTACTGTAGAACTTTCTGAATTTTCTGGCTAGCTGAGCCAGTTCTTCATCCGAATTTGAAGAATCAGAGCTTTCTGATTTAGCACTTACTTCTCTGTTCTTCATCTTTCTATCCTTTTGTTGAGAAGTCACTTTCAAAGCAGTATTTTCCCTTTTTATGTAGACTTTATGCTCATTTACCTCATCTTTCATTTCAGCCTCGTACATCATCAATGTACCAATCAGCTCTCTCATAGTTAGATCTTTAACAGAAGTTGATTGTCTGATTGCTGCAGAGATTCCATTCTATCGAGTAGGAAGTACTCTCAGTACCTTTAACGCTTGATCAGCCTGCTTGATTGGTTCTGCTAGAGCTGTTATATTATTGACAATTTCTGTCAATCTTCCATTCATCTGAGTGATGCTCTCTCCTTCAATCATTCTGAAAGTATCGAATTTTAATTTAGCAGTTGCATATCTCATCTGTCTTACATTATCTGTTCCTTTATAAGTAACAGCTATTGTTTGCCACATTTCATATGCAGTCGGGCATTGAGATACTCTGTTAAATTCATCTGGTCCTAGACCACAGATGATTGCATTCATAGCTTTTGAATTCATGTCATACTCAGCCTCTGTAGCAGCACTCCATGTATCGGTATTTTCAGGAATTTCATAGGGAGTCATAATCTTTGAATAGACTTTGTAACCAAGATTTTTCAGATAAATAATCATACGTGATTTCCAGCAGCCATAATTATCTCCATTAAAGTAAGGTGCTCTGACCATTGACATTCCCTCTCTCGTATCAGCCATGATACACTATGTATAATCTTTAAATACTTCTAGCTTGACAAGACTTTAAAAATAAGAAGCTCCTCCTTTGATACCAATTGTTGGATCTGAATCTACGGATTACACACAAGAGGGGGGGTGAATTGTGTCTTTTCAAAATTATTACAATCTCTTCAATTTAGACAAATTCTGTCCACTATGCTTTATCACGATTAAATATGCAACGGAATAAGTAAAAGCATGAACACACGGATGTATAGTGGTTCGGGGAACAGAAGGCCCCTAGTCCACTCCACCAACGCTCAAATCCACGAGCTTGGCGATTTTCACTATCTGGTCCTCGTTTCCACAGACCTGTTCACAACTGAGTACAGGCAGTTGACACCTTTACAAGTTTCAGGCAAACACAGCCTTCCTGGTTCAAACACGAACCCACACAGCTTAGAACGAGAAGCTGATCACTCAAAAATAAAAAGAGTTTCGATAAAGAAAACACTTCTCCAGTTGTTCTTCACAATTGCAACAGAATGAAATTGACAGTAGATAGATCGTCGTCTTCAGAAAATAAAGATCTGTAATCAAAACAGTTCTGAGTCGATCCAGTTGCAATAGATATTACAAGAAACTTCACAACTTCAGCAGCAGTAGATTCACAACAGATAGTCGATGTAGAACACGTGAATCTGCTATCAAGATCTTCCTTCGGTAATAAAGGTTTTACACTTCTTCTCGATCACCAGAAAAGAACGCCTTCACACAGTCTCTGTTTCTTGCTCGTTAAAAGATCAATCTATATATTTCATACACTTTCCTGTGTATATATATATCCGAAGTTTCCAAGATAGAACATATATATTCAAATCTGAGAAAATCTTCCGCATAAATAGATCCATGAAAATCTCCTTTAGATTCGCGATATTAAAAAAAAATGAAATAACAGAGCCGTTGTAACTCCCCTAAAGAATCGGTATAAAAAGCTCCGTTTAAATCAATCATTAATCCGTTGAAAATCGTCTTTGATTCAGTCAAAGTCGTACTTAAGAATCGGCTCGAAATCCGCTTAATAATCCGCCTGTTTGACCAATGCAAAAGGAAATATCGTCTGTCAAAAATATCCCGACGCCAAACGTAGGGTTGATGACGTAGCTCCAAACGTAGGGTTCACAAACGTAAGGTTCAGAACGTAAGGTTCAGAACGTACATACTTTCTCTTCAGCATTCAAACGTAGGGTTGATCATCCATACTTTGTCTTGCTTCAACTCTCCAAAGAACGTACGGTTGATTATAAAAGTAAGGTTGATGATCCATACTTTTGAGAAACAAAACTCAACACTGAAAACTAACGTACGGTTTCTCTTCCATACTTGTCCAACAACAAAAACGTAAGGTTCCTTCCAAGCGTAATGTTCTTCTTCCATACTTTTCAACAACTTAAGGTTCATTAACCATACGTTTCAAAATAACATAAGGTTCTTTAACCATACGTTTCTTTTAACATAAAAAGTAAACTTTTCATCCATACGTTACGTTCATCAACGTAGGGTATGAACAGTGATTCCAGTACGCGCTAAAACTGATCTCGCGCTACAGTGATTCCAGAACGCGCTAAAATTGATCTCGCGCTACAGTGATTCCAGAACGCGCTAAAATTGATTTCGGAATAAATGAAGTATGAAATCTCGTTATATGAAATAAATAAATAAAATAAATTCCTGCAAAATACTCAACGAAATAATTAGTAAATAATTAAGGGTATTTGTGAGCATCAAAATCATCATAAAGAGACAGAGTATTATTTAAAATAATCTCCCCCTTTAAAAAAACATTATTTTGAATTGTTTGAAAACAATACATTGCTCAACAGATATTTCACCACATGAACAACTTGTAATTATAAGAAGTTTATTTTTGACTCAAGTACCAAAGATCGACAAAACGACCGTTATTAACTTAAATAATTACATAATGTTCATAACATGGTAATAAGTGATATAAAAGGAATAATGAACATGAAAAAGGTTCTTAAGTAAACAGAAATTAACTCTAGTCTATTATTCAGGAGGTTAAAGAACGGTCGAGTCAGGACAAGACGCAAGGTAAGGGAACTTCTTAACCCAACTTCCATTCTTTGGGTTAATCTCCTACATTCAAATTATGTCATGATATTATTATGTCCTATTTTGTATTTTTACTTTCTTTATGTGTACCTATAGTGAATACACATAATAGATCTATTTTATTTTAAAAATGATCTTTTTAAGGACTTCGTCTCAATCCCATTTCATTGAGGCATATTTGGTTTTATACACAACTTTCTTTTATACGGTGTATAAACCCCTTTGACTTTTATATTTATTCAAAAGGAATCTTTTTTATATGAAGCGTTTTGCTAAACTACAAAAGGGAATGTTTTTCTTTCCGTACTTATGCGGCGACAATGACTTCTCTGCCGCCGTGACCATTATTTGAGTTTCGGCTTCCACTACAAGCCATCTTTTTTTTAATGAAAAATAAATACAAAGTTTTAACTTTCTTTTACTTTGGTATTGAAAATGGTTTTGAAAGCGTTTGTATTATAACAATGTGTTGTATTGATATCTTGTGATTAAAATGTGGAAATGTTATGTTTCCTTTATGAATGTTTTATGTGATACGATTATGTTATGGTTTATGATATGTTTAAACCTATTCATATGAGGAATGTATTGGACTTAATAAGTGACGGGTGCAGCCCGCTATAGATCCTCGATGCATCGGTAGGTCTCATGAGACAACTAGACATGGAATTGGCCGAGGCCCTTTCCCAATTTGATTTATGGTTTTGGCCGAGGCCTTAATCATTTTAGACGTCTTGGCCGAGGCCTTGACAAAATGTTTCAGAATGTCTGGCATTATACATTCCCTCATTATGAAAGTGGTTATTGATATTGCATGTGATTATTCGACCAGTAGAATATCCATGTGAAGAAGTGAATGGCATTATCTCATTTTACTTTTGCCATATTATGTTGAAGTTTAAGTTTAAAAGGCTTTTGTTTTAGTTATACATTGCCTTAAATGTTAATGTTTATTTATGAATGCTTCCGCTATATTGTTAACCTTACTGAGCATCTGAGCTCACCCCTTTCAATGTTTTAATATTTTTCCAGGATGTGAAGAAGTATTTTATGAATGACCTACAGGGTTAGTCAGAAAGGGATATGATTGTGGACTATGAAGACCATGTTATTGTAGTTTGTTTACTTTTTGATGTAATGAAAGACTTATGAATGTATCTAGTGTTTCCAAGGCTACTAAACTAATCGGTCTTTCGAGACTTGATCTTTTGTGATCATGCCAATGTTACGAAGTAATGCACCGACTATGGGTAGCTGGGGTCGGGGCGTTACATATTTGATGTTACAGTGATTTAAAACATCAACAATATTATATGTGTCACTGAATTTTATAGAATGTTGTCCTGGTAAATGGAATCCTAACCTCTCAACTGGTGGATATCTGTAATGGATATCATAAGAAAATATCCTCCAAGAGGCCTCACAAGTAGATATGTACCGACAGTCATAATACATTTTAATTTCATCCATATTTGTGTCTGAGATACCACTATTGTTGCTCTGATAGAGTTTTATTGTTACACGATCATTTCCTTTGTTAATATATTTAAACAGATATTTGATGGAAGATGACTGATTGCAGACTTCAATATTAAGATGTGCCTGATACTTTAATAGCAATACAGGATTGTATAGTATGACATACCGGTTATCTAAAGGGATTATATTTTTTAGAATTGTTATTCCATCATCCCTTCTGCAATAGATAACGTAACCATCATCATCAACAGTGGTATGCCCAACAAATTTCTTTGGAAAAAATTTGGAACATTTTCCATTTCTCATACAGGGCGAATTACGGTATGCATCACCGCAAGGGTCGTGGATCATAAAATTCTTAACAGCTTCGTGTAGTCTTGGGTAGGCACGATTATTTGAAATTTCAGCACATACAATTTTTTTTACTTGTGATGGAGTGTGAACTTTATTTTCATGACAGAGAAATAGAAGGATGTGCGTGCACGTGGGGAAAGCCTCATTTTTGAAACTCCACAGTTCGAACAACTGTATGGTCAGATAATAGTTTGGCAGCTAGTAGAAGATGAATATTAATATAAAAAGGAATGGAATTTAAAGGAAAGTAATAAAATAGTTACCTTCCCATGACTTCCCAAAAAAACAACCTTCTCTTAAATCTTTCATTAGATTATTAACTTTAATATTGAAAACTCTTGATAATATTTGCGGCTAGTCTAGTGGACGGAGGTTTCGATTTCTAAGAAATCAAGTTATTTCAGGCCACATTGGGTTACATGTAAATGTTAAAAACAAATCCGGATACCCGGACCAATTACATATCAACATAGCATCTTGGTAATTCTGGATCATATACCTTGGTCCACCCATAAAATAAGAAGGTAATACGATACACTTCCCGCATGATGTCCCTTCACAGTCACCTTGAAATAATGCATCTTGTAACCCTTTGTAAAGTTCGACCCTTAGTTTTTTTTGATTGAAGTGAATGAATGATAGTCTTTGAGACTCAATAATTGTATAAGAATCAACCGTAAACTGTTGGAGTAATCTTCTAGAATGTAGTAAGATCGATGAATCATTATCACGGAATTGCAAGTGGAATGTGAAGTACTCTCTCATTGTTACCTTCCTGAGTGTAGTACTTGTAGTGAATTGAGTAGCACGATGCAACACGTTGTCGCAATATCCATCCTGACCACCTGTGAATATCAAAGGATACTGCAATGGAATATATAGTGGGTGCAGCTCATCAATTCATTGTAAATCACCACTTTTGGTTTTAATTATGATGTCTCGTTCATGGTTGAGATCCTCAATATCACTGACAATCAGCATTGCAATTTCAAAACTATTTGGAAGGTTATATGTAGAAGGTTGTGTCTGTATTCTTTTAAGGAGTCATAGCTTTAAAGTCGGAACCTCTTGATGGTTAAGCACATCCCTTGAATTTATAAATTCTTGATCCAAAGTGTTGTTCTCATAAAGCATTTGTTATAGGATCTGGACAGTATTGTAGTTAATAGTAGATTGTTGATTTCTCTCATCAAAGTTGGATCAATTATTAATGTTAATATAAAATGGTGAACTTCTTGTTAACTAAGCAGAAATAATTGAGTATAACGGATACCTCATTCCATGAATTCTATTCTGACACTCATGTGTTGTATCATAGACGTACAGTTGTGCAAACCTCATAGGACGTCCTTTAGGTGGACATAAACTGCATATTCCATGGTAGTTTTGTCCATGTAATCTGAATATACATGGAGCTCGTCCATTATTGAATGGCCTGTCTACCTTTCCACCCATTGATGTGAATGAAAACATTTAATTGTAAATATGGATGTGGTCTTGGAATAATCAGGCATCAGCAGAAGTTCGATCAAACACCATCATCCTCAGGTATTCGGGACATTGTGGTAGTAAGTCCAAAGAAACTTTCCCATTGAGCAGCATAGAGAAAAATGTTGGTTTTGTCTATTACTAAATTTCTTTTTTCTCTCAGCAAACCACAAAAAATCTTGACAATGTTGACAGATGTTAGAAGGCTCTCTGATATCATAATAACCTGATTGAACAAAATTGTAATGAATAAAATGTGAATAAAAAGCGGCACTAAAAAATAGAGATGATGACTTAGTAATAATGAACGACTAATGCATGTTTAGTAAGTACACGAACCTGTGTTCTCGGCAGTGTCATGTTCCAATGAGTCTCTTGTAGCAGCAAGCGGTATGTAAATTCAGACTGGATGAATTATTAAATAACTCTAACATTAGTAAAGAAACGTGTAAATTTCATTACCTGTACTATTTTTTGCACCATTTATGTCAGCAGTTCTATTTTGTTGAGCCTCGGAACTATTTATTCTGATTGTTTCTCGAAGAAATGAATGTTGTCCTGATCCTGAAAGAATTAATAGAAGACAAATAACTACTATGTATAATATACAGTGGTATATATATGTGTGTGTGTTAACATATAATGTATGTCATACCTACAAAGGATAAAGAATTGTAGTTCCTATCTGCAGAAAGAGTTATGCAGCATCTGTTTGCATAGGGTAGATTAAGAAGTATAACTGAAATCAAAGATATGGTAACGTGTACAAATAGTAGTGTTTCTTACTACGTTGAGGAATCAGGTGATGAATCAGGTAGAGTATTTTCTTCATCCATTAAATCTACACAATATGATGAATGAAATGTTATTAGGGGACTACATTTGTTGTATTACATACAATATGTGCATAGAATTTAGTAGTTATGGTTCTTACAAAAAGGTATAGGATATCTTGCGAAAGTAGTTGGTCGTTGTTTTCGCTTGTTAGATCCAGCTGATATCGTTGATGTAGTCGCAAATGGTTCTGTCACTGTGCACAATGAATAATTTGTGTTACTATGAAATGTAGTGTATAGTTCGATGGTTTATAAATGTATATTTAAATATAACTAACCAGCGTTACATGGAGATGATAATTGCATGTTTGTGACTTCAATTGTGGACGTAATGGTTGGTAGAAGTTCATTGTTTGGGGATTTAGATAGGCTATCAGATGCCACATAATAATTTGAGGTGGATGTCGCCACTGAAGCTTTGGAAACGTCAAATACTATAGAGAAAAATATAATGTTAATGAGTACAATAATATACAGTGACGGGATTAGGAAACTGACCATCGTTTTGTCATTTCGTCATTTGCAGTCTGCGCTGTATCCTTTCATCTGTACAGTTAGATGGCGAATTGAAGTTTATATTTGACTAAGCAGAAAACTGCCCAGGCTCTGTAATAAAAGTTAATTAGTATGAAAGATTTCGGTTAGTATGAAATGTCCTGTGAAAATCGCAAATAGGCTATAGGTTAATCCAAACAAAACTAACCATTTATACATAGAGATGATAATGGCATACGTGTGACTCCATGTGTGATGCCAGTTAATGATACTAGTTGACTCGATTGAGTAGAAGAATAGTTGGTAGATGACATAAACTGGTTTATAGTATTTTTCGGCATTGATCATGTTGCAAGATTAATGAGTATAACTACTGAATATAGGATAGTAAAAAGAGTAGAACATTTTAAAGGGTACTGAATAGAGATCTCACAAACTGTTTTTCATTTTTTCATAAGTATCAGTTGTTGCATCCTTGCGTCTTTAGAGGTTGATGGAGCAGACAACTCGCAAACCGGCTCTGTTGCATCCTTGCAATACAAGTTTGTATTTGACCGAGCAGACAAGTGATGAGGCTCTGTAATAAAAGTAAGTTAGTATGTATGGTTATGATTATTATGAAATGTACTATGAAACATCACAAATATGCCACAGGTTAATGCAAACGGAATTAACCATTTATACATAGAGATAATAATGACATTCGTGTGACTGCACGTGTGATACCAGATACGGATACTGATTTACTTGAATGAGTAGCAGAATGTTTGGTAGATGTAATAGAGTAGTCTCCAGTACTTTTCGATACTGATCATGCTGCAAGTGTAATGAGTGAAACTACTGAACAGAGGACAGTAAACATAATAGAAAATTTTCAAGGGTACTTAATACAAAACTCACAAATTGTCTGTCGTTCCTTCATTAGTAGCCTTCATTGCATCCTTGCATCTTTAGAGTTCGATGGACATTTCATGTTTGTTTTATCTTTATAGTTTACATTTAAGGTGTAGTAAGAGCTTATAATGCACAAAGGACATAATAGTCACAGAATTTTACATAATAAACGAATAGATGAAGTAGGATTTAACAATCAGAAGTAGACATTTATGTTTCATGCAGTTGTTCTAATATCAGCTAACCAGATACGCGTGTGGATATCCTCATGGATAATGAAAATTTAGTTTTAAAAAGCTTAAAACAAATTAGAACAGCAGGCTTCAGTGGCTTTTTTATTTTGGGAAGCTTGTACTGTCAATTCAGACAACTAAATATGCAGTTGGATATCAACATGCTTAACCAAAATGAAATCACAATAAGTTGCAAGTCAAATAGTACAAGAAACCAATACATAAGTACTATTATATTGAAATCGTTGTAGAATATTCAAAATATGGAAACTGAACATGAACATTTAGATAATTGAATTGATACCATATATGCGGGTTAAAGAATTAAGCTTCTTCATTATGAAGATAAAACCATACCTGTGGTGCGTAGATGATGCGGGCGGGAATACGAATAGCAGGAATGCTGCCGAGATGGGAATGATATTCCCCTTAAAATCGGAAACCTTTTAATCACATTTATAACATCCTGTAATAAGAAAATCGACCTCTGGTGGAAAATTATGGACTGCAAGTTATGACAATTGTGAAGCATGGAAATTATTCAAAGAGAATACAAGTGAAGGAAGTTCTCCGAAGATCACCGGGATAAAGTGGTTTGTGGTTGACAGGAAATCGCGAGGCGGGCATGAACAATGGAAGTGAGACTGCGTGTATGGTAGAATTTGCTGCAGCCACTGCAGTGAAGAATACGAAGTGCGGGGAGGTCCCTCTTGAAGAATGCTTGGAGTTGGATGAAGACCGATTGGGGAGGCTTTCGGGAACCCTAGCTCGGTAATATATTAGATAGGACAGTGACCGAGAAAGGCATAAAACGTCGACACTTTAGTCGAATGCTGGAGAAGGTTGTCGGAGGTGATACGCGTTGAAGTTTTAGTCGAAATCAGGATCTTGTGATCGGACATAGGAGGCTGGTAGACCGTGACCGCGAGGATGCCGGCGGAGGTGGTACGCGGGATAGGTAGGTAAAGACTCGTGGTAATCTGTGTGGAGACGAATGAGGGAGGGAATGCGGAACGCGGAGGGAAAAAAATAGAAATCGAGGGGAGGCATATCGTGGAGTTCTGGTGGGGAGACACGTTAATAAAATGCGACGTGGAAGATAATTGGAGGGACACGTGGCAACTGGAAATGCCAGGATTAGTATAGATAGTAGATAAGCAAGGACAGTTGCTGTGAGAGAAACACATCTCCACTCTTCCATGTAGCAATGACCGATTTTTCTTTATCAATTAAGGAGAGGTTTCGCCAGTGATTCATTAGGTCCAGCTCCATTTAACTGAAAATGAGAACTTCCCTCGTCACCACAAACCCTATAGCATCCCGCCTTTTTATCACATAAAATTTCATTACATTTTACAAAACCGAGGATCTTTAAGAATTAGTGTCTTGGAAACCAGGAATTTAAAACATGAAAACATAAAACATTCTTCTTAAACACTTGAAAGGATTCTCCTCATGTTAATCCTAGGTTCATTACTGAATCTCATAACCTGGAGACATACATCAAAAGAAATGGTGAGCAGAAGGCCCAGTAAGGGAAACAAGGGGAAACATTTAACATGTGAACTTGGGATACATCAACAATGTCATGAAGGCATGAGAAAGAAATCGTGAGGCATATCATAATAAAAATAACATTTTTAATAACTTGAAGATATGGCTGAAACATTTAATATTGACAATCATTTCATTTCACCAAGGTCCATCCCCAAGGTGTCATTAAAAATTACCAAGGTTATTCACCAAGGTATCAGTCTAAATGGTCATCTCTAGAGATTAAGTATTTACCCAATGCATTGGAGCGCTATCTGGGCGCACCCTTGACATGTCTTTATTATCATGTGAGCCACATATATCATCATAAATCATTTCATAAACAAACCATATAGCATAAAAGAAATGGGTTTCATTTCATAATCATAACGTTTTAAAAACTACTTTAAAGACATGATCTTTATGTCACTTTAAACCCACGGAAAGGGAAAGTGGGTTTCATGTATGTAAATCCCAGAATTTAAAATAGAACATTTTGATATATATGTGAATACCCATGTAGAAATAAGATCTTTGATTATTCACTTAATAACATAAAAGAACTTTAGAAAAAAAGAGAGACATTTTGAGACGGAAATTCTGCAGCATAACGGCTGTGTTTCGGGGTTTTAGAAAACATTGAAAAGAGAGGGGTCATGGGTCAAACAATCATAAATGACCCATAAAACAGTGGAGGGACTGAATATGAAGAATATATGAACATGGTAATGAAATTTTAAGGACATACCATTTGAAATGAAAAACATGGAAGGAAGACAAAAATTAGATTTCTCTTATGAAAATTCGGCAGCCTAACGGCGCCACTTAAACTTCAAAATACTGAATTGAAGAGATAAAATGGGGTCTCTCATCATATGATCATAAAAGATCAGTATGATAGATATAGAGATCATATCCCAACATAATAAAAAGGATCTTGAAAGACTTGACATGAAATTAGAACTTCAAAACGAGAAGGGTGAAAGAACCACTTAAAAAATCGGCAGCCTAACGGCGTCACTTAAAACTTCAAAATACTGAATTGAAGAGATCAAATGGGGTCTCTCATCATATGAACATAAAATAAAAGTATGATAAATATAGAGATCATTCCCCAACATAATAAAAAAGGATCTTGAAATACTTGACATGAAAGTAGAACTTCAAAACGAGAAGGGTGAAAGAACCACTTAAAAATTCGGCAGCCTAACGGTGTCACTTAAAACTTCAAAATACTGAATTGAAGAGATCAAATGGGGTCTATCATCATATGATCATAAAAGATCAGTATGATATATATAGATATCATACCACAACATAATAAAAAGGAACTTGAAATACTTGACATGAAAATAGAACTTTGAAAAATGTGAAGGGTGAAAGAATCCCTTAAAAATCTGGCAGCCTAACGGCACCACTTAAACATTCTTAAAACGGATTGATGAGAGAAAGAGGGGGTCTTTCATCATATGAACATGAAAATGGAAGTAATATGAATATATAAGAACATCCTCCAACATAAGAACATGGAGCATAAAAGAAATGACATAAAAGAGATTACTTGAAAAGAAAGAGAGAGGTCGGATCCCTTACCTTAAAACGTAACTCTTAAAACTCAAAGGTTGGGACCTTGAGGTCTTGGGGGCACCTTGGGAGGACTCCTTGGGAGGTAATGAGACCATATCTTAGTTGGGGGAGAGTTGGGAGTCGAATGGATGAGAGGATTGCTTGGTATTTATAGGGAAAGTGAGGGGACAAGTCATTAATGCTCAAGGGACACCTCATTGGTGGTTTTGGCAAAACCATGGGCTTGCCCATGGTATTTTCCCATGGTATTGTCCACTTGGGACACCTCATACCTTATCTTACTATTCATAAGTCGAATATATTGATTAAATACTTAATACATCATTTAATGATGTCATTAAACACCCGTAACTTAAAAACTGTATTTTCACTATTCACTGAAAATTTATCTTTCTCAGAAAAATCCCAAAATTTCACATTAACCAAATATCAATGCTCTGATTTCAAAAATTAACTCCATTTTATAAAAATAATTTTCTAAATATTTTTAATTTAATTTTTAAATAAATACACTATTCACCGAAAATTCATTTTTTCAGAAAAAACCCCAAAAATTACCTTAACATAATATCGATGCTCTGAGTTCAAAAATGAAATCCATTTTATAAAAATAATTTTCAAAATATTTTTAATTTTTAATTAAAAAACACTATTCACCTGAAAAAACTAATACTTGAATAATAATTTATGAAACCGTTATTTAACCATTTTATTGAATCTCATTACTTAATCAAGGTGGCTAGATTATATTAATACTTTCTTTAAGTGAGATTACTAATCGATTTGGTCACATTACTAATCCTAAGCATAAAATCACTATTCATAATTTACTATTCATCAAAAATCAAGTTGATCTTATTAGACTCTAAATTTCGTACTGAACATAATTGTAGAAGACCATTTTTTGAATATCATTACAGATTTTTAATTATTTAAGGTTTACATGAACATTTTTAAAATATACTTTTTCTAAAATTCATCAAAAATATGCATACTATATTTATCTGGTCATTTGAAAATTCATAAACTTCATCATAAGAATAAATCCTAATTTTTTTTTAAAACAAAGGATTACACAAGGCAGTTACGGTCTCCTTACATAGCCCCTTATAACACCAGCATAGGACCTAAGTTTAAGGTGTGCTACGGTGAGAGAATCTGAGGGAGGCTCGACCAACATCGCACGAGTAGTAATTTCTATCAGTTTGAACTTCTCGCAAAGGCGATTCTGTTCTAGCTTCACACGATGAAGTTCGGCTTGGGTTTAGTCCAGAGCAAAGCCCAGTGGTGTTACCTCCTTCCCAAGTTTTTCTATATGGGCTTCGATCGGTCCAAGACTACTAGGTGAGGCCATAAAATCTTCTTTCTATATTAATTAACCAAGATCACTTGTATTTAGAGACAAAAATTGAAACGTTTAGTTCACAGCGATCATATTGACCAATGGTCATATAACAGTCAAAACCCAACGGTCTCATTTTAATTATACTCATGTTATCAAATGAAACATTTTTGTTGAGTATCAAAAATAAAATAACACACAAAATTAGGAAACAAGATTTATTCAAAATTTTGGGTCGTTACAATCTTCCCCCCTTAATAAATTGCATCCTCGCAATTTTTAAAATTGGGTTTTGAAATTTCATTGAAAGTCCCACATCGGAAAAAGAGTCAGTAACACTATTACTTTAAAAGAAAGAAAGGGAAGAACAAAGGTCACCCGAGTTAACCCATACTAGGATTCCATGGAGGAAAATATGGATATAGAAGAAAAAACAAAGGGTCAAGTTCTGGGGGCGAGTGATAGAAAACATGATTAGGAGAAAGTTAACCATAAGAAAATCTCAAACTTATGATGTGTGTAAACGGTCTTTGATTACCTAGTAGGAAATGTAAACCAACAATGTTTTTGTTTTACGTTCCTTTTCATAATTTTGAGAAATTCATTTACTACATAGAACAAAAACATAAGAAAATATACTTACCTTCATGTGGAGTTTCATCCTTTAATAAGTCTCTACCAAAACTAATCTTTTCTCCAAACGATGAGAATTCAAAAACACTTGGTCTCATCAAAAGCACAAGAATCATCTTCTAGAGAATCAAATAATCCACAAAAGATTAACTATATATTTATTCTATCTTTAAACATTATCCCAAAAACATAAAGGGTAAGGTAAAACAACTCTTCAAAAAGAAAGAATCCCATAGGAATGGAAACTACTTTTAAATCTTCAAAGTTTCATGGTACTACCCAAAGTTCATCATAGACCATTCCATAAATAACAGTCCTTAAAATTCCTCAAAATAAACCAAACTAAGATTGAAACCCAAATACAAGAAGGATTTGATAACATAGTCTTCCAAATAAACTTCATCGTTCATCTCCAAACAACATAAACCACTCCTAACATCTTATAACAAAAGTAACTAACCTAAAAATATTTTCCCCAAGATAGATTAATCATTTCCATAAGTAACCTATATTACCATAAGTTCACGTTAAATTCATCGATTCTTCAAAATATAAGTCAACCTTACTCGTCAATGAAAATACCGTAGTAATCTATTTACCTCGATCATATAGGGTCCCTAAAATAGTGAACGTATTCCAAAATAATAATCATCTTTTAATCCCCTAATCATCTCTGTCATATTAATATGGAAATCGTCGCATTTCCTATCACATTGGTTGTTGGGACATGTTCTTCCATTTCCCACCATTAACTAAGAAGAGAAAGTATAATTAGGGGCTTAAATACTTAGCCAATAATCATGAAAAGGAACTTAAAGCATATAAGGATAACTTGTAGAAGAAAAGTATACCCTAACTTGTGATCCCCTAGGTTCCCATCTAGGTTATCCATGATCATATATTCTTATATGAATCTTTATTTTATTTTATCTTTGTTCCTTTAACAATGGTTCATACTAAGCTTATGAATTTACCAAAGCATATCCCACGGGAGTGTCGTAACTAAGAGTGCAGCAAGGCCTGTTGTCGTGTACCAGTTCTCGTTCGAGTCTAGATCAAAGCGGTGTTTTTGGGTTTTACCTCTATCTACATCTGTTCCAGAGCCACCTCTACTGGCTCGTATCCAGACAGGGATGTATTTAGTTGGCAACCCCTTACTCAATACTCACCAAAATACCAGGAATATTTCCTATATATAAACTTTTTTATAGGATTCTTCCTAAAGTTTTCATATCCTAATTTCCACAAATAACTAAATCATCCTTTGATAACAACTATAGCATCCCGCCTTTTTATCACATAAACTTTCATTACATTTTACAAAACTGAGGATCTTTAAGGTTTAGTGTCTTGGAAACCAGGAACTTAAAACATGAAAACATAAAACATTATTCTTAAACACTTGAAAGGCTTCTCCTCATGTTCATCCTAGGTTCATTATTGCATCTCATAACCTGGGGACATACATCAAAAGAAAGGGTGAACAGAAGGCCCAGTAAGGGAAACAAGGGGAAACATTTAACATGTGAACTTGGGATACATCAACAATGTCATGAAAAAAACTTTAAGGCATGAGAAAGAAATCGTGAGGCATATCATAATAAAAATAACATTTTTCATAACTTGAAGATGTGGCTGAAAAATTTAATATTGACAATCATTTCGTTTCACCAAGGTTCATCCCCAATGTGTTATTAAAAATTACCAAGGTTATTCACCAAGGTATCAGTCTAAATGGTCATCTCTAGAGATTAAGTCTTTACCCAATGCATTGGAGCGCTATCTGGGCGCACCCTTGACATGTCTTTATTATCATGTGAGCCACATATATCATCATAAATCATTTCATAAACAACTCATATAGCATAAAAGAAATGGGTTTCATTTCATAATCATAACGTTTTAAAAACTGCTTTAAAGACATGATCTTTATGTCATTTTAAACCCACGGAAAGGGAAAGCGGGTTTCATGTATGTAAATCCCAGAATTTAAAATAGAAAATTTTGATATATATGTGAATACTCCTGTAGAAATAAGAGCTTTGAGTATTCACTTAATAACATAAAAGAACTTTAGAAAAAGAGAGAGGCATTTTGAGACGGAAATTCTGCAGCATAATGTTTATGTTTCGGGGTTTTAGAAAACATTGAAAAGAGAGGGGTCATGGGTCAAACAATCATAAATGACCCATAAAACAGTAGAGGGACCGAATATGAAGAATATATGAACATGGTAATGAAATTTTAAGGACATACAATTTGAAATGAAAAACATGGAAGGAAGACAAAAATTAGATTTCTCTTATGAAAATTCGGCAGCCTAACGGCGTCACTTAAACTTCAAAATACTGAATTGAAGAGATCAAATGGGGTCTCTCGTCATATGATCATAAAAGATCAGTATGATAGATATAGAGATCATACCCCAACATAATAAAAAGGATCTTGAAAGACTTGACATGAAAGTAGAACTTCAAAACGAGAAGGGTGAAAGAACCACTTAAAAATTCGGCAGCCTAACGGCGTCACTTAAAACTTCAAAATACTGAATTGAAGAGATCAAATGGGGTCTCTCATCATATGAACATAAAAGACCAGTATGATAGATATAGAGATCACACCCCAACATAATAAAAAGGATCTTGAAAGACTTGACATGAAAGTAGAACTTCAAAACGAGAAGGGCGAAAGAACCACTAAAAATTCGGCAACCTAACGACGTCACTTAAAACTTCAAAATACTGAATTGAAGAGATCAAATGGGGCCTCTCATCATATGATCATAAAAGATCAGTATGATAGATATAGAGATCATACAACAACATAATAAAAAGGAACTTGAAAGACTTGACATGAAAGTAGAACTTTGAAAAATGAGAAGGGAGAAAGAATCCCTTAAAAATCCGGCAGTCTAACGGCGCCACTTAAACATTCTTAAAACGAATTGATGAGAGAAAGAGGGGGTCTCTCATCATATGAACATGAAAAGGGAAGTAATATGAATATAGAAGAACATTCTCCAACATAAGAACATGAAGCATAAAAGAAATGACATAAAAGAGATTACTTGAAAACAAAGAGAGAGGTCGGATCCCTTATCTTAAAACGTAACTCTTAAAACTCAAAGGTTTGGACCTTGAGGGCTTGAGGGCACCTTGGGAGGACTCTTTGGGAGGTAATGAGACCACAGCTTCGTTGGGGGAGAGTTGGGAGTCGAATGGATGAGAGGATTGCTTGGTATTTATAGGGAAAGTGAGGGGACAAAGCACTAATGGCCAAGGGACACCTCATTGGTGGTTTTGGCAAAACCATGGGTTTGCCCATGGTATTGGCCACTTGGGACACCTCATACCTTATCTTACTATTCATAAGTCGACCATATTGATTACATACTTAATACATCATTTAATGATGTCATTAAACACTCGTAACTTAAAAACTGTATTTTCACTATTCACTGAAAATTTATCTTTCTCAGAAAATTCTCAAAATTTCACATTAACCAAATATCAATGCTCTGATTTCAAAAATGAACTCCATTTTATAAAAATAATTTTCTAAATATTTTTAAATAAATACACTATTCACCGAAAATTCATTTTTTCAGAAAAAAACCAAAAAATTACCTTAACATAATATCGATGCTCTGAGTTCAAAAATGAAATCCATTTTATAAAAATAATTTTCTAATTATTTTTAATTTTTAATTAAAAAACACTATTCACCCGAAAAAACTAATACTTGAATAATAATTTATGAAACTGTTATTTAACCATTTTATTGAATCTCGTTACTTAATCAAGGTGCCTAGATTATATTAATACTTTCTTTAAGTGAGATTACTAATCGATTTGGTCACATTACTAATCCTAAGCATAAAATCACTATTCATAATTTATTATTCATCAAAAATCAAGTTGATCTTATTAGACTCTAAATTTCGTACTGAACATAATTGTAGAAAACCATTTTTTGAATATCATTACACATTTTTAATTATTTAAGGTTTACATAAATATTTTTAAAATATACTTTTTTCTAAAATTCATCAAAAATATGCATATTATATTTATCCGGTCATTTGAAAATTCATAAACTTCATCATAAGAAGAAATCTCAATTTTTATTTAAAACAAAGGATTACACAAGGCTGTTATGATCTCCTTACATAGCCCCTTATCACACCAGCATAGGACCTAAGTGTAAGGTGTGCTAAGGTGAGAGAATCCGAGGGAGGCTCGGCCAACATCGCACGAGTAGTAATTTCTATCAGTTTGAACTTCTCACAAAGGTGATTCTGTTCTAGCTTCACACGATGAAGTTCAGCTTGTGTTTGGTCCAGAGCAAAGCCCAGTGGTGCTACCTCCTTCCCAAGTTCTGCTAGATGGGCTTCGATCGGTGCAAGACTACTGGGTGAGGCCATCGAATCTTCTTTCTATATTAATTAACCAAGATCACTTGTATTTAGAGACAAAAATCGAAACGTTTAGTTCACAGCGGTCATATTGACCAATGGTCATATAACAGTCAAACTCAACGGTCTCATTTTAATTATACTCATGTTATCAAATGAAACATTTTTGTTGAGTATCAAAAATAAAATAACACACAAAATTAGGAAATAAGATTGATTCAAAATTTTGGGTCGTTACAAACCCCTTCGTCCCTGGGCAACGTAGTCACACTTCTCACCGGACTCCCTTCAAGAGTCGCCACGCTTTGAGCTGCCGCACACCTGTATCTTCACGGACAAGCGCCTTCGCGGACCCACGTCAGAACGCGGACCACCTTCGGATCGCAAACCAACACCTTTGGCGAACCAACGCAAAGTCGTGAACCAACTTGACACACACCGTGCTCCTGCCCGAAACTCCTCAAAATCCTTCAAATGCCACTCCCACCGCGGATCAATCCCGTCGCAAATTAGGAAAAATGAACGCCACACGAAACATGCTCCAGTTGTCCGCGGCCCGCACCCATCCGCGAACCACGCCCGCAGGTACCGCGCACCGCAACCTCCACTCACCCTGCGCGGCTCTTCCTTTGGGATCCCACCCTGCGCGGCCCTTCCTTCGCGCTCACACCCTGTGCGGCCCTTCCTTCGCGAACACCCCCTGCCCCCAACAAGTCCTGCACAAACGACTCCTTTGCGGGCAAATTCGTCGAAGCCAACCCAAACGCAGCCAACTCCTTCGCGAGTCCACCCTGCGCGGGTCACCACCTTCGCGAGTCAACCCTTCACCTCCTTCACGGAACCCTGCGTGAAACACAATCCCAACAACGACGGTCGGAGAAAACTAGATCTGCAGAAATGCGGATCAATCGGATGCCCAGAAACCGAAGCGTCCCGGCTGAGCCGCGGGCAAAGCAACTTCACCTAAACGCAGATCCCAGCCTCACGACCAACAACAAATCTGCAGATGTCGGATAAGAAGAAGAAGAAACTAGGACCACCACCGCTGCAAAAAGCCTGGAACAACAGATCTACCAAGAACAGCCGGGCCGCGCCTCCGCAAAAGCACGGACCAAAAGAAAGCAAGGAACAGACGTTCACGACAAATCAACACAGGCCCAGAAAGGGGGACCGACGCCGCTGCAAAGAGCCTCTGAAAGTGCGCTGTTGAGAAGACCACAACAAGCTCCCCCAAAAACTCGAACTCTATGTTATAATTATTATTATTATAACGCGTTGAATAAAAAAAGAGAGAATCTCAATTTGGTTTGGGGTAAAGTCGAACGAAACCCTCCCCTGTCTTCATCTTCAACCTCTCGACACCATAGGTCGACCCCCCACTTCCGGTTGCGCCCCGCAATCGCGACACCTCAACCATGCTGGTCATCATGTGTCTTCCTTCACTTAGAGCGACTCCCGCTTGCGGATCGCGTGCGATGGAGGCCGACACATCCTGCCGGTGGTTGGTCGGTTTGCAAGCCGCGTCGGTCACCCGCGACAACCTTGAGCGTCGTCTTGCTTGTGGATTAGCCCTCCCGTGTATCCCTTCCGGCAAAGGTGACTCAGATTTGGGAAAGGCGGACGAACCAAAGGTGTTTGAGGTATTTTTTTCGATTTAGGTTTCCAACTGTTATAGTTTAGTTAGAATTAGGGTTTTATTTAATTAAGATGTAGGATCTCTTGTCGGGGAGAGGATCCCATGGTTCACACTGAGCTGGTTTTGCGCACTTTTTGGGGGCATTCGTGATGTGGGTATTTATGTGCCTGCGATGCAGAAATCTGGGGACTCACGGTCTTCGTTCATACTGCTTTGGAATGTACGCTTACCTATGTGTAAGACCTTGTTGCGCTGAGAGATGGAGAAGGGAGGAGACCCGTAAACCATGTTAACCTATTTCCAGCTTTTGGGTGGAACTGAACAGCGCACTGCTATGTTCATACTGTAAGGGAATTCTGTTTTTTTTATGGTCTCTGGTCTCCAATGTCGAATGATCTCTACATTTTAGTCCATCTTCAAATTGTCTCTGGTTTCCAGTATCTTATGCCAAGAGTTCCTTTTTACATACTATTCAAAACAATTTTATTTCTTAGAAGGGGATATAATGGGGTAGGGTAGAAATTATTTAGAGAAATGAGTTCCTTTAGCGCCACTTCAAGTGGCGCTATTCGCTATTCAAAGAATCGAATAGCGCCACTTGAAGTGGCGCCAAACTGTTTTTTATTATTATATTTATTATGTTACATTTAATATAATTATATAGTTTTTATATTGATTATAATTATTATACTTATAATTATTATATATTCAATATAATATTAATTAGAGAATTATAATAAATTTATAATTATAAATATAATAATTATAATCAATATATAAAAATAATAAATATATAAATATAGTAAAAACAAAAATATAATAATTATATAATTATAAATATTGTAAATACAAAAATATAATAACTATATAATTATAATAAAAGTTATAAATGTAATAAATATAATAAATGTAGTAAATGTAATTATATATGTATGTATACATTACATATATATTTTTGCATTGTAAATATGCAATTTTAATTATATATAATGTATATATAAATATATAATTACATAATGTAAATATATAATTCTATATATATACATTATATATATTTTTTACATTATAAATATGTAATTATAAAAAATATGTAATTATAATTAATATATGCCTATAATAATTATTTATTTTAATTATATATTTATTATATTTAGAGTTATAAGTATATATTTATAATATTTATAATTATAATTATATATTTATTATAATTATATAAATATAAATAGAATAAATATATAATGTATATATAAAGATAGAATAATTTGTAATAATCAAATATTAATAATAAATAATTTGTAATTTAATTAATGACAATTAATTATTTATAAGTAATTTATAATTATAACAACTTATAATTATAATAATTTGTAATAGTTACAAATATAATTACTTATAATAATTTGTAATAATTGTATTTTACACATATAACAAATAGTTAAAAAAAAGGAATTTCATAAAAAACGCCGACGAGAACTATTTTTTAAGAAATCAGACACTTATTTGAAACTTAAAAATGTTTCAAACACTTGTCTTTGAAAGACTATAATAGATAAACTATAACACCGATATAGATTAGACTTTACTCATTGATTAAACATTTAATAAATATTTGAAAACAGAATGAATTTAATGAAAAATGTTGACAAAAAATAATTTATAAGATTTCAATTTGAAAGACTATAAAACATAAACTATTACACGGATATAACTGAAACTTTAAACATTGATGAAACATATAATAAATAGTTGAAAACAAAAGGAATTTCCAAAAAAAAAAGTTAGTGAAAGACATCATTAATTATTAAATTTAAAATAGAGAACTTTAAAACAGTAGAAGGGTTTTAGATAAAACAGTAAGTGTGTCTTCCTCCACTCTCACTCAGAGGTTTACCATGGACGTCTCTCCTTCGTTGAACGGTACGAACCCAGGGGCGTCAGAATTGGGGGGTTAATTTGGATATGTGATTGATATTTCGGTAAAAATGGGAGTCTGTCCAGATTTAATGAAACTGAATTGAACAGTTAAGCTGCATGTAAGACACTGTGGTGGTGTTCCCCCCAAAACGAAAGGCGGCTTCAACCTTTCTTGATATCCAGTATAGATTTTGATATCCAATTCACTGCAACAAATACCAGAAATGGTGTGTTTATGTGGAGGTTCTGATATTTGTTGCAGTGAATTGGATATCAAAATCTATACTGGATATCAAGAAAGGTTGAAGCCGCCTTTCGTTTTGGGGGGAACACCACCACAGTGTCTTACATGCAGCTTAACTGTTCAATTCAGTTTCATTAAATCTGGACAGACCCCCATTTTTACCGAAATATCAATCACATATCCAAATTAACCCCCCAATTCTGACGCCCCTGGGTTCGTACCGTTCAACGAAGGAGAGACGTCCATGGTAAACCTCCGAGTGAGAGTGGAGGAAGACACACTTACTGTTTTATCTAAAACCCTTCTACTGTTTTAAAGTTCTCTATTTTAAATTTAATAATTAATGATATCTTTCACTAATTTTTTTTTTGGAAATTCTTTTTGTTTTCAACTATTTATTATATGTTTCATCAATGTTTAAAGTTTCAGTTATATCAGTGTAATAGTTTATGTTTTATAGTCTTTCAAATTGAAATCTTATAAATTATTTTTTTTCAACATTTTTCATTAAATTCATTCTGTTTTCAAATATTTATTAAATGTTTAATCAATGATTAAAGTCTAATCTATATCGGTGTTATAGTTTATCTATTATAGTCTTTCAAAGACAAGTGTTTGAAACATTTTTAAGTTTCAAATAAGTGTCTGATTTCTTAAAAAATAGTTCTCGTCGACGTTTTTTATGAAATTCCTTTTTTTTAACTATTTGTTATATGTTTAAAGTTTCTATTTTTTATTCGTTTCATAGTATATATTTTATAGTCTTTCAAAGTCACGTACTTGAACCATTTTTAAGTTTCAAGTAGGCGGTTTTGAAAGCTTATAGATTACTTTTCACTAACAATTTTTTAGAAAATCCTTTTGTTTTCAACTATTTATTATATGTTTAATCCATGTTTTATGTTGTTTTCGAGTATTTCTTATACGTTTAATCAATGTTAAAAGTTTCATTTATATTATTTTGTATATACTATCTATTTTATTTTCTAATTATATGTCTAAATAACATTCATTTCTCTAAATAAAGAGGGTTTTTAACATATATATCATGGCATCTGAATAAATCAACGTCGATGCCCCCCGGTACCACAACGTGGCGTCTGAATCTCACGTCCTCCCCGTATTCGATGTACGTGTCACTCTGGTGTCCTATCAACGGGATCCTCTGCTACTGGTGCCTCCTCATGATGCTGTGTAGAGGGCTGACCAAAATCATGCATGGATGACTGCCCAAAATCATACGTGGATGACTGCCCATAATCATGCGTCGAGCCATATGGTCCTGAGGCTCCTAAAAATGGTAGAAATGGCATACTGAAGAAGTCTTCGCCGGGAGGAGAGGGGGCTGCCACAAGCTGTGTCACCTGATCCAGCTCGTAGTCCATAGTAGTCATCGGAGATGATAGATGTGGTCTATAAACGTCTCCCTACTGTGCAACCTCATCAATAAGCTGGGCATGATCATCTCTATGTGGTGCTGCCACATTTGCAGGAGGTGCTCTCGGATGTCTATCTCGCCGCCTCTGCCCCTCCCGAGGTCCTCGTCTCCGTCTCTCAGCTGGCGGCGGTACATCGTCATCACCAGGCATAGCAGACACATCATCACCCTCACCCTCAGGAGCTCCAGCTGGAGGATATGGATCAATAGTCTTGCAATCAAATGAATGCTTTCAAAACTCATCGATGGAAAAATATTGATTACACGTACAATATGTTTACAGTAACTGATGGAGTACAAAAATCATTTTAACCATTAGATGATTGCCCTATGTGTCGAGGGCAACGTGTCTTCGTATGACCCTCCTGTCGGCATATGCTGTACCTTCGTCCAGGTGCCTGTTCAGTAGGCCAATCCATCTCATTCCGAATACGAGTCGACTTTGGCCTCCCTTTAGGTCGAAGTCTACTGATGTTCGGTAGAAGCGTGGGTGTGTCATCAGAGAGCTGAAAATTCTGATATTCTCCGATTGGCATCCACGGAGTATTGTAGCATGAGTTGATACTGTCAAGTCGATAAACTGGATCAACAAATTGCTCTCAAGATACATGTATGTAACCACAGGCTGCAATCACATGGCCACAAGGATATCTCAATGCTTGAAACTTGCCACATTCATAGTAACGCTTCTCCAGTAAAACAATTCGGATCCGACCATTGCTACAAGCCACAACATCACCGGGCTCAGCGACCTCAAATCGTTGCTCTGGACGATTAAATGCGGTGACACGATAAGTTGCAGCTTCCTGAAGAACTGTATCTAAATCGCGTTGGAAATGGTGTCCATAACGCATCCCTCTGTTCAATCCCTCTTCAGCTTGCTTTCCCCGTTCCAGAAAATATTTGACACTACGATAGAAGGTCTCTTGTACCAAACCTACAATTTAGATTTAAGTCATTATACTAATAGTATATTATAATTATGTTTTTCTGATCAAAATATAATTAAATATTCATATTTACCTGTGATTGGTAATTTTCGAACTCCCTTGAAAACCTCATTTATGCATTCTACGATGTTGGTAGTCATATGACCATATCTCCTCCCATCATCATATGCCAACGACCATTTCTGTTTTGGAATTTGCATTATATAATCATAAACTTCCGGATTAACTCTTTGAATATCTTGAAGACGCTCATCCATTCTTTGTTGTTGAGCCTCGTATGCTATCATACAAGAAAAAATCTGAACAAATAATGATCATAACTATGATAGGATTTGTTAATACAAAAAATGATTTTCATACCAATTTTCAAGATTGCTTTCTTCATCGACTCATTCTTGAATCTCTTCCGTAAATTGCTAGCAATGTGTCGAATACAGTATCGATGATGGGCATAAGATGGTCTCCATGAAAGTCCCTCAGATTGTACTGCCTCTTTGATTGCACGGTGACGATCTGAGATAAGGCAAATCCCTTCCTCGCCCGTAACAAACTCACGAAGACATGCGAGAAACCAATTCCCTGACGAGAAGTTCTCTTTCTCCACAATTGCAAATGCCAAAGGTAGAGGGGTTCTATTTCCATCTTGTGTGGCAGCAATCAATAAAGTTCCTGTATACTTTCCATACAGAAATGTGCCATCTATTTGTATAAACTGCTTGCAATGCCTAAAAGCAGCCACACATGGTAAAAATGTCCAAAACAATCTATCAAAAACAACCATTGACTGGTCAACTTGGTTGTATTGGTTAACATATTCAATAGTATTTAACTGATAGATCACTTGATTGTTGTGGCATAAAAGCTCCAAAAGTTGTGGTAAAACTCGATAAGAGTCATCCCAATCACCATACACTTTCACAATAGCCTTTTGACGTGTTGCCCATGCCTTCCAATAAGAGATCTGATACCCAAAAAGTTGTTTGATTCGCTCCATCACAAGAACAACAGGAACATCTTGACAAGCTCTAATCATTTCAACAATAACTGTTGAAACAAAGTCAGCATTTAATGAAGAATGTTCATGTGACAAGCTTGGGTTCACACATGTGTGTGGAGTAAATCTTGTGATGCGCCAGCTGTGAAAAGTGTTATCAATTATAGCTCGCATACGCATTTGACAGTTCGAATCATATTTGTCGCAACGGATCAAATAATAAGATCTTTTTGACTCTTCTACAACATAAGAGTAATGTCTGTCAATGTGATATTGTTTTATCACATTTTTCATTGCATCTTTACTGTCAAACTCTCTTCCAATGTACAGAACACCTTCATCTGCCACTCGATCTGTGCCCCCAATGATTCCTGGAAATTCTGAAGCAGGAGTAATTACTGACCAATTAAATTCTGGCAAGCGATTCATGCCTTTCGTCGACCATGAACTCAATGGTGGGGGTGGTTCAACGGTCGGTTAAACCTCACATGAGTAGGCACTGGTTGTTCTTCCGCATGCGCTTCCTCTTCATCTTCAGCTTCCTCTTCCTCTTCTTCTAAATTGTCATCATCCTCAAAATTATCAACCAACGCATCTATAGTATGTGGGGGACTATCTATTAAAATTGTGGTCGAGGGAAATGATGGTACCAATGTTGATGGAACTTCTTGATGTGTTCTAAAAGGAGCAGATGACATTGTCTCGTGAAATTGCGATGACCCAACTTCCAATGTCGATGAGATCTCCATTGTAGATATGGTCACATACAACTCCATTATTTGATTGGCAGGTAGAAACTTAACCAATGACAGTACGTATTCCCATTCTTCATCATCAGTTATCGGATAGGCCACATGCCAAAATCTATCAACATATTGTAGATGTCTGTATATGATAGATTCTATCACTTGGTTACTCGTCAGTTTCAACTTTCGATGAATTTTCCTTTGAAGAGTTCCCAAAGTTGTACAGCCTCCAAGCATTACAACAGCTTCTGGTTGTATACTATAACTACATCCTTATTCCGTCTCAATTATTTGTCCATTGCAATAAATATAAGCAGCCATCTTTTTTATCTAAAATAAACCTTCGTTATTAATCACATATGATCAAACAGTCTAATTATGTTTGCATGCTTTTAGAATTTATGTAATTTATGTTGGAATCCTAGTCCCTCCACCAAATCAATATGTTCAAACCATATTGATGTGTAACTCGCTTTACACAACCCACAAGTTTGTGTTATTTACCCAAAAATAGTAAGTCAAACATATTCATACATATCCACATCCATCATATGGATGAGGTACATGAACACGTCATGTAAAAGCATAGAGTTATCTGAACTTGAAAAACTCGACATGAATAAGCCCAGAGCGACAGATAGCCAACCCCATTCACTTTCCTAGACAAGGCAAGCCTCCAGGAAAGTAGGTGGTCCGACCCAAAGCCCCTCTATCCGGGGATACTTTACTCAAGCAAGAATTTCAGTTCATGACAACTCTAACACTTAATATGTAAAAAATATATTAAACTACTAAATTCAAGTTCATAACTACAATTACAAACTGAGGTCAAGGTAGATGACAAACTAAATAAATTATCATACTTAAAATGGAATGCAAATATATATTATATAAACAATTCTTAATATAATTACTTCGCTAATTACTGTAATTACTTCGCTAATTAATGTAACTACTTCGCTAATTAATGTAACTACTTCGCTAATTAGTTAAACTACTTCGCTAATTAGTTAAACTACCAATTGGATTTCATTGATTACCCAATTAGATTTCATTGATTACCCAATTAGATTTCATTGATTACCCAATTAGATTTAATTCACTACCTAAATAGATTTAATTAACTACCTAAATAGATTTAATTAACTACCTAAGTAGATTTAATTAACTACCTAAGTAGATTTAATTAACTACCTAAGTAGAATTACCTACTTAAATTTAGTTAATTACCTAATTAGTGTTCATTAATTACATAATTAGTGTTCATTAATTTCCTAATTAAAATTACTTAATTAAGTTGACTTAGAATTGATTAATTAAGTTGACTTATAATTGATTAATTAAGTTGACATATAATTGATTAATTAATTCACTAATTACAGTTAATTATTTCACTAATTACAATTAATTATTTCACTAATTACAATTAATTAATTAGCTAATTATAATTAATTAATTAGCTACTTAGAATACTTAATTAACTAATTAGAATTGATTAATTAAGTTGACTTCACTAATTACAATTAATTAATTAGCTACTTAGAATACTTAATTAAAATTGATTAATTAAGTCGACTTATAATTGATTAATTAAGTCGACTTATAATTGATTAATTAAGTTGAAATATAATTGATTAATTAATTCACTAATTACAATTAATTATTTCACTAATTACAATTAATTAATTAGCTAATTATAATTAATTAATTAGCTACTTAGAACTCATTAATTAGCTACTTAGAATTAATTATTTCACTACTTAGAATTAATTAATTCACTAATTAGAATTAATTATTTCACTAATTATAATTAATTAATTCACTAATTAGAATTAATTAATTCACTAATTAGAATTAATTATTTCACTAATTATAATTAATTAATTCACTAATTAGAATTAATTAATTCACTAATTATAATTAATTAATTCACTAATTATAATTAATTAATTCACTAATTATAATTAATTAATTCACTAATTATAATTAATTAATTCACTAATTATAATTAATTAATTCACTAATTATAATTAATTAATTCACTAATTATAATTAATTAATTCACTAATTATAATTAATTAATTCACTAATTATAATTAATTAACTACTATTATAATTAATTAATTAACTAATTATAATTCATTAATTAGCTAATTAGAAATCATTAAGTAACTAATTATAATTAATTAATTCACTAATTATAATTAATTAACTAAATAGAATTAATTAATTACCAAATTACAAATCATTAATTCACTAATTATTATTAATTAATTCACTAATTATTATTAATTAATTCACTAATTATTATTAATTAATTCACTAATTAGAAATGATTAATTAACTAATTAGAAATTATTAAGTAACTAATTAGAAATCATTAAGTAACTAATTAGAATTCATTAAGTAACTAATTGGAATTCATTAAGTAACTAATTAGAATTCATTAATTAACTAATTAGAATTCATTAATTAACTAATTAGAATTAACTAATTAACTAATTAGAATTAACTAATTAACTAATTAGAATTCATTAATTAACTAATTACAATTAACTAATTAACTAATTAGAATTCATTAATTAACTAATTACAATTAACTAATTAACTAATTAACTAATTACAATTAACTAATTAACTAATTACAATTAACTAATTAAAATTAACTACTTACTAATTACAATTAGCTAATTACTAATTACAATTAACTAATTACTAATTACAATTAACTAATTAAAATTAACTACTTACTAATTACAATTAACTAATTACAATTACTTAAATATTTACTATTAATTAACTAATTAAAATTGACTAATTAACTAATTACAATTAATTATTTAATTACTTACAAATATTTAACTACTATTAACTAATTAGAATGTATTAAATAACAAATTACTATTAAATAATTTGATACTTAAAAATAATTCAAAACAAATTCCATAATCTAATTACATTAACTAAACAATTAAATACACAATTTAAAATATTAAAAAAATGTAAATAAAAACTTACCTCGAATTTGCAGAACTTTAAATTTGCAAAAAGATCCTCAGTTGGATGAGGATGAGGGAGAGGGAGGAGGGAGAATGAAGAGAGAGGGAGAATGAGGAGAGAAGTGGAGGGAATGAGGAGAGGAGGAGGGGGAGGGAATGAGGAGAGGAGGAGGGCGGGAGGGGGGTTTTATAGCTGGGGGTGGAGATCAGCGCCACTTGAAGTGGCGCTGATCGGCATAAGGATAAGGGATCAGTGCCACTTCAAGTGGCGCTGATCCTTTTATCCTAAAGGTATCAGCGCCACTTCAAGTAGCGCTGACCAATTATTAACGGTTTTTCGGTTAGCGCCACTTCAAGTGGTGCTATGGCGTTTTTTGCCATTAACGCCAATTCAAGTGGCGCTACACTGACCCATTTTCCTAAAAAATAAAATCGGTAACCCATTTTCATAAAAAAAATGCCCCCCCACCCCACCCCAAATTTTCCAAGGGGATGTTGTTTCTTTTGCTCTTGCATTTGCTAAAATTGTTTCCAAGTTTATCGGTAGTGTTCAATTCATTTCACTCTTTCAGGAAAATGTTGAAAACACCTACAAGTAAGGGAGATTTTATTTAAACCTCTGTTAAGTGGTTGAAACAGTTTCATCAATTATTATTCTTGCGCACAACATTGTTTCAGCCTCATAGTATTATGATATTTTGATTGCCCTTAAGTATTAATCATCATAACAGAGTTTCATTTTAGAAAAATAAGTTTAAACGACACAAACTATTTATATTGTCATTGTTTTCAATCAATTGGTGGTATTTAATTCTCCTGGTTGTGCAATTCTTTTTCCTCATGTGAGTCGATGGTGAAATCATCCACAATGTATGAGATCTCATTTAGTAAACATGTTTCTGTGTATCATGTAATTTAGGCCAAATGGTTTTAGGTATTGTAGTGTTTACTACTTGACTATTCAATTAATTTTTATTTTTATGGTGGTAAAGGGATTCTAATTTTTAAAATTACAAGTAATATTCAATTGTCCTTTCTATGCGATCCTTTTCTCGATCGCGAAATACGTGAAATATGTTCCGGTGTAATATAAAACCCACATATTTTCCACCATTTTATTTTTGCTCAATTTATAACGCCCGTTAAATAAATATTTGCTAATTTCTTAGGAAGACAAATGGAATTTTGTTATAGCTATTCTTAATTTTTTTTTAAAAACCATATTCGAATTTGACATCTTTATATTCAAACTTATTTTAGTCTATAAACAATGTATTTATAATGGTATTTTATTTGTTTTCAATATGGCAAGGTGATCCTTTTATATCCCGCTTTAAAGTTCCATGTTAAGTTTTTAGATATATAAATTACTTTGGATTGTGAGAAATATATATATATATATATATATATATATTTGAATGAATAAAGAACATCATTTGGACTCTTATAAATACGAGTGTCACTATTAAATTTTCAAAACAATATTATTTTGATATTAATGTTTTGAATTTACACACTCACACGCACACACATATACACACATATATATATGTATATCATGGAATGTTCGAAATCACAACTGGTCGCGGTACCCACTTTAAGAAAATTAAATTAACATTGCTTGAATTTTAAATTAAGCCCTAAGGTTGCATGTGAGGTTGTCAAACCTTTAAATTATTGTTTTTCTTTCAAAAAAAAAATGAGTTGATGTATAAATATATAAATATATATATATCATCTCACATGAAAAAAATTTATTTAAGGCATGTGTATTTTGATGTAAATGTACAAATGTACAAGTATACATCACTATTTTAAGTATGCATTCATGTTTTATCCATGTAAACAAATGTATATACTTATGTAAAACTGTTACATGCATATGGATGAAAGTATAATCATGCATTTTTAAGAAACCACTTTTATCATGACACATATGATCAAGAAAGTTCTTTACATGAAATGGTTTTCAAAAACTAAGATTTAAAAGATATATCACGATAAGTCATGTGAAATGAGAGGTTACTCATGCTAATCATGTGCAATGAGGGTTTACTCATGCTAATCATGTGCAATGGGAGTTTACTAATGCTAATCATGTGCAATGAGGGTTTATTAATGCTAATCAAGTGCAATGAGAGTTTACTCATGCTAATGTGTAATGAGGGTTTACTCATTGCACTCACGAGCAATGAGGGTTTACTCATGCTAATCATGTGCAATGAGGGTTTACTCATGCTAATTCATGTGCAATGAGCATTTACTCATGCTGATTCATGTGCACTGAGAGTTTACTAATGCTAATCCATGTGCAATGAGCCGTGACTCATGCTCCTTCATGTGCGATGAACATCGACTCATGTTTATGACATATTTTGTAATGTCTCGGAATTTTCGTATATTTTTTTTTAACTATATGGAATTATTTCGAGACCGCAAAATCTGACGGCGCGTGATCCCGAGACTCAGAGTACCCGAAATGATCCGTCGAAAATTGTTAAGTTTAAAATAGCGCGTGTGAGTGGTTTTCCTGAAAAAGTGCAATAACTCTTAAACAAGTGTCCAGATCAGAAATCCGGGGGCACCGTTGCTTTCAGGATAGCGGGTTTTCTTTATGTGCGACTTAAGTTTAGTCGGCGCAGGTCTCTGGTGAGAAAACCCGAAAATGACATAACCGTAAATAAAATAATTAAATAAAGTTATTTTATTTTTCAAATGCTTATAACTCACGAACGGTGACTCGAATTAAAAATATGTGACCACCGCTAATCTCGTGAGGGTGTTCTTTCTTTAGGCAGATACTAACGTTGACCGGCACATGCCAACTATGGAAGTTAGTTTTTGGCCGTAAATAAAATAATTAAATAAAAAATATTTTATTGCTAAAATCCATAACTTCTAAACGGTAACTCGGATTGAATATCCGAGAGTACCGTTGAGTTCGTTGGGATGTGTTTCCCTTAGGCAGAGCGTAACCTCGACTGATGCGGGTCGATGGTGAATGTTAATAATTTATTGAATTTTTTTTAAGGTACGTTCAGTAAACACGCGAGAGGCGTTTTCTATCTTTTGAACCGATGCTCGAATTAAAAATCCGAGGGCATCGTTGAATCCGCAGCGCCGAGATTCGCTTAAAGGAGATCGCAGAAGGTCGGAAGAAAAAGATAGTTTTTGACATTTAAGAGAATAATAAAATAAAAAAGTTATTTTATCCTCTCTTTTTCTTTTCCCCCAACGGACAAGCGACGATGGTGGGACCAACGACACGTCAAGCCATTAAATGGCTCAACTCCCCTTTATTCTTGTAACCGCACCATTGGAATTTGGAAGGTTCCTTAATTAAATGAACCACATTAATTCCACGTGCGTTACTCACCTTCCTTCTCTCCTATTTATATGGAGCTCGGGGTAGAGTGTTGGCACGACTTCACCAAGCGACGAAGCTCTGACAAAGTACCGCGACGCCAACCACTTGGAGGACGAAGCCAGTTCCAGCAAGCGGTGACGAGCGCCAACGAATCACGAACCGACGACAACAACGAAGTTCTGTCGATCGACGTCATCAAACGTTTCGTCCAGGTAGGGGGTTTATTTTATTTTACTTTTTTGAATTTGTCTTTGATAAATTAAATCCTCTCCTGCTTGCTATCACCTTTACGTGGAGGGTGCGGACCAAACGAACAAGACCCAGACCCTCCGCCGCTTCGTTCTTGACATGAACTTTGGGAAACAATTTCCAACTTGATGGCAACATGAAATAGCGGGTCACGTTCTGACGACGGCGGCGCAGGAGAATCATAGGCGCAGACGACACCAAGAACGGACACCAGAGCATGTCCGGTGACTTGCAGAAGAAACTGCCGGAACTGCCCGGAGGAGACCCGCAGCGACGGGCCGCGGGTGGCGGAAAGCGGCGCGCCGTCGTGCGCTGCGACAGCCAAGGGCGGTCGGCCCGAGCCGGCCGCGCGAGAAAAATGCGGCGCCCGCAGGCGCCGCCGGTGGAAGCGGTCGCGGCCTGCAGGCCTCAGAAGGAGGGTGCAGTGCGGCCCGTGCCACGCCGCGTGGGCGACGCCGGTCCGGTAATTGAGGTGGGGCATCGCCCCGCCAACTGGCGAATGGGCCCACAAGCGTGGGTCAAGCGGGACGAAATGGTCCGCCTTCGGGCGGACCGAACCGTCGCAGGCCAGACCTGCGGGCCAACGCGGGTGGGCCGGGCCAACCGCGGCTCGGGCCCTCGAATCGAACTGGGCCGACCCCGACGGGCCGGACCCAGTGAACCGGGCCAACCATTAACGGGCCGAACCCGAGCGGGGTCAGTTAGACCCCAGGACCCATTGCGTCAAGCTGGTCTGACCGAGTCAGACCAGGCCTAGACTCAACCGGTCCCCGAATAAAGAAACACCGTAACTGACAAACCAAGTGTCCGATTGACACATCCTCAGTGGCGTTGGGACCCCTCTTGGGAAGCGGTCCCTTAGGCATATTCCGGCGGGCCCGACTGAGCCGGGCCAGACTGAGGTGCGAGCATCCCTCGTTTCACAGAAAGGAATGTATCTAACAGACCGAGCGTCCCATTAACGCATCGTCTACGACATAAGGACTATAGTGACAAGGTGGTCATTTTGAAATACTCTAAGTGAGTTTTGTCAGGGTTTGACGTGCGACCTGGGTTGGATCATACTTCAATCCAACCAGGCTGCTTTTATAAAAGTGCCCATATCTTACAGACCGGACATCTGATCGACGCGCTGTCTGTCATGTTGGGGCCCCTATGACGGGGCAATCCCTTTGATATGCTTCTTGGTGGGACTTCGTGTCGGTTGAAATACGACCAATTGCATGAGGAGCGGTTCTCCCAGAATCAAGCGTGCTATGAGCGGGAATCCAGTGGATGGTAGTGAGACAAAGGTTGGTGACATATCATACGGAGGTTAGTACCGAGCGATCCTGTGTGGGTCAGCACCTAGCGATCCTGTGTGGATCCGCACTTCGCGACTCGATGAGGACCAGCCTTAGAGAGACCCGTCGTGGATCAACGACATACCGATCCTGTGTGGGTCAGCGCTCAGCGATCCTTTGTGGGTCAGCGCATACTGATCCTGTGTGAGTCATTGCGGGGGTTAGTACCTATCGATCCTGTGTGGGTCAGATTCCGTATGGTCAGCAGTAGTGTCTCTTGACAGAATAAGATGATCTAGCTTTACGTCTAATCATCTGTACTTATGTGGTTAAGATATACCTGGTGTGAGATGAGTCTTTTACCTTCGTGGTGTTAACTTCGTGGTGTTACTTGTGGGGTACTTATATCTTCGTGGTGTTAACTGTGTGATACTTCTATCATCGTGGTGTTACTTCTGCGGTACTTCTACCTTCGTGGTGTTACCTTTGTGGTACTTTTACCTTTGTGGTGTTACCTTTGTGGTACTTTTACCTTCGTGGTGTTACCTTTGTGGTGTTACCTTCATGGTGTATCTTTGTGATACTTAGGTACATGTATGAGCATATACCAAGTAGAGTTGATGACTGTTTCGTGCTTTGTGATTGAGGTCTTGCTTTGTGGTTTTTCCTTTGTGGAACTCTGGGAGACCTTCGGGGGTCTCGGGGTCCCTACTGAGTATCGTTATACTCACCCCTGCACGGGCTTCGCCCGCACGTTGTTGTGTCTTGTGCAGACGACAGACAACGTGGATCGAAGCTGAGGGAGCCAGGACTGGACGATGCTTGGAGGTGGATCATTGGCGTGACGTGATGCATGGACTACTGATCGTGAGTTGTACCTACCCTTCAGGTAGGATCCTTGGTGGACGATCCAAGAGCTGTTTTTCTCTTTTTAGTTGTACTTGTACTTTTCAGTTGGACTTGTATTCCGACCCCTTTTACTTTCAGCACTCTTTTTACTATAACAGTTTACTTCGCGGTTGCATCTTGTTGTGTTCTAGTCTGTGTGTTTATACAGTTTTAAAGACAATGCCTTTCCGTTATAGGGATACGCCTTTCTGGTGCTAGTCGTCAGCCCCTGGCCTATGGAAGATGGACTTGGGGTAGTCACGACACGTGCTCTGAGGGATGGGTCGTGACAAAGTGGTATCAGAAGAGTCAGTTCTACAGAAGAACTTGGACTCTGATCTTTTCAATGTGACAATCATGTTAAGTGTTATGAGTGTGGTTTTTAGTTTGGGGAATTCAGTGTTGGTGCGGCGGCCGACGTATCCATATACAAGGATCCTGAATTCTGATTTCCGACTCAGCGCACGAAAACACTGATTGTGTGTGTTTTTTATTTTTTTTTCTTTTGATCTCTTTGAGTCAGCTCACCAGGTATAACTTAATGGTTGTGGCACACCTGTTCTTTACGAGGATGTCTCCACGTAGACAGTTAGTTAGAATTCCCGAGAGAGTGCATGATGATGACCCACCGAGCGATCCTGTGTGGATCAACAACAGATGCTACCAGTGGATCGTGCACGCCGACTGAGCGCGTTGCACGAGTTCCAGCGGCTGAGGCCTCTGAGGTTTCGAGGTGAGACAGATCCCCAGGTAGCTGAGGACTGGCTGGAGGTTGTGGCTAGAGTTTTCCGCCTAGTTGGGACACCAGCATATTATATGTTGATCATAGCTGCTAGTCTTTATCAGTGCGTGACCATGAGGATAGTCTGCATGGTGATGAGGATTCGATACATGGATTGTTGCCCGAGAAGGTACCTTTGGGTTGTGTGCCAGCTATATCATTGCCCGTTGGACAACAGTTACAACCGGCGGTACCGGTAGAGGACACACGTAGGCTTAGTGTCTTACATGTGTTTCAGCATCAGATACCCCTCAAGTTCCGAGGCGAGCCTGACTCACAGGAGGTTAAGGACTGACTTGAGGAGGTGGATGAGTTTTCATCTAGCCAGAACACCATTCGATCAGATGGCGGTCCTGGAAGAGAGACTTCTACGTGGCTCAGCAGGATGATGACATGGTTTAAATTACCCCGATCTTGCAAAGATGTGACTTTTCTATGGACAAGATTGAGAACCTTTCTCAGAGAAGGGGGTCTCTTGCCCAAAAAAGCTAAGGGGTAAGTGTTCCCTAGAGCTTCTACATCTTCAGCCGGACGACATGTCGGTAGCTGAGTATTCATCGAGGCGTACCGACCATCCCAGGTACTCGATGAATACAATACAATCAGTGCTTCAGGGATCAGACCTCCGAGCGAGGTGTGTTTAGGGACATCTGAGCCAACACTATTCATATATGCATTCCTACTTATGTTAAGGTGCTAGAGAGAACCTTTGTGGTTGAATGTTCTTTGATTGAGCAGATACAACCAGTGAATGTTAGCAGTGGGAAAGCAGGAAACTGGCACCAGTATCAGAGACTTTGGTGTGTAAAATGTTTCGGGAAGAGGAAGTGATAGGGACAAATGAATCTGTAGGGCAGCAGACGTGGAAGTGGAGCTAAGAGAGCAGTATAAGGTGGTATGCATTTCGACATGTTACAACCACCACCCCAATGTGGTTCCTACCAGGCTCAGGGAGCTGGAGGACAGGGGAAGGGAGTAGCTAGCTGCATGCGGTCAAGAAGTGTGACCCAAGGGCTCTAGGGATGATTAGAGGTACGATCTGTGTCTACTCCACCTTAGCTGCAGTACTTATAGACATAGGTTCCAACCATTCTTTTATTTCCACGACCCTCGTTCGGTGCTCGGAGATTCCGACATAGTCGTTGGCTCGATCCTTACGGCTAGAGACTCATACAGGAGAAGATTCGACGATTATACACTGGTGCCGGCACTGTGATCTTACTCTAGGAGGCGAGAGTTTCGACTGAGATCTTCTAGTAGTTGTGTCGAAACCTTACGACGTCATCTTGGGTATGGACTGATTATCCACAGTTCATACTCAGATTGACTGTTTTAGGCAAAAAGGATGTATTATATCTATAGCGTTGGAATGAGTTTTCCTTGGTCGGTGAGAAAGGAAACCCAGACATCACAGGATAAACTCATGCATATGAGGGTGCAGCTGGTCACTTTTGATACGGTCAACCTTACCCTCGTGGTAGCAGAAGTTTTGAGTTTTCAGTTCTCAACAATAGTGACAGAGTGTTGGAACATCTTTTCAAAAGATGTTTCCAGGATTACCTCTCTGAAAGGAGATGGACTTCTACTTTGGCTACCAGAGATTTGTACCAGACTTCTCCAGCGTAGCGGCACCCTTGTCAGCTTTGACAATGAAGGGAGAGCCTTTCCTATAGACGAAAAAGTGTCAATAGAGCTTTCAGGAGCTAAGGCAGAGTCTGATGAGTGCTCCAATCTTGAGGCTACCAGAAGAAGGTGTTCGGTATGTAGTCTACTGCTACGCATCAGGGATCAGACTGGGATGTGTCCTGATATAGGAGCGAGCAATGATCGCTTATGGTTCACGACAGCTGAGACAATATGAGCAGAACTACGTTATCCATGACCTAGAGCTAGCTACAGTAGTCTTCGCCTTGAAGATGTGACAACACTACTTGATGGATGAACTGTTTACTGTTTACTCTGATCACAAGAGTCTCAGGTATATCTTCCCACAGAAGGACATGAACCTGAGACAACGATGATGACTACAGTTTTTCTAGGACTATGACTTTTGGATAGTCTATACTCCCGGGAAGGGGAACGTGGTAGCAGACACACTCAGCAGGAGGTCTGGTCTACAACTGCTGAGTGAGGCGTCACAGCAGCTAGTCGCGCTGCAGATATCCTTTGTGGATAAAGATGGAGCAACTTACCTCTAGTATATGACTGTCACTCCTCCAATTCTTTAGCGAGTTCGGGAGGCACAACTTGAGGACGTTGACTGCGAGGCCCGACGTGCTCAGATATCCTCAGGACGGTCTCTTGACGGATTTTCTGAAGGTGGGGAGCACGTCGTTCTCTTCAGAGGACACACCATGGTACCAGTGATGCTTCGGAAGGAGGTGTTGAGGGAGTTCCATACATCCCCTTTAACAGTACATACTAGAGTGGTGAAAATGTACCAGGACCTCCGACGTCAGTAATGGTGGTCAGAGGTGAAGGAAGCAGTGGTAGAGTTTGTATCATGATGCCTCACTTGTCAGCAAGTGAAGACTACACAAATCCAACAGGAGACAGAGACCCTTGGAGTCTGAGGAGGGAGACCATGTCTTCCCACGGGTCTCACCCCGATGAGAACTACATAGGTTTTTCCGGAGCGACAAGCTATCTCCGAGGTCCATCAGACCTTTCTAGATTCTCAGTAGAGTGGGTGAGGTGACATACTGTCTATCTCTTTCCCCACAGATGCACCAGGTGCATAATATTTTCCATGTGTCACAGCTGAGGAGATGCGTGCATGATCCATCACATGTTATCGACTAGGGCGAGTTGGACTTTGACGATGTGTCGACTTTTACGGAGTTCCCAGTGGAGATAGAGGATCAACATGACTGAGTCCTTTGCGGATGGTCAATCCCTCTGGTTCGGGTTTGGTGGCAGCACGAGAACCTCCAGGAGAGCAAATGGGAGCGGGAGACTCAAATTTGTGCTCAGTACCCTCATTTGTTTGATTTGCCTTTGTTTTGGATTTCAGGGATGTAAAGCCCTAAGGTGGGGAGAATGCAATGTCCCGAAATTTCTGTATTTTTTTTAATTATATGGAATTATTTCGAGACCGCGAAATCTGACGACACGTGATTCTGAGTCCCGGAGTGCCCGGAATGATCCGTAAAAAATTGTTAAGTTTAAAATAGCGCGTGTGAGTGGTTTTTCTGAAAAAGTTGAATAACTCTTAAAACGAGTGCCCGGATAAAAAATATGAGGGCACCGTTGCGTTCAGGATATCGAGTTTACCCTAGGCGCGACTTAAGTTTAGTCGGCGCAGGCCTCCGGTGAGAAAACCCAAAAATGACATAACCGTAAATAAAATAATTAAATGAAGTTATTTTATTTTTCAAATGCTTACAACTCACGAACGGTGACTCAAATTAAAAATCTGAGACCACCACTGAGCTCGTGAGGGTATGCTTTCTTTAGGCAGATACTAACGTTGACCGGCACATGCCAACTATGGAAGTTAGTTTTTGACCGTAAATAAAATAATTAAGTAACAATTATTTTATTGCTAAAATCCATAACTTCTAAACTGTAACTCAGATTGAAAATCTGAGAGTACTGTTGAGTTCGTTGGGATGTGTTTCCCTTAGGTAGAGCGTAACCTCGACCGACGCAGGTTGATGGTGAATGTTAATAATTTATTGAACTTTTTTAAGGTATGTTTAGTAAACACGCGGACGACGTTTTCTATCTTTTGAACCGATGCTCGGATTAAAAAACCGAGGGCACCGTTGAATCCGCAACACCGAGATTCGCTTAAGGGAGGCTTCACTTCGACCGCAGAAGGTCGGGAGAAAAAGATAGTTTTGAACATTTATGAGAATAATAAAATAATAAAGTTATTTTATTCTTTATTTTTCTTTTCCTCCAATGGACAAGCGGCGATGGCGGGACCAACGACACGTCGAGCCATTAAATTAATTGACTCCCCTTTATTCTTGTAACCACACCTTTGGAATTATGAAGGCTCCTTAATTAAATGAACCCCATTAATTCCACTTGCATTACTCACCCTCCCCCTCTCTTATTGATATGGAGCTCGGGGCAGAGTGTTGGCACGACGTCACCAAACGACAAAGCTCTGGCAAAGTACTGCAACGCCAACCACTTGGAGGACGAAGCCGGTTCCAGCAAGCGGTGACGAGCGCTAACGAATCACGAACCGACTACAACAACGAAGAAGTTTCGTCGATCGACGTCATCGAACGTCTCGTCCAGGTGGGGGGGTATTTTTTTTGAATTTGTCTTTTATACATTAAATCCTCTCCCGCTTGCTATCACCTTAACGCGGAGGGCGTGAGCCAAACGAACAAGGCCCAAACCCTCCGCCGCTTCTTTCTTGATGTGAACTTTGGGGAACAATTTCCAACTTGATGGCAACGCGAAATAGCAAGTCAAGCTATGATGACGACGGTGGAGGAGAGCCGTAGGAACAGACGACACTAAGAACGAACATCGGAGCATGTCCGGTGACCCGCGGAAGAAACCGTCGGCGCGCCATGTCGGCGGCGACTGACGGTGGTTGGAGGAGACCCGCGGTGATGGGCCGCGGGTGGTGGAAAGCGGTGTGTCGTCACGCGCCACCATGGCCAAGGGCGGCCGACCCGAGCCGGCCGCGCGAGACAAAGGCGGCGTTCGCAGGCACCGCCGGTGGAAGCGGCTGCAGCCAGCCGGCCACGCCAGGAGGGCGTGGCACGACCCGCGCCGCGCTGCGTTGGCGACACCCGGTCGGCCAAACGACCGACCGGTAATTGCGGCGGGGCAGCACCCCACTAAATGGGGAACGACCCCGCAAGCATGGGGCCAACAAGACGCAACGGTCCACCTTCGGGGAGACCGAGCCGGTGCGGGCCGGACTCGCGGCCGAGCGAGCCAGTGCGGGTGGGCCGGGCCAACCGCGGCCCGAGCCCGCAAACTGAATCGGGCAGACCCCGACATGCCGGACCCACTGAACCGGGCTGATCCTTAACGAGCCGGACCCGAGCGGGGTCTAGTAGACCCCGAGACCCGTTGCGTCGGGCCAGTCTGACCGAGTCGGACCAGACCCTGACCCAACCGGTCCCCGAATAAAGAAACGTCTGTAACTGACGAACCAGATGTCCGATTGACATACCGTCAGTGGCGTTGGGACCCTTCTTGGGAAGCGGTCCCTTTGACATATTCCGGCGGGCCCGACCGAGTCAGGCCGGACCGAGGTGCGATCACCCCCCATTACATGGAAAGGGATGTATCTAACAGACCGAACGTCCGATTGATGTGCCGTCTATGGAATAAGGACCATAATGACAAGACGCTCCTTTTGAAATACTCTAAGTGAGTTTTGTCAGGGTTTGATGTGTGACCCGGGTTGGATCAGACTTGAATCCAACTATGACCCTTTTTCAAAAGTGCCCATATCTTACAGATTGAACGTCCGATCGATGCGCCGTCTGTCACGTTGGGGCCCCTATGATGGGGTGGTCCCTTTGGTATGCTTCTTCATGGGACTTAGTGCCGGTTGAAATATGACTGATGACTTGAGGAGCGGTTCTCCCAGAATCAAGCGTGTTATGAGCTTGAATCCAGTGGCTGACAGTGAAGCGGAGGTTGGAGACAGATCATACGGAGGTTAACACCGAACGATCATGTGTGAGTCATCTCCCAATGATCCTGTGTGGATCAACACCTCGCAACCTGACGAGGACCAGCCTTAGAGTGGCCCATCGTGGATTAGTGATATACCGATCATGTGTGGGTCAGATCTTGTGTGGGTCAGTGCTTAGCGATCTTGTGTGGGTCAGCGCATACCGATCCTATGTGGGTCATATCTTGTGTGGGTCATTGCGAGGGTTAGTTACTCACTACTGGAAAACTAACCTTTACCAACGGTTTGAAACCGTTGGTATAGGCCTCCAAACCGTTGGTATAGCCTATACCAACGGTTTGGAGAACCGTAGCCAAGTAAGCCGTTGGGATAGGTCTATACCAACGGTTTTCCAAAAACTGTTGGTATAGACCTATACCAACAGTTTTGGAAACCATTGGTATAGGTAATATGAAATCTATACCAACGGTAATGGAACCATTGGTATATAAATTCCAAAAATAAAACATCCGCTGGGATTTGATCCCAGGACCCCTCGTTTATAATTGAACGACTCAACCACTAACCTAACATGACTTTTGTGATCATAATTACATAAATATATTTATGTATTCTCATAAATATTTTAAATTTTAATTTATATAATGTTCTTGGTATGAAGGTCCGATAAAAAATGAAAGTACCTATACCAACGGTTGTTAAAACCGTTGGTATAGGTCTTTGGTTGTGATTTTCATTTTGTGAAGGATGTTGAATTTTGGCCCACTTTTCCCAACGGTTTGCCCAAACCGTTGGGAAAGGTAGACCTATCCCAACGGTTTGCCCAAAACGTTGGGAAAAGTGGCATATTTGGGGACCTTTCCCAACGGTTTGGCCAAACCGTTGGGATAGGTCCACCTTTCCCAACGGTTTGTCCAAACCGTTGGGAAAAGTGTCCAATTTGAGGGTCTTTCCCAACGGTTTGGCCAAACCGTTGGGAAAGGGGACCTATACCAACGGTTTTTGCAAATCGTTGGTATAGAAGCGTTGGGAAAGATCTAATTTCCAGTAGTGACTATCGATCATGTGTGGGTCAGATTCCATATGGTCAGAAGTAGTGTCTCTTGACAGAATAAGATGATCTTGCTTTACATCTAATCATTTGTACTTAGGTGCTTAAGTTATACCTGGTGTGAGCCGAGTTTTTTACCTTCGTGGTGTTAACTTTGTGGTGTTACCTGTGTGGTACTTCTATCTTTGTGGTGTTACCTGTGTGACACTTCTATCTTCGTGATGTTACCTATGTGGTACTTCTACCTTTGTGGTGTTACCTTTGTGGTATGTTTACCTTCATGGTGTTACCTTTGTGGTGTTACATTCGTGGTGTATCTTTGTGGTACTTAGGTACATGTATTGTAACACCCCAGGTAAATAAAGAATATGACATTTCATATTTATCTATATTTGTGAATAAAATATTGAAATGACTTTAAAGGGGAAGCTATGCTCGATGGCGTACCCAACACGCAACAACGAGTTTCTTGGGAATCTTACGTTGCACTCTAATAATAAAATAAAATTATTTTAAATGGTAGTTAATATGTAGCCGTTGTATTGGTGGGAATGAATAGAAATAACTAAAATATGATTATATATGTTCTTAAATATTTTTACATCTATACAATAAAAGATAAAGGCTTAAAATACGGAAAGAATTCAATTTTTGGCGTATATGCCCTAGTTTTCACTAAAGGTTCACTTATCACCTTTTGATGGAGAACCGTCATTAAATATAGTTTTGTTCACTCTTAAACATTATTTTGGACCAAATAAAACTCTTATTACGAATCGGGACATCAAATTTTACTTTGTGTAATTTTTTGGTATTTTTCCGATAAAGTTCATTTTTTTTATGAATAGTGTAAAATGTTGTGTTTTAATTCAAAACCTCTTTTAAATATAATTTATTTATATTATAATTTGAATTGTTTTAAAAGTGAAATTAGAAAATATTTTTACCATTAAATCCAATAGTGGTTGTTGGAATTTATTTCACTTTGAAATCGGACTTAAACTAGTGTCAATCTTTTGATACTTATTGTTTTGTAAAAACACGCTATTTGCTCTGGCAGCGGGAATTAATTATTAAATTAATTAATGTGACTTATATGATTTGAATTTTTTAAAATAGACTTCATTTTTGAATTCGGAATATCAAATATAGCTTAGGGTGAATTTTTGGTAATTTTCTGAAAAACTTCAATTTTTGATGAATAGTGAAACCACTAAGTGGTAATCAAGCAAACTGATTTTTCATTTAAATGAAAGTTTACCACTAATGTGTATTGAATTTTGAAAATCCGACATACATGGTTGTCATTAAGAAGTAAAATGTGGTTCAATGAGATTAAAATAATTTTTTGGTGAATAGTAACTTATTAAGTTTTTAATCGCGATTAGTGGTAATTAGTGTAGTTTAAGGTATAAATAATGCTTTAATAATATGAAATGACCTAGACACATGTCCCAACCTTATTGGTTGTGTCATAGCCGACCAAGACAAGCCATGGGTCAACTTGGGGACCCCATGGAGACATTTTGGTTGGGAAATGACATAAATAACTTTTTATTTAATGTAAAAGTAAAAATGACACAAACATAATAGGTTTTACGAAAACAATTTTTACATGGGGTTATAAAGATCAGATTTTTGATTATAAATAGTCATTGGAAATATAAAAAGATTTCCTACATCATAGTATTTTTTTTATTATTTTTAGACATTAAATAAATTAAATTATTTATGACATAATAATGATGCAGCGATGACATCATTATTTGACGATTTAAATAAAATGGAAAGATAATGTAAAATCTATGAACTACACATGTCCAAAACTTATTGGATGAGTGGATTTCGAAGCCTTATCACCTTATCCACGAATTATATCAATGTGGGACCTTTTGAAACCGAAACACATTTTCAAATAAAGTAATATTTCTTTACTTTCCAAAAGTACCCCTCCTCTCCTCTTATAAAAGACCCCCACCTCTACCTCATTTCACACACTACTCAAGCCTTTGGCTCGGCCAACCCCTGCCCATTTACTCTCTCCACATCCCTCTCCTCATCCTAGAGGATTCCCTTTGGGCATAATCCTTTCAAAGGAAGCCTATAGACTCAAATCAAAAGGAGATACACTTTTAAAGGTAATTCATTCTCTCATGTTCATTTGTTTTATTTTGCTTCTCCAACCCCCTAAACTCTTTTTATTTACTTATTTTGTAACAACACCAGTATCTTAAATATACAAGGATGTTGTTATAATATTTATTTGAGCTACACTCTCACACAACTACATTAAATGGTTAAAGAACATACGGTTTCCGTGGATGGCGAAATTCTGCCTCCCGAAACGATGATTGTTCAACACTCATTTAACACCTTCAAAGGTGGCCATTATGATGTCACTATTTTTATATATGATATATAATATGTTTATGTTTTCCTTAAGCCTCTGTTTTTTTCATTTTGGGCATACCTTTATGGTTTCCATTATGGGTAAACACGGTATCTTCATTTTAGGAAGTGCGGACTACCGCCCCCTCAAAGTGATTTGATTCGTTAAATACCATATGTGGGATGTATAAAGTATGGAAATATGATATTATATATGACATTATACTGGAATTATAATATACCTTTATATCATTATTATTCCATTCTATAAAATACGAAATAGAAATGAAAGTAGCGTTCATGCGTACGTACGACTTACCGTCTCCATGAACGGTGCATTTCATTTCTTACCTCTAAATGATTATGTAATGTTATAAATTCATGCAAGTACTGGATATATATGACATATATGATATCTACATAATGAATACAATTCTGGATATAATGAACCTTTGACCAAATTAACAACATGTAAGTGTAAGAAGTCTATTTTTGACTTAAGAACCAAATACCGACAAAATGAACATTATTAACTTAACTGATTACATGATGTTCATAACATGGTATAAAAGGAATAATGAACTTGAAAAAGATTCATAAGCAAGTAGAGATTAACTCAAGTTTATTATTCAGGAGATTAAAGAACGGTCGGGTCAAGTCGGATACGAGGTATGGGACTTCGTCTCAATCTCCTTTCATTGAGGCATATTTTATTTTATACAAAACTTTCTTTTATACGGTGTATAAACCCCTTTGACTTTTACGTTTATTCAAAAGGAATCTTTTTTATACGAAGCGTTTACTAAACGACAAAAGGGAATGTTTTTGTCGTACGTATGCGGCGACAACGACTTCTCCACCGTCGTAACAGTTATTTGAGTTTCAGCTTCCTCTACAAGCCATACCTTCTTTTTTTAAAAGAAAAATAAATACCATGTTTTACTTTGGTATTGAAAATGGTTTTCATAATGTTTTTATTATATCAATGTGTTGTATTGATATCTCGTGATTGAAATGTGGAAATGTTATGTTTCCTTTATGCATGTTTTATGTGATATGATTATGTTATGGTTCTTGGGCATTATTATGAAGACGGGTGGTTCCGTGATAAACTAAGGGCGGGTGAGCCCGTTATAGCTCTCCAATGCATTGGGTAACGCGAAGGAGTGAAACGTTAAGGTTTCTCCGAAGAGATTTTAGGGAATATACTGTGATGGGTATTCCAAACGTAACCAAGAGGGTTACTCCCTACGTAAGAATGTTATGAATGCCTCAAGTTACCTTTATGTCTTATGATTTCTATGATTTATTCATGATTTTATGAGGTATGTTAAAGTGCCTATGTTTTATGGGTAAAGTATGATTTCATTCTTATGTATATATGAACTCATGTTTCCTTTCCATGTTTTTTTTATAACCCATACTGAGTTTTTATGCTCATCCCAAGTTTTTGAAATGTTTTTCACAGGTCAAGGGAAAGGTACATGATAAGATGATAGAGTCAAGGATGTGTCAAGAAATAATCCATGTTTTATTTTAAATATGTTTCCGTTGATGGGAAGAATAAATATTGTCTTTTATGTAACCACTTTGTTTAAATGTGGAATGTAATGCAAGTTTCATGATCTAATTCTCTAAAACTCTAAACCTGAAAAGATCCTGAATGTGTAATCTTGTAATAACTCAAGATTAAGTAAGGTTTAAGGCTGGGGCCTTATAGTTGGTATCAGAGGGAGGTTTAGATAACTTTAGAGGTTAGGGTATTCTTTAAGCATAATTGACAATTACCATAATGGTTAGGATTTCAGAAAGAGTCCAAGTTTTAGATAAAGTGAATGAGTAAGTGTATCTTAGTGTTTACCTTCCTCATTACTACATGATGGTTTTGTTGATATACTCACACTGACATTTCTATTTTTAGTGAATGGATGGATCTAGTAGGCACCAAAGAGACAACAGGTTTGAAGGAAACTGTGGTGGTTCTCTGATTAAGATACTAGATAAAATGAAGGATTCAATGAGGAAACTCGTGGTTGTTCTAAACCAAATATCAAGGAGTCATGATCAACCACTTCAACCTTGGTGAGTTCTCTAATGCATCAGGTACGAGATGGCCTATTCGATGCGGAAATTCAGGTAATAATTATTAAGGTAACCATTAGGTTTTATATGATACTTAATTTTTAGGTAATTATGGGTTACTCTATGATATGATGGAAAATGAAAGGAATGAGATAAACTTGAGGTTAAAATATGTTATGATTATTCTTGAAGATTTTATCTCATTTTGGGGAATGTTTTAAGAATTATATAGTTTTGGAAAAAGGACAACACGTAGACCGTGTGACATCCCGTCGCGTCGGACAAAGCTGCGGGAATCAAACCCACAACCAATGTGCGACTGGTATTTATCGCCTACCACTGGACTACATGAAGTCCCTGGTTAGTTTGACTGATTCATTCTAGTTATATGATTTTATGAATTAAGAGTAAGTTGATTTTGGGTTATTTTTGAAAATGATTAACCTATCATGGAGGATATGTGATTAGGTTAATTACTTTTCAAAACGAGACTTTAGGAGCAACTGATATTGTTTGGAGATAAATGTTACGATTTATCTTGGAAGACTATGTGACTAAATCCTTCAAATATTTGGGTTTCAATCTTATATTGGTTTACTTTGAAGAATTTTATGGACACATTGATTATAGAATGGTCCTCGTTGAACTTTGGGTTTTGTTGGACAAATTTTGGAGATTAAGAATAGATTTTCTTTTTATAAAGGGTTATCCTTTTCTGGATTATCTGATCTTGTACTAGCCTTTTTGGTTTTGGATTTGGTTAAAGTCTAAAGACTTGGGAAGTATATAGTTCTATTTTGTGGATTAGGTGATTCTCTAGAAGTTGATTATAGTACTCTTAATGTGAACAAGTCTTCCTAAATACTCATCTTTTGGAGAAAATATGAGTTTGTGTAAGGAATCTAATAAAAGTTGAAAGTCAATATGATAAGTGATTATGTTTCCTTATGAATAAATTCCTCAATAAAAAGTAACTTAAAACAAAAATGTTGTCTATTAACTTTTCCTACTGGGGAATCGAATACCGTTTAACCCATCACAAGTTTGTGATTTTCTCGTGGTTAACTTTCTCCTAAACATGTTTTCTATCACTCTCCATCAGAACATGACCCTTTGTTTTTTCCTCCATGTCCATATTTTCATACTTGGAATCCTAGTATGGGTTAACTAGGGTGACCTCTGTACTTATCTTTCTTTATTTTAAAGTGTTTGTTTTACCGACTTTTGTTCCGATGTGGGACTTTCAAGGATGTTTCCAAGCGCAATTTTAAAATTGCGAGGACGCAATTCCCAAAAGGGGGGAAGGATGTAACACCCCAGGTAAATAAAGAATATGACATTTCATATTTATCTATATTTTTGAATAAAATATTGAAATTACTTTAAAGGGGAAGCTATGCTCGATGGCGTACCCAACACGCAACAACGAGTTTCTTGGGAATCTTACGTTGCACTCTAATAATAAAATAAAATTATTTTAAATGATAGTTAATATGTAGTCGTTGTATTGGTGGGAATGAATAGAAATAACTAAAATATGATTATATATGTTCTTAAATATTTTTACATTTATACAATAAAAGATAAAGGCTTAAAATACGGAAAGAATTCAATTTTTGGCGTATATGCCCTAGTTTTCACTAAAGGTTCACTTATCACATTTTGATGGAGAACCGTCATTAAATATAGTTTTGTTCACTCTTAAACATTCTTTTGGACCAAATAAAACTCTTATTACGAATCGGGACATCAAATTTTACTTTGTGTAATTTTTTGGTATTTTTCCGATAAAGTTCATTTTTTTATGAATAGTGTAAAATGTTGTGTTTTAATTCAAAACCTCTTTTAAATCTAATTTATTTATATTATAATTTGAATTGTTTTCAAAGTGAAATTAGAAAATATTTTTACCATTAAATCCAATAGTGGTTGTTGGAATTTATTTCACTTTGAAATCGGACTTAAACTAGTGTCAATCTTTTGATACTTATTGTTTTGTAAAAACACGCTATTTGCTTTGGCAGTGGGAATTAATTATTAAATTAATTAATGTGACTTATATGATTTGAATTTTTTAAAATAGACTTCATTTTTGAATTCGGAATATCAAATATAGCTTAGGGTGAATTTTTGGTAATTTTCTGAAAAACTTCAATTTTTGATGAATAGTGAAACCACTAAGTGGTAATCAAGCAAACTGATTTTTCATTTAAATGAAAGTTTACCACTAATGTGTATTGAATTTTGAAAATCCGACATACATGGTTGTCATTAAGAAGTAAAATGTGGTTCAATGAGATTAAAATAATTTTTTGGTGAATAGTAACTTATTAAGTTTTTAATCGCGATTAGTGGTAATTAGTGTAGTTTAAGGTATAAATAATGCTTTAATAATATGAAATGACCTAGACACATGTCCCAACCTTATTGGTTGTGTCATGGCCGACCAAGACAAGCCATGGGTCAACTTGGGTACCCCATGGAGACATTTTGGTTGGGAAATGACATAAATAACTTTTTATTTAATGTAAAAGTAAAAATGACACAAACATAATAGGTTTTACGAAAAAAAAATTTACATGGGGTTATAAAGATCAGATTTTTGATTATAAATAGTCATTGGAAAGCTAAAAATATTTCCTACATCATAGTATTTTTTTTATAATTTTTAGACATTAAATAAATTAAATTATTTATGACATAATAATGATGCAGCGATGACATCATTATTTGACGATTTAAATAAAATGGAAAGATAATGTAAAATCTATGAACTACACATGTCCAAAACTTATTGGATGAGTGGATTTCGAAGCCTTATCACCTTATCCACGAATTATATCAATGTGGGACCTTTTGAAACCGAAACACATTTTCAAATAAAGTAATATTTCTTTACTTTCCAAAAGTGCCCCTCCTTTCCTCTTATAAAAGGCCCCCACCTCTACCTCATTTCACACACTACTCAAGCCTTTGGCTCGGCCAACCCCTGCCCATTTACTCTCTCCACATCCCTCTCCTCATCCTAGAGGATTCCCTTTGGGCAGAATCCTTTCAAAGGAATCCTATAGACTCAAATCAAAAGGAGATACACTTTTAAAGGTAATTCATTCTCTCATGTTCATTTGTTTTATTTTGCTTCTCCAACCCCCTAAACTCTTTTTATTTACTTATTTTGTAACAACACCAGTATCTTAAATATACAAGGATGTTGTTATAATATTTATTTGAGCTACACTCTCACACAACTACATCAAATGGTTAAAGAACATACGGTTTCCGTGGATGGCGAAATTCTGCCTCCCGAAACGATGATTGTTCAACACTCATTTAACACATTCAAAGGTGGCCATTATGATGTCACTATTTTTATATATGATATATAATATGTTTATGTTTTCCTTAAGCCTCTTTTTTTTCATTTTGGGCATACCTTTATGGTTTCCATTATGGGTAAACACGATATCTTCATTTTAGGAAGTGCGGACTACCGCCCCCTCAAAGTGATTTGATTCGTTAAATACCATATGTGGGATGTATAAAGGATGGAAATATGATATTATATATGACATTATACTGGAATTATAATATACCTTTATATCATTATTATTCCATTCTATAAAATATGAAATAGAAATGAAAGTAGCGTTCATGCGTACGTACGGCTTACCGTCTCCATGAACGGTGCATTTCATTTCTTACCTCTAAATGATTATGTAATGTTATAAATTCATGCAATTACTGGATATATATAACATATATGATATCTACATAATGAATACAATTCTGGATATAATGAACCTTTGACCAAATTAACAACATGTAAGTGTAAGAAGTCTATTTTTGACTTAAGAACCAAATACCGACAAAATGAACATTATTAACTTAACTGATTACATGATGTTCATAACATGGTATAAAAGGAATAATGAACTTGAAAAAGATTCATAAGCAAGTAGAGATTAACTCAAGTTTATTATTCAGGAGATTAAAGAACGGTCGGGTCAAGTCGGATACGAGGTATGAGACTTCGTCTCAATCTCCTTTCATTGAGGCATATTTTATTTTATACACAACTTTCTTTTATACGGTGTATAAACCCCTTTGACTTTTACGTTTATTCAAAAGGAATCTTTTTTATACGAAGCGTTTACTAAACGACAAAAGGGAATGTTTTTGTCGTACGTATGCGGCGACAACGACTTCTCCGCCGTCGTAACCGTTATTTGAGTTTCGGCTTCCTCTACAAGCCATACCGTCTTTTTTTAAAAGAAAAATAAATACCATGTTTTACTTTGGTATTGAAAATGGTTTTCATAATGTTTTTATTATATCAATGTGTTGTATTGATATCTCGTGATTGAAATGTGGAAATGTTATGTTTCCTTTATGCATGTTTTATGTGATATGATTATGTTATGGTTCTTGGGCATTATTATGAAGACTGGTGATTCCGTGATAAACTAAGGGCAGGTGAGCCCGTTATAGCTCTCCAATGCATTGGGTAACGCGAAGGAGTGAAACGTTAAGGTTTATCCGAAGAGATTTTAGGGAATATACTGTGATGGGTATTCCAAACGTAACCAAGAGGGTTACTCCCTACGTAAGAATGTTATGAATGCCTCAAGTTACCTTTATGTCTTATGATTTCTATGATTTGTTCATGATTTTATGAGGTATGTTAAAGTGCCTATGTTTTATGGGTAAATTATGATTTCATTCTTATGTATATATGAACTCATGTTTCCTTTCCATGTTTTTTTTATAACCCATACTGAGTTTTTATGCTCATCCCAAGTTTTTGAAATGTTTTTCACAGGTCAAGGGAAAGGTACATGATAAGATGATAGAGTCAAGGATGTGTCAAGAAATAATCCATGTTTTATTTTAAATATGTTTCCGTTGATGGGAAGAATAAATATTGTCTTTTATGTAACCACTTTGTTTAAATGTGGAATGTAATGCAAGTTTCACGATCTAATTCTCTAAAACTCTAAACCTGAAAAGATCCTCAATGTGTAATCTTGTAATAACTCAAGATTAAGTAAGGTTTAAGGCTGGGGCCTTATATATATGGGCATATACCAAGTAGAGTTGATGACTACTTCGTGCTTTGTGACTGAGGTCTTGCTTTGTGGTTTTTCCTTTTTGGAACTCTGGGTGTAACATCCCAGGTAAATAAAGAATATTACATTTTTCATATTTATTAATAATTGAGAATTAAATATTAATTTTACTTTAAAGGAGATTCTATGTTCGATGATATACCCGATACACAACAACGGGTTTCTTTGAAATCTTACATTGCACACAACGTTGAGTTATACTGAAAAATAATAATATAATATTATTTTAAATGATAGTTAACGCATAGCTGTTGTATTGGCGGGAATGAACATAACTAACTACAATATGATTATACATGTTTGTTAAATGTTATTACATTCATCCAATAAAAATTAGAGACTTAAAATGTGAATGAATCTAATTTTAAGCATAATATTTTTTAAAAGGTCGTTTTACTGCCTTTTGATGACGAACCCTCTTTAAATCTAGTTTTGGTAACATTTATATGTTGTATTTGACAAAATAATTTTTTTAGAATCAGGACATCAAAATTTACTTTGGGTAAATTTTTGGTATTTTTCTGATAAAATTCATTTTTTAATGAATAGTGAAACATATTGTTTTTTAATTCAAAACTAATTTTTAATATAATATATTTATATGGATAGATTATATTTTTAATTGGTTTTAAAGTGTAATTAGATTATATTTTTACCATGTAATCCAATGTTGGTCATTGTAAGTAATTTCACTTTGAAATTGGACATAAACAAATGTCAGTCTTTTGATAGTTATTATTTCTTAAAAACACACTTTTTGTTTTGACAACGAGAATTAATTTTAAATTAATCAATGCAACTTCTATGTTTTGAATTTCGTAAAATAGACTTCATTTTTGAATTTAGAATATCAAATATAGCTTAGGCTGAATTTTTGGTATTTTTCTGAAAACCTTCAATTTTTGATGAATAGTGAAAACACTAAATAGTAGTTAAAAACATACTTTTTCATTTAATGAAATTTTACCACTTTTGTGAATTGAGTTTTGAAAATCTGACATACATGGTTGTTATTATTAAGTAAAATGTGGTTCAATAAGATGAAAATAGTTTTTGGAGAATAGTATCTTTTGACTTTTATTTATCACGGTTAGAGGTAAATAGGGTAATTCAAGGTAAAAACAATATTATTATAATATAAAATTACCTTAACACTTGTCCTAACCTTATTAGATGAGTAATGACCGACCAAGACAATCATTGGGTGAGACTTTTGGCCTTTGGAAGCCACTTGGGTAAGATAATGACATTAATAACTTTTTATTTAAAGTAAAATAAAAATATCATAAACATGTATTGTTTTGCTAAAACAATTTTAATGTGAGGTTATATAATTGATATATTTGACTATAAATATTCATTAGAAAACTAAAAAGATTTCCTACATTATGGTATTTTATTTATAATTTTTAAACATCAAATAAATAATATTATTTATGACACAATAATGATGTAGTGTTTACCTCATTAATGAATGATTTAAATAAATAAGATTATAAAGATTAAAACAATATCCAAAATCTGTCCAATTATTATTGGATGATTTTATTTCGAACAAGATTCATATTATCTTCGACTTTAATAAGTTTTTGATATTTAGAAACCGAAAATTATTATATAATAAAATAATATTTTCAAACTTTTCTAAAGAGCCTCTCCTCCCGCTTATAAAAAGTCTTCACTTCTAACTCATTCCTCGCACTTCTCAAGACTCTTGACTTGTTCAACCCCTGCCCAATTAAACTCTCAAGATCTCTCTCTTCCACATAGAAGCCTTACTTTAGGCAGAAGACACTTCAAGTAATCCTTTGGTTCAAACCAAAGGGAGATACCCAATTTAAAGGTAACACCTTCTTTTATGTTATTTTCTTTTATATTACTTCCCCAACCCCTAAAATATTTTTATTCAATTATTTTATAACAACACCAGTATCCTCAATATACTAAGTTGTTTTTATGAGAAGGATTCTAATTACACTCACACACACCTCTATCTAATGGGTAAAGAACATACTGTTTCTGTGGACGACGAACTACTGCCTCACGAAACGATGATTGTTCAAATATCTTCAACCACCTATCATGGTGGCCATTATGATGACATTGTATTTATATATGATGTATATTATGTTTATATTTTCTCTATACTTCTGTATTTTCCATTTATAGCATACCTTTATATATTCCATAATCGGTAAATGCGATAATTTCATTTAAGGAAGTGCGGACTACCGCCCCCTCAAAGTGATATGACTCGTTCATACCAAACGCGAGACGTATAAAGGACGTAGTTAATGAAATTATATATGATATTATACTGGAATTATAATCTACCTATGTATCATTAAGTTTTCATTCCGTTAAAATACGAAATAGAAATGAAAGTAGCGTTCATGCGTACGTACGACTTACCATCTTCATGAACGGTGCATTTTATTTCTTATCTCCAAATGTTATGTACTGTTATAAATACACACACACATATATATACTGGATATATATGATATATATGATATCTAAATCATGAATATCATTATGGAGATAATAAAATTTTGACCACATGAACAACTTGTAATTATAAGAAGTTCATTTTTGACTCAACTATCAAACATCGACAAAACGACCATTATTAACTTAAATGATGACATAATGTTTATAACATGGTAATAAGTGATAAAAGGGAATAATAAATTTGAAAAGGGTTCTTAAGAAAGTATAAATTAACTTTAGTTTATTATTTAGGAGATTAAAGAACGAACGGGTCAAGTCAAACACGAGGTAAGGGGTCTCTTGTCTCACTTTTAATTCCGTGAGATTTCCATTATTCGCCACTTATTTATTGCATATGGTGTATTGTGTACTGCCATTTGATATATATTATCATGATTCTCTTTATATTCATGGTATTTTGTGATTCATTTGGTGGTCATTAACATTTGGTCATATGACTCGATTGGATACAACGTGGTAAAAGGTTTTTATCTCACTTTTTATTTCTGTGAGATTCATGCTATATTTGTCACTATTTTTCTTTATGTGGTGTATGCACTCCCCATGATTGTACTTGTTGTGTAATATACTTTCATTTATGGGTATTTATATCTTCATTGAATGATCATTCTTTCACGTGGTTATGTTTTGTAAGTTACCAAATCGGTAATGGAACCTTTCACCCTCATCTTTTTAAAAAACTTTTTTTGTTATGTCTTTTAATTTACGTCTTCTTATGCTAAGATATGTTCTTCTATGTCCTTATTGCTGTAAATTTTTTGTCCATGTGATGAGATATCCTTTTCTATCTCATCAACTCTTTTTCTGAAATTTTAAGTGACGCTGTTAGGTTGCCGAATTTTTGTAAGGAAACTCCATAACCCAATTTCAATTCTTTGAGTTAAACTTCTACTTCTTGATTATGTCATGCTATGAATATGTGTGAATAACCTCTGATCTTTTTACACTTAATATACACTTATATTGAGTGTATTTATATTTTTCACATATAATTATGTAATTGATTTATCCTTTATCCAAGTATACCGTCTTTATAAGGGATTTCGTCTCAATTTACATTCCATTGAGACTTCATTGTTGTTATGCGCCAATTCACTTTTATATGGTGTATAAGCTGTCCTTTGGCATATTATACCATGAACACCTTTATTCTCATGATATTATAAAGTTGTGATTTAATGTTATTCCTCAATTATTTTTATTCAAGCATCTCTCATTTGGTTAAGAACTCCTTAACTAAAATATTGTTTTAATGATTTCTTTTTCTAAATCTTTGTCATTAATGTTCATGTTTTTAAAATGGTTTTACGATTTATTTATATGGATATTAATGTTTTGAATGTTAATTCCTTTAAAAGTTTCAAAGCGGTATGAGACACTTTGATTCAAAAATCTCTTTATTAAATCTTTTAAATGGTTTGATAAAGCATTGATTATGTCAATATCTTGAAATGATATATTATGATTGAAATGTGGAAATGTTATCTTTCTTTTATGTTTGGTTTATGTGCTATGAATATGTTATGGTTGTTGGACATTGTTTATGTATACGGGTAGTTCCGTAATAAACCTAGGATGGGTGAGCCTGAGATAGATCTCCAATGCATTGAGTAACGTGACGGAGGTAAACGTGAATGCTTCTTCTAAGAGATTTAGGGAATATACTGTGATGGGTATTCCAACATAACTCCCTAAGTAGCTGTGATAGCTACAATGTAAGTGTGATATAAATGCCACAAGTTACCTTTATGATTTGTGATTACTATGTGTTATTCATAAATTTTATGTTTTCATGAGGTATGTTAAAGAGCTTATGTTAAGTATGTATTGATGAACTAATGTTTTCCTTCTTTGTTTTATAACCCTTACTGAGTTTTTTATGCTCATCCCAAGTTTTGAAATGTTTTTCACATGACTTAAAGATGAATAGGGTCAAAGATGAGATCAAGGAAAAGTCACGCTGTATAAAACATAAAACTGGACATGACTCTTTTTTTCAGGAGTTTTTATTTTATGGAAAAAATGGAAACTGAGTAGAAGTGTCTACTTTGTAATTTTTGAGGTGTAATGTAATAGTTATAGACTAATTCTCTAAAACTTTAAACCTGAAAAGATCCTCAATGTGAATTATCCATTTAATTCAAGATTATGTAATGTTTTAAGGCTGGGTCCTTATACTGGGAGACCTTCGAGGGTCTCGAAGTCCCTACTGAGTATCGTTATACTCACCCCTGCACGAGCTTCGCCCGCACCTTGTTGTGTCTTGTGCAGACGACAGACAACGTTGATTGAGGTTAAGGGAGCCAGGACTGGACGGTGCTTGGAGGTGGACCATTTGGCGTGACGTGACGCAGGGACTACTGATCGTGAGTTGTACCTACCCTTTAGGTAAGATCCTCGGTGGATGATCCAAGAGATGTTTTTCTCTTTTTAGTTGTACTTGTACTTTTCAGTTGTGCTTGTATTCCGAACCCTTTTGCTTTCAACACTCTTTTTACTACAGCAGTTTACTCCGTGGTTGCATCTTGTTGCGTTCTAGTTTGTGTGTTTATACAGGTTTAAAGGAAATGTCTTCCCGATATAGGGATATGTCTTTCCGGTGCTAGTCGCCAGCCCCTGACCTATTGAAGACGGGCTTGGGGTAGTCACGACATGGACCCCGAGGGACGGGTCGTGACATATTCCATGTCTCGGGAGTGAACTGAGAATCCATGTCTTAGTTCAAGTTACCTTTGAGAATTATTATGAATACTTATAAGATTTTCAAAGCAGATTTTCCAAATGATATATGTATAAAATTGAAATCCTTTTGCACAAAAATATTTATACAAGTTTGTTTCAAAGCTTGCATTAAAAAAATTTATAATATGCTTTTATTTTTGAATTGCAAAACTCTACTTGGTTCCATCTTGTTTTAAAAACCCCTTACTGTGCTTTCTGTCGCTCACCCTATGTTTTCAAATCTCCTTTCATAGGGCTTAAGGAGGCATAGAAGCGAGATAATGGTCAAGTTCAAATAAGGCGTTTAACCCTAGTAAAGGAAAGTTTGAGTCTTTTCCTTTGTAGGTTGTGTAAATAGAATTTTTTCCAATGTATCCGGACTTTCTAAAACTCTAAACCTTTGCGATCTTGGATTATGTAATAAATAAAGGAATTATTTATAAAAAAATAGACGATGTTTTCTGGGTCGTTATAGTTGGTATCATGTGGAAGGATTAGATAACTTTAGAGGTCAGGATATGGAGAAACCCTTTTGAACACCTTTCATAGATTTTCATAGGCCCTTTTCATTAGGGGTAATAAATCATTAAACATCAAGTCGTTTAATATCACAAATTTACCATGTTTTGTCACCAGGATAAAGGATAGTTTCAGGATGGAAGGGGAAGAACATCACACAACACTCTTTTCCCTTCCTGTGGACTTACATGCTATAATTATTGCGAAGTCAAGCTCGCATAGCATCAAAATATTTTCCAATGTCCAACTTTCATGAAAGATGCTCTACAACATATCAAACACCTCCTCCATACCGCGGAATCACCAAGGATCATGGATTACATGTGATAAAATATTAAGCTCCCAACTCTCCCACCTTTCTCGACAAGGGAGGTACCATCATGTTATTTTTAAATATTTCACCTTGATTAGAGAGTGATGCGCTATTTGATTTTAGAATAGCTGCTGAAGAGGGAGACCTCCGAGAAGCCTATATATATATATATAGTTTTGACTTCCTGTCATTTTGGAAACTTAGACAATATATTAGAACCACATTTCGAAAATTTCAAAGCTGACTCTGTCAGACTATTTTAGAAAAACCTCGTACATGGTGATGTTTTGAAACTATACGTTAGGAACAATTATTTTCAAAAAGTGCATCATATATTCTATCAGAATGATCCAAGTTGCATGGAATGCGATTGGACTAAGTGGAAGACTTTGAAAGTGCATTGAAGAATTGTTGCACTATTTGGACCCTCGCTCTCCCTGGTCGACGTGATAATGAGCGTTGGGGAATGCTTAATGGTGGTAGGTAAGCAACCTTGAAGCGAAGTTTAAATTTCAGAGTTCTTTTTGTATGTAATCAAATTGTGAGGATGTAATTTTTAAGGGGGGTAGAATGTAATGCTCCAGTAACTGTAATATATGTTTGACTATGGGAAAAATGCAATAAATAATTCTTAAAAAAGGACACTTTATTTATTATAGCAATACATTAATAACGATACAAGAAACATTTCCTGAGACTAAGAAGATGGTAATATTAAACCTATACATATCATCAACAACAAATAAGGACTAGTTATAACAAACATGATAATAACAACATCGTAGCCCGCGCTTTTGGGATCTTCCATGAGTAGAAATCCAGTGAAGAGAATAAGGGTAAGAGCATAGAGGATTGTAAAAATAATCATCACTGCAATTTTGATGAGTGTGGTTAAAATAAAATGTTGGTTATGTATTTATAAATAAAACGACCGTTGAGTCTATTTAAATGTATATATATATATTTTGTATGTGTTTGTGATTAACTAACATTAAATTGAGTGTATTTAAATACAAATAGGATTTGTAATCTCAATGAATATTTAATCTAAAGACTTACAATGTTTTTCGAAACTATATTTCTAAAAGAAATATAATTTCATTTAATGTAATTTGAATCTTAAAAAAAATGTTTTATCTCATATACTAAGTGTTTTTCATTTTCTCTCAATAAATAAAAAAACACATAAGTTTATACTTTTGTTGGCTATAGAAGTCATTTTGTGTGTTTTATTAATAACATGTATTCTAATTATGTTATATCATAATTTTGTTTTAGAAATAAACAATAATGGTAATAAGTTAAAAGATTATTAAAAATGAGTTTATATAATAATAAAATTATGTTATAATTATTATTATTATAACGCGTTGGATAAAAAAAAGAGAGAATCTCGATTTGGTTTGGGGTAAAGCTGAACAAAACCCTTCCATGTCTTCATCTTCAACCTCTCGACCCCATAGTTCGACCTCCAACTTCCAGCTGTGCCCCGCAATCGTGACACCTCAACCATGGTGGTCATCATGTGTTGTCCTTCACTTAGAGCGACTCCTGCTTGCGGATCTCGTGACTCAATATACTCGTGTGCGATGGAGGCCGACACATCCCGCCGGTTGTTGGTCGACTTGCAAACCGCGTTGGTGACCCGTGACAACCTTGAGCATCTTCTTGCTTGTGGATTAGCCATCCCACGTATCCCTTTCAGCAAAGGTGAGTCGGATTTGGGAAAGGCGGATGAACCAAAGGTGTTTGAGGTATTTTTTTCGATTCAGGTTTCCAGCTGTTATAGTTTAGTTAGAATTAGGGTTTTATTTAATTAAGATGTAGGATCTCTTGTCAGGGAGAGGATCCCATGGTTCACACTGAGCGGGTTTTGTGCACTTTTTGGGGGCGTTCATGATGTTGGTATTTAGGTGCCTGCGATGCGGAAATCTGGGGACTCACGGTCTTCATTCATACTGCTTTGGAATGTAAGCTTACCTATTTGTAAGACCTTGTTGCACTGAGAGATGGAGAAGGTAGGAGACCCGTGAACCATGTTAACCTATTTCCTGCTTTTGGGTGGAACTGAACAGCGCACTGCCATGTTCATACTGTAAGGAAATTCTGTTTTTTATGGTCTCTGGTCTCCAATATCGAATGATCTCTACATTTTAGTCCATCTTCAAATTGTCCCTGGTTTCTGTATCTTATGCCAGGAGTTCCTTTTTACATACTATTCAAAACAATTTTATTTTTAAGAAGGGGATGTTGTTTCTTTTACTCTTGCATTTGCTAAAATTGTTTCCATGTTTATCGGTAGTGTTCAACTCTCACTACTGTTCAATCATTTCACTCTTTCAGGAAAATGTTGAAAACACCTACAAGTAAGGGAGATTTTATTTAAACCTCTGTTAGGTGGTTGAAACAGTTTCTTCAATTATTATTCTTGCGCACAACATTGTTTCAGCCTCTTAGTATTATGATATTTTGATCGCCCTTAAGTATTAATCATCATAACGGAGTTTCATTTTAGAAAAATAAGTTTAAACGACACAAACTAATTCTATTGTCATTGTTTTCAATCAATTGGTGGTATTTAATTATTTAATTCTCTTGGTTGCGCAATTATTTTTCCTCATGTGAGTCGATGGTGAAATCATCTACAATGTATGAGATTTCATTTAGTAGACATGTTTCTATGTATCATGTAATTTAGACCAAATGGATTTAGTCAGTACTGTAGTGTTTACTACTTGACTATTCAATTAATTATTATTTTTATGGTGGTAAAGGGATTCTAATTTTCAAAATTACAAGTAATATTCAATTGTCCTTTCAATTCAATTAATTATTATTTTTATGGTGGTAAAGGAATTGTAATTCCTTATGACGACAAATGGAATTTTGTAATAGTTATTCTTAAATTTTTTTAAAAACCATATGCGACTTTGACATCTTTATATTCAAACTTATTTTAGTCTATCAGTAGTGTATTTATAATAGTATTTTTTTTCAAGATGTCAAGGTGATCATATTATATCCTGCCTTAAAGTTCCATTTTAAGTTTTTTGATATAGAAATTACTTTGGTTCGTGAGAAATATATGTATATCATGGAATGTTCGAAATCACAACTAGACGCGATACCCACTTTAAGAAAATTAAAATAGTGTTGATAGAATTTTAAATTAAGCCCTAAGGTTGCATGTGAGGTGGTCGAACCTTTAAATTATCATTTTTCTTTTTGACATGAAAACAATTTATTCAAGGAATGTGTATTTTGATGTAAATGTACAAATGTACAAGTATACATCACTATTTTAAGTATGCATTCATGTTTTATCCATGTAAACAAATGTATATACTTACGTAAAACTGTTACATGCATACAGATGAAAGTATAACCATCAATTTTTAAGAAACCACTTTTATCATGACACGTATGATCAAGAAAGTTCTTTACATGAAATGGTTTTCAAAAACTCAAGGTTTAAAAGATATATCACGATACATCATGTGCAATAAGAGGTTACTCATGCTAATCATGTGCAATGAGAGTTCACTCGTGCTAATCATGTGCAATGAGAGTTCACTCGTGCTAATCATTTACAATGAGGGTTTACTGATGATAATCATGTGCAATGAGGGTTTACTCATGTTAATCAGGTGCAATGAGGGTTTACTCATGCTAATCACATGTAATGAGGGTTTACTCATGCTAGTCATGTGCAATGAGGGTTTACTAATGCTAATTCATGCGCAATGAGGGTTTACTCATGCTGATCCATGTGCAATGAGGGTTTACTCATACTGATTCATGTTCAATGAGAGTTTACTCATGCTAATCCATGTGCAATGAGCTGTGACTCATGTGAAGTTCTCAGTCAGGATCCAAGTATCACTGAGAGGGGAGGGGGTGAATCAGTGATATCCTTTTCTTTTTATGTTTCCTTCTTTTTGAAACAACCTTCGCCTTTTGTTAAAGAGTTTCTTCTCTATTGAACACACACAACCACAGGAACACAAGATTTACAAGGTTCACTACTCAAAAAGAGTAGCTACGTCCTTGGTATGGTACAGACATAATCCAGTACCACACAATCCACTAGAATATACCATTACACTCGTGCAGCACTTGGAAAACAATCTGTAAGTGTGTGTGCACCCTCTTAGCACAAATAGGGATTTACAGTATTTCAGTGTTTCTTTACAATTGAACATGTGTATTCTTTGAAGTACAAATCTTCACTTTCTTACCCAGAAGTTGGTAAGAACTATCTTACGCACAACTGAATACGTGCGAAGACCATAAATTTTTTGTGCAACCTTTAGGGTACCTTGCGCGTAATTCAAATGGCTTGCGCGTAAAAATTCCCTTTTGGCGCGAAAAACTTTTTCCGTGTAACTTTCCTTTTTCGCGCAACTTTTCACCTTTTGTGCAACTTTTCACTTTTCGCGCAACTTCTCATTTTTCGCGCAACTTCCCACTTTTTCGCGCAGCTTTCCTCTTTTCGCGCAAACCTTTCTTTTTGTGCAACTCAATTAGCTTATAATTTTACGCACATCAGAGCTCAAGATTTTCTATAAGTGTCAAGCCTTAACAATTGAGAAGAGGTCACCTCGTATTTATAGGCCTCTTTAATCCTGCGCGAAAAACAATAATCCGCACGTAAAACACTTTTCATGCATGTAAAAGCTCTTTCACGCATCATCATATTTCGCGTTGTGCTCCAATTTTTCACGCACCTCATGCCTTTGCCAATTTTCGAGTTTCTGATCTCGAAACACCTCTTGCGCGAAAAACTTCATTCCTCTATTTCGCGCACCGCTTTATTTTTCGCGCACCGCTTTATTTTTCGCGCATCCCGCTAATATTTCGCGCACCGCTTTTATTTTTCGCACACCTCCCTTTTCCAAAAACAATTCTCTCCATTTTCTGATTTTCAGGCCCTAAAATTTGGCAAACACTGGAAAATGGCGTCACCTTAAACTGTTCTTTTGTGCCGCTTGCAGATTGTCCGTTCCTTTGTCATTGCTCTTTTCACTACTTCCCATAACCATTCTTCAGCTTTCATCACGAACTCCACTATCGTGATATATATCCTTTGATAGACCAGATTTAGCATCGTCAGAGTTACAATGAGAAGTAATAAAACTTCCCAATCTTCCAACAACATCATTCCTTTCAATCAAAACTGTATATGACTGACATCATCATTTCTCCCCCTTTCCTTCATAAGGATTGCATCGCAAGTTCTCCTAACTTATGATATTTGTGAAATACATATCAGCAAAGCATCGTCTGGTTTTCAAGTCCTTTACAAAGTGAATTGATTTATCTTCTTTGACAACAAAAGTCAACACTCTGTAACAACAGACTCTTCGTACTTCTCCATCTGACTTGGTCCCAACAATATCCCCCTTTGGATTTTGTTGTCAACCAAGATTCATAAATCACTTAACTTTGTAACCTCAAGCAATGTATCACTTGTCAACAATTCTAAGCCTACGCGAGCTAACTCATTGTAGGAAACAAGAATTATTGACAGCCAAAACCATGCCATCCAAAAGCAGTGACTATGAAATTTCATGCTCATATATCCTCGGCCTTCTTCAAAACATCTTTCAAGATTCCACTTCAGCATTCTTCACTTCTTCAACTTTCCTGGAATACAACAACATTGTTTCCTACTACCACTCCAACAAATAGTTAGAATAGTTTACACACATACATGCTGGATTCACAGCTTACTCACAACTCCCCCTCTATGTATGTTTCCATAAGGATAGATTTATGAAACAATTCTCCCCCTTGAAAACACTATCCAAATGTAAGATGAGAGTGGGGACAGATACACATACCTTAACCTTGATGAGAAGGAGGTTGAACACCCATGTTCAACCTCAATTCTGTAAATGGTTCACTCGATAAAGGTTTTGTAAATATATCAACAACTTGTTCAGAAGTAGGAACGTACTCTAGCCTCAATTCATTCTTCTCCACCTGCTCTTTGATGAAGTGATACTTTATGTCAATGTGTTTTGAACGAGAATGTTGTACCAGATTCCTTGTAAGATTAATTGCACTCTGATTATCACAACCCAAGAGCAAGGGTAGCTTTACTTCAACAATTAAATCTTCCAACTGAGTCTTCACCCACATTAGTTGAGTTGCAGCTTGAGTAGCAGCAACATACCCAGCTTCAGCTGTGCTAAGAGTTACTGAATTCTGTTTATTGGTATGCCAACTAACACAGCTTTTCCCCAGAAAGGAAACTCCACCAGATGTGGATCTTCTATCATCAACATTTCCTTCCCAATCAGCATATGAATACCCGAATAGATCAATTTTTCCTGAGCCGTCATACCTGATTCCAAAATTTGTTGTGCCTTTGATATATCTGAGAATTCTTTTTCTAGCAATCAAATGTGATTCTTTAGGAGCGCTCTGAAATCTTGCACATAAAGTGACAGCATAGACGATGTCAGGTCTTGAGGCAGTCAACTACAACAGACTTCCAATCAGCTTTCGAAACTCCTTTTGATCAACTTCCTTTCCTTCTCCATCTTTAGACAACTTGGTTCCCACTAAAATTGGTGTGGACACTGGTTTCGAATTTTTCATGCCAAACTTCTTCAGAAGTTCCTTAGCATACTTTTCTTGAGATAGAAAGATGTGATTCTTTTTCTGTGAAATTTGTAGACCAAGAAAGTATTTCATTTCTCCCAGTATGGACATCTCAAATAACTTCTTCATTTCCTCAACAAATCTTTCACATGATCTTTCATCATTCTCAGCAAAGATAATGTCATCGACATAAACAATAACAATCAGTGAAAACTCTCGACACTCCTTGATGTAAAGATTGCTGTCAACTTTACCTTTCTTAAAATTCATCTTCCTAAAGCAAATATCTAATTTAGAATACCATGCCCTCAGAACCTGTTTTAGACCATACAAAGCCTTTTCAACCTGCATGCTTAACTTTCATCCTTTCCAATAACAAATCCACAAGGTTGATCAATGTAAACTTCCTCGTCAAGATCACCATTCAAGAATGCGGATTTTACATTCATTTGAAAGATTTTGTAACCTCGTTGTGAAGCAATAACAAGAAATATGCTGATTGTTTCTAACCTTGCCACTAGAGAAAAGGTTTCATCAAAATCAATGCCTTCAATTTGCGAATACCTTTTGCAAACCAATCTTGTTTTGTTTCTTATCACTTCACCTTCTTCATTCAGCTTGTTTCGGAAAACCCAATTTGTGCCAATAATGTTCATGTTGTCCGTCTTGGGTACAAGTTCCCAAGTATCATTATTCTCTATATGATCAAGCTCTTCATTCATAGCATGAACCCATTCTGGATGCTCAAATGCTTCATTTGCATCATTCGGTTCAACTTTCGAATAAAGAGAAGTATGTGTTATAACATTCATTGTTCTTCTTGTTTGACCCCTCTGATGTTGATCTCCAATAATGTTCTGAGCCTCCACTTGTTTCCTCAGCCTAGGATGAGTTGTTTGAACTTCATTCTCATCACTTGATATTTCTGAATCAGATTCTTCTTCTTGAGTAGGATTAACACAGTTTGCAGCATTATTAGAATCATTATCAAAATCTTCTCTATCCTACTCAACCTCCACATCAACATATGACAGTTTTTCTTTCTCAACATTTTCAAAAACTTTTACATATGAAGAATCAATAATTCTTCCTGTTTTTTTGTTGAGACATCTATAACCTCTTCCTTCTGGAGCATAGCCAAGAAAAATTCCATCATCTCCTCTTTGCTCAAACTTTCCAAGGTTTCCACCTTTCTTCTTTATAATGAATGGACTCCCAAATACTCTTAAATGTTTCAGAATTGGATTTTTTCCATAGAACATTTCATATGGAGTCATATCTGAGTTTGGCCTATAGAAGCATCAGTTCTAAATATACACAACAGTGCTCATGGCTTGCCTCCAATAATAATGAGAAAGACTATGTTCAAGTAACATAGTTCTCCCCATTTCCACCAGACTTCTATTCTTTCTTTCAGCAACCCCATTTTTTTGAGGTGTATATGGTGATCTGAACTTATGTCGAATTCCATGTTTCTCGAGGTAACTTTCAAACTCTTCATTCCTATACTCTCCACCATTACCAGTTCTCAACTTCTTCACTGAATACTCACATTCCTTCTCTGCTTTCCTCCTGAAACTCTTAAACATTTTCAGAGCATCTGACTTATGTCTCATGTACATAACACAAGTAATGCGAGTAAAGTCGTCAATGAATGTAATGAAGTACTTATCTCCATTTGTAGATTGCTTGCTCATTGGTCCACAAATATCAGAGTGTATGTGCTCCAAGGGTCTTTTTGAGCAAATTTCAACTCTCTTATGAATAGAGTTTGTAATCTTCCCTTTCTCACAAATAGTGCAACACCAATCTCTTCTTCTTGATAAATCAGGCATATCTCGGACACTATCTCTCTTTGATAACTTGCACATATTTCTCTGACACATATGTCCCAGCCTCACACCCATGTAACAAGAGTTCTGCACTTCACCAACTTGGAACAAATTCCCTCTTGTACGTTGGCCTCTTGTAACTATATTTCCATCATTTCCACTTTTCACAACAAATCCATATTTTTTGAAGATAACTTTGTTGCCCTCATCACAGAGTTGTGACACACTAAGCAGGTTATGTTTCAGCCCATCAACATATAGTGTTTTCCTGGATTTCATCTTTTCTTTTCCAATGATGGCCGATCCAACACCTTTGATCCTTAGAGATTCATCATTTCCAAATGTCACTGTTCCTTCTTTGAAGTCTTTCACATTCTTCAGTAGCTTTAAGTCTCCTGTCATATGAGAGGAACACCAACTATCAAGAATCCATGGACGTTCTCCTTTTGTAGCTTTCAAAGCAGTTTTGAGAACAAGAGCTTTTTGTTCTCCCTTTTGCTTCCACTTTTTGTTGTGCTTCTGCCAATTTCCTAGCCAAGTCAATGTGTTCTGTCCAGACAACCATGCACTTTTTCTTTTCAGACTTATAAGACCTGTACCTTTTAGCTTTTAAAAACTCTGGCTTCTGAGGATTATTAAGAAACTTTTGTTGCTCTGGTAATACACTAAGGCAACCCTTAGCAAGATGTCTTGGTCGATCACATCTTTCACAAATAGTTTATAGTGGTTGGAACCTATTCTCAACTTTCACACCAACCTTCTCAGATATCTTCTGAAATTTCTTTGGATATTTTCTCTTTTGAAAGGATTGACTCCCCCTAAATCCTTGTCTTTCAAAACTTGTGGAATAGTTGTAATGTTGTTGGTTGAACCAACACATATTTTCCATGTATTCGAATCCACCACAATACCAGCAGTAACCATAGAAAGAATATTTGCCTCTAAAACTTCTATACTGACCGGAGTTGTGAACACGCTTCTCAACAACCATCTTAATAGAACTCTGCTGACCATCAAACTTCATGTTTTCATTTGTAACTCTCTTCTTCAGCTCAGATTTATCAGTACCAAAAGTATTAGAAGTCTTTCTTGACTCAAGATTTTTATGCACTTCTGATTTTTCAACATTGCTGAATTTGGCCACATACATGGTCTTTCCAACCTTGTTCTTATCAGAACCAGTTCTTTCATTCCTCTTAACTTTTGAAGGTAACTTTTGTGGATCCTTATTTGGTTCATTTTTACTAGAACTTTCACCAACTTCCGAGATAGATTGTTTGAAACTGATATTTATTTCTTCAGATTTAGAAAGTTTCTGTTGGACAAGGTCCAACTCTTCTTCTTTTGCCTTCAGCTTTACTTCAAGATGATCATTACGATTCTTCTCATTCTCAAGAGAATTCTTCAGATCATCAATCTCCTTTTCTATCTTGATTTTCTCATCAGGAAAACCTTCTTGATTGTTTAATGTTGAATTTTCATTTATCAACTTCTTGTTTTCCTTCTCAAGCCTTCTGATCATCCTCAAACACTCCTTCAACTCTTCTTTCAGATATTGTTCAAGTTGAGTTTCTTCTTCTTCAGTACTACTGCTCTCATAATCATCATTATTCATTGTTGCAAAAAAGTACTCTCACTAGCTTTCTCAGTAACAGATTTTTCAGATTCAGTCTCGCTATCATCATCTTCTTCATCTTTTGACAAAAAGCTTCTTCCTTTTGATTTGAAGAACTTTTTATTCTGACCTATGCCAGAATATTTATCTTTTCCACCCGGTTTCTTCCATGACCTTCTTGGTCTTCTGTCTTCTTCATCACTAACGTCATCTTTCCCTTTTTGAGGGCAATTAGCCGCACAGTGGTCAACCAATCCACATTCAAAACATTTCAAAGGGAGTTTCCCTTTGTATTTCCCTGTGCCTCTTTTAACATTTTTAGAAAACAAGGATAAAATTTCATCAAAATTTTGACATACCTCATTTTCAGAGTCGGATCCACCAGCTTCTTCTTCAATATAAATTTTCTTCAACTTCTCTTTCTTTTCTGCCTTGAAAGACATTTCTCTATCGGTTTTTGCTTTGCTCTTCATGGTCTTCTCCCTTCTCATTTCATAAGTGATGAGAGTGCTATGCAAATCATCAAGAGATAATGTTTCTGGGTCTCTGTATTCCAGTGATGAAACTTTAGCATCAAAATTTTCAGGCAGAATTCTCAATATATTTTCAACAATTGTGGAATCCTCCAACTTTTCACCAAGACATATGATTGTACTGATAATGTCATTAACTCTGGTAAAGAAGTCCCCAACAAATTCAAATTCTCCCATTTTCAAGTCTTCATACTTCAGCCTCCAGATTTGTAGTTTTGTCTTCTTCACTTTTGTATTTCCTTCATAGATGTTCATCAACTTATCCCAGATGCCTTTAGCTGTAGCGACACCTTTCACTCTTAAAAACTCACTCTCATAAAGTGGTGAGAGTAATGCATTTTTAGCTCTTCCATCATTCTCAAGATTCTTTTTATCCGCGGGTGTAAGATGAACCTTTTCATCAATAGCAGGAAATCCATCTGTTGTAGTTTCAAGAAATTCATATCCAAGAGACATAAGATAAGACATCATTATATCTTTCCAGATATGATAATTATTCTCATCAAATATCGAAATCCCCTTACTATTTACACAGTTCAGATTCTCCATCAAAACATCTCTTCAAAACTTCAGCAAAGAATAAACGAAGGGAACCTCATCTGATACCAATTGAAGTTCCCAGTTAGGATCTAAGTATCACTGAGAGAGGGAGGGGGTGAATCAGTGATATCTTTTTCGTTTTATGTTTCCTTCTTTTTGAAACAACATTCGCCTCTTGTTAAAGAGTTTCTTCTTTGTTGAATACAAACAACCACATGAACACAAGATTTACAAGGTTTACTACTCAACAAGAGTAGACATGTCCTTGGTATGGTACAAACATAATCCAGTGCCACACAATCCACTAGAAAACAATCCTTTGATGTGGAATACAACAAGTAGGATATACCCTCACACTCGTGTAGCACTTGGAAAACAATCCGTAAGTGTGTGTGCACCCTCTTAGCGCAAATAGGGATTTACAATATTTCAGTGCTTCTTTACAATTGAACATGTGTATTCTTTGAACTACAAATCTTCATTTTCTTACCCAAAAGCTGGTAAGAACTATCTTACGCACAACCGAATATGTGCGAAGACCACAACTTTTTCGCGCAACCTTTACGGTACCTTGCGCGTAATTCAAATGGATTGCGCGTAAAAATTCCATTTTGGCACGAAAAACTTTTTCCACGCAACTTTCCTTTTTCACGAAACTTTTCACTTTTCACGCAACTTTTTACTTTTCGCGCAACTTCTCATTTTTTGCGCAACTTCCCACTTTTTCGCGCATCTTTCCTCTTTTTGTGCAAACCTCTTTCTTTTCATGCATCTCACTTAGCGTATAATTTTACGCACATCAGAGATAAAGATTTTCTCTAAGTGTCGAGCCTTAACAATTGAGAAGAGGTCACCTCGTATTTATAGTCCTTTTTAAGCCTGCGTGAAAAACACTAATCCGTGTGTAAAACCCTCATCATGCGCGTAAAAACTCTTTCACGCATCATCATATTTCGTGCAGTGCTCAAATTTTTCACGCACCTCATGCCTTTTCCAATTTTCGAGGTTCTGATATCGAAACACCTCTTGCGCGAAAAACTTCATTCCTCTATTTCGCGCACCACGCCAATATTTCGCGCACCACTTTATTTTTCGTGTACCCCGCTAATATTTCGTGCACCGCTTTATTTTTCTCGTATCCCGCTAATATTTCGCGCACCGCTTCATTTTTCACGCACCCCGCTAATATTTCGCGCACCGCTTCATTTTTCACACACCTCCCTTTGCCAAAAACAACTCTCCATTTTCTGATTTTCAGGCCCTAAATTTTGGCAAACACTGGAAAATGACACCACCTTAAACTATTGTTTTGTGCCGCCTCCAGATTGTCCATTCCTTTGTCATTGCTCTCTTCACTGCTTCCCATAACCATTCTTCAGCTTTCATCACGGACTCCACTATCTTGATATATATCCTTTGATAGATCAGATTTAACATCGCCAGAGTTACAATGGGAAGTAATGAAACTTCCCAATCTTCCAGCAACATCATTCCTTTCAATCAAAATTGTATATGACTGACATCATAATTTCTCCCCATTTCCTTTATAAGGCTTGCATCACAAGTTATCCTAACTTATGATATTTGTGAAATACATATTAGAAAAGCATCGTTTGGTTTTCAAGTTCTTTACAAAGTGAATTGATTTATCTTCTTTGACAACAAAAGACAACACTCTGTAACAACAGACTCTTCATACTTCCTTCTCTATATGACTTGGTCCCAACATCATGCTCCTTCATGTGCGATGAGCCTCGACTCATGCTTATAACATATTCCATGTCTTGGGAGTGAACTGAGAATCCATGTCTTAGTTCAAGTTACCTTTGAGAATTAATTATGAATACTTATAATATTTTCAAAGGAGATTCTCCAAATGATATATGTATAAAATTGAAATCCTTTTTCACAAAAATGTTTATACAAGTTTTTTTCAAATCTTGTATTAACAAACTTTATAATATGATTTTATTTTTGAATTGAAAAACTCTACTTGGTTCCATCTTGTTTTAAAAACCCCTTACTAAGCTTTCTGTCGCTCACCCTATGTTTTCAAATCTCTTTCCACAGAGCTTAAGGACGCATAAAAGTGAGATAGTGGTCGAGTTCCGATAAGGTGTTTAACCCTAGTAAAGGACAGTTTGAGTCTTGTCCTTTATAGGTTGTGTAAATAGAATTTTCTCCAATGTATCCAGACTCTGTAAAACTCTAAACCTTTGAAATCTTGGATTATGTAATAAATAATTGAATTATTTATTAAAAAAAATAGACCATTTTTTTGGGTCGTTATAATATATCATCAAAATTCTTTCATTTTCATTCATTGAAAATCGATAATGTTGTTCATGTGTACATGTTGATTACCAACTACATGAAGCAATGTGATTCTATTTTCATAATCAAATCACATGAATGAAATATATATGTTTATATAATGAAATAAAATTTTAATTTTCATATAATTAACATTATTTAGTTATAAAATAATACTTTCTTTCCTTCCATAATTATCTTTTAGAAAACAAAACTTTACTCATGAATATGTACGACCAATTGTCTTCATGATTGTAACATTGTTGATTTTTCATAAAAATCATTTATTGTTGGATTTGAAATTTAAATTGATTTGTAAAATTGATATTTATTTCATGATTATTATTTAGTAGGTGATGGTATGATGAAATATTTCATCATAGTCAACACACCAAAAATCCATTGGCAACTTTGAACTGGGCATCCTCAAAACACGTGACATGAGCATAACAGATAAAGTAATTAAGCATTTCATAACAATAAATGAAATTAATAGTATTATTTATAAGAGATTAAAAATTTAAATGGATTTTATGAAATAAAATAATTGATAAAAACTTATTATACTAGAGATAAAGGACTTACATGACATGTATGGTCTCGAGGTAAGATATTTCTTATCTCACATTTATTTTATGGGGTCATATTCCATATTCACTACTCATTTCTTTTGTGTGTTATATATATACTTCCCCTTTGACATGTTCTATTATTGACCTAAATATATTCATAATATTTAAAGCTTCTTTTGAATTTATCCTTTCTTCTGGATAATGATTCAAAAGTTACCAAAGAGGTAAGAGTTTTATGTTAAAATCTCAATATTTATGAGGATTGTTTATGATTAAGGTTATGATAATGAAGTATTATGATATAACTCTTAATAAACTCAATAATTTAATTTTACTTGGGTTATTTATTTATAATATATGTTTATAATTCATATTCCTCTCATTAAGTACTCAAGTGACTGAAATAACATTTTAAGGAAGAATGAATTTCTTCTCTATTTGGTGGAAAATCATTTTTATTCAATATAAGTGTTTTCTAAAAAAATCATGATTGTTTTTAATATTTTTTTATGATTGTATAAAGTCATTTTTATACACTATTTACTTTTTTGCAAAATGGTTTCAAATTATATTTTAGTCATTCTATAAATGAGGATCTTTTTGACATTTTTTTGTTATGCATTAGTTCTAAATTCTACTTATATGACTCTTACATATATTCCATGATCATTCTACCTTCATTTAGTGGGGTTATATAAGCCATAAATTCTTCTTTCAAATTAATTCATTAAAATAATACATGAATATGGTGAAACATTTCTATTCCATAATTCTTTTATGTAATGTCCATTAAAGTATTATTCCGAAATAGAAAATTTATTTTGAGACTTTTGATTATGTACTCAGATATGAACATCCATTATATTAAATTCTTACTTCACTTTGGAATCATTATGAAGTTTTTTTTGATTGTGATACGATGTATGATTATGAAATCCATTTATTTTCATGGTCATTTCATATGATTATTCCTTTTTATTGATTTCTTTTTTTGGAAAACATAATCATGCACATGTTATGATGTGTGTGCATAGATATCTATTAAATGAATTGGGTGATGTTTTTGTCTCATGAAACATCATGTATGAGATTATGGAGTAAACCTAATCCACTATGGGACTCTATCTATAATGTGATATTGTCTTGGCAGTTGACATGTACTTGTGCTTCTGTCATTTTTTTGATTTCTAACAAATTTAATATATTGAAATGATATTATAATACCATGGTCATTATGTTATGTTCCCATTTTATTACTCATGATACTTATATTTTATGATATCAACTTATACTATTGACTCAAATGTTAGTCTTCCCTATATTTTTTTTATATTTAATGTGATACTAAGGTAGAAAAATTCTATGCTTGTTTATCTACAATAAACTTATGATGCATCCCAATGTTATTCCCTCATGGATCATTCTTTTTGAGTCTATTATGATTAATGTATTATAAACTACAATGATTTATTCCATGATTCAAGGTTAGGATTTATGATATTTTGGGAATGGGTTTTGAATGTTATGATCATTTTATTATGTCCTTATGCTCATGTTATGTTTACATGTTCATTGATATCCATATTTTTTACACTTACTAAGCATATGAGTTCACACTTTTCGTAGGTTTCCATTCCCGATATTATTATGAAATTTCATAAGTATTTTATTTCTAAGAAGGTCACTAAATATAAAAAACATTTAAGAGATGATATAGATTTTAATGAACTAGTTGATTATGTATCCATGTTGTCATGTAAGAGTTATTACTAATTCTTCAGAACTCTATACCTAAGTGATGCTTCAATGTGTTAATGATCCTATATTTCCAATGATGTTATATGTTTTGGATGGTTAAAAGTGGGTCATGTTTTTTTTTGTATCAAATCCAGAAATTTAAAAATTATGTTTTAGCACATATCCAAGAGTGCAGATATAAGGTGTTATAGTGATATTGATGCAGAACTTGAAAGTTTATTTTTTAATAGTTGGTACATGTATAGTAAAATCATGTAACGCCTCTAATAAACCATCAGTCCTGGTATGTGAATTATGGTAACGCTGCATATCTAGTGCATGCTTATAAAAACTATGTATCCAAACAATGTGGATTTCATAGTTTTATAATTGCATGAATTTCCATGTTAACCCATAAAAAATTGAAAGGGGTAAAACATTCATTTTCTCCTCCTATTTCCCAACCAACAAAGGGCGTATGAAGGGAGATCCTCTCCCTTTCTCTTCTTTAATTTTCGAGTCCCTCCATAGATTTTTAGTGTGTTCCTCTTAGGTAAGCCCTCGTTTTGTCTCCTTTATCCATATTTGTTTTCTTTTTTCCTATATTCTTCATTCTAATTTCATCCACAAACCATAATTGGTCTACTTTTCTATTTCAAGGGTTTGGGATTGTTTCTAATTTTAGTTCAGGGTAGTTAAGGCTTACATAGTGTGTGTGACTTATTTTTTTGGTGTCCAACATTTCTGGAAGCATGTTTAATAAAAGTTCTAGAACGGTTCCACCCATTTTAAGATAACTGTTTTTTTTGAATTTCCTATAAATTCCATTTCACTAAATGTTTGTAGATTTAGAATGATTTTTGGTCAAATTAAAGATATATTTCATAACATTATGTATTCTATTTTTTGGGGACTTAGTAACTTAGTATAATATGGTTTTAGGGGTTTTATGGACTTCTTAAAACGTTTTTTAATTCCTAGTGTTTTTAGATATGTCCAAGAGGCCCGTTAAAAATGGGTTATTATGGATAAGGACATTTGACCCATTTGGGTCATAAAATGGGTGGAATTTAGTTTTAAATAAAAATTCTTGGTCTCCTAAAAGGATTTTCAATGGTTTTTGGAATGGTTCAATTCCAAATAAGGGTTTATAGTATATCTAAATAGCCTTGAATAATGTGTAATGTGTCTTTCCTTTCCAGGCATATTTTAAAGGCTCGTTTGACACTTTTAAGATGATTTTTCAAATGAGTGGAACCATCACTTAATCCCATTGCGTTTCTGGTTGGTGATGTATTGAGACCCATAGGGGGAATTTTTCTTTTATTTTATACATTATGGATGCTTATACATAGATATGAAAATGTGTTGTTTCTTTCTAGGGTATAGAATATGAGATGTCAATTATTTATAGTATTTTATTTTCATAAGTTTATGGTTGTTGGTATATTATTTTCTAACCTCCATATACATTTTAGTTAGAAATATGGGTACCTACTAGAAGAACTGGATAGATGTTACACTAGCTCTATGGTGCTCACTAGCTGATCCCCTATGATTGTTGCATCCCCTTAAATGTTATTTTGTATCATTAATAAAAAGGACTGTTGAATAGTGTTCTCCTAGTTTCACTAGGGTCCACTCAATAGATTGTTTTTATTATCATAATCTAGTATCATTTTAGTTAGTTCCTGATGTGTTACTCAAGATGCTTAAATCATTTTTGAGAGGAAATTTAGGATCCTAATATGAAATCATTATTTATATCCCCATCCTTTAGAATGTTTATATAACTAATCATTAGATTTTTTTGTTTTTTTTTAATTTTTTAGTGCTATTTGTTCTTGTGTGTGGGCTTGGTTATGGTTTTTCGTCAGTGTTTAGTTGAATTATAAAATTATTTGGAATTCTTGTTTTAAATGTGAGTGTAGATTTTTTATAATTAAGATTTTTGAGAACAATGCTAGAAATGGGTAATGGGATCAGTCTTATTTTAAGGTTATTTATAAAGGACCCTTTATCCATATTATTGAAATACTATATTGTTAACAATTTTATGGATCCTCCATTATTATTTTTTAAAGGGTAGCTTTTATAATGGAAATAATGGCATGATATTTAGATTTATATAATTTTCATATGAAAATTACAATTTATACTTATATATAAAATATCATTAATGAAATGAATTTTTAAAAGTACATGACACAAAAAATTTGATGTTATACTATGAGTTGTGCTTTTTTTAAACCATGCATACACCATTTGATGTACACAACTCTTTTTTCGTATCTGATGTGCCTTGCTTGGGTAATTGTGGGAGATATGACCACGTTAGACAATTTATGGATGGTAGTGTGACATTTTGAGTGATTTGGGGTCAAGAGGATATGGTTTTAGTTTTTGGGATATTTTTTTTTGTTTTATTGTGGGATATTCTAATAACAGTTGTGTAGACCTTGACCCCACCTTTGGTTTATTTTTTATATGTAGATTTCTTCCTTATGCTCAGTCTTCATGTTTCATGTCATGAATGAGTTATTTTTTTATTACATAATTGAGTTACTCTAATAAATTATTACTTATGTATTTATTTATTTGTTATATGATGTGGATATTTGCAGTTTGGATGGTTCATGATGAAATTCCATGTGGAATATGAGATGTGATTATATATTCATAGAATGTGAAACTATTCCTAAAGATATGCAATTGATATGTAGGAAATAATTTTCAATATGTGGGGATCAATAATTCAATTTAGTAATTATGTTGAGTTGGGTAGGGTGACGTGTCGGGTCATCCCAGGTCGGTTCATTACAGGGCGTGTGTTTTGAACTAAAATATCAATTTAAAAAAAAAATACACAATCTTTGTCTTACTGGGAACATTATTTATCAAATTTAAATGTGGTTGACTCATCCACATCAGAAATAATTCAAAAATTGTTTTCCTAAATTATCAATATAATCCAATGATGTTTAATTTGTTTTGAGTATGTGACATGAATTATTATCTAAAAGATCATTTTAATTTGAACACATAAATTTTCCATCATAATAGACACACCACGAGTTGGAAAGAAGTATTGTTAATTTTTATACAGTAAGAATGATTCGCATATCAGTGACCTAATATATCAAGATAATCCAAATTTGTGTTCTCAATTTTGAGTATATGATTCTCATTTTGAATAAAAAGGTCATTTATAAATGAAAACATTAACTTTTGGCCTTACTAGCCATATTTTTTGGCTGATTAAATTAAGGTAGATTTTTATACATAACAAATGACATATAGATCTTTTTCTAAATATATATAGATAATCATAGAGTATTTTCTTAGATTTGAGTGTGTAAAAACATTTTGAACTCAAATATCACTTTAAAATTTAAAACACATGCATTTATTAATACAAACCAAACCATGCAATGAATTAACATGCAGTTGATTACTACACCTAAAAATGATTTATGGATCATTTTTTATAGTATTAAGGTAATCTGAGCATGTTTTCCCTCTTTTTTGTTTGTGATGCTTGTTTTGAACTAAATGTATCCCTTCAATCAGAAACATGCGCTATGTGTCATATCAGAGACATTGTGTGTTAGATTGACATATGTATATTACCTACAGATCAAAAAATAATTATCAATCATTTTAATAAATTATTAACACAATATGAGTGTGTTTTCATGGTTTTCCATTAATAATTCATATTTTGTATCAAAATATTTCTTTTAGACATAAAACATGATCTTTTAGTCATGCTAACCACACCATGTGTCAAATTGATATTTAGTCGATTCCTAAACATTAAAAATTATTTTTTACTATTGTGTTAAACTATCAAAACCATCCAAGAATTCATTTTCAGTTTTGGGTATGTGATTCATGTTTTGAACTACAAATTCAATTTTAAATAAAAAAATTCTATCATATCGAGAACACCATGTTTTTGATTAACAAATTGTTGATTTCTATATGTCAAAAATGTTTCATGGATAATTTTACTAAATTACCAAGACGATATTGGCACATTTAAACTTCTTTTGGGTATCTGAAATGCATTGTGAACTAAAATGATATTTTTAAATGAAATCACACCATTTAGGTCATTACAGAAATTATATGTGTTGGATTGATGTGTAGTTAATTCCCACTCATCTAGAATGAATCAAATATATTTCTTATATAGTAAAATGAAAATATGATCATATTTTATTATTTTTTATTATGTAATTGTAATTTTGAACTAAAATATCAAATTTTAATGAAAATAGTAACTTCTAATCACACTGCTAACAATGAATGCTGAATTGACTTAAGGTTGACTCCTATATGTCATAATAGAAAAATGAATGTTTTTCATAGGGTATCAACAAATAGTTTTTGTGTTTACTCAATTTTTAGTGATTGATGTATCTTTTAAACTGAAAGATTGAACCTTTTGTCATGCCATCATCAACATGTGTCATATTAATATGAGGTTGATTTCTTGACATAAAAAATGACTTATTGATAATTTTAATAAAGTATCATGAGCATAAAGGTATTTATTAATGTTTTTCAATGACTGATACATGTATTCAACCAGAATGCCACTTTTAAAATAAAAACACACAATATTAGTCAAACCTAGCATATCAACTATCAAATTTAAATTTGTTTGTTTCCAACACATCGAAAATGATTTATGGATATTTTTCATAAATTATAATGAAAATACAATCACATTCTCTTGGTTTCAGAAAAGCACAGAGTGAGGATGAAATGTATAGATATATCTCAAAGGGAGTAAGTGGAAATATATACAACATATTTTTTCGTGCACAAATAACATGTTGAGGTAAATTTAATAATATGACTTTATATCAGGAAAACACATAGCTATCTCACCAACATATTATTAAAATTTATTAGATAAAAAAGTAATTAATTTAATTAATACTAAATACAATCAAATTAAATAATGAATAAACTAATTTATATATAGAACAATAATTACACAAGTGAATCATCCTTATTGAAGCCTTCATCAATAATTGAATTTTCTCCAAAAATGTCTTAAATATATTGATATCAAAAGGAATCCATATAAAATCCATGGTACTTATTGAAGAATAATATTATCCCTCCATAATAATATCAATACATATCAATTCTACTTGTTAGGAAATGATAATTTAAAACTAATAGAGTTGGATGGTAGTCTGATTCTGAAGGGGATACTATTTTAGTCTTTAAGAAGGACCCTAAAATCAATATAGGGTCCTTTTGTGCTAATCATAGTAAAATACATACTAGAAAAGGTCCCTATAAAATAATTAAAATATGTTCCTATTTTTTAAAAATTATTCAATGATCAAATTCATAACAAAGAAGTAAACTACCTTCCATGATCTCAATGAAATAGGAAAATTATAATCAAAATACAAAATCACAACCTCATGACTTTTAAAAATATTCAGAAACCAATATTCTACCCTCTCATTTCTAAATAAATCTACATCCTATTTTGAATACATGGATAGTAAATATTCATTGTAGTACTGGAAATATACAAATATATTATCAATAAATATTTCCAATGAAAATGTAATTATCATCAGAATAACCTCCTTATGGATGATTTTTTATGTTTTAAAATATCACCCTTAAATTTACAAACATAATAACCACAATTACCATCATTACATTGTTATTAAGACCTCATAAACACTAAAAACAATAAGTAATTATCATTTATATTTGATTTTATAGTGAACACATATTATATATAACCCAATACTTATTTATTAAATGAAATACATGATCTTCTTGTTCCCATAGGCCTTCATTATACCATTATTTTTATGATATTGAAACTCCACCCTATCATAATTTTTTTCATTAAAACGTAACATAAAATGTATAATTTTTTTATTTTTTTTAAAATGTTGAATAAAGTTTATTAAAAATTGATAAAGTAATTCATGTGTGGTTGTATTGTTGGAATACAATGACTTGGATCCAAAAAATAATTATTTGGAGTATCCCAAATGATTTAAATAAGCATCCAACACTTCCTAAAAAACCCAAAGTAATAAGTAATGAATGAAATGAAATTTTATATTATATTACTAGATTATAGAATTTTATGCTAGTATTGTGGTTTCTAATAAGAGCCTATCTTCTATTCATTCCTTTTCAAACATTGTAGATAAATATTATTCTCTTAATAATATTTAATTTTCATACAATGTACATTTTTCTATAGAATTTGTGTGAGGACTAATGAGTCAAAATTATTTTTCATAGGGTTTTTCCTTAACATTATATTGATATATATTCATACAATAAAATTAATAGTATATATCTATAATTTATATTTTATGTCAATAAATTTAAAAATATTTTATGTAAATATTCCACCTCTATAAATTCAGAAATAAAGCTCCCAACCAGTCATGAATGAGAATTTCATTTATGATCTTATGGAAATTTATGACTAGAATGGACTCTCCATAAATTTATTCTTCGAATTCAATGTATGTTTTATTATTAACTTTTAACATTGTAGTTTTGAGAAAATTTAATGTTATTAAATAAATATGTCTAATTGAAAGGTAATAGGTTATCATAGAAGGACATTTGGATTTATCGGTTAATTTTGTACACTGTATTGATTCGACCTTCTATTTCCCCCATTTTTTCTCCATCTATAATATCATTCCATAGTTCATATCTTTTTTCATTAATTTTTAAATTTTAGGCTTAAGAAATAAATTATAAATGTCATACCATGTTATAGTCATGTAACTTTACAAGATTAAATGACCAAGAAATGGAAGCTCCAATAGAATGTTTGACCATGTGAACAACCATATCATGAAGTGGAGTATAAAGCTCAGTGGTCAAAATGTGACATACATCTATCCAAACTCTCATGTGATCTTTTTAATATTTTATATTATATTGAATATATCCGTTTATATTTTAAACTATACTCCACACAATAAGGTAATGGGTGTGTGATCCCTAATCCGAAGGCCTTTAAATTTTTATTTATCATATAATACTATTTTTAACTAGGTTTAGACATAAACATAAAATGAAATGGAGGTATATATTAACCTATTCAAAGGACTAGTGGCCTAGATGAATTTATATTTTAATTGAACTGAATTCACTGAATCAACTGCTCACTAACACGTCCTCAATGTTTGTACCATGCTCCCTACCTAACCATGTTTTTAGTTTATTCCTCAATATCCTCCATGGTAAGATCCTCAGATGGAATAATACTACTTTGGTCCATCATCATGAGGCTAACTTAGTATATTCGACCTTCACGATATTGAGGGCCTGAAGAACTAATGACCTGGAGGCCCATTAGATAGATAAGAAGCCTAATTTTGGTGAATAGGACTACTAAAATAGTACCCTAACATTATTCCTAATAGAGTACTACTTTTACATAGTTTTATTATAGTGAAAAATAAATTCTTTCCCACTCGGTTTTGAACCCATATTTAATACATGATTACCAGGAGCCTTTATCACTAGGGTAAAACCCTACTATTAATTTTTCATTTCTAAAAAATATAAATCATAATCAATTTCAAACTAAAACTTATATTATCATATAGGTATTGGTAGTTTTTTAATTCACATATAATAGAAACTATTTTGAAAAAATCAAATAATATAGGATATGTAAGAATTTGAGGGGAATGGATAGCCTTAGAGAAGGGGGCATCTTCATTATGTGGTTGTTTTTGTGTTGTTTCTTCTAATTTATCTCTTCAAATTAGTTTTTCTATAAAATAATACTTCATACTAAAATTTTTATTTAGAGATTCTTTCTCAATGACTACATGTCTTTTATTCTCTAATTTGTCTTCCCCGCTATTATTACATTCCTTAAATATACTCGAGGTGATACTCCAAAACATACACCATTAACATTTCTATATTTTATTATCCACTTAAGGGTAATTAAAGTTATCTATTTATTATTTACAAAAAAGTTATTATTCTTATGTAAAAACCATGTATAAAAATATAATAACATTTATAATAATTGTTATATAATACTATTATAAAGAATATTTTTTATTTAATGTGTAATATTCCCATAATCTTTCTTTGTTTCCATCTATTAGTTTTCTCTCTTTATTTACACGATCCACCTTCCATAAAACATGACATGTGATGGAAGTGTCTTTTGATTCTGATTTATCAATCTCTAAACAAACAAAGAGTATAATCATTTTCTTTATTCATATCACATAAAAATATTACTATATATATGAAATGTTTTCCATATTTTTCAATTGAAGTATACCCCATCCATGAATTTCAATCTAGGTATGTTGGTTTTTATGCATGTGTCTCATTTTCATACCCTGATTACAAATTCATAAATTTAATATTCAAAATAAATATAATTAATACTTGGAATTTAGAGAAAAGTATTACCAATTAAAATTACACAAAAATGATGTCTCTTTATGATGGAAAATAAACGCCTTCAATGTTTATTGCATTATCATTTGTGTATATATATGTTGTGGGTTTGGGTTTCATATCAATTCAACATCCCTAAGATGATGGTTTATAATAATTCCATGAATAAATCTACAAGTCATTCCAATTAAAATTAATAATGATTTCATATAATAGTAATCTAATATAAATTTAATCTATAGGTGACAATGAAGAATAAATCCACATTTAATTATTTTATTTTTATGGTAAAATAGATAAATTATATCATAATGTTTCACTAATAGATTCCTAAATTTGTGTCTTCAATACAGAAAAATTTTTATCGCATGAATATAAATTAATCTACATGTTCATTCAAGTGTTGACCCCAATTTTACTAATGTAAATGAATTTATTAGGGTTAGCAGGTTGGCCAATTTCATTTTAACCAACCTTGAATTTATTCCTTTAATTCAAAACTTAATATTTCTAGTTAAAATTTTCACTCTATGATGCTCCATGATTGATTCTTCTGCATGTTTTTCACCTTTTATCATTTCATTAGTTAAATATTTTCAATTTGTTCTTCCTTAGTGTTGGTAGATTCAATATATTGGAAATTTTTGTTCTATAATTAGTAAGAAATTGAATTTAGATAATGTAAATACTATATTCAATATATAATATTATGATGAAACAAAATATATATTAAAAAATATTAATCAATTCATTGAATACTCATTTTTTCATTAATGGTTGATGGGATTTTCCCCACTATCGAGTATCTAAAAACAATCTTTGTGGTTCCCTATGAAATATAATACACTATTTATATCTTGATCTACTTAAAATTATTGTGACATCCTAATAAAATGGTAATCCTAAATTTAATTGACATTTGAATCTATAATGGTTCTAGTTGATAAAAAAACAATTGAATGTCTTCTATTTTGTAGGATACAAGACAAAAAATACTTGTAATACCTATAGTTATATTACGAACAGTTCTTATTTGTACCCATCACTGCTAAAATCCACATTCAAGAATCCTGATACATTTATTTCAACATTACCCCTATTATCAACCCATTTTCATTGAAATATAAAAACTCAAAATTTTTTATAATTCAAATATAATATTTGTTTAATGATGCCAAAGTATGACATATTTTCATAAATTTGATTTTGGTCATTTAAACTTGATACATGGATCACTTCCACCAAAAAATTAACTCCGCTCTTTTTTATGGTACTATGTTTAGCATGTTTTTTTAGAGAACATGTTACAATTAATTATATATCATATATAAGATAACATATGAAAACTTATCCTCTGGATATCTACCAAAGTCATTCTAAAATTGTATTTGTATTTGTAGATGAATTCTTAAAAATATATTTTCAAAACCGTCCTAAAAACTATCAATTATATGTATTTTATATCCATATTTGAATAATTAATGTATTCAAATTCTAAATAATTTATTTTTTAGGTTTCAAAAAATATCCTGACTAAATAACTATTATATAAAATGTAGTGAGATTACTCCCCCTATATAATGGTAATTTCAATAAAATATCTTTAAGATATTCCTTCACCCACATGGTTCCCACTTTGATAATATTTTAGGATACCGATGCTGTCTAAATTGGATATGTATTCAGTAAATAATTCAATGAATTAGAAAAATATTAATCTATTATACAACCTTCATGGAAATATTGATTTTAGACATAAACTAATTTTTTTTCATATACCCTTTAATGGGATACATCCTTCTATAAAGTACTAGACCACATATTTTTATCTCTCTAAAAAAATAAACCATCAAGTGAACCAATATATCAATGAATGATGGTTGGAAAAAAATCTACAATTCATCTAACATGATAGAAATTTTCCATTCAATTGTTGGAATCACTTTTAGGTAAATAAGTTTACATAATATATCATTGAAAATGAAATAATGAGTAGTTAATGCATGAAAAATATTCTTAGGTAGAATGAAACCAAAAGATACATGCCTTAAAACTTTCATCAAAACATGATAGTTATTTGAATTTCTTCAATTTAACATAAAATTAGTCAGTTAAATGATATTCTTGATATCTAATTAATACCCCCTTGAACCATTATAACAATCAAGATATTTTAATAATAATAACCCTCTTTCCTGGAAAGACTATAAAATACAGGAGGAATTAAATTCCTCCTCTTACCCTTCACTAGGAACAACTCTTCCATTATCCCTTTTTTATCATGTATATCCTAGCCTTAATGTCATAATTTTTTAGGTGTATTTAGTAATGTTACAATGATATTAGAATATACATTTTTTTCTAATTTTATTTCATTGAGAAAATGTGTGATGTAAAAACAATTACAATATTATTCTTCAAAAAAACCTATCTATATTTCCAACTAGAATTTGTATGTTTTTTCAAAAAATGGTTTACCAAAAATTGTTACACTATAATTTTCATTCACAAACTATTGATTACAAATTAGAATATATGGTATTGTAACTTTTTTTTAATTCTTTATGAATTATTTTATCTAGGATAAGTATTTAAATATTTTTGTTAAAAACTATTCATGTCCAAGAAATATACTCCTCAAGGAATTCTCAAAAATAATCTAGTGGACCTTCCAAAAAATGGGACACCATTGAATTCCTTTAATGTGATATCATGAAAATTTTCCATAATATTTAATGTTATTTTTCCTCTTGTTCAACATGAATCTCAATGTAAAATATTTAGTTTTTAAAAAATCATAAAACATAACACCTAAATCCCACATTAATATTATATACACAATAAATGGATACTAATAAGATAAATATAATTAATCAATCATTTTAGTCCCAATACAAATGGAGATAACATGATTTATTTTTACTTCATACATAACCATGATAGAAAGGTTATAATTTACATAAATGACTATCCATGTGTTCTGATGTAATGACCCTTACCCTAGTAGATTGGATATGGTGTTTGATTTATTACATTGGAATAAGATACAAGGAATCACAACACAAATGAATGAATAATGTAGTTTTTTTGGTAAACAAGTTACATAATTGAAATTCACATTACACCATAAAAAATTAAATACACAAAGAATTTTCTTTGAGAATAACATTACTCCCATTAGCATATCCCTGCATATCAATCAAAAAATACTTCCTATAATCCAAGGGAAAATAAAACATAAGAAAGTGGTGATCTCAGATGCTTAGTAAGGGTAAGCGTACAATATAATTTAGGAATAAATAACACATAATTATTATAAAAATTTTAATAACTAAAACAAAAAAAATTCATCAATTTCTTGAGTATAATATGTAAAAATAAAATATAATCAAATAATGTCATATAAATAATCACATGAGCTTGAAACTTGACCATTGAAATTCTAACTAATCAAATAATCACATGGAATATCAATAGACGAATTGATAATGATGGTAGTTATACTGATGGAAATTTAGGAAATATTATCATGGCTTGTAACCAGAAATATAATATCTTTGAGGCTTATGCCAAGTCATCTAATACTGTCAAATCTTGTTTTAGGACATCTATATAAATGGGTAATTCCTTGGCCAAAACCACATCTAGTTTGTCTCCTGAGACCTTCCGATTCATAGAGGGGCTATGCCAGGCCCCACCTATCACATAAAAGGTCTAATTATTTCCTCATATAAAAATAGGTTAAAAATTATTCACATAAACAGTAATTTTCAACTATTTTATGAAATATAAGAACTTTACCATGTCAGTAAACATAAATGTAAACCATCCATAGTAAAGTGGATTGTATTAACATAGTACATCACCCTAAAAACTGATCAAACACCATCCAGAAAAAATAAGGATGGTATCATTGGATTATACACACATTAAAGTATAAGTAATAATAAATAATTTATTCTTAGATGAAAAATTATTTTTAAGGATCACTTTGGTCATTTATTGAGAAAATAACATTTCTTTGAAAACCTCTATTTCTATTTTAAAACATGAAAGTTCATAAAATATTGTCAAAATAACTTTTCTTGAAAATCCATTTAATTTTTTTTCCAAAATATTAGGAATATTATTCTTTAAAATAAATTTTGTAAACATTCAAAGGAAGCTTCAAATAATCGATAATCATGATAGCAGGAAATTTCATAAATTCTATATTAGTTAAACAGAAATTTCCATTTTCATTGCAAATAGGTTACCAAAATTCCTCATTCCAAAAATAACAAGAATATTCCATTGAAACCATTTTTTAAAAATTAAAAAATGGGAATATTTTTTTAATAAACCTTTTTGATAATACTAAAATATTATTTGTGACTTTTTTAGAAAACATGGTTTTAGAAGAAAAATAATTTTCGACCAAAGAGATAAATAAAGTAATATTTTCATAAAAACATTTATTAATCATTTTAAGCACTAAATATAGGAAAATGGTACAAAAATAAAAACAATATGGTGTATGTCTCACAAAAACAATTCTGAAAAATTTCATGAATAACCAGATGATATATCCACTAATTCCCCCAAAGGATACTTAAACAAAAACAATTCTGAATAATGATGAGAATGTGAAATAAACTATTACCACTTTTTTAACTTTTGGATCATAAGAACGATGAAATAACAAATATTGAATGAATATTTAAATATCATTTATATATAATAATTGATGATATAATATACAAAAAGGGAAATATATTCACCTCACATGAGTCATAAGTGGTGAATATGGTGTATGTCTCACAGAAGTAAAAGTGAGATGAAAAACCCTTACCTTGAGTCCGACTCATCACATACGTTATTTATATTCCTAAATAATAAACTTATATTAATTATTAAATTTATTAATAACCTTTTTATGCTTATTTTTCCTTTTAATTAACTTATTACTTTGTTATATGTGACTACTTATTCAATTATGTTTACGTTATATGTTTCAACGACATTTGGTTTACATGCCAAAAATTACATTGGTTGGTATGGTCAATGTGATTATTATTTAAAAATATCAAGAATAATAATCTTGAAACAATTATTATACTTATAAATAAATATTAATTTTAAAACTAATCATAAAAAATTGTGAAAATTAATTACATTACAATCAAGGAGACGGTAGGACGTACGTACGCATGAGTAACTTTTCCATTTTTGAATGGACATTATGTAAAGAAATTATGTAATATTTTGTATTTTCATAATGATAATATATCTTATATATAACATATTAATTATTTAAATATAATTATATATATCATCCTTATGGTGTGGTGATGAAAATAGAGTCACATCGCTTCAAGAAGGCGATTGTCCAAAGGTACAAGAGCGACATTATCATTTTTCAGTTTAAGAATTAAAATTATATATTATCATTAAGAATTGTAAATATTTCAATAATATCATTATAATTTAATTTATATCACATATATTGATTAAATTTATCTGTATCACCTTATATGTAATGCACTAGCGAATGAAGAATCACATCGCTTCATGAGGTAGTAGTCTATCGTACACATGAGCTACATTATTGTACCCACTTGGGAATGGAAATTAAATATATATATATATATATATATGATATAATTAATAAATAGGTATATATATGTTTTAAATATTACATATATACTTTATATCTATCATCAAACCCAACCGTGAGAGGTGGTATTGGAAAAACAAATGATATTTTTTCGTGAGGCGGTAGTTCACCGTACATAAGAATAATGATTTTGTAATCACTATGTTGGAAGTTGGGGAGGTTTTAGGTCATTATCTTAACATAAAAACATATATGTATAATTATTATACTTACGATATTATACCATCTTGTTTTAATAATTATTTAAGGTGATAGAGGAAGAAATAAAATAAAAATTCTTATCGAAGAACGTCACCTCTTCTTTGGGTATCCCCCTCAATTTTCCCCAAAGACTTATTAGATTTGATTTATTTACGAACGAAGGATTCTATTATTTGAGTAGGTAAGTTTAGAATTTATTTTTTCAGGTATTTATTAAAATAAAATGCTTTGAATATTTGAACAAGAGAGGTGATGGGGTGACCTTTTATAGTTGAGTTGGGTGGAACACTTGTACTTTTGTGAAATAAAAAGGTGTACCCATTTTTTATCAAATTACATATTGGTTGAAAATGGTTTAATATTTATCCTTAAAAATGATAAAGTCTACATATATCCATAAAATGTATTTTAGAATGGTTTTAGGTCATTTTAACCTCTATCATTATAGTTTAGCCCCCAATAAATCTATTTTTACCTTAGACACATTAAATAATGTGTACTATATTAACTATTAATTTTGGTCAAAAATTAATTTGACCATATGAGATAATACAAATTATTTGGATTCAAATTATTGAATAATTTTTTTTCAATTTTCATTGAAATTAGAGGAAAATTTTATTTTAAAACTAATCCTGTGGGCGTGAAGTGAAAGTAAATTTTCAAAGAGATAATGTTCTAATGTTTACAATGTATGTATATAAAAATTCAATATAAAAATGTTTATAATGATGTAAATTAGATTAATTGATATATAATTAAACTAATTTTACTTTAAAACCAATTAAAAATACAATTTATCATTAATTTTAATTTAAACGAAGGTGGTTTTCAATGAAAAATCACTATTTTTTAGTATTCATCAAAAAATGAAACTTTAAAGACAAATCTAAAAAATTCACCCAAAGATAAATCTTATATTATAAATTAAAATGTATGTTAATTTTATCAAATAAATTTTATAAAGGTGGTAAAAATTAATTTTACAATATGTGTGAAAAGAAAGAATAAACCATATTTTTGGTAAAATATAGCCTTTTTTCAGAAAATATATATTTTTATTTTAAAGTATTATTATTTTACTTATAGTCAATAGTTGTCCATTTTATTTATTTGAAAAACATAAGTTTCATAATTTATTTATTAATATTCATAACCAAAAATTTAATGGCTAGGATTTTATGGTAATTTTTAAATAATAATACATTAATAGAGCATTGTGTTTCATTCAAAACCCATATTGCGTGAATTTCAAGCTATCGAACAAATTTTTAGATATTTAATAATGTATCAGGATGTTATATTCTATTCTATTCTTTTTGTTTCATGTTATACATTATATATAATATGATGTAAATATTTTCAAATCTGAGGGTTTTACATTCTACCCCCCATAAATAAATTGCATCATCACAATTTAATCTTGATCTCGCTAATAAATGTTTTATCATTTTAAAATAACTTTTTTAGAATCCAACATAATAAAAATAAAAAATAAAAAATCCTCTTTATAATATAGAAAGGGATTTTAAAATTTCATCTGGAATAAAAAATAACTAGGTTTCTGATTAGGAAAACATTGATGGGAAATGAAAACATGGATATGGAAGAGAATACTAACACCCAAGGACTAATAGAAAGTGATAAAGATAAATGATCAAGAGAAATTGGTCGATATAGAGAAGGTTAACTACCACAAATCCATAAATTTTTGATGAGTTATGGGACCATTTGATTCATTATAATTGAATGTACTGGGATAACTTTTTTTTTCATGATCCTATCATAGTGTTAAGGAACTATTTTACTATATATTAATATAAGTAAATATACATACTTGATATGTTTATATTTCATAAGAATAATTTAATTATTTCATTTTTCATCAATAATATTCCAATTCATCAGTTACACTATTAAATTAATATAAAAAAATGATTTTTAGGCCCCAAGAATTGAAATTCACATTTAACGGATCTTAAGATCCATAAAACAGTGACAATTATTTTCATATGTCTCTAACTATTTTCCAAAACAAATATTGGTTAGCACATGTTATCTAATAAGAATAAATATCCATATGTTGAATCAATAAATTAATCTATAAAATAACATTTAACGTTCATCTTAAACCATTCTGTAAATGTTTAACCATACGATCCTTACAAAAATTATGATCCAACACATTAGAAATAAGGTTACCAAATTTAAAAAATGAGCTTATCATTAGTCCACCAAATTATAAGAAGTGGCTCTTAGTCATGACATTCAAAATTTGTGAATTACTTCATTATGTATTCTCTTGAAAATGGTAATAAACTAAATTACCATAAAAAATATTTAAAACAAGATTTATCATTATTCCTTAATTAAAACACTAATTATTGGAAATATTCATTAAATACAAAAATGTTTAAAACTCTATCAATGATAACATAAAACAATTTTTCAAAAAATAATGAATCATTTAAAATTTAGTTATTACAATCTAATTTAATTTATCCATACCAGTCATCTATTTTTTCTAACATCATTATCTCAATATTTGGAACATATTAAGGGTTATATTTCTCTCAAACATGTGTTTTCCATGATGTTCAACTTTCCAGTAAATCATTTTTCATGGTCATTGGTACTGTTCAACATACGCTGTAAAATACTTAATATAAAATTACTATAATAAAATCATTATAAGATTCTATAAATTTATTGATAAAATACTTTTACAACATATTTCTTGGATCTAATTACAAAATAACATTAATCACTCCACTTTATATATAGTTTTATCATAAGCTTGGTCATGAACCATTAGATTATTATAAGGTTTTTTCCCTTATTATTAGGGAATTGTTTTACATAGTGCCCCATATCCTTATTGTTGAAGCATTTGAAATTATAATATTATTTATTTCCCTTTAAAAGATGAGCATGTTTTCATTTTTCCCACTCTTGAAGCACACTCCTTTTACATTAAAGCATATACCAAGGTGTTTCCTTCCAAAAGTACCACAAGTTGGAAAATCCTTCTTTCCCATCATCCCCTCATCCATTTTTTTCTCTACCATCCCCTTGTTCCCTTTCTTCCCTTTGAAGCCATAAGATTTATAGAATTATCTCTCTATCTCGATAGAATATGATACAATGCCCTTTTATGATGAGAATTTTTGGGTGACTAGTTACCTTTATAGGATCAGATTATTCCCATCAAACAAGTGTTCAATCTTTCTCTTTGGATTTTGTATATCTTACAAAACATTCCATGATAAATTTCTAATGTTGGCATCATACATAGGAAACTTTTCCTTTTCTTTTTGTCATAGACTCATGAACAATCTTTCCATATCTTCTCATTTCTCATGAGGAAACTATTTTTCCACGAATGTGACATTGAAATCCTTTAACCCCAATATTTATATTTATTGATCATCTTTAGTTTTATGAATCCACGACCGCCGTTTATCTGCACATCCCAAGAGATGATAAAATGCCAAGAAACTTTTCCCACTTTCACTAATTCTTTGAGCGAGAAATTTATTCTTTACGAAACATATCCATTGCTCATCTAAAAAAAGAATTGTAGTCCATTTGAATGATGCGGTTTCTAATTAATAATATAGTATAACATTATTAAACCATGAAGGGGATAAAAATACTTCTATATAGATAAAAGGTTATTACTCATAACCTGAGTGAGCTTCCTTAATATGGTTATAATTTGATTAGTTCCAACTGCATCTCTAGATCCAACTTCATAATGTTTTCCAAGAGGGAAATACCTACATGAATTATGTACATTGATATAGTTCACATTCCTTCTATTAGGAACTATTTCTAAATAATATCATATAATATATTAGGTCCTTATATTCTGAAACATAATTCATAATCCCAAAATTAGTGAAACACATAATGTAAATTGAAAATTTTATTCATAGATAATATCATATTCATAAACATGGATTCCTTGGGGAAATTATTAGTTTTAGCTACTTTATAATGGTTTGTAAATAAAATGTTATTTATCCTAAGCATATCCCCTAGGAGAGTCAAACCAAGTGTGCAGTAAGGATAGTTTTTGTGCGCTAGGTTATGATCAGGTCAATCCCAATATACCCTTTTCAGAGTTATTACCCCTAGGAACATCTGTGCTAAAAGAACACCCACTTTTAGTATCCAGACATATATTTATTTTGTAGAAAAAATCACATAACCACTTCCTTACCAAAACATTGGGGAATTCTTTGATACTTATCTTCAATTTATATCAATGGTTTATGTTCCCATATATATGTTTTCAAAAATATAGTTCCCAAGGATTCTAATAAACATCCTCTATTATCGATAATAACAACCCCAACACCAGTAGCCTATAGATGGTGTCTAATTTATCAAATTTTCATAAGATATGATAAATATCACCCGAATAACCAAATTGTAGTCTTTTTAAACTAGATACATACTTGAAAATCACTTTACATTTTAGAACATAAAACACAGAATGAATTTTCATTGATAATTCCATTATTCCCCTTAACATATCAAGTTATATCAATCAAAAAATACTTCCTTGTAACTTTGGGATGATAAAACATAAAAAAGGGACGAGCTCAGTTTCTCAATAATGGTAAGCATACATTGAAAGATGTTTATATAAATGGCATAATTAATATGGAGAGATAAATAATTGAAACAAATTATATTTAATCAGTAACATGTTCATAATATGGAAGTAAGAAATGACGATCAAATAATTCCATTTAAAAAATCACATGATCTTGAAACATGATGATGGTTATTCTAACTAATTGGATAATCACATGGAATATCACTAAATGAATTCATAATGATTGAGTGAACAATACTTGACAACTAAAACATACTGTTGAGGCTTCTGGAATGAAATATAATACCATCATGGATTATTCTAAGACATATAATATCATCAAGGATTATTCCATGAAATATATATAAATGGGTATGGTCTTGGCCAAGAGCAAACCTAGTTTGTCTCATGAGACCAACTGATGAAACGATGTACTATAGTGGGCCCCACCTATCACATATAAGGTCCAACTCATTAGTCCTATAAAAAGGGGTAAAACATAACTAACACATTTTTTTATTTAAAACAGTATAAGAAATGTAAATAAATTCCCCAATCAATAAACATAATCATAAACCATACAACGTAAAGTTAATGGTACCAACATAGTACCTTGACATTCAAAATGATCATAAAATGTAACATCCTGGTACCTTGGTTGGGTAAGTTTCATATTTTAAAGATTCCTCCTGGTTTTAAAAAACATTTTTTGAGATTTTTCTAGGTTTACTGCAGACTGTTTAATAGGTACACACCGTGTACCTGAAGTACACGACGTGTACTTGGTGCTGGTTGCATGCTGAGGACTGGGAGATCACATTGTGAATGAAGAGATCATGTCATGATCTGGTACATGTTGTGTAACTGTAGTACACATCGTGTAGTGGTTAAATAACGTTTTTTCAACCCAAGTCGACCATTTTTTCAGTGTAACTTATCCAGCAAGGCATACACATCGTGATCAAGGGGTACACTTTATGACCACGACCATGCCCAACTTTAAGTCATGCATTTTTCAGTTTCACTCATCCCTTTTCTCCCGAACCTCTTGGATCTCGACCCTAAACTTATCCTAGGTGTTTTTCAGAGGAATATCACCTTATGGATTGATCTGATTAGATTAGTTTCATCATTTCTTCTATGGTGTGTCTCTCCAGGTAAGTGTTATTTATGGTTCTCCGTTACGGTTGATCGCGGTATCACCCTTGCCTTGCATTATCAGATCCTTCAATCTAAGTTGGTTGATCTTTTTCATCTTCTTCTAGATCCATTATGAGATCTTGTCTCGAAGGCCTTTCCTTTGCTAGATGTGGTGCATCGGATATTCGTTCTTGAGGTATGTGGACTTTATTCTATCCACAAAGACCTTGCCTTCTATTTTGAATCAATACTTTGAGGTGTGGGTTTGATTCTGGGGCCTTTTTTGACGACGTTGTTGGGTTTAGTTGCTTTTGGATCTTGCCGCGGGCTTGTGTGACCCGAATATTGAGGTAGGTGGTTCCATATATAACCCTATGACAATGATCCTAATTTCTATTTCTTTATAAATTGATTTATGAAATTGGCATGGTTTTTTGTGTGGGTTGAAAAACTATTTTGAAAGAAAGTGATATTTCCTTAGATTTTGATAAATGGATTTTGAAATGGTTTTGAATTTTTTTCAAAGCACTGAAATGATTTGTGAAAAAGAGTACATGGGTTACCATGGGTACTTAGGTAGATGGTTTAGCTTGAGGCCATCATCCATTGCTTTGTGATTATCAAGGAGGGTTGTCTTGGGGATTTACTCTATTTCATAGGGTTGTTGTTCTATGGGACTGATAGTGAATTTTGGGGGGTTTACTCATGGGGAATTCCTCTACATCCTAGGCCCGTTGTTCTAGGATCAGTTTTGTGCACTTGATTATTTTGGTACGATTAGCCTACTACCTAGACCTGTAGTATTTCATGGTGTTGTGATACATTTGCTTCTATTATATTTTTTATTGCTTTTCTTTCTAAGTTATCCTTGATATTCATGTTTATTCTCATGAATAATGGTATGGAAACATTTCTTTGAAACTATTATACCTGGTTTTTTTAGAATGTTGTAAAAAAGGGAAATTTTCCATGTTTTCTATAAAACTTCTTTACTACTTATCATGCTATGTTTAATTTTAAAATGACCATACATGATTTGTTATACAGAGACTTGTTATGGAACACATGGGTGGGATCCTACTGATCCTATTAGTTCACACCCATCACACTGTTATGGTGGTGCGTAGACCTTTGTTTGTCTTCTAGTGGAGGGAAAGGAATGGCACTGTAGTGAGGTGGTAAGGTTCGTGTCAGCTGGAATGGGTTATTGGGGGTGAGATGGTTGGAGTTTGTCCATGCCATCATTGGAGCAGCTGTTTGGTTTTGAGTCCTTTGTAGTCATACTTGTCCCTTGGGTTTTATCTACCCTAACAATTGTTTCTATTTCAACTATTTTCCTTACAGTTTTTGGTATATATATATATATATATTTTGTTATACTTTTGCTATTTCTTCTTGAGCTCTCTCTCTCTCTCTATATATATATATATATATATATATATTTTGTGTGGGTGTTTAGGTTGGGTGAAATCATTCCCTCACTTTTTTCATTCGATGCCTAGGTTCTTATCGCTAGCCCATGGGGATAGGGAATGCCCTTCGGGTATGTGGCAGATCGGATCGGTTGCCGGGATTTAGGGCAACCTGAGTAGGTTCGTTACAGTTTGGTATCAAAGGGAGGTGTGTCCTCAAGAATATTTTTCTTAGGACTTTTTTTAGACTAGAATTAGGATTTTCAGGACTTGGGAGGTATGTTGCGATAAGTTCTTGGCCAGTTCTTGTCGTAATGAGACTCAAGTTACCATGGGATGTCGGGATGTGTGTCTCTAGTGTTAATCTTTTCTTTTAGAAATCTCAGTTTATGCTTATCGGTTTCTAGTATAAATTGAGATTTGGTCTATTTCTAATCATTCACGTGTTTCAGTGTGTAGTAGTATGCCTTTGAGATGTCATAGACAGGTTCCTCAGGAGGGTGCAGCTGATTCTCCTAAAGGAAATCCACCTATGGATCAAAATATTATTGAGAATATCGTATGACCAGTTCATGATGTTGACCAGCATGTTACACGAGTTCAGAATGCAGTCGTTGAGGTAGAACCATAATATAGAGGAGAAAGCTATTGATCGCGATAGTTTATACATGAGAAGACACCATCTTTTAAAGGGACAATGGAACCTCAAGAGGTGGAGGATTGGATGGACATGATTGATCAAATATTTGACTTCCTGGAGACACCTCAGAATATCAGGGTGAAGTGTGTAGCATTCAGACTCGAGGGTTCTGACAAGCATTGGTGGGACTCTAGAGTTCCTGTCATTACATTAGAGAGAGTGTTCGGTGTCGGAATACACCAACCATTTTACTGAGCCTATCTTTTTTTCTCCGAATGTGGTAAAGAACGACAAGATGAAGGCGTAGAAGTACCTGCAGGGTTTGCGACTAGACATTCGATTACAAGTGTTCATGTTGAAACTTTATACCTCTGAAGAGATGGTAGACAGAGCAATAATGGTAGAGATGAACATTGCAGGAAAATTCAGATTTAACACCTCTTCTTTTCCAACTAGTGATAGAATCAGTGGCGTGCATGGGAATAAGAGAAAGTGATAGGACCGTCACACAAGTGGTGGAGGTGGGTCTCAACAGCGAGCCTCCTCTGCACTGTCTATTGCAGCTGATAGTGTGCCTTTGACTTTCTATCAGTGTGTCAAGGGAGGACACTCTATATGTTCTTGTCCAATTCCTAAAAATACGTGCAATAGGTATGGACGTGTTGGTCATCTATAGCATTTCTATCCAGTGATGAATATTCCTCATTATGGTCAAAGTTCGTCGGCTCCAAAGGCTACTGCGGTGTAGTCAGAATCTTCAAAGACTATAGGTCTCCAGCCACATGCCTTAAGAGTGAAGAATTTACATGCAGTAGATGAGTGTCCAATGGTAGTTTATGCAGGTCCGAAAACAATGAGAGGTACAGTCCTTATTGCAGGTTCATTAGCAATTACTTTGTTTGATACTAGTGCCCCAAACTCATTTATATCTTCATGTTTTTTTATATGATTAAAATTACAATGGAACTTATTCCCTTTAAAATTTAGTTAGAGAAACCTCTTGGTAAGAGGAAAGAGTAGGGGTTTCAATGTCTTTCTTTTTCTTTGATGATAGATGATGCGGAGTTTGTATGTAATTTTCTCATTCTTGATCTGTATCTATTTGACATCATCATCTGTATGGATTGTCTTGTGTCTCATCGAGCTGAGGTTGATTGTTATCATCAGCATGTTTCATTTCATACTGATGATGGGAGCTATCATGTGTTTCAGGGAGAGTGGGATCCATGGTTAGGTTGTGAAAGACCTTCCCGCCCAGTGTTCAGGAATTTTTTAGTCACTGTTGCGTTTGGGTCTGATGATGTTTCTTTTGTTAGTGATCTTCCTGTTATTGTTTTATATTTTTCTAATGCTTTACAAGACAACTTCTCCGGTATTCCTCCTGAGAGAGTGGTGGAGTTTATGAATGACCTAGTTCCAGGTATGAAACTGATATCAATGCCTTCTTATCGTATGACACCACCATAGATGAAAGATATGAAGATTCAATTGGACGACCTATTAGAGAATTGTTTTATTTTCCCTAGTGTTTCTCCTTGGGCAGCCCCTATGCTATTTTCCAAGAAAGTGGATGGTTCACTTCGGTTTTGTGTGGACTATCGGAAGTTGAACCAGGTAATGGTTAAGAATAAATACCCTTTTCCTTGTGTGGATGATTTTTTTGATCAGCTATTAGGGAAAAGTGGTTCTCGAAGATTGATCTTCAGTCGGGTTATCATCAACTCAGAGTCTGAGACTCTGATATACTGAAGATGGCCTTCATGAGTAGGTATGGCCATTATGAATATCTTGGGATGACTTTTGGTCTGATTAATGCTACGGTAGTTTTTATGGACTTGATGAATTGGATATTCCATCAGTATCTGGACACCTTTATTGTAGTGTTCGTGGATGATATTCTGGTTTATTCAAAATCTGAGCGTGAGCACGCTCACCATCTGAGTTTGGTTCTGTATGTTCTTAGAAATCAATGTTTGTATGGAAATATTTCGAAGTATAGTTTCTAGATTTGAGAATTGAAGTTCTTGAGGAATAGAATTTATGATAATGGCTTATCAGTTGATCCAGAGAAGGTAAAAGCAATTTTTTCCTGGAAGAAACTACAAAATGTCTTTGAGATATAAAGCATCCTTGGTATTTCGGGATACTACCGAAAGTTCATCAAGGATTTATATAAGATACCTTTACCTTTGACTGATCTTACTATTAAAGTGGTGAAATTTTCATGGGATTCAAAGTGTTAGTCTTCTTTCGATGAACTAAAATGAATTCTAACATCGGCAACTGTTCTGATCTTACCCGAGCCCGGTAAGGTGTATGTGGTATTTTGTGATGCATCTGTCGCTGGTTTGAGATGAATAATGATACAGGATGACCATGTGGTAGCTTATGGCTGTTCTCATCGCCGACCGAATGAGAATAACTAACCCACTCATGATTTAGAGCTTGTTTCTGTGATGCATGCACTTAAGTGTTGGCGGTACTATCTTTTTGGGGAGAAGTTCATGGTGTTCTCAGATCATAAGAGCCTATGATATATCTTTTCTCAGAAGCAATTGAATCTTAGATAGATATGATGGATAAAATAACTTTAGACATTTGATTTTGACATTGCTTATACCTAGGGGAAAGGGAATGTTGTGGAAGATTCTCTAATCAGGAAGGTACCATCACAGGCTGTTCTAGAATCGAAAGTGGAGTGGAATCTTATGGGAATCTTCGCTCAGTTTCACTTGGACGCTCAGGAGGATTCTCCAGGTATGGTTTGGACTAGTGTTCAGTTATCATCATCTCTCCTGGAGTCTATTTTGCAATATCAACAACATGATGATGATTTTCAGAAGACTCTAGAAAGCCTTTATAGTGGGGAGACCATTCATGGTTGGTCTCTTTCTTCATACAACATAATTCACTTCAGAAAGCGAGTTTTCATCCCAACATCTGTGAGGAGTTAGATATTTTTTGATTGTCATATCTCTTCATGGGTCATTCATCCATGAACTACGAAGATGTATTATGACCTGAGAAGATGGTTCTTGTGGCCAGGTATGAAGCGTGACATTTGAGATTATGTGTCCCACTGTTATACTTACCAACAGATAAAGGTAGAGCACTTGAAACCCTCTAGTTTTCTTCAGTCTCTTCTGGTGCCAGTTTAGAAATAAGACGAGGTGCCCATGGATTTTGTGGTTGGGTTGTCGTGGCCGCACTGAGGGAAAAATGTGATCTTGGTGGTTGTTGATCTGTTGACAAATTCTACTCATTTCATTCCAATCAAAGACACCACTAAAGTTGAAGATCTATTTATGTTGCATGTGAAGGAGATTGTGAGGTTTCATGGGATTCCTTCTTCCATTGTTTCGGATAGGGATCCTCGGTTCACCTCAAAATTCTAGAGGAGTCTTCAAGAGGTAATGGGGACTTAGGTCAAGTTGAGCACATCTTACTATCCATAGAACGATGGCCAAATGGAGCATGTGATTCAGATCCCGGAAGATATGCTTCGTGGTTGTGCCTTGTATTTCAGTGGAACGTGGGATAGCCATCTGGGACAGGTTGAGTTTTTTTACAACAACAGTTATCAATCGTCGATCAGAATGGCTAATTTTGAGGCGTTGTATGGTCTCCCTTGTAGATAACCTCTTTGTTGGGAGGATATGGGAGAAGTAGCTTTGGTTATAACAAGTTTGGTTTAGGAGACATCAGAAAAAATTCAGGAGGTGCGATGACATATGATTACAGTACAAATTCGAAAAAAATCGTATGGAGATTGACGACATCATCCTTTGGAGTTATCCATTGGTGACAAGGTTTTCTTGAACGTTTCTACATTTTTGTATCACCATTGGCTTGGAAAATAGGGAGAGTTGGATCTGAGATATGTTGGACCGTTTGAGATCACTAAACGGCTCAGGCATGTTTCTTATCAGTTAGAATTGCCGATTCAATTGATGGGAATTCCTGATGTTTTCCATATATCTCAGCTCATAAAGTATCACCCTAATCCTGCTCACGTTCTTAGTTGAAAAGAAATTGAGTTAGATCTAGATGATTCTATTCTGGACAAACCAGTTGAGATTGTTGATTCTCAAGTGAAATTCTTTTGTGGGAAGTCGATTCCGTTGGTTAGAGTTCTATGGAAACAAGGACCGGATTCCCATGAGACTTGGGAACACGAGTCGTTGATGAGGGAGTAGCAACCTCATATTTTTCCAGGGATTACATCTCCCACATGACTTATTAGGGACTAAAATTCTTTATAGTGGGGATTTTGTAACATCTTGTTAACTTGGTCAGGTAAGATTCCTTTTTCTAAGTTTTCTCTTAGTTTTAAAAATTATTTTATGTTATTTTTCTAGGTTTACTGTAGACTTCTGAATAGTTACACACCCTGTACCTGAAGTACATGACGTGTAATTGGTTTTGGTTTCATGCCGAGAACTGGGAGATCACGTCGTGAATGAAGAGATCATGTCGTGAGCTAGTACACATCGTGTAGTGGTTAAATTGTGGATTTTCAACCCGAGGGGATAGTTTTTTCAACGTAACATATTCATAGAGACATACATGTCGTGACCAATGGGTACACGTCATGACTGCATCCATACCCAACTTTAAGTCTCGCGTTTTCAGTTTCACTCTGCCCCTTTCTCCCGAACCTCTTTAATCTCAACCCTAAGATTCTCTTAGTAATTTTTCAGAGGCGTCTCACCTTCCAGATCAATATTATTGGCTTTGTTTCATCGTTGCTTCTACGGTACGTCAATCTGGGTAAGTGTTCTTTTCGGTTCTTCATTGCGGTTGATTGCGGTAGTGCCCTTGTTATGCGTTATCAGATGCATTGATCTATGTTGGTTGATCTTTGTCATTTTATTCTATATCCATTGTGATATCTTATCTCAAAGAACATTACTTGGCTAGTTTTGGGACAGCAGACATTCGTTCTTGAGGTATGTGGACGTTCTTCTATCCGCAAAGACATTGTATTCTATTTTGTATGAATCCTTTGAGGTGTAGGTTTGATTCTAGGGCCTTCATTGACAACATTGTTTGGTTTAGTTTCCTTTGAATCCCATTGCGGGCATGTGTGACCTAGACTTTCAGGTAGGTGGTCCCGTCTCTAAGCCTATGACAATGAGCCTAATTTCTATTTCTATACAAATTGATTTATAAAATTGGCATGGTTTTTTGCGTGTGTTAAAAAATGGTTTTGAAAGAAAATTGGTTTTAACTAGCTTTTGAAAAATGGATTGTTAAATGGTTTTGAATTGTTTTCAAAGCATTGATATGATTTGAAAAAAAGAGCACATGGGTTACCTTGAGTACTTAGGTGGAAGATTTAGCTTGAGTCCATCGTCCATTGATTTGTGATTATCAAGGAGGTTTGTCTTGGGTATTTCCTCTATTTCCTAGGCCTTTTGTTCTAGGGGACTGATAGTGAATTTTTGGGGGTTTACTCATGGGGTATTCCTCTGCATCCTAGTCCCGTTGTTCTAGGATGAGTTTTGTGCACCTGATTATTTTGGTACGAGTAGTCTATTGCCTAGACCTATAATATTCCATAGTGTTGTGATACCAGTGCTTCTGTTCTATTTTGTAATTCTTGGATTTTTGAGTTAACCTTGATATGAATGTTGATGTTTGTGAAAAATGGTATGGAAACATTGCTTTGAAACTATTATACCTGATTTTGTTTAGAATTTAGGAAAAATAGAATTTTACCATGTTTTCTATAAAACTGATTTACTGTTAGCTCACACCCTGTTCACTACTATGGTGGTGGGTAGACCTTTGTTTGTCTTCCGGTGTAGGGAAAGCAAAGGCGTCACAGTGAGGTAATAAGGTTCATGTCAGCTGGGATAGGTAGATAGTGGTGGGATGGTTGGATTTTTTCCATGCCATATTTGGAGTAGCTATTTGGTTTTGAGTCCTTTGCAGTCGGACATGTCCCTTGGGTTTTATCTACTGTTATAATTGTTTCTATTTCTTCTTTCTTCCTTACAGTTTTTGGGATATATATATTTTGTTAGTCTTCCACTATTTCTTCTTTCTATATATATATATATATATGTTGTGTGGGTGTTCAGGTAGGACCAAATCATTCCCTTAGTTTTGTCATTCGATGACCGGGTACTTGTCACCAACCCGTGGGGATTGGGAACGCCCTTTGGGTATGTGACAGATCAGGTCGGGTGCTAGGTTTCAGGGAAACTCGAGTCGGTTCATTTTACTTTGGTATCAAAGGGAGGTTTGTCCTCAAAAGTATTTTTCTTATGACTTTTTTTAGACTGAAGATAGGATTTTCGGGACTTGAGAGGTATGTTTTGATAAATGTCGGGAAAGATCTTGTCGTAACAAGACTCAAGTTATAATGGGATGTCAGGATATGCGTCTCTAGTGTTGGTCTTTACTTTTAAAAATCTCAGTTTCTGCTTATGGGTTTTTATTTAAAATGATATTTGGTCTGTGTCTAATTGTTCTTGTGTTTTGGGGTGCAACAGTATTCCTCTGAGACGTCTTCAACAGGTTTCTCAGGAGGGTGCAGCTGATGCACCTCAAGGAAATCCACCTATGGATCAGAATCTTATCAAGACTATCATATGAGCAGTCCATGCTGTTGACCAGAATGTTCCACGAGTTCATAATTTTTTTTTTGAGGTACAAACATGAGCTGGAGGAGAAAGGGATTGATCGCGAGAGTTCTTGCATGAGAATCCACCATCTTTTAAAGGGACAAATGAACCTCAATAGATGGAGGATTGAATGGAAAAGATCGATAAAATATTTGAATTCCTGGAGACACCTGAGAATATTAGGGTGAAGTGTGCAGCGATCAGACTTTAGGGGTATGACATTCATTGGTGAGACTCTATGGTCTAGGTAGACAGACATGTGGGCATGGATTGGAAGGGTTTCAAAACCCTGTTCTTTAAGTAGTTTTTTCCAGAGTCTCTAATGTTGTAAAAATATATGGAGTTCCTATTATTGCAGTAGTGAGAGCGTTCGGTGTTGGCATACACCAACCATTTTGTGGAGCTTGTCCGTTTTTCTCCGGACATGTTAAATAATGACGAACTGAAGGCGCAGAAGTACCTGCAGGGTTTGCGACCAGACATTCAATCATAGGTGTTCATGTTGAAGATTTCTACCTATGTAGATATGGTACACATAGAAATGATGATAGAGATGAACATTTCAGGAAAATTAAGCTTTACCACCCCTTCTTTTCTAACTGGTGATAGCTTCAGTGGCATGCATGGGAAGAATAGAAAGTGTCATGACCATCGCAGAAGTCGTGGAGGTGGGTCTCAGTAGTGAGCCTCCTTTGAAACATCCATTGCAGATGGAAGTGTTCCTTTGACTTGTTATCAGTGTGGTAGGGGAGGGAACACTAGAAATTCGTGTCCTATGCCTACAAGGATGTGCAATAGCTATGGACGTGTTGGTCATCTGCAACATTTCTATTAGGGTATGAATACACCTCGTTATGGTTAAGGTTTGTTGGCTCCAAAGTCTACCGCGGTGCATTCTGAAGCTTCAGTGACTATAGGGCGCTAGCCACAGGCCTTAGGAGTGAAGCATTTACATAGAGTAGATAAGTGTCCAATGGAAGTTGATGTAGGTCCAACAACAGTTAGAGGTATGCTTTTTATTGCAGCTTTAGTAGCAATTGCTTTGTTTGATACTGTTGCCTCTTACTCGTTTATATCTAGAAGTTTTTTTGATATTATTAAACATCCAATGGAACTTATTCCCTTTTTAATGGAGTTAGAGACACATCTTAGCAAGATAAAAGTGCAGGGGTTTCAGTTTACTTATTGTTCTTTAACGATAGCTGATGCAGAGTTGGTCTGGGATTTTCTCATTATTGATCTAGATCTGTTTGAAATCATCATTGGTATGAATTGGCTTGTTGCTCATCGAGCTGAGGTTGATTTCTATCATCGACATGTTTCATTTCCTGCTGCTAATGGGATCTCTCATGTGTTTCAGGGAGAGTGGGACCTGAGGTTAGGTTGCACATGACCTTCCCACCCAGAGCTCAAAAATTTGTTAGTTACTATTGTGTTTGAGCCCGATGACATTTCTTCTATTGGTGATCTTCCTATTATCATTCAAGATTTTCCTGACATTTTCCTAGATGAATTCTCTGGTCTTCTTATAGAGAGAGAGTTAGAGTTTATGAATGACCTGGTGCTATGTAGGCAACCAATATCAATTCATTATTATTGTATGGAACCAGTAGAGTTGAAAGATCTCAAGGTTCAGTTGAACGACCTATTAAAGAAAGGTTTAATTGCCACAGTTATTCTCCTGGGCAGCCCCTGTGTTCTTTTCTAAGAAAGAAAATGGTTCACTTCGGTTGTGTGTGGACTATCAGAAGTTGAACTAGGTAACGGTTAAGAATAAATACCATTTTACTAGTGTAGATGATTTATTTAATCAATTAAAGGGGGGTAAAGTGGTTCTCGAAGATTGATCTTCAATCAAGTTATCATCAACTTAGAGTATGTGAGTTTGGTATACTAAAGAAGGCCTTCAGGAGAAGGTATGACCATTATGAATATCTTGTGATGCCATTTGGTCTGACTAATTCTCCTACAATTTTTATGGCCTTGATTAATTGGATATTACATTAGTATATGGACACCTTTGTGGTAGTGTTGGTAGATGATATTCTGGTTTATTCAAAATCTGACCATGATCTTGAGCACTATTTGGGTTTTGTTCTAGAAGTTCTAAGAAATCACAGTTTGTATGGAAATAATTAGAAGTGTAGTGTCTGGATTCTAGAAGTGAAGTTATTAGGGCACAAAATTTATGATCATGTATTATCAGTTGATCCAGATAAGGTAAAATCTGTATTGTCCTAGAAGGAATAACAAAATTTCTATGAGATATGAAGCTTCCTTGGTCTTGATAGATACTACCAATGGTTTTTCAAGGATTTATCTATGATGACATCACCTTTGACTACTATAACTAGGAAAGAAGTGAAATTTATATGGGATGGAATGTGGTAGTCTTCTTTCGATGAACTGAAACAAATTCTAACATTGGAACCTGTTCTGATCTTACCTGAGCCCGGTAAAGGGGACATGGTGTTTTATGATGCATCTAACACTGGTTTGAGATGCGTGCTGATGCATGATGACCATGTGGTAGCTTATGGATCTCATCAGCTATGAATTCATGAGAATAAATACCCCACTCATGATTTATATATTGTTGCGTTGATTCATGCACTTAAGTGTTGGAAACACTATCTCTTTGGGGAGAAGTTAATGGTGTTTTATGTTCATAAGAGCCCGAGATATATCTTTTCTTAGAAGGACTTGAATCTTAGACATAGAAGATGGATAAAATACCTTCATATGTTTGATTTTGACATTTCTTACACCCGAGGATAAAGGAATATTGTTGAAGATGCTATAAGCAGGAAGGTACCATCATAGGCTATTCTGGAATTGAAGGAGGAGTGGAATCTTATGGGGCTTTTCACTCAGTTGCAATTGGAAACTTAGGAGGATGATTCAGGTATGGTTATGACCTATGTTCAGTTATCATCATCTCTTCTGAAGTCTAGTTTGTAAAGTCAGTATCAGGATGGTGAGTTTCAGAAGACTTGGGAAAGCCTTAATGGGGGGGGGCATTCTTGGTTAGTCTCTTTCTCCATATGGCATAATTCACTTCATAAAGCGAGTTGTCATCCCAGCATCTGTGAGAAATTAAGTCTTGTTTGATTGTCATATCTCTTCATGGGTCATTCATCTAGGCACTATGAAGATGTATTATGAAATGAGAAGGTGCTTCTGATGTCCAAGTATGAAGAGTGACATTGCAGATTATGTGTCCCACTATTACACCTACCAACGGATAAAGGCAGAGCACTTGAAACCCTATGGTTTTCTTCAACCTCTTCCAATGATGGTTTGGAAATGGGAAGAGGTGTCCATGGATTTTGTTGTTTGGTTTCCATGGATGCCCCAAGGAAAAAATGCTATCTGGGTGTTTGTTGATCGGTTGACAAAGTCTCATCATTTCATTCCGATCAAAGACACCACTAAAGTTGAAGATCTGGGAAAGATGTATGTGAAAGAGATTGTGAGGTTTCATGGGATTCCTTCTGCCATTGTTTCAGATAGGGATCCTCGGGTTACCTCAAGATTTTTGAGGAGTCTTCAAGAGTTAATGGGGACTCAGGTCATGTTGAGCACAACTTACCATCCATAGATAGATGTCTAGATGGAGCATGTGATTCAGATCCTGTAAGATGATATTCATGCATGTGTCTTGGATCTCAGTGGAACGTGGGATAGAAATCTGGGACTGGTTGGTTTTTTTACAACAATAGTTATCAATCGTCGATCAGAATGGATCCTTTTGAGGTGTTGTATAGTCACCCATGAAAATCGCCACTTTGTTGGGAAGAGGTGGGAAAAGTAGTTTTGGTTGGACCAAGTATGGTTCAGGAGATGTCGGCAAAAACTTAGGAGGTGCAACAATGTCTCATTACAGCCAAGAGTTGACATAAATCGTTTGCAGATCGGCAACGTCATCCTTTGGAGTTCTCCATTGGTGAATGGGTTTTCTGGAAAATTTCTCCACATTTGGGTCGCCGTCAGCTTTGAAAATAGGGAATGTTGGATTTGAGATATGTTGGACCATTTGAGATCACTGAATGGATTGGGAAGGATGCTTATCGGTTAGCATTTCCGATTCAGTTGATGGGAATTCATGATGTTTTCCATTTATCTTAGCTCAGAAAGTATCACCCTGATCCTGATCACGTTCTGAGTTGGGAAGAAATTTAGTTAGAGTTGGATGCTTCTATTCTGGAGAAACTAGTTGATATTGTTGATTCTCAAGTGAAATTCTAGTGTGGGAAGTTGATTCCATTTGTTATAGTTCAATGGAAACAATGATCGGATTCTCATGAGAATTGGGAAAGCGAGTCATTGATGAGGGAGAAGTGGCCTCATCTTTTTCACGTGATTACATCTTCAACATGACTTCCCAAGGACTAAAAGTCTTTATGGTGGGGAGTTTTTTATATCATGTTACATTTTTTCAGGTAAGTTTCCTTTTTCTAATTTTCCTCCTGGTTTTAAAAATCCTTTTATGTGATTTTTCTGGGCTTACTGCAGACTGCTAAATAAGTACACACCGTGTACCTGAAGTACACGATGTGTACTTGGTGCTAGTTTCATGCCGAGGACTAGGAGATCACGTGGTGAATAAAGAGATCATGTCATGATCTGGTACTCATCATGTACCTAAGGTACACATCATGTAGTAGTTAAATAGTGTTTTTTCAACCCTAGGCGACGATTTTTTTCGGCGTAACTTATCTAGAAAGGTATTCACGTTGTGACCAAGGGGTTCACGTCGTGACTATGGCTGCACCCAGCTTTAAGTCACACATTTTCAGTTTCTATCATCCCTTTTCTCCCAAACCTCTTGGATCTCGACCCTAAACGCCTCCTAATATTTTTTTAAAGGAACCTCACTTTCCGGATCGATCTGATCAGCTTTGTTTCATCATTAATTCTATGATTAATCTCTTAGAATAAGTGTTCTTTCTGATTCTTTGTTTCGGTTGATCGCGGCAGTGCCTTTTCCTTGCATTATCATATCCTTCGATCTATGTTGGTTGATCTTTGTCATCTTCTTCTAGATCCATTATGATATCTTGTCTCGAAAGGCTTTCCTTGTCTATTTTTAGAGAAGTGGGTGTTCATTCTTGAGGTATGTGGACTTTCTTCTATCCATGAACACCCTTTATTCTATTTTGAATCAATCCTTTGAGGTGTAGGTTTGATTCTAGGGCCTTCGTTGACATCATTTTTGCCTTTAGTTTCTTTTGGATCCCGTTGCATGCATGTGCGACCTGGAATTTGAGGTAGGTGGTTCCATATCTAAGCATATGATAATGATCCTAATTACTATTTCTTTACAAATTGATTTATGAAATTGGCATGGTTGTTTGCAGGAGTTTAAAAAGGGTTTTGAAAAAAATGATTTTCCTCGCTTTTGATAAATGGATTGTGAAATGGTTTTGAATTGGTTTCAAAGCACTGAAATGATTTGTGAAAAAGAGAACTTGGGTAACCTTGGGTACTTAGGTGGAATTTTTAGCTTGAGGCCATCATCTATTGCTTTGTGATTATCAAGGAGTTTTTTCTTAGGGATTTTCTCTATTTCCTAGTCTTGTTGTTTTAGGGGACTGATAGTGACTTTTGGGGGGTTTAATCATGGGGTATTCCTCTTCTTCCTAGGCCCATTGTTCTAGGATCAATTTTGTGCACTTGATTATTTTGGTATGAGTGGTCTGCTTCCTAGACCTGTAGTATTCCATGGTGTTGTGATACCTATGCTTCTATTATTTTTTGTATTTCATGGATTTATGAGTTATCCTTGATATGAATGTTGATGCTTGTGAAAAATGGTATGGAAACATTTCTTTGAAACTATTATACCTACTTTTTTTTAGAATTGTGGAAAAAAGGGAAATTTACCATGCTTTCTATAAAACTGATTTACTTCTTATCATGCCATGTTTTATTTAAAAATGAGAATAGATGATATCTTATATAGAGACTTATTATAGAACAGCTATGTGGGATCCTACTTAGACTATTATATCACACCCTGCACACCACTATGGTGGTGCGTATACCATTGTTTGTCTTCCAGTATAGGGAAATGCAATTCGCCATAGTGAGGTGGAGAGGTTCATGTCAACTGGGATGGGTAGCTGGTGGTGATATTATTGGAGTTTGTCCATGCCATCATTGGAGTAGCTATTTGGTTTTGATTCCTTTGAATTAAAACTTTCCCCTTGGGATTTATCTACTGTTATAGTTGTTTATATTTCTGCTGTCTTCTTTATAGTTTTTGGAATATATATTTTGTTTGACTTCCACTGTTTCTTCTTTCTCTATATATATATGTTGTGTGGGTGTTCAGGTTGGGTGAAATCGTTCCCTAAATTTTTTCATTCGATGCCTGGGTGCTTGTCACCAGCCCGTGGGGATCAGGAACGCCCTTCAGTTATGTGGCAGATTGGGTCGGGTGCTGGGTTTCATGGAAACCTGGGTCGGTTCTTTATATAAACTATCCAGACAACTAATAAGGATGGTATTATTGGAGGATATCTCCATTATAGAATATGTAATTTTAAATAATTCATTATTAGAAGTAAAATTATTTTTAAAGTTCACTTGGAACATTTCTTAAAGGGAATAAACTATCTTTCAAAATCCCCTATTTTATTTTTAAAATAGAAAATTCATAAAATATTGTCAAATCATTTTCCTTGAAAATAAGTGTTAAAAACTAATAATTTCCAAAATATTATGGAATTTTTTTTGTTTAAATATAACTGTGTAGAAATTAAATGAAATATTCAATGAAATGATGATCATGATGGTGGGTAATTCCAAACATGCTATATAAGTTAAAAAGAACATTCCACTTGGAATGTAAAAAATTTCAAAAAGTACCTCATTCAGGAAATGAAAATAATATTCCATTAAATTTATAAAAAAACTTAAAAAAGGTTAAAAATGTCTTTAATAAAGAAATTTTAGGATGTTAAAACCTTTTTGAAAACATTTTTAGAATGCATGGTTTTGGAAGAAAAACATTTTCAACCAAAGAGAGAAATAAAGTCATATTTTCTTAAAAAATATTCTTAATAGTTTTAGGTAATAATGTGAGGAAAAAATGTTATTATTAAAAAAAAACTTCCCTAATAACCATAGGATAATAAAATTTATTGATTTTAAAATATAAATCAAATCAATCCTCCAAGTGAGAAATAAACAAAAAGAATCTGCAATAATGATGAGATTGTGAAATAAACACTTACCACTTTTGCAATAGTTGAATCAAATTCCCCATGAAAGAAATAACATTAAATTAAACTTCAAATACCATAAAGATAAATTAATTCATGATATTTTATACAAAATGGGTTGTATAAACACCACACAAGATAAATAAGTTATGAATATTGCGTATGTCTCACAGAAGTTAATGTGAGATGAGAAACCCTTACACCGAGTTTAACTTATCATGTACGTTATTAATATTCATGAATAGAAAACTTATGTTAATTATTTACTTTTATAATAACCTTTTTCATGTTTATTATTACTTTTATTTAACTTATTACCATGTTATATATGATTACCAATTAAATTATGTTTTGGTGAGATGCTTTAATGATATTTGGCTTATGAGTCAAAAAATACATTGGTAGGTTAACTATGGTTAAATTTGTTATTATTTAAACATTTAATTTTTTTAATAACTACATAATTATCATATTTATAATTTAATTATACTTTTAATACCAATCATTAATGATGATTATAAAAAATGAATTATGGTACAATCATGGAGATAACAGTCTATACGTACGGATGAGTAACGTTTCAATTTTCCAACGATTATTACAGAAAGATTTTATGTGATATTTTACCTTTCCTAGTTGATAACAGTAATATATATATACCATATTATTTCATTAAATATACATAATAATATCATACATGTTGTGTTCTTATGAATATAAATTCTCATCACTTTGTGAAGGTGGTAGTCCACACGTACACGAGCAATGTTATCATTTTTAGTGAAAGAATGAAAATGAAATATTATCATTCAAAATGATAAAAATGTCATGAATATCATTATAATTTTATTTATATAAAAAATATCCCCTAACATTATCCTTATCAACTCCCATGTAAAGTGTTTATAAAAGAAGAATTATATCGCTTCACGAGGCAGTATTCCACCGTACACAGGAGCAACGCTATCATATCCCCTACAAAATGTAAGCTAGAAAGTTATATATGATATAATGATTACAAAGGTATAAGTAATTTATAAACATAATATATATAATTTATATCGATCACCATACCCAATCGGGAGAGGTGGTAATGGAAAAGAAAATGACATTATTTCGCGAGGTGGTTCCCACTGTACACACGAATAATGATTTCATAACACATATGATGGAAGTGGGGGTGGTTGAAGGTAATATATTTATCATATAAAAAAATAATTATATGTATGATACTTAGGATATTATATCAAAATGTTTTAATAAGAAATTATGGAGGTGGGGGGAAAAATAAAATAAAAATGATCATTGAAGAATGTTACCTCTTCTTTGGGTATCCTCCATAAGTTTACACCAAATCCTAATTAAGTTATCTTTCTACCAAAACCAGTGCTTATATGATAAGAGAAGTTAATTTTTGAATTGATTTGGGTAGTTATATTCTAAACCAAAATGGTATAAGGTGTCAAACAGAGAGGATATGGGTGGCCTTTTAAAAGTTAGGTGAGCGGGACACCTGTAAGGTTTTGAAATAGAAAGGTGTATCGACTTTATTTCACATGAATAAAGGGTAAAAAAATGTATCATTATCAAGGAATAGAAATTATAAGGTATAAATATTTCCATAAAATTTATTTTATAAAATTTATTTGGTTATTTTAACCCTTATTGTTTTATTGTAACCCCCGGTAAATCCATTTTACCTGAACCGAAATAAATAATTTATACTATATTCACTAATTATTTTTCCCAACAATTAGGTTGACCTTATTAGATAAATTCAATTATTTTCATTCCATATATACAATATAGTTTGAAAAATTTCAATCATAGAATTGGTAAATGCTAATTTAAAATTAATCCCGTTGATGAGACTAGAAAGTAGGTTTTCAAGGAGAAAATGTTCAAAAGAGTACAATGTTTTTATATCCAAATTCAATATGAAAGTGATTATAATGACCCAAATTGGATTAATTGATTTATAATTTAATTAATTTGACATTAAATACAATTAAAAATATAATCTATCATTATAAATAATTTAAACTAAAAGGAAGTTTACATTTAAAATTCAATATTTTTTTACCATTCATCAGAAAATAAAACTTTTCATAAAAATACCCAAAATTATCCCTAAGATAATTTTTATTATAAAATTTCAAAAAATTATTTTTTTCTCAAATTATTTTTAAAAGTGATAAAAATTAATTTCACGTTTTGTGTGAAAATAGAGGCTAAACTGTCGTTTAGAAAAAATTCAGTTTTTCAGAAAATAATGCTTTTTTAAACGATTCTTATTTTATTTTTATTAAATATATATCAATTTTATTTATGTGTAAACCATATGATTTTCATAATTTAGTTATTACTATTCATCCCATCCAATTCAATGGATAGTTCATAATGGTTATATTAAAATAATAATATTTTAATAGAGTATCATGCTTTGTTCAAACCAGGTGTTGTGTTCATTGTAAGATATCGAAGAGATTTATAAATATATCAAAAGTCTCAAAATATTATAATACATTATACTATAGGTGTTTCATTTCATTCACACTATCTAATATGATCTTCATATTTTAAAATCTATGGGTGTTATATAAGAGTTCTAATATTTCCACAAAAATGATTTATTCCCTTTATAGATATAGAAAGACATCAGTTTCTTAGAAAATTTCTAAATTCATGATACCGATGATCAAATTTGATCCACAAAATGGATTCAGTTGAGAGATGAAATTTACCATCTTTAATTTTTTTATCTGAGTATCAATACTAATTTCATTATAGTCCCCACACTTCCATATAAGCACCAAATCCTTCAAATTATTAGAAACATACATTGAACTTTTAGAAGACTCGATTCCTCTTTCATCTATCAAGATGTACTACACTAATGTAATTTTTTCCTAATTAAAGTTCCATGAATGGAAATATATAGTCATTTAGATAATATTTTTTTATACAACACCCATTGAACATATAATTTGATTACCATCGTATATTTTTACAAAACGTTCATTATCTTTTGGTAGAATTTTATTCAGAAGGGATTATAGTTTTATAATGCTGGTTCCACTACACTGATTGTCAGTCTTCAAGTTATATAGCTTCAAAATTTCTAACAATGTTTTATATTTCGTAAAATGATTATAAATTTAAATATTTCCACTAATATTAAACATATCAAATAGATTTTTAAAATCATAAATTATTTCTTCAATATTCCCTACCATCTCATAAATATCATCATCAGGATTGTTTACACTTATAATCACATCCTTTAAAAAGTAATTTTTATCATTAAAACTTGTAATCAAATTAGATTATCAATAAACCATTGTGTTATCCAATTTACAAGATATAATCAATTATTACCTATGTTTACTCATAAATTAATATCATTGATATTTAATATGACAGATCAAGTGTTATTCCAAATTCTTTAGACTAAATCATCATGAAAAAATACATAAATAGGGACAATGGGTTTAAGAATTAACATATACACACACTTTGGAAAACATGATGAACTCTTTAAGCCCATACTCACACTCATTTTACATACAATAGGAATATAAGTATTTCAAACTCATATCCATCCAATTTTATTCAATAAAATTAATATTTAACCAAAACAAATACATTGAATTTTTTATATTTGAATTTTAAGAATATATTCATTATATATACACACATATAGTCATCATATTTAATATAAATTTTCATTACATTAATTATTTTTTGTAAAATAAAATTATAAATAATTATAAAATTTTATTGTATATTAACACATATTTTTTATTCTATGAAGTCATATTACATAAATCATTTTATTTTTTGAAATAGATTAATGAACTAAGATAATTCAATCTAAGTCCATATCAATAGGTATTAGAAACCAATAGATTTATTCAATTGAATAAATATCATGGAATATAAAATATGATTTCAGAGTCTAAACATATTTGAAAATAAATTACTTAGTTCTATAAATATTTATATAGTGCTCAAAATAAGTAAATCACATCAATTATGGTTATTAAATTACATCATTTTTTATGATTCAACCGAAGAACATATTATAAAACAATATTTTTTAAAATCATGGAATTTTACCATTTCAAAAAATGGTGACTCAACCAATAATACAGACTAGTAGAACATATTCCCAATATACAATCTTAAAACCATAAATAACCCACCATTTATATATGTATGATTATTTATACTATAGCAAGAACTATAGTAGAATAACTATTCACTTGAAATGGGCTTTCATACGATGGATTCATCCATTTTGGCCATAGGTCCTTTGGGACACCATAGGCCATCGTGAAAAATAATAAATTCCTAAGGTTCATAGGTATTTTTGTCCATAAATTATGGGCATTTTGACTTCATTCAGATTTATCTATAAACCAATGAAGAAATAATGATTCAAAGTGGTTTATGGTGATAATCTTGCCATGGAGGTTCATTCATAAAGTGGATAATACACACTTGTAAATTTCCCTAACCAGAGAGGAAATTATTACAAGCCATTTATGTGAATGTTAGAACATAAATTCTAGAGAAGATGTATAATGGAATATAAGACAATTTTTTACTTAGATAGGGTCTTGGGGTTGGACGTTCAATAGTAATGGCCACTGTGCCATTATGCTATTAGGATATGTATCTAAGGGCCTTTGGGTCATGTAAGTGTTCCTTCTCAACCTAGAAAAAATTGGATTATCATGAATATCAAATTATTGAATTTTTAGTCAATAATAATTATTCTAATGATTTAGTTTTGGAATCCACATTCCACAATAAAATTAATTTGTTCACACCATATTAATGTGTAACCGTTTACATAACCCACTCTTTATGTTCGTAACCAAAAAATTGAATCCATATGTATCTATATATATCAATATATATTGTTCATAAGTTATATAAACCATTAATATAATAGAATATATTACTTTGAGATTGATAATTTCTATATTAGTAAGATTAGGGATATGGATAATAAACCCCTCACCTTTCTTGAAGAAGTTATATGTTCTCTTCCAGTGGGATTTCTAACTCATAGTCCCTATGCTTGGTGATAATTTACATAAGAGAATATAATTCATCATAACTCTAATATCTAATATGTATAAACTATATTCAAATCCTAATTTCAATCTCATAAATTTAATTACAAACTGATGAAAAGGAAGTTGAAAACTGAATCACATGATATAGAACATTTCATATAATGTAGGGCTATATCTTCTAGTTGGAATTTATAACATAAGTAAATCATATATAATATTCCCAATATAATAAACATATATACAAGAATGAAGTACAATATAACTTTAAAATAAATGAATATCTAAAAAATGTGATCATGAGATAAACATTTATGATAAATTCATAAATAGATGATAAATACGAACATTTTATAATTAACCAAATCATTATGGATACTTTATAATTTTTAATATAAACACTACTATATTAATTCATAAGATAACTTTTTCATATAACCCCTTATTCAAAATTTCTCATTAAATATTTGAGATTTAGTAGATTATAAACATTTTATAATTCAATATCAATTATTTACACCTTTTACATAATATAAATATCATGTTCATAGATTTACCTAAAAAATGATTGAATCATTCATCAAAAGTATTGAATTTGTGATTTAAATGTTATCAAAATATGGTCAATAAATTTTAACAGCCCATGTTTGTTTATTACGAATAATTTATAATCTAAAATATAAAGAAAAATTATCCTTTGACTATTTTGTAATTTAAAAACTCTTTATAAGTTACTCGTTATCATTTATAAATAATCATTTTATCTTTATTTGATATGGTACACAATATAATATTGGAAAATGATATTCTAAGTAATAAATCTTGAATATTAGTGGAATAGTTATAATATATGTTTTAAATAAATTTAAACTATAAATCATAAATTTTTTATTAATAATTATTTTATAAAATAGTTTTATAAATATTAAATAATTATAAAATATCTTTTCTAATATTTATAATAAATTTATAACCAAATAATTTCAATTAATAATTAATAATTTTTTAGAAATTTATTTTCCTTAGTTTTCAACGTAACATGGATTATACCACTCTAAAGGGATTTTTATGATCTTATAATATAGGGAACCTTATAGTTCTTCGAAAAATGGAATATTCCTAAACCACACCTTGTTCACCATGACATAGATCATACCCATCTCAAACAAACCATGGATCCCATCATGGCATGGTGGAGTTACTAATCTAAATTTACATGTGCTAACACTAGGAATCCTAGTTCTAAAATGAATGAATTTGTGTTCTAGTATAAAATTTTTAGAAATCATTCCTCATGAAAAACACCTCTATGGTGTGGTGATGACCTTATTTCATCATGAGGGGGGGGGGGACAACACAACTCCTTTTTTGAGTAGTTATATATTTTTTAAAACTTGATATAAAAGAATAAAAATATATGGTAGATCATAAACCACTATAAGGTTTTATAAGGATGAATAACACTTATTTATGGGGAAAAATAAATTTAGAAACCACAAACTATGGTCTCTATTGTATGACAAATGTAAATCATGTATAAAATTTTTTAAATAATGAAAATTGTAAAACCTTGAATATAATTAACAAATGATTATTCTACAAAGTTTTTATCTTTATCTGATGTGGTTGATAAAAATAAAAAGAGTAAAAAAAATCATACCTTCTCCAGAGGTATCCCTGGGTGGAACGTGAATCATTTGTTACTTAAATAAGATTCACCAGTGAGATGAATCAATCCAAATTAGCATTTAATTTTCATCACTTTATTAATTTATTAAATTATAACTGGAAATAATAACACAACATCATGAATATCCAGTTTATTGTATTTGAATATTATCTACATAAACATATTAATTTACATTACTTGTATACATTTCTCTATGTTCACACCAAAACCGACCCCCTTCTAGACATATCATATGTTATACTCATCTAGGTAACCTAGGGAATAGAAACCAAAATAAAGGGTGTTCTCAATTTATCAATATGGTAAAGACATGTCAAAAATACATACAGGATTACATCATAAGAATGTGAGAAAAAGTGAATGGGGGATAGGTATTTGATGAAAGTAATAAAAATAATAAGAGTTATTGAAATGATTAAATGTGTAGCATTTTATATATTTAAAGGAACATGAGAAAGTAAACACTTTAAATATCAATGGAATATAACATGGGAATATAAAATAAAAATGTGTAATAATCATAACATATTTAAGTATGTATTTCATATAAGATTCCCATAATAGAGTGGTATTGGGATAAAAACCCATGTACCCCCTTGGGCTTTGGCTAACAACCCATGTACCCTATTCAGAATGAGATAAAAACCTATATACTTTATTTGTCTTGGAATAATTTTATTTTAATATCTTTTTCTATTGATAAAAATATATGTACCATCTTGGTCTTGGGAAAAGAACTCATTTACTATAAAATCCCCAAACCTCTAGTCTCGATTATGATGTTAAAAACATATTCTTTAAATTTATGGCTTTCATAAAAAAATGAACCAATTTAATTCATCCAAATGAACCAAATCATCAAAAAATATTATATCACTTAAATACCCACATGAAATTTAGGTTTAGAGTTTTAGATAATTGGTGAAAAAACATTTAAAGTGTAAATTTCCATATAGTATGAATAATTCCCATGAAAAAAATCCCTTTATGAAGTCAAGGTTTAATCATTCACAGTAACAGTTAGAACTAGAAAAATAATTTCAATAAATTTTCTACTCATCCTTATTCCCTGTGAAAAATAATTAGAAAACAATGGATGAGAGAAATAGAGATCAGGAAGGTACATATATAAAAATAATGGAAACCCAACAGTCCCTTTCAAAACCATGAGTCATATAAGAGAGTTTTTCCTTTATAATAATAAACTTTTGAGATCAAATAATTGTTTCTATACACTTGAAATCAACTTTGATGGAATTTATTTTCATAACACATATTATTAGAAATAATAAAGTAAAAATAATAATAAATAGGGTTTTATAAAATATATTAGAACCCTTGAAAGTCATTTTCCAAAAACATACATATTTACCCAAAAGGAGCATAATTATTACTTTAGAAAAAAAATTATTATATTAGCATTTCAATTCAAAATATTCCCATGAAAAACTAAAAGAAATAACAAAAAATCCATGTAGGTATATTGGGATATAATTTTCATATAAATCTTACAATCACTCTTCAAATTTGAATAACCTGTCTTCTTTATTTCAATAATCACATAGGAGAAACCTATAATCAGTTAACTTATTCCCTTTACCCAATGAATTAAAATCCATTTCAGGAGAACCCATCATCATGAGCTATATCGGTATCACCGATCATCATAGAAAATTACCAATAACCATAGTAGAATAATAACACATGAAATATTGTATTTCTATCATTATAATCATAAAATATTATTTTCACCCATAATAAAACCATTTCTCTGTAAAAATATCCTTTTTCAGTTACAACCAATTTTGAAAATACCTAGAAAACGGTAGGATTGTTTTTCTTTGACGAAAGAAACAAATCTTTTAATGGAATAAAAACATAAAATTAATCTGGAAGGGAAAATCATTTACATCGTATACGTTAAAATATAATATTACATTTTTTATTTTATATAGAAAAATATTCTGTATAAAATACGTAAAAAGATTCCTTTTTTAAAACCATTAAATGAACATAAAATATACTTCATAATTACTTTATTTCATATATATAAATTTTAAAAAATGTTATTATTAATATGTAAATGGTAGAAAAATATTTAAAAAATAAATCTTTTAAACAACTAAAATATGATTTTACGATATTGTGTCCCTTCTCTTGAGTCTAACTTATCACATACCATATTTATAGAATATATAAAAAGATTTAATAAATTATTTATTTTAATATGAACCTTATATATGTTAAATATATTATCTTCAAACTAATTATTTTAATGAAATATTTAATTACTTAGTTAAGTCCACATCAGGTGTTTTTAGGATGTTCAGTTGAAAATTTAACACCTACTTTGGTATGTTGACCATTGTCCAATAGGTAATTATTCCATCATCTCATGAACAATAATAATGATATAACTGTAATCTATATTCATTAATCATTCATTTAGATCCAACTATGTAATATGGCCAGGAAAAATGAATTACATTACAATCATAGAGACAGTATGTTGTATGTACACATGAGTACCTTGTCTATTTTTCATGAAATTGAGGGAATGAAGGTAAGTATCATATTATCATTATATAAGGATAATTATTTAATAAATATAATATTTTATTTTTAAATAAACATAAATATTCCATACATGTTAGGTGGGGATGAAAAATGAATCACATCACCTCATGGAGGTGCTAATGCACACAAACACATGAACGTCGTTATCATTTTTCAATGGAGGGAATGAAAAGAAAATTTATGATATATTTACCTTAAATAATGATAATCATTTATTTAATAGAATATATATATATATATATATATTAAATCCATAATTATAAACATCAATGATATGCAATGATCTAAAATGAATTATATCAGTTCGTCAGGTCGTAGTCCGCCTTACGTAAGAACGATAATTTTATTTCCCATAAGACGAGGAAGGAAATGGATTAATTTTAATAAATGAACATAAAAACATATAAATATATGGTATATATATATAATTATATAAAATTTGTTATAATATTTTTTATGGAGTTCTAATAATATATATAACTAAACCATTCAATTACAAGTGGTGTCTCTACTTCAAACCGCCTCCATTTCTTACACCTTAATCCCTATATGGATGATATTTTGTTGGAAATAATAGCTATATGATATGAATAGGTATGTTAGGTATAAATTTGGGGATATATTTATAAAACTAAAATTCTCTTGAAGTATGGAGAGGAGAGGAGAGGTGGTGTCCTTTTATAAGTGGGGGGGGGACGGAACTCTTGAAATTTCTTGAATAATTAAACAAATTCAAATTTAATTTAATTTAAAATTTGATATATATTGATATATTTAAAATATTATATGATTAGGATTTAGAATAATATTATCCAATAAGATTTGGGTCAGTTTATTTGATGTTGTCATCCTTATCACTTTGTTTAAACTCCTTGTTATCCTTTTTAATGATTATTGTGATATTAAAGTTTCTTACTCATTAGGGGTAAATAAAGATAAAATAAAAGAAAAAATTACCCACAAATGGATAATTATTTATATTATAGGAAATATACCATTCACATGAAATCATGTAGAATTTTGGTTGAATTATAAATCATTTATTAATTTTTTATTAAAAAATATCATTATTTTCATGTTTAGAATTATTCATTTAATTTGACAATAAAGTCATGAATATAGAAATTTAATTCCAATATAATATATTTTAAAATAAATAATACATTATTATTAGCTATAAAATTATTATGCAACACTAACTCAACCAACTTACCTTATATTTAGTGTTTTTCTAATTATTTACTTTGATATTTCCAGTACATGCACATGCACTGTATTTGCATTATATAAAGGTTCAAAGTAATTATATAACCACTAAAAATTTGAGATAAATTACCAACTTAAAAATATTATCAATATTATAAAAATAACATTCAATAATCATTCATAACCTTTTTTACTCCCATGTGAACAATTAAATGAAACTTTAAAGCAAGGGAGTGACATTTTGTAATTTATCTTTACTAAAAATAGTGTATAGTTCATTATAAAAGTAAAAAAGATCCATTTGTATGTGTGTGAAAAAACTCCACTCATAAAATAGGGAAACGACAAGTTTTAAGTCAATTTTGAAGCCTTTTCACTTTAGTCATGTCATTAATTAACCTAATTTACCCCTTACATTTGTTATAACTACCTACCATAGTTAAAATTCACAATGAAAAAAACTAAATTGGATATATTAAAATAAAATTAATTATAAAAATTAAAAAATGGGATCTATTTTATCAAATTAAATTCAAATAAGTGGTTGAATTTAATTTAAAATTATACCAGCAAAATGATACAAAAAACAGTTTTCAAAAAAATCAACTTCTTATATATACTTTTTTTATAAAAAATAAAGAATAAAATTAATTACAAAGACATTAGTTGGATTATTCATAGTATAAATGGACTAGTTATACATTATATATTATTTATATGAAAAGAAATATTTCAATAAAAATTAGTATTTTTTACTATTGATTCGATAAATTTATCTTTTCATATAGTTTTAAATAAATCAACCTAAGGTAATTTTTATCTATTGACTTAAAACATGATATATAATATCTCATTTAAATTTTATTAAATTTTAAAAATTAATTATATTATCCATATAAAAATTTAATAAAAAATGGTTTTTTTTGAAAAATGTATTTTTGGACTATAAAATGAATTTACTAAAAATTGAGTCCTCATTTATTATCAATTAATTAATAGATATGAATTATATAAAACAAATATAAATATTTGTTATAATATGGTCATTACTATTAAACATATAAAATTAATTTCTAGTTTATAATGTTCTTATTTAAATAATAATATTTTAATAGTATATGAAAATTCTCATAATGCTCGATATTGCATGTTAAACAAGAAATCGAGTGTAGTGTTCTTTTGAAATAAAATTTTGGGGAATAAATTATACCCTCTTAATGAAATTGTGACCCCAAAATTTTACCTCATTTCAGATAAAAAAGTTTTAAAACATTTTCATAATCAATTCCATGGAGTGGAAAATTAATCCTGTGATCAATAATGGAAAACCTCTTTAACTTTTTTTTAAATACCTTTATTGAAAATATACATTTTAGAAAAGGATAATAAAAGATTATCTTGGAAATAGATGATGGAAAATATATAGTTCACATGAAATAACATATTATTGGGTTTTCAAATAGGATAACTTAGTGATAATTAAAAATGTGAACATAGATGGAAGAGTAATGTCGAAATAATGATGAAGAGTTATAGAGAACATTGATAATAAAAAAGTGAATGCTCATTAGAAAGTCAATAAATAAAAAACAATAAAATAATATGGTATATAAAATACAATAAATTCATCATAAATAATTTTAATAACATTTTTAATTTCAATATATGTTTCTAGGAGTTGAGGAATTACTTTACCATCTGGACTTGGAGCATAATGAAATATACTCGCATGATTTTATTCTATTATGACAAAGTAATTTTATCCATAGGTTAATGTTTCAATCAGTTTCCACATCGATTTCATCTCATAATGAATGAAATTAATAATCAATAATCAATGTCTAAAGCACTAAAATTAACTACTAATTAATAATATGATTGAAAGATATGAAAATAAGTTAATCCAACAATCTTAAATATTAACCAATAAAAAAATTATTACCACAAAAAATGTTAATATACAATATGAATAGACCATAAAAAAAAAGAAATACATCATTAACCACATCACCCTAAAAATAATTCACAGTGATTAAGCTAAACAATTTAATAAATAAGTATCCTTAAATTCATTAAAATATTCCTAAATTTTTTTGAAACCCAATGATAAGAATTATTTGATCACAAATTCATCCAAGATAAATTAATTATTTATTTCAAAATAACATCAATAACTCTTAAAGTCACATAAAAATATGTATATTCCATGGTCATATATTATCTATGGGTAAAAATCATTTCCCAAAATAAATGTATCATAAAATTTTATATACATAAAAATGGGAAGTAAAACTTTATTCCAAAAATAAAAATTCAAATTTTCCAAAAATATTTCTATTTACCTTAATCATATAATATCCCCAAAATAGTGAAATTCATATAAAATTACATTAGTCACATTGTTACCAAATTACTATTCAATCTTATGAAAATCTATATAATAAATCACAAGTTACCAACATGTATTAACCCGTTTTATCAAAATTAACCATAATTAACTAAACATCAAAGATCATAATATTAATAATATTTATCCATAAATTTAAAATTATTTTGATAAAATCTTATTGAATTATTCCTTAAATAACCATTTCACCAAATCACATAATAAAACCAAGGTTTGTGTTACAATATATTTCTTCTAAAATGATCTTAATCATCTTAAAATCACATCACTTATGACCTCAAAATGTGTGTCTATTCTTTAGAACTTACAACCAATCTTAAAGTTAAAAACCCATTTTTTTATCCATAAATGTTAAGTTATCTTGGCATAAAAACATCTTAATCTCCAACGTTATATAAAATCTGATCAAATACAAATTATAATAGTCCAAAACCCATACTATAGGATTCATTGATATATATAGAGTCTTTACATATCCATATTTGATAAAATATCATGACCTCAGTTAGTCATCCAAAATAGAAATCAAAATCGAAAAGTGTATGATCACTTACATACCCAATGACATTTTAGGTTTACAGTTTTAAATAATTTTGAAAAACTCTTTCAAAGTGTAAATTTCCATAAAGTATATATTCTATGCATAAAAAATTTCTTTATAAATACATGTTTTCTTTATTAAAGGAACTTTCCATATCTATAAAATTGATAATTTAACTATTCTATTCATACTTAAGCCTAGTGAAAAATAAATTGTAAACATGGAATTATAAAAATAAAACTCATTAAGGTATATATTTAAAAATAAATATAACCCATTAGTCCATTTCCAAACCATGACATCATATAAGAGAGTTTTAACATTAATATAATATAAATTGTGATCATATAGTCACTTAATTGAACTTGAAATAAGCTTTTTTTCCCAATGTATTTAATAAAAAATTTATAATAAAACATAATATTCAAATCATAATCATGGAGGTTTCTTAAAAAAATAGAACCATTCAAAAAAGGCATAATTATTCTTTTAAGACAAAATATTATAATTTTACAATGTGAAATCAAAAAATTTCCATGAATAATCGTTATAAATTTTAGAGAATTCATGTAGCTAACTTGGGGAAAATTTTCTTATCACTCTCTTAAACACTAATACAAATGGAAAAACCTAACCTATAAATATTAATAACCACACAGGAGAGAACTATAAATGGTTAGCTATATACCTTCATCTAATTCACTGAAGAGATATATTAGGTTCACCCATCATCATCAGCTATACCGAGATCACCCATCATCATAAAAAGTTCTTAAGAACAATTAAATAATCATAACACATGAAATCCAACATTTTCATTATCATAATCATAAAAATACCCCTTGCACACATTGGAGAACATTTCCAGTTATCGAAATATCCATTCCATTTAAAACCCATTTTAAAAATGACCATTAAAAAGTAAAGGAGGTTCCTTTTTAAGGAAACATGGAATCTTATAATTTAATCAAAACAAAAATTATAATTGAGGAAAATTTATTTTACTTTATAAACCTTAAAATATAATATTCTGTTTTATTTTTGTAAAGAAACTCAAATTATTCTGTAAAATATATATATAAATATTCCTTCTGAAAAAATTTGAAGGAAAATAAAATTTTATTTATATTTAAATTATGTATATATAGATACACTCAAAAAAATATTTATTGAGGAACATGGAAAAGGAAGGAAATATTTTTGAAAATATACCACTAAAACATTTAAAACACAGTTTAATGGTAAAGTGCATCTTACCTTGAATCTAACCTATTACATACAATTTTTATCTCCTATATAAATAAAATTTATCAATAATTTACATTCATAAGAATATTTTAAAGGTTTAATACTTTATAATTCAACCATTCTTTCATTTATTCTAATTAATTATTTAATTACATAAACTGTTAACTCCACATTTGGTGTTTTGAGGATGGTAAGGTCATAATTTAAAAAATAATTTGGTATGTTGACCATGGTAAAATAAAACATTATTCCATAATACACAGATTTATAATTATGACATAATTATCATTTTTTACATTTATTATACTTTTTTATTAAATTTTTTTTCCAGTTTTGAAATATGATGTATGATATAATACTGGAGATGATTGGTTGTACACACACGTAAGTAACATTTAATTTTTTGAAGAACATGAGTGAAAAATTTAAGTATCATTTTATCTTGACATAATGATAAAAAAATCATAATATAATATTATATATTTAAATTCACTTATATATACCATCCTTGTGAGTTGGTGATGAAAAAAATCACATAACTTTTTGGAGGTGCTAATTCACACATATCTATGAATGATATTTTAATTTTTATATGGATTTAATGGTAAGAATATTTCATATATTATCTTTAGAAAATTATAACTATGTAGTTATTATCATATATGTACTTTAAATTCTTCATTATAGCCATCTATGAGAGGCGGTGATGGGAAAAAATTATTTTAGTTCATGAGGAAGCAATCCACCTTACACTGGAGTGATCTCAAAACTATTGGTGAATTCTGGTTTGCAATAAAGAGGGGAGAGTGAAGGGATGGATAGTGACATGGGGTTCCTGAATACCAGAGATTCTCCCATTGAAAGTATGGAAAAAAAGTCCTTGTGTGTCATCCTGGATGAAGTTGAAATCAAAGTGGCTATTCTTAGTCTATATTCGGAACACACTACTAGGCCTGATGGGTTTTAAGGTAATTTTTACATCAATGCTTGGGAAAAAGTTAGGGAACATGTAGCAGATTCAGTCCAATACTTTTTCGAAGGAGGGGAATTGATCCGAGCAGTATGAAACTCCAGGATGTTCTCGTACCCAAAATCAAGGACCCAATGACACTCAATCAGTATATAACAATCTGTACAAGCATCTTCAATTACAAAATTTCTTCTTTCCTCATGGAAAAAATATTTGGGAGTCTTCATCAAAGTCTTATTTATGAGTAAAAATTTGGTTTCATTCTTTGAAAAAAGTATTCAAGGTGCCATTGGCATCTTAAAAGAAATGGTTGCTGACATTCATAAAAAGAGTATTGGTAATAATACTATGGTGAATGTTAATATGGGAAAAAGCATAAAAATGGTTGAATGGACCTTTATTATGGGGGTTATAGACAACTTTATTTCTCAGTTTGGGCCTGTGATCTTTTCATCAGATGATATTCCTCTCCTTGGTTTCCCATTTCTATCATGTGTAAGGTGTTTGTTCCTTCAAATTAGCATGGGATCTAAGGTAGGGTGATTCGATGTCTCCCAGCCTTTTTATTCTATCTCAAGAGGCTCTATATATAAAAATACAACACAATATGGAGGAAGGGATGATATTAACTTTTAGGATTTGTGGAAATACTTTAACGATCTCTCATTTAATGTTTCCTGATGACGCTATGTTTTTATTAAATGGCAGGAAAAGATCCATTGATGACAACAACATAAATCAATAAGATTATGGATCATGGAGTGGGAAACATATCATAAAAATCAAAATTATTTCTTTCCTACCAAGATAATAAACAAGATGGAGAAGAAGATGAATTCATGATATAATTTTTATACCAAATAGGTCCTTGCCGATGTACTATCTAGGAGTTTCCATTTCAGATGGAAGGATTCAAAATTTATTATTCAATGGTATTATAAATCGAATTATGAGTCATATTCTTGATTGGAAGATATGTTGTATATATTTCATAGGAAAGATAAGCTTGATTAATAGTGTCCTAAACACTATACTAATGCACATACTCACAATCATTAAGCCCTATAATGAGATATTTAACACGATAGAGAAAATGCTATTAGGATTTATTTGTGATTCCAACTGGACAAGAAGATATCATCAGGCTACATGGGAGAGGATGATGAATCCCATAGAGGTTGGAGGGATCAATATATATAGTGTTTAGGGATCCATATAGACTATATAGGATAATGTATCATGGGATATTATTGAAGGCATGTCATAATGCAAAGGTTTATGTGCGGGGAATATAGTGACGACTCGAGAGCATGGAGAGAGGGTAATATAAAGTTTTCATATTTTGAAAGGATTATGGATGATCAGATGGTGATCCTGGGAAAGATGATGAGGTTGGTGGTGGGAAGCGATGATATTATATTTTGGAAGGATAACTAGGTAGGAGTATATCCGCCCTTCTTACCTAGATGTCTTATGTTGGGAATCACTTTCATGGACGATATCCTTTTTCTTGGTTTTATTGATGCAATGATTAATGTGGATAATTAAATTCTTCATGAAAGAATAAACTTTGGGAATATACCTAATATGTTTTTTATCAGTCTCAACATCAGTGAATTTCTATAGCAAGGCTTTCCGCACTGGGTTGCATGTTAAAAATGTTCCACATGAAATGGAATCCAAGATTTGGTGTAAGGATATTCTGATGAAGTTAATTTTATTGATGTGGTTCTTGAGGAATGAATTAGTCCATGTAGATGAAAACATTAAAAATAATGGGATATAGTTTTTCTTACACTGTTGGTGTTGTGCATCTCATAGTGTGGAAACCATATGGAATATCTTTTTCAGAAGTGAGTTGGATATTTACCTATGAAGTTTCTTAGTGATGTTTAGGGTAATTAAACCATAAGGGGAGTTCATGGGGGAGTTTATTTAATCCTAGACTGAACCCAATAATATGTATGGGGATGAAATGAAGGCTTTCACAGTGGTGCTAGTAGTGTTGTGTTGCATCATTTTGGATACCAGAAATTCCATAAGGAATAAAAATAGACATAGTTCCATGGTCTGAAGATCCATGATAAGTCCCTAGTGTATAAACATGGAAATATAAATGATGTATGAGGTTAATAACCTCACTAAGAGGAATATTATAAACATCCACCATGAACACATAAAGAAGATGCAATACAAGTAGGGGAAGATGGGTCGGATGTTCTTCCCCAAGGCTGGGTTTGAAGTTAAACATGGATGGATCCTGTAAGAATAGAGTCATATGAGGAGGTGGGCTAGTACATGATCCGGAGGTACTATTTTCCTTATCTTTAGTATATTTTTGGTCCTGGTAATTCCATAGGGAATGAAGGGAGGTCCATGCATAATTGTCTTCTTCTTTGAGATCTCTATAATAATAAGATCGCCATGGTGGAGTTTGATTCGTCAACTTTGGGTGGTTTTTTTTCAACAATAATACAATTAATTGGGATCTTGATTATATTATTAGAGAGTGAATAAAAATCATGAATTAAGGCATTGAGGTCAGTCACATGTTAAGAGAAGGAAAATTCTCTCTCGATGCCTTTTACAGACGTGCGAGTACTAATGAGAGTATTATTATTTGTCATTGTATCGATTCTCTTCCTCATAAATATAATATAATTGTTAATGTTGACACAGTTGGTCATCACCAATTTCATCACCCATATATCATCTTTCTATTGTAAAAAATTCTAATACAAAGTGATGTTTTAGTCCAAATTTATATAATAGTTCTTAAGGAGGTATAATAAAATATAAAACTAAAACCTTTTGTAAAAAACTATACATCTTCTTCAGAAAACCTCATTTTATTAACACCTTACACCCCAAATGGATAGAATAATTCAGGAAATAAAACCAAAAAAATGGTTAAGGATGTTAATACTGGAGTTGGGTAGGTCTTGGACAAACAAAATTTATATTGATGCTTTGAGAGGAGAGGAGAAGATGTGTCCTTTTATAAGTGGGGGGAGAGGCACTCTTGGAATTTATAAAACTATTAAATTAATATAAATTAATATTCATTGAAATGTAATACTAGATTAATATATTTAAAATATATGATTTGGATGAGTATAATTAGTATCATTCAATAATATTTTGACAAGCTTAGGTGATGTTTTCACCCTTATCTATTTACAATAACCCATTGTTAGCCCTTTTGATGAATATTGTGCTATCAATTTTTATTTTTATTTTTTATGGTTCATGAATGTAACTATAAAATGAAACATGACCCATAAATGGAATATGGATGATATTATCAATCATATCACATTAAACTTCAAAATATATTATTTTTATGAATTTTTAATCACTTATTAAAATATAGTTTATTAAAAAAAATTAATGTCATTTATGAAATAATACATTTTATTTTACATTAAAGTAAGAAAGATAAAAATGGATATTGGTTGGAGTAGGAAACTCAAGAGGGGGTGGATTTATTTTCTATAAAAATTTATTTTAAAAACCTTATTTATAAATCCCCCAATTTATAATAAAAAACAGACCTGTTAACCAATGTAGTAAATTTATAATAGTTTGAATGTTCAATCAAATTTTAAAAATATTGATTACACCTCAGTTATAAAAATTTTAGCTATTGAAATAAATTTTGAGACTAATGTACTAAACCAAAACAGTTATAAATGATATCCATGATCAACTATCAAAGTGAAACTTAGCTTTCTGTAAAATGAATACAACTAGAGAAAAAATAAATTTTAAAGCACAGCGGATAAAAAAGTGGTTTAGTCTCAAGCCGAGACTTAATACACTCCACATGGTGATCACCTACCACCAAGTAGTTTACATAGATAAACTTGATCCACACCCTGGATCTTGGATTAAACAACAATGCACAAAATTGTCCAGGTTACAAGACTTCTACCACAGTTCTACGGGGGAAAAATAGTCAGGTCACACAAGACCTCTTACATAGATATATGTGGATGAAATATGGGGTAAGAGAGTAATGATGAGAGGATATCATGTATCCTCCAATTTAGCATAAGATACAATGTGTGTTTTTAGTACTGACAGACACACTACTCGAAAGATTTAATAAAATAGTACACAATAGAGAAAAGATAATGAGAATGGATTATAAATGCCATGAGTGTTGTTCTATACAGCTCTAGACTTCTAGGATGTAATAGATTTTTTTTGGGTCCTCTTCCTGAAGCACACTCAAAAATAGAGTGTCGTGTGTCTTGCATTCTGGTTTCTATTTTAATGAGATGTTCTTCGTATCTCTTGTTCTTCTTTGAGTTGCTGCTGCAAGGATGTTCGTAGGATAGTTCATAGCGAGTTCTTCTTTTTATCACAACAAGCAGGATGGATTATCATGTCTTTTATACTTGTTATTGCATTCGTGTATTCTCCATCATTCTCTACAGTCGGTACACTATAACTCATGCGCCACCTTTTATTTTATCTTGGGTTTTTGTGTTATGGACGATAAGGAGCACGATTTCCACACCTCATACCTCATACAATCTGCTGATAGGTCTACAAAAGATCATTAATTATATCAGTGTCATTATATGACTCAAAAATGACCATTATAATCAATTTAAAATTTAATTATAAAATATAGAAAAAAATGTTAAGGAATAGTGTCACAGTTTGTGGTGAGACAGGAATGGTGTCACACTAACAGTGAGTCAAAAGCAGTTCCACAGTCAGCAGTAACTTGTCTGTTTATTCTAAGTGGTGTCTTCAGAATAGTGTCTCATACATTGTGAAATATATGAATTATAAAGGCGATGCAATTGTGTTTCGGAAACAGTATTAGGTTCCTTGTGAGAAATTGTGTCGCTGGCAACTATGTCTAGTTCTCTATGAATTCTAGAATCGCTGTCGTAATAATAGTGTTATGGAAACAGTATATGTTCCTTTGCAAAATCTGGAATCGGTAGCATGGGAACAGTGTCACCGACATTACTGATTTTCATACTAAACTGTGAGACCATTTGGTCACAGAAACAATGTCACATACTTTGTCAAATATATACAAACTATCTTAAGAATTAATACTCAACATAATGGATTAAGATTAATCATAATCCTAATGAAACATAACAGAACATGATTGAGCATGATTTACAATATTAAAAAATTATTTACTAGATTCAAACATGATTTATAAGATTCCAACAGGATTTAAAAGATTCAAACATGATTTAAAAGATTCAAACATGATTTACAAAGATTCAAACATGATTTACAAGATTCAAACATGATTTTTGAGCATTAAAATTATAGGAGGGAAATAATGGAATTCAAATATAATCCATTTTACCAAAAAATAATATATTATTATTAACTATAAAATTCCCATGGCACTATATTCTGTAAAACATTCTATAGTTTTATAGTTTTTAAAATTATTTACTTTGATTATTCCACAGTTACACAAGCATCGTGCCATCATTATATAATCATTTAGGGTGATTATATCGTCAATTAAAATTTAAATAAATTACATTCATAAAAATATGTATATTATGATTTAAATAAAATTCAATATTTATTCAAAACTTAATTTTATCCCTTTGTGAAAATATAAGTGAAATTAAAAACAAATGTAGTGACGCATAATATTTTTTTCTTTACATAAAATATTAAACAGGTCATTATCAAGGAAAAAATGATCCAAGTGACCATAAATTTGAATCATAATTGTGTGTGGACAAAATGTAATAAAAAATTCAGGTAACTACATCTCTGATGAGATTTTATAGCCTTTTCACATTAGTTTTAACCATAATTAAGTTGATTTATCATTTTTTGTGGTTATAAATATTCTCTACTGTTAATATTCATAATAAAAAAAATGAAATGGACATACATAATAAATATTAATTATGTAGATTCTAAATATGGAATCCATTTTATCAAATTCAATTAAAAGAATTAGAATAAAATAATTTAATATTAAACCCATAAAACATGATGGAAAACAGTTTTCTAGAAAAAATTTTATTCTTTAGTATAATTTTTTTATACTGAAATTAGTAAAAAGTGATTAAAAGGATATTAATTGGATTATTAATAATATAAATGGACAAATGTTACTTCAAAACTATTTTTAAAAAATGGAACTTCATAAATTCATGAAACAAAAACAATATTTTTCAATAAATAAACATATTTTTCTATATTCTTTCATGAAATAAATATTTTATGAAATTGTAAGAAATTATTTTATATTATTTTCAAAAAAAATAAATAAAATCAAATTTTGAAAAAAATGTATTTCCAAAGAATAAAATGACATTACTGTAAATTGAATAATTTTTTAATTATACATTAATCAATAAATTTTCATTATAAATAAACTTTATAAATATTTTTATAATAATTTATTACAATTTATACCTAAAAATTTAGCAGCTTTTTATATGGAAAGATTGAGAGAATGATATTTTTATACAATATCAGAATTTTCATAATTCCTAGTGTTATGTGTTAAGAAATATATTGAGGATAATATTTTTTTTAAAAATAATTTTGGGGTCTTACATTCTACCAACTTAGAGAAATTTAATCCTTGACATTTTATATTGTATCTAATAGAAAAGGATGAAAACCTTTTTAGAACCAATTCTACAGTTTGAAAAATTAATCATAATATCATGAATGGAAAACATTTTTAATATTTTATAAAATATATATCGTGAAAATTCACATCATAAAAAGTGATAATAAAGAATCATTTTGAAAAAGGGTAGAATGAAAATATGAAGTTCAAATGAAATAAAACATTTCTAGGGTTCCCATATAGGGACTAATAGTGAGAAGTGAGAATATGGACATAGATGAAAAATGGAATGTCTAAAAATGATGGCGAGTGATAGAGAACATTGATCATAATAATGTCAATGATAATGAGGAAGTAAATGACCCCAAATCCATATATTAATGATGTCTATCAAATTTCACCAATTCTTCAAAAGTAAATGTTAAAACACCTATATTCCATGACTTTTTTCCTAGAGTGGGGGAATTATGTTACCATCTTAATAAAGAAAATAATTAAATATACTCACATTATTTTCTTAAATTAAAATAATGAAATTTAATCCTTTGGTTTCATGTTTAAATTAGTTTCCATTCGATATAATCCATGTCTCCAAGAAATGAATATTCAAAAATTAATATTTAATGAAAAAATGTAATTTAAACTGATTATAAGAACCAAGAAATTTTAATAAGTTATTCATACTTTCATTAAAAATTATCTAAAACAAAAATAGTTAGAATAAGGGAAGATAATATCTGTAAAAATAGAATAATTCATTCATCCTATCTTTAGACATTAACCAAAACTGAGATGGTTAGAATAAGGTAAGATAATATATAAAATGTATAAACCTTCTTATGAACAAATGAAAATTATCATCTAATTCCCTAATAATAAAACCCAAATTTTAAACTAAACAATTAAATAAATAACTATCCCAATAATTCATAAAAATATTCCCAAATTAGATTAAAACCCAATGATTACAATTATTTGATCATATATTCTTCAATGATAACGTTAACAATCACGTACAAATAACACCAATTAATTTTAATGTCTCATAACAATAATTTATATTTCTTCTCCATATATTATAAAAAACACAATAACAATTTCCTAAAATAAATTCACAATAAGATCATATATTCTTCCAAAATATAAATAACCCATTATTCCTCTATTGAAAACACTTCTTACCAAAAAAATATTTTTTATGTTAATAATTAAATTTAAAAAAAATAAATAAGTTATTCAATAATAACATTAGTCACACATTCACCAAATAAATATTAAATCCCATGGTTATCTACATGGTAAGTTATATTTTACAAATATGTAACAACTATTTTTTTCAATTATCCACAACTAATTCAACATCAAAGATCATCTAAACCCTAAATGTTATCAATAAATTTAATATATTTAGATAAATTATAAAATAATTATTCCTCAAACAAACTTTTCACTAAAGTTATTATTAAAATAGAGGGTAGTATTAACATATATGCCTCCCAAAATACTGTTAATCATCATAAAATAAAATCAATTAAATCCTCAAATTGTGTGTCTATTCCTTTGAACATATGAGAAATCATAAACTTATAAAACAATGATAAAATCCATTAATCTTAAGTTAACATCACATGAAAAAATAATAATATTAAATTTTATCTAACCTATACTATAAAAACTAAAATAATAATCCTAAACCCAAACATCCTTATCTAGTGCTAAAAACAGATTCTTCAAATTTATCCCTTTGATAAAAAAACACGACCTAATTGTTGTCATCAAAACAAAAAAAAAATCATAGAAAAATATAGGATAAATTACATAAAGAGGAAAATATTTGGTTTATAGTTTAATATAGTTATTAAAAAGTTTTTCAATTTTTATATTTAAAAATAGTATCCATTTTTCTCATGAAACGAGTTCTTTATACAGATTAGTTTGCTTCGTTAAAGGAAACATCCATATTTGGAACTATATATTTTTAATTAATCCTACTCATTATTAAGCCCTATGAAGAATAATTTTCTCATGTGGGATATAGAAAAAAATTCTCAGTATGGGACATGGAAAAAAATAAAGGAAACCCACTATTCCATTTCTAAAAATGAGGTTATATAATAGAGTTTTTCCATTAACATAATAAAATTTCTGATGAAACAATCATTTACTGCCACATTTTTTTTACTTCACATTGTTTTTAATAAAATACATCATAATAATATATAAAGAAAAAATAATAATAATGAGGGTTTCATAGGAAACTTTAGGATCCTTGAATTATTTTTTCCAAAAAATATACCTTTTTACAAAAAAGTATAAGAACGATTCCTTTAAAAAAAGAATCATAAAATTACAGAGTGAAATCAAAGGAAATACCTAATAATCCATTATAAATAATATAAATTTCATGTAGTTAAATTGGGAAAACATTTTTATATCACTCTTATAACTACTACTATAGATGGAATAAGCTTCCAAGTAAATTCCAACAATAGATTGTGAGAAATCTATAACCGTTTAACACTTCCCCATTATAAAATTCATTGGAGATCTATCTCAATATCACCCTCTATTATGAGCTATATATGGATCACAAAAACCCATTAAAAACTCCCAGGAAACATAACATAATAATAATATATGACAGTTTTCATTTTCATCATCATCTTAATAAAAATATTATTTATAACCATAACAAAAATATGTTCGGTTATGAAAATATTCTATAAATTTAATATTTTTTTAAAAAATTACCATAAAAAAGGGAAGTTTTTTTGAAGAAATCATAGAATCCTATATAATAACACTACTATAAAATTACATATGTGGGGAAATAATTTACCTTATATATGTTAAAATAAAAAATTCATTTTACCTTTTGTAAGGAAAGTCAAAATGTTCTGAATAAAATATATAAAAATATTTTGTTTAAAAACATTAAAAGAACCTAAAATGTCATTTATAATTAATTTAATTACATTTATAAATATAAATATAAAATATTTTATGAATATGGATGTTGAAGAAAAATATTAATAAAATAAATCATTAAAACATTTAAAATAATTATTTAAGGTAAAATTCCCCTTACATTAAGTACGACTTTTCATGTATATTAATTATCTATAGTAATATAATGTTTTTAATTTTTTTACTTTATTAAGAACATTTTCAATGTTTGATAGAAAAATACTAAACAATTTAGATAATTTATTTTAACAACTTATTTAATTACTTAAATAGTTATCTCCACCTCGAGTGTTTTGAGGATGTTTGGTTCATAATTTAAAAAGGACTTTTGTATGTTGATAATGAAAAAATAGGTCATTATTACTTCATATCCAAAATAATATTCAAGAAATTATTGTCATTTATATATATTAATTATAATTTTAGAACTGACTATGTAATATGGTTATGAAAAATGAATTATTTTACAATGAAGTAGACTATAGATCGTACGTATGCATGATTAACAATTCCATTTATCGATGAAAATGAGGGAAAGAAGTTATGAATTATTTTATAATCCAAGAATTATAATTATTTTTTTAATATAATATTATATATTTAAATAATCTTATATATACCATCCATGGGAGGTTGTAATGAAAAACAAATTACATCACTTCATAGAGATGGTAATCCACACATACACATGAATGATGTTATCATATTTCAATGGATAAAATGGTAATAACATAGATAAAATATTGTATTTAAAAAATTATAATTATGTTTTTGATATCATATAATTAATTTAAATCCATCACTATAATAATTCATGAGTGGCAATGACGAAAGATGGATTACATCAGTTCATGAGGCAGTAGTCTACCGTACACACAAACAATGGTTTCCATTCCAAATTGATAATGATATAGATGGATTAAAGTTAATAAATCAATACAATAACATCTAATTATTTGGGATATTCTATTATTGTTATATCATAATGTTTTAATTCTTTTTAAGGTGGTATATAAATTAATAAGAATTATACATTAGATTAAAAGATATATCTCTTCTTAGGAAAGAATTGTTTTTTAACACCTTAACCATATAAATATAGTATTCATCCCAAAATAACATCTATAGTATATATTAAAGGATAATAGGAATGAATTTGTGTAGGTATTTTTGATCCAAATGGCTCTTGATGTATGGAGAGGTTAGGAGAGGAGAGGAGAGATGGTGTCCTTTTATAAGATGGGGGAGGGACACTCTTGGAATTTCATAAAGTATTAAATTATTATAATTAAATTTTCATGGAAAAATAGAAAAAATTAAAATATTAATAATTTTGGATGATTGTGGGTCTAAATCCTCTCAAATAATAAATATTGGACAAATTTAGGTGATATTTGCAACCTTATCTCTCAATTTTAACACCTCGTTAACCCTTTTAATTATTATCACGCTATCAATATTTGTTACTCTTTAGGGGTTAAAAAATTTATAAAAAAAGGTAATGTGTCCCAAAAATGTAATATTTTTGATATTATTGACCATATTCCATTCCATTGTACAAATATATGATTTTTACAAATTTTAAACTATTTATTAATTTATTGTTTATTTTGAAATGTCATTAATGTCATTTTTGGATCTATTCATTTAGTATAAATTTTAAGACAACAATATTACAATGTAATTAAAATATATTCCATTTTAACAATAATAATAAATTAGTATTATTTATAAAATTTTTGGGGTGCCATAATTCATCTGAAATACATTACTTTTAATGTTCTTAAAATTATTAACATTGATTTTCCACTACTTTCTCAATCACAGTAAGAGTTTGGTATAATATTTTAACGTTATAATATGATCACTAATAATATAAATAAATTAAAATCAAAAAAATATTTTCATTATTCTCAGAATAAACATTAATATTTTTTTATAACTTATTTTTATTCCTATGTGATCATAAAAGATAAATTCTAATGTAAAAGTGTGGGGGTTGAAATTTTTTCATTAAATCAAATATTATATAGGTCATTATCAAAGAAAAAAAATATACATGTGGTCATAAATTCAAAACATTGATGTTGTTTAAAAAATAATTCATCCAATAGGTTAAATACATGTTCTAGGAATATGTTAATGGCTTTTCACATTTGTGTTAACGTTATTTAATGAGATTTACCCTTTACTATGGTTATAATTATTTACCATAGTTACAATTAAAAATGAAATAAAATAAAATATATGGTTTTAAAATATATTATGTTTTTTAATTCAAATATGGATTCCATTTTATAAAATTCAATATCTAGAAGTGAAAAAATTTAATTTGAAATTTAATAGAGAAATCATGTTGAAAAGTGGTTTTCTAAAAAAAAAGTCTTGTTAAATATAAATAGTATTTTAAACCAAAATCCAGATTAAATTGATTCAAAATACCTTAATTGGATTATTCATAATAAAAATGAACTAAATTTACTTTGAAACAATTTTCAAAACAAACTATACCATTATAAATTCTTAAAAGGAAAAGGCAATTTAAAAAAAATCACTATTTTTAACTATTCTTTTGAAAACTCAAAGCTTTTAGACAGTTCCCAAAAATTCATCATGAAATAAATTTGAAATTATGAATTCAAAAATATCCAATTTATCAAGTAATTTTTTTAATATGAAAACAATTAATTATATTAATCTGAAAAAATGAAATTAAATAATTTTGAATAAAATGTATTTTTGAAGTATAAAATGGTTAAAATGAAAATTGATTACTTTTTCATTATGCATTAATCAACAAATTTAAATTATATAAAACCATTATGAATATTGTTTATAAAATGGTTATTACTATTTATACCATCTAATTTATTATATTAGTTATAACAGTTAAATTTAAATAATAAAATCTTTATAGAATATCATAATTCATTTAAATATCAGTGTTGCGAGGTAAGAAAACCATCATATTTCGTAATATTTTAAAATAAAATTTCATGATGTTATTTTTAATATCAAGAATTGAACTATTAGGGCCCTTCTTGATGGTAGTATACTGAGTGAGAGACCTCAATCCCCCCTCCAATAGGTCAAGGGCAAGCAGCAAGTGCCAAGTATGCATAGTAGTGAAAGGGTAGGCCTCAACATATTATTATTGTATACACACAGAACCAAATACATGCATCAGTGAAGAGTTGTAATAAAATTAATTACATCAAAAGTGTAAATAATGTATATAGTAACCAATAGGAAATAAAAATAAATGTACTACAACGTATTATAAATGATATAAATGGGAAAAATACACACCCAACCAAAAACATAATTGGAAAGTCCCAAATTAACAAAAATTATAATGTAAAAATAATGGGAGATCCTAGCTCTAGTTCTCATAGTTTTACCATCAAACAAGGTCACAACCATCACATAATTCTAAGCTCCATTGATACCTGGTCCACTGTATCTCTGATAATCTATCTGTCAACTATATAAGACACAACACATGAGGGAAAGTCCCATGAAAGGATGAGTATATAGGATAGAGATAATATTTTCCACATTTTTATATGTATTTAAATTATTTAAACCCTCCAAATTTATGAATTTGATCTTATTTATAATAATTTTTGAATAATGGTATGTTTTGAGCTAATATGAAAAAATTGGTTAATTTTTGAATTTTGACAGATTTTTATCAAAAGGGTATCTTCAGCATAAATTTTAAAATATTATTCTAATTTTAGTGATTATTTTTTTAGGATTCTAGGATTTATTGCCTTCATGTTTATATTCTAGGACAAAATCTGATTCGAATATCTAGAGGCTCGAAAAAATCATTTTAATTTGATTACCTTTAGGGTCGACATCATGGACCCCTCCTCCGTAACTGAAGCATAACTCGGTCAAAGAACCTTTAATTTATGTTATTTTACCTAGATATGAAATCTACATCATAGGATCATTATACCAATTAATTACATGGTGTTATACAACCATTAATGTGGAAATTGAATGATATACATTGAAGTAATATTCCAGGAATTCTCGGCCCGAAAAAGTCAAACTCATTATAAATTTTATAACTTCCAATTCACAAGTACAATTAATGTGAAATTTAGTGATAACATATAAAATTCAATTTCTATAATCCTATAATAAGGTACCTATAGGCGATTCAAACACATAGTGTATGAAATAGAAGAAAACATTTGGGGGACAAAATTTGATGGACCACTTTTCTACCTTTCCTTTCTTTCTTTATTTTTTTCTTAGTTTTATAATGCCTTCTTCTTCCTTGTTCATATCGATTACCCTTACCACAATGGAGTAAAAATATGATTGATTGGGTAAGGGTTGGTTTTCTATTTTTTAATGCTTGATCTCTTAGACATAATTGAATGAAATCTTTTCCTCTCTCCTTAAAAGTTGTTTTCAATTTAATATAGCGGTTTTTATTATCAAGTGTGATCAAATTTGGTTTTTGATTCTATTATTTATTTTTTCTTTGGATAGTGATCATTATGTCCCTCCAATAGGTTTTGGTTTATATATTATGGAATAGACCAGGGAATAGTGGTGATGTACTTGATGATTGTCCATACATGTGAAAGGGGTAGTCGATGATCTTTATTGTATGGGATAGACAAGACTAGATTGGGTATTTCCTAAGTCATTTAGTGATATTCATTGCAAAAATCTTTCACATGGAATGATAGTAAACCAAAGTAAGATCTTGGTATGGATTTCCCTCACCATCACCATTCGACCAAGGGAGTGAGAGGAAATGATTGTGGAATCTCACTTTAAGAAACATAACATAAGAAGATTGTATTAAATTGAACAAGGATGACATTGAAGTTTTAAATATGACCCTGACCTGATCACCCTTCCCATATCATTGTTATAAATCAATTTAATTTCAAATTTCATATCAATCATTTATTTATTTATTTATTTTTCTCAAAACCAAACAATTCCAAAAACACTACATCTTTACTCTAAAAAAGTGAAAAACTATTTTGTGTGAACTCCTATTCAGGAGACTACCTAGGGTTATACACTAGACTATACTAATGTAATTTTAAATATTGTTTTTCCATATTGTTTTTCCTTTAATAATGACAAGCATGTGTCAAAATCAGCACCATTTCTTGGGAGGAAGTGCCACAATATAATTGCAAATATAGAACTCTTTTCAAATTTAATGTTTTTAAGAAAATTCTTTTTTCTATGGTGTATCTAAACTGTTATTACTCTACATAGAATTACTACTCACAGGAGATACAACAACTAGAGGAATATATATTAGAGTAAAACAAAGATCAAGTGAATTAACTTAAAGAGTCCATAGACAGACTAAAATGTCAAATAGGAATGCTAACATAATATGTGCATGATACCCAAGTGCAACCCAAACATAAACCTGATCCAGTGGTGGAAGTAGATTCCCCACTTATCTCTAATGGTGAATAGTATGGGGAGACCTTGATGGAATTAAAATAAGATCCATTTGGCCATGCTCAACCATTTATGAATGAAATTGATGAAGAATATTTGACTTATGAAGTACGTATAGGAGATCAAAAAGATCTAAAAGACTTCTAGAATGAGTGTGAAGAACTAATTGATCCCCTTATTTATTTAAAACTAGAAGATCCAGCATCATTAATGGAAAACAACACCAACATGGTGGATTTTCAAGAGAATATTGAGGATCCTGGTTTCCTAACACTATCTAGTGAAATTAAAGTCCAAGAGGTACCTCCTTTAAAATAAGGAATTGAATCCAAATAAACTCAGGGAGACGATCTTTTCATGAACTCATTATCTTCTAATTTTAATATTAGTGAATTGAGTACCACCACCCCTTGTATAAAATTTTCCGATTCATCATACTTATGTCCTTTTTTTGAGTAAGACTTTGAAAAAGAAGATGCATGTAAATATGAACATATAGAGCTTCCAAACATGTTAAACATTTAGTGTAGGGAGTACAAGAAGAGATCAAAGTGCCTTTACTGAAGGGAAATGAGAATCAAATTGGTTGCATTAAAGGGGTAGAATTTGATATTGAATCTTCATACTAATTTTTTTTAAAATAGAATGACCCTCTGAAATTATATTTGATTATTCCATTGATGTATAATTCCTTGATAAGTAACTAGAGAATGAAGAATAATTTGTGAAATTCAAAACCAATAAAGATACAGACTCATTATTTGTACTACCCATTCCATGCAAGTGGTATCTCATTCACATGAAGGTGGATTTAGCATACTATATCCATGGAGTCCTCAAAAAGGAACATGTTCATATTGTAAAGAAGAATTCTTGTTAGTTCATGAGAATGAAACTTCACCCACTATCAAATTAGGGATAACCATATTGAAATGACCATATAGAGGTAGTAAAAACCCAAGGCCCACATGGGGGATTAAACCATGATCTATCCATATTTTCTCATTCTATTTATATTTTATTTTCTTTAAAAAAATATCTTATGTTATCTTTTTTTAGTTTTTATTGTAATTTATTAGGGATCCATACTTAGGAGGATAACTCAACACTGCACTACCAATAAGTTAGGTGGTACCTTTCCTTTTCACTTGTTTTCGTGTTGTGATTCAATTTTAAATATGCATACTTTTTAAATAAATTTTAATGCATTGATGACACTGCATCATTTAAGTATTGGGTAGGTAACCATTATAGTTTAGAATTTTAATTTGTTTGTTTTTCTATTTTTTTCAATAAAAATTTGGTGTGTGTTTTTTATATATTTATGTGTTTGTTTTTAAATTTTAGTGTGTTTTTGATAGTTTTGATCTGAAATAAATATCATTTCCATTTTTAAAACCCATATCAATTAGTGAACCAATATATTCCATGAAATTGATCTTAAATTAATGTAGATAATTAATATGTTTCAACTTTAAATCATTGGTAATTTCATGAAAAGTACTCTAATTTTAGAATACCATGACACAATTCAATGCCTTTATCTTTGTAATCACTTTCCCATGAGTATTCTGAATATATTTTTTCATATTCATTTCATTCAACCCACTTCTCGAGAGAAACATACCATGATTGTTTTAACCATAATTTGGATTTACTTCTATCAAAACATAAGTGTTTGAGGTACTTGTGGTGTTTTTAATGATTGATGCATTTTTTTTAGTTATAAATCCCCCTTTTTCATTAGAATATTTTTTATTATGGAATTACATAAACATTTAATCCTTATTTCCCATAAAATCAATGAAAAACCTTTTATGTTTTCCATATTACAAGCTAATTTCCCTACAAAATTACTTTTGAAGTAAAATTTCCCGATCTAGTTGAAGTTAAGTGTGGGGGAAGCAATCTTGTGGTGTACTACCTCATTTGGTTATAATTTGGGTGGAAAATAAAATATATATGAGATGATTTTACTTATAAATAATTCATTCTTATGAAATATGTTCCTTCCTAGAGCTTTCATTATTAGAGAAGTTGTGCCTTTCTGAAGCTTCCAATGGAGAAATAAAGTGGTGCCTATTTAGAGCTTTCAGAAAAACAATTATGAGAAGATTGAAATTTTTTCATGGTGAAATACTAAATAGAATGAAATTTCCTTTGTTTTTCATGAAAATGGATTTTATTTTCTACTAATGGAAGTGATGAGGATACCATGCTTGAGTGAAAATTAGAATCTTGTAATTTTTCTTCAGAAAGAGCCAAACTCTCCTTATTCTGCCTCATAATTTTTGTCAACTAAATACTACCAACCGAAATCCAAAGAACAACCCTATAATGTCACCATGATTAAAAATTGTCATTTACTCACATGTGGTGGAGATGTAGAAATTTATCAGGCATATGGTGACTCTTTCATGGGTTTGTATGTGAAAAACATTGTTGAAAATTGACATTTGTGAGATGAGGTAAAATTCATGTAAGGTAGGTGTTTTTTAGCGCATGGGATGAGAAATGAAGTGGAAATATATTTAATTATATAAATGGAGAATTTTAAATAATCATTTTTTATGGGGAAATATATTTTTCTTGATATGGATATGGTGGATCTTATGGGTATGTGTTTTGAATTTACTTTGATTTTATTTTAATGCTCACTTGTCTAGGAGTCTAAGTGATGTGTGTGGGGGAATTGATAGAGCTAATATTTTCCTCATTTATTATATGTATTTAAATTATTTAAACCCTAAAAATTTAATAATTTGATCTTATTTACAAAAATTTTGGATTAATGGTGCGTTTTAAGTAAAAATATTAAAATTGGTTAATTCTGGAATTTTGACAGAATTTTATCACAAGGGTATCTTCGGGATAAATTTTAAAATGTTATTCCAATACCAATGATTATTTTTTCTAGATTACTTGATTTATTTTGTAAATGTTAATCCATTGGGAAAAGATATTATTAAAAAATATAGAGGCACAAAAAAATCATTGAAATTAGAAAACCTTTTGGATGGACAATGTGGACCCCACATCCATAAGTAAATCATAACTCAGGATACACAGCTCTAATTTAAGTGATTCTACCTGAATATGAAATGGGACACATAGGGTCATTCAATTAATAAATTTTATTGAGTTATTAAACCATTACAATTGTAGTTTAATGATATTTATTAAAGGAAGATTCCCTAAATTCTCAGCCTGAAAAAGTCATACACAGTATAAATTCCATAAATTTCTCTAGAAGAATCCATTTAATATGAAATTTTGTGGTTGCATAGTAAATGTAATTTAGAGAATCTTGTAATAAGGTACCTCAGGGTTATTTGAAGACATGTTGTCCCAAATTGGATCAAATATTCGGATGAAAGAATCTTATGGACAACTTTTCGGCCTTTCTTTTCATTCTTTCATTTTTCATAACTCTATAATGCCTTATTATTCTTCATTAATCTTGATTAACCTTATCATGATGGGATAAAAATTTGATTGATTGGTGAAGGTTTGGTTTTCTATTTTGTAATGGTTTATTTATTGGACATAATTGATTGAAATGTCTTTCTCTCTTCTTAAAAGTTGTTTTCAATTTCATATAGAAGGTTTTATTATCAAGTGTGATCATATTTGGTTTTTATTTATTTATTTATTTTTGCTTTGGTAAATTATCATTATATCACCCCACTAGGTTATGGTTTATAAATTATGGAATATACCAGGGCTTAATGGTGAAGTACTCGATGGTCATCATTAATTTTGAAAGGGGTAGTGTATGTTCTTGATTTTTTAGTATAAACAAGACCCATTTGTGTATTTTCTAAGTCATTTGATGATATTCATTACAAATATTTTACACATAGAAGAAGATTAGACCTAAATAAGACCTTGATATGGGTTTCTCTCACCATTACCATTAAACCAAGGTAGTGAGAGGATATGATCATGGAATATCACTTTAAGAAACATGATAGAAGAAGATTGAATTAAATAGAAAAGGATATAATTGAAATTGGAAAACTAACACCAACCTAATCATCCTTATCATATCATTATTCTTATTCACTATAATTTAAAATTTAATTTCAATCATTTTATTATTGATTTCTTTTATTCAAACCCAAACAATTCCAAAAACAGTACATCTTTATACTAATTAAAAAGTGAAAAACTGTTTTGCGTGCACTACGCTTTAGTAGACTACTTAGGGTTAACAACTAGAAAATACATAAGTAATATAAAATATTGTTTTCCCATGCCCCATGAAATGAATGAATTAATATACATACCCAATATGATACCCCCAAATCAAAAAAATAAGTATAAAAATAGAGATTAGTTATATATTAATGACCAAGGCATTTCAACTACAACATAAGAGAACAACCATAATCATAATAACCAATATATGCTCACCATGAATCCAAAATAAAGAAACTACAAGGATATTTATCTCTAAATCCTAGATAATAATGATGATTCGGTCCACAACTCCAAAGGTCCAACTTTGATATCCCACTCCAAGCACAATGTCACAGTTGTCTGAGTTAGGGGGAGGACGCTTAGAAATGACACCCCATAGAAAATGGGGCACTAACTCTAATGGAGCACCCACATTACCATAAATGATATGTAGTGGAGCACTCACACTTCACCACTACATGTCACAACCGAGGGGTTAGTATACCCTCTCCATATACCTCATTAAACATTACAACAAATCTGTTTGGTGGGCCTGCACGCCACACCTACACTCTACGATAGATGGGGAACTATCATCAGTGGAGGATCTGATCCCCAAATAAGCTCAAAGATAGAGTTTTCCACTCTATAGATAGAGTAACCACGTCTATGTTGAATGGGGTCTTTCCAACTCAACCTATATAAAGAGTATGTGGGACCCACATCATTGTGCGAAAAGGGGGTTTCTGACACCTATAACACTATAATGATCAAAATCAATTAATACCACCAGATGAGAATCTATAAGAAATGAATCCATCTAGAATATCCTTATTTCATACATCGAATGTCAAAACAAAGGTCACCATCATGTTCTATGTATATAACTTCTCATAATGGACTACTTTTGTGTCCAAACATAAATCTCTTATGTGATTGACGAACACACAACAAGCTCACCATCGGCCCTACAAGATAAAATATAAATCTAGAAAATTTAAATTGGAAAGAGGAAATAATGGAAAAAAGGATCATTCCACTATGATCTATATATAAAAATATTCAAGATAGGCTATTTACATGCCCCTAAAGTGACTCCCCATGAAAAAAATTAATTTTTGTCATATCTCATGTGAATGTAACTTCGTGGAGATAATCTGAGCCTGAAACATGAGTCAGAATTAAATACCCAACATTTGGTCATGAATTGACTACCTGAAGACCACAACTATGATTCTACAGATATGTCATCAATCTGACATCTTATGATTAATTTTTCTGAAAACAAGGCTTAATAATAATAATATTTTTATTTTTATTTTAAATAAATTTATAACTTGGAAGGGAATTAATCACTCCTCACTCCCATGTTTGTGGTGTATACATGAGGTCCCCAACCTCTCTCCCTTAAAAGCTAGCGCCCCACTCACCATATCATCAATAGTGCCCCATTTTTCAAATTAAATTAATAATGATAATATTATTATTAACAAATAACACTCCTCCCCCTCACCTATCTCTAATATTGTGTAGGGTAATTTCATTCCATAGGCTTCACTACTAGAAAATAGACTTATAACAACGGTTTGGAACCATTGGTATAGGTCCCCAAACCTTTAGTATAGGCTATACCAACTATTTGGGCAACTGTTGGCTACAAAGGAATCAGTATAGACCTATACCAATGGTTCTAGGAAACTGTTGGCATAGGTTTATATACCAATGGTTTGAGAACTGTTAGTATATGTGATATGAATTATGTGTCTTTAACCCATACCCACAGTTTTAAAACCATGGGTATAGATTTGAAAAAAAGTGTGTTTGTGGGATTCGACCCCTGGACCGCCCCTTTTTTCTACTGGAACATAACCACTACTCTATTCTATTTATTGATATATAAATATATATTTATTTATATATATTTTTATAAACTATGGCTATAGGTAGAAAACCATTGGAATATGTGTTCCTCTAAAAAAAATTTGTGTGCCCTGCAAAAATCCCCTCGCCCTCGTCGCAAGGCAAAAAATCTATACCCATGATTTTGATTAACCATGGGTATAGGTCTTCAAAATCAAATCGTATACCCACAATTTTATAAAAAATGTGGGTATAGGTCTCAACAAACATCCCTATAACAAATTTTTTTATAGAACCATTGGTATAGATTTTGAAAAACAGCCTATACCCATGGTTTTCCAAAATAGTGGGTATAGGGTTCCATTCTATACCTATACACACAGTTTTGGAAAACCATGGGTATAGGGACATTTTCCAATAGTGACACCACTAACTCAAAGCTTATCACAAACAACTTCTCCAGTGAAACACTAGCTAAAATAAGACCAACCTCTCCTGGTCCATCATGTTGTCTTAAATAATATGGGCTGAAGCATTCATGAGATCCAATAAATCCAGTAGTCAAATCCACCATTACCTAATCCATCAGCAGGATCCCATTTTAATATATACACCTCCACAGTGTCTCTAAAAAAAATACAAACTCTTGGCAATGATTTTTTGTTCCAAAGAAAGAATTCACAATGATACTTTCTTCCTGGTATCTTCAAATCACTAGCAATCCAATTATCATTGATAAATACAATGAATATAGATTTAAAGGAACATAAAAAAATGTGATCCTCAATAAATAGTCACATTAATTTATATATCTTTAATAGAATCAAAATAAAGGGTGATTTTATAATCAACAAGAATCAACAATTATAAATAAACCTAAAATTCCAAGATCTTTGAAGAGAAGATAAACCATTAGAAAACAAACGAAGGGTGATTCATGAACTAATTTAGGAATAATTATTTCATGTTCATCTCAATTATAAATGTGGATTAAACTACAGAAATAAAATGTTCCTTGAGAATTGATAAATAATTAATGAAGAATGTTCTTTCACCATTGTCATTTGTGAGACACAATAACTCTATCAGTGATGGAAATCCTCAATGTACTCCAACCATTGGTCCATACTCCCACATCCATCTTCTAGTTTTCTCACCATTATAGTTATTCATAATCTCATTTCCTCTAGAGTTTCATGACTAAACCTATGTAATTCCCCATAGGGAAAATTATGTAGAGGTTTTGTTATGGTTTCTCAAATAAATAGCTGTTAAATTAACATTTTCATTTAATTATCCCACTATATCTTTCTATATAGGCACCCAATGATGACAATAATCAGGACAAACCTAGGGTAAACCCATAATTTCAAAATTAATGGTGGTATAGAGTTTCAAATCGAAGACAATTTTCATAAGATATTCCATAATTCCCAAAAAATGTGTGCATGATATATAATAAATTCAATATTTTTAATATATCAATTCTAAGCCTCTTAGGGTCTCCAAATCTCTTGCTGGATCAGTGCATTGATATGAAAATATTCCAAAAAATATTCCAAATATTTACAAGGAAAAACTAGAGTCCTTACACTCTCTCCAATATTAAATCTTTTTATCCCACAAAGGAAAAAATTACTCTTAGTGAGGATACTAATATTTCATTTTGGTCACCTACTCCCATGAGATCAAATAGAGGTCCCGGTGCCACCAACAAGCATGTACCTATAGAAAAATCACGCTTGAAGGGTCTTCTACCTCTATTTCTCAAACAACATTGATCGTATATAAAAGGTAACTTCACCTTCAATGTCTAGATCACCGTAGTCTACATTTTGTAACATGTCATGCACATATCTCCTCAACTATAACACATGGAATACATTATGTGCCTAGTCAAACTGAAAACATAGGTTCATGTGCTATGCCACCTCTCTAACCCCACACAATTTCTTAAAAAAGGCCCTTTGATCCATAAAGTTATCCTACCAACCAAACCAAATATCTTTAATCCTTGATGATGAGAGATCTCTTGGAACATATGTACACCTTATCGAAATCCAAAGGATACTATCGTTTTTCTATACAAGACTCCTGATATTTTTAGTTAGTACACATCTACACATGGATGAACTTCACCCTTTATAAATATCACTAAAAAAACCTAACCCATCAATATCATTCACCTATCTTGGAGTTGAACATTGGTGACTTGAGGATCTCTTATACATGGACCAAATTGATGTTACATTGATAGTGGAGTGGTAAATTTTGTGATTAACAAACATCACCAAGGGTAGATTATCTTCCAAAATGTTTCTAAATACTGACATTAAAACTTAAAGAACGTTTCTAGGTAATTATCTATCCACTTTACCTTTCCATACTTCTATGGTAAAATATCATCCTCAACTACAAAAAATTCCATAAAGCCTCATGTGTCCAATAAATAATCATGACTTGAACTGATCATTAGAGCCTTAAATGATCATTGAGGGAACACCATGATCTAGGACTACCACCTATATGAACATGCATACCAAATTATCCACTAGTATCGTCTATTGAATGGTTATGAAGTGGTGAAATATGATGAATCAGTTTACGATCAGTCAGATTGTGTCTTGTCCACATAGTGAACCACCTCCTATATTGGTCGCTGTCTTGGATCATATGCACTGAGCTACCAAGGGGTTGCAACAACTCTGAGATCCGTGGGTGAGATCCATGAACCGTCCTTCCATAATATTCTTCTTTAGTAATACATGAAAAATGGTCATCAGACCTCTTCTATCTCACTGATATCCCTCTTTCGGCATAATTGAGAAGCCTCAAAATCTATACATCAATCTCTCTATGTTTATTTTTCATTGACCCATAAGAACTTGGGTAAAAAATACCCACATGAGTAAAATTGTTGTTGCAATGGATCCAAAACAATCTCATGTGAATGACCAAAAAACGTTGATCCCTAACAACCTGATAAGTCACTATAAACAAAAAAATACATGTGAGTGTAAATTAAAATTCAAGATAAATTTAAATCTAACAACCACATAAGGGATAATCACCCACTTCATAAGGGTCAATTTCTATTAGCGTAATGGTATATCACCCACTATGTAATAGTCAGTCACATGATATATAAAGGTACACACCCACAATGAAAGGGTACACACCCATTGCATATAGGTAATACTGCCATCATACTTCCAAGTTAAGGCTACACCTTGACTCATTAAGGGTAACACAACTCCCATGTATAGTTGTACATGACCTTCATAAGGGTAACACACCCAATACACATCCTATATAAGGTTAATGGGACACCCAAATAAGGTTAAACTAGAGATACCAAGATTCGTGTAAGGGTGAATCATTACTCACTTAATGGTAGTGAGGGAATAACATACGGGTAGAAAAACAGAACAAAATACCATGTAATAGTACCCAAAACTACTTGTGTAATGGTCTTCAACACCTCACCTAAGGATAAAACCAAAGAGGTAGATCCTAGGTAGTTTTAAAACTAACACTATATAAGGGTAAAAAATAATGAAAATGAGACGATGAAAACAAGGATAAAAAGCACAATAAAACTACATTTAACTTAAAAAAACCAGGAAATGAAAAAACATATCCACCATGGAAATTAAATGCAAAATGGATTTTATTGGAAACATCATCATACATATCCACCATACAAATTAAATATTTAACCACATTATATTTCTTTATAAACTAAATCATTAATCACAGAATATACTGAAGAGGAATATAAAAAATAATTATAATAACATTATGAACATAGAATTACTATTAGTCCAACTACCCCTAAAATTTATCTGCCTTAACACATGCCTCCCAAATTGATTAATATTATAAATATGCTAAACATAGATAGAATTAAACAATTCAAAATGGCCATAATAGGAACATATAAACTTTTACTTACTTTATTCACTCTATGATATGATTCCAAATGAGTAAGTCATATGCCAACAAATCACATGCCATCAGAGGACCTTCAATTAGCTCTTCATTTCCTACATAACACCAATACATAGTGAAATATCATTCCTAAAATAGATCATAATGGAAGAAAAATCATCATAGAAAATTGATAAAGAATTTTACTCATTAAACAATAGAACTAAAATAATGTAACAATTAGAAATAGAACGAAATAGAGAGATAACGAATAACAAATGAAATAACTGAAAGATTATTCACCTAAACCCATAATAATAAAAAACACTGATGCACTTAGCACCATCTACTTTAGGATGAGATACGATGCATGAATACATAATATCAATATTTTCAATGAAAGGTTCTATATGATTCTCAAAGTAAGGATTCATGACTTCCAACCAAGTATAAAACTACTTAAACTTAATCCAAATGTCGATATCCTCAAACAAATGTAAACTCCAAGACACAGGAAACCAATCCTAAAATCCTATAATAACACTAAAATTTTAGAGAAAAGGAGGTATCCAGATAAAAACCTAGATAAATAACACTCTATAAGGGAAGACACCCTAGTCTATGTTCTTAATCAAAAAATATTCATGAAAATATTAATCCAAAACCTAAAAACTGAAATTTTTAAATATTAAATAAATTAGGCTTATTTTTCATCTAAGAAACAAAAAAATAGAAAGAGAACCATAAGATACCCATTATTGAAAACTGAACTCACGAAATGTCATACACAGATCCAACAATCCTATAGGATGCAAAAGAAGACACTAGAGTTAATAGAAGATCAACTACAATGAAAATGAAAAAGACTATAAGAAAAAAACCTTCCAAAAAACCTCACTACAAACCAGGATCCTATCATATATATTACCTTACACATAACCCTTTTCCACCAAAAATGTCATGACCCGTCCTCGGGGCCCGTGCCGTGACTACCCCAAGCCCGCCTTCCATAGGCCAGGGGCTGGCGACCAGCACCAATGTGTAATTCCCGGTAAAAAGGGAAGGCATTGCCTTTGTAAAGTAACAAACACCACAGAGCAAGCAAGCAGTAGAAGTAAACACTAAGTAAAAACTGGGTACAACAGTAAGTGCAGAAAAGTAAGTGGGCCAGAATACAAATCCAAACTGAAAGTAAAGTACAACTCGAAAGGGAAAACATCAACTGAAAGTAAAGCCACAACGTTGATCCGCCCACTGGAAGTCCCACCTGAAGGGTGAGTACAGATAGCCTCCACAGCTCTTCAGGTCCAGCCGTCCGCTCCGAGTACGTCTCGCCCAGTGGTCCACCTCTAGGTATCGTCCTGCTCTGCAAGCCTCAACCACGATCAGCACTGTCCGTCGTCTGCAACCAACACAACGTAGTGCGGGCATAGCCCGTGTAGGGGTGAGTATAAGCTACTCAGTAGGGACCCCAAGACCACCGAAGGTCTCCCAGAATCCACAAAGGATAATCCACAAATGAAAGATACAATCACGAAGTAACATCTGACACTGCTTAGGTATATGCCCATACATATACCTAAGTCACCAATTCCAGTCCGCTCCAACCTCCGAGCCCAAGTACAACCCAGTACACACAGGAAATCACAACCCAGTCCATACTGAAATGAACAACACAATCCACAAAGGAAAACAAACAGGATTCATCTCACACAGGTATACTACTTCGTAAGACGATAGAGATGATCAGATGTAGCCACTGACTCATCTAAGTCGTCGGACCCACAAAGGATCGGTAGGTGCTAACCCCCGCAATGACCCACACATGATCGATCATGAAGTTGAAACCATAGCTATTTGGAAACTCCTTCTCTATCAAGTACAGTGGGTATGCCGCTACAACCAAGCACTTCCCTCTAACCTTGGACTGTTGTAGTACTCCACCAATCGAGTACTGTGGGCCTGCTACTACAACCAAGCGCTTCTCACCATGGGTCTGCCGCTACAACCAAGCGCTCCCCCTCATAGCCTCTATAGGTACTCCTTCTGTTGAGTACCACGGGTTTGCCGCTACAACCAAGCGCTCCTCTGCCGTGGGTCTGCTGCTACAACCAAGCGCTCCCCCCGTGCTGCTACAACCAAGCGCTCCTCCGTCGTAGGTCTGTCGCTACAACCAAGCGCTTCTCTGTCGTGGGTCTGCCGCTACAACCAAGCGCTCCTCCGCCGTGGGTCTTCTGCTACAACCAAGCGCTTCCCACTAGGCTATCCGCAACACACCAAGTCGTTCGATCAGCAGTCGTCAAGTCTCAACCGGCTCTAGGGTTTCCGCACACAACATGCTCGTTTCGGGAGGGTCCACTCCACGAGCCAAGAGGTCGATGCATCAACTGAAATATAGTCCGGAGTTGATGTATCCCAAAAAGTACCGTATTGGTCACAACGGAAACCACAGAGGATTCCCGTACTGTCTTCATTGTCGTCGCAGACGCAGCCCGCTCTAGGGTTCCCGCACATAGCAAGATCGTTCGGGAGGGTCTGATCCACGAGCTGAGGGGCTGAGACATCAAATGACACATAGTCCGAAGTTAATGTATCCAAAAGTTCCGTATCGTCAACAGGAACTCAATGTCACAGACGACGCGTCAATCGGACGCCCGATCTGAGAGTTATTGGCTTTTTCGTCCCAGGGGCCCAGTTGGTTTTTAAGTCAAAACCAACCCGAACGTACTCCACCTGCGTCCAAAAATCATGCAGAGTAAGCCAAAAGATCCTTCTCACCAAGAGTAATCCAGCAAAGTCGACGGTACGTCAATCGGACGTCCAGAGCTCAAGTTATGAGCGTTTCCGCCCCGAGGGCCCGGTTGGTTTCGTGTACGAACCAACCCGGTCGAACCAAAAGTACTCCTAAACCTTGAGTGTAATATACCTAAACGACCGTATCGATCCAAGGATTGTATTGGCGCTGACGGTGCGTCAATCGGAGGTCCATAGCCCAAGATATGGGAAAAAGATCGAAAAGGTTCCGGAAACGGGGGGTCTGGGCCCAGACCGACCCGGCCCAACCCGGATGGCGTGGCCCGGCCGGTGCGGCCCGGATTGGGCGCGGCTCGGCCCGGCCAGTGCGGGCGCGGCCGCCGGTCCGCCAGGTGGCTTGGCCGTAACGACCGAGCGGTGCCCAAGGGGGGCGCTGCCCCCTTGAATGATCCGCGGCCCCGCGTGGGGGGGCCGCCTCTCACCAACGGATGCGGCCGGGTTGCCGCGTCCTACATTCGCTGGTCCCACGTGGTCGTGGAATGGCCGGCCCGCCGCCGCGGCTTCATCCACGGCGGTTCTCCCCGGTGGCGCGCCGGGCAGCGGCCGCCTCCCCCGCCGGAGCCGCCGTGCCGGCGGGGCGGGCCGGCGGGTTGCTCCGCGGACCACCAGACGAGTTCCGGTGGTCGGAATTGCACGCCGTCTTCCGCAAAGGCCCTCTAGGGGCCCGTCCTTTACTGCGAGGACCTCACATTGCCCATGCTTCTTGTTTTGTCTTCGTTCTCCATTCCGCACACCAAGAACGAAAAGGGCGGTGGGTTCGGACTTGTTCGTTGGTCCGCACCCACCGCGTTAGCGATTTTAAAAGTCTCACAACAAGTATTTAATCATACGCCGTGGGTATAAATAAAAAAGATTTAAATGAATCAAAACCCTGCCTCAACATTGTCGTCGAACGTGAGTTCATCGCGGAATCAACCGTTGCGGAAGAAAAGGATCGTTGCGTCGCGGAAGGGATGTCGCTCTCGTCACGGTACACGGTGTTGCGTAGTCAAAATCTGAGGATTTAAAAATCACACAGATTTAAGATGCCCAAAAGAATCCATGTCGAGGATATAATTCACAAAGAATTAAAAGAACCGCAACCCCCTACCTCAATCGGTTGTTGATCGAATATTTTCGCGGGGGAAGGAACGTCGCGGAAGAAGCGTCACTGAAGAAGGATCATCAGCGTCACGGTACACAGCGTCCCGTCATCGATCTCTGAGGGTTCAACGTTCTTCATCGCCCTTCGTCGGAGGTCGGCATTCTTCGCGTTCTTCGCGTTCTTCGTGAAGGAGGATGAAGATCTTCAGGCCTTAGAGTTTTCTCCAAATCCTCTCAACAAGCCACCCCTCAAAAGAGAAGTGTTGGTCTTATTTTATTCCCATGCCAACAATTTGAAAATCAAGATAAGTAACGAACAATTAAATTCGAAGAATTAATTGTAACAATTTAACTGCCCAATTAAATGGGGCGTTTCTTAACCAGGAAAACGCACGGTTGACTTTCATTAAAGAGGGGGGTTGCAGGTGCATTACTTAGGAGGGAAGAAACGGTGGGGCTTGTGCGGGACCCACCTCACAAATATCCTACCAAGTGGGTAGGATATTTTGGGTTCCACCCTATCCGCTGAACTTAGCTTAAGTTGATTTAAATGGCTTTAAGTGAAATAAAATAAAGTTATCGCACCACTTTAGTTTATTTTTTAACTTAACCACAAAAATTAAAAAACCACACCCGAGCAAACGAAACTCTAGAAAAGGCGTTTCTAATCAAATATTGGCGCTGTGATTCCATCGGTGACCTCAGAATTCGATTCTGAGCACCGATTCAAAAGTTAGAAAAACCACTCATTCGTTCATTGAACGTACCCGAGCTAAACTTCAAAAAAATGATTCCGGGCACACCGGGCCTCGGAATCAGGTTCCGTCAGAAACTGCGTTCTTGTAAAATTCCAAAGAAAATTATGAAAAAAAATTTCCTTGAATTTTACAGGATTTTACATCACTCCCACCTCAGGGCTTTACGTCGCCGTAAAGATACATCATAAACTAGGGAAACAAAAGTGGGTACTGAGCACGCATCTGAGCATCCCGCTCCCAAGTGCTCTCCTGGAGGTTACCATGCTGCCATCTGATGTGTACTAGAGGAATCGACCATCCACATAGGACCCGCTCCTGTCGATCCTCGATCTCCACCGGGACCTCCGCAAAAGTCGCCCCATCATCAACGTCCAACTCCCCATGGTCAATGATGTGCGTCGGGTCGTGCACATATCTCCTCAGCTGAGATACGTGGAAGACGTCGTGCACCCGATGCAACTGAGGTGGTAGAGCCAGGCGATAAGCCACCTCTCCAATCCTGCCGAGGACCTGGAAGGGTCCGATGAAGCGTGGAGATAACTTGCTACCTCGGCCAAATCTCCATAATCCACGTCGAGGTGAGACCCTCAAGAAGACGTGGTCTCCATCCTCGAACTCTAGTGGCCTCCACCTCCTGTCAGCATAAGACTTTTTCCGGCTCTGAGCTGTCCTCATCCGCTCTTGGATGACTTGGACCTTTCTGGTGCTACAAGAGCTACTGAGATTTCTTTTTTGCGAGAAGAGAAATCCGGTCTCATCCCCTGGATGAACCATGTTCTTCGCCTAATACAGTCAATCCCGTCATGGATGATACAACCCATACCAAGGATGACGTCTTAAGGCCTCAATGCTACTACCAAGAAATCCAACCATTACTCTCGCCTCCAAGGGTTGAGTCACACTGTCGGCATCAGTGTGTGGTCACTGGGTCTCCTCCAGTAGGTATCTCAAAGTGAGGGTCAAGTCAACGGTTTTTAAACCGGAACCTCTTAGTAACAACATAAAGAGAGGACAAGAAGGTAAACGCCAAAATAAAGGTGTCTTTTATTACTGCAGCTCAAAGTACAAAGAAACAAATCATCTACAAACAAACATCAACAACGCTAGAAGAAGCATAAACAAAAGTCTCCATGTCTGGAGCTAGTCCCGATCCTGTCCATCTGCTCCCGGAGCTCCATGATCGTATGCCTCAGCTGCCTGAAGCTGAGCTCTCCCATGTCCACCAGCTCCCTGCGGTCCGGGTGGACCTCCTGGTGGTGGTGGTGGCAACACCTCGAAGCATCGTCCACCTCCAGCTGCATGGCCAGATCCCCTGCCACGGTCTCCTGCTCCATGCGGTCTGCCTCGATCGAACCTCTGCCTCTGCCTGGGAGGTCCTTCGTTCATCTGCTGGTCATCCGTATGGCGGGTTGGACAGTCACAAGCCATGTGACCAACCTCGCCGCATGAGTAACACTGTCCGCTCATGGAAAGTTATTGTCCACCCCGGGTGCCTCGCACAAACGATCATGTGTCACGCGGTCGACCACCTGTAGGTCTAGTCCTCTTGGACCCCTGCGTCATCTGTCTACTGCCTGCTGCAGAAGACTCTTCCGCATGCCGGCTAGTGGTGGGTCCTACTGCTGGAGACTGCTCAGCAAGGAAACTCTCCACTAAGAGGGCTCGCTCCAACACCCATGTCTATGTCGAAATGCTGTGAGAAATAAATGAAGCTCTGATCTCTCTCCTGAGCCTCTGCTCGAAGGTTCGGGCCCTGAAGAATGGGTCTCGTACCATGTACGTGGAATAACGCGAGAGATCGGTAAACCTCGCCGCGTACTGGGCTACTGTCATGCTGCCCTGCCGTAGCTGTAGAAGCTCCTGGATGCGCACTGCACGGAGGGTGGCTGGGACGAATTCTGAGCGGAAGAGGCTCTCAAAGTCCGTCCAGAGAAGAGATGCCTCATCGTGCACCTGGAGCATCAAGCTCCACCATCTGCCTGCTACCACGTGCAGTAGGCTCACTGTGAGGATCACCATGAGGTCTGTTGGTGTCCTCACTAACCTGAAAACACGTACAACTGCCTCCAGCCAGTCCTCGGCTGCCTGGGGGTCTGTCTCTCCACGGAACCTCGGCGTTCGCTGGCGCTGAAACCCTTGCAGTGCACTAAGGCGACGTGAATCGTCAGCGGCTGGGGCTGGTAGCATCGGTGGCTCGGCGGGTAGAGGTACCGCCGGTGCCTCTGCTGTCAAAGGGCCCTGTACCGTGGCCTCGTCGCTCGGCGTTCTGTCATCACGTACAACTCTCGGAACCCTAGCTGGTTGCTTTTGTGGGGCCATCCTGAAGAGAGACAGGTGTGCCACGGTCAGAACAGTATACCTGGTGAGCTGACAGAAATTAATCACAAAGAAAACTTGAAACACACATGCAATCAATGTTTTCCTGTATTAAGTCGGAAATTAGAAGTCAGGGTCCTGGTGTACGGATACGTCGACCGCCGCACCAACACTGGACTCCCTGGACTGATAACCACACCCAATACGCTTAACACTATTTCTTCACATAGAAAAGAAGATCAGAGTCCAAAGTTCTACAGTAGAACCAAACTCCTCTGATACCAATTTGTCACGACCCGTCCTCGGGGCCCGTGCCGTGACTACCCCAAGCCCGCCTTCCATAGGCCAGGGGCTGGCGACTAGCACCAAGGCGTAATTCCCGGTAAAAAGGGAAGGCATTTCCTTTCTAAAGTAACAGACACCACAGAGCAAGCAAGCAGTAGAAGTAAACACTAAGTAAAAACTGGGTACAACAGTAAGTGCAGAAAAGTAAGTGGGCCAGAATACAAACCCAAACTAAAAGTAAAGTACAACTCAAAAGGGAAAACAACAATTGAAAATAAATCCGCAATGTCGAGCCACCCACTAGAAGTCCCACCTGAAGGGTGAGTACAGATAGCCTCCACAGCTCCTCGGGTCCAGCTGTCTGCTCCGAGTAAGTCTCGCCCAGTGGTCCACCTCTAGGTACCGTCCTGCTCTGCAAACCTCAACCCCGATCAGCGCTGTCCATCCTCTTCAACCAACACAATGTAGTGCGGGCATAGCCCATGTAGGGGTGAGTATAAGCTACTCAGTAGGGACCCCGAGACCCCAGAAGGTATCCCAGAATCCACAAAGGATAATCCACAAAGTAAGTATACAATCACGAAGTAACATCCGACACTTCTTAGGTATATGCCCATACATATACCTAAGTCACCAATTCAGTCCGCTCCAACCTCCGAGCCCAAGTACAACCCAGTCCACACAGGAAATCACAATCCAGTACACACAGGAAAGCACAACACAATCCACAAAGGAAAACAAACAAGATTCATCTCATATAGGTATACTACTTCGTAAGATGATAAAGATGATCAGATGTAGCCACTGATTCATCTAAGCTGTTGGACCCACAAAGGATCGGTAGGTGCTAACCCCCACAATGACCCATACAGGATCAATCATAAAGTTGAAACCATATTTATTGGGAAACTCCTTCTCTATCAAGTACAGTGGGTATGCCACTACAACCAAGCGCTTCCCTCTAACATTGGACTGCTGTAGTACTCCACCAATCGAGTACTGTGGGCCTGCTGCTACAACCAAGCACTTCCCACCACGGGTCTACCGCTACAACCAAGCGCTCCCCCTCATAACCTCTAGAGGTACTCCTTCTGTTGAGTACCATGGGTTTGCCGCTACAACCAAGCGCTCCTCTTCCGTGGGTCTTCTGCTACAACCAAGCGCTCCCCCGTGCTTCTACAACCAAGCACTCCTCCGTCGTAGGTCTGCCGCTACAACCAAGCGCTCCTCCGTCGTGGGTCTGCCGCTACAACCAAGCGCCTCCCCTCATAGCCTCCAGAGGTACTCCTATTGAGTACCGCAGGTCTGCCGCTACAACCAAGCGCTCCTCCGGCGTGGGTCTGCTATTACAACCAAGCACTTCCCACTGGGCTATCCGTAACACACCGAGTAGTTCGATCAGTAGTCGTCAAGTCTCAACCGGCTCTAGGGTTTCCGCACACAACATGCTCGTTCCGGGAGGGTCCACTCCACGAGCCAAGAGGTCGATGCATCAACTGACATGTAGTCCGGAGTTGATGTATCCCAAAAAGTACCGTATTAGTCACAACCGAACCCACGAAGGATTCCCGTATTGTCTTCATTGTCGTCGCAGACGCAGCCCGCTCTAAGGTTCCCGCACACAGCAAGCTCGTTCGGGAGGGTCCGCTCCACGAGCTGAGGGTCTGATACATCAACTAACACATAGTCTGAAGTTGATGTATCCAAAAGTTCTGTATCGTCAACAGGAACTCAACGTCACAGACGGCGCGTCAATCGGACGCCCGATCTGAGAGTTATTGGCTTTTTCGTCCCAGGGGCCCGGTTGGTTTTTAAATCAAAAACAACCATACCATACTCCACCGACATCCAAACCTCGGGCGGAGTAATCCAAAAGATCCGTCTCACTAAGAGGAATCTAGCAAAGTCGACGGTACATCAATCGGACGTCCGGAGCTCAAGTTATGAGCGTTTCTGCCCCGAGGGCCCGGTTGGTTTCGTGTACAAACCAACCCGGCCGAATCCAAAGTACTCCAAAACCTTGAGTGTAATATACCGAAACGACCGTCTCGATCCAAGGATCGTATCTGCGCTGACGGTGCGTCAATTGGAGTTGCATAGCCCAATATATAGGTAAAAGACCGAAAGGGTCCGGAAACGGGGGGTCTGGGCCCGGACCGACCCGGACCAACCCCCCTGGGTCTGCCCGAACCGGGTCGACCCGACCCGGGTCCGGGTCCAACCTGGATGGCGCGACCCGGCCCGGCCTAGGAATGGACCAGCCCGGCCGGCGTGGGCGCGGCCCGGTCGCCAGGTGGCGCGGCCGTAACAGCCGAGCGGTGCGCAAGGGGGGCGCCGCCCCCTTGAATGATCTGCGACCCCGCGTGGGGGGCCGCCTCTCGCCAACAGACGTGACCGGGTTGCTGCGTCCTGCCTTCACCGGTCCCGCGCGGTCATGGGACGGCCGGCCCGCCGCCGCGACTTCAGCCGCGTCGGTTCTCCCCGGCGGCGCGCCGGGCGCCACCGCCTCCCGCCGCCGTGCCGGCGTGGCGTGCCGGCGAGTTGCTCCGCGGACCACCGGACGAGTTCCGGTGGACGGAATTGCACGCCGTCTTCGCCAAAGGCCCTCCCGGGGCCCGTCCTTTACTGCGAGGACCTCACATCGCCCGTGCGGCTTTTTTTGTCATCGTCCGCCGTTCCGCACACCAAGAATGAAAAGGGCGGTGGGTTCAGACTTGTTCGTTGGTCCGCACCCACCGCGTTAGCGGTTTTAAAAGTCTCACAACAAGTATTTAATCATATTCCGCGTGTATAAATCACAAAGATTTAAATGAATCAAACCCCTACCTCAACGTTGTCATCGAACGTGATTTCGTCGCGGAATCAACTGTCGCGGAAGAAGAGGATCGTCGCGTCACGGAAGGGGCGTCGCTGTCGTCACGGTATACGACGTTGCGTAGTCAAACTCTCAGGATTTAAAAATCACACATATTTAAGATGCACCAAAATAATCCATGTCGAGGATATAATTCACAAAGAATTAAAAGAACTGAAACCCCCTACCTTAATCGGTTATTGATCGAAGATTGTCGCGGGGGAAGGAACATTGCAGAAGAAGCGTCACAGAAGAAGGATCGTCAGCGTCGCGGTACACGGCATCACGTCGTCGATATCCGAGGGTTCGGCGTTCTTCGTTGCCCTTCGTCGGAGGTCGGCATTATTCGCGTTCTTCACGTTCTTCGCGTTCTTCGCATTTTTTGCGAAGGAGGATGAAGATCTTCAGGCCTTAGAGTTTTCTCCAAATCCTCTCAACAAGACACCCCTCAAAAGACAAGTGTTGGTCTTATTTTATTCCCATTCCAAAAATTTGAAAATCAAGATAAGTAACGAAAAATTAAATTCGAAGAATTAATTGTAACAATTTAACTGCCCAATTAAATGGGGTGTTTCTTAACCAGAAAAACGCACGGTTGACTTTCATTAAAGAGGGGGGTTGCGGGTGCATTACTTAGGAGGGAAGAAATGGTAGGGCTTGTGCGGGCCCCACCTCACAAATATCCTACCAAGTGGGTAGGATATTTTGGGTTCCACCCTATCTGCTTAACTTAGCTTAAGTGGCTTTAAGTGGCTTTAAGTGAAATAAAATAAAGTTGTCACACCACTTTATTTTATTTCTTAACTTAACCCCAAAAAATTTAAAATCACACCCGAGAAAACGCAACTCCGGAAAAGGCGTTTCTAATCAAATACCGGTGCTGCGATTCCATCGGTGCCCTCAGAATTCGATTCCGAGCACCGGTTCAAAAGTTAGAAAAACCCACTCATTCGTTCACTGAACGTACCCGAGCTAAACTTCGGAAAATGATTCCGGGCACACCGGGCCTCAGAATCAGGTGTCGTCAGAAACTGCGTTTTTGTAAAATTCCAAAAAAATTAATAAAAAAAATTTCCTTGAATTTTACAGGACTTTACATCACTCCCACCTCAGGGATTTACGTCCCCGTAAAGATACATCATAAACTAGGGAAACAAAAGTGGGTACTGAGCACGCATCTGAGCCTCCCACTACCAAGTGATCTCCTGGAGGTTACCGTGCTGCCATCTAATGCGCACTAGAGGAATCGACCATCCACGTAGGACTCGCTCCTATCGATCATCGATCTCCACCGAGACCTCCGCAAAAGTCACCCCATCATCAAAATTCAGCTCCCCATGGTCAATGATGTGCGTCAGGTCATGTACGTATCTCCTCAGCTAAGATACGTGGAAGACGTCGTGCACCCGGTGCAACTAAGGAGGTAGAGCCAGGTGATAAGCCACCTCTCCAATCCTGCTGAGGACCTGGAAGGGTCCGATGAAGCGCGAAGATAACTTTCCGCCTCGGCCAAATCTCCGTAATCCACGTCGAGGTGAGACCCGCAAGAAGACATGATCGCCATCCTCGAACTCTAGTGGCCTCCGCCTCCTGTCAGCATAAGAATTTTGCCAGATCTGAGCTGTCCTCATCCACTCTTGGATGACTTGGACCTTTCTGGTCCTACAAGAGCTGCTGAGATTTCTTCTTTGCCGAGAAGAGAAATCCAGTCTCATCCCCTGGATGAACCACGTTCTTCACCTAATACAGTCAATCCCGTCATTGGTGATACAAACCATACCAAGGATGACGTCGTAAGGCCTCGACACTACTACCAAGAGATCCAATCGTTACTCTCGCCTCCAAGGGTTGAGTCACACTGTCAGCATCAGTGTGTGGTCACTGGGTCTCCTCTAGTAGGTATCTCAAAGTGAGGGTCAAGTCAACGGTTTTTAAACTGGAACCTCTTAGTAACAACATAAAGAGAGGACATGAAGGTAAACGCCAAAAGAAAGGTGTCTTTTATTACTACAGCTCAAAGTACAAAGACACAAATCATCTACAAACAAACATCAACAATGCTAGAAGCAACATAAACAAAAGTCTCCATGTCTGGAGGTAGTCCCGCTTCTGTCCATATGCTTCCGGAGCTCCATGATCGTAGGCCTCAGCTGCCTGAAGCTGATCTCTCCCATGTACACCAGCTCCCTGCGGTCGGGGTGGACCTCCTGGTGGTGGTGGTGGAAACACCTCGAAGCGTCGTCCACCTCTAGCTGCATGGCCAGCTCCCCTGCCACGGTCTCCTGCTCCATGCGGTCCGCCTCGATCGAACCTCTGCCTCTGCCTGGGAGGTCCTTCGTTCATCTGCTGGTCATCCGTATGGAGGGTTGGACAGTCACAAGCCATGTGACCAACCCCGCCGCATGAGTAACACTTTCCGCTCATGGTAAGTCGTTGTACACCCCGGGTGCCTCGCACGAACTATCCTATGTCACGCGGTCGACCACCTGTAGGTCTAGTCCTCTTGGACCCCTGCGTCATCTGTCTACTGCCCGCTGCAGAAGACTCTGCCGCATGCCGGCTAGTGGTGGGTCCTGCTGCTGGAGACTGCTCAGCAAGGAAACTCTTCACTAAGAGGTCTCGCTCCAACACCCCTGTCTGTGTCGGAATGCTGTGAGAAACAACTGAAACTCTAATCTCTCGCCTGAGCCCCTGCTCGAAGGTTCGAGCCCTGAAGAATGGGTCTCGTACCATGTCCATGGAATATCGCGAGAGATTGGTAAACCTTTCCGCGTACTGGGCTACTGTCATGCTTCCCTGCCGTAGCTGTAGAAGCTTCTGGATGCGCACTGCACGAAGGGTGGCTGGGACGAATTCCAAGCGGAAGAGGATCTCAAAGTTCGTCTAGAGAAGAGATGCCTCATCGTGCACCTGGAGCATCATGCTCCACCATATGCCTGTTGCCGCGTGCAGTAGGCTCGCTGCGAGGATCACCATGAGGTCTGTTGGTGTCCTCACTAACCTGAAAACCTGTACAACTGCCTCCAGCCAGTCCTCGGCTTCCTGGGGGTCCCTCTTCCCGCGGAACCTCGGCGGTCGCTGGCACTGAAACTCGTGCAGTGCACTAAGGCGACGTGCATCGTCAGCGGCTGGGGCTGGTAGCATCGATGGCTTGGTGGGTAGAGGTACCGCCAATGCCTCTGCTGTCAAAGGGCCCTGTACCGTGGCCTCGTCGCTCGGTGGGCTGTCATCACGTACAACTCTCAGAACCCTAGCTGGCTGCCGTCATGGGGCCATCCTGAAAAGAGACAGGTGCGCCACTGTCAGAACAGTATACCTGGTGAGCTGACACAAAGTAATCACAAAGAAAACTTGAAACACACATGCAATCAATGTTTTCATGTATTAAGTCAGAAATCAGAAGTCAGGGTCCTGGTGTATGGATACGTCGGCCGCCGCACCAACACTGGACTCCCTGGACTGATAACCACACCCAATACGCTTAACACTATTGCTTCACATAGAAAAAAAGATCAGAGTCCAAAGTTCTGCAGTAGAACCGAACTCCTCTGATACCAATTTGTCACGACCCGTCCTCGGGGCCCGTGTTGTGACTACCCCAAGCCCGCCTTCCATAGGCCAGGGGCTAGCGACTAGCACCAAGGCGTAATTCCCGGTAAAAAGGGAAGACATTGCCTTTGTAAAGTAACAAACATCACAGAGCAAGCAAGCAGTAGAAGTAAACACTAAGTAAAAACTGGGTACAACAGTAAGTGCAGAAAAGTAAGTAGGCCAGAATACAAACCCAAACTGAAAGTAAAGTACAACTCGAAAGGGAAAACACCAACTGAAAGTAAAGCCGCAACGTCGAGCCGCCCATTGGAAGTCCCACCTGAAGGGTGAGTACAGATAGCCTCCACAGCTCCTCGGGTCCAGCTGTCCGCTCCGAGTACGTCTCGCCCAGTGGTCCACCTCTAGGTATCGTCCTGCTCCTCAAGCCTCAACCACGATCAGCGTTGTCCGTCGTCTGCAACCAACACAACGTAGTGCGGGCATAGCTCGTGTAGGGGTGAGTATAAGCTACTCAATAGGGACCTCGAGACCCCCGAAGGTCTCCCAGAATCCACAATGGATAATCCACAAAGGAAAGATACAATCACGAAGTAACATCCGACACTGCTTAGGTATATGCCCATACATATACCTAAGTCACCAATTCCAGTCCGCTCCAACCTCCGAACCCAAGTACAACTCAGTCCACGTAGGAAATCACAACCTGGTCCACAAAGGAAAGCAAAACCCAATCCACAAAGGAAAACAAATAGGATTCAGCTCACACAGGTATACTACTTCGTAAGATGATAGAGATGATCAGATGTAGCCACTAATTCATCTAAGCCGTCGGACCCACAAAGGATCGGTAGGTGCTAACCCCCGCAATGACCCACACAGGATCGATCATGAAGTTGAAACCATAGCTATTGGGAAACTCCTTCTCTATCAAGTACAGTGGGTATGCCGCTACAACAAAGCACTTCCCTCTAACTTTGGACTGCTGTAGTACTCCACCAATCGAGTACTGTGGGCCTGCTGCTACAACCAAGCACTTCCCACCATGGGTCTGCCGCTACAACAAAGCGCTCCCCCTCATAGCCTCTAGAGGTACTCCTTCTGTTGAGTACCATGGGTCTGCCGCTACAACCAAGCGCTCCTCTGCCGTGAGTCTGCTGCTACAACCAAGCGCTCCCCCGTGCTGCTACAACCAAGCGCTCCTCCGTCGTGGGTCTGCCGCTACAACCAAGCGCTCCCCCTCATAGCCTCCAGAGGTACTCCTTCTGTTGAGTACTGCGGGTATGCCGCTACAACCAAGCGCTCCTCCGCCGTGGGTCTGCTGCTACAACCAAGCGCTTCCCACTGGACTATCCGTAACACACCGAGTCGTTCGATCAGCAGTCGTCAAGTCTCAACCGGCTCTATGGTTTACGCACACAGCATGCTCATTCCGGGAGGGTCCACTCCACGAGCCAAGAGGTCGATGCATCAACTGACATGTAGTCCGGAGTTGATGTATCCCAAAAAGTACCGTATTGGTCACAACCGAACCCACGGAGGATTCTCGTACTGTCTTCATTGTCGTCACAGACGCAGCCCGCTCTAGGGTTCCCGCACACAGCAAGCTCGTTCGGGAGGGTCCGCTCCACGAGCTGAGGGGCTGATACATCAACTGACACATAGTCCAAAGTTGATGTATCCAAAAGTTCCGTATCGTCAATAGGAACTCAACGTCATAGACGACGCGTCAATCGGACGCCTGATCTGAGAGTTATTGGCTTTTTCGTCCCAGGGGCCCGGTTGGTTTTTAAGTCAAAACCAACCCGACCATACTCCACCTGCATCCAAACCTCGGGCGGAGTAAGCCAAAAGATCCGTCTCACTAAGAGGAATCCAGCAAAGTCGATGGTACGTCAATCGGACGTCCGGAGCTCATGTTATGAGCGTTTTCGTCCCGAGGGCCCGGTTGGTTTCGTGTACGAACCAACCCGGCCGAACCCAAAGTACTCCGAAACCTTGAGTGTAATATACCGAAACGATCGTCTCGATCCAAGGATCGTATCGGTGCTGACGGTGCGTCAATCGGAGGTCCGTAGCTAGGGGTGTAAATTCGGCCCGGCCCGGGCCGGACAGGGCCGGGCCGGCCATGCAAAGTGTCGGGCCGCTGACCACTATTCGGGCCGAGCCGGGCCAGTCCGAACAACCCCATGAGGCGGCCCGAGCCCGGCCTCGGGCCGGCCCAAACCATCGGGCCGGGCCAGGCTTTTTCGGGTCGGGCCGGTCTTTTTCAAATCGGGCCGTGGTGGGCTTTTATTATTTTCAAAATAATTGTCTCTTAATTTTTTTTATTTAAACATTTTTATAACATTTATTTGAAACGTTTCTTTACATTTATTTTTAAATGCATGTTTTTTGTCTAAATATATATATATATATATATATATTATTTGCAAATTGTAAAAAAAATAATGAGGGGTGCGCAGCTGCCGTGAGTGAGTTTAAAGCCTTATTATTTAAACGTTTTTCTAACATTTATTTAAAACATTTTTTACATTTATTTTTTAACTTATTTATAATTTTTAAGCGTTTGTTAGTAATTTTTATTTAAACTGTTTTTTTAACATCTTTTTAAAACGTTTTTTTGCATTTATTTTTAAATGATTAATTTAAAACATTTTTAAATTTTTTTAAACCCATGCTTTTTACAAGTATTTTTTTAAAACATTTAACTTTTTTTTCACATTTTAATGTAAAAAGTATTTTTTAAGTGTTTGTTTTAAAAAAATTAATTTAAATGTTTGTTTTAAAAACTTTTTAAACATTTTTATTTAAACCATTTTTTAACACTTGTTTAAAACGTTTTTTTACATTTCTTTTTAGACGTTTAATTTAAAAAGTTTTTTTGAACACATATTTTTTACATGTATTTTTTTTAAACATTTTACACGTTTTTTGTAAAAACATTTTACAGTGGGTGAATATGTTATTTTTTTTAAATAGATTTATACATGTCTGTGAATTTATATATATTATGTACAAATTAAAAAAATAATAATGAGTTATTGGGGGTGCGCAGCAGTGAGTGGTTAGTTTAAAGTGTTTTTATTTAAATGTTTTTTATCATTTATTTAAAACGTTTTTTTTACATTTATTTTTTAACTTATTTATTAAAAGTATTTTTTAGCGTTTGTTTAATTTAAAACATTTTTTTAAACGTTTTTTAATTTTTTTGCAGGGCAGGCCCGACCCGGCCCTGTCTGGACTGAAATTACACTCTTAGCGGGTGCGCAGCAGTGGGTGAGTTAATTGTTTTCTAAATAAATTTATATATGTATATATAGTATATATAATATATGAAAGTTTTATCATATTTTAAAAAAAATAATGAGGTTGGGGGTGTGCGAATATCATTTAGTGAGTAGTTATTTTTTGTTAATATATAATAAGTTATTATATATATATATATATATAATATGAGAAAATTGTAAAAAAATAATTAGGGGGTGTGCGCGAACATAATTGGGTGAGTTAATGGCTTTCTTTATATATATATATATTGGGGGTGTGCGCGAACATCATTGGGTGAGTTAATTTTTTTTTCTAAATAGATTTATATATGTATAGTATATATAATTTATGCATGTTGCAACGTACTTAAAAAAATTAATGAAGTTGAGGGACTTGCACGAACATCATTAGGCGAGTGTGTTATTTTTTTATTAATATACAACAAGTTATTATATATATATAATATTAAATCATTGATATATATATATATTTCTTTGTTTATATATATATATATATATTATATTAAATCATATACATATACATATACATACATACATATATATATTATTAATGGATTTTTAAAAACCACACTTAATTGATGTATATTATTAATGGCTTTGTTTATATATATACATTATTATATCAAATCATCGATATATATATATATATATATATATATTAATAGCTTTGTTTATATACATATATATTATATTATATCATATACATATACATATACACACACATATATATATATATTATCAATGGATTTTTAAAAACCATACTTATTTTTTTATTAATATACAACAAGTTATTATATATATATAATATTAAATCATTGATATATATAGATATATATTAATAGCTTTGTTTATATATATATATATATTATTAAATCATATACATATACATATTCATATACATATACATATACACATATACATATACATATACATATACACATATATATATTATTAATGGATTTTTAAAAACCACACTTAATTGATATATATTATTAATGGCTTTGTTTATACATATACACTTATATTAAATCATTAATATATATATATATATATATATCATATCATATACATATACATATACATACATACATATATATATATATATATATTATTAATGGATTTTTAAAAACCAGACTTATTTTTTTTTATTAATATACAAAGAGTTATTATATATATATAATATTAAATCATTGATATATATATATATTTATTAATAGATTTGTTTATATATATATATATATTATATTAAATCATATACATATACAGACACACACACACACACACACATATATATTATTAATGGATTTTTAAAAACCACACTTAATTGATATATATATTATTAATGGCTTTGTTTATATATATAAACTATTATATATATAATTATATATCGTTGTATATATATATTTATACACACATTATAATTATATATAAAAATAATTATATGTATATATATAATATCATTTTTTGTTAATATATAATAATATATGCACATATAGATAGAAATATACACACACACTCACACACATATATATAGATACATATATAGATAAATATAAATGTATAAAGATACATGTATATATAGATAGATATATAGGTAGATATATATATATAGATGTATGTATATATGTATGTATATATACAGATATATAAAGAGATATATGTATATAGAGATAGAGATATGTATATTAATATATATATATATATATATGTATAGATACATATATAGATATAGATATATAGATATAGATATATAGATATAGATATATATATACATAGATATATGTATATATAGATAGATATATACATATAGATATTGAGATATATATATAAATAGATCTTTATATATACATATATCTATATATAAATATAGATATATGTATATATAGATATATGTATATAGAGATAGATCTATCCAGATATATATATGTATATATCTACATATGTATATATATATAGATCTACACATATATATATAAATATATCTATATATACATAGACCTGTGATTAATTTATAGGCGCAACCTTGGGAGCTTGAGGTAGGGGGATCAAATCCCCCTACCTGTAGTTCCCCGTTGTATTTTATACAGCAGGCGGGCCAGCGGGCCGGGCTTTGCGCGGGCCCACGGGCCGGGCTTTTTTGGGCCGGCCCGGCCTGGCCCGCGGGCCTGCCTGGAAAGGCCCAGGCCTGACCCGTGGAACCTGCGGCCCGAGCCCGGCCTGGCCCGATGCGGGCTTTGCCGGGCCGGGCCGCTCGGGCTTTCGGGCCGGGCCTGTCGGGCTTTCGGGCCGCTCGGGCTTTTGGGCCGGGCCTGTCGGGCTTTCGGGCCGCCGGGCCAAAATTTCACCCTTATCCGTAGCCTAAGATATGGGCAAAAGACCGAAAGGGTCCGGAAATGGGGGGTCTGGGCCCGGACCGACCCGGCCCAACCCCCCCTGGGTCTGCCCGAACCGGGTCGACCCGAACCGGGTCTGACCCGGCTGGCGCGGCCTGGCCCGGCTGGTGCAGCCCGGCCCGGCCTGGGCGCGGCTCGGCCCGGCCGGCACGGGCGTGGCCCGATCACCAGGCGGCTCGGCCGTAACGGCCGAGCGGTGCGCAAGGGGGGCGCCGCCCCCTTGAATGATCCGCGACCCCGCGTGGGGGGCCGCCTCTCGCCAACGGACGCGGCCGGGTTGCCGCGTCCTGCCTTCGCCGGTCCCGCGCGGTCGCGGGACGACCAGCCCGCCGCCGCGGCTTCAGCTGGGGCGGTTCTCCCCGGCGGCGCGCTGCCGCCTCCCGCCGCCAGCGCCGCCGTGCCGGCGTGGCGCGCCGGCGGGTTGCTCCACGGACCACCGAACGAGTTCCGGTGGTCGGAATTGCACGTCGTCTTCTCCAAAGGCCCTCCCGGGGCCCGTCCTTTACTGTGAGGACCTCACATCGCCTGCGCGGCTTAATTTGTCATCGTCCGCCGTTCCGCACACCAAGAACGAAAAGGGCGGTGGGTTTAGACTTGTTCGTTGGTCCACACCCACCGCGTTAGCGGTTTTAAAAGTCTCACAACAAGTATTTAATCATACGCCGCGGGTATAAATCACAAAGATTTAAATGAATCAAACCCCTACCTCAATATTGTCGTCGAACGTGAGTTCGTCGCGGAATCAACCGTCACGGAAGAAGAGGATCGTCGCGGAAGGGGCATAGCTGTCGTCACAGTACACGATGTTGTGTAGTCAAACTCCGAGGATTTAAAAATCACACAGATTTAAGATGCACCAAAAGAATTCATGTCGAGGATATAATTCACAAAGAATTAAAATAACCGCAACCCCTACCTCAATCGGCTGTTGATCGAAGATTGTCGCGGGGGAAGGAACGTCGCAGAAGAAGTGCCGCGGAAGAAGGATCGTCGGCGTCGCGTCGTCGATCTCTGAGGGTTCGACGTTCTTCGTCACCCTTCGTCGGAGGTTGGCGTTCTTCGCGTTCTTCGCGAAGGAGGATGAAGATCTTCAGGCCTTAGAGTTTTCTCCAAATCCTCTCAACAAGCCACCCCTCAAAAGACAAGTGTTGGTCTTATTTTATTCCCATGCCAACAATTTGAAAATCAAGATAAGTAACGAACAATTAAATTCGAAGAATTAATTGTAACAATTTAATTTCCCAATTAAATGGGGCGTTTCTTAACCAGAAAAACGCACGGTTGACTTTCATTAAAGAGGGGGGTTGCGGTTGCGTTACTTAGGAGGGAAGAAACGGTGGGGCTCGTGTGGGCCCCACCTCACAAATATCCTACCAAGTGGGTAGGATATTTTGGGTTCCACCCTATCCGCTTAACTTAGCTTGAGTGGCTTTAAGTGAAATAAAATAAAGATGTCGCACCACTTTATTTTATTTCTTAACTTAACCCCAAAAATTAAAAACCACACCCGAGAAAACGCAACTCCGGAAAAGGCGTTTCTAATCAAATACCGGCGCTGCGATTCCATCAGTGCCCTCAGAATTCGATTCCGAGCACCGGTTCAAAAGTTAGAAAAACCCGCTCGTTCGTTCACTGAACGTACCCGAGCTAAACTTCAGAAAATGATTCCGGGTACATCAGGCCTCGGAATCAGGTGTCGTCAGGAACTGCGTTCTTGTAAAATTCCAAAGAAAATTAAGAAAAAAAATTTCCTTGAATTTTACGTGTCTTTACAAAAAAACAATACAAAAACTTAACTATCTCTGACCAAAGTAATCTACAAGGTTTAGATAGAAAAATAAAATAGGGAAAAGATAAAGGTAACAACAATCAACAATATATTGTAAAATTATAGCCAAAAGAAAGAAAAGGATTTATCAAAACATACATCACAGTGTGCTGCAATAGGTAAAATATACTATAAAATAAATTAAGGAAATGAAAAAATTGATTTCAAATATTAAAGAAGTAAATAATATTACCAATTAGCATCAGATACAACTTTTCTGTGAGGTGCAAGATGTGAGGTAGGCCATATTAAACCATGAGGATCCACATTCCTAAATTTTAGTTATTAAAATCAGAAACCAAAAAATGATATTTATTTATTTATTAAAATATATAAATGGATAATCTGAATACATGTTCAAATTTCATTACAAACATAATGAAAAAACCAACTAATTCTAAATGTGAACAATTTCACATATGCATTGGAAAATACAGGTATGAAAAACACTTCATGCTAATAGAAATATCAAAAAATATATTAGATAAAATAATCCCAAGGTGATTAAACTATACCAAAGGCAAAAACCATTATAAAATAGATGATATTAATGTTATAATAAATAAGAAATCAACTATATTCAAGCAATAATGAAAGATGCAGAATTCAGTGATAGTAGCCAACAAAATAAGGTTTTTAAATCTTCTATTTATACTTAAAAATTAAATGACATTTGATGTTGAATCATAATGTATCTCAATTTAAACCTATTATAGGAGTTCAAACATCATTTATGTAAAAAAATAAATAAAAATCATACTTGAATTAAATTAAAAATGAAGATGACATTCATTGATTGCATGTAAGAAATTAAAAAAGGATTGTAGTATAAAGGGAAATAGATATTTATGTTCTATAGAAAATTTTCCTATGTGGGATGCATAGAATCAATAGGGGGTTTCCATGGAAGAAAAAAATGAGTACAAGGAGATAATGGGAAGAAAAAACTTACCAAAAAACAAAATAATTCCAAAACACAATGATAAAAAAATTTATATGACTTAAAATAATATTGACCATGAAAGATATAATAGGTATGAGACCCCTTACCAGGGAATAGTCCCACCTTTCTCATGGAAGAATCATGTCACAGATGTTGAAATCATTTTTTCACTTATATTCTATACAATGTATTCAAGATTGAGGATATATAGGTTCCCCACTGGTACCTAGGTTTTTATCTATTTAGGATTGTATTCCCCAAGTCATCAAGGGGTCACAATAACTTCAACATCCATGGGAGATATCTACAAATAAAAAATCACTAAGATTCTTCTATGGAGGGCCATGAACTAGTATCTCCAAACCTCTTTGTTCTCATCTACATCTCTATCTTAGTGTAGATGATAAGCTTCTAAATCAATAAATCTATCTATACAAGAGGACTCATCTTCAATCCAGATGAACTAGGGAAGAAATACACATAGGATTAAATGGTTCATTACAATGTCTCAATAAAAATCACAAATAGAAGGCTACAAAAAACTCAATCCATAGAAACATGATAAATCAGAAGAAACAAGAAGACCAAAAAGTGGGTAAATTAAAATAAAGAATAAATATCAATAAAATTCCAGCATTAGGGTAGATCTCCTGCCACATAAGGTTTTATAGAAAGATTTATACGTATACATAACTTCTCGTGTAAGGGTTGATCACATTCTACACAAGTGTATACACACACTACATAAGGGTACTCACTAGCATTGAAAGAGTAAAACCACCATGAACATCCCATGTAATGGTATACCATGAATTAATTTTGGGTAACACGACACCTACATATGGGTATACCTAGATCATATAATGGTAACACACCAAATACAAAAGGTACATAAGGGTTATTGGAAATACATGTATGAGTAAACCATAAATACCAAGATTCATATAATGGTGCACTGAAACTCACATAAAGGTTATTAGGGACTCACATAATGGTAGAACCACTAAAATAAGTCCCATATAAGGGTATCCAAAACTACATCTATTAGGGTCTCCAATACCTCACGTAAGGGTAGAAAAATGAGACATAGATATTATTGGGGTACAACCAACACTATGATAGGGTCAAAAAAAACACCACATGATTTTGAAAATAAGAAAAAAATGTATATTAACATTGTATTTAATTAATTATAAAATATGGTGAAACCTTAATAAAATAAATCCATAGATCTCTATGGTGTTGTTTATTTGGTTTTCCCTTGCAGAACAACCCCGAACAATTGGTATCAGAACAACATAGAATTAATCTATCATAATAAATTAATACGTTTAATTATTTTCATTTTTCACATTCTTTTACATCATTCATTTTTTTCTTTCAATAATATGGTCATGAATTATTTTTCTATTTCTTTTTTTTCCTGTTAAATTTATTGACATATTTTTATGCATGTTCCAACTAAATTGCATTCCTCCCAATGATTTGATGTTAAGTTTAGCTTGTGTATGTATTTTCCTAGTAGAGATATTGTTAAGAGATAGTGCTGTGGTTTCCCATATTTCCACCCCTTTTCTCCATTATTTTTTAGATATAATTGATATCATTAGGTTATTCTATAGGGTACCTTCTTGTTGATGAAACATCTATTTGATATTGTGTAGATTAGTAAGGGTGATCTACTTAGGTGGCGATGTGTTTGAATCATATACAATAAATATTATTATGGGAATTTAATTATACTTAGCATGGATATAGAAGGTCATATTTTTTTGAAGATGATTAAAAGACTTTTTATCATGCTCAATATTGTTTTAGTGTTGTTATAGGGGATTATTTTCTAAGACTCATATAATATCCAAGATGATCAATGTTATAATGTGGATTCAGGGTGAGTTTCTAGGTGTTGTATATTCTTAGAGAAAAATTAATTTTCCATTTCATTTTTTTGTGGTTACATTATGTGGTGTTTTTCTTTTCTTATTATTTTTATTTTATTTAAAATACATCATGTTTGGAGCTTATTTATACATTTTTTCTAGTCTTTACCTGTTTTATTCTATGTTAAATTATAATTACTTCTCTAGTTTTTATGCTGTCTAGTAGGTATGTGAGACCTAATTTTTTACCGCTGGTAGCATGTGTGTAGCTAGGTCATAAACATGTGATGATGGTGGAAGCTCTAGTAACTGAAGGTATGAGTTTAGTTAATGTTGTTTCATAGTTTAGTATGTTATCCCTTGCATGATTGTGTAGTTATCAATAAACTTCAATGATAGGGTATGTGTCTATAACTATTATGTGTATAGATGAAACACTAATGTATACTTAGTTTTAATAAGATTTCATTTTTACCAAATCAATGTGATAGGATAGGTGGTGTGATAACATCAAGTGTCTAGGTTTATGATTTTAATTTGAAATATAGATATTTTTGAATTTTATTCCATTGATTTATTTAAAATTAAATGAATTTATATTCATTTTTTGGATGGATATTTGATTTAATTTTTTTATTTTAAATATAGGTTTCATTACTACCTAATATGGTTTTATTTAACTTACAAAAACATGTTAAATATTTGATACCCTGACTCTTTTCAGTGTCTTACTATTACATCAGTATGTAGTAACTCAGTCTTACCAATATGAATGGGGGTGGCTGACCCTTACACAATGTTTAATAAGAACTTTACACATCCCCATTAACTCACCCCTACACGAGCCTCCCATTTTCACTTTTAGATGATGTAATGACCTAAACATCTATAAATGATGTTCCCTTTTTAATGAATAAATGTATTATTAATTAATGTAGTTATTGAAAGCACATGAACTATATTTCATTTTTTATTTAGAACCATCATAAATTATATCCATAATTACTTTCGATCTAATAATACTATTATGAACCATAACTGTTATAAATATAGTCATTCTATAGTGACCGTTAAGATTAATATATATAAGGGTTATAATGAAATCAAATTGATATAGAAAGAATAAGTGACATCTTATATTAGTTGGATTGTACCCTATGAGGCCTATTTACAATGATTCCAAGGGATATGGAATAACATGGCTTTTCTATTTACTATGACAAAGACCAGATTCAAAAAATAAAAGATAAATGAAATAATTTATGGGATAAGTTCAATATTAAGAGATCATCGTCCAACCCATGTTCGCCAAACCAACTCAATAATGTACTACCATTACACACCATAACTTTGGGGCATACACGAGTATAATAAAAGGTAATGTATATAGAACATAGTAGTATGAATTTGTAAATATTATTTTTAATGAAATATTGATTATATTTATCATTTTTTGTTCTTACTTTGTATATATAAATGGTTATATATGAGTTTGATAAAATTTAGATATTTATTCAAATAAATCACATTTATAACTCTGAAAATACATAATATCAATTAAAACACACTTTTTGATAAAGAAAATAATTTTAGAATAAATTTTAATTTCAGGAAATATTCTTAATATATAATATTTATTTAAATATATATTATAATTTAATTACATGAATTATAATGAATTTTTTTATAAAGTTCAAAAAGTGTTTAGTGCCATAAAAAATTGTATTTTAAAATTAATATGGATATTTATTTAAAAGTTTTTATTCTCATACTTATGAAATTTTTATAGAAAAACCAATTTCTTTTTGAAAGCATCTCAATGAAATTGGAAAATGGTTATTTTTTCATAATTTTCTGAGATAGTGATTTTTTTGTGTACAAATTATCGACGAAATAAAAAAAGACATGTGTTATGACATCATAGAAAAACCCTAAGCAATTTAATGTATACTATAATTGGTATCCAAGATAAAAAAATAAAGTTTAATTTTATTTCTTTTTAGGTTATTATTTTAATTTTACAAACTAATAATCAATCCTCCAAAACTAGTTTTATATTTTAAGGCTTTAAGTATAATTCTTATGAACATGACTCACTTAACAACATGAATTATATTTTTTGTGGAGTTCAGTTTATAATAAAATAATTTATTTTCAAATTCTATACTTTCATAAAAACTAAGCTACAAAAACATTGGATGGTATGTGGAATTTACTATTTTATCGATTTGAGTTCAAAACCCATGTTTCAAAATTAATAAAGAAGTCCCCTATCTTTAGCTATAAATAGCCACCGTAAAACCCATTACTCCTCTTTAAAAACACATTGATCTCTACTTTTATATCACTCTTCCTATATAAATCCTTACCATGGTGTTTTTAATCTCTTAATAAGATCTTTCCAAGCTTATAAAAGCATCCTCTCAAGTAATGGATTCTCTTCATCTTCTATTTTATACATGTACTTTCTTTTTATTAAACACATTGATTTAAATTTCATCATGTGTTATTGATTTTTACAAATCCCATTAGCATCCTTATGATGAAAAAGTAATGATAGACCACATTTCACTCTCATTATACACTTTTATGAACCTTTATGTACACATGTTATGCTCTTGAAATTATCCAATGATAATCCATACCAATCTTTTATGATGTGAATAACCATCCCTATTATTTCTCAAGGGTATTCACTAAGATGTTAACATATTTAATTGATTGGGGACATCTGTGTATGTAACCCACACTCATTGTTAATAACTAACCCAAATAACCCACCTAAATGGTACCTAATTAGCCATGAAAAGTCCAAAAGGGAATTCCCAAACCCTATAAGTTGGAGACTACACCGGGGGATTAATAAAATCAAGAGTGAATGAATTCACCACAAAAATAACACATCAATACAAGTAGAAGTTATAAATTATTAAATAGTCTTTTTTCCGAACACTCATCAAGATAGAAAATACCAAATATAAATAGATACAATTCTCAAAACTGTACATCAACCAAATTCATCATACAATATCATCAAGATTCTATCATTAAAACCCCTCATAATAAGTTGATCTAACATTCCATATGTTACTACCTATTCTAAATTTCCTATTAATTAGGTACACCCACCAACTATATGTGGTTATTTCTGTTTCTCTATAACTTTCATGAGAAAATTTATAATCATGACAAGGAAAAGATATGGTGTGAGAAAAAAATCCCAATAAAATCTCACAAAGCGTTTCATAATAAATCTATAAAAAACTAACCATATTTTCTCATGTTTTAATATAACATGGTTTGGAATAGTTTTTTTAATTCATTTCAAAATATTATTTTCAAAAAAATTCAATGGATAATATAAAATGGGATTCAAATTTCATTTCCATAAAATCAGGGATGTATACAAATCATTTACAAAACATGAAGGAATAATCATTTCCCTCAAAACAAACACGACTAAATCATTTCAACCAAACACTAGAATGTATAAATTATCTTATATCATTGAAAAATTGTAATAATGCGTGGGGAAAAATTAGCATAGGGATTATCACAAAACTCAACGAAATATAACACCAGGTGTGAACACACTCCTTAGATTAGGAAGACAATGAGGGAAATGATATAATAACAATGAATAGATTCTCATACCTTAAGATAGTTTAGTTAGAGTTTTCATCATAGTCATCCATTTATAGGTTGAGATATTATATAACCATCATTTGTTCTTCCCACTGAACATCCCAATCCACCATATGATTCAAGGTAAATCAAACATTGTTTTACTATCATTCAATTCAAAATCATAATAATTTCAAATAATAAATTTATTTAATCGTTTTGTTTACATATTAAAAAATTTCATATCATTTCAAAAAAAATATCAATTGGGTTTTAACAAAAATATAATGACTTGAAAATTAATTCATTTCATTAAAAGTCATAAAATATTTCATTACTTTCATCTCATAAAAACCACAATTCAAATTATCTTCTCAAATAATTTTCCTTTTTTGAAATAACAGTTTATTTCAAAATCCATTTTCAATGGATTTCATCACACAGATGCACTCCATTCCATTTGAAATCATTCATCAAAATTTATAAATCAATAATTATAAATAAATTATAAATCCATTAAAAAACCAACAATCATAACATGTTTTATTTGATAGTGATTTCCTTATAAGACCACCTTCTACAATCAATATTGATAAACACCATCATGGGATCCACTAACAAGGAGTCAAGGGGTAGAATGACCAAAAGATAATACTAGAATCATAATTCATCATGTCGATATCTAGATACATAAACTATATGAGGATACACTACTCTTTAAGAAGGAGATAAAGGAGGAAAGAGAAACTATGACAAAAAAGATAACACATATTGAAAGAGAATCAATGCACCAATGGGTACTTCATTACAAGAAGAAATGTGGTTGAGAGAGGTAAAGTTATCCATTGAGAGCCTCCAAGGAGTTTAGGGTTGAATGAAAATAGAAGTAGGATACTTGTGATTAAATTATAAATTAAAAAAAGAAAAGTTATGATTTTATACCATCATTCCTAGGATCCATTGGCATCTCCAACTATCCAGTGGCCATCACCCGCTACCTGGTGGCGCTAGGAAAAACGAATTTAATTTTGTATGTATAAATTATTGGATGGTGGGATTTACATTCTAGAAAGTGGGATTATTATATGAATTCCCATGAACCATCCTACCACTAACTGGCTAATTCCCCTCATCGGTGATTCAATAGAACTCTTATAGATTTTACAACTATAGAATCATTCTCAAACCCATTCTAAAGAACCCAGTCACCTCCTAGACACTGAAGGAAGAACAAATTCCTCTCCCAAACCTCTAAAAAAAATACAATGAAGGATGAAAAATGAATCAATGAAAAAATAAAATATAAAAAACATGGAAAAAACATAAAAAAAGTGAATGAAGAATAAAACATGGTCCATACTTGAATGATAGTAAAAAAATGTTACAATCACCCCAAAATAAAAAATTTCTTCCCCTAGAAATCATATCTGAATAAAATCCATTGAAAATCATTGAGGTAACTTATCCCTCATCAAAACCTCATACACCCATGCATTTTGAGAATATGAACCATACTTCTAAAGAACCATAATAAAGGTTATAGATTTTTCGAAAGAACCTTTATTTGAGAATTTAGAATCAAAACTCACTTCTTTTTCATTGATAATTCATGTTCAAAATTGAGTTCTTCCTAACTAAAAACAAGATATGGGAGATAGAGATCCATTATAATCCATGAAACATGAAACATGTTATGGGTCAATGTAATCTAAAATGGAATATATAAATGTTAATCCACCTTTACCATCATCTTAACAACTGAAAATAGTCCCACATATCTCCGTGCTAACATTCCCTCTATTCCAAACCTTCGATCAACCAACCGAGGTGAGAATCTCAAATAAAATAGGTCACCAACTGAGAAATCCAATGACCATCAACATTTACCATCATAGGAATTTTAATGTCTCTATTCCATTATTATTCTGAGATTAATCAACTAAATAATTGTTGTTGTCTAATGAAAAAACTAGGTCTAGCTAGGGATTTTTCACCAATATCTAGCCAAGACAGTCAATATTTACATGGTCAGACATAAAAGGACTTAATTGGTGACATCTTGATGGATTACTAGTAGATTTTAATATAAGAAAAAATACCATTCTAAAATGGCTACCCTAAGAACCTCCAATGTCAAGGACACAAACTCAAATCATATCACCAATAATATTTATATATAATTTCATTCAATGATATATATATGAAGGGTATACTGTGATCAATATTACATTGGATCCCATCTGCTTCTGTAGGATACTATGAAAAAATATGCAAACCTAAATCCCCTATATGAAACTATGGTTAAGAAAATTGATGAAAATTGCTGATATCTTATACATATAGATTTCCCATGTTCTCAATTTTTTTTGTATCTCATATGTGAACGAAGTGGGCTAATTTTATTAATCAAATGATCACTACATATATCAAATTATTTTTCCATAAGGTATACATAGAAATCTAACCCCAAAGACCATTTATGTCTCATCCCACTACAATATTTGAATGGAAAGGTGATCTATAATACCTAAAGGCTTCTAGATCTCATCATTAAACTACTGAAAAGTATAAAAACTAGAAATAAAATCACCAATGTAATGTATCATACCTAGAAACCCAAATCATTTTTTCATATTTGAAAACAAATTTAAGGAGGTTGGGTGTATCACCCATTGGGAATTTTGGTAATCACCTATCAGAGTCTACCTCATATTAAATGGAATGACATACCTTCTCTAGAAGCATATGATAACCTCAGAAGACATATACAATTCACCAATGGCATGACCACCAAATATTGAATCCACAATGACTTAGAACTAATCATTATTGTTGGCGCAAGTGAAGAATTATTTCAAAAAGTGAGGATTCTAATTGAACACTCGACATAGGAAACATAGTCTCATCCTCATGAACTCCCAAATGCAGATGTGAATAGAGATCCATCAGATTGGACTCCTCAGAAGACTAATTTAGGGTCTGAGATAAATTTTTCTTATACAAATTACCAACAATAACATTTCCATTACTAGGAGTGTAGAAAATTTAAAAATTAAATAATTTTAGGTATCCCACCCACCATATTTTTTGAATTATCTATTATTTTTTAGAAGATATAACTCAATATTTTGTTATCAGTGTAGATGGTAAAAATTTCACCAGAAAAGATAATGCCACCAACTCTTCATAGCGTGCATCATATATGAAAGATAAAGTTAAGGTGGAGGATAATTATTCTGATGATACTAAATATAATTAGAATTATATTCGACCAAATGATCAATTTTCTTAAGAACACATCCTAATAACATAATATATTCATCTCTAAAAACCAAATAGCACTAACCAGATTCGTGAAGAGGAAAAAAATATGAGATTAAATCAAATGATGTTTGAAATAATCAATGTAATCCTTTAATTTTTAATCCCATACGAACTTGACACACTTTTAAGTAAGATAATTCAGTATAGAAGTTAACTTTTAGGAATCCATTACAAAATAATGATAAGACCATGTTAATCCCACAAATCTACAAATATAAATGACATTACATTGTTTCTCCCCATTCAAAACATTTTTTTACTTCTTAGGATTAACTAAAATACCATGTTTGGAAACCACATATCCCAATAACATTAAATATTGAATCTAAACATTTAATTTATAAAGCCTGGCATACAATCATTGATTTCACAATATTTAAAAAACTATTCTAAAGTGATGTAGAAGAACCTCTATAGTATTTGAGTAAACCATGATTTTTTCCACAAATCACAACATAAAAGAATTGAGGTACCAATGGAATATCCTGTTAATTAACTATATAAACAAAAAATGAGCATTAGTTAGACCAAAAGGCATAAAAGGTATTTATTGTGGAAGTACTGGATCTTGAAATCAGTCTTAGTGATATCAAACTCCTTGATGCTAAAATGGAGATAACTTGAACTAATACCAATATTTGTGAACCAATTAACCCCTATCTATTGGTCAAATAAGCCATCAATTCAAGGAAACATATATGTGTTCTTGATTATAACCCGATTCATCATTAAACAATCATCATAATGGTAAAGGGTTTCATCTACATTCTTGGAAAATAAGAAAAGGCACTTCCCAAGATGTCACACCCTGTCAGATAAATCCTTTAGAAATCAATTATTCTGACTATGTATTTGAATACATTAGTTCATCTGGTTCCATATGGTAAGAAGGGGTCTAAATTGGATGGGTACTTAGAACCAAGTTAATAGAAAACTCAATGACCCTCACTAGTGATAGACGAGAAATGTTAGATGGAAACACATCAAGAAACCCATCTTGTATCTATAAAAGATTAACATATGAATATTGTTTATATAGTTCAAAATAAAAAATTTATATCAACCTACCCAAATCTAGAAGAGGAGGTCCAACAAGACTTGACCTATGGTTCTATTCTACCTAAAGGTAACAACACACCCATGAGAGAAGTAAAGGAGACCCATTGCAGATAAAATCCAATTTGAACACTATGGGTGATCATATAATCCATCCCAGAGTGGAATACATAGGTTTTTAATATAGAATGAAAAGTCCCATGAAAGTGGAACTTATGATAAAGAAAAAGAGTATGTGGGGCATCAGAGTACCATCTCATTATTTTCCATGAGATTTATAGAAATATATTTTACATAAGGAATGGTATACATAGGGATATCCAACAAGTACAAAATATGGGTAGATAGTAATGAATTAAGGGGAACTAGTTTTAAATTAATTAGTTACTCAAGATGAAGTAACTATGATATTACCTCTCACTATCATAGGAAATGCATCATCTCCTGCCAAAAACTCATTCATCGCATGAAGAAGTCTCATTTAGATGTATATAGAAGGAAACCATTTTTTCTTAAAGCACATGACTACATTGTATATCCTCCTAGTAATTCTGATCTCATGCCGCTTCATAGAGCGGTAAAGATGTTGAAAAATATCTACAAATGACCCGACCATAAATAAGAGATATAAATCATAAGTTCCTATGTGAATTATTGATTTTATTTCCCAATTTTTTACACTATGAAAATGTTAGTTTTCCTTTTCCAGATACTATAAAATATATTAAATATATCTCATTTTGAAATACCCCAATTTTTTTTCCTTGATGAGACTCTTGTCTCTATACATTCAATTAAAAAGTATAATTTGATACAAAAATGGGAGTATGAGGAACTCCAATCCATCCAAAAATACTATCTAGGTCATGTTCTACCATCATGGTTCTACCCAGAACCTCATAATATGAGGTGAGATTTTTCAAGGAAACCTGAGATCAAATATCTTCCCAAACCCCATCTGAAATAGCTGAGATTTAGGTTTCTAATTTGATTCTAGATTATGTGAGAAATGAATGATTTCATAAAAAATGTTTTCACACCAATTCAATATCTAATCAACTTTATAGAGTTTAATGAACTATATAGAGTTGTCTAACACCAAAAATTCCAGAGATATTTGATCCATAAAAAGAGACATGAAGTCTTTTGACTCAAATCCTACTTTCATCCCATTCTAAACTATCAAATACCACTAAATTTTTATGGGCCCTTAATGATTGAATGAGTCACATTTCACCTTGATGAAGTTAATAATTTACAAGAACTCAAAGAAATACTCAACCTTGTTCAACCAATCCTATTCATCATGAGGATCATTAGTAACCAAGAAATTCAGTGTTTTTAGAATTAGTATGTCCTAATAATGATCTCTTCCATAATCCCTCTAAGGTACAATCTCTGCATCCAGAATGGGGGAAGGTGAATCTACTTGGCCTAGGGAATAAACCACACACAAAATAACCTCCATAAGATTATGATCAACTAGAGGGTTCAAATGTTGAGGTTCCCCAAAAACTCCCACCTAAGTTATATTCAAATACCTTGTTCGTGTGTATGCTACTACACAACATCAATAGATAATAAGGGAATCATCAGTAAAGATACATGATATCAAGAATTCTATTGAAAATTATTCATCTAGAGGAACACTATTCTCAAAACAATTCTATGAAAAGGTTATGAATAATATCAAATAAGTCATGAAAGATAATTTTTCCCAACACCCAAGGTTACTTAGGGGTCATTATGATGAGAGATATCCAGACACTCACTCATAAAATATCCTTTATTTACTATATGTCATGTTAACTATCTACCAAGACATCCCAAACTACATATTGGCATTGAAGAAGAGGAACAAGAATCCTTGATACCAATTTGGCTTGAATCGAGTAAGAAAACCCACTAAATGGTACCCAAATTAGTTATAATATGAAGAAAAATGGAATTACTAATCCCAAAAGGGTTGGTGACTAGTGCATGAGAATTAATACAATCAAGAGAGAATGATTTTTCATGAATAATAACTCATCAAGGAAAGCAATGGATATAAAACAATAACAGTCGGTATAATAAATGCTCCTTTTGAGAGAAAATATGACAAGTAGATAGATACATGTATCCATATGGTACATCAACTAATTTCATAAAAAATGTTCTTCAAGATGACATCATTAAAACCCCATATAACAATTGGATATCATGTTCCACCAGTCACAACTAACTCCCATGGTCCCACAGATCAATTACACCCACTAGTTCTAAGCGGTAGTTTCCCTTTTCTTGGACATGGCTTATGAGAATATTTAAAATCCTAAAGGAAATGGTAGGGTTTGAGAATAAAAGTATAGAATATCTAACCATAAATTTCATAAGTAATCTATAACAATTAAACCAACTTTTCTCAACTTTAAATAAAACATGGAAAGTATATTATTTTTCATTTCATACCAAGTTATGATTTTTAAAACATGTAAATGGATATTATAAAAATTATTTCAATGTTGATTACAATAAAATATTTCATTTATAAGTATCATTATAAGAAAAATCATGAATAATTGTTTCTATCAGAAAAATACATGAGAAAACCCTTTTAAACAACCACAAGAATGTAAAAATTATTTTCAATCATCTTTAATTATAGAACCAAAATAATAATTCCCAGGGTTATGATAACATAGGGATTATCACACATAATATAGATGTATATTTCTATATGTGAATACACCCACTAGATCAAAAATACTAGGGGAAATAATAGATAATACTGATGAATAAAATTAATATTCTCATGATTGATTAGTTATTACTGTCATCATTAATCATCTGTTGTTAGGTAGAGATAACACATTCCGAGTGTTTGTATTTATCATCTAACTACCTTGGATCTTATGTGGATTAAGTTAAATCAAACATTTATAGGGATATAATTTAATTCAATAAATCTCAATCATTTCAAATAATCAATTCATTTTGGCCAAACTTCATGTTTCAAACAACACCATATCATTTTAAAAACTAACATCAAATGTTTTTTTATCAAAATGAATTTCTTTGAAATTAATTCACTTAAATTAAAATAATAAAATAATTCCTTCCTTTAATCTCATAAAAATCATGTTTCATATCAATATCTCAAATAATATTACTTTTCTAGAAGCCACACTATATTTCAAAATCCATTTTCATGGGATTACATCCCACAGGAACCATGCCCTTTCAAATAATTCCTAAAAAACACAATTCATGTATTAAAAGTCATCTTAAAATCTATTTAAAAATCAATAAACACCAAAGGTTTCAACTGATATATATTTTATAAAGAAACCACCTAACTCAATAATGATTGATAAACACCCACATGGGACCCACCGATAGGGAATTATGAGATAAAATTCACATAGGATAATACTAGATTCATAATTTATTAACTTCAGATCTAGATCAATCAATGACATTAGGATCCACTACTCTTGAAGGGGATAAGGGAGGAATATAGAAACCATGATAAAAAATATAACACTAACCTTAAGAGAGCAATCATACCACCTAACACTTTAATCTCAAAATAAATAAGGTTTCTATAGAAAACATATTCTTAAGAGATCCTCGATGGAGTTTATGGTCAAATGAAAATAGTGAGAGGAGACTTGGAATTAAAAAAGGAAGTAAAATATTATGATTTTACATTTCAATTTCTCATATATGTGACTGTAATCAATTTGACAATGGCCTCAACCAACTACTCAGTGGTTATAAGAATAATAAGTTTCATTTTATATGTCACATAGTCAAGTTCATGTAATTTTGTGGTCTAGAAAATGGGATTTTTGAATGAATTCCCAAGGAACAGTCTCGCACCGGCTAGCTGGTGGCCCTCACCTACTAGATGGTGGGCCTCATGTAGCTTTTCTAGCTATAGGATCATGAACACTCCCATGGTAAAAGACCCAATAAAATCTAAAATACCAAGAATATATTAATTAAATATCCCAAAACCCTCTAAATAATCAAACATGGGGATAAATAAAATAATGAAAAAATACAATAAGAAAAAAATCAATAAGGAATCAAGTTGAAAACAAAGTTAACTAAGACATAAATGAGGTTAATAACTCAAAGCATGTAATGATATATTACACTCATTATTCATGGGATTAAAAGTGATAAAATAAATTTTTATATTGTATGATCTATATGGAACAAAAATTCATGTATGAGATATGAATGTGATTCATGGTCCTAGGATTATATATACCTCCAATGGAATTGGAAATTTTTTCTAATATCCTGAGAAACCATGTATAGTGTACAATTGGTTATTATAATAACACTATGTTATAATTTCTTAGTGGGTATATTAGAGTTTTGTTAATGATGTCATGTTTTTTGTTGTTTCCCTTTTTATTGGATGTTATCATCTTATATCATGCATTGATTTCCATGATTATGATTCTCAACGTTCTATATCATCATTTTATTCTTATTGGCTCAAATTTACTACATTACATCATGTTATTGCATGATTATTCCCATGATAGTATTTATATCTCACCCCTTTCTTATATATATCCCTAGGATATAATAGAAAGTATTTGTAGGTTAAAGAAATTTTAGGTAATTTATAAGAGTTTTCAAAAAATATCATTGCATCACTATTTGATGTTATTATGATATTTATCTAACTACAGAAAGAGACAAATCCTATCAATATTTTTGTATTGTATTATGTGTATATTTATGTAATAAATAAAAAAATAAATTTTATAAATATTATAGGTTGTCATATTTTTTATCAGAGTATGGTTTGGTTATTTTTATGAATTGGGATTAGAAAACCACAGTGAAAAACATAGGGACAACACTAAACAATAGAAAACAACCCTAAATTTTGGTAAAGTATAAAATTCTTAGGTTTCTATGAAAATATATCCCCATTTAAATATTATAAGGTGTATGTGGCCTTGGACCAGATGTACATAGGGGTAGTAACTCCAAAAGGGATAGATGGGTAATAAATCAAAATGTACCCAGTGAATGAAAAAAATCCTAAAAATAAAAACCTAACAAGACACTCTAGAAGAAAATTATTTGGTTAATCATTTTATTTTTAGAAACCAGTATTTAAGGGAACTAAAACTCCTATGAAATTTTATACTAGGAATTAAAAACTGATATTAAAACCAAGAAATTTATATGTTATGGTATACATGTCAATAAACAATGTGATGAGAAAGTTGATGAATTTACAAATTAGATACCCTGTATAATGGTAGTAGGATCCAAGAAAAATATAATAATAATTACTTAGTTAAATAAATTTTTGATCAGAAACATATAATTGGTGGAGAACCCACATCCTCTTAAGAAAGAGCATGTTTCTTTTAAAACCATCATATAAAAAATCCCACCAACTCTTATTAGATCATCCAACCCATTAATCAAAGAACAAATGATCAAATATATTCAAAAGATATTATATTTCCTTCAATGGTCTGAGTAAGATAATTTCATGTTGGTTTCCTTTCATATTTATGGAGTAGCTGATCAATGGTTGATATTGAAACATATTGAAAAGACCAAAGAATAACTTAAAGCGATGGAGTGGAAATATTTCAGTAAAATTCTTTTCAATGAATATTCTCCTCACATGATATGAATTAAAATGCAAAGGGATTTCATTTTACAAATGTAAAGGGAGGATGAATCCATTGGGTAATATGTGGAAAACATCACAAGACATGCACGATGGGAATCTATCCTTTTTATTGAAAGTGAACATAAATTTTACTACTTATTTAGTGGGTTAAAGATGAATATATGAAAATATTTAGTGATTTGAGACTTTAATGACTATGATGTTATTGTTTATTATGAAATTAATGTAGAAATAGATATTAGTTAATCTGAATGGTCTCATGGGTATGGAGTTAGTAATCAAAGAATTAAGTATAATTCTGGTGGATTGATGGAGAAATATATTGATTGTATGAAATTTAAACATTGAAATTTTCAAAAGTTTAGTAAGAAGAATCCCAAAAATTGTTTGAAGGGGATAAAGAAATTATTTTTGAATGGGAAGGTGGGTAACCTATCTAGTGATTTCTGATGAGAGAATCCCACCAATGAGATAGATGAAATAAATGTTCTATTCAACTATCAGATGATTTTTTAATGATTCAACTACATGAAAACACGGACACTATAAAAAACAATACACTTATCCAATTGTCATTAGATACAAATAACAACAACAACAACCTCCAAGGCCTAGTGTGAAAGGAAAATCTTATTCCAAACAACTATAAAGATTGGTCTTGAAAATTATGTCATGATAGGTACTCTAGATGTTCATTCATGAATAGTAAAATCACTATTTTATTCTGGTTCTACACATTCTTTAATATCATGCCAATTTAGTAAAATAATTCAAGCAACACCTCCAAACATGGAAGATAAGTGATTTATGAAAATGGAAAATAGGAAAATTCAAAAATACCATGTATATAACATTTCACCTATAAATATCTATGGGTGGAATTTCCTAGATAGACTTGTGATATTCCCTTTAGAAGAATTTTATGATTTTATGGGTAATAATTTTATCCTCTTATGTAAATGAACCAGAATTTCTAGGAGAAGGAAATCACCATCAATATCATGGATCACCATCTGATTATATACAACTATATAGATGACAATGAATGTCAATTTGAATCATCATCTTAATAAAGGATACTATTACCTTATGAGAAAGAATATATAGATGAAATGATTTATTCTAAGAAAAATATAATCCTTGATGACATATATATTTTATAAGAATATGATGATTTGGTTCCCAAATATTTTTCTTGTATTCATCCAAACTGAGAGGTTGAGTTATCAGTCAAACATATAACTAGATATTTTCCAATATCTAATACTCTATAAATAATTTCAAAATATTAACATAAAGAGATAAATAGGAAACTACAAGATAAAATGGATAAAATTTTTAAACACCCATGTATATCATGTTGTGGTTCAATGGTTCTTTTAATAACGAATAAAAAATGATTAATATGACTCTATATTGATTATCATGAGCTCAATAATATCATGGTGAGAAACAAGTATACTCTAGCATATATTAATGACTTGTTTTGTCAACTACAAGGAGACTAATTTCTCTCTAAGGATAATCTTTGGTTTTTATATTATCATGTAATAGAAAAGAACAATGATATTCCAAAGATGTTTTTTATAAAAGGCATGATAACTACAAGTTCAAAGTGTTGTCATTTGGACTCACTAATTATATAGAAATATTTATAGACTTAATGAATAGAGTCTTTCAGATTGACCTTGTCAAATATTTGATATTATTTATTAATGATATTATTATCTACTCTAAAATCATGGTGAAACATGTGGATAATTTGAGTGATACATTGAATACCATGTAAATTGAAAATTTATAATTAAAGTGTAATGAATGTGATTTTTGTATGGAGAAAGTAATATTCCCCGGAATGTTGTCATTAGGAAAGGGATACCTATTTATTCATCAATTAAAGAGGCAATTAAAGGATGGACTAGTCTAACAACTGTGATGTAGATCCATAGTTTTCTTGAACTGTCTTGGATATATTTTCAATTTGTGAGAAACCTTGAACAATTTTCAATCACTATTGATATTATAACTCAAATGATACTAAATATTTTCTAGACTTATAAATGTGAGGGGATCATTTAAAAAGTTAAAGAGGCTAATCACTACACCTATGCTCATATTACCCACTAGTGGGTAAGGATTTGTGATATATCTTGATCCGTACAAAAATGGATTGGGTTGTGTACTTATGAAAAATAATAATGTGATAGCCTATAACTCACAATAATTAAATATACATGAGAGTAAATACCTAACATATGATCTCTATTTGGCCGAAGTGATCTTCACATTGAAGATTTGATAACATTATCTATAGGGAAAAGAATGACTTATAAACTGATTATAAAATCCTCAATTATATATTCATATTAAATAATATTGAAATGAGACAATGAAAATGATATATATGTTCAAGTATTGTAACTATTAAATAAATTTAAATACTAATAAGGTGAATAAATTGTAGACGATCTAAGTAGAATGGATCCTGCAGCCCTATCCATGATGAAGATTGAAAGGGTTCTAATATTATTGGACGTGAAAAGGATGAACATGAGAATAATAAAATTACCTTAATACTACCTTGATCTAATAATTTCTTAACCATAAATTCATGAGAGGTTAAAGAGGGACAAAAAAGATGATGGTAAGATACAGAGGATGGTATAGAATCTTATGTATTTCAACTTTTCCAATAATGGAATTATCCGGTTTGAAACACAAAATATGTCCCATTAAAACTATAACTAAAGTGGGAATATATGGATGGAATTATTAACACATCCTTCTCTACTAATATAGGAAGTAATAATATTTATAAAGACTAAAAGAAACACTTTTGGTAGTATAACATGAAAAAGGAGATTGCATAATTTGTATCTGGATTCTTAGTATGACAACATACCAAGGATGATTGAAAAAAAGTCTAAGGTTATAATGAAACCTTTTCCCATACCATTATGGAAATCAAAAAAAAAAATAACCATGAATTTTTTATAGGACATCCCATGAAATATAAAGGTAATAACACTATTTTGTAGGTATTTGATCTCTATAAAATGTCAAAACAAATTCATTTCTATCAAGGAAAATTTCATTCTTGTACAACTCACTAAGATGTAAATAATAGAAGTGATAAGACTACATGGAGTTACCATATTAATTATATCTTATTGATATTTGAGGATTACCCTAAGGTTTAGGAGAGGCCTTCAATAATAATTAGATTAAGAGTGGAGTTTCATTACATATTATCATCTTCAGATATATGGTCAATCTAAAAGAACCATTAAAACACAAGAGAATATGTTAAGATCAGGTTTAATGTATTTCCAATGATATTGGGATAGGAACCTTCCCCTATTGGAGTTATCTCACTACAAATGACTCCATTTTGAAGGACATCTTATGAGGCTGTATATATGAAGAGTTTTCAGACTCTTACATGTTGGGATGAATTTGTAGAGGGGAAGTTGATAAGACTTGATCTAATTGATGATAATATATATAATGTTCCAACCTTTGAATATAACATGAATTCAATGAAATGTTTATAGAAATACTATACATAAAATAATCGATGAGACCTAGAATTTGAGATCATAGGGAAGGTGTTGTTTCATATATATCAATAAACTAAATATACAAGGTTTTGGAGGAAGGGATAATTTAGTCCAAGATACATCATCCCTTTTTAGATACATGATTACATTGGATCTATGTCCTATCAACTAGCACACCCTCCTAACCTATCACAATTATAAGATGTGTTCAATTTATCCCTCTCAAGGAAGTTCATACTTGATCTATCACATGTAACTAATCTAGAGGTGGTAGCCTTGGAGAACAACTTTTTATAAAATGAGAAACCATGGAATATAATAGATTGTAGAGATAATGATTACTGAAATTATACAACTCAACTTCTCATAGTATTGTATTGGTACCACAAGTTTGAGTAGGAAACATGGTAACTGGAAGCAGAGATAAAAAGATATACTCTCATCAATTTTATTATTTGAAATGAAATTTTGTTGGTGAAATTTCTAATTGGTGGAAGAATGTAATGAATAAAAATATTATAAATGAAAGTCCCTTATGAATTTATACGTTCATTATTATGTGTTTTAGTTATAAAAACATATGAACTAAATTTCATATTTTATTTTAGACTTTTTTGAACTATATCTATAATTTTCTATTAGGATTAAGAGACCTTTAACCATCATAACCAATGAAAATATTTCCATTTTATAGTGACTATTAATATTAATATATATTAGTGTTTATAATAAAATCAAATTAATATGGAGTCAAGAATCGATGGTGTCGAACTATATGATATTACCATATGAATATGATTTATGATAGATTATAAGGGAGATGGTATCACTAGGGTTTACCCTTCACTAATACAAGTAGGAGATTAAACAACTAAAACATTAGTGAAACCATTCAAGAGAAAAGTTTAAGCTTATAGATATCACTAAATAATCAATTTTCAACTAACTAACCTTAGAATGTACTACCATCGTACACCTTACCATTATAGAGTAAAATGGTGTAATAAGGGTATATGTATCAAGACACACATATGATGAATTTTTATATTATATTTTTTAATAATAATGATTATGTTTATCTATTTTCATTATTACATTATATAAATATATGATTATATATGATTTTCATAAAATTTATATTTTTACACGAAGAAATCAAAACTATATTTATGAAAATAAATAATCTCAACTATAACACACTTTCTGATAAATACTAGAATTTGTAAATGAATTTAGTTTTCATGAAATATTCATTATAAATCATATTTAGTTTAATATAAATGATAATATAATTTAATGAGGTCTGTTTAATTTTATTATAAGGATTTTAAGGTTTTTAGTGTTGTAAAAAAGTATTTTCCAGTAAATGTGGATTTTTATTTAAGTGTAAATTATTAAATTTGGAAAATTATTTGGGTAAAAAAATTATATTTTGGAAATCAGAATGTTATAAATATTAAATCATTAAATTTACATAATTTTCAAAGAGATCAAAATTTTGGGTAAAAATTACATATGATTTTTATTATGAAAAAATAATAGCCAATAAAAGTTTTTATAAATACTATAAAAGGAATACAAAACCAAAAATACATTTCACCTTTAAAATAATGCGTTCTTAATGCTATTTGATTAATTTTTCAAACCAATAATGAATCCTCCAAAAAAATATTTTATTTTAATGTTTTAAAAACATTTCGTAATGAACATGACACAATTCTACATAATTAATGGTATAATTTTAATGAAAATGGTTCATAACATAATAAAATATTTTAAACCAAACCGATTTGTTAGGAACCATGGTCTAAACCAGAGGAAGGATTATGGTTTTGAATATTTTATCACATAAGTCCAAAACCTTTGTTTAGAAATTAATAAGTAATTTTCTTCCATTTTGATATAAATACCCACCCAACCTCCGATTACACTTCACTAAAAATCCATTTAACTTGATGTTTATATACCTATACCTCTCCAAATCACATACATGGTGTTCCAAAACTAGTATTATGCACTTCCCAAAATTTTATAATAAACCAATCAAGTAAGGGATTCTCTTACTTTTCTTTTTTGTTCTTGGACACTCAATGTATTAAGGTTATTTATTTCCAATATTCATATTGTAATGTATTTTTACACATCCCTTTAATATAATTATGATAACCGAGTATTGAGAGATAAAATTATCTATCCTTAAACACTTTTATGAATCTTTATATACACCAGCTCTAATTTCAAAATTATACCATGATTTTATATGCAAACTTTTTTATATGGTGAATACCCATCCCCATTTCCAATGAAGGGTATTCACATAGATATTACAATAATTAATTGATTTTTTACATCTAGGTATGTAACCCACTCTCCATAATCATGAAATTTAATGTTATGAAAGAAATTCTTTGGTTTTATGAACTGTATGAAATTAAAATGTATGTACATGATATACATGTCACAGGTGGGCCCAAAATTTTATATCTCTATAAATAATTGTGTAATTTGTTAATCACAAGAGATAACATGTGTATTACATGAGTTTTTATCCAAGACAATCTATGTTATGATGTCTTGGCGGTTATCCTTGACTTATTAATATGACCTCATGTTTTTTGTTGTTTCAATATTCCTATTGTAACATCCTAGATTTTTTCAAGGTACATGCATTTTTTTTGTTTAGATTCTTCATTTTGGCCTTAATAAATGTTTTATAAGGGATTAAATGTATTATCAAGGGAGTATGAGACTTTTATGTAGCCTGAGGACCTAAAATTTTGAAAGGAATACTAGGCCGCATGGTTCAGAGAAACCATGACACCCAGCCCGCTTGGTTTATTTAACCGTGCCACTTGAGATAGTGGAGAGTAGGTATTTGAATGATTTCTATAAAATTAGGCATGGGGGAATGAAATCCTCTGAAACATTTGTCATAATATTTTTATAGTTTTTTTAACAGGCTGCACATGGTTAGCCTAGCCATGCACCTAGCTCGTGCGAGGATCCCCTTTGAGAAAAACTGGGCACATGATTAGCACATTGTTTTTCCAAACACGTGGCCAAATAATGTGACCCATTAATTTAATGGGAAATAAAAAATTTTCCCTTGAAATGTTTAATACCCTAATTCTTCTTCTCCTCTTTCATTATTCTCCAGTAGCATCTCCCTGAAGCCCCTCCACCTCATTCCGATACGGTTTTTGTACTACCCTCATATGAACTTCAAATTATTCACCATTAAAAGTCTTGGACAGATAGAGGTGTGGTATATGATCCACTTTTTTCTTTTACAATTTTAAATCCTCCTCTACGATGTTATTTAGGTGATACCAATTTGTCTCTATTTTCATGGCACTTTATTCTTCTTCTAATAACTCTCATTCTAGATTGATTAAAAGGATAATGATGGAAGAAGAAAGCACTATGAACCTATGGTGGATGGTATAAATTATTTCAACCATTTTGATACATGTCATATCATGTACCATTGTTTCGTTCACCAGACCCTTCCAGTGATGCCTCAAATTTGTTAAATATATTAAATCAAGAGTCTTTCTATGCCTAATGTAGCCCAAGAAAGTGGTGATCATCCCCTAGGTTTGATCTCCACGATCTAGTCCACCCAAAGGGGTATACTCTAACTTTGAGACATAATTTCCCCTTTCATTATTGTTTCTAAATGAACTTGAGGGGTGTTTCCTTATAATTCATTCCATGAATAATAAATTTAATTAAGAGAATTGGATGGTCAAGTGATTATGTCATATGCCTTATGTCTAAACCTTTCCCCTTGTTCTAAAGATCAAATTATTTGAATTGCATCTTTTTTTCAAATTGTATTTATTTGATTATTGTTACTTCTAAAAAATGGTAGGATATTTTAAACTAAAACATTACTCTAACTTATACCAAGGGCGATACAATGGGTTCATATTTAAGGACCCATTAGACGGGATCATAGTTCCTTATAATTGGTTTGTTTTTGGATTCATAAATATATTAAAAGAGACACTAGATAACCCTGGGATAGGCTCACCATGCATTTTATATTTTACCTCCTAACGAGTGAGACCATTTCTATAAGGGAGAATTCATAGATAGGCTCAATGGCACGATGGTTATACCAAGGCACAATAGAGACTCATAACCCTATGTGTTATACCCAGAATAGAATCAGAGGTTAGTTCTTATTTCATTCACCACCATTCCTATAGGGATACTTGTGAACTTTTTCAGGAGTCACCTTTGATAGACTCCTATAGAATATTATATACACGATTCCCCTAGAGTTATAATTAGGATACCTTGGGATCACCTATGATGGGATCAATGTGTCTATTAATAATTTACAAATAGGTTAATTAAATTAATGAAGATGAATGGGTAACAAGTTTCCATGGAACACATATACTATTAAAAACCACATACATGGGTATGGACCTCTAGGATTTTCTATTTATATGGATACATTCAATACATTTTTATTAAATGTATAGGAAAAATTAGTTCAGAGACATCTGACTTATGCCGAAGTAGGTAGAGTCATACATGTGTCCAAAGTGGAACCCAATTAGATAAATTTATTTATTTATTATTCCCACATCACATTCACTTATTTGGGAACATTGTTAATTTTATTATTCATGGAATGAATTTATCTAAACACTATTGTTGGTGGACTACTGATTATATCTCAATCCCTACTTAGGCCACCCTGGGTACCCAACAAATTTCATAGTTCTAGGTACAAATAAAGGGATGTGGGCAGCTTCTGATGCTTGATCATCATTCCTTGGATGGACTATGGTAGAAGAGGACTGAGAATATTCTTCTGAGGTTAGTAGTAGTTTCCTTTTTGGCCCATTTTTTTAACTTTATAGAATCTATCATAAGACAGTATCCCATGTTACATGTGCACTCTTTTTTGTATAGTTACATGACATCATGATCATCAAATTTTATATCTACTAATTATTTATCTTCCATTAGTTATTTGTTTTTATCATGTGATAGTTTATTATTTTTTCTCCTCCTATATGTTTGTTGATATTTATTTTTCCATGCCGAGTTATTATCCTGATCACTATAGTGTTTGATTATATTATTTGTTCTTTATAATATACCACTATTCTCTACTTTGTTCTATAAAAACATTATTAACCCCCAGACACACACTAGGACCTCACTAATAGTTTAAAGCCTCTGGTGTATAAGGAGGCGTTCTAGAGGTCTTATGGCTCATAGACTTAGGGAACCACTTTGTTAAATCTAGGGAAGTATGATACAATGTGGTATCATAGCTTTATTTTTATTTTATCCTATTGTATTGGTATTAGACATGATAATAAGATATGTGAATTTGTTAATGATCCAATTCCTTGGAGCAGCTAACCCGCATACTGGGGAAACCAAAATTACCTGGGATGGATAAGTGATGTCATTTCGTATGCTTGCTATAGTTTCTTGGATTTCAACTTTGGGTGAGACACTTTCTTTGAACTATTATTATTATAAATAAATTATTATTCTTCTTGGTTTCTTTACCCTGTCCAGAGGATATGAGGGAATACTAAAAAGCATGCATCATACTAGGCACCATATGACTAAAATACCATGCATTATTCCATTCCATATCTACTTTATATGTGTATTTCTGTTCAATATATATAGTGGAATGTTAATTATATATATAAATGCACAAACTTTCCATACAGGACTAAGAAAACATAATTGGAACATAAATCATCTACCTTAACCTAACAGTTTTTTTCTACATAGGTTAAATCATACACCTTAAGTATTCAGATTTGGAATTTTGAGCCATGGAACATTGGTTTCATGGGATTGAATGTGTTATGGTTTGGATTAAGTTAATTCCATATTCCAATATATAAAGTTTTTGGACCCTTATAAATTGGAAATGGTGATCTATCTAATTCAACCATTTAATAATATTTAAATATAAAAATGGCTACAAATTTAAAGTGATTGTAAAAATTTAAAATTGAAATGGTCATCTTATATGTGTAATATGAGACCTTGACCCTGAACTGAACTTAGTAGTGGGAAGAAGGATCGGTCTAATAATATTTATGTGAAATTTTTTCTCACCTATACCTGGCTTTAGTATTAGGCAGAGAGGTGTATCTCATTATAGAAAGGCCTTGTGTATGACCTTTATGATTATCACTTCCACTTTCTAATTTTAAATATTTTTTAGGAGTGCAATTGGAAATTGTAGAGTTATTCTATAGTGACATCCTCATGAAGTACGCCAAGAGAGTGGAGATGATAACACTCCAGAGGTTGTGGGGATTGATCTACCATTAATACCTCTGATAGTACCACCTGAGGAACCTCCTCAAGATCTTCTACTAGAAACAGATGCTTAGTTTTATGTAATATACTTCTATTTCATGTAGTCTATGAAGGGTGATCCTTGACCAACCCCTAACATGGTAGAGCTGACTCAGGAATTCCAGAAGCAAAATCCTCCCACCATCTCAGGGGATGGTGGAACAAAGCCTATTGAGTCATATCTAGAGGCCATGACATCCGTATTTAATCATTTAGAAACTCCTCCAGAGTGGAGGGACAAGATCGCTACCTATATGCTACATGACTCAACCAATAATTGGTGGGATGTCCTTACATGTGATGGTTAACATCAAGGAATGGTCCAGGAAGACATCGAGACAACAATATTTAACTTCTTCTTTCCATATACCCTAAGAATAGATAGTGGTTATGAATTCATCCACATTTAGTAAGGTGACATGTCATTTATGGATTACTCTTCTTGTTTCATTGAATTACAACATTTTTCTCTGACCTTGATTAGCAACGATCTAAAAACTGTGAGGTGATTTGAGGATGGGCTCTCTTAAACCATCCAGTCACTGGTGAACATTTTCTAGATGACCACTATTTCTGAGATAGTAAATCAGGGCCTCATCATTGATCGAACCTAATAAAATTATACAATGTTAGCTAGGGAGGTTCAACTTCTAGGTAGGGAAGTGGTTTTTTCAGCTACAGGAAACATCACCTTGAGGGTACATGTGGGGATGGTACCAGCTAGGTGGCATGAACTGATAGCTCAGTGTTATTTCACCATTATGGCAGGCCTAGCCATAAGAAGTGTCATTTTATAGGCAACCCAATCGAGTGCTGAGTTTATGGTAATATGGGTCTCCTCTAACATTTTTGCTAATATTTTCCTCCAGCACCCAGTGAATGTGGAACTATTCCGATACCGGTTTCAGGTACAGGATTAGTTGATCGACGTTAGGTTGTGAGTTTTTCTTCTTCCAATCGAACATGTCATAGAGGTGGTTGAGGATCAGGTAATCAGGCCTCATAATATCCGTGTTAGTGGAGAAGACCTTACTAGGGTAGTTAGTCAGTATCTCAGGGCCACGGTTGAGGAAAAATATATGCAGTACATCCAAAACCTAAAGAGTATATTTCATGTCCATTTATTGTACTAGGTACTATTCTTATAGAATATACTCTAGTTTTTCCCTTTTTGATTCATGTTATTAACATTCCATTCTATCTAATACTAGTTTGGAATGTTTTTACATAGAAATATAGTATTTATATAGCTTTATGTCTCTCTATAGACCACTAGGGGTCTGATCAGAGGGCACACAATAACGTCAAGAGTGACCCCTTGAGATAGGTGGGTATAAACTTTGATGTAATTTCGTTTTCTTCTAGATGAACAACTCTGAATTCATTCTCGATATAGACTGGCTTGTACCGTATCACACCCATGTGGAATTCTATCACCATCCGGTGAACTTTACATTATCCAAGGGTAACAGGTATATCCATAATGTTAAATGGGATACTCTTGCTAGCAAATCTAGAACCAAACTTCAAGTGCCAAGCATAATGAGATATCATATTGTAAGTATCTTCATGCGTGATTAGGGAATAAAAATAGTGGAATTCTCTCCCATGGTGGATCATTTTAGGGACATATTCCTTGATTATTTTTCTAGATTATTTCTTGAGATAGAGGTGGATTTGACCATCATGCTTGTGCCACGTGTGGCACCAGTGTTTGTTCCTACTTATAGGATGAAACCTACTGATCTCCAAGAACTAAATAAGTAGATGTACGATCTTGAGGAAAAAGGTTTTATGTGACCCAACACATCGCCATGGGGTTCTCCAGTCCTTTTAAAAAAGAAGGTAGACATTATCCTTAGTTTGTGTGTGGATTATAGATAGGTGAACCAGCTTACAGTGAATAAATATTGTCAGATTACTCATATAGAATACCTCTTCATCTAGATTTGAGGAGCAAATGTTTTCTCAAATATAAATTTGAGGTGAGGATACCATCAGGTGCATATGATACCATCATGCATACAACATACAAAGTTACAAATAATGTATAGATTGTATGTGTATTTGGTAATGTCATTCGGTCTAATGAATCCTCCAATAGTATTTATGGCTATGATGAATTGGGTTTTCCATCAGTACCTAAATTCATTCATGGTGGTTTACATAGATGGAATCTTACTACATCCTCACACAATACACATCCATGATAACCATCACGATATCATGCTGAATACACTGAAAGACATCCTTCTATATGAAAATCTCAAAAAATTATACTTCTAGATCAGTAATGTTCAACTCTTGTGTTATATCATTTAAGAGCCAGGAATATCTACTATCTCATAGAAGGTGAGAGTTTTAGTTTCCATGGAGCATCCCAAGAATGTGTTTGAAATACGTAGCTTCCTAGGGATATTTAGCTATTATAATAAATGCATCCACGACTTCTCCAACTTATAAATTTCTCTTAAGGACTTAACTAATATGGGTGTGAATTTCATATGTTCTAAATCTTGTGAGACAAATTTCTTAGAGTTGAAGTGAATATTGAATGCAATAACGATCATGATTCTTTCTAAGCTAGGATGAATCTATACTGTTTACTGTGACACATCATAAATTGGGATAGGAGAACTCCTAATGTTGAGTGATTGGTTCATGTCATATGGGTCATGCTAGCTAAGACCTTATGTGTTACCATACACATGACCTTAAACTAGAATCCATTGTTCATGCCATATGATGTTGTATGAACTAATTATTGGTTGAGTAGTTTTTTGTATAAATAGAATATAAAATTTTCAAATATATCTTCACACAGTGAGACATAAATCTTAGGATGTGCAAGTGGGTTAAATACCTAAAATCATTTGATTTCGAGAATTCATAAAAACTATGTAATGTAAATTTCAAAGCTGATTCCTTGATCCAGAAGACTTAGAAACATGACATCCAAGTAGCCAACCATGAGTGTATTATGATGGCTCAATTTTTTGAGATGCACCTAGAGGATCAATAATAGTAGGGGAAGCTTGTTTTAGCAACTCTGGTAGTGAAATATTTTCTTCTAGAGTGGTTCCAGATGAGGCAACATTCTGATTATAAGGACCTCATCTTGGGGGATAGTGTCATGGGTGAGAACCCATATCTTGGTTTGGTTGTTCATGATAATGAGATCATGTTCTTATATGGGAATTTATGGGTGCCTTATGATATATGTTAATAACTGATAAAGGTAACTCAATCCTCTATTAATAAAATTCACACTTCTCTTACCCTGATTTATGGAGACATTAATCATCTGTATTATTGGCCTGTTATGAAGAGATGGATTGTAGGATTAATCACATGGTACTCCACCCATTAGTAGGATAGTGTGGAAAACTAGCGACCTCCTAGAATTTTATAATCTTTATCCATTACTTAGTGGTAATGAAGAAACATCACCATTGTTTTTGTGATGGGACTTCCTATATCCCCTGAATGTAGTGATGTAGTGTGGGTGATCATCAATAGGTGGAAAAACATTTCAAAATACCTTCATGTCTGGGAGAACTTCTAAGTTGATGAAATTTGGAGGTTGTATATCCATGAGATTTTTCAAATTCATGGTGTTCCCCATTATATTTTATTGGATTGAGATTCCAACTTTACCTCATGGTTATGAAAAGGGTGTTAGATGGAATTGGGTTCATAGGTACTTTTGGGTACAACATATCACCCTCAAAATTATGGGTAGTTCGAGTGGATGATTCAGGTGTTAGAGGACATGCTTTGGGAATGTATCATTAATTTCATAGGTCTGTGGGAAAGGCACAATCCACTTTTTGAATTTTCCTACAAAAAAAACATTATGTAAATGACTCTGATGGGTCAATATGAGGGCCTATATTATAAGATATGGTATTCACCACTATGTTAGTTAGTGGAAGGTGAGGCAGTACTACTAGGTCCTCATCTCGTTCAGGAGACTTCAAAGAAAGTAATTCTGATTCATAAGCATATGGATATAACTATGTCTAGGAGGAACTGTTATACAGATCGCCTCCATAGAGCTCTAGATATAGATGTGGGACATCAGGTCATTGTATGAGTATTTCCTAGATTAGGTTATAGACGAATTCCGAAAAAGGGAAAGTTATCGACTTGATATGTTGAGCCTTTCATTATAGTAAAGAGAGTCAGGTTGGTATCCTATCTGTTGTAGCTAACTTAGATCTATCATTCTATGCACAATGTATTACATGTATTTCAGCTTCGACGGTATCATTCCTCCCATTCTCATTCATTTTTCCCCAAGGATATTGAGCTGGAGGTGGATGTATCCTTTTAAAAGCATACAATACATATCATTAGTTGAAGCATGAAGGCTATCCATGGATGACCAGTCCCTTTGGAATGGGTGCTATAGTAGCTGGGATGCATACAATAGGATAAATGGTATTGGGATACTGATGTACATGAAAAATGAAAAAATCTCTTATGTAATGATGTTTTACCACCATTAAAATGAAATCTTATGGGTGGGGGTATATTTTCAATAAGTATGGGAGGGTGTAACATTTTGAGTTTTCTCAAGGTACAGACCATCTATTTTTTGTTTAGATTATTTAGTCCGCCTCTAATAATATTTAATAAGGGAGGCATTATGTTCTTGTGTTTGTTCAGGACTTCGTTGCAGCTTGGAGCCTTGGATTTTTAAATAGAATACTTGGCCAGATAGTTAGGAGAAACTGTGACACCCATCCCACATAGTTTCTCTAATAGTGTAGCTTGAGATTGTGGGGGGAAGGGCTCCATAAGGTTTCTTTGAAACAATGTAAGGAAGACTATATTTCTGTTCCACTTATCTCATACAAGATGAAGAGTTTTTTTTCATAGTCTACACACTTTGAACCTAACCATGCCTCTATCCTTGCGAGGTAACCCTTTGAGTAAGACTAGTTGTATAGTTTGTCCATGTGGCTAGACCATATAACCCAGTAATTAATAGGGAAATGAAAAATTTACCCCTGAAATGTTTAATACCCTTATTATTCTTCCCCTCTGTTATTCTTATCCTGCATCAACAACCCAAATCCTCTCCACCTTCTCTCTATAGGGGGTTATCTACCTCCCTCACAAATACTCCATGTCATTCAATGTTAGAACCATTTGATAGCTAGAGGTAGGAACTAAGTTCCTCAACCTTCTTTTTCATCTTTCTCACATCCTCTGTTGTGATATTTTTGTACGACCTATTTTTCCCTTTTCTTCAGGGAATTTGATGATTCATCCAATACATATCAGGATAGATCAATTCAAAGGCCGATGCTGGATAAGGGAAACACTAAAAACCAAAGGTTGGAGGTCTTTCTTCTTTCCCCAAGTTCTGCTATATGTTATATATTTCACTATTGTTCTGCTCACCAGAAACTTCTGGTGATGCCTCAAATTTTTTAAATTAATTAAATAAAGAGTCTATCCATTTCTAATGTGACCATAAAAAGTGTAAAATCAAACCCTTGGGTTGATCACCTTGATTCAGGCCACCCAAAGGGGTGTGCTCCACCATTGAGGCTTAATTTCCCCTTCCTATAATTTTTATATATGCAGTTGAGGGGTGTTGCTTTATATTTGATTTCCTAACAACTAAATTTAATTAATATAATTTTATGGCCATGTTATTATGTCATATGACTTATTTACAAACCTTTCTCTTTTTGATAAATATTAATTTACTTGAGTTGGAACTTTTGGACAACTTGTGATTATGCTATTATTATTAGTTCTAATAATGGTATGACATTTCTAAACAAAACATAACTTTACCTTATGACAAGGGAAATACAATGGGTTATGATTTATGGACCCATGGGATAGGCAAATATTTCCATATAATTAGTTAGCTTTTGGATTTGTAAATATGATGGGGGTGACACTAGAAAATCCTAGGATGGGATCATCATGCATACTTTATTTTTCCTTCAAATGAGTGACAATGATTCCATAGGGGAGACTTCATGGATGGGATCAGTGGAACGATGGCTTTACCATTCCATGTGAGTGATTTGGATCATAAAGTGTGATACCAAGGATGAACTAGGAGGTTATTTCTTGTCTAATTCAGCACTATACCAAGAGTGATACATGGGATCTAATTCATGGGTCACTATGGATATATTCCTATGGAATTGGAAATACACATAGCCCCTAGAGAGATACTTGGGATTCCTTGGTTTCACATTGGATGAGCTTAGGGTTTCTCTTAATAATATACTAAGAGGTTAATTAAATCAATGAAAAATAATGGGTAACTAGTTTTCCTAGAACGCATCCGCTATGCCAAGTCACATTTTGGGGGTTTTTTCTGCTTTAATATTCTATTTATATTGATCCATTCAACATATTTTTTTAATTTTACATGAATTATTAGTTCATTTAAATTTGACTTATGCCAAATTAGCGAGATTTTTATGGTTGTACAAAGTGGAACCTCATTCAATACATTTATTTATTTATTATTCTAGCACGATATTCACTTTTTTTTTGGCACACTGTTCATTTTATTATGCATAAAATGGATTGATCTAGAAACCATTATTGGAGTCCTATTGAGTATATCTCACACTCTACTTGGGATTAACTTGGTACCCAAGTAGAATTCATGGTTACATGTATAGATAAAGGGAAGAAACTAGCTTTGGATCATGATCATCATTCCTCGGATGGATTACTATAGCAGAGGACTGAGCCTATGCTCGTGATGCTAGTATTAACTATATTTTTGGAGTTTTTGTGTCAAGATAGAATATGATATATGCTTGTATACCCAATTCCCCATGAAATATTTTTTTATAGTTACTTTAAATCATGATCGTCACCTTTTGTATCAACTCATTATTTATATTCCTATAATTATTTATTTATCTTTCGTGATTGTTTATTATTTTTTCCACTACAATCTCTCTGTTGATACTACTTATGCTATGATGGGTTTCTAGTCTGGTCACTATAGTGTATACTTCAATGTTTTCTTATTTCTTATATATGGATGCTCTCTACTCTATTCTATGAGGGCATAATATCCCCATAAAAACACCTTATTCCCTCTCTACTTGTCGGCAACCTCTAACATACAGAGAGACATGATTGATTCCTTGTGGTGCACCATCTCAAGGCACCAATAAGTGGCATCTGGGATGGGACACTAAACCTATTACATTATCAAATTATATCATGTTTCACTATTCTTGATTATGATTCTCACCCTTAAATGTCATCATGTTATTCCTCTTAAATCCCATGTAATTATTTAATTAATTATATTCTTTGATTTTTTAATTAACCGGCTTTATACATCACCCAATTACTATATTCATTCCCATGTTATGTCATGAAATACTATAAGATAAATGGAATTTAATGGAATGTTAGGGTTATTTTAAATATTGTAATTATATCCATATTTCATGTTACTATGATGTGATTATAATTACAAAAGACACAAGTCCTTTCAATCTTTTGGGATTTTTTTATAAATATCATTATGTAAAAAATCATTAAATAATCTATAAAAAAATATATGGGTATTCACAACTAACAAATTCTCTTGTGTTTTTGTTTGATATTTTTTTTGGGGAGATCATTTTCTACCCATATGTGCATAAGATCTGTGGTTTTCATAACTTCCATATTTAATTTTTTTATCTATATAAAAATTGGTAGTTTAGGGAACCTTTTAATTTAGTGTTGTGAAAATTGGGCCCATAGTATTAATAGAGGAGGGACATCACTACAAGCCTGTAATTGGTACACTAGAGATGAAAATACCAGAGGCAGTCTGACTAATTATTCATTGGTGTAGAAGTAGTGGTAGAGGAGTAGAGTTCTTCATATATGATTCTTTGTGAGGATATCGAATATGATTTTAATGTTTTTGGTGTTATATATGATCAAATGATGATTATAGGGATGCAGGGTATTCTTTTTTATAGTGATGACCAACAACTACAACATAGGGGATCCTTGATGACATATAAGTGACACTAAACTTTGGTAAAAGGTTCTTAATCTACAATGTTATTACATATCTAATCATGAATTTTATTATTTTTTATGGTGTGTTTTTTCATTTTATATTTTATTTCAACAAAGGATCAAGGTATATTCCACTTCCCTTTCTTTATTTTATTGAATTTTTTAAAGAAACATAATCCCATCCATTTGATAGTTTTCTTGTATGCCTTTATTTTCCCTAGATTCAATTTTTTTCTATTATATATTTCATAATCACTTTTTTTTTCACATTGGAACCTAGTGCCCATTCCTAATGCATGTAATAATATTTTTTAATGAATGTAATATTCCTAGAGTCCTCTTTTGTTATATAATTACTTCCTTAAACCAGACATTAAAACTGATTTTTTCTTCCCTTATTTCCATGATGTGTCTAGTTATTTTATTTGTTCAATATTATGGTTAATGTTTTTGTGAAGTGTGTTCCATATGTTTCATACTATGATAAAATTTTACATGAATATGGATTTTTTGTTCTCAAATTATTTTGATTTTGGTTTTATGGAATAATTTTTATTTGATTCTATATATGTTAATTCAATAAATGTTTTAGTTTATTTATGATTTTTTGACACATCCCATTATGGTTACAATATTAAACTTGTTCCTGATTGTGTTTATGTTTTTTTGAAGAAAAATTAAATGCATAGACCTCTATAGGATGTGGAATGGGGACTCCCATTATAGTGAAATCACCATAAATCATCTAATTGGATGAAAAACTACCAAGGGTTTTAATCAATATACCATTCATTGTCTAAGATATGGGTATCACATCCTAGAATTTGATGTGTATTGAGAGTTCTTTCAAATGAGGTAGATTTTATGGGACTTATATCTATGTCATGATTTTGTGATACATAAGAAAACTATGTAATATCAAGGGATGTTTGAAATTCTCATCATACAAATGATGAAACCTAACGGTGGGTAAAAAGAGACTACGGTGGGGTAGGGGTAAATTATTTTAGGAACTATGTGTATTGAAAAATTATGGCCACTATGATAGGTGAGGGAATGGAATAAATGATATGGATGTGAAATAAATTTCCCCTTGTATACCCAAATGGAGCTTCCGGTACCATTATATGGAAACACCCTCACAAATGTGTATAAAGACTTCTTAAAATTCAATTTGGTTTTGATTTCACAACTCTTTAAAAAAACCTCTAGATTCATTATGGATTACACATATATACAACCGTATTCATGATTTATTTTTTTTAATTATGATCTTATCCATATTTCAATGCAATCCCAACCATGTGGGAATAATATAAACAATTTAAAGAAAGATGAATAGAATTAGAACTCATTTTTTTAATTTTCCTTTTATTCAAAGAATCTATTACATCATAGTTTATATATTTTCATTGAAATAACCTCGAATATAATATGATTTTTATTTTATTAATAACTAAAATTTCAAAAAAATTATAAATTATTTATTTATTTTATTTCAATAATTATTTTTCATATTCAATCTTAAAATTTATCAGTTTATATGATTATTATTTATTTAAATTACTTAATACTTTCATTTCATATTAATTTGTATTCACTTGAAAACTATTTCATGTTTTATATTACAAAAACTATTCATTATAAATTATTATTGTATTTTTCATTTTATGTATTGAAAATTTTCCTTTATAATATTTTGAAATATTATATTCAGTGTTCTCAAAAAATTACCATACATTTTTCTCATTGTCCATTTAATATAATACAAAACCATTAAAATAATGGGAAAATGATAGTTTAGAAGAACCAAGGAAGTCTAAACTCAATGGTAGGTGGTGATAATGAGGATGACTAGATCCAAATGATGGAAGTATTCATAAAATTATTGGCTTGTGTAGGAATAAATCTGATTTTATGTAAGAATAAATTAAATGACATAAAATCACATATAAGATATATCAAAGGGCTGTGTAAGATTAATAATGACTATATACACTATTCACAGGGGAATGGAAGTTAAAGAGAAGCAAGACATTGTGTAAATAACCAAGCAAAGGGACATCTTTGATGGTCATAATAATATGGAACCAAATAAGCTGGTTGAAACCTAATATAAATAGTTATATGGAATCACTTGTTTTATATTAGTTTAATTGATCTCTTCTTCTTATGTGGTTAATAAATGAATAATTCTTCTCCCATTGAGTATGAAATGTTTTTTACCACAAAAAACCATTTTATTTCTCAATGTGAGTGTGGTTTATTCTATTATTTCTCTTTTGTGTGTTTATATTCAAGAGGATCTATTTTGGTCAAGGAATGTTGGCGTGAGATGTTGGTGTGTAGTTCCATATTGTGGACATCGATATCTGGTGCTACCGGTTTTAGAACATCTAAAACATATTCAATAATTAAGACTACAAAAGTAAAATTACATAATATAGGGAGTTTATCATAATGATTTTAATTAAATAATAGTAGTATAGTTTTCAAGGTTTCTCTTATCATTAGAAAATTTTCATTTTAGTGGTAGATTATTAATTTAGAAGGAATTGCAATTGAATGAAGAATGATCTTTTTTGAAAATATAAATGGGATAAACATAAACTTTTGGAGGATACAGATTGAATATTATTTTCACTTGAAATAGATACATATTCTATATAGTGGGATCAAAATGGAATTAATGGAAAAAGAATAATGAGAAAGTCCCTATAGGAAATTACATGGGTATTTTTAGCATGATGTTTTCCTAGAGAAATTCCTTTCTTATTTAAAGTAAATAAAAACTAAAAATGTTGTCACTAACTAATAACACAGTTGATAATACTTCCACAATGAAAATGGTGTTCTAATGTGGCAATTATTTAACAAGAGGATATTATTATGATGTTTTATGGTTGATTAGTTCAATAATTTTATTATTTCATTTACTCAACTTGTGTTCATTCAAGTAATATTTCTAAAGGCATATGAGAATTGATACTTCTATCAACACTTCCTGAATCATGGGACATGATGGTTACTATATTGATTAATCCCATCAGTATTAATGAATTGGTATTTTTATTTTGAATGAAGTGTTCTGGAAGAAGGAAGTCAAGAGATAAAGTCTAATAATAGGGAAATAAAGTCTAATAATGTGGAATTAAAGTCTAAATATGGGGGCCTTAAACTCAAAAGGATAACTAAAGTACACTAATGGAGAAAGAGAAAATATACAAGAGATAATTGAAATCATTGGGACCCAATGATATAAGTTATAAATGAAGGAAATAAGGGAACTTAATGAAATATTAAAATGACCAGATAGTAAATTATAGAAGTTTTACTTTAAAAATTTATTTTCAAATGACCATAGATAAGGGGTATGGAACATATTTATTATATACAAAAAAGGAATATGTGTATGAAACTTGTAGCTTAAAGATATGGTAAAACAAATGTATCGAGAAACTAGAGGTGGATATAATGCTATTATAACAGATTCTAGTTTGCAGGTGATGTAACCTAAGACTATGTTTCACCCAATATAGTTCATTTACACTTGGTAATGTTCTCCCTACATGGTTTATTCAGTTATGAAGAAAAGGTTTTTTATATATTTGACTGAATTCATTATAGGTTTTCAGTGAATAAACCCAAGACAAATTAATGTTTGTTGATACATTAAATATTGTTGATGATATTTATTAAATAAAAGGCATTGATGATGGATATTAAAGGGAATTATATCCCTCATATGATGATAAATAAATGGATGAAATCCTACTAATATTATTTTTCAACCATAACATAATTCATCACTCAGTGAAGGCACACAAAATTATTATATCCCTAATAAATTTTATAGGATCCAATGGTTAGTGTAATTCCCTCAGTGGTAGAAAACATTCATTTGTAGTTAAGGTTCTCCTTTAAATCATTAAATTAATACTAAAATGTGTATTAGGCATCACTTTGTATATTCATGTTTATGATCTTTATTAATAATTGTTGATTTTATCATATATATTTCAGGTATTAATGGGCATGATTATTCATCTATGTTCTTGATATAAACATCCAAAACTAATCAATGGTTTCAAAGCTATATTCATCTATGGATCAACTTGTTAATTTCAAATTATTGATGAACATGTATAACGTAATAAAACTAGACTTCCCTCATTGACATTACATTATATAATAATTTAATTCTGCGAGTTCCTCACTAACAATATGATAAGTGTAAACATAATTACATGAAGCGTGTGAGGATATGTTTCTGTAATAATTTATCATATTATATGTTTTGAAAATATTTTAAATTATTAATGTAATCTTAAGGATGGGAATAAAATACATCATATAAATAACATAGCCTCCATCAATTCCATGGAAGATAGAGAATAATTTATCACGTGATTAACTATATGTTGTTTGATAATGTATTATAAAGAATAAACTTGACATTACATTGAATGTCAACATAATTTCATATACTATGTCCTAACAATACATTGAGTTTCAATATAATTACAAGAATATATCATGTGTTAATTATTAAGGAATTATGAAAAGTTTATATCCGTGTCTCATGTTTTCGAAAATAAATAAAATGTTAATTTTTTTATTAAGTATCTTTAATATTCATTTTTACATTTTTTAAAAAATATATATATTATGTATAAAAAATTATGTGATAAATTTCTTCAATAATATATATTCTTGAGTTACATGTTATATGAAATTCTATAATAAAATAATTTATCTACCTAGACCATGGTATGTAATTTAAAATATTTTAACTATTTTAGTTATTGAGCATAGTTTGTGGATATTATGTTTTTGAATTATTAAGAATTGGATTCTCCATTGAGAAATGTATCCCTTTATAGAGGAATATTATGTTATATTTTCCACTTTCATTGAAACTAATACCTATTTCATTAATGGTGAATGTTAGATATCAATATATACAGTCTTATTTATACGTTTATTGGCAATTTCATATAGTAATAAAAAATTTCATTAAGATTTATTGTACCTTATTCCCAGTATAAATTTGGATATGTATGAATATATTAGTCTTCTATATTTGGGAAAGTAAAATGAGATTTAAATTGTGTAAATGGTTACACATTCATGTGGTGTGAAAAAGATAATTTGGTTTATGGAATAGGGATTTAGGAACTAAATTATTTATATATAAAATACACAAAAGAGAAAAAAACATGAGAAGATAAAATTTTCATATTATGAAATAGATAATAATGTACTATTCATAGTATGGTTGTTAAATTGGGGAGAGATTAAAAGAAAATCCTTAAAATACAAAACATGAGATTCCTTCCAAAGAAGAACATTTCAATACCTTCATTATCTAACATGGTGGGTATTGTTAATATTTGGTACCGAGGGATTATCATGGGTAAGAAAACAAAATAATAACTAATTCAAGATTATCCTATTTGGTAGGTCATTATAGAACTAGTATCCCCTTAATTTTCCATTATTATCTTCCATATATAATTTTATTTATGTGATACTATCATATATGCCCGAACAGAATTAGTTTTTGGATGAAATTGAGTAGACAATATCGATTTTAATTATGTGAAAAAATTTCCATCATCAATAATTTACAAGCATCATAAAAATTATGATTGGAATTTTAGCCTATTTAAATAACTATGGGATGGGAGGAACCCTAATGTGACCCTAAACATAGTAAAATAATTATATTTTTTAAATAAATGTATATAATTTATGGGTTCATCATTTTAATGGGTGTAAATTCATTAAAGTTCATTGATGAATAATTATAAAACATGATACTCTTCCATAGATTTTTCTTTATTGTTGAATATTGATTAATTTAGGATAATCATATTGAAATATCTTATAGGTATAAACTATACAACAGTTAAGGATTGTTATTCAGGGTTTATAAGTGTTATTTTTGAGAAGAAATTAGGGATTAAGAATTTGAATATCATATAAATCAATTTCACTAACACTCACTCATAGGTGTTAGATATCTCTGTGTGTCCCACAATTGTGTTGACAATGACATTCCTAGATATATGAAGGAATTTATAGAGGGATAAGTAGATATTCATTATTTATTACTATGAAATAATTTCTTCATTAAAAGTTGATACATGTGTTTTAATTCTATGTAATTGATTGATCCTAGGATGTTAGAATAGTTATTATATTCCCATTGTAAATAAAAGATGGGATTTTAATTCTTAAATATGAATTTTTTTTTCTAAATTTATGAATAAAATATATTATGGAATTGGGAATATAATGGATTGTTTATATTATCTAGATATTTATAATCCAATTCATAATGGTCAAAATAATACATTCATTGGTTATTCTAATCACACCTATATTTTTAATTTTCCTCATGGACTTATAAATGAGAAGCATATCCAAAGACTCCATAAAGAAGGATAGTCTGACTAATTCAATTATAAATAAATTTATACATGAACATATTTATAATTGGTAGTTGTGGATAGGGAATATTTTTGTTTGAAAGGATAAATGGATAGTTATTTGTTGGTCCCATACATATTCATGTATATGGACTACTGAGTAAAATAGAATGTTGTTATTTTAGTTACTTCAATACCATAGTAGATGATATTAGAAAATATGGTTATGTGTTTCATTTGAAAAAAATTATGAAAATTTTGAAAAAATCAAAGAGAGTCATAAAAAATTATATAATAAACTTGTAAATAATGTTAAGATTCTCTAATTAGATTGGGGCAGTGAATAAAAGGTCAATGAAATCACTGATTATTTGATAGATCATGGAATTTTTTCAAAACACTCTCATCCGAGAACACCACAATGTATTAGTGTATATAATAGGTGGGATCATACCAATTTGGATTTTGTTTATTAGATTATGGGTTGGTTTAACCTTATTAGTTCACTATAGGATTATACTCTGGGGACTATTTCATTCCTACAAAAATATGTTCATCTTAATGGACTCTTTAAGACCTCATATGTGATATGAACTAGGAAAATCTAAGAAATGACTTTATTGAGGATTTGGGGTAGTTATGAACACGTATAATGATTATCTTTTGAGATGATTATCCCCAAATTTGATATGTTCTTTTTTTGAATATACTAAAAACAATTCTTGGATATTATTTCAATACGCCTACAAAAAAAAGTGATTATATCTTAAAAATTTATATTTATTTAGAAGGAATATATTATTCATGGAATCAGTTGGAGGAAAGTTGAAATTAAAGAATTTTGGTAATGAAAAATAGGAAGTGTCCTTGAGATAGAAGTTAATTTGGTTCTACAAAGAGTTATTGTAACAACCAAGGCTTTCCATATATAAATATTAAATAGTTTTGTATGAAAGTTCAATAAATTTTACAAATTCATGCTAGATAACTATAAAGGTTTTGTGTCCTTGGGGACTAGGTACAAAATATTCTTATTTCATGAATAAACTTCCACATATCCCATAAATCTCTTCCCACATAGTACACTTCATAGATATAACATACGCAAAACCTATCTAGATAACCTGGGGAAATGAAATATAAGATATTGTGAGCACATATGTTAAGTAATGGTAACCAAAGAAGATGAAATCGTAAGAAAATCATAAGGATATGAGATTATGAATATAACTAAAAATGTTCATAGACAATCTTTAATGTACAATAAACAAGATCTATTGAATAAAATATTATCATTTCAAAATAGATGAATCATAAGAGTGACAAATCATCATAAATAAATTGTGATAAACATGTTCATTTCATATAAGTGTGGCACAATCATATGTTTATAAACCATTTCATATGTCGCAGTTAACATCTGATACCATAAAATCACAATGGATCACAAATCAACACCTTTTTCCCATTTAATAATGGACGATGCATCATCACCTATTTCAAAATATGGATAAAAAACATTGACCTATTTCCCATAGAATATCAATCAAATCATCTTTATCCCCATCATTATATTATGATATATAAAAATTTTCCACATTAATTGTAGGGATACATAGGTCCCACCATAACTTTGTTATAACATGAACACTATCTTTGGTATTAATATAACCACTATAATATAATAGAAACCATACATATGTGTGCCATAAGATCCTAAAACATTCATCATATTAGAACCCATGAAAATAAATGTGTATTATAAAAATTTCATCATAGATCAACCCATGTAAAATAAATAGGTTCATTAAATTTTTTAAATTTTTATAAATAATGAAAAAATAGTTTCATAATCATCTCATCAATTCATCATAGAATAACCTATAAAAAATATGTTGGTTTCATAAAAATATCTCCACTGTATTCATAATCCATATATATAAATAATAATGATATAAATGTTGGATCATATTCCTAGTAAAACATAAGCAACACTCAAGGGTTTTGACCTTTATGAATAGAAATGTAATAAATAATTATATAAATACTATTGAGTAAAATATCATTTACATTCTAAAAATTCTTAAATAAAATAAAAAAACATACCAAATAATAAAGAACATATTTTATAAGATAAATAACTTGGAAAATGTAAATGAATAATTAAATCATTATTTGGCCATGATGAATAGAAATATCATTCATTTCATACACTGTAAAACAAATATTTCATTCACAGTTTCGATAAAATTCAAAAGGTCGATGTTTGGAAGAAGACATGAATATTCATTTTCAATAATTTTTTAAAAATTCTATCATGTGTAAAAATTTCATTAAAAAATAATTTTATAATAGTAAAAGAATTATTTAAAATATATTTAGAAAACATTAGTATCAAAGAAAAAGGATTTTCAACCGAAGAGGGAAATGAAGTTAGTTTTCCTTAAAAACGTATTTTGGAATCTTGAGTAGATGAAGAGTTGAAATTCAAAGGAAAGTCATATTTTCATGAAATAACCATTTTACAATAAATTTCATGAGTTTCATGAATTTTTTATCATAAGAACTCATCATTGGATATATAACATAATCAAATCCCAATGAACAATGAGAGTGTAAGGTTATTCCATTACTAATTTGGTATCTTTTTAATAATACGTACCATGAAAGAAATAACATTATATGTATACATATGTCCTATAATAATCATGATTATGATCATAAAATACTATCATGGTAGGTAGATAAAACACAAAAAGGAAACTAGTGGTGTGTTTGGCATGTGTCCCAAAAAAATAAAAGTGAGAAGAAAATCATTTACCATAACTCACAATTTACATCATACATGCTCAAAAATTCTGTATAATAAATATAATTTTATTAAAATATTTTTCATAACATTAATTTTAATGTCTCATATTTTTAGTGTATTATTTTTAAAATTTATATGGAATTATTTTGAGACCCGTATTATTGACGGCATGTGATTCTGAGGCCAGGGGTTCCCAGAATGAATGTTTGAAATAAATTAAACTTTTAAATACCACACATGAGTGGTTTTCAAGAAAATAGTGGAATAAATTCTAAACGAGTGCTCAGATAAAAAATTTCATGGCACCGCTTCATTCATGGTAGCAAATTTACCTTAGATAAGGCCTAACATCGAACATCACGGGTCGACTGTGGAAGTTAATTTTTGGATGTTTTAAGAATAATATAATTTTATGAATTATTTTATTTTAAATATTACAACCCAACATAGTGATTTTACACTTCAATGCGACAACGCTGCAACATGACACAACAAAGCTGGAAAACACATTTTCTTTTATTAAATAGAGGCAATAACCTAGGGGTTTCTCAAAACCCTAGAAAATTTCCTGGAGATCTGGACAGAACCTGAAGAATTCTCTCAACGATGACACATGAAGACATGTGGATCATTTCATAGTGAGATCAGATCTCATCGATGATGACATCCAATACAATCTTTGTCGATGATCAAGGTAGGGGTTATTTTTTTGATTCCATTTTCCCTATACTTTGACTAAACGACGAACGAGAATCAACCCACGAACAGGCTGACTTGTGGATCGTCCATTCTTGTGGAAGGGTCAAGATTTTGGGTTTTATTTTGGGAATTTGATTTCTTAATTGTTATTCGGTCTACTTGATCCTTATAATGGAAGTAGATCAATTCCATAACAAACAATTGTAGAGGTTCATTCTCCAATTTTGTTATATGATTTCTCCTTTCCCCTTTCTCTTGACACCACATTATTCTCATTCTTCGTGGGGTTATGAACAATGAAACTTTTCACATCCAATTTTCAATGAAATGATCTAAAATTGAAGATTAAACATCTTGACAAACTAGCAGAGGTGCGACGATGATGGAAGATGACGAATTGATGTGGATCATAACTAAAGTTTCTTCGACTTTTTTTCACATAGAGGATCAATAATCGTTTTTGGAGATGATCGGATACCCGAAATATACCGTATCAGAATTTCTATAATAGGACAACCTTGGATTTTGAGTTTCGTGGAGATTGAATGGCCAGATTGATGGATCAAAGATCTCCAAGGGTGCGTGGAGGAAGAACATCGATTTTGGAAAGTCACAAAAAATACGACGTGTGGTGTTGGCTGAGAAACGACTAGGGTTTATTGACATAGGAAGAGATGAAATGACATATGAAAACTTTTACATGGCATGTTGGTCCTTACATGAGACATGGTGTCTATCTTGGGAGATACATGGACACGGGGTGGAGTACATAGCATGTACTTCACCACACTGCCAGACCAGGCCGGATACATGGGTTACCCCATGTACTGGTACATGTCTTGGCAGACATGTGTTGAATTCGTGTACTGGAACATGGAAAACATACATAGAACAAACCCTAGATAATCGGACACCGTGTGTAATCCTTTCTACACGCCGTGTATATATGCTTTTACACGACATGTTCTTACTCGGGCCATTGCACATGAGCAGTACCCAAAGTGAAGAGACACGACATGTGACCTTTCTACATACCTTGTACTCCCTTATATGTGGCTTGATCTCCTAGTCCACCATTCCATGGACAAGTTTCATTTAGGTAATTTCCCCTTTACTCGTTCCCATGAAGGTCAAGTACCATTTATTATCTACAGGGGTATGACCCCTTCAACAAGTCTTTCATAGATATGGTCAGAATCCCTTAGATAGGCCTAGAGTGAGATCCTCTATCCATTCTTGACCCTAGGTAGAGTTGGGTATCACTATAGCCAATCCTATTGGAACAACAGTCCTCTACTTAGAAGGTGAATTCATATGAGTCATGGTATAATCCAGGGCCCTGGAAGCGATCCTCATCCATGTATCATGATCATTTCCTCTCTCAAGAGTGTGTTCTCACGGAATGAGTGTATCTACATTCTCTTCATATCTATCATCACATCTACCTCTCTCGTGAATTTTCCCAATGAATAGTACCTCTTAGATGGACGTTATCAAAGATATTGGACTAGTGGAGTGAGTTCTCCTGGACTAGTACTTCGTGGAATCTTTAGACTAAATCCATAGTAGTGGTATGAAATCGTTGTGACTTACCTCTAGAATACAGGTCTGGGTTTTGTGTATATCTGGATATTTTCTTTGTTTTATGTTCTATAGACATATACTATGTAGAGTTTACTATACCTTTACGTTTTGTATCGCTTTGATATTTTTGGGGTATCCTTTTGAGTATTGTTTTACTCACCCCTTCACAGGCCTTTCCCACACTTGTTGTGTATTATTCAGATGAGATACTTTTTGATGGAGTCTAGGGTGGACCAGGACTAGACTGATATTTGTGAGTTCCCTATTGGATGATTTGTTCTTTCAACGACGAGCAGCAGTCCCAGTACTTACTCTTGTTTACAGGTTGGACTTTTAATTTTCACACTCTTTCTTTTAGTGGGCTTGTATTCTACCCCATTTTACTTTCTGCAATTTACTTTCACTCATACTATGTTTGTTGGGTTTAGTGTATGCAAGAATTTTCTTTCCTAGTGGTTTTTACATTTCAGCATTTGAGGGCATATAGATGTGTGCATGTGTACATGTACATGGGAAATGCCTCCGATATTATTGATATGCCTACTCAGTGCTATTCACTAGCCCCTAGACTATTGGAGGAGGTCTTGGGGAGTTGTGGAATGGGACCCACTAGGATGGGTCATGACAGAGTGGTATAGGAGGTGGCCGGTTCTACCTTAAGACCGAGAAACTATGAGGTTGGTTTGTAGAAACAGTGTTAAGTGTTTCGAGTTCAGATTTCAGGACATGGACTACATTGTTGGTGTGTGCGGCCAATGTATCTATACACCAGGACTCTGATAACATGATTTTTGACTCGGTACATGAGAACACCAGTTTCAGGGAAAATAATGGTACATGCATCATATACGAATGGGTTGTGGTTTCAATGTCCCTTGAGTAAGATCTCTAGATATACTCATTGACCGTGGTAGGCCTTTTTTTCTTACAAGATGCCTCCATGACACAAACCAAATAGGATTCTGCAGATTGATCATGAGGATGAACACCTCAGTGATGAGGCTTTGATTCAGAGGCCAGACACCCAGGATTTACCTCAAAGAGGTTTACCCATTGTTCCATAACCAGTGGAGCAACTCATGGTACCTGCAGTACTAGTAGACGAGGAGTGCAGCTTGAGTGTTCTCCATGAGTTTTAGAGATAGATACCCCTTATGTTGTGAGATGAGACCAATCCTCAGGTGGATGAGGATTGTCTTTATGTAGTGACTAGAGTATTCCATGTCATGAGGACACTAGTAGGATAGATAGTGATCCTGGAAGAGAGCCTTCTTTAGTGTTCATCAGGAAGGTGGTCGAGTTTGACTATGCAGACTCACGAAGAGGTGAATCCTTCATAGATGGAGTTCATGAAACTCTTTAGGGATGAGTTATATCTAGTTATGATGAGAGAAGTACATATCCAGGAGCTTCTTCAGCTCTAGCAGGGCATCATGATGGTGGCTGACTACTCATCGAGGTTCACCAACCTCAGCAGGTACTCGATTGATATGGTTTGGGATCAGTACATCAGAGATCAGACCTTTGAGCAGGGACTATGATAGTATATCCCAGATAGTGTCGATCCTATATGATTTTAGACTTATGCTATAGTGCTCAAGTGATCCTTTGTTATTAAAATATTCTTGGATGAGAAAAGAAAGAACGTGGCATTCAGTAGTAGGCAGACAGGTGCAGAGACCTCGATAGTAGGAATTCAATGTCAGGAACAGGGATCAGGATGTGGTTGGTATCATAGGAGGTCCCATAATAGGTAATATGAAGTCCATGGATCTTAGGGTAGATTCAATTAGCCTAGGGAGAGGTGATGATACTCATGTGATGGGAGAGGACATCTTGCTAGAGACTGTCCGACCCGTCAAGCTGCTGATAGAGACACAGTGGATAGACCACCGAGGAAAAGACAGAGAGTGTAGTAGGAAGTCCTGCAAGGTGGATTATGTGGTAGTGGAGCAAGGAGAGTAATGAGAGTTGGTAGATTATTTAACTTAATCCCACCACCACCCTCCGTAAGTCCGCACCAGACCCATAGAGTTGGGGGATAGGGGCGTGGGAAGCTACATGTGGTCGAGGAATATGACCCAGGAACTACAGGGATGATTTAAGGTACCATCTATGTCTTCTCTACCTTATCTACTATACTTATAGACATAGGTTCGAGTCATCCTTTACTCTCCAGATGTCTTGTGCGAAACCTTGAGATTCTGGTAGAGCTGTTGACTCAACCCTTCCATTTGGATACACATACGAGAGGAGACTCGATGATCACACATCTTTTTTGACATTGTGATCATACTTTTGGAGGTGAGAGTTTCGACTAGAACCTCATGCTGGAAACGTCAAGGCCTTACTACATCATTCTCAGTATGACCTGGTTATCTTTGGCCCATGTCTAGATTGATCGCTTTAGGTGAAGGTTGCGGTGTGTCCACAGTGAATGGACGGGGTTTTCCTTTATTGGAGAAAAGGAGACCTAGGAAACATAGGATGGGATCATGCACAAGAGGGTGTATCCAATCACTCATGAATTGGTTAGCCTTTCCGTTGGAGCGAAGAATGTTATGAGTTTTCAATTCCCCGAAGTAGTGATAGAGTATGAGGACGTCTTTCAAGAAGATGTTTCTAGATTACTTCACCGCCAGGAGATCGACTTTTGCATCAACTTGCAGTAAGGGAAGACACCAATATCCTCACCAGCATATTGGATATCTCATGTAGAGCTGTGTGAGCTGAGGGTACAAGTGGATGTTTTGCAGGGGAAGGGGTTCATGAGACCAAAAGTTTTACCTTGGGAAACCCTAGTGTTTTTAGCCAAGAAGGGAGATGTGATCTTGAGGTTGAGCATGGATTTCCGATTCCTGGAACAAGTGATGGTGAAGAACAAGTATCCAATTCCAAGGATAAATGACCTCTTCGATCAGTTGAATGGGGAATAATGGTTCTTGAATATTGACCTTCGATCAGGTTATCACCAGCTATGTGTACAAGATGAGGATATACCGAAGATGGATTTCAAATGCTTCTACGGTCACAATGAGTACTTGTTAATGTCTTTCAGTGTGAAAACACCCCTTTAGTATTCATGGGACTCATGAATAAGATCTTCTAGCCATACCTTGACCGGTTCGTAGTGGTCTTCATCGATGACATCCTTGTGTACTCAGAGTCATAGAAGGAGTATGAGAGACACATGTGGATGGATCTAGACATGCTCCAAGAGAATCATCTTTATGGGAAGTTCTCAAAGTTCCTATTCATGATTTAGGAGGTCCACTTTATGGGAAATATCATCTCAGAAGATGTAGTAGTTGTGGACCCAGTCAATGTAGAGGTAGTGTTAGCATGGGATCCACCTCTGAGTGTGGAAGAGGTGTGAAGCTTTCTTGGGTTAGCAGGATATTACCAGGGATTCATTCCTGATTTATACCGTGTATCATCACCAATGATAGCTTTGACCTGGAATGGGTGGACCTTTATATGGATGTATAAGTGATAGTAGGAATTCCAACAGTTGAAGAAGAGTTTGAAGAGTGACCTGATATTGATATTTCCAGAGGAGGGTGTCAACTATGCAGTTTTATGCAATGCATCATGGACTGGGCTTGGCTGTGTCCTAATGTAGAGACATGCTGTGATTAGTTATGTTTCATGCCAGCTGAGACCACATGAAAAAAACTATGAGACCCATGATCTTGAGTTGGTAGTGGTAGTCTTCTCATTGAAGATGTGGAAACACTACCTTATGGGTGAGCAGTTTTTTGTCTACTTTTACCATAAGAGCCTCAAGTAGATATTCTCACGGAAGGATCTAAATCTGAGGCATAGGTGATGGAAAAAGTTCCTCTAGGACTATGAATTCAAGATTGTCTATACTCTGGGGAAGGGGAACAAGGTGTAATATTCTTTTAGAAGGAGATCGAGTTTGTGACTATTAAGAAAGGCGATAGAGCAGTTGGCCCAGTTACAATTATTTTTCATAGATGGAGAAGATATAGATTACTTTGAGTCGATTTTTTCACCATTGCACTCTTACAATGATTTAGGGAGGCACAACTTGGAGATTTCGACTACAAGGCTTTACAAGATCAGTTATTCCCAAGACATGCCCCTGATGGATATTCACAAGGAGGGGAGAACATCATTCTTTTTAGAGGACGCACAGTTGTACTAGAGGAATTATGGGAGGAGGTTCTGAGGGAGTTTCATACATCCCCCTTGGCGGTACATCATGGAGTATAAAAAATGTAGTAGGACCTTCAACGTCAGTTATGGTGGATAAGAATGAAGAAGGAAGTACCAATGTTCGTTTCTCGATGCCTTACATGCCAGTAGGTGAAACATGAGCACCAGGTTCAAGTAGGGTTAGCTTACCCTCTAGAGGTGTGTGAGTGGAAGTTGGATGAGATATTTATGGACTTCATGATCAGAATACCATGAATATCCAGGGGGACCAATTCCATATGGGTGATTGTTGATCAATTCACCAAGTCAACCAACTTTCTAGACATTAGAGAGTAGAGTTAAGTGGTGTCACGACCCGCCCTCGGGCTCCGTGCCGTGACTACCCCAAGCCCGCCTTCCATAGGCCAGGGGCTGGCGACTAGCACCAAGGCGTAAATCCCGGTAAAAAGGGAAGGCATTTCCTTTGTAAAGTAACAAACACCACAGAGTAAGCAAGCGGAAAGTAAACACTAAGCAAAAGCAGAGTACAACTGAAATTGCGGAAAAGTAAATGGGACAGTATACAAACCCAAACTGAAAGTAAAGTACAACTCGAAAGGGAAAACAACAACTGTAAAGTAAAAGCCGCTACACCGAGCTGTCCTCTGGAAATCCCACCTGAAGGGTGGGTACAGATAGCTCCACTGCTCCACGGGTCCCGCCGTCCGCTCCGAGTACGTTCCGCCCAGTGGTCCACCTCCAGGTACCGTCCTGCTCTGCAAGCCTCAGGTAAGATCAACGCTGTCCGTCGTCTGCAACCAACACAACGTAGTGCGGGCAAAGCCCGTGCAGGGGTGAGTATAAGCTACTCAGTAGGGACCCCGAGACCCCTGAAGGTCTCTCAAAATCCACAAAGGATAAACCACAAAGAAAGGTACAATAACGAAGTAACAACCGACACTGCTTAGGTATATGCCCATACACATACCTAAGTCATCAATTTAAAATACGCTCCAACCTCCGAGCCCAAGTACAACTCAGTCCACACAGGAAAGTAAACGTATTCCACACAGGAAAGCAAAACGAAATCCACACAGGAAAGTAAACGTATTCCACACAGGAAAGCAAAACAAAATCCACACAGGAAAGTAAACGTATTCCACACAGGAAAGCAAAACGTAATCCACATAGGATAGCACAACACAATCCACACAGGAAAGCAACAGGTTTCAGCTCACACAGGTATACTTCTTTGAAAGACGATAAAGATGATCTCTGATCCATCTAAGTCGTCGGACCCACGAAGGATCGATAGGTAACTAACCCCCGCAAAAGACCCACACAGGATCGGGCCCACACAGGACCTGTAGGCGCTGGTTCACACAGGATCGCTGAGTGCAAGGACCCACACAAGATCGGACCCACACAGGATCTGTAGGCGCTGGTTCACACAGGACCGCTGAGCGCAAAGACCCACACAGGATCAGACCCACACAGGATCGAGCCCACACAGGACCTGTAGCACTGATCCACGTAGGATCGCTGAGTGCTGTAGTCGTCGTCGTCGTCTAATCCACACAGGATCTCTGTACTGTCGTCGTCGCAGTCACAATAGCAGTAGCAGTAGCAGTAGCAGTCATAGTCGCAGCCAGCACTAGGGTTCCCGCACACAGCAAAATCGTTCGGAGGGTCCGCTCCACGAGCCGAGAGGCTGATACATCAACTGTCACAAATTCTAGAGTTGATGTATCCAAAAGTTCCGTATCGTCAACAGGAACTCAACGCAACAGACGGCGCGTCGATCGGACGCCCGGTCTGAGAGTTATTGGCATTTTCGTCTCTGGGGCCCAGTTGGTTTTTAAGGCAAAACCAACCCGACCGTACTCCACCTATGTCCAAACCTCGGGCGGAGTATGCAAAAAGATCCGTCTCACTAAGAGGAACTCAATAAAGCTGACGGCACGTCAAACGGACGTCCGTAGCTCAAGATATGAGCGTTTCCGCTCCGAAGGCCCGGTTGGTTTCGTGTACGAACCAACCCGGCCGAACTCAAAGTATTCTGAAACCCTAAGTGTAAAATACCAAAACGACCGTCTCGATCCAAGGACCGCGTTGCCGTAGACGGTTCGTCATTCGGAGGTCCGTGGCTCAAGTTATGGCCAAAAGACCGAAGCTGTCTCGAAAACGGGGGGTCCGGCCCGACCCCCCCTGGGTTGGCCCGGCCGGCGGCGGTCCGGCGCGGCGGCGTGGCCCGGACGACGGTGGCGCGGCCTGCCGCCGTTTGTCGCCACGCGCGGGGGGCAAGCCCCCGCTTCATAATTGGCGGCGCGGCTTTTAGCCGAGCCTTTTGCCAATCAACGGCCCCCCTCCTGGGGGCCTGCTTTGAGGAGAAACCGGGGGGCCGCCTGTCCCCTCAAAGAAACCGCCCCCCCCCCCCTCATAAATGGGGGGGGGAGTTTTAGTGCTGGCCGGGGGAATTAAATTCCCCCGGCCTTTGACCTTCCGGCCGGCCATCTGGCCGGCCGGTTTTTCTTCAACGGGACCGGTAAACCGGTCCCCTTTCCGGCTTCCGACGCCGGCGGCCCGGCCGCCGGTCTTCTTGTCCCGCCGCGGCCCAGAACCGGCCGCGGTGTTTGTCGTCCCGCGCGGTGCGACGACACCGCGCCCCTCCGCCGCGCCTTCGATTCCCTTCGACGCGGCGCGACGGCGTCGCGTTCTTGATGATCCTTCCACGACGCGGCGCGACGGCGCCGCGCAATATAATTGTGCGAATATCCGCGTGGTGCGACGGCACCACGCCATCTTGTTTCATCCGCAAGATAAATCAACAAGAACAAAGGAGGGGGTTCGGCCGTGTTCATGCGGTCCGGCCCCCTCACGTTAAAAGATAACACATATTTAAATATCCTCACGTTTGTCATGCTAGAACCACGAACGAGAATAAATAAATAAATAAATAAACAACAAAAACCCCTACCTCGATAGTCGCACGTTGACGTAGTCGTGGGAAGCGGTCGTCGTTTCGTTGACGTCGGTTAGAAGATGAAGAAGTCGAGGAGGAAGCAATCGGAGAAGACGAGTCAAGATGTCATCGTCGGTGTTCTTCATGGGCGGCGGACGTTCTTCGCGTTCTTCCACGAAGGAGATGAAGATGGTGGAGGATTTCATCAGCTTCTCTCCAAGCTCTTCCACACCTCACCCAACAATCCAAATAAAATAAGGTCCCTCCTTATTTTATTTACTAATCCAAGCATTTCAAAAACTTAAATTTCAAAAACAAAACACTTAATTAATTATACATGAGTTGTGTAATTAATTAAGTGTTAAGTTATCAAGCTTTTAAGAGGGAGAGAGGGGAGTTAGGGAATTTGAAAAGGTGGGGCTCGGGTGGACCCCTCCTCACCTTAATCCTCTCTTAGGTGGTTAAACTACCCAACTTCCAACAAAAGATTTTAACCACTTTAAAGATATAAAATAAATATTGTATCACAATTTTATTTTACTCTTCATTTCATCCAGAAAATTAAACAACTCCTCCTAGCCAAACACAACTTCGGAAAAGGTCTTCTTAAGCGAATATCGATGCTGCGAGTTCATCAGTGTCCTCGGATTTCAATTCCGAGCACCAGATCAAAAGTTAGGAATTCCCGCTCGTTCGTTCACTGAACGTACCCGAGCCAAACTTCAGAAATTGATTCCGGGCACACCGGGCCTCGGAATCAGGTGCCGTCAGAAACCGCGCTCTTGTAAAATTCCAAAGAAAATTAAGAAAAAATTTCCCTTGAATTTTATGGGTCTTTACATTACTCCCACCTTAGGGCTTTACGTCCCCGTAAAGATACATCAAGAACTAGGGAAACAAATGAGGGTACTGAGCACGCATCTGAGCCTCCCGCTCCCATGTGCTCTCCTAGAGATTCCCGTGCTTCCATCTGATGCGCACAAGAGGAATCGATCGCCCACACAGGACCCGCTCCTGTCGATCCTCTATCTCCACCGGGACCTCCGTAAAAGTCGCCCCATCGTCAACATCAAGCTCCCCATGGTCAATGATGTGCGTCAGGTCGTGCACGTATCTTCTCAGCTGAGATACGTGGAAGACGTCGTGCACCCGATGCAACTGAGGTGGCAGAGCCAGGCGATAAGCCACCTCTCCAACCCTGCTGAGGACCTGGAAGGGTCCGATGAAGCGCGGAGATAACTTGCCGCCTCGGCCAAATCTCCGAATACCACGTCGAGGTGAGACCCGCAAGAAGACGTGGTCGCCATCCTCGAACTCCAGTGGCCTCCACCTCCTATCAGCATATGAATTCTGCCGGCTCTGAGCTGTCCTCATCCGCTCCTGGATGACCTGGACCTTCTCTGTCGTGGCATGGACCATCTCCCGTCCCACAAGTGCTGACTCCCCAGGGTCTGTCCAGAACAAAGGAGATCTACAAGGTCGGCCGTACAATGCCTCGTACGGTGCCATCCCGATGGTGGAGTGGTATCTGTTGTTGTACGCAAACTCCACCAAGGGTAGGTGGTCCTCCCAGCTACGACCAAGGTCGAGGACACATGCGCGGAGCATGTCCTCGAGAGTCTGAATGGTCCTCTCCATCTGACCATCCGTCTGAGGGTGAAAGGCTGTACTCAGACGTAGCTGCGTCCCGAACGCCTCCTGTAACCCCTTCCAAAGCTGGGAAGTAAAGCGAGCATCTCGATCGGAGACGATAGATGATGGCACACCGTGGAGCCGCACAATCTCCTGAACGTAGAGACGTCCCAAGCTCTCCACTGAGCCCTGCTCTCTAATGGGTAAGAAGTGTTCCGACTTGGTGAGTTGGTCAACAATCACCCAGATGGAGTCGTGACCTCTGGAAGTGTGTGGAAGTCCAGTCACGAAGTCCATAGATATGCCATCCCACTTCCACTCCGGAACCTCCAAGGGCTGTACCAAGCCTGCTGGTACCTGATGCTCTGCCTTCACCTATTGGCAGGTGAGGCATCGAGAAACGAACTCTGCTACAGCCTTCTTCATGCCCGGCCACCAGTGCTGTCGTCTGAGATCCTGGTAAATCTTCGCCACTCCAGGATGTACTGCCAAAGGAGAAGTGTGAAACTCTCTCAGCACCTCCTCTCGCAAAGCGACTGGTACCATGGTACGCCCTCTGAAAAGGATGTCGTGCTATGCACCAAGGGAGAAACCATCAGGTGTCTGTCCCGAAGATATATGTGCACGCCATGTCTCACAGTCAGCGTCCGCACGCTGTGCCTCTATGACCTGCTGTAGTAGAGGAGGGGTGACTGTGAGAGACTAGAGGAAGGCTGCTCCATCTCTATCCACGAAGGATATCTGCAAATAGACTAGCTGCAAAGATTTCTCCTTTGCCGAAAAGTGAAATCCGGTCTCATCCCCTTGATGAACCACGTTCCTTGCCTAAAACAGTCAATCCCATCATGATTAGTTAATTCATGGCATGGATGACGTCGTAAGGCCTCGACGCTGCTACCAAGAGATCCAACCGTTACTCTCGCCTCCAAGGGTTGAGTCACACTGTCGGCATCAGTGTGTGGTCACTGGGTTTCCTCCAGTAAGAATCTCGCAAGTGAGGGTCAAGTCAACAGTTTTTAACCGGCACCTCTTAGTAAAAACAAACAAAAGACAAGAAAACAAAAGTCACCAAGGCATGTGTCTTTTATTACTTCAACTTAAAGAACAAGGTCACAAAGCAACACAAACTACGAAGCTAGAGGCATTATGGGCAAAGGCCTCTATGCCTGGAGCTAGTCCCGCACTAGTCCACCCGCTTCTGGAGCTCCATGATCGTAAGCTTCAGCTGCCTGAAGCTGTGCTATCCCCTGAGGTCGGGGTGGACCTCCTGGTGGTGGTGGTGGTAGAGCCTCAAAGCGTCGCCCACCACCTGCTGCTCGACCAGCTCCTTTGCCTCGTCCGCCTCCTCCCTGCGGACCGCCACGGTCGAACCTCTGCCTCTGCCTAGGTGGTTCCTCAATCGTCTGCTGCTCCTCTACATGGCGGTCGGGCAGTCACGAGCCATGTGGCCTTGCCCGCCGCATGCATAGCACTGTCTTCCACTCGAAAGACTGGCTCCGCGCTGTGTGCCCTGCACTGCTGAGCCAGTGCCCTGAGGTCGTCTGCCTGGAGGTCTGGTCTGTCTGGACCCCTGAGTCATCCGTCGACTGCCAGCTGCAGATGACTCTGCCACGTGCCGCCCTGCGGTGGGTCGCTGCGCTGGTGTAGACTCAGTAAGGAAGCTCTCGATCAGAAGGGCCCGTTCCAGTACTCCTGTCTGAGTTGGTATGCTGAGGGAGATCAGCGATGCCCTGATCTCGTGTCTCAAACCCTGCTCAAACGTCCGAGTCCGGAAGAATGGGTCCCGTACCATGTCGGTCGAGTAGCGCGAGAGATCAGTAAATCTCGCCGAGTACTGAGCGACCGTCATGCTGCCCTGCCGCAGCTGAAGAAGCTCCTGGATACGCACCGTATGAAGGGTGGCTGGGACGAACTCCGAGCGGAAGAGGTTCTCAAAGTCCGTCCAAAGTAGTGATGCCTCATCGTGCACCTGGAGCATCAAGCTCCACCATCGTCCTGTTGCTGCGTGTAGTAGGCTCGTAACGAGGATCACCATGAGGTCTGCTGGTGTCCTCACTAGACTAAACACACGTACCACTACCTCCAGCCAGTCCTCGGCTGCCTGGGGATCCGTCTCCCCACGAAACCTGGGTGGTCGCTGGCGCTGAAACTCATGCAGTGCGCTGAGGCGACGTGCATCGTCAGCGGCTGGTGCTGGAAGCATCGGGGGCTCGGCGGGTAGAACTACCGCCGGTGCCACTGCTGACAAAGGGCCCTACACCAAAGCCTCGTCGCTCGGTGGGCTGTCGTCACACTCGACTCTCGGAACCCTAGCTGGATGCCGTCGTGGGGCCATCCGGAATAGGAAACAGGTGCGCCACGGTCAAACAATATACCTGGTGAGCTGACACAAAGAAATCACAAAGAAAACTTTGAAACACACACACAATCAATGTTTTCGTGCATTAAGTCGGAAATCAGAAGTCAGGGTCCTGGTGTACGGATACGTCGGCCGCCGCACCAACACTGGACTCCCTGGACTGATTACCACACTCAATACGCTAAACATTATTGCTTCACATAGAAAAGATCAGAGTTCACGGTAGAACCAAACTCCTCTGATACCAATTTGTCACGACCCGCCCTCGGGGTCCGTGCCGTGACTACCCCAAGCCCGCCTTCCATAGGCCAGGGGCTGGCGACTAGCACCAAGGCGTAAATCCCGGTAAAAAGGGAAGGCATTGCCTTTGTAAAGTAACAAACACCACATAGTAAGCAAGCAGAAAGTAAACACTAAGCAAAAGCAAAGTACAACTGAAAGTGTGGAAAAGTAAATGGGCTAGTATACAAACCCAAACTGAAAGTAAAGTACAACTCGAAAGGGAAAACAACAACTGTAAAGTAAAAGCCGCTACACCGAGCTGTCCTATGGAAATCCCACCTGAAGGGTGGGTACAGATAGCTCCACTGCTCCACGGGTCCCGCCGTCCGCTCTGAGCACGTTCCGCCCAGTGGTCCACCTCCAGGTACCGTCCTACTCTGCAAGCCTCAGGTAAGATCAACGCTGTCCGTCGTCTGCAACCAACACAATGTAGTGCGGGCAAAGCCCGTGCAGGGGTGAGTATAAGCTACTCAGTAGGGACCCCGAGACCCCTGAAGGTCTCTCAAAATCCACAAAGGATAAACCACAAAGAAAGGTACAATCACGAAGTAACAACCGACACTGCTTAGGTATATGCCCATACACATACCTAAGTCATCAATTTCAAATACGCTCCAACCTCCGAGCCCAAGTACAACTCAGTCCACACAGGAAAGTAAACGTATTCCACATAGGAAAGCAAAACGAAATCCACACAGGAAAGTAAAAGTATTCCACACAGAAAAGAAAAATAAAATCCACACAGGAAAGTAAACGTATTCCACACAGGAAAGCAAAACATAATCCACACAGGATAGCACAACACAATCCACACAGGAAAGCAACAGGTTTCATCTCACACAGGTATACTTCTTCGAAAGACGATAAAGATGATCTCTGATCCATCTAAGTCGTCGGACCCACGAAGGATCGATAGGTAACTAACCCACGCAAAAGACCCACACAGGATCGGGCCCACACAGGACCTGTAGGCGCTGGTTCACACAGGACCGCTGAGCGCAAGGACCCACACAGGATCGGACCCACACAGGATCTGTAGGCGCTGGTTCACACAGGACCGATGAGCGCAAAGACCCACACAGGATCGGACCCACACAGGATCGGGCCCACACAGGACCTGTAGCACTGATCCACGTAGGATAGCTAAGTGATGTAGTCGTCGTCGTCGAATCCACACAGGATCTCTGTACTGTCGTCGTCGCAGTCACAGTAGCAGTAGCAGTAGCAGTAGCAGTCACAGTCGCAGCCAGCACTAGGGTTCCCGCACACAGCAAACTCGTTCGGAGGGTCCGCTCCACGAGCCGAGAGGCTGATACATCAACTGTCACAAAGTCTAGAGTTGATGTATCCAAAAGTTCCGTATCTTCAACAGGAACTCAACGCAACAGACGACGCGTCGATCGGACGCCCGGTCTGAGAGTTATTGGCATTTTCGTCTCCGGGGCCCGGTTGGTTTTTAAGGAAAAACCAACCCGACCGTACTCCACCTGCGTCCAAACCTCGGTCAGAGTATGCCAAAAGATCCGTCTCACTAAGAGGAACTCAACAAAGCTGACGGCATGTCAAACGGACGCCCGTAGCTCAAGATATGAGCGTTTCCGCTCCGAAGGCCCGGTTGGTTTCGTGTACGAACCAACCCGGCCGAACTCAAAGTATTCCGAAACCCTGAGTGTAATATACCGAAACAACCACCTCGATCCAAGGATCGCGTTGCCGCAGACGGTTCGTCATTCGGAGGTCCGTGGCTCAAGTTATGGCCAAAAGACCGAAGCTGTCTCGAAAACGGGGGGTCCGGGTCCGGGCCGACCCGGCCCGACCCCCCTGGGTTGGCCCGAAATGGGTCGACCCGAACTGGGTCGACCCGACCCGGGTCCGACCCGGTCCGGCGCGGCGGCGCGGTCCGGTGCGGCGGCGTGGCCCGGCCGGCGGCGGCGCGGCCTGCCGCCGTTTGTCGCGACGTGCGGGGGGCAAGCCCCCACTTCATAATTGGCGGCGCGGCTTTTAGCCGCGCCTTTTGCCAATCAACGGCCCCCCTCCTGGGGGCCTTCTTTGAGGAGAAACCGGGGGGCCGCCTGCCCCCCTCAAAGAAACCGCCCCCCCCCCCCTCATAAATGGGGGGGGGGGGGTTTAGTGCTGGCCGGGGGAATTAAATTCCCCCGGCCTTTGACCTTCCGGCCGACCATCTGGCCGACAAGTTTTTCTTCAACGGGACCGGTAAACCGGTCCCCTTTCCCGCTTTCGACGCCGGCGGCCTGGCCGCCGGTCTTCTCGTCCCGCCGCGGCCCGGAACCGGCCGCGGTGTTCGTCGTCCGGCGCGGTGCGACGGCACCGCGCCCCTCCGCCGCGCCTTCGATTCCCTTCGACGCGGCGCGACAGCGTCGCGTTCTTGATGATCCTTCCACGGCGCGGCGCGACGGCACCGCACAATATAATGGTGCGAATATCCGCGTGGTGCGACGGCACCACGCCATCTTGTTTCATCCTCAAGATAAATAAACAAGAACAAAGGAGGGGGTTCGGCCGTGTTCATGCGGTCCGGCCCCCTCACATTAAAAGATAACACATATTTAAATATCCTCACATTTGTCATGCTAGAACCACGAACGAGAATAAATAAATAAATAAATAAACAACAAAAACCCCTACCTCGATAGTCGCACGTTGACGTAGTCGTGGGAAGCGGTCGTCGTTTCGTTGACGTCGGTTAGAAGACGAAGAAGTCGAGGAGGAAGCAATCGGAGAAGACGAGTCAAGATGTCATCGTCGGTGTTCTTCGTGGGCGGCGGACGTTCTTTGCGTTCTTCCACGAAGGAGATGAAGATGGTGGAGGATTTCTTCAGCTTCTCTCCAAGCTCTTCCACACCTCACCCAACAATCCAAATAAAATAAGGTCCCTCCTTATTTTATTTACTAATCCAAGCATTTCAAAAACTTAAATTTCAAAAACAAAACACTTAATTAATTATACATGAGTTGTGTAATTAATTAAGTGTTAAGTTATCAAGCTTTTAAGAGGGAGAGAGGGGAGTTAGGGAATTTGAAAAGGTGGGGCTCGGGTGGGCCCCTCCTCACCTTAATCCTCTCTTAGGTGGTTAAACCACCCAACTTCCAACAAAAGATTTTAACCACTTTAAAGATATAAAATAAATATTGTATCACAATTTTATTTTACTCTTCATTTCATCCAGAAAATTAAACAACTCCTCCTAGGAAAACGCAACTTCGGAAAAGGTCTTCTTAAGCGAATATCGAAGCTGCGAGTTCATCGGTGTCCTCAGATTTCAATTCCGAGCACCAGATCAAATGTTAGGAATTCCCGCTCGTTCGTTCACTGAACGTACCCGAGCCAAACTTCGAAAATTGATTCCGGGCACACCGGGCCTCGGAATCAGGTGCCGTCAGAAACCGCGCTCTTGTAAAATTCCAAAGAAAATTAAGAAAAAATTTCCCTTTAATTTTACGGGTCTTTACAAGTGGAGAACCTTGGATGCCTCCACGTGTAAGAGGTAGTTCATCTTAATTGTGTCCCAACAATGATATTCTCAGATCACGATGCTCGTTTCTTATCTTGGTTGTGGAAGGGATTACATGAGTCTTTTGGGACCTAGTTATACATGAGCACAATGTTTCATCCCCAGACAGATGGGTAGACTGAGAGGACCATTCAGGTCCTATAGGAGTTTTTATGGGCATGTATCTTGGACTTTGGTCATAGTTGGGAGGACCACCTACCACTGGTGGAGTTTTCATACAAAAAGAGCTACCACTCTACCATTGGTATGGACCAATTTGAGGATTTATATGGGAGACGATTCTAGTCACCACTCTACTTGACCGACCCTAGAGATTCAACACTTATGGGTCTCAAGTTGGTGCGAACTACCACCAAAAAGGTGAATAGCATCCATGCGTGGATAAAGACTACACAAAGATAACAAAGGTCATATGCTAACAGACGGCGGAGACCTTTGGAGTTCGAGGAGGCAGACCATGTCTTCCTTGAGGTATCACCTAGACAATGGTTATAAAGATTTGGCCGAGGTGACAAGCTATCTCTGAGGATCATTGAACCATTACATATACTGCACAGAGTTGGCGAGGTGGAATAATTCTTAGCTCTACCACCGTAGTTGCACCAGGTACATGATGTCTTCTACATGTCGCAGCTGAGGAGGTACATGCATGACCCATCACATGTCATCGACTCGAAAGAACTATAAATAGATGATGGAGTGAACACTGCAGAGTACCCAGTAGTGATTGAGGATAGGTAGGATAAGATCCTTCATGGGTGAGAAATTCCCTTGGTGCGTGTCTGGTGGAAGAACTAGAACCTTTAGGAGAGAACGTGGTAGTGGGAGGCTCAGATTCATGCCCAGTACCCACATCTTTTTGTGTAGCCTTTATTTTGACGTTTTGGGGAAACAAATATCTAAGTTGGGGAGAAGGTAATATCTTGGATTTTACATGTATAATTTTTAAATATTAAATGGAATTCTTTCGAGATAAGTCTTTTTGAAGACGTGTGATTCTGAGGCATGGGGTGCCCAGAATAAATGTTTGAAATAATTTAATATTTTAAATATCATGAATGAGTAGTTTTCCTGATTAAATTTGAATAACTTCTAAATATGAGGGAATTGTTGGGTTCAAAGTAGCGAGTATACCAAAGGAGAGACCTAACATTGACCATCATGGGGCGGTTTCAGAAGTTTATTTTTGTACTTTTTAAGAATAAAATAATTTTATGAATTATTTTATTTTAAACATTACAATGCAACACGACGACGTTACGCTGCAACGTGACGACACATAAATGCATGGAAACAATGCTGAAAAATTCATTTTCTTTTATTATGTAGAGGTAGGGACCCATGGGTTACTCACAAACTTGGATAATTCCTTTGAGCTCTAGAGAGAACCCGATGAATTCTCTCAACGATGACACACAAATATGCATGGATCGTTGCACAGTGAGATAAGACCTCATCAATGACGGAAAAAATCCAATCTTCATCGATGATTGAGGAAGGGGGTGTTGTTTTTTATTCTATTTCCCCATTATTTAATTAAATGATGAATGCGAATCAACCCACAAATAGGTTGACTGATAGATCATCAGATATTGCGGTTGGGTGAAGATTTTGGGTTTTATTTGGGGGATTTGATTTCTTAATTGTTATTAATTATTCTTGAACCTTCTAATGGGAGTAGATAAATTCCATAACAAACAACTACAGAGGTTTATTCCTCAATTTTGTTTGATGATTTATCCTTTTCCCTTTTTTTGACCCCACGTTCTTAACATTCTTTGTGGGGTTATGAACAACGGATCATTTGACATAAATTTCATAGCGCAACGATCCCAAATTGAAGATCCAACATTTTAACGACCCAATGGAGTTGAGGTAACAATCACAGATGACGAATCGATGTGAATCAAAGGAAATTGTTCTTTGACCGTTCTTCACACGGAGGATCAATACTCATTTTTGGAGCCTATCAGATGCCCGAAACATACCATATCAGCATTTCTATGATGGAACGACCCTGGATCATGAGTTTAGAGGAGATTGAATAGACATATCGATGGATCAAAGTTCACTATGACATATATAGGAAGAACAAAGACCCTAGAAAATTTCAAAGAACATGACATGTTCTCCGAAGAACACTGCGTGTGGGGATGGGTTTGTGGCAACTAGGGTTTTACAACACAGGAAACGATGAAATAGAGTGTGAAAACTATCACATGACATGTGGGTCTTTATGTGGGTCTTTAGGTGTATCTCAGGTTATACATGGACATGGAGTGGAGTACACAACATGTACTCCACCACATGGAAAGACCAGGCCAGATACGCAGGTTACCCCATGTACCTGTACATGGCTTGGTAGACAAGGTTTGAAGTCATGTACTGGAACTTGGTCAGAATACTAGGAGAAAACCCTAGATAATCATACATGGTGTGTGATATTTTCTACACACTATGTATATACATTTTTACATGACATATTCTTCTGACTCGGGCCATTGAATATGGGTAGTACACAGAGTCAAGAGACACAACATTTGACCTTTCTGCACGCCGTGTAATCCCTTATACATGGCTTGATATCCTTGTACACCATTATTTGGAAAAGTTTCATTTGGTTTAGTGCCACTTTTCCCATTCCCCTAAATGTCAAGTACCATTTCCTATCTATAGAAGTAGGACCACTTTAGCAGAACTTTCCTGGATAGAGTCAGAATCCCTCCAAGAGGCCTAGAGTGAGATCCTCTATCCATTATTGACCCTAGATAGAGTCGGGTATCATCATGACCAATACTATCGGAAAATTGATCCTCTACTTAAAAGGTGAATATGGATGAGTCGTGGTATATTCCAAGGACCTGGTATTGATTCTCATCCATGTATCGTTGTATTTTGTCCACTCAGGAGCGTGTTCTCCCGGAATGAGAGTATATTCTCTCTCTTCAAATATATTACTGCATATATCTCTCTCGTGACTTTCCTGGTCAATAATACCTCTCATATATATTTCATTAGAGCTATCAAGCTCAGGGAGTGAGCTCTCCTGGATGAGTGCTTCATGAAATATTCAGACTAAATCCTTAGCAGTGGTATGCAGTCGTTGCGACTTACCTGTAGAATACGATTATGTGTTTTGAGTATATATGGATATTTTTCTCATTATATGTTCTGTAGAAATATAGTGTGTAGATATTACTATAAATTTACTTTGTGTATCACTTTATGGTTTTTGGGGTCTCTTACAGAGTATTGTTTTACTCACCCCTGCACGGGTGTTGCTCGCACGTGTCGTGTCTTGTGCTGATGAGAGACCTTTTGACGGAGTCCAGGGAGGACCAGGACCAGACCGACCTTTGTGAGTTCCCTACAGGCTGGGGTTTTCTTCCATTGTTGAGAAGTAGGACCAGTACATACTCTGGTTCACAGGTTGGACTTTTAGTTTGCAGAATCTTTCTTTTGGTGGGCTTGTATTCTGTCCTAGTTTACTTTCCACACATTACTTTTAGTCATACTCCATTTGTTGGGTTTAGTGTATGCATGATTTTTTTTCCATAGTGGGTTTTACCTTTCAGAATTTGTGGACTTGGAGATGTGTGCGTGTGTACAGGTATTAGGAAATGCCTCCCATATTAGTGATATGCCTACTCGGTGCTAGTCACCAGCCCCTAGCCTATTATAGAAAGGTTTGGGGAGTCGTGTCACGGGCCCCACAGAGACTGTTCATGACAATAATATTATGTATAATACCATATATAATTTACTTATGACCTTTTATTATCCATTTGTTAAAAATTATTTGTTAAAATAACAGTTTAGTTAATAATTGCTTCATTTTTCATGTTTATTTTGGATTAGTATTGTTAGTACATTTAAAATGACACTGGTTCTACAATTAATCGAATTTACATGATGATATAAATATAATATATATTCATTATATATTTATTTCATGTAATCCATTAAAGTTTGAGATAGAAAATTGATGACAACGTTCATGGAGATAGTTAATTTTTCCTATGCATGAAAGTTGTTTCCATTTTCTTAACAGATGAAACGAGTGAATGATAAATATTATATTACCATTAAAATAAATATTATGTCATATATATCACATAATTTCATTGCAAATATACATATTACTTTCCTTTAAAAGCGTAATTGAAGAATGCATCACATCATAAGGGAGAGGTCGTAGTCCACTGTACACACTACATACATTTTTGTATTCCCAAAGAGTGGAAATGAATAAGGTATTTATGAAATTTTAATTCAAAAGTATAATTATACAATAAATATAAAAAATATATGTTAAATAAATAATTATATTTGTCTGTGTGATGTGGTTATGGAAAATGGATTATGTTAGTTTGCGAGGAGGTAGTCTGCCGTACACATGATTGCCGATTTCATTTCCCATTTGATGGATGAGGTGATATATGTAGGTCATTCCAATAACACAATAAAATATTCATATATGGGAGATTTTGATGAAATTATATTATAAATATAGAATAAAAATTGAATGAGTCAAAGGAATGAATAAAAATAAAAATGCATGGTTTAGGACTATACTTGTTTTTCAGAGAACCAAATTAGTTTTACCACTAATGCCTTATTAGGAGGGTTTACTAATAAAAATAAAGACTCTAGGACGTATGGAGGTACTTAAAGAAGATATTTGGGCTTGTAATTTCCATAAAAAAGGGACATGGAAGTGTGAATATGGGAGGAGAGAAGATGTCCATTTATAAGTTTGGAAAGGAACCCACTTGGAAACTACATGGAAATTTCCCAAAAGAATCCAAAAATAACAAAGTAATTCGCATGAAAAATGATTCCAAATTACCATATATTAAAAATTTGGATAGGATAAGGTTTTATTATGGACATAAAAATTATTTATACATGTTTTATTAGAAATCACACCCTTATCATTTTAGTTGAACCTCTAGTAAACTCATTTTAGATTAACCATAGAAATTAATACTTGCAATTATTACAACTTATTGTAACAAAAATTAAGTTGGAATAATAATATATTATTATTTAATATGATTTCAAATATAGAATCAATTTTAGTAAATTCAATTCTTAGAATGTGCTGAATTTATTTTAAAATTAATATTATAGGAATGATATAAAAATAGTTTTCAAAAGAAAAAGTTCTCATATATATAGAATGTGTTAATATCCAAAATAAATATGAAATTTATTATAAGGAAATAAATGGATTAATAAATGTATAATTTAACTAATTTTACTTTTAAATTTGTATTAAAATAAAATGGATCTTTGAAATGCTTTAAACGAAAATCTAGTTTTTAATAAAAATTAGTATTTTTTACTATTCATAAAAAAAGTAATATTTATAGAAAACTATAAATTTTTTTTCATAAAGATAATTTTGACATATGGATTTATAAAATTATGGTTTTTTATTAGAATAAATTTTCTAAAAGTGAAAAAATATTTTTTTTACAAAACAAAATAATAATCATTATTTAGGAAAAAAATGTATTTTCAAAAGCCTATAAGAACTTTACCAAAAATTAAATGTTTTTCTATCAGTATATTTCATTTATATATTCCCATTAATTAATTTTCCCAAAAAAATTATTCCTTTTAATATGAAATTTTTTTACTACTAGGTTATAAAATACATATTTAAGTAATAATATTTTTATTATTTATTGGTTGTTTAAAACTTGATGTTGCGTGAAACAGATGTTTTTTAAGAAATTAAATTTATTCAAAACAAAAATTTCAGAAAATATAGGGCTGCTATATTATAATCCCATAAAATGAATTTCACCAGAAAAATCCATCACTCTATAAAAAAAAATGTGGATACTTCTACCTCATCATATCATTATGTTCCCATGTAGCTTCTTCAAATTTGTTATTCCGCCACAAAACATTGACCATGGGAGTAGTCTTATTTCATAGAACATTCTCTCTATGGTCCAAAATCACCACTAGTTATTCATAATAATAATGATAATGTTCCAATGGTATTACATCTTAGTTATATACATGTGAAGGATAAGGTATTTACATTATCAGCAGATATACATAGAACACATCATATACTTAAGAGTGGTTCAGTGTAATTGCTAATCGATAATCTACCATCTTGATATGATGAATAATTTCGAAGGAAATGATATTAAAAGGGAATAAATTTTCTATACTTCTAAATACAATTAACTTATTCCATTTTTAAATTCTTTGAAATATCGTGTCACCAACAGAAAATTCTAGATTATTACATTGACTACGAGCATAACTTTTGTACTGACTTTGTTCTTCACTTATGTGTTGTTGAATCTGGAATTTTATCAGCTAGATTAGGTCCCAAATTCTTTATTTCTCAAACTTCATCCTTCAACAATGGATTTATACACTTATCTTCATAGATATAATAACAAGGATCCATCACAATACTGGATTAAAATTTATTGTTGTATGAAAACCAGTCTAGAGGATGGTTTTGACCCCAACCACCTTTGAAATCTATAAAACAATATCAAAACATATAATCTAGGGTAATAATTATCCTCTTAGACTAAAAATCTATACATGAATGATACCCAATGATATAAACACTTATGGATCAATATTTTTCCAAATACTTCACTAGAAAATCAAGGTAAAACACTGATAAAGATCAGATTCAATGAAATGTGGTACCCCATGAAACCATACACCATCATTAATATATATCCTGTAAATATAATCCAAATTGAAATATTTTTTTATAGAGGTGAAGAGTGGTGAATTTTAAATTTTATTTTATACAACCCATATGTAATGGTTCCCCTTAGATGTTTTGGGGATTCTGACGATAAAATCCATGGTGATTCTTTCATATTTCCATTATTGTGTAGATAATGGTTATAGAATCCCCTTAAAATTTTGTCTTTCAGATTAAAATTTCTAATATTCCAATCAACAAGATTTTTTTTCAACAATATCTCTCTTTATGTTATCCCACATGAAATTCTCTTTCATGTTCTATAGTGGTATGTGATATAAAATGTCACCCTTTGATTGTGAGTTCAAGCCCCATGGGCTTGCTAGATGTGATAGGTTATCACCCAGTATGCATGTTATATTTTCCAAAAACTATGTCAATATAATTCATATAACTTCAATAAATTCTAGTAACCTAAAATTAACTCAACATAAAAGATAATAAAAACCCTAAAGGCCAACAATACATTTAATCTTATGTTTAAAAATTCAATGGAATTATTCCAAAAATAATTTTTTTAGTAAAATATATACAAAACCTAAGGGTTTTATTTCCAAATTATTTTCCAAAATTATCCTTAATCTTGGAATACTACAATCACATAAAAGCTCAAATAGAGTTTCTATGAATTTTTTACTTATGATCAACATTAAAATCATAAACCCATGATGGTATTTATAGCTCTTAAGTTAATATTATATTAAGATATATACGATTAAAAAAGATAATTCACCCTTTATTCTTTATATAAGCTATTATATTAGGTAAAAACATTTCCATTGGAATCTTGGGTCCATACTTGAAATGATATAATATCATATGTTATTTCATTATTCTAGAATCCATGGGGTGGGAAATAATCAATGATTAGAATCACATTAAAGTTTCCTAAATTAAGAACAATGAGATTTCCATAGGGCCCAATCACACAAAAACAAACATGAAATTCCAAGCTAAGGAGTTGATGATAATTGTGCCCTAATTATCATGATTCACTTCAAATATTGTGATTGAAAAAATATTTCCCTTTTTCCTTATAATTCAGAGTGTTTTTTGGTTTATCAGTCGTATTAACACATGGATTGGATAATTAATTTTCATAATTCCCATAATCATTTTGTTTGAAACACTATATTGTAGGTTTTTCATTTTTTTGGATTTTTTTATCTCTTCTCATCATAAGGTAATTTTTTTCCATTACCTTCCACATTCAGTTGCTCGATAACCTTCCTTCCAAAACCTAAAATATTTTATAGACCCCTTAATACAATTTCCTCTATGTTTCCTTTTACACTTTAAGCATGAAGGAAATATCATATTCTTCTTTCAAGGATTTTTAAGGATTTTATATAATTTCATATTTCTTTTCCTATCAAAACCATGAGATTTATTATTAACACAAATTTAAATTTCCACCATGATATCACATATATTATATCCTTCAAGGATATTGAAGAACCTTATGGATAAAATCCTTTGCAGAAATGTTTTTAATCCAATGAAGAGTTAATCTACCTTAATTTAGGTTAGATTATTATACTAGACCTTTACCTCACAAGTCATCAAAAAATTACCTCATAGGTATAAAAATATTCTCATAACTTGATATTTATCTCAAGAAATTCCCTCTCCATTTCTATACAAAGAATATGATGGATATACTTATTAAAAAATAATATCTTAAACTCATACCACTCCATGAAGATGATTTATTCATGTTTCCTCATATTTTCAATGAGCGTTTACCATTGGTCTTCTACACCTTCAAAATAAATGAAAAAATAACCTTTCAAACATCAAACATTGGAGAATGGACAATATTTTTTCTCTGGTATTGATCTATTACTTGAAAACTAGTGTATCAATGGAACTAGTAAAAGAAGATGGTCATTTCCTCATAAAGTACATAGGAGAAAATTTTCCCTCCATTGATCTTTTAGAAGTTCAACATGATTCATAGAAAGTTGTGTGACCATATAAACGAGAATATTCATTCTAATTTTCATTAAAATCTATTTCTCATGAGGATAATCATTTCATTATCCATTTTATTTAGAATTAATATGATTCTATCAATTGACTAAAACTAAAATGCATTGTGTAGGAAACACTAATCATATTGGGAAACCACCTAACCATGTAAAATAACTTATATGATGTCTAAATAACGACACATTCTTTTTAATCCATGAAATCTTAGGTATAGGTTTGGTCATTTCTATTTAACACTTATTCAAATCCTCCATAATGGCTCTTGAATTTGTTTTAAATTTCTAAAGTATATCCCAAGGAGTGTCGAACTAGGTGTGTAGTAAGTCCCACTATAGTGCACTATGTTTCAATCAATTCGATCTCATTGTGTCATTTTTGAAGTTATTATAGCTTGGTATAACTATTTTAGAGACAGTTCATCTTATATTATCTGAAACGGGATGTAATTGATTAAAAACCACTTTCTCTATACATCACAAAAATTAATGTAAATTTTCTTATAACTTGATTTATCCTTAAAATTATCCTTAGACATATCGCTTGGGATATCACTAATGATTTCTCAAACTAGTTTCCAAAGGTTAAATTAACCGTTCCTTTGATACCAAATATAATGAACCAAGGCTTTAATAAATAAATATTACAACATTTAGATGAATATTCAATACATTTCACAAATACATGACTAAGGAATATAATTATTTATTATATTTAGAGACTAGCTATAAAATATTTTTATTTAATGATAGGGATTCAATATCTCCAATTATTATCTTCATACATAGTACATTTCATAGACATACCATACTCAAAAACCTTTATTCATAACATGAGGAAAGGAAACATAAGAAAGGGTGTAACCTGATGACCAGTAAGGGTAAACATAGAAGATATCAATCAATGGTTACATGAAACCATAAGATAAGAATAAGGTTATGTGATTTTTCATATAACTAAAAATGTTCATACCCAATCAATCATGTATAATAAGCAAGATTGATGTCATAAAACAATATTATTTAAAAAAATGAACCATAAAAGTGATAAATCATCATTAATAAATAATGGACTATTTTTTCAAGTCATATAAGTATGAAACCATCATAAATATAGATACCATTTCATATGTTAATGTTAACATTCGATTCCATAAAATCATAACATATTATGGATCAAAAACTATGTCCCATTTGAAAACAGAGCAGACAAGATCACCTATTTCCCATGGGTGATCAAGAACATCATCAGGTTTCCCATAGAAGATCTAGAACATTATCTTATTTCCAATAATTATATATTAATATATAAAACCTTACCCATTAAATGGAGATATATATAGGTCCCATAATTCATTAGTTATAATGTGACAACCATAATTTGTTTTATCATCAACAACATCATGTAATGAAAGATATAAATATTATACTACAAGATCATAAAACATTCATCATATTAAAACCCATGTAATGGAATGGGATTCAAAAAAAATTTCATCATAGAATAACTTATGGAAAAGAAATGGGTTCAATAAACATATCATCATTTATTAATATGTGGGAAATAAATGGGTTTCACAGTCATCTCATTAATGAATCATAGCATAACCCATGGAAAAGTTCTAAGTTTGATAAAAATCACTTAATTATATTGATAAATAATATAGAGAAAGAATCAGGATGGTAAAATTGGATAATATACCATGTAAAACCAAAGAAGAACTAAAGGTTATTGTCCTTGATGAATAAAAATTCCATAAAAATAACATTAAGTCATTCTTGAGGAAAATAACCATTTTATTTTGAAAACACTTATTTAAAGTGAAATAACTTCCTAAATATTGAAGAAAATATATTACTTAAAAAACCATAAAAACATGTAATGGATGCATTAAATCATTGAGTGGTAAAGAAAATGGAAAATATAATTCATGCAATAAATGTTTAAAAAAATATTATAACCACATTTTCAGTAAAATCCAAAAGTTCCTTGTTTGGAAAACAACATGATGATTCATTTTAAAGATTTTTTTTTAAAAATTAAAAGATGGTTAATAATGGATTTAAAAAAATTACTTAAAATTAAATACATTCATTGAACCATTTTTAGAAAACATACAAATTAAAGAAAATATATTTTATGTCAAAAATTAATATGAAGTTGTTTTTACATAATTTTTTTAGGATCATGATAACATTAAGGCAGGAAAATGAATGGAAATGTGTATTTTAATGAAATATGAATCTGGTAATAATGTTTATGAATTTATTAAAAGGTATATCATATGATATCCTCATAGGAATAAAATAATAATAAATCCTAATAAATAATGAGATTTTAACATTAAACATATTCCACTTTGGTATCTTTTGAATCATAAGTCCTATGGAAGAATGAAAATTACATCGATATTTATATTCATTAATTATCATGGAATGTATCATAAAAGAAATACATTTTCAGTAGATACACCATAGAAATGAAATAAGTTATATATAAGGAATGTGTCAAAAAATAATAAAAGTGAAAAGAAAATCCTATAGGTTAAGTCTCAAATTCCTCCATACACATTCTGGTATAATAAATATAATATTATTATAAAAATATTATAGTACCATTTTGAAATCTATCATACCATATATGATTTACTTATGAATTTTTGTTAAAATTTTATTAACAATTCCTTGTTAAAATATAAATTTTATATGAACTCCAAAATAAATTTAATCTCTTTGGTAGCTTAATTTCCACAAAACACTGATCTTAAATGAACTCCAAAATATTACTATTTTAACACAATTTTTATCCAGTAGACAATAGAATATTGGTAAAGTAATATATTAAAAAAATTAGTATAATATAGTTTATACATGTTTTTAAAATTAATTCACTTATAACCAATTAATTAGAAATATAAATAAAATCCAATTAAAGTTAAAAGTTGTGTTTTTCTAAAATATTTTTTTATGTCGACAATGGTAATTTATCTTAATAAATTGAAATAATAAATATTAGTGAAATATATTAATAAAATTTATATGTTATATACTAAATGAAATGTTTTTAAAATTCATTCAATGAGTTTGATATGCATAAAATAAGAATAATTCCAATTTTATGCATAAAATCTATATTTTTCTAATGAGTAGTTTTGCTACCTTTTAATGGTACACCTATTTTAAAACTAAATTTGGAAATTTTTATAAGATCTATTAGAAAAAATAAAAACAATTTTTTATATAAGGATATCAAAAATCTTTGGGGTGATTTTTTCGTATTTTTCTGATATGTTTTATTGATAAATAGTGAAAAATACTATATTTTAATTAAAATATGTTTTATATTATAATTTATTAATATAGTAAAATTATTTTATTTATTGTTATTAAAGTATAATTAGATAAAATATCCCTCATTAAATCCAATTTATTTCATTAGAATCAATTTTTTCACTTAAATTTGTTAAAAATACAATACAATCATTTGAAATTTTCCCATTAAAACACATTTTTTCGTTGTGTCTATAAGATTAATTTTAAATCTAATTTTTTCAATTATGTGAATTGAATTTGTAAAAATGGATTCCTTATTTTTAATCATAATCTATAAATTATTTTTTATGTTCAATTTGTTTTTTAGGCATAAAAAATTTTACCATGGAAAAAAATTATTTACCGTGATATACGTAAAAAATGAATCATGTTAAAGTTAAAAAGGTAATAGATTAAAATACCTAAAATTTAAAAAATTTAATTTTTGGTTGAGGTTTTTATTTACCCTAAAAAATATCTAAATATTAATTTCTAAACAAATTTATGGAATTTAATTCCACCTCAATATGGATGGCTTTAAATATAAAATATTCATTATTTCAATCACTTACACCCACATATCCTCAAGTATAAATACCAAACTATTTTGACTCAAAAAAACTTTTAACACATAAAATTTCTACCCAAACATCTCCAACTCACTCTATCCATGTGCAAGTGCTGCTGGTCTCACAAAATGACTGAATCCAGGGTCCTAAAGCGTCTCTCAAGGGGGTGATATTCAAGAGGTAATTCTCTCAAACACCTCTATTGATTTCATTTCTTCTAATAATTTATTCTAATATATTTCATCCATCAAGGAATAATAATTATATAATAATTTAAATACTATAATTTTATGTTTATAATTTAATATCTTACATATATCCCTTTTATTACCACCTCTTATCCAAGTAAATGATAATATTTTTCAAATTATTCCTATTAATCACCTTCGTGAATAATGTTTTTGTTCATTTTCAATTACGACCTTTATGGATGGTAAGAAAATTATTAATATGGTTAAATAATATTTTAATGAGTATTATATAACTTATTTCATGTTCTTGAAAAAATATATAGATATAATATTACATAAAACAAAACTTATTTTTTATGGTCATAGAAATCAGCAATTAAACTAATGATTTATGAATAATTTTTTTTCCCAAATGAATTATCCACATAAATGAAATAAAAATGGTATATAATACCATTTATAATTTTATGAGTGAGTTAATAATATTCCATTTCACTTATGGTTTTTTATAATCATTCAACATGAAAATCCATAATTATACACAGATGAAAATATCAGGAAAATCATGAAATGATGTCACCTAAAACAATGAAAATCCTGAAATATTATTAATTAATGTGTGGTAATATGTTATAAGAATAACATATAAGGTATTATAAATATAAATTTGTTTCTTTAATTAATTTATAACATCCTTTAAAATATTATACATGAGGTTGAAGTTGGAAAAACTAGAGGGAAACATGATGTAAGGGTTAGTCATCTCACTTTTAATTTTGTGACATATATGATTTAATAACCACTAATTTATTTTGTGTTTTGTATTTATGCCACTTTTGATATATAATATCATTAAACTCATTATCTTCAAGGTATTAAATTTTTAATTTGATAATAATTATTATTTTTTGGGTCATACGATTCGACTGATTACAAATTTATAAGGTAATTCTTCACCCAATTTCCAAATTTTGGTTAACCTTTAACATCACGTCATATATCATTTTATGATAATGTGTTGGTTTAATTTTTAATTTATTTTATCACATTTCAATTTTTTATGGGTATTTATTTTGAATACTCATAATCTATTAATTTTATTAATGCTCACATAAATGATATGATATTTATAGGGTATTTTAATTTAAAAATAATATATTTTTAAATTTTCCCTTAAAAATATCTTTTTCATCCATGTACATATTTTTTAAAATTGTTTCAAAAAATATTTCTAATATTATCATATTATTATTTAATGTATTTTTAATCATGTGTAACGTTTTTAAAAATGGTTTTAAATAATTCTTTTTATCATTTTCTAAAAAAGGGTCTTTATGATGTTTACCACAAAATTACAGAAGGAATGTTATTTTAACTTTTATAGAATGAGTGGATTTTTTGGGATTTCATGACACATTAATGCCTTGAATCTTACATTACATTATCAAAAGGTTATTTTCAATGAAAATGTTTTCTTTTATAAATTCATGACATTTTAAAAAATGTTTTCAAAATAGAAAGGATATTTACCTCAAGAATTATTTCAAGTGATCTCTCAAGAACAATTTCCATATGAGATAAAATTATTTGATGTTACTTATGATTTAATGGGGATATTATTCAAGGATATTATCCTCATTATTTTATGGTTTATTTTTTTTATATTAATGAAACCTAATTTGTTTCCATGAGTTTTGCTACGATTTTATGAAACCTATTTCATTTTATAGGTTCTGATAGGATGAATGATTTATGTTCTTGTGGAAATCATATTTAAGATTTTCATTATTTTACGGGTGATAACTATATCTCCCTAAAATAAAATGGTTAATGATACTATATCTCCTAATATAGAAAGGAAAGAAACGTGATGTGAAATCAGTCTAGTAAAGGACTTTTTCTTCCATGACTGTCTTGGGAGTGAACCTAGTCAACTAGGATTGTTTGGGGAGTGAACCAATTCAACTGTGATAGTATTGGAAAAGACCCTTTACTACTAATGAAATTATTTTATATGATTATGTGTTTTAAAAAATTTATTATTCTATGTGAAGTTATTCTTCTATGATTCATGAATTATGAATTTTAGGATTTATTCTTTTACTCAAGATTATGATCTTTGATTTTCAGGGTAGATTTTGAAATGTTATATTCATATTATAATATCCTTATGTTTATGTTATGATTCATATCTACCTTTCCATCCCCAAATTAGAATATGATCTCATTATTCTCTTAGTATGAGCTGTCAAAAAGGGGTATAGTTATGAACAAATAGGCTATAAAGTTGTAGATGTTTTATGATCCAGTTGTTTATGTTTCCTTGTTTAAAATGAAACTAAACCCATATAGTTATGACCTAGTTTATTTATGTTATATAATTAATATTAATCCATCTAGATTTAATATATATATATGAAAAGAGAGGGTCATTATAGTTAGTATCACAACAAATTTTTAGTTAACTATAGAAAACTAGGATGAGAAAACCTTAGTAAGAACCCAAAGGATAATTATAGGTCACATTACTAGATATTTGATAAATATCATAAATAAATTTTAATTAATACTAAGGCGTCATGGGGTGAAAATTTGTAATTATTTTACCTTGAATACGTGGTCTTCACAATGTGATTAGTGATACTCACACTCTTATTTTTTGGTTTTATTAAATGGATGGAACCCGAAGGAACCATCGTAACATTGAATGCGATAGAAAATGTAATGATTATACTCATGGGAAATTAAATTTTATTGAAGGTGGGATGGAAAATCTTATTTCTATACTCACTCAAGCTATGAATCATACTAGACTTCCAAATGAGCAATAGTGGTAAAAACATTATGTTGAGTCCTTCATGAGGAAGAATCCACCATCATTCAATGGATCTTCTAATGAACTAGTGGTTGAGAAATGGATCAACACTATTAATAAATTATTTTCTATCCTTTAATTCTCAAGACATGAAAAATTTGTTGGAGATATTCATCTTCTGTAGGGGAAATAAGATCAATATTGGAATCTTACCAAGAATACAAGGCAAGAAGAATAAATTGAATTAATGGAATTTTATGAGTTTAAGGGGATATTACTTATAATGTACATCCTTCATATTATATGTTAATATATGTAGAATTATATTTATGAGATTAATGAAATGTAAGATGAATCCATTGATACATATGTGTAAAATTTTACAAGTCTTGAAAGGTATGCCTATGGTTTAATTATCAATCCTGAAAGTAAAATTGATATATTATTTGGTTGTTTAAAACCAATTCTATAAATGGAATTAGCTATAATAAACTTCAGTATTAATTATGAAATTGTTTGATGTGATCTTAAGGTGGAAATGTAAATTGGAGTTACCCATCAAAATCATGTTTTTTATATGAAAAGAAAAAAGGAATTTAGAGGAAGTTTTAAAGACCAAGGAGAAAAGAAGATGAGTTTTCTATTATGATCAATTTTTAGGAATAAGAAAGATGGAAACTGTCTTATGGGGAATAGAAAATTTTTCAAGTGTAGAAAGGAAGTTTATCAAAAAACTGAGTTTCGAAGTGATAAGAAGAAGTTATATAGTGATTCTAATAGATATAATTATGCATAGAATTCTACCCCCACATATTAATGATTCAAGTGTAAGGAAAATGGGAATTATGCTACTCAGTTACCAAATCCAAGGATAAAAAATGACGCTCTACATCTGAAACCTCATAATGGGAAAGGAAAAGGGAAATACCATGTGTTCACTATTGGAAATGTGGATTAAGATAATGAAGTAGTGGAATGATTATTTTTTTATGTATTAGAACTCAAGAATATTGTTTTTTAATTACTTGTATAGTATTTTAGAATAATGATACATATAAGGATAGGTACACTATAGTGTTTCTTGAAGGATTTTAATGGATATATTGAATAATTCTAATTGAATTAAAAATTGATTTACTAGTAAGGTTATATTTTTGGAAAACACATGATTAAGGGAAAGATGACCCTTAATATGTGAATAATGAATGGATAATAATGAGATAAAGAGATGTTTTTTTATGATAAAATAAATAGTATAATATTGATGACATTAAAAATGATTATCAATATGATGAAAAGGTTGTTTATGGATTGATTAATAGTATGAGGAAAGAGTTAATTTATGAAATATTAAATGTTTTAAGTATGGTTTTATGGTAATTCAGGTTATTAGTATATTTTAAGAGAATAAATCATAATGATCAACACATGTTTCACAATTTAGAGCTCCATCATGTTGTTTGGAGGAACGACGATAAGTTGATATTGAAAATTTAGTGAACTCTATTTCAATGTTTTGGATTTCAATCTTTTAGAATAATTACATTGGTAAACATTTATTAATTTGTCTATGTTGATTCTTGGATAAGGTTTTATAGATTAATGTATTGCTATTTATTTATATTATATAATCGGTTCTAACCATTTTTTTATAATCCAAGACATAAGGAATGATTTTTCATCACCATTATAAATCTTACGATCCACTAACTCTGAAAGAACTAAAAATTTAGATTCATTCCTTGGTTTAATAAATGAATCATAAATTGATAAATGTGCTACCAAATTGTGATATCGTACTTATGATATGAAATTAAGTAATTATATATTGTAAACTGATTTTTGAAATAAATTGTTTCCTATTATCATCAATTTTGATGATATCAATGACATTTTTCCAATATATGTCGTCTATGGTATTATGGTCATTAAAATTAAAATGAACATGTTATTTATCAATATTCATTAGAACATGGTAGTTATAATTCTCTTCTATGTCCATGTTTTCACTTTCCACTAATGTTATCCAAATTTGAATCCTAGTTTTTTGGTGATCCTCACCTTGTATGTTGACTATTTTTTAGTGGATGTTTTATTGACCCCTTTTATGATTTTGGATTCATATAGAGGAAAATTTTAAACATCCATATTTTATTATTAAGTTCAATTTAAAATTTTTGGGGACACATTTTTTTTTGAAAATCTTGATCATATTGGGATTGTAGCTTATCGGTTGAAGGTTCCAACAAATCATTGTCAAGTTCATTATGTGTTTCATGCAACACAACTGAGTAAGTATATACCTGATCCTTCACATTTACTAAATTGAAAGGCTATACCAGTGAAGAAATATATTTCTTATAATGAACAACTAGTAGAGATTCTAGGTTGTATAGATAATGTTCTACAAAACAAGGCCACTATCCTAGTTAATGTTTTATAGAATCTATGTGGGAATATTTGGATATGATGATGAAGAGATACCAACATCAGATTATATTTGTGTAATGAATTTTAGGGAGAAACTCATTTTATGGGTGGTAGAATGTAACACCCCAAGATTTTATGCTATCTCTTTTTTTTAAATAAATTAAATCCCTTTGATAGCTTACTTTTCAAAAAACATCGATCTTAAACAACCTCCAAAATGTTATTATTTTATCCTAAAAATTATCACATAGCTGTTGGAATAGGGGGAATGAATGAGATTAACTAAATTATAGAAATATATTTTAGACGTGTTTATAAAACAAATTCATTGGTTACCAATTAATTAGAAATGTAAATAAAATCCAATTGAACTTCATGGAAATGTTTTTATAAAAAACTATTTTTTATTCCCATGATGTAATTTTGTCTTAATAAATTGAATTAATCACTTTTAGTGAAATATATTAATGAAATTTATTTTTTATATATCCAATAATTTTTTTTAAAATTCATTCAACAAATTTGATCAGATTAAGACATGAATAAGTCCAATTTTAATCATAAAAATCAAATTTTCCCAAAGGGTATTTTTACCACCTTTTAATGGTTCACCAATTTTATAACTAAATTTGGACACTTTTACAATTTCTATTAGACAAATTGAACTTCATTTTTAAAATTGGGATATCAAAATTTTTTTGGGTGTTCTATTAAACTTGTATTTTTTCCTATAGTTTCTTTTTTTCTTCTAATATATTTATATATTGAAATTATTTTCTAAAATGGTATTAAATTATAATTAGATCGATTTTACATCAATAATACCAATTTAAGTCATTTGAATCAATTTATCACTGATATTGGTTGTAAACACAATACAAGTATTTGAACTTTTAATTTTAAGAACACAATTTTTAATTGTGTCTAAATGATTAATTTTAATTTTAATTTTTCCAATAATATGAATTTAAATTGGTAAAATGGATTCCATATTTGGATTCATAAGTTCCAAATGATTTTTTATTTTTAATTTCATTTTTATTCAAAAAATAATTCCGTGGTAAAAAAGTTTTTTACCACGGTATATAAAAAAATGAATCATGTTAAAGTTAAACTTTAAATGATTAAAATACCTAAAAATTAAAAAATGTAATTGTTTTTTTGAGGTCTAGATAGAATCTAAAAAACATAAAAAATATTAACTTCTAGTGAATGTTGTGTAATTAAATCCACCTTAATATGGTTTTCTTTAAATAAAAAATATTTGTTATTTTAATTAGTTACACCCACCTATCCTCAACTATAAATACTAACCCTCGCCACCCCATTTCATCTCAAAAAGATATGTATCTACTCTAATATCATACAAAACATATCTTAATAACTAATACCACATCCAAGTGCCATAGGAATCAAAAAAAGATCAATTCCAAGGTCCTCAAGGGTCTCTCAAGGATGTGATATTCTTGAGGCAATTTTCTCAAAACACCCCTCTTAATTTTCTTTCTTCATACACTTTCTCATCATCGCTCCCATCCATTAAAGAATAATAATTCTAGAATAATGTAAATATTTTAATTTAATGTCTATAATTTAAAATATTATATCCATCTCTTTTATTACCCCCTCTAATTCAAAGAAGCAAAACTATTGTCCAATTTTTTCCGGTTAATCACCTCTATGAATAGTGTTTTTATTCCTTTTCCATTGCCGCCTTCATGGAATGCCATAAAACTATTATTCTAATTGAATAATATTTTTATTTTTATATTATAACTTATTTAATGTTTTGTAATAAATTTCTATAAATAATATTAAATTAAAAAAAACTAGTTTGTTATGGTTGAAAAAATCGTCGCATTAAAATAAACATTTATCATTAAAATTTTATCAAATGAATCATCCTCATAAAATAATTAAAAATTATATATAATACCATTTAGTATTATGTATGTTCTTTAATACTATTTCAATTCACTTTGGGAGATTTATTTTCATTCAACATGAAAATCTTTAATTATACACAAATTAATTGATCATGAAAATCATGAAACAAACTCAACCGAAACAATGAAAAAAATGAAATATTATTAATTAATATGTGGTAATATGTTATAATAATATCATATAAGATATTATAAATATAATTATGGTAATTTAACTAATTTATAACATTCATTAAACCCTTATATATGAGGTTGAAGTATGAAAAAATAATGGGAAGTGTGAGGTAAGAGTTTCACATATATCTTTTACTTCTGTGTGATATATGAATTAATCACCACATATTATTTGTGTGTGGTGTATGTATACTTCCCTATGATATATAATATCATTATATTATTGGTATTAAAATTTTAATTTGATACTTAGTATTAATTTTATGGTAATATGATTCGAATGATTACAAAGTGTTTATGGGAATTCTTTACCCAATTTCCATTCTTTGGGTAAAACTTCATATTCATTAGTTATATCATTCTTTGATTATGTGTGGGTTTAATTTTTATTATCATATGTTTTATTTAAAATTGTTTTATGTGGAATTAAGTATAATAAACACAATAAATTTAATTTATTAATTCTCACTTCAATGATATGATATTTATAAGGGATTTTCTTTTTAAAAAATATGTTTTTGAGAGTTTCCATGAAATATATTTTTTTATTCCATGTACATGTTTTCAAAAAAAAATTTCAAAAATATTTTTACTATTATCCTATTATATTTTAGAGCCTTTTTACTAATGTTTTTCATTTTACAAAAGAGTTTTAAAGGATTATTTTTTTCTAAGAAAGGTTCTTTATGACTTTTCCAAAAAAGTATAGATGGAATGTTTTTTATCTTATAGGGAATGATAATATTTTATAGACATTATAGCACCTTAACTCCTTTAATATTAATCTATAATACTATAAGGCTATTTCCAATTAAAAAGTTTTTTTAATTTCATGAAATTTAAAAAAAATTTCAACATAGAAAAGATATTTTCCACAAGAATTGTTTCAAGTGATCTCTAAAAATTATTTTCATCCAAGATATTAGTATTTGAAGTTACTTATGATTTACTAGGTATATTATTCAAGGTAATTATCCTTGTTATTTTATGGTTTATTTATGTTTATATTTATGAAACCCATTTCTTTTTCATTGGTTATATTTTGATGTTTATGAAACCTATTTCCTTTTATAGGTTATAATATGATGAATGATTTATGTTCTTGTGACCCTTATATGTATGGTTTTAATTATTTGATTGGTGGGACCTATATCTCCCTCTAATATATTAGATAATGATATTATATATAATTAGATATAATGGAATAGAACAAGTAGTGAAACCGGTTCAGTAAATGACTTTTTTCTCTATGAAATTCTTGTGAGAGAACATAGACTAATATGATGGTTTGGGAGTGATCCCATTCCACTATAATAGTCTTATAAAGTATCCTTGACTACTAATAAAATAATTTTCCATTCTTATGTGTTTTCTACACTTTTGTGTTTTATTCCATGTTATTATTGTGTGATTCATGTCCTATGAATTTCATGATTTATTCGATGGCTCAAGATTACGATCTCTAATATGAAGGGTATGATTATAAAATGTTATATTAATATTATTATACCCTTATGTTTATCTTATGATTCATATCTCCCATGTCTAAAATTACTATGTATATGAGATCACCCTTTTCTTATGTTTCTTTCCACCTAGGATATGAAGGTACATATTAAGTATGAAATTTTAAAAAAGGGTATTGTTTTGACCAAATAGGCTGGAGAAGATGTAGATGTTTTATGAACCAATTTTTTATGTTTTTCAAGTTTCCATGGACACTAAAACTGTATGATTCCGGCATGGTTTCATTATGTTAAGTACTAAATATTAATCTATTTAGATGTAATTTATTTATATGAAAGGAGTAGTCCATTATAGATCCATCATCTCCAGAATGAAAAAGCATGAAATAAATATCATATATCTTCCTTGTATAATTTTATAAGGAAATCCATTCAATTTAGTGATTGAAAATAAATTACACCCTTCAAGGAAATGGTATGCCATACGTAAGCATGAATGTTGTTTCCACTTTTTTTTATGGATGAAATTAAAGAAAGTGAAATAATATATTACCTTTCAAGAGTAATAAATGTTTTATATATATCACATACATTCATTAAACCTATTATTTTTAATTTCCATGTAATGCGTAAGTGAATAATGAATCACATCGCTTCGTGAGGTGGCAGTCCTCTGTACACACTAGTGGTGCTGTCATATTCCCAAGAAAGAGAATTTAAGAAGGTATAGGTAATTTTATAATTTCAATATTTATAAATATGGACTAAATATCATATAAATATGTTAAATTTATCATTATATCTTTCTGCGATAGGTGGTGATGGAAAATAAATTACATTAGTTCAGTCGGTGGTAGTTTTTCATACAAATGGTAGACTATTTTGTTTCCCATTTGATGGGAGAGGAGATAGATGCTGTTCTAAAATAAAAAATAACACATAAAAATATGGGAGATATTTTTGTTATTATATCATAATGGATTAAGAATATTTGATGTGGTTATAGGATGAAATACAAATTAAAATTCATGGTTAAGAACTATATATCTTCTTTAGAGAACCCATTTATTTTTAAAACATAATATTTTATAAGAGGGTTTACTAATGAAATACTGTATCTAGGAATTATATATCCCTTTAATGTATTGGGTAATGTTTTAGTCTCACGATACGTCATATAGGTGATTAGGGAGTAACCCTAATCCATTATGGGACTCTTTCTACCATGTGATATTGTATTGGAAGCTAGACTTGACTTATGTTTATATTATTTTTCATTTCATAAACACTTTCCTATGATAACATGATCTTATGATACCATGATATTTTTATTTTGATTCTATGTGATTACTCATGAGACTTCTCTTTTATGATATCAATTGATATTTTCACTCACATGTTACACTTACTTATCATTTTTATTCCATAACTAGGATTTTTATCTATCCCCTTTTTTCTATGTATTCCCCTTGTTCTCCTATGTTGTTTTAGGATCTCGAAAGGATTTAGGAACTCATTATAGAGATCAAAATAATGAAATTTTAACTTATCCTCACTTTATTGTATTATGGACCGAGTTATCCGAAGAAACTGGCCCTCAAAAAATTTTGGGTTGTATTTAAAAGTTTTTTTAATGTTAAATAATATTCTTAAAAGGAATGGGTCGCAATAGTATCAGATATATTTAAATCACCAAATGATTCTATAGCTCTAGATGATGATTAAATGAAGTATAAAACTGAACAACTAGATATTGGATAGAGTTTCATTATCAATCGATGATCAAACATACAAGGATAATAAAAAGGGTTGGATGGACTGTCATAAAAAAATCAACATGAGATGAATTGGATCTGATGAATTTATGAGATGGACAATCACCGAGTGAAGTAAAAATAGGGAAGAAGAAGAATCAGTATAAAAAAATGCCACTAGATAAAACATGTATTTCCCAAAAATAGTAATAAATATTAACCGATATAGATACATGATTTAGGAAAATATATAATTAATTTAGAATATGTATATAATAATAATTAATAATTATGGGGGTAAAGAGAGAGAAAGAATAACCCAAATAAAAAATGGATGTTCTGGGAGAATCCCTTACCCCTTTGCAAACAGTCAAACCATACGTCCCATAAAATTAATGATCATAAAATGAAACATTTAATACCAAGAAGATAAATATATTCATGATATGTTACATCAATGGTCAGTATACTTACAACACACACAATAAATAGTGGTGAATTAGGCATTTATCATAGAAATGAAAGTGAGTTGAGAAAAAACACTTACCTTATATTTGAAAGTGGTCTACCCTTGTACTTAATGTCATGGATAATGAAATTAAATTCATTAATAATTTAATTCAGAACCGTTTAAACATGTATTTTATTTATTATAATTTTATTAAGTTAATTTATGTCTTTTTGTGAGTTATAAATGTCAATTTTATCATTTGAGAGTGTTCGTTTCCTTGGTTTTCATGATTGGTTTACTAGTATACATGTATGAAAGATCATGTAAAATGGGGAAAGTCATCCCAAATTTGAATAGTATGTTATTAATGAACTTATATAATATTAAATGGTATAATATATATCATTTTTTATAGATATGATGATGATACATTGATAAAACATTATTGATAACTGTTTAGATCATTTTAGCGGTTTTTTGATTGTCACAAACTAGTTTTATATTATTAATTTATATCATATATAAATACTGTTTCCAGAACACTAAATAACTTATAATATTTATAATAAAATAAGTTTTAACTATGATAATGGTTTTATAAATAGCTTTGAAATAGATAATGGTTAATGAAGTCGAATCGTCCCTAATGGCGGTATATAGGCACATCACGGACGATGTTTTAATATTTAGACTAAAAGGTGTAGGAGAAGGTATTTGAAGATTGATATTACATTAAAATAATAAAATTATAGTATATATAATATTACAGAGTTATTATGCATGTTTGGACAGAATAGGTATGGATGAAATAAGAATAATAGAAATTAAATGATATTGAAAGACAAAGAAAATGGATTTACCTCTTGAATTATTCTCCTTGAGAACCTATCGAAGGAAAGTTATTTTTTTTCTATTATTGATATAGTGGGATCTTGGACGTAGGGGAGAGTTTTAGGAAGTTTATTGAGCATAAATTGGATATCTTTCAGGGATTTAGAGGTGTGTGGATAAGGGGGTGGAGAGGGGTGGAAATTAAAGTAGAGGAGAGGGGTTTGATTATTTTATTCATTAGTTTTTTATTTTGGCTCCGAACTATGAATAGTTTTTATTCTCGTGACTAAATACATAAAAAAGTGAAGTATGATTCGATATTTTTTGCTCACGTCACCCATACATAATCTATGAATCAATAATTCATTTATTTTTAAAATACCGTAAATACATGTGTTTCTCTATTAAAAAAAACAACAATTTTAGAAAAATCCAAAAAATTAACCATAATTTTAAGAACCCAGTTTTTGCATCAAAAGACTTTGAAAAATTCTTGATGTTATTACAGAGCAACGCCTTCAGACAGCGTGCAATTCAGAGCCCCGGTGTGGCCAGGATTAAATTTTCAGTGCGTTCACACTGGGAATGAAAAATAAATGGGACAAATCCTAAAAGGTGATTCAGATCCTAAATCTGAGTGTACATATGGGTCTAGAATGGGGTTTTTACCAGAGAAACGACATAAAACATGTCGGTGCGGGACGTTTGGGCCCCTTTCCCGTTAATAGAATGTTAAACGAATAATTAAATTAATTAATTTATTCGTTTAATGGATTAACTCAAGTATCTCTTAAATGGTGGCTCAGATTGGAAAAAAGAGGGCACCATTGAGTTCAGAATGTGCCGTTTACCCTAGGAGGGGTGTAAGTTTCGCGGGCGCGGGCCTTTTGTGAAAAATGCCACCGAGGGCGTTTTCGTAATTTAGCGGCTTCAAACGTTAAATTTGATAACTTTCAAACAGTGTCTTAGATTAAAATTCTGAGACCTCCGTTGTTCTTGAGAAGTGGTGTTTACCCTAGGGGAGGATTAACCTCGACCCCGTCAAGAGTTTCAGATGTGGGTCCCTTTGTGGGTGAATAAAAATTAATTAAACTAATTAATTTTTATTTCCTACTTAAACCAAACCCTCCCCTCATCTCCCTTGATCTTCTCTAGCGAAATATCTCTCAACCAAGGATCCCTCCCTTCAACCTCCTCCTCCTCTTCCTCCAATCAATGCGGGGGCGACAACGACAAAGGCAGATCGACGACGAAGCTCCGGGCTACGCCCAACAAGGTAGGAGGTTACGTTTCTTGTTTTTGTTTTCCTCAACTCCTTTGAATTGAATTATATGCATTTAATTGCCATTTTTTGTTGAGTGAATCCCATAATCACGTAGAATATGTTTTGGTATTTACAACGCCTCTTTCAGTTTGAAAATACGAGTCCCGAGGCGTTCGCGGTTGTCCGCCGAAGGTCAGCTGGTTTTGGGTTCTCCGGTGAGCTGGGATGGTGGTCCGATGAGGGTTCACGGCGGCGGCGCAGCAGCTTAGTAGGGCGGTCGGCCGGGTGGTTGTCGGCCGTTCCGAGTAGGAGGCAGGTGGCCGGACGAGGGCAGTAGGTGGCGCAGGGCGTCCGGGACGGCTCGACAGTAGGGCGTCCGGGACGACGACAACAGGTCGCCACGGGTGTGGTCGAGCGGCGGTCCGGGGCGGCTTCAGCGGGCATCGGAAAGGGTGAGGCTGAGCGGGGGTTGGCGTCGTGGTCGAGCGGCACGACGGGCTGAGGACGGCGGCGTTGAGCGGCAGAGCAGGCAGACCCGCGGCCTGTCGCGGTCGGCGGGGAGGAATCGAGCAGACGACCTCGGGGGCTGCAGGAGGAAACCATGACCCGCCTTTTGCGGGTCTTGTTGGGCGACAAAGACCAGCCAAAAGGCCGGTCGGTTGAGGAAGACCGGACCCGCTCAGGTCGGGTGGTTTGAGGCGGGCCGCAGCGGGTTGGACCGGACCCGCGGTCGGGCCGCGGGCTGGCGGTCTGGACCGGGCCGGCCGGTTTGGACCGGCCTGTTTTGGGCCCCCTTGCGTTAGGGGGTCGTAACTCCTAAACGGCGCGTCCGTTTGACGGGCTGTCTGCGGCTGGGGGACCGTATCGACGAGGCAACCCCTTTAAAGTGAGTTTAGGGGTTTTTTGGTTGTGCGCCCGAGGACGTGTGACCTGTGGGGCTTTAATTTAATAAAATTAAATTATTATTAATGTTACAACGGACGAGGCTCGCATGTCGGACGTCTGTTTGAAGCGCCGTTAGAGGCGCAGTGGCCCCAGAGATGAGATAGTCCTTCCAAAGTTGGTTTGGAGCCCTTGCGGTTTGGTTTCGTTTCTCAGTGGCACGAAACGCTTTATACGAACAATTAATTAATTAATTAATTAATTATTGCATCGGACCTAACTCCCGCTTGGGATGTCCGATTGACGCGCCGTCAGCGGCAACATGACCCTAGTCCCCATGTGGACTTTTTGAGATGTTTTTAGAAGTGCTCGGGTTGAGGACAAGGTGCGGGCCCCACAGGGCCCCGTTTGCGTATAATGATGGAATTTGCAGATTTTTCATCCGGAGTCCATTTTAGGCACCGTTAGTGGAGTTGTGACCCTATAATCGAGACAATGTAGTCCGAGGAGGTTTTGGGCGGTGAAGCCAGAGTTGAGGCATGGCCCCCACGTGCCGTCTTTCGAGCTAAGTGAAGCGTACTACCACTTTTTCATCGGGCGTCCGTTCAGGGGGAATGAAAAGTCAATTTGGCGTGTTTCTCCGAGAGCATCGCGATAGCGCAGTTCACCCGACCTTTTTTAGGATTGTGGTGTGGGTCGCACCAGGGCTGGCTATGGTGAATAGTACCTTTTTCACCGGGTGTCTGTTTGGGGCGATTGAGTAGTCAATCCCGTGTGTTTTTCCGTGGGGATCACAGTGGTGTGATCCGTTTGTTCAGTTTCGGGATCTTGGTGTGGGCCCCACACGGGATGACTATAGTGAATAGTACCATATTCACCGGTTGACCGTTTCAGGTGAGTAAGTAGTCTATCTCGCGTGATTTTCCATGAGGATTACAACGGTGTAATCTGTTTAGGCGGGCGGAGCCTCTTACGCGATCTTATTAAATGTGGAAATATGAAAGGGCATTAGTCGAAGGCTTCTTTGGGCATACTCCGAACCTATGCACGGTAGCGGTGCTAGTGACACTCTACGAGGGAGGGTGCTGAACCTCTACTAGGTGAATTGTTCCCCAATTGGGTGGTTGCGCGATACCCACTCCATGTTCGGTTGGTCAGTGTTGTACTATCTAGTAGAGATGGCCAGAGCAGTTCTGGGTTTACCCTTAAGCGGGGATAGGTAGTGGGTTACTCATCGACTTCTTCGGGTTTACCCTCGAGCAGGGCTGGGCAGTGGGTTGCTCATTGAATTCTCAGGGTTTACCCTCTAGCAGTGACTAGGAAGTGGGTCACCCGACGACTCTTAAGGGTCTACCCTCTGGTAGGGATGGGCAGTTGGTCACCCGTCATCTTGTTTCAGGTTGAACCTCTAGCAGGGCTGGGCAGTGGGTCGCCTGTCGACTTCTTTCAGGTGTACCCTCCAGCGGGGTTGTGCAGTGGGTCACCCGTCGACTTCTTCCAGGTCTACCCTCTAGCAGGGCTGGGAAGTTGGTCACCTGTCGACTTCTTCCAGGTTTATCCTCCAACAGGGCTGGGCAGTGGGTCGCCTGTCGACTTCTTCCAGGTTTACCCTTCACCAGGGCTGGGCAGTGGGTCACTCGTCGACTTCTTCTAGGTTTACCCACTAGCAGGGCTGGGCAGTGGGTCTCCTGTCGACTTATTCTAGGTCTACCCTCCAACAGGGATGGGTAGTGGGTCACCTGATGATGTATTAGGGTTTACCCTCCACCAGGGCTGGGCAGTGGGTCACCCGATATCTTATTATGGTTTACCCTCCAGCAGGGCTGGGCAGTGGGTCACCCAATATCTTATTATAAATTACCCTCCAGTAGGGCTGGGTAGTGGGTCACCCGATATCTTATTATGGTTTACCCTCCAGTAGGGCTGGGCAGTGGGTCACCTGATATCTTATTATGAATTACCCTCCAGCAGAGCTGGGCAGTGGGTCACCCGATATCTTATAATGGTTTACCCTCTAGTGGGGCTAGGCAGTGGGTCACCCATTGTCATTTCAGACTCAAGACTTCTTATGAGGCTAGTCGGTGACTTTTCTCCATGACTACCGGAGCGGGACCCTTGGTTGTACGGGTCAGTGATGGGATGACCTTGACTTTGAGGAGACCTCTCGCCTGCGGGGCAGTGATGAGGTGTGGTTCGACATTCCCCAGAACTCTCAAGTACGAGGGGAGATTTTCCCTCCGAGGCACGTCCTTGTGATGCGACCTAAAACCCTGCGGGTGAGTCAGTTCTGCCCAATGCGGATAGTGTCAAGGTGCGGTGATTTGATCCCCTTGACTTGCAGTTCAGGGCAGACGTGCGGGATGCTGGGCATCGATGGTGGTTACTTCTAGGACTGTTGGCTACTCACTTTCTTTGGCTGAGCTACGGGAGGGATATCACCTTACGATCTTGTTCAGGTTTCTCGAAAGATCATATATATATATATATATGCATACCTTGTTCCAGTACCCACTTCTTGGATTTTGGTTACTCTCCTTCCAGGAGAGGCGAAGACGCGAGGGGTATGCCACGTGCTTTCCATGTCTAGCTTCTCGTGGTTGTATGAGTCTACTCTCCTGATATAGGTAGCAAAGACTCGACGAGAAGTTCATATTCTCACCGCTTCTAGCTCCTTGTGTTTGGATGAGTTTACTTCCTTCCTCTTATAGGGTTGAGATGTACTCTTTACTGCACTCTCGGTTGTACTCATTTACTTTTCCCTATTCAATCTACTGCTCACCTCTTCAGTACCTCATTTTTTGCTCCTTAGAGCCTTCGGGGTATCCTACTGAGTATTTTTATACTCACCCCTGCTTGGGATTTTCCCACACTTGCTGTTCCCTTGCAGACGACGGACAGGTTGGTCGTGACTTCAGTGGAGCTTAGGAGTTCGGGAGCTTGGACCGCATGCGGTGGTCATAGATGGGTTCCAGGTGTGGGACTCTCCCAGTTGTTACTTTTGTTTACCTGTTTCTGGGTTGTGGCACTTTTCTGGTTGGGATCATGTTTTTCCCTTTTCTTTTCAGTTTACCTTCAGCACTTGCTTTGTACTATTTAGAGGTTGATGCACTTTGTGGTTTAATTATAGAAGTTGGTACTTTACTTTTATTTTTACTCTGCACTTCTGCATTGAGTGGGAAGCGTGTGTGTATACAGGTACTTAGGCAAAGGCCTCCCCGAGTTGTTTAGCCTTCGGCGCTGGTCGCCATCCCCTGGCCTATGGAGGTGGGCTTGGGGTAGTTGCGGCTCAAGCCCGGGTAGGGTCGGGTCATGACAAAGTGGTATCAAAGGTGGTTCATTCCTTGGGATGTTGTTCGGACGTCTCTAAAAAGGAATTGGTTGGGATCTAGGGAAATAATGTGAATGTTTCTCAAGAGCAGCTCTCAGGCCAGGAAGTCCAGTGATGGTGTGGCGACTGACATATCCATTCACCAGGAACCTGATAACCCACTTGTCGAATCGACACGCTGAGAAACTTGTTGCAGGGAAAATTGGTTGTGCATCACATAGGATTGAGTCTTTAAATTTCCTTCATGAGTCAACTCCCCATTGTTGATATTGATATACATATATGCTCGCCTGATCACATCACTCCTTGATAATATTAAGGATGTCTCTGCAGAGCCAGCCAACCAGGATACCCGTTTTGGTTCTTGACGACGACCCTGTGAGCTACGAGGCCATAGTCCAGGACCCATCATGCGAGCCCCTTCCTTCGGGTGGGCCGGTAGTAGCACCCCCACATGGTGAGCAGCAGACAGCTTCATCAGAGCAGACTGAGCTTGAGCGCAAGTTGAGCGTGCTCCGTGAGTTCCAGCGATAGAGACTGCTGAGGTTCAGTGGTGAGCCAAACCCACAGGTAGTAGAGGTTTGGCTCGAGACAGTGGTTCTCCTTTTCAGGCATGTGCAGACGCCAGTAGATCTTATGGTGGCTTTGGCCTCCAACCTCTTCTGTGGAGCAGTTTGGCTTTGGTGGAGCCTGGTGACTCAGTTTCTTTATGAGTCGTCACTTTCGTGGGGAAACTTTTAGTTGTTGTTTCGTGAGGAGTTTTCCCCTCCTTCTTACGCTCCGTTCGGATTTAGGAGCTCCTATAGTTTCAGCATGGAGGGATGACGGTGGCCGAGTATGCGACTAGTTTCGCAGACCCTGCACGCTTTTACCAGGACTTGGTCCATGACGGAAACTTCCGAGCGCGAGATTTTGAGTAGGGTCTCTGCTGAGAGATTCATGATGTCATAGTACCCTTGGGAATTCCCACATTTTCTAGGGTGCTAGAGCAGGCGTTGGTGATACAGAGATTCCTGTCGCATTCTACAGTTGGTGGTGGCAGCATGCACAATGGAGCCGAGACGTCTGCCGCAGCTAGCGGGCGTCGGCAAGCAGAACCTCAATGCAGGTGGCTTTCTGAAAACCGGACTCAGGGGCGTGGTCATACACCACAGTGGTGCCAGATGACACCAGTGCAGACCAGAGAGAGTCGGTTCTATGCTTGCGATGGGTGAGGTCACTTGGAACGAGACTGCCTGACCAGGCATGCAGAGAGCTTTGGGCAGGCAGCAGGTGCACCACCACGACAGAGGCAGCATCGTGATCGGAGTAGTGCCCAGAGAGGTGTTTCTTGCAGAGGAGCGGGAGGAGCTGGAAGTGGAGGATGACTTTACGAGGTATTCCCATCACCACCAGGCAGTCCACGTCAGGCTGCCGGAGCTGACAGTTAGGACCGCAGACAGCCGTGAGATTTGGATGTCTATGATCCTACAGTTCTTGAGGTGATAATAGGTACACTCTACAGCTCTTCTACTTTTTGCATTATAATTGTTAGACTCTATGTGTGGAATGATTTTTCTCCATTCTCCTTGCTTGGGTTGTTACCAGGGTGACGTGAGGTATCGGCTTGGCCCTGTATTGGTAAGGTAAAAAGGTGTAGGACCTTTTTCGTTAGTCGATGGTGTTGACTCCTTTGCTTCCGAGCGTGTAAGAGGGTCTTGTTTGTGAGACATCGACTGTGAAACCTTGCGTGACCAGATATCCTTGGGTGTTTCACCATATGGATATTCTGAATGTGGGAATCATCGGGCCTTGTTCTAAGTGTGGTTGGTGATTCCAGTTGCGGCATGAGACGTAGAGGTTCGATCGGGGAGGTGAGCTACCCCCAAGGTCCTTCGGACAGTTTGAGATCATGCGAAGGGATGGAGAGATTCCCTACTGCCTTGCCCTAACCCCAAAGTCGGGAGTGGGTGCACGACGTCTCCCACGTGACTTACTTGAGAAGATGTGTGCATGCCCCTATGCATGTAATAGGCGAGGGAAGAAATAACTTGAACAGATCAAATCCTTTGGTCTGTGTGCGGTGATGCAGAACTGTGCAAGAGTTCTTCTGGGTACGGGAGAGCCAAGTGTGGGCTTAGTACCGTGAGTTGTTCCCTAGTTTTGGATTTTCAGGGATGAAAATACTGATAGAGGGAATGATTTAAGAACCCAGTTTTTGCTGCATAAGACTTTGAAAAATTCTTGATGTTATTCAAGAGCAGTGCCTTCAGATGGCGTGCGATTCCGAGCCCCGGTGTGGCCGGAATTAAATTTTCAGTGCGTTCACACTAGGAATGCCAAATAAATGGGATAAATACTAAACGGTACTTTAGATCCTAAATCTAAGTGTACGTATGAGTTCAGAATGGGGGTTTTACCCTAGGAACAACATAAAACATGTCAGTGTGGGACGTTGGGACCCCTCACCCGTTAACGGAATGTTAAATGGATAATTAAATTAATTAATTTATTCGTTTAATGGATTAACTCAAGTATCTCTTAAATGGTGGCTCAGATTTGAAAACCAAGGGCACTGTTGAGTTTGGAGCATGCTGTTTACCCTAGGAGAGGTGTAAGTTTCGTGGGCACGGGACGTCTGTGAAAAATGCCATCGAGGGTGTTTTTGTAATTTAGAGACTTCAGACGTTAAATTTGATAACTTTTGAAAAGAGGATCGGATTAAAATTCTGAGATGTCCATTGTGCTCGGGAGGTGGTGTTTACCCTAGGGGGGTCTTAACTCGACCCCTTCAAGAGTTTTGGATATGGGTCCCTTCGTGGGTGAATAAAAATTAATTAAACAAATTAATTTTTATTTCCTACTTAAACCAAACCCTCCCCTCATATCCCTTGCTCTTCTCTGGTGGAATCTCTCTCAACCAAGGATCCCTCCCTTCAACCTCCTTTTCCTCTTCCTCCAATCAAGGCGGGGGTGACAACGGCGAAGGCGGATCGACGGTGAAGCTCCGGGCTATGCCCAACAAGGTAGGAGGTTACGTTTCTTGTTTTTGTTTTCCACATCTCCTTTGAATTCAATTATATGCGTTGAATTGCTGTTGTTTTGTTGAGAGAAACCCATAATCATGTAGCATATGTTATGGTCTTTCCAACGCCTCTTTTGGTTTGAAAATCTGAGTCTCGAGGCGTTTGTGGTTGTCCGCCAAAGGTCACCAGGTTTTGGGTTCTCCGGCGAGCTGGGACGACGGTCCGCCGAGGGTTCACGGCGGCGGCGCGACAGCTTAGCAGGGCGGTCGGATGGGTGGTCGTCAGCTAGTTTGAGTAGGAGGCGGGTGGCTGGATGAGGGTAGAAGGCGGCGCAGGGCGTCCGGGACGGCTCGACAATAGGGCGTCCGGGACGGTGGCAGCAGGTCGCCGCGGGTGAGGTCGAGCGGCGGTCCGGGGCGGCTTCAGCGGGCGTCGGCGAGGGTGAGGCCGAGCGGGGGTCGGCGTCGCGGTTGAGCGGCATGGTGGGCTGAGGACGGCGGCATTGAGCGGTAGAGCAGGCGGACCCGCGGCCTGTCACGGTCGGCGGGGAGGAACCGAGGCGACGACCACGGGGGCTGCGGGAGGAAACCAGGACCCGCCTTTTGAGGGTCCTGTTGGGCGACAGAGACCGGCCAAAAGGCCGGTCGGTTGAGGAAGAACGAACCCGCTCGGGTCTGGTGGTTTGAGGCGGGCCGCATCCAGTGGGCCACAACGGGTTAGACCGGGCCGGACGGTCTGGACCGGCCCATTTTGGGCCTCCTTGCATTATGGTGCCGTAACTCCTAAACGGCGCGTCCGTTTGATGCACCGTCTGTGGCTGGGGGACCAGATCGATGAGGCGACCCTTTTAAAGTGAGTTTAGGGGTTTTTCGGTTGCGCGCCCAAGGATGGGTGACCTGAGGGGATTTAATTTAATAATATTAAATTATTATTAATGTGGCAACGGACGTGGATCACAAGCCGGACGTCCATTTGAAGCACCGTCAGAGGCACAATGGCGCCTGAGCTGAGATGGTCCTTCCAAAGTTGGTTCGAATCCCTTTTTATTTGGTTTCATTGCTCGGTGGCACGAAACACTTTATACGAACAATTAATTAATTAATTAATTAATTAATTAATTAATTAATTAATTGATTGATTGTTGCATCGGACCTAACTCCCGCTTGGGATGTCCGATTGACGTGCTGTCAGCGGCAGCATGACCCCAGTCCCCACGCGGACATTTTGAGATATTTTTCAAAGCGCTCGGGTTGGAGACAAGGTGCTGGACCCACATGGCCCCATTTGCGTATAATGTGAGAATTTGCAGCTTCTGAATCCGGAGTCCGTTTTTGGCGTCGTTAGTGGCGTTGTGACCCTGGCATCGAGACAATGTAGTCCGGGGAGGTTTCAGGTGGTGAAGCTTGAATTGAGGCATGGACCCCATGGGTCGTCTTTTGAGCTAAGTGCAACGTACTACGACTTTTTCATTGGGCGTCCATTTGGGGCGAATGAATAGTCAATTTGGCGTGTTTCTCCGAGAGCATCACGATGGAACAGTTCGCACGGCCTTTTTTGGGATCGTGGTGTGGGTACCACCCGAGTTGGCTACGATGAATAGTACCTTTTTCACAGGGTGTCCATTTGGGGCGATTGAGTAGTCAATCCCATTTTTTTCCTAGGGGATCGCAGTGGTGTGATCCGTTCGTTCAGTTTCTGGATCTTGGTGTGGGCCCCACATGGGCTGGCTATAGTGAATAGTACCATATTCACCGGTTGACCATTTCAGGCGAGTAAGTAGTCTATCTCGCGTGATTTTCCATGAGGATTACAATGGCATAATCTGTCCAAGAGAGCGGAGCCTCTTACGTGATCTTATTAAATGTGGAAATATGAAAGGGCGTTAGTCAGAGGCTTCTTTGGGCATACTCCGAACCTATGAACGGTAGCGGTGCTAGTGACACCCAATGAGGGCAGGTGCTGAACCTCTACTAGGTGAATTGTTCCGGAATTGGGTGGTTGTGCGACACCCAATACGTTTTTGGTTGGCCAGTGTTGTACTATCCAGTAGAGATGGCTAGAGCAGTTCCAGGTTTACCATCCAGCGGGGATGGGCAGTGGGTTAGTCGTCAACTTCTTTGGGTTTAACCTCCAGCAGGGCTGGGAAGTGGGTTTCTCATTGACTTCTCAGGGTTTACCCTCTAGTAGAGAGTAGGAAATGGGTCACCTGACGACTCTTAAGGGTCTACCCTCCGGTAGGGCTGGGCAGTGGGTTTCCCGTCATCTTGTTTCAGGTCTACCCTCCAGTAGGGCTGGGAAGTGCGTCACCTGTCGACTTCTTCTAGGTTTACCCTCCAACAGGGCTGGGTAGTGGGTCACCCGTCAACTTCTTCCAGATCTACCCTCCAGAAGGGCTAGGCAGTGGGTCGCCTGTCGACTTATTCTAGGTTTACCCTCCATCAGGGCTGGGCAGTGGGTGACCTGTTGACTTCTTCCAGGTCTACCCTCTAGCAGGGCTAGGCAGTGGGTCACCTGTCGACTTATTCTAGGTATACCCTCCAACAGGGCTAGGTTGTGGGTCACCTGATGATGTATTAGCGTTTACCCTCCAGCAGGGCTGGGCAGTGGGTCACCCGATATCTTATTTTGGGTTGCCCTTCAGCAGGGCTGGGCAGTGGGTCACTTGATATCTTATTATGAATTACCCTCCAGCAGGGCTGGGCAGTGGGTCACCCGATATCTTATTATGGTTTACCCTCCAGCAGGGATGGGCAGTGGGTCACCCGATATCTTATTATGAATTACCCTCCAGCAGGGCTGGACAGTGGGTCACCCGATATCTTATTATGGTTTACCCTCCAGCGGGGTTGGGCAGTGGGTCACCCATTGGCATTTCAGACTCAAGCCTTCTTATGAGGCTAGTCGGTGACTTTTCTCCGTGAGTACCAGAGCGGGACCCTTGGTTGTACAGGCCAGTGATGGAACGACCTTGAATTTGAGGAGACCTCTCGACTGCGGGGCAGTGACGAGGAGTGGTTCAACTTTTCCCAGAACTCTCAAGTACGAGGGGCGCTTTCCCCATCGAGATGCATCCTTGTGACGCGACCTAAAACCGTGCACGTGAGTCAGTGCCGCCCAAAGCGGATAGTGTCAAGGTGCGGTGATTTGGGCCCCTTGACTTGCAGTTCATGGTAGACGTGCGGGATGCTGGTCATCGATGGTGGTTACTTCTGGGACTGCTGGCTACTCACTTTCTTGGGCTAAGCTACGGGGGGGGGGGAGAGATCACCTCATGATCTTGTTTGGGTTTCTCGATAGAGCATATATATATATATATATATGTAAACCTTGTTCCAGTACCCACTTCTTGGGTTTTGATTACTCTCCTTCCAGGAGAGGCGAAGACGCGAGAGGTATGCCACGTGCTTTCCATGTCTAGATTATCGTGGTTGGACGTATCTACTCTCCTGCTATAGGTAGCGAAGACTCGACAAGAAGTTCATCTTCTCACCGCTTCTAGATTCTTTTGTTTGGATGAGTTTACTTCCTTCCTCTAGTTGGGTTGAGCTGTACTCTTTACTGCACTATCGGTTGTACTCCTTTACTTTTCCTTGTTCGATCTACTTCTCACCTCTTCAATACCTCCTTTGTTTCTCCCTTAAGGTTTCGGGGTATCCTACTGATTATTTTTATACTCACCCCTGCTTGGGCTTTGCCCGCACTTGGTGTGCCCTTGTATATGACAGACAGGTTGGTTGTGACCTCAGTGGAGCTTAGGCGTTTGGAAGCTTAGACCGTGTGCGGTGGTCATAGACGGGTTCCAGGTGTGGGACTCTCCCAGCTATTACTTTTGTTTACCTGTTTCCAGGTTGTGGCACTTTTCTGGTTGGGCGCGTGTTTTTCCCTTTTCATTTCAGTTTACCTTCAACACTTTCTTTGTATTGTTTAGAGGTCGATGCACTTTTTGGTTTAATTATAGCAGTTGGTACTTTACTTTTCTTTTTTACTTTTCAATTATGCATTGAGTGGGCAGCATGTGTGTATATAGATACTTAGGCAGAGGCATCCTCGAGTTTTTTAGCCTTCGACGCTAGTCGCCAGCCCCTAGCCTATGGAGGCGGGCTTGGGGTAGTTACGGCTCGAGCCCAGGTAGGGTCGGGTCGTGACAATAACCATTTTTTGATGTGTAGAACTATAAAATGAACTCCAATTTATGAATATAATTTTTTAAATATAATAAATTTAATTTTTCATTTAAATAATCATTTATTCGAAAAATAATGATTTTAAAATTATAACTAATTTTATGAAGCTGTGAAAAATTAATAAAGGTCTCATAAAATAATCTTATAATTATTAGAAAAAAAATATTAATTCAAGAATCTATTCTGTGAAATTAAATTTTCTTATAAACCATTATATTAATTAAAAAATTGTAAATTAACATTTCTGTTTCACAAAAATACCAACATATAATTTATCATTTCTAAAACATTTATTTACTTATTTTAATATATATATATATATATATCCTATTTTTAATTATAATATACATAATTTTTTTTATAACTTTATAGTTTAATTTACTATTTTATTGTTCATATTAATATTCCTAATGGTCACATTACTATTATAACTGTCATATTACTATTCATCAAAAATAAAACTTATATGAAAAATAAAAAAAATTATCCCACGTAAATTTTGATATTTTGATTTCAAAAATAATGTTTATTTTTTCAAATATAATTTATAAATGAGTAAAAATTTATGTTTAAAACTACTAGGCAATTAAAAGTTATTAAAATTTCCCTTTATGAAAATATAGTTTTTTATGCTTGAAATTGGTTTTATTCTTATCTTAATATTATCAAAATTATTGGAAGAATTTAAATTTTTTATAACATATAAATTTAATTACTTTATTTCACTAATAGTTAATATTTTAATTTTTTAATATAATATTTCATTATGAGAAAAAAATACTTTTTTATAAACATACATATTTATGGTCAATTTGTTTTAATTTCTAATTAATTGATAAATAGTGAATTCATTTTATAAATATGTGTTGTCTATATTTTCATAATTCACATAATATAATTCATACCAGCCATTCCATACAACTAGATTATAACTATAATAATTAAATAGTAATATTTAATAACTTTTTAAGTTTGTAAGCTATTGAAAAAGATAAATTTTTTAAAAAGGCGTACCATAAAGTATTTGGCTGTTACGTTCTCTCCACCATAAATGAATAGAACCCTCATAATTTGAAATTGCACTTTAATAAAATAGTGGCTGACACATGAAAATTAATTTATGGGAAACCCACATCAGAAATAGGGTTAATAAAACAACCAATTAATAAGAGGGAAAGGGGAATATGAAGGTCACAACAAAATGAGTCTTTTGAATAGGATAATATTAATATGAAGTGACAACCTGGACATTGAAGAAAAATATTACTATCAAGTTTTGATGGATAGTGATAGAATATAACGGCCCATACTTTACAAACATTGGCATTAATTAAAAATTTAAGATGATTCATTACAAAATATGACAACCCCATAAAAGGACTGTATAGGTATAATGTCTTTAGAAACTGGGAACCATAAACAAATGGTTCTAAAATATCTATATTGTCTCCATTTTATTTCATCATAACTAGACTCCTTTTTGGCCTATCATAATTAATACCTTTCATCATGACCCGGGGAAAAGAAACATATAAAAGGGTGAACTCAAATTCTCAGTAAGGGTAGACAAAGGAAATAACAATCATTTCATAATCATAAGAACACAACATTTGAAAATATCAACTTGTATATAAAAGTTCATAATATCTTAACATGGGATAAATCATAAAATTAAAAATTAATCTAAATATTCATAACATAAGACAATAAATTTTTGTCATACACACATAAGCTTAAAAAATCATTTCAAAGTAGTCAAGGCTCATTGTTGAGACCATCATAGCAGACAAACTCCCTTACTGAAATGACTTCACTCCTCATTCCAACCCTATAATACTGAACCAGATTTACTTGCCATTATAGCAATGTCTATCTCATGAGATATAAATCTTTAACCAATGCATTATAGAGATATATAGGTCCCACCCATCTCATAAGTAAATCATTCTTACCTGTTCCACAAGAAAACTTAAATCATTCATCATTACCTAATGAATAAAATGTGGTTCATAAACATCATTACATCACAACATAATCCATATAAAACAAATGGATTTCATAAATAAAATTTCATCATAAACTAATTCAAACCATGTAAATAATAGGGATGTTACACTTGAAACATAACCTTATTAAAGAATGTCATCTTTTATGGAAAATAGTATTGATAAAAAACATGAAATTAATTCTTGAGGAAAATATCCTTTATTCTTAAAAAATGTTTTCCTTCTTTAAAATTAAAATTTTTTTTATAAGAAACAATTTTATATTAAAATAACATTGTATGCTTGTAGGGTAAGCTTTAAGGAAATAATGTGTTATGAAAACGTAAAAATCCGTTCATGCCTCATAATTTTAAAAAAAATCTTCTCGTACTTTTGATGGAAAAGTGAAAAAGTACCTCATACTAAAAATGAAAAAAAATTCCTTTCATATATTTTAATAAAAATTCACCAATTGGTAACATTGGATTTAAACAATTGTAAGATAAATCTTGGACACTGATGATAAATATTCTCTAGTAAATACTTATGTATAAACAATCTCAGATAAAAATAAGATTTCGAGATTATCCCTTACCTTAGGTCCGATATGCTTTGTACATATCCAAAAATCCTGTATAATGATTTAAATAATTTCATTGACTTATTCCTGACTCATATACATTTTTATGATATTATATACGGTCATATTCTTATCAGTTTCTTAGTAACATTTCATTGTTACCCGTTATTTGGGTGTTAACTTCTTTATGTTCTTATGCGTGTTTTGTCGAATAAATTATTATTCCTATTTTTAGGTTATAGTTATATAATTTAAAGAATGGTATCAGTATAATATATATCATATTTATTCATTCAATTCATTTATTTAATCATTCTTTAATGAAGATAATGAATAACTAATCACATCGCATCGTGGAGACGGTAGGTCGTACGTACACACGAGCGACGATATCATTCCCATGATTATGGAGTTTTATTGAAGTGAATGGTGTATAATATTTCAATATAAATATAATTTTAAAGTAATCATATATAGTTATTTCTTCCATCAGTATACCTATCCAAGTATGTTGGTGACGAAAAACAGATTACACTACGGCGTGGAGATGGTAGACCGTACGTATGCACGCGTGGTGATTTTATTTTCCATAGAATGGATAGAAGATGGAATATAGTTGTTTCATATTCATAATAACATATCTATATAAAAGTTACACTAGAGTTATTACTTATGAATGAAACAACTCATAAAGAGGAAGTAGAAAAAGGAAAAAAGGTTGAGAGAATCGATAAAGGATATTACTTCTTCTTCGATGTGCCTCTTCTAAACCTCCTCCTAGGGCACTAATGTTTGTATTTGAAGAAGACAATGACATATTACATTTATAGGGAAGTGGATAAGGTAAATGAACAGGTTTTGGCCGAGTTTGAAGGCTCAAAATGGAGTTAAGAGGAGGGGGAGGAGGTTCCCTTTTATAAGAGAGGAGAGAGGAACTTTTGGAAACCTCAAATATATTAATTGATAATAAAATCAAACCCCACATAAAATCCTCCAAAATTACTCAACGTAAATAATGATATGAGATAGGGTTTTAATCTCATGAAACAATAAAATTTAGACATTTTTTTATTTTTTTAAACTTTATCATTTTGGTTTATCCTTATTTAATCTATTTAATTTTTTGTGGTAAAAATATTTAAATATTTAATGGCTATAAATACTTATGTGTTTTTAATTGTCCATAATTTGATCCATTATGAAATTTTAGACCATATAAGTTTCAATTTTTTATTTTTAATTATTTTTGGGATTTTTTAACAAATTAATAATATGTTATTTTTATAAAATATCAATAGTTTTGATTTTGACACTATTCATTTATTTGAATTTAAATAAAATCCACACAGAAGATAGATTCAATCCAAAATATTTAATACAATTCTAAAATTCACTATTCACCTATATAATTCTTGGAACACATTAATTAGTTTATATAATATTTATTTTAATATTTTTAAAACCATTTATAAGATATTTATCTAAATAAAATAATTACAACAACGGTTTTATATAATTATTTAATATACTTATTTTTTGCATAAAAATAAAAATCAAAATACTATGATGATGATAAATCTAATATATTTCATAATAATAATTTTAGTTGAATTTATCCTCTAAAAAACCCAACATTTAAAATGTTATATTTATTAAATTATGAAGGTGAAAACTTTGACATCATTTAATATAAAATAATATAAGTGTCATAATTTTTTTATAATGTTCCAAATGATCAACAAGTAAACCCTTTTATGCTTATGGTTTAGATATACTCTACCAATATGGATTGGTCAATTTTTGGTGCCTTTTGATGGATATTATTATTTTAATAAAATCTATATTATTTATTTTTTACAAAATAAATAATTTCTGCATCATTAATGTATAAGAAATTAAGGTAATTATATATTAATTAAAAATTACAAATAAATTACCATGATAAATAAAAACATTTTATCTTTAAGATGAGTATTTATAATAGAATTTATATTTTGTATAACCTTATATTAAAAATAGTTTATTTATTAAGTTTTGAGTGAGACATTTTCACTTTTCTTTAAATAAAATAAATTAAATGTCCTAATCTCATCCAAGTGGGTTCCACTGGATACAATTTCGACCCAAGTATGATTAAAGGAGAAATATAATCATCCAATTATATTAAGATAAGTGTTAGGGTAATTTTATAATATTATTTTTACCCTTAATTACCCGATTTACTTTTAACTATGGTAAATAAAAATTACCGTAGTTACTATTCATAATGCTCAAAAATAAAATTATCCTATTAGAATAACTTAGACCTAATGATTCAAAATATGGAATCCATTTTTCCAAATTCAAGACATAGAATTTTCAGTAATTAATTTAAAATTAATCCCTTTGTTGAAATGAGAAAATGGGTTTTAAAAGTTAAAATAATGCAAAAGATTAAAATGTATTTACCTATGAATTCAATGTAAAATTAATACTTATGAAATAAATTATATAAAATGTTAAATATATATTCTATTTATACTTTTAAACCATTAATAATTATAATTTAACCATATAAATTATATCGATGAAAAAAGTTGTTTTTAATTAAAATTGAGCATATTTTTACTATTCATCAAAACATGAAGTTTATGAGAAAAATATCAAAATTTTAACCAAAGTAAATTTTTATATATCGCTTTCAAATAACATGTTTAATTTTCATATTAAAATTACTAATATGTCTAAATATTAAACTAAAAGGAGTTCACCATTAAAAGGTGGAAAAAATTCTTTTAAAATGTATTGGTTTTTATATAAAACATAGGGATTATACATACCCTACGAAAAAAAAATATATTTGATGAATATAAAATATATCTTTTTAATTATTTAATATACATATCTCATTAATTTTATTCACTAAAAGTAATTTACTCAGTTAATTAATATGACATATAATTGATTTACATTTATCATTGATTTTTAAAAGTTAGTTATATTTATTCCTGTTAACATAACAGCTAGGTTATAATAGTCTTTTTTTACTAAGGGAATCTCGTGGTTTTTTTAGACTCATGATTAGGTAAAAATAAATCTACCAAATAATAAAAATTATTTCAAGAGAAAAAAAATTAATAAAGAACATCCGGGTGTTACATTCTACCCCCCTTAAACTGAATTTCGCCCTCAAAATTCATCACTTGGGAACAAACTAATGAGGATACCTATCCCTCATCATATCCTAAAGTTCCCATGTAGCTTCTTAAAATTATTGGTTCCTTCACAAAACTTTAACCAAGAGAGTGGAATTTTTTTATAAAACTTTCTAACTATGATCCAGAATCTCAATCGGTTTTTCTTCATAAGGAATATCTTGCTCCAGCTGTACGAATTCTGAGATTAGTACATGTGAAGGATCAGGTATGTACTTTTTCTTGAGATATACATGGAATAAAACATTAAATTGAGAGAGATTTGGTGGAAGTGCCAATCGGTAAGCTACCTTCCCAACATGATCCAAAATTTCAAAAGGACCGATATTGTCACGACCCGTCCTCGGGGCCCGTGCCGTGACTACCCCAAGCCCGCCATCCATAGGCCAGGGGCTGGCGACTAGCACCAAGGCGTAAATCCCGGTAAAAAGGGAAGGTATTTCCTTTATAAAGTGAACAAACACCACGGAGCAAGCAATCAGTATAAGTATACACTAAGTAAAAGCTGATACAAAAGTAAGTGCGGAAAAGTATGCGGGCCAGAATACAAACCCAAACTGAAATTAAAGTACAACTGGAAAGGGAAAACAAAAACTAAAAAGTAAAGCTGCAATGTCGAGACATCCACTAGAAGTCCCACCTGAAGGGTGAGTACAAATGTCCTCCACAGCTCCTAGGGTCCAGCCGTCCGCTCTGAGTACGTCCCGCCCAGTGGCCCACCTCAAGGTACCGTCCTGCTCCACAAGCCTCAACCACGATCAGCGCTGTCTGTCGTTTGCAACCAACACAACGTAGTGCGGGCATAGACCATGCAGGGGTGAGTATAAGCTACTCAATAGGGACCCCGAGACCCCCGAAGGTCTCCCAGAATTCAAAAAGGATAATCCACAAAGGAAAGATACAATCACGATGTAACATCCGACACTACTTAGGTATATGCCCATACATATACCTAAGTCATCAATTCTCATCCGGATCCAACATCCGAGCCCAAGTACAACCCAGTCCACACAGGAAAGAAAAATGTAAATCCACATAGGAAAGCACAACACAATCCACATAGGAAAGCAAAACAGGATTCAGCTCACACATGTATACTTCTTCGTAAGACGATAGAGATGATCAGATATTTCCACTGATTCATCTAAGCCGTCGGACCCACAAAGGATCGATAGGTACTAACCCCCGAAATGACCCACAAATGATCTGACCCACAAAGGATCGATAGGTAACTAACTCCTGCAATGACCCACAAAGGATCTGACCCACACAGGATCGATAGGTAACTAACCCCCGCAAAGACCCACACAGGATCAGACCCACACAGGATCTGTAGGCACTGGCCCACATAGGACTGCTGAGTGCTGACCCACACAGGATCAGACCCATATAGGATCTGTATCACTGGTCCACATAGGATCACTAAGTGCTGTAGTCGTCGCCATCGAGTCCACTGAGGATCTCTGTACAGTCATCGTCGTCTTCGCAGTCGCAGCTAAGTCCAGGGTTCCCGCACACAACAAGCTCGTTCGGAAGGGTCTGCTCCATGAGTTGAGGGGCTGATACATCAACTGACACAAATTCCAGAGTTTATGTATCCAAAAGTTCCATATCGTCAACAGGAACTCAACATCGCAGACGGCGCGTCAATTAGACGCCTGGTCTGAGAGTTATTGGTTTTTTCGTCCCAGGGGCCTGATTGGTTTTTAAGTCAAAAACAACCCTACCGTACTCCAACTGCGTCCAAACCTCGAGCGGAGTAAGCCAAAAGGTCCGTCTCACTTAGAGAAACCCATCAAAGTTGACGACACGTCAATCGGACGTCCGGAGCTCAAGATATGAGCATTTCCGCTCCGAGGGCCCAGTTGGTTTCGTGTATGAACCAACCCGACCAAACCCAATGTTTTCCGAAACCTTGAGTGCGATATACCGAAACGACCATATCGATCCAAAAATCTCATCGCAACTGACGGTGCGTCGATCGGAGGCCCGTAGCTCAAGTTATGGGCAACAGACCGAAAAAGGATCTGTAATAGGGGGTTCGGGCCCGGTCGGACCCGGCTCGATACCCCCAGGGTCGGCCCGAACCAGGTCGACCCGAACAGGGTCTGGGTCTGGCCCGCTTGGGTGTGGCCCGACCCGGTCGGTGTGGCTCGGCACGGCCTTGGCGCGGCCCGGCCCGGCCTGGGCACGGCCTTGGCGCGGACCGGCCCGGCCTGGGCACGGCCTGGCCCGGCCTGGGCGCGGCCCGGCCCGGCGGCTCGGCCCGGCCCGACGACTCGGCTTGGCCCAGCGGCTCGGCCCGACGCACTGGGTGCGCTGGTGCTGGCTGGGTGGCCAGGTGACTGGCTTGGCCATTATGGCCGAGCGCTGCTGGCGGGGGGCGCGCTGCCCCTGCGTGAGGAAACCGCGACCCCTTAATGGGGCCGCTCACGTCCGGCCATCCGGGGGTCTCGGACCCCCGATTCTTCCACGGTCCGGCCGGCCCGCTCCGGCCGGCCAGCTTCTACCGCCACGGGACCGGCAAGGCCGGTCCCTTAGCTCCGATGCCGGCGGCCCAGACCCGGCTGCCGGTTCCCCTGCTCCGCCGCGGTCCGAAACCGGCCGTGTCCTTCGTTCGTCCGGCGCGGCGCGACGGCACCGCGCCCCTCCGCCGTGGCCCTTCTCCGGCCGCGGTGCTTCTGAGGTCCTCCTGCGTGGCGCGACGGTGCCGCGTCCTTTGTTCATCTTCTACGGCATGACGCGAGGGCACCACGGATTTATTGCTTCCAACGGCACGGTGCGACGGCGCCGCGCTTCTCTGCTCTCCCTTTTACAAAAAAAATCCGCACGGTGCTTTGGAACCGCGTCGCCTTGCTCGCCGCATCAATATCAACAACCAAAGAGGGGAGGAGTGTTGGCTGTGTTCGTGCGGTACGACCTCCTCCCGTTATCACGATAACAGGCGGTTCAAGGAAGGGAAGATAACGACGGAAGAAATCACAAAATAGAAACGCATAAAACCCCTACCTCAACGTTGTCGTCGAACGAGCGTTTGTTGTGGAATTAACCGTCGTAGAAGAAGAGGGTCGTCGCAGAAGAAGAGGATTTCCACGGAAGGAACGTCGCTGGCGTTAGGTGATCTCCGAGGAAGGTGTCTCTCGCCGACGGAGGTTGGCGTTCTTCGTTGGCGGTAGCACGTTCTTCGCGTTCTTTGTCAAAGAATGAAGAATCATCTCTTTTTCTCCCAAAGCTTTAACACAGCACAACCCAGCCATAATAAAATAAGTCCTCCCCTTATTTTATTATCAACAAAAGAATTTGAAATTCAAAAGATAAGAAACGAATAATTAATTCGAAGAATTAATTGTAACGATTTAACCGCCCAATTTAATGAGGCGTTTCTTAACCAGAAAAACATAACATTGAATTTCATTAAAAGGGGGGTTGCGGGTGCATTACTTAAGAGGGAAGAAACGGTGGGGCTCGTGCGGGCCCCACCTCACAAATATACTACCAAGTGGGTAGGATATTGTGGGTCCCACTTTATCCGCTTAAATTAGGTTAAGCGGCTTTAACTGAAATAAAATAAAATTTTCGCACCCCTTTTATTTTATTTGATAACTTAACCCCTAAAAAAAAACCACACCCGAGCAAACGCAACTCCGAAAAAGACGTTTCTAAGCAAATACCGGTGCTGCAATTCCATCGGTGCCCTCAGAATTCTATTCCGAGCACCGGTTCAAAAGTTATAAAACCCCACTCATTCGTTCACTGAACGTACCCAAGCTAAATTTCGGAAAATGATTCCAAGCACACCGGGCCTCGGAATCAGGTGCCGTCAGAAACTACGTTCTTGTAAAATTCCAAAGAAAAATTAAGAAAAAAATTTTCTTGAATTTTACGGGACTTTACATCACTCCCACCTTATGGCTTTACGTCCCCGTAAAGATACATCATAAACTAGGGAAACAAATGTGGGTACTGAGCACGCATCTGAGCCTCCCGCCTCCAAGTGCTCTCCTGGAGGTTCCCCTGCTTCCATCTGATGCACACTAGAGGAATCGACCATCCACGTAGGACCCTCTCCTATCGATCCTCAATCTCCACCAGGACCTCTGAAAAAGTCGCCCCATCATCAACGTCCAACTCCCCATGGTCAATGATATGCGTCGGGTCGTGCACATATCTCCTCAGCTGGGATACGTGGAAGACGTCGTGCACCCGGTGCAACTGAGGTGGTAGAGCCAGACGATAAGCCACCTCGCCAATCCTTATGAGGACCTGGAATGGTCCGATGAAGCGTGGAGACAACTTTCCGCCTTGGCCAAATCTCCGTAATCCACGTCGAGGTGAGACACGCAAGAAGACGTGGTCGCCATCCTCGAACTCTAGTGGCCTCCACCTCCTGTCAGCATAAGAATTCTGCCGGTTCTGAGCTATCCTCATCTGCTCCTGGATGACCTAGACCTTCTTTGTCATGGTATGGACCATCTTCGGTCCCACAAGTGCTGACTCCCCCGGGTCTGTCCAGCACAAAGGAGATCTTCAAGGTCGGCCATACAATGCCTCGTATGGTGCCATCCCGATGGTGGAGTGGTAGCTGTTGTTGTATGAGAAATCCACCAAGGGTAGGTGGTCCTCCCAACTGCAACCAAAGTCAAGGACACATGCACAGTGCATGTCCTCGAGAGTCTGAATGGTCCTCTCCGTCTGACCATCCGTCTGAGGGTGAAAGGCGGTTCTTAGACGTAGCTGCGTCCCGAATGCCTCCTGAAACCCCTTCCAAATCCAGGAAGTAAAGATAGCATCTCGATAAGAGACGATAGATGATGGCATACCGTGAATCCGTACAATCTCCTGAACGTAGAGACGTCCCAAGATCTCCACTGAGCCCTACTCCCTGATGGGTAAGAAGTGAGCCGACTTGGTGAGTCGGTTGACAATCACCCAAATGGAGTCGTGACCTCTAGAAGTGCGTGGAAGTCCAGTCACTAATTCCATAGATATGCCGTCCCACTTCCACTCTGGAACCTCCAAGGGCTGTACCAAGCCTGCTGGTACCTGATGCTCTACCTTCACCTGTTGGCAGGTGAGGCATCGAGAAACAAACTCTGCCACAACCTTCTTCATGCCCGGCCACCAGTGCTGTCGTCTGAGATCCTGGTACATCTTCACCACTCAAGGATGTACCGCCAAAGGGGAAGTGTGAAACTCACTCAGCACCTCCTCTCTTAAAGCAACTGGTACCAAGGTACATCCTCTGAAAAGGACGTCGTGCTCTGCTCCAAAGGAGAAACCATCAGGTGCCTATCCTGAGGATATCTGCACACGCCGCGTCTTACAGTCAGCGTCCCCATGCTATGCCTCTCTGACCCGCTGCAGTAGTGGAGGTGTGACTGTGAGATACTGAAGGAAGACTGCTCCATTTCTATCCATGAAGGATATCTGCAAAGCGTCTAGCTACTCTGTCTCCTCCTCAAGTAGCTGAATGCCCGTCCTCCTGCTGAGAGCATCGACTACCACGTTCCCCTTCCCAGGAGTATAGAATATCTCAAAGTCATAGTCCTAGAGGAACTCTAGCCATCGCCACTATCTCAGGTTCAGGTCTTACTGAGAGAAGATGTACCTGAGACTCTGATGGTCAGAAAAGACTGTAAAGCGCTCGCCCATCAGGTAGTTCCACCATGTCTTCAGAGAGAAGACCACTACTGCTAACTCCAGGTCATGGGTAGCGTAGTTCTGCTCATGTGGCCTCAACTGACGTGATCCATAGGTGATCACTGCCGTCTCCTGCATCAGGACACATCCGAGTCCGGTCCCTGATGCATCACAGTAGACTACGTACCCTACTCCTTCATCCGACAACCTCAAGATAGGTGCGCTGGTCAATCTCTGTCTCAGCTCCTAGAAGCTATGCTGACATCTGTCTGACCACACAAAGGGTTTCCCCTTATTCGTGAGAGCTGAGAGTGGTGCCTTAAATCTGGAGAAGTCTGGCACAAATCTCCGGTAGTATCCAGCTAGTCCCAAGAAACTCCGCACCTCCGTCACGCTCCTGGGTGGCTCCCAAGCTAGCACTGCCTCGATCTTCGCAGGATCCACCGTAACTCCCACCTCAGAGATGACGTGTCCCAAGAAGTGGACCTCACGTATCCAGAACTAACACTTCGAGAGCTTTCCATAAAGCTGGTGCTCTCAGAGTTTGTCTAGTACAACCCGCAAGTGGTAGGCGTGCTCCACCTCAGTCGTCGAGTATATCCAAATGTCGTTGATGAAGACCATGACAAATCGATTGAGGTATGGCTGAAAGATCCTGTTCATGAGGCCCATGAACACTGCGGGACCATTGGTTATGCCGGAGGGCATAACCAAGAACTCATAGTGGCCATACTGACATCTGAAGGCCGTCTTCTGCACGTCCTCATCCCGAACTCTGAGCTGATGATAGCCTGACCGGAGGTCTATCATTGAGAACCACCGATCGAAGAGGTCATCAATCCTTGGTAGCGGATACTTGTGATTCAGTGTCACCTGGTTCAGGAGACGATAGTCTACAAAAAGTCGCAAGCTCCCATCCGCCTTCTTGGCGAACAATATCGGGGAAGCCCAGGGTGAAACACTGGGTCAGATGAATCCCTTACCCTGAAAGTCCTCCAACTGTACCCGTAGCTCTCGAAGCTTGGAGGGAGCCATCCGATATGCTGGGGTGGATATCAGGGCTATCCCGAGGTAAAGATAAATATAAAAGTCTACCTCTCTGTGAGGAGGTAGTCCTGGAACGTCGTCGGGAAAGACGTCCGCATACTGATCCACCACTGCAGGAAAACTAGGACTCTGCACGTCAACTGCTCCTAGTATGAGGCTAGCCAACTGATGAGTGATGGGATGTCCTCTCCTCTGCAAGATTCCATCCTATGATGTGAAGGCTCCCTTCTCGCTGGTGAAGGTGAACCTGCTCCCGTCGGTGCATACACATCACACCTTGCGCCTAATATAGTCAATATGAGCATGGACTATAGATAACCAATCCATGCCCAAGATGACGTTGTAAGGCCTCGATGCCGCTACAAGAAGATCCCAACCAAAACTCTCACCTCCTAGAGTAACCTCACACTGCCGAAACCAATGCGTAATCGTCGATTCTGCTCTCGTAGGAGTCTCTAGCCATAAGGATCGAGCCAACGGCTCTGTCGGAATCTCCGATCTCCGAACCAGGGCATCAGCTATAAAAGAGTGAATTGCTCCTGTGTCTATAAGAACTGCAGCAAGGATGGAATATACATAGATAGTATCTCGAATCATCTCAGGCATGCCGTGGTCGTAGGCCTCCACTGCCTGGATCTGTGCCTGTCTCTGCCCGCCAGCTCCCTGTGGCCGGGGTGGACCTCTTGGTGGTGGTGGTGGTAGAGCCTCAAAGCGTCGCCCACCACCTGCTACTCGGCCATCTCTTCTGCCTCGTCCGCATTCTCCCAGCGGACCGCCACGGTCGACCCTTTGCCTCTGCCTGGGTGGCCCCTCAACAGTCTGTTTCTCCTCGACACAGCGGGTCGGGCAGTCACGAGCCATGTGGCCCTGCCCGTCGCATGTGTAGCACTACCTGCCTCTCGAAAGACTGGCTCCGCGCTGTGTGCCCCACACTACTGAGCTAGTGTCCTGAGGTCGTCTGCCTGAGGGTCTGGTCTGCCTGGACCCATGAGTCATCCATCAACTGCCTGCTCCAGAAGAATCTTCTACGTGCCGCCCCGCGGTAGGTCTCGCTGCTGAATAAGGCTCAGCAAGGAAGCTCTCGATCAAAAGGGCTCGCTCCAGTACTCCTGCTTGAGTCGGAATGCTGAGGGAGATCAGCGATGCCTGGATATCATGTCTTAATCCCTGCTCAAAGGTCCGGGACCGGAATAATGGGTCCCGTACCATGTCTGTCGAGTAGCGCGAGAGATCGGTAAATCTCGCCGAGTACTGGGCGACCGTAAAGCTGCCCTGCCGCAGCTATAGAAGCTCCTAGATGCGCACCGCACAGAGGGTGGCTGGGACAAACTCTGAGCAAAAGAGGCTATCAAAGTCTGTCCAGAGGATAGATGCATCATCGTGCACCTGGAGAATCAAGCTCCACCATCGGCCCACTGCCGCGTGCAGTAGGCTCGCAGTGAGGATCACCATGAGGTCTGCTGGTGTCCTCACTAACCTGAAAACTCATACCACTGCCTCCAGCCAATCCTCGGCTGCCTGAGGGTCCGTCTCCCCACAGAACCTGGGCGGTCGCTGGCACTGGATCTCGTGTAGTGCACTAAGGTGACGTGCATCGTCAGCGGCTGGGGCTGGAAGCATCGGTGGCTCGGCGGGTAAAGGTACCGCCGGTGCCTCAGCTGTCAAAGGGCCCTGTACCGAGGCCTCATCGCTCGGTGGGCTATCGTCACACACAACTCTCGGAACCCTAGCTGGCTGCCATCGTGGGGCCATCCTGAAAGGAAACAAGTGCGCCACGGTCAAAACAGTATACCTGGTGAGCTGACACAAAGTAATCACAAAGAAAACTTGAAACACACATGCAATCAATGTTTTCGTGCATTAAGTCGGAAATCAGAAGTCAGGGTCCTGCTGTATGGATACGTCGGCCGCTGCGCCAACACTATAATCCCTGGACTGATAACCACACCCAATATGCTTAACACTATTGCTTTATATAGAAAAAGATCAGAGTCCAAAGTTCTGCTGTAGAACCGAACTCCATTGATACCAATTTGTCACTACCCGTCCTCGGGGCCCGTGCCGTGACTACCCCAAGCCCGCCTTCCATAGGCCAGGGGATGACGACTAGAACCAAGGCGTAAATCCTGGTAAAAAGGGAAGGCATTTCCTTTATAAAGTAAACAAACACCACAGAGCAAGCAAGCAGTAGAAGTATACACTAAGTAAAAGATGATACAAAAGTAAGTGCAGAAAAGTAAGTGGGCCAGAATAAAACCCAAACTGAAAGTAAAGTACAACTGGAAAGGGAAAACAACAACTAAAAAGTAAAGCCGCAAAGTCGAGCCATCCACTAGAAGTCCCACCTGAAGGGTGAGTATAGATGGCCTCTACAGCTCTTAGGGTCCAGCCGTCCGCTCCGAGTACGTCCCGCCCAGTGGCCCACCTCCAGGTACTGTCCTACTCTGCAAGCCTCAACCACGATCAGCGCTGTCCGTCGTCTGCAACGAACACAACGTAGTGTGGGCATAGCCCGTGTAGGGGTGAGTATAAGCTACTCCATAGGGAACCCGAGACCCCCGAAGGTCTCCCAGAATCCACAAAGGATAATCCACAAAGGAAATATACAATCACGATGTAACATCCGACACTACTTAGGTATATGCCCATACATATACCTAAGTCATCAATTCTCGTTCGGCTCTAACATCTGAGCCCAAGTATAACCCAGTCCACACAGGAAATCAAAACGTAAATCTACACAGGAAAGCACAACACAATCCACATAGGAAAGAAAAACATGATTCAGCTCACATAGGTATACTTCTTTGTAAGACGATAGAGATGATCAGATATTGCCACTGATTCATCTAAGCTGTCGGACCCACAAAGGATCGATAGGTACTAACCCCTGCAATGACCCACGAAGGATCTGACCCACAAAGGATCGATAGGTAACTAACTCCCGCAATGACCCACAAAGGATCTGACCCACACAGGATCGGACCCACACAGGATATGTAGGCCCTGGACCACACAAGACTGCTGAGCGCTGACCCAAACAGGATCAGACCCACAAAGGATCTGTAGCACTGATCCACGTAGGACCGCTGAGTGCTGTAGTCGTCGCTGTCGAGTCCACTGAGGATCTTTGTACAGTCGTCGTCATCGTCGTCGCAGTCGCAGCCAGCTCTAGGGTTCCCGCACACAGCAAGCTCGTTGAGGAGGGTCCGCTCCACGAGCCGAGGGGCTGATACATCAACTGACACAAAGTCCGGAGTTGATGTATCCAAAAGTTCTGTATTGTTAACTGGAAGTCAACGTCACAGACGGCGCGTCAATCGGACACCCGGTCTGAGAGTTATTGGTTTTTTCGTCCCAGGGGCCCGGTTGGTTTTTAAGTCAAAACCAACCCGACTGTACTCCAACTGCGTCCAAACCTCAAGCGGAGTAAGCCAAAAGGTCCGTCTCACATAGAGTAACCCATCAAAGTCGACGACACATCAATCAGACGTCCGGAGCTCAAGAAATGAGCGTTTCCGCTCCGAGGGCTCGGTTGGTTTCGTGTACGAACCAACCCGGCTGAACCCAAAGTTCTCCGAAACCTTGAGTGCGATAAACCGAAACGACCGTCTTGATCCAAGGATCCCATCGCAACTGACAGTGCGTCGATCGGAGGCCCGTAGCTCAAGTTATGGGCAACAGACCGGAAAAGGATCGGTAATAGGGGGTTCGGGCCCGGTCCGACCCGACCCGATACCCCCAGGGTCAGCCCGAACCGGGTCGACCCGAACAGGGTCCGGGTCTGGCCCGGTCGGCGCGGCCCAGCCCGGCCCGGGCGGCTCGGTGGCCCGGCCCGGCGCACTGGGCGCGCTGGCGCTGGCCGGGTGGCCAGGCGACCGGCTCGGCCGTTATGGCCGAGCGCTGCTGGAGGGGGGAACACTTCCCCCGCGTGAGGAAACCGCGGCCCCTTAATGGGGCCGCTCACGTCCAGACAGCTGGGGGTCTCGGACCCCTGGTTCTTCCACGGTCTGGCGGGCCCGCTCCGGCCGACCAGCTTCTGCCGCCACGTTACCGGCAAGGCCGGTCCCCTTGCTCCGATACCGGCGGCCCGGACCCGGCCGCCGGTTCCCCTGCTCCACCGCGGCTCGGAACCGGCCGCGGCCTTCGTTCGTCTGGTGCGGCGCGATGGCGCCGCGGCCCAACTCCGGCCGTGGTGCTTCTGAGGTCCTCCAGTGCAGCGCGACGACGCCATGTCCTTTGTTCATCTTCTACGACGCGGCGCGACGACACCACAGATTTATTGCTTCCAACGGCACGGTGCGACGGTGCCACGCTTCTCCGCTCTCCCTTCTACAAAAAAGAAAATCCGCGCGGTGCTTAGGCACCGTGTCGCCTTGCTCGCCGCATCAATATCAACAACCAAATAGGGGAGGAGTGTCAGCCGTGTTCGTGCGGTCCGACCTCCTCCCGTTATCACGATAACAGGCGGTTCAAGGAAGGGAAGATAACGATGGAAGAAATCACAAAATAGAAACGCATAAAACCCCTACCTCAACGTTGTCGTCGAACGAGCGTTCATAGCATAATTAACCATCGAGGAAGAAGAGGGTCATCAGGGAAGAATAGGATCACCGCGGAAGGAACGTTGATGGAGTTAGGTGATCTCCGAGGAAGGCGTCTCTCGCCGACGGAGGTTGGCGTTCTTTGTTGGCGGTAGCACGTTCTTCGCGTTCTTCGTCGAAGAACGAAGAATCCTCTCTTTTTCTCCCAAAGCTATAACACAACACAACCCAACCATAATAAAATAAGTCCTCCCCTTATTTTATTATCAAAAAAAGAATTTGAAATTCAAAAGATAAGAAATGAATAATTAATTTGGAGAATTAATTGTAACGATTTAACCGCCCAATTTAATGAGGCGTTTCTTAACCTGAAAAACGTAAGGTTGAATTTCATTAAAAGGGGGGTTGAAGGTGCGTTACTTAGGAGGGAAGAAATGGTGGGGCTCGTGCGGGACCCACCTCACAAATATCCTACCAAGTGGGTAGGATATTATGGGTCCTACCTTATCCTCTTAAATTTGGTTAAGCGGATTTAACTGAAATAAAATAAAATTGTCGCACCCCTTTTATTTTATTTCATAACTTAACCCAAAAAAAACCCACACCCGAGCAAACACAACTCTGGAAAAGGTGTTTCTAGGAAAATACCGGCGCTGCGATTCCATCGGTGCCCTCAGAATTCGATTCCAAGCACCGGTTCAAAAGTTAGAAAACCCCGCTCGTTTGTTCACTGAATGTACCCGAACTAAACTTCAGAAAATGATTCTGAGCACACCGGGCCTAGGAATCAGGTGCCGTCAGAAACTGCGTTCTTGTAAAATTCCAAAGAAAAATTAAGAAAAAAATTTTCTTGAATTTTACGGGTCTTTACAGATATACCTAGGGATCAACATTCCCTTATTTCCAAATCTCATTACTCTCTTCTAGGGAGATATTCATAGAATGACCTTGTCACCCACCTCAAACTCTAGGACTTTTCATCTGTTGTCAGCATATCATTTTTGTCGGCTCTGAGCTGCTCTTATGTATTTTTGAATAGGTGTGATCTTTTTTTCCATTTCATCAACAAGATCAGGTCCTAATAGATTTCTTTCCACAACTTCATCCCAGAAAGTTGGAGTTATGAACTTCTTACCATAGAGGGATTTATAAGGAGCCATCTAAGTACTTGAGAAAAAGATATTTTTGTATTAAAATTTCTTGAAATGTACGTGTTAATCCCAACCACCTTTAAAATCCATAGAAAAAGTTCTGAACATGTCTTCTAGAGTTTTAATTTTCCTATAAGAATGACCGTCTGTCTGAGGATGATAAGTGGTGCAAAAACATAATTCTATATCTAGATCCTGCTGAATAATTTTCTAGAACTTTGAGGTAAACCTCTGATATTGATCAGATATAATGGAAAGTTTTACTCCATGAAATCTTACCACATTTTTTTACATATATCATGGAAATATGATCAAGAGATAAATCCTCTCTAATATAAATTAAGTGTGCTTACTTCGTAAGGAGATCAACTATAATCCATATATAAATGTGGCCTTTAGATGTTTTGGGAAGTTCGACAATAAATCCCATATCGATGTTTTCCCATTTTCATTCGGGTATGGGTAATGGTTGTAACATACCTTTAGACTTTTTTTCAATCAGCCTTAACTTGATGAAAAATGAAGCATCGAGATAGATATTCAGCAATATATCTTTTCATTAAATCCCACAAAAAATACCCTTTCAAGTCCCAATACATCTTTGTGCATCTAGGATGAATAGATAATGAAGAACTGTGAGCCTCATCCAGAAGATCCTTCTTTAATTCTTGTATAGGATGAATACAGACACAGTTCCTAAACTGTATTATCCCATCTCAATAAAGGTTGAATTCAGGAACATTTCTCACCTTATTTTGTAGCTCTATATCTTCCTTATATGCATCCTTAATCTTCACTTGTATAAATGGTTGAACATTCATTTGATAAATACAATATTTATCCCCTTTAAAATTTCAAGATCCATCCTTTAAAAATCCATAAATATTGGATCTTTTGTGATCCTCATCATGGATAGGCTAGCATGGTCCTTTCGATTCAAAGCATCTTCCAACTTGTTCATTTTCCCAGGGTGGTAAATTATTGAGCAGTCATAATCTTTAATCAGCTCCAACCATCTTCTCTGGTGCATATTTTACTCCGTTTGTTTGAAAATATACTTTCAACATTTATGATCAGTATAAATATCACACCTTTCACCATAAAGATAATTCCTCCATATCTTTAATGCAAAGATTACTATATCCAACTCCAAATCATGAGTTGGGAAATTTTCCTCATGTATTTTCAATTGTTGCGAGGCATAAGCTATCACCATATCATTTTTCATGAGAACACATCCCATACCCTTCTTGGATGCATCACTATAGATCACAAACCATTCTCCACTACAAGGTAGTGTGAGCACAGGTGAATTGGCTAACTTTCTTTTTAGTTATTTGAAATTATCTTCACATTCCTCTGTCCAAATGAACTTAACTCCATTCTTAGTCAACTATGTGAGTGGATTAGATAATTGCGAAAATAATTCACAAAACGTCGATAATATCCATCCAGACCAAGAAAACTTTAGATCTCAGTTACCATTGTTGGTCTCGACCATATTTCAATAACTCATGTTTTCTCTGGATCCACAAATATCCCTTCTATTGAGATTATGTGACCAAAAAATGAAACATTCTGAAGATAAAATTCACACTTGGTAAATTTGGCATAAAGATTATCCTTCCTCAAGGTCTTCAGTACAATTCTCAAATGATCTTCATGTTCTTCCTTACTCTTTGAATAGAAAAGAATTTCCTCTATAAAGACTACCAAAAACTAATCAATATAGTCTCTAAAGACTATATTCATTAGATCCATAAAGATATCAGGAGCATTAGTAAGACCAAAATTAATCCCTATAAATTCATAGTATACATACTCTGTACGAAATGCCATCTTTGGTATATCATATTTATTGGCCATTAATTGATTATATCCTGAATGAAGATCAATATTGTAAAAGTATTAAGCTCCATGTAGTTGGTCAAATAAGTTATCAATGTAGGGAAGAGGATATTTTTTCTTGATAGTGATCTTTTTATGTTCTCGATAACCAATGCAAAGTCTCATTGATCCATATTGATTCTAAAAAAACATAATAGGTTCTCCCCAAGGTGACACACTAGGGATTATGAAACTCTTATCTAGATTCTCTTGGAGTCGCATATTCAATTCCTACAACTCAATTGGGCCCGTTCTATAAGGTGTCTTTGAAATTGGCACATCACCTGATATGAGTTCTACTGAAAACTCAACTACACGATTTGGTGGAAGACTTGAAAATTCCTCCAGAAAGACATCATAAAACTCCCAAATAATGGGGTTATCCTTAATTTTGAGATTCTCCTCAACATTTTGAGATAAATAAACTTCATTTATAGGAATCAAGACCCATAAGATTGAAGAAATTTTTACTGGAAGGTTATATTCATCCTTGCATCGATAGATCATCATATATTCATCCAGAATATGAAATGTGACTTATTTTCCTTAGAAATTTATATGATATCCATATAGAGAAATACAATACATGCTAAGAATCACATAAAATTACACTATAGGAAGTATCAGAATATTTACAGGAAGCAATTTCTCAAAAACCTCAACCGGAGAATAATTATAAACTTTTGATGCGACAGTTGTGACATTAGGAGTTGTCATAGCTAACTCAAAATATAATTGTTGAGGTAATACAATGATAATCTTAGAAAATTCTTTAGAAATAAAAGACTAGGTCAATCTATAATCAAATAAAACATTTTATACTTTAGAGTGGATGGTAAGTGTACATTTTTCCACTTCATTATCATACTCCAGATCACCGATAGTGATCACATGTGAAATTACTTTGTATTTGGCCTTAAGAGTTTACTGACGTCGATCATTATCAATAACCCTTAGATTCGGGCATTGATTTCCATAATGCCACATTTCCTTGCACTTGTAACATTGACGTGTAGGAGCTGTATTCTGTGTAGACTCTTCTCTATTTTCATCATTAGACACCCTTTTCCCATCACTTTGTCATTCAAACGCCCGATGACCTTTTCTTCCACACTAAAAACATTTTATAGTCCCTTTAAGAAAATTTACACTATGTTTCTTTCCACATTTTTAGAATAAGGAAAAACTCATCTTCTTTTTAGTGTTTTTTTAGATTTTCCTTTGAATTCCATTTTTCTCTTCTTATCAAACCCATATGACTATTGGGTTACTCCAATATCCATCTCAACCATGAGGGCACATCGAAAAATTTCCTCGTAGATATTGAAGTCCCTTATGGATAATTCCCTTCGAGGACTTGGTTTTAAGCCACTAAAGAATCGATCAATTTTACTCTCAAATGGGATAATAATTCCAGAAGCGTACCTTGAAAGTCTTTTAAAATTTTCTTTGTAGGTACCAAAATATTCATAATAATTTTTCTTATATTCAAGGAACTCTTTCCCCATCTAAACATTGGAGAACTGAAAATATCTTCTCAGTGGTACTGATCTTTTGTTCAACCACGAATGGGAAAGAAGAGCTACTGAAGGAAGGTGGACTCAGCCTCATGAAGGATTCAACATAATTTTTCTCTCTCCTTTTCTCATTTGGAATTCCTACATGATTCATAGCTTGAGAATGTTGTGAGAGCATGGATATAATATTTTTTATTCCAACTCCCTTAACATTTTGGTTGCTCAAGGGAAAAATAATTGCATTTCCCATTGCATTCAACATTAATGCGGTTTCTTTGGGTTCCAACCATTGACTAGAACCAAGAAGAATAAAGTGAGAAACAATAATCATAATGTGAAAACCACAAAATAATGAATATTGAATTTAGAACACATTAGGTGTTATACTATGTTATTCATGAACATCTCTAAAACACTAGGATTGTAACCTATACTTAGACATATCCTTAGGGTTTTTTTAGTATGGTTTTCTCATACTAGTTTCCAAAGGTTAACTAAATATCCATCTGATATCAATTATAAGACCCATAATTTACATACATTGGAATCACTTAAAAATTGAATACTATTCATTACAATAGATGAAAACCCCACTAAAGGACCGTATAGGTATAGTGTCTTTAGAAACTTGGAAACATAAACAACTGGTTGATAAAACAACTACATTGTATCCCATTTATTTCATCATAACTAGACTCATTTTTGGCATATCATACTTAATACCCTTCTTCATGACCTGAAGAAAATAAACATATAAAAGGGTGAACTCAAATGCTCAGTAAGGGTAGACAAAATAAATAAATACATATCATAATCATAAGAACACAACATTTGAAAAAATATCAACCTGTATACAAAAGATCATAATATCTTGTCATATGATAAATAATAAAAGTGCAATGTAATCCCAATAGTCATAACATAAGACATAAAATTTGTTGCATACACACATAATCTTACAAAATCATTTCATAGTAGTCAATTCTCCTTACCAAGACCATCATAGCGGACAAAGTCCATTACTAAACCGAGTTCACTCCTCGTTCCAGCCATGTAATACTGAACCCGATTTACTTATTGTTATATCGATGCCTATATCATGAGATATAGATCTTTAACCAATTAATTGGAGGGATATATAGCCCCCACCCATCTCACAATAAAACCATTTTTAAGTGTTCCAAAAAATAAACATAAATCATTCATCATAACCCAATGAATAAAATGGGTTTCATAAACATCATTCCATCAGAACATTATACATATAATACAAATGGATTTCATAAATAAAATTTCATCATAAAACAATTCAAACCATGTAAATATTTGAGAAGTTACACTTTAAACATAACCTTATTAAATAATGTAATCCTAGATGGACAATAGTATTGATAAAACCCTTGAAATTAATTCCTGAGGAAAATATCCTTTGTTCTTCAAAAATGTTTTCCTTCATCAAAATGAAATTTTTTTTAGAAGAAATAATTTTATATGAAAATAACCTTGTAAACTTGTAGGATAAGCATCAAGGAAATAAAGTATTATGAAAGTGTAAAAATCTGTTGACGTTGTATAAGTTAAAAAACATTCTTCTCGTACTTTTACCAGAAAAGTCAAAGAGTACCTCGTACTGAAAAAAAGATTCTTTCATATGTTTTAATAAAAATTCACCAGTGTGTAAAATTGTATTTAAAAAATTTTAGGAGGAAATATGGATGTGGATGATAAATATTCCCCAGTAAATACTTACGTATAAATAATCTCTGATAAAAATGAGATTTTGTGATTATCCCCTACCGTAGGTTCAATATGCTTTGTACGTATCCGAACCTCCTGTATAAGGATTTAAATAATTTCATTGAATTATTACTGAATCATATTCATTTTTATGATATCATATATGGTAATATTCATATCCGTTTGTTAGTAACATTTCATTGTTACTCGTTATTCGGGTTTTAAATGGTTTATGTTCTTATGCATGTTTTTTCGAATAAATTATTATTACACTTTTTAAGTTATAGTTATATCATGTAAAAAATGGTATTATTATAATAAATATAATATTTATTCATTCAATTCATTTATATAATCATTAATTAATGATGATCATGTAGAACAAATCGCATCAGATCGTGGAGATGGTAGGTCATACGTACACACAAGTGATGATATCATTCCCATAATTGTGGAATTGTATTGAAGTGTATGGTGTATAATATTTAAGAATCAATATTATTTTACAATAATCATATATAGTTATTTCTTCCATCATTATACCCATTCAAGTATGTTGGTGATGAAAAATAGATTACACCATGGTGTGGAGACAATAGGCCGTACGCACACACGAATGGTGATTTCATTTTTCATAGGATGGATAGAAGATGGAATATGGTTGTTTCATATTCATAAAAACATATCAGTATACAAGTTATACTGGATTTATTACTTAATAATGAAACAACTCATAAATAGGACGTCAAATAAGAATGAAATTTGAGAGAATCGGTAAAGGATATTACCTCTTCTTTGACGTGCGTCTTATAAACCTCCTCTTAGGGCACTAAATATGGTCTTTTAAGTATACTAGGAACTATAATATATTTCTAGGAAAGTGGATATGTGAAATGGATAGGGTTTTTCCATGTTTGAAGGCTTAAAATGGAGTGAGGAGGAGGGGGAGGAGGTTCCCTTTTATAAGAGAAGAGAGGGCCACATTTGGAAACCTAAAAAATATAAATTTATAATAAAATCAAAAACCAATTAAAAACCTCCAAAATTACTCAAATTCTAAGATGATATGATATAGTGTTGTAATATCATCAACCAATAAAATTTATACATGTTTTTATTTTATTTTAAACCTTATCATTTTGATTTATCCTTCTTTAATCTATTCAATTTTATTTGTTGTAATAAAATTCTAAATATTAAATGGTCATAAATACTTACTTATGTTTTGTGAATTTTCCATAATTTGATACTTTATGAAATTTTAGATTATATAACTTTTAATTTTTAATTTTTAAATATTTTTGTGATTTTTAAAAAGTTTAATGATATGCTATTTTTATAAAATATCATTAGTGTCAATTTTGACACTATTCAATTATTTACATTTAAATAAAATACACACAGAAGATAGATTTGAACCAAAATATTTAATACACTCTTAACATGGAATTTTCACCTATAAAATTCATGGAGCACATTAATTAGTTCATATAATATTTATTTCAATATTTTTAAAACCATTTAATTGATATTTCTATTAATAAAATAATTACTAAAACATTTTTGTATAATTATTTAATATACTGATTTTTTGTATAAATATTAAAAATAAAATACTATGATGAAGTAAATCTAATATATTTCCGAAGAATACTTTTAGTTGAATTTATCCTATGAAAAACCCAACATTTATAATGTTATATTTATTAAATTATGAAGGTGGAAACTTTGACATCATTTAAAATAGAATAATATAAGTTTCATAATCTCCTTTATAAGACTCCAAATGGTCAAAAAGTCGACCCTTGGATTCTTGTGGTTTAGGTATACTCGACCAATAAGGTTTGGTCAAGTGTTTGGGCCTTTTGATGGGTATTATTATTTTAATAAATACTATATTATTGATTTTTCACTAAATAGTCAATTGTGGAATCTTATCAAGAATACAAGGCTAAGAGATAAAATTGAGTCCATGGAATGGGATGAGTTAAAAAACTTATTTTTTAATAAGTAATTTTCTCTTATTCTTCGAACAAAGATGGAGAAGGTGTTCCTTGAACTTAAGCAAAAGGATGATGAATCTGTTGGTACCTATGAAGAAAATTTTACAAGACTTTCAAGGTATGATAATGGAATTATTGTCCAACATGAGAGTAAAATTGATCGATTCTTTAGTGTCTTAAAACCAAGTTTCCATAGGGAATTAGACATAAGGGACCTCAATAGCTACGATGAAATTTTTCGATGTGATCTCAAGGTTGAGATGGAGATTGGATTAACCCAACAGTCATATGAGTTTGATAAGAAGAGAAAAATGGAATTCAAAGGAAAATATAAAGACCACACTGAAAAGAATATGATTTTTCCCTTATTATAAAAATGTGGAAAGAAACATGGTGTAAATTATATTAAAGGGACTAGAAAATGTTTTAAGTGTGGAATAGAAGGTCATCGGGCAATTGAATGTCGGAGTGATGGGAAAAAGGTGTCTAATGAAGTAAATAGAGAAAAGTATACATAGAATGCACCTTCTACACTTCAGTGTTACAAGTGAAAAAACATGGCATTATGCCAATCAACACCCTAATCCAAGGGTTATTGATAATGATCGACATCAACAAACTCTTAAGGCCAAATACAAAGGCAAGTCACATGTGATGACTATCAGCGATGTGGAGTGTGATAATGAAGTGGTGAAGGGTACACTTACAATCCACTATAAAGTATCAAATGTTTTATTTGAATCTCGATTGACCCAATCATTTATTTCAAAAAAAAATTCTAAGGGTATCACCGTATTACCTCAACAATTAGATGTTGAGTTAGCTATGACAACTCATAATGGCATAACGGTCGCATCAAAAGTTTATAATTCTTCTCCGTTTTTGGTTTGTGGGAATGTGATTCTTGAAAATCTTGTGATCCTTCTTATAGTGGAATTTGATGTGATTCTTGGCCTGGATTGGCTTTCTCTATATGGCACTCATATAAATTTCCAAGGAAGGGAAGTCACATTTCATATTTTGGATCCATATATGATCATCTATCGATGAAAGGATGAATATAACCTTCTAGTAGAAATTTATTCCATCTTATGGGTCTTGATTCCTATAAATGAAGGTTATTTATCTCAAATGATTGGGGGGAATTTCACTATTTAGGATACACCCATTGTACGGGAGTTTTATGATGTCTTTATAGAGGAATCACCAGGTCTTCCACCAAATAAAGAAGTGTAGTTTTATTTAACTCATATCGGGTTCTATGCCTATTTAAAAGACACCTTGTAGAATGGAACCAATTGAGTTGCATGAATTGAAGAAGAAAATCCAAGAGAATATTGATTATGGATTCATATTCCCTAGTCCGTCACCTTAGGGAGCACATGTTCTTTTTGTTAAGAATAAAGTTGGATCAATGAGACTCTGCATTGATTATCGAGAACATAACAAGATCACTATCAAGAACAAATATCCTCTTCCCCACATTGATGACTTATTTGACCAACTATATGGAGCACAACACTTTTCCAAGATTGATATTCATTCAGGATATCATCAATTAAGGGTCAAGAAAGAGGATATATCAAAGACGACATTCCGTACAAGGTATGGACACTATGAATTTATAGTGATGCCTTTTGGTCTTACTAATGCCCCGAGTATCTTCATGGATCTAATTAATAGTCTTTAGAGACTATCTGGATTAGTTGGTGGTAGTCTTTATAGATGATATCCATTTATATTCAAAGAGAAAGTAAGAACATAATGATCATTTGAGACTTGTACTGAAGACCTTGGGGAAAGAGAAGTTTTATTCCAAATTTACTAAGTGTAAATTTTAGCTTAAGAAAGTTTCATTTTTGGGTTATATAATCTCAAGATAAGGGATATCTATGGATCCAGGAAAAATAGAAGTTTTTGAAAGATGGTCGAGACCAACAAAAGTAACTGAGATCTATTTTTTTATCTGTCTGGTTGGATACTATCGATGTTTTGTGAAAGATTATTTTCGATTAACTAATCCACTCACCAAGTTGGCTTGAAAATGAGGTAAGTTCATTTAGACAGAGGAATGTGAAGAGAATTTCAAAGAACTAAAAATAAAGTTATCCATTGCACCTATTCTCACATTGCCTTGGAGTGGAGAAAGGTTTTTGATCTATATTGATGCATCCAAGAAGGGGTTGGAATGTGTTCTCATGCAAAATGATATGGTGATAGCTTATGCCTCACAACAATTGAGAATCCATGAGTAAAATTACCCAAATCATGATTTTGATTTAACTGTAGTAATCATTTCAGTAAAGATATGGATGCATTATCTTTACGGTGAAAGGCGTGATATTTATACTGATCATAAAAGTTTAAATTATATTTTCACAGAAAAGGAGTTGAATATGCATCAGAGAAGATGGTTGGGGCTGATTAAAGATTATGAATTCTCAATACATTACCACCTTAGGAAATTGAACAAGGTGGAAGATGCTTTGATTCGAAAGTACCATTCTAGCATGTACATTATGTGGATCACAAAAGATCCAATATTTATGGATTTGCAATGTATGGATCATAAAATCTTAAAGTAGGAGGAAAAATCTTTTCCTTAAAAAATGAATGTTAATCCATCTATACAAGTGAAGATTAAGGATGCACATAAGGAAGATGTAGAGCTACAAAAGAATGTGAGAAATGTTCTTGAATTCAACATTGATTGGGATTGGATGATAAGGTTTAGGAACCGTGTTTGTATTCCTCACATACAAGAATTAAAGAAGGAGCTACTAGACAAGGCTCAAATTTCTTCATTATATATTCCTCCTAGAATCAAAAATATTTATATGAAATTGAAAGAGTATTTTTGGTGGGATGGAATAAAAATAGATATTGCTGAATATGTATCTCAGTGCTTGATTTTTCATCAAGTTAAGGCTAAGCGAAAAAAGTCTAAAGGGATGTTACAACCATTACCTATACCCAAATTGAAATAGGAAAACATCACTATAGACTTTTTTGTCAGAATTCCCAAAACATATAAAGGCAATAATGCAATATGGGTTATAGATTATTGCCTTATGAAGTTAACACACATCATTATTACTAGACATGATTTCTCTCTTGATCAGCTAGCTAGGATATATGTAAATAAAGTGGTAAGATTGCATGAATTACCACTTTAAATTATATCTGATTGAGATCCTAGGTTTACCTCAAAGTTATAGCGAAGTATTCAGTATTCTCTGGATATAGAATTAAGATTTAGCACTGCTTATCATCCTCAGACAGGCGGTCAGTCTGAGAGGAAAATTCAAACGCTATAAGACATGTTAAGATCTTGCTCTATGGATTTCAAAGGTGGTTGTGATCAACCCCTACATTTGGTGGAATTTTCTTACAAAATATCTTTCACTCCAGTATTCATATGGATTCTTATGAATCCATCTATAGAAAGAAGTGTAGAACTCCAACTTTCTGGGATGAAGTTGGGAAAAGAAAGCTATTAGGAACTGATCTTGTTCAGGAAATGGAAGAAAAGATCAAATCTATTCAACAAAACATAAGAGAATCTTAGAGTTGACAAAAAAGTTATGTTGACAACTGATGGAAGGACCTAGAGTTTGAAGAAGGTGACAAGGTATTTCTATGAATATCTCCCTGGAAGAGAGTAATGAGATTTGGAAAGAAGGGCAAGTTGAGCCCAAGGTATATCGGTCCTTTTGAAATTTTGGATCATCTTGAGAAGGTAGATTACTGGTTGGTTCTTCCACATAATCTCTCTCATGTTCATGATGTGTTCCATGTATCTCTCCTAAGAAAGTACATACCTGATCCTTCACATGTACTGAGCTTAGAAGCCGTACTGCTAATATTTTTCTTATGAAGAACAATCGATAGAGATTCTGAATCATAGTGAGAAAGTTTTACGAAACAAGACCACTCACTTGGTTAAAGTTTTGTGGAGGAACCACCAATTTGAATAAGCTATATGGGAACTTGAGGATATGATGAGGGAGAGGTATCCTCATCTGTTAGTTTCCATGTGATGAATTTCGAGGAAACAATTCAGTTTAAGGGGGGTAGAATGTAACACCCAGATGTTCATTATGAGTTTTTTTCGATTTAAATAATTTTTACTCTTAGGTAGATTTATTTTTATGAAATAGTGAGTTTAAAAAAACCATGACATGGCCTTAGTATAAAATGACCATTATAACCTAGTCGTTATGTTAGCGGGAATAAATATAACTAAATGTTAAAAATATATGAAAAATGTAAATCAATTATATATTGTATTAATTAAATGACTAATTTACTATTAGTGAATGAAATTAATGAGATATGTATGATATATAATTAAAAATATATTTTTTATATTCATCAAATAGATATTTTTGTCATAGGGTATGAATAAACCCTATTTATTGTATAAAAATCAATACATTTTAAAAGAATGTTTTTCCGCCTTTTAATGGATAAATATTATTAATTTAATATTTAGAAAATTTAATAATTTTAATATCAAAATGTAAACATGTTATTTTGAAGCGGGATATAAAAATTTACTTTGGTTAAAATTTTGACATTTTTCTGATAAACATCATATTTTGATGAATAGTAAAAATAAGCTAAATTTTAATTAAAAACAACTTTTTTCATCGAGATAATTTTTATTGTTAAATTTTGATATTTAATGTTTTAAAATAATAAATAGAATATATATTTACCACTTAATATAATTTATGTCATTCAAATTAATTTTACATTGAATTCGTAGGTAAACACATTTCAATATTTTGCATTGTTTTAACTTTTAAAACCCATTTCAACAACGAGAATAATTTTAAATTAATAACTACAACTTCTGTGTCTTGAATTTGGAAAAATGGATTCCATATTTGGAATTAGTAGGTCCAAGTTATGTTAATAAGATACTTTTATTTTTGAGCATTATGAATAGTAACTACGGTAATTTTTATTTACCAAAGTTAAAAGTAAATCAGGTAATTAACGGTAAAAATAATATTATAAAATTACCATAACACATGTATTAATATAATTGGATAATTATATTTTCCCCTAAAACATACTTGGGTATAAATGGTATCCATTTGAACCCACTTGGATGAGATGAGGACATTTAATTTATTTTATTTAAAGAAAAGTGAAATATATCTCACTCAAAATTTAATAATTAAATTATTTTTAAAATAAGGTTATACAGATGATAAAATCGATTATAAATACTCATTTTAAAGATAATTTTTTTTATTTATCATGGTAATTTATTTGTAATTTTTAAGAAATATATAATTACCTTAATATCTTATACATTAATGATGAAAAAATTATTTATTTAGTGAAAAATCAATCATATAGTTTTTATTAAAATAATAATACCCATAAAAAAGGCACAAACACTTGAACAAACCTTATTGGTCAGGTATATCTAAACCATAACCATCCAAGGGTCGACTTGTTGACCATTTTTAGCCTTATAAAAGAGATTATGATACTTATATTATTTTATTTTAAATGATGTCAAACTTGCGACATTCAGAATTTAATAAATATAACATTTTAAATGTGGGGTTTTTCAGAGGATAAATTTGACTAAAAGTATTCTTCTGAAATCTATTAGAAACTGGGAAACATAATCAGCTAGTTCATAAACATCTACATTGTCTCCTATTTATTTCATCATAAATAGAATCCTTTTTGGCATATCATACTTAATACCCTTCTTCATGACTTGGGAAAAAACATATAAAATGGTGAACTCAAATTCTCATTAAGGTTAGACAATGGAAATAACATTTATATCATAATCATAAGGACACAACATTCAAAAATATCAACCTATATATAAAAGATCATAATATCTTGTCATGAGATACATCATAAAAGTGAAATGTAATAAAAATAGTCATAACATAAGACATGATATTTGTGACACACACACATAAGCTTACAAAATCATTTCATAGTAGTCAAGGCTCATTGTCGAGACCGTCATTGCAGAAAAATTCCATTACTGAACCAAGTTCACTTCTCATTGTAGCCCTGTAACACTGAATCAGATTTAATTTACATTCCAACCATGTCTATCTCATGAGATATAAATCTTTACCTAATGCATTGGAGAGATATATTGGTCCCACCCCTCTCATAATGAAATCATTCTTACATGTTTCAAAAAATAAACATAAATAATTCATAATAACCCAATGAATAAAATGGGTTTCTTAAACATCATTCCATCTTAACATATTCCATATAAAAAATGGATTTCATAAATAACATTTAATCATAAAATATTCAATCCTTTTAAATAAAAGGCAAGTTATATTTGAATCATAACCTTATTAAAGAATGTCATATTAGATGGAAAATAGTATTGATAAAAAACTTGAAATTAATTCTTGAGGAAAATATCCTTTCCTCTACAAAAATGTTTTCCTTCTTCAAAATGCCAAAGTTTTTTAGAAGAAATCATTTTATATGAAAATAACCTTGTAAGATTTTAGGGGAATCTTTAAGGAAATAATGAATTATGAAAGCGTAGAAATCCATTCATATCATATAAGTTAAAAAAACATTCTCGTACTTTTTCTCGAAAAGTCAAAAGGTACCTCATACAGAAAATGACAAAATATTCCTTTCATATCTTTTAATAAAAATTCTATAATGGGTAAAATTGGATTTAAACAATTGTAAGAGGAAACATGGACATGGATGAAAAATATTCCCAAGTAAATACTTATGTAAAAATAATCTCGGATAAAAATGAGATTTCGAGATTATCCCTTACCTTAGGTTTGATATGATTTGTACATATTCAATCCTATTGTATAATGATTTAAATAATGTCATTGAATTATTCCTGGATCATAGTCATTTTTATGATATCATATATGGTCATATTCTTATTCGTTTGTTAGTAACATTTCATTGTTACTCATTATTTGGGTGTTAACTTCTTTATGTTTTTATGCATATTTTTTCAAATAAATTCTGATTCCTCTCTTTAGGTTATAGATATATCATTTAAATAATGGTATTATTATAATATATATCATATTTATTCATTCAATTCATTTATATAATCATTCTTTAATGAAGATCATGTAGAACAAATCGCATTGCATCGTGGAGATGGTAGGCCATACGTACGCACGAGAGACGATATCATTCCCACGATGGTCAAATTGTATTGAAGTGGATAGTGTATAATATTTCAGAATTAATATCATTTTACAATAATCATATATATTTATTTATTCTGTTATTATACCCATCCAAGTATGTTAGTGATGAAAAATAGATTACACCATGACATGGAGATGGTAGGCCGTATGCACGCGTGCTTGGTGATTTCATTTTTTATAGGATGGATAAAAGATGGAATATGGTTTTTTCATATTCATAATAACATATCAGTATACAAGTGATACTGGAGTTATTACTTAATAATTAAACAACTCATAAAGAGTAAGTAGAAGAAGAATGAAGTTTGAGAGAATCGGTAAAGGATATTACCTCTTCTTCGAAGTGCCTCTTATAAACCTCCTCTTAGGGCACTAAAGATGATATTTGAAGAATACCATGACCTATAGTATGTTTTTAGGGAAGTGGATAAGGGAAATGGATAGGTTTTGGATGAGTTTGATGGCTCAAAATGGAGTGAAGAAGCGGGGGACGAGGTTCCCTTTTATAAGACAGGAGAAGGGCACTTTTGGAAACCTCAAAAATATTAATTTATAATAACATCATACCCCACATAAAAACCTCAAAAATTACTCAAATTTAAAGATGATATGAGATATGGTTGTAATATCATCAAAGAATAAAATTTAGACATATTTTGAATTTATTTTAAACCGTATCATTTTAAACCTTTATAAACATTAATATTTCTTCAAATTTTAAGAATATTCATTAGAAAATATAACAACCCCACGAAATTACGGTATAGGTATAATGTCTTTAGAAATTGGTAAACATAAACTATTGGTTCATAAATCATCAACATTGTCTCCCACTTATTTCTTCATAACTAAACTCCTTTTTGATATATCATACTTAATACCCTTCTTCGTGACCTGGGGAAAGAAACATATAAAAGGGTGATCTCAAATGCTCAGTAAGGGTAGATAAAGGAAATAACATTCATATCATAATCATAAGAACACAACATTAGAAAAATATTATCCTTCATATAAAAGATCATAATATCATGTCATGGGATAAATCATAAAAGTGAAATGTAACCCCAATAGTCATAACATAAGACATAAATTTTTTTGACATACACACATAATAATAGAGAATCATTTCATATTAGACAAGGCTCATTTCCAAGACCGTCATAGTGGACAAAGTCCATTACTGAATCGAGTTCACTCCTCATTCCAGCCCTGTAATACTGAACCCAATTTACTTTCCATTTCAGCCATGTGTATCTCAAGAGATATGAATCTTTACCCAATTAATTGGGGGGAGATATATGTCCCACCCATATCATAATGAAACCCTTCTTACGTGTGCCACAAAAACATAAAAACATTCACGATAGCATAACCCATGAAATAAAATTGGTTTCCTAAACATCATTCCACCGTAACATAATCTATGTAAATGAAATAGATCTCATAAATATCATTCCGTCATAAAAATAATCAACCATAAGAATAATAGGGTTCTTATACTTGAAATATATACATAATCATATATGGAAAATAACTTTGATAAACGATTGAAATTAATACTTGAGTAAAATATCCTTTCTTATTTAAAATAATTTTATTTCCTCAAAATGATGCAGAATTTTAAAAGAAAAGAATTTTGTTGAATATAAACATGGAATCTTATAGAGGAAGTTTCATGTATATAAGGCATTACGAAACTGTAAAAACCCATTCATGTCGTATAATGTAAAAAACATTCTTCTCGTACTTTTGCTGAAGAAGTTAAAAAGTACCTCGTATTGAAAATGAAAAAAGATTCCATTCATACCGTTTAATAAAATTAACCAATGGCTAAAATTGACTTAAAAAAAATATAAGGATATAAATAATATTACATATTCAGGAAACATGGACGTGGATGATAAATATTCCCCATTAAATACTTACGTATAAACAATCTCGGATAAAAATTAGATTGTGATATTATCCCTTACCTTAGGTATGATATTATTCATATGTATTCGAACCTCATGTATAATGATTTAAATAATTTCATTGACTTATTACAGAATCATAGTAATTTTTATGATATCATATATGGTCATATTATTATCTGTTTGTTAGTAACATTTCATTATTACTCGTTATTTGGGTGATAACTGCTTCATGTTCCTATGCATGTTTTGTTGAATAAATTCCTATTACTATTTTTATGATATAGTTATATCATTTACATAATGGTATTAGTATAATAAATATCATATTTATTCATTAAATTCATTTATATAATCATTCTTTAATGAAGATCATGTAGGAGGAATCACATCGCATCAGGGAGACGGTAGGCCGTACGTACTCACAAGTGACAATATCATTCCCATGATTGTGGAATTGTTTTGAAGTGGATGGTGAGTAATATTTCAGAATCAATATAATTTTAAAATAATAATATATAGTTATTTCATCCATAATTATAACAATCCAAGTATGCTTGTGATGAAAAACAGATTATACCACGACGTGGAGACGGTAGGTCATACATACGCACATGTGGTGATTTCATTTTTCATCGGATGGATAGAAGATGAAATATGGTTTTTTAATATTCATAATAAAATATCAGTATACAAGTTATGCTGAAGTTATTACTTAATAATGAAAGAACTCATAAATAGGAAGTATAAGAAGAAATAATTTTGAGAGAATCGGTAAAGAATATTACCTCTTCTTCGACATGCCTCTTCTAAACCACCTCTTAGGGAACTAAATTTGATCTTTGAGGAAGACCAAGACCTATAGTATGTTTATAGGGAAGTGTATAATGGAAATGGATAGGTTTTTTCCGATTTTTAAGACTCAAAATGGAGTGAAGTGGAGGGGGAGGAGGTTCCCTTTTATAAGAGAGGAGAGTGACACTTTTGGAAACCTCAAAAATATTAATTTATAATAAAATAAAACCCCACTTAAAAACCTCCATAATTACTCATCTTCAAATACAAGATGAGATAGGGTTGTAATTGAATCGAACAATAAAATTTAGACATGTTTTGATTTTATTTTAAACCTTATCATTTTGATTTATCCTTATTTAATCTATTTAATTTTATTTGTGGTAATAAAATTCTAAATATTAAATGGTTATAAATGCTTACACATGTGTTGTGAATTGTCTATAATTTGATAATTCATGACATTTTCGACCATATAACTTTAAATTTTTAATTTTTAATTTTTTTTGGGATTTTTAATCAATTTACTAATATATTATTTTTATAAAATATCAATTGTGTCATTTTTGACACTATTCGTTTATTTGAATATAAATAAAATCCACACCAAAGATAGATTAAAAAAAACATTTTAATATAATACTAAAATGTCATGTTCACCTAGAAAATTCTTGGAGAACATTTATTAGTTCTTATAATTTTTTTTAATATTTTTAAAACCATTTATTTGATATTTATTTTAATAAAAAAATTACTACAATATTTTTGTATAATTATTTAATAAACTTATTTGTTGCATAAAAATTAAAAATAAAATACTATGATGAAGATAAATCTAATATATTTAATAAGACTAATTTTAGATAATTTTTTCCCCGGAAAACCCAACATTTAAAATGTTATATTTATTAAATTATGAAGGTGACAACTTTGACATCATTAAAAATAAAATAATATAACTCTCATAATATATTTTATAAGGCTCAAAATTGTGAACAAGTATACCTTTAAATGATTATGGATTAGATATAATAGACCAATATGTTTTTGTCAAGTTTTTGGGACTCTTTATGGGTATTATTATTTTAATAATAACTATATTAATTATTTTTCATTAAATAAATAATTTTCGCATCCTTAATGTATAAGCTATTAAGGTAATTATATATTTCTTAAAAATTACAAATAAATTACCATGATGAAGAAAAAAATTTTATCTTTCAAATGAGTTTTTATAATCGAATTTATCTTTTTTATATTCTTATATTAAAAACAATTTAATTACTAAAGTTTGAGTGAGATGTATTTTACTTTTCATTAAATATAATAAATTTAATGTCCCAATATCATCAAAGTAGGTTCCAATGGATACCATTTCGACTCAAGTTATTTTTATTTCAAATTATAATCATCCAATTATATTAAGACACGTGTTAGGGTAATTTTATAACATTATTTTTACACTTAATTAACCGATTTAACTTTAACTGTGGTAAATAAACATTTCTGTAGTTACTATTCATAATGCTCAAAAATAAAAGTAGCATATTAACATAACTTGAACCTAATTATTCCAAATATGGAATCCATTTTTCCAAATTCAAAATATATAATTTTCAGTAATTAATTTAAAATTAATCCTATTGTTGAAATGAGAAAATGGGTTTCAAAAGTAAAGATAATGCAAAAGATTGAAATGTTTTTACCTATGAATTCAATTTAAAATTAATGATAATTACATAAATTATATTAAATGGTAAAAATATATTCAATTTATACTTTGAAACCAATCAATATTATAATTTAACCATATAAATAATCTCGATGAAAAAAGTTGTTTTTAATTAAAATTTAGCGTATTTTTACTATTCATAAAAATATGAAGTTTATTAGAAAAATATCAAAATTTTAACTAAAGTAAATTTTCATATCTCACTTCCAAAGAACATGTTTACATTGTCGTATTAAAATTATTATTCTTTCTAAATCTTAAATTAATTGGGGATCACCATTAAAAGGAGGAAAAACATTCTTTTAAAATGTATTAGTTTTTATATAATAAATAGGGTTTATACATACCCTCTGAAAAAAATATATTTTATGAATAACAAAAATATCATTTTAATTATATAACATACATATATCTTGAATTTTACTCACTAATAATACTTCACTCAATTAATTAATACAAAATATAATTGATTTACATTTACCATAGAATTTTAAAAGTTACTTATATTTATTCCCGCTAATATAACAACAAGGTTATAATGGTCATTTTATACTAAGGGAATCTTACAGTTTGTTTAAAATCACGTTTGCATGCAAATAAAGCTGCTGAAGAATAAAAATTATTTAAAGAGAAAAAAAATCATAAAGAACATCTAGGTGTTACATTCTACCCCCCTAAAACTGAATTTATCCCTATAAATTCTTCACTTGGAAACAAACAGATTAGGATAACTCTCCCTCATCATATCCTCAAGTTTCCATGTAGCTTTTTCAAATTTGTGGTTCCTCCAGAAAACATTAACCAAGTGAGTGGTATTGTTTCGTAAAAATTTCTCACTGTGATCTAGAATCTCTATCAGTTGTTCTTCATAAGAAAGATCTTTCTCTAGAGGTATGGATTATGAGATTAGTACATGTGAAGGATCAGGTATGTACTTTCTCAGGAGAGATACATGGAACACATCATGAACTTGAGTGAGATTCCGTGGAAGTGCCAATCGGTAGGCTACCTTCCTAACACAATTCAAAATTTCAAAAGGATTAATATACCTAGGGATGGACTTTCCCTTCTTTCCAAATCTCATTACTCTCTTTTAGGGAGATATTCATAGAAATACCTTTTCACCCACTTCAAAATCTAGTTCTTTTCATCAGTTGTCAGCATAACTTTTTTGTTGACTCTAAGCTTCTCTTATGTGTTGTTGAATAGATCTGATCCTTTCTTCCATTTCATCAACAAGATCAGGTCCTAATAGATTTCGTTCCCCAACTTCATCCCATAAATATGGAGTTCTACAATTTTTTCTATAGAGAGATTCATAAGGAGCCATTTTAATACTGAAGTGAAAGCTATTTTTATAAGAAAATTACACCAAATGTAGGTGTTTATACCAACCACCTTTGAAATCCATAGAGAAAGCTCTCAACATGTCTTCTAGAGTTTGAATTGTCCGCTTAGACTGGTCGTATGTCTGAGGATGATAAGCGGTGTTGAAACTTAACTCTATATCCAATGCCTACTAAAGAATTTTCTAGAAATTTGAGGTAAACATTAGATCCCGATCAGATATAATAGAAACTGGTACACAATGAATTCTTACCACTTCCTTTACATATATCCCATCAAACTAAACAAAAGAGAAATACTATATAATATCAATGAAGTGTTCCGACTTCGTAAGGCAATCAACTAAAACCCATATATCATTGTGGATTATAGATGTTTTGGGAAGTCCAATGACAATGTCCATAGTGTTGTTTTCCCATTTTCATTCGGGTATGGGTAATGTTTATAACATCCCTTTAGACTTTTCTCACTCAGCCTTAACTTGCTGACATATCAAGCATCGAGATACATATTCAGTAATATCTATTTTCATTCTCCAACCCACTAAAAATACTATTTCAAGTCCCTATACATATTTGTACTTATATGATGAATAGAGAATTAAGAACTATGAGCCTCATCCAACAGCTCCTTATTTAATTCTTTTATGGGAGGAATACATTCACGGTTCCTGAACCTTATTATCCCATCATAATCAAGGTTGAATTATAGAACATTTCTCACCTTCTTTTGTAGATCTACATCTTCCTTCTGTGCATAATTAATCTCCACTTGTATAGATGGTTGAAAATTCATTTGGTAAAGAAATGATTCCTCCCCTTCATTTAGATTTTCAATATCCATCCTTTGTAAATCCATAAATATTGGATCTTTTGTGATCCTCATCATGGATAGGCTAGAATGGTCCTTTTGACTCAAAGTATCTTCCACCTTGTTTTCCTTCCATGGGTGGTAATGTATTGAGTAGTTGTAATATTTAATCAGCTCCAACCATCTTCTCTAGCGCATATTAAACTCCTTTTGTGTAAAAATATACTTTAAACTTTTATGATTGATATAAATATCACACCTTCCACCGTAAATATAATGAATCCATATCTTTAATGAAAAGATTACTGCAGCTAACTCGAAATCATGTGTTCGGTAATTTTTCTCATGGATTTTCAATTGTCACTAGGCATAATCTATCACCATATCATTTTTCACGAGAAAAAATTACATCCCCTTATTGGATGCATCACTATAGATCGCAAACCATTCTCCACTATAAGGAAGTGCGAGCATGGGTTCATTGTGTAACTTTCTTTTTAGTTATTTGAAATTCTCGTAACATTGTTCTGTCCAAATGAACTTAACTCATTTCCGATTCAACTTGGTGAGTGGATTAGATAATCATGAAAAATATTTCACAAAATATTAATAATATCTAGCCAGACCAAGAAAACTTCGTATCTTAGTACAGTTGTTGGTCTCAAAAATCTTTCAATAACATTTGTTTTTTCTAGATCCACAGATATCCCTTCTCTTGAGATTATGTGACCAAAAAATGAAACTTTATGAAGCCAAAATTCACAATTGGAAAATTTGTCAGAAAGCTTCTCCTTCCTCAAGGTATTTAGTAAAATTATCAAATGATCTTCATGTTCTTCCTTACACTTTGAATAGAAAATAATAACATCTACAAAGACTACCACAAACTGATCAAGATAGTCTCTAAAGACTCTATTCATTAGATCCATGAAGATAGAGGGGGAATTAATAAGACCAAAAGTAATCACTATAAATTCATAGTGTCCATACCTTGTACGTAATGACATTTTTGGTATATCCTCTTTCTTGACCCTTAGTTGATGATATCCTGAATGAAGATCAATCTTGGAAAAGTATTGAGGTCCATGTAGTTGGTCAAATAAGTCATCAATACAGGAAATATGATATTTATTCTTGATATTGATCTTGTTAAATTCTCAATAATCAATGCACGGTCTCATTGATCCATCTTTATTCTTAACAAACAGAATAGGTACTCCCCAAGGTGATATACTAGGGCATATGAATCCTTTATCAAGATTCTCTTGGAGTTGATTCTCCAATTACTGTAACACAATTAGGGCTATTCTATAAGGTGTCCTTGAAATAGGTATATCATCCGATATGAGTTATATTTAAAACTCAACTTCCCGATCTGGTGGAAGACCTAGAAATTCTTCGAGAAAGACATTATCAAACTATCGTACAATGGGTGTATTCTTAATCATGAGTTTCTCCCCAACTATTTGAGATAAATAACCTTCATTTATAGGAATCAAGTCCCATAAGATGGATGAAATTTCTACTAGAAGGTTGTATTCATCATTGCATCGACATATGATCATAGATTGATCTGGAATATGAAATGTGACTTACCTTCCTTGTAAATTTATATGAGATCCATATAGAAAATCCAATTCATGCCAAGAATCACATCAAATTCCACAATAAAAAGGATCACAAGATCTTCAGGAATCAAATTCTCACAAACTTCAACCGGAGAAGAATTAAAATCTTTTTATGCGACCATTGTGCCATTAAGACTTGTCACAGCTAACTCAAAATCTAATTTTTGAGGTAATATGATGATACTATTAAGAAATTTCTTTAGAAATAAAAAAGTGGGTTGATCCAGAATAAAATAAAACAATTTCTACTTTAGAGTGGATTGTAATTTTACCTTTTACCACTTCATTATCGTATTCCACATTTCGGATAGTGATCACATGTGACTTGCCTTTGTGTTTGGCCTTAAGAGTATGCTGGCATCGATCATAATCAATAACCCTTAGATTAGGGAATTGATGGGAATAATTCCCCATTTCCTTGAACTTGTAACATTGAAGCGTAGGAGGTGAATTTTGTGTAGAATTTTCTCTATTTTCATTATTAGACAACTTTTTCCCATCACTTCATCATTCAATCGCTCGATGACTTTCTCTTACACACTAAGATATTTTCATGTCCCTTTAAGAAAATTTCCACCATGTTTCTTTCCACATTTTGTGAATAAGTAAAAACTCATATTCTTTTCTGTGTTGTCTTTATATATTCCCTTGAATCCCATTTTTCTCTTCTTATCAAACCCATATGACTGATGGGTTACTCCAATATCCATCTCAATCTTGAGAGCACATCGAAAAATTTCCTCGTAGATATTGAAGTCCCTTATTGCTAATGACCTTCTAAGACTTAGTTTAAAGACACTAAAGAATCGATCAATTCTACTCTTAGGTTGGATAATAATTCCCGAAGGTTACCTTGAAAGTCTGGTAAAATTGTCTTAATAGGTACCAACAGATTCATCATCCTTTTTCTTAAGTTCAAGGATCTCCTTCTCCATCTTTTTTTGAAGAATAAAAGTAAAGTACTTATTGAAAAATATGTTCTTTAACTCATCCCATTCCATGGACGCAATTTCATCTCTTTTCCTCATATTCATGATAATATTCCACCATTGATCAGCTTAACCTTCCATGTGATAGACTTCTAAGATGAATTTATCATGCTCTAAACATTGGAGAACTGAAAATATCTTCTCAGTGGTACTGATACATTGTTCATCCACTAATGGATCAGGGGACCCACTGATAGAATGTGGAAACTGCCTTATAGAGGATTCAACAGAATGTTTCTCCATTATTTTCTCATTTGGATATCCTACATGATTCATAGCTTGAGAATGTTGTGTGACCATGGATACAACATTTTTCATTTCAGCTCCCATAACATTTTTTTTCTCAAGGGGACAATCACTGCATTTCCCATCGCATTCATCATTAATGAGTTTCCTTCAGGTCCGAGCCATTGACTAAAACCAATAAGAATAAAATGAGAAACAATAATCATAATGTGAAAACAAAAAAATAAAGAATATTTAATTTAGAAAACATTAAGTTTTATCCTAGGTTATTCAAGAACATCTCTAAAACACTTGTATTGTATCCTATACTTAAACACATCCTTAGGGTTTTTTACTAAGGTTTTCTCATCCTAGTTTCCAAAGATTAACTAAACTGATCCTCTAATACCAACTATAATGGAACATACTTTACATAAATTAATATTACATCAAAATTTAATAATATTCATTAGAAATACAACAACACCATGAAAAGACCATAGAGGTATAGTGTCTTTATAAACTAGGTAACATAAACAACTGGTTCATAGAACATCAACATTGTCTCCCACTTATTTCTTCATAAATAAAATCCTTTTTGACATATCATACTTAATACCCTTCTTTGTGACCTGGGGAAATGAAACATATAAAAGGCTGAGCTCAAATTATTAGTAAGGGTAGACAAGGAAAATAACATCCATATCATAATTATAATAACACAACATTGGAAATCTTATCCTGCATATAAAATATCCTAATATCATGTCCTGGGATATATCATAAAAGTGAACTATAATCCCAATAGTCATAACATAAGACATGAAATTTTGTGTCATATACACATAAGCATAGAAAATCATTTCATATTAGTCAAGTCTAATTTCCAAGACCATCGTAGTGGACAAATTTTATTACTTAACCGAGTTCATTCATCATTTCAGCCCAGTAATTCTGAACCATATTTACTTGTAATTCCATCCATGTCTATCTCATGAGATATAAATCTATACCTAATGAATTGGAGGTATATATAGTTCCCACCTGTCTCATAACAAAACCTTTCTTACGTGTGCCATAAAAACATAAAAACATTCACTATAGCATAACCAATGAAATAAAATGGGTTTCTTTAACATCATTCCACTGTAACATAATCAATGAAAAACAAATGGATCTCTTAAATATAATTACATCATAAACATAATAAACCATAAGAATACTAGGGATCTTATACTTGAAACATATACATAATATTAGATGGAAAATAACTTTGATAAACACTTGAAATTAACTCTTGAGGAAAATATCCTTTCTTCTTTAAAATCATTTTCTTTTATCAAAATGCCACACAATTTTAAAAGAAAATAATTTTCTTGAAAATAAACATGAAATGTTATAAAGGAAGATTCATGTATATAAGGTGTTATGAAACCGTAAAAAACCATTCATGTCGTATAAGTTAAAAAACACTCTTCTTGTACTTTTTCCAGAAAAGTTAAAAACTACCCCATATTGGAAACGACAAAATATTCCATTAATACCATTTAATAAAATTAACCAATGGGTAAAATATACTTAAAAAATTTAGAAGGATAGAAATAATATTACATATTTCAGAAACATAGACAATGATGATATATATACCCCAATAAATACTTACATATAAAAAATCTCAGATAAAAATGAGATTGCGAGAATATACCATACCTTAGGTCCGATATGATTCGTATGTATAAAAAAATCCCGTATAATGATTTAAATAATGTCATTTAATTATTATAGAATCATATTAATTTTTATGATATCATATATGGTCATATTCATATCCATTTTTAGTAACATTTAATTGTTACTCATTATTCGGGTGTAAACTGCTTCGTGTTCTTATGCATGTTTTGTCGAATAAATTCTTATTCATATTTTTAGGTTATAGTAATATAATTTATAGAACTTTATTAGTATAATATATATCATATTTATTAATTCAATTCATCTATATAATTATTCTTTAATGAAGATTATGTATAATGAATCACATCACATCGTGGAGAATGTTGGCCGTACGTACGCACGAGCGACGATATCATTCCTATGATTATGGAATTTTATTGAAGTGGATGGTGTATAATATTTAAGAATAAATATCATTTTACAATAATCATATATAGTTATTTATTCTATCATTATACCCATCCATGTGTGTTGGTGATGAAAAATAGATTACACCACGACGTGGAGATGATAGGTCATACGTACACACACATGCTGATTTCATTTTTCATAGGAAGGATAAAAGATAGAATATGGTTGTTTCATGTTAATAATAACATATCAGTAAACAATTGATACTAGATTTATTACATAATAATGAAAAAATGCATAAATAGGAAGTATTAGTAGAAAGAAGATTGAGAGAATCGGAAAATTATAATACCTATTCTTCGACGCGCCTCTTCTAAACCCTCCTCTTAGGGAACCAACGTTGGTCTTTGAAGAAGCCCAGAGTCTATAGTATGTTTCTAAAGAAGTGGATAAGGGAAATATATAGGATTTGACCGAGTTTTAAAGCTCAAAATGGAGTGAAGAGGAGTGGGAGAATGTGACCTTTTATAAGAGAGGAGAGGGGCACTTTTGGAAAGATAAAAAATGTTAATTTATAATAAAATCAACACCCACTTAAAAACTTCCAAAATTACTCAATATAAAATATGAGATGATATAGGGTAGTAATATCATCAACAACGAAAAGTTAGAAATTTTTTGATTTTATTTTAAACCTTATAATTTTGATTTATCCTTATTTAATCTATTTAACTTAATTTGTTGTAATAATATTCTAAATATTAAATGGTTATAAATACTTACTTATGTGTTGTGAATCGTAAACAATTTTATAATTTATGACATTTTATAAAAATATAAATATAAATTTTAAATTTTAAAATATTTTTGGTATTTTTAAACAATTTAATAATATGTTATTTTTCTAAAATATCAATAGTGTCAATTTTGAAACTATTCATTTATTTGAATTTAAATAAAATACAAAAAGAAGATAGATTAAAAACAAAATATTTAATACACTCTTAACGAGTCATGTTCATCTAGAAAATTCACGGGGAATATTAATTAGTTCATATAATATTTATTTTAAAAAATTTAATATCATTTATTTGATATTTCTCTTAATAAAATAATTACTAAAACATTTTTGTATACTCCTTTGATTTACATATTTGTTGCATAAAAATTAAAAATAAAATACTACGATGAAGATAAATCTAATTTATTTCTAAATAATACTTTTATTCGAATTTATTCTCTGAAAAACCCAACATTTAAAATGTTATATTTATTAAATTATGAAGGTGACAACTTTGACATCATTTAAAATAAAATAATATAAGTGTCATAATTTCTTTTATAAGGCTACAAATGGTCAAAAAGTCGACCCTTGGATGATTATGGTTTATATATACTAGAAAAATAAGGTTTGGTAAAGTGTTCGGGCCTTTTTATGAGTATTATTATTTTAATAAAAACTATATTATTTATTTTTCACTAAATTAATAATTTCTGCATAAATAATGTAGAAGCAACTAATGTAATTATATATTTCTTAAAAATTAAAAATAAATTACATTGAGAAATAAAGACATTTTAGGTTTCAAATATTTATTTATAATTGAATTTATCTTCTATGTAAAATTATCTTAAAAATAATTTAATTACTAAAGTTTGAGTGAGACATATTTTACTTTTCTTTAAATAAAACAAATTAAATGTCCTAATCTCATCCAAGTGGGTTCCAATGTATACCATTTCGACCCAAGTATGTTTTAAGGTAAAATATAATCATCCAATTATAATAAGACAAGTGTTAGGGTAATTTATTATATTATTTCTACCCTTAATTACCCGATTTACCTTTAACTTTGGTAAATACAAATTACTGTAGTTACTATTCATAATGCTCAAAAATAAAACTAGCGTATTAAAATAACATGAACCTACTGATTTAAAATATGAAATCCATTTTTCCCAATTCAAGACACAGAAGTTGAAGTAATTAATTTAAAACTAATCCCATTTTTGAGATAAGAAAACGTGTTTTAAAAGTTAAAACAATGAAAAAGATTGAATTGTTTTTACCTGTGAATTCAATGTAAAATTAATGCTAATGACATACATTATATTAAATGGTAAAAATATATTTTATTTATACTTTAAAACCATTCAATATGATAATTTAACCATATAAATTATCTTGATGAAAAAAGTTGTTTTTAATTAAAATTTAGCTTATTTTTACTATTCATCAAAATAGAAAGTTTATCAGAAAAATTTCAAAATTTCAACCAAAGTAAATTATTATATCCCGATTCCAAAGAACATGTTTAAATTGTCATATTAAAATTATTAATTTTTATAATTATTAAATTAAAATTGGTTCTCCATTAAAAGGAGGAAAAATATTCTTTTAAAATGTATTGGTTTTTATACAATAGATAGGGTTTATACATACCCTATGACAAAAATATCTATTCGATGAATATAAAAAATATCTTTTTAATTATATAACATAAATATATCATTAATTTCATTCAATAATATAAATTCACTCAATTAATAAATACAACATATAATTGATTTATATTTATCATAGTTTTTTAGAAGTTAGTTATATTTATTTCCACTAACATAACGACTAGGTTATAATGGTCATTTTATACTAAGAAAATATCTCAGAATGTTTAAACTCAAAATTGCGTTCAAATTATGCTACCGATGAATAAAAATTATTTAAATAGAAAAAAGATTCATAAAGGACATTCATCAGTAAGGGTAGACAAAGGAAATAACATTCATATCATAATCATAAGAACACAACATTTGAAAATCTCAACCTGTATATAAAAGATCATAATATCATGTCATGGGATATATCATAAAAGTTCAATATAATCCCAATATTCATAACATAGTATATGAAATTTGTGGCCTACACACATAATCTTATAAAATCATTTCATAGTAGTCAAGGATCATTGCCGAGACCATCATAGCAGATAAAGTCCATTACTGAATCGAGTTCACTCCTCATTCTAGCCCTGTAATACTAAACTGTATTTATTTTTCATTCCATTTTTATCTATATCATGATATATAAATCATTATCTAATTCATTGGAGGGAGATATATGTCCCAACCATATCATAATGAAATCTTTCTTACATGTGCCGCAAAATGAACATAAATCAGTCATCATAACCCAACGAATAAAATGGGTTTCATAAACATCATTCCATCATAAAATAATCCATATAAAACAAATACATTTCATAAATAAAATTTCATCATAAAATAATTAAAACCATTTAAATAATATTGATTTTATACTTGAAACATAACCTTATTAAATAATTTCATCTTATATAGAAAATAGTTTTAATAAAACACTTGAAATTAATTCTTGAGGAAAATTTTATTTTCTTCTTCAAAAATGTTTTCCTTATTCAAAATTACAAAAAATTTTAGAATAAATAATTTTATATGAAAATAACCTTGTAAAATTTTAGGGGAAGCTTCAAGAAAATAAGGCGTTATGAAAGCGTAAAAATCCGCTCATGCCATATAAGTTAAAAAACATTCTTCTCGTACTTTTCCAAAAAAGTAAAAAAGTACCTCGTACCGAAAACAAAAAAATTTTCCATTCATATAATTTAATAAAAATTCAACAATGGGTAAAATTTTATTTAAAAAATTTTCAGAGGAAACATTGACGTGGATGATAAATATGCCCCAGTAAATTCTTACGTATAAACAATATTGGATAAAAATGAGATTTTGAGATTATCCCTTACCTTAGGTCTAATATGATTTGTATATATTCGAACCTATTGTATAATTATTTAAATAATATCATTGAATTATTACTGAATCATATTAATTTTTATGATATCATTTATGGTCATATTATTATCCGTTTGCTAGTAACATTTCATTATTACTCGTTATTTGGGTGATAACTGCTTCATGTTCTTATGCATGTTTTGTCGAATACATTCTTATTCATATTTTTATGTTTTAGTTATATCATTTAAATAATTTTATAATTATAATATATATCATATTTATTCATTCAATTCATTTATATAATTATTCTTTAATGAAGATCATGTAGAATGAATCACATCGCATCGTGGAGAAGGTAGGCCGTACATTCGTACAAGCGACGATATCATTCCCATGATTGTGGAATTGTATTGAAGTGGATGGTGTATAATATTTCAGAATCAATATAATTTTACCATAATCATATATAGTTATTTCTTCCATCATTATACCGATCTAGGTATGTTGGTGATGAAAAATAGATTACACCACGGTGTGGAGACAATAGGTTGTACGTACGCACGCATGGTGATTTCATTTTTCATAGGACGGATAGAAGATGGAATATGGTTGTTTCATATTCATCATAACATATCAGTATAAAAGTGATAGTGGATTTATTACATAATAATGAAACAACTCATAAAGAGGAAGTGGAAGAGAAAGAAGTTCGAGAGAATCGGTAAAAGATATTACCACTTCTTCGACATGCCTCTTCTAAACCTCCACTTAGTGAACCAAAGGTATTATTTGATGATGACCAGGAACTCTAGTATGTTTCAAGGTAAATTTTCAAGGTAAATGGATAGGGTTTGTTCGAGTTTGAAGGCTCAAAATTGAGTGATGTGGAGGGGAAGGAGGTGCCCTTTTATAAGAGAGGAGAGGGACACTTTTGGAAAGCTCAAAAATATTAATTGATAATAAAATCAAACCCCACATAAAAACCTCAAAAATTACTCAACATTGAATATGAGATTATATAGGGTTTTAATACCATCAAGAAATAAAAATTATACATGTTTTGATTTTATTTTAAACCTTATCATTTTGATTTATCCTTATTTAATCTATTTAATTTTATTTTTTATAATAATATTCTAAATATTAAATGGTTATAAATACTTAATTATGTGTTTTGAATTGTCCATAATTTGATAAGTTATGAAATTTTAGACCATATAAATTTCAATTTGTAATTTTTTTGGGATTTTTAAACAATTTAATAATATGTTATTTTTATAAAATATCAATAGTGTCAATTTTGATAGTATTCATGTATTTGAATTTAAACAAAATCCACATAGAATATAGATTCAATGAAAAATATTTACTATAATCCTGATAATGCATGTTCACATTGAAAATTCTTGGATCACATTAATTAGTTCATATAAAATTTATTTTAATATTTTTAAAACAATTTATTTGATATTTATCATAATAAAATAATTACTACAACATTTTTGTATAATTATTTAATATACTAATTTTTTTCATAAAAATTAAATATAAAATACCATGATGAAGATAAATCTAATATATTTTAGAAGAATAATTTTCGTCTAATTTCTCCACTGAAAAACTCAATTTTTTAAATTTTATATTTATTAAATTATGAAGCTGACAACTTTGACATCATTTAAAATAAACTAATATAGGTGTCATAATCTCATTTATAAGGTTCAAAATGGTCAAAAAGTCAACCATTGGATTCTTATGGTTTAGATATACTCGACTAATAAGGTTTGGTCAATTGTTTTTGACTTTTGATGGGGATTATTATTTTAATAAAAACTACATTATTGATTTTTCACTAAATAAATTATTTTAACATCAGTAATGTATAAGCTATTAATGTAATTATTTGTTTTTGAAAAATTACAAATAAATTACCATAATAAATAACCAAATTTTAGCTTTAAAATGAGTCTTTATAATATAATTTATCTTCTGTATATCCTTAAATTAAAAATAATTTTATTATTACATTTTGAGTGAGGCATATTTCACTTTTCTTTAAATAAATTAAATTAAATGTCCTAATATCATCCAAGTGGGTTACATTGGATACCATTTAGACCCAAGTATGTTTTAGGGAAAAATATAATCATCCAATTATATTAAGACAAGTTATAGGGTAATTTTATAAAATTATTTTTAACCATAATTAACTAATTTATTTTTAACTGTGGTAAATACAAATTACCGTAATTATTTTTCATAATGGTCCAAAATAAAAGCCGCCTATTAAAATAACTTGGACCAACTGATTAAAATATGGAATCCATTTTTCCAAATTCAAGACACATAATTTTCAGTAATTAATTTGAAATTAATCCCATTGTTGAAATAAAAAAAGAGTTTTAAAAGTTAAAACAATGCAAAATATTGATATGTTTTTACCTATGAATTCAATGTAAAATTAATGTTATTGACATAAATTATATTAAATGGTAAAAATATATTCTATATATACTTTAAAACCATTAAATATTATAATTTAACCATATTAATTATCTCGATGAAAGAAGTTGTTTTTATTTAAAATTTAGCGTATTTTTACTATTTATCAAAGTATGATGTTTATCAGAAAAATATCAAAATTATAACCAAAGTAAATTTTTGTATCCCTCTTCCAAAGAACATATTTATATTTTCATATTAAAATTATTAATGTGACTAAATATTAAATTAAAAATGGTTCTCCATTAAAAGGTATAAAAACATTCTTTTAAAATGTATTGGTTTTTATACAATAAATATGGTTTATACATACCCTATGAAAAAAATATCTATTTGATGAATATAAAACAAATATTTTTAATTATATAACATATATAACTCATTAATTTCATTCACTAATAGTAATTAACTCAATTAATTAATATGACAAATAATTGATTTACATTTATCATAGATTTTTAAAAGTTAGTTATATTTATTCCCACTAAAATAACGGCTAGGTTATAATGGTCATTTTATACTAAGGGAATCTCACAGTTTTTTTAAACTCAAAATTGCGTGAAAAGAAATCTATCGAAGAATAAAACTTATTTAAAGAGAAAAAAAATTCATAAAAAACGTTCGGGTGTTACATAGAGAGCATGGTATAATGATAACTATAAAAAACCATAAATCTTGTGATCAGTTAAAAGGCCATTTATTTCGTAGTTAAAAAATTAAATAGATAATGATTTTTTACAAAATCCTATTCCTATTATTGAGGTATTATTTTAATATATTGACAAAGAACTCAAGAAAAATCATATTATTTCTTTTCAGGACATAATGTCATCCTTTGGTTGTGCGTTGATCAATCTCTACTCTATTTATTAAACCAAAAGATGGCTATTAAAGATGAATTTTTCATAGTTGAAGAAATTTTAATGAATCATATAGTAATTAAGTCAGTACTCCAGCCATTAAATGATTACAAAAACAAAAAATGTTAGGAATTGTTTTCAAATATTATAAGTCATACTTTAATCTTATTTAATAATATCCTTAATCCATCCTATTAGTAGTTAAAACTAAGACTCATAAAAAATATGTCTATCCAAATTAAAAGACCCCAATTTTTAAAGGAATGTCACCTAACATAAGATAACCCAAATTAGGTAAAAATTATTCTCACATACCAAATATATGAGTACTATAATTTCCATTAAAAATTAATGATACAAGCATGCCAACATGAGTAATTTACTCAAATCCAAACATCTGATAATTACAACATTACATAAACCACCAGATCACTAACCACATTTATGTTCACCAATACTATCTTATTAACATATATTTATTATTATCTCAACATAAAGCATGTATTTAGTGTTATATTTACCAAATCATTTGATTTTATGAAGATTAAAATACAATAGAATCACTCCACTTGATTACTGTTTCTAATCATTACATACTTTCAATTATATGAAGAATAAGTATTGTAGTACAATCCTTATATATATCATTATTCTTATAAATATAAAATTATTTATAGAATACAAGAATAAAATAATTCTTGAATACAAACATAGGCCTAATAATCATTCCTGTTCATCTGTGGTAGTTTCATAAGCTTGAAAATGATCTATTATCCATTTTGGGGACATATTCCTTTGATTCTCAGGACATTGATTTGCATAGTATCCCATATCCTTGTAGTTGAATCATTTCACATTAGAAACCTTTTTCTTACCCTTGGAATCATAATCACAGTAGCCTTTCTCTACACACTTGTAAAAAACTCCCATTCCTTTTATGCAAGTAACATGGTATTTATTTACAAAATTATCATATGTGGGAAAATACTTCTTTCTATTCTCTACATTATCTATCATTTTATTCTTTATACTATTATTCTCATGCCTCCTTTCAAAGTAATAAAATGTGGATATGTTTTTCTTTATTGATCTCATGTGATACTCTATCCTTTTATAATGATAATTTTTGGGAGACATGTTCCCTTCAATTGATTGGAATAAGACCCTAAAAATATGATCATTCTTACACATTAGATCATGTGAATTTGTGAAGTTATCATTCCTTCACTAATATTCCATTTAATAAAAATGGTACACACTAAATTATGCGAAGAATCATAATTCATAATATTGAACTGAAAGAAATTAACATAAATTTAAAATTTATACATAGCTAATGTCATAGTCATAAATATGGTTTCATTGGGGACATATTTTATTTTAAATCCATTATAATGGTTTATAATGAAAACGTGAATTATTATAAGATTATCCCATATGAGTGTCAAACCAGGTTCATAGTAAGAATCATTTTCATGTACTAGGTTATCTCGAGTTGGGACCGACACACCTTGTTAGTGTTGTTACCCCTAGGTATGTATATTACAAAACCATGCCCACTTGTAGTATCTATATAGGGATGTAGGGCTAGGAAGACTCATATAATTACAACCTGACCAAAATTATATAATGTTATTCTATGATTACCCTCAAATTCTATGTTAGGGTTATGTTTCAAAAAATATGCTTTCAAAATCTAACATCCAAGGTTTCAACTAAATTTTTTCTAATACCAAGGGTAATGACCCAAACCCTAGTATCCCAGAGCTGGTGGCTTACATTATTACATTGTCTTTGATATAAGACTCGAATTCCAAAGGGTTGATAAATTTAATAGTTTTGGAAGCTATATTACATACATGATCATTACATTACAACATTAAATGAAATAAAACATATAAAATATATTTGAAACACCCTTAAACTCTTTGATTATTTGTAAAAGTCATTCATAATATACATCTTCGCATCCTGGGAAAAAATAAAACATATGAAAGGGGTGAGATATGATTCTCAATAAGGGTAAGAAATAAAATTGAACCAATCATAAATAAACAAAAAAATAAGTCCAGATGAATAACTAAATACATGTTCTATTAAAACATAATCTTGAACATAATATGGAAGCAATAAAAGATGATTAAATAATTCTATATAAATAATCACATGAGATTGAAACATAACCATGGATATTATAATAGTCTAGTAAACACATGAAATATCAATTAATACTATAATAATGATGTAATACATAATTAATTACATGATAAACATACTATCATGGAATAAACCAAGAATTATAAATAAATGGGTAAGGTCTTGGAAAAACCTGGTCTAGTTTGTCTTAAGAGACCAACAGATTCATCAAAGGGATATAGCTGGCCCCACCTGTCAATTACTAATTCATATGAATTAATCAAATGTAAAATAAATATATATAATTAAATCAATGTTTACTATACCACTTTGAAATATTTTAAACATAAACATTTATGAAGGCACTCTAATAAAATCTTTGTGAAATTTTTGAAAGATATACAATTTTTTCTTTTTGAAAGAAGTTTTATTTTGGAAAATAATTTGTATCTATCATAAAATAATATTTTAACATGTATATCCCAAAAAATAAAAGGACGGGGTAATGAAATTTTATTTTAGGCATAAAATACTTCCAACAGAAGTGAAAACATGTAAAAATAGCATTTAATAAACATTAGAAATGATCCAGTTTAGTGCGGTTTAAGGGAAAATACTAAAGAGACTTTAAAACATAAAAATGAATATTTTTTTATAAGACAAGAATTGAAAAAATATAGTCTCATATAAAAAAATGAGTTTCTTTATAAAAATAATTGTGTCTTAAAATAGATTATGGAGTACACAAAAAGATGGGCAAGAAACTTGGAAGTTCCCTTTAATCAGGCATTCTTATCAAGAATAATTGAGAAGGGAACCTTATAGAACATGTATTTTACCATCAAAGAATTATGAAATCATTTGGATACATGATTTTGAAAAATATAAACATAATTTAGAATAATTATATAAAAATAAATAAGATTTACGTTTGGGTAAATATAAATAAAGAATAAACTAAATGAAAATGAATGTTCAGGGAGAATCACTTACCACATTGCAAACAGTCTAACCATATGACCCATAAAATTAATGTTCATAAAATGAAAGAAATTAACACCATGATTATAAATAGATTCATTATATGATACATCAATGGTTAGTGTACATACACCACAAAAAATAAATAGTGGTGAATAAAGAATACCTTACAAAAATGAAAGTGTGATGAAGAAAACCCTTACCTTATATCCAAAAGTGTTTTGAACTTGTACTTATTGTCCCAGATAATGAAATTAGATTCATTAATAATTCAATTAATAAACTATTAAAATTTTATTTGATTTATTATAATTTTATTATCTTTATTTATGTATTTTTTATGAGTTATAAGATTCAATTTTGTCATTCAGGAGTTTTCGTTTCCTTGGTTTTCATGATTGGTTTATTTGTACATATGTATGAAAGATCATATAAAATGGGAATAGTTGTAAAGAATTGTAATAATATGTTATTAATTAAATTATATAATATTAAATGGTTTTATATATCATTTTGTTTCATATTTGAGGATGATTCATTAGATATAATTTTAATGATTGTCGTTTAGATTATTTTGGAGGTTTTTTGATCATCACAAACTAGTTTTATCTTATTTATTAATAGCATGTATATATAATATATATATAACAATAAATATATTATAATATGTATAATAAAATATGGTTGAACTATATTAATGGTTTTATAACCATCCTTTAAGGCGGTAATGGTAAATGACGTCGCATCATCCACAATGGTTGTAAATCAGTACATCACAGATGATGTTTTCAATTTTAGAATAAATGGTGGAGGAGAAGGGGTTTTATGATGGATATTCTAGTAAAATAATAAAATTATTTATATATAAGATATTGGAGTTATCATGAATTTTTTATATAATTATTAAGGATAGAAAAAGAAAAATTGAAATTATAATAAATTGAAAGAGAACGAAAAGGATTTACCTCTTGAATTATTTTCCTTGAGAACATCTTTAAGGAATATGATTTTTGTCTTTTGTCGATACCAAGGGCTCCAATCCATGGGGATGAGGTTTTGGGAGAGGATTAGTAAAAATTTTATATGATTCAATTCTTTTTTGGTGTGAGTAGATGGGGTGATATTTATATTGGAGGAGCGAGGTGTTTTTTTGATTATTTTAATCACTAGTTTCTTATTTTTGTTGAAGAATAATAATTGTTTTGATTCAAATGAATAAATAAAAATAAAAATAGGAGTGAGGTTATATATTTTGGGATTACATAATCCACACATCATCTTTGAATCAATAATTCATTTATTTGTTAAATAACGTAAATACCCATATTTCAGTATTCAAAAAAAACTTAAACTATTCTTGAAAATTTCCAAAAATCACAGTAACCATTTTTCAACATCTATATTTAAATAATGAACTAAATTTTAGGAAAATTATTTTCTAAATATGATAAATTTAGTTTTTTTAAATCACTATTTATTCAAAAAATTTTGATTTTTAAATTACAACTGATTTTATGACATATTCAAAAATTAATTAAGGTCTCATAAAATTATAAATAATAATAAGATGAAAAAATATTAATTTCTTAATCTATTTTGTGAAATTGAATTTTCTTTTTAATAATTATATTATCTATAAAAATGTAAATAATCATTAATGTTTCACAAAAATACCATCACATAATTTTTCATTTCTAAATCATTTATTCACTTATTATAAGATGAAAATAAAATATATTTTCATTTATAAGATTCCTAAATTTTATTTATACTTTCCAACATGAATTTACTATTCTATTTTTCATATTATTATTCCTAATTTTCACATTAATATTCTAACTATCACATTATTATTCATAAAAAATTAAACCTATCAGAAAAATACCAAAAATTTATCAAAATTAAATTTTGATATTATGCTTTTAAAAATAATGTTTATCTCTTCAATTAAAATTTATTAATGAGTTGAAATTTTGTTTTGAAATATGTTTTCCATTAATTGGTGGTAAGATATCCTATTAAGAAAATATATTTTCTAAACTCAAAATGGTTTATTCTTATCTTAATCCCATCAAACATTTTAAATGAATTTAAATTTTTTTATAACATATATATTTAATTAATATTTTTCACTAGTGGTGATTATTTAAATGTATTAATATAGTATTTCATTTTGGATATAAAAATAGTTTTTTTATAAAAATACCTATATTATTTTCAATTGGTTTTCTTTTCTAATTAATTGGAAACCAGTGAATTCATTTTATAAACACGTGTAATCTATATTTTTGTATTATACATAGTCTCATTCATTCATGCCACTCAAAAAATCAAGGATACAACTATAATAATTAATTAATAATATATAATCATTTTTAATATTGTAATCTATCTAAGAGGTTAAATTTAAAAAATGAAAAATGAAAAATATTAGGGGTGATATAAGAACAATGTTCCTCTCAACTATCACCAGATGAACCTCATTTGATGGACATATTGAAAAGATAGAATATGATGGAAGAATGGATGAATATCATTATGAGGAATCATCATTGTATGGACATAGTAAAATGAAGTATATGTGGGTTACCTATTACAATGTCCTTCTAGAAAATATTATTGGAGGGTCACTATTGGGAGGAAGTAAACAGATAGAAAGGATTAGATAGTGGATCAAAATTTTTTTTGAAAGGGATGACGAAGAGAAAGAGGAAGGGAATAGGAATGTATCTTCCCAACTGTTATTTATGTAAATATGTGAAGAATAAAAAAGTGAAAAATGTATCAACACTATAATTTACAACAAAATTATCAACTGGGGGACAAATTTCATGGATGTTAGAGAAAAACTATAGATTTTGGAAACAATCTATAAAGGGAGTTTAAAAAACTATCTAAGAGTTTAAAAGTTGGTATAATGTAAAGAACATACCATAGTAGCCTAGATTAGATGGTGAAATTATTAAATTACTACTAGATATAAGAAAAGGAATCCTAAATGACTGAATAGAATAAAAGCCATATGAAAATAGATACATACTTGAATCCTATATTAAAACTGAAAACATAAAAAATTTAACAAAGCATTTTCTTTGAGACCATTATTATTTCCTCTTGTATAATCATTCATATCAATCATAACAAACATATTGGAATCCTAGGGAAGGAAACATAAGAAATTGGTTGGATAAAATTCTTAGTAATTCTATGCATATAGTGAATGTTATGAATAAACAAGGGATCCTAAATATGTTAAGATAAATAAATTAAACACATCCCATTTAATCAATAACAAGAATAGAATATAGAAGGAATAAATAATGATCAAACAATTCCATAAACATAATGACATTATCTTGAAAAATATTTATGAACATTCACTATAGTAGAATAAACACTTGGAAACCAATAATTAATCTCATAATGACGAAATCATAATATTTGACACCATAACAACAATGTCAAGGACTCATGAAAAGACATCATAAAAAAATGGTTAAGGGATCAAATAAATAGTCAAGCTAGTTTGTCTCATGATACCTATCGATGCATCAAGTGGCTATAGTGGGACCCACTCATCACTTAATAATTCCATTGCATTCCCTATATGAAAGGGGTGAAACTTATTAAATATAAATATTTTTTTTTAAAACTAAAATATGAAATTTTAATATTTTCCCAAAACAATAAACATAATCATAAACCATCCAAAGTAAAATGAATGATATGAATATAGTACAACCCCAGTCAAAATAATCATAATCCATCTAGAGAAATAATAATTACAACATAAGTATAAGATATCCCCCGAGATGAATAATTATAAAAAGGGTTGTTGATCTTTAAGAATATAAATTAAAATAATATTTCATTAAAAAATTCTTGAGAAAAATAACTTATCCACTATGAAAATTACCTTTTTTAAAAACTATAAATTTCTATAAGATTAAGAATAAAATTTTCATAAAGAATAAAATTTTCATTACGAATATCATTTTAAAAATTAAATTTAATCTTCTAAACAATGAGTGGTCATGGTGGTGGGTGATTCTATATATTTCATATAATTTTTTAAAAACCTTTTTATTAAACAACTATAAAAAGTTTAAAAAGTACCACATTAAAAAAATGAAAAAAAAAATTCATTCTAAACCATTTTGTGAAAATTAAAACACGGGTAAAAAATAATTTTATAAGTCATTTTGATAATATAAATTCAATTTTGGAAACACTTGTATAAAACACGTGTATGTATGGAAAAGTTCTTTCGGCCAATGAGAGAAATGAATTCAAGTTTAATTAAAACAATTATCTTGTAATATTTTATTATTAAAGAGAGGAGAATGAGTAGAAACCATATATTCTACACGAATAACAACATTAGGGGAAAATTAATTACTTTCTTGATTGTTGGATCATAATATTTCATCATCTAAAACTTAGTCACAAAATTTACTGATAATTAAAGAGATTAAACATAAACCATTACAACTTTGGTTACTTCGGAATCATAAGCCCCATGTAAGAAATATAATCAAATGAAACTTTATATACTATGAATATAAATTAATTATTGATAAAACATATCAAAGGGGAGGTATGTACACCACATAAAAGGAATAAGTGTTGAATATGGAATATGTCTCATGAAAGTATAAGTGAGATGAGAAACCCACACATTAGGTTTCATTTCCTATATAAATGTCTATAAATCAAATATAATAAATATATATTTCATATAAATATTTCATTGAACCATAATCTTTATTTTATAACATATATTATTTTCTTATATTCATTTATCACCATTTTATTAATAATTCTTTGTTAATATCATAATTTTAAGTGATAATTACATTCTTTTTCATAAATATTTTCATTCGGTAATTTTTTTCCTTTTACATTGATCATGGTTCTAAAATATCCATAATTCCTACCATTATATAAATGATACATATATTAATTATATATTAATTTATTGTATCACATAAAAGATAGTGATAGAAAATGGTTTACATCATTCATCGAGATGGTAGGTCATACGTACTCATGAACACTATTTATATTTTCTCAAAGGATGAAATAAAAGGATGGTAAATACTATATCAATTTTACAAATTCATTATAATTACATATATACCACATATATTCAGTAAATTTATCCTTATTACCTGGAATTTAAAATGTAATTGAAAAAATCACGTTACCTCATGAGGTGATAAACCGTCATACAAACGAACGACATTATCATATTCTAAAATAATGTAAATTAAGAATTTATATTCAATAATATAATTACCTAAGTAAATAAGTATCATAAATATAATATATAAATTTTAAATCCATCACTATATTCAACAGTGAGATTTTGTTATGGAAAAGAAAATAAATCGATTCAGGGGTGATAGTCAGCTGTTTACAACATTGAAGGTTTTATTTCTCATTTGATGAAAGTGGAGATGGATATATATAATGAAATAAACATAATAAAATAAGGGTTCATATTACATACAGATTTTATTCTAATATCATATTTGAAGAATATTTTATCGAGTTATAAGAATAAGTAAAACAATTATGAATAGCTAAAAACTATACCTCCACTTCGGACAACCTCTTTAGGTTTAACCTAATACCTTCATAGATTTGATTTATGATCTAACCATGGAATTTATGATGTCTATGGAATTTAAAAAATATACTTGTTAATGTATTTTCTGATTCAAAAATCATTAGGAGTGTGAGGTGGAGAATAGAGGGGTGTCCTTTTATAAGTATAAGAGATGAGACTTAAACTTTTTGAAAAGAAAAAGTGATAACATCATTATCCCCATTCCAAAAGGGTAAAAAATAGATCATTGATTAACCGTGGATATATAAGGTTGAAATATGGCTCATTATTATATTTTATTTATTTTTTAGATCATTTTATTGATTACCATTTTAGTTTAAACCTTGATAAACCAATTTTCACCTTAACTGCATAAAATAATCTTCACTGCCTTTTCTATTTATTAGGATGAAAAATAATGTTGAAGATATTATATAATATAAATTACCCTTATTCTAATTATGGAATCCATTTTACCTAATTAAATAAAAATAATTGGTAGAATATAATTTATAATTAAACCTATTAACATGGTGGAAAAATAATTTTTCAAAGGAAAAACATTTAAAATATTAAAAAAAAATTATATAAAAATTTAAATGAAATCAATTATAATTACTTAATTTATATTTTATACATATATAATTGAAATAATGTTACATTTATAAGAATATTAAAATAAAACAGATCTTATAAATTCTTTAATAAAAAATGAAGATTTTAATAAAAATTTGTATTTTTGACTATTCAACAAAAAATTAGTATTTTAGAAAAAATTTAAAAAATTAACCCTAAGTCAATTTTTAAATGATGAATTTAAAAATAAATTTAATTTTTTAATTTTTTTTAAAAGTGGTATAAAATTAATTTTATAATATGTCTGAAATGCGGGATGAAGTTGCCTTTTTGAAAATTACTCTTTTTTAGAAAACATATTTTTTTATATTAATTTGTTTTATTTTTATTTATTATAAATAAATAAAAACAATTTATTTATTAATTACTAAACTATATACTTTTAGTAATTTTTTAGTAATATTCATACCTATAAATTTAGAATCTAGGTTATAATGTTATATTATATTAGAGTTCATTTAGACTCGTGGTTGAATGTTATGAAAGCTATCAAATAGATTAAATTTATTTAAAAATAAATATATCTAAAGACTCAGGGTGTCACATTATCCCCTAATACAAAAAAATATCATCCTAAATTTTTTTAATAATTTCACCTCATGAACATATTTGTGTTGTTCTTCATCATAAGTTATTCAGGTTCCGATATTGCATTTTCAATCTTATGATTTCAACAAATTACCTTTACTAGTCGAGTAATTCGATTCCTCAACACTTATTCACCATTGTATAGAATCTTTATTGGATAATCATAGTAGGATATATGAGATTATTATTTTTTTTCTTCATAGGTGAGAAGATGTGTTAGGTCAATTATTTACTACCTCAAAAAAGATTTATGGAACACATCATGTACTTTGGAGAGAGTTGGTGGAATTACAAAATGTTAATCCACATATTCAATTATTTATAGGATTTCAAAGTGTATATATTACTTTGGGAACACATTCCCTTTCTTTATAAATATTTTTACACCCTTCCATGGAGACACATTCAATAAAATGTGATCTCCCACTTCAATTTCAAAATCTATCCTTGTGTTATTTGCATATCTCTTTTTCCTGCCTTGATCTACTTTGATATGGGTTTGAATAGTATTTACCTTTTATATTGTCTACTATACATGTTTCAGTCCTATAATATTCCTTTCATCAACTTCATCCCAACAAGTTGTTGTATTACATCTCTTACCATATAATTCTCCATTCAACACCATTTGAATACACTAATGGAAGCCATTGTTATAGGAAAACTCAAAAAAGGTAAATATTGATCCCATATACCATGAATGTTAGGAGATAATGACCTAATAATGTCCTCCAATGTTTGAGTTAACCTCTCAGACTGTCCTTATGTTTGATGGAGATAAGTGGATCCCGAATTATGCTCATTATCAAGAGAATTCTGAATACACTTCAAAAATATTAATGTCATTCCTGGATAATGATAAAAAAATTTAAATAAGTTACCTATGAAATATAAAAAAATCACTAATATACAACATTTGAAGGATATATAGAGTTAAATCCTCTTTTATAGTGAATAAATGAATAGACTTGGAAAGAAAATTAACCATTACACTCAATGCATTATTCTTTATAGGAGACTTTGCTAATCCATTCAAAAATTATATACTAATGTCAACCTTTTTCAAAATTAAAATATATAGTGCTTGAATGCATCTTTTAGGGTGCTATATCCCAACATTCACTATTGAAAAGCAAAACATATTCACATGAAATAATAAATTTTTCATTTAATGTTATACCACCAAAAGTGTTCCTCCAAATATTAATAAATCTTGGTGCTACTGGGGTGTATAGTGAAATTCATGCTATGAGAATCATCCAAAAATTACCTTTTCATCTTAGGTATAGATGGAACACATATTTTTTCCCAAATTTTAGGACACCATAGTTATAGAAAATTTTTGAAAAATTTTCATCATTCACAACTTTAATTTTCTTTTGAAAACTCTCATTATTAGTTTGAGAAGCTTTTATATTTTCTAAAAAAGATGTTTTTGAAATCATTGAAAAATTAGTGATGTACCCAATTCCTTAATAATTCATAGATCCATATTTACTAAATAATTAAACATAGAATACCATTCAATACTTATTTTCATAAGGACTCTATATTGATTCTAGTGTAATGCATCCACTTCCTTATTTTTCTTCCCATGATGGTAGTGTATTAAGAAATCATAGTACTTGAGTAGCATGAGCCATCACCATTGCCTCTTCATACACTCTTTATTTGAAATTATTTGTTTCAAATTCTTATGATCCACATATATCTCATAGTTTTCAACAAAGATATAATGTATCCATATCTTCAAAGAAAAAATTACAACTTCCTACTCTGGATTGTTGGGTTGATAGTTATTTTGATGAATATTTAACTACAATGATACATAGGAAATAGTTTTTCCATTCTGTAATAGGAAACAACCAAGTCCTTTTATCCATGAATTACTATATAATAAAAACCCATCATTTCTGTATGGTAAATTCAAAATCAGATTATTCACAAATATTCACTTCAATTCTTCATAACATTCTTTATATTCCATTTCCCATATGAACTTGACCACTTTACGAGTAAGATTTTTTAATGGGATAGGAAATAGAGATTTCTTTGAACAAATCACTTATAGTAACCAGCCAAACCAATAAACATATTTTCCTCAGTTATTTTCATTTGTATATGACATTATTTGACTAACTTTTTATTTATAGGATCAAATAAGATTCTATGCTTGGAGATGATAGTTATAATAAAAGAAGAATTATTGTGATAGAATTAAAACTTGATAAATTTCTCATATAACTCTTTTTCTAAAATAGTCTCATTTATAATCCTTTACTGTCCCTTATGGTCCTCTAAGAACTTATATTTCTTTATGACATCATAAATAAATACCACAATAACTTTGTCATGATATTCTTTGAATAATCTATTCACTCAATCCATGATGATATATGGTGAGTGAATTAATCTAAATGGAACTACAGTAAACTTTTAATATCCATACCTCATTTTAAATATTTTCTTAGAAATATAATAATTACTTACCATCAAAATATTAAACCCAAAACAAATCTCATTTGTTGAAAAATATTGATCTTCATGAAGTTGATTGAATAATTGTTTAATGCGAGGTGGTGGATACTTATTAATTATTCTGATGGTATTGATTTATTTGTAATTAATACATAGCTTCATTGATCCATTGTTCTTATAAACAAAAATTTGGGCTCCCCATAGTGAAACACTAAGTAATATAAATCATTTATCACAAAATAACACTAGTTTTTTCTTCAACTCAACTAATTCCACAATGTCTATTATATAGGGAGTATTGGATATATGTCTTTCAAAAAGGATTAGATTAATGGGAAACATAACTTCATATTATGGTGGATGTCTATGAATTTATTAAATAAATACATTAATTTATTCCAGTATAACTTACATTTCCATATATTGATTATATCTTCTGTTCATAAACATGTATCTCATTTAGAATATATACTGGGTGTGGATATAAAAAAGTCTCGTTTGATGAATCCACCCCTAACCGATAAGGAATTAGGAATCTTCATCACAAATAGTAACTTCATTCCCTTTTTAATAAATCTTTTACCCATATTTTGAGAGCCATTTCATACCACATATTATATCAAAACAAGCCATATTTATAATAATAAAATTAGCAAATAGATCACATTTCTGTGTCATAATGGGAACTAACAAGCACATAAAAGATTTAATGAGACTTCCAATATGATTCTTGACTATTAATTCCCTCCATGAGTTTCTAGGTTAATATTAACTTTTATTAGAAAAAATTGAAGATATAAAGTAGTGTGAAGATCCATAACTAAAAAAAAACATTAGATAAATCCAATTATATGATTAAAGTACCTACCACCACATCACTAGGAAATTCAACCTCAGATATTGTGACCATATAATCCTGGATAAATTTCCATGGAATTATTGGGGTAAGGTTCCCTTGACACCTGAGTTAATCATTTTTATAGTGTCCCATATCCTTATAGTTGAAGAAGTGCACATTGGAAAAATCTCCTTCCCTTGAAATCAGGAGAATGGTTTCCTTTATCTCCACACATTATAAAAAATTTCACTCCCAATAATTATTTTCCATGGTGTTATTTTTTCAAATTTAATTAGTAGATGGAAATTTCACCCACCCCTTCTTCCATTTTTCCATATTTTATTTTCTAGTGTGCTTAATAACCATTTTATTTTCTTACATTCATTTAAATCCATATTACTTACATAATTATTTATCTTTATTCATAGGACATGATATTATATTCTCATTTGATGAGAATGTTTGAGGGGCTAGTTCTCTTTGATGAATTTCCTTCATACCATCAATGAAGCGGCCATTATTTCTCATTTCATTACATATGTAGTATATATCATGTCGTGATGTCCTTGTGATGTTAGGTTCATACCTATAAAAATTTTCATCATCCTTTTTTACTCGAGTAATGAAATGTCTCTCCCTATCCTCTAATTTCTCATTAGGAAAATAATTCTTCAATAATTATACCTTAAAACCTATACATTCTATGTTTGTTATTTCATTATCATCCTTAGTTTTCTAATCAATTTTAACCATTGATCCACATCCCATGAGAGGTGATAAATTTCCATGAAATATTTCTCCTTTTCCTTTCTTACCAAATCGAGAAATAACTTCTCTAATGAACTTATGTATCGCTTAACTACTAATGTATTTTTAGTACCTTTGAATGATAGGTGTTGTTTACTCATAAAGAGTTCTAATATTGTTACACTATTTCGTGGATTAGTAGGTGGATCCATACGGGAAGGGTTATTACTCATAAATTGAGTCAACTACACCAATATGGTTATAATTGTTTCAGTTCTATCTACAACAACCACTCTAGATTCATTAAAAATCCTATGAAGGAAGTCCTTATATGGGGTACATGCATTGATATAGTTCACATTATATCCAATAGGATCCATTTATGAGTAATTTAATACACTAGAATAGATCATAAATCCATGAAACATAATCTATAATCCAAAAGTATTGAAATACATAACATAAATTGAAAAATTAAATCATTGATTGTTTCATAATCATAAACATGGTTTCAATGGTAAGGTTTTCAAATAATAAAATTATTTTCATATTCTTGATAATGGTTTATATATAAAATGTGAATTTTCCATAGAATATCCCTCAGGAGTGTCAAACTAGGTGGGTAGTAAGGCCCATTTTCATGTACAAGGTGTGTCTCGAGTCAAAGATGAGAAGGCCTTTTGGGGGTTATTAACCCATTTATACAACTCTAAAAAAACCACGTAAACTTTTGGAATCAATAAAGATTTGTATTGTAAGGATAAACCACATAATCAATTTTTCACCATAATCATAGGATATTATTTTATAATTATACTCAACATATATGATAAGAATATGATATTTAGTCTATGATTATTTATGTCTAATTCATATGATTTATAGTAAACATGATTTAATACCATCTATATAGACCCTAGCCATAGTGGCCTAGAGTTGGTGGTTACCTTATTACATTGGCACTATATAAAATAAATCGCATATGAAGGGACAAAATAATTTATTAGTCTTGTTAAACTAGATAAATACATGAATAAAAAATTATAATTAAAGAATAAAAATACAACATAGATATTTCTTTGACGGAATCATTATTTCCTATAGAAAAACCCTTCATATCAACCATAATAATCATTCTGGAATCTTACAGAAAGAAACATATAAAAGGTGTGAGATTAAATTAATAGTATTGGTATGAATATATTGGAAGAGACTAATAAATAATTCATAATCATTATGAATAGGTAAATCACTAAAACACATTCCATTTGGTCAATAATAATAAAATCATAATATGATAGGAATAAATGATGACAAAATAATTCCATACGCATGATCACATGAGCATAAAATAATCCATGGATATTATAAATAACTAAATAATCACATGTAAATCAGTAAATAATATCATAATGATTGAATGAATAATGTTTTTCATCATAACTATAACTTTAAGGCCTCATGACAATACATAATCCACAAATGGGTAAGGCCTCAACTAAATACCCATGAATGTTTTTCTCATGAGACCAAATGATGCATTGAAGTGACATACCACCCATAACATACTATGTATAATTCATCCCTTTTATTAAATTGTTGAATAATAATAAACAAAAACCATCATATTGAAAATTGACATACAAAATATTAATAGTTTCTCTGATTAATAAAAATAGTTGTAAACCATTCAGAGTAAAATGAATGGTATCATCATAGTACACACCTAGTCAAACTGATCATAATATCACTAGAATAAATAAATAAAGAAGGTATCATTAGTAAAAATCCCTAGTGGAGTATAATTATAATAATGGATTTTGATATTTATTAATATAAATTCCATTAAGGTTTTATATAAATAGGTTTTGAGGAAAATAACCCTTCCACTTTGAAAATCCCCATTTTAAAATTCTATAAAATTTTATAGTTTTAGTTAAAATTTTTTTACTAAAAATATCCTCGAAAAAATTTAGGGTCTGATTCAAAATAATAAGTTTTCATGATGGTGGGAAATCTTTACATGTTTTATAAGTTATAGTATGATTTTTTACACTGTTAAAAGAGTTTAAAGAGTACCTCATTCTGAAAATGCTAAGAATATTCATTTCAAAAAAATTTCAAAAATTCTAAAAATGAGGAAAATATTATTAATAAATAAATTTGGGAATAGTAATATAATTTCAAAAATATTTTTAGGAAATATTTATATGGAATAAAAACGGTTTTTGACCAAAGAGATAAATGAAGTTGGTTTTCTTTAAAAACATTCCCTTTATTTCTTTTATTCTTAATGAGTAAAAAATAATATGAAAACATGTATTCCACATAAATAAAAATTGGAGAATAAAATTCATGATTTTATTGGAATATAGATCATAATATATCATCATCAAAAACATATTCATAAAAATAATGATAATCAAAGAGATTGTAACACAAACCCTTAGCACTTTGGAATATTATGAATAATAGGCTATATGAAATAAATAACATAAAATGAAATAATAAAAATCATTAAGATAAATTAATTCATGATATAAAATATCTATAGGGGTATTATATTTCCCACAAATAAGGAATACATGGTGAATATGGAATATCTCACATAGAAGTTAAAGTGGGATGTGAAACCCTTACCTCATGCATGATTTCCTTATTACATCTGTGTAGCTAATTTATAATAAATATATATTTGTTATAAATATATTAATTAACCATAATAAAATATTTCATACCATATATGATTTACTTATAGTATTTTATCACCCATTTATTATCAAATATCTGTTAAAATCACTGTTTTGGGCTATAATTGTTTCGTTTGTCATGTATGTTTTTGTTTCTTAATTTTGGTCCTTTTTTGTTGACTTTGGTTTCATAATATCTATAATTTTAAATATGGTATAAATATAATATATATTAATTATATATTTATCTATAGTTTCATATAAAATTTATATATATATATATAATTGTTTATACAGTTCATGGAGTTGACAATTAGTACATACGCATGAACATTATTTCCATTTTCTCAATGGGTGAATTGAAATGATGGTAAATAATATATCATGATTAAATGTTCATTATTATGTTTTATATATCATAAATATTAATTACTTATAATCTTTTACATTCCACTTAAAACAAAAGGGAAAAACGAATCACATCGCTTGACGAGGCGGTAGTCTATCATACACATGAACATCATTATCATATTCCCATATAATGGAAAGTAAGAATGTATATGTTGTATTATAATTAAATAAGTATATTAAATTCATAATTATCTTATAATTATGTTAAATAAATCATTATATATATTCTTGAGAGTCATTTATGGAAAAAAAATTTATTGGTTCACGAGGCGGTAGTCTGCCGTACTCAGGATTTATGGTCTTGTTACCCATTTGATGAAAGTTGAGATGGATATAGGTTATTTCATTAAAATAAAACATGTAAGTATGTATGATATACTATTTTTATTATTATATCATATTTGGAGAATATTTTAGTGAGTTATAATAATATGTAAAATGAAAATTGATAATTAAAAACAATACATATTTTTTCGAATAACCCCATTATATGTAACCTAAGGCCTCCCTAGTTTGGATTTCTGATCTTACCAAGGCCTAAAGTATATTATTATGGATTTATGAATGATATTTTTGAATATAATTTATATACTAATTATATTTTGGAGTTTAAAGTGGATAGGATAGGGGTGGAGTTCTATAATTGGGGGAGAGGACACACTTGGAATTTTGAAATAAAAAAAATGATTCCCTAGTTTTTCACATTACACAGGGATCCAAAATGGCCCATTATCAATCCATGGATGAGTTATGGAAGAACCATTTCTATAAAATATATTTTTTACAAGTTTTTAGTTTATTTTAACCCTTATCATTTTAGTTTAACCCCACAGTAAACATGTTCTCACCTTATCAATGACAAATAATTTTTACTGCTTTCACTATTCATTATTAGAAAAAATTAACTTGAAATTATTATATAAAAATTATATTATTATTACAGTTATGTAATAAATAATTATATACTTAATCAATATATGTTTTAGAATTCAATTTAAAAATAAACTCGTAGACGTGACACCAAAACAGGTTTCCAAAGGAAAAACTATAAAAAGTATACAATGTTTTTATATCAAAATAAAATATTAAATTGATTATAATAACCTAATTCTTAATCAGTAAATATATAATTTATCTAATGTAACTTTTAAACCAGATTAAAATAAATTGGATCTTGTAAATTCTTTAAATTAAATTTAGTTTTTAATAAAAAATAGTATTTTTTACTATTCAATGGAAATTAGTTATTTTAGAAAATTATCCAAAAGTTACTCTCTGTTAATTTTTACGTGATGAATTAAAAAATAAAGTTAATTTTTTAAAATACATTTTCTACGATTGGTATAAATTAATTTTAAAATACATTCTCAAAGCGCGATGAAACCATATTTTTGAAAAATATAGTGTTTCCGAAGACATTTCTTTTTCATTCAAATGATATTTTTTTATTTGTAATCAATATATTACCAATGATTTATTAATAAATTTATAAAATATTTATTTTAAAAATATATTCAATCTTATTAATATCCTCCAATTTTACGGCTAGGTAATAACATTTTACTGTATTATGGTTCATTTAGACTTGGGGTAGCGTGTTCCAAAAGCTATCGAATTGATTGAATTCATTTATAAATAAATATATTTTAAAGTGTGGGGTGTTACAAATAAGGTCATCACCAATAATGGGAGTCATATTGTCTCCATCCTCCACTTAATGTGTAGGTATTGAGACATAGGTTATGGAATATTTTTTACATAAACCACAATAATTTTGTATCTAATTATTGTGGAGTATATATGTACTTTTCAAAACTATACACAAAAATGATTAGCTACACTTATAAGTAGTTAACCTTATAAAATTATCATATTTCTTTTTTTTCTTGTTTACATATACTTGTATATGATAAAAATGGAGAGTGAAAGAATCAAGATCCTCCATACTCTAAGAGATAATTGGATAGAAATTTTTAAAAGGATAAGTGGTTCCAAACATTAATTCACCCTCTCTCAATATTATGTATATCACAAATTAGTCCCTTAAATTTTTATCAGATGGAATTTTCACCTCTATTGTATTATCTACATTTCATTTATTCTCTTTTGAAGATTTGAATTTATTTCCTTTTTTTACAATGAAGGGATGTTTTGGTATATATTTAGTTGTCTATTAGAAAATTTCTATTTCTACCAAGACTATACTGAACCATAAAAATATAGAGAAATGAAAGATGAAGAAGTTATACATCTTATGCAAAGGATAGGAAGTACCAATTTCTCCATGCATTTCCAACAATGTATATATATCTGGAATTGAAAGAAAATAACATGAGGCTCAATATTCAGCCATAAAGTTGGATAATATTCCTACCTCAAGTAAATCAATAATGTTTTGTTATCAAGAGGTATTGTAAAATTCTTATACAAATTGTCCCAAATATGCAGATCATAATATATCCGGTGATCATGAACATCATTAAAAATCTCAAGATATATCATTTGATAGATTAAGAGTTTTTCCGCACTATGTTCCCTTACAAAAAGTCTCTATTTTTTGAATCTTTCAAAATATGTAAAAAGATATCACATTTCTAGAAGAAGAATATGATAATATGGATAAGGAGTTAAAAAGTAATTTTATTGAGTGTATAATGCTATTCATGTAAGTTAGATACTTTTATGACGGAATTATAGATCATGAAATAAATTCCTTATCTTTTATCAAGGAAGTTAAAGAGAATGATGGATTAAAAATTAATATATAAGAAAATATCCATTACCTTGATGAAAAAAATGAATAATAGAATTTATTTCAAAGACTTACAATTGGATGTAAAATCCAATAAAATCAAATAACTGAACTATTTTTTTACCAAATAAAGATAATTTACATGAATAAGAAGTTGAAAGTTTGAATAAGGTTAGGAAGAGAATGTTTTAGTAATTAAATATTATAAAAACACCCTCAATATGAGATATCTAGAATTTGAATATAAATGGAACAATATTTAAAAGACACATATTGATAAATCAAAAAATATTTAGAAATTTTTTCTACCAAAAAGATCTTATTGGAGGATTATAAGGTTGAAATACCTCCTATGCGCGATCATAAGATTACAAAATATTTTGATGATCTGTATTTAGAAGCTATGAAGAAATAGGTAAAATGAATTCATTCTAGTAATATTGTTTATAAATACCGTGTTATAAAAAATTCATGATAAAAATAAAATTATGAAGAAATATAGATGATAAAAAGTGATCATAAGCCTACAACCATGAAGAGGGTGGATAGGAAAATGAGTGTTTATTTTGCTTCCTCATGAAGAGACAAAAGAAAATTAATAATACCAAAAATATCCTATATATGAAATCATAACATCTATGTAACGCACCGACCCCAGTTACCCAAAGCTGGTGCATTATTTTAATACATTGGCACGATTACAAGGAATCAAGTCCCGAAGGACCGATCAGTTTAGCAGTCTGGGAAAATAGATTACATAAATTAACTTTACATTGCAATTTGAAACATAAAACACAACATAGATAGTTATTTGAGAATTCCATTTTCCCCTTTATCTTAACCCTGTATATTAATCATAATACACTTCTTGAAATCCTGGGAAAATAAAACATAATAAAGGGGTGAGCTCAGATGCCCAGGAAGGGTAAATAATTTAGTTGAAGCTATAAAATTTTAAGGCAAGATGTGTAATAAAAACAAAATCCTTTTAAACAAAAACTTGAACATAATATGGTAAAAATAAATGAAACATTACCATATAAACATGCAGATGGATATTCTACTAGTCCAATAATCACATGTAATAACTAATTTCACAATGAGGGAATAGCTAATACCGGACATCATTACCACATAGTCAAGGCCTCGTGCCAAGACTAAAAATAAATTCTTTGTCAAGGCCTTGTGCCAAGACACCAATTTGTCTCATGAGACCTACCGATGCATCGAGGAGCTATAGCGGGCTCCACCCGTCACTTACTAAGTCCACTGCATTCCTCATATGAATAGTTAAAACATAACATAAACATTCGTATTAAAACTAACATAAAAAATGTCAATACATTAACCATAAACCATGAATGGTATAAAAATAGAACATCCAAAGTCAAACATATCATAACACATTAAATACAATATGTAATATTTTATTTTAATAAATCAACCTCAATCAAAAATAATATCCAGTAAAGAATGCCGACATAGTTGAAAATGATGAGTAAAACTTTTTGAGAGAAATATCCTTTTTTTTGTAAAATCATTTAAAAGTGACACATTTATAAAGGAAGTAATTTAAAAGATATTTTTAAATCAAAGTTTCCCATACCACTTTGAAACATTTGAAAATAATTATCATTTCAAAACATTCATGTCCATATAAATAAATCCTTAAAACTCATTTTGAAAACATGGACATTAATTAAAAAGATTTAGAAAGATAAATCTTTAAAACATTTAAAATTCTGATCTTGATAAAGAGTACCTTTCAAAAATCCTTAAAATATTCATTTTGAAATCAGTTTTATGAAAAATGGAGATGGATGATAAAAATGTCCCAGTAAATACTTACACATAAACAATCTTGGATAATAACGAGATTGAGGAATTAACCCTTACCTTGCACATTCCTTTAGTCGAGGATATGTTTATCCTACTGTATAAAGATCGTAGTATGTTATTAAATTATACCAGAACCATAATAATATTTATGATATCATACATGATTCATTTATTACTTTATACTACCCATTTAATAATAATTTCAATGTTAAATTAATATTTCGGGTAAAAATCACTTTTTTTATCGTACGTGTTTTAACTTGTTACTCTTGATTGTATCACTTAGACAAAGATTTAAATACTTCCAGAATATAAAACATGATTTATATATCATATATATTTAGAATATAAATATGTAAAATATAAATATATATGAAATGAAAAACACAGTTTATGGAGACATTAGTTCGTACGTTTGCATAAACATTGTTTCCGTTTTCGTCTCGTATTGAACGAAACTAAGTGAATAAGATATATGTAAGAATATATATATATATATATATATATTTATATATCTACAATAGCCTTATCATTTCATATGTTATATTCTTATTAGTAATATATATATTTTTATAATCGTTGATGAATGGTGAACATGGAAATGAATCCCATCCCGTCGTGGAGACGGTAATCCGTACGTACACACGAGGGACAATAAAATTTCCTTAAAAGTGTGTAATTGGATGGTATATTAATTTTATAGATACATTAGCATGTTATGTTTATTATTTATATACATATTGCTCATCATTATATACATCCAAATAACATAGTGTTGAATAACAAATTACACCACGACGTGGAGATGGTAAGCCGTACGCACACACGCATGGTGACATTATCATTAATAATATGGATAGAATAATGAATATAGTTGTGCCATATTTATTATAACATAAGAGTATATAGAATATACTGGAGTTATTATTTTATAATTTAAATAAAAAAGAAATAGTAAGTGGAAGAATGAGAGAACTTAAAAAGGGTGGTGAAATCATTACCTCTTCTTCAGGTTCTTCATTTTGATTTGATCAAAATGGATCCTTAAGTTGGATTTCTGACCAAAGGAGGGCATATAGGATGAAGTGAGGGAAGTTTATAGGATATTTTTAAGGGGTTGGCTGAGAAAAATGTCTTAGAAGGTGTGAAATATAGTGAAGGGGGAGTGCCCTTTTATAAGAGGGGTGAGAGGCACCTTAGAAAAAACATAAAATATAATTTTATAATAAATTAATTTTAGGTTTATAATGGCTTAAAAATGAATTATTTAAAGCCTAAGGTGGGGATGGGTCGAAAAAATCACAAACAATAGGTTTTAGACAGGTTTAGGTCACCATATTAACCTTAACTTTTAGATTTAACTCTTAGTTAAATAGTTTAACTTTTACCGTGTCTTCTTGTATTCTTACTCTATATGGTTAATAAACATACTATAAACATCCAAGAGAACATCAAGTGGCTCATTAATGAAATATATAATATTATTTAATCCTTTTTCCTAACCTTACATTTTTAGGAATATTATATCAACCAATAATATAGTATTTTTTTAAATATTAATTTATGTCAATTTTGACACTATTTGGTATTTTGTTTTTGTGAAAGTCATAACAACTTGATTACTTCGAACACGATACATTGAATCAGACCTATCATGTCATATTAACCTAGAAAATTCGTGGATGTCATAAAAACATTGAAATTATATTTATTTTAATATTTATAATACCATTTATTTGATTCTTTCATTAATAAGGTAATTACTGCATCATCATTGTGTCATAAATAAATAAATTTATTTAATGTATAAAAATTATAAATAAAATACCATGATGTAGTAAATCTTTTTATATTTCTAATTAATATTTATAATCTAATTTATCTTTTGTATAACCCTATATTAGAAATATTTTAGTTATTTAACTTTGATTTTAACTCTTTTAACTCTTCTATGAATTAAAAAATAATAATTGTCCTAATATAATCCAAGTGGACCTAAATGATAATAGATTATTCATAAGGTTGTTTTTGGTCGAGATACACTTGTCTAATAGAATTAGGACATGTGTTAGGGTAATATTAATATCATTTTTACCCTTAATTACCCTATTTACTTTTAACCGTGGTAAATAAAAGTAAAAATTTACTTTTCACCAAAAATATTTTTATCTTATTGAACCACATTTTATTATTTGATATTAACCGAGTCTCTATGATTTTTGAAATTCAACTCATAGAAGCGGTAAAATTAGGTTTTATATAAATTTTCAAATGCTCCTATGAGGTGGGGAAAAGATGGTAAAAAGTTCAATAAAAGTTTGTATGTCTAAAATTAATATAAAATGACTCCAATGAATTAAATTGAACTTATATAGGTATTATGTATCCATTTTGACCTAAAATAAATTTAAATAAAATAAATAATTATTTAAATAAAAAGTCGTTTTAACCAATAACTCAGTGTTTTGCACTATTCATAAAAAATTGAAGGTTTTCAGAAAAATACCAAAAATTCACCCTAAGATAATTTTGATACTCCGAATACAAAAATGATGTCTATTTTACCAAATTAAAAACATATAAGTTTTATTAATTAATTTAAAATTAATTCTCGTTGTCAAAACCAAGAGGCGTATTTTTAAGAAATAATAACTATCAAAAGATTGACACTTGTTTATGTCCAATTTCAAGGTGAAATTACTTAAAATGACTAGACTTGGATTAAATGGTAAAAATATAATCTATTTGTACTTAAAAACCCTTAAATGGTATAATTTAACACTCTAAATTATTTTGATTAAAAAAGATCTTTGCAGTTATAATATAGTGTTTTTCACTATTCACCTAAATATGAAAGTTTTCATAATAACACCAAAAATTTATTGAAACTAAATTCTTATTTCCCGATTCTAATGAAGAATTTTATTTTGTCAAATTGAATATATAAAATTTACAAATATTAGATTTAAAAAGGGTTCACCATTAAAAGGGGGTAAAAGTGCATTTTTAAAAAACACTTCTTTTATCTAAAAAAATGAATTAGTTTGTACATTATGTCTAAGAAACTCATAATATGGATTCTAAAATTATAAGGATTATATAATGTTCAAAATTCAGTTAGTAATATTCATAACCGCTTTTGAACGTCTAGTTTGGTAGGTCGTGATGCGCTTCAACTCAGTGTTGCGTGTAATGCAAGTTATTGCATTACTTTGAAGAAATAACATACTATGAAATCCTGGGGTGTTAAATTCTTCCCTCCTTCAATAAATTGCATCCTCACAATTTGAAACTGTTCTTCGAAAATAAATGGTTGAAAGTAGAAAATACCTTTGTGGGAAAACCCACATCAGAAATTGGGTTAATAAAATTTAGTCTTAATAAGAGGAAAAGGGGAATGAAAAAGTCACCACCAAATTATGATTTTGATTAGGAGAACATTGGTGGTAATTAGAGACACATAATTGGAGAAAAACGTAAATATTAATAGAGAGTGATTGAGTTCATCAATCACAAACAATTGTAGAATTGTGGGTCGCAAATCCCCCAATCTATGATGATTTAAAATACCATCGGTTCAACAAAACATAAGGTATTAGGATAACACATTTTTGGTTTTAAGATCCCTTACCTAAATTTTAATAATTAATTTATCCATAAAATAATAGGGAATATATAAATATATATATTTATATATATGTATATATATACTTGACAAGTAGAGTTTCATCCTTCAACTAAGTCCTACCACAAACTCATATTTCACTATAAAAAATTTCAAATATATATATATATATATTCTATTTATCCTAATCTTATAGGGTTCCAAAAATAATGAATTTATAATTCACACATCAGACCCTTTAAAAAAACTACATTATTCAATCCAGGACATCATGTGGGTCAGTGATAGGTGATACACCCTCGCCTCCCTTTGGTTGCGGGATCAAGTCTCGCGGCCTTGTCAGACGTGACGGGTTGCGGCCCGACCTCCGGGTTGTCCTTTTATGGAAATCCAAAAATAACCTTAAGAATGGTATCCAATCTCAATCTTAATCCATTCCAACCTTTAGAATTATTCAAAATACTAATATCCAAACTCTCAGTCCAAAGTTTATAAGGAAGTTAAACATAATGAGATTTTTTTTATTTTTAGGTAATAACATGTGAACACCTTCATTGTATATTCTTTTACAACACCGCAACATCCTGAATTACCAAAATCAACCATATCTTATTCCAAAATTACTACCTTAGTATTAGGACCATATAATCTCAAATTCCCAATGAAATAGTACTACATTACAATCTTTATTTATCTCCATAATTCATATAACCAGTATACTGTTGATATAACACTCAAATGAAATAATTCTATAATAACAACATAAGAACACCAGTCATTATTCTTTATCTGAGGTAGTATCATAACTTGATTATTATCCAATAACATCATTTGTGGTATACTCTTATGAATAGGACATTGATTTGCGTAGTGTCTCAATACCTTGCAGATGAATCATTTTATATTTGAAAACTTTTTCTTACCCTTTCAATCACGTACTAGGTGTCCTTTTTCTCCACACTTATAACAAACTCCCATTCCCTTAACACATTTAACAAGGTGATTCATTCCACATTTATCACATATTATAAAATCCTTCATTCCCTTTATCCATATTTCTTTCTACCATCCTTTTCTTCTCTGGCTTCTCTTCAAATCCATAGGATTTAGAGAATTATTTACTTATCTTATTAACACAAGATACTATTTCTTCATATGCTGAGAATACATGGGAGACTATTTCACTTCTAAATTTTGGCTTAATACCATGAAAGATATGATCCTTCTTACTCTTTGGATCATATGTATTGCTGGAGTTCTCATTCCTTCTATTGGGTGCCATTTCTAAACAATGGCATAAACTAGGTCAGTTTATGAATCACAATTCGTAATTACAAACATGTAAAATACCTAATGTAAATTGAACAGTTTATGGATATAATCCATAATCACAAAAATATTTTCTTTGAGAAGTTATATACTCATAAACCCTTCATAGTGTTTTGTAAAGAAAACGAGAATTATCTTAAGCATATTCCCCGGGAGTGTTGTAACCAAGAGTGTAGCAAGGTCCATTGTCGTGCACCAGTTCCCGTTCGAGTCTAGCTCAAAGCGGTGTTTTTGGGTTTTAACCCTAGGTACATCTGTGCCAGAGCTTCCTCTACTAGCTCGTATCCATATAGGGATGTATTTTCTTGGAAAACACACAAAATCTCTACATTACCAAAATTCTAGGAAGTCCTTCTATACTAATCCTCAAATTCTATCTTAGGTCTATGTGCTCTAATCAGAGTTTATCTAAATCTAGCTTCCAAGGTTATTTCTAAAATTCCTATGATACCAACTGCAATGCACCGACCCCAGTTACCCAAAGCCAGTGAATTATTTTAATACATTGTCAGAATTACAAGGAATCAAGTCCCAAAGGACCGATCAGTTTAGCAGTCTTGGAAAATAGATTACATTCATTAAATTTACATTACAATTTGAAACATAAAACAAATCATAGATAGTTCTTTGATAATTCCATTTTCCCCTTTATCTCAACCCTTCATATCAATCATAATACACTTCTTGAAATCCTTGGAAAATAAAACATAAGAAAATGGTGAGCTCAGATGCTCAGTAAGGGTAAATAATTTAGCGGAAGCTATAAACTTTTAAGGCAAGATGTGTAATAAAAAAATCCTCTTAAACATAAAATTGACCATAATATTGTAAAAATAAATGAAACATTACCATATAAACATGCACATGTATATTCTACTAGTCGAATAATCACATGTAATAACTAATTTCACAATGAGGGAATGCCTAATACTGGACATCATTACCACATAGTCTAGGCCTCGTGCCAAGACTACAAATAATTTTTTTGTCAAGGCCTTGTTCCAAGACACTAGTTTGTCTCATGAGACCTTCTGATGCATCGAGGAGCTATAGAGGGATCCACACATCACTTACTAAGTCCACTGCATTCCTCATATGAATAGTTGAAACATAACATAAACATTCGTATTAAAACTAGCATACGAAATGTCAATACATTAACCGTAAACCATGAATGGTATAAAAATAGAACATCCACAGTCAAACATATCATAACTCATTCAATACAATATGGAATATTGTATTTCAAAAAATCAACCTCAATCAAAAATAATATCCAGTAAAGGATGATGGAATAGTTGAAAATGATGAGTAAAACTTTTTGAGAGAAATATTCTTTTTTGTAAAATCATTTAAAAGTCACACATTTATAAAGGAAGTAATTTAAAAGATATTTTTGAATCAAAGTGTCCCATACCAGTTTCATACTTTTTAAAAGAATTATCATTTCAAAACATTCATTTCCAAATAAATAAATCCTTAAAAATCATTTTGAAAACATGGACATTAATTAAAAATATTTAGAAAGATAAATATTTAAAACATTTAAAATTATGATATTGATAAAGAGTACCATTAAAAAATCTTTAACATATTCATTTTGAAATAATTTTTATGAAAAATGGACATGGATGATAAAAATGTCCTAGTAAATACTTACACATAAACAATCTCAGATAATAATGAGATTGATGAATTAACCCTTACCTTGCACTTTCATTTAGTCAAGGATACATTTAAACTCCTGTATGAAGATCGTAGTGATGTGGCCTTATTTTTACTCAGTTTGGAACATCTTTTTATTACATTTTATACAATTTATTTAATTATTTTAACAATTTTTAATAAATAAATGCACTTTTGTATTTTTATAATTAAATTTGTCAATTAATCACTTTTTTATAACATTTTATGTAATTTTGGACCTTAAAATAATTGATTTATTCTTTATGTTATTTTAATATAACTAATTTTCAATTTGTTTGGTTAAATATTTATTTGTTTATTTTATTTAACTTATTATTATTATTAATCATTGAGTTTCTAATTAATATACTTTTAATTTTTTATGTTTATATAATTTAGTCGCGGATTTCCAGACTACCGGTAGCTAAGCTACCGATAGCAGGGGTCCTTTTTCTCTACCGGTAGGCAGGTTACCGGTGCTGTTTATCGGTGACCATTGTCACCGATACTCTTTCCTACCGGTAGCTCTTTTTTATATCTTATCGGTAGACTTTGATTTCTACCAGTGAGCCCTTTAATTTTATTAACAACAGTGAGTTTTTAGTTGGTTAAATTCGGCTTGGCTTCTTAATAAGTTAATTTTTATTTAAAAAATTATTTAATCAACATAATTCTAATTAATTAACTTAGACTTTGTTTTTATAATTAGTCTTTTATTTTAGTTACATTAGAATAGGGTTGAAAATTTATTTTATGTGTTTTGTCATCCTGCAAATTAGTTAAGTAAATAATTAGTGTTTTAAGTTAAATTTAGTTGTTCGCCCTTAATTTTATGTGTCAAATAATTAATTAATTAATTAATTAATTAAGAGTTTTCAAACATTAATAATATTATTTTATGTATGCAGATTGGGTTTTTATTCATTTTTATTTTGTTTTAGTCTACCGGTAAGGTAGATGAGCTCTTGGGGTCACCGAAGTTTTTTATTTCTATTTGTTGCTATCCTTTAATTAATTTATATAGTTAATTTAATTTAAGCCTTTTATTAGTTTAGTTTAAAAAATTATTTTGTGTACAATTTTAGTGTTGCTAAATAATTATTTTAATGTGTTTAATGTTGAATAATAATTCTGTTATGAATTAATGGAATTTATCATTACATTAATTAATTATTTCACGTCTTTTCATTTAATTTATTTTAGTTTTAATTCTATATTATTTCAGAAAACTATTGTTTTACGTACTTACGGTGGATTTTTATTCTCTCCCCTGTTCAGCTACCGATGTGTTTTATTATCCTCACTGATATTTTATTTTTTTTCTTCTATCGGTAGCTGCCGATACCCCTCATACACCTCCATCTACCGATACCCTCTATCGGTAGCTCTTTTTCTACCCCTGTTCTCACTGTTACCATTTCCGATCAAACATCACTGTTACCTCCATTTTTCTCCTTTTATCGGTAGCTTCCCTCACCGATATTTTCTTTTTTTTTTATTTTTCATCTATCGGTAGCTACAACCACTGATACCCTTCCTCACCGATACCCACTTTTTCACCCATGCCTCGTCTACGCTCTCAATGCGCAGGCCATCTGAACCGCCACAGTGAAGGAGGCCCACCGCGATGCTTGAGGAGAGCTGCCACACTACGTTGCTGGAAGAGAGGAGGCCCTGCTTCTCGCCGCAAAGGGGATGTTGCTGGAGCTGTTGCACTGGGGTCAAGTGGTAGAGCCAAAGCCGCTGCTGGTTGTGGCCGAGAGTAGTGCTGGAGCGAGGAACCGTCAGATCGATGCTGTCCGAGGGCTACGCCGGAGCCATGGGATGTTGTGCGCTGCTGTTGGTGAATCCTGAAGCCGTCACACCTCATGCCGCGCTGGTTGGAGTCCGCCGCCGCTGGAAGTGCTCCGCGCTGCAGCCTTCGTGAAGCCGTTCCACCTGTTGTTGCCGCGCTGCTGTTGTGCAAAGGGGAAGCCACACCAGACCTCCCCATCCTTGCTATGCATCGTGGAGAAGGGGGGGGGAGAAGAAGATAGATAAAAATATAATAAAGTATAATAAAAGTAAGCAAAACAAAAAGAAAAAAAAGTAAAGTAAAAAGAAAGTAAAACATAAAGCAATCATTTTAAGTCAAAAGTATAATAAAATTTATTAAAGTTATAATTTAAACAATTGTAATTTTAGTAGATAATCTTTAAATTAAAATTATAAACTAAATTAATAATAAAATTAAATAATAAATTAATACACAATTAATAGTATAAATATATAATTAAGAATATTTATAAATAAACTATAAAATATACTTGTTAGCTTAAATATAATTAGAACTTAAATTTTAATTCTAATTACTTAATTAAAATTAAGTAAATAATTAATTTATCTAACAACTTAATTTCTTTAATAGTAATAATTAAATCTTAAATATTAAGTTATTTATTTATTTATTTATATTGTAATTTTTAATAACTTAGTTAAAAATAATAAAATTAACAACTTAGTAATTATTTTATTAACTTAATTAAATTAATAACACTTTAATAACTTATGTTTTATCATAGTCAATAATTGTATAAATAATTTAAAACAAAAATAATTATCAGATAACTTAAGATAACTCGTAACGAGTTGTATAACAATTTACATTAAAAATAATTATTTTTATTTACATATCATTTATTTATTTGTCTATTCTATTCTATTTTCAGGTTCATTCAAGAGACTAGTTTGTGTCCAGGTGCATGTAACTAACTCAGAGGAAGTTAGTTACGAGGGAAAAACTCACGTGACGTGCTTGTTGCGAAAAAACGCACATTTTGCAGTGCGTGGGTAAAGAACTTTTGAAGTCGGTGGAAGTTGTGGCAGTGACATGCAATGGATGACAGAGAATACTTAAGTAGAACAAGCAGCGTTTTTAGAGGGGGGAGAGATTCATTCACGGAGGCATTCATACACTTACCTGGAGAGACGATCGAGAGCAGCGGGGATGATGCTAAGCAGTGCAGTCCAGGAACTCAGAAGCAGAGCATTCTTAGGGAGTTCCCTCTCCCTTACGTTTTAAACTTTTGTACTCTGTTTCTATAATGTTTCCCATTACTGTTAAGATAATGAATAGTATATTTAGCTAAGTCTTTTAGTTCGGGAAGAGTTCTATCTCTACTGGTATCTTTTTCATCCTTTTCACTTATTATTCTAATGAAATTAGAATTGATCGGTGAGATCAAATCTAATTTCATTTATCTGCTTCGTACCACAAGAACTGAAATTTTCTAGACTCTGTAATCTTTCGGCGAGTTTGGTTATGGAGTTATCCATTTAGTAAACAAATCATAATGAAACTTCAGTACTTACGGCGAGTTTGTACTGTTGTTCTTCTTAATACATCTTTCTGGAATTGTACTTCTCAGAGTGGCGAATTCTAGTAGTACAATATCTATGACTTAACTCCTGGCGAGGGAAGTAGGTCATCTCTTTAATCCAGTGGTATGAAGTAGTAATTTACATGAAAGGAAAATCAATTCAAGCCAGTACACTAGAATGAACCTGAGCATTCTTTACTGTTGTCTTTTATCATCATTTTGTATCTGTTGTTGCACCTGCTCCCAGCTGTACTTTGTTTTAGTATTGTTCAAACAATTTTACTATAAAAGTGAAGTTTCACAGTACATAAAACCATAAGGAAATTAAAAGATATAAAAATTTAAAAAGTTAAAATTAGAAAAGAAAAACACTCCGCTGCTGACAACAGTGGAGCTTTCTAAGTTTTAGTTTAGTAGTGGCCAATTTTACCTTCCCTGTGGGTTCGACCCTGCTTTCCACATATACAGTAGTGAGTAGGAATATAAATTTTAAACTTTGACCGACTTCAACGATGGTTTAGGTCAAGTTTTTGGCTTCGTTTTCGGGGAAGGCACGAGCCATTGCTAAAAAGAAAATCATTAAAAAAACACTTATATAAAAAAATCTTTAAAAATTTTTTAGAAATTTTGAAAACTGTAAAACAATTGTTACTTTTCTTTCTGCATGGTTACTGTTAGAAACTGTCTACAACTATTTGTATGAGCACAAGAACATCTGATGTTATATTAGAACCTCTAAATCCCGAATTAGATAAACATTTAGCTGCTCCAAGAAGAAAGAACAAAACTGAAATGGAAAATCCAGAAAATAGAGTCCCTGAGAATAATAACTTTCGAAATAATCATCCATAACTCTTAGACGATCATGAAAGGCCTAGGATGAGGGAGTTCCAACTCCCTCAAGTTTAAAGCAACCCATCATATATTAGGTTAAGTCCTAGAGCCAGAAACTATGAACTAAAACAATCACACATTTCACAGCTGCCTTCTTTCAATGGGTTCTCTAATGAGGACTCTCTGGCCTTCATTAGAGATTTCTATAACACTGTGCAGCAACTTCTGCTTTTAGGACTTACTGAAAATGAACTAAGGATGAGAGTCTTTCCCTTTTCCTTAAAGGGAATGATAGGAACTGGTTTTTAAGTCTAGATGAGAACATTTTTGAAAATTGGGATCAAGTTTACAACTCTTTTATTATGAAATTATATCCCCAAAGATTAAAAGGAGAACTGAGAACTAAAATCACTAGTTTTTATCAAGAGGATGGAGAAGCTTTTCATGAAGATTGGGATAGATTCAGGGATCTTCTTAGGCAGTTTCCCCATCATCAAATCCCTTCACATCTCCTCATGGACACCTTCTATGAAGGGATTTCCTCCTCTGGTCAGAATTTAGTGGATCAAGCTGCTGGGGGTAATTACAATGATAAAACTGATGAAGAGTTGAGACAAATTTTCAATAATTTGGCCTTAAATTCTCAACATAAGAATTCAAGAAGGAAGAGAGTCAATTGGAATGTTAATACTGGTTCAGGAGCTGATACTCAAGCCCAACTTGCTGAAATCACCAACCAACTTCAAACATTAATGAACCAGAATTCAAAACAATCTGCTAACCAAGTTGAAAACCAGAATCGGTATCAATCTCTTAGGAAACAATGCACTCAATGTGGTATGTTTGGGCACTCTGAATGTTTTTGTCCTAATGTTGATCTAACTGCCAAACAATATGAAACCTCAAACTTTGTTAATTACGGTCCTAGGATGCCTCAAAAAGAAGATCCATTTTCTAATAATTACAATCAAGGCTATAGGAACCATCCAAATCTATCATGGAAAGATCAAGGTATTATTAAGAAACAAACTGCCCCTAATTATCAGAACCAACCAAGACCAAATTTTCAAAATCAACAAAGGGGAGAGTCTTCAAATGTTCAAGGAAGTAATGATAATCAAATGTCTTCTAAATTGGATCAGATCTTGAATAAAATAAATTCACAAGAGGAAAGCTACATGACTCAACTTAATAAGCAGAAAAGTCAATATAAGTCAGACAAGATGCAAACTGATGTGAGAATGTAGAATATGGAAACATAGCTAGGCCAATTAGCTAGAGATTTGACTTCTAGGGATAAAGGTAGGTTGCCTAGTACCACTGAACTTAACCCTAGAGAAAATTCTATGGCTATTGTTACTAGGAGTGGTCTTAATACTCAAAATGTTGCTGAAAAAACTGTAAAAAATGCCCAAAATGAGAAACTTTTTGAATCTGCAAATGAAAATCTGCTTTGTTCACAATCTGGAAATTCACAGAAAGCTGTTGAAAATGATGAGAATCTGAACCTGTCACCTGAAAATCAAGATGAAAGTTGTTCTAAAAATCAGAAAAATAAAGGAAAAGAAAAAGTTGTGGAAGAGGTGAGGGACATTCCTACTGTTCTGAAATTTTTTCCCCACCCATCCCTTTCCCTGAAAAATTGAAACCTCAAAGTAACACCAGGGCTGAACTTCTTCAGTTCCTTGGTCTTCTTTCTAAGCTTCAAGTGAACATCCCTTTTATCCAAGCCTTAATTCAAATCCCATCCTATCTGAAATCCTTAAAGAAAATTGTTTCAAATAAAAAGACCCTTGAAGAATTTGCTACTTACAGCCTCACTGAGGAGTGTAGTGCTGTGCTTCAAAAGAAAATCCCACCCAAATTGAAAGACCCAGGTAGTTTTTTCATCCCTTGTACTCTAGGAAATTCTGGTCAGCTGAACTGTTTGTGTGATTTAGGTGCCAGTATTAATCTGCTCCCATACTCACTGTTTCGATAGTTGAGGTTGGGTGATCTTCAACCCACCACAGTCATACTACAGTTAGCTGATAGATCATTCACTCATCCTATGGGTCGAGTAGATGACTTACTAGTTGGAGTTGGGAAGTTATTTTTGCCTACTGACTTTCTTGTTCTAGATATGCAGTGTGATCAAGAGGTACCTATCATCTTGGGTAGGCCCTTCTTGGCCACAGGTGGAGCTATCATGGATGTGTCTAAGGGTCAACTGATCTTCAAAATTGGTGAACACGAAGAAGAGTTCAATGTTTTTAAAAATATTAAGGAACCAACTTACTCTGAAAACTGTTCAAAAATTGAGTCTCTTGAAGCTGAATGTTCTTATAAGAATCAACTTGAACTCATTGAAAAATCTGAAAATCATTCCTCTGCTGAAGAAAACAATTGTGAAGCTGAAAATATTTGTGAATCTGTTTTGGAAACTGAAATTTCTGCTGTAACAACCAAACTGGTAAATCTTCCAGAATTGGACAACTGTCCAGTTTTTGCTGTAGGAGAGTCTTCTGTTTCTGAACTTAGGAGTTTTCTTAGTGAAATTGAGGGTGTTTCTGTTAACACCAACACTTCTGAATACTTTTATGATACTGATGGAGAACTGTTAAGACAACTTGATGATTCTTCTTTGATTAACATGCTGAATTCTAATCTGGAAAATCTGGACAATGCACTGCCTATCTTGGATAGTAGCACTGTTATCTCTGAATCTGAACTGGAAATTGAAAATCTTTCATCTTTTAATACTCCTTATAAGAAATATATTGAAGATATTGGACCTCCCAGGCCTAAGAGTCTTCCTTCGAGTGTAGTACCACCTGATCTTGAGCTGAAGCCTATCCCTGCCCATCTTAAATATTCATTTTTAGGTGAGAACTCTACTTTTCCTGTAATAATCTCTGCTGAACTTAATGAAAACCATGAAGAAAAACTGTTGAATGTTTTGAAGAAGTTTAAATCTGCCATAGGATGGACAATAGCTGATATCAAGGGAATTAGTCCTTCATTCTGTATGCACAATATTCCTATGGAACCTGATCATAAGCCTAGGGTAGAATGTCAAAGAAGATTAAATCCTAACATGAAAGAAGTTGTGAGAGAGGAAGTAATCAAGCTGTTATATATTGGAATGATATATCCCATCTCAGAAAGTGCTTGGGTCAGTCCTGTCTAGGTTGTCCCCAAGAAGGGAGGTTTCACTGTAGTAAAGAATGAAAAAAATGAAGAAGTCCAAGTTAGGAAAGCCACAAAATGGAGAGTCTGTATTGATTATAGGAAGATTAATGTAGCCACTAGGAAGGACCATTTTCCTATGCCCTTCCTTGATCAGATGCTTGAGAGGCTTGCTGGAAATGAATTTTTCTGTTTTCTGGATGGGTATTCTGGTTACAAACAGATTCCTATTGATCCAGAGGATCAGGAGAAGACCACTTTCACATGCCCCTTTAGAACATTTGCCTACCGGCGGATTCCCTTTGGGTTGTGTGGAGCTCCAGCCACCTTTCAAAGGTGTATGATGGCTATATTTTTTGATATGATCGAGAGAATCATTGAAGTTTTCATGGATGACTTTTCTATAGTGGGGAGTACTTTTGATACTTGCTTAGGAAATCTTGAGTTAGTCTTAGAGAGATGTATTGAAACCAACCTTGTGCTAAATTGGGAGAAATGCCAGTTCATGGTTATTGAAGGTATTGTCCTTGGTCATAAAGTGTCAAAGAGAGGTTTAGGAAGTTGATACTATGAAGATAGAAGTTATTCAAAAGCTGCTTACTCCTGTTAATGTAAAAGGCATTAGGAGTTTTTTAGGGCATGCCGGTTTTTACTGGAGGTTCATAAAAGATTTTTCTAAAATAACAAAGCCCTTGTGTTCCTTATTGGTAAAGGATGCACCTTTCAATTTTGATGAAAACTGCTTGAAATCATTTAATCTGCTTAAGGAGAAACTCACTACATCACCTATCATCACTACACCTGATTGGAAACAACCGTTTGAACTTATGTGTGATGCTAGTGACATGGCTGTAGGTGCTGTCCTTGGACAGAGGAAGGATAGAAAATTGTATGTGGTATATTATTCTAGTAGATTGCTAGATGATGCTCAAAAGAATTATACCACCACTGAAAAAGAGTTGTTAGCTGTTGTTTTTGCTTTGGAAAAGTTTAGACAGTACTTATTAGGCTCAAAAGTCATAATTTTCACTGATCATTCTGCTTTAAAATACTTGCTGTCTAAAAAAGAATCTAAACCCAGGCTGATTAGATGGATCTTATTGTTACAAGAGTTTGACTTAGAGATTAGGGATAAGCAGGGAGCTGAAAACTTAGTCGCTGATCATTTATCTAGGCTTCCTGTTACTCAACTTGAATCTGAAAATCCTAGGGAGATTAAATCTTCCTTCCCTGATGAAAAACGGCTCACTGTCTCAGTCAAGCAATCTGCTTGGTTTGCAGATTTTGCCAACTTCTTGGCAGTAGGTGTCATTCCCAAAAATCTGTCTAATAATCAAAGAAAGAAATTCATTTCTGAGCTTAAATATTATCTGTGGGATGATCCCTTGCTGTTTAGGAGGTGTGATGATGGTATTATTAGGAGATGTGTACCTAAGGAAGAGATGCTGTCTATTCTTGAAAGTTGTCACTCTTCACCTTGGGGAGGTCACCATGGGGGTGAGAGGACCGCTCAAAAAGTCCTGCAATCTGGTTTTTATTGGCCTACCCTCTTTAAGGACGCTAGGAGTTTTGTGGTAGGGTGTGACAGGTGTCAGAGACTGGGTAATGTGGGTAGGAAACAAGAGTTACCCCAGAAGGGTATTTTGGAAGTTGAAATCTTTGATGTATGGGGTTTAGATTTCATGGGTCCATTTCCATCATCTCATGGGAATGAGTATATTCTTGTTGCTATGGATTATGTATCAAAGTGGGTTGAGGCGGTAGCTCTGCCCAACAATCTAGCAAATAGTGTGATAAAATTTGTAAAAAAAAATATCTTTACACGATTTGGAGTACCAAGATCTTTTATTACTGATAATGGAACACATTTTAAGAATTACAAGTTTAAAGCTTTAATGGAGAAGTATGGTTGTGTTCACAAAACTGGAACTCCTTATCATCCATAGTCCAGTGGAAAAGTGGAAATTTCAAATAGAGAACTAAAACAAATTCTTGAGAAAACTGTGTCAAACTCTAGGAAAGACTGGTCACTCAAACTGGATGAAGCTTTATAGGCATATAGAACTTCTTTCAAGACCCCAATAGGTATGTATCCTTAGAGGCTGTTGTTTGGGAAATGCTGTCATTTACCTGTGGAGTTGCAACATAAGTCACATTGGGCAGTTAAGGCTCTGAACATTGACTTTAAGAGTGCTGGTGAGAGGATATTTCTTGAGATGAGTGAATTAGATGAGATTAGAAGAGAGAGTTATGATAATTCAAGAATTTATAAAGAGAGGACTAAAATTTTTCACGACTCTATGATTCAAAACAAGGAGTTCAAACATGAACAGAAGGTCCTTCTCTTTAACTCTAGACTTAAACTCTTCCCTGGGAAGCTGAAGTCCAAGTGGTCTGGACCATTTACTGTGGTGAGAGTTCTGAAGAATGGAGCTGTGGAAATAGTTGGTGAAGAGAATAAACCCATGTTGGTCAATGGGAAAAGACTGAAACTTTATTTTGAGGGGCAGTCAAAGGGTTTGGCTGCCTTCACTGTTCTTGAAAACTGTTCTTGAATGAAGTCTGGCTGGGGAATGTAAACCTAGAGCTGCATGGGAGGCAACCCATGGTTTTAGTTCTGTTAATAAATAAGGAATTGTGATTAAATAAAGTCTAACTGAAGACTTAAAATTCAGTGCTTCATGGGAGTCAACCCATGTTCTTTCTTTTGTGGTTACTTTTATTTCAGTTCTTGTTTTACTTTGGATAAAGTTCTGCTTTGATGCCTTCTATTTGTACTGACTATGCTAGTTATCTATTCCTGGTTCTCATGCTCGGTGTTTTTAGGATGCAGCTGCTTGTGTCAATAAAGGGAGTGGAATTCCCATGCTGAAGGAGTAATGGAAATCTAGTCAGGGAAGTACCTTACTGTTAAATTCTGTTTCTTCTTTATGCTCCTTAATACTTTGATGATAATATGTTGAATATATTAAAAAAAAACCTGTTCTTGCTTAAAATTCTTCTTGTATTACAAAATTCTGCTGCATGTCGTGTAACTAATAAATTAAAAATCTGCATGAGCCTCCTTGCTTTAAAAAATTGAATTTCACTATTGTGATAAAACCTTTTCACTGCATGAAACTAAGTGTGGGGGGAGAGTACATACTGCTGGTCATTTGAATCTACTTGTTTCGTTGAGGTGTTTAGCATGAACTTTGTCTACTGTATTGAACATATTATTGAACTTTTTTTTTAAAAATTCTTACACCCAGTTTATTGTGCACCCACACATTATATACTTCTTTTGTGCTTTAATGAAAATATTTGTCACTGGACTGAATGTTAAAGCATGTGTGTGTCTGAAATGAACCTGCTTTTATTTATTCATTGTGTAAAACAACACTATCTTTGAACTTCATTGATACCTTTATACATGTCATTAATCTACTTAATTGAAAATCTGTTTTGAACCATAATTGATTAACTGTTCTTCTCCATATTTAGAAGTCAAATTTGGGGACAAAGTTGGGTTTTAAGTGTGGAGGAGGGGGTCCTTTCTTGACTGTGCTAAACTGTGTTTAATTGTAATTCTCATCAATTCCCACTGCTTTTTAAACTTTTTGTCCAAAAAATGGTCAAAATTTTTCAAAAATTCTTCACAATTTTAGGCTTTACACTACACTCAAATGAGTCTTGCCTTAGGATGGTGCTTGATTGGAAGTTGAGTCTTTCTTTGAGTCTGAAATGAGTGTTAGTGGATGATTGCTGAGTGGAACTGTTTAGTGGTTTAATGAATTTTGGTTAGGAACTTCTTTTGATAGTGATATGGGAAACCTTTTAGTGGATTTAAGATCATAATTTTAGGTACTGGAAGTTTGACTTTTATCCGAGGAGCCTTTTCATTCTTTTAATTTATAAAAATGATCATTTTTATTGATTCAATGTAAATGGTTTTTATATAAATACTTTGTAACTGGATTAATACTGGGAATCTGGGATCCCACGGTGAATCTCTGAGACCTTAGATACTGGGTGCGTTTCTGTTAACTATAAGCCCTCTGTACACTCTGAATAAGTGCATTGCACAGTGCTTGGCACAAATTACATGGCTTGGGAAAAATAAATAAAGTGTCTAAGGCCAAAAATGAATTCATTAAGGTGAGGGGAATGATGAACTCCAGATGAAGAAGGGGAAAACTGGTTTATATGGGAGTCATTTGGGTTGTATCAATAAAGTGATTTAAAAAAAAATTGTCCATGTTTTAATTTTGGAACTAAGGGGATTAGTCAAAGTACAAAGTTCCTTTTGTTAAGGTTTTGATTCCACTTTCATTTTACCTTTTATCACTCTTGAATTTAGAAATTGAGCTTGAATTGAAGTGATTCACTAGGCAGAGTCATATATGAAGCAGGACACCTTCATTTATGGATGATTCGTGGTTTACTTGATTTCCCTTTGAGTAGTTGTTCTAGGCGAGACATTATTTGTCGCTATGTTTTCAATAGCCTAAGCACACTTTTTGAGTCCTCTATTGAAACTTCTATGAACATAGCTGATTTGTATAATTCACTTTTTTTTCAAAGATGATAAAACATGGGATTGTTTGAGGAAAAACAATGTTTAAGTGTGGGGGAATTTGATGTGGCCTTATTTTTACTCAGTTTGCCACATCTTTTTATTACATTTTATACAATTTATTTAATTATTTTAACACTTTTTAATAAATAAATTCACTTTTGTATTTTTATAATTAAATTTGTCAATTAATCACTTTTTATAACATTTTATGTAATTTTGGACCTTAAAATAATTGATTTATTCTTTATGTGTTTTTAATATAACTAATTTTCAATTTGTTTAGTTAAATATTTATTTGTTTATTTTATTTAACTTATCATTATTATTAATCATTGAGTTGCTAATTAATTTAATTTTAATTTTTTATGTTTATATAATTTAGTCGCGGCTTTCGAGACTACCGGTAACTAAGCTACCGATAGCAGGGGTCCTTTTTCTCTATCGGTAGGCAGGTTACCGGTGCTGTTTATCGGTGACCATTGTCACCGATACTCTTTCCTACTGGTAGCTCTTTTTTATATCTTATCGGTAGACTTTGATTTCTACCAGTGAGCCCTTTAATTTTATTAACAACAATGAGTTTTTAGTTTGTTAAATTCGGCTTGGCTTATTAATAAGTTAATTTATATTTAAACAATTATTTAATCAACATAATTCTAATTAATTAACTTAGACTTTGTTTTTATAATTAGTCTTTTATTTTAGATACATTAGAATAGGGTTGAAAAGTTATTTTATGTGTTTTGTCTTCCTGAAAATTAGTTAAGTAAATAATTAGTGTTTTAAGTTAAATTTAGTTGTTCGCCCTTAATTTTATGTGTCAAATAAATAAATAAATAATTAATTAATTAAGAGTTTTCAAACATTAATAATATTATTTTATGTATGCAAATTGGATTTTAATTCATTTTTATTTTGTTTTTGTCTACCGGTAAGGTAGATGAGCTCTTGGGGTCACCGAGGTTTTTTATTTCTATTTGTTGCTATCCTTTAATTAATTTATATAGTTAATTTAATTTAAGTCTTTTATTAGTTTAGTTTAAAAAATTATTTTGTGTACAATTTTAGTGTTGCTAATTAATTATTTTAATGTGTTTAATGTTGAATAATAATTCTGTTATGAATTAATGGAATTTATCATTACATTAATTAATTATTTCACGTCTTTTCATTTAATTTATTTTAGTTTTAATTCTATATTATTTCAGCAAACTATTGTTTTACGTACTTACGGTGGATTTTTATTCTCTCCCCTATTCAGGTACCGATGCGTTTTATTATCCTCACCGATATTTTATTTTTTTCTTCTATCGGTAGCTGCCGATACCCCTCATACACCTCCAGCTACCGATACCCTCTATCGATAGCTCTTTTTCTACCCCTGTTCTCACTGTTACCATTTCCTCTCAAACCTCACTGTTACCTCCCTTTTTCTCCTTTTATCGATAGCTTCCCTCACCGATATTTGCTTGTTTTTTTTTCATCTATCGGTAGCTACAGCCATTGATACCCTTCCTCACCGATACCCACTTTTTCACCCATGACTCGTCTATGCTCTCAATGCGCAGGCCATCTAAACCGCCACAGTGAGGGAGGCCCGCCGCACTGCTTGAGGAGAGCTGCCACACTACATTGCTGGAAGAGAGGAGGCCCTGCTTCGCACCGCAAAGGGGATGTCGCTGGAGCTGTTGCGCTGGGGTCAAGTGGTAGAGCCAAAGCCGCTGCTGGTTGAGGCCGAGAGTAGTGCTGGAGTGAGGAACCGTTGGATCGATGCTGTCTGAGGGCTGCGCCGGAGCCAAGGGATGTTGTGCGCCACTGCTGGTGAATCCTAAAGCCGTCGCACCTCATGCCATGCTGGTTGGAGTCCGCCGCCGCTGGAAGTGCTCCACGCTGCAGCCTTCGTGAAGCCGTTCCACCTGTTGTTGCCGCGCTGCTGTTGTGCAAAGGGTAAGCCGCACCAGACCTCCCCATCCTTGCTGTGCATCGTGGAGAAGGGGGGGGGGAAGAAGATAGATAAAAATATAATAAAGTATAATAAAATTAAGCAAAAAAAAAAGTAAAGTAAAAAGAAAGTAAAACATAAAGCAATCATTTTAAGTCAAAAGTATAATAAAATTTATTAAAGTTATAATTTAAACAATTGTAATTTTAGTAGATAATATTTAAATTAAAATTATAAACTAAATTAATAATAAAATTAAATAATAAATTAATACACAATTAATAGTATAAATATATAATTATGAATATTTATAAATAAACTATAAAATATACTTGTTAGCTTAAATATAATTAGAACTTAAATTTTAATTCTAATTACTTAATTAAAATTAAGTAAATCATTAATTTATCTAACAACTTAATTTCTTTAATAGTAATAATTAAATATTAAATATTAACTTATTTATTTATTTATTTATATTGTAATTTTTAATAACTTAGTTAAAAATAATAAAATTAACAACTTAGTAATTATTTTATTAACTTAATTAAATTAATAACACTTTAATAACTTATGTTTTATCGTAGTCAATAATTGTATAAATAATTTAAAACGAAAATAATTATCAGATAACTTAAGATAACTTGTAACGAGTTGTATAATAATTTACATTAAAAATAATTATTTTTATTTACATATCATTTATTTATTTGTCTATTCTATTCTGTTTGCAGGTTCATTCAAGAGACTAGTTTGCGTCCAGGTGCATGTAACTAACTTAGAGGAAGTTAGTTACGAGGGAAAAACTCGCGTGACGTGCTTGTCGTGAAAAACGCACATTTTGCAGTGCGTGGGTAAAGAACTTTTGAAGTCGGTGGAAGTTGTGGCGGTGACATGCAATGGATGACAAAGAATACATAAGCAGAACAAGCAGCGTTTTTTAGAGGGGGGAGAGATTCATTCATGGAGGCATTCATACACTTACCTGGAGAGACAATCGAGAGCAGCAGGGACGATGCTAAGCAGTGTAGTCCAGGAACTCAGAAGCAGAGCATTCTTAGGGAGTTCCCTATCCCTTACGTTTTAAACTTTTGTACTCTGTTTCTGTAATGTTTCCCATTACTGCTGAGATAATGAATAGTATAGTTAGCTAAGTATTTTAGTTCGGGAAGAGTTCTAGCTCTACTGGTATCTTTTTCATCCTTTTCACTTATTATTCTAATGAAATTAGAATTGATCGGTGAGATCAAATCTAATTTCATTTATCTGCTTCGTACCACAAGCACTGAAATTGTCTAGACTCTGTAATCCTTCGGCGAGTTTGGTTATGGAGTTGTCCTTTTAGTAAACAAATCATAATGAAACTTTAGTACTTACGGTGAGTTTGTACTGGCGTTCATCTTAAGACATCTTTTTGGAATTGTACTTCTCGGAGTGGCGAATTCTAGTAGTACAATATCTACGACTTAACTCCTGGCGAGGGAAGTAGGTCGTCTCTTTAATCTAGTGGTATGAAGCAGTACTTTACATGAAAAGGAAAATCAATTCAAGAGAGTAGACTAGAATGAACCCGAGCATTCTTTACTGTTGTCTTTTATCATCATTTTGTATCTGTTGTTGCACCTGCTCCCAGCTGTACTTTGTTTTAGTATTTTTCAAAAAATTTTACTATAAAAGTGAAGTTTCACAGTACATAAAACCATAAGGAAATTAAAAGATATAAAAATTTAAAAAGTTAAAATTAGAAAAGAAAAACACTCCGCTGCTGACAATAGTGGAGCTTTCCAAGTCTTTAGTTTAGTAGTGTCCAATTTTACCTTCCCTGTGGATTCGACCCTGCTTGCCACATATACAGTAATGAGTAGGAATATAAATTTTAAACTTTGACCAACTTCAACGATGGTTTAGGTCAGTATTATGTTATTAAATTATACCATAACCATAATAATATTTATGATATCATACATGATTCATTTATGAATTTATACTACCCATTTAATAATAATTTCAATGTTAAATTAACATTTCGGGTAAAAACAACTTTCCTTATCGTACGTGTTTTAACTTGTTACTCTTGGTTGTATCACTTAGAACAAGATTTAAATAATTCCAAAATATGAAACATGATTTATATATAATATATATTTAGAATATAAATATGTATAATAGACATATATTTGAAATGAAAAACACTGTTTATGGAGACGGTAGTCCGTACGTATGCATAAACGCTGTTTCCATTTTCGTCTCGTATTGAACGGAACTAAGTGAATAAGATATATGTAAGTACATATATATATATATATGTATAAATACACATTAGAATTATTATTCCATATATTATATTCTTATTAGTAATATATATATTTTTATAATCATCGATGAATTGTGATCGTGGAAATGAATCCCATCGCGTCGTGGAGACGGTAATCCTTACGTACACACGAGCGACAATACAATTTCCTTAAAGGTGTGGAATTGGATGGTATATTAATTTTACAGTGACATTAGCATGTTATTTTCATTATTTATATACATTTTACTCATCATTATATACATCCAAATAACATAGTGTTGAATAACAAATTACACCACGACGTGGAGACGGTAAGCCGTACGTACGCACGCATGGTGAAATTATCATTCATAAGATGGATAGAATAATGAATATAGTTTTTACATATTTATAATAAAATCATATTATATAGAAGATACTGGAGTTATTATTTTATAATTTAAACAAAAAACAAAGAGTAAGTGGACGAATGAGAGAACTTGAAAAAGGGTGGTGAAATCATTACCTCTTCTTCGAGTTATTCCTTTTGATTTGATCATAAGGGATCCTTAAGATGGATTTTTGACCAAAGGAGGGCCTCTAGGATGAATTTAGAGAAGTTTAGAGGATATTTGGGCATGGTTTGTCTGAGCCAAATGGCTTAGAAGGTGTGAAATAGAGTGAAGGTGGAGTTCCCTTTTATAAGATGGGTGAGGGGCACCTTAGAAAAAACGTAAAATATTATTTTATAACAAATTCATTCTCAGTTTCTAATGGCTCCAAAATGAATTATTTAAAGTCTAAGGTGGGGATAGTTCTAAAACCTATCACCCAATAGGTTTTAGATAGGTTTAGGTGACCATATTTACCTTAACATTTAGATTTAACTCTTAGTTAAATATTTTAACTTTTACCGCGTCTTCTTGTATTCTTACTCTATATGGTTAATAAAATTACTCTAAACATCGAAGTGAACCTGAAGTGGCTCATTAATTACATATATAATATTATTTAACCCCTTTTTCTGAACCTTACATTTTTAGTAATATTATATCAACCAATAATATAGTGTTTTTTTTAATATTAATTTATTTCAATTTTGACACTATTTGGTATTTTGTTTTGGTTAAAGTCATCACAACTTGATTACTTCGAACAAGATACATTGAATCAGCCCTATCATGTCATATGCACCTATAAAATTCGTGTATGTCATAAAAACATTGAAATTATATTTATTTTAATATTTATAATACCATTTATTTGATTCTTTCATGAATAAGGCAATTACTGCATCATCATTGTGTCATAAATAAATAAATTTATTTAATGTCTAAAAATTATAAATAAAATACCATTATGTATTAAATATTTTTATATTTCTAATTAACATTTATAATCGAATTTATCTTATGTATAACACTATATTAAAAATATTTTAGTTATTAAACTTTGATTTTAACTCTTTTAACTTTTCTTTGAATTTACTAATAATAAGTGTCCTAATATAATCCAAGTGGACCTAAATGATAATGTTTTATTCCAGAGGTTGTTTTTAGTCGATATAAACTTGTCAAATAGAATTAGGACATGTTTTAGGGTAATATTAATACCATTTTTACCCTTAATTACCCTATTTACTTTTAACTACGGTAAATAAAAGCAAAAAGTTACTATTCATCAAAAAATATTTTTATCTTATTGAACCAAATTTTACTCTTTAATATTAACCGTGTCTCTCGTATTTTCGAAATTCAACTCATAGAAGCGGTAAAATTAGGTTTTATGTAAATTTACGAATGCTCCTAGGAGGTGGGGAAAAGACGGTAAAAAGTTCAATAAAATTTTGTATATCTAAAATTAATATAAAATGAATCCAATGAATTACATTGAAATTATATAGATATTATGTATCCATTTTGACCTAAAATAAATTTAAATAAAATAAATATTTATTTAAATAAAATGTCAGTTTTAACCAATAACTCAGTGTTTTTCACTATTTATAAAAAATTGAATGTTTTTAGAAAAATACCAAAAATTCACCCTAAGCTAATTTTGATATTCCAAATCCAAAAATTATTTCTATTTAAACAAATTCAAAACATATAAGTTGCATTAATTAAATTAAAATTAATTCCCGTTGTCAAAACCAAAAGGCGTATTTTTAAGAAATAATGACTATCAAAAGATTGACCGTTGTTTATGTCCAATTTCAAGGTGAAATTACTTACAATGACCGGCATTGGATTAAATGGTAAAAATATAATCTATATTTACTTCCAAACCATTAAATTGTTTAATTTAACACTATAAATTATTTTTATTAAAAAAGTTCTTTGGAGTTAAAATATATAATTTTTCACTATTCATCCAAATATGAAAGTTATCATAATAACACCACAAATTTATTGAAAATAAATTCTTATGTCCCGATTCTGAAGAAGAAGTTTATTTTGTCAAATTTAATATATAAAAGTCTCAAATATTGGATTTAAAAAGGGTTCTCCATTAAAAGGCAGTAAAAGTGCTTTTTTGAAAAATACTTCTTTTATCTAAAAAAATGAATTAGTTCATACATTATGTCCAAGAAACTCATAATATGGATTCTAAAATTATAAGTATTATATAATGTTCAAAATTTAGTTAATACTATAAATAACTGCTTTTGAATGGCTAGTTTGGTAAGTCGTGATGCGCTTCAACTCAGTGTTTCGTGTAGTACAAGTTATTGCATTACTTTGAAGAAATAACATACTATGAAATCCTGGGGTGTTACATCTAGGTTTTTTGGTAAATGTTGGTGTTGTAAAAATTTAGGAAATTTTAATTAGATTTTTGGAACAGTCCAAAAAATGATAAACCATAATATAAACCTATGTCATGGCAGGTCAAGAATGATATGGATAACTAACCTTCATAGATTAAGAAAAATCAGAAAAATTCCAATGGTTTCGGAATATTTTAAAATAAATGTAATGTTAGAATGATTCAAGGATAGAAATTTAGTACAATCTCAATTCAACTTTAATAAAACTCTAATAATAACAGAAGGATACAAAAGATGAAGTATAAGGAAGAATAAACCTAGGGAAGTAGTCAGATGTGTGTTGTAAACAAAAATTCTACCAAGATATTTTCTTGTAAGAAAATTGAGAAGTCTTTAAATTAAAATTCCAAGAAGTTGAAGAAATTTTCTACTTATAAAATTAAAATAAGAAGTATGGTACAAAACATCATCATGTTGGAAACTCTAAAATAGTTTCCAAATCTCCTAATGGGATGTTAGTCAATAGGATAGAATATTTTGAAAGATTAAGGAAAATTGATGATGCATAAGCTAAGGATAGTACAAAATGAAATGCCAAAACTCCATATGAAATTGAAGATGTTTATTATGTGTTATGAATATTTTTTGGACACAGTAATAATAAATATTCTACAATTATTCTATTACATTAAAAGTTATTATATAAAATAAATTCTGCACAAGGTAATGAAAAGCCCTTAAAATTTCATGAGAATAGAATTTTCACACACAAATAAACTAGAGAAGTTACAAGATTCACACAGCATCAATGAGAGTTGAAGCTCAGATATACAAGCATGGAGAATATAGGGAATGGGAAAACTTGGTTTAGAATACAATATAAACCATTTTTTATATTAAATAATGAAGGAATAAAAAACTAATTCCCTTAACTTTATGATTTTTTATTATAAAAATTAGAAATTGAAGACAAAGTAAAATATAAGTATGTAAACCATAGATAAGGAAAATGGATATCAATACCATATAGAAATTTCTAGGAAATATATTCTTCTGATGATGGTTTATTGAAATTTCTATTGAAAGATTAACCTTTGGTAAATATGTGGAAACTATAAATGTTTTTAAAACCTCATAAAAAATAACCATCTTAAGGCTTTATAAACATGTAATTTCTAAAAAATAACATTGAAAATATTCATCATTGTGATGTTTGTAAGAATATTCTTCTCAAGGGAGAGACATTTGAAGAATATAGAATAAGTTTCCATTATTTTTATCTTATATAAATATAATTAATCTAGAAATTTCTCCTAGATCTTATCATTAGAATGATATGTTTTACCTAATATCTCAAGATTTTCTAATATAATTTTAAATCCTACAGAAGAATGGAATTTGAATTATACAATTTAATAAGAAATGTTGAAGCACGAAAAGTTCCCTAAGGATACTTACCCTTATTTTTTAACATGAATGTTTTTGATCTGGTAGTTGAAGTGAGTTAAGGAGTTTCAGAATGATCATTGTTATAAGTATTAATATATCATTTCACACCAGCATCCTAGAATAAAAGTGTAAAACTCTAGAATACATGATTAAGAGTTCTCATTCAATGAAGTATCATGATCTTATGGCAAGGGAAATCTTTTTTGTATAAAACAATGCCTCTAGTTTTTGACCATGAATATGGATTACATATACAAAGAATGAAGTTATGGCTTCCAAATTTCTTAAAAAATATCTGATACTCTATTCATATGGAATTTTTATTTATTTTCAATGATGTGGTGGTAATGTGAAATGAGTGTTTGGAAAAGTAAAAGTGAGAGAATGTTTTGGAAAGCTAGGCAGAACAAAAACCACATATCGATATATTAATTTGGTAATAAAGTTTTAGGGAATTTCCATTAAATCCAATGGAGGAGATTGATATTCCCACTTATTTTAGAAGATGTAATTTTTCTCAATGGTATTCAAAAAAATATAAAAATTTCATCGATGTCAATATGATGAAGAAGTTATAATAAAGAAGAATCCTCAAATTTTCATGAAGTTTCTAGGCTTTATAACAATGTTGATATTGCTCCAATGGTAATGTAATGATGTTTCTAATGTGTTTATATCTTATGGATTTTCCTTTGAAGAAATTATGTATAACCAATGGATATTGATAAGTTATTCTTATTGTCTCAAACATGTGCTTGAATTTGGAAATGTGGCATATTTATTTTCAACATTATAATGTTGATGGGGGTTCCTTAACTGATTTCCTAAAGAAGTTATGATGTATAAGTTTAGATAGAGAATTTTATATAGTGATGATTGGATAATAAATAATAGAAATATATGAATGGAAAAATCAAAATGAAAATACTCTAAAAGATAGAGGATTCCAATGAATTTTTCATCAATTAAATATCACAATTACCTTTGATTTTGATTCAAGCTAATGTTTTAAAAGAATAAAAAAGACTTTGAAAAATATAGTTCAATTAGATTAACATTTAATGGGGGATTTTAGATATTATACTAAAAAATTCAAGCGATGAGATATTGTTTGGCATTAGAAATCAGTAGGTTTATAGATCCTAAACATTGAAAAATAAAGATAGAAACTGTATGACCTTATATGGAAATTTTCTAGACAGAATCTACTATATAGAAGTTGGTATGTGGAAATTTGTATAAAAAGGATTACAAAGACTTAAATGTTTTAGAAGTTATGATAATTTTAGTGGAATGTTGTTTCTGATCTATGTTGTGTGAAGTGTAGCGGATAGAGGATGGTCATTGAACAATGTTTTTTTATATAAATAAGTTTTAATGATAATTTTTTTGAATATTTTGGATGTATTAAGTATATAAAATGGATAAATTGAATTTTTTATATTTCTGAGGTATAATGGTAGATATTAAGGATTTATAGTGAATGAAGTACATAGAGGTTGAATTCAAATAAAGATATTTTTTCATACGGACTATCTAAATGGATTTGATACACTAGAAGTTGATCGGTAGAAAATTTACTACAACATACATTTGAAACATGTAGCCTTGTAAAAGGAATGATTTATATTTTTGTAAAGAATTCAAGTCAACAGTCAAATATTTATGATACAAGGACCAGACAATTAAACCTTTTGGATTTTTATAGACAACAAGTTTTCTTATCATATAAAACTTATTAATTATTCAATAACTTTATTTTCTGGATAAATTTTTGATAATAAATGAACTTTAGAATTTTTAAATGTTATTAAATGTGATAGCGTTGATATGATAATTCAACATTAATAAAAAACATAAAGGAAATTTTTGATTCATCTAATGTGAAGGAATATTCTAAAAAGGCCCTCAACATTTTATATAAGGATACATGATGATGAAAGTGGATGTTATAGATTTAGAGAAGATTTTATATTTTTCTAGAATCATTGAGAAGTGTTCAAATGAAATTAAAATAAGAGGGAAGTTTGAAATATAAATTTTAGTTGGGTGGGAAAATATATTTGTGTTCCCACACTTATCCCCATGGGTGGACCTATAAAGAGGGGTGTAAATATACAAAATTTGTGTTTGAGATATTTAATCTGAGCATTATTTTGATAAATTAAATTTCCAATATAATAATTAGACCATAGAGACCAAGATAAATTCTCATTTGTGTTGATGTTTCAAGAGAATATGTTCATGAAAATGTAAGGGGTATTGGAAGGAGTTAAGAAATTAATGAAACTAAAGCTCTAGATAAAGAAATAAAGAATATTATATGTAATCAGCTAGATACTTAAGATATTTTCAGCATAAATTAATGATAAAAGCTACTATGATAAGTATGAGGATAATAAAAAATACTACATCATTAATCAAAATTGGACATATAAGATCTTCCAAAGCTATCAGATGAAAAAATCTTCATACGATGTAAGTAGAAGGAAGAAGAAGAATAATGTTGATAAACAAACACTAGATAAAAATTCAATAGAAGGGTTATTATAGATAAATAGGTATTAATTGAAAAGGATAAGAAGTTTCCCCCAAAAAATCACCAGATGAATTACATTATACTAACATATCAGTCAGACATGATAAAACGGAGGAATGAACAAAAAACAGCTTGATGAATTAACATCATATAGACATTGTATGATGAAGTAAATATGGGTTACCTATATAAAATTCAGGGAGGAAAAAATTATCAAATAAACACCATCTGATGGACTGAATCAAATAGGAATGATCAAATAGAGGATCTAGTGAAAAAGCTCTAGAATAGAAATAAGAAGTAGATGGGGAAGAGAAGTGCATTTTTTTCTTCCTTATTTGTGAAAGTAATAAAGTGAAGAAGAAGAAAGTGAAGGAAAATGTAGTACTATGACAACAAAAATCTAAATTTGTGTAATACATTCATGGAAACGACAAACGTACTAAAGAATATGGAATCTATATATAAAGTTAGTATAAAGAACCATCCAAAAGATGGAAAGTTAGGCTATGTTCATCACAAATCTTGGTAGACAGATTGTTTCTACACCCCCTTTTAAAGTGTAGGGACTCAAACTTTTCAAGGTATTGTTTTCTTGCCACACATCTATAACATGGTATTCGATTATACATGAGAATACATGTACTTCTCAACAACATAGCTAGAAAAACTAGCTTCTCTTATTATGTAGAGAACCAAATAAAAATGTCATGTGACATATTTTTCTTGTTTCAATATAACATAATAATATAAAGAAAAGAGACCAAGAGAATCAAAATTCTAATAAGTCTATGAGGTAAGTAGTTAAATTTATTAAAAAGGTTAAAAAACTACTAACACTGATTTACCCCTAGGGTTAATAATATCTTAATGTAGTCCTATAAAAAGACCATGTTTGGTAAAAATCTGCCAATATTTATAAGGGACTCAGGAGAAATCATAATAGAAACTGTATTTTATAATTCAATGTTATAATCTAATTATGTGACTGCCATTTTAGAAATAACTAATTGGAGGAATGTGAAAAATATAGACACCCATAGTTAATAAGGGGATATTCCACATAAATTTCTTAATTAAGATAGAGTTGATTATAATCTGTTACATTTTAAAAATTTATGGATGTTATGAAAAATAATCTTTCCCATATAGAGAAACATATTCATCCACAACATAGTATAACATTGATATATTTCTTCATGAGAAAAAAACCTCCATATTTTAGTGTAACTGCCAATCTATTTGTAAAAGATCAATGGATTGAGTCCCTAGAGAAGATATTTCTTCTTTTGGGATATAATAAAAAGAAAAAAAATCAGCATGGTATCTTTTCATCTAATGAGGTATATTAAGAAAAGGTGGTCACTAATTAAAAACACTAAAGAGTAAGAAAAGATCAAGTTCACTGAATGGGGTGAATTATAGGAGGTACTATTTGAAAAATTCATCCCTCATAAATAATGGAATGTAATGGAATGGTTGTGCATCAATCATAGACAAGGGATGTGGAAAATATTTTTGAATACAAGGATAACATTATAAGATTATCTAGGAAAACTATGGGTTATGTATATTGAATAGAATTACATATTAAATGCTTATTTGATGAGATAAAATAGATCCTTCAAATGGGGTTTTTCTCTCCTAAATTTTCATCATATGATGATATAGTCCCAAGTGAAATTAAGAAAAAGGGGGTTCTCTAGGAAGTATATATTCAAGGAAAATCAGGGGAAGAAGTGGATAGTTGAGAATTATGGGAATAAAAATTCATTTAAGGGGAAGGATGGAAGGATGATATTTCATATATGTAATAACTATGATAAGAAACACTTTAGGGATTCCACAAAGGGAATAAGTGTTTTTTATAAGTGCATAGAAAACATCTATCAAGCTCAAATATTCCAGAGTAAGGTATAAGATGTTGATGTTTAAAAAATTAACTTCAGGGATAAGGTAAATTATTTGAACCAATGAAACAATATTCAATATAATTTATCTCAGAAAAGGTAAAGGGAGAAAGGTCAAGCTTATACAATTACCACTACTAAAGTCGAAATCTCTAATGATGTAGTGGTATGCACTTTGATCATTTCTAAATGTTAATTTTTGTTATATTTTATTTTGGATCTTCTCAATCCATTATAAATTCTATGTTTTCCAAAAAAAAATTAGATACTTCCCTTGGACCCTAATAAGGGAGTTGTCAATTTACACCCTAAGTAGAAAACGTATTACATTAAATACGTGTTAGTTTGTTCAAATTCTAAGTTTGGGTGTACCCTATTCGTAATTTTTTTAATGTACCTATGTTTTAATTTGATAAAATTATTTTTATTGATAAGATTTAAATTTATAATGAAATAAATTATTTCCAAGAGAAGTATATTATGATTCATGAAGATGAAGTTGAATTTATCATCTTTTGAGGGTAAAAGTTATAATCTAAATCAGCTGTGGATCATGCCTCAATAACCCACCTTAATGAAATTATGTGTAATGAGGATCATGTAGAGATATTTTTATATAACTAAGGTATCCTAATAATAGAGTATGTGATTATGGTGAAAAAATAATTGTTTATTTCCAAAATAATTACCTAGAAATCCACCGATGTATGAAGTTGAGTTTTCTATTGAAATCATTCTCGATGAAATGATTATATCTAAAACTCCAGACATAATTGAACATGTGGTGTTTGTGGAGTAAAATATATAGTTTCAAGAGTAGAATGATAAGGTATCTATATGACCAAATGTTTCACCATGGGGAGCCCCTGTTTTATTCATGAAAAGAAAGGTTGAGATCATGAGATTATGCATTGTTTATAGATATATAAATTCCATAACTATAAAGAATATACCATTGAACATTAATTAATTACTTATTTGGTCAATTTCATATAGACCAATACTTTTTAAAGATCAATATTTTATTAGGTTATCATCAACTAAGGTTGAAATAATTTTAATATACCAAAGAAATCATTTCTAGCAGTGTACGAACATTAAGAAACTAAGGTAATGAATTTTGATTGACTAATAGACCATATATCATTATGAAAATGATGAAAAGAGTATTCTAGGGTATCTTGATATATTTATAGTGGTATTAATTAGTGATGTCTTTATATAATCTAATATCTATGAAGATTATGAGAGTTATCAGAAAATAATTATATATACCATTAAAAAAATTATATAGGATGTATAGTAATTGTGAATTTTGGATCAATGATGATTAATTACATGGCTATATAGTCTACAAGGAGATAATATATTTTGAACCTTGAAAAAATGTAGTCAATGACTATAAAACACTGACAAACATAACTGAGATCTCATGTCTTCTGGTTTAAATCAGATACTATTGGTGGTTTATTGACGATCATGCCTAGTTGGTCAACCTATTGATCATGTTTACCCACAAAGGGGTTAAATTAACATGGTTAAGGGAATATGAGTAATTTTTTAAAGTGTTGAAGTGTTGACTAATTAATGATTTTTTTGACTTTTCTATCAATAATGGATAGGATTAAAATATATATTGATGCATGTAAGAAAGGACACTATTGTTTCTATATGATGAAAGATAATATTATTACCTACACATCTAATAAATTACAATTTCAGGAACAAAAATATACATCTCATGACCTGGAGGTTGAAACTACAATCATTTATTCAAAAATATCGATACAATTCATATATGGATGAATTTCTAATATAAATATATACCTCTATAGTTTGAAGTAGATATTATTTAATAAAGATCTCAACATTATGCAAAGAAGATGGGTAGAGGTATAGAAGGACAATGATTGCTCAATTCACTACAAACCTGGGGAACCAAATACTGTGGATGATGAAATGATTATGAGGGACCATGTTATTATAATCATGATGAGGGTTAACAAGTATCCTATATACAATGATCTAGGATATATGGATATAGTGAATTCAAGAAAAGTATAACCATAATACTATTTCAAAAAATTATAAACCATACTTACTATAAAATTTAGCAAAGTACTAAAAGGATGAAGAGAACATAAAAAAGGAATATTAATGTAGTTACTGGTTGGAGGATCACATGTTTTATCTATAAAGATAGAGTTTTGATGTTTCATAAGAGTTTATTTGTTCCATCTATACCATTGGGGAAAAAAGGAACTACTAGATAAAGAATATAGGTGAAATTTATCTATACAAATTGGTTTAATGAAGAGGTATTTGGGTTTAAGAGAAATGTTTTTATGGGTTGTTATGAAGAATTAAATTTTAGGCTATGTGACCATAGGATTATTATCCTGGAAGGTAATGATTGAAATACAGAATCCCAATGGAGTCATCCAATCTCTTCATATACCTATATAGAAGTGTCACACTTTTACATTGGATTTTTTCACTAGACCCGCAAACACTTCATGGGAGAATAATGCTATATGATTCAATAGGGATTAGATTACTATTTCATCCCATTACTTAGTAATAAGATAATAGCTACCCCTCGTGAGCCTTTCCTGAAACTATATCAATGAAATCATACGGCTTCATGTGTAACCTCTGTTAATTTCATCTAATATTAACTCTCAAATTACAAAAAAATTCTAAAAGGGTTTTCAAATGGATACTAACATTGAGATATATTTAAGAATGTCCAAAAATACCCAGATTGATAGGCTATTAGAAAGGTCTATCCAGACATTAGACTTCATGTTTCTATCATTCCATGGTATGTGGGATCATGATCTACCTTTATATTAATTTCTATATAATATTAGCTTCTATTTGAAAATTCTAATAACAACATACAAAGAATTTTATTGGAATACGTTTCATACTATAACCCATAGGGATGAATTTGTAGAAAGAATGTTAGTTGTACCTATATTTATAGAGGAGATGGATGTTAAATTATGAAATATTTAGTATAATACTAAAGGAGCCAAAAATAAATAAATAAATTTTATATGATTATAATTGAAGTAAATACATGGATTTTCAAGTTAGGGACCATGTATTCTTAAAGGTGTCACCATATAAGGGGTTGAAATATTTAGTAAAAATTTAAGTTAAGCCCAACGTACTTTGGTCACTTTTTAATACTAGAATGAATTGGGGTTATAGCTTATTGGTTGGCTATTCCACTCAACCATTGTAAAGTACAGAACATCATCGATGGTTTAATACTAAGGAAATACATTCTAGATCCAAGGCACGTGCTCACATTCATGTTAATAGAGCTAGATATCATCTTTTCATATAATTAGGAGTATATACATATTCTTGATAATAAAGAGCAAGTGGTGCAGAATCAGAAAACTAAATTGTCTAAAGTCCTTTGGAGAAATCACAAACTCGAAGAGGCTAACTAAGATCCTGAGGATATTATTGTGATGAAATACCAACACTGGTTAAATAAATACTATATACCCCAATTTTAAGGGTGAAATTATATATGGGGGGAGAATTGAATACCTGAGAACCAATTATAACGGTAAACAACATATATTAAAAAACAATGCAATGCACCATTTAATGAGTATATAGTCATGAAATTATTTAAAATAGTAATAGAATAATTTTAAATAGATTAAAATAACCTCATTTTTGAATTCATAATTTCAGAATTATCTTAATATGAATTGTTGATATTTTTCTGAAAAGATTAGTTTTTAGTAAAAAAATACGGGTTTCCCAAAACCTAAAATTTTAGGAAATTATGGAGGTATAATAATAATATATATGTTTTAAAAAAATATATGTAATAAAATATTAATTTAGAAAATATTAATATTTATTTTGAAATATCCATTTAGCACATATATCAAATGTCCAACATTCTTTAAACTTGTTAAAATGACACTTTAATAAAAAAACTACTTTTGATCATTTCATGAAATCAAGTATTTTCATTGAAGAATAAATTTTGGATTACCTTGAGAGCCTCAGAAATTTTATTTTATTTATAATAAATTAATTTAATTCAATAAATTCAATATTCCAGATGATTTTATAATTTATATAAATTTAATGCTGAAAAAATTATTCCTCTAAAAAACATTGTTACACGATTAATTGTATTTACTTCAAAATTAATGTTTCACATGTTTAGATATATTATTTTATAAAAATGTTTCTATATTTTAAATTATAACTATTGAATAAGGTGAAAAGTTTATTCTTAATAAATTTCATTTGAAATAATTACTATAGTTAGAAAATAATTACCAAGAAAAAATAAATTAGGGTAAAAGATAAAAAGAGAAAACAATACATAAAAAATAATATTTTACTAATAAGGGGTGATTTAGGTGATTTTTGAATCAAAATCTTTGATCTCCCATCCTTTTTCTATTTTCCCATCGAAACATGAATAATTATATAATTTAATTGAATATGCAAGGGTAACTCAAAAAATTTGAATTCTCATCACATATAAATGGTTAACATTTTCACCACTTCAATACTCACCTACCATTCAAATTTATCCATGAAAATATAAAAATATTCTCTATCAAGAACCTTCACCAACATTGGGGATCTTCTCTCCAATATTGTTTAGAATAATGCCCTCATTTCCTAGGTCACTTTAAAGGAAAATTCACATCCCAAATGTTAGTATTATCAACTACTTTGTTTTTCTTCTTAATTATCTTCATTTAGATTTTTACTGGACACACTAATATAATCATAGTATTATCATTTATATCTAATAAAATTAATATATTAATTTACTTATCATTTTTATTAATATACCCAATCCATTAAGGAGGAAACTGTTGTTTGTGTGTTCTATAGACTACCACATCCAAGAGGTAACTAGTTTCATTTTCCTTTATCACTATCCAATATTTGATATAAAAATATTATTAAAGTAAAATTCTTATGTTTATGTAATCATTATGGTTTTGTTATGGAAAATTATAGTTCCTATTAATGATATGATAAAAATGGTCAACATTAATTTAATCATTTAAAATAAGCATACTAAGATGATTACCCTTCATTAAAATCATGTAATATTTTCATATCCGTTAATTACTCATCTAATTTCTTATATTTATAATATATCACATGAATAATTACTAAATAATATTATCATTATTCTTTTGTTTTGATATTAGAAAAACCACCTCGATATCATTCATGAAATCATTATATATTTATGTTCTGGTAGGCTTAGCCACCTACTTGGACAATACTATGCATTTACATAATGGATGACTATAAAAATTATTTAATACTATAATACATTATAAATTCATAAATAATTATTTTTTATTACTTATGGGAATTTATATAAATTTAAAATTCCATAATTAATAAATCCAACTTCCTTCATAAAAAATCACAACAAAGTTCTTATTATCAACTTCATTTTCAAGGTTAATGGATACAACACTCATGAAAGGAATTTTAAAAATCATAAATTATTGTAAATAATCCAAAATATTATCTTTAATTACCTATTAAATATTTAATCCATAAGATGAATTAATTTGACCACTATTTTTATAAAACTAGTCATACTGATCAAAACTATAACCAATAATTTAAAAATATGAAGAATTCATAGTGAAAATGAGAATTATTGAAGAGTCTGAATGAAAATGGATATGATTTAGGTTTTGAATAAATATATTATCATATCTATGTTTAAAATACAAGAGGTTAATGTATATCTACAGAATTCGAGACAAGTGTTAAGGGGTTTTTCATATCAGATTCCTCTCTTTTAAAGATATTTTTTATCATGAAACAAATTTTTTATATGGTTTATATATTACCAATTTGAAATTTTATATTATGAAATTCCTTTATTTATTGTACTTTATTAACAATTTTAACACATAATATTTAATATTTATTAATTTAATCACTACCCAATCCCTAATTGGCTTTTTTTCTGTCTCAATTTTCATTATTTGAGACATATGATAAATTCACCAACTATATTATTTTGTGTGGTGCATATATTTTCATGCATGAAATTTTTTCATATTACTCATGAAATTTAATAGATTCCCAAGAATATATTTTTATCCATATGTCATATTATTTTGATTTAAGAGTTACTATTTAAATAGTGGAAAACCCATCCTTTATTTTGGTAAAATAAATGTGTGTGTAATTTCATAAAACATAAATCCATTTGTAGATAGTTGAAAAGAGATAGCGTTTTTGAATTGATGAACCTTGGGTTAATCACCCCAAAAAAGAGTGGTTGGTAATTGGATCACTCATAACCTAGATGCATGAAGAGTGTTCAAAATATTTCACACAAGGTTATACACTTCACAGAAATATAATTTTGAATACACACAAGCTAGTAATGAACCATTCTAAAGGATTTATTCTAACAATTTTTTGGTATCCTATAATAAAAAACTTTTTAACCCATATACAGTAAACCATGGATATCCTAATATATTTAAGTGTCCCTCACAAATATATTTCCAAGGTAAGTTTAATTAATTTTACATTGATTATACCCCACAACTTGAGTGTTTATTATTGGATGTTATCCTTAACATCTATATTAATCTATAAATGGGGAATATTTTGATTTACGTATATCTCAATATATAGATATCCAAATTTTATTCAGTAATAATTTCCTTAATAAGTGGTATGAAAAGTCTTGAATACTTTTATAGTTATTGTAGTTAAATTATTCATGTTATGGGTGAGGCCCAAATTTATATATATACTTGATGCATAGATAGATCTCATGAGATCATATAGGTTTGGAATTTTTTTTATACCTAATCCCATGACAGGAATGTGTCTTTGTACAAGGCCTTGATAGTATGTTTTTATGCTTAACATTATTAATTAACTTAATATGAAGAAATTTATTATTGTTATCTATGTTTTCATTTATTATCCTAGATATATAATTCCCTCATTTTCAGTTAATTAAAGATTCATGTTGTTCATTTATTCTTTTAGTATATCTTATTCCTTGTTTATGTTATGTGAGAACCCATAGTATGATATGGTCACCATTATTTTTTTCTTTTACCTTGTAATCCTAGAAAGGTTCTTTGTGTATCTTTCATGGATATTATGGAAGGGGTAATAATGTTTCCATTATAATTTTTATACCTTATCTTATGTTTTGAAATATATTTTATTTAATTATATTTTATTCCTTGACTAATATGTTATTAGATCCTTTGGGAACTCTTGTAATTTGTACCAATAATGTAATGTAACAACCATATTTGGGTTTTATTAGCCTTTAATTTTGAAATTAATTTTCATAAAAAATGTTTGTTCAAAATTATAGGGAGGTCAATTAAATAATATACAATTTTAATGGAAGTATTACCAAATAGTTTTTGAATTTTGGAACAAATTATATATTAAATTATAGTGAAAGGTGATGATTATTGGATACATACTACATGGAAGATGTAAATGATAATTGTGTCTTAATGAAACATGGACACTAATTTATTATTTATTATTGGCCTCAGATCAAATTTTTTCCAATGAATTTATTTTCCATTTGATGCAAATTGAGACTATTTTTCATGCAACATAGAATTCATGCACTTGACCATGTTCTCCCTAAATGGTTTCATCTATTAAAATCTAAAGGTTTAATTTATAATAGATTGAATTCATTATTGTATCTCAATAAACAAGTATAATGGGAATTAAAATCTGTTGGTACATTACATATAACTAATGATCTTTATTAAAATACATTCCTTGGTGATTAGGATATAAGAGGATAAATCCATCCTATTAAAGATGACTAATTACAAATAATATTGTTGATACTCTCATCCTCCCAAAATATAGTTCATCACTATATGAAGGAAATATAACCCCTTATATGATTTGATATCCAAAATAAATTTTTAGGTTGCAATGGTCTATGGAATTACCTTAGATATTAGAGTTTTTTTCTACTGCTATTATGGTCATTATAAAGTATAAAATAATGAGTAAATATGGGTTATTAATTACATCGTGTAGATATGTTAATGTTATTCATATATCACAGATAAATAATGAATATGTGGGTTTTCTTCCACTTCCAAAATATTGGTATGAACACCAAAAAACAATAACAATATTTGTAAGTTTCTCTAATTTCTTGTAGTTATGGATCATTAATTATAGGTATTCATTTCACTCAATATCATGGAGGGGTATCATTAAGAATTATATCTCATGAAGATTTGGATATGATCAAAATATTAATGATGAATACCAAAATATTTTTTGAAAATTTCATGTGAATGTGAGAACAAGGAGTAGATACTTTCTTGAGGTAGAAGTGGTACAAAACATATGTCTCATAAAATCATCACATTAATATATAATTAAATATTATAAGTAACAATTAATTTGATAGAAATATTGAGAGTTAAAATTGGAATCCTTCCAAATATTTCCACTTAATCTGAATATTTTAGAGATATGTTTTTAAATTTAATAAAATAGGGTTACTTTTTGATAAAGAAAAGATATTTAATCATAAACCAAATTTATAAGTTATCTATTTGAAAAAAATAATACATAACATGATTCATCTCTCTATGCTCTCACACAACATAAAAGTTCATGGAGATCATTGAAACTAATTGTTATAAACATAGTATAGAGATTTTGTGGGATGTTATTTAATACACCCTCACTCAAAAAATGTTATATTGACTATAAATACACCATACTGAGTATCCAAGATTTAGTGGTTAATTTATTACATTAGTACTAAGTAAAAATAATAAAATCCCAAATGACTGAATAGTTTAGTATATTTTTAATACAAGATACATAAAAAAGGCTTACATTACAACTTGAAATGGATCAAAACATAGTAACACCATTGTAAACAAACCTATTCTCCATGATTATCCAAGAATGTCAATCAAAATAGACATCTTGTCATCCTAGGGGAAAAATAAAAAAAATAAATGTGTGATCTTATATTCTTCGTAAGGGTAATTATAAATAGGAATATTTCATAAATAAACATAAAAAATAACAATCATTGGATAACTGAAAACATATTCCATTAGAAAATAATCTTGAGAATAATATAGCTGGAATATAAGCTGATAAAATAATTACATTTAAATAATAATAGTAGAATGAAAGTTAAGTATGTATATTCTACTATTCAAGCACAAACATGGACTGCTAATAACTAATTTTATAATGAGGGAATGAATAATATGGGACATCATAATCATACCATGAAGTCTTCATTCAAGTCATCATACATAATCGACTAAGGTATCTTAAAATACCCAAACAAGTTTCCCTCATGAGATATATCGATCAATCAAGGGGATATAGTGGGACCCTCCCATAACTTACTAGGTCTAATTAATTCCTCATGTGAAATGGGTGAAACATAATAAACATATATATTCGTATTGAAACAATCATATGATAAAAACTTCCTCATACAATAAAAATTATATTAAACCATCCACTATAATATGATGAATGGTATCAAAATAGAACATACATAGTCAAATTGATCAAAAAATACTAAATAAAATAATGTACATTGTATAATAATAGATTAACCTCATTTAAGAATATTATCTAACAAAGTGTTTTGAAATAGATGAAAATAATCTAATAAAATCATTGAGGATTTCTTGAGAGAAATACAACTTTAATTTTAAAAATATTAATTTAAACGCTATGCAATTTTAAAAGATAAAATTTTCATTGAACAGAACCCTATATTCATTTAATGGATTACTAAATTAATTAGTGATTCATGATAATGGGAAATATTCTCATGCGAGATAGGTAAAAAAATTACTTTTGAATTTTGAAAAAGTATCATTTAAAAGAGTGTTTTTAAAAGAAGGTGTGATCAATGACCAAATAAATAGACTATGAGTATCAATTATTAATCTACATAAAACAATTTTATATACAACATAATATAATCAAAATTCATTTCACAAATAATCATACCATTTCATAATCAATGGAGTAGAAGTTTAGTCCAAATAATGGAAATTGTGTTAAGAATTCCCTTACCACTTTATAATCAGTCGAACCATATGCCCCATAAAATAATTTATATAAATTTAAATATTTAATTCCATAAGGAATAATATATTAATGATATAGTATATTAAAGGGTATTATATACTCAAAACAAAATAAATAAGAGATAAATGAATAATATATCTGATAGATGTAAAAGTGAGACGAGAAACCCATACATTATGTCCAGAAGAATTATGCACTTGTACTAATGTACTTTATAATAAAATTAGATTCTTTAAATAAATAATTAATAACATTTTTAAATATAAATTTCATTTATTATAATTTTATTATGTTTATTTGTGGTTATTTTGATGATTTAAAATGTTTAATTTCGTTGTTTTGGGAGCGTTCATTTCATGGTTTTATGGTCAATTCCTTTGAGTATTAATGTGGGATTTCTTTTCAAATGGAAAATAAATTATCTAGAAGTGAAACTATTTACTGTAATTGAAATTCCAGAAGATTAATTTCTCTCATATATCATTTGGTTAATGGTATTAGGATGATTAATTAGATAAACATTTGTTAAAAATGTCTTAATTTATTTTGTCTATTTTATGACCATCGCATACTTGAATGAATTTATTTAAAAATATTTTTACATAAATTAGTTCCAAAATATTATATAATATTTATATTAAAATTTTATTTAACCATAATAATGGTTTTATGACCTTCCTTGAAGGCGGTAATGGAAAATGAAAACTCATCATCCATGAAGGCGGTGAATCGACACATCATGGACGATGTTTTCATTTTTAAAATAAAAGGAGATGAGATGGAATTTTATGATGGAAAATCCATTTTCATAGTAAAATTAATATATATATATATATTATATTAGAGTTATTATCCCACTTTGGATATTGTAGGTGTGTATTAGATAAGAAAAGAAACTAAATTAAAAGAGAAATAAAGAGGATTTACCTCTTGAATATTGTCTTCGTTGGAACCTCCTTAGGACACTTGCAATTGGTATTTTCGATAGACGTGAATGTATTGGATGTGGGGAATAGGGTTTGGAAGGGAATTTATTTTAATTTAGATAAAACTCATGGATTATAAGGTATGAGGATAATGGGTGGTGAGGGGTGGTATTTATTGGGAAGGGTGGGATGTTCTTGGATTATTTTATTCATTTACACATTATTTTGAATAAAAACTATAAATACTATTGATTCTTGTAACTAAATAGATTAAATAGGGAATATTATTTCTAATTAATAGGTTATTACATAAAAAATGACTCAAAAATTCATGTATTTAACTTATATTGTTAAATAATGTAAATTACCCTGTTTCACTATTCATAAAAAATCAATTATTTTAGAAAAATACCAACCAATCTGCTGAACCATTTTTCATCATATATATTTCAAAAAATGGACTCTAATATATGAAAATAAATTTTTAAACATGAGAAATTTAATTTTTAAATTAAATTATAATTTATTCAAAAACTAAAAATTAAAACATTATAACCGATTTTATGACACTTTGAAAAATTAAATATTTTCTCATAAAATTATATTATAATTATAATGAAACATAATATTAATTTATGAATATATTTTGTAAAAAAGTTTTATTTTGAATCAATATATGAATTATAAAATTTTAAATAATTATTTACATTTCACAAAAATAGCAACATTTAATTTATCATTTTTAAAATATTTATTTATATATTCAATGATATAAATATATCATATTTTCATTTATGAGGTACCTAAATTTTATTTATACTATCATAGGCATGGTTATTATTATAATGTACATATTAGTATTCCTAATGGTGATATTACTATTCCAACTGTCATGTAAATAATTTATAGTATATCAAGGTTCATTTATGATTGGTGTTGCGTGCAACGCAGACTATCAAATAAATTGATATATTTAAGAAGTTAAATACCATCAAATATTAGGGTGTTATATTTCTTCCTCCTTTGAAAATTTTCAGCATCAAAATTCACATGAGTATTACCTTCTAAACAGATAAGGGTGGATATTCTTCGTAGTTTCCTCATGTTCCCACACAGCTTCTTCCATTTTATGGTTTCTCCAAAGAACTTGTACCAGTCAGTTCATCTGATTTCTCATTACTTGATCTCTAGTGTCAAGTTTCTCGATAGGCTCTTTGCATTAAGTCAGATCAGGTTCCAGTCCCATTTCTTCATTGGTGATTACATGCAATGGGTCTTGCATGTACTTCCCTAAGAAGGATATGTGTAACACCTCATGTACTATAGAAAGGATTGGTGTCATTTCCAAATGATAACCAAAAACTCTAATTATTTCCAAAATTTCAAATGGTCTTATGTACCTAAGGCTGAGTTTCCTTTTATTACTGAACCTTAGAACACCCTTTAATGTATATAATTTTTTAAAGACATTATCAACCACTTGAAACTCCAAGTCCTTTCTCCGGTTGTTAGTATAACACTTTTTATTACTTTAAACTACCTTAATATGTTCCTAAATAGTCATTACTTTTTTCATTGTCTCTTTAATAAGTTATGGTTCTATAAGTTTCCTCTTACCAAATTCATCCCAACAAGTTTGATTAAGACATATCTTACAATATATTGATTTATATGGTGCCATTTTAATACTGGAATGGAAACTATTATTGTAGGAAAATTCTACCAAAGTTAAATATTAATCCCATATACCTTTAAAGTCAAGTGAGCATGATATCATCATGCATTATAATGTTTTAATAGTCCTTTAAAACTATCTATGAGTTTGAGGGTGATAAAAAATACTTAAATTAAGCTTTGTATACAAATAATTTTGAACAATCTTACATAACTTTTATGTAAAACATGGATCATGATCAAACATTGTCGATTGAGGTGAAAAATTGAGTCTTACAACATCATTAATATAGTTCCATGTAAGGCTCTATATCGGAAAATCATCCCTTATAGTGATGAAATGTGCAGATTTGGTAAGTTATTAAAAATTACCCCTAGGGAATCATTATTTTATAGAGTCTTTGGTAATTAGTGATAAATTACATAGTAATGCCATCCCATTTCCTTATAGGAATAGGTAAATGTTTCATGACTCCACTAGGATGTTGTCTTTCAGCCTTCACCTATTAAATATCTAAATATCTTGATACATAATCAACAGTTTCATACTTCAAATTCTACCACCAATAATGTTCCTTTAAATCTCTATATATCTTAGTGCTACCTATGTGTATAGTGAAATTTGAGCTATGAGCATAATCCAATAATTCTCATTTTAGCTCTTGTATAGAGAAAAAAAAACTCTTCACAAATTTCAAAATGTTATCTTCATATGAGAAGTCTAACAATTTACCATCATTCTGAAATACTTTTTATTATTATTTTCAAACACTTTTAAGAAAAGTGAGAAACCGAAAGACACATGTAATCCCAAAAACAACCAAATCCCCTCCAAAGATAGACAAAAAAACAGACACTAAAACAGTCAACAAAAACTAAAAATCATAAATTCCATACCCATCGTCTCCACCAGCGCATGAACTCCCTTCCATGGTGGTCGTTCCACATTTTGAAGCCGGATTTAAACACCTCATGAAATCACCATCATATTCCCGCCTCACGTTATCCAGAGTGATTCGCCTGAAACCATATTTCTTGGACATGCTGCCTTTCTTGAAAGCCAAGGACACCCCATAGTCCCACTTAAATGAGGCTCTAGTGCACAAAGGTTGAGGCATATTGGAATAATCCTTCATGACTTTTCTTTTTGTAGTATCAGAAGCCGCTCCTACATCCTCCATCCTGGTTCTGTCTCCACCTTTCCCCATATCACTAAAGGAACGATTGACTATATCACCTCTATTCTCCTTGTCGCATCTGGAGAGCATCCCCATCCTCCCAAGAATGTTGTCTGAGGATAATTACTTTCCCTCCACATCTCCTCCTCTCCTCTAATCAGGCGTGATGCAATCAATACCACACATATAAATTCCCACGGTGCCATCATATTTTACTACTTCTTTTCATTTCCCCTCAATAACACTTCCCAAGTCGGCTGGTTTACACTGCTGGTAAGCTGTATTTTCCACAGTAGATTCCTTCACAACCTTACAAGAAACCTCACGGTAAGCTTCTCCTACCACAGAATCCTGTATACTGGTCTCCATGGGTTCATCCTGCTCCACTGTAACATCATCCATACCCTCCTCTGCAAGACCCTAGAACCTGTTACTCAAAGGAAACAGAGGTGTAGATGCAACACCTATTCCCCCACTATCCTAGTTTCTGCCATTTCTGCCCAAAGTCACTGCCAAATCACCTTTTTTACATTCTTCCCTCTGATCCCTCATATCCAAGGCATCACCAAGATGATGCTCCCTCAAGGACTCCCCATCAGATGGGTCACCATTCATTTGAGAACTCGTAGTATTAGAATTCTCTTTCCTTTGGCTCTTTCCTGCATCAGGAACCTCCGGATTACATTGAGTTTCCATGACATCCGATAAGGATGTGTTATCACCATGCCTATCAGAATCCTTTCTAACCCCTTCTGTGAGTTGCAGAACCAAAGGACACAGTGATTGGGAGCCTTCATTTTCCCCCTCCATCTCATTTTTCCTCAACTCTGGACCAACCATCAGCTATGTCACAGGGGTAATCCCTAATGTATCCTTCCTCCTAACCGAGGCCTGGTACTCTCGACACCCAGGTTTCAGCACCTGAGATGATGAATCTCTTCAACATCTACCCTGAAGATGTCCGAAACGATTACAAGTCAAGAAAAAATCATACCAATTCTCATAAACAACCTTATGTTTACACCCATATTCCTCACCAATTGTAATCCAAACAAACTCGAATGGTACTCTAGAAGCATCAACCTCAACACATACATGAGGGTTAATTGAATGAAACACTACTTCAGTGCGGCTATCCGCACACAGGAATTGACCCACAAGATTACCCAACATTCTTATAATAGATGGATTCTAAAAAGGTAATAGGAGATTCGGAAAACTAACCCAAACCGCAGCCGAGGGCGAATCCCGTTTCATATGAAATTCAAATGACCAACGAAGTAGAAAAAAACTAATACCATTACAACTGCGAGGATCTCTTGACAAAGCTTGAATGAGGTCCTCTTCTGACTCAAAGCGGATCATAATATGTTGTCTGTCCAATAGCCCGATAGTCGCCTTTTCTTGAAGATCCCAAGAAGAGAAGACAAACTAGTCGAACACATCGATGGAAGGTCCCCTCTGTTTGAAGCGAGAAACAAGAGTGAGATTCATCAACGAAAAGGTTTCCGTGAACTCAGATGTCGAAATATGAATATTAGGGTTTCCATCCAAAAGATCTGGAACTTTTGGGCTCACTACGGTTTTCAGAAAAGGAGGAAGAAAGGCTCGATTGGAGAAGGGCTGACAACCTTTTATCTTTTATAATAAAGATATATTGGAAACCATTTTAAAAATAAGTGATATTTCACCTTCCTTGAAAATTTCCATATCCATATTTACTTGAACCATGTACATGGGACCCCTATCAATCATTATTTTGTTCAAAACAACATGGTCCTTCCATCAATTCAACTTCTACCTTATTTCACTTCCATGGGAGGTAGGGTATTGAGAAACAATAATTCTTAAGTAGCTCGAGCCATTGCCTTTTCCTCACATTGAGTTTATTATATGAAAATACATATTTCAAACTCTTTTGATCTATATATATATCATAAATGTTTCACTACAGAGACAGTGTCTATATATATTCAAAGAAAATATTAAAGCTACTAACTCAAAATCATGAGATGCATAGTTATATTCATGATTTTTTAACTAACTTGATGAAAAGGTAATAACTTAATCATTTTTCATAAGGAAACAACCATTTAATTTATTTGAGGAATCATTATAAATAATAAATTGACCATTTCCCAATGGTAGATTCACAATCAAAGTATTAAATAATCTCCTCTTCAAGTCAATAAATAATTCTTTACATTATTTTGTCCAAATAAACTTAACTCCTTTACAAGTAAGCATGGTTAAGAGGTTAGATAACTGGGAAAAATTCTAAACCAAATGATGATAGTAATCGTCTAATCCTATAAAAATACATAATTCATTTATGTTCATTGGTGTAGGACACTACTGGGCTCCCTTTTTTTAATTTGATCAACTGAGATTCCATCATTGGAGACAATATTGAAATGGAAAGAAACTATTTGAAGAAAAAATTCACACTTACTAAAATTCACATATAATTCTTTTTTCTAAGACTCCCTATAATAGTCCTCAAGTTCTTCTCATGGTCCTCATAACTTTTAGGGTACACTTACAAAACATTAATAAATTCCACAACAACATTATCATGATATTCCTTGAATAATCTATTCATTTGATCCATAAAAAGAGAGGGTCTATTAGTTAGTCCAAATAGAATGACTATACACATGTAATTCCTATACGATGTCTAAATTGATGTATTTGGAATATATTTATTCTTTACACACAATTTATGATATCAAGAATGATGATCAATCTTTGAAAAATAATGAGCTCCATGAAGTTGGTCAAATAAGTTAAAAATTCAAGACATATGATACATGTTCTCTATCATAATAGCATTGATCTCCCAATAGTCAATGTATGGAATAATAGAACCATCATTTTTCTTAATTAAAAGAACATGATCTCCCCAAGGTGAAACATTAGGGAGTATAAATCCCTTACCTCAAAATTCATCTAGTTATTTCCTTAACTTTTTTAACTCTACTATGGCCATTATAGATGGATTCGTTGACGTAGTTCTTACATCAGGTATTAAATAAAAATAAAAATAAATTTATTTTTCTGGAGTATTTCCTGTTAATTTCTCTAGAAATAGATAAATTGTTGGGAAAAAATCCCTCAAGGTGTCTTCTCAGTGTTTTTGGGTGTGATTGTGTTTGTTTACAAATCAATATGACCACAAATGTGCATGGTTGATGTTTCTTGATGTAGGTTTTTATAGTAACATAGTTTCTTAGTGTTATCCAATTTTTTTGGCCTCAAATTTAGGATTTTGATTTTAGAAATGGAAGTATTTTCTCATAATAGTGAATAGTATATAGACCATAAAGGATAATTCATGGACCACAAAGGTGGTATGTGGAACAATGCGGGAAATAAGAAAAGTAAGGAAACCGTAAAGCAAGATATGTGGACCGCGCAGAGGAAATGGTTCATAGGACAGAAATAGTTTTTGGGAAGGCATGTTGTTCATGGAAAAATAGTTTGTTTCACAGAAGGCTTATGGTACATGGGATAGATTGTCGTTGGCAGAAATATGTTAATGATTTAATCCACCGTGATGGATGAGTCGCAATACGTAGACTTCATAGGGAATAACTGTTCACAAGAGATATACACGGTTAAGGCTGTATCGTATCAAATATTTGGTAAATTCTTAGATTAGAAGATTTTTCAGATCTATTTTTCTATATATAGACTGTTAATCACAGTTTTAAATGTAAGAGAGAGAATTTTCATTAGAGAAAATCTTTTCCCTGATAAGAAATTCAGTGACATCAGAAAGAGTTCACAGGGAGTCCATGAAGGAGAATATGTTTGCAGTGAAGTGATTTCATGACGGGAGAAGTTGTTCATGGAAGAATATGAGGTCCACGGAGGAAGAATCCATCTGCAAAGTAGGGACAGTTCATAGAAGTGGAGGTTTTTCCACAAAGGAAGAAGCCATTCATGGAGGAGAGATGGTTCATGGAGGTGAAGTCCATATACGGAGGAGAAATAGTCCATGGAAGTGGAGACATTCTACAGAGGAGGGACCATGCATGAATCACATGCAGTACACGATGTAGCTCTGTTTTTTGAAGAATCATGGTGGTTTGCGGAGGACCCAAGGAAGCTTGGAAAAGTACTAAAACATATCACGAGGGAAATTTCTACTAACCTAAGAGTATGCGGAAAAATGAATTTCATCCATGGGTAAAAAAAGGACATCAACAGAGCATCTACCTACAATTGATGATACATGAATTCATGAAAATTAAGGGCCTCAATGTCCATAAACTTAGAGTGTATACCTTCCAAGAGCAATGAGTGAAGGAAGATGAATCCATTAATCCTTTCCACCAGTAGTGAAATTGAGAATGAGACATAGGATCGACCCTTGTGAAAATAGTGATCTGACACTAAACAATGTAAAGGCAGTGAGCCTGGGCATATATGTGATCTAGCCCAAACCATTTAATTGGTAGTGACCTATAGTGGATTTTATACATCATCACATCATCGTTGTATGCTCCTTTGACGTAGCCCAGTGAGGGTGAACCATGTAAAATCCATGTGTCCTATGCGTGATTTCATTTCTATTCTTACATTACTACGAGAGAAAGAGAGAAGTGTGTTTTGTTTAAAACAAAAGATCTGAAGGGGCATTATTTTTAATCTGTAATACCTTGATTCACCCCCCTCAGGGTATTTTACCTAGCGGACCTAAAAAATCATATCCGAGCTAAAGGTTTAAAGTCATTGGTTCTCTATCAGTAGAAGAAAGGGTGGTGGTCAATCATAAAGGGATTCCAATCTTTGATGGGAATAATTTTCAATTATGGAAGAATATTCCAAAACACTATTTCCTATCTTTGGGAATTGATGTTTTATTGCATCTATTCATGTAATATCAGCTGATATCAATAGTGGTGCTTTATCAAAAGCTGAATGAATAGAATTGGATGCTGATGCCAAAGGAATCAATTCTTTAGGAGAGCCTTATCCACTTAAATTTCTATAATAACAATGTCTTATAAAACATAACATGTTATGAAGGAAAAGTTTCTAAATATTTATGATGGAAACTAAAAAGTCATAGAAGAAAAGTTAAATGTTCTATAGAACATGTATGCGGATCTCAGAATGCACCCCATTGATTTCATTGAACATTATTTGATTGAATAAATGTGGTTTTAGAATACATGTTTGTCCTGGATGAAGTCATTTAATATACTAAGATTATGAAGTTTATCTTGAGGAAACTTACACCTTGGTTTAATACGAAAGTTTCATTATTGGAAGATAAAGAACCGAAATAGCTAACATTGGATAACTTGCATAGTACCCCTGTACTATATGAATTGAGAAATTATGATAATGATGCTTTGGAAAAAGGGAAATCTAATGTCAGGGCATTAAAGTCTAGGAAGAAGATATTAATTGAATATGGAAAGGATGATTAAGAAATAGATGAGGGGATGTCTTTGATTTCCTAAAATCTTTATAGAGGAAAAGGAAAATTAAAAGGATACTTCTGGTTTCATGATTTCTATATGGAAAAGTTATAAATCTTGTATCATGGTTCCCTAATAAGTTTTAATAAGATGATGAGTCTAATGATGAAATTACCATGAAGAAGTCTTCAGCTTATGTGAAAGGGAAGAAAAAGTTTAAGAGAAATTTCTTTAAAAATAAGAATATACTTTAAAGAGAATATGATAGTTAAGTAGAATCCCCAGAAAAAGGAATGAATGACTGTAAGGACCATGAAGCTAAATCTGTTGTTAAAGTTTTTGGGAATTCAATGATAAAAGAAGTAAAAGACAATGATGAAGGTGATGTTGAAGGAAGAGTTGACCTTCGGGTCAAGATTGATTCTTCTCTGGAGGAAATAGATGTTTGGAGAGACCAAACAACACAGTCCAACAAAGTGGTTTGTGATGAAAAAATTTATATGCTGTATTAGGAATATGATTCATTATATATGAATGAATAAAATGAACAAATAAAGTCTTCAATATCAAAGAGTTCAAAATTTCTTGTTGAGTACAAGATCAAAATTGAATAATAGAAAAGGGCAATTTGATAGTTTGACTGAAACTGGAAAATATAAAATCAAATGTATGAAAGAACATGAAGTGGAAGTATTTCATCTACAACAAAGATTCAAGGATTAAGAAAAATTGTTTACTCTCAGTACGGAATCAGGAATGTAGGTCATATAGGAAACAAAGAATATGAGAGTTGAACAGAGTGCTCTAATAGAAAACAAGAAGTAGTTAAATCCAAATGACAAGGATAGTATGGTGCTTGATCAAAAACTGAAAAGTTGTACCAGTTTATGTCATAGCCCATGAACCAGCTCTGATATTGAAGATAGATTTGCACACGAAGCATAATCATAAGATTCAAAAAAACCTAATGGATGATCATCCATCAAATAGTGACACACAGAAATTTACCTCACATGAGATTATATTATTGTGGAAATACGAGACACTAAAAAATGTTTGTTTCATAGAAAAGAGGTATCGAAGTGAAAAACTGGAACATCGAAAGTCATAAAAAAATCAATATTCTAGGTCATCATTTTATGGTCACTTTTTCAAATTAGGAGGATTCATACATATGGAATGCTATTTTTTATCAAAAATACAAAGGAATGTGCCAAAGGAGACTAAATGTGGTCATAAGAAGTAGCCAAAAGTTTCATAAAATGAGATGAAAATGCAAAGTAAATTTTCATCTCTACAAGGTGAAGCTAGTCCATCTTATACTGAGGAATATCAAGATTATCATTCCATTTTGCGTATGAAGCCAAAAACAATGGTCAAAAAGAAAAGGGTTGAGTAGGAAGTGGTAGAAGATATTGCATTAAAATCATCTAATCGAACTGAGATATAGATCATTGATAGTTGGTACACTTCCCACATGATAAGAAATAAGGATCTGATGACCAAATTCATATATGATAAAGAAGTTATCATATTATTTGGTAATGACAAGGGCTTGAAAATTATTGATTCTGGAAAAGCCATGTTTGGAAGAAAAGGCGTGAGATGAGCAGATGAATTGGTTATTGAAGGTATTAGTCAGAACTTATTGAGTGAAAGTCAACTTTTTGACTTAGGTATTGCCATATGATTTTACAATATATTGTGTTTCATCCAGTAAAAAGTTGGTACTGTTGCATTGCATGGAAAGAATACAAAAGAGAATCTCTACCTCATGAGTGGATAATAAGATATGTTATTTCTATCCATGGATGAATAAAACCGGTTATGGCATAAACATCTTGGCCACTTGTGTGACATCCTGCCATTTTAATACATAACTTGTCATTACATTTTACTAACTAAGGATCTTTAAAGTCTAGTGTCTTGGAAATCAGGAACAATAAAACTTGAATACAAAATAAAACATTCTTCTAAACCACTTGTAGGGCTTCATCATAAGATCATCCTATGTAAAATTACTTCCTTTCATATCCTGGATACATACATCAAAGGAAAGGGTTAGAATAAGGCCCAGTAAGGGTAAACAAGGAATCAGTTTACTTGTGATATTAATAAGAACTTGAATAAAAACATAAGGACATGAGCAATGGATGTATAGGCATATGATAATGAAAAGAACTTGAAACGTACTTGAATATGTGGCTACAACATTTCATTTAGACATTCATGAACATATCACCAAGGTCCAACCCCAATGTTTCATAAACATTACCAAGGTTATTCACTAAGGTATCATAAAAATTACCAAGGTTATTCACCAAGGTATCATAAAAATTACAAAGGTTATTCACCAAGGTATCGAGAAACTTGTCATCTCTAGAGATTAATTATGTACCCAATGAATTGGAGTGCTATCAGGGCGCACCCTTAATATGTATTTATTTACATGGGATCCACATAGAACATAATAAAACAATTCATAAATAACCCATATAGAATAAAATAAATGTGTTTCATTTCAAAATCATGACTTTTTAAAGAGTACTTAAAAATGAGATTGTTATGTCATTTATAACCCATGGAAAGGGAGTGAGGGTTACATGTATGTCAATTCCAGAATCAAATATAATTTTTTTTTGTATTTATGAACACCCATATAAATAAAATAGGTCTTGGTATTCACATATATAAAACAAGAGAATTTCTGGAGAGAAAGAGATAGAAATTTTGAGGCGAAAATTCTACTGCATAACGGCTATATAACATGGTTTTAGAAAATATTGGAAAGAGAGGGTACAAGAGTAACCCACTCATAAATAACATATAATAATATAAAAATATATAAAAATATGGATATAAGAACATGGTATGGAAATTTTAATGACATACCACATGAAAAGGAAACATGAAAGAAAAGAGAAGACGCGATTCCTTTTAAGAGAAATTCGGCAGCCTAACGACGTCAATTAAAAATTAAGAAAACAAATTGATAAGAGAAAAATGGGTCTCTAATCATTTGGACATAAAGTGGATAGTAATAAGAACATATAAGAACATACCATAAAAATAAATAGATGGAAAACATAAGACACATCGTAAATTAAGTCATGACTTAAAAGGAGGGTGAAATGATCCCTTACCTTGAAAAGTAACTTCGAACGCTTAATGTTTGGGACCTTGGGAGGCTTGAGGGAACCTTGGGAGGACTCCTTGGGAGGAAAGGAGACCAGAACTTCGTTGGAGGATTTGGAAAATTAAGTTAATGAGGGAAAGGCTTGGTATTTATAGGATAAGTGAGGGGACAAGGCATTAATTTCCAAGGGACACCTCATCGGTTGTATTGAAAAAACCATGGGCTTGCCCATGGTATATGCCCATGGTATTGGCCAATTGGGAAACCTAATACCTTATATTACTATTCATAAGTTGACCAAAATTATTACATAATTATTACACCCTTAATTATGTCATTAAACACCCGAAACTCTAAACTGAAAATTTACTATTCACTGAAAATTCAACTTTTTAAGAAAAATCCCAAAAATTAACCTTAACCTAATATCGATGCTCTGAATTCAAAAATGAACTCCATTTTATAAAAAAAATTCTAAACATTTTTAATTAAATTTTTAATTAGAAAACACTATTCACCCAAAAAAACTAATACTTGACTAATAATTTCTGAAAGAGTTATTTACCTATTTTATTGAATCACATTACTTAATCAAGGTGCCTATATTATATTAATACTTTATTTAATTGATATTACTAATCCATTTGGTCACATTACTAATCATAAGCGTAAAATCACTATTCATAATTTACTATTGACCAAAAATTAAGTTGATCTTATTAGACTCTAAATTTATAACTGAACACATTTGCATAAAACCATTTTTTGAAAATCATTACCCATCATTAATTATTTAAGGTTTACATAAATATTTTAAAATATCATTTTTTCAAAATTCAGCAATAATATACATCCTATATTTATCCGGACATTTGAAAATTCACAAACTTCACCATAAGAAGAAAACAAAATTTTATTTATCTCAAAGGATTACAAAAAGTAGTTACGACCTTGTTACATAGCCCCTTATAACACCAGAATATAACCTAAGTGTAAGGTGTGCTAAGGTGATAGAATCTGGGGGTGGCTCAGCCAACATTGTCTGAGTAGAGATTTCTATAAGCTTGAACTTCTCCCAAAGGCAATTCCGTTCCAGCTTCACACGATGAAGTTCGGATTGGGTTTAGTCCAGAGCAAAGCCCAGTGGTGCTACCTCCTTCACAAGTTCTGTCAGATGGGCTTCGATCGGCCCAAGACTACTGGAAGAGGCCATCAAAACTTCTTTCTGTATTAATTATCCATGGTCACTTGTTTTTATAGACAAAAATATTGTAACATTAAGATTTTAGTTTCCAACAGTCATATTAACCAACAGTCATATAACAGTCGAAACCCAAGTCTCATTTTAATTATACTCATTTAATTAAATGAAATAGTTTTGTTGCGTATTAAATAAAATAACACACAAAAATAGGGAAAACATTATTAAAAATTTCAGGTCATTACATTCTTCCCCCTTTAAGAAATTTCATCCTTGAAATTTTTAACTCATACCCTCAGAAGAGAAAAGGTGTGGGTACTTCTGCCTCATAGACTCCTCTGGTTCCAGTTGTACCACCTCTGGGTTTAGTGCATGTTAAGGATCATGTATTTACTTCCTCAAGAGAGATACATGGGAGACATCATGAACTTTTTCTATATTTGGAGGAAGTGCAAGCCGATAGGCCACTACTCCCACGTGATCAAGGATTTAATAGGGGCTAATGTACCTAGGGATGAGCTTCCCTTTCTTCCCAAACCTCATGAATCTCTTCCAAGGTGAAATTTGAAGAAAGGCCTTGTCACCAACATCAAAATCCAAGTCCCTTAGATGGCTGTCGACATAGCTCTTTTGCCCACTCTGAGTAACCTTAATGTGTTGCTGGATGGCATGGACTTTTTCAGTCATCTATTGGAAAAGTTCAGGCCCAAGAAGCTTTCTATCACCAGCTTCATCCTAACAAGTAGGAGTTCTACATCGCCTCCCATATAGAGCTTCATAGGGTTCCATTTGAATGCTCGAGTGGAAGCTGTTGTTGTAAGAGAACTAAACTAAAGGGAGATGTTGATATCATCCACCTTTAAATTCCATTGAGCATCTTCTCAGCATGTCCTTGAGTGTATGAATAGTCCTTTCAGACTATCCATCAGTTTGGGGGTGATAGGCCGTACTGAAATTCAATTCAGTGCTTAGATCATGTTGAAGACTTCTCTAGAATTTTTATGTGAACCTTAGATCATGATCAGATATGATCGAAAGTGGAACTCCATGCAGCCTTACCACTTCCTTCATGTAAATACGGGAAAGTTGATCAAGAGAAAAATCTTCCTAAATAGAGATAAAATGGGCTGTCTTGGTGAGACAGTCCACAATAACCCATATCGCATTGTTTCCGTTGGAAGTTCTCGGAAGACCAGTGACAAACTCCATAGTGATATTGTCCCACTTCCATGCTGGTATGGGTAGTGGTTGCAGTACCCCTTTAGGAAGCTGTTGCTCTACCTTCACTTGCTGACATACCAGGCACCTTGAAGTGTAGTCAGCAATCCCCCTTTTCATATTATCCCACCAATAATGATCACGAAGGTCCCTATACATTTTTGTTCTTATAGGATGTATAGAGAAAGTTGATATATGGGCATCATCCACCAGGTCCTTCTTTATTTCTGGAATAGATAGAACACATAGTCTTGTACAAAATTTCAGTACACCTTCTTGATCAATATTGAACTCAGGAAACTTCCCATCCTTTACAGCCTCGAAATTCTCTTGTAACAAAGGATCTTCTTTCTGATATTTCTTGATATTCTCTAGTAATGATGGTTGAAAAATAATTTGGGTTAGGGTTGATGATGTCCCTTTACTTATAATTCCCATGTCTTTCTTTACCAGGTCATTGATCAAAGGATCTTTTTGAATCCTCATCATGGAAAGAACAACTGGGTCTTTCCTGCTTAATGCATCAACAACTTTGTTTTCTCTTCTAAGGTGGTAATCAATTGAACAATCATAGTCTTTAAGAATTTCCAACCATCTCCTTTGTCTCATGTTCAATTCCTTTTGTGTGAAAATATACTTCAAACTTTTATGGTCTGTGTATATATCACATATCTCCCCATAAAGATAGTGCCTCCATATCTTCAGAGCAAAAACAACTATAGCCTGATCTAGATCATATATAAGATAATTCTTCTCATGATTCCTCAAATTTCAAGATGCATAAGCAATGACCTTTTCATTTTGCATGAGGACGTACCCTAGCCCTTTCAGAGATGCATCACTAAAAATAACGAATCCTTCTCCACTTGAGGGCAGAGTTAACACCAGTGCAGTATCCAATATCTTCTTCAGCTCTTGCAAACATTCCTCACACTCCTTTTTCCAGATGAACTTGACCCCTTTTCGAGTTAACTTGGTTAATGGATTAGAAAGTCATGAATTTTTTTTCAAAAACCTCCTATAGTATCCAGATAATCCAAGGAAACTTCAAATCTTAGTTATTGTTTTAGGCTGAGGCCACTCCTCTAGAACTTTTGTCTTTGCAGGGTCAACTATGATTCCTTCATTGGTAACAATGTTCCCCAAGAAAGCAACTTATTGAAACTATAATTCACATTTACTAAACTTCCAAAAAAGCCTCTCCTTCCATAGTGTTTGAAAAATATCACTTAGATGATCCTCATTCTCCTCGCGACTTTTATAATATATCATCATTTCATCAATAAAAACCACCACAAATTTATCAAGGTAGTCCTTAAAGACTATATTCATAAAATCCATAAAAATAACAGGTGCATTAGTCAGTCCGAAGGGAATAACAACAAACTCATAATGCCCATATCTCGATCGGAAGGTAGTTTTTGGAATATCTTCCTTCTTCACCCTCAATTTATGATAACCAGATCGAAGATCAATCTTAGAGAATAATTGAGCACCATGAAGTTGGTCAAATAAGTCATCAATTCTTGGAAGAGGGTATTTGTTCTTCACTGTGATCCCATAAAGTTCTCTATAATCAATGCATAGCCGCATTGATCCATCCTTATTCTTCACGAAGAGAACTAGTTCTCCCCAAGGAGACACACTTGGTCGGATAAAACCCTTCTCTAAAAGATCTTGGAGTTGTTTCTTCAATTCCTCCAGCTCCACATTTTCAATCATATATGGGATCTTTGATATCAGATGAGATCCTTGTACGAGCTCAATGGAGAACTCTACCTCTCTTTCTGGGGGAGGTCTGGGTAACTCCTCAGGAAATACGTCCACATATTCCTGGAAGATGGGGACATTTTCTATTCTTAAACTCTCTTATCCTTCTTCTTATTCGCCGATCAACTCCATAAATAAGGATATAGGGGGTTCTTCTAGAGCAAGATCAGGTTGCGATATCTCTCCTTGGAAGATAAATATAGGTTTTCCATTCAAGACTACTGAAATTTCCTTGCTTCTACAATTGATCTTAGCATTATACTTTGAGAGCCAGTCCATCCCTAGTATAATGTCGAATTCCAAAATGGGAATGACTACTAGATTTTTGATAATATTTTGCTCACTAAATTAAATATTAGGGTTTCTAAACATTGATGATTCTTGGATAGTCCCACCAGGAGTCTTGACTGATAACTCTAGTTTAAAAAAAATAGGGGTTGAATCTAAATTCTTTGCAAACTTAGAGGAAATAAAGGATTGTATAGAACCAGAATCAAGAAAATTATTTGCTAGATTTGATAGGACAACAACAGTACCTTCTACCACATCATTCGAAGCTTCAACTTCAGCTGTCATGATAGAAAAAGCATGACCTTGATCCCTTGGATTTTTACGAGGATGATGGTGGTTCCCCAATACTACCGTTGGATTTGGACAGTGATTCGAAAAGTGCCCACACTGTCCACACTTATAGCACTGGACATTAGGTAGGGCTTGCACCATCTTCCCCTTGTTGTTAGTGTTTGGAAGTTGAGGTTTCTCCTCACTATGACAATTCCTCGCAATGTGGACATCTCTACCACACTTGTAGCACTTCCCACTGCCGAGCAGGCAGTTCCCCGAATGCTTCATCCCATATTTATTACGTGTGGAAAGTTGTACTTGATTGCCTCCTATTCCTTGATCAAAGCTCCTCCCTAATCTTGGCTCAATCGATCTCTTCTTATCATTTGATTTATGAGACCACTGCATCTCACCAAACTCTAGATCGACTTTCATCGCACTCCGCACAATCTCCTCATAGCTATCATAGTCTCAGTTGGCTAAATTCGTCCGCAGATGAGGTCTCAGTCCACTGAAGAATTTATCAACCTTACCATTTGGTTCCATGATGAAGCTATAGGGATATTGTGAAAGTAGGGTGAAGTTCATCTCATAGCTTCAAACAGATTCTTTCTCCTTCTTCTTCAGCTCGAGAAACTCCTTCTCTATTCTTGTTCTCAGGGAATGAGGGAAATACATACTGAAAATGATCACTCTAAACTCTTCCCACTTCATAGCTTCAACTTCCACCCTTTGCCTCGTGTTTTTGATTAGTTCCCACCACTTATAATCTTCTCCTTCTAAGCGATAGACAACAAGGGTGGCCTTCTCTTGCTTTGAACAACGGAGCATAGAAAAGATCTTCTCGATAGAGCTGATCCACTACTCAGTAATCAATGGGTCAGTCGATCCAGTGAAGGTTGGTGGTCGTTGACACATAAAGGGCTCAAAAAAAATGTTTTTCCCTTCACGGTGATATCGACCTCTCAACTTGATTCAAGTTATTTCCCATAACTTGAGTCAGTTGGTTCATCATTCGCATGAATTTTTCCATTCCGGCTTCCATTGGAGGGCTGTCAGCGCATGGTGAATTTTGGTCACCATTTTCACTGTTCCTACTATTGTACACTATTTTCTAAAAGAATAAAACCTTAGTGAGAAACTTATATCATTTATGAATATTTTAACTATAAATTATTTTATGTACTAAAACTTCATTCTTAGAAAATTACATTTCTCTATAATTCCTTAATAATGATTCATAAAAAGCTTGCGATTAACCAAACATATCCCCTGGGAGTATCGTAACCAAGAGTGCAGCAAGGCCCGTTGTCGTGCACCAGTTCCCATTCGAGTCTAGATCAAAGCGGTGTTTTTGGGTTTTAACCCTATGTACATCTGTGCCAGATCCGCCTCTACCTGCTCCTATCCAGACGAGGATGTATTTGTTTGATAAACCACTTACTCAATACTCACCAAAATACAAGGAAGTTTTCCTATATTTAAAATTTTCTATAGGGTTCTTCCTAAAGTTTTCATAGCCAAATTACCATAAATTACTAAAATCATCCTTTGATACCAACTGTGACATCCCACCTTTTTAATACATAACTTTTCATTACATTTTACAAACATAGGATCTTTGAAGTCAAGTGTCTTGGACATCAGTAACAATAAAACTTGAATACAATATAAAACATTATTCTAAACCACTTATAGGGCTTCATCATAAGATAATACTAAATACAATTACTGAATTTCATATCCTGGAGACATACATCAAAGGAAAGGGTGATAAGAAGTCCCAGTAAGGGTAAACAAGGAATCAGTTTACTTGTGATATCAATAAGAACTTGAATAAAAACATAAAGACATGAGCAATGGATGTATAGGCATATTATAATGAAAATAACTTGAAACTTACTTGAATATGTGGCTACAACATTTCATTTAGACATTCATGAACACATCACCAAGGTCCAACCCTAAGGTGTTATAAAAATTACCAAGGTTATTCACCAAGGTATCATAAAAATTACCAAATTTATTCACCAAGGTTTCCTAAAAATTACCAAGTTTATTCACCAAGGTATCATAAAACTTGTCATATCAAGAGATTAATTCTTTTCCCAATGCATTGGGGTACTATCAGGGATCACCCTTATTATGTACTTACTTAAATGTGATACACATATAACATAATCAAACAATTCATAAATAACCCATAGAGAATAAAAGAAATGGGTTTCATTTCAAAATCATGATGTTTTAAAGAGTACTAAAAAATGAGATTGTTATGTCATTTAGAACCCATGGAAAAGGAGTGAGGGTTACATGTATGTCAATTCCATAATAATATATATATTTTTTGTTTATTAATGAACACCCATATATTTGAAATAGGTCTGGGTATACACATTTATAAAACTAGAGAATCTATGGAGAGAAAGAGATATAAATTTTGAGGTGAAAATTCTACAACATAACGACTATATAACATGGTTTTAGAAAACATTGGAAAGAGAGGGTACAAGAGTAACCACTCATAAATAACTTATAATAATGAATAAATATAGATCAATATGGAGATAAGAACATGTTATGGAAATTTTAATGACATACCACATGAAAAGGAAACATGGAAGAAAAGAGAATACGCGATTCCTTTTACGAGAAATTCGGCAGCCTAACGATGTCACTTAAAAATTCAGAAAACAAATTGATGATAGAATAAAGGGTCTATAATCATTTGTGCATTAATTAGACAGTAATAATAACATATAAGAACATACCCTCATCATAATGATATGGAAAACATAAGACACATCATAAAGGAAGTCATGACTTAAAAGGAGGGTGAAAGGATCCCTTACCCTGAAAAGTAACTTCGAAAGATTGATGTTCAGGACCATTGGAGGCTTGATGGAACCTTGGGAGGACTACTTGGGAGGTAAGGAGACCAGAACTTTGTTGATTAGGATTTGGAAAATGAAGTGAATGAGGGAAAGGATTGGTATTTATAGAAGAAGTGAGAGGACAAGGCATTAATGGCCAAGGGACACCTCATCGGTGGTATTGGAAAAACTATGGGCTTGCCCATGGTATTTTCCTATGGTATTGGACAATTGGGACACCTCATACCTTATAATACTATTCATAAGTCAACCATAATTATTACATAATTATTACATCATAATGATGTCATTAAACACCCGAAACTCTAAACTGAAAATTCACTATTCTTCGAAAATTCAACTTTTTCAGAAAAATCCCAAAAATTCACCTTAAAAAAATATCGATGCTTTGAATTAAAAAATGAACTCCATTTTATAAAAAAATTCTAAATATTTTAAATTAAATTTTTAATTAAAAAACACTATTCTCCCGAAAAAACTAATACTTGACTAATAATTTCTAAAATAGTTATTTACCTATTTTATTGAATCAATTTACTTAATCAAGGTGCCTATATTATATTAATACCTTCTTTAAGTGAGATTACTAATCCATTTGGTCACATTACTAATCATAAGACTAAAATAAATATTCATAATTTACTATTCACCAAAAATTAAGTTGATCTTATTAGACTCTAAATTTCTTACTGAACACATTTGCAGAAGGATTTTTTTTTGAAAATAATTACACAACATTAATTATTTAAGGTTTAAATAAATATTTTAAAATATCCTTTTTTTTTCAAAATTCAGCAATAATATAAATCTTATATTAATTCGGACATTTGAAAAATTCACAAAATTCACTATAAGAAGAAAACAAAATTTTATTTATCTCAAAGGATTACACAAAGTAGTTACGACCTTGTTACATATCCCCTTATCACACCATCATAGGAACTAAGTGTAATGTATGCTAAGGTGATAGAATCTAGGGGTGGCTCGACCAACATTGCCCGAGTAGTGATTTCTATAAGTTTGAAATTCTCCCAAAGGAGATTCTGTTCTAGCTTCACACGATGAAGTTCGACTTGGGTTTGGTCCAGAGAAAAGCCCAGTGGTGCTACCTCTTTCCCAAGTTCTGTCAAATGGGCTTCGATCGACCCATGACTACTGAAAGAGGCCATCGAAACTTCTTTCTGTATTAATTAACCAAGGAAACTTGTTTTTATAGAAAAAAGATTGTAACATTAAGAGTTTAGTTTCCAACGGTCATATTGACCAATAGTCATATAACAGTCGAAAGCCAACAGTCTCATTTTAATTAAACTCATTTAATTAAATGAAATAGTTTTGTTGAGTATTAAATAAAATAACACACAGAAAATAGGGAACAAAAATTATTAAAAAGTTTGGGTCATTACAACTTGATCCAAACATCCTTGGATGACCGGGTAAAATATAATGTTTCTCGAGATCTCCCTATATTATCTTGTGATCATAAAAATACATGAAATTTCTGTCAATAGGGGAAGGTAATTTGAAAGACATATAATATAGAAGAACAAAGGTCAGAAAAATTGCTTGAGTTGGTATATATTATTGTGTTCATGACAATTTCACCAAGGGATATTAATGAGAGGAGATATTATGTTCTCATTATTGATGATTACAATAGAATGGAATGTGTTTCAGTAATCACCCCCAAAAATGAGGTATTCAGTTGCAGAAAAACATATCGAAGGGAAGTGGAGAAGATGTTGGGTTGAAAAAACTAGAATATCAGAAAAGATAATGGAATAGTGTTCACAATTTTCAAATTGGAGGATTATCTTGAGGAACATGGGATAAATAATCAATTTTCAGTAGTAATAACTCCACAATAGAATGGAGTAGTTGAGAGAATTAACCATATTATCAAAAATATGGCTAGAACAATGCTCATTGAGAAATAACATCCAGATAATATTTGGAAAGAATCTATGATGACATTAGTCTACACATAAAATAGAGCATTGTTATCCCTAAAAGAAGAGAAGACTCCATATGATCTATGGTATGGAAAGAATCCATCATTGAAGTACTTTCGAGTCTTTAGAAGTAAGTGTTTCATTCCCAATAAGGAGAAACATAGGATATTTGAATCACATGGAGATGAATTGATATTTCTTGTCTACTTAAAGAAAAGAAAATAATATAAATGATTTAATAAGTGGCTAGGAAAGTAAGATAAAATATATGATGTGACTATAATGGAGAATGAGAATAATATTCAGCAAATACATGATTAGACTCAGGAGGATAGTGATGAAGAGATAAGAAGATAAGGGGATGTTCCAGTTCTAGAGGATGATTTAGAAGAATATTTAGATGATGAGAATGATAAGAATACTTTAGTATATACACAAAGACATAAGAGAAGAGCTAAAATTTATAGAAAAAACATAATTGGTGATAAAAAAGCACCAGTGCATACAAAGAGGATGAAGACTCTACAGAAAGCATCGTACTTATCCTAAGTGAATCTTAATTGTTTTGATGAAGCTTTTGGAGATGGGAATTGGGTTCAAGCTACAAATAAGACCTTCAAAAAATTGAAATGAATAAAACATTGGACATTGTTTCGAGTCCAACCGATAAAAATGTCATCAAGAAAAAACGGACCCTTCATAACAAAATGATTAAAGACTGTGTATTTATTTGAAACAAATAATGACTTGTGTGAAAAGGGTAATCCTATATAGATGCTATCGATTTTGTTGAGACATTTTCACCTAATGCAAGGCTGAAGGCAATCAGATTATTCCTGGCCATAATAGTGCAATGAAAGTTCATGGTTTTCTAGATATACTTCAATTCAACATTTTGAATGGGGTTTTAAAAGAAGAGGTTTATATTGAACAACTATATGGGTTTATAATTCATGAAGATGGGAATAGATTTTGTCATCTAATAAAAGATTTATACGGGTTGAATCAATCACCAACGGAATGTAATTCGTGGTTCGATCCATTTTTGGAGAAGCTCAGCTTTCGGTGTGGTGGAGTTGATTACAATATGTATGTCAACAATGATAGTAATCAAAGAAAGATGGTGTTGCTATATTTCACTGAGATAGTCTTTGGAGGATTAGATGAAGCATGGTGCAGAATGTTTTCCAAATTCATGAAAAGTGTGTTTGAAATTTCCATGATGGGTGAACTGAAATTTTTCCTTGGTTTACAAGTTACAAAAGGAAGGAATGGAATATTTATTTCACACTCTAAATATTCTAAAGAGGTTTTAAAGAGGATTAGAGTGGATAATTACATGGATAGAAAGAATCCAGTTTCTACCCTTAGGAAATTGTCACGAGATTATGAAGGCAAGGCAATTAATATAACAAAATAATGGAAAATCATTGGAAGTTTATTGTACCTGAGAGAAAAGACCTGAAATTTTCTTTACCACTTGCCAATCAGTGAGATAGCAAAACAATACCAAGGAAATCAACATGATTTCAGTGAAAATAATAATTCGGTATATTAAGGGAATGGTGGATTTTAGTTAGATGTACAATGAAAAATCATAGAAAAAGATATTGGGATACAAAGATAAAGATTGGTCGGGTTCTGTAGATGATAGAGAATCAATATCTAGTGGTGTATTTCATCTTGGAGGACTTTTTATTTTCTGTCTAATCACGAAACATTAGTGTATTTCATTTACCACTGCAAAAGATGAATATATTATGACAACTCAAACATGAAAAAAATTATTTTGGATGAAGTAGCATCTTGTGGATATGGGAGTTTAAATGAAATCTCTGATCAGAATCCATTTCAATAATTAAAGTTCTATAAATATTCTTCAAAATCCAATCCATCACTCAAGGATAATCCATATTGAAATAAAGTATCATGTTATCAAGGAGACGGTTGAGGAAGGTATTGTGAAGTAGAAGTATGTTCCTAGAGAACAATAGGTTACATATATTATTACAAATTCCATACCCAAATAATCTTTTGAGAGACATGGGACGAATCGGGGAGTCCAGTCGACTCCCCTCACTTGAAAAAGTGTGTTTGGGCCCCCCCTCTCCTGAGGTATGGTGTGTTTTTTTCTTAATGTACTGTTCCTTTTTCCTTTAGCATGATGTAGACCAAAAATGATTAAACTTTGGGTTTATTGACAAATGGGGAGAAATTTTGGCTCTTAAAATAGAGATAATTTATTTTTCTAGACACAAGGAGAAGCTTACAGGAAGAAAAACAAGATATGGGGAGTTTTAAATAAGGTGATGCTAGAAGTGATCGATCAACTAATATACATTAAGATAGTTGAGGGTCATGATGAAAGTAGGAGAGTGTTTGTGGGATAAATTAAAGTGATTCATTGATAGAAATTTCATATACTCTTTTTTATCACACTGATCATGGATCATGTAGTCTTAGAGTGTGTGTTTAGTAAATCTATGATTATTATCTGAATCGAAATGAGTGAATAGGGATAGAAGACAAAAGAATATTTAATGAGGTATCCAAATTAGAAGAATTGTTATGAGAAGTGATTTCAACAATCCCAAAGGGGAAATTGTTGGGAAAAAAATACTTCAAGGCATCTTCTCAGTTTTTTTTGGTGTGATTGGGTTTGTTAACAAAGTTAAATTACCATGAATGTGCAGGGTTAGTGTTTTTCGAAGAATTTATTTAAGGTAGTGTAGTTTCAATGTGTTTTCCAATTTTTTGGGCCTCAAAATCATGAGTTTGATTTGTGTAGAGTAAGGATTTTCATGTAGGATTGAAAAATATACAAATAGTGAAGGAGAGTTCATGGATTATGAAAGGTTTTATGTGGAACGATGTAGGAAATCAGTAAAGTAAGGTAACCATGAATAATGGTATGTAGACCACATAGAGGAAATGGTTCATAGGGTAAAAATAGTTCGCGGAAAGGAATCTGGTTAATGGGAAAAGATTTTGGTTCACATAGGTCTTGTGGTACGCAGGATGGATTGTCTTTGTAGGAAATGAGGTTGTGATTTTATCCACTGAGAATGATCAGTGGTGGTATACGAACCACATAGGGAAGAACAGTTTATAGGAGCAGTATGTGGTGAAAGATGTATCGTATCTACGATTTAGGTAAATCATGGAATAATAGATTTTGTGGATCTATTTTCCAATATAAGTACCGATAATCCCATAATTAAAAGTAAGAGTGTGAATTTTTATTAGAGAACATATTTTCACTGAGAAGATATTTGGCTACATCCGAAAGAGTTCACGGGGAGTCCACGTAGAAGATGAGGCTCATGGTAAAGCGATTCTGCAAAGGGAGATGCAGTTTATAGAAGCATAGGTGGTCAGCAAAGGAAGAATCTTTCTGAGAAGAAAGGATGGTTTGTGAAAGTGGAGGTTGGACCATGAAGGAAGAAGTGGTTCGTTGAGGATATATGGTTCAAAGAGGCAAAGAAAGTATGCAGATGAGAAATGGTCCATATAAGGAGAGGTAGTTCACGAAGAACATGTGGTACATGGTGTAGTTCAGTTTGTGGAAGAAGCAAGTTCGTTTGCAGAAGACTATAGTAAGCTTTCAAAAGAAAAAAAATAGTTCACGAAAGTAATTTCTACTAACCTAACAATATGCAGAATAGTGATTTCGTCTATGGGTAAAAAAGGACTTCAAATAGTATCTATCTATAATTGAGGATGTGATAATTCATGAAAATGAAGGGATCTACAAGTCCATATACTATTAGTGGATCCCTTACAAGAGTAGTGATTGAAGGAAGAGGAAGATAGTGATCCTTTTCACCATTATTGAGATAGATAAAGATACATAGGGAGTGACATTGGGAAAGAAGTTAGTTGACCCTAAACATTGTAAATGTAGTGAGCCTAAGAATAGAATTCATCTAGATCAAGCTTTATAATTGGAAGTGATCTTTTGTGTATTTGGTACATCAGCACATCTCCATTGTATGCTCCTTGGACATAGCCCAATAAGGGTGAACCAAGTAAACTTGATGTGTCATATGAGTGATTTTGATTATATTCTTACATTTATAAAGAAGATTGAGAGAAGTGTGTTTTTTATAATGAAACTAGATTTGAAGGGACAATAGTTTTAATTAGTCATACCCTGATTCACCCTCGTTCATGGGTATTTGATCTAGTGGACCTAAAATTTATGTATTCATGTACAATAGGTACATACTCAATTTGGATATCACCTTTTTCTATAGTATGTTTTATATTCTCTTATTATCAATGAATCTCAATTAGAATAACAACTACAGGTGGATCGAGATATGACTTAGATGATTTAGTCTACCATCTAAATATGATAAATCACATTTCTTTAGCACAAATCATAATTTCATCTTGCTGTAATAAATTTTTTGCATTATATTTTGAAACCAATCCTTACCAATGATTATATCAAAATTAACTACATTTATGATAATAAAATCAGAAATTAGAGCATGTTTATGTGTCATAATAGAAACTACTTGTTAAGTCTTTGTTTCAATAAGGTTTCAACATGGATTTTTGACTAACAACTCCTTTGTTAATATGGATTGGAAATACATATTTTTTATTTTAATCTGGGAAGATATAAAAGAATGTGATGATCCATGATCAAATAGAGATTTAGCTATATTTTAGGAGATGATTAATTTACAATCCACCACAACATTATTAACTTCAACCTAAGATATTGTGACTACATAAGAACTACCTTGTTCCCTAATTTTTAAGGGATAGTTTCCTTGATGTGTAGGAATATCATGCACATAGTGTCCTATCTCTTTATAGATAAATCATTGCACATTTTTTAGTTCCTTCTTAACATTGAAATCATATTCCAGGAGGAACTTTTCTCCACATTTTTAAAAAACTATCATTGACAATAAGCATGTTCCACGATGTTTCTATACAAATTTATTAAATATTAAAAATTATATTATTTACTTATTAATTTTTCCTTATTTACTCTTACAGAGTACTCAATATTCCTTTTTTTATCTTTCATCCCTTCGAATCCATATGCCCTAGAAAAATAATTTTCCATCTTGATGAAACATGATAATATATCCTCATTTGATGTAAATGTTTGGGAGAATAGTTCGATTAGTATAATTGGATTAATAACATCACAAAAATGGTCAATCCTTCTCCTTAGATTACGTATTTAATCCATGAAATGAATTTCTAAAAATGTAAAGTTGGCTTCATACCCATTTTTTTTTTAAATTCTCTTTTTATCTCGGATTCAAGAATTGTCTCTCCATATATGATCACTGTTTGTGGGGGATGTTTTTTCCCAAGAAAGTTTCCTTAAAATCCTTAAATTCCATATTTTCAATTTCTTCCTCACCCATTGTGTTTTGAATTAATGACCAACTATGATCCGTATCTCTCGAGGGATGATAAATTATCATGATAACTTTCACCCTATCATTACTTCCCAAATCAAGAATTGTATTCTCCAAGGAACTCATATGTTGTTAATTTACAATTGGATATTTAGCCCCATTGAATGATGGATGTTTTTTTCACATGAAGCAGTCTAAAATTTTTAAACCGCATTGTGGATCAGGCTACTCCATGAGAGTATGGTGATTTCTCATAACCTGATTCAGTTTTCCTAATATAGTTGTAAGTTTTTCATCTCTAGTTCAATCTCTTGCTTTAACGTCATTATCTTACATAGGATAGAAATAACAACATGGAATATGTGTGTTGATATGGTTTTCTATTTCCTCCAATAAGAAATGTTTCTGAACAAATAAAAATACTAGATTAGATTATATTATTTTCAAACTAGAAGAACACTTAAAAAAATTATGTATAACTAATCTGAAAAACAGATGTTTTGTTTCCTTTGGAATAGTCTAAATTTCAATTATATGGTTCTATTTCCATAATATATGTTTTCCTAAATCTAGTTTTCATTTTTTCTACAATACATTCCTTGATACCAGCTGTAAAGACCCCATACCCAGTAGCCCAGAGTTGGTGGTCAATTCCTTACACATGTACTATGTATAAGCCATCACATCCCAAAGGACCAGGTAGTTTAGTATATTTGTGAAACTAGTTAAAAAATAAGTATAACATTAGAACATGAAATGAAATAAAATATAGTAACTCCATTGGATACATAGATATTATCCCAGATTATCCCATCATATCAATCATAATATACATCTTGGCATCCTGTGGAAAAGTAAAACATAAGAAAGTGGTGATATCAGATGCACACTAAGGGAAGGAATACTACAGAAGCTTTCATAAATAGACATAAACAATAAATCATAGTGAATAACTAAAAATTCATTCCATTAAAACATAATATTGTTCATAATATGGAAGGAATATACTAGACTAAATAATTCCATATAAATAATAACATGAGACTAAAACATAATCATAAATATTATACTTATTGAATACTCACATGGATTATCAATAACTAAACTTACAATGATAAAATACATAATTTCGTACATAATAATTATACTATCAGGGCTTTAGCCAAGAAACCATACATAGTCAGCTAATACATTAGCCAATATCCCAACTAGTTTGTATCAGGAGACCAAAAAATGTATCTACAGGATATAGTGGGTCATGACTGTAACATAATAAGTAAAGTGAATTCCTCATGTGAAAGGTAACAAACATAATAAAAATATATATTCATTTTGAAACTAGAATATGAAATATCTTTCCAAAAAATAAACATAATCATAATACATCTAGTTTAATATGATAAATGTCATCAAAAAATAACAACCATAGTCAAAATAATTTGAAACAATTTTAAAAAATATGTCATATGGAATCATAATAGATGAACCTAATTTAAACATAAGATACATAAAAGGGTATTGAGATTGATGAAGATACTCTAATGTAATCATTGAGAAATTATTGGGAGAAATACTACTTTACATTTGAAATCATATAGGTAAAAAGTTGTGCAATTATAAAAGAAATTTTTTCTTTTAAATTATCCTTTTAAAAATGTAATGGATTTCTCAAGAAATTATGGAATCATGAAAGTGGTAAAATCCACTCATTTCATATAAGTTAAAAAAAAATCCTTTCAAATTTTGAAAAAGAATCACTTAAAAGAGAATTTTTAAAATAAATTATTAGTATTTAAAAAATGAATAGATTTTTTATATCATATGTAAATACAAATAAAACAAGTTAAAATAAAACATAATATAATCAAATTTTATTTCAATAATAATCAAAGGATGACATAAATAATGGAGTAGAAGTTTAACCCAAGAAAGGATGTTAATTTACAAATTCTCATACAACATTATATTCATTCGAACCATATCCCTACAAAATTAATTTTCATAATAGGAAAAATTGAATTACATAAAGATAAATAGATTCATTATATGATATATAAAATGGAAGTATGTACACCAAACACATGAAATAAGGGTTGAATATTGAATTTATCTCACAGAAGTAAAAGTGAGATGAGAAACGCTTATGTTATGTCTGAAAGCGTTATGCACTTGTGCTTAATGTTCTAGATAATGAATTTAGATTTATTAATTACTTTAAGAACCTTTTCAAAATATATTTTATTAATTATAATCTTATTAACTTAATTTTTGTTTATTTTTATTTTTTATAATGTTTATTGTCATTGTTCATGGAGCATCAGTTTCATGGTTTTCTGGTCAAATCCCTTGAGTATAAATATGAGTGTTCTTGTAAAATGGGAATAACATCTCTAGAAGTTAAATTATATAGACTTAGAGAATTTAAAAAAGTTTAAATGGTCTCATATATAATTTTTTATATGGTATGAGGGCGATTCATCTAATAAAATGTGGATGAAAATGTCTTATTTAATTTTGAGCTTTTTTCAACCATCACAAACTTTTTTGTTTTATTTAATATTATGTTGAAATATTTTGGTTCCAGAACATGATAGAACTTATAATATTTTTATTATAATATTTGCCACCATAATAATGATTTTATGAGAACCCTTGAATTCAGCAATATAAAATGAAAACTCGTCATCCGCAATTGCTGTGAATGGACACATCATTGAAGATGTTTCATTTTTAAAATAAAAAGATAGAATAATGGATTTATTGATGGATAATCTATTTATATAATAATATTAAATTATATATATGATAATAGAGTTTCCATTCCATTTTAGATATGGTATATGTGGAGGGAATAAGAAAAAAATTGAAATTAAAAGAGAAAGAAAGATGATTTTACCTCTTGAATATCATCTCCTTGGAAACCTCCTTAAGACACTTGAATTTTTTCTTTTGGTAACACAGGAACGTATTGAACATAGGGAGGAGTATTGGTAAAGGATGTGGGACTAATTTATACAACTTTAGATTATTTGAAGGTTTGGGGAGAAGGGCTGGTGATAGGTGGTATTTTTAGTGGATGAGATGGGTGTTTTTTCATAAATGTTTTCATTTATTTATTATTTTGGCTCAAAAAAATCAGTAGTATTGATTCTTGTGACTAAGTACAGTAACAAATGCATGAACATTCAAATTAATGGTTGATTACATCATAAATGACTCAAAATTTAATGTATTTAACTTATAAAGATAAATACTCTAAATTACCATATTTTACTATTCATATAAAATTAAACTATTTTAGAAAAATACAGAATATCCACGCTAATAATTTTTTTTATTTGTATATTTCAAAAATAGACACTATTTTATGAAAAAAATTTAAATATGAAAAATGAAAATTTTAATTAAAATCATCATTTATTCAAAAAATTCTGATTTTAATATTATAACAGATTTTACGACACTTTGAAAATTTAATTATGATGTCATAAAATTATCATATAGTTATAATGAAACAAAATACTAATTTCTAAATCTATTTTATAAAAATAAATTTTCTTTAAAATAATTATATTAATTATACAAATTCTAACAAAAAATTACCGTTTCAAAAAAATTCCAACAATTAATTTATCTACTTTAAAACATTTATTTACTATTTTTTTGATATAAATATATCATATTTTCCTTTATGAGATAAGTAAAATTTATTTATATTTTCATAGGTGAAGTTATTATTTTAATGTCCAATTTACTATTCCTAATGTTCACATTACCATTTAGACAGTCATGTTAATATTTAAAGAATATCATAGTTCATTTAAGCTCGTTGCTGCATTCAATTTAAGATATCGAATAAATTTAATTTAATTTAAAAGTTATAAACCTTTAAAAATTTATTTTTTTATATTATTCCCTCCTAAAAATTCCATCCCTAAAGTTTTATTAGTATTACCTTCTAAACAGATTAAGGTGGTTCTTCTTCATAGCATCCTTAGGTTCCCATTTGCTTCTTCCATTTTACGATTTCTCCAAAGAAATTTTACTAGTTGAGTTGTTTGATTTCACAATACTTTCTATCTAGTGTCAATAATCACGATAGGCTCTTCATAGTTATAAAAAGAAGGTTCTTTTTCTATTTTTCTTCATAGGTATGTACATGTGTTGGGTCTTGCGTGTACATCCTTAACAAATAGATGCGGAACACATTGTGTACTTCAGAAAGGCTTAGTGTCATCACAAAACAATAATCCACATCTCCAACTCATTCCATAATTTCAACTATTATGATGTAAAAGAGGCTCATTTTCCATTTCTTACTGAACCTTGTGACACCCTTCCATAGAGATCCTATCTAAAAGATATGATCTCTCACTTGAAACTCTATTCAATTTATTTTATTGTTAGCATAACTATTTTTCCTACTTTTAGAAACTTTAGTAAAATCTTTAATAGTCACTACCTTTTTCATTGTCTCTTTAATAAGTTTTGGGCCTATATGTTTCCCCTCACTAAATTCAGACCAATAAGTTATAGTATGACATCTCCTTCCAAGTATTACTTCATATGAAACCATTAACATACTAGAATGGGAACTATTAATGTAATAACACTACACTAAAGGTAAATACTGACCCCACATACCTATAAAGCCAAGTGAGCATAATATAAACATGTCTTCTAATGTTTGAAGAGTCCTTTCAGACTTTCCATGGTTTGAGGGTGATAACAAGTACTCAAAATTAGCTCTGTATCCAAATACATCTGATGAATATTCTATAATTTTTATGTAAAATGGGGATTTTGATATGAAATTGTCGATATAAGTGCACCATGATTCATTAAAACTTCATTAATATAGTTTATTTCAATGTTCTTCGGTGGAAAGTCATCTCTTATTGCAATTAAATGTGATGATTCGGTATGTTGATCAATAATTACCCATATTTCATCATTATTTCTTAGAGTTTTTGGTAATCGAGTGACAAAATCCATAATAACTCCATGACATTTCCATATAGAAATTATTAGGGGTTGCATGAATCCTCTTGGATATTGTCTTTAATCCTTCACCTGTTGATAAACTAAATATATTTATACATAATCATAAATTTCCCCTTCATATGGTCCCACAAAAAATGTTCCATCAAATATCTATACATCTTAAGGATACCATAGTTTATAGAGAAATTCCAGCTGTGAGCATCATCCAATAATTCAATTTTTATCTTGGGTAAAGAGGGAACAAAAATCCTCTTCCCAAATTTCAAAATTCTATCTTCATATATAAAGTCTACCAATTATCCATCATTTACTACATTAATTTTTATTGGAAAATTATCATCCTTAAATAAATAACTTTCTATATTTTTCTATAAATATGGTTTAAAAACCATTTGAAATAATAGTGATTCTTCACCTTCCATGATAATTCCCATATTCATTTTTACGAGATCCATGTAAACATGATACCTGTCAATCCTAATTTGGTAAAGAACACTATGATTTTTCTAGATCAATGCATCTTCTACCTTAGCTGCCTTCCCTGGGAGGTAGTGTATTGAAAAATCATTATCATTGAGTAGCTCTAGATATTACCTTTTCCTCATATTGAGTTATTTTATTTTGAAGATATATTTAAAACTCTTTTGATCTGTATGCATATCCAATATTTCACCATATAGATTTTGTCTCCATATCTTCAAAGAAAATGTTATAGCTATTAACTCAAGATCATGAGAAGGAGTGTTATATTCACGAGTTTTAAAATACTTTTATGCATAAGAAATAACTCTATCATTCTGCATAAAACACAACCATGCCCTTTATCTGATTCAAAACAATAAATTATATATCCCCCATTTCCTGATGGTAGAGTCAAGATTGGTGAATTCATTGATCCTTATTTAATTATATAAATTATTCTTTACATTCCTTTGTCTAAATAAACACAACCCATTTATGACTATTCTTGGTTAATAGGTTAGGTAATTGGGAACAATTATGAACAAAACACTGATAGAAACCTGATAAAACAATGAAACTATGTCCCTAAATTATATTTGTTAATGTAATACATTACTAGACTGCCTTTTCCTTCACAAGATAAACAGTGATTCTATCCTTTTAGATAATACGACCAAAAAAGAAATTGTTTGATGTAAAAATTCACACTTTCTAAACATCACATATAACTATGTTCTTCTAAGGGTGTCCAAAAAAATTGCCTTGTTGTTCTCATGGTCCATTTAGCTTTGGGAGTACAAAAATATAGCATCAAAAAATACAAAAAAATATCATGATATTCTATGAATACTCCTTTCATTTGATCCGTAAAAATAGAGGGTTCATTAGCGAGTCCAAAGGGAATTAATCTAAAATTGAAATGTCCACACATTATTCAAATCACAATCATTGGAATATATTCCCTTATTACAAGAAATTTATGATATAAGGAATGAAGATCAACCTTTGAAAAAAATGATCTCCATGAATGTGGTCGAATAAGTCATCAATTTGAGGCAGATGATACTAGTTTTTTTTATCATAATAGCAATGATCTCTCTATAATCAATTAACAACCTTATATATCCATAATTCTTCTTAACGAAATGAACATGATCTCCTTAAGGAGAAACACTAGGGATTGTAAATCCATTATCAATCAATTAATCCAGTTCCTTATTCAATTCCATTAACTCCACCATAGACATTCTATTGGGATTATTTAATATAGGTCGCACATCATGGATTAAATCAATAGAAAATCAACTTCCCACTTTGGAGGGTTTTTTTTTGACAAAGGAAGATGATATATTAATCAAGAAGGTTATCAGTTACACAATCATGCAACAAAGAAGGAAAGTGATCAAGCTAGAGATAATTCATGCCAGACGTGCTGAAAGAATCCATGTGATGGGATACTTAATTTCTGTCCCTTTTAATGAAGGAGAAGGAGTAGTTTGTGAAGCTTTGACTGAGAGACTAGATGTTCCTGATAACGGTGCCAAAAGAATGGATGCCTCCATCATTAATCCCGATAGCGTTGATGATGGTGAGGCAATCAGATTCAATGTGAATAGCTTCCCATCCTCGATCTTTTGCGAACTTCAGCCTGACAAGGACATCGATGGATTCCGCAACAACGGGCTCCCAGAGAGAGTGGTTTGATTCATGTTTGGAAGCATTGACTTGACCATGAAAATCCCGTGCCACAAGTCCAATTCTGACTATTCCATCCATGGAGAGATATGCATCAACGTTAATCTTGAGGATCCCTTCTGGGGGAGGGTACCATCTTGAAGCAGCTGTGTGAGTGCCAAAGAGCCCATGACGGTTAGAGTCCCGGTTCCACCCCTCAATCCAGGATGTAGCCCATTCAATCCAGAACCGGGGGGTGGGGGGTTGCTATGTGATTAAAGATGAAGTCATTGCATCGTGCCCAGACGATCCATGCCACGATGTATAATGAAGCAACTTTTTCCGTAGTGAAATAATATAACCACAACATCAGCAGTGTCTGAAGGTCCGACGTCGTATCCACCATAAGCGCTAAATCAGAGCCCCAAAATTTCCAGATCTCTTCCACCCCTGGGCACTGGGTGATCACATGCAGAGGAGATTCAAGTACACCTGAGTAGATGGGACATTTCTTGTCATTCATGACATGTCGGAAGGCGAGGGATTCCATAGTGTGAACAATACCAGTGCAAAATTGCCACCAGAAAAAATGGATTTTCGGGGGGACCTTACGATGCCAAAGGTTTTTCTAGAGCCCTCCCCTTTCCTAGATTTGGATATCAAGAGAAATATTGTACCCTGACTTCATTGTATAAGATCCATAGAAATCATTACTCCAAAAGGGACAGTCTAGCCCCACATCCCTCACACAGGGGATTCTAAGTATGATCCTTCTATCCCTTTCATTGAAACATGAGTTGATTTTATCCATACACCATCCAGAACCATGATCATCGAACAAGAAGAAAATAGTGGATTTCTCATAGCCAGGTACGGAAGGGGAGGTGTCTTGCAATACATATTTATCAATCATCCAGGGATCGGTCCAAATATTAATTTTCTTACCATCTCTGACCCTCCAACCTTTCCCTTTGTTAAGTAAATTTCGTGATCCCTAAAGGATTCTCTATAGAAAGCTGGTGTGGGGGCCAAGAGAGGAGTTCTGGAAATCTGATTGGGGAAAGTATTTTTCATGAAGAATCCATGCACAAAGAGAATATGGATGAATCATGAGGTTCCATCCCTGTTTATACAAAAGAGCATCATTAAAGAGTTGGAGGTCTCGAAATCCCATTCTGCCGCCTGTTTTGGGGGTGAAAAGTGACTTCCAAGAAATCCAGTGATATTTATTTCTGCCATTATTTTAACCCCACCAAAAGTTAGCGATGCAGGAGTGGATATGGTCAACAATAATGCCAGGAAGCTTGAATAGGGACATAATATAGCTAGTGATGAACTGAAGAGCGTCTTTGACGAGTGTTTCCTTACCCTCTTTAGAGATTATTTTCGGAGTCCTGCCTTGTATTTTTTTTCATGATTTATATCCATCGTAGATGAGAAGATTTATTTTTTTGACTGACCGAGAATAGTGGAAAGGCAAAGGTATTTGATGTGTTTGTCAACCATTTGAATGCTTGTAGTAAGACAAAGCTCTGCTCTCTTGGTCGTTGGGACGCCAAAACTGAAAGAGATTTCTAACTTGGATAGATTGATCGATTGTCTAGATTCCCTATCATAAAGGTGGATCACCTGACAGATAGCATGACATTAATTATGAGTAGCTCTGGAGAATAGAAGGCAGTCGTCGGAAAATAAGAGGTGTGAGACAGGTGGGAAGACCTGACAAACCTTTGCCCCATGTATCCCTTTTGAGGAAGCAACTAAGTAAATGAGGTTAGAGAATACATTAACCACCAGGATGAAGAGAAAGGGGGAAAGGGGATCTCCCTGGTGGAGGCTATGGGTGGGTGAGAAGCCTTGGGTGAGTCCACCATTTATGTTAATCTGATAAGAGATGGACGAACCACATTGCATGATCATATCTATCCATTTGGGGAAGAAACCCATTTTTTTCATGATGGCCTGGAGAAAGTTCCATTCCACTTGATCATAGGCCTTAGTCATATCCATTTTCAAGGCCATAATACCTCTTTTCTCAACAGATCGTGTTTTCATAGAATGAAACACTTCATGGGCCACGATGGCATTATCCGGGATAAGCCTCTTTGCCATGAAAGCACTTTGATTTTCAGAGATAATAACAGGTAACCACGTGTGCAGACGATTAGCGAGGACCTTCGAGAAAATCTTGTAGGAGACGTTACAGAGACTGATAGGCCTGAAGTCCAAGGCCACAAGGGGTTTCTTGATCTTAGGGATGAGGGTGAAAATTGTCTCATTAATAGAGAAGTGGTTAATTTCCCCATACCAAATTCCTTTTATTTGCACACATATTTTAGGGCCAAGAATGTGCCATTATTGCTTAAAAAAGAGAGCATGGAAGCCATCAGGACCTGGGGATTTTGTGGAGGGGATTTGTTTGAGATCCTGAAGAATCTCATCGTCCGTGTAGTCTTTTGTGAGCTGGTGGTTCATCTCTTCGGTAATCACATGTTTGATGCATGACTCAACCTCCGACGATAAGATGGAATCTCCTATAGTGTAGAGTTTTTGGAAATAACATGAAATAATATTGTGGATACCTTCAATGTTGGACATAGTTCCCCCATCAAGGTAGGTGAGGATCGAAATGTTGTTTTTGTGGTGCCTGGAAGAAGCCTTCTGGTGAAAGTATTGGGTGTTTGCATCCCCTTTTTTGATGTGGATTTATCATGCGTGCATATCCCAAAAGAATTTTTTAATGCGAAGAGCCGTATCGAGATCACTTTGAATAATAGAAATTTTGGAGAGAATGTCATCCATTGGGGGCCGGGAAAGAAGGGCAGTGAGTTTTCATTCTAAGGAGTTACAAAGCTTGTCAGGTTGACGAAATGTTTTATTGCTCCATGATCTCAGATTAGCTACCACCTGCTGGAGGTTAAACTTTATGTCTTCAATTACACCCTTCCAACACGATCGAATAACTTCTTCACACTCTCAGTATTTGGCCCAGAATCTTTCAAACCAGAAAGGTTTTCCACCTCTTGAGATACGACCACTATGAGAAAATTCAATAGCGATAGGGAATGATCCGAAAAGTTCAGCGCCAAGTGGGTGATATGAATCATTTTGAAGATGTTATTCCATTCCGTCGATCCCAGAAATATCTCCAGACGCTCAGTAATGCACGTGCTTTCCATGTTCCCCCGAAACCAGGTAAAGGGGCTTCCTGCATGTCTTAGATCAGCCAAGTCCGCCCTAGAAATCGCATCCCTAAAGTCTGACATTGAGGCAAAGGGCCGATGTGCTCCTCCACATTTTTCATTCTGGAACAAAATCTCATTGAAGTCACCGCCAAAGTGGATAGGGCCTGTAATTCCAGGATGTAATGAACAGAGAAGTTCCCATGATTTCCATTTATCATTTTGTGATGGCCATTTGTAGAAACCCACAAAAGTCCAAGGTGGAGAGAGGTCATCATGGATGGATGCAGCCACATGATGTGACGAGTATGAGATGATTCTGACATCGACATTTTCCTTCCAAAGAAGACCCAGTCCCCCTGAGTGGTCTTGGTGGGGAACCGAGAAGCAGCCCTGAAACCCACATTTGAGAGGGATACCATTATTGTCCTTTTTATGAAATATGGTTTCGAACAAAAAAACTATATCAGGGCGACTTTGTGCACAATGGAGATGGAGCATCCAAACCGTTCGTGGGTTGAAAATCCCCCAATAGTTCCAACATAGGATTTTCATTGCTCTAGGCAGGGCTGGGACATACCCTCCTCCGCCTCTGAAACATCATAGAACTTTCTATCACCTTTTTTTTTCAATATTTTTGGAAGGATTTCAGTTACTTTAAAATCCTCCAGTCATCTTTTATGTTCCTCAGGTTTTTCATCAATAGGATCACCACTCCTATCAACACGATTAACCCTTTTCCACGTCCATTAAGTAAGGGTACTTGCTTCCTTTTTCCCAATCATATTGGTTTCTTCCATGAGGTTGATACCTGGAGCGACAGACACTGGCCCAGCAGTAGGCACTGTTGATTCGATGCAAAGTTTTCTGGGTATAGAAACCGGGTCGGGTGGCTCCATACTTTTGGACATTGGTCCGAATGGTGGTGAGGTGCTGTCTCTCAAAGACGCAGGGCCCCTACTCAGAAAAGGGCTGGGTCCGAACTCTGACTCGCATGCTTGTTCCCAGTTTTGGACCCGTCCAATGTTGCATACAAAGGCCCTCCTTTTTCCTAGTGGTTGTCTTGATTGTCTCCAGAAAAATCCGGTGGTCCTAGCATGATGACAATGTTGAGTTCTGGTTTAGTTCGCTTAGAGAAGGCCTTCACTAGTCGGTCACAATCCTTCTGTTTTTCCACCTCAGAAATGATCATAGATCCTACTATTTTTGTGCGGAGCCAAGGGCCGTATTGTAAGATGATGGTTACTTTTTCATTCTCCTTCCTCGAGTCACAAAATTTCTCAAGATGTCTAATGCACCCACACTAAAAACAAAATATTGGTAGATTTTCAAATTCAAAAGAGATCCAGGAATTAAAATCTTCTATTGATAAGAACAAACACCTCATTAGTGGTTGCGTCACTTCGACTAAGGCTCTAATCCTCACCACGGGTCCCCAGTGGATGGGATCAGAATGATCCAATCCATAAATTTGCCAATGCATTCTCCAATTTACCTAATAACACGTTCCGTTCTACCATGAAACATGATTCCTTTGATTCGTATCCAGAATGGTGAGGAAGTCAGTTCAATTTTCTGAATGTCATCCCCGCCTGTAAAGTCCTCCATGAGGATGATTAGATTATTGAAAGACCATGGTCTGCCTTTGAGCACCTTTTCTTTATCTTTGTTATTGAAAAATTCGAATACAAGAAAACCCTCTCCCACTTCATGTATGGAAACGCCATCCTCCAATCTGCATAAATTTTGCAGAGTATTTTTAAGGCCCCCTGGTTGAATGAGCGTCTGGAGAAAAATATCCCTACCACCAGGAGCGATATACAATGTGATAGAAAGGCATCTTCGTTTTTTCATGTGGTAATCAGCTCTTTCTCTTTATCAATCAACGAGAGGTTCTTCCACAGATTCACTAATTCAGATTCCATGACAATAATAGACACCGCCTCAATGTAATCTTGCGAGAACACCCTTCGTGAGACCACCACTCTCGCATTTAAAACTCCACAATGCAAAAAAAACATTTCTCCTCCTCAAACCAGCAACTCGTGACTAATTTGTAACCTAGCAGTCCTCCACAAAGCCACACCTTGCGGACCTGATCTTCACGGACCTGCCCCTGCGTGGTCCAAAACAATGAGCGCTGGCGCCTATGCAAACCAAAACCTTGTGTGAACCCAAAACCTACACGAACCAAAACACTACGCGAACCAACTCCCTTGCGATCACTTCCATCCAAAGCCACTCCTTTGAAATCTCGGCGAAAACCACACCCTTGCAATATCACCCATCACGGACCAGCCCCTACGCATTTAAAACCACTGCGAGGAAGCTCCATCATGAGCCTCTTTCTTCATGAACCAAGACCTTTGCACCCCTACAATCTCGCAAACAAAAAACCGGCGCAGACGACACTCTCACGATTTCCACCCTTCACGATCAGGATTTCACACTCCTCGAAAAAACTCCATGAGCTGAATTCGATCCCAAAGCCTTAATGATCCACGATTTTCACGAAGCAAAACCTCAGAGCTTCCCAACCCAACACGGTCAATCTCTCCATGCTCCCAGTCCTTCGCGAACCAAATTACGTCAGCATTCGACTCCTCACAAAACTCCTCGCGAGCCGCTTACGGCACAAGAACACCCCCGAAGAAGACCAAAGGGAAATCAAGAGGGGAAAAAACATAAAACCACAGGTTCACAACCTTGAGACGACACCCAAATATTCCTTTAGTGCCTTAAAATATGAGGAAACACTGTAGATCCAAAAATCCAAATGCTGAACCAGAAGAGGAATCACTGCAAGCACTGGATATGCTGCAAAAGATGAACCATAATAGGAAACTATGGGGGAAACCCTCGAGAAAACCTTCGCCGTAGAACCATAACTCCAAGGATGGATCCTGGAGACTCTGACCCTAGGCATACCTAGGAGGAAACTCTCAGCCGTTGTGAGAGACTTTTCCCACATTGGAGGATGTTTAGGAAATTCCTTTATAAATACATCAATGTATTCCTATAAAACATGTACATCCTAAATTTTAACACCACCTTTTTCATTAGTAGAATTTATCTTTACTTATTCACCATGAATCTCACTTAAAAGAGATATTGGAGGTGAATCTAGATATGTCTTAGATGATGAATACTTCCCTATAATGAGGATAAATTCTATATATTCCTAAAAAATCATAATTTCATTCTCTTTGTAAAAAAAATCCATATATTTTGAATTCAATTCTATATCAAGGATTATATCATAATCAAGCATTGGTAAGACAATAAAATCAGAAATTGGAGAACATTTATGTTTCATAATAGGAACTGATTGAAACATATTTGTGGTAATATGGTTTCCAATAAGAGTTTTGACTGACAAATACCTTTTTAAGGTGAATTGGACAAATACGATTTTCTATAGAGAACTAGTAAGTTATAAAAGAATGAGATGATCCAGAATCAAGTTGAGATTTAGCTAAATTTGAGTATATGATTAAGGTACCTGCCACTAAATTATTAGGAACTTCAACCTCAGATTTTATGATTGTATAAGAATGGACTTATGTATTTTCCTTTTCTAGGGAAAGTATTCTTGATGTCTTGGACAGTCAAGTTCATAGTTTCCGATCTCCTTACAAATGAAGCATTGAACATTGAATAATTCTTTCTTTCCCCTACAATCACTGGCCTAGTGTAACTTTTCTCCACACATGTTACAAAATACCATTACTAGTAGGCATGTTTCATGATGTTTTCTTCCACATTTATTGAATATTGGAAATTATGTTATTCCATTATTCCCTTTTTCACTATTTCTATTTCTAGAGTACTCAAAAACCCTCTTATTATATTGATTAGATTTGAAGTGACTAGGAATTTAAAAAAATTCTCCATCTTGATGACACATAATCCAATATCCTTGTATGATGAGAATGATTAGGGGACTATTTCCCTTCATATAATTGTCATAAGACCATCAAAGAAATGTTCAATAACACAATTTGGATTATGTATATAGTCTATGAAATGCCTTTCTAACCTTGAAAATTTGGATTCATACCTAGTGACATTTCCATTATGTTTCTATATGAGACTCAAGAATTGTCTCTCCATATACAATCGTTGTTTGTAAAAGAAATGTTTTTACAAATTTCTTTCCTTAAGATCCTTCCATTCTATATTTTCAATTTCTTATTCCTATTTCTATTTTTATTTATTGACCACCATTGATCAATATCTTTTTAGAGATGATAAACTACAATGATAACCTTCTCCATTATGTTAATTTGAAATGAAATAAATACTTTATCTAAAGAACTTATCCATTTCTCAGTTACAAATGAGTTATTAGTCCTATTGAATGATGGTGGTTATTATAACATGAAGTTGTATAACATTATTACACCACATTGGGGATCAGGTTACTCCATGCGAGTAAGGTTATTACTCATAAACCGGGATAGTTGTCCCATTATAGTTATAAGTTATTCAGATCCAATTACACCTCCATCTCCAACATAATTATCTTTCATAGGAGGTAAATACCTATATGGAATATGTGCATTAATATGCTTTCATTTCCTTCCACTAGGTTCCCTATCTAAACAATTTCATACCATATATTATAATATTAAGTTTTAAAACTTGTGGAACACATAAAAATGTATATATAACTTATCTAAAAATTATAAGAATGGTTACCTAGGGAATATTATAAAATTCAATTATAGGGTAATATTTTCAAAATCGAAGTATTTCGAATTCTATTTTCCAAATATTCAACTAATCTTTATTTGATACCAACTATAAATACACCATCCCCAGTAGCCCAGAGTTTGTCATTACATTATAAAATTGGTATGATGTACATGAGATAACATCCTAAAGGACCAAATAGTTTAGTAGATTTTTAAATTTTGATAATAACATTAGTATCACAATTAATATTTAAATTGAATAAAACATATTAAATATATTGGAAACACCACTATTCTCCTAGATTTACCCTGTATGTCAATCATAATATTCATCTTGTCATTCTAGAGAAAAATAAAACATAATAAAGGGTTGATATCAGTTGATCAGTAAGGGTAATCATTCAATGGAAGATTTCATAAATAAACATATATAGCAAGGAAAAGTGAAAAACTAAAAACACATCCCATTAAAACATAATCTTGAGAATAATATGGTAGGAATATAAGCTGATCAAATAATGCCATATAAATAATCACATGAGAATAATATTTAACTATGGTTATTTTACTTGTTGAATAATCACATGTATTATCAATAAATAATCTCATAATGAGTTAATACATAATTTCAGACATAATAAACATATCTGCAAGGATTTTAAAAGGACACCATACATAATTGGGTAAGACATCATCCAATACCAAAACTAGTTACCCTCATGTGACACACTGATGCATCAAGGGGCTATAGTGGGCCCTGACCATCACTTAATATTTCCAATTCATTACTAATGTGATATAGTTGAAACATTATAATCATATACCTTAATATTGAAACTATCATATGAAATAACATTCACCAAACAATAAACCTAATCATTAACCATCCAATGTAATATAATGAATGGTATAAAATTAGAACATCCAATGTCAAAATAATAATAAAAAATTCAATATGATATTTTAGATGAAATCAAAATATATCAAACCCAATAATGAATAAGATCCAAAAAAGGTTCTTTTAAATTAATGAAAATAATATAATAAAATTATAGAGAAATTCTTGAGAGAAATACCACTTTACTTTTGAAATTATTTATTTAAAAGGATGATCTATTTAAATAGAAACAATTTTATTTTACAATAAACTAGTAAAAAATTAATGGGTTATTTATGAAATTATATCACCATGAAAGCAGGAAAACCTTCCAATGCGTATAAATTAAAAAAAATACAATTAAATTTTGATAAAAAATCATTTAAAAGAGTATTTTTTTAAAAGTGTGATAATTAACCAAATGAATAGATTATTTGTATCAGATATAAATCCACATAAATAAAGATTAAATAAAACATAAAATTATAAATATCCATTTAAAAAATAATTATAGTATAACATAATCAATGGAGTAGAAGTTTAAAACAATGAATAGAATTTGGGTTGATAATTCCCTTACAACATTATAATTAGTTGAAACATATTCCCCATGAAATCCATTTTCATCAAATGATTAATTGAATACCATGAATATAAATAAATTCATGAAATGATATATTAATGTTAAGTAACTACACCACATATATTATATATTTTTTGAATAATGAATATATCTCATAGAAGTGAAAGGGAGGCGATAAACTCGTACCATATTTATAAAAGTGTTTTACAATTTTTCTTATTATTTTTGATAATAAAAGAAGATTTTTTACTTAATTAAGAACATTTTAAACATATATATTATTTATTATAATTTCATTATGTTTATTTATGTCTATTTTGATTAGTTATAATGTGTAATTTTATTTTTCGGGAGAGTCCATTTCAAGGTTTTACGGTCGATTCCCTTGGGTATAAATATGGTAGTTTTTTTCGATTGAGAATAAATTCTATGTAAGTGACATTAGTTAGTATTAATGAATTTAATTTTTTTTAAAGGTCTCATATATAAATTTTTTATATGGTATGAGGATGATTTATTAGAAAAAGTTCTATGATAAATTTTTAACTAATTTTAGCGGCTTTTATAACCATCACACACAAGTGTCATTTTTATATATTATGTTTATATATATTGGTTTCAGAACATTATATAACTTATTATATTTATATTCAATCTATTTTAACCATAAAAATGTCTTTATGACCATCCTTGAAGTCTTTAATGGAAAATTAAAACTAATAGTCCACTTAGTCGGTGAATTGAAACATCACAGATGATGTTTTTATTTTTAAAATAAATGGAGTAGATAAGTTAATTGAAGACAAATAATCCATCATCACAATAAAAATATATTATATATTTAATACTAGAGTTACCTTTACTATTTTTTTATGGGAGGTGATTTGAATATAATAAAATAAAAAAAATTAGTAAAGAAGAAAGGAGGATTTTACCTCTTGAATATCATATCCATTGAACCACCTTAAGACATTTGGATTTAGTATTTTGGTAAGACCAGCACTTCAAAGATATAGGATATAGGATTTGAGAAGGTAATTGGGCATAATTCTCATAATCATCACGAAATTTAAGGATTGAGGATAAGGGGTGGTGATGGGTGGTATTTATTTGGGCAGAGATGGCTATTTTTTGATTATTTTATTCATATATTTATTATTTTTGTTGAAGGCTATCAATAATTTTGATTCTTATGACTAAATATACTAAGAAGTGTATGTGAGTTAGAAATAATGGGTGTTTACAAAAAAAATGACTAAAAAATTAATATATTTAACTTATAATGTTAAATTAAGTAAATTACTATATTTTACTATGCACAAAAATTCAACTATTTTAGAAAACCCCCAAAAATTCACCATAACAATTTTTATATGTGTAGATTTCAAAACTGTACTAAATTTTATGAGATTAATTTTCTAAACATGGGAATTTTACTTTTTAAATAAAATAATCATTTATTAAAAAAATATTAATTTTAATATTATAAACGATTTTTTGACACTTTGAAAAATCATTTATGATCACATAAAGTTATATAATATTTATAATACACCCAAATATTAAACTACAAATATATTTTCTGAAAATAAAATTTATTTTAAATAATTATTTTAATTATAATGTTTTAAATAAATATTTATGTTTCACCGAAATACCAATAGATAATTATCATGTTAAAGAATTTATTTACTTATTCTATGATATAAATATATCATATTTTCATTTTTTAGATACCAAAATTTTATTTATGCATTCATAGGTGAGGTTATTATTCTAATTACCATATAACTATTCCTAATTGCCACATTAATATTCCAATAGTCATGTCAATATTTTGTATTATATCACGGTTTTTTTAAGATCATTGTTGCGTGCAACAAAATCTTTTGAATACATTTCATTTATTTAAATATATACATACCGTATAATATTGGGGTATTATATTTACTCTAATTTTTTTTCATGTCTCTAGATAGTGGAATATCCTGATATTGTGACCTTAATTTATTAATTTTAACTCACCTATAAATTTAATATTATCATGGTTTGTTTAGTATAATGGTTTTGGAATGTTTCAACCCTTTATTTATCCTAAAAACTCCCATAACAATGAGGTTTTTATTGATCTTTTCACACAATTCATTAGATATCCATGTATTATAACCGTTAGATATATTACTACCATACCACCTCAACAATTCTCTTGATAATATTTCTTCCATGCATTCATTTGGAAAATTCAATCCCAGTACAAAATAATAGTAGTCCCTCATTTTACCCATCTTGAACATGGTAGAGTATGCTGATTTTTCATCCTTTTTTATTACTGACATAAGAACATTAAATTATAAAACCATACATGTTGTCCCATATGAGTATTTATTCATCCCAAACAACTATATATTTTTATTATGTTTTATATTTAGATGTTAGCTATTTTTTATAGTGTTTACTCACATAATGGGAGTGTATTGCTGTTATTCCATGCCTTTGATTCCAATAGATAGGATTGGAGACATGTGAGGGAAATATCACACAAGAATATAACGTTTTTAACATAATGTAAATAACTATTTCGGTATGGAAAAATATTTTTTTTTCATATTCAATGAATATTTCATGATGTGCATGATCGAATGGCATGAACAATGAATTATTTAGCAAAATTGGATAACGTAGCATGAAAACCAAGAGAGGATATTTTCACAATAAATTAAAAGTTAATTTAATAAAATTGAAATTAAACATCTGAATTGGTTTCTTGTTTCATTTAAGGTTTTTATATTTTAAACCATCATTTATGTGTTAACATTTCACAATGTGGACTCAAAGAATATCCCCTATATTGGTTATCAACACGTTCTCCTTCAATTCTAAAAAATAGTGATGGAACATGGGGTGTTAAAGCAGATGATCAATCATTATTTACTATTCACCATGATCCTTCACGTTTCATTGGGCGTAAAAGAATCATTATTCTTGTTCTCAATCATTATATGATGAGTGGAGTTGGAAGAGGTTCTCTATAATTTATGAAAAAACCTTATAAAATATATTCATTTGAGATAAATCTCTAGGTCGGGAATGTTGTTCATAATTATTATCCTTTCCTCAATAGAAATGGATGTCTATTTATAGAACCAGGTTTAGGGTTAAATATTAATTAATTAAAGACCCTTAAAAATAGGTTTGGTGGATAATTAACCCCATGACATGAAAATAATGAAAATAATTATTATCTCATGGAATAAAAATCCCACACAATGATAAATATTATTTTTTCTAGTATATTAATATTTCTCAATAGACCCAAATCTTTATTCTTTTGACCTCTTCATCATTTATTTAATTCTAAAATACATATTTAAATAATTATAATTTAGTGATAAAAGAAATATTTTACCTAATACCTAGAAAATAAATATTTATTTTATTAACCATGTACTAAATTATTTATTAAATGAATAAATATTTATTACCTTGTACATGAAATTAGATAAATAAATATTTATATATCCATATAAATAAATTATTATATGGAAAAATAATATTTATTTAATATATAAATAAACTATATTTAAATATCACTTCTTGATCTGGAAAGTAATATTTATTCTAAATGTTAAATTCAAATAAAATTTAACTAATATCAAAATATACACATAGTGCGTGACTCACTCGGACAGATTCACATCAGTACTAGAAAAAAGTTCTTAAATACCAAGTTTACTATCTAGTAATGGGTCGCCAGACCAAAAGTTAATGATGATGATTTTTCTATCTCAACAACCTCATATGAACAATCAATATTTAATATATCATTGTTTTATCGATATCTCACCAAGATAGATATATTATATTATCATCAACATATATGATTGATATGTATTTATTTAAGAACATTGTATAAAATCATCAATACACCATGGAAATGAATTTTCGTTAGATGGTTTAATTTCAATAAAGGTATTAAGTAACTACTTTCCATTAAGTTGTAGGAACAGATACTTCATTAACTTATTCATTGTTACATGTCCCTCAATACACACCCAATATATCATACATTTCATAAAAAATAGAATTATGAAGTTCATCAATAAATCAAAATATGTTACCTATGAAACACCTTAAGAATATTATTAAATTTTTAGGTCTATAAAACATGTTTGTATGTTGGAATTCTATAAACATGTATATATTTTGAAATACTATTGGCGGTTCTCTCTCGTGATCCTTATATATTAGATATCACCAAGTTAATACTTCTTGAGATGAATTTTTATCCTCTTACAAGTACATGTACCTGATTGAAAGAATACAATGTTCCCAATCATACAATATCATACAAACCTCTAGAGAAGATATTTAAGAGCTATCATAATGGAACCCCACAGTTCTCAACATAATGGGGAACTATTATTCCCTATATTAATGTGAATGATAGTATAGGTAATTTATAAAATTAAATTATGATAGAATAATTAATAATATATTATCTTTTATTTACTAATATTGATGTTTTTTATTATACATATATATGAAATATAATGTACAATGACAGTTGGATATAGAGAACCGACTCCAATAAACTCCCACATATTCTAAATCCTTCTTATAACAAAATTAACACCACCAATACTAACATTATGTAAATGAACCTATTGATTTAGGTACTAATGAAGTTGTTGTCCATGTTTTATTTCATGAATAATATATTAAATATCACCTCACCTATATTAGAAAAAACCCTCAATAGATGATACTTTTAGAGGATGTGTTTTGTCCAATGATGTGAGCATGGATCTTTGTTGAGAACGACTATTGTATTATTACCCAAGTATGTTATGATAGGTTATATAATACATATAACAACATCCAACCATTGTAAAATGTAGTGAATCCAAATCGATTCATTACATACCTAAAATGCCTCAATAAAAACTTACTCAACTATAGAATCAATATCCATATCTTTATTTGTGCTTCTATAGCTGAGTGTTCCTCTATTAATAGTGAATATGTATCATTTCTATGACTTTGGATAATATTGATCAATCTGGAAACTAGTATATGTTTATACCATGGAGACTATATCTTCATCTCCTATATATACTAAGAATACATCCTTACTATACCTATGATACTTATGGATAATCTGGAATTCCATGCATTATAAATCTTCTTAGTATGTTCTATATCTTCCATCCATACACAATTCATAGGAAACATTTATCATAGTAAACAACATGCAATACATGATCGACCCTATATCAGACCCATATGGGGTCCTGGCCAATATCTATCTCTCTTCAAGTGTTTATGGATACATTTTCAAGGAGAAATTTATGCTATGTGACATTGGAAATAATATAATCATTGAGTTATCCATTTTTAATCTCCATATTATTTTTTAAATGTATATACCCTAACTATAATCAGCCTCTTATATCTATCATGATAATTTTTGAACCCATGAATATATGCCAATTCAATAATTCATTCATGGAGAACCATGCATTTAATACAATCTAACACACTATAAAATTGATATCAAATTTCTAGTAAGTAATATGTTATCAAAATATATGATAATGAAAATGAATTCACTCACACTAAACTATTCATAAAAACATGTCTCACATACATTCCTTATGAAACCAAATTAGGTTATGGCTTCATCAAAATGAATTTTCGATGACAAGGATTATTTATTTAATATATGAATGTATCTAAATAACTTGAATACCTTATTATCATTATGAGGAGTCACAAAACCATATTTTTGTGACATATAAGAATCCTAATAAAGTTTCCTATAAAGGATTTTTTTTATTTATTTATTCCAAATCCAATAATCATTGTAAACAACTCTGGAAGGTATCATTCTGATGGATTTTATCCTAACCACTAGTAATAATTTTTTATCATAGTCAATGAATTAATGTTGTTTGTACCCTCTTTAATCTAATCATGAATTTAGGTATTGATTTATCCGACCAATTTTTTTTACTTTTTTTAATAACCACTTGAAATTAAATGTACTTACATCAACTAGAGTATCTAAAAAATCCAAACTATTTTTTGGAACATGGAACCCATTTCATAATTTACGACATCTTATCATTTGGAATACTTTGTGATAGTCAATTCTTTGATGTAGGTTACAAGATCAATATTATCAACTAATATTGATTCAAAAACTTCATTGACTTGAAAAATATTTCATTCCGGTTCTCTAACCTCTCATGACTCTTATGGATTACGTGTGGCTATAGAACATTGTATTCCTTGGGGTTATAATATTCTCCTATGAAAGCCCATTTTTTATAACATTCTTGGAAATCATTAATGTCTATGTCACTCCCTCTATCACTTAATTAGAGGTTCTATCTCAAGGAAAATGGGATTTTTGGAAACAATATTCTTTTTATTAGAGGTTCCTTATAGGTAATATCCAAATGTTACATTTTGATATCTGATAAATATAAATTTTTTTCCTCAGGATTTAATTTTTTTATTGGAATAGGTATTAACAAAGGAATTTGAACCCCACTTATTCAAATTTTAAAAAATATATTTCTTTCTATTACAAATTTCACATTGAAGATTATTTTCTACTTTAGTTGGTACTTGTTTTAGTCTGTATAATATTTGATATAACTCATATTCTCAAAATTATAATGGAATATATGAATGAATCAATATTAATCACACCATTTATAATATGGTTTGGTTCCTCCATTCACTCTCACCATTGCACAGGGGGTGTAACAGTGAATGATATTGGACAAAATATCATAGTCTCGTATGTAATCAATGAAATACAGATTGTGATCTTCATCAAAATGGTCTAATAGAAATATCATAATAATATTATAGTGTTAGTGCCAAAATAAAATAAATATTTATTTGAACTTATGAAAAGAATCTAACTTTTTCTTCATTAAGTTTACATTTCCATATCTTCTCAAGTCATCAGTAAATGTTAAGAATTATGTGTACCCAAAAATTCTTTCTACTAGAAATGGTTTAAAAAAAATCTATATGAACCAATTCAATATACTATGTTTCCCTTTCACCTATTCCACTATATAGGGATTTTTGTCCTATAAATCAGAATAGAATAGAATATTATATTTTACTAAAAAATATTATAAATAACCATTTCAATGTAATCTAGTGATATTTTTTGTTTATAAGACATATATGGATGTTCTACAATTTGGTGTGGTATTAGTCACAAAAATTAGTTTCTTTATATATTGTTATTAAATACATTATTTAAACCTGCACATAAAGAGGGTTATTTAAATTTAACTTACCATAAAAAATACATAATTTGTTAAAGAATAAAAATTTTCCCAAAAATTTGAAAAAACATCAATTTAAATTATAACATTATAGATACCCTATCTTTTCAAAAATTAACATTACATTCCATTTGAGTAATACATAGAAAATTATAAAAAATGACACACAAAGGTCATACTATTCAAATGCCTTTGGAAACATGGAAACATGAGAACTGATATATAAGTGAGTTAAATTATCTCCCACTAGGTTGTCATGAACTAATAACCTTCTTAGACACATAAAAAAAATACACATCTTCTTAATATTGGGAAGGAAACATAAAAAAGGTGAGTTTAGATACCCAATAATGGTGAACAAGGAAGACATATAAGCATAAACATGAGAATATGGGTATGGAAACGTGATCATCAAAATAGAAGATTATACCCTGCATATCAAAGACCTTAAATATTAATAATGGAATAGAGATTGGTAGTTCATAATACATGAATCATTAAGAAATAAATAACATTAGCTATGAAATCATAACATAGGAATAAAACATGGAATTATCGAAAACACAGAAGAATATAATATGATTTCTATAGTATACAAGGAATTACTACCAGGACCATCTTATTAATATAGTTTCACTCCCCATACCATCTTGGTAGTCATGGTTCACTCCCATGGCCATATTCATAGCATAATTGCACTCTTTATACCATCTTGGTAGTCCTTATTCACTTTCATTCCCATCTTAGTAGTTAAGGTTCACTCCCAATGCTATCTTAGTCTATCGAATGAGCTATATATTTTCACCCAATACAATGGAGGGAGAAAAATTTCTCACCCACATCATAAAGAAATCATACATACATGTTCCAAAAAATCATAAAAAATCATATCTTAACCCATGAAATGAAATGGGTATTATAAACATGTAAAAATATAAAAACCTGTGAAAAAAGATTTAGGTTTCATAATCATTTTAACTGAATCATATCCCACGAAAGAGAAATAGATTTAATAAAAATATAACCCATGGAAGAGAAACCGTTTTCATGAACATATAACCGATTAAATAGAAACTATTTTGATAAATTTCAAGACATTAATCATAACCAATTTATAAAAATAATATTAAAGTAACCTTATGTTCATTTCCCAGAAAGGAATGAGTAACATCAAGAGATGTCATTTTAGTTGGAAGATAATTTTAAAATATCGTTAAAAAATGTTTCTTTTGGAAAATAAACTTTCTTCTTTGAAAAAGGTATTTTTAATACCTGAAAACATTTGAAAATACTTTTCTTATAAAATACATTGAAAACATATAAAGAAGGCAAGAAATCATTTTAAAGACTATTTTCATTGAAAACATATAAAAGAAGCTTGGAAATATTTTGAAAACATTTTCCTTGAAAACATATAAAATATTATTATAAAAATTATAAAATACTTTTCATATGAATATTTTTTGAAAACATATGATGAAATATTGAAATCATTTTGAAAACCACTTCTTTGAAAATAACTTTGAAACCTTATAAAGAAATTTTGTAAATGTTTTCAGAAACATTTATACATGAAAACATAAGAAAGAAGATTAATAAATGTTTTCAAAACAAATTTATTGAAAATAATATTTAACACTTTATTTAAAATTAACCTTTTAAAAAAGAAAATTAAGATTTACAGAAATGACGGTGGGTAAATCCATACATGCCATACGAGGTAAAAAGAACATTAATTTTTCACGGTAATAAATGGTAGAAAAATTTGTTATTTAGAAACAGACAAGACGATTCTCTTGAAAACATTATTAAAATAAAAAATGGAAAATATTTCTTGTAATTATTATAGTATAATAGTATAATATTCTTGGAAACCCTTTTTACAACACTTTTTTTATGGAGCACATATTTCCGACTGAATAAAGGGTAAAGTATGGAATTATTAAAAACAAATTATTGAATATATTATGTACCAATGAGTGGAATAATGATCCCAATACATGAAAATATCATGAAATAATATATAATAATGAAAATAATTTGCGTTCTCAATATATGAATCACAAAATTTCATCGAATGATGCATACTCATTAATAATCTTGAAAAATGAGGATATTGTTTGAAAAAACAATTACTACTTGGTAACTTGGGATCAAAATCTCCATATAAGAAAATGAAATTATAGAAAGCATAAAATATAATGAAAATAATGATATTCATGTTATAATATGTAAAATGGAAGTATATACACCTCAAAAAATAATTTAGGTGCATAACAAAACATGGGTCTCAATGAAGGCGGACTCAGACAAAACTATATTACCGATATGGTAACATTTGAAACATAAAACCCATGAATGAATGATAATAAATTGGATATATAAATGTTAAATAATTTTATAATAATATAAATATAATAAATTCATGGGAAGTATACACAACTCATAAAATATGTGAGTGGTAAATATGGCATGTATCTCATGAAAAAAAAGTGTGATGAAATTTACCTTACCTTGTGTGTTGAATCTCATCATACTCGTTCAAACCACCTCTATAATAAATATAAATTTATTATAAATATTTTAAAAACAATATTATTATATCTAATACCATATATGTTTTATTATGACCATATATTACCCTCTTGCAAACAATCATATGTTAATTTTTCACTTTGGGTAATATCCTCTTTGTTCTTTGTATGTGCCTTAATTTCTTATATCATCGGTCCTTATAATTATACCATGATTCCATAATATAAAACATGACAGAAATATCATTTATATTCAGTATATTTGTATTAATATAATCTATATGATATAGATTTATGAAATGGAATACATAGTTCATGGAGACGGTAAGATGTATGTACGCATGAATGATTTTTCCATTTTTATTGTCGTATTGAATGAAATAAGGAAAATAACTTATATGTATCTATTAATGTAATATAATTAAAGAATCATTATAATATTATATATGTAATATAATTTCACTAAACCTATCCTTAATATATTCTATGTAGTGTGTGAACAAATCAAATTTCATTAAGGGGCAGTAGTCCATACTTCCTCAAAGGAAATTACCATATTTACACAAAATGTAAATTAAAAAAATTAATGTGCTGTTAAATGAATAAAGAATATTAAATACATAATAAATATAATATATTACATATATAAACATAATTTACAACATAATTTCCTCCCTGATAGGTGGTAAAGAAAAAATAAACAATCATCGTTTAGTGAGGCTGTAGTTCTCCATACACGTAAACAGTATGTTCGATACCCATTAGATGGAGGTGTGTCTATGTTTAGGTAGAACCATTTACATAAAAAAATCCTAGTATATTTATGATATTTTTGTTTTTATAAAATCATGTAATAAAGAGAGTTTAGGGGGTGGAGAAATAAAATCAAAGAATGGATCTTGAGAGAAGACCTTACCTCTTAATCGGGTAACTCCTTTGGTTTGTGCCAAAAGTCTTCTTAAGATTGATTTCTTCCCCATTGGAGAATTTTAAGAGTAAGTTAGGGATTTTAGGAGGTTTATTTGTTATAACTTTAATGATACTAAATTTTTTCGAAGGTTTCAAGAAGATAGTGAGTTTGTGTCCTTTTATTGGGAAGGGAAAGGACACACTGGGTATTTTTGAAAACAAGTTAGGTTTACCAATTTTTTTACCTAACAAATGTCACAACAAACCCAAAAAAAAAAAAAAAAGTTCCATGTTCTAATAATGTCCATAAAATGGGTTTTGGAAAAGTTTCTTGGCCATTTTGGGTCTTAAATTTATGGTTTTGTACTTTATTAACCTCGTTTTTCTCTTAACCGTTGTAATTAATTATAATCACTTTCACTATTATTTTTAGTAAAAAACAAAGTTAAAATTTTTAAAAATTAGAAATTATAATGATTAAAAATATTTAATCCATTTTTCTAAATTCAAATCAAATATGTGGTAGAAATTAATTTAAATTTAATCATGCTGACTGGAGGACACTATGGGGTTTTAAAGTGAAAACAATCATAAGTTTGCTAGGTTTTTTTTATCAAATTTCATTGTGAAATTGGTTCAAATTACCCAAATTGGATTAATTGATAAAATTATTATGTAATAAAACTTTTAAATCAATTTAAAATATAATTTAACTTTATAAATAAAATATATGGGAAATAAGTTTTGAATTAAAATCTAGTATTTTTAACTATTTATTAAAAATAAAACCTTACCAGAAAATAAAAAAATTTACCCTAACATATTTTTTTTGATTTTAATACTAATTTAATGATTATTTTGACATATTAAATCTATAAAAGTGTAAATTTTGTGATTTAAAATGGGTTCTCTATTAAATGGAAGTAAATCTACCATATTTTTTAAAAATATAGGTTTTGATGCATAAAATTGGATTTTTTCTTATCTTATGTATATAAAATATATTAGATGTATATAAGAATATTTGATTGAATATATTACATTAATATCACTCACTAATTTTAATTAATTTAATATATTATTGTAAAACCATTTTTTTACCCAAAAATAGTAATATTTTCCTTTATATTCAATTGGTTTTCAAATTCATTTCTAATTAATTAGTAGCCTCTGAATTAATTAATATTTGTATAGGAAATATAGTTTCATAACACAATTAATAGTATTCATAATCGGTAAATTAATTTTCTAGGTTATATATTAATATATTAATTAATAATATTTTAATAATATATTATTGTTTTGTAAAACTTGTTCTTGCGTCTTAAGCAAGCCATCGAGCAGAGTCATTGTTGTGTGTAACACAAGGTAACCATGGTGTTCTATGTAGATAAAGCTAATATTTATATTGTTTGTAGTGCACGATTAACATTGTTTTGTTTCTAAAGTAATCCAAACATAGTTATTTAGTATAAAATAATCTATTTTTAGTGTTGTGTGAAATGAAAAATATGAAAAATATTAAATTAATTCAAAAATAATAATACAAAAAATCTAAGGGTGTTACATTCTACCCCCTTAAAATGAATTTCTTTATTGAAATTTTTATGGGTTATCATATGTTTAATACATGGTAGTCTCATTCATAAAAACCCACAACATAAGAAAGAATACTAATAGTTCCTTTAAAAAGGTAAATTTAGAACCATAATGGTTACCCAAAGTAACTTATAATTGGATTTACACATGGGATAACATAAGTATCAAGTAAATACATAGACACTAAAGATAAATAAAGCCATTATGTTTTGATGGATAGTGATAGAGAACAAGTTCATGAGAAAGTTAACAAACATAAATCTATAAATCTAAGATGAACTATGGGACAATATAAATCATCCTAAACAGAGGTACTAGGATTACATTTTTGGTTTCAAGATCCTTTTTACAAAAGTTAATAAATTTTTAGGAAAATATATACTTGCAATAGTTTAGGAAAACCTCACCATTTGTTTATCCTTGATCAACTTCACCTCTTTCTCCAAAAAAGAAGGTGGATTTTTCATTCCTGAAGCACTAATAAATCATGAGATCCTTGATATTCCACCTCATCCATCATCAGTTATCATCAACACTAAATTTTTATAATAGGTTATCCAATATTCATAAATCCTCATGTGGTAGGATAATACATTTTTCTCATAAACTTCATCTAGATGTTAAATTAATATTTCCATAAATTGTTAACATTATAACCCTTTAAAAAGATGAAAATCCAAATAATTAGAAAGAATTCACAAAATAATCATAACATTGATCCCCTATATACTACAAAGTAGCTATTTTTATCACATTCCTAACATTTGAATAATGTATTCATATATTCTCTTGAAACTTTTAGGTCTGAGTATACAATGAAACACCAGAGGGGGGGTGAATAGTGTATTTTCAAAAACTTCCACAATTCTATCTTTTGATACACAATGTGATATATGAGAATAAGAATTGTTCTCTTTTGTGTTAAATTTAAGAAGCGGATGAACATAAATAATGAACAGATTGTTTATAGTGGTTTGGGGCACAAAGATACCGAAGTCAACTACACCAAGAACACACTTTTGTGAGCATGGTGATTTCAATAAAAGTTCCTCTTATCATAAGACCATGAATCCAAAATTGAGTGTAATAAGTTGAAACCTTTACAAAAAAGAATAATTAAAAATCCTTTTGGTTCTATAACAGAGAACCGGTTATCCACAACTTATATCAAGAAGCTGGTGCTCCACCACACTAAGTATGAGTAGTTGAAGACTCCAATAAATCGAAATAGATTGATTCAAAAGGTTTAGGTTGTTATTCACAGTTGAAGTAGCAAGAAACTGACAATTTCTATATATTTTTCTTTAGAAAATAATATCTTCAATAATGAATTATTTTGAAGTGATCCTTGTTGCACAATTATATTCAATAAGGTAACAACTAAACAGTCATAGAAAACATAAAATTTAACGTTGAATAACATGTATGTCACAAAGTTTAGTCCTTTTTTCAGAATTTTTCATTCACTATAAGTCTGTAATATTTAATATCAATAATACAATCACATTTCAAATTCCTATCACACACACTTATATATAATTAATAATTTTATATGGTATTAAAGATCTAAAATAATATCCTGATTGATCGTGGAAATTCAAATTCTAATTGACCAGGAGAGTCATACCATCCCTTAATAATATGAATGATTTTATATAATGAACATGGTTCTTTGAAATAATGAAAACAATCCTTGAATTATTCTATAATTCTGACTTTACTATTGTAGCAATCTTGGATAGAAAATGTGTCCTGAAAAAAAATTCCATTGAGAACACAACATAGGGTTGATCTATGTAGCATTGGGTTCCTTCATGTGATTTAAGGTTTATTTGTGTAGCGTAGGGAACACACTAGCTTTGGGATTATAATATATATATTTATCTTTTTCAGCATAAAAATACTAAACATAACATTAATTAACCATATGCTAAATTTTCCCAAACATAGGATATGAACAGTAAATCCAGACTCCAATGTAGGGTTGATGATCTATATGCCTGTCAGATATTTGAATGTAAGGATGAAAATCCAAATGAAAACTATTAAACATAGTGTAGGGTTGATAAAATACGCAATAATTATCTTTTCAGTGTAATGTAGGTATTAAAATAGTGTTTCTAGATTTATTCTTGCAACGTTAAATTAATATAAATATAATATAAATTCATTTAAAACTTTCTAAATAAAATCATTAGAAAATAAACAAGGGTATTTGTGAACTAAATATTCATCATATAATATAATGTTTTATTGAAACAATATATTCCCAAAACCTGCCCCTTTTTATGATAAAAACCCATTATATAGTCTACAATAAAAATTTAAAAATATAGTTTTTTTAGAACACATAAAAATTGATATAGAAAATATTTCTATTTAACAGTATTATTTAGATAAAGAAAATTTTCAAATGAAATTTTGTTGTTTGAAAATATTCTCCCCATAAATATTTAGAGAATTATCTTCCATAAAATTCTTAAAAACATTCTCACCCTTTTTGTGATATCAAAATGATGGTGGTAAATGAATAAATGATACAACCCACTGTGAATTTAGCATGGAACTATAAATCAATAGTTTTTAATACTTACATAAGAGAAATAAATTTAGTGTTAGTAGTTAAGTGTTGAACTTCAATAAAAGAATATAAATCTAAATCTAAATAATAAACTAAAATTAAAATAAATAAAACCAAATAAATAAGTAAATGAAAATTAAAACAAATTCAAATATTTTGAAAATTAAGTACAATTCATTGCTATAAAAGGGTTATTTAAAATTATTAGAGTTCATTATCCATAGGGAAAAGGGTTCTACAGGATGAGGAATATCTGGGACAACACCACTATGATGAATGAGCTTCAAAAAAAAGAAATAGAAATGGTTTTTGAAAACTCCTGAGTGGTGATGAAGCAGCTTATTCGAATCATTTTAACCTTTAAACTCGCAATCCGATTGATATTCAGAAACTCATTTACTACTTCATATGACTGGATGAATTAGTTCAACTTGTCATTGAATTGATGAAGCAATAATCCCAACTAGGATTCATCTGATGTAATTTGACTCACTAAATGTATTTTATTGTCCAACAACACACATAAAATAATGTTATCACACTAAAGAGAGTGCAACCTATCATTAAAACTAGCCAGTACTGATGTAATTACTTCAAAATTTTAGAGTAGTTCTGGTAGTGTTTTTTGAGAATAGGTAGATTCTTGATAGACTACCCTGATAAATTGAAATTATCTCCCCATCCCTAGCTTAAACTCATAAAACTTTGTCTTTTGATAGAGTCATATTTTAATGAATAAAAGTTTCAGGACATTTTTCCCATTATCACTTTAATATATCCAATAGAAATAATATTTTCTTTTAATTCTATTAAACTAAGCTTATAAGCTTCATACTTAGATCTTGGAATTTTAGTACTTTAGAATTCCAAAAAATATTTTTCTCACCTTCTAGATGTTCCTTTAAAACCAAGTTTCGAGCATCCAAAAGAATTATCTTTATAAGTTGGGAATAAACATTATAATTAGAAGAATTATGAGATTTAGTTCTTGCGTGATTAACTTCAGCTATAGAAAAGATTGTTTCACCAGCTCCTTCTGATCTGTTTCTCAAAGAAGATACTTCAGTAGCTCCAGAATCAGGAACAATTTGAGTTCTAGGATTAGAGACAACTTCCCTATGAAGTTGTTGACTTTGAGTGTCTTGCTCAATATTCCCAACTACTTAAGACTCATGCTCTAATAGAATAGTAGATTCATCTACAGTCTATAGAACATTAACTAAAATTATTATTTTCTGAACAAAAGGTTTTTCGAGCCTTGAAGTTCCCTTCATCAGGCCCCTAATGAACTGAACCAACTGAAGGAATAATTCTATGCTCCCCCTGAGCATCAGCAAATAACTTCTATTATTGTTCCGCACCAGCTGGAAGCTAAGTGTTTCATGAATTCCTCAAAATAAATATAATAATATTGACTTTTCCATCATTTAATGTATTATTGAGGTGACATGTTTTTCCAAAAAAACATATTGACAATATTTCCCTTCCATCGCAGTGAAAAAGAAATAATCCTACCATATGGATAATATCTCATCTTTACATCCATGTGGTGGAAATGGTTAAAATATCTTATCATAAACTGAAAAAATTCAAACATAACATTGTTAAAAAGAAAAAAACATGTTTTAAATATTAGGATAATGGATTTTCTAAAGCTCAGTAGTCCTATGATAAGTTTTGGATTGAATAATTTTTAGTATCACTCAACAATCTAGAGTAAGATCTTTCAACATTACATTCTTGAATTTTCTTATTCCAGAAAAAGAAAAAATAATATCCTCTTAAGAATATCTTCCATTACCAATATTCGTTAAAACAAACAGAAACTCCCCCATATAGAGACATCATATCATCTCATCCATTTCCATAGAAGAAAAAGAAAACTGATTATTATTAATCATAGAGACAATAATATCTTCTTCTATGACAAGAATAAATGAAAAAAATTTACAAAAAAATTTTACTTCTATTTTATATTCCATCAGAATATTATCTTCTTAAAGAATAAACCAGACCGTGAAATTTCATTTCTTCTTTGATAGAATTATTTGTGGAATATAAATAACCAAAATCAATTACCTTTCCTTACAAGACATTACAAGCTTTCCATGAAGCATAAAAACTATTTTCTAACTCAGCATCCATATATATTCCAGAGGTTTCCATTTATAAAAGTGTCGAGACTGAAGGGATTGAAGGTTTATAGTTTTCGGTAGATGGGAATCAAAATAGAGATATATTCAGTAACTCAAAAGGAAGTAAAGAAGATGAGAAAGAGAGTGATAGAAGTAAAACAGGTTTCCACCCACCTATTGGGTATGTACTAATTAAACATTTATTTTGAAAACAAAATAAAATAAAATTTAAAATAAAATTATATTAAAAAAAAAATTGAAATGAAATCGAGTAAAAAAATTAAAATATATAAAACATATTAAATAAATCTTTCTAAAATAAAAAAAGAGAAAACCGAAATAGATTAATAAATAATAAGTTAAAATCAAATATCACTAACTCCCCCTTAATAATATCAAAAACTATCAATGGGAAGTGGTTTAGTAAAAATTGTAGCTAATTGAAATTCGGTATTAACAAATTCTAAAGATATATCATTTTTATGGACATGATATCTAAGAAAATGATTCCTTATATCAATGTGCTTAGTCCTAGAATGACTTATTGTGTTTTTTGAAATAATTATAACACTATTATTATTAGATAAAATATGAATACTATTAAAAATAACTCCAAAGTATAATAGACTATTTTTCATTCACAATACTTGTGAATAACAACTCCATGAAGATACATATTCTGCTTTAGCGGTTGATAGGGAAACTAAGTGTTGTTTCTTAGTACGCCATGAAACTAATGATTTTCTTAAAAGGTGATCGGTTCCTAAGGTACATTTTGTATATAGTCTACAAAATCTAAAATCAGTATCTGAATATGAAATTAATTTAAAATCAAAATATTCGGGGTAAAAAAGTTATTGAAAAACAATTCCTTTAAAATATTTAAAAATTATTTTAATAGTATTAAGATGGGACTCTTTTGGATTTTATTAAAGTCTAGCACAAAGACATATCAAAAACATTATGTCTGGTCTGTTAGTAGTAAGATATAACAAACTTCGAATCATACCTCTATATAACCTTTTGTCAACTAGTTTTAGAGCTTTATCCAAATTAGGTTTGATATTTATATATATGGGGATTTCAAATGTCTTACTGTTTTCAAGTCCAAACTTCTTCAATAAATTAAGAATATACATACTTTGTTTTAAAAAATTTCCATAATATTTTTGATAAATTTTAAATCCTAAAAATAAATTAAGTTCTCCCATCATACTCATTTCAAATTATTTATCATTAATTTTGAAAAATAAAGAAAAATAGTTTTTTAGTTAAACAAAAAATGAAATCATCAACATAAATTTGAACTAATAAAATATAAAAAAAGTTGTTATCTTAAAAAGAGTTGGATCTTCCAAACCAAAAAAACCAATTTTTCAAAAGAAAATAACTTAATAATTCATACCAAGATCTATGTGTTGTTTTAGTTCATATAGAGATTTAGTAAGATTAAAAATAGAGTTGGGTTTTTGAGGATTTTCAAAACTAGGAGGTGGTTTAACATAAAATTTCTCCATTAAATAACCATTTAAAATAGTGGATTTAACATCCATCTGATATAATTTAAAATTCACATGAGATGCATTGGCTAAAAGGATCCTAATGGATTCTAATATAGCTACAAGAGAAAAGGACTCATCATAATATATACCTTTATCCAGATTATATCCTTTAGTAATAAACCTAGATTTTTTTCTCATAAGTATCCCTTGATCATCATATTTATTTCTAAAGACCCACTTAGTTCCTATAATAGGATAAGTATTTTTTCTCTATACTAATTCTCAAACTTCATTCCTTTTGAACTGTTTTAACTTTTATTATATTGATAAAAACCAAATTTCATCTTTTAATTACTATTAAATAGTATTAGGTTCTAACTAAAATTGAAAGGAAGACGATTCTTCTAGGTTTTCTAAATTTATTCTCATTTTTGTTCTTATGTCTAGGTCTCTGATAATAGTTTCAAAATGATGGTTCTTTAGGGTTTTAGACTATCTAGGAAAAAACTTTAAGGTTATCCAATATCAAGTTCCTCTAAAATGAACTAAACTTTATTAATATAATTTTCTAAATCATTTTAGGGGTTTCAAGTCACATGTTATCAAAAGAGTTAGTGACTTCATCAGTTTGATCTTTCTTTTTAATGAAAGGTTCAATTTCCTCAAACTTTACATGAACTAAATCTTCAATAATCCTTGAATTTTTATTAAACACTCTATAATCTTTATAGGTAGAAGCATATCCAAAAAATATTTCTTCATTAGCATTTGGATCGAACTTACCAAGGTTTTCCACAATATTAATGATTTACACCTTACATCCAAAAACTCTAAAGTACTTTAATTTAGGTTTTCTATTATTACAAAGTTCATAATGTGTCTTTTTGGAAATAGGAATCATTAAAACTATATTCATGATATAGAAGGTTATTCTTACAACTTATTCCCATGAATAGGTAAGAAAAGTCCATTCTTTTAGCATAGTCCTATCCATTTCATGAATAGTTCTATTTCTCCTTTCAATAATTCCATTTTTGAGATGTTTTTTTTATAGATAAGGTGAGTTTAATACCTAGATTAGAGCAAAAATAATTGAATTAATTATTCTCAAATTCTCCACCATGATCACTTCTTAATGAAATTATTTTAAAACAACTATCATTTTTAACAATTTGAAAAAAACGTTCAAAAATTGAGAAAACTTCACTTTTGAGTTTTATAAAGTAAAACCAAGTAAATCTATAATAATTATCAACTAAAACACAAAAATATAATTTTCCAACAAATATTGGTACTTTGGATGGTCTAAAAAATCCATATGGATATGATATAATGGTTTTGATGTAGCAATTTTATTAATATATTTGAATGAATATTTGTGCTTCTTGGCAATTTGGCATGAATCATAGAATCTATCATTATCAAAATCAAGACTATGGAAATAAAAAACTAACTGTTTCTTAGAATATCTATGAAAAGAATAAATATTATAGTGTCCTTGTCTTCTATGAAAAATCATAGATTCATTTGTTTTAGCAGTTAAACAATTCTCATTTTGTACACAAAGGGAATTTAAATCTAAGGTATAAACATTATCAGTTCTAGGTGGTCTAAATTTATTCAATTTATCTTTAAAACTGAGTTGGAATTTTTAGAAAAATCAATATAAGAACCACTATAAAAAAGTATAGAAATACTTATCTGATTGTTCTTTAGGCTTTGCACATATAGAACTTTTTTGATTGATATAGTCTTTGGATCTCCAACAGTTCTAACTCCAACAATTTTTTTCCTTTGGCATTGTCACCAAAAGTGACAAGACCTCCATCCATTAGAGTAGTGTATGAAAAATTGTTGGATATCCACTAATATTCATGGAACAAACACTATCCGTATACCATATATAATTTTTGTTCATATGTCATGTAACCTACAAAAGAAATTAGAAATATGTTTATTTTTGTACCTATATATTCTTGGGTCTAGTAGTGTTAGATAGAAATTATCCAGGAACACAAATCTGCTTTGTTTTTTCATAACTCATATAACATACTTCATAAGAAAATTTAGAAATAAAACTATATTAATACCAACTACTTGAGGATTTCTCAAAATAATAGTTATTAGTCTCATTTCCTTTTATTCTATAGTGATAACAAATAACATTTTTTGAATTCGGGGAAAATTAATTTTTATATAATTTTTATTTTTCACTCTTACATATAATTCCAAATATTTCTCTTTTAATGACATTAGTTCTAATAATATCAGTTAAGATATTTTTCTCCTTTTGTAAAAACAATAGTAACACCCTTATAGGACTCTACATCATCTTGTAATTCCTTTATTTTATTTTCATGATTGATACTATTTGTTGAAGAGGAATTTAATTTTTCATGTAACTCTTGATGTTGTTTTAGAATGGAATCCCTTTCACCTGAAACAACATTATGAATATATTTCAATGATTTGTGTTTCTTTAATAAGGAATCAGTTTTTTATTCCAACAAAGACAAATAGACAGCCAATTTATCATTTGATCAACTAATAGTATTAAAATTTTAAGAGTAATAATTTTGTACATTTTCCTCTACTACCCTGGCCATAAAGCACATATTTTCTTTGAGATTTGATTTATCCTCCTCTGAGTCAGACTTTTTAGGATTTATGGAGTCTTTGTAAACACTCTATGTAGATTTAATTTCTCTTTTTTCATAGTGTTCATAATAATCATTTTTCTGATATATCTTTTAAGATCTTTTTCTATCATCTTTTAGTTGAGGGAAATCTGGTCTGTTATGACCCAATTTCATGTTATCATAGAAACGAACATCTCTTTAGTCATTATCATCATTCCTGAAGGATTTTCGCAATCCAATTTTCTTTTTGTAAAACATTCTTATATTTATGGCTAGCTAAGCCTACTATATTTCAGAATATGAGGAATCTAAATTTACTTCCTTTTTGACATCATGATTTTTTTGTTCTATGCTTCTCAGAAGTCAGTTTTATATAATTATTTACATTGTTTACTATAATATTTTGATCTTCAGCTTTAACCTGCATTTTATCTCCATATGTCATCGGTGTCTCAATTAGTTCTTTCATTGTCAGATCTTTGACATGTGATTATTATTTAATAGAAGAATATATTCCATTTCATTTAGAAGGTATTACTTTTATTATTTTCAAATCTTGATCAAAATCCATGATGGTTTATCCTAAGGATGTAATATTATTGAAAATTTCTGTAAGCCTTCCATTAATCTGTGTGATATTGTCTCCATCAAAGATTCAAAAAGTGTTAAACTTTATCTTTGTTGTAGTATACCTCATATATCTTATATTTTTTATTACTTAATAAGAAACTACAATTGTTTTCCACATTTCATTTGTAGTTAGACATTGTGATACATGATTAAGCCCATCTTTTCCAAGACCATATATAATAGCATTCATTTATATTGTAATATTTTATATAAAATGTAAGCAGTGGTTAAATAGAAATAAAGAACATAAAATTAATAGTGGTTATTAGCACAAAGTTCCCCTATTCCACTCCACTAATCAATCTCTATGTAAGAATAGTGATTTCACTAAAAAGGTACTCTTATCACAAGACCATGAATCTACAAATTTCACATACCAACTCGGGTTGACCCTGAACCAGTCACCTGAGCTGATCCGTGGAAATACCCGAGAGGCATTCCCGATGCTCCTTGGATGGAAATAAGCACAAAGGGAATCAATAGAGTGAATATGGGAATGATTTATCCTAATGAAAAGGTAAAAAAACTGTATAACAAATATAGAATCAACCAAACAGAAATTGATTTACATAATGTACATCATTTATATTTACAAAGAGAAATAAAAAGAACTAAACAAAACAAACCAAAACAACCAAGCTATACCTGACACAAAATATCACCTCCATGTGACCCCATGGGTCACTCCCCAACCAATCCCTAACCATCACCATAGGTGATTAAACCAAATATGGAACCTCCACGAGAATCTAAAATTTAGAAAACACTATTGGAATGTGTATTAAAACTCAGTAAATAGACCCATCTAATTTTATTCCCAATGAATATCCTTTAAATAAATAATCATTGATTTTCTGGTCTGAAATACAACTATAAAAACAGGTTTTTCAAACTTTACATTTCAAAATAAGAAAAACACAATCCATTTCTCTCACTATTCAAAAAATGTTTCAAATATGGAAGCCAAGATGGGTTCATAGGGGAGAAAGAAAAAGGGAACCAAAAGTTAATTGGTCATTTTTCATCTAAATTATTGTAAAAATAATTTATTGAAACCTTTTTAATAAAATAATTCATTCAAAATTTACCAAGAGAACACCAAATCCAAGGACAAGGGTGATAGTCTCACAATGAGGGAAATGGCTAATGAATCTAGTGTCAGATCATCAAGGTAAATACCTAGAAACTAAGAGGAGAACCATAATATACTATAAATGTGACGCATCCTAAAGGAATTCCCTACTCAATGATATTATAACACCCAAACACTTGACCTTCATCATGCCTGACCTAGTCAAGGGGCTCAATCCCATAGTAATAAACCCATGTAACAACCTATTATGGGCCACAAGCTAGTATAATATCCTAAACTAGTGCAGAAAAAATTCTTAAAAATCCTCTTTTCTATACAAGGTTCCCATGAAATGTTCGTAAGGTGGTGTGTCATACATTTCAAATAATAAGTCACACACACATATACTATCAAACAACACCATAACCGGCACCACCTTGACCTCGTCAAGGAGCATCCCATGATATAAAACAAGTATTACATGGGTGGAGTCCCATGTCGAGGACACCCCACCCCTTCATCATCCAACTAAAAAAGGATCCCTCCTAGGGGATTTTTCTAAATAAACCAGTTGATATTCCAAATGTGTCACAACCCATCCCAGTGGGGCCCTCTCCGTGACTCCCCAAGCCCGCCTCCAATTGGCCAGTGGCTGGTGACTAGCACCGAATATGCATATTACTAACATGGGGGGGCATTGTCTAAGTATCTGCACACACACACACACACTTCTCCAAGACCACAATGAAGAAATGTAAAAACCACTAAGTAACAAAAAAAAATGCATGCATACAACTAAACCCAACCCACAGAGCATGACGAAAGGTTGAATACTGAAAAGTAAACTGGACCAGAATACAGGCCCACCAAAAACAAGAGTCTGAAAACTACAAAGTCCAACCTATAAACACAAAAGGTACTAGGACTGCTACTCGTATATGTATGAACACCTCGACCTATAGGGAACTCAGAAAGCTCAGTCCTGTCCTGGTCTGCCCTGGACTCTGTCAAAAGGCTGCTCGTCTACACAAGACACTACACATGCGGGCAAAGCCCGTGTAGGGGTGAGTATAACAATACTCAGTAGAGGACCCCAAAACGAGAAACTAGTACACAAGTAAAGGTATAGTCAGCTATGCACAATGTATGCCTACAGAACATATAAAACAAACCAAATATACTAAAAATGTAACGCCCCGACCCCAGTTACCTGGAGTCGGTGTATTACTTCGTAACATTGGCATGATCACAAAAGATCAAGTCTCGAAAGACCGATTAGTTTAGTAGCCTTGGAAACACTAGATGCATTAATAAGTATTACATTACATCATAAAGTAAAACAAAACTACAACATCTTCTCTTCATATCCCCTTATAATATCCCTGCAGGTCATTTATAATAAACTTCTTCACATCCTGGAAAATATTAAAACATTGAAAGGGGTGAGCTCAGATGCTCAGTAAGGATAAAAATATTGCGGAAGATTTCATAGATAAACATAAACATTTAAGGCAATGTATAACTAAAACAAAAGCCTTTTAAACTTGAACATAAACATAATATGGCAAAAGTAAAATGAGATAATGCCATTTACTTCTTCACATAGATATTCTACTGGTCAAATAATCACACGAAATATCATTAACCACTTTCATAATGATGGAATTCATAATGCCAGACTATCATAACCATGTAGCCAAGGCCTCGTGCCAAGACCACAAATAAGATTTTGTAAAGGCCTCGTGCCAAGACACTAGTTTGTCTCATGAGACCTGCCGATGCATCGAGGAGCTATAGCGGGCTCCACCCGTCACTTATTAAGTCCAATGCATTCCTCATATGAGTAGGTTTAAACATATCATAAACCATAACATAATCGTATCACATAAAACATGCATAAAGGAAACATAACATTTCCACATTTCAATAACAAGATATCAATACAACACATTGATATAATAAAAAATCTTTCAAAACCATTTTCAATACCAAAATAAAAGAACGTTAAAACATTTTATTTATTTTTCATTAAAAAGGTGATGGCTTGTAGAGGAAGCCGAAACTCAAATAATGGTCACGGCGGCGGAGAATTTGTTGTCGCCGCATAAGTACGGAAAGAAAAACATTCCCTTTTTGTCATTTAGTAAAACGCTTCGTATAAAAAGATTCCTTTTGAATAAGCGTAAAAGTCAAAGGGGTTTATACACCGTATAAAGGAAAGTTGTGTATAAAACCAAATATGCCTCAATGAAAGGAGATTGAGACGAAGTCCTTACAAAGATCATTTTTAAAATAAAATAGATCTATTATGTGTATTAACTATAAGTACACATAAAGAAATTATAAATACAAGATAGGACATAATAATATCATGAAATAATTTGAAAGTATGAGATTAACCCAAAGAATGGTAATTGGGTTAAGAAGTTCCCTTACCTTGCGTCTTGTCCTGACTCGATCGTTCTTTAACCTCCTAAATAATAAACTAGAGTTAATTTCTATTTACCTAAGAACCTTTTTCATATTCATTATTCCTTTTATATCCCTTATTACCATGTTATGAACATTATGTAATTATTAAAGTTTATAACGGTCATTTTGTCGATCTTAGGTACTTGAGTCAAAAATAAAATTCTTATAATTACAAGTTGTTCATGTGGTGATATATACATTATATCCAGAATTTTATTCATGATATAGATATAATATATCTCATATATATCCAGTATATACATGCATTTATAATATTCCATAACGTTTAGAGGTAAGAAATGAAATGCACCATTCATGGAGATGGTAAGCCGTACGTACGCATGAACGCTACTTTCATTTCTATTTCGTATTTAATGAAATCATAATGATATAAAGGTATATTATAATTCCATTATAACATCATATATAATATCATTTACTCCATCCTTTATACATCCCACATATGGTATTAACGATTCAAATCACTTTGAGGGGGCGGTAGTCCGCACTTCCTAAAATGAAATTATCACGTTTACCCATAATGGAAATCATAAAGTATGCCATAAATGAGAAATACAGAAGCATAAGTAAAACATAAACATATTATATATCATATATAAATATAGTTACATCTTAATGGCCACCTTTGAAGGTTTTATATGAGTGTTGAACAATCATCGTTTCGTGAGGCAGAAATTCACCATCCACAGAAACAATATGTTCTTTAACCATTAGATGTAGGTGTGTGTAAGTGTAGCTAGAATACTTGTTATAACAACATCCTAGTATAATGATGATACTGGTTTTGTTACAAAAGAAATGAATAAAAAGAGTTTATGGGGTTGGAGAAGCAAAATAAAACAAAATAACATAAGAGAAGACATTACCTTAAAATCGGGTAACTCTTTTGATTTGAGCCAAAGGCTTCCTTGGGAAGAATTATGCTCAAAGTGAGGCTTCTAGGAGTAAGGGATAGAAGTATGAGAGTATTTGGGCAGAGTTTGGCCGATCCAAATGGACTGAAAGTGTGAATGAGGTGGTAGAGGTGGGGGCCTTTTATAAGAGGAGAGGAGGGGCACTCTTGGAAGGTAAGGAAATTTTACATTATTATACAATGTTTTTCAGATTCTAAAGGTCCCACACTTATATAATTCGTGGATAAGGTGATAAGGGTTCTAAATCTACCCATCCAATAGTCTTTGGACAAGTGTAAGCCTTGGATTGTACATTATCTTTTCATTTTATTAAAATCGTTAAATAACGAGGTCATCGCTGCATCATAATGATGTCATAAATAATTTAATTTATTTAATGTCTAAAAATTATAAAAAAAATAATATGATTTAGGAAATCTTTCTATATTTCCAATGATTATTTATAGTCAAAAATATGATTTTTATAACCCCATGTAAAATTTTTTTTAGTAAAAACATTTCATGTTTGTGTCATTTTTTCACTTTAACATTAAATAAAAGGTATTTATGTCATTTTCTAACTAAAGTGGCTCCATGGGGTCCCCAAGTTGACCCATGGATTTTCTTGGTCGGCCATGGCACATCCAATGATGGTAGGACATGTTTCAAGCTCATCTCATATTATTAAAACATTATTTTTACCTTAAACTACACTAATTACCTCTAATCGCGATTAAGAACTGAAAAGTTACTATTCACAAAAATTATTTTAATCTCATTGAACCACATTTTACTTATTAATGACAACCATGTATGTCATATTTTTGAAAATCAAACCACAGAAGTGGTAATATTTCATTTAAACGAAAAATCAGTTTTTTAACTACCACTTAGTGGTTTCACTATTCATCAAAAATTGAAGTTTTTCAGAACAATGCCAAAATTTCACCCTAAGATATAATTGATATTCCGAATTCAAAAATGATGTCCATTTTACAAAATTCCAAACATATAACTTTCATTAATTAATTTTATAATTAATTCTCGCTGTCACAACAAATATCGTGTTTTTAAGAAACAATTTATATCAAAAGATTGGCAATTGTTTATGTCCAATTTCAATGTTAAATTAATTCTAATGACCACCAATGGATAAAATGGTAAAAATATATTCTAATTATACTTTAAAACCACTAAATAGTATAATTTATCACTATAAATTATTTTGATTAAAAAAGTTGTTTTTAAGTATTTTTCAGTATTCATAAAAAATTAGAAGTTCTCGGAAAAATACCAAAAATTCAACAAAGGCTAATTACGATATTCTGAATCCAAAAATGAAGTCCATTTTGAAATATAAAATTTCTATAATTTTAAAAAGTGGTTATTACTATTCATAACGACTACTTTGATTAGTCGCGGTGTTTTAGAACTCGAAGTTGCGTAAAATGCAAGCTATTGCATTATTGAATGAGAAGCGTATCATGGAAGCTCGGGGTGTTACATTCTCCCCTCCTTAAATAAATTGCGTCCTCGCAATTTGAAAATTTTCTTGGAAAATAAAAGGTTGAAAATAGAAAATACCTTTGTGGAAAACCCACATCGGAAATAAGGTTAATAAAATTTAGTCTTAATAAGAGGGAAATGGAAATAAGAAAGTCATCACCAAATTATGATCTCGATAAGGAGAACATTGGTGGCAATTAGAGACATATAATTGGAGGAAAATGTAAATATTTGTAGGGAGTGATTGAGGTCATCAATCACAATCAACTGTCAAATTGAGGGCCTCAAAGCCTTTAATCTATGTTGATTTAAAATATCATCAGTTCAACAAGACATAAGGTATTAGGATAACACATTTTTTTGTTTTAATATCCCTTTAATAAAGTTTAAGAATTAATTTATTCATTGAATAAGATATAGGTATATATATATTTGTGCTTGACAATTAGAGTTTCAACCTTCAACTCATCTTTCACTTAAAAAGATAATAGAACTGAAAAATATTATACTTATCCTAATTGTATAAGGTTCCAAATTTTAACACATACCATTTAGATTCAAAAAACTATTTTGTAAAAACCAGGGACTTCACGTAGTCTAGTGGTAGGCGATTAATCCCAATCGCACTATGGTTGTGGGTTCGATTCCCACAGCTTTGTCCGACGCGATGGGTTGTGACTCGGTCTGCATGTTGTCCTTTTTATAAATATCCAAAAATAACCTTAACAATAGTATCCAATGTAAAATATAATCCATTACAACCTTTATAGTTATCCAAAATACTTCTATCCAACTCACAGTCCAGATTTTATGAGGAAGGTAAACATAATGAAGCTCCTTTTTTTTCTGCGTAACAACATGTGAGCACCTTCATCATGTATTCTTTTAAAACACTACAACATACTGTATTACCATAAATCCTTATTGATTACATTCATGATACCTTATTCCTTATATAAAACTAGATATACTCCTTCTATCCAAAAATGTATACAAATCATTAATCAGTTTCAAGGATGTTAAGAATATCCAACATAATTTATCCGAATCAATCACGTCTTATTCCAAAATCACTATCTCGGTATCAGAACCATATTATGGTTTATCTTTCTCTCAACCATATATTTTCCAAAAATTTAACCTACTGTGGAGTCAATTTTCTTGGTTCCACACAATCTGAAGGCCTAGATGAAATAGTACGGCAGTACAATCCTTATATACTCCATAATTATTATAACCAGTACATCATTGATGCAACACTCAAATTACAAAATTATTTAATAACAACATTAGAACTCTAATCATTCCTCCTCATCTGTGGTAGTATCAAAACATGATTATTATCCAATAACATCATTTGGGGAATACTCTGATGATTTGAACATTGGTTTGCGTAGTGTCCCCACTCCTTGCAGATGAAGCATTGTAAATTTGAAACCTTTATCTCACCCTTGTAGTCACGCACTTGGTGTCCTTTTTCTCCACACTTATAACAAACTCCCATTCCCTTCAGGCAAATTACAAGGTGTTTCTTCCCACAGTTATCACATATTGGAAAATTCTTCTTTTCCCTCGTCCCTTTATCCATCATTCTCTCTTCCATCCTTTTCTTCTCTTTCATCCCTTCAAATCCATAAGACTCAGAGAATTCTCTACTTATCTTATTAACACATGATACTATTTCTTAATATGTTGATAACACATGGTAGAATATTTCCCTTCTAAATGTTGGCTTAATACCATGAAAGATATGATCCTTCTTACTCTTTGGATCATACATATTGATGGAGTTCACATTCCTTCTACTGGGCGCCATTTCTATAAAATGCCATAAACTAGGTTAGTTTATGAATCGAAATACATAATAAAAAACTTGAAAACACTTATAATAAATTGAACTATTTATGGATATAATCCATAATCATAAAAAATGTTTTCTTTGAGGAAGTATATACTCATAACCCTTCATTGTGGTTTGTAAAGAAAATGTGAATTATCTTAAGCATATCCCCCGGGAGTGTCGTAACCAAGAGTGCAGCAAGGCCCGTTGTCGTTCACCAGTTCCCGTTCGAGTCTAGCTCAAAGCGGTGTTTTCGGGTTTTACCCCTAGGTACATCTGTGCCAGAGCCGCCTCTACCTGCTCGTATCCAGACAAGGATGTATTGCTCGGAAAACTCACAAAATCTCTATAATACCAAAATTATAGGAAGTTCATCTATACTAATCCTTAAAGTCTATCTTCGGGCTATGTGCTCTAGTCAGAGTTTATCTAAATCTAGCTTCCAAGGTTAGTACTAAACTTCCTCTGATACCAACTGTAACGCCCCGACCCCAGTTACCCGGAATTGGTGCATTACTTCGTAACATTGGCATGATCACAAAAGATCATGTCTCGAAAGACCGATTAGTTTAGTAGCCTTGGAAACACTAGATGCATTAATAAGTCTTACATTACATCATAAAGTAAAACAAAACTACAACATCTTCTCTTCATATCCCCTTATAATATCACTGCAGGTCATTCATAATATACTTCTTCACATCCTGGAAAATATTAAAACATTGAAAGGGGTGAGATCAGATGCTCAGTAAGGATAACAATATTTTGGAAGCTTTCATAGATAAACATAAACATTTAAGGCAATGTATAACTAAAACAAAAGCCTTTTAAACTTGAACATAAACATAATATGGAAAAAGTAAAATGAGATAATGCCATTTACTTCTTCACATGGATATTCTACTGGTCAAATAATCACATGAAATATCATTAACCACTTTCATAATGATGGAATGCATAATGCCAGACTATCATAACCACGTAGCCAAGGCCTCGTGCCAAGACCACAAATAAGATTTTGTCAAGGCCTCGTTCCAAGACACTAGTTTGTCTCATGAGACTTGCCGATGCATCGAGGAGCTATAGCGGGCTCCACCCGTCACTTATTAAGTCCAATGCATTCCTCATATGAGTAGGTTTAAACATATCATAAACCATTACATAATCGTATCACATAAAAAATGCATAAAAGAAACATAACATTTCCACATTTCAATCACAATATATCAATACAACACATTGATATAATAAAAACTCTTTCAAAACCATTTTCAATACCAAAATAAAATAAAGTTAAAACATTGTATTTATTTTTCATTAAAAAAGGTGATGGCTTGTAGAGGAAGCCGAAACTCAAATAATGGTCACGGTGGCGGATAAGTCGTTGTCGCCGCATAAGTATGGAAAGAAAAACATTCCCTTTTTGTCGTTTAGTAAAACGCTTCATATAAAAAGATTCCTTTTGAATAAACGTAAAAGTCAAAGGGGTTTATACACCATATAAAGGAAAGTTCTGTATAAAACCAAATATGCCTCAATGAAAGGAGATTGAGACGAAGTCCTTACAAAGATCATTTTTAAAATAAAATAGATCTATTATGTGTATTCACTATAAGTACACATAAATAAAGTACAAATACAAGATAGGACATAATAATATCATGACATAATTTGAAAGTAGGAGATTAACCCAAAGAATGGTAATTGGGTTAAGAAGTTCCCTTACCTTGCGTCTTGTCCTGACTCGACCATTCTTTAACCTCCTAAATAATAAACTAGAGTTAATTTCTATTTACTTAAGAACATTTTTCTTGTTCATTATTCCTTTTATATCCCTTATTACCATGTTGTGAACATTATGTAATTATTAAAGTTTATAACGGTCATTTTGTCGATCTTAGGTACTTGAGTCAAAAATAAAATTCTTATAATTACAAGTTGTTCATGTGGTGATATATCCATTATATCCAGAATTATATTCATGATATAGATATCATATATCTCATATATATCCAGTATATACATGCATTTATAATATTCCATAACGTTTAGAGGTAAGAAATGAAATGCACCATTCATGGAGACGGTAAGCCGTACGTATGCATGAACGCTACTTTCATTTCTATTTCGTATTTAATGAAATCATAATGATATAAAGGTATATTATAATTCCAGTATAAAATCGTATATAATATCATTTACTCCATACTTTATACATCCCATATATGGTATTAACGATTCAAATCACTTTGATGGGGCAGTAGTCCGCACTTCCTAAAATGAAATTATCGCGTTTACCCATAATGGAAATCATAAATTATGCCATAAATGAGAAATACAGAAGCATAAGTAAAACATAAACATATTATATATCATATATAAATATATTGACATCTTAATGGCCACCTTTGAAGGTGTTATATGAGTGTTGAACAATCATCGTTTCGTGAGGCAGAAATTCTCCATCCATAGAAACAATATGTTCTTTAACCATTAGATGTAGGTGTGTGTAATTATAGCTCAAATACTTCTTATAACAACATCCTAGTATATTGAGGATACTGGTGTTGTTACAAAATGAATGAATAAAAAGTGTTTATGGGGTTGTAGAAGCAAAATAAAACAAATTAACATAAGAGAAGACATTATCTTAAAATCGGGTACCTCTTTTGATTTGAGCCAAAGGATTCCTTGGGAAGAATTATGCCCAAAGTGAGGATTCTAGGAGTAAGGGAGGTAAGTTCTGAGAGTATTTGGGCAGAGTTTGGCCGAGCCAAATGGATTGAAAGTGTGAATGATGTGGTAGAGGTGGGGGCCTTTTATAAGAGGAGAGGAGGGGCACTCTTGGAAAGTAAGGAAATTTTACATTATTATACAATGCTTTTCGGATTATAAAGGTCCCACACTTATATAATTAGTGGATAAGGTGATAAGGGTTTGAAATATACCCATCCAATAGTCTTTGGACAAGTGTAAGCCTTGGATTGTACATTATATTTTCATTTTATTCAAATCGTTAAATAATGAGGTCATCACTGCATCATAATGATGTCATAATTAATTTAATTTATTTAATGTCTAAAAATTATAAAAAAATACTATGATGTAGGAAATATTTTTATATTTCCAATGACTATTTATAGTCAAAAATATGACCTGTATAAACCCATGTAAAAATTGGTTTAGTAAACAAATTTCATGTTTGTGTCATTTTTTCACTTTCACATTAAATAAAAGGTATTTATGTCATTTTCTAACTAAAGTGGCTCCATGGGGTCCCCAAGTTGACACATGGATTGTCTTGGTCGGCCATGGAACATCCAATGAGGGTAGGACATGTGTCAAGCTCATCTCATATTATTAAAACATTATTTTTACCTTAAACTACACTAATTACCTCTAATCGCGATTAAGAACTTAAAAGTTACTATTCACCAAAAATTATTTTAATCTCATTGAACCACATTTTAATTCTTAATGACAACCATATATGTCGGATTTTTTAAAATCAAACCACAGAAGTGGTAATATTTCATTTAAACGAAAAATCAGTTTTTTAACTACCACTTAGTGGTTTCACTATTCATCAAAAATTGAAGTTTTTCAGAACAATGCCAAAATTTCACCCTAAGCTATAATTGATATTCCAAATTCAAAAATGATGTCTATTTTACAAAATTACAAACATATAAGTTGCATTAATTAATTTTATAATTAATTCCCGCTGTCACAACAAATAGCGTGTTTTTAAGAAACAATTTATATCAAAAGATTGGCAATTGTTTATGTCCAATTTCAATGTTAAATTAATTCTAATGACCACCATTGGATAAAATGGTAAAAATATATTCTAATTATACTTTAAAACCACTAAATAGTATAATTTATCACTATAAATTATTTTGATTAAAAAATTTGTTTTTAAGTATTTTTCACTATTCATAAAAAATTAGAAGTTCTCAGAAAAATACCAAAAATTCAACATAGGCTAATTTAGATATTCCGAATCCAAAAATGAATTCCATTTTGAAATATAAAATTTCTATAATTTTAAAAATTGGTTATTACTATTCATAACGGCTACTTTGATTAGTCGCGGTGTTTTAGAACTCGAAGTTGCGTACAATGCAAGCTAATGAATTATTGAATGAGAAGCGTATCATGGAAGCTCGGGGTGTTACAAAAAACCCAGACCCATAGTCTAGAGACAAGTCACACCAGTGCATACCCCCGCTAGGGATTTAGTTCGAAGATTCCGTGAAGCACTCGTCCTAGGAGAACACACTCCACGAGTCTTACAACTCTAATGTCGTCCATCCGATAAGTACCGTTCGTTGGGAACCGTCATGAGAGGTAGTCACACTCATTACGGGAGAAACACTCTTGAGTGGGAAGACTTCCGATAGATAGAAGAACTCATTATGGGAGACACACTCCTAAGTGGGAAAGACTTACGATAGATAGAAGCACTCATTACAGGAGACACACTTCTGAGTGGGAAAGATCATGATATACAGATGAGGATCACTTCCAGGGACATGGAGGATACCACGACTCATCTGGATTCACCAGTTAGGTGATAAACCAGCTAGGTATTGGATCAATGCCTGGTAGAGTTGGTCACGTCGATGCGTGACTCTACCTAGGGTCAGGAATGGATAGAGGATCTCGATCTGGGCCTCTCAGATGGATGAATGACTCTATCAAAGAAAGTCCTACTGAATGGATCATACTCCTGTGTGAGGAAATGATGCTTGACCTTTAGGGGAACGAGAATAAGGGGTACTAACCCAAATGAAGGATGTCCATGATGCGGTGAACAAGAGAACCATGCCGTCTTCCAAAAAGTACACAACATGTAAAAAGTTACACGTCGTGTCGTCTGACCCCAGGTACTGCCCGTGTACAATGGCTCGTGTCGTAAGGCTGGTCATGTAGAAAAACTGAGTACACGGAGTATAGTACGATGTACACGCCCTGTCTGAGTGATTGGGTTTGGCCTCACGTACGCTGTCCATGTGCCCGTACATGGTCATCAACCCATGTAATCCAACCCGTGTAATCGGTACACGGGGTAATCCACGCACAACCTCAGACTCCCGTCTGCCTTCTGGGAAAACAAGACTGGGGCCACCCAGGGTGAGACGCTGGGTCTCACGAAACCCTTGATCTGCAAATCCTGCAACTGCAACCTCATCCCGCGAAGCTCTGCAGTAGCCATCCAATATGCTGATGAGGAAATCAGTTCCGTCCCGGGATGTAAGTAGATGAAAAATTCGATCTCTTGGCGGGGAGGTAATCTTGGAACATATTTGGGAAAGACATCCTCATACTCCGCCAATACTGCTGGGAACTGGGAGCTCACAACATCCACTGGTCTGAGGGCAAGGCTAGCCAACTCATGAGTGATTGGCTTCACCCTCCTGTGTATAAGTCCATTCTATGCTGCCTAGGTTTCCTTCTCTCCGACAAAGGAAAACCTCGTTCCATCACGGTGGACACACCACACTCTTTGCCTAAAACAGTCAATCAGGTCATGGACCGAAGATAACCAATCCATACTGTGGATGAAGTCGTAAGGCCTCGATGCTACCACTAAGTGGTTCCAACTGAAACTCTCACCTCCAAGGGTAAGATCACACTGTTTTCAAAGGTGCGTGATCGTCGAGTCTCCTCCCGTAGGTGTCTCCAAACGTAAGGATCGAGTCAACGGTTCTACCAGAATCTCGAGGTTTCATGAAAGACATGTGGAAATGAAGGAATGACTGGAACCTGTGTCTATAAGCACGACAAATAAGGTATATAAGACATAGATCATACCTCGAATCATCCCTGGAGTCCCTGGGTCGTATTCCTTGACCGCATGCAGTTGTCCCCGCCCCTGTCCCCTAGCTCCCTGAGCCTAGTGCGGACCTCCTGGGGGTGGTGGTGGAAGTAAGTCGAAGCATCTGCCACCACATATAGCTCTCCCTGCTCCTCTGCCACGTCCGCCGCCTGGCAGGTATGCCTGTTCCGTTCTCTTCCTCTGCCTCAGTGGTCCATCCACCGCTTCCCTGTCAGCAGCTCGACGGGGCAGGCAATCTCTAACGAGATGTCCCCTACTGTCGCATGCATAGAATCGCTTCTCCCTAGGCTGACTGGATCCAGCCTGAGAGCCCTGGACTGTCGATCCCCTGTCATGGGTCCTCCTATGACATTTCCCACGTCCAGATCCCTGTTCCTGACATCGACTCCCTACGGTCGGGGTCTCTGTGATTGTCTGCCTGCTGCCGACTGCCGACAGCTGTCTCTACTCCGCCAAGAAGCTCTCGATCACCAATTCCCGTTCGAGCACTCCAGTATAAGTCGATATTCATAGAGGCAAGACAATATATCGGATGTCTCATCATAGACCTCACTCGAAGGTATGATATCTGAAGTACTGATCCCTGACCATATCCATCGAGTACCTGGTGAGGTTGGTGAACCTCGATGAATATTCAGTTACTGTCATACTGCCCTGCTGGAGCTGAAGAAGCTCCTGGATGCGTACAACTCTCAACATCCTTGTCGTGATTCTATGTGGTCAGACTCCACCATCGTCCTGCCAAACCCTGAAGAAGGCTCGCTCCTAGGATCACCATCTGGTCTGCTGATCTCCGCACTAGATGGAAAAGTCTAGTCACCGCCTCAAGCCAGTCCTCAGCCGCCTGAGGGTCAAGATCACCTCAGAACATGAGGGGTATCTGTCTCTAGAACTCATGGATCACGCCAAGCATGTGCTCATTTCCAGTCGGTACTGCAGGTACCACTGGCTGCTCCACTAGTGGTGGCATAGCAGGTTCACCACTAGGTGGCAACGCCTGGGGAACTGGTCCCTGTATCGAAGCCTCGTCACTGAGGGGGTCATCCTCGTGATCGTGTTGCTTAATCCTAGCGGGTATGCATTGCGGAGGAATCCTGTAAGGAAAAAAGATATACCATGGTCAATGAATATATCTAGATAGCTGACACAAAGGACATGGAAAACACAAACCATTCCTATATGATGCATGTACCTTTTATTCCCCCGCAACCCGTTTTTTCGTGTACCGAGTCTAAAAGTAGGTTATCAGAGTCCTGGTGTATGGATACGTCGACCGCCGCACCAACACTAGGGTCTCTAGCCTGAAAGTCGAACCTGAAACACTCATCACTGTTGCCCCAAACCAAACTCAGAGACTCTTGGTCCTAAGGTAGAACCGACCACCTTTGATACCACTCTGTCACAACCCGTCCCAATGGGGCCCGCGCCGTTACTCCCCAAGCCCGCCTCCAATAGGCGAGGGGCTGGTTACTAGCACCGAGTAGGCCTATTACTAACATGGGAGGCATTTCCTAAGTACTTGTACACACGCACACATCTCCAAGCCCACAATGCTGAAATGTAAAAACCACTAAGGAACAAAAAAAATGCACGCATACAACTAAACCCAACCAACATAGTACGACTAAAGGTAGAATACTAAAAGGAAAACTGGGCTAGAATACAACCCACCAAAAAAAAGAGTCTGAAAATTGCAAAGTCCAACCTATAGACACAAAAGGTACTGGGAATGCTACTCATAGCCGTAGGAACGCCTCGACCTGTAGGGAACTCAAAAAGCTCGGTCCTGTCCTAGTCTGCCCTAGACTCTGTCAAAAGGCTGCTCGTATGAACAAGACACCAGACGTGCGGGCAAAACCCATGCATGGGTGATTATAACAATACTCAGAAGAGGACCTCGATAACCACAAAACAGTACACAAGTAAAGGTACAGTCAGCTATGCATTGTTTATGTATACAGAACATATAGAAAAAACCAGATATACTAAACACCCAGACCCATAGTCTAGAGACAAGTCACACCACCGTATACCCCTGCTAGGGATTTAGTTCAAAGATTCCACGAATCACTCATCCAGGGAGAACACACTCCACGAGTCTTACAGCTCTGATGACGTCCGTCCAAGAAGTATCATTCATCAGGAACCGTCATGAGGGGGATTCACACTCATTACAGGAGACACACTCCTGAGTGGGAAGACTTCTGATAGATAGAATCACTCATTATGGGAGACACACTTCTGAGTGGTAAAGACTTCCGATAGATCGAAGAACTCATTACGGGAGACACACTTGTGAGTGGGAAAGATCACAATACATAGATGAGGATCACTGCCAGGGCCATGGAAGATACCGCGACTCATCCGGATTCACTAGTTAGGTGATACACTATCTAGGTATAGGATCAACACCCGATATAGTTGGTCATGTCGATTCCCGACTCTACCTAGCGTCAGGAATGGATAGAGGATCTAAATCTGGGCCTCTCGGATGGATGTCTGACTCTATCACAGAAAGTCCTGCTGAAGGGATCATACTCCTATGTGAGGAAATGATGCCTGACCTTCAGGGGAATGATAAGAAGTGGTACTAAACCAAATGAAATATTTCCAAGATGTGGTGAACAAGAGGACCATGCTGTTTTCCAAAAAGTACACAATTTGTATAAAGTTACACGCCGTGTTGTCTGACCCCGAGTACTGCCCGTGTACAACGACTCGTGTCGTAAGGCCGGTCTTGTAGAAAAACCGAGTACACAGAGTGTAGTATGATTTACACTCCCTGTCCAAGTGATTGGGGTTGGCCCCGGGTATGCTGGCCATGTGCCCAAACACGGTTATCAACCCGTGTACTCCAACCCGTGTAATCGGCACATGGGGTGACCCGCGCTAATGGCCTCGTCTAGCCATGGGATAGAGTACATGGTCGTGTACTCCATCCCATGTCCGTGTACCCCCTGGGTACATTCCAAGTCCTGCGTAGCCACCTCTACCATGCTGTACATGCCGTGTCGCCTGAAGCTGTGTAGATCATCCCGTGTCCGTGTACTTCCCAAAATACATGCCGAACTTCGGGGAAAGTCCAACACGCTGTGTGACCAAGGTCACATTCCATGTGATTCCTCTATGACCCCCAAAACCCTAGCTGCTTCCATTACTACATGGCGTGTTCTTCGTAAGTACACACCATGTATTCTGGAAATTTCCGGAAACGCGGACTTCCGCCGTCGCGCCTTCGGTGATGATCCGTTCATCGATCCGGCCGTCTGATCACCGCGAAACTTCACGGTTTTGGTCAACTTGACACCACAAAGATGCTCCCAATGTTTTCGGACCTCCTATCGGCTCCGAAAACAAGATTTTATCTTCCCGCATGATGAACGCTCGAAGAATTCCCTTTTTCGATCTGGTCCAATTCATCGTCTGCCATCGTCGCCGCACCCCTGGAAGGTCATTGCGGTGTCGAACCATCGATTTGGAATCATTGTGTCATGAAACGGATGCGCAATGATCCGTTGTTCTTCTCCTTGTGGAGAACACGAAGAACTCATGAGAAAAGAAAGGTGGAGAAATCCAATAAACAAAGTGAGGAACGAACCCCCGCTGTCGTTCGTCACGACGTTGATCCGCTCCAGTTAGCAGGCTTAAACGGAGCAAGGATCAACAATAACAAAAAAACATGGATCAATTACCTAAATCATCCTGATAAAAATCCTCCCACAAGAACAAATGAATCCGCAGATCAACTTGTTCATGGTTGATCTGCGTTCGTCGTTTAAAATCAAAAATAGGGAAAAGAATTCAAATCACAAACCCCTACCTCAACTAGGATCGATTTCTGATGAAGGTGTCGCACTGCCGCCATCATCGAGATCCTTCAATGTTGTTGGCCTAGCAATTTTCAGCTTCGATCTATCATCGTTCGTCACTGAGAATTTCCTACAAGGCTCCACAAATTTTTTCTCCAGAGTTTCCTCTCAAATATTCGTCAATGACCACTATTCACATAATCCCAATAAAAAGGAAACATGTTTGGAATTTAATTATACGATGGTATTAATGACTCCAAATTTCCATTATTGAGTCATTATGACACAACATTAAAAAGGAAATAGACGTCCTGTCGCTGCGCTGCAGCGGATGTTTCCATAAAAAAATAAAATAAACATTTAGCAATTTATTTTATTTTCATTTTTCTAAAAATGTCTGAAAATTAACTTTTTTCCCTCGACCCATGCTAGTCGAGGATAGAATCATTCTTAAGTAAATTCATCATACCAGACACAACGGGGCCCTCGGATTTTTAATCTGGGCATCTGTTTGGAAACTTCCACAACCGCGCACAAGTGCCGACTCACTTAACTTAAAAAGTTCAAACCACCATTTCGGGCTCACTAGACCTCAAAATGATGTGCCGTCTTCGTGCCTAGTCTCTAAATAATTCCATATAATATTTAAAAATAATATGCAGAAAAATCCGAGACATTAAAAAATGGGCCATTCATTATTTTCATAAAAACAATTCATTCAAAAAATACCAAACACAACCCCTTTTTATGATCCAAAACACCATTAAAAGAATTTTTTTTAATTTCCAAATAGACATACCATTTGGAATTAAAAGTTTAAAACCCATTAAAAATATCGCATCACCGTTTTTAATGGCCAAAACATGTTTATAAAAACCAAATAACACCTTTGTAAATCACTAGTCACATTATAGATCAAACCCGACAATTTCCAAAAAATATGGCATGAAAAATCCATTCCAACAATTCCAAATAATTATAAAACAAATCGAAACAACATAATTTTACATGATAGATTTTATTAAATAATAACTAATTCCTATTTAGAAACTAAAAAAGGTATGAACATCATGAAATCAAAGTAAACCTAATTTAAGGGAATATGAAATTGGGTTCCTACCTCATAGATGAAGAGACTTCTGTAAATTCATTGTGAAACAACAATTGAACCTCCATCACACTCAAGGAAGACAATATATGAAATAAATCAACAATATAGAACACAAATTTTAATGATCTATCCCTAAAATTCATAACCCTAGCCATGGTGGAGAAGAAACCCCAAGAAAAAGGAGAAGGAACCCAAAAAAGATAGAAGGAATAAGAGAAAGAGAGTGCACTTTCTTAAATATTTCTTGATGAAATCAAGGAAAAATCACTCAAGGAGAGGAGATCCAAAGATCCAAGAAGAATGGGAGGTGGAAAATAGTTCAAACAAACCCTAAGGGGTATGAAAGAGGGGTTTTGGGGTTTAAAAGCTGAGTGGGAAAAATGGGGAAATCTCATTTTTTTTAAAAAACTGGCCATCTCGAACGATTAGTTGGCACGGTCTACTAGACCGTGCAGAATCCATGTGACCGCTACTACCAAGGGACCAAGGAACCACATGGTTACCTACAACTTACCACATGGGTGTGTAGTATACATGTCGTAGGTTCTATAACCTACCACACAGTTTGATATCCCATGCGGTAACGGTGGGGTAACCGTGCTCATGGTTCTATCTATCCAAAACCCCCTAATTCATGAAAAACTCAAGGAATAACCCAAGGAGAAGACTTAGTCCAAAGTTAGAGGAGAATAAACTTTCAAAAACTCAACCCCATCACACCCAGTTCCTGAGAATAGAATAGAAAACCAAACCATACTAGAACAAAAGATTAATTTCATAACCCAGGTGTGACAATTCTCCCCAAAATAATGCTTTCCATACCCAGAAATCCAAGACATGGTTTATACTAAGTGAAAAACCCACTAAAAACCTACATTTTAGGAGAGGTCTAAAGAACAACAAGATTAGAAAAGAAATAGAAGAACTTATAAAACTGAAAACTAATCCCAACTATGTGCCGCCCATCCCCTAGGATTCAAACACCTCTAGTTGATCGGTCCAAAAGACATATAACTTACACCACTCTCTACCTAGATTTAAAAAACTACACACCAAACCACACCAGAGGGACACAACTGTCCTCCTAAAACCAACAAGCGAGCTTAAATTACAACCAACAAGTACCTATTTATGACCTTACTCCAACCAAATGCTGATACACTCACATCCCAATCTTTTACTTAAAAGAACATAGAACTAAGTGGATCTACACCAGACCATCCATAACAAACTAGCTCCAAGAATAGAACCAAGATACCGACACGAGGATGTCCGTATAGACTCCCCACCATATGAACTGACAAGGAATGATGAACTCTAGAATTATACTACATGAACCAAGGACTGCCACCACAAGGAGAGGGTAGGGAGGTACCATCTAATGGACCATCAAACCATGAAAAAAAAACACCAACCACTCAATGGTCCCCAAATAACCACCAATAAAACAAAAATAACTAGCTCAAGAAGGATTCAAGGTCCATAAAAAGTAGACCCACATTCGGTGGAACAAAACCAATGAGATCTTATGAATATGAGGCCATAGAAACTACACAGGAGACTTAAGCGACCTACACTTATGAGAATATTATAGAACTTAAACCCAAGAATTTTTACCCTGCTGGGGTTCCCCTAACTATGCATCACATAAATCCAAGACCTATGGCTAGAGATCTTATGATCGAAGCATATCCTGCCTCATAGTCATGCTTCAAAAACCCCAGAACATAACACATAGATCAAAACATTTAGAAACACACTATCATTAAGATATAATTTCTCAAGGATTTGATAAAAACAACCCTTATAAAAAATAGAAAAGGAACCACCACATAACTCCATAGACATGACTATTACAATGTCGATCATTTTTATGAGAGACCCAAAAATAACCCCAGACAGTGCCTTATTTCAGAAAATGGGATTGGGTGTCCTTCAAAGAGTTGGGTTTGGATTCACATTGATTCTTGTAAAAACCATGACAGAACTTCTTCAAGTGACCCAAGAATCAACACGTATGGAAAGATCTCATGACACTGAGGCACGATGGTATCTTATGACCGAGATTTCCACACTGGTGATAGGTCACAAAATTTCACCCTGAAGAGGTTGACGAGAGGTCTGAAGGCCTCTTAATGCCCCTACCAGCACCACCAACATCAAGCTGATTCCCAGTCCTCTTAATGGTATCTTCTTATCCATTTTAAAAGACCATAGGAATACCAGCAATCTCAAGTCGTCTTGAAATCCCATATTAATCATGAAAGGATTGCCTCACCACATCGATGAAAGTGGTTAGGTTGAGATCTTCCACATTTTACTGCAGATCATGAACAATCCTGGGCTCGAAATGCCGAGCTTTCATATGATCACTTTAAACATACCCTGGATCCTATGAATCTAGGTCTATGATGAGACAAAAGAACTCCAAAAATGATCCAATACCATCCTGAAGACTGCACAACTCTATCCTCTTCCTGACCCTCATCATCTTAGAAAAGTACTATTGTTTGAACGCAGACTTGATGAACTCCCATGTGAGATCTTTCTGAGACTTTATTCAAGACAAGTACTTACATGATTTCTAGGATGGGCCTTCGAGCATGAAGGTATAAGAATTTACCTTCAATGTATCATGAAACTCAAGGTAACTAAATTCCCTATCAATCCTCTACATCCACTCCTCTACCTAGAAAGGGTCCACTTGAACAAAGAAAAGAGAGGGATTTGTCTTCTAGAAATCAATAACATAATCAACATGTTGATCTATAGGAGAATTCACTAGAGTTGTACCACTCGAATCTCCATCTTGGGTATCCATAAAACCTTTGTAGGAGTAGGCACTAAGAAATAAGGGAAACAATAAACATCATCAAAACCAATCCAATAATATGTTTCCCTCAAACCAAATATAACAAAAGAAACATCACATCCAAAAATAAAAGAGACACGACACACAACCACAAGCTATTAAAACATAATTTTTTTCCTTAAAACACATTAAAAAGGAATTAAAGTCTTGAAATAATTCCAGACCCACCAATGTTTTCCCATGGGCCTCACCCATGCGCATTCCCATGCCATTCAAGTCACCCAAACATTTTATCATAAATATAATTTCATTTGGTAACTCATGGGAACAAAAAAGATGAAAAAAATAACTCAACCTTTCTTTTCAAATCACAAAATTCTCATTTCAAAGAATACTATCCGAAAAATTTCAAAATCCCATCAAATTTTTTTAAACCCCTTTTCTGAAGGAACACCAACCATTCAGATAAAACCACATTTTCTTTTTTACCTAAAAAATTCATTTTACAAAAACCCAATTTTCCACTTACCCAAAACAAGGTCATTTCCATTTAAAATTAAATTTTTTCACATATCAAAATTGGATTTTTCGAAAAAAAGATTCATAATTATAGACCCAAACGATTCATAAGATGGAAACTATCATCGATGGGTAACTTGGTCATATTGTTGGCAGCTATACGCTAGTCACACCACTATCACATAGAGTATTGAAGGGTAATGTCTCCGGAACCACATGGTTTACCAGGCCCTCTATCCTCGAAAAGACCACTTCCCAACTCCCTTTTCATATCCCAATACAAAACACCCATAAGAAATAAATACACTAACCACTAGAAATCCCATGGTAATTTGAGGTTCAGAATGAGCAAGAGTTTGTGACACTCTACCCGCACCTACACCTCGAGCCTAAAAATCCTAATCCTTCTAACTTGACATCAGTAAATAAAAATGGGAACTCTAAATGTATGGTAATAAAAAGAGGAAACCTCCCTCTGAAACCAATTGTCACAAACCATCCCGGGTCGACACTGAACTGGACACCTGAGCTAATCCGTGGAAAGACTCGAGAGGCATTACCGATCCTCCTAGGCCACAGACAATTTCCAAGGGAACTAATAGAGTAATTATGGGAATGATTTATAACAATAAAAAGGTAAACAAAAATAGAAGAATAAACATAGAAGCAACCAAACTCAAATTGATTTTCAGAATTTACATCATTTTCATTTACAAAGATAAATAATAAAACTGAAAAAAACAAACTAGAACATCCACGATGAAACTGACGAAAATCAAATCCTCCATGTGACCCAAATTTTCACTCTCTAAACAAACACTGACTATAAACTGAGGTGATAGAACCAAAGCTGGAACCTAAAGGTGAATCTAGAAACAAGAAAACACAATAGGCATGAAATTAAAACTCAATAGGTTGGCCCGACTAATTCTATTCCAAATTCATATCCTTTAAAAAAGAAACAATTATTTTTAGGATTGAAATACAACTATAAAAATAGCTTTTCAAACACTACCTTTCAAAATAAACAAAACACAATCCATTTCTCTAACTATTCAAAAAAACATTCAAATAAGGAAGCCAAATGACTTCATAGGGGCGAAGGAAAAATAAAAACAAAAGTGAATTTTTCATTTTTCATGTAAATTATTCAAAAAAAACTTCATTGAAACCTTTTTAACAAAATAAAACATTCATAATTTACCATGAGAAATCGAAAACCAAGGACAAGGGTGATAGTCTCACAATGAGGGAAAAGAGTAATGAGTTTAGTGTCAGATCATCACCGGAATACCTAAGAACTCATGTGAGAACCAAAACATACTATACATGTGAGTCATCCTGAAGGAATTCCTTAATCCATGACGTTATAACACCTTAATACCTAACCACCACCCTACCTAGCATGGTTGAGGGGCCGGGTCCCGTAAGAAAAAACTCAAATTTCGACCTTCAATGTGCTACTAGCTAGTAAAATAACCTAGACTAGTGCAACAAAAATCCTAAAAAATCCTCTTTTATATGCTAGGTTCTCATGCTAAGTTCATAAGTGGGTGTTCCATACATTTCAAAAAACAAGCCACACACATATATACTATCACACACTACCATAACCGGCACCACCCTAACCACCTCAAGGAGCAGTCCATGCCTTAAATCAAGTATTATACAAGTGGATTCCCATGCTAAGGACACCCAACCCCTTCATCATCCAACTAGAAAAGGCTCCCTTCTAGAGGGGGTTTCCCAATAAACAAATTGAGTTTCCAAATGGGCCTTTCAACATCTTCATAAAAATAATTCATTCCATAAATACCACTCACAAACACATTTTTATGATCCAAATCACTGTTAATATCCAAAAACTCATTTTTTGAGGCCAAAGAGAAATACCATTAGGCACTTAAGGTGAAAACCCATTAAAAATATCAAATCATCATTTTAATGGAAAAAATAAGTTTATAAAAACCAGACCATGACATTTTAAATCACTAGTCAATTTAAAGATCCAACCATGCCACTTCTGAAACATATGGCTTGAAAAATCCATTCCAACAATTAAAAATAATTATAAAACAAATGAAAAAAACCTAATTTCACATGATAAAATTTATTTAACAACAATTAATTCATATTTAGAAACTAAAGGAGGTTCTAACATCAATAAATCAATGTAAAAATAATTTATGGCATATGTAATGGTGTTACAACCTCAATAATGGAGAGACTTCCAGAAATCTGGAGTGAAACCTCAATCACACCTCCACCACACTCAAGGAAGACATGATATAACCTAAATCAATAATATAAAACAAAAAATTTAAGGATCTGACCCTAATATTGAGATCTCCAACTGAAGGGGAGAAGAAACACCAAGAAAAAGAAGGAGGAACCCTAAAATGAGAGAAGTAATGATAGAGAGATATATCTTACTTGAAGATTTCTTGATGAAATCGATCCAAAATCATCCACTGAGAGGAGATCCAAAGAGACAAGGACTAAAGGAAGAGTCTCCTAGTTTGAATGAATCCCAAGGAGGAAGAAAGAGGGGGTTTGGGAGTTAAAATATAATGGTGCAAAATGGGTAAATCCCATTTTTTTAAACTGGATAGGCCGCACAGTCTGCTAGACCATGATGAAGCCCTAAGACCACTACATATGAGGGACCATAGAACTGAACAGTTACCTACAACATACTACAAATACATGTGATACATGTGTGGTAGTTCTATAACATACCACACAGTTTGACATCTCATGTTGAAACCGTGCTCAAGATTCTGTTTGAAAAAAAAAACTCCCAAATTCACCCCAAACTCTAGGAATATCCCAAGTATAAGACCTAGGTAAATGATAGAAGGGAAGAAACTTCAAAAAACTCATCCCTATTACACTGGGTTCGTGAGAATAGAACCGAAAAATGAACAGAACCGGAACCAAAGATGAATTTCAAAACCTGGGAGTGAAAAAAACTAAGTGCAGGCAGTGATACCTCGAAAACCAAAAATAATTTCAAAGCCTTCTGGTTTTATAATAGAGAATCGATTATCAACAAATTAGATCAAGAAGATGATAATCCACCACAACTGAGTTTGAATAGTTGAAAACTCCAATAAATCAAAAGATATTGATTCAAAAGTTTTGGGTTGTTCTTCACAGTGGAAGTAGTGATCAACCAAAAATTGATGTATATTATTCTTCAAAAAAGAATATCTTCTTTAATGAATCATTATGAAGTGATCCTTGTTGCAAAATTATCTACAATAAGTTAGCAACTAAACAATATCAACAAACTTATAGTTCAATGATGAATAACATGTATGTCACCAAAGTGTAGTCCTTTTTTAGATTTGTTCATTTTTATATAGTACTATAAAAATTAATATCAATAATTAAATCATATATGAATTGATAATCACACACATACATATATAATAGATAAATTTCATCAATATTTCAGATCCAAAAGAATATCCTAATTGATCATAGAAATTCAAATTCCAATTTACCAGGCGATTCGTAACTTCCTTAAAATTGGAATGATTTTTTCTAATGAACACGATTCTTTGAAACAATCAAAATGATCCTTTAATTGGTCTTTAATTATTACTTGACCAATGCAGAAATTTCAAATAGAAAACGTATCTTGAAAAAACTTCATCATTGGGAACACAACGTAGGGTTTAACTGTGTAGTGTATGATTCCTTCACATAACATAAGGTTCCTTTTCGTATCATTGGGAATAAAGTATCTTCTAGATGATAATCCATATGTTTATCCTTGTTAGTATAAAAATACCAAATGTAGCATTAATTAACTATACTTTCAGTCTTACCGAACATAGTGTATAAACAATATATCTAGACTCCAACATAGGGTTGTTGATCTATACATGTATTGGTTCTCCAAACATAAGGTTGGCGATCCAAACACAAAGTATTTATTGCAGCGTAGGGTTGATACCATGCAGAAGCCTTATCTTTCCAGCGTAACGTTGGGATGTAAACAATTTTTCTAGATTTATTCCTATAATGTTAAATTACATTAATGAGAATATAAATTCCTATAAAACTCACTCCAAAAAAATTCATTAGAAAACAAACAAGGGTTTTTGTGAACATTAAACTCATAATATATTATAGATTCTTGTTGAAACAATATATTCCCATCATAAACAAGGTAATAAACTTAATTATCCTAAATAAATTCTCAAAACATGCATTCTTCCTTGTTACAAAGGTTACAAGATAAATTTCTTAGATCCAAGAAGTTGTAAACATTATCCATGATGGCATAGACTAATTTCTTAACCAATCAATAATCAGATCCATGGTTATGAGCCCTATCCAATTTACTTTATCTAATTCAATAATCTCTTTATACATGCAAAACACAATTTTCTCAACATCTTGATCACATTAAGGGTTACCTTCCATTTATCAAAATATCACTTCTCTATGTCTTTTTCACCATTAAACATATCATTTTGAATCCTTAATGTAAACTTATATTAAAAATAATTATATATTTCATGATTTATATAAGAAAATAATTGAATTCCAAAATATAAGTAATTCATTCATCCAACTATTTTCATAAACCTTCAATAAAGCTTTAAAAAGTTATTCCTTAATACCACTTTCCTATAATATAAAATACGAATCATGTATTAAGGTTTTTTAAACATAATATAATCATGCTTCTTATGATCAATATTAACAATACTGGAAGAACATCCCATACCCTTCACATGTCTTTTGTTGTTTCTTTATCTTAATATGTATAACAAATACTCATACCACCTTGTAATTATCATTATGAGATTTTCACTTGGGAAATAGATTTTCACAATTCCCATACTTTCCACATGTAAAACATTCAATGTTAACCATGTTCCTTCTAGTTCTCTACATTGACTAAAACCATAAGCTATGGGGTAAAAAACCCAAATCATATAAGAAAGCCACATAATCCTGAAAAATTACTCATATGATGTTATAATAATGAAACCTACCTTTTAATAGATGAAACCTTAGGTTTATCCAAGGTTATTTATAGGAAACATATATTAAATTCCTTCATTATGGATCATGAAGAGTTTTGTAAAATTCCAACGTATATCCCCTGGGAGTGTCAAATTCGGTGTGCAACAAGGCTCATTATCGTGTACTAGATAACCTCGAGTCTCAACCAGAACATACTATAAAATTTGTTACACCTATGTACATATTTTTTAGAGCTAAATACCATTATAGTATCTACAAATGGATTTATTTTTATAAAACCACTCACTCTATCCTTTACCAAAATTCGAGGACATTTTCTCCAATAATAACTCGTCATTATACTTATCCTTATAGACATCCCAAGAAATATCAATAGAAATATTCCTAGGGATCCCACTAAATATTTATCATCCTAGTTCCCAATGTTTAACTAAACCTTTTCTCTAGTACCAAATATAGAGACCCTACCTTTTCAAACATTTACATTATAGAAAATTTAAGGAAAATGTAAAACATGATACAAATAAACACCCAAGGACTGTACTATTCTAGCTCCATTGGAAACATGGAATCTTGAATACTGTTACATAAGTGATAAACCTTATATCCAAATAGGTTCTTCCCAGATAGAACCCTTCTTAGACACATCAAACATAATAAATATCTTCATAACCTAGGGTAGGAAACATAAATAAGGGTGATCTTAGATGCTTAATAATGATAAAATAGGGAGACAAGTAAACATAAACATGAGTGTAGGGGTATAAAAACGTGATCCTAAAAATAAAAGATCATAAAATAGATTTCAATTATCATAAATAGGAATCATTTGATTCTTAATTAAAGTTCATAATACATGAATCATAAGGAAATAAAGAACATAATCCATGAAAAAATATTGCAGGAAGAAAACATGTAATTGTTGCAAAAACATAGGAATATAATATGATTTCCATAGTATCCAAGGCATCGATTCCAAGACCATATTAGTCGTATGGGTTCACTACCCATACCATCTTGGTTGTCATGGTTTTATTCCATTTTCATCTTACTCGCATGATTTCAATCCTTATACCATCCTGGCAGTCATAGTTAGATCCCATGGCCATCTTAGTAGTCAATGTTCACTGCCAAGACCATCTTAGTCTATCTCATGAGATATAAATCATTACCCAATGCATTAGAGGGAGATATAGGTCTCACAAATCTCATAATGAAATCAGACATACATGTTCCAAAACTTCATAAAAAATCAAATCTTAACCCAATAAACTAAATGTGAATCATAAACATGAAACCATATAAGAAGCTTTGGAAAAATTTATAGGTTTTATAATCATTTCATCAGAAGAATAACCTGGGAAAGAGAGATGGATTTCACAAACATATAACCTATGAAAAATAAATGGATTTATTGAATTTAGAACATGTGAAATAGAAATAGGTTTCATAAAGACCATGAAATTAAGCATAACCCATTTAGAGAAAGAATATTAATGCAACCTTTAGATAATTTACTTGAAAGGAAAGAGTAACATCAACATATGTCATAATAGATGGAATTTTTTTTTGAAATATATTTAAAAATATTTTCTTGAGGAAAATATCCTTTATTCTTTGAAAAATGATTTTTAATACATAAAACCATTAAAAAATAATTTTCCTAGAAAATACATTGTAAACATAAAAAGGTAACATGAAATCATTTTGAAAACCTTTTTCCTTGAAAACATGAAAAAGAATCTAGAAAAAATTTTGAAAACATTTTTCATTTAAAACTTATAAAATAAGATTCAAAAAATTTTAAAAATGTTTTTCCATGAAAACATTTTGAAGACTTATAAAGAAATCTTGAAAATGTTTTGAAAACCTTTCATTTGAAAAAAATTGAAAATATATAAAGAAATATTAAAAACGTTTTGAAAAAAATTTCCTTGAAAATAATTTTGAAAACTTATAAATACATCTTGAAAACGTATTTAAAACCATTTCTATGAAAATGACTTTGAGAACTTAAAAATAAATATTGAAAATGTTTTGAAAAACTTTTTACTTGAAAACTTATGAAAGAATCATGAAATATGTTTTAAAAACCATTTCATTGAAAATAAATTTAAAAACATGTTCATAAATATTATTAATTTAAACATGAAAATGAATCTTCATAGAAATTATGTCATGTAAATCCTTACATGCTGTACGAGGTAATAGAACATTTTTCTTCATGGTAAAATTGGTAGAAAATTCTATGTTTGTAAAGAAACAAGATGATTCATTTGAAAAAATTAGTAAAAGATAAAAAAGGGAAAAATATTTTTTTAATGATAATAGGATAATATTATAATATTCTTGTAAATATTGTTTAGAAAAATGATTTTCATGAGACACATATTTCTGATCGAAGAGAGGGTAAAGTCTGGATTTCTTAAAAACACATTCTTAAAACTCTTATATTCCAAAATTTGGAATAATATTACTAATACACGAATATATCATGAAATAAAATATTATATTCAAAATCATGAAGTTTCTTGAGATATGGATCAAAATATTTCCTTCAAGGAAGAAACTTCATTAATAAGCTTGAAAAATGAAGAGATTTTTTCCATAAAAACATACCACTTGGTAACATGGTATCACCCTCTCCATGTAAGAAAAAGAAATTACATGAAGAATAAAGTATCATAAAAACAAGGATATTATTTATATAATATATAAAATGGATATATATGTGCCTTGAAAAATAATTTTTGTGTATAAAAAAAAATGAGTCTCAAAGAATGCGATTTGAGACAAAACTGTCTTACCGATTTGGTAACTTTTGAAAAATAAACCCCATGAAGGAAAGTTCATAAAATGGATATGTAAATACCCATAAATTTAATTATAAGATAAAAATAATACATTAATTAGCAATACATACACCACAAAAAATAAGTAACTCATGAATAAGGCATGTATCTCATAGAAATAAAAGTTAGATGAAATTTACCATCCCTTTTGTCTTGAATCCCACTGTAATCAATCAAACCACATGTTTAATAAATGTAAATTTTTATAAATGTTTTATAAAGAAGTATAATTATATATGATACCATTAAGGGTATGATTATGACCATATATTACCCAATTGTAAACAATACTATGATAATGTTTCACTTTAGGTAATATCTGCTTTGTTCTTTACATGTGTCTTAATTTGTTATATATCTAGACCTTATACATATATCATGATTCCAAAATGTGAAACGTGATATAAATATCATTTATATTCATTATATGTTTATTATAATAATCTATAGAATATAGAAGTGTGAAATGGAATACACCATTCATGAAGACAATATGTCGTACGTACACATGAACATTGATTCCATTTTTATTGTCGTATTGAAAGAAAGAAGGAAAATGAAATATATGTATATATGTATATAATATCACTAAATTAGAACTATAATGTTATATATATAAATATGTTCACTAAACCTATCCTTAATACATTCCATGCAGTCTATGAATGAATTATATCGATTCGAGGTGGTGATAGTCCACACATCCTCAAACAAAATTATGGTATTTACACCAAACAGAAAAAACTAGAAATCTTGGTATTTGAGACTGCCAAATGTAGTCGCTAATGGTCATTAGAAACCAACATGAATCCTCTATTGGCAGTCACAGTTGTCCCGTTGATAAATTTCAATAGCCACCGCTAACAGTGATCCCTATAGGTACTCCCCAGACGACTGCATTAGTGGTCACTATGAAGATTATTAGTTACCACCACAGGTGATCGCTATTGGACCCCAATAGTAAAGGTATTAGAGACTACAATATTAATCTTCTAAACTGAAGGATTTTTTTTAAATAAAGGCTGCAGTTTTACAATAGTGAATTATTCTGAAATACTATACTTCGTTCATGCACAATGTCCCCTGTGATTATGTAAACTTCATTAAAGGTAGTTTTATTTTCAAATGAAATTTAAAAATCTTTCAAAAATTATACAATTAGCTTATATAACATTGTCACAACTTCACCAGGCATTGATATTATGGAATCCCTATAATGAGTATCCAATGTATCTCCTTCCATTGAAAAAACTATAGAACACCGATAAAATAATACTAAAAAACAGGAAAGAAAGAATAATAGGTTGGAGGTAATAAATAGAAAATGAAACAATTAATAATGTTAACAAGAAGAGAAATATTCCAAATAATAAGAAACCAAACCAACTGACCTATAAAATCATTATGAAATATGACATGAAAACCTTAATAAGAATGTAAATCTAGTTCACACCCAATCCATTTCAACATAAGAAATTGAATCATCAACATGTATAGTGTAGTCGTGATCTATATAAATATGATATATATACGTGTAAAAAATAAATAATAAAAATTCAATTGATTTAAAGTTCAATAACTTCAATAGAGTTCCATCACTAATAGATTCACCCATAAAGTAGACAACCAAATCCATAATGTATCCTTCTTCAAAATAAATAATCACAAGAACCATTGGGGACTGTTAATAAAGAACTATAAATAAAAACAAGGATAATCAAAGTAGTGAATCTACTATATCATAAGTAAAGAACAATCCACACATATCACATGTAAGAATCAAAATTATTGAGAATCATCAAAAAATTATAACATTTTAATGATGTGTGTGTTTTTATAAATACACATGAATTCTTGTAAACTGATTCTAGAATAGAATTGAGATGAGGATTCAAACCACTTTTTAAAGAAAATAGTCTACTTAGAAAGTATGTGGTATCCCTGTGTTGATTGTTTGAAATGAATTTCCAGAAAACATGGGAAATTTAATATTATTCATGAAACAATATGTTCCAAAAGATTATTGGGGATGTTTTATTGTGTATATAATTCCTTTCAACAAACTAGTATACCAAATAAGGTTGAAAACAATAAAGATAATACAAAAATCAAAGCCGAACTATATAAACGGTGGATTCAATGATGAAAAATGTTATAGGAATAAGTTTAGTATAATATAGTTGAAGAATAATTTTCAATATAGATGGTCCTCTTGGTTGAACAAAGTTATTATTCATTGATTTGAGAAAAACAATATTAGGCATTCATCCCACTAAACACATCAAACCTTTAAAACTGCATCCCAAAGGTATTATTCCTGAAGAGAAAGAAAAAACCCTAGAGATTTACATATCATAATTAAATAGGCGTATCCATAGAATACTTGAAATTAATGGTAAAAATATCTCTCAACTATAAAAGGAGGGAGACACACCTATTTCAGTATGGAATCAAAAATAGTATTTTAAAGTGTATCTCATGAATACGAGTTCATTTAATAATAAAATGATAATAAAGTATCGTAAACCTCGTTGGTCTCAAATAAAGGGATCTTCCTGTAGTGAGATGAATAATGAAATGAAAGGAAACATGAAGTTAGAAAAGAAAAAAAACGAAAATTATTTATTAGGGTAATATTTATAATGCGATTTGGCATAAAAATTATTGATAAACCAAAATATTATCAGGATGATTTAGATGGAATAAGTCATGCACACTTCTAAAATCTCTTTGATGAAAAAATATCTACTCATGTAGATAAAAAATATTTTATGGGAACCTTAACCATAAGAACCATCTAAAGGCAAGAAACACTTGAAATAGAACCATTAGACTTTCATACAATTGAGTCTATCTATGACAAGTGATGGAAAAAATGCAATATCTTAACAATCAAGGATTGTCAAAGAATAGTTAAGGAAGTGAATGAATGAGAGAAAAATGATTATTTAACATTCATGGTAGGGACATGAACATCAAAATTCCAAATATATTAAGAATTCCCAACTATCAAAACTATTAAATAACAATGTTGTATTCCATCCATAATCTTGAAAATAAGAAATTTTTTAGAAATGAAATTAACCCTTACATTAGAGTAAAAAATTCATAGAATCCACTATTAGTAAATAGAGTTATATAAGGCAATGAAAAGTTGAGATTAGAAGTGTCATATGGATCACTAGAGTGAACCAACTTAATAAATATTCAAAACTGGGTGCCAAAGTTATGTGTTTCATAGGGTGGATGAGGATTCCTCTAAGACAATTGGAAATTGTCAATGAAAGGAAAAATATTGAAATCAAAACTATGTGCCTTCCGTAACAAAGAAAGGTTACGACAAATGCACCAAAGGCATATCAAGATGTATTAACACATTGATAATAGATACATGAATGCCTGTTGTGGAAAATATTTGAGCATTGGGTGTTGTGGGATAAATCCTTTGTAATGAGTTACTAGATATCTTTTTTTTGAAAAAATGACCTAGTTTTTAAAATCAACCATCATCGATAGAAAGAAGGATCCATAAAATTAACAAGATATCTCAATGGAAATTACTAATTAGATATAAAAATTAGGGTATACCCTTTTCATCAAAATACACGACAAAATTGATTGGATCTACAAAGCCTTCCATGGAGGATAACATCATCATGATTTCCCACCTGAAATGTCAAGGAAAATTAAATCATATCAATAGAGATCCTGGAATTAATGAGTGTAAAGCCTATGTTATGTGGTTGATTTTTTTTAAAACGTTTATTTGACCAAGGTCCAATTTGACCTCCATATTGAGTTCCAATTAATAACTCTAGGAGTAATGAAAGAAAAATCGAAATGAGTGTAGTGATTATTGAATATTAGGATGCAATGATTCTTATAAGAGTGATAATTGAAAGAAAAACCATCCTATGATGATATAGTTAGAAGAAAAATCATATGAAGGTGAAATAATACTCACCTAACTACTGGAACCTTAGGCCATGGAGATATATAGATGGGAGACCCCAAAGGCATAGGCAGGAGCATATGTGATGGAAGAAACTGAGAGAAAAGTGAGGGAGGGGCCACGGTAAGGGCGGATTGGTGGCAACATCGGCTCTTGGTGCATCAGTGTGGGAGGGGGAAGAAGCAGAGGCTAAGAAAGGCCTGATGGAGGGGTTCTAGCATCATCAGGAAAGGAAAGAGGGAGAAGCAACGACTACATAGGGCTTGGGGAGGAAACAGAGGTCGAGCCTGGGGCAGCTGTGGCGTTGGGCAGGGTGAGAAGGAGGGTCAGCCACCACAAATCTCTCCATGAAGGGAAGGATTCGGGGTTGGTGAGGAGCTAGGTTTGGGGTTGGGGGTGGAACTATTATTCCCCATTTTTTTAATTGAGCTTAGCACTTTCCATCGGTGGTCTCTCATACCCACCATTCGTGACCGCCCATGGCGGTTTCCCGTTCCGACAAACACAAAAGTCCATATTTCTTGTACTCGGAAAGTAAAAAGATATGTGTTGTAAAAGGAATAAATAAGCCTGAATACATAATAAATATAATACATTAAATATATAAAAATATTTTTCACCATAATTTCCACCATGATAGGTGCTAAAGTAAAAAATGATTAATCATCGTTTAGTGAGGCGGTAGTGCACCATACACATAAACATTATGTTTTTTAACCATTAAATGGAGGTGTGTGTAAGTGGAGATCGAATTTTTTTTATAAGAAAATCCTATTATATTGATAATATTTATTTTTTTATACAATAATAGAATAAATATAATGGGGGTGTGGAGAAAAAAATGTAATAATATTGAGATAAGATGTTACCTCTTAATCGGGTAACTCATGTTGGTTTTTTCCAAAAGGTTTCTTTGGATTGCTTTAGTCCCAAGATAAGGATTATAGGATGATGAAATGGATTTTTAGTGGTGTATTTGGCATATATTGTCCCAAAATATGTGGTTTGATAAGTGTTTATAAGAGGGATAGGTGGTGGCCTTTTATAGCACAGGAAAAGGACACACCTGACATTCTTTAAAACAAGTTAGTTGTACAAGCATTTTTACCCAAAAAATGTAAAACCAAATAGACAAAATTAAAAAATGGAAGGTGAATTTCTAATTAAATGGAATAAAATGTGTGCTGGAAAATTTTCTAGATTTTTTTGGGTCTTAAATTTATTTATTAGTACGTTATTAAACTAATTTCTCTCTTAACCATTGTAATTAATTTTAGTAACTTTCCCTAATATTTTTTGTCAAAAACAAATTTGAAATTTTCATAAATTGTAAATTATGATTATTCCAAATATGGGATCCATTTTTCCAAATTAAAATAACAAAAGTAGTAGAAATTAATTTAAATTCAATCCCACTAATAGGACGACATTGTGAGTTTTTAATGTAAAAATGACCAAATATTTTCTAGGTTTTTATGTCCAATTTCTATGTGAAATTGGTTCAAATGACCTACAATGGATTACGTAAAAAAATTATTATCTAATTAAACTATGAAATAAATTTGAGATATTATTTATCCTCATAAATAAATAACATTAAGAAGAAGTTTTTATTTTAAATCCTTTATTTTTAACAATTTATTAAAAAATTAAACCACACATAAATTTACCAAAAAAATTACCATAACCTATATGTAATGTTTCTATTCCAAATATAATGTATATATTGAAAAATTATATCTATAAAAGTTCCAAAATTTGATTTAAAATCGGTTACCCAATAAAAGGACGTAAAACTAATTTTTTAAACAATATGGGGTTTATGCATAAAATTGGGATTATTCTTATCTTACGTATGTTTAATATATTGGATGAATATAAAATATTTTATTGAATATATTATGTTAATATCAATCGCTAATTTTAATTAATTTTATTTCTTTTGGTCAAACATTTTGTGACAATAAAAATATTAATATTTTCTATTATATTCAATAAATTTTCATTTTCATTTCTAAATAATTAGTTACCTATGAATTCATATTATATTTGTGTAAACAATAAATTTTCATAAATTACTTAATAATCTTCATAACCTTTAATTTAACTTCAAGGTTATATCTTTTTATATTGAATAATAATATTTTTGTAGTAAATTTTTGTTTGGTAAAATGTGGCCTTACGTGTTACGCTATCCATTGAGGAAAGTAATTATTGCATGTAATACAAGTAATCCTTGATGTTACTTGTAGAGTAAGATAATATTTATGTTGATTGTAATTCATGATTAACTTGGTGTTTCATATAATGTAATCTAAACATAGTTATTTAATATAAAATAAACTATTTTCAGTGTTACATGAACTAAAAAATATCAAAAAGATTAAATTAATTTGAAACAAATATTTCAAAAAATATCAATTTATTATAAAAATTACAAATAAAATGTTTCTTGAAATTATGGAATTTAATAAAAAACATTTTAAAATATATCATTATAGTTTGAAATGTAATGTGTTAGTATATAATAGCCACTGTATCAACTCTATCATAGTTTTTTACTCATAGATCCACCAATCCTTTAGTAACTCAATTAAATCAACCTAGCCCATGTATTCTATTTAAAATTTTACCTCCACATGTTGTATCTACTATAAAATTTCTGAAATTCAGAAATTACCCTTAATAATGAACACATAAGAATCTTTTCCTTCATTCTTCAATAGGGTGAAGTTATTCTTACAGGGCCCTTCTTTATTTGTGCCTAAAAGAAAACATCTTAGTCCCTTCCTTTCACCATGAACCACATTCTATTATTTAGGTGCTTCATAGGTACCTTATACTGAGTATAAGATCCATAATACTTGTCCCTCCTCTTCCACACCCTTAAAATTGATGTCTTTCTATGCCTCATGTCATTATCTACGTGGAATAGATGAGTTCAGTGATCAGTGAAGGAATTCTCAATGTTTTACCAATATTAATTTAAAAAATGGAGAAGATCTAAGGGTGTTAGGTAATAATTAGATATATACATAATTCATTAGAAAATTCAGAACTTTGTGTTTTTATACGCTCAATAAAGATAATCATCTTGACTACATGAGGTTTAGTTGGTGTACCCTCTCTAGGATTGAATAAGAATATTGAATTTGATATATAAGACTATTCTTGGATTGTTATCCATTAATAATTATCACATATATTAATGATAATATAATATATATTCATTGTCTCATTTTACTTTTGAAGTTCACTTCACATGAATGAAAACATCAAGAAGTGGACATATAGATAATTCTACCCATGTATTTTGTTTTCATATAACTCTTCCTCAGTTCCCTCATTAGTAAGTAGACCCGGTACTAGGGACCTGATAACATAATTCATTTATTCTAGAATCATGGAATACATAGTTCCTTTTATTTTTCATAAAACATACTAATTTTTTTTTTAATTTTCTTTCTCATGTGTTCTATGTTGGGATGACGTGGTCGATGGACATACCAATTTATTCAATAACATTATAAGAGTAAATTATTATTATTTTATATGATAATATTAGTATTTTATCTGATAATATTATCATTTTATCTGATAATATTATAATGAAATACAATATGTTTTATTATTTTATTTAATTTCTGACTATTTTATCATTACCAACAACTCTCACCATTCATATAGGTAGGTTCAGTTGTGTAATTCCCCAACCTAGATCACTGGGTCCAAGATGAGGTTACACATGACCTCATTTGAACCTCCCTACACACAATTGGATTGAGACTAATATTGAGGGTTGGAATGATGTAGTGTAGAGAATATACCCTAAATAATGATATACAAACACCAAAATTATAACAACTATAATAAACATCATATAAATACAAAAAAATAATTTTAACCATTATATCAGATGAAATATTTGGTATTATAATTTCATATATTAGAGTAAAGAAATGACCCCCATTGTGGTAGGCTAAACTAGTGTAAAATAAACCATAAGTGTAGAAATAAAATAAGACCCTATAATAATAGACTAGATTTTTCCTTTATTCTTCCACCATCACCATGATCCATCTTCATTGAAATTTGTTGATGGTCCCTTTCCCTTTCCTGGATCCTCAATTATAAAGTCTACATAAGATTCAACATTCATTGGTAGGGTTTGTGTGAAAACCCATAATGTCCTAGAAAATGAATCCTTAAGATACGTTCACATTAATAAAAGGATGATTTCATGATAACTAGTTTATGAACAATCAATTAATAACCAATCATGTTCCCATTGATCATGTTTAAAATATGATTCCATGAGCCCATGCCACACCAACATCGGCTGCATGTTGGAAGGTATGTCACAATGAAAATTGATTATGGCTATGGAAAAGGCCACCACATATACCTATTAGAATCCACAAGGAAGACTGGTATTGGGTCTATACATAAGTCTATCAAGCTCATTCTTTGTTATAGGCTAAGCCTCAAGCCCATCATACCTCATCTCTACCATGGGTCAGACGATAATGTCATCATATCCCACCACTTCCTCTAGTAAATCCATAAGGTCATCATATTTTGATATGCTCATGGGTCATCCTGGAAGGCTGTTATACCCTTTCCATATGTCTATATCGACTGTTATAGATATCACATGTTGCACATGATTCTCTTATATGGGTTTACCAATACCTGATGGCCCACATTTCATTTTCTATAAGAATAAAAATATCCAAATTCCTTATATACAAACACAAACATGAAATAAAACTTATAAACACAGTCAAATCATATCAATAATGAGTCTCAGTAGCCAAAAACACACACACAAACATGTGATCAATCTCAAACATGGATCTCACAGCCTACACACACATGTGATTAATATCAAACATGGTTCTCATGGGAAACATAGGTAGAAGGCTCTGATCAGTATCATACATGGTTCTTGAAGAACAGAGTAAAATACTATGATATCATGCCAAAAAACATATTAAAGGGCTCTATACGGTATGGGGAATCCTATCAAAATCATGTTGATTCCAACATCATAATTATTCTAGGTAATATTCAAAAAAAATTACTTCACACCAACTAGATCAACTCATATTCCAAGGGTCCCTAAAATTGATACAAAACCAACACATTGTTCTAGAATATGACAATATAAGGGAATCCGACCAACAAGAAATACCCATATCCCATACCCAACAACAGTTACATAAAATTTTAGATCTAGGTATAGTCGAAGGAAGGTAACTCATACCTCCTAGAACTGAGACAAGAGAAAAGTTCTTAAGATCCAAATGATTCTAGATTAATAAGAAAATGTATGAGAAGAAGGAATCACCTTAGTTCATTTATCAAAGGAGGAATAATTTCTATATTTCACCCTAATTTCATCGAGAAGTCATCGACATATGAGAAACTAAAAAGAATTGGAATAACATTCTCTAATCTATGAAATTAATGGAGCCAAATAATGAGAATAAATCCCACTTGTAATTTCTTATGGGTTTCCATTTGAAATAGAAAAATCCAAAAATTCTCTGTAGGAAAATTAGTTATTTCAGAACATTAGAACATCTACCAACATATTGTGGGAATTCCAACCATTTCATGATGTAGTAGATCAAACTAAGACCTACCATCTAGACATGATTAATCTTTATGGAATGGTGTAAAAGCATTTCCCATTTTTGACACACAACTCCATCTACCATGATGTGGTGAGGTATCACTTTTTTTTAGTACACAAGGGGACTTGTAGTTTCCCATTCCTGATACCAAACCCATCGTAGGCATGTGTGTTATATCTGTGCATCAAACGATATCACCATGAGAAACCATTTTAGACAATGCCTATACTCGGTTTATTTTTCATATCCATGTCACATAGCATCTAATCGAACATGACCCGACTTTTACCATGGAGTGTTAGAGGTTGTGTTGAACTGTATAATATATGAGACCACTCAAAATATCCCAATACATATTCCTTGAAAGAAACAACCAATGAAAATAGAAAATGTCTAGAAATAATTTTCAATGAAACTATAAACAATCATAGGACTTTTAATCTCCATATCTAAGGACTTATCGCACTTGGGAAGTGTGTATAGATATTATCCTTAGTAAAAATGGAGTGCTACACTCAAATATCAGATTCTCATTCTGAATTCTCTTCTTGTATTCATTCATACTTCTACATGAATCGACCTCGTTTACTATATTCCATTGTAACATATTCTTACATCAGTTAATAAGTTGAATCTCCTATTCCACAAATTATGAATCTAGTTCTAACCCATCCTCCATGTTGTTGATCACATATGCATGATTATACTTATTCCTATAATTTTGAGAGACATGGAACATGATACGCATACCATGATTTAATTAAGAAGTATTTGGATGGTAAGAAACTACTCTAATAAACATAGTGATCTCAAATAGTCTTTCAAACCATGATGTCATGTTCCCTTACCTCTAAAAATGGATATACCACAACTTAGGTGAATCCCATAAGAATATTTGGTCACCCACAGTGAACTCCAATGGTCATACACACCGGTCATCATAAGATCAATGTATTCTATGAGAAGTAAACAAATTATTCCAAATATCATGACACATATTTTTTGAACCTAGGTGCACTAATCAGTGAGACACATGGTATTACTTCAATAGATCCTGTCTCATGAAAGTAGGATCATGAATATCCCATGAATGTAGATCATGCCTTCACTACCCCTTTACCATCATTGAACCGGCTTACGTCTATCCAATCATTCCCCGTATCACTGAACATTTAGGGTTAGATTCCGAGATGATACTTAACTAGTACACCCATGTAGACATGAAAACCAAAGGAGAACAATTTATCACCCCTTGGTTCACATATGCATGCACCATCCACTTGGCCATCAATCTCATCAGGTAAAATGTTTTCCTATAAAGGTTTATCTCCCTCCTCCTTTGTTTTCCTACCAAGTTAAGCTACAATGATATAATATTTTATATTAGTATAAGACTTTTATAAGTCAAATATCTATAGATACTCCACCAAATTCTTCTATATGATGTTTAAGTATTTATATTTGAAGATAAATTGAAAGTTTGTGTAGTTCATGTAAATGATAACTCTCTCACTATAAGCTAATATTTCCAACACCTTTGGGTGGTGACCATAGATGGTAACCCCAATTCATGCTTACTTTATTTCTTCTCATGGGTTATAAATGATGTAACCCATAAGATACTACATGGTCCCCTAACATTCTCATAACACTTAAACCAATAATCAAGGAATCATACAAAACCATATATCAATTTTCATGGTATTGAAATGTCATGTCTGCAGATGACTTCAATATTCTATTAATATTCAGAAAGGGATCCTCACATGGACCTACCAACTCAAACATCACCACATTCTTGGTAAGACTAGTCATGGGAGGTTCTAAATTAGAGATATCCTGAATGAAATACCTATATTACCAAGATAAACTAGGGAAAATACTAATATCAAACACCATTATCAAGAATTCCTGAGACACCATATCCACTATCTTATTTGGTAAAATATTAATCCCCTCCACATATATTATAGGCAAATGAAAACACACCTCTATGATCTTTAATAAACACTCTTAGAGATTGGTATGGATTTGATTCACATGAGGTGCACAAAACAAAATCTAAAGGTTTCCAGAATAAATCTATATTTATTATAAGTATATAAGGATATCAACAAAAAACACCACAATTAATGAGTTGATATATAGATGGAAGATATTATTCCTGATATCTAAGAACACTATTGGTGAATTTGTAAAACTGAATGTCTTGAAATGATAACCATAAGGTTTTTTCTACTCTTAAATACCATCATAGAGATATACTCCTCTCTAAATCAATGCTAGTTGTATCATTATTGTGGGTGAGTCTTGGAGATCTAATGGGCTCCCCGAAACTAATCAATCAATTCAACAATCATTGGAAATGAGTACGAATTCCTCAGGGTCGCTTTGTTCAATATACTTTAGTCTAAACATAACGAAATAACATCATCAAAAATATTTACCAACAACACCATTGATCCTATGGGAGATGTTCTTGGTTTGATAAAACCTTTAACCTCAAAATCCTAAAGATATACATTGAGTTCCTTCAAATTCACTAGAGTTATAAGTTATAGAAAAATCATAATAGGTTTCAACTCTAACAAGATATATATTTCAAATTCAATTACACTATTAGAGGGAAGTCTTGAGAAATAATTAGGAAATACATCCATATAAGGTTCTTCTATTGCTGGAAAATATGAGGCTACTTCTGGTTAAACCATAAAAACCATGTATTCTACCGATGATTTAACAACATAAAACGAACTAAGGTACATACCAAATCTACCAACTCCAATCTTCCATTCATCAGTAGAAAAACATATTTACATTAGGCATAGAAATAGATACTCATCTTTGGTAATAGTATATTTTTACAAAAAAACAGGTAGTGATTGCATGTGAAAGATCTCATTTATGATGGTAATATTAGGAATCATTGAAACTAACATATTGTTTAGCCAACAACTATTGTGGAACGTTCTAAACATCTCTTGAGTAGATCAACTATTTTACTCAAGGGTGTATCAAGAGAGAAGAATTTGGGAGGTAACATGGCTAGAAATTAAAGTCTAGGAATAACTTGAGAAGACAAAAATGAATTGGAAGATAATTTATCAAATAATTTAGATGAAATTATAATGTAAATCAAGATTTTTTATCTCAATATTGATTATTATATCCTCCAATAGTTACAACCTGGTCTAAAACATATAACATTCATACATATGAAACACGACCTTACCTCTATGGAATGTTACACAATAGTTTTTCCAAATTATATGGTGTATATACCTGCTACTAAGGACACTAGACATACCCATAGGTCACAGTCATTGTCTGTTATACACCAATGTGAGAATTTAACCACAATACCTTCGAATAGAACTACTGATGGCGACCCATCTTGTCACACTAATCAAAATTGTTATGAGGTGGTGAGAATATTTTTTAATAAAGTCCACTCTATTAATAGTTGAAACAATGGGGACCTCCTCCTCATATAGGGGGTACTCAAGAACCCCTTAAATATTATTTATTCTAACAGAAACCTTATTGTGAATCCACATCCTTCCTCTACTTACTAATAGAAGAGGCATCCACTACATCATTAAGAGTCTCATTGATCAGATCTCCAATGGCTCAAATAAGTCTAACTAGTCTATCCTATTATAGAACTTTCTCTATTATTAAGGACATATAAGGATCCACTATATATGTTGTTATGTCATATTCCCAGACCTATTGCCTTAGTTACAAACGATGTTCATCCTAAAACATTCTGGAATTCAGCCCCACATTTCCATCTAAGAATGGATTGATGATATGTAACTCTATGAAATCATATGAATAAGTAAAAATTGACATTCAGCCCTTCTAAATATCAACAAAATTTAGGGAATTGATGAATATTAATGATACCAGAAATAAATCGTTGATGTATAGTTCATTGAAGGTTTCCCAAGTAAGACCCTCACACCCACAAGCCTGGTTTATGATAACTGATTATCTTCTAGAGGATCCCTATGTCATGAATGTAGCAAACTTATCCCTTCAGAACTCTAGTGTCATGATTAGATCAATTACCCTCTCAATGAATTCAATCTAGTCCTTGTAATATTGAGGGCCCCAAGTTCCCTTCATGTTCGGTTAATGTTTAATATAAATTTATTTGGTATAATCTACCATTGAACTCTATTCCACAACACGATATAAAGAAACTATTCGATAGACTCTGGGCTATCATAGTTTGGTTTTCTAAACTAATAGAGCTTGTATGAGAGTATGATCATGTTCATCCTTCTACATTGCTAGTGGTAGAAGGGGTGTGTCCTCCGTTGTGGGGTTATTCTAGTTTATTTAACTAGGTGATCCCATTATATGTATCCGAATGCGGATTAATATAAAATTCATACTAAATTAATAGAATAATTATAAATTCTCTCTAAGTTTGAAACCAATGAAATTAATATATAGAAAAAGTAATTTTATGTGAAGGAATATCTTAGGAGGCCACCCAAAACCAGTAGTTATAACCTTCGTAGTGTTAACAAAGGCATGCACCATGTCTTATATTGTTTGAAATTATTCATAGTTATATATATATATTACAAAATAGTTAATTATTACTTTAATTAATTCAATTTATATCATAGATACTTCACAAATCCCAGAGAACAAATAATGAAAATTAAATAATTTAAACCACTATGGAAACAAGAAATCGATTTGTTAGTTTTGAACCTAAAAGGAAATTCAAGATGCATGCATGTACAAAAATACAAAAAAATATAACAACTTAATAGACATAGGAAAAATATTAAACTATAGGGATTAATCTTTAAAGTTAGTCCCTACACCAATAACTCAATGTTCTATTAGACTTATGCTATGTAGGAACATAGTCAACTCACCAACCAAAGTTCCACATAGCCTTACTCCTTCTACAACATTACCGATGAATTATAAGAATAAACAATATGTAAAAAATATTTGATACCATTTTTAATGCGCCATACCAGATCACTAGTCCGATATGATGTTACAGATGACCTCATGCATGCCTCCACATATGCCCGAAGTTGACGATTGGTAGGGAGGTTTAAGAAATGGAGTTGGGGGAGATAATACCATAATTTTTGATAGCCATACACCATATTAATTATAAGTAGAATACACACAACAGAATAAAACAATGAAACCATTAACTATAAATATGATATCAGATGGAATTATATGTATCACAATGTCATACTGTATTGTACCTAAAGGAATCCTAATCTAGATTAAACATGTTTAAAAGATAAATTTTATAAATAAATTAAATATTAACCTATAGAAATTTTCTAGAGTATGTCTTAAAACTACCTCAGTCAATATTTTTAATCTTCTTAAAAAAAATTTGTTGATCCCGTGCCCATTCCTAGATACGTGATATTGAATTATTCATGCACATCAAGATGCCCGTGTAGAGTTTGAGAGTAAATCCAACAAGACAAAACCACTACATCCCCCGAAAAGGGAATATACATAAATGTTTTATTCAATGATAACAATTATGTTCACAATAAAGTAACAATCAATCATTTTTTGAGTGTTTTCCCAGTAACTAATATTCCACAATCGATAACTTTAACTACATCTCTCAATATGACAGATTTTTTATAATGGAAAATGATCATGTTTCATGCATGAGGCCACCCCATATACCACAAAGCAGCCACATGGACAACATGTCTCAGATTTGGCCACAAGATAATCATGACCATACATTATAATGTCTCATTCCAAATAGTTATTGTACATATTCCCTGCCTTATATAAGACAAAAAATTCATCATATCCAAACACTCTATTATGTTAGAACACAAGGTCATCATATCCAAATACTCCCTTGGATTTGGACTCGTGTTCATCATACCCCATTCCTATGTGTACTTCCACCTTCGTCATTGTCACATATCACACATGCACCACCTCTAAGGCTTAACCCATCAATAGTGGTCCATAAACACCTATGGAATTAACATATACTTCATATGGAAATTGATGAGGTACATTATGTGTATAAGGATTACATGAGATATTACCCCAATGTTGTAAAATTTTCATTATGTGTGCATCTTTTATTAAACCCATGTGATGTATTTATTATCCAATTCTTATTGAATCTTTTTTTGAAACTAATGAAAGAAAATACTACAAAATATTTACATGAGTTACACAATGTGTGTTCTAGAAATACATATGCTATTCTATCCAAGATGACACCCAGTGTTCATTTAGTACAAACCAAGTGCATATACTATACGATAACTTGAATTCACATTGGTGTCCTAGGGAATTGAACAGAAATACAAGTAATATTAAATAAGGTTAGACAATGTGTATTATCTGACCAAAATCATCAACACCTTCTGATGGGGTCATTAGATGTACTTTTTTTATCTTTTAACTTAATATAGATTTTAAGATAGGTAAAAAAATAGGGGAATAAGATATCTCAAAAAGTTGTATAACAATAACCAATAGACTGGAAATGAAAAATGACTTTAAATTTATTTAACACTCAGTAAACAATAAATAATTACAAATTTAAATTGGAACACACAAACACCAATTTTAGATATAAAACATATCAAAAGGGCCTATTTAGGTCTAGACAAACTTTTATTTTATTGGATTCAATAAATATTTTGTAATGTATATGATCCAATGTCACGACCAATGAATGTTTCAATGAATCTAGAAAATTGAAATTCAGAACCAAGAGATGATATTTTCATGATAAATATTTAATTAATATAATAAGTAATAATAAATACCCTAGACCTGTTTTTTAATTGTTTATGGTGTTCATCATTCATACATCATTTGGTGTATCATCAATGTACCACAATGAATCGATGTAGATCCCCTCTAGAAATGATACCCACATTCTCCTTCAATCTCTAAACAAACAAATTGATCATCAAGTGATAGTATGGCTGATTTGATTGTCTAAAATTATCCACAATGATTTCTTCCTGTTTCTTATGGATTAAAAATATTCATTGTCCATATAACTCTTTAAAGAATAATATTAGTAGGAATTTGTACTCTCAAGAATTAGAGAAAACACTTGAGAAGATCATTATTGGATATAATTCTCTTGGTAGGGAATTTTTTACAAAATGATTCAGATCTCTTCAATAGATATAGAAGAAAATTTATAGAACTAAGTATTGGTTAAAATATAAATTAATTAAGAAAAAAACATTAAAAATATTTTTAACCCATAATTAACCCATGTCATATAAAATAACAATATTAGTACATTATCTCATGGCGTTCACTATCCCACACAATGATAAATATTTTTTTGTAGTATGGTAAATAAGTATTGATTATCAGACTCAAACAATGGTATTCCCATCCCCCTCTCCATTTATTTATTTCTAGAATAATTATTTATATAAATTTTATTCATTCAATAAATATATATTCTATTCATCATTGGAAGGATTAATAAAAATTTAAATATTGGAATAAGGAATTTCTTATATAATTAATAAATATTTACAACCTTGTGAATAAAAAGAGATAAATAAAGATTTTTATATTGGAGAAATTATATAATCAAATTGAGAAAAAATATTGATTTAATATATTCTACCAATAAAACCTAATAAAATATTACTTTAAATTCTAGAGAAAACTATTTCATTCAATTTTTAAATTCAAATTAAATTTCATTGAGATATATTGATACACATACCGTGTGACCATTTTTGATCCCTTATCAATGGAATTAGATGATCTTTTCAAATTTATAGGATTATTAGCTAGATTTAAGTCAAGGCACACAAAGAGATTATAGTTAACCTCAAATATTCAAAAAAAAAAAATATATTCACACTCTCTACGTATTTTATTCCATTTCTCTGAATATATAATCAAACATGTGACATTCTCTTGTTATCAATATATTTGTTTTATACATCATTATATTATTACATTGGTTGAACTGATCAATACAACATGGTTGGGTATTTTATTCTATCGTTTCAATTGAAATCAATGGTCTAAGAAATGTATATAAGTTACGATCAGAGAGAAAAATCAATCCTTTACATATTCATTAATACATGTTACTCATGATTAATTGATCATATCTTACATAGAGTGAACATAGAGTATCACATGTGTTATTAATACATCCATGTATGCAACATATAAAATAAATTTACAATAATTCTAAATTACAAGGTCTATGCCACTCGTTCTTAGATCAGAATTCTAATGACATGGAAACATGTGGATTTCATATTTTCATATATATCTTATAGATATTCTCATATGAAAGACCATAATGTTTTTATTTCATAAGAAGAAGACTCTTCCACTAATTATTACTCATACCTAATAGTCAACATACAATATTCCCCATCATAGAACTCCATCAAGAGCATATCAATATATATTTAAGAGATATCGTCATATCACATCAAGGTTTTCATCATAAAAGAGAACTAAAATTACCCATATTAATGAAACAAATACTCTATGTCATTTCTGAAAATAATGTCATACAAATTAATGAAAAATATATGATAAGGTATTTAATGATATTTAGATATTTGAATATGTATATTTAATATAAAAGGAAAATTCATATGGTTGTAGGGGACCTATTAAAACATTGACATCCAATTTGATGCAAAACAATTAGGACTTTTAATTAGACTCACTATTCACAATCTATGTTGTGGGTTCCATATCTGAAATTTGGATGGGTATAGTTAAATCAATAAAATGAGGTAGTTATCATAAGCTATGTATTTAGGATGATATTTAGTGGTGCATAGGAAGATTTTGGAACATTAGATGATGTTTCAATTCAACATCATATAAATGATAAATCCTATAGTGGAGTGTAGAGACACGAAGCTTGACGTACATGAACATTACATTACTTTTGCGGAATACTTAATACATAATAAAAACAGACACATAAGGACCGTAATAGTTTAATGTCTTTGGAAATGTGGAACGTAATCTTCTAATCGTGGTGAAATATCTTCAACATATACAATAAAGATCTTCCCCCTTTTTTTCTTACCTAAAACCTTTCTTTATATACTGGGGAAAAGAAAACATAAAAAGGGTGATCTCAAATGACCAGTAAGGGTAATAATGGATAAAATAAAACAAACCATATAAATTTGAACTTAAAAACATGAACATAATATTTAAACATCAAAATCTTGAGCAATGACATAGATCATGGAAGTACGTATGGCATAGATCATAATGAAACATTAAAAATGATAAAATAGCATGGGAATAAAACATGTAATTGTGGAAACCATTAAGCACATGATATTATTTCCATAGTAGCCAAGGAATTTCTACCAAGACCATCTTAGTGGACAAAGTCCCTTTCTGAATCGAGTTCACTCCTCGTTCCAGTCCTATATTACTGAACCAGTTTAACTTGCCATTCTAGCCATGTCTATCTCATGAGATATAAATCTTTACCCAATGCATTGGAGGGAGATATAGGTCCCACCCATCTCATAAGGAAATCATTCATAATTGTGCCACAAAATAAACATACATCATTCATACTAACCCAATAAATAAAATGGGTTTCATAAACATCATGCCATCATCACATAATCCATATAAAAGAAATGGATATCATTTAATAATAAGAAAAGTGAAACCATGTAAATCATAGAGACATGATACTTGAAACATACACATGTGAAACAATGTCATCTTAGATGAAAATGGTTTTGATAAAACACTTGAAATGAATTCTTAAGGAAAATATCCTTTTTTCTTCAAAATAATTTTTTTTCACAAAATGTCATGCAATTTCAGAAGAAAAGGTTTTTTGTTAAATAGTCATGAAATATTTTGTAAAAAGATTAATGAAAATAAGGCTTTATAAAACTATAAAAATATGTTCACGCCATATAAGTTAAAAATAACATTATCCTCGTACTATTGTTGGAAAAGTCAAAAAAGTACCCCGTAACGTAAACAAAAGAAAGATTCCTCACATACCATGTAGTAAAATTCAAAAATGGGTAAAAATGACTTTAAAAACACATGAAAACACTTTTATAAAACATGTACATGGATGATAGAAACAACCCCAGTAAATACTTACGAATAAGCAATCTCGGATAAAAATGAGATTTGTAAAAATTATCCCTTACCTTAGGTCCGATATGCTTCGTACGCATCCAAACCTCCTGTATAATGAATTAAATAATGTCATTTACTTATTAAATAATCACATTCATTGTTATTATATCATATATGGTTGACTTATGAATTTATATTACCTGTTTGTTTGTAAATTCAATGTTAAAGAGTGTTTTGGGTAAAATCGTTTCATTTTTCATCTGTGTTTTGACTTGTAATTATTCATATGATTACTTAGATCATGATTACTTAATTCCAGAATATAAAAAATGATTTATATATAATATATATTCATAATATACATATATATAATATATCGATAAATGAAAGTAAATACACCGTTCATGGAGACGGTAGGCCGTACGTACGCATGAATGCTGTTTTCATTTCCTTATTGAGTTGAATGGAATTAAGTATATGACATACAAATATATATATATACATAAATAAAGTAGCTTTATAATTTCATATATTTCATTATTATTTCTTATATATACTTTATAATCATTCTTAAATGGTTAACATGGAGAATGAATCTCATCGCGTCGTGGAGATGGTAGTCCGTACGTACGCACAAGCGATGATATCATTCCCATAATTATTGAATTGAATTGGATAGGATGATACAATATATCATAATATGTATGATGTTATAATAACTATGTATAGTTATTCTTTACACCTTTATACCCCTCCAAGTAAGGTGGTGTTGGAAAAACAGATTACACCACGGCGTGGAGACGATATTCCGTACGTACACACATGCGGTGATTTCATTTTCCATAGGATGAATATATGGTTAAATAGGGTTGTTTAATACTTATAATAACATATCAGTATATGAGTGATACTGATGTTATTACTTCATAATGAAACAACTGAAGAAGAAGAAGAAGAAATAAAGTTGAAATAATTGGTAACAGACATTACCTCTTCTTTGAAGCGCCTCTTTGAGACCTCCACCTAGGGCACTAAAATTGGTCTTTGAAGAAGACCAGGACCTATAGGATGTTTATAGGGAAGTGGATAAGAGAATTTTTCAGGGTTTGGACGAGCTTGAAGGCTCAAATTGGTGTGAGGAAGGGAGGGAGGAGGTGACCTTTTATAAGGGAGGAGAGGGGCACCTTTGGAAATCTTAAAAATATTAATTTATAATAACTCTAACCCCACTTAAAAACCTCAAAAAATGACTAATATTCGAATATAAGATGATATATGGTTGTAATCGCATCAACCAATAAAATTTAGACATGTTAGGAATTTATTATAAACATTATCATCTTGATTTATCCTTACTTAATCAATTTAATTTTATTTGTGGTAATAACATTCTAAATTTTAAATTATAACAAATAATTACTTATTTGTTGTGAATTTTCCGTTATTGGATAATTTATAACATTTGAGACCATATAAATTTAAATTTATAATTTGTTAATATTTTTGTAAATTTTAAACAATTTTATAATATGTTATTTTTATAAAATAACAATAGTGTCAATTTTGACACTATTCATTTATTTGAATTTAAATAAAATATATACAGAGGATATGTTCAAAATAAAAGCTTTAATAGATTCATAAAAGGTAATATGTATCTATAAAATTATTTTATCACATTAAATAGTTTTTATTTTATTATTTTTAAAACCATTTATTTGGTTTATCTCTTAATAAAATAATTACTACAACATTTTTGTATAATTATTTAATATACTTATTTGTTGCATAAAAATTAAAAATTAAATCCTATGATGAATATATATCTATTACCTTTCACAATAATACTTTTACTCGAATTTAGCATCTTAAAATCTCAATATTTAAATTGTTATATTTATTAAATTATGAAGGTGACAACTTTGGCATAATTTAAAATAAAATAATATAAGTGCCATAATCACTTTTATAAGACTCCAAATGGTTATATATTAGGTCATTATATGATTATAGTATAGATATACACTAAAAATAAGTTTTGGTCAGGTTTTTGGGCCTTTTAATGGGTATTATTATTTCAATAAAAACTATATTACTGATTTTTCACTTAATAAATAATTTCTGAATCATTAATGTATCACCATTAATGCCAAATATTTAATCCCTAAAAATTATAAATAAATTATAATTATGTAGATAATTTTATTAGATTTCTGGAGACTATTCATGTTCGAAGTTTTATGATGTTTATCACTAAATTAAAACTATTATACTTATAAGATTTAAGAGAGTGACATGTTGTCACTTTCTTTGGTTTTAATAATAATTAAATTATTTTCATAGTCAAAAGTCCATAAAATGAATCTAATCCGACCCTTAGGTGATATGGGTCTAGTTTTAGCCATCCAATAGAATTTTTTCATGTGTTAGGTTAATTTTATAATATTTTATTTACCCTTAATTACCCGATATACCTTTAACTATGGTAAATAAAATTTACCGTAGTTACTATTCATAATTCCCAAAAATAAAAAGTAGCCTATTAACATAATTTTGACCCAATGATTCCAAATATGGAGTCCGTTTTTTTAAATTCAATACAAATAAGTTGCAGAAATTAAATTAAAATTAATCCCGTTGTCGAATGAAAATGGTTTTTTTTGTTTAAAACATTTCAAAAGATTGAATTGATTTAACCTACGAATTTAATGTAAAATCAATGCTAATGACATAAATTATATTAAATGGTAAAAATATATTCTATTTATACTTTAAAACCATTCAATATTATAATTTAACCATATAAATTATTGCGATGAAAAAAGTTGTTTTTAATTAAAATATAGCGTGTTTTTACTATTCATCAAAATATGAAAGTTACCAGAATAATATGAAAAATTTATCCAAAGTAAATTTTTATTTCTTGATTCCAAAGAAGAATTTTATTTTGTAAAATTTAACTTATAAACATGTCAAAAAATAGATTTAAAGTGGGTGCGCCATCAAAAGGCGAAAAAACTGCATTTTTTGGAAAATACTTATTTTACCCGAAAAATTTATTTTGTTCTTATACCATGTTCTAGAAAATGTGTAAGATGAATAATAATGTTATAAAATTCAGAATTTAGTTAATAATATTCATAAAGTCTAGTTCATAATAATATTATAATAATATATCGTTGTTTAGTAAAACTCGGTATTGCGTACAACACACGCTATCGAGGAAGGTCACGATTGCGTGAAATGCAAGCCAAGTCAGGGTTGCGTGTTGTGCAAGAATCCTTCGTTGTTTCGTATAATATAATCCAACCATATTTCATTTATACATTGAATATATATATATATATACTCAATGTTGCGTAGAATAACTATTATCAAAATTGTGTGTAACACGATCCAAGAATATTGTTGCGTATACTGCAAGCTAATACGGTGTTGCATATAGTGCAAGGTAATATTGGTGTAGCATACAACACAATACATTAATGAAATCAAAAGAATATTTTTCATAAAATCTCGGGGTGTTACATTATATCCCCCTTAAAATGAATTTCGCCCTCGAAATTCGTCGAGGTTATAAATGGTTTACTACTCGAAGGTTTGTTTAATAAAACCCACAACGTAAAAAGGAATACCAAAACTTGGCTTTAAAAACTAAAGTATGAAATGTAACGGTTACCCAAATTAACTCATCACTGGGTTTCCACGTAGGAGAACATATGTGAAAATATGGATATGGAAGAAAAATCTAACCATCAAGTTCTGATGGAGAGTGGTAGAGAAGATGGCTATGAAATAGCCAAAAATCACAAAGCCATAGAATTGCGATGATCTAAGGTACCATATAATTTATCAGATATAAGGGCACTAGGACAACATTTTTGGTTTTCAAGATCATTTCCCTAATGTTGATGAAATTGGAAATAGAAGAAATACTTTCGTGATTTTGGTACAATCTCACTGTTGTTCGTTCTTTAGACAATTTCCACTTCATCTCTTAAAGAAATGAAGTTGAATTTGTCATTTGTGAAGTGCTAGCAGCTCATGTGATAGAATGATGGGTCATTCCATCTGTCTCAAAAAAAGGTTATAAAAGTTATCAAAAATACATAAGTCCATCTATAGTGAGATTAATCATATATGGTTCCCAAAATGGACTTATACTTCATATATCATACTGATTAATATAATAAAACTAGTTTCTACTAAATAGGGACTTCTTATATGCTAGTGGTAGGCGTTAAAGGCCAGTCGCACTTCGGTTGTGGGTTCGATTCCCACAGCCTTGTCCGACACGATGGGATGTCGCCCGTCCTGCAGGTTGTCCTTTTTCTAAAACTACATCATTATAACATCCCATCAATAATATCAAAAAATGTTCTATCCTTAAACAATACTAACTTATGTCCAACATAATCCATTCCAATCTTTAGGCTTATCTAAAATACTTCGGTCCAAGCTCATAGTATAAAGAAAATGATTACATGAAATGTCACATAACAATCACGTGAATTCCATCATTTATCCCCCATATATCATAAGATATAACTTTTTGGTCAAATTAAAAACATATGAATACCTTAATCATGTATTCTCTTGAAAAATGAATACCCATTTAACCTTAGTGAGAACATGAATGCTGTCAAAAGTTAACTCTTTCCACATACCAAAATCCCAAAATTTCTATATAATCAAACCATAATATCACTTAGTCCTTATATCAGTCATGAGCTCATGAAGACAATAAAACATCTCATTATCTTCTTATCCCTTCATTATGAACATATCATCTACTTTCCAAAAATATCTGAATAACCTTCCATGGTTACCAGTACCATTCAACATATACTTTCATATACTTTTGAAAAAACAATAGTGTAACAATCCTTAGATGATTCTTTATTCCATAGTACCATACATTATTCTTTATAAACATAAAATCATTCCACTAACTTCTTAAACCACTAACTGTGCTTCATCATTTATTTAATCTCATATTTCATTTGTAGTCTCTTCATCATCATCCACATAAATACTACCCGTATGACCATGCTGATTCTCTTCATGAGATTTTACATTAGGGCATTGGTTTGCATAATGCCCATGCATTCCACATTTAAAACATCTAATCATTGTTGATGTCGTAGCAATGCCATTATCCTTGTCCATGGTGTTAACTGAACCTTTTCCTTTGCACTTACTGGCTTTTTGTCCTTCCATTCCACACCCAAATCATCTTCCAGTTCTTTTGAAACAATGTCCCTAATGCCTCTTCCCACATGATTTACATGAGGGAAATTTAACTTTATTTCCTCTATGATCATCATGAAACTCCATCTTTCTCTTATTATCTGAGACAGGAAACTTACCAAAGTTGAGATTATTGATCATATTATGAGATTTATGATTAGGAATAATAATGATGTTTGAACTTCCAAATCTCGTTTCATTTGGTTCCTCATGAAGAATATCATTCCATTGTCCGTCATATCCTCCATTATCGTGAATCATCCTGTTTCCAACCATTTTCTAAAACCGAAAAAGAATAGTGTGAGAGGAAAAAATCATGCTAGGGAAAACAACATAGTAAAGGGGAATTAACCTCAATATCTAACATCTTAGGTTAAATTCTATGATCGTTACCATAGTTCTTGGACTATATCCTATACGTATACTTATCCTTAGGGATATCCCTAGACATACCTTAGAAATATCTCTAGGGATCTCACTAACTTTTTCGCATCCTAGTTTCCAAAGGTTGACTAATCCTTTCCTCTGATACCGAATATAGAGACCCGAAGCTTGAATTACATAAACATTACATTACTTTTTCAGAATACTTAATACATAACAAAAAAAGACACACAAGGACCGTAATAGTTTAGTGTCTTTGGAAACTTGGAACGTAATCTTCTAATCGTGGTGAAAGATCTTCAACATCTCCCATAAAGATCTTCCCCCTTTTTTTTCTTACCTAAAACCTTTCTTTATATCCTAGGGAAAAGAAAACATAAAAAGGGTGAGCTCAAATGCTCATTAAGGGTAAGCATGGATAAAATAAAACAAACCATATACATTTGAACTTAAAAACATGAACATAATATTTAAACATCAGAATCTTGAGCAATGACATAAAACATGGAAGTACGTTTGGCATAGATCATAAAGAAACATTAAGAATGATAAAATAGCATGGGAATAAAACATGTAATTGTGGAAACCATTAAGAACATGATATGATTTCCATAGTATCCAAGGCATTGCTTCCAAGACCATCTTAGTGGACAAAGTCCCTTTCTGAATCAAGTTCACTCCTCATTCCAGTCCTGTATTACTGAATCGGTTTAACTTTCCATTCCAACCATGTCTATCTCATGAAATATAAATCTTTACCCAATTAATTTGAGGGAGATATAGGTCCCGCCCATCTTATAATGAAATCATTTTTACTTGTGCCACAAAATAAACATACATCATTCATAATAACCCAATAAATAAAATGGTTTTCATAAACATCATCCCATCGTCACATAATCCATATAAAAGAAATGGATATCATTTAATAATTAGAAAAGTGAAACCATGTAAATAATAGAGACATGCTACTTGAAATATACAAATGTGAAACAATGTCATCTTAGATGAAATTGGTTTTGATAAAACACTTGAAATGAATTCTTGAGGAAAATTTCCTTTTTTCTTCAAAATCATTTTTTTTCACAAAATGTCATGCAATTTTAGAAGAAAAGGTTTTTGATGAAAATAGTCATGAAATCTTTTGGAGAAAGATTAATGAAAATAAGGCTTTATAAAACCATAAAAATACGTTCACGCCGTATAAGTTAAAAATAACATTCTCCTCGTATTGTTGTCGGAAAAGTCAAAAAGGTACCTCGTAACATAAAAAAAAGAAATATTCCTTACATACCATGTAGAAAAAGTCAAAAATGGGTAAAAATGACTTTAAACATACACTAAAACACTTTTATAAAACATGGACATGGATGATAGAAATAAACCCAGTAAATACTTACGAATAAGCAATCTTGGATAAAAATGAGATTTGTAAAATTATCTCTTACCTTAGGTCCGATATACTTCATACGTATCCAAAACTCCTGTATAATTATTTAAATAATTTCATTGAATTATTACTGAATCATATTCATTGTTATTATATCATATATGGTTCACTTATGACTTTATATTACCCGTTCGTTTGTAAATTCCATGTTAAAGAGTGTTTTGGGTAAAATCGTTTCATTTGTCGTCCGTGTTTTGACTTGTAATTATTCATATGATTACTTAGATCATGACTAATTAATTACAGAATATAAAACATGATTTATATATAATATATATTCATAATATACATATATATAATAGATCGATAAATGGAAAGAAATACACTGTTCATGGAGACGGTAGGCCGTATGTACGCATGAACGCTGTTTTCCTTTCTTTATTGAGTTGAATGGAATTAAGTAGATGACATACACACACACACACACACACATATATATATATATATACATAAATCCAGTAACTTTATAATGTCATATATTTCATTATTATTGCTTATATATACCTTATAATCATTATTAAATGGTTAACCTGGATAATGAATCTCATCGTGTCGTAGAGACGGTAGTCCGTACGTACGCACGATCGATGATATCATTCCCATAATTATTGAATTTAATTGGATAGGATGATACAATATATCAAAATCAGTATTATGTTATAATAACTATGTATTGTTATTCTTTACACCATTATACCCATCCAAGTAAGGTGGTGTTGGAAAAACAGATTACACCACGACGTGGAGATGGTATTCCGTATGTACGCACGCGCGGTGATTTAATTTTCCGTAGGATGGATAGATGGTGAAATAGGGTTGTTTCATACATATAATAATATATCAGTATATGAGTGATACTTATGTTATTACTTAATAATGAAACAACTAAAGAATAAGAAGTAGAAGAAGAAATAATGTTGAAAGAATCGGTAACGGACATTACCTCTTCTTTGAAGCGCCTCTTTGAGACCTCCACTTAGGGCAATAAACTTGGTCTTTGAAGATGACCAGTACCTCTAGGTTGTTTCTTGGGAAGTGGAGAAGAGAATTTTTCAGGGTTTGGCCGAGCTTGAAGGCTCAAATTGGTGTGAGGAAGGGAGGGAGGAGGTGCCCTTTTATAAGGGAGGAGAGGGGCACCTTTGGAAATCTTAAAAATATTAATTTATAATAAATCTAACCCCACTTAAAAACCTCCAAAAATGACTCATATTCAAATATAAGATGAGATAGGGTTTTAATCTCATCAACCAATAAAATTTAGACATGTTAGGAATTTAATTTAAACATTATCAACTTGATTTATCCTTACTTAATCAATTTAATTTTATTTGTGGTAATAACATTCTAAATTTTAAATTATAAAATATAATTACTTAATTGTTGTGAATTGTACATAATTGGATACTTTATAACATTTTATACCACATAAATTTAAATTTATAATTTTTAAATATTTTTGTGATTTTTAAACAATTTTATAAATTATATTTTTATAAAATAACAATAGTGTCAATTTTGACACTATTCATTTATTTGAATTTAAATAAAATATATACAGAAGATATGTTCAAAATAAAATCTCTAATAGATTCATAAAAGGTAATATGTATCTATAAAAGTATTTTAGCACATTACATAGTTTTTATTTTATAATTTTTAAAACCATTTATTTGGTTTATCTCTTAATAAAATAATTACTACAACATTTTTGTATAATTATTTAATATAATTATTTGTTGCATAAAAATTAAAAATAAAAGTGTATGATGAAGATATATCTATTACCTTTCACAATAATACTTTTACTCGAATTTATCATCTTAAAATCACAATATTCAAATTGTTATATTTATTAAATTATGAAGGTGACAACTTTGGCATCTTTTAAAATAAAATAATATAAGTGTCATAATCACTTTTATAAGACTCCAAATGGTTATATATTGGGTATTTATATGATTATGGTATAGATATAGACTAAAAATAAGTTTTGGTCAGGTTTGTGGGCCTTTTAATGGGTATTACTATTTCAATAAAAACTATATTACTGATTTTTTCACTTAATAAATAATTTCTGCATCATTAATGTATCACCATTAATGACAACTATTTAATCCCTAAAAATTCTAAATAAATTATCATGACGTATATAATTTTATTATATTTCTAGAGAGTATTCTTGTTCGAAGTTTTATGATGTTTATCACTAAATTAAAATTATTATACTTATAAGATTTAAGAGAGTGACATGTTGTCACTTTCTTTGGTTTTAATAATAATTAAATTATTTTCATAGTCAAAAGTCCATAAAATGAATCTAATCCGACCATTAGGTGATATGGGTCTACTTTTATCCATCCAATAGAATTTTTTCATGTTTTAGGTTAATTTTATAATATTTTATTTACCCTTAATTACCCGATTTGCCTTTAACTATGGTAAATAAAATTTACCGTAGTTACTATTCATAATTCCCAAAAATAAAAAGTATCCTATTAACATAATTTGGACCCAATTATTACAAATATGGAGTCCATTTCTTAAAATTCAATAAAATTAAGTTGCAGAAATTAAATTAAAATTAATCCCGTTGTCGAATGAAAACGGGTTTTTTTGTTTAAAACATTGCAAAAGATTGAATTGATTTAACCTACGAATTTAATGTAAAATAAATGATAATGACATAAATTATATTAAATGTTAAAAATATATTTTATTTATACTTTAAAACCATTCAATATTATAATTTAACCATATAAATTATTGCGATGAAAAAATTTGTCTTTAATTAAAATATAGCGTGTTTTTACTATTCATCAAAATAAGAAAGTTACCAGAATAATATGAAAAATTTATCCAAAGTAAATTTTTATTTCTTGATTCCAAATAAGAATTTTATTTTTTCAAATTGAACTTATAAACATGTCAAAAACTAGATTTAAAGTGGGTGTACCATCAAAAGGCGGCATAACTGCATTTTTTGAAAAATACTTATTTTACCCAAAAAATTTATTTTGTTCTTATACCATGTTCTAGAAAATTAGTAAGATGAATAATAATGTTATAAAATTCAAAATTTAGTTAATATTATTCATAACGGCTAGTTCATAATAATATTGTTATAATATATCTTTGTTTAGTAAAACTCAGTATTGCGTACAACACACGCTATCGAGGAAGGCCGCGATTGCGTGTAATGCAAGCCAAGTCAGGGTTGCATGTTGTGCAAGAATCCTTCATTGTTTAGTATAACAGAATCCAACCATATTTCATTTATACATTGAATATATATATATATATATATACTCAATGTTGCGTAGAATAACTATTATCAAAATTGTGTGTAACACGATCCAAGAATAGTGTTGTGTATACTACAAGCTAATACGGTGTTGCGTATAGCACAAGGTAATATTGGTGTAGCATACAACACAAGACATTAATGAAATCAAAAGAATATTTTTCATAAAATCTTGGGGTGTTACATTCTACCCCCCTTAAAATGAATTTCTCCCTCGAAATTCGTCGGGGTTATAAATGGTTTACTACTCGAAAGTTTGTTTAATAGAAACCTACATCATAAAAAGGAATACCAAAACTTGGATTTAAAAACTAAAGTATGAAATGTAACGGTTACCCAAATTAACTCATCACTGGGTTTCCACGTAGGAGAACATAGGTGAAAATATGGATATGGAAGAAAAATCTAACCATCAAGTTCTGATGGAGAGTGGTAGCAGCTCATGTGATAGAATGATGAGTCATTCCATCTTTCTCAAACAAAAGGTTATAAAAGTTATCAAAAATACATAAGTCCATCTATAGTGAGATTAATCATATATGGTTATTAAAATGGATTTATACTTCATATATCATATTGCTTAATATAATAAAACTAGTTTTTACTAAACAGGGACTTCCTGTAGGCCAGTGGTAGGCGATAAAGGCCAGTCGCACTTCGGTTGTGGGTTCGATTCCCACAGCCTTGTCCGACGCGATGTGTTGTCGCCCGTCCCGCAGGTTGTCCTTTTTCTAAAACTAAATTACTATAACATCCCATCAATAATATCAAAAAAAGTTCTATCCTTAAACAATACTAACTTATGACCAACATATTCCATTCCAATCTTTAGGCTTATCTAAAATACTTCGGTCCAAGCTCATAGAATAAAGAAAATTATTACTTGAAATGTCACATGACAATCACGTGAATGCCATCATTTATCCCCCATATATCATAAGATATATCTTGTTGGTCAAATTAAAAACATGTGAATACCTTAATCATGTATTTTCTTGAAAAATGAATACCCATTTAACCTTAGAGAAAACATGAATGCTGTCAAAAGTTAACTCTTTCCACATACCAAAATCCCAAAATTTCTATATAATCAAACCATAATATCACTTAGTCCTTATATCAGTCATGAGCTCATGAATACAATCAAACATCTCATTATCTTCTTATCCCTTCATTATGCACATATCATCTACTTTCCAAAAATATCTGAATAAACTTCCATGGTTACCGGTACCATTCAACATATACTTTCATATACTTTAGGAAAAAAATTAGTGTAACAATCCTTAGATGATTCTTTATTCCATAGTACCATACATTATTCTTTATAAACATACAATCATTGCACTAACTTCTTAAACCACTAGCTGAGCTTCATCATTTATTTCATCTCATATTTCATTTGTAGTCTCTTCATCATCATCCACATAAATACTACTCGTATGACCATGCTGATTCTCTTCATGAGATTTTCCCTTAGGGAATTGGTTTGAATAATGCCCATACATTCCACATTTAAAACATCTAATCATTGTTGATGTCGTAGTAATACCATTATCCTTTTCCATGGTGTTAACTGAACCTTTTCCTTTTCACTTACTGGCTTTGTGTCCTTCTTTTCCTCATCCAAAGAATCTTCCAGTTCATTTGAAACAATCTCCCTGATGCCTCTTCCCACATGATTTACATGAGGGAAATTGAACTTTCCTTCCTCTATGATCATCATGAAACTCCATCTTTCTCTTGTTATCTGAGTCGGGAAACTTACCAAAGTTGAGATTATTGATCATATTATGACATTTCTGATTAGGAATAATAATTAAGTTTGGACTTCCAAATCCTGTTTCATTTGGTTCCTCATGAAGAATATCATTCCATTGTCCGTCATATCCTCCATTATCGTGAATCTTCCTTTTTCCAGCCATTTTCTAAAACCGAAAAAGAATAGTGTGAGTGGAAAAAATCATGCTAGGGAAAACAACATTGTAAAGGGGAATTAACCTCAATATCTAACATCTTAGGTTAAATTCTATGATCGTTACCGTAGTTCTAGGACTATATCCTATACTTATACTTATCCTAAGGGATATCCCTAGACATACCTTAGAAATATCTCTAGGGATCTCACAAACGTTTTCACATCCTAGTTTCCAAAGGTTGACTAAACCTTTCCTCTGATACCAAATGTAGAGACCAAAATCTTGACGTACATGAACATTACATTACTTTTTCAGAATACTTAATACATAACAAAAACAGACACACAAGGACCGTAATAGTTTAGTGTCCTTGGAAACTTGGAACGTAATCTTCTAATCATGGTGAAAGATCTTCAACATCTCCCATAAAGATCTTCCCCCCTTTTTTTTCTTACCTAAAACCTTTCTTCATATCCTGGGGAAAAGAAAATATAAAAAGGTGAGCTCAAATGCAAAGTAAGGGTAAGCATGGATAAAATAAAACAAACCATATACATTTGAACTTAAAAACATGAACATAATATTTAAACATCAAAATCTTGAGCAATGACATAAAACATGGAAGTACGTATAGCATAGATCATAAAGAAACATTAAGAATGATAAAATAGCATGGGAATAAAACATGTAATTTTGGAAACCATTAAGCACATGATATGATTTCCATATTAGCCAAGGCGTTACTGCCAAGACCATCTTAGTGGACAAAGTCCCTTTCGGAATCGAGTTCACTCCTCGTTCCAGTCCTGTATTACTGAACCGGTTTAAATTTCCGTTCCAGCCATGTCTATCTCATGAAATATAAATCTTTACCCAATGCATTGGAGGGAGATATAGGTCCCACTCATCTCATAATGAAATCATTCTTACTTGTGCCACAAAATAAACATACATCATTCATAATAACCCAATAAATAAAATGGGTTTCATAAACATTATCCCATCATCACATAATCCATATAAAACAAATGGATATCATTTCATAATAAGAAAAGTGAAACCATGTAAATTATAGAGACATGATACTTGAAACATACACATGTGAAACAATGTCATCTTAGATGAAAATGGTTTTGATAAAACACTTGAAATGAATTCTTGAGGAAAATATCATTTTTTCTTCAAAATCCTTTTTTTTTCACAAAATGTCGTGCAATTTTAGAAGAAAAGGTTTTTGTTGAAAATATTTATTAAATCTTTTGGATAAATCTTCTTGAAAATAAGGATTTATAAAACCATAATAATACGTTCACTCCGTATAAGTTAAAAATAACATTCTCCTCATACTGTTGTCGGAAAAGTCAAAAAAGTACCTCATAACGTAACCAAAAGAAAGATTACTTACATACGATGTAGTAAAAGTCAAAAATGGGTAAAAATGAATTTAAACATACATGAAAACACTTTTATAAAACATGGACGTAGATGATAGAAATAACCCCAGTAAATACTTACGAATAAGCAATCTCGGATAAAAATGAGATTTGTAAAATTATCCCTTACCTTAGGTCTGATATACTTCGTACGTATCCAAACCTCCTGTATAATGATTTAAATAATGTCATTTACTTATTACAGAATCATATTCATTGTTATTATATCATATATGATTCACTTATGACTTTATATTACCCGTTCTTTTGTAAATTCCATGTTAAAGAGTGTTTTGGGTAAAATCGTTTCATTTGTCATCCGTGTTTTGACTTGTAATTATTCATATGATTACTTAGATCATGATTAAATAATTCCAGAATATAAAACATTATTTATATATAATATATATTCATAATATACATATATATAATAGATCTATAAATGGAAAGAAATACACCGTTCGTGGAGACGGTAGGCCATACGTACGCATGAACGCTGTTTTCGTTTCCTTATTGAGTTGAATGGAATTAAGTAGATGACATACATATATATATATATACATAAATCCAGTAGATTTATAATGTCATATATTTCATTATTATTTCTTATATATACTTTATAATCATTCTTAAATGGTTAACATGGAAAATTAATCTCATCGCGTCGTGGAGACGGTAGTCCGTACGTACGCACGAGCGATGATATCATTCCCATAATTATTGAATTGAATTGGATAGGATGATACAATATATCATAATCAGTATTATGTTATAATAACTATGTATAGTTATTCTTTACACCATTATACCCATCCAAGTAAGGTGGTGTTCAAAAAACAGATTACACCACGGCATGAAGACGATATTCCGTACGTACGCACGCGCAGTGATTTCATTGTCCGTAAGATGGATAGATGGTGAAATATGGTTGTTTCATAATTATAATAACATATCAGTATATTAGTGATACTAATGTTATTACTTCATAATGAAACAACTAAAGAATAATAAGTAGAAGAAGAAATAAAGTTGAAAGAATCGGTAACGGACATTACCTCTTCTTTGAAGCGCCTCTTTGAGACCTCCACTTATGGCACTAAAATTGGTCTTTCAAGAAGACCAGGACCTCTAGGGTGTTTCTCGGGAAGTGGAAAAGAGAATTTTTCAGGGTTTGGCTGAGCTTGAATGCTCAAATTGGTGTGAGGAAGGGAGGGAAGAGTTGCCCTTTTATAAGGGAGGAGATGAACACCTTTGCAAATATTAAAAACATTAATTTATAATAAATCTAACCGCACTTAAAAACCTCCAAAAATGACTCATATTCGAATATAAGATGTGATAGGGTTGTAATCGCATCCAAAAATAAAATTTAGACATGTTAGGAATTTATTTTAAACATTATCAAATTGATTTATCCTTACTTAATAAATTTAATTTTATTTGTGGTAATAACATTCTAAATTTTAAATTATAACAAATAATTACTTATTTGTTGAGAATTGTGCATAATTGGATACTTTATAAAATTTGAGACCCTATAAATTTAAATTTATAATTTGTAAATATTTTTGTGATTTTTAAACAATAGTATAATATGTTATTTCTATAAAATAACAATAGTGTCAATTTTGACACTATTCATTTATTTGAATTTAAATAAAATATATACAGAAGATATGTTCAAACTAAAAGGTTTAATATATTCATAAAAGTTCATATTTATCTATAAAATTATTTTATCACATTAAATAGTTTTTATTTTATTATTTTTAAAACCATTTATTTGGTTTATCTCTTAATAAAATAATTACTACAACATTTTTTTATAATTATTTAATATACTTATTTGTTGCATAAAAATTAAAAATAAAATCCTATGATGAATATAAATCAATTAAATTTCACAATAAAGCTTTTACTCGAATTTATCATCTTAAAATCAAAACATTTAAATTGTTATATTTATTAAATTATGAAGGTGACAACTTTGGCATCATTTAAAATAATATAATATAAGTGTCATAATCACTTTTATAAGACTCCAAATGGTTATATATTAGGTCATTAGATGCTTATCGTATATATATACACTAAAAATAAGTTTTGGTCAGGTTTGTGGGCCTTTTAATGGGTATTATTATTTAAAAAAAAACTATATTACTGATTTTTTCACTTAATAAATAATTTCTGCATCATTAATGTATCACCATTAATGACAATTTTTTAATCCCTAAATATTCTAAATAAATTATCATGATGTAGATACTTTTATTTTATTTCTGGAGACTATTCATGTTCGAAGTTTTATGATGTTTATCAATAAATTAAAATTATTATACTTACAAGATTTAAGAGAATTACATGTTGTCACTTTCTTTGGTGTTAATAATAATTAAATTATTTTCTTAGTCAAAAGTCCGTAAAATGAATCTAATCCGACCCTTAGGTGATATGGGTCTACTTTTATCCATCCAATAGAATTTTTTCATGTGTTAGGTTAATTTTATAATATTTTATTTACCCTTAATTACCCGATTTACCTTTAACTATGGTGAATAAAATTTACCGTAGTTACTATTCATAATTCCTAAAAATAAAAAGTAGCCTATTAACATAATTTGGACCCACTGATTCCAAATATAGAGTCCATTTATTAAAATTCAATACAAATAAGTTGCATAAATTAAATTGAAATTAATCCCGTTGTTGAATGAAAACGGGTTTTTTTGTTTAAAACATTGCAAAAGATTGAATTGATTTGACCTATGAATTTAATGTAAAATCAATGATAATTACATAAATTATATTAAATGGTAAAAATATATTCTATTTATACTTTAAAAACATTCAATATTATAATTTTACCATATAAATTATTGCGATGAAAAAATTTCTTTTTAATTAAAATAATGTGTTTTTACTATTCATCAAAATATGAAAGTTACCAGAATAATATGAAAAACTTATCCAAAGTAAATTTTTATTTCTTGACTCCAAAGAAGAATTTTATATTGTCAAATTTAACTTATAAACATTTCAAAAACTAGATTTAAAGTGGGGGCTCCATCAAAAGGCTGCAAAACAACATTTTTTGAAAATACTTATTTTACCTGAAAAATTTATTTTGTTTTTATAGCATGTTCTAGAAAATGTGTAAGATGAATAATAATGTTATAAAATTCAAAATTTAGTTAATACTATTCATAATGGCTAGTTTATAATAATATTATAATAATATATTTTTGTTTAGTAAAACTCGGTATTGCGTACAACACATGCTATCGAGGAAGGTCGCGATTGCGTGTAATGCAAGCCAAGTCAGGGTTGCGTGTTGTGCAAGAATCCTTAATTGTTTCTTATAACAGAATCCAACCATATTTCATTTATAAATTGAATATATATATATATATACTCAATGTTGCGTAGAATAACTATTATCAAAATTGTGTCTAACACAATCCAAGAATAGTGTTGCGTATACTGCAAGCTAATACAGTGTTGCGTATAGAGCAAGGTAATCTTGGTGTAGCATACAACAGAAGACATTAATGAAATCAAAAGAATATTTTTCATAAAATCTATGGGTTTTACATGGAGGAAGAATATAATTTTTTATATAAGAAAGGTAAATTTTTGTTAGAATTATGTGGGTTAGAAAATTTTGGTAACCATGATTAGTTGGGGAATGGAATAAAATACATCCACATGTAGAAAATTTTACCCTCTACAGCTTACAGGATCCCCCTAGTATCATTGCATGGGAACACCCTTGTAATAGTTTATAATAAACTTCTTAAAATACATTGGGGTATTTATTTCACAACTGGTCGTGAAATACATTATATTCCTAAATGATTTGACTTCTGCACCACAAAGTTGTTGTGTTTTTTTGATCCATTATAATTTATAATTCTACCACATATTTATTAGGGGAATAAAAATAATTAATGGAAGATGGAAACATTGATATATCTTTTTTCCATTTTTTTCATCTTACCATCCAAGAAATCATGGTGTCAAAATTTTCTTTCCATTGAAATTGAAATTTATTTTATTTTAACATATGTTAATTTCCCAAATGATAATTTTTTGGTAAATAATTATTTATTTTATCTATATCATTTTTTATATTATATAATAAAATTTATTAGGATATTTGATTGTGATTAATTTGAATTATTTAATAAATTAATTGTGTATTGTTTCTCATTAACTATAAATCTATATATTTTCAGTATTATATAATATATTCATTAAATTTTGTTATCAAATTTTTTATTTTTAAGTACTGAAAATTTTTATATTATTTAAAAAATTTAAATTTCATTCTTTAAAAAAATTATAGTAAATAATATTTTTTTTCCATATGACAGAAAACTGTTTATGTAATTGGATTATAATTGATTTGTAAAACTCAGAAAATCATAATAATGATGTAGGTGGTAGAATAGGGGATAAACAAATCAAGAGGATTGAAAAATGGCGGAAATGATTCTGTGGAATAAGACTAAACCTAATGCTATATTATAACAACTTGTAGGACATCAAAGGCTATGTAATATTCATTATATGTATATTAAATATTAAAAATATTTCCTTAACTATTCACTATGGAATGAAATTTTGGGCAAAGCATGAGCTAGTGGCTTTGATCAAATGGAGGGTCATCCCTGAAGATCAGAATATGGTGACACATAGTCAACATGATAAAAAATACATTAAATAGTGGGGTGGGATCACTTGTTTTGTAATAAGTTTTTTGTATAGTTTTATTCTATGATTAACAATGATTAATTATTCTCCTATATAGTTGAAATAAGCATGAAAAATACAATAATATTTGTTTTATGTGAGTGTGAGTTCTTCTATTTATCAATTTTTTCATTTGTTCTCGAGGAGCTTCTCATATCAAGTTGGTTAGTGTCATATTTTGGGGTGAAGTTACCTTGTTTATAGATCAACATTAGTTGATAATAGATTTAAAATATATAAAACATATTCGAAAATTGATGTACCTGAATGGGTCTTCTAAAACAAAGGATGTTCGACACAACATGTGGTATAAAATTATGGCTATAGACATCAAGAGTTTTATCTTGTCCTATTGAATTCTCCGTTTTAGTGCAATGTTATTAGTTTAGATTAAATGGAATTTGAAGAAGGTGGGTTCTATTTCAAAATGTTTAATGGGTTTGAATTTTGATTCTAGGGGATATAGATTGTGTTAGAGTTAATGTCCTATAAAAAACCTTTTGTGTACATTAAATTACCCTTATATTTAGTGTCAAAATATTAATAAACATGTAATAACATCATGATCATTATTTTATGTAATAATGAATGTTATTGTATCCTAGGAAAATTTATATTGAGAAATTACACTATAGTTTCCTGTTATGTTTTTTTAAAAGGTTGGGGCTGAGGCCTCATTTATTATTAAAGCAAAGTAAAGACCTCTTTAACTTGGTAGAGGGAGACCCATTACATAACCCGGAGGCCCAGTGGAAATTTAGACCATTACATGGCCCATGTGCCCATTTTTTGGCCCAAAGCCCATTCTGTGAATAGTACTGCTATAGTACCCTGCACTGCTACAGTACTGCATAGTACCCGCCACTGCTACAGTACTCTGCCGCCGCTACAATGACCTGCCGCCGCTACCGTGTCTGCCACCGCTACAGTGCCGCTGCTGCTACAGTGCACCACAATACTACAACAGGGTATAGAAGATTAAATCCATCATAATTATGTGTATCATAAAACATTGAGACATATTATAATGGTGTTCATCCCTCATAATCTCTATGAGATGAAATTATAAGAACATGAACTCCCAATAAGAATTCCTCATGTTTTTGTGATATTTGATAGTCTTATTTGTGTATTTCTATAATGGTCCATCAAATTTATAGTTATTATTAATATATGTTAGTGGGAATATACATTGATGTATTGATTAAAATAATAATGAAAAATTCTCATTGTAATGTCAAATACATTGGGTCCATCAGGACTGATATTTTATCAATGAACAATGTGATAAAAGAATTTTCCAGGCCAAAATTAGTGGAAGAAGATTTTGCAGGACCTCTGAGGGAGTTATATTAGATTTATTAAGTACCTGACCATTGTGATTGAAATTGGAAGGTTCATTTCTACAATTTCAGTGAAAGAGTGTTGAACACATATGTTTATTACATGAGCTATATAGTATTCATGATGAGAGATATCATGAAAATGGGATTATATTACATTATAAATTATTTCAAGAGTATGTAATTTCATTGTGAAATTTAAATTATTTATTTGTGGGTTCCTTGACCCATTTATATATCCGAATATTTAACATTAGGCTGTTTCGAACAAATCCACTTTGAAAGAAGCATATAGGGTCACACAATAAGTGTATCAAAAACCTTAGTTAAAAATTATAATAATTTAATGGTAGATTAAAATATTTCTCTCATGGATAAGGAATAACATTTAATTAGATTTATTTGTTTATCATAGATATCATTTCAACAATTATTTTAAAGAATATATGATATATGATAGTTTAATAAATTTTTAATGGTTTTTTAAATATTATATTTATTTTATTTATTAGATAATAATGATATTTATAAATAGTTATTATCTAGGGATAATAAATACTGAGGAGAATGAGCAGGATGAATTATGGACTGGTGGGAAAGGACATGATAAATTTTTTCTGAATATATATAAATTTATTTATTTAAAAATATAATATTTAGTTATACAAAAATCCCTTCTAATTACATGTAAATAATAATAATAATATTATTGTGACAAGTGGGTTGGCATAGATTAAGAGATTCATTAAGGGACATTGTGAAATTATGTTCTCCTCTCAAGCTCTATAAAAAACCTAATATGTTCTTACACACAACCCTAACCTCGTATTCAAGAGATAATGTTATGAAAAACATAATAGATCTCTCTAAATAATTCTCTCAAGCCATAGATGAATTATTCAGAACATGAAGAATGGTGTATGACAACGATTCTCCTCCAAGTTCTGAAGTTATAGATAACGTTCAGAATACAAAAAGTTAATTGAGATTCTAATATGTGATAAAAAATGATTGACGGAGTACATAAAAGAATTCAAACCAACTCTCAGAGATCTCTATGGTTACATTCAGTTATTCATGGATAATGTGTAGATATCTTCTAAAGGGAATATACATTTGATCGTTTGACTCAATGACTGTATGACAAAGCGGTGTCAGCTGTAATTGAAAATGGTGAATGAAAACAAAAAAGGGTAATTATTTATCATGATATGACATAATTACAAATTAACTATAAAGACCCCATGTCATAGATTTTGAAGATAATATTGTCTTGGTAATGAGGATAAAACTGATGATTCTAAAAAATTTCAATTACTGATCTCCCCCAACCATGGTTAAACTACACCCCAGGACATTCAGTGGTACCAAATAGGCCATTTATCAACTTATAATTATATATTATTCATTTATGGTTCCATGATTTTGATATTAAATTCATTTCTATTTTATTAATTATTAATCTAATTCATAGATATTACTACTTTTCCCTTCATTTCTCACTCAAATAATCTCAATTTAGTTAGAAATAAATAAATAATAGATGAAGAATGATCTATGATTCAATCGGGATATATCATGGTTCTTGGAAATATAGCATGTTTACACATCATGTTGGATAAATGTATATGTTGTTTATATAATTTCCCTATACAAGGATGAGCCATGTTATTTCTGTCTCATTGTATTGTTATTTTGAGCAGGGTTTATAAAATAAAACAATCATATTAACTGGTCTAGCCTAGTACATGGTTTTTGGACTACACACAGTGAAACCTGCTTACATTTCATATAAACCACACAATTTCTAAAACCACATTCTCTAGAGGGGTAATGTATTTATTACAAGATGGATTGAATAACAACCAAGAAACATTGAGGCCATACTCTATGTAAATACCTTATTCAATATGAACCTATCCTTTTTCCATAAATATTTCAACCCGAGTCTCAACATATTTACCAAGGACACAAAACAGGCCATTGATGCCTTGTGTATCTCATTAGTAAACTCATTGTATAAAACCTATTTTCATGAAAATGTTTTACATTATTTAATAATTTCACAAAACCTCATCTACACATGTTGGTGTATAAATTTATTGAAATTATATTATATGAGAAAAGTTTCATTACATATTAATTAATTAATTTTTTATAAATTAATTTTCTTTAATAATCATTTATTACATGTATTGTATGTTCATTAAATGTTACCCTATATATTAATATGTGTTCCATGTTTCAATTTACTTAATGTACATGTTGGTTATTTATTTGGTTTATTGAGAATGATTTATGTCATAACATTAAATAATAGTTTCTAAGGAACATGTATAAAAATATAGATAGGTGTTTTCCTAGTTTCTACATAATACACTTGATGTAATAAATTTATTTTCAATAAAAAAATTATTTAATTTATTCAAAAAAATGTGGTTGGAATCTATAGGATTCTTCAAATTGACATTAAGATAAATTAATTAATTTAATAATTAGATTAATTTAATTAATTGGATCATAATTCATCTTAATAAAAGAAAAAAAATTAAAGAATGTTATCTAGAATATAAAATCATGTTCATTGTATGTATGTGGATGATAATTATCTTATACTAGCCTCTGAATGTATGGTTTAGTTTAGTTTTATTAAATTACATGTCTTTTTTGTAGTTTATTATAAAATTTAATATGATTTCATGTGTGTCAACACTCCCTACTTTATTATTTACAACTTTCTCGTCAAAGGTTATTTTATATAAAATCACATTTAACAAATCCTTTGGTTCACCAAATGTACATGTGAGTTATAAAAGAGATATAATGCTGGGAGTATCCAAGGAACATGGAGGATTTTCAAGGATGAGTGAATGTGAATCCATATCAAAAATATAAAGGTGGATAAGTAGAATTATAAAACTCAAACCTAAACATATTCAAGTAGTTTTTCCTCTCGGGATAGAGTTGGTTAATAATCTCTAGATAGACCAACTAGTAGATAAATATAATTATCATAAAATTTTAATTTACTTTATTTCTACCTAAATTAAATGGTTATTTATTTATGATTTTGGATGATGTGATCATAAAAAAGAAATAAAAATCATGCATGATCGAAAAAAATGACAGTATTATGTGTAAATAGTTTAATCTAGACCTGTTTAATTTTTCATGTAAAATCTGTTATAAATTAATAAGTCATGTGAATTGATAAAAATGAAATATTTAATCAAGAAATAAAAATCCATAAAATTAAATATTATATCATAAAATCATTCCATTAATTTATTTAGAATAAAACCATATTTTAATATACTATCCAAAGTCAGTATGATTTCAACTGTTAGGGTGTCCTGAGTAATTATTTGGGCTAACATTACTAATTAATATCAATGTTTGACTAAAAAATATGGACATGGTATAAATTAGATTCATGTGTTGTGGAAATAAAAAATATTGGATTTTAGGATTTGGTAGTCTACCCAATGGATCAATGATCTACGAGTCAATAGTTGAAAAAGACCCACCAACCAAAATTCCTTTGAAAATCTTGATCGGCCAATGATTGGGTTATGGGAAGGTGAATATATATAATTTCCAATTGAATATCAATGTGATAAGATAATATGAGTTTGATGATAAGGGAAATCAGGACAAAAAATAATAGTGGGATGCTAATAAAAAAATTTTATTACCTTATATTTTTTAATCATGGAATGTAATCAATATCTGCTGTATTTTATTATTAAAAAATTTAAGTCAATTTTAACTTATCAGTTTTATTGTGAACCTCATTAGAGAAGAATATAATTTTATAGTCATTAATTTCCTAGAATATATATTATTTTTCATATTGTACTTCTCCAATAGATTAAATTATATGTGATAAAATCCTTGGATTATAAGGATCCACCAAGGATTGGTTGTGGATACACATTTTTTGTATAAAAAACATTGATAATGTGCTAGATTTCCAAGTTTTTATTTTATTTACCATGCCAGTGTGCTACATAAACATCATAATGAAATGGATCCACACAAAATGTTGTCTTATCTAGAGTAAGGGAATGTGAGATAAGGGAGATATGAATTCTCTAAATAACTATCCACATTAATTATTGGATTAAAAACCTATTTAGGAACCATATAGTGAATATAGTTAAATACTTAACCACTTGAACATATTAAAAATATGCTTCATGATGAATCATGATTTGATCTTATATTATATTATGAATATCATACATTCTTCAGTTTTACTGAAAATGATAGTCTAATTAATAATTAGCTATCTCTTGCAGAGTAACTCACTATTAATTCATAAAGAAGATATGGTCATGAGGTTTGGTATACCTGTGATCCTTATGGGAAATAATAAGAAGCGTAAGGAAAACCTCCATGGGATTCACTCTAGGTATAAGACCACTAACTATTGATCTTCCATGAATATGAAAGTTAAATTGAAAGAAATGGATGGTAAAACAATTTTATTTTCTTATCTGAATGAAGATAACTGAAAATATACTTGTAATAAATTAATAAAGAAAAAATATATAGAATATAATTTAGGTATATTAATTATTGCATATGTTTTAAGAATTGGTTATTATAACACCCTTCCTTAAATCACCTAGTTAGTACAGAGTGATAAAAGACCTCATATGGGACTTCTCTTATGAAACATGAAATTGAATAACATCGATGCATTAATGTTAATGTCTTAATGGGAAGACTATTACCTCAATAATAGTTATCCATTAGAGTATGTGAGCATAGAAAATGCAGTCAAAATATAATAGATAAAATTTGATGAGAAAGTATACTAATATAAAATGTAATATCAAATGGAAAAATAATACCTATTATAGTAATAAAAGGATCCCACTATGTGGTAGATAAATAATTTAGAACACAGATAAAAAATGGAATGCAACGTAGCCACAATACTATGGAGTTTGTCTCAGTTATAACTCTATACACCTAACTCCATACTCTAAACTTCCGTTCATGTTCCCTATGATTTCATTATATCCATGATCATGGAATATACATGAAACTCAATATTCGCATGCATGGTGTGAGTGTAAACCCATTAAGAAACCACCAATGGGATCTAACATATGTGAGGCTCATACATAACGATTTATAGATCCACTACAATTTAAAATGAACAAATTCAATAAATATACAAACCTCTATGTCATAATATGCAATATTGACTAGAATCCACATTGGTTAAACCTATTTCATCTCCATTCCTAAAGGATATGTAAACACATGACACTTAATAGTCCAAACAAGGTTACACATTTTAAAACCATGTTTCAATTTCATTCCCTAAAGTTCAAGCACCATATAGTCACAATTTGGACCCCATAAATCATGATACATATATTCACACATTAATACCCATTTTAGGAACCATATAGTAATAATTCTATCCTCATTGATAGGGTTCTATATTGTAACAATTTAATTTTATAACAATTCAATTATAACATGTTTCCATAGAATCCACTAAAAGGGTTATCATGGAATCACACAAAATCACATGTTATTCAATTTATGTAGATAGAGTTATACAATCCAAATGAAACCATACATCACTACATTAATTCTATAACATATTAGGAACCAACCCCCTCAACTGAAACATTGTATAATTATAAATTATTTATAGGAATTCCACCCAAATCAATCCCTTCTTGAACCATTCCATAGGATTAAACTTCGATCTTCATATTAATACTTTTAATAAGTATAAATGAGTATATGGAGAACTATACAGCCAATGCATGGATATACATAACAAACTAGAACCAATGTATTGAACAGAACTCCGAGTTACCATTATTTGAGAAGGGAGATGAAAAAATCATTAGGGGGGATCTCTAAGTCACCATGGTCAAGTGAGAGATCATGGGAGATGAGAAAGATAATAAAATTATAGATTCTATATTTTATATTAGATCCCAATGATATTTTCTAGCTTGCTAAATCTATACCAGAGATTTGGTGGCCCATTTCTACTTTGCTAACTGGTCCACGGTCTCCCACCATCAGAACATTGGATATAGAAAGAATTGGATTTCCCTAGAAATCCGACCAATGAGATAGTGGCTACCACCAGATGGCTGATGGCACTTGGTTTTATTCATATTGTCCTTGAGTTCTGACCAGCATGATAGTGGAATCTACAATATTAAACCCTCAATAGGTTTAATCCTCTTTCGAAGAAATAAACTAGAAAAAAACTATTGAGTCACTCAGAAATAAAATTCCTAGTAAAGTACGAATGATCAAGAATATAAAAGTAAATAGTAATTCACTAAAACCTATTTAGTTTTATAAATTACCCCTCTAAAGAATTATTTTCCTCAATAATCATATCTATATTGTGAAAAAATCCACTGTTAAGGGATTCTCTTCCTCGAGAAGCATCTCTAGGGGTTCCACTCAAAAAACTATTCCCATTTCACCCAAATGTCAAACTCCCCCTATAGGGTCTCTCTTGAATACACCAATCCTTCAAAAATATATGAAAATTAGGTACCATATTCACATTTAATACCTTATCACTCACTTAAAAAAATCCAAAAGTGATATTACTCAAAATATTCACCTGCCTCTAACTCAAAATCATTATTTTTGATCACATATATATGATCCTGATCATAGTTCCTAAGCTATGAAACATGAAACAAATCATGTATATATTGATGTTGGAGAGGAAGAACCAATGTATAAGTCACTACTCCAATCAATTAAACAGTCTATAATAGTTTTTTGTACAATGGTTCTAACATCCCTAACTTCTACAACCATCAATTTCCAATGCGAGTTGATACTCATAGAAACAAACAGTCACCAATAGAAAATTCCAAGGATCATTATCACCTTTAGTAATCATATGAATTATTCCTTATCTAGGTGGTAACCTATCATTTTTGAATTAAATGCACCTATTCGTAAGTCTCATGTACCATTCATGGTCTAAACACAATTGCCTCACCAGCTTATTGATATTAAAATGGTGAATTTCAGGGCTATCCATAATTATCCATAAAAGGTTCCATCTATATCCATGACTGAATTATATTATTATAATAAATCTCTACCATGGATAAATTATATTCCCATGATCCTCCAAAATTGAGCACACATTCTATTTGGATATTATCTAATATCTTAATCATCCTCTCACACCTCCCATTGGCCTATGTATGGTACATCAGGCTTATTTCCAATTGGTAACAAAATGATTTTTTATGCATTACCAAAACAAAGATGTAATGAATGCATCATTATATGACACTATGATAATGGAACATCATGCAAATATATCATATCTTGTATATATAGCTTCAAAATTCATCAACTCTCTAAGCCTATCATATAGGAAAGAATTTTTCCACTTTCTTTAGATGATATATTATAACCCACATAACATCACTGTTCCTTGAGTTCTTGGGTAATTCCATTATGAAACTCATGGTTATCGCATACCATTTCTATACCTAATATGGGACTGGATAAAGTAACATTCTAATTTATTGGTTCTCTACCTTTATCATTCCATAAATAATGAAGTGAGTAAGGAAATCTAAAATTTCCTTTTCATACCTAGATAATATACATGATGTATAATATCATAGTACATATTAGTTTTCCATGGGTTTAAATCCCATTAAAAGGTGTGAGAGTCCCTCATCAGTTACTATTACATTGAATAAGGAACTACCAATTTCCCATGAAGATGAATCATATTGTTTTTGTCTAATGTCCACTCTATAACAAAGTGATCTCCAGAACTATTTTCATGAATCATATTACAATCAAAATAGGATTTATGGAGAGACTTAAATCAATCCGTTAATAATGATGTGAATACTAAAGGAGAAAAAGTCACCACTCCACAATACTCATATGCATCCAAAAAACATTTACCCAAAAAATCATCAATTATTCATTCATCCTCTAATGTTCAAGATCTTGGGTCCTATGTCTTCATGTCATGTGAAACAAAAAATAAGTATCCTATCCAAGGAGAATATTCCAAATCAAAATCATTAGTCTATAATTAATTGAACCGACATCTCTAATGGAAATATAATTATCCTTGGGATAAAATATAATGATGTCTCATATAATCTATATAGATAATAAATCTATCACCAATGATATATTGACACCAAAACATCAAGGAAAGGGAAATAGATACACTCTACAGATTGTATATAGGATGGTTCATCTCATAGGGACATACCTGATGAAACTCATAAATGACTACCCAATATCCATGCATCAATAATTATCCTTGGATAATTCTAGAGACATCAGAAAAGATAGTATACCCAATCCATATGCATATAAGAATTAGTTCTAAAGTAGATGTCGATATCTACTTATCTTATTGAATTTTATTCTCATTTAATTTTTTATTTTGACACATTACTCCATTCAATTCATCTCATTAATTTTTTTACCAAATGATGGAATTACTCAATGAAACTCCTGTAATAAACATTTATTTTTATGAAGCAGTAAATCTAGAACCAAATTTTTTATTTTTAAAATTCTACCTCAGAGATCACATGACTATTAAAACAAACATCTTATTTCAAAAAATAAATCCACAATTGGTTGTAATAAAACTAATACACTCAATGCATACTCAATAAAATTTCTATAAGTCTACTATATATATCCTCAATCTATGAGTACACTATAATTTCATCATCAAAGAGTAAGAAAAGAAACTATAGATAAGGATGTAAAGTCTAATTCATCGATGATATGAATACTATTAGTGAATTCATTAGTCCAAAAGGTATCAGAAGTTATTAATAAATTACATCCCTTCTCCTCAGTGTAGTCTTTAGTAAATCATCTCATCAATCCTAAAGATGTAGCTAACCTGATCATAATTTAATATTTGAAAACCATCATGCTCTCCCCAATGAATCAAAATTTTGTATATCTTTAGTAAAGGACAATTATTCTGTATAAAGAATTTATTTATATTTTGGTAGTCTATGAAAAACAAAACAATATAATCTATATTTTTATAAAGCTGAGTTTGGGCACTGATGCTTTCCTATAGTGGGGTGTATGAAAATAATTTTTTTAATTATGGTAGTGTAGTATAGTTGTTTTACAATATATTTTCACCCTAATATGGGTCCGTGGAAAAAAATTGTCACTTTTCTTTGATTTTTAGAAAATTAACTTTTGATTGGTTTTAGTAATTAAGGATAGAAATAACTTTAAATAGATTTATTCTAAATCACTTGATGGTAGTAGGGATATATGCATTCTTGGATAGACCTAAAACAATGTTTCCACAATTTATATTTATTCCAAATATTCCCTCCACTATGTGGAAAGATAGAGAAAGATAGAGAGTCTTATTTAGATTCTTATCCCTTCCTCACCAAATAGTGATGTTGAGGGTACCCCAAATCAAGGTCATAATTAATGTTGTATCCTTTTAATTTATGTGGAGTCATTTCTAATCCTCATTTTAATTTTGGGAAATACCCAATTGGATATTGTTATTCCCTTGTTATCAAAAGTCTCAGTCCCAATTAATCACACATTCCAGTAATAATCGAAGACTAACCACTCATCCTTAATATGTTTTGTAGAAAATAATTTGGAATGGGTAGAGGTAGATATGGATAATCATCCAAGTTAAATAAAAATAATAATCTAACCCTAACACAAATTCATTTTGTTTTAAAATATGAATAACATATTGACACCAAAATGGGAAGAGAATAAGGTATTAAATTCATTTATGTTTAAAACTAAAATAAATCTCAATGTTCCATCCTCCTCCTTTCGAGATAACTCAAAGAAACTACCCCTCTATGGATGGAGAAGTCGATTTGATTTGGGAGAGGGGATACATCATATTCATGGATGAAAGAAAAAGAGATAAAAGAAAATAGGAAAGTAAATCTTAGTAGGTAGTCATCTAGAGCTTCCTCTTCCAATCAATCCTCTTTCCATCCCCCATTCCATCTATATATGGATTAAAAGAGCCTTCTTGGTGTCATAATGGACATACCTATGTACCCATGGGTCATAATGAGAATAGGAGTAATTAAATCATGTATAAAACTACCTTCTCATTGTCTTTAGTGATAGATTCACATTATATACTTGTTTCATGACGTGTAATGTTTAAGACTAGCCATCCAAATTTTCAAAAGATTACATTTCATTATTAGTGGACTTAATTCATTTAATGTTTAGGAATTTCCTTTTCATGAATTGTTTTCATGTAATTTAATTTTTCATGTTACATGTTGTGAATAACTTACACAATATGTAGAGTTCCTTTCTAGTAGGATTCATTTTTAATCAACCCATTTCATCATTTTCAAGCTCTAGGTTTGGATATTCACATGTCACTTCATCACAAGCATCCATCAAATCATCATCGCATTCCTTCCAAAATCCATTGTTGCACTGAACTGATCAAACTCTATTTCCTTCAAAAAATTATTTAATAATAAAATAATTGATCATTTAAAATATTTAAAAATCGTTTCTTATATTAATTTAATCATAAAAAATATTTTTCAGTCATTCACCCCAAGCAGATGAGTTTGGTAAGATAAATACCTTAGCATCCAGGTCCACAAATTGTCCCATTAACTCTTTTAACTTATTTAATTCCATGTGATATGGAGTGATCGATGTGGGTTGTAGACCCATCATGATTTCAATTACAATATAGTGGCCACATTCTTAGATAAGTATGATGAAATCCACTTGAAATATATCCTATTGTATATCCACTGCATGGGAAAGATAATAAGGAATGGTTATTTCTCCTATTGTAAGAACCACACTTATATATTGATTTTAAAAATTCATTATCTATCAAAGCTCTATCCCTGTTTTACCAACTCCTATGTTCCATTCTTTAATTAGGACATACTCTATTCCCTCTAGGCAGTTATAGGACACTCTCCTCCAGTTATAGATGATGATGACCTTGAATATCTTAAGCATATCCATACTAAAGATTACATCATGAATCCTCATTCCTAAAACTAAGAAATATCATTGATTCTCATAGCCATAAATCACTATGGAGAACTATAGGAATATATGAATATGTTCTATAGTATTTCTAAGAGGTGTTTCATGAGACATCAGTCCTATGGAGATTTTAACTGAAAGGCCCAATCCTGAAAGAACTTATGGGGAAATAATTATGTTAGATCCCCCCATATAAAAAGCTGATGAGAGAGTAGTTTAAATTAGAACATTACCTTTTTCTACTAAATTTTCCTATTCTACTTCATTTGGATCCTATTCTATCATATAAACTCTTCCTAGTTTGGATCCACAACCTTTCCCCCATTATCTATAATACTCATAAACTATTGAACTCCATGGGGTCTACACTTTCTACTAATGTCCATGACCTACACCATGGATAGTCCTCCCTATTGTAGCTCATATGTAACCTGAATTCCCCCTGAAAATTCCATTATCACCTGAGTTTTCCATCATCTCTTCCTAAAACCATCTGGAGTGTCCTAGGGTAGCACCACTAAATATTACCTACAAATCAACATTGGTTTTTCTCTTGTGGTGGGTTTTGAATTGTTATACCATTATGTCCCATCTTCCTTCAATAATAACCTTAGGAACCTCCCCATATTATAAATTATACAATTATTTATCATTTCATCTAGCATCTTGCTACCATAGCTAAAATCCTCATCTCCTCTCTTCCTAACACTAGAGGATGTTCACACAACACCTCCATAATGACCACTCATTAGTCTTATTTGGTTATTAAAAACACTCTGATGTCATATCATCTTCTAGACCCTTATCATTATGGGGATCCTTAGTGACTAATTTTGGAGTTTTCATTAGTTATATATTTTTCAAGAGACACATAAACATGGATTGTAATATGAACTCTAGTTTTTTTATCTTTATAAGAATCATTCAATATAAATAGTGGTATGAGTTATAGAAATTTTAAAAAATATTTTCATAATATAAATCAAACAATGCACCCCACTGTAGCATAATGAAGTCCTACACCTGATCAAGCCATATTGCATTTGGGAAAACTCCATGAAAAATAGACCTTTGTGACCTTCCAATGATATAAATTCATTCCTTTTCTCCTAAAATATAATTCCCCAACAATAAATTTATAGTTCCTAGAGACCTATAAGATCCTAGATTTACCTTATGATCATATGGTGTCTCAACCAAAATAAAGATTGCTTATCCAATATTCACCAACCCGATGGATTCTTATACCCTTAAATAGTAGGGGATGCAAAAAATTGATGTCTTTTGCATTGTCAACAATCATTGGGGGAAAATATCTTATCTCCCTCACCCAAAAATAGTACCAAACGATGCACCCCATGATAGAGTGAATCTTCTTACTAGACTATAGGATAAATGATCTAGTGATTACCAATCACAACCTCTTGTACATTTCAAAGAACATAAAAAATAGTTCCCACCTTAATATCCATGGGATTCGACCCCTTTTTTGTTGCAACATTATGCCATCTTGAATTAATTTTTCATATCTAAAAAAATATCATAAATATCATTCACTAAACAAAGTTTATAAACAATATTTAACAATAAATGAGGAATTATACTTAATAAAAATCACCGTTGTTGAAAAATAATTGACAATAGAGAAACATTATACTAACATTACAAGTAATATGCCTATCATGTTAATTTCACATTATTTATAAAAACAATTTTACAATACTTCATAACATTCTCATGTCTTTTCAATCACATGAAAACAGTGACCTAAAATAAGTGCCTACATTCCTGTGTATGATTCATAATCTAATGTAATATTTCCTATAATAAAAGAGAAAACCCCTATAAAATATAACAACACAATAATACCCCTAAGTACAATGAAACTATAAACTCATAATACGTTAAAGAAATATCACTTCTCTGGTAACTCAGAGATCCACTAAATCGTGTTGGCCAAGAATGATCATAATTCCCATACCTAAGTTCTAACCATCCAATATCTATTCTAACAAGACCCAAATCATAAAGAGGGATATTTGGTACCATTTTGTAACACACTATCCTAAATCACTCATTATTTCCAGTAAGAGTGGTAAATGAGGTCATGTGCACCTCCTAGTAAGGAAGTGGCTACTAGCTAATAGTGAGTGAAAAATAGTAACAAATTCATACAATGACTTTTCCCTTAGTAACAAGTAGAAATAAAAGTACACAAATGTAGAAATAGAAATAAAAATAAAATATAAAAAATGTATCTGATAAATAATTCCAATAAAAAATTAATAAATAAAGGAAGAAAAAAATCGATTAAAGTAACAAAAGGATCCCCATAAATGGTAGACCAATGTACCTGAGAAAACATCAATGAAAGTATAGGAATTTAACACATTTGTAATACTCCGGTTTATATCTTAGTGCTACCTCCATCAAAATAACTCCACCTTCTCAACATCCTTCCATATTCCCATATCCTTTCACTATATCCTTTATCATAAAGTCTACACTTGTATAGAGAAGCCCATGTAGGGTGTGAGTATAAAACCACTAGGACACCATCGATGGATTTTCAAACAATTATAGCAGATATATGAAGGTGTATGAATTAAATGGAAAAGAAAATAAATACCTAAAATAAATATGAAAACCATTGGGTCATCATGTGATGGGTTTGATTGAACAAACCTTGGAAATATTTTGTTATTCTCTACGCTAGAAGGAAATGACATCACATGCAACTATATAGTCAGAAAAAGTTCAAACAAATTCAACTCCCATTTTAATTTCAATCCCCACCAGTAGAGAACCATATTTTCCACAATGTAGAGCCCATCATTTGGGAAAAATATAGTCAAAATTTAATTACTATTGGTAGTTTTCCATATAGTAATAATTAAATCATAATCAAGTGAGCACCATATTTTCATAATTTATTCGCATTATGGTTCATTCATAACTAGTTTCTAAACATGTTATTACCAAGGTTCTCATGGAAACACACACATAAATGTTAATCCATTTATGCTGACAAAGTTCTCATAGTCTACACATTAACCATATTAAAAATTTAACTATACATTACTACACAAGTTATGTAACATGGGTGGAACCACATACTAAAGTTTCACTTGGATGAATCACCAAAAATACTATAGATCAACACCTAAATCAATTATATCATGAACCAAATTCCTAGGTTTATCTAGGCCCATAACATTTCTATTTACTATAAGAAGAAATTAAAAATATAAAATATATAAGGCCATCATGGGGCTAGACTAACCAAATGAGAACCAACAGATCAATCAATACATAGAATGACCAATTGTTGAGAGGGAGGAAGGACAAATCATTGCGTATAGATCTCTAAGTCACTAGAGTCGAGTAATGGTTCAAGGGAGTAGAGAAGGAGAAAAAAGATAGATAATTATTTAATTATGATAATTTCATAAGATCATGTATCACTTGTTATAATAACACCACGTAGTCTGTAGCCACCATGAGTTGGTTGATGGCCCATTTCAACTCCATGAGCTGGCTAGTGGTATCTCGATAACTTTCTAGTAGATATTGACAAAATAAGAGTTTATAGAAATCCCACCAAATGGTTAGTGACTAATATTTTATATTCTATTTCCTATTCACCATTCCATCCCAAAAGATTCAAGCCCCCTTCCATGAAATAACCTTTTGAAACAATCCAAATACACTCAATAGTAAAAAAACTGGTAAAGACAACATGATCAACTAAGAAAAATAAAATATAATTATCAGGGAATTCAAGGGCCTAGAGATGTATTAAAATACAATATGATACTAAAAATCTATATAAAATAATTTTACCATTGATGAATTATAAGAATATAGGTGAATTATCACATATGTGTAAAAATGGTATCTCAATTGTTAATACTAAGAAGATCATGGATTTACATTTAAAAAAATGGTTTTATTTTTGTTTATATTAAGTGATTCTAGAAATTTATCAATATTTTTATTTATACATGATGAAATTTAATTTTTATTTTAAAAATAATGTTGTTTTGAAACATTAAACTTAACTAATTTAAGTAACCTCTTGAATAACATATATTGATAGTGGTGAATAATGAATATAAATATCAGACTCATACCTAGTTATGTAAGGATACTGCCAAGTCTAGTGTAGTTAACAATTATATAACTCGAATGATGTTTAGTATATAATTAGATATAATAATTAAAATTCTTGTAATCTTATATAATGAACAAATAAAACATTAAAATTATTGGTACCCCATAAAATCTACTAAAATTATTTCAAAAGTCCATGGATCTCTTATAAGTAAAAGCTAAAGGTGAAATTAAATTACATCAAGAGATTCATTTTGTAATACATGATGAATCTGAATATAAATATTAAAAGATACTAATTCATTGATTTCTATAAAACCTAATAGAATAGAAAATATCTTCCAAGGTTGCTAATTAGAGTATATCATATATCAAGTTTTCACCAACCACAGAGAATTGAATGATTTTATTACTTTTATATGATGTTAGAATAAGGTGGATTCAAGGGGATTAATACATATATATATATGTATTCATTTATAATTTATTTAATGCATGATTATGAAAATATTTACTAACAATATTCCAATTATATTTATTTATACATTTTGTACAAGGTTGTATTTGATGGGAGTCCATTAAGATCACAACTTAAATGCGTTTTATTAAAATAACTTTTCATGTTTGCATAAGATTAAAATGTACATAAACAAATAAAAAAGGTGAATTATAGATAAATATAATACATATTCTACTGTAATTAATTTCCCTAACATAAAAATGATATTTATCCTACCACAATATTTTTATGTGGGAAGAACATATATTTTGTGATAGTGTGTGGAACCCCCAGTTGGAGGCACATTCACATATTATGATTCTTATTTTATGTTTAGAGTCATCGGGAAATTTATTTTCGAGGATTTTTAATGTTTAAAGAGAAGGTAAAAAATAATTTTACTATATGATCAATTCATGAAATGAAGTTTCATCCATGACATGGATGTTTTATGGGTAGGTGTCGTGAGTTACTTCTAGGGCTGAAATGGGTTTCTAGGAAGAATAGGATCATGGTGTTAGATATAAAAATGACATGAAATGATTTCTCTAATTTTATGATTAAAGGATACAAATGTCCTCATATGATACTTCTAAAAAATTATGAATATTAAATCCCTTTTCACACCATGAATCTGTTCAGTCATTTTATTTTTTTAATCCTTCATGTTCATGTAAATCTCCATTTGGTTAATATTATATTCTTTTTTAATTATATGGTTCCTTTAAATCATATTAATTTCTATTAAATTAAAAATATATTCTTCCAATGATTTTTAGACCATTTTATTATTTAAAACAACGATGAATAGATGGAACAAGTTGGATTTATCAAATGAAATGTGATACATCCTTCCAAAAAAGCCCAAGATCGATGTTTTTTCTCACTTTTCTCTTTACTCTAATTTGGAGTCTCATGGTTTTCTAAAATAAATGGCTTCTTCTTGTAAATTATTTCTATCTACTGATAATATACTTGAATGATCTCTTACTGGTGGGTTATTGAATTCTGGTTGTGGATGTTCCAAAAATCGTGTTTGATAAACTGAAAAAAGGTTTTTATTGAAAGAAAAGAAATTTATTTTTATATGATCATAGCATAACTGGGTTGTGGGTATTGTCATGGAAGGCACATGGTTAGTGTGTGTTCATGATTTGAATTGTATGTGGCCTTATTGAATGATACATGATAATTAATACCAACTAGAAAGGAACAAAAACAGTTCCATCCAAACAATATCATGTTGGAGGACATATCATTGCTTGAAAGTATAGTGATTCTATTTGGAATGAATCGGTGTATGTGTGAGAGAGCGAGCGAGAATATGGATGGTTTATCCTAATTGGAAATTATGAAAAGATTCTTCTTATTAAAAGGGAAATTGTTTTTGGTTAATGTTCATTTGGAAACATATTTATATGTTATATTTTTCATTGTGAAAACTATTATATTTTAATTGGGTACTCTCACTAAATATTTTATATAGATATGAGCTAACTGGTTTTTTTGTCTTAGTTCCATCATTGAAATGTATCATTTTTGATTTCTACTAGATTTGATTACTCACCACTTAATATGAACTATGGAGCGTATGATGATATTTTCAATGATATTTTCATAGGGATGGTTTATTACATATCTATAGGATCACTAGAATTTCACTGTCATATTTTGAGAATATATATCTTGGAGTGGTTTGTTTTATGGTCAAGAGTGGTGTTTCCTTGGTGACTGAGCCTTTTCTTCTTTGAGGTCGTATTTTTCATTTAAAATGTAATCCATTATTACTCAAATATTTTTCTTTGATTAAATTTTTTTAATGCTTTATCACTTAAATTATTGTTTGATTTTTGTGCATGTATTATTTATATAAATAAATCTAGTTATATTTATTGTTATCTCGTTAAGTTTGTGTTGTGTTTGTGTGTATTAAAGGGTAAATTATTCCTAAAGGATTTAAGTGTTTATAAATTTGGAATTCATTTAAATAATTTTATGTCCTAGAAATGTCACCTAAGGTTAGAACGACCTAAAACCTTTTTCAAAGACAATGAAAGAGGGAATAATGTTAAAAATAATATCACTTTTGGTTGTATTATTCATATTTTTAGGACCACATCATGGAGATAAGAATGTTGTAACAAGAAATATATATAATAAATTAATGTAGATACGATTTTTCTATTGAAAATCATGTTATATTAATGTTATGGATTAAAAAAATTTTGTATGAACTTCTAGGTGTGTCATAAAATCATTATTGTGGCCTTAGGAGATGATTTATAGGTATAAGGAATTAGTAAAGTTACATCCCACATGGACTTCATATCTGCATGTAAATTTTTTTATTTTGTGACATTTGGATTGTTGTATTGATTTATAATATATATATAAATTAAATATTAATAATAACATTGTTAAATTAATGATTTTTTTAAGTGGTTTATAGAACAAAAAATATCTCAATAAGAAGAAAAAGAAACCAGAGAGAGGGAGAAGTCATAAACATGGATCAACCAAAACCATAGGTAAACCATGATATTTTTAATGGTATTGTGCATGCATTATAAACTATTTTTATGAGACCTAGGATGGAGGAACCTCATGAAATGAATTACTTGGTATAATTTCAAAAGAACAACTCACAAAGGATTTTTAATGATTAGGGGACAAAATAAGAAGATGCATGGCTAAGAAGGATGACTAGAAATTTAGACTTCTTGGGGAATCCTGATGAAAAAAATTTCAAGATAGAAACATATATTATTGATGACTTGGAACTATCATGGTGGGACTTATCTATTCATGATATGTTGGATCAAGACCTCACATGGAATGGTTTTTTGAAACAGTTTATTAAAAAAATTCAAGAAGTCATCCAGATATATAATCATAAATACTTATTTCAAATGGAGAAAGGAAGTATGTCAATGACTGAGTATGCTACTAAATTCACTCACCTTATTTACCCTACACCAGAGTTAGTTATGAGAAATATTCTGAAAGAACATATTTTTAATTTGAGTTACTAACCTTAGATTTACCGAATTTTTGTAATGTTCTGTATTACAATATATAAAAACATATTGAATAAGTAACTAGTGAGATAGAGAGACCCTATAGGGAATCCAAATGGAGGGAATACATTTTTTCATCTGGGTGATTGTGGGAGCTTCAACATGTGAAAAAATTAAAGATTAAGGATTACTCATATGGTAGAAAGGAAATATAAAATCAATCCATGGGATCAGTTTCTCTTCCACCATGTTTCAAAAATGAATTTGGATGTTTTTAGTGCATCATTATTATATATAAGAATAAGTAATGTACTAAACAAGAATTGAATTTTTACTACTTATGAATTAAATGAATTCTCAGGAGGTATTTTCATAAACTTATCATATTTTCATATATAAATATATAGACCCAGCCTCATGATTCATAAGCTTGGACGGAACTACTCAATCATACTTTTTCTAATCCATAGACACAAGTGAACTATGATACCTCTAGGAACTCATTTTTTTCATCATAACCTCTAAAGGGATGCAAAAACTATCCAATATCATCTAATAATTAGTTATTCAATGTATAAGAGTCTATATCTACTAATAAAATGGGTCCCTCTATAGTGCAAGCTGTCATGCATCTAAAATGATCTCCCTGTCTTGTCTTTTTTGAAACTTGTGGAACACATTCTATGATTTATTCTTGTGTGGTTAAGTAATTTGGATTACATGTGGAAAAGAGGCCTCACATACTGAGTATCAAGACAACCCCCAGAAAAGAGAGTGTAAGTGACTCAAACACTAAAATTGTTATGTTACCATTAATTCAGTGCAGTTTATCTAGATTTTTATGGTCTTAGAGATGGATGTTTTTAGTTTAATCGTTGGGATAGATTGGATAGTGGAATTTGAATCCCATATTGACTAATATGTTCATAAAGTGTCATTCACTTCCTCTTATAGAACTTTTAATGTAATCCAGGGGGATTTGAATATAAAATCATATAGAGAAGGAAACGTTTTCACATTGTAGGGACAATAATATGACAATTATAAGCAATGTATATGGTAATTATAGATGACATTGTAAACGAAACTCTTCCTACAAATTGTAACAATACACAGATGTCTTTCTGAAATATTTTTTATGGTTTAACACATAATTAGAAAATTGATTTTTTCATCGATCTACCCCAATGAATAGACCCTATTTCATTCATATATTACAGAATTTATATGAAAGAGTTTCTATAATCAATGTTATGAAATGATGTTTTGGAGAGTAAAGGATCCCTCAGACCGATAACTTTTCCTTTGAATGTACAAATTTTATTTTTGAGAAAGAAGACTGTTTCCTCTAGTTATGCGCTGATTATCATAAATTGAATCATGTTATTATAAACAATCAATATAATATTCATCTAATTGATTATATATTAGATAAAACAAAGGGATCCATGTGTTTCTCTAAGATTGAAAAAAATTAGGGTATCATCAGCATAAATTTAGGAAAGAGGATATTATGAAGAGAACATTTTTGAGAAATTATAGCCATCTTGAGCACATCATCATGCCGTTTTTATAATGAATTTACCTGTAGTGTTCATGGAATTAATGAACCATATCTCCCACTAGTTCCTTAATTCATTTTTCATTGTATTTAATAATTCCATTTTTATTTACACTTGAAAAAATAAGTAGCAAGAAGAGAATGTAGAAAATTTACAATATACATTACGGGATCATCATTTATATGTTATTATTTAAAAATGAAACTTATAGATAAAAGAGGTATGTTTCCTTTTATATATTATATTTATAGGATTCATATAAATTTACCCTTGGATGAATGAAGAAATCATCTATTGGATTATATCAAAGAAGGTTTTTTAGATACATAGTTTTCCAAAATTAATTGGTTATTATCCACACTTTGTTTTTATTTCTTAAGAATATCTTATCCTATGGATTCTTTGATGATAATTGGTTTTCCATTCATATATAATGATCAATTTTAGAAATAACAACTAGATTTTAAAGATCATCTAACCTAGGCACCCATCCAAATCATTATAGAATCAGGTGATAACAATGTTGTATATTATTATGTGTGTTGATCCTTTCTAGGTTGTGTTCTCATATAGAGATATAATATAGTACCCTATGGCTCAAGGTACATTCAAAAACCTTTGAATAAATAGTATTATTTTTAGTTACATACACCTCAAAGTCTTATTTTAATTACTAATTAGGGGACATTTCAATTTTTTCACTCACCATAAGAGTATGAGGTACAGTTTCTATTTGTGAGACTTAAACATGAGGAAATAAATATATATGGAGTAAATTCATATATCTCTTTTTGACATTGTATACAAAACTATTAAAGGGGATTTTATAGATGTTTTTCGATTCATAATTCATAAAATGAAGTTCTTTGGGAACCTCATAACTAATGGTAGTTGTTTTGTATCATTGTTGACATACATACAGATTGTTCCACATAGAAAAACATGATTTTTGTTCCTAATTAATCTTGATCATAAAATGATGGAATTAATAAAAGTGGATCATATAAAATATAACTATAGAATCACTATTATGAAATGTTTCTACAATGGGGATAAGTCTGATAGGTGGAGAGATTATTCAAATTCCTTTATATGTTTTCAGCACTGAATTATAGCACCTCATTCATTTAATGAATTTATTCATTAATCATATCAACATTAAGAATGACCAATACATCATGGTATTATGAAAATGTATAAGGTTATGATAACTCATTTCTGTTGGGAAGCTGTGATGTAAATATTTCATATTATGTTATGAAGTGTCCAACATGTCAGTAAGTAAAGGTTGAGCATCAATGAGAGATTGGTATACTCCAATAAATACTTACAATTGTTACAAATTGTGAAAAGATTTAAATTTAAATTTTCATATGACTAATGAATATTTGAAATAATTAATCTCTTTAGGTGATTGTTGATTGAATTAATAATTTGAAAAAACATCTCCCAATCAGAGAGTCCAAAATGGTATACGATTTGGAAAGTTATATTTTTGATAAGTGGATAAGTTTCATGGAGTTGTTGTTTAACATATCTCTAAAAGAGATCCTCAATTAAATTCCAAATTCTGGCAATATTTGTAAGAGGATCTAAAATTTAAATTGACCATTAGCATGAAATATCATCCACACATGGATGGGTATTTAGAAAACACAATTTTAATCATGTATGATGTACTCAAATCCATGGTTATTGGCTTTGGGGGATTATGGTATGATCATATTCCTTTCTTAAAGTTCCTCTATAATAAAAGATACTAGGAGATGATATATATTGGCATTTTCAATGAATTTTATGCATTTAATTTCTGTTATCTGCTAGGATGGAAGGAAATATGGAAACTATCATGAATTGGACCTATTCCTATCATTAATACTATGGGAATGATCTAGAAGATCTGGTATTGGATCAATAAATCTCAAATACAATAAAATAACATGTAGATAACCATCTTACACTAGTATATTTCAATTTTGGTGACCACATGTTCTTGGAAATGTCACCTAGAAATTATTATGGATGATTCAGGAAGACCTATATATTGGATCCTTATTATGTAAGACATTTAGAGTTTTTTGAATGAATTTATCTTGTTTTGTATCATTTATACAAACCAAAAATAATTATTTTAGTACAAAATACCTTCAATGTTTCTCAAATGAATAATTATCACAAGGATCCTAGTAAAATGTTTATTTCAGATTATGTTATCCTTGATCTGCATGTGACATTAATCAATGAACCAATTAAAATTCTTGATAAATAGAAAATGATATTATTGGGTGGATCTATTTCTCTAGTAATACAGATATGTTAGAATGTTAATATCCAAGAATAATTTCGTGAAAGATTGATATTTGTACTGGTAGAATGGCCTGATCATTAAAAAGTTGACAAAGTCTTCCAACTTTATGAGAACAGAAATCCAAATGGTGGGGATAATGTTGCACCCCCTATTTAAGTAATGTTATCATTTTCTACATCTTCTATTATATTATAGTCATTGGTTCTAGAGGAGTTTTTCATGTTAGAGAAAATGTAATCTAGAATTATGTTACATGTATAATTAACACTGTGAATAGTTATTCACAATGTGATTTTTTAGGGTAGGTGTTGTGAGTTACATTCATGGAATAAATAGATTTTTGGGTAAGAATATGTCCAGGACATGATATCTATTCATGATGTGAACATTCTTAAAAAATGTTAAGACGATTTATCAATATTTCATCATAATAGACCTATTTAAGATTTTCAACATGAAATCCATTTTCACACCATGAATCTGGTGAGGCCTTTCATGTTTAAATCCATCATGTTTATATAAATACTCATTTGGTTCCTATATTATTCATATTGGATTCAAGTTTACCTTAGGAAATTGTTTAAGATCATTAACATTTGGACTTGGATTATAATGAATCATTGAGGATTTTATTATGGAACTCATATATTAATGGAAGGAAGAGGTCAAATCTATCAATTCATCTAAGATAAATCGTTTAAAATAAACCCATAGTATGTGGTTTTTTCCTCTTTCCAGTTAAATTTGAATGTGAATTCTCTTCTTTTTCATAAATAAACCCCTTATACATTTAAATGATTTTTAACTACTAAGACTCTACTAAAATGATCTCTTACATGTGGGATATTTAATGTGGTTTTTGGGTTTGGACCGAAATGTGTTGAATAAATTAAAGAAAATAATTTTTTAAAAGAAAACAAATAGTTTCCATATATAGTTTTTGCATAATTGGTATTTGGGTGACATATGGAAAGAAACATAGCTTTTTAATGCTCATGAATTTCATTATATAAGATTTGTTGAAATAGAAATGGTTCAATGTGTTGGCTTGAAGGGAACATTGGAAAACATCCTACAATAAACACCATAGAGGAGGAAATATCACCACTCATGAGAAAAGGGATGTCACTCAGAATGAATGGGGATATGTTTAAGAGAGAGAGTGAGAGATAGAGCATACATGAAAATTCTGTATTGGAATTTATTGAATTATTATACTTATTTAAAGGGAAACTGATTTTGGTTTCAATTATTTTGGAAGACATGTCCATCAGTTATATTTTATGTTGTGAAAATTGTTTTATCTACCATTGACATACTTCATTTCCATTTTATACTCATTTCATCCAACATGATTCTTTTCTTAGTGGCTTGTGGTTGTTATTTATAGTGGGTTTCATATAGGGTAAGATTACTAACGACCTACATATGTACTATGGTATGTATGTATATTTTTTCCCATGATACATGTATAGGGATGGTTTTTTAATTCACAAAGGATGAACCTTGATGTATCTATCGTAGTTGGTGAATATGGAGCATGGAGTGGTTTGTCTCATGGCCATGAGTGGTTCCACCTTATTTCAAGAGTCATTTCTAATTTTGAGATTTTTTTATAATCTTTAGTACTCCGTTGATACTTTGATATTGGTCTTTCTTTCATTATTTATTTATGTTTTTGTCACTACTATAACTATTGGACATTCATTCATGAACCATTTATATATATATATGTTTGGTTTTATGTATTCATGTATTGTTATGTGTGTTTCTAGAATGTATTTATTAAACAGTTAATTGTTCCCCCGTGTTTTATGTGTATATTCCCATGGAGTTTATTTCTGTCCACTCAAGTCTGAGGAATGAAACCTAATGTTTGTATCACCACCACCTATTTCCAAGACGATGGTTGATGGTTTCCTATTACATGGTTTGAGTAACCTATATTTTTTGGACTTCTAGGCTCTGTATTTATATACGTAAGAATGGTAAAAATGATCCCTCAAGGGTTAGTGGGAGGAATTGTTCAATTGACACATATTTTTCATGAAAGATAAAACATTTTTTTATGGTTTTATATTTAGTTTTTCCGGTGATATATTATTCATGTTGAATAATATTTCGTACAAGTAGCAATAGGTTTCAACAAGATGTGATTGAAAAATATTAATATTTATAAGATGGATTACATGTTCCATAAATAACTTCTTTATTTTATGGCTGATATAAAGATATTATCTATATTTTACAGTGACTACACACGAATGGTAGAAGTCTATAAAAGTATTACTCGATTGGTTAGACCATGTAATCATACCTAAATTCTAGTTGAATTTTACTGGTTAAAGAGTTATGATCATTTTATTATGTATTAGTTTTTGTGGCCTATTTCCATAGAGGAAACCTTACGGATGATTTCTATATGACTCAACATAATGGACAGGTGAAACCAAAATATTTCAATAAGGAATCCATGTTACCAAGATATATTTTTAATTCAAGACAATTATAATGATCATTAAATATTTATTAGGAATGAATAGTTCCCATTTTTCAATATTTTAGTTGGAGTGTTATAGTTTTCCAAGATATATATATTTAAAAAACATATAGAAAATATATTATTAGTCTTATGGATAAATAAATACTAAGGTTATTTTTTCCAATAAATAATTAAGAAGAAATCCATATTCTAGGTAACATAAACTATTAGTATAGATCAAAGGTGTAACTTGATCAAAATCTTGTACACAAGTTGACATTGTATTTACAATATATGATGGAACAATTCAAATGAAATTCAAGTATAACATTGTATTTTTGATGCATAGACTATATATTTTTAAGAGTACTTTGGAGCCATATATCTCATACCAGGGAGTGTAATTTTATCTAAAATTTATTATATGTAAATTAATATATGGAAATATTAATGTATACAAAGTGAAATATAAATGTAGGAAGTCCAAACTGTTTGAAAGTGCCTGAGAAAGTAAAAATAGGCGAGTTACTAGTAGATAGTGAAATTGGAAAAATAATTTGGAAAGGGATATAAAGCTAATAATATTTTAAACAAAGTTTTATTTATTATCATAGTATAAGTAATGAAATATTAAAACATAATGAATAGTAGATTATATCAATATCCACAAAGAGTAAAATGTCTCTAACAATGCAACATAAGAAGCTATTTATCATTGAATTATTCAAATCTTGGTTAATAATATTAGTTGGATTATGTTGTAACTAAAATACATTAACTATTTGTTGGTCCAAATTTTATGATTTTATAGGGGATCATAGAGGTGGATGATTGAGTATATCATCTCTTGAGGAATTTTGTTAAAGGGATATGGTCACATTAAGAATACAAGTAACAAGTTATTACAGAAATTCCAAAATCTACAGTTTAAAATATGGTATTCCCAAATGTTAAAGCCTTAAAACACCATACAAATGTTCCTTGTGTTAAGATAGCAGGAGTGTTATCAGTTTCCACTAGTGCAATTTGGAGTCTATTGGAGTTGGTTTCTTAGAACCGACCATATTTTTACATTATATTACTATTATATTCTTGGATTGATTATTAAATAACATCAGTTTATATTTTTATAATTATTATATATTATAATAAATTCGATAATTCACTAAGATACGTATTACATAAAAATTACATAATATTTCCCTATTATGATGAGATATTTATGATGTTATTAAAGTACACAATAAAATTATATTTTTTTGATTGATGAAATAATTTAATGGGGTAATGATGATATATGAAATCAAGGATAACAGGCTTGAAAAACATTGATATATCTTCTCATGGTGTTCTCCCATGCTAATATCTACAAGAGGAGATTATGAGAACATGAATCTCCATTAGGAATTCATTATATTAATGTTTTACTAGATATTGTTATTTTTTGGACATGTTTAATTTCCCCTTAACATTAAGATTATTATTATTAAATATTATTTATCATTTACATTTATAAATTAATTAAAACCATGACGGCTTATACTCTTGCAGAGGTAGTATATATTGGTTGAATCCAAACTAATATGTTACTAATTTATAATGTGAGAAAGGATTTTTCCAATCCCAAGTAAGTGGAAGTTGATATCTTGAGTAGTTTGATGGGGTTTGAACAACATAATTATGTCCATGTCCATATTGGTTGAAATTGGTTGCTTCATTTCATGAATTTGAAACAAATAAATTTGTGTGTATAGGTTGATGAAATGAATAATGAATCCTACATGATTGGATTAATTTTGACAAATGGATCATATTACACAATAATCATTCATAGGAGGTTGTAATATCATTGTAGTATCCCCCATATTTCTCTATGTGTTCCTTAGCATGTTACTACTTACAAAAATTATCCTTTAAATAGTTTCTTCATAATTCCACTTATAATGGATTCTAGAGTGTCACACACTATGTCTATATAGAAACTCAATAAAATTCTATATAAATTTAAAAATTGATTTTAAAATCATTCTCGTGAACAAGGAATTATATTTAATTTTATTAATTGGTTGGGTGAATATATTAAATCTATACTTTTTCAAAATAATATATGCGAGTTGAATATTCAATTTATAGTTTTTTAGAAAGGTAATGTAAGATCCCTTTTATTAAAGGGATATAGAAAATACAGAAAGGAGATTGATGGTTTAATACAAGATTTCATTCCATCATGCTAGGAGATACTAAAGAAAATAAAATATCATAATCAAAATGATAGGGATCATCATAATCACTGTATGAGTTGGAATGAAATTCTATAGAACCATGAGACCTATTAACCACATTTGGATTCAGATAAGAGTAATATTTCATATTTAATGCTTTTCAGGGAGGAATAGGTTGAAAACCATCATCATCTACAAAAAAAAAGTATGATTTAAAAAATACTTTACTATATGATGATTTTTTTGGTAATCAACCTCAATATCATCCATACTTACATTAATGATCTTGGTTCCCATTAATTTATTTATTTCCACCTTAATCCTTGAAAGATTCCCATCATCATTCGGATTTTGGTGCCCCTCAATTGAAGGGGAGGATTCTTCCAATGTCACCGTGGGTATGGGACCACCATCATCAGCTTGGAAATGCTCTCTGTTAAGAACTGAAATCAGGGTCATCTCCCCTAACCCATAGGTCACCTGTGACAATTCAATATCAAAATTTTATGAACCATATCTATCCTGCACATTGCCTATGTCAATAGTGGGTTGTCTATCACCAGGCAAGTACACATTGGTTTTTGTTGTTTGCTTTCTCAATTTCTTCCTAAAAGAAGCCTCATGGTGTCCTTTTAAAGAAAAAAAAAGAGAAAATCACAATCTTGTGACATTTATCCTTAACATGGAAAATAATATTACATTGGACCAAAGTGGAATTATTTCATATTCCACTTTTAATGGAATATCATCATATTGTGCTGAAAAACAACATTACGGATCGAAATAGAGCTCAAGTCAACCTCCACCAGTATCCTTAAATATTTTTTTGGAAGTCTCAGTATTCCTATCCATTTTGATCAGACATCCCAAATTATAAGTAATTCCAAAAAATATATTAAGATTCCAAAAAATCCAATTAAGGCCAATAATTTTTATCCACATTTGAACTCTAGTAATTTTTTATTTCAAATGGATTTAATCAAAACTCCCACTATTTAAAGCATATGATACATCATTTTAAGGTGGTTGAACCAATCCACCATGTTCATTCAATTAGGTCCTCAGATGGGAAAAATATATGAAAGAAACCATGACCCTAGGGAATGCATCTCCAGCCAGAAAAACCCCATATTGAGATCATCTTTCGAACTAAATCATAAAATATCCAAAAATTTCCTTTAGCAGGAAGAACATGCCTAGCGATTATAGAGTATTCACAGAGTTTAATTCTATCAAGAATCACATATCTATTATAATTCACATAGAAAATGTATCATTTATTGACGGTTCACTTTGGAGTGACATACTTAACAAGCGATGAGTACCTTCGACTGAGAAAGTTAGATTGGGACTTTTCAATCTTTAGATTTTCTGATTTTGTAGCTCCAGGGAAAAAATTAGATTGGAACACCACCACCTCTTCAGCTACTACAACACCAAGAGGATCACCAAACAATATATATTGTGGTTACTCAAGCTTCAATTTCTATAAATAAATATCATTATATTTTCCATGCACTGTAAACACATTTTTTATAGTCACCAACGTACATGTTCCATCCACACCGACGATCATCGATGATGAATGTGTGCCACCCGCACTGATCTCCACCACTACAGAAGTAATAGCCACTGCCTTGGATCAACATACATTGAATGTTTTGGTAAGAACCACAACCACCTTCGTAGATCTATTCACACCACCCATGCCACCCACATAAGTCATCACCACTATAGACTTGTTCGCTTGGCTTGCACCACCTGCATCGGTAACCACCGACATAGGTCTGCCCACACCACTCACGTCACCTGCATCAGTCATCACCATCATAGACTTCCTATCACTATCATATATCACTGCTGTGGTGTAACCCACATTTTCATCACCACCACAACATTACTAGACACCACCGTTGTAGATCCGCCATCCACACCGGTCTCCACCGCTGTCGATCTACGATCCACTTTTGTTCTAGGAAACAATGCTTCCACCACCCCACTTGGATTGAAAACCATGCCTGCTATTCCATTAGAATATTTTTATCCATCAAAGTGACTGTCACGACCCGTCCTCGTGGCCCGTGCCGTGACTACCCCAAGCCCGCCTTCCATAGGCCAGGGGCTGGCGACTAGCACCAAGGCGTAAATCCCAACAAAAAGGGAAGGAATTGCATTTGAAAAGTAAACAAGAACCACAGAGTAAGCAAGCGGAAATGTAAACACTACGTAAAAACAGTACAAGCTGTGCTGAAAGTAAAAGGGGACAGAAATACAAACCCAACTGTAAAGTACAACTGAATGGAAAAACAACAACTGAAAGGAAAAACTGCATCGTCGAGCCGTCCTCTGAAGGTCCCACCTAAAGGGTGGGTACAAATATCCTCCACAGCTCCTCGGTCCAGCCGTCCGCTCCGAGTACGTCCCGCCCAGTGGTCCACCTCCAAGTACCGTCCAGCTCCGCACGCCTCCACCTCGATCAGTGCTGCCCGTCGTCTGCAACCAACACCACGAAGTACGGGCAAAGCCCATGCAGGGTTGAGTATAATCTACTCAGTAGGGACCCCGAGACCCCCGAAGGTCTCCCGAAATCCACAAAGGATAATCCAAAAAGGAAAGATAAACAGTTAATCCACACATGATAGCTCAACACAATCCCCTAAGGAGAGAAAACAGAAGATTCAGCTCACACAGGTATACTTCTTCGGATGACGATAAAGATGATCACTGATCCATCTAAGTCGTCGGACCCACGAAGGATCGATAGGTAACTAACACCCGCAATAACCCACACAGGATCAGGCCCACACAGGACCTGTAGGTGATGGCTCACACAGAACCGTTGAGCGCGGACCCACACAGGATCGGACCCACACAGGATCGGGCCCACACAGGACCGGGCCCACACAGGACCTGTAGCACTGATCCACGTAGGATCGCTGAGTGCAGTAGTCGTCGCAGTCCACTGAGGATCTCTGCACAGTCGTCGCCGCAGTCCACTGAGGATCTCTGCACGGTCGTCGTCGGAGTCCACTGAGGATCTCTGCACCGTCGTCGCCGCAGTCCACTGAGGATCTCTGCACGGTCGTCGCTGTCGAAGAAGCAGTCGCAGCCAGCTCTAGGGTTCCCGCACACAGCAAGCTCGTTCGGGAGGGTCCGCTCCACGAGCCGAGAGGCTGATACATCAACTGACACAAAGTCCGAAGTTGATGTATCCAAAAGTTCCGTATCATCAATAGGAACTCAACGTCGCAGACGGCGCGTCGATCGGACCCCCGGTCTGAGAGTTATTGGCTTTTTCGTCCCAGGGGCCCGGTTGGTTTTTAAGGCAAAACCAACCCGACCGTACTCCACCTGCGTCCAAACCTTGGGCGGAGTGAGCCAAAAGATCCGTCTCACTTAGAGGAAAACAACGAAGCTGACGGCACGTCAATCGGACGTCCGTAGATCAAGATATGAGAGTTTCCGCTCCGAGGGCCCGGTTGGTTTCGTGTACGAACCAACCCGGACAAACCCAAAGTATTTCTAAACCTTGAGTGCGATATACCAAAACGACCGGCTCGATCCAAGGATCGTGTTGCCGCTGACAGCGAGTCGTTTGGAGGCCCGTAGCTCATGTTACAGGCGTTTGAACGAAGACCGTCCGAAGACGGGGGGTACGGGCCCGGGCCGACCCGGCCCGACCCCCCCTGGGTCGGCCGAACAGGGTCAACCCTGTCCGAACCGGGTCAACCCGGTCCGACCCGGTCCGACCCGGTCGGACCGGTCTGGCTCGGCCAGCCCGGCCCGGCTCGGCCGAGCGGCCGAGTGGCCGACGCGGGGGGAGCCGCCGCCCCGCGTGACACCCCCGCGGCACCCGCGGGGTGTCGGCCAGGCGACCGGACGCGGCTGAAGCCGCGTCCCGGGTGACGCGGGGGGAGCCGCCGCCCCCGCGTGACACCCGCGGGACACTCGCGAGACACCCGCGGGACACCTGCGGGGTGTCTCCCTGGCGCCGGACGCGGCTTCAGCCGCGTCCCGCGGGCGCCGCCGCTGGCTTCCGCGGGCCGTCGGAGTTGCTCCGGTGGCCCGTTTTTCTTCCCTTCTGCGCCGTTGCTCCTCCCGGGACTCATTCTTCACTGCGGGATCGTCAAACATCCGTTGCGGCACGTTCCGTCATCGCCCGTCAAATCCGCACAAAAACGAAGAACAACGGAGGGTCGTCGGGCCGTGTTTGTTTGGCTCGCACCCTCCGCGTTAGAGATAAACAACGGGAGGAATTAAAGTTCAACACATGAACGCTTATCCGAAACAATTTTTAATGAAATAAAATTGTTTCATAAAACGAGTTCCTCATTTGAACGGAAACAACAATTTTAATGAATTTAAAATTGTTCACAAAACCAGTTCTTTAACTTTTTAAAGAAGCATTTACAGGAATATAAAAAGGGGTAATTTCAAAATAATTCCCTACCTCGTAGTTGTCGCGCGTGAGCGTTCTTCGCGGAATTTCTCATCGCGGAAGAGGGGGATCGTCGCATCATCGCGGGAAGGCGTCGCGTCGTCGCGGAATCCGGCGTTGAGTCGGCGAACTCAACGGACCAAGAACAACAGATTTAAATTATAAATAATTAAATCTGTGTTTCGTTTTAAACCAAAAAGAACTTTTAGAAGAAACCCAAAATCACTCACCTCAAACGGTTGGTGATCAGAGATCGGGGCGGGGAAGAACGTCTCGGATTGGAGCGTCGTCGATTTCCGTGGATGACGGCGTTCTTCGCGTTCTTCGCGAAGGAGGTTGAAGGTTCAAGGATCCTCTCTCAACCAGTAATGCTCTAAAAAAAGATAGGTTGGTCTTATTTTATTATTATGCCTACAAACGAAAACGGGTAAGTAATGACCCATCAATTCGTTGAATTAATTCGACGAAAGAAACAGCTCATTTAATTCACGAAATAAACCACCCAATTAAATGGTCTGTTAAGAATTTAAGAAACGCGTCAGCTGACTTTCATAATGACGGGTTTTCACGGGTGCGTTACTTAGCAGAAAGAAACGGCGGGGCTCGTGCGGGCCCCACCTCACAAATATCCTACCAAGAGGGTAGGATATTTCTGGATAGTATCATATCCGGTTCAACTCAGTTCAATCCACCTTTAAGTGGATTCAAGTGGCTTCCAAGTGGCTTAAGTGAAATAAAATAAAGTTGTCGCAAAATTATTTTATTTCTTAACTTTAAGCCCGAAAATTAAAAACCACACCCGAGCAAATGTAACTCCGGAAGGGGTGTTTCTAAGCGAATACCGGCGCTGCGATTTCATCGGTGCCCTCAGAATTTGATTCCGGGCACCGGTTCAAAAGTTAGAAAAACTCGTTTGTCGGTTCACTGAACGTACCCGAGCTAAACTTCGGAAAATGATTCCGGGCACACCGGGCCTCGGAATCAGGTGCTGTCAGAAACTGCGCTCTTGTAAAATTCCAAAAAAAATAAAGAAAAAAATTTCCTTGAAATTTACGGGTCTTTACATTACTCCCACCTCAGGGCTTTACGTCCCCACAAAGATACATCATAAACTAGGGAAACAAATGTGGGTACTGAGCACGCATCTGAGCCTCCCGCTCCCATGTGCTCTCCTGGAGGTTCCCGTGCTGCCATCTGATGCGCATAAGAGGAATCGATCGCCCACGTAGGACCCAGTCCTGTCGATCCTCTATCTCCACCGGGACCTCCGCAAAAGTCACCCCATCATCCATGTCTAGCTCCCCATAGTCAATGATGTGCGTCGGGTCGTGCACGTATCTCCTCAGCTGGGATACGTGGAAGACGTCGTGCACCCGGTGAAACTGAGGTGGCAGAGCCAGGCGATAAGCCACCTCGCCAACCCTGAAGAGGACCTGGAAAGGCCTGATGAAGCGTGGAGACAACTTGCCGCCTCGGCCAAATCTCTGCAAACCACGTCGAGGTGAGACCCGCAAGAAGACGTGGTCGCCATCCTCGAACTCTAGTGGCCTCCTCCTCCTGTCAGCATATGAATTCTGCTGGCTCTGTGCTGTCCTCATCCTCTCCTGGATGACCTGGACCTTCTCTGTCGTGGCCCGGAGCATCTCAGGTCCCACAAGTGCTGACTCCCCAGGGTCTATCCAGCACAAAGGAGATCTACAAGGCCTGCCATACAACGCCTCGTAGGGTGCCATTACGATGGTGGAGTGGTAGCTATTGTTGTACGTGAACTCCACCAAGGGTAGGTGCTCCTCCCAGCTGTGACCAAAGTCGAGGACACATGCGCGGAGCATGCCCTCGAAATTCTGAATGGTCCTCTCCATCTGACCATCCGTCTGAGGGTGAAAGGCGGTGCCCAGACGTAGTCGCGTCCCGAACGCCTCCTGCAACCCCTTCCAAAGCCGGGAAGTAAAGCGAGCGTCCCGATCAGAGATGATAGTCGATGGCACACCGTGAAGCCGTACAATCTCTTGAACGTAGAGACGCCCCAAGCTCTCCACTGAGCCCTGCTCTCGGAAGGGTAAGAAATGTGCCGACTTGGTGAGTTGGTCATCAATCACCCAAATGGAGTCGTGACCTCTGGAAGTGCATGGATGTCCAGTCACGAAGTCTATAGATATGCCTTCCCACTTCCACTCGGGACCTCCAAGGGTTGTACCAAGCCTACTGGTACCTGATGCTCTGCCTTCACCTACTGGCAGGTGAGGCACCGCGAAACGAACTCTGCCACAACCTTCTTCCTGCCCGGCCACCAGTGCTGTCGTCTGAGATCCTGGTACATCTTCACCACTCTAGGATGTACCGCCAAAGGAGAAGTGTGAAACTCTCTCAACACCTCCTCTAGTAAAGCGACTGGTACCAAGGTACGTCCTCTGAAAAGGAAATCGTGCTCTTCTCCAGGGGAGAAACCATCAGGTGCCTGTCCTGAGGATATCTGTTCACGCCGTGTCTCACAGTTAGCGTCCCCACGCTGTGCCTCTCTGACCCGCTGTAGAAGTGGAGGAGAGACTGTGAGAGACTGAAGGAAGGCTGCTCCGTATCTATTTACGAAGGATATCTACAAGGCGGCTAGCTGCTCTGCCGCTTCCCCAAGTAGCTGGATGACCGTCCTCCTACTGAGGGCATCAGCTACCACGTTCCCCTTCCCAGGAGTATAGACTATCTCAAAGTCATAGTCCTGGAGTAACTCGAGCCATCGCCGCTGTCTCAGGTTCAGGTCCTTCTGAGAGAAGATGTACCTGTGACTCTGGTGGTCAGAAAAGACTATAAAGCGCTCGCCCATCAGATAGTGCCACCATGTCTTCAGGGCGAAGACCACTGCTACCAACTCCAAGTCATGGGTAGTGTAGTTCTGCTCATGAGGCCTTACCTGACGTGATCCATAGGCAATCACATCCCGCTCCTGCATCAGGACACACCCGAGTCCGGTCCCTGATGCATCGCAGTAGACTACGTATCCAACTCCCTCCTCAGGAAACCTCAAGATAGGTGCGCTGGTCAACCTCTGTCTCAGCTCCTGGAGGCTCTGCTGACATCTGTCTGACCACACGAAGGGTTTCCCCTTCTTCTTCAACGCTGAGAGTGGGGCCGAAACTATGGAGAAGTCCGGCACAAATCTCCAATAGTATCCGGCTAGGCCCAAGAAACTCGGCACCTCTGTCACGCTCTTGGGTGGCTCCCAAGCTAGCACTGCCTCGATCTTTGCGGGATCCACTGCAACTCCCACCTCAGAAATGACGTGCCCCAAGAAGTGGACCTCACGTAACCAGAACTTACACTTCGAGATCTTGCCATAAAGCTGGTGCTCTCAGAGTTTGTCTAGTACAACACGCAAGTGGTAGGCGTGCTCCTCCTCGGTGGTCGAGTACACCAAGATGTCGTCGATGAAGACCACGACAAATCGATCGAGGTATGGCTGGAAGATCCTGTTCATGAGGCTCATGAACACTTCTGGAGCATTGGTTACACCGAAAGACATAACCAAGAACTCATAGTGGCCATACCGACACCTGAAGGCCGTCTTCTGCACATCCTCATCTCAAACTCTGAGCTGATGATAGCCTGACCTGAGGTCTATCTTCGAGAACCACCGCGCTCCCTTGAGCTGGTCGAAGAGATCATCAATCCTGGGTAGCGGATACTTGTTCATCACTGTCACCTGGTTCAGGCGACGATAATCGACACACAGTCGCACGCTCCCATCCGCCTTCTTGGCGAACAAAATCGGGGAAGCCCAGGGTGAAACACTGGGTCGGATGAACCCCTTGCCCTGCAAGTCCTCCAACTGTACCCGCAGCTCTCGAAGCTCAGCGGGGGCCATCCGATATGCTGGAGTGGATATCGGGGCTGTCCCGGGGTACAGATCAATATAAAAGTCTACCTCTCTGCGAGGAGGTAGCCCTGAAATGTTGTCGGGGAAGACGTCCGCATACTGATCCACCACTGCAGGAAAACTAGGACTCCACACGTCAACTGCTCCAAGGATGAGGCTAGCCAACTGATGAGTGATGGGCTGACATCTCCTCTGCGCGAGTCCATCCTGTGCTGCTAAGGATCCCTTCTTGCCGGTGAAGGTGAACCTGCTCCCATCGTTGTGCACACATCGCACCTTGTGCCTAATGCAGTCAATCTGAGCATGGACCATAGATAACCAATCCTTGCCCAAGATGACGTTTTAAGGCCTCGACGCCACTACAAGAAGATCCCAGCTAAATATCTCGCCTCCTAGAGTAAGCTCACACTGCCGGCACCAGTGCGTAATCGTCGAGTTTGCTCCCGTAGGAGTCTCTAGCCGTAAGGATCGAGCCAACGGCTCTGTCAGAATCTCCGAGCTCCGAACAAGGGTAGTGGCTATGAAAGAGTGACTCACTCCTGTGTCTATTAGAACTGCAGAAAGGGTGGAATAGACACAGATCGTACCTCGAATCATCTCTGGCGCGCCATGGTCGTAGGCCTCTGCTTCCTGGAGCTGTACCTGTCTCTGCCCGCCAGCTCCCTGTGGTCGGGGCGGGCCTCCTGGTGGTGGTGGTGGAAGAGCCTCAAAGCATCGCCCACTACCTTCTACTCGGACAGCTCCTCTGCCTCGTCCGCCTCCTCCCTGCGGACCACCATGGTCGACCCTATGCCTCTACCTGGGTGGCACCTCCACCGTCTACTGCCCCTCGATACGGCGGGTCGGGCAGTCACGAGCCATGTGGCCCTGCCCGCCGCATTCGTAGCACTGCCTGCCTCTCGGAAGACTGGCTCCGCGCTGTGTGCCCCGCACCGCTGAGCCAGTGTCCCGAGGTCATCTGCCGGAAGGTCTGGTCTTCCTGGAACCCTGTGTCATCCGTCGGCTACCTGCTGCCGAAGACTCCGCCACCTGCCGCCCTATGGTTGGTCTCGCTGTGGACTCAGCCAGGAAGCTCTCGATCAGAAGGGCTCGCTCCAGCACTCTTGCCTAGGTCGGGATGCTGAGGGAGATCAGAGATGCCCTAATCTCGTGTCTCAATCCATGCTCGAAGGTCCGGGCCCGGAAGAAGGGGTCCCGTACCATGTCAGTCGAGTAGCGAGAAAGATCGGTGAACCTCGCCGCGTACTGAGCGACCGTCAAGCTGCCCTGCCGTAACTGAAGAAGCTCCTGAATGCGCACCGCACGGAGGGTGGCCGGGACGAACTCTGAGCGGAAGAGGCTCTCAAAGTCCGTCCAGATGAGGGAGGCCTCATCGTGTACCTGGAGCATCAAGATCCACCATTGCCCTGTTTCTGCATGTAGTAGGCTCGCCGCGAGGATCACCATGAGGTCTGCTGGTGTCCTCACTAGCCTGAAAACTCGGACGACCGCCTCCAGCCTGTCCTCGGCTGCCTGGGGGTCCGTCTCCCCATGGAACCTGGGTGGTCGCTGGCTCTAGAACTCATGCAGAGCTCTGAGGCATCGTGCGTCATCAGCTGCCAGTGCTGGAAGCATCAGGGGCTCGGCGGGTAAAGGTACCGCCGGTGCCTCTGCTGTCAAAGGGCCCTGTACCGAGGCCTCGTCACTCGGCGGGCTATCGTCACGCTCTACTCTCGGAACCCTAGATGGATGCTGTCGTTGGGCCATCCTGAAAAGGAAACAAGTGCGCCACGGTCAGAACAGTATACCTGGTGAGTTGACACAAGTAATCACAAAGAAAACTTGAAACACACATGCAATCAATGTTTTCGTGCATTAAGTCGGAAATCAGAAGTCAGGGTCCTGGTGTACGGATACGTCGGCCGCCGCACCAACACTGGACTCCTTGGACTGATAACCACACCCAATACGCTAAACACTATTGCTTCACATAGAAGAAAGATCAGAGTCTGCGGTAGAACCGACCGCTCTGATACCAATTTGTCACGACCCGTCCACGGGGCCCGTGCCGTGACTATCCCAAGCCCGCCTTCCATAGGCCAGGGGCTGGCGACTAGCACCAAGGCGTAAATCCCAACAAAAAGGGAAGGCATTTCCTTTGAAAAGTAAAAAAGCACCACAGAGTAAGCAAGCGGAAAAGTAAACACTACGTAAAAATGGTACAAGCTGTGCTGAAAGTAAAAGGGGACGGAAATACAAACCCAACTGTAAAGTACAACTGAAAGGAAAAACAGCAACTGAAAGAAAAAACTGCATCGTCGAGCCGTCCTCTGAAGGTCCCACCTAAAGGGTGGGTACAAATATCCTCCACAGCTCCTCGGTCCAGCCGTCTGCTCCGAGTACGTCCCGCCCAGTGGTCCACCTCCAAGTACCATCCAGCTCCGCACGCCTCCACCTCGATCAGTGCTGCCCGTCGTCTGCAACCAACACCACGAAGTACGGGCAAAGCCCATGCAGGGTTGAGTATAAGCTACTCAGTAGGGACCCCGAGACCCCCGAAGGTCTCCCGAAATCCACAAAGGATAATCCAAAAAGGAAAGATAAACAGTTAATTCACACAGGATAGCTCAACACAATCCCCTAAGGAGAGAAAACAGAAGATTCAGCTCACATAGGTATACTTCTTCGGATGACGATAAAGATGATCACTGATCCATCTAAGTCGTCGGACCCACGAAGGATCGATAGGTAACTAACACCCGCAATGACCCACACAGGATCAGGCCCACACAAGACCTGTAGGTGATGGCTCACACAGAACCGTTGAGCGCGGACCCACACAGGATCGGACCCACACAGGATCGGGCCCACACAGGACCGGGCCCACACATGACCTGTAGCACTGATCCACGTAGGATCACTGAGTGCAGTAGTCGTCGCAGTCCACTGAGGATCTCTGCACAGTCGTCGCCGCAGTCCACTGAGGATCTCTGCACGGTCGTCGTCGGAGTCCACTGAGGATCTCTGCACAGTCGTCGCCGCAGTCTACTGAGGATCTCTGCACGGTCGTCGCTGTCGAAGAAGCAGTTGCAGCCAGCTCTAGGGTTCCCGCACACAGCAAGCTCGTTCGGGAGGGTCCGCTCCACGAGACGAGAGGCTGATACATCAACTGACACAATGTCCGAAGTTGATGTATCCAAAAGTTCCGTATCGTCAATAGGAACTCAACGTCGCAGACGGCGCGTCGATCGGACGCCCGGTCTGAGAGTTATTGGCTTTTTCGTCCCAGGGGCCCGGTTGGTTTTTAAGGAAAAACCAACCCGAATGTACTCCACCTGCATCCAAACCTCGAGCAGAGTGGGCCAAAAGATTCGTCTCACTTAGAGGAAAACAACGAAGCTGATGGCACGTTAATCGGATGTCCGTAGCTCAAGATATGAGCGTTTCCGCTCCGAGGGCCCGGTTGGTTTCGTGTACGAACTAACCCGTATGAACCCAAAGTATTCCGAAACCTTGAGTGCAATATACCGAAACGACCGTCTCGATCCAAGTATCGCGTTTCCGCTGACGGAGAGTCGTTTAGAGGCCCATAGCTCATGTTACGGACGTTTGAATGAAGACCGTCCGAAGACGGTGGGTACGGGCCCGGGCTGACCCGGCCCGACCCCCCCTGGGACGGCCGAACCGGGTCAACCCGGTACGACCCGGTCGGACCGGTCTGGCTCGGCCAGCCCGGCCCGGCTCGGCCGAGCGGCCAAGTGGCCGACACGGGGGGAGCCGCCGCCCCGCGTGACACCTCCGCGGCACCCGTGGGGTGTCGGCTAGGCGACCGGACGCGGCTGAAGCCGCGTCCCGGGTGACGCGGGGGGAGCCGCCGCCCCCGCGTGACACCCGCGGGGTGTCTCCCTGGCGCCAGACGCGACTTCAGCCGCGTCCCGTGGGAGCCGCCGCCTCCGGGCGCCGGCGCCGCCGTACCGGTGACCCGCGCCGCCGCCGGCTTCCGCGGGCCACCGGAGTCGCTCCGGTGGCCCGTTTTTCTTCCCGTCTACGCCGTTGCTCCTCCCGGGACTTGTTCTTCACTGCGGGATCGTCAAACATCCGTTGCGGCACGTTCCGTCGTCCCCCGTCAAATCCGCACAAAAACGAAGAACGACGGAGTGTCGTCGGGCCGTGTTCGTTTGGCCCGCACCCTCCGCGTTAGAGATAAACAACGAGAGGAATTAAAGTTCAACACATGAACGCATATCCGAAACAATTTTTAATGAAATAAAATTGTTTCATAAAACGGGTTCCTCATTTGAACGGAAAAAACAACTTTAATGAATTTAAAATTGTTCACAAAACCAGTTCTTTAACTTTTTAAAGAAGCATTTACGGGAATATAAAAAGGGGTAATTTCAAAATAATTCCCTACCTCGTAGTTGTCGCGCGTGAGCGTTCTTCGTGGAATTGCTCGTCGCGGAAGAGGGGGATCGTCGCGTCGTCGCGGGAAGGCGTCGCGTCGTCGCGGAATCCGGCGTTGAGTCGGCGAACTCAACGGACCAAGAACAACAGATTTAAATTATAAATAATTTAATCTGTGTTTCGTTTTAAACGAAAAAGAACTTTTAGAAGAAACCCGAAATCACTCACCTCAAACGGTTGGTGATCAGAGATCGGGACGGGGAAGAACGTCTCGGATTGGAGCGTCGTCGATTTCCGCGGATGACAGCGTTCTTCGCCTTCTTCGCGTTCTTCGCGTTTTTCGCGAAGGAGGTTGAAGGTTCAAGGATCCTCTCTCTACCAGTAATCCTCCAAAAAAAGATAGGTTGGTCTTATTTTATTATTATGCCAACAAACAAAAACGGGTAAGTAACGACCCATCAATTCGTTGAATTAATTCAACGAAAGAAACAACTCATTTAATTCACGAAATAAACTGCCCAATTAAATGGTCTGTTAAGAATTTAAGAAACGCGTCAGTTGACTTTCATAATGACGGGTTTTCGCGGGTGCGTTACTTAGCGGAAAGAAACGGCGGGGCTCGTGCGGGCCCCACCTCACAAATATCCTACCAAGAGGGTAGGATATTTCTGGATAGTATCCTATCCGGTTCAACTCAGTTCAAGCCGCCTTTAAGTGGCTTCAAGTGGTTTCCAAGTGGATTAAGTGAAATAAAATAAAGTTGTCGCAAAATTATTTTATTTCTTAACTTTAAGCCCGAAAATTAAAAACCACACCCGAGCAAACACAACTCCGGAAGAGGCATTTCAAAGCGAATACCGGCACTGCGATTTCGTCGGTGCCCTCAGAATTCGATTCTGAGCACCGGTTCAAAAGTTAGAAAAACCCGCTCGTACGTTTACTGAACGTACCCGAGCCAAACTTCGGAAAATGATTCCGGGCACACCGGGCCTCAGAATCAGGTGCCGTCAGAAACTGTGCTCTTGTAAAATTCCAAAGAAAATTAAGAAAAAAATTTCCTTGAAATTTACGGGTCTTTACAGTGACCATGAGAAAGAGGAAAATAAATCGATGGTGCTAATGAACCCTAATCTATGATGGAACCTAGAGAGAGAAGGTCTCACCCCGTCCTCTAGTATCAAGAATATAGGTGATATCAATATTCAATTTATAGTTATTCACCAGTTTTTATAAATATGATATTGTATTATTTATCATTGAATAATGGTATTTATAAATACTTATTATTTTGGGATGATAAGTATTGTGAAGAATGAATAGAAAAAGATATGGTCTACAGGGAAATAAAATGTTAAATATCATTTCAAAAAATAATAATATTTTATTTATTTTAGAAAATATCATTTTTATATGAAAAAACATGGGAATGACTTGTAAATAATAATGATTTTTTTCATGGGGTTAACTATGGATTAGACTAATCACTAAGGGTTCTTATGTAATTATGCTCCCATCCCTAGCTTTATAAATACCATGAAAAATCATTTTACTAAACCCTGGACATATTTTCCATAAATAAAGTTGTGTAAAACAAAAAGGATCTCTCATGGTCATTATCTCAATCCCAAGAGTTAATATCATGGAATCTATTAATTGTGTGTGAATATGATTTTCCTTTATCATCTAATATTAGAGAAAACCTATAGACTCTAGCATTCCCATTCAAATTGAAAGACACGATCAATATAAAATGATGCATGTCATAGATAAATATATTAAAAAACAAGGATAAATAAAAAAAGAAGAATAATGGCACATATATTACATGTAGACATAAACTATAGGGAATATACATTGGTTTTTATGATAAACTGATGGATCAAAAATGTGGTTGCAACCATAATTGATAGCGATGAATTATTTCAATGTAAGCTAATCCATTATTAAGATATAAATTTATTATAAATAATATGTGAAGATATTATATTTTAGAATCAAACGAGGATATTTTTTTAATTCAAAGGATAAATCCATATATTTTGATGATTTTCCATTATTAGGAATCCCAAACATTACTTATGTTACACCCCTTATAACTATCATGTTGAAGAATGTTTTTACATGAAGGAGAACAAGATTATTTTTAAGGTGATAAAACTCAATGAAAATGATATTATTCAATTAGAAATAAATAGAATGAATGTACATTGATTTATTAAGATGTTGTTTCCACGAACATTCCCATGAGCATTCAATAGGGGAAGACAACAACATAACTGATATCAATTCATGTGAACATATATGAGAATAAATCCATAGAGAATATGGTGTTTTTTCTATGATGGATATTAGATGTTAATATATATGAAGAAAGTTCAATGGATGGTCATGTTAATAATTTCATTGTTATCAAGGGATTTCTTGAGTTAGTTGGTGTAATTTTTTTCAAAGATGTACAGGAATTGGTACTACTATCATCAATTACAAAATCATGGGATGTGATTCTTACTAATATTGGTAATACCAATAGTAATAATGAATTTGTATTTAAGGAAATCATGAAATTTGTTCTAAATGTGGAGATCTAGATAAAGGAAGTCTACGGTGCTAGTGGAATAATATTTAATGCATAATGTTGGGGACATTATACTCAATGGGAAAAACAATGTTAGAAGAAAGGGAATGATAAAATACATAAGAGATAAGAGAAATTTGTGAAATTGAGACATATATACTAGTCTTGTAGAAGAAAGGGGAACATGAAGAAGGATATTAGAGATCAGAGAGAAAATTCAAAAAGGTTTACTTTTAGATGTTCTTCTATAAACAACATAGCTGAATAGGATGGCACATTGTCTCTATGTGTATCCAAACAATTGGACATATAGATCATTGATAGCATGGTATAATTCCACTAAAATAAAAGAGGGGTATCATTTATAATTATATCTCTTGATTATTTTAAAAAGGATAGTTTTACGACTGATGGAGACCTAATGATTTTATAAAAGGTTATATGAATATCGAAACAAGGATTCGATTCTTTCTAGAGTTCCATGTGTTGAAACACAAACCAGATATAAAGAATAATTTAATCATAGTTGTAAAATAATATACCATAGTTCCTTAGCATGAAAACACATTTCCACTGAAATATCCTTAATTCCAAGAAATATATTACATTTCTTCTATGTTATGATTTAGTATAGGATTGATAGTACATTGAAAAAAATGTATCATAATATGTATGAGATGCATATCATAATGTTATATTGTCCAAACATACTATTATAATATATTTTTAATGAGATGTGGATGTTAAATTTTGAAGTTTAACATTAATGTGTTATGGTTCTAAAATATATACAAACATAATATATTTATAAAGGTTGTGTTACATGGTATTTAATTTGAGGATATAGATTCAATCATGCATACAATGCATGAAAAATATGAGGCACTAACTCATGTGTTATAATCTACAAGCTATTTCTCTCATCACTAATGGGGAATCCTAAAATATATACAAATACAAATTTCATGTGATGGTAGTTGTATCTATGAAATCATGTGTTTTCTTTTATGATTATTTTCCAAGTCTTGCTATATCCCATCAATCATTATCGTTTTTTCATTTACACCGAAGGGGCTAGTATTTCATAGAGTTTAGAAGGATCCTTCTCAGACAATGAATGATTATCTCCACCCATGGGTACATGAGGGATATAGGGTTTCATTTGGTTTCCATTTAGTGATCTTCATCAAACCAATAAGAACATGATAAAGATATATAATTATCTATCTGGTGTATGTATTGTTTTACATTAATCATTTTTACTATAATGCACAGTTTCTGTAGTATAATATTTAATTCATGTTCTTAGGTTTAAAAATCGCTTACAATACAAATAATAAAGGTTTTTTCGATCTAATGAAACCAAAAAATGGTTTCATATTATGCATTGCTTTTTATTTATTGGAATCCTTTATTGAAATAAAGAAAAACTGGTTAGAATATGTAATGTAGATAACATTACCTTAATATGTGTACTTTAAAATATGTTTTACAGAGACATATTATCAAGTTAGACCTTTATATTTAGATAATATGTCAATTTAATATACAATAGATACTAAATATTATGTTAATGGGTTAACTAAATATAATGTTTATCGATAAAATACATTTTAAGATACCAAAACTTCATAGCATGGCATAAAAAGTGACTATCATTTTTGGGATAAGTAAAATGACATAGAGTGTCAACAAAATGTGTGGTCCCATATTGACATTTTGTTGAGTGGAAATGTAAAACAAGTTAATCTTATTGACATTATGATATAAATAAAATTTAATATTGGGTATGGTTTTTACCCGGACTTTACATTATATGAAAAAGTTGTGTATGCTGTTACCATGTTAGTACATTATGGGTTACCATATTTTCAAGTGGATGTATAATAAAAAACTTAAATACATTGTTCATTTCACATTAAATTTAAAAATTTTATATAAAAAAAAATTTACTTGTAATAAATTATATATAAATGGATTTTTAGGTTGTTTGTTAATTTTAAAAAATTAATAGATTATTAAATAAAAAATCATTATAATTAATTAATTAAATGTTTTTGAAATATTTATTAAAAAATAATCATTATTATTATGAGTTAATAGTAAATTTTTCCCATTATTATATTGGATGACTTATGACAGATAAATAAAAAGATTATATTGAAATCATAAATGGTGATTTTTGTGTAGTTAATAAATTATAAAATAAGGCTTAAGTATAAAATTGATTATATTTTACATTATGAATTGTTGATAATAATTAATTAGAAGGGTTAAAATTAATAGTACTTATTTGTACATTATTTAAAATGCATAAAATTAGTTTTGATGAGTAATTTGACAATAAGTTTAAATACTCATTAGTATATGTTATATAGATTGTGTGGAATTTTATATAATAAAAATTGGATTATAAAACGTTTATATTTATTAAAATATCATATATTGAACAAAAATAAATATATTGACCAATTTGATATAATTTATTTTATAGATTGAATATAAATTGTTCTTGTTTTAGATTATGAAATATCCATAATAGTTTGATAATTTATAAAAACTCTATACATAGATTTTATTAATTATTTTTTTCATAAATACTAATATCACGTGTAAAGATTTTATATTCTCATTTATTTAAAGTAAATTCCATGTATTATTCATTTAAAAAAAATATTTGGTGAATATGTGTATGATTTAGTTTAATTGATAAATTATATATAAATATTATCACATATGAATCTATGTTGTTATATTCTACTTATGATTATTGGATTAGTTTTCTAATTACCTTGACATTGGATTGAAATTAGAGTTATGGGATTTAATTTTGTTATTGAAAATAGTTTAATTAAAATTTATATTATAGGAATGATGAATTGTATCCCCTCTTGAATAAGTATCCCAAATTACAGATACTTTAGATTGGTTGTCTCACTTCTTTGGAGGCTTACACCTTATACTGTAAAGGTGGGAGTTGTCTATCTATGACTACATGCTTACTCATATGTTGATTTTGAAAATCACATAATTAAAACCCCTTAGAAGAAGATTTCATGTACCTTATAAATCTATTTTATTTTGATATATTTAAATAGTTTTGAGTACTATTTTTGGGTATGTAAAATAGACTATGAGTTGTGTTTTGTGTTAAAAATCAATGTTTTTTTGAACATATTGCTTTAGTGGTAGGAAGATGATTCTAAAATAGATCTATATAATCAATGATAAATAAATTGATTACATGAGATAATATGGTGAGAATATATCCCCTTCAAATAAAAATAATTATATTCTTTCCAAATCATCACTTATCAAGCACTTGATCCTCCAACCATGTAGGAATTTCCAATGTAGTGTGACACTGTATTATATTTTACAAATAAATAAAATAATGTGTCACTCATGAAAATGAAACCAGCCTCTTCTCTAAATACATGGTTAGCTTTGATTTTTTTAGTTAGGATGTTTTTAGAATTTTATTTATGATGCACCACATATGTGCATACTATTTATCATTGTTTTTTTTGAGTAAAAGATAATTTTATGAAATATATATGTATGTTTTTGGATAAAACAATTTTTTATAGTATATTTGGTTTATTTTTATGATATAATTAATGAATTCACATATCATAGATGTTTTTAGAAAAATGATACATACATGGATTGAAATTAATAATAAGATTCTATGTATTATCAAATTACACATGACATGACCAAAGGAAATACACGCCCATCTCCACACATAAGGTGAACTTACCACGTGCTTTAATAACATGCTATGCATTATCATTTTACAATAATTTTGTTATAGTTTTTTAACAACATGATATATATGTGGGTTTCACTTGATGTGTACCCCCACCTAACAACAACTAGACCATAATAATTCAATGGGTGATGTGATGGTTCACCTACCGGTGAAAAAATAAACAAATACTTGGTTGATTAGAGTATATTTCACACTATTTTGTAAACACGGTTTTATATAATATGAATATAGATCATAGTATCTATTATTTGGATTTTTATAAAGGATATGTGTTTCCACTATATTAACATGACTTCCTCCAATACGAGTTTTATTTTCACATTAAATTTCTTATTTCCCTTCCCTTTCCTCATTTCTCCTAGATTATCCATCAATCCTTGGGTACGATTGGATTTTTGTTTACTTCATCCTTATCATATTACAAAATTCATGAGTGGGTAGATGATACATGAGGGGGTTGAAATGTGAATATTGATGATATTTAATTGAATTCTAGTGTATTCCCTATTATTAATCTTTTTTATTCTATAATCTCTTGGATGATTGAATTCTCAATTCAATGGGTGTGACTTTTATGGTCAAGAAAAAATCATAAATTATAAAAATAGAAGTAATATCTATAGGTGAACGCTAGATTATTTGTCGATAATTTTTTAATAAACTCCCAAATGGAGGATCGAAACATAATATCATGAATATTATCACACAGTGTGTACTCTATCACAATAGAATGTGTTACTATTCAAGTTTATAAGTTATATTTCGAAATACTAGAATTTATATTTTCTAAAAATTATGTCAATTTTTATTCAAAAATAAAAAGTATCTTAAACATATATTTTTTGGATTTTTCTAAAATAGTTTATTTTTTTGGTGAATAGTGAAAATTACTCTTTTTACTGAAAGTATAACTTTATATAAGTTTCACCTAAATGTTCATATAATTTTTTTTATAAATGTTTTAATAAGTAAAACAATATATTATTAAAATAATTTGATTAATTTATATGACCTATGATTACCATATTATATTTTAAGAAATATACTTCAATAAAAATTGGTTTTTGACTTTTCATGAAATCAAATATTATATTAGTAAAAAAATTGTGTTTCATTAAAATACACATAACAACTAATTTTTCATATTAATCCAATTTCAATCACGAATATAAAATACAATGATAATTTTACCATACACATAAATTTAAATATGGAAAATAAGTATTTTCTAAAAATTGGTTTTTATGTTTTATAGAAGGTAGTGATAAAGTTTATTTTCATTAGACATATAAATTTTATATGGGGAAATTATTTTAATAATTTGAATCATTAGGTAGTAAACATTTATGAATTGTAATTTTATTTTTAGTCATATGAAATGATTTACATGTATCAAAACTAGTTTAGTTGGTTTTATATTATGTAACACTAATTCATATTTTAATTCTAGTGTTTTTAATATTATTATTTCTCTCTCTTTCTCTATCCTAAACAATGTATCCACTGTGATATCATATAATATCAATTCGGAGTGACTAACTTGAGGCATACCAGTAGGGACAGTTTTCATATTATATAATTCTTACACTCTAATTATTTCTTTATTTATTATATTTATGTAGAGGAGTTTTGAAGTTTATAACATGTTTATGGAGATCATCCACCACTATTATTTAAGCCTCTCAAACTCATTCATCTCATTAATTAATATTCTCCACATTTGTATTTAGAAAAAATGTGTCATATGATGGAGTTGAGTTTTTTCAAGGTATGAAATTACATACAATAGGTTCCAGTCATAGAAGGTGTCACAATATCTATTGAGCTGTGTCATCAGCGTTGACTATTAGGGGAGGTGATTTTTGCTATGCCGAATAAGTCTCTTTGGAAATATTGATTTCATAATAAAATACTAAGGATAATATTTCAATAATGAATTGTGGAACATAAATTTAGGAAAATAATTAATAATGATGGATCCCAAGTAACCGCCTCTATAACCAAAACCATGTTTCTTAAAATCATACATTCTATTTTTCAAGGAATTCATATTTAGGTTTTTCTTTTATTTATTTCACGGTATCAATAATACATCCTTTTAATTACTCTTATAAAATGTAAAACACCATGAATTATAAAATGGATTTTGAATTAGGGTTTGATTGGATAGGAATTTCTTCAAGTGCGATGACACTAGTCAACTACTATGATGCACTAGAGAATAAATTGTATCTTTTTCACCATCCTAGGAAGGAGTGTCAAAGGAATTTTTATGTGAATCACTTGACATTTCACAAGAATATTTCCAAGGCTATAGTAATATAAAGATAGTGATGATAAAGAATTAAATTCAATAATATCCATAAAAAATTAGAATAAAAAATAAAATTCTTTTTCAAAACTAAAAGATAATATGATCTCCAAATATAAAAAGATATTTTTTTCTCGTTGTGAGGATAATGATGATAGTGAAGTGGAAGCTGAATACTCTAGTGATGATTCTTCATAGATTTTTCTTATTTATATCATTAGTGATGAGAAAATGAATATTTATGAAAGAAATAGATCTTAAAAAAAATAATGGGGAAAATATTTGTGATTTTTCATGAATGAGAATAGGTTGAATGTATTTCAAATTTTGATAAACTTGGAAAGGAAAATAAGATATTGAAGAAATATCATATTTCATAGAAAAATAGGGATAAATTCTTGAATAAACATTCTTGTTATTAAGAGAGATTGAAGGTATGAAGATGTCACTTTATGAATAGAAAAAAATCAACATAAATTTTGATGAAAATATAATGGTGATGCAGAAATATTTTCGTATTATTCAATAGAATATTATTGGAGATTGGTTATGGATAAAAATCATGAAAAATAAGTTTCAAAATATGGTTAGAATTATAATAAGTTTAAACCTATTAAGGATTAATAAATATTGTCCATGGTGGAAGAAAAAAAGGTTAATTATTTTTAATAGAAGAATATTATCAAGAGAGAAATTTATGCAGTTAATTCAATCACATAAAAAATTTAAAAAATAATCATGGAATCAAAGACTGATGAAAAAAATTCTACAACAAGAGAACCTGTTAATGATGAAAAAACATTTATGATGAGAAATTATATTTCTAGATGCTACCAAAACATTATTTCACAAAATAGAGACAACACTGATGATTAAAAATATAATTGAATTTATGTACATAGATTTGGATATTCTAATGGTTAAAGAGGAACACAAGTTTTCTATTTATATTGTAGTTACCATGGAGGCACTGTGAATATGGTGAAAAATTTATTGTTCAATCATTAACAATAATATGAATACATGAGGTATTAGAGCCAATATTTGAGGGTGATTTATCCCACTAAAATAGGAAAACCTGAAAAATATTATTTGAAAATAAAAAATATATTTTATTTCTTGAAACTATTTTTAAAAGATATGATAATCATATATATCTTAAAAACTGATGTATTGTTACGATACCAACATTACAATTCATATATTAAAAATCTCAAAAACCAATTTTTTTCGTAGTGTAGAAAAAGACCTTATCATTGATGATACCAACTCAGTAATTATCAGATTATATAGATCATTTTAAGATTTCATAAGAGTTAAATATTATGAAACATGAAATTTTTCCAATGAATATTGATAAAGAAGTTATTTGTAACCAAGAGATGATGTTTTTCAGGATAAATTTTAATTTTTTTAAATTTATCAGAAGAAAGAACACCTCATTCATGATGTATTTCTTCCATGAAGATGTTGATCATCGGAAAATGCCTTCAATAAAACATCATTAATCTTATAGGATCTAATTCCAAAATCACTCTATCTGTATCCAGACATTCTCTGATGATCTACGAACAATGATAGTGTATTTTTTGGTGCTAGTGTATTGGATTTATCATCTTTTTGGGTTATTCTTCATAATTTTGATAATTTAACCATTCTTGAAAAATCATCACTTCACACTTCCTACTACGATGAATGTGGAATGAAAATCACTACTGTATTCTTCCATCTTTAGAGAGATATCTTGATTTAGTTGTGAACGATGATTCACCACATCGATCTATCTCTACATACTAGTCCTAGTCATACAGTTATGAGGAATATTTATGGTTAAAATAATATTCAATTACACAATAATACTTTAAAATATATTAAATCACATATGACCCCATGTCATGTAAAAATAATGATAATAACATTTATTCAAGGTTTTCATTAACTGGATCAAAGATAAATATTATTATACCATCTTGGAAATTAATATTTATCAGCAAGAACAATCATGGTCCAGCAATCATCCCTAGCACTCATCGAATACCTAATGAAATATTTATTCATTCAATTAATTAAAATTATATATCCCCATAAATTAATAATTATCATGAAAAAATTATTCAATTGATGAGATCAATAAATCCTGGTTAAAAGTAATCTTTGGAGGTGAGAACAATATCCATTCAAATAATTGAATTAAAATATAATTAATTTTAAAACCATAAAAATAATTAGTGTTAGACCATCTAAGATTCTTTCCCATTGGAATTAAGTTGGATTTACTAAATTCTCTGATTGATGTCAAGAAATTGGTCATGAAACCCAAAATAGAGAAGATAATGTCATAGTGTTGAAAAACATATATAAGTTCTCATAATGTCATATAGTCTATTTTTCATGACATGTCATCAAATAATATTCACACGAAGGTCATGAACATATATAATTGATACATATTAATTTGACTATATGAAACAAACTAATCATTCCACAATTTTCAAGGAATTTAATATGATGAATCTATATTAATCAAATGGGGGTGATATTAAATTAAATAAATATGGAAGGGAAAATTAATTCATTGACACATAAGAATGTGTAATTCCTACTGGCATGTATGTTCTCATAATCTCTCATCATAGAGAATACCAATTGAGAACTTCCTAAGATAAAGCTTCATATACTTATGAGTACTCATACTTGGAAGCCTACATACTATATTCACCATTATAGAATTTTATCCAATAATAGAATAATGTTTAAGAATAATTTCATGGAAATTTATGCATCTCATTATAGTGTTGAATTGTTATTCCCTTATAATTTAGTAGATACTCTGGGACATTGTCTGTAACACCCCGACCCCAGTTACCCAGAGTCGGTGCATTATTACATAACATTGGCATGATCACAAGGAAGATCAAATCTCAAAAGACCGATTGGTTTAGTAGCCTTGGAAACACTAGATATATTCATAAGTCTTACATTACATCATAAAAATGAAAAATACAACAACATTTTTTTTCTTATTCCACACTCATATCCCCACATACTATCCCAGAAGGTCATTCATAAATTACTTCTTCACATCCTGGGAAAAATAAAACATTGAAAGGGGTGATCTCAAATGCCCAGTAAGGATAACAATATAGCGGGAACTTTTATAAATAAGAATAAACATTTAAGGCAATATATAACTAAAACAAAATCCTTTTGAACTTGAACTTCAACATAGTATGGAAAAAATAAAATGAAATAATTCCATTTACTTATTCACATGGATATTCTACTAATCAAATAATCACATGAAATATCAATAACCACTTTCATAATGATGGAATGCATAATACCAGACTATCATAACCATATAGCCAAGGCCTCGTGCCAAGACTACAAATAAGATTTTTTCAAGGCCTTGTGCAAAGAAACTATTTTGTCTCATGAGACCTACTGATGCATCGAGGATCTATAGAGGGCTCCACCCGTCACATATTAAGTCCAATGCATTCCCATATGAAAAGGTTTAAACATAACACAAACATTTGTATTAAAACTAGCATACGAAATGTCAATACTTCATCCATAAACCATGAATGGTATAAAAATATCACATCTATAGTCAAACATATCACAAAACCATCAATAAAATATGGAAGTTTTGTATCATAATAAATCAACTTCAAATAAGCTTAAAATCCATCAAAGGATGTTGACATAGATGAAATCAAAACTATTTTTAGAGAAATATCTCTTTCTATTTTGAAATCATTTAAGAGTCATATATATATAAAATAAAACATCTTCTTTGAAAATATTCTTTTAAGATTGTAAGGGAAGCTTCGAAAATTTTATAACGATGGAAAATAGCCGCACCCGCCATATAAGTTAAAAAAACATTCTTACCTTAATTCTGTCGAAAAGGTTAAAAAGCACCTTGTTTTGAAAATGGCGGAAAGATTCCTTTATAAACTTAAAAAGTCAAACAAGGGTATAAATGACTTTAACCCATATTCTGTAAAATATTAAGAAGGTTTTGAAATAAACTTTCAAGAAACATAGATGTGGATGATAAAGAGGTCCCAGTAGATTATTACGTACAAACAACCTCAGATAATGAACAGATTGTGAAATAACCCTTACCTTGTACTTTTACTTGGTTGGGGTAGGTTAACCTCCTGTATAATGGTGAAATAATTGTTATTTAAATTATACAAGAATCATATACATTAATAGGATATCAAATATGATCTTTTAACATTGATTTGTTAAAAATATCTTAGTATTATCATTGTTTCGGGTGTTAACTTACTCGTTTTCTTTTATATGTTTTGTTACATAAGCTATATTTGTCATGGATAGGTTGTATATTAATCATATCCAGAATGATATAAAGTCCTTAGATACTATTATATATCATAAAATGAGAATTATACTTGAATGGATACGATGGAGAATGAATCATATCGCGTTCGTGGAGACGGTAGTCCATACGTACGCACGAGCGACAATATCATTCTTTTGATATTAAAATAATACATAATTGGATGGTATATCATATATACAGGATCATTATCATGTTATATTTATTATTTACATGAGTTACACATCATTATTATACCCATACAAATAATAATTTATTGAATTAATTTCACTTTGAAATTGGACATAAACAATTGTCAATATTTTGATATATATTGTTTCTTAAAAACACACTATTTATTGTAACAACGAGAATTAATTATAAAATTAATTAATGAAACTTATATTTTTGTAATTTTGTAAAATATACATCATTTTTTTAATTCGGAATACCAATTATAGCTTAGGGTGAAATTTTGGCATTATTCTGAAAAACTTCAATTTTTGATGAATAGTGAAACTACTAAGTGGTAGTTAAAAAAAGTGAATTTTTCATAAAACATAATTTTACCGCTTCTGTGATTGGAATTTAGAAAATCTGAGAGACACAGTTAATATCAAGGAGTAAAATGTGGTTCAATGAGATGAAAATAATTTTTGGTGAATAATAACTTTTTACTTTTATTTACCACGGTTAAAAGTAAATAGGGTAATTAAGGGAAAAAATGATATTAATATTACCCTAACACATGTCCAAATTCTATTGGACAAGTTTATCTCGACCAAAATCAACCGTAGGAATAAATATTATCATTTAGGTCCACTTGGATTAGATTAGGATATTTATTATTATTTAATTCAAAGAAGAGTTAAAAGAGTTAAAATCAATGTTTATTTACTAAAGTTTTTTTAATATTGGGTTATACATAAGATAAATTTGATTGTAAATATTAATTAGAAAGATAAAACGATTTACTACATAATTATATTTTATTTATAATTTTTAGACATTAAATGATTTAATTTATGTATGACACAATGATGATGTAGTAATTACCATAATAGTGAACAATTAAAATAATTGATATTATAAATACCCAAATAAATATATTTGAGACTTTTAATAAATTAAACTAATTTTATAGGATACTATGACATATTAGGATTGATTTAATTGACTTTTTTCGAACTAATCATTCTGTTATGATTTTCACAAAAAATCAATTTTCCAAATAGTGTCAAAATTGACATATTTGAGTTTTTAAAAACAAATATTGTATTATTAATTGATATTAAATTCCTAAAAATCTAAGGTTAGTACAAGAGACTTATATAATGATAGGTGTATAATTAATGGACCACTTGGGGGTCTCTTGGATGTATATAGTAAGTTTATTAACCATATAATATAAAAATACAAAGAGACATTGTAAAAGTGAAACTAATTAACTAAGAGTTAATACTGAAAGATAAGGTTAGTATAAAGACCCAAACCTGTCTAAATTCTATTGGATGTGTGGTTTTAGACCTATACCCACCTTAAAATTTAAATAATCCACTTTGGAGCCATTATAAACCGAATATGAATTTATTATAAAATAATATTTCTAGGTTTTCCAAAGGTGCCCCTCACCCCTCTTATAAAAGGGCACTCTCTCTTCTCATTAAATCACACCTTCAAAGCCTTTTGGTTCGTCCAACCTCTACCCAAATACTCTCTAAACTTACCTCACATCATCCTAGAGTCCTTACTTTAGTCATAAAGACAACTTAAGGAGCCCTTTTGATCAAATCAAAAGGGAGAACCCAAAGAAGAGGTAATGATTTCACCACCCTTTTTCAAGTTCCTTTCTTCTTCCAGTTCTTATTTCTTTGTTATTACCATTCTAAAATAATAAATCTAGTGTCTTATATATACTGTGATGTTATTATAAATATGGTACAATCATTTTCAGTGTTCTATCCATCCTTTGAATAACATGTCACCATACGTGCGTACGTACGACTTACCGTCTCCACGTCGTGGTGTAATTGTTATTCAATAAATTATTATTTGGTTGTGTCAAATAATGATGTGTAAATCATGTAAATTATAAATATAATATGATAATGATTCTGTATATATTATATACCATCCAATTATATATTATTTTAATATCAAAAGAATGATATTGTCGCTCATGCGTACGTACGGACTACCGTCTCCATGAACGCGATAAGATTCATTCTCCATCGTATCCATTCAAGTATAATTCTAATTTGATGATTAATAATAGTATCTAAGTACTTGAAATCATTCTGGATATGGTTAAGATACAACCTATCCATGACAAATATAGCTTACGTAACAAAACATATAAAAGAAAACGAGTAAGTTAACACCCGAAACAACGATAATACTAAGAGATTATTAACAAATCAACGTTAAAAGATCATATATGATATCATATTAATGTATATGATTCTTGTATAATTTAAATAACTATTATTTCACCATTATACAGGAGTTTAGCCTACCCCAACCAAGGAAAAGTACAAGGTAAGGGTTATTTCACAATCTCTTCATTATCCGAGGTTGTTTATACGTAATAATCTACTGGGACCTCTTTATCATCCACATCCATGTTTTTTGAAATTTTATTTCAAAAAATTACTACTATTTTACAGAATATGGGTTGAATTCATTTATACCCTTGTTTGAATTTTTATGTTTATAAAGGAATCTTTCCGCCATTTTCAAAACAAGGTGCTTTTTAACCTTTTCGACAGAATTAAGGTAAGAATGTTTTTTAACTTATACGGCCGGTGCGGCTATTTTCCATCGTTATATAATTTTCGAAGCTTCCCTTACAAGCTTATAAGAATATTTTCAAAAAAAATATTTTATTTTATAAATATATGACTCTTAAGTGATTTCAAAATAGAAAGAGATATTTCTCTATAAAGAGTTTTGATTTCATCTATGTCAACATCCTTTGATGGATTTTAAGCTTATTTGAAGTTGATTTATTATGATACAAAACTTCCATATTTTATTGATGGTTTTGTGATATGTTTGACTATGGATGTGCTATTTTTATACCATTCATGGTTTATGGACGAAGTGTTGACATTTCGTATTCTAGTTTTAATACGAATGTTTGTGTTATGTTTAAACCTTTTCATATGGGAATGCATTGGCCTTAATATGTGACGGGTGGAGCCCGATATAGCTCCTCGATGCATCGGTAGGTCTCATGAGACAAACTAGTGTCTTGGCACAAGTACTTTACATAATCTTATATGTAGTCTTGGCACGAGGCCTTAGCTATGTGGTTATTATAGTCTGGCATTATGCATTCCATCATTATGAAAGTGGTTATTGATATTGCATGTGATTATTTGATTAGTAGAATATCCATGTGAATAAGTAAATGACATTATTTCATTTTATTTTTTCCATACTATGTGGAAGTTCAAGTTCAAAAGGCTTTTGTTTTAGTTATACATTACCTTAAATGTTTATTCTTATTTATGAAAGTTCCCGCTATATTGTTATCCTTACTGGGGATTTGAGCTCACACCTTTCAATGTTTTATTTTTCCCAGGATGTGAAGAAGTAATTTATGAATGACCTGAAGGGATAGTATGTGGGGATATGAGTGTGGACTATGAAGAAAATATGTTGTTGTAGTTTTCATTTTTATGATGTAATGTAAGACTTATGAATATATCTAGTGTTTCCAAGGCTACTAAACCAATCGGTCTTTCGAGATTTGATCTTTCTTGTCATCATGCCAATGTTATGTAATAATGCACTGACTCTGGGTAACTGGGGCTGGGGAATTACAGTTGGTATCAGAGGAGGTTTAGTACAAACCTTGGAAGCTAGATTTAGATAAACTCTGATTAGAGCACGTAGACCTAAGATGAACTTTGAGGATTAGTATAGAAGAACATCCTAGAATTTTGGTATTGTAGAGATTTTGTGAGTTTTCCAAGAAATACATCCCTATCTGGATACGAGCAGGTAGAGGCGGCTCTGGCACAGATGTACCTAGGGGTAAAACCCGAAAACGCTGCTTTGAGCTAGACTCGAACGGGAACTGGTGCACGACAACGGGCCTTGCTGCACTCTTGGTTATGACACTCCCGGGGTATATGCATAGGATAGCTCTCATTTTCTTTATAAATCATTATGAAGGGTTTATGAGTATATAATTCCTCAAAGGAGATATTTTTATGATTATGGATTATATCCATAAACTATTTAATTTATGTTATGTGTTTTATAAGTATGGGATTATGTATTTTGATTCATAAACTGATCTAGTTTATGCCATTGTTTAGAAATGGCTCCTAGTGGAAGAAATGGAAACCATATCAATACACACACTCCATATAGGGATTTCCCTCCTGCTCAAGATAATTATAGTGGAGCTGGTGATGCAACTGGTTCCGATCAGCTGATCACCATACTGGGACAACTCACTCAGGTTATGAATAATAACCTGAACCATATGGAGAGCCCTGATCCGCAGCATGGAGGATCAATGTTAGATCGATTCATGAGGCAACAACCACCAACGTTCAATGGGAGTAAAAATCCCTTAGTAGCTGAGCAATGGATAAATTCCCTAGAGAAAATATTTCAGGCTTTGGGGAGTAGTGAAAGGGAAAAAGTTATCATGGCAGTTTACCGCCTCACTGGAGATGCTGATCAATGGTGGTCATTGATTCAAAACATGAATGAAGATGATGAAGTATAAAATATGGAATGGAGGGAGTTCAAAGATCTATTTTTAGAAAAATAATTTCCTCGTGACCATCAAGCAGATATGGAAAGGCAATTTCTGAGTCTGAGACAAAAGGAGGATGAGAATGTCGCAAAGTATGAGGCTAACTTTACAAGGTTAACAAGGTATACTGGAGATTATATACATAACCCCAGAAGTAATATTGATCGTTTATTTGATGTGTTAAAACCATTTCTCTGTCGAGCATTAGTCTCACAATCCTTTTCATCGTACGAAGACATTGTCTCATGTGCTATCAAGACCGAAAAGAAATTCTCTAAGTCTTATGACTTTAAAGCAAATAAAGAGAAGAAGAGATCTGCTGATCAATATGGGAATGTAAATAAGGGGAAGAAGGGAATGTTTGAATATCCATCCAGTGGTAAATGTGGGAAGAAACACCCAGGTACTTGCTTAAAGGGAATGGGTGTCTGTTATAAGTGTGGTGAAAAAGGCCACCAAGCTCGTGATTGCAAAGGGAAGAAGGAAGCTACCAATATTCAATGCTAAAATTGCAGGGAGATGGGACATTATGAAAATGAATGTACTAAGGTTAAGGAGAACTTACCTCAGAAAAGGCCAAGGAATCAAGGACAAGCTTATGCTATCACTACTGCTGAGGTAGAAGCTCCGAAAGACGTGGTGGTAGGTAATTTAATGGTTTCCTCAAGTTTAGAAAATGAATTATTTGATTCTGGATCATCACATTGTTTCACATCTTCCTAGTTTTCTAAGAAAATTAGATATTTCCAATTTGATTTAACAAGGGAGTTTTCAGTTAAAACTCCTAAGGGAAGTATCATTGCAATAATGTTTTGTGAATGAGTCCCCATTAGAGAACATAAATGTTCTTTATCTTCTGATCTCATCGTTATACCTATGATTGAGTGTGATATAATCCTCAGCATGGATTGGATTTCCGACTATGATGTGAAGATTTATTGTAAGAAGAAGGAGGTTATGATTTTTGATGATGATGATAATGAACACCTTATCTTTAGAGCAGAATAGTCACCACCTAATTCTTATCTAGATCCACCCCCAATAGCTCAACTAAATTCAATTATTGGGGAGGAAGAGAATGAAATAACTATGGGTGAGGAAAGGAATGTTCAAATAGAGGATTTACCTGTTGTGAAAGAATATGTAGATGTATTTCCGGAAGATTTACCTGGACATCCTCCAGAACAAGAAGTTGAGTTTTCCATTGATTTAATTCCTAGATCAAGGCCTATATCGAAGACCCCTTATAGAATGGACACCGTGGAATTAGTCGAACTAAAGAAACAACTAGAGGAATTGAGTAATAAGGGATTTATTCACCCTAGTGTTTCTCCATGCGGAGCCCCTGTTCTTTTTGTTAAAAAGAAAGATGGATCTATGAGATTATGTATCGAATACAGGGAGATCAATGCTATAACAATAAAGAACAAGTATCCCCTACCTCGCATTGATGATTTATTTGACCAACTGCATGGAGCTCAATACTTTTCAAAGATTGACCTTTGATCTGGAGACCATCAGTTGTGTGTGAAGAAGGAAGACATTCCGAAGACAACATTTCGAACCAGGTACAGGAATTACGAGTTTACTGTAATGCCTTTTGGATTGACTAATGCACCCTCTGTATTCATGGATCTGATGAATAGTGTTTTCAAGGAGTATCTCAATAAATTTGTGGTGGTATTTATTGATGATATCTTGGTATACTCCAAAAGCTACGAAGATCATGAGAATCACTTGTGCATTATCCTGAATACTCTGAGAAGACATGAATTATATGGGATGTTTTGCAAGTGTGAATTCTATCTTCAAGAGATTTCTTTTCTTGGCCTTATTGTCTCTAAAGATGGAATCTCTATTGATCCTTCTAAGACCAAGGAAATCCAAGAATTTCCAGCACCTACGAGTATAACTGATGTACGCAATTTTCTTGGTTTGGCAGGTTATTATCGACGTTTCGTCTAGAATTTTTCCCGATTGGCTAACCCATTAACAAAGCTCACACGTAAAGGGGATAAATTTTTTTGGACAAAAGAGTGTGAAGAATGTTTCAAAGAACTAAATAGAAGATTAGTCAATGATCCTATATTGACTCTACCATCGGGGAATGATGGGTTCGTTATTTATAGTGATGTATCGAAGAAAGGACTTGGTTGTGTCCTTATGAAGAATGATAGGGTTATTGCCTATGCATCATGACAGTTGAAAATTCATGAGAAAAACTATCCTACTCATGATCTTAAGTTAACAGCTGTGATCTTTTCTTTGAAGATATGGAGTCATTACCTCTATGGTGAAAAATGTGAGATTTATACAGATCACAAGAGTTTGAAGTATATTTTCTCACAAAAAGAACTAAACATGAGGCAAAGGAGATGACTTGAATTACTCAAGGATTATGATTGCATGATACACTACCACCCGGGGAAGGCAAACAAGGTGGCAGATGCTTTGAGCAGAAAAGACCATGGAGTTTTGAACAATATTAGAATTGAAAGGGATCCATTTTTCATGGATCTAGTGAAGATGGGGATGGGAATAACCAGGGAAGGTGAAACATCAATGCTTTTTCAAATGGTTGTCAAACCATCTTTACTAGAAAGGATTAAAAGTTCTCAGACCAATGATGAAGAATTTAAAAAGAATATTAAAGCTTTGAATGATGGGATATTGAGAGACTTTGTGTATGAATATGGAATTTTGAAATTCAGGAAGAGACTTTGTGTTCCCGATATACCTGATCTAAAAAGAGAATTGCTGGATGATGCTCATAGTTCCAATTTCTCTATACACCATGGGAGCACCAAAATGTATAGAGATTTGAAGGAACATTTTTGGTGGGAAAACATGAAGAGGGAGATTGCTGATTTTTTGTCAAGATGTATGGTTTGTAAACAAGTGAAAGCTGGAAGGCAACAACCTGGAGGATTCATGCAAACTCTTCCCATACTGGAGTGGAAATGGGACAATATTACGATGGGATTTGTCATGGGGCTACCAAAGACTCCTAGAAGGAATGATGAAATATGGGTTATTGTTGATTGTCTTACCAATTCAGCACATTTTCTTTCTATAAGAGAAGATCTACCACTGGAACGTCTAGAACGACTATATATTGATGAAGTTGTGAGACTTCATGGAGTACCCCTATCGACTGTTTCTGATCGTGATTCCCATTTTACTTCAAGATTCTGGAAAAGTCTTCAGAAATCCATGGATACTGAACTTCATTTGAGCACTGCCTATCACCCTCAAACGGATGGACAATCAGAACGAACTATTAAAACCTTATAAGACATGTTGAGATCCTGCTCACTTGACTTTCAGGGTATATGGGATCAATATTTACCTTTGGTAGAATTTTCCTATAAAAATAGCTTCCATTCAAGAATTCAGATGGCACCATATGAAGCGTCATACAGAAAGAGATGTCGCACACTAACCTGTTGGGATGACGTTGGTGAAAGAAAACTTGTAGGTCCAGAACTGGTAGAGGAAACAATGGAAAAGGTGAAGGTAATCCAAAATCACATCAAAGCAGCTGAAAGTAGGCAGAATAGCTATGCCAATAATCGAAGGAAGGATTTGGAATTTCAAGTCGGTGATCATGTTTTCCTGAAGGTATCTCCATGGAAGGGAGTCATACATTTTGGTAAGAAAGGTAAATTGAGTCCCAAGTACATCGGACCTTTTGAAATTCTAGAACGAATTGGGGCTGTAGCTTACCGATTAGGAATGCTGCCAAGTCTCTCCAAAGTTCACGATGTGTTCCACATATCTCTATTGAGGAAATACATGTCTGACCCAACGCATGTACTCACCTATGAGGAATTAGAATTGGAACCCGATCTGTCTTATTGCGAAGAGCCCATCAAGATTCTTGATACGAGAGAACAAGTACTGAGAAACCGGATGGCGCGTCTGGTAAATGTTTTATGGAAAAACCATAAGAGGGAAGAGGCAACGTGAGAACCCGAGGAACTTATGAAGAAGAACCACCCGAGTCTTTTCATGCGGTAGTATTCTAGAAATTTCTAGGATGAAATTATTTGAAGGAGGGGAGAATGTAACACCCCAAGGTTCTACGGTACGTTTCCCTTTGAATAATGTAATAGCGTGTCTTGTACGCAACATCAAGTTCTAACACACACCACAACCAATCAAACTAGCCGTGATGAATAGTAATACCTACTTTTTGAAATTATATATATTTTATATTTCAAAGTGGATTTCATTTTTGGATTCAGAATATCGAAATTATCCTAAGTTGAATTTTTGGTATTTTTCTGAGAACTTCCAATTTTTATGAATAGTGAAAAATACTTAAAAATAACTTTTTAAATCAAAATAATTTATATTGATAAATTATATTATTTAGTGGTTTTAAATTATAATTAGAATATATTTTTTTCATTTTATCCAATGGTGTTCAGTATAATTAATTTCACTTTGAAATTGGACATAAACAATTGTCAATATTTTGATATATATTGTTTCTTAAAAACACGCTATTTGTTGTAACAGTGAGAATTAATTATAAAATTAAATAATGAAACCTATATGATTGGAATTTTGTAAAATATACATCATTTTTGAATTCAGAATACCAATTATTTCTTAGGGTAAAATTTTGGCATTATTCTGAAAAACTTCAATTTTTGATGAATAGTGAAACTACTAAGTGGTAGTTAAAAAAACTAAAATTTTCATAAAACATAATTTTACCACTTCTGTGATTGGAATTTCGAAAATCCGAGAGACACGGTTAATATCAAGGAGTAAAATGTGGTTCAATGAGATGAAAATAATATTTCGTGAATAGTAACTTTTTACTTTTATTTACCACGGTTAAAAGTAAATAGGGTAATTAAGGGTAAAAATGATATTAATATTACCCTAACACATGTCCTAATTCTATTAGACAAGTTTATCTCGACAAAAAACAACCTTAGGAATAAAATATTATCATTTAGGTCCACTTGGATTAGATTAGGACATTTATTATTATTTAATTCAAAGAAGAGTTAAAAGAGTAAAAATCAATGTTTATTTACTAAAACATTTTTAATATAGGGTTATACTTAAGATGAATTCGATTGTAAATATTAATTAGAAATCTAAAAGGATTTCATAAATAATTATATTTTATTTATAATTTTTAGACATTAAATAAGTTAATTTATGTGTGACACAATGATGATGCAGTAATTACCATAATAGTGAAACATTAAACTAATTGATATTATAAATACCCAAATAAATATTATTTGAGACTTTTAATGAATTAAACTTATTTTATAGTATAATATTACATATTAGGATTGATTTAATTGACTTTTTTAGAACTAATCATTCTGTTATGATTTTCACAAAAATCAATTTTCCAAATACTGTCAAAATTGACATAAAAGAGTTTTTAAAACAAATATTATATTATTAATTTATATTAAATTCCTAAAAATCTACGGTTCGGCCAAAAGACTTATATCATAATAGGTTTATCATTAATGGACCACTTGGGGGTCTCTTGGATGTATATAGTAAGTTTACTAACCATATAATATAAAAATACAAAGAGACATTGTAAAAGTGAAACTAATTAACTAAGAGTTAATACTTAAAGATATGGTTAGTATAATGAACAAAACCTGTCTAAATTATATTGGTTGGGTGGTTTTAGACCTATCCCCACCTTAATATTTAAATAATCTACTTTGGAGCCATTAGAAACCGAATATGAATTTATTATAAAATAATATTTCTAGCTTTTCCAAAGGTGCCCCTCACCCCTCTTATAAAAGGGCACTCTTTCTTATCATTAACTCACACCTTAAAAGCCTTTTGGTTTAGACAACCTCTGCCCAAATAGTCTCTCAAATTCCCTCACATCATCTTAGAGGCATTCCTTTAGTCAGAAAGACAACTTAAGGAGCCCTTTTGATTAAATCAAAAGGAAGAACCCAAAGAAAAGGTAATGATTTCACCACCCTTTTTCAAGTTCCTTTCTTCTTCCACTTATTCTTTCTTTGTTATTACCATTATAAAATAATAACTACAGTATCTTATATATACTGTGATGTTATTATAAATATGGTACAATCATATTCAGTATTCTATCCATCCTTTTAATAACATGTCACCGTACGTGCGTACATACAACTTACCGTCTCCACGTCGTGGTGTAATTGTTTTTCAATAAATTATTATTTGGATGGATATAATAATGATGTATAACTCATGTAAATAATAAATATAACATGATAATGATTATGTATATATTATATACCATCCAATTATATATTATTTAAATATCAAAAGAATGATATTGTCGCTCGTGCGTACGTATGGACTACCGTCTCCATGAATGCGATAAGATTCATTCTCTATCGTATCCATTCATGTATAATTATCATTTGATGATTAATAATAGTATTCTAGGACTTGATATAATTATGGATATGATTAAGATGCAACCTATCCATGACAAATATAGATTACATAACAAAACATATAAAAGAAAACGAGTAAGTTAACACCCGAAACAACGATAATACTAAGATATTATTAACAAATCAATGTTAAAAGATCATATATGATATCATATTAATGTATATGATTTTTTTATAATTTAAATAACAATTATTTCCCCATTATACTGGAGTTTAACCTACCCCAACCAAGGAAAAGTACAAGGTAAGGGTTATTTCACAATCTCTTCATTATCCGAGGTTGTTTATACGTAATAATCTACTGGGACCTCTTTATCATCCACATCCATGTTTCTTGGAAGTGTATTTCAAAACATTCCTACTATTTTATAGAATATGGGTTAAAGTCATTTATACCCTTGTTTGACTTTTTATGTTTATAAAGGAATCTTTCCGCCATTTTCAAAACAAGGTGCTTTTTAACCTTTTTGACAGAGTTAAGGTAAGAATGTTTTTTTAAATTATACGGCGAGTGCGGATATTTTCTATCGTTATAAATTTTTTGAAGCTTCCCTTACAAGCTTATAAGAATATTTTCAAAGAAAATGTTTTATTTTATAAATATATGACTCTTAAATGATTTCAAAATAGAAAGATATATTTCTCTGAAAAGAGTTTTGATTTCATCTATGTCAACATCCTTTGATGGATTTTTAGTTTATTTGAAGATTATTTATTATGATACAAAACATCCATATTTTATTGATGGTTTTGTGATATGTTCGACTGTGGATGTGCTATTTTTATACCATTCATGGTTTATGGATGAAGTATTGACATTTCGTATGCTAGTTTTAATATGAATGTTTGTGTTATGTTTAAACCTTTTCATATGGGAATGCATTGGACTTAATATGTGATGGGTGGAGCCCGCTATAGCTCCTCGATGAATCGGTAGGTCTCATGAGACAAACTAGTGTCTTGGCATAAGGCCTTGACAAAATCGTATTTGTAGTCTTGGCACAAGGCCTTGGCTATGTGGTTATGATAGTCTGGCATTATGCATTCCATCATTATGAAAGTGGTTATTGATATTTAATGTGATTATTCGATTAGTAGAACATCCATGTGAATAAGTAAATGACATTATTTCATTTTATTTTTTCCATACTATGTTGAAGTTCAAGTTCAAAAGGATTTTGTTTTAGTTATACACTGCCTTAAATGTTTATTTTTATTTATGAAAGTTCCTGCTATATTGTTATCCTTATTGGGCATTTGAGCTCACCCCTTTCAATGTTTTATTTTTCCCAGGATGTGAAGAAATAATTTATGAATGACCTGCAGGGATAGTATATGCGGATATGAGTGTGGATTATGAAGAAAATATATTTTTGTAGTTTTCATTTTTATGATATAATGTAAGACTTATGAATATATCTAGTGTTTCCAAGGCTACTAAACCAATCAGTCTTTCGAGATTTGATCTTTCTTGTGATCATGCCAATGTTATGTAATAATGCAGCGACTCTAGGTAACTGGGGTCGAGGCATTAAAATATCATATATACAGAATCATTATCATGTTATATTTATTATTTACATGAGTTACACATCATTATTATACCCATCCAAATAATAATTTATTGAAAAACAATTACACCACGACGTGGAGACGGTAAGCCGTACGTACGCACGTATGGTGACATGCTATTCAAAGGATGGATAGAATACTGAATATGATTGTACCATATTTATAATAACATCATAGTATATATAAGATACTGGAGTTAATATTTTAGAATGGTAATTACAAAGAAATAAGAAGTGGAAGAAGAAAGGAACTTGAAAAAGGGTGGTGAAATCATTACCTCTTCTTTGGGTTCTTCCTTTTGATTTGATCAAAAGGGCTCCTTAAGTTGGATTTATGACTAAAGGAAGGCCTCTAGGATGATGTGAGGGAAATTTATAGAGTATTTGGGCAGATTTTGTCCGAACCAAAAGGCTTTGAAGGTGTGAGTTAATGATAAGAGAGAATGCCCTTTTATAAGAGGGGTGAGGGGCACCTTTGGAAAAGCTAGAAATATTATTTTATAATAAATTCATATTCGGTTTCTAATGGCTCCAAAGTGGATTATTTAAATATTAAGGTGGAGATAGGTCGAAAACCACGAAACAAATAGAATTTAGATAGGTTTGGGTTATTATAATAACCTTATCTTTAAGTATTAACTCTTTGTTAATTAGTTTCACTTTTACAATGTCTCTTTGTATTTTTATATTATATGGTTAGTAAAATTACTATATACATCCAAGCGACCCCCCCAAGTGGTCCATTAATGATACACCTATCATGATATAAGTCTCTTGGCCGAACCTTAGATTTTTAGGAATTTAATATAAATTAATAATATAATATTTGTTTTAAAAACTCTTTTATGTCAATTTTGACACTTTGGAAAATTGATTTTTGTGAAAATAATAACAGAATGATTAGTTCGAACAAAGTCAATTAAATCAATCCTAATATGTCATATTATCCTATAAATTTAGTGTAATTTATTAAAATTCTCAAATTATATTTATTTGGGTATTTATAATATCAATTAGTTTAATGTTTCACTATTATGGTAATTACTGCATCATCATTGTGTCACACATAAATTAAATTATTTAATGTCTAAAAATTATAAATAAAATATCATTATGTAGGAAATCAATTTAGTTTTATAATTAATATTTAAAATCGAATTCATCTTAAGTATAACCCTATATTAAATTTTTTTAGTAAATAAACATTGATTTTAACTCTTTTAACTCTTCTTTGAATTAAATAATAATAAATGTCCTAATCTAATCCAAGTGGACCTAAATGATAATATTTTATTCCTAAGGTTTTTTTTGGTCATGATAAACTTGTCCAATAGAATTAGGACATGTGTTAGGGTAATATTAATATCATTTTTACCCTTAATTACCCTATTTACTTTTAACCGTGGTAAATAAAAGTAAAACGTTACTATTCACCAAAAATTATTTTCATCACATTGAACCACATTTTACTCCTCGATATTAACCGTGTCTCTCAAATTTTAGAAATTCCAATAACAGAAGCGGTAAAATTATGTTTTATGAAAAATTTAGTTTTTTTAACTACCACTTAGTAGTTTCACTATTCATCAAAAATTGAAGTTTTTCAGAATAATGCCAAAATTTCACCCTAAGCTATAATTGGTATTCCGAATTCAAAAATGATATCTATTTTAAAAAATTCCAAACATATAAGTTGCATTAATTAATTTTATAATTAATTCCCGCTGTTACAACAAATAGCGTGTTTTTAAGAAACAATATATATCCAAATATTGACAATTGTTTATGTCCAATTTCAAAGTAAAATTAATTATAATGAACCCCATTGGATAAAATGGTAAAAATATATTATAATTATAATTTAAAACCACTAAATAATATAATTTATTACTATAAATTATTTTGAATAAAAAAATTGTTATTAAGTATTTTTCACTATTCATAAAAATTGGAAGTTCTCAGAAAAATACCAAAAATTCAACTTAGGCTAATTTCAATATTCTGAATCCAAAAATGAAATCCATTTTGAAATATAAAATATATATATAATTTCAAAAAAGTAGGTATTACTATTCATCATGGCTAGTTTGATTGGTTGTGGTGTGTGTCAGAACTCGATGTTGCGTACAACACACGCTATTACATTATTTAAAGGGAAATGTACCGTAGAAGTTTGGGGTGTTACATTTTCACATTATAGTCACATAGATATATAAAATATATGTTACAATATTTTTAATTTATATTTAATTCTTTTAATATAAATGGAGTCTAATGTACATATGGATGGTTCTAGGAAAACAACTATAATAGATTCTCACATGTAATAATCCAATTTCTAATGACTTTCTATTTTCTAGATCTCACAGGAAGATCATTTTTCTGTTGTGTAAAGGATTTAGTCACAGGTTCCACCCGTTGTCTTCTTTTAATTCTCTACTCACTATGAAATCACCTCTATGAAAATAATATCTAAATAGATGATATTTCATAGGTATGTTACTTTTTTGATTACGCGATCTTGTCTCCTTTTCAAGATCAACCATTGTAATATTTTCACAATAGAACTTGATAGGGTCATTACTATCAGGGATCACATAAATATCATGGATGGAGTTTCTTATCTACTCCATTTCATTTACTACCTCAAAATTATCAGTATGTATAGGAACTATTATAGAATCTACCACCATGGAATTCTTTCAGCTCTTCCCATTCACAACATCCTCATTAAGAGTAAAGTGTATCCTGACGGTGATTTTATATCATCATGATCCATTTGAAAACTAGCCTATTCAAATCCTCTAATGAATATCTCCACATATCATCCTTAAAATAATATCATATTCTTAGTTTTACTATGATAAATAAGTTTAGTATGGACTATCATCCTATGGTGGTCAATGGGTAATCTTGATATCTTTTGAACATGCTTAAGGCATAGGAAACATATAACCTAGTACATATCATAACATACAAGAATAACCTAATTGCTGATGGACATGTAATCCCTTCCATACTCTATCTCTATTCATGTATATAAATACACCTATCATTTTATTGATTAATTTCATGTGAAACTTTTAATAATCCATGCTTGGATTGTTCACAACACAATATCTTCAGTATTTTTTTCAGTATATAAACATTGAAATTTACATAGTAGTATGTTGGATATATTATTATGGATATTCATCCGAAGAATATAATCTTCAATTATAATCCATCCATGAAGAATAATTTGTTCAACTTGACTTTGATAAACTATAATAATATTATTTATTTTCCAATAAGTACTAGGTCATCAACATAAACTATTAGAAAAATGACAACACTTCCATGAATTTTTTATAATACCAAAGCTCAAATTCATTATTTATGAAACGAAATTCAATAATAAAGACACAAAACTAAATGTTCCACGACCTGGATTCTTTCTTTTATACATAAATTTATCTCTTCAAATTTTAATCTTTTTTGGAATCCTTCGGAGTCACAAACCCTTTAGGTTGTGTCATATTGATACCATCCGAAAGGTTATAATTTAAGAAAGTTGTTTTTAAATCTATATAAAAAATCACATTGTATTGGTACGTTGTTATGGATTAAAGAATTCATAATTATTTTAGTATAGAAAATGGTAGAAAGGTCTCATCATAGTCTGTTCTTTGATATTATTTCAACCCTTCTATAACTAGTGGTATCTTATAGGTACTGAATTGTCCATCCATTTCTAGTTTTTCATGATTAACAATTGAAACCATCAGGATTCACATCAACTAAAGATTCTATAAAAAAATCCTCAATAGGTTGAAGTATATGGAATAAATTTCATAAATCATAAATTTTTTCTATTTGCTTGCTTCAATTCCATTTAATATTTCCTTTTAGTTTACAGGTTCATTATTATCCACAAATAATGAGTCACTACCATCATTCACTATAAAAATATATTAATATAGTACTCAAACAACTTATGAAATCTTACACAACACAACTATCTCCATAATTTCTCCTCCCATTGGGCCTTGTGTAATGTGTTCTTATTCAAAACCATATATACCATGATCCATTAATTCATTGAAATATATTATTCTCCCATAATCTCTTTTGGAGATATGATCCTTCTAAAGGGATGTGGGAAATATTTCAATAAAAAAATCTTATTTATTGAGTTATATACCAATATCCCCATGTTTCTTTTATATATCCTATAATTATAATCTTTTTTCCATGTGGTAAAATTATGTCACCCAAATAGCCTTAAAAAATATTTCACATCCCTACACTCATATAAAAAAAATTCATTCCCATACCAATGTTCACCTATAATACCTTTTTCTCTTTTGTTGAAACTAAATATAGAATTTATGTTTTTTTGTAATGTGTATCCACAAATAGTTAATGGATGACTCTCAGGATTCATCATTGATCTCACCATGTACAATAGGGCCTAGTTACTCCTTTCAAAAACATTTTTTTTTATTATGGAGTATAATGAAGAGTGATTTGGGATAGAATTCAAAAATCACATAAATAATCAAAGAACACATTATTAAGTTATTATTTACTATAGTCTGAGAAGATAATTTTAATATTCATACAATGCTAGATCTCAAATTAATTCACAATTCCTTAAATATTTCTAAGGAATCTGAGTTATACTTATTTTTATAGACATATCCATATCTACTAAAGTCGTTTGGAAAAGTTTTATTTTCTAGTAACCCCTTAGATTAAACCAGAAATGGTTCACACACATTGTTATGAAAAAAGTCAAAATCTTAATTACCATTTCACCTTTTCTAGTAAATGGAAATTTGGTCATTTTTTCTTCTAATTATTCCTGATAAACACCAAGAAGTTTTAGTTAAAAAGAATCTAAATATCCATCCTCATGTAAAATGAACAATGAATTTTTGTTAACTTGAACCAATAAGTGATTATATATATGGTAGTGGAATAAATCATGTGAACTATTTTCATTATCATTTATTATTACTTGGTGTATGTAATCAAACACATAAAGAAACATAATTAATTATATTACCATAAAAATCATTTTTATAAAAGATGAAACATTTATTTCAACAATTTAAAATAAATCAATTTTTATAAATTATGGACATATATTAAATTTTTTGTATTCCCTAATGAAAAATTATAAAAATCATTTAAAAATAATATAATTTCTGTTTGAAATGTTATGTGGTAGTCCCCAATATGCATAGGAGTATGTTTGGCTCTATTGGACACTCATAGATCTACCTCACCTCAGGATATTATCAAAAATCTAAATGGTTTTGATATGTTATTCGATATGTGAGAACCAAATTATGTATATAACACCCAATTCATAGAAATTGATATATGACACTAGATTATGAGCCCACCAGATGCTTCCCCTTTTTTCATTACCTAGGTGTAGTTTTTCTTTTAATTTCCTTTTTTTCCATGTGAAAAACTTATAACATCTTGTACCCATTCTTCTCACATGATTGTTTTATTCTTTGAATGGAATTTATATAAGTATTTAGATTTGGATATATTTTTATCCATTTGTTCTATTCACAATAATTATATAATTCATTTCAAGGAATAAATCCATATTGACTTAGTTGAGTATATTTAGCTGATCTGGGAGAAACTTCCATGTGTTATTCATTTTGAAATTAGTAAGAATACTAGAGAATATATGAGTGTGTGGAGAATGGATTAGATGATTTTAAAGTCTGTAAGGATTTTTGAAGCCTATAACCTCATGGAACTCAATTTATCCAATGATTTTTTACTATGTGAGGCACTACTAGGGTACCTTCTCCTTGATTTTTCTCATGAATAGTTCTTTGGATATCTCAAACCATTGTTTTCATGCACTCTTATAATAAAGATCAAGTAGATTCTATAGCATGTTCCATGAATCCATGTTTTCATGATAATTCATGATTTTAGTAGAAATGGATCAAATCATTAAACATTGAATGTTGATTGCATCACATTGTGTTTAACATATACAATGATATCCTCATTACTCGCATCATTTATAGGTGGCTCAGGCATTGAGGATCATCGCACTTGAGTCTTCTATTCATATTGAAATACTACCCATAAGAATATATAGGTAATTTCTAGTTAGAAGATAGTATTTATAGATAATTGACCATAGGGATAATCTGGATAATGAATTTTTCATCATTCTACAATAATAAAATTGAATATTATAAGTAATATTCTTGATTACACACATGTGAGAAATGATATTTTAATTACATCAAGACTATCACTATTTTATCATGTCTTAGTGGTCATTAAATTTGAACTCAAAATTACTCATTGAGTAGAAATTATAGTGGAAAGGATTCTTATTTATTTTATTATAATCCAGATCCTCGTCATGAAAATGATAATAAATTATTTTTGTTATTTCTGTTTCAAACTAAAAAACTAGAGGCTCTATGAACTGTTGACTTGACTCCCCAATATAAAAATATTGTCTCATATTTTTTCATGAGATTCCACTTAGTTTTTGTTGGGTAAATAAATTAAATTAATTCAAAGATAGATTTAGTTTAGTATACTCACTATCTTAGATAGTACATTCTGATAATTAAAAGTTCACATGATAGAGGTTTATCTAACACTTTTACTCTAGTTTCATCTTAATTCAAATAATTTAGGGCATAATGACTTAATATTAACTTGAATTATTTTTTTATTTTTCATAGTATTTTATTTTTTTATTCATTACATAATTTTCAATATAAATTGGACTTTAATTTAGGTATTAACCATGTACCTATGAAACATATATGCATAACCCTTTTATCTTAATTTCATCTTTACATAATAAACCATTTATTTATATGATCTGTAGCACCTAGAGACTTTATAAAATATTTTTTTCTATATATATTTTTATTTTGTGTTATACAAGACACTGATATTGTCTTTCATTACACACAATAATGAGATTATCTAGCATTACACGTAAAACTGAGTTTAAACCAAACATTACATATTATTAAAATATTATTATTTAATATGATATTTATTACATTGCTGATGGGATAGTGATTATGAACATGATTAAATAAATTATTAAAATATGGTAAACACACACACACGAATATAAATAGTTTATTGGGGGATAATTAATTATCAATGAAAATAAAAATATTTTGAAAATAAAAGGAATACTTTTTCTCTATAAATATTTTATGTGAGAAAGTGTGTTATACATCAATAAATTAAATGAAAATCATTTTGTGAGTTATATTAATTAATGTTTTATAATATATAATTAATATAATGTTTATATTTCATCATATGTGTTTTTTATAGAAGTTATAATAATAAATTTAATTTTACACTTATAAATGTTTTTTACTAAAAAGAAGTATTGTCGCCTCTAAAGAACTTATCTTAAAGTTAATTTATACATATTTTAGAATATTAATATGATAAAATAAATATAATTTTTTAAATAATAATATTAAAATTATCTTATGGTGATTTTTTGTGAAAAGATTCATTTTTTGATTAATAGTGAAAAATACTGAACTTAAATTGAAAACAACATTTTTCATAATTTATAACTATAGTTAACAAATATTTTGAATTTATTTTAAATTAAAATTAGTTAAACTATAAATAAATTATTCAAAAGTAGGTCACTGAATTCTATTTCATATTGAATTTTTTAAAAAATAATTTTTATGATTTTGATCATTTTCTCATTAAAAACCCATGTTCTCATCACATATATGGAATTAATTTTATATTAATATTTTTTTAATGTATGAATTGAATTTTAAAAAATGGATTCTATATTTTTATTCAAAGAAATATATAATTTCTAATAAAGTAATATTAGTGTTTTAATAAAATTAATATTGAAATAAGTAAAAATTAATTATCGAGGTTAAGGTAAAAGGTGATTTACCAGGGCTATACTAAATATACATGGGTTAAAATGACCTAAAAACATGTTATATGCCCCTCAGATGTAAATATATTGAAATTAACTCTTATAGGCTCTGAAAATTAAAATTTTGATGATTTTTTCTTGATAAAAACATTGTATTATTGACTCTTTTCAAATGATTACAAGTGTGTCACTGACCTCACTTATAAAATGACACCCCCTCTCCTATTTTCTTCACACTATCACACCCTTTTAGCTTGGAATATAGCTAAAAAAATGAATTTCAAACTTCAGTCATCTCATCATATAATCCTCAGTATGGGAATAAATGTGACATAGGATGTTTTTTAGTGAAAACCAAAAGAGTTTACCCAAAGAGGAGGTGTCATTTCTTAATAAGTGAGTTTAATTTATTTTTTCCTCTACATCCTTAAATTATTATAAAAAATGATGATATAATAACATAATTATCTTCTATAAATTTAATTGTTTGTAATTTTTATGGAATGACCAATATTAATCTCCACTTCCATCAAATGAGTTACGAAATCAGTGTTTGTGTGTACGACAGATTACCAGCTCACGAACTGATGTCATTTGTTTTTCTATTACCACCAATCACAGTCCGGTATGATGATCAATATACTATATATATTTTTTATTTATAACATTATTATACATATAAATTCATTATATCATATATAAATTTTTTACATTCCATTTCAAATGGGACACATTAACTTTGTTCTTGTGCACCATAGACTACTGCCTCACGAGGCAATGTGATTCATTTTTATTAAAACATTGTTCAGAAGATAATAAGGATAAATATATGTGATAAAAATGAAATAATTTTGATATTAATTAAATATTTATCATTATTGAAGTCTAATATATCATTTTCATTCATATTGTTTCAGTCACTGAAAGATGATGACATTGTTCATGTACGTGTGGTCTATCGCCTTCATAAAGAGATTTGACTCTCGATTTTACTCACCATACAACATGAATGATACGTATAATTATATTTAATGAAATAATATTATATATAATATTATATTATAATTCATTAAAGATAAAATATTACTTACCTTATTTCCATAATGATCATTGAAAAATGGAAATGTTACATATGTGTACGTACAACCCAACATCTCTATAATTGTAACATGAAAATTTTCAAAAAAAGACATTTTTATTGATTGATATTAAGAATATAATTAACATATAAATATGATAATTATGTCATGATCATTATTCTAGAGAAAATTGAATGATGATGAGAGGAAAAAATATAATAATATAATAACATATAACCAAAACAAAGTGGTTATTACCTCAAGAATGACATTAACATGGAATTTTTAAAAAAACAAGTAATAAAAGGGATAATTAAATCTTATATGGTATGATATATAAAATTAAGGTTCTATAAAATAAGTATAGTAAACATTTATTTATTTTAATAAATTTTTGAACTTTTGCAAAGTATTTAAAGACATAAGGTAATAGATTTCTAATATTTTTTATTTAAGGGAGACAAATGAAAATTCACAACATGGTTCCTTTGTGTGGTGTATATACTTCCCATTTGACATGATTGGTTCCTCTAGAAATGGGACTTTGATAGGTGTCATTATTCCTGGGAGGTTTCTATCAGATTTATTTATGGAATCAGAAACACCCAATGGTTTTTTATCCATGGAGACCTGCTTTCTAAAGTCAGGCGTTCGTCAGGTCATTTAGGCAATGATTATTAATAATATACATTGGTCGACAGAATGTGAGGTCGGTCTCATAACACCCTTTTGGGTGAATTGTTTCATACTATGGGACTCTCTTATAGATTTAATATATGTTCACAAATCCTTATTAACTCACCATGTATGCAATGAGTTTCCCTTGTGATATGGAAATCAATGATTAATCATGTATAGAGTTTGAGATTCATCTGTATATATCCAAAGTTGTTCATTAATGGAGATATTTGTATGTATATAATGTTCTCCATCAATATTATCCTTTGGAATACTAGTTGGAGATTCTATGGTTGTTATTATGATTACACTGGTCTTAATTCCACTTAGTGGGGGCACTATCGAGTTTTATCGTCATCCATAGAGAAAAGAGTTGTTTTAATGTTGGTATTATACCCATGTGTGGGATGCCTACGTATCCCTATGAAAGGAATCATAACCCACATAGTTTGATGCCACTTAGCTGGACACGTCATACCTTTTAGGGTCATGTGATAAGGACAAAACCGTACAATTTAATGTCATGTGACAAGGACATGTATGTGGAAGATGACTAATAAATGTTTGGTGTGGTACTTATACCAAAGTATCCTGAGGAAATTGGAAGGGATATGAATTTAAAGGATTAATTTAGACCCATATAGGAATGTGACCCAGAAAGGATTGGGTTGATTTAGATTATTGGGTTTGAACCTTAGGGAGGCTTCCTATATATCTCATTTAGATGAGAATCAAAGACCACATAGTTCGAGAAGTATCCTAAGGGAGTGTATCTATTTGAGATAAATTAATTAGGGCTTACTCCTAAGAAGGATTCCCTTTAAAGGGTACCATGATAAATTTATTAACTCATGATAATATAGAAGCTTGATTTGGGGATTACTCCTAATGAGGATGCCCAGACATGGTCCATGAGGATGTTTTAACCCATGGAGATTTGAGAAGTTTAGTTTGTAGCTAACTCCTAAAAAGGACAGCCAGATTAAAGGTATTAGGAGTATTTTCTCATTTTATAGATGAGATGATATAGTGCTCGGACCTTTATGGAGGCTTCCTATATATATGAGCATTGATGGGAATCAGAGTTCTCGTGCTTCATTTTGTGAGGGGTTTTTTCAAATGTTTCTGATCATCAAAAATCTTTAAGCCCACATGAGTCATGCTCGGTGTTAGAAACTAGAGGATGTGAAATATTCAACAAATAAACATACAAATTTCTCCTCCTCTGCTGGTGCAATAGGCCATGCATACAGTGAAGATAGTGGAATAGGGTGTGGATCAATGAACCCTTCAATGGGAAGTGAGATTAAAGTTTATTGGATAAAACATAAAGGGCTAAGGGATCATTCTATGATTACTGCACAAAAAGAGGACATGGTAAAGGAGGGAGACTTATCCTTTTCCAAGAATAAAGGTGTAACCCAATTTCTTCTCTTCCAGGGACCTAAGATCCACTACACTGTTCCTAGGAGAAAATTCCATGCGACTGTGGATAAAAACGTCCACACACCCCTCATTGATATTGAACCCATTATAAAATAAATGTAGGATACCTATGACATCAGATATTGAAACCCAAATTGGAGACATGCTGATGTGCCTTTTAAATGGGTTTGGTGAGTCAAGAGGTCTTGTTCAAGGTTTCAGATTAGTCTCTTTTAGACAAGGGAACCAAGGAAGAAGAGGACCATCCATGAGTGGATTAGAAGAGGTCCCAAATGATGGCTCTTGTAGGTCCCAAGCATAGATTTTCTACGTAGCCCTGCAAATCAGTTGTGCTGTGTAGCTATGCAGCTTTTTTGTGCCGTGAAGGTCATAGGAGGAATTGAAAATTGTGCTTAAAACTAGGAAATAAGCCTATCAAATCTTGAATGGACTAACTGGAAGAAAAAAATTGGGAACAATTTTGGTCTAAACACCACGAGTCTCCTTCGGTATCTTGGAAAGACCTCCTCACATGTCCTTCCTTAAGGAATAGGCCTTGCATAAGTGCCTTCTTAATGAAAGAAGGGTCCAATAAGATGTTTTGTATTTCAAAAAAACACTGAAAGGACCTGAATCTTACTTATCCTTCTTCTTTTTCCTATTATATAGTATTCTAGAGAGGTACTTGAGAATATTGGAGGCACATGGGCGAAATAGCTGTGCAATGGGAGTTTTGGAGTTTCTTCAAAATTTTCAGATCTCAAAATAGGGACCCCAAGGTTCGTATTTATAGGCATGGATGGGGATGGTAAAATTGAGTTTACCAGCATATATCAGCTGCATAGCTCCTCGTTGTAGCTCCTCTTCATATGGGTGTAACAATTTTACAGCCGCGTAGGTCCTCAATGTAGGGGGCTACACATTATGCTTCACGGGAAGGCTCTCCTATGGATGCTTGATGCGTAAGTGGTATGTGTATCTATACTATCATTGATGATCCTCCAATGGAATGTGGAATGGAAAAAATCACGAGAATGATGAATTAACTATCTCAATTTATGATCAATAACATGAATCAAGCCGAGATACCAAATTCACCTCCGAGGAAACAACTTTTAATTGAGTCCTTTCTATGTCAATGACCACCTTATTTCAGTAGATCTACCGACCCATTGATTTATGAACAATGGAAACGCTCTATAGAATAGATATTTTATATACTCTATTGTTTTAAATAGGATAAAGTAACAATAGTTGTTTACCACTTAATGAGAGAATCTAATCCATGGTGGGAATTGATTAAAACATGAGTTAAGAGGGGATATTGATGATATTGTGTGTGAAGAGTTCAGTGGAATAATATGCAATAAGTATTTCCCATGTTCAATGTGAACGAAAATGGATATGAAATCATAGATTTGAATAAGAAGGATAATAAATTTGTGGGAAGCTATGAGATTAACTTTTCAAGACTTTATTGCTACAGTTATAGCTTTGTCATAAATCCTAACGGAATAGTTGATAGATTATTCTGTGTAATAAGACACAAACTATAGATGAATCTTAACAGTTGAGAATATGATAGATATGAAGAGATAGTTTGAATTACAATGAAGTTTGAACTGGTGTTTTTAAAGACTCAATAGTCTAATAGATGGAATGAAAAGAAAAGATCATTGGAGCGAAATGATAACAGATAATTGAAGAAAAAAGGAGAAAAGATGACCTCAACAAGTAAAGTCAGGTCATACGAAGCACATTTGTAAGATCTTGAGAGGGAGGTGGAGTCACTAGGCTTCAATCCTGACCAATACATAGATGAGGTTCAATATGTTAATATTGAACGAAACCCCTTATGGGAGAAGTTCAAGTTAGTTGAAATTACAACTCCCATGATGTCATCTGAGTCGCCCCAAGAGTCTATCACCATCACAAACTATACCCTTAGGTCATATGAGGGTGTTATAAGGGGTTCTGTTTCAAGTACCTAGTTACTTAATGTGTATTGAAATCATATAAATAAAATCGTTATTCCATCAATTTTGTTTTAATAGTAGTTTTGATTAATAAAAATGACATGGAATTTGATAAAATGATTTTTTGGACAGAAATTGTACATTCAAGAAGAAATATAATTGTTTATGATAAACTATTAATTAATAATAACACTTATTATAATGAATTAGTACGATAAAAAATCTCTTAATTAAATATAGATGATAAAATTATTTTATTTAGTTGTCATGTGTTATAAATTTTACAATGCATTTACTATGCATCATCTATCCACTGTTATTTTTAATTAATAATTATTTTATATATAAAAGTAATAATTATCTTATTTAGAAATTTATTATGATACAATAAATATCATTTTTGAAATCAGAATGTCGAAATTTGTTTACATTGAATTTATGAGAATTTTCTAAAATATTTAGTTTTTCAAATTATAGTGAAAATACAGTTCGAGTGTTTTAGTATGTTTAATGACATCATAATTATGTCATAATGATGTAATAATTAGTTATCCATAATAAACGACTCAAATTATGTTATTTTATTAATATCATGTATTTTTATATATTTTAATCAAAATCTGAATATATAATTTACTTTCCAAATTTTAAAATGGAAATATTAACTTAAAGAATGATATTTTGTGAAAAATTTACTTTTACATTCCAAAATAATTGTTAAAAAATTAAGTCCAGTTCTGGTGGGTTAGAATAACAATTTGTTTTATCAAATTTACAAAACCATTGGAAAAACCCCTGGGTAAGAAAATGATTTTTTATTTTTCACAACCTAGATTTCCAAGCCCTATAATAGGAAATTATTAAACAAATCTTATACTTTTGCTCTAAATACCCTCCCATTCCACCTCTTCCCATCACTTATAATACATTATACACTTTTTCTAGGTGTTTTTTCTTCCCTTGGATTCCTCCAACAGATTCCTCAATCCCCCAATGTTCCATCATTATGTTTTAGGAACAACTCTTCAAATTATGGGAAATCTACACTTCTCTCTTCCATTCGAGTTCACTTTTCATGGGGTATATCTTTAAATTTCTAAACTATGTTATTTTTTCCACTTTCTATTATACCATCACTATAATAATTGTCTATTATGAATGGGATAAACTTTTCCCCTCTCTTTTTACCCTTTTCTAAAACCATATTTTATACCCATTGTGCTGTTGAATTTATTTCTTAGAATTTATCTCTTCTTCTCAATAAATTCCCTTTTATTTTATTTAGGTGAATACCTAAACTGATTTATCTTCCATGGTTTCTCACCAAGATAGAAAAATTATTTATGATATTCTTGTATTGATATACATGAAACCGTCATTCCCTTTTCATTGGTTATAAATGACATAATGATCTTTAATTTATGCACTTTTTAAAACAAAATGATTTTTATATGAAACCTATTTATTTTATTCTCCATTGTTTATTTATAGAATTTCTTATTCTGATCTATGAGGATCTCATAGAAATTAAAATGTATGAAGGGTTTCTCGTAATATAGCTCCAATGCATTGGGTAAATAATTTCATCTCTAGAGATGACATGTTTTACAATACCTTCATGAATAACGTTGGTAATTTTTATAACACCTCTGTTTCAAACCTTTGTGATATGATTATGAATATCTAATTTAAATTTTTAATCCACATTTCCATGTTCTGATTCATGTTATTTTTTATTATTATATGTCTATTTTTCCATTTCTCATTAATCTATGATATTCATTAAGTTTTCATGGATATCAGGTAAACCCTCTCACTTGTTTTCCCTTATTGGGACTTATACTTACCCTTTCCGTTGATGTATTTCCATGGGGTATGAGATGTAGTAAATATAAATAGTATGAAGAATTAAACAATCTGCTCAAGTGGACTAGAAGATTTTTTTATGTTTTATATTATTATGTACCTTATTTCCATGTATCTAAGTTTAAAATATCATATGTTTTGTACAATGTAATGAAAAGTTATGTAATAAAAATGAAGGATTCAATAGTAGGTATCAAAGTACAATTTAGTTATCTTTAAAAAATAGGATTTTAAAACATTAGGAATAACCCTTTATAAATTTTTAAATATAGTAAAACAACTTGTTATTTTGGTGAAATAGTACATAAGTGGTTTCCGAGAAAAGAAATCCCAATCCAAATATTAAAAAGGGGATATGGCTCTGTAGAAGATATACCTAGGGGTAACAACTCTGATAATGTACATTAGGCATGAATTGACATATCTTGGTACATGCTAGTGGGACTTACTACACACCTGATTTGACACTACTATGGGATATATTTGGTTAATGACAAGATTTTTATGAATTATTATGAAGGTGATATAGAAATTATATCCATTTTTCAATAATACATTGACTTATTTCTTGAGGAGTTACCTCGACCTCTAGCCAAAATAGAGGTAGAGTTCTCCATGTAACTAATGCCTAGATCCTATATGATATTAAATAACCCATATAGAATGGAAAATGTGGAGCTAGATGAATTAGAGTAACATATTTAAGGTCTTTTGGAGAAGGAGTTCATCAGAACAAGTGTTCATCCTTTAGAAACACATGCCCTATTTTTTAAGAAGAAGGATTTATAAATGATACTATTAATTGATTATAGAGAACTTAATGGGATCACAGTGAAGAAAAAATATCATCTTCCAAGAAATGATATTTTATTTTACCATCTTTGTGGGGAAAAATTCTCCTCTAAGATTGATCTCCGACCGGGTAATCATTAATTGAGTGTGAAGAAAGAAAATATTCCAAATACCACCATCCGATAATGTTATGGGCATTATCAGTTTTTTGTTATTCTATTTGGCATGACTAATTATTATAATATTTTATATATTTATTCAATAGAGTATTTAAGGACTACCTTGATAACTATGTTCTAGTTTTAATTGATGATATTCTGATATATTCTAAAAGTCACGAGGAGCACGAGGATCATTGAAGGGTTATATTGTGAACTCCGAGGAAGGTGAGTCTATTTCGAAAATTTATCATATTTGAATTTGGTTATAATAAGTTTTTTCTTGGGTAAAATTGTTACCCATGATATAATATTATTTGATCCTTCAATGATTAAAGTTGTGGATGAGTGGCCAAAACCTACTATAGTGAATGAGATATGAAGTTTCTATAGTTTTACAGGTTATTATAGAAGTTTTGTGAAAAAAATTTCATGGCTTTATAATCGACTAACCAAGATAACTCGAAAAGGGGTTATGTTTAACTAAACATAAGAGTGTGAAAAAATATTCCAAGAGCTGAAGAAGAGATTGGTTATTACACCCATGTTAACTCTACCCTCTATCAGAGAAGGATTCATTATTTTTAGCAATGAATCTATAAAATGGATTGAACGTGATCTCATTAAAAATGACAAGGTGAATGTTTATTCATCTCGATAGTAGTAGGCTTATGAGTAGAATTATTATAAACATGATATGGAGCTAGATGTGGTTTTTATTTCTCTGAATATATGGAGCCACTATCTTTAGGAAAAAAATGTGATATTTATAATGAACATAAATTTTTGATGTATATTTTCACACAAATTTAATTGAACATGAGATATAGGATATGGTTTGAACTTCATTAATACTATGAATGTTCAATTAATTATCACCTTGGAGGAGAAAACACTGTCATTAATGAATTAATTAGGAAATAACCTGTTGTTCTAGAAATGATGAGGATTCAAGGTGATAATTTGATCAAAGAGCCAGTAAAACATGACATGGGAATTGAAAATTTAGGTAAATCATCAACCCAATCCCAAATGTTTTCATAACAATCATTACTATAGAATATCATGTAGTCTCAAAGAGAAGATCCTTTATTATAGAAGGAATGAGGCTGTGAAGAATGGAATGTTTGCTGAGTTCAATATTGATCAAGAAGGTGTACTTAAGTATCATACAAGGCTACGTGTTCTATCTATTAAAAAAAGAATATAATTGATAAATCTCATATCTCTCCATTCTCTATAAATCCTAGAAGTACTAAAATGTATAGGGAAATTCATGATTATTATTTGAGGGATAACATGAAAAAAGAGATTGTCGACTATAAACAAATGTTCCTAGTGTGTCAATAATTTGGGGTAGAGTGATGACGTACTAAAGGGGTATTAAAAACACTACCCATAACAACATAAAAGTGGGAAAATATCCAAATAGGATTTTTCATTGTCCTCCTGAGAACAACGAAAGGGAATAATGTGATATGAGTTATAGTTGATCATCTCACCAAGATTGTCCATTTTATCTCTATTCAAGAATATTTCTCACTTGACCAAATTTCCATGATATATGTGAAGGAAATGGTAATTCTAAATGGAGTTCCACTTTATATCATTTAAGATCATGATCCAAGGCTCACATAAAAATTCTGGGGAAGTATTGAACATGCTCTAAGAACTAAATTTAATTTTAGTATGGCCCATATCCCAAAATTATTTCCATTCAAAAAGGACTATTCATACACTCAGGGACATGATGATAACATGCATAATGGAATTTAAAGGGGGATGAGATCCATATCTCCCCTTAGTTTAGTTATCATACAACAACAACTTCCATTTCAGTATTCAAATGTTACCCTATAAAGCTCTATATGCGAGGTGATGTAGATCTCTGACATGTTGGGATGAAGTTGGTGAAAGAGAGATTCATGGTTATGATATTGTGCAAGAGATGAGAGAATAGGTTCATGAAACCCAAGAACACATAAAGCATACTAGGAGTTGGAATAAGAGCTATGATGAAAACCGTCGAAGTGACTTGGTGGTTGATGTTGGTCAGAAGGTCTTCCTTATAATTGAACCATGGAAGAGAGACATGAGATTTGTTAAGAATGGTAAGCTAAGCCCTAGTTATATTTACCCCTATAAAATCCTTTATCATATAGGATCAATGGACTCACAACTTTCACTTCCACCTAATATATCTCAAGTTCATGATGTATTCCATGTACCTCTCTTGAGGAAGTACATACCAGACCCATCATATGTACTAAATCCAGAGGTGGTACAACTAGAACTTGAAATATCTTATCAGGAGAATCCAGTGGAGATCTTGAATTGTACATACATGGTTCTAGGAAACAAGATTACCCACATTTTTAAAATTTTATAGAGGAACCATATGTTTGATGAAGTGACTTGGGAACTAGATGAAACAATGAGATAGATGTACCCACACATTTTATCAACTGAGAGTATGTGTTGAAATTTCAGGGATGAAATTACTTAAGGGGGAAATAATGTAATGAACCTAATTTTTTTAAAGATATTTTATTCTACATATATTGTGTTTATATTATTTTGTACTCAACAAAACTATATCACATTAATAATGAAGTGAGTAAAATCTAAATTGTGACCATCTAGTTTTGACTATTGGTCAATTAAGACCGTTGGTCAATTATGATTATTGGTTAATACTAATGTTGAAAGCAATGATGTAATAAATATTTTTACATTATAATTATTATTATAGGTAGAAATGATAATGGATAATTAATGAACAAAGGAGAAACGATGGCCTCTACCAGTAGGGTCATGCTGTACGAAGCCCATTTTTCAGAGTTTGGGAGGGAGGTAACATCACTGGGCTTCACTCTTGATTAATACAACGTCGATATTTAATATTCCAAGCTTAAACAAAATCACATATAGGATAAGTTAATGTGAGTGGAAATTAACACTCTGGTGATGTTATTTGAGCTTCCCCAAGAATTTATCACCATTTTACACCATACCCTTAGGTCATATGTGTGAATTATATGGGGCTATGTTTCAAGTCCCTACTTACTTAATGTGTAATTAAATTTTATAAATCAAATTTGTGTTCCATAAATTTCATGTTAATAATAATGTTTCTTAATAAAAAGGGGTCGGAATTTGAAAAATTGATTTTTCGGACAGAAATTTTACATTATATAAAAGATATAAATGTTTATAATAAGGTATTTATATTGAATAATACTTATTTTAATGACATGTTATTATAAAAACACTATTTATTAAATATAAATGATAAAATAATTTTATTTTTTTTCAAGTGTCAGCAATTTTATTACACATTTACAATGCATCTTCTATACGATTTTATTTTTAATAAATAATGATTTTTATATTAAAACAATTATAATTCTCATATTTAGAGAATTATTATTGTAAAATAAATATCATTTTTTAAATCTACATGTCAAAATTAGTTTTGGGTGAATTTATGAGAATTTTCTAAAATATTTCGTTTTTTAGTGAATAGTTAAAATACATTTCATGTTTTTCAGTAAGTTTAGTGACTTCATAATTATGTCATAATTATGTAATAATTAGTTAAAAATAACCATGAATAAAATTATTTAATTTTATTAATATCATGTGTTTTAATATATTTTAATCAATTTCCAAATATATAATTTACTTTCCAAATTATAAAATGGAAACGTTGACATAAAAATGACATTTTTTTGGAAACATTACATTTCTTTGCTAAAATAAGTAAAAATAAATTATTTTCTATTTTGGTGGGAATAACACAAAATTTGTCTCAAATTTCCAAATCCAATGGAAAAACCATGGTTAATCCACTGACTTCTCATTTTTCAGAACCTAGATTTCCAAGGCCTATATTAGGAAATTATAAAACATTTTCTCTACTTATGATATAAATACCCACCAATTTCACCTCTTCCGTTGATGTACAATCCATTATCCACAAATTTTTTGTAATTATTCCTCCCATTAATTCCTAAATTTTTTTCCTCAATCCCCTAAGGTTCATCCTCAAGTGTTAGGAACAACTCATCAAGGTACGAGAAATATACACCTCTATTTTCCATTAGAGTTCCCTTTTCAGGTGGTATTCCATTAAAATTTACAAACGAAGTTCATTTTCCACTCTATAATATCACATTATTATTATAATATTATTTTATGAATTATATACCCTTTTCCCCTCTCTTTTTAACATTTTCTAAAACCATTGTTTTATACCTGTTATGCTGTAGATTTCATTTCTTAAAATCTCTCTCTTCTTCATAAAAAAATCCATTTTATTTGATTTATGTGAATACCCAAACCTATCTATTTTATAGGGGTATTCACCAAGATATAAAATTGATTTATTATATTCTAATATTGAAATACATTAAAACCTCATTCCCTTTTCATTGGTATACATGATATAATTATTTTTCTTTAATTAATTTTTTAAACACTGTGGTTTTTATATTAAACCTATTTCTTTTATTCTCCATAGGTTGTTTATAAATTTGTTTATTATGATCTATTTGGATCACATGAAATTTATGACATATGAAGTGTATGCTCTGATATATCCCAAATTATTTGGGTATATAATTAAATCTTTAGAGATGACATGTTTTATGATACATTGGGAATAACCTTGGTAATTTTTATGACACCTCAGTGACAAACCATGGTGATATTCTTATGAATGTATCAATAAAACATTATATACACATTTAAATGTTATGATTCATGTTAATTTTATTATTATAGGCCTTTTTTCCTTTTTATCATGCCATTATGATATTCCTCAGGATTCCATTGATATCTTTCAAGTTCACAATTAAATTGTTTCCCCTATTTTACCTTACTAGGGATTATACTAACACTTTACTTTGATCTATGTCCACAGGTTATGAGATGTAGTAAATATACTTAGGATGCAAAATGTAGAACATTTTTATGTGGATTAGAATAATGTTTTATGTTTTCATTTATTATGTACCTTATTTCCAAGAAACTAACCATTAAAAGATCCTCTATTTTGTATAATGTAATGAAAAATTGTATAATAAAAAGGTGGGATCCCATAAGTCATAAGGTAAAAAAGATACTAATACATGAAATAATAACATTGGAATAAGTCAAAGAATATTTGTGAGACACATAAGTATATAAAATGATATTCATAGTGTTCAAGGCATGACTATCATGGCCATCTTATTAGTACAGGTTAAATCCACATTCAATCTTGGTAGTCATGGTCCACTCCCATTACCATATTTTCAGTCAACGTTCTGTACAAAGACTATTTCAGTAGAAAGAATTATTTGTCGAATCAAATTATCTCCCCATTCCATCAATGACTATCACATGATATATAAATATTTACCCAATGAATTGTATTGAGATTTAGGTCCTACAAATATCATAATGAAACCATAAATATGTGTTACAAAAGATGATAAAAAATCATCATATCATAACCCGTGAAAAGAAATTGGTATTGTAAACATATATTCATATCATAACCCATAGAAAACATATATGTTTTATAATCATTTCATCAAAGTATAACCCACAAAAATAATCAGGTTTCATAAACAAGTAACCCATTAATGTGAAATGGGTTTCATAAACATATAACCCATGAAAGAGAAAAGGGTTTCATAAACATATACACAATGAATGAAAAATGGGTTCCATAAACATATAAACCATGAAATAAAGATGGGTTTTGTATACACTATTCTATCAAAACATAAACCATTTAGAGAAATAACATGAATGGAACCTTTGGATCATATCTCCACAAAAGGAATCCTTAATACCAATGAATTTAATTTTTTAGGGAGAATAATTTGGAAAAAACTTTTAAAAACATTTCATGCTGAAAATATCATTTATTCTATACAAAATGATTTTTAAAACCTAAAACATTTGGAAAATATTTTTTTAATGAAAATGGATAGTAAAACTTAGTAAATAATCTTGAACAACAAAATACTTGAAAAATATAAAAGATGTTTTAAAACACTTTGAAATCCTTTTTTAATGAAACACTTTTATAACTTATAAAGAATGCTTGAAAATCTTCTGAAAACCATTTCTTTGGAAATAACATTGAAAAAATACAATAAATGACAGAAAAAATTTCAAAACATATTTCTTTGAAAATATATTTTTAAAATTTATATAATTCATGAAAACATCTTGAGAAGGTTTTTCCATGAAAAAATGAAAAGGAAGCTTGAAAACATTTAAAACAATTGTTAAACATAAAACCTTTTTTGAAAACCTTTTTCTTTGAAAATAACTTTAAAAAAAGAATTTGTATAATATTAGGGATTTTTTTTTGAATAAAATGGAATATTTTAAACTTTCAAATTAAGATTCAAAGGAAGGAAAATCTTGACAATGGGTAAGCCCATACATGCCGAACATTCCTTTTGTGTTGTAAAAAGTTTAAAAACGTCTCTTGATCAGAAAAAACTAGATTCCTTTTAAGAAAACCCTTTTGTTTAAAAGTTAAAACATGGTTTAAAATTTCTTTTGAAGATCATAGGAGAATAGTAGAAGATTTTTCAAATGATTTTTAGAAAACATGGGTTTTAAAGAACATAGATTTCCGATTGAAGAGGAAGATAAAGTCAGATTTTTATAAATTATATTTCTTAATGATTTTACGGACCAACGTGTGGAGAAATGTTACTAACAGTTGAAGATATCATGAGTAAACATAGGATAAAATAATTCCTAAGTGTTCTTGGAAAATGGATCATATGGTTTCAAAAATTATAAAATAAGAAGAAGAAATATCGATAAATGATGAGATTGTTGTAATAAACTATTACAAATTGGTAACATTGGATCTTACCCAATCTAAGAAAATGTAATAAAATGAAATAATAAACTATTATGGAATGATGTATAATCCAGAGATAACATGTCATAGGTGGTTTATATACCTCAAATAATAATGTTGGGGCATAAAATATCTTATGTCTCAAAGAAGGAAAATTGAAATAAAATTACCATACCAATTTGGAAGCTTTTGAAACATAAACACCATGAAATAAAGATAATAAAATGGATTTGTAAATACACATAAATTTAAGTATATTAGTCATATATCACATAAATGAGAAATATAAATACCATACATAGGAAATAAGAGGTGAAAATGGATTCTCTCTCATGGAAAATAAATGTGAGATAATAAAACCATTAGCATAAGTATTCAATTTCGTTATACACATTCAAAAACCCATTATAATAAATATTAGTTTATTATACATCTACCAAAAAAATGTTATTATATCTAATACAATATATTATTTGGTTATGTATTTATATTACCCATTTATTAACAACTCCATGTCATCAACATCAATATCTTTTATTTTTAATTTTCAAAAAAATACAACAAATAAATATAAGTACAAGAAAAGATCCTTGGGGTCTAAAATAATGTATCCCAAGAGCATCGCCTCTATCTAGGTTCACCCCCTAGGGAGTCAGTGAAACAAGGTCCACAGATGAGATGAAGTTCATACCATTTGTAGACATGGTGTATAAATAATCAGCTACCATCCCCCCTTATGTAAAATATGATGGATGTCCATGTGAGTCCCCATGAGACTATGAAACCTGAATATAATATAAGTGATTGATCAAATTGTGCATCCCTTTCATATTAGTGAGTTATAGATGATTATAGAGTTAGTTTCCACTGTATCAAGGGTGATGGATTTCTTTTTGGAAATACAGAGTCAAGAGATCATAACTAAATCTTCTTCCAATAAAGAGTTCCCAATACCATATGATGAAGTGAAGGTAGCCATAACCGAGCCCTTCATGTCCTGATGAACACCCCCTCCCCAAATATTTCCCATAACACACAGGCTATTAGTGTTTATCTTGGGGGTCGAGGGATGAGGTGACCATCTCACACAATGTCCTAGGTGACCAAAGCTAGTGGGTTGAGGCTAGGTACGCACAAAGAGAGGCCTCATGGTAGGGTCCTCCTATCAATACTTATGTTTTAGGTAATACTCACTTTGTTTTTATTATATGTTTTGACTTGATAATCGTGATACTCTTATTTAGATAATGATATAATTACATAAATAATTTAAAAATGATATAAATATCATATATAATTAATATATATGTATTTATAACAATATATAAAATATATAGACATGAAATGGAAGACACCAATCATGGAGACTATAGTTTGTATGTACGCATGAATGATGTTATCGTTTTACTGTCATATTGAAAGAAAGAAATAAAATGACATATATGTATATATATAATGTAATTATTCTATAATTATTATTTAATATATATAATATTAGTTCACTAAACCTATATTTTGTAGATTCCATGAAAAGTGTGAAATAATCACATCACTTTGAGGAGGAAGTAGTCCGCACGTCCCCAAATGAAGTTGTTGTGTTTACAGAAAATGGAAAGAATGTAGGTATGTTTCATATAATAATTAAAGAACTATAATGAAATCATAAATAACATATATTCAATATAAAAACATATTTCCATCAAAATTATCATGCATTAGACGTGGTAATAGGAAAAAAATATTGTTTCATGATGTGGTAGTCTGTTGTACACAAAATGGTATGTTTCTTACCCATTAGATGGAAGTGTGTGTTAGTGTAAGTTGAAACCATATAATTACTAAATATTAGTATATTGAGGATACATAGTTCATTATATAAGCAAGGAATAATAATATTTGCGGGGGTAGGAGAATGAAAATAAGAAAAATGATATTGAGGAATAATGTTACCACTTCTTTGGGTAACTCCTATTGGTTTTCACCAAAGGGATTCCTTGGTTGGATATTATACCAAATTATGGATTCTAGGATTAATGGATAGATTTTGGGATCTAATTTTATCTATGGTTGGGTGATCCAAATGCTTTTAGAGGTTTTAATAGGTTGGATTGTTGAGATCCTTTTTATAGTGGAGGAGTGGTATTCATTTAAAATTTTTTAAAGAGAATTCCACCCATGTTTTTCTCAAGTCATGTGGCTCCAATAATGGTCCAAATTAGAAAACAAGTAACATAGAATCGATATATTTATATGAATTGATTTTTTGAAAAATTTATAGGTCATTTATGACCTCATGGAGAAACTTTATTTTCATTAATTCCATTATAGTATTTTATTTTGTTAAAAATCAAACACGCCATTCACTTGTATTCAATAAGTAAAATATTTCTAATATGGAGTCATACAAATTATTTTTTTGACTATAAATAGTATGTAGAAATATAAAAGATTTATCTTCATCATGGTAATTTTATTTTAATTTTTAATGAATATATAATTACCTTAACTAATTATAAAATTATTTTGAAGTAATTATTCAATTAATGGAAAATTCAAATAAATTTTATTAAAAATATTAAAATCAATATAATAAAGAATTAATTAATGTGTTAAAAAAATATTTTATATTAATAAAACATATTATAGATTTATTCAAATTATTTTTTTGATGATATCTTATTATCATCACATTCTTAATGTCAATGTAATGAATGGTGTCAAAACATGAAAACCATGATATTTCACGAATATAATATTTTGTAAAATTATTTAAAAATTATAAAAAATATTAAATAATCCCAATAGGGATAAGATATGATATAAAATTTCAAACCATATTATTTTATAGGAAATTTTGAAATATTTTTCTTTAGAATAGACTTGTTATATTTTAATATTTTGAGAAATTTCAAAAGTGCATCTCACCTCAATTATAAAAGGGAACCTATTCCATCACATATTTACAACAATTGGAGAATAATATCTCAACCAATACCTAAAAATTTCTCTAAAATCAATCCTTATCCAAGTATTGGAAGTCATTTTCTTTCAAAAATATCATCCCTAGATCCCTTAATAATATATCTAAAGGAAGTCTGCAAAAGAGGATGTAATCATGTTTACCAACTCTTTCATGTTTATTTATTATTCTACTTCATCTTCATGTGTTTTTTACAAAATAAATTAATAAATACAGAATCATAAATAATCTCATATGCTATTATGATTATGTTACAATAATATTCCAGTGTTTATCCTTCTTATGAAAAATAAAAGCATTGGGCATGCGTACGTACGACTTACCGTCTCGACGGGGTGGTGTAATTTTTTTTCATGACCACTTTACATGGATGGTTATAATTATATAATTAATGGATATATATACTATTTATAAAATTATATATATTCTGTAATTTTAATATATCATGGGACCCCTGACCCATTAACTGATTAAAGTAATGATATCATCACTCATGTATACATTCGTCCTACCGTCACAGCGACACGGTGCGATTTACCTTCCATGTTCAAAATTAACGAATGGTTCAAAAAGTATATAAAAAGATTAAAGATTAAATTTATAAAATTAATATAATTATAGAAATTATTTATATATATTTACCATGTAAAATAACTAGGACATTCATGAAAAAACATTCTAGATAAAAAAAGGAAATTGACACCTGAAACAAAGAAAATAATAAAATATTATTAATGAAATACTCATATGATGTTATACATGCATCATATAAGACTTTATAAGTATGAATAAGGATAAAATATAATTTAATAACATGTTTAAAACCATTATAATTAAGGTTTGAACATGATTTATGGATGTTGAAATAGAGGTAAGAGAATGTTTAACCCAATTTCGGTTCTTTGGGTTTAAATTATACTCCATTGATTATGTCATTATATGATTATATTTGAAATGAATATTTATTATATCATATATTATTTACACTTTTTTATGTGTATTTACACATGATATAAAAATTTGACTAATTTTATTAATGATTACATCAATGATATGATATTTAAAAGGGAATTCATTTAAAAAAACAATTTTCATTGTTTCTTTTTCAAAATTTAAAAGATTATTTTTTTAACATATACAAAATGAGATGAATGTATTATTTCATGAAAACATATTTTTTTTGAAGTTTCCTTTACATTATCATATTTTTATTTTCAAATAAAATGTTTTATTTAATAATTGTGTAGCTTTTTAAGAATAAGTGATTTCAATGTTAGAAAGGGTATTTTCCTCAGGAATATTTCTACTATATTATTAAAATATATATTTAAACATATTTTGAGGAAGCCTATATATGATTAATGTTTATATCTTATGATTCTATTTTCTATAATTTACTGAATATTTTGTGATCAGTTTGACATGGGATGTACTATTTGGATTCCATTAGCATATTACTCTTAATGGTTTATGATTATCTTTACTGATTAGAGAAATTATTTAATTTTGGTATTATAATTTCAATAAAAATATTTATACTAATTATGTTTCACCGCTTTCATTCTAGGAATGAATTAGAGTTATTATGTTATGGGTGGGGTCCATTCTATGCCATCGATGCATCGATAGGCCTCATGAGACAAACTAGAATGGATTTCTCCTAAGGAATTTAAAATTTATTTAGACTTATTAGCTGAGACCTTGATGTTATGTTGTATACATCCTACATTATGAATTAAATAAATATGAATATGGTTATTTATATTTCATGAGAGTATTTGATTAGTAGAATATTAGGGTCAATTTTCATTCTCGTGTGATTATTTATATATAAATATTTGAACATCATTTATTCATTCCATATTATGATAAATTTATTGACTAAATAGAATGTGTTTTAGTTATTTGACCTTACCATATTTTTATGCATTTTATAATAATAGATTATATTGTATACTTAACCTTGCTGAGCATTTTAGATCAGCCCTTCCATATGTTTCAATTTTCCTCAGGATATGAGGAAGTGTTTTTGAAATTGATATACATATATAAACTCAGGGGGAAATGGATTTCTAAAAGAAAAACTTTGTGTATTTAATATCATAATTTGTAATGTGAATTTTAGGTATGTATGTAGTATTCCATTAATACTAATCAATTTGGTCCTTTGGGATGAGATTCCTTGTATCTTATGCCAATTTAATAAATTTACCACTAACATCAAGATACCGGGGTCGGTTATTTACAAATGTTATCCTTGAAAAATGTGAATTTGGGATCATGAGGTATGTAGGCACTCACAAAGTGGGTTTTAGATAGGTTGGTGTTTTTCCTTCTCCTGACACGATGGATGATTTTTAATCTCAGTCTTATATATGGATCCCCTGGGAATTGTTTTCAGTTTCATAGATCATTTTCTTTTCATTCCTTATGACCTTTGAGACTTCCATGTTCTCTATTTTAATTCTACTCGATATTCTTATCACTAGTTCATATCATTTCACTAGAGTCAGATACCTTGTTAGATAAACTTTTTAGAACGGACACTAATGGGTATGCCCTGGGGTCCAGCATTTTTTCCTATTGTTTTTAGAAGTCTTGGAGCTCCGGTGTAAATCTAGAAGATGTGTCATTAGTAATGTGACTGGGTGAGCCACATTCTATAGATCCTCTAGTGGGGGATAATGTAGTGGTATATTTTCTCGAGTGACATGCCCTAACTCATGGTTTTCTATTTTCATGTATTTGTTTTCCTCCATTTGTTTGTTCAGTTTTACTTGTTTTTTTAGATGTGGTTTTTTCAGAATGTATTGGAATACCACATGTTCATTCATGTTTTATAATAAATACTATTGATTCACTGTTGGGTGTGTCTAATTGATATTTATTTCTCAACCCCTATACATGCACATCACTATGAGTGAAGACCTAATGCAGACAATCATGTGGGAGCATAGGTTTCATGATAGATGGGGTGGAGTCTCGATGTTGCAGGATCATGTAGAGATGCTTGTATGGAGCCTCAGGATTAAGCTGGTGCTACTAGAGTGTCATGATGACCAGGTATGTTATTTGACAACATGCTGGTATTAGGGTTAGTTTTATTTATTTTATATTTGTCTATTTTTTATATGTGATCCGCCAAGTGGGAGACTAGAACTTGTATGTTTTTCATGCTTTGTGTTTTTATGACTGTATGATGCATCCATTAAATAAATAATTACTCTATTTAAATAATTCATTTGGTGTTCTCTATTATATCTCCCTATGTATTGGTTAGGTTATTTACCATTTAAATTTCACTATGATAAGATAACATTGTCTCCCCATTGAACCGTCAGACCCTAGCTACTAGTCAGTGACGTCTGGCATACGAGGAGGCGAGCTTGGTGCCTTGTGGCATGCTAGATCAGATGACATTTCCGGTTAACTCGGGATGGTTTGATACAAAATGGTATAATATCTTTTTAGTTTTATTATTTGGGTAGTTATAAGATAAAAGGTCTTGTAATGTGTCAAATCTTATGATGAATATCAGAGTGGTGTGTTGTGAAAGCCTTTACCGATTGTAATTCCAAGTTTCCAAGGCTTGGGATTTTAGTTCGTGGATTTTGTTTATGGTTGTTTAATTTCATAAATAATTATGCACTTACGATTATAGATTTAAGGTTTATCCTAGTTTTTGAACTTAGATTGTGAGAAAGAGTCCAATGATCATACATCATTTTAGGCATATAGTATTCACATGACATTTTCATACATATAGTCTTTTACATTATATATATATTTTATTCCGATGATAGGTCATGTGGATCATGCGATGAGTGGTTTTTCATTGTTTGTGATATTTTACCTTCATCGAGGGATGTATATACACCCTTTTGGGATAGAGTGTGATTTGATTTCTATGTTGGTGGCATAATTATGGTAATGGAATCCTGAGGGATCTCTGGTTTGGGATTGAATATCCCTACGGTGGTGGTTCCCTAGAATCCCAAGTTTTTTTTTCATTGTCAATGTGTTGTTCATTCGACGTGTTGTCTGTGGGTTATGTGTGCCCAGGTTCCTAATATCACAGATGGCCTAGGTGGGAGTGGTTGTTCATTATTTGTGGTTCCTTTGATGTCTAGTGTAACCAGGATGTGGTTAGGCATAAGGATTGATCATTTTTTAAAAGTGGATAATTTTTATGTCTTCCTTTCTCATGGATAGCTTCAGTGGGAAATGTTTGGTTGGAACTCTGTATCTTCTCGTTTTAGTTGTGCCTTGGGTACAATAGTGGGAGAATTATTAGACAACAATGGTTTTAGATTGATACCCTTCTGGAGGGTGATAATATGGTGTATACTAATTGTAGGATATTCCTCATTTTGAAGAGGAGTTTCGAGAGCAATCTGTTTTACTAAAATTGACCTTTGTGAGGATTATGGGAAATGTTTTTAAGTGTCTTATCATAGTTTCATAATGACGTGTCCCATGTTAGTGTAAGTAATATTGTGATTTTGATAGAAATTTAAGGAAATACATGTGATGGGGAGTGAACCATAGGCAGTCAGAGTTCATGAGCCTAGTTTTAATTAGTTTTTTGAGCATGGAGATTTTGAGTTTTGTGCTATTTCTTATGTGTGAGTTGTTTGACCATTTCAAGAAATCATTTATTCTGATGGAATTACCATGGGAAGTGTGTTTTTCAATGTGAATTGTGGCGATGATGAGGATAATCATGTGATGGGATGCATCAGATCAATGGCTCAGTAATTTTTATGGTTTTAGGAGAGTGTTTTTGATACTATAAGACCGATAATTGGTTAGTTAAGATAGTGTTGATTTTTTCTATTATTACTAGAGATCATGGTATCTAGTTTTCCACTAAGCTTTCTTAGGGTGTATATGCATTTGTGGGGGAGAATTTTTGATTTCCCGCATCATCATGGGTTGTAAAAATCTATGGAAATTTGAACCTTTGTGTTCCCAACAGTGTTTCAGGGGAAAAATGGAACTTTATCCTATGGGATGATCTCATACAAAATGTTCTTGCCAATTTATTAGTCCTAGAATAGGGTGTTTACCCAAGGATATGAGTTTGGTAAAAATCAGAGTCGTTCAAATTTTTTATTAATATTTAATATTTAATTAGTTTTATATTAATTTATTCATGCATGTTCATTCGGTCATATATTTTTAAATAAGAAACTGATATAGATTCCATCCTCATAGTTGAGCCCGAAATAGAGGGGTTTCTAGGTGAGACATAACCATACAATGGGGCTGGGGTCTAGGCGTGAGCCCCTTTTTTGTTTTCATTCTTTCAGTTTTATTTTTTATTTCCATTTTCATTTCTACTTTTCTTTTTTCTCTCCCAATTTTTCTTGTCTCATACATGGAACCCCAATTTTAGGTTTTTTTGGTTAAGATAAGTAGAGTGATTGAAGAGAGGGGGAGGGAGAGTAGTGCACTCCATCATAGAGAACAGATAGCATGAGATCATCAGGCGGTAGCTGAGGATCGTGGATTAGTCCGACCTTTTAGTGGGTCCCACTAAGAGGTAGGTCCGTTTAATTTTTTTTACCATAAATCCATATAGAATGGATTTTCATGTTCTAACCACATTATTGTGTTCTTGGGTACCCCTAGTTGTTTGATCTGTGGGATTTAGGGAGGAAGAAATCATTTTGGCCAATTTTAGAGGCTTCTGATTCATGGAAAATCCATGTACACACGATGTGGTTGTATAAAAACATGTCTTATGTTCTTAGTGTTCGGGAAATATGATTCTCTTAGACTACACATCATGTACTAGATGGTATATGTCATGTAGTGGGCATGGGGTGTGGCTGAGTACTCAACCAGACACCCCGTATGGGGGGGGGGGGTACATGGCCATGTAAAGTACATGGCCCATCCCCATGTTGGCTGAATTTCATATCATGTACTTTCATAGGAGGTGTAAAAGGATAGGTACATATCTTGAGACCCCATTGTAGGTTACACACCATGTACATGTGGTACATGCAGTGTACTCAGACATTTTATAAGCTTATTGGGGTTGAGGTAAACAGTCTAGTACCCAGGTGGGGTACACGCCATGTACCTAGAGGCACATGACGAGTAATTTGATAAAGCACACCTCATGTGGCCTGAGGCACATATCCAGATAAGACCATAGGGGTTTCACATCATGTACCCTAAGTTCACATCATGTAACTTTTCCATCTTTGGATTGTTTTTCATTTTTTCTCCCTAGTGTCAGAACTGGGCTTGAGAGTTATCCATTCTAAATATTTTGCCACATGGATCTGGATGGTGGAATATTTTTTTGGTTTAGAGTTCAAATAGTATTTTGGACTGAGATAGTTCAGTATGATTATTTCTTTAATATTGGGATTCAGAATCCTCTAGTTGGCTAGGTGTGAGCTCTGAGGCCCGGTGAGGGTTGTTTTTTTATTAGAACTATTTTATGGATGTTGAACAATGTTGTTAGATGTTATTTCAGAAATTTCCCAGATTTCATGATCATGTATTATTTATGAGGAGATCTTGGTTTCTCCCTATATGTCAAGACTAATTTCATGAGGTTAGAGTGGTTGATGTTTAGATCATGGTTTTGAATACACTAGATATATGGGAGCCTTTGGGCCGAGTTGATGCATTTGGATCGCGGTTATAGAAAGTTTTCATTGATATTTTCAGAAAATGTATGGGGGACTCATGTGGATTCCCTATTATTATGGTTACTAATCGAGTGACCAGTGGTTTATGTATTCATCAATTCAGTATTCCTGAGTGGTATAGTGTTTTTTTCGATTCCCTTATGTGCGAGCTAGAAACCATGGAGGGGTAATTTGTCAGTAAGGAAAATTGAGATTTCCCTGAGTGGAATTTTCCATATGGGTTGGCTTATGATAAGGATCCCTTAATAAGGTTATACCTTTTTATGTGTTCCTAAGGACTGTTTTGAACATCCATGTTGGTTGGCTTGCGTTTTTGGATGACTTTGGGTTTTTTGTGGATCAAGGATAAGTTAGAGTATGTTGATGGACATTTGGGATGTTTCTTCATTAGATATGTCCTATCATTTTGGATTAGTAGGAGGAAACCCTCCTAGTGTTTCCTTATCTTAATGTGCCCTTTATTCCATTTGATGAAATTTCTGCAGGCATGGCCAGAGATCTTGGGCAAAACAATATAGTACATAGTTTGATATAGATTTATTTTGTGACCTTAGGGACAACGAGAGACATGAGTTTTGTTTGGCCCTATTATAGTTCATTGAGTGATCATGGTTGATTCTTTTTGGACGTTAAGATCCAAGGTGCAGAGAGAGGACCCATTATTTGTTGGGTGAGAGATGATTAGTGATTCTAGTTTAGGTGTTTGGATAGTGGGTTTGAGGTTGGGTCATCCAAGGATTAGTTGGCTATTGGTGGTGATATTTGAGTTAGTTTTTTCTCAAGACTTAGGTTGGACAGTGGGACAATTGGAATATATTGAATTGAGCATTGACTATGTTTTTTGATTTGTTTGTATACTCTATTGGTGGATGGATATAGTTAGATGAGATTAGGGTGATAATGAATGATCCAGATAAGTTCATCCCCCATATAGTTGTGTGATTTAACATAATAGATTGGATTTTTTCTCGTAAGGTGTTGAGGCTCTCATGGAGTGGTATTTATAAAAATGGATGATGTTCTCATTCATGAAACGATGAATTCATTATGCTCCCAATTTAATGTATGGATCCCAAAGGGCAATATTTTTATGCCCAAATATGGTGACTGATTTGTTATTCATAACCTTCAGGATTGGCATGATCTCTATTTTTGTCAACCTAGAAGATCCTACCACCAGTTTAGAATGTGAAAATGGATTCCTAGACCATGGTGGATTATTTTTGTCATGTGGATACCTATATGTTTTCAATGGGGTACAGAATTAATTCCAATTTCATTTCTACATCATGGATATCCTATGTGGATATTTAGGATGATCCAATTTTAATGTTTATGGGTGATACACAAACTATAAGTCAATTGGAGGGTTCTAGAGTGGAGGTATATTTACAACAGTTATAAGGCAAGAACCCTTAGTTGGGTATTTTCTTGTTTTTTATCCCCTTTAATTATTATTTCGTTAATTTATGCACATTCTAGTTAGTTTTTGGCTAGTATGAGCATATTAGAAGTCCATAGAGTTGTAATGAAAACAGATTATAGGTTCACTGTTTGAGGTATCCCCCAATGATTTCTTTCACACCACATATACGCACAACTCGATTTGTGTGGAGTCTTTATATCTAATTTGATGTTGGAGTATAGGCTACATGATGGATGGGGTCAAGGAACAATGTTTTAGGATTGAGTGGAGCCACTTGAGTGGAATCTCAAGATTTTGGTAGTACAATCAAAGCATCATGGAGACCAGGTATGTGGTTCATCTCATTATTGGTAGTAGAGCATGTTTTGTTTATTTTAATTTTCATTATTTTAATTATGTGTTTAGACTTTTGGGTGACCAGTCACTGTATCTTTTTAAATTTGCTGATTCTGTATGACTATATACTATATTCTATTATTTATATCATGACTCTATTTCATTTATTTATTATGAATTCTTGGATGTGTATTATTGTGATTAATTTTGTATATTTCCCACATTTACTAAACTCTAAAAAGAGTGTATAGACTCCCCATTACACTAGTAGAACCTCGCTACTAGTTAGATGCCTTTAGTGTATAGGTATGTATGCTTGTGGATTTATGGTGATCCATATTGGGTGATGTGTCAGGTTATCCTGAGATGGTTTGTTATAGTGTACTTCATAAGTTTTCATTTGTAGTAAAAGCCATGTCTGTAGGTGTGTAATGTGGATATCTGACAAATCAATGTACACACTGTATGAAAAACCTTCGCATGTCGTGTACTTTACATGTTTACAACGAAATATAAATTTTATTAATTGCACCACTAATCCTCATTGACATGCTTTATGTGGATCAAAAAATTGATAGTAAATTCTAGTCCTTAGGTTTAGTATTATATAAAATACATAACTAATTATATTTAATATTTGAAACAATAATTTATGAATTTTTATTACTTACTGTATACTCATCATTTATTAAATTGTACAAGTTACATAATTTTCATGTGTTCTTTGTGGAATTAATTTAGAATTACATGCTATTATATTATGACACATATGTAATAACTATTTAGTATAGTTTTAATTATATATGATGCAATCATTATGTTAAATTACAACCCAAGACATATACATAATATGTCACATGAGTGCATCATATACAGTTATAACAATACAAAGTAATTTGACATGCAATTATCAAGTTTCTTCCACATATAATGTTGTGTATTATTTCATTATGTATTAAATAAAATAAAATAATTTGTCATAAAGGCTCATGATCGAGTACCATTGACCCTAGGGAGATATAAATAAAATGTAAAAGTATAAAATATTCATAAGAAGGAGGGTTTATAGGATGGGTGTAGATTTGACACCAAGAATCCAATCCACCTATGGGTAAACAATACACTAGATGGAAATTTTAGGATGATTTGATATAATAAGATAAAATTATATAATAGGTTAATAATATAATTAATCTTGGATTGATTCATATGAATTTTATATTTATGAAAAATTAATTGAAATGATTATTTACAATATGTTTTTAATGCATATTCATTTCATGTGTATGATTAATCATGATCTCTTTTCATACCATTATATGTTTTGGTTTTATTTAATTTAATTTATTGAATAGGATTTAAATTATCTTTTATTACATTAATTATGAGGGTTTTCTATCATCCCTACTTCTCTTATTATATAGGACCTCTATGTCTAAGATTAATTTATATAATCCCCCTTTACCAATCATTTGGTACCCTTCACTTTCATTTGAGTAATAAAACATTTGTAAAAAAAGGATTATTTGAAAGACACAGGGATTCAGTTCAAGGTGAAACTAAGGTGGAGGTATTTCAATATGGAACTAAGTCAAAACTAACATGCATGACACATAAGTTCATAGGTGGAATGCTAAAACTCATTCCAAGTCCAACACATGGAGTTTTTCACATATGGTCATAGCTTGATTTATTTTCCACTCAATAAATTAACCATTAAATAAGGTCATTATCATGTCATTTTGATATTGTTTTTGTCAAAGAACTATTTATTATATGGATTCTAGACTTCTATCAAATAATTTCATGGTTTTATATGCGAAGATGAAATTAAAATAAAAAAGTACATGAAAATGTTTTATCAAAACATGTTTAATCCATAAATTAAAATCCACATGATATTACTAAGACTAGTCAATGATAAAATAATTTTAATTTATTCATAATAAACAAAATATTTCCTATTAATATTAATTAATTAAGCCTTACATCATCTAAATTAAGATAAATTCATTGTTAAAGATTTAGTTTGATCACATTGAAGGGAAATTTTAATTATCGGTAAGTTTTAACTGTGATATCGAATCAACGTAACCAAATATATATTGGTTTTAATGGCCCCATATGTCCCATAAAAATTCGGAGGTAGGTATTGATGAAATCTAAGTCTAGATTTCAAGATTGATGACTCTACTCAATAGCTGAAGGAGAGTCAAGTTTTTAGTTAGAAAGGTGTCATACCTAAATATATTCGTATAATTTTCATGGCCTCCATTTTTAATTCTAGGAATCGAGATATAGATCTTTTACACAAGAATGTATAAATAAATGGGACATTCTAGGTTCAATGGTGAGGTCTATTGGGACTTGATAAAATAGTGAGAGACATAATATAATTATACATTATTATTATCTCTAACAGAAATTATTATTATGTATTATAGAAATTATGATTTTAGACCCCATTTATTTGAACCAGAGATAATTGAGAATGCTGTAAAATTTCATGCTTTATCGTTTAATTGATTTTTTTGTTAGAATCTTGATGTGTCTATTTATATCTACTGTGTTTTATTCCATTATTAAAAATATATATATTATTATATGATATGAAAAAAATAAGTCATCTAATCCATAATAAATATAATTTTTTTCTATTTATCAATAATTTTTTAATGTTGTTGAAAAAAAACATTGATTTAATTCTAGGATATAATATTAAAAGATATGATTTTTTTCAAGATATCATTACATATGATAGTTTTAAAAATCAAAATCTTATTCATTAGTATCATATTATATATATATATATATATTTAATGTAAGATAATTTATTAAATATATTATTCCAGATTCAACAAATTTATTCAATGAAATGAATTGATACTTACCATTATACATTGAAAAAATATAAAATTTAGGATTCAAAACATGAATTTCTTCCGTACTCTGCACATGAATATAGATGGTGCATACTCCCTAGTCTCGGCTGAGTACATGGTGCATAATATTTATAATGGGTTATACCAATATGAACCCACTCAAATTTACTCCTCCAACAAAGAGAATTAATGCATGGTAGATTGACTACTATGAAATAATAAATTAATATTATGGATTAAATTCAATACATTAAATTCATAGATAATAATTTGTTATATTTAACATAATATACCTTATTAATTTTTTGTATTATAATTTATTGGATAATAATTTATTACATTCAGAATTAATTGATTGACCATTTTATCATTCTCCCACATGGTCTAAACTAATTATGAAAAATTAATCCAACCTATATCCTTAGAAAAAAATAATACATCAATCATAGAATTATTTCCTCTAAATAAGGATTATTCACTTCCGTGTGTCTTATTTATCATGAAACATAAATAAAATATGAATAATTCATAACAACCTGGTTTATATATTGGTATATTTTTACAATATATAACCACTATAATAGAATTATAATCCCTATCTTTAAGACCATAACTGGAACTCTTTACTCAAAACTATGAGAAGTGGCCTCAAAACAGGAAATTAACTCATCTTCATTAATAAATACAATGGATAGTGTATGTTTGACATTTCTCCATGAAATAGCTCCCTAGGATATCATAAGGATGTATCAGTGTGTTTTATGACTTAAAAATTAAGAGAGATCATGTTCTGGCATACCTATTTTATCAATCTCCACTCATTTAGGAGATGAACCAATTTGGGTTTTTATTTTTATTGTTTTTAATAGGTTAACGTTTCACCTCACCAACAAAATGTCACAAAAATTAGTTTTATAATTGAAACTTACACCAAATTCAATCAATATCCATATTTTAGAATCATCAGAATCTAGGATTCAATACTTTATCAACTATTATCTTAATAACTTACCTAATTTAGTGCATAACCATGGGATCTCCAAACCAATCACCGAGACAATTTTAGTCCACCCCCATACCCATCTTTTATATGGTAAACAATGATTATTTTTATACCTTATGGATTTCTAAAACAACCCCATTGGTGTATAAAATCATTCTATTTGTGTCATATGAAAAATTAATCTTCATTAAAAGCTATGTGTTTTATATGAATTTTATTCTATAGATTCTAACCATTTTTGGAACTTTCAGGCCACACAATGGAAATATTTTTTGGTTATTCCATGATTTTTTCAATAAATGGGGGAGGAGACATACGAGGGAAATATCAAAATCTCATATCCAATTGGATGAAACAATGTCGATATTTTTTATCCAAGGGACCATTTACTAGCTTAGTTATTGGATTTTTATCCTAAATTATGAATGATATAATGAGATTTCAAATGAAGTCATTGTCATGGGCCTTGTATCCATGAAAATATTTATTGGTACTTAGTTAGATTGGTAAATATCATATGGTGTAGGGATTCTCTGGCATACATATGATAAAACCTAAATGTGTGCAATATGATAACATATAAGTGGAGGGGAAAATTCATGATATAATTATTGAAATTGGAAGAATTATCACACAATCGGTTGGATGCATGCTGGATTCATCCTGTATCATACCATATTTATGAGTTTTAATTATGACTGGGATCCATGAAATATTACATTGAAAACCCATCTACATCATCTTATTATAAAAAATATAATGGAATATTGAAATGATGATATCCCATTTTTTCATTATTTTTTCATCTCATCATCCTTGTTGTATTTGTTTCTCAATTTTCCTACTAATGCCCACGAATCTAATTAGATTGTATCTTATGTTAACATTCTAAATTTAAATTTTTTAATTCTATATTTCTTTTATTTCAATAATTCTTGTTTATATTCAATGTTAATTTTTTTGGATATATTCAATTTCACTCATTCTTTTTTATGTCAATCATGCCTATTTAGTCACTAAAAATAAATTTCATTTTTGGTAATAAAAAAACTCCTTAATTGTAGTTTCCCCTATGTCTATTAGTGAGGTCTCGCATTAGAGGCATGATGAGTACTTCCCTGCATTTTTGTTTTGTGTAATTTTATTTATAATGTATCCCCTTTCACAGCATCAATTTAATTTTTTTTAATTATTAAAAAATTATGTATTTTAACTTTTTAAAACAATACAATATACAATATTCATGTGGTATGTTTCATTAAATAGGAAATTATTAGTCAACAAAACCTGCAATAGACTTACCATTTACTTTTGACAATATAAATGATGACCTATATATATTTTTGGCTCGGTCTAGAAAGAACTATCATTCCTTATACAACTATTTTTTTTTTATTTTTTACACCTCAATTATTAGTTTTAATTTAGATTCATTGTAAGAAAGAAATCAACTTAAAATACTTATAATTAATTGATATATGTGAGTGGAATGTTTGAAATACTAGTGATGACTTTAAATAATGATATGTACATTATTTATTTTGACAATATCATCAATACCGTTAATGATTTTTTCTATTTTAGGTGCTTATAGTGGTTATTTCTCTATTGTAAATATATGACAAATAAAAATGATTCTCAAATAAAATCATAAGGTGAGTTTCCCTATGATATTCATAATCAATTATTTACTATTCACAACATGTTTTACAATTTAATAAACATTTATTATATTTTCAAAATATACTTACAAAAAACAAAAAAATAAGCATTATCTAATTATAACTGACCACATGAATAAAATGGTGATAGAGTCATCCAACAACCATACTGTTGATATTTAAATGGATAGTGCATATACTCTACCAACACATTGACTTAAACCATGAAATACTACAAAATGTATTCAAAATGATTCATTTTTATGTATTTATTACTAACCAATTTTAAAAAATATTTTCTGAACATTTCGTAAGTTAGTTATTCTATAAGAGATATATAATATTGAGTTTTTTACATTGTTAATTTTATAAGAAGTGTAAAAAAAATAATGGTGGAATTTTATTCCAATTATAAAATAAAAAATTTTAAAACCCAATAAAAATTCATTATTTGACACTTATAATTAATTTTAGTAGGCCCCCCTTGATTTCTACAAGAATCCTAAACATTATTCATTCAATGATTTATCCCACAACCTCTCTTATTATTCACAGAAATCCACATAATCATTGAACCCCTCCCACTTCACTTCATCTTCATCTTCATCACATTCATGTACATGCCTTTGAAATTTTGTTGTTGTATGTTTTTTCTTCTGTACAATTTATCCATTCCATGAAATTTGATTATGTCCCTATTTCATATTTTTTATGGCAGTTATAGAATCTTATACATATTTTTTAATGTTATAATACTATTTTATGATGTATCCAATAATCACGGCCATTTTATTTCATATTTTCAATATCCTTTTTATGTTTATTGTAGATATTTATAGTTCTGAAATGAATGAAATATCTAGTATTCCTTTTTTATTTGTGGATAATATTTTATATACATTTTTTTTTCAATTTGTTTCTATAAAACACTATTGAATATTTGAGTTAATCTTGTTATAAATCTCTCTCATTCACTCATAAATAATTATTTTTAATATACTATGAATTTTTTTAGAGTGATAAGTATCACTAAATTTTTTATCAATTACCATTGAATATTACAGGCACCATCAATTTTAAAATTTAAATTATCATACTTCATTTCCATATTATGTCTTATTGGGTAACTTATTCTAAATTATGTTTTAATTAATTTTCATTTAACACATTGTACTAACAATAGGATACAATATGATTTCATTTATGAAATACTTATTTCAATATGATGTTCTATCATTAAAAGAATGAGGTTGTGTGCCTATGTTTATAAAAAAGATACTTAAATAGTTACTCATCAACTCACCTTAATATTTTCCATTTTCTTAACTTTTATATTATATATAGAATGTTTTTTTTCAACTAATATATTTCAATTCTGAATCATGTTTGTGGATATAAATTAAATATGTTAATTCTATAACAAATATTTACAATCAGAAATCATTTTTTTAATTTATATTAAGATATTTTCATATGTATTATGAAAAAATAGATATATAATTACCAAATCACATATTAAAAATAATAAAAAAATTGGTTTTTATTATTTTTCAACCACTTAATGCCAACGATATTGTTTGTAATTTTATAGAAATATTTTTTTTAATATTTTTAGTTATTGGAATATATTTTCGTTTAATACTGAAATATTTCACATTTTTTTAATTAGTTATAAAAGTATAACTGACATAAAAATTCAAAATATTGTAACTTATTTTTCAATCTTGAAATATTTTATCATTAACAACGATTCATAGTTGATTTAATGCGTGATGAACAGAATATGAATATGATGAAGGTGTTGATTGTTTTTTTGAATTTTCTTAATGAAAATTTTAAAACAATGATTATTGAAATGTGTAAATATGAAAAAAAAATTAAAATAAGGTATATTAGATATCATTTAATCTATCATGGTTTAAATATTTGTTTCATTCCTTGGATTTGGTATGGTGAAATTGGGATTAAATCACGATCCCTTGATGATAATTATTTTCACGATTATACGTCTAATCAAAATATATAATTGATTTTTAATATTGTATTAAAGAGAATGAAGAGTGAACAGAAAACCGAGTGCCTATATGGTGACTCAGAGAAACCATTATATCCATATTGAATGAAATTTATGGTTTTATCATTGGTGTTAATATTGATTAACATGAATTCTAAAACAAGATGAATTGGTAATATTTTGATATAGTAGTAAAATATATTGAAAGATTTGCAACCTAAAAATAATGATATTCCATATTCACATTATAATGTAATGAACATATTATGCCTGATGGGATTAGGGTACAAAAAGATACATGCTTGACCAAATATTTGGGAGCAATTTATTATTGAATAATAAAATCTGTTTGAGTACCCTGAATTTAGAACATCATAGTATAATTTATAATAAAAATCAACACTCGATTTATGTATTACTAAGACTCCTTCTATGGAAATTTTATATCTTCTTCTAAACTATTCTATAAAATTTTTATATTCAAATTAAAATGATAAAAAAAACATTATGATATGATCAGGGCCACACCTGAGTGTTTTACCTTATGAACCTACATCTAAAATACTAGGGATAAAATTTTGGTAGGGGAGTATTTTGTAGTTATTATAGAAATACATTAGTAGAACTAGATCATGTAATATTGTGGTACTATGGATTGGGAACTACTTAGTTGAATTGGGATTCTGGGTTACTTAATTGGTTCTCCAATCCAAAGGGTATTTGGTCAAACTAAGGCCTACATTCCATAGGGACTTTGGTCCAAGAAGGTAAGGCCTACAAGCCATAGGGCCTTATGGCCAACAATGGTGAGCAATATGGATTTTTGTTGATGAAATTCCCAATTAGTGGAGAGTATGAAGACAAAAAATGTGATCTATGTTGATCAAATGGACATGGTATTTCATTCATGGGGTGGCTAAGATGCAATTTGTAAAGAACATGATCAAGGTGGATGTGATGAAAAGCCCCAAAAGTGAAGATCAGTATATTAAAATTATTGATCAACATATATAGGAATATGAGACAGTATTTCTATAGGGTGGTTTATTGGGATTGGTCTATCGAGTATATAATATCCTCTATGCCACTTGGATTTTAGGATATGCTTCCTTGGTCATATTGGTCTTGTTAAGATTCTCTCTCAAACTAGTGAAAACACTGATTAACTATAAAATAAAAATATAAAATAATCAACAAATATCAAGATGATATGATGTTGAGGAAATAATAAATAGTAAATTACATCATCCAGCTGATTATCCATAAGAGAGAAAAATTGATCAACAATTTCTTGACTCAAGAAATTCTTTTAGAAATATAGCACTAAGGATTTTTATAGATGTAATGACTCTATATCGGATCCTTAAGAGAAAACATAGTTTATGACTAGTTTTTCGATAATTTATAACATACCTCCAGAATTTTGTATGAAGCGAAAATATATCATATTGATTTTATATATTTCCCGGCCAAAAAATCCTATAAATTATATTTATGATTACATGTCACCATTAACTGATGAGTTGAAATAATTATGGGCAGAAGGTTTTAGAATTCATGATTTATATAAAAAGGGGTGTTTTCAAATGAAATAAATGATCATACATACTATAAATGACATTCAAGAATATGGAAATATTTCTGGAGAAATGTTTATGGGAAATGAAGATATCATATTTTTTTAAGAGGGCACTCATTTTATCAACTACGACATGGGAAAAAATATTTTACATGGGTCACTGAAAGTTATTTTCAATTAATCACTCAATTGAATGATTAAAATGGAAATTCAATGAATCATAATAATTTTATATTTCTCTAAATCCTTCTTAAACTGATCAATATTTTGAGTGAGTGGTAAATATAGATGTCCTATTTGGAAAGATAAAATGATGTCGTAATGAAAAAAATGGAATAAAAAATTAATTTTTTAATCTTTTATATTGGTTTTATTAGAAGAAAAAATATAACTTTGATCTGGAACATGTTGAGAGGAATATTTGTGACATTTTGATAAGAAAATTGTTAGATATTAAAGGCCATAAGAAATATGGTTTTATTGAAAAAATGGATTTAATTTCCATAGAACTACATTTGGAGTTGTCTTCCACTCATAGAAAAAAGTTGTACATTCCTCCATATTTTCAAACATTATATAAGATAATGAGAATAAATTTTTTCCAATTCCTATATGATATCAATGTTCCTAATATTTATTCATCAAATGAAAGAGAATTTGTGAAACTAAAATAGTGTAAGTTAGTAGGAATGGAATATAAAAATTTTCATTTCATAATTAAATGACACTTATGAGTTGCATTGCATATAATAATCCCCATATTTATAAGAATGGTAAAAATAGAGGTGTATTTTTTAAATTCCATTTGTAAAATAGTGATGTATATGAATCCATTAAAAAAATAGATAATTATAAATATTCTATTCATTTTCAATTTTAAATGTACTTTCCACCATATTTTTGGACATCATGGATCAGTTAAGGTTTCATTTAGGGTTAGAAATATATATCTTTTGTTCATGTATGTTGACATTGGATGTATTGATTTGAAGGGAATATAAAGATATTGAAGGATTATGTTAAGAATACATATCAACCCAAAGCCTCCACTATTTAGAAATATAGTTTTTGGGGATTGTAAAGTTTTCTAAAAACATCTTATCTATCATAGAATATGTTAGTTTTCCTAAATGTCACCATAAATGAGGTAGTTCAATTTGAAAGTGGATCTATGGGTTTCATATAGAATCATTGATAATAGAATAAATAAATCATGAATATTGATATATCTTTAATGAAATAAATGATCCCCAAATATATACAACAATTTATATTAATGATTCAAAACAAAGTATTCTAATGAGGTATGATATTTGTATATTGAATGATCATAACACAAATGAATTATATAATTAATGAACACAACCTTCTTGGAAAAGGTATTAAGAATGATGAGTTTTATCATACATCTATGAAATTATTAACAAATTTTTTTGGGTTAAAAGTTTCATCAATAATAGACCACTATCTATCCCCTTAATTTTATGATTCCATTAAAGGGATGTTCTAGAAAACAACCATCTTACTCTCATTTATATGTATTTATACATTTATAATTTTCACATATATACAAAGGGATAAAGTATAAAATATTTTGATGACCTACTCAAATCATATTCCTCAAATATAGAGAGTGGGAGTTTAGATAAAAGATTTTTAACCCAATAGAGGATAAAGGTTATCAGAAGAGATGATATCATGTTCTATTATTACAAAATGATTTAGTAAATTCAAAATCAAAGAATGATTAAATGTTAAATTTAAAAAAAAAATTATGACCCATCACCTATACCAGTACAAAAATAAAATGAAGAGGATGTGGTGCAAGAAAAAAGATTAGGAGTAGATCATGGAGAAGTAAAAGAGGGTATTAAGCAGGTGGATACTCAATTGTCTCCACCAGATGTAAAATTAAAATAATTGGATTTATCTTTTGTTTCACCCCTTGAACATATCATTTCATTGGTTCTGAGATCAATATGATAGTGGACTCAATTAATTATATATTTTGAATTAGAGTACCTATTGTTGACTGATGAGGGAACCTAAATGGAAAACATCCATTTGTATATCATCCCAAAAAATACTAGTGGCTACATGCAATAGAGGATGATATGGAGTCAAAGATTAAAAATTCAATGTATGATCTTGGGGAACTAATTAAGGATTAAAAGACACTTTCAAACACGTTCGTGATCACATTAAAGGATGATTTTCATGGAAATGTGGTCAAACATAAATCATGGTTAATGTTGAAAGGATTAATTATTATGAAATGAGTTAAACTTGATGGGATATTTTCACCCATGGGGAAGATGGCTTCAGTATGAGTAATTTTCAGATTAATGGATATATTAGACTTGGTTATAGAGTATATGGATCTGATGACAATATTTCTTCATTGTGACCATATTTAGGTGATATATATGAAGCAACATGAGTCTTTTTATTTTTATTATTAGGAAACCCCCATGTGTTTATTACAAAATGAATTATAAATTTTAAAATAAACTCCCTTGAAATGATACAAGATTTTTGACTTGTTCTTTGAGAGTTATGGCCATATAAGGACATGGGAGGACCAATGTGTCTTCATTTTGATATTTTAGAGTGTAAAAATAATTCTTATACTACTTTATATTGAGTAAATCTTGATTATTGAGAATTATGCAGTAAAGATCCACTAGTTAAAAAAAATTATCTGTGTCCTTCCATATGAATAACATTGTTACAAGAAAACAAATTTTTTTTCTGCAGTTTATTCAAGATATGAAGAGGAGGTTGTCATGGTAATTTCAGGATAATTATTATGAACATTTCCTAATAAATTTCCACATAGATTGATCTAATAAAGTGAAAATTTATCTTCTATTTCATTTAAAGTTGATTATAGTGTAATTAATTGTCACGTCCTGTCCCCCGTGGCCTGTGCCAGGACTACCCCAAGCCCACCTTTTGTAGGCTAGGGGATGCCAACAAGCACCAAAGGCATATTCCCTAAAACCGGGAAGACATTTCCTTTATAACCTATACCACACACAACCAAGTACACAACAAGATACGAACTCAAGTACAATGAATAGTAAACAGAGTGAGTACAGTAAGTAAAAAGGGGCCAAAATACAATCCCAACTGAAAAGTACAAGGAAAATTGGAAAGTACAAGTCAATTAGAAGTACAAGTAAACTGGAACATCTCCTGTGATCACCCACCAAGGATCCTACTTGAAGGGTAGGAACAACTCTTGAATGGTTATCTCTGCGGTACCCCTCTTCTAGGTCCACCTTCGAGCTACCTACAGTCCTGGTACCCTCATCCTCAGTCAGCGTTGTCTGTCGTTTTCATCCAACACAACAAGGTGAGGGTATAGCTCGTGAAGGGGTGAGTATAACGATACTCAGTAGGGACCCTGAGACCCTCAAGGTCTTACAAAATCCACCAAGGATAAACCAAAAATTATGAAAAAAACAGATAAACCTACTTAGGTATATGAACATACATATACCTATGTTATCAAGTAATCCATCTCAATCATGAGGAAACATAGAGATACTGACTTAGCTCACACCATGTACAACTTAGGTACGGTAGTAGAGATGATTAGTTATAAGTACTGAATCATCATAATCCGTTAAGAGGATCTACTGCTGAACTATATAGAATCGCAAGGAGCTGACCTATATAGAATCGCTAGGAGATAACCCAATAGGATTGCTAGGAGCTGACCCACACAGGATCTCTAGGAGCTGACCCACACATGATCTCTAGGAGTAGACCCACAAAGGATCGCTAGGAGCTGACCCACAAAGGATCACTAGGAGCTCACCCACACATGATCGCTAGGAGATAACCTACATAGGATCACTAGGAGTTTACTCGCACAGGTTCGCTAGGAGATAACCCATATAGGATCGCTAGGAGAAATCTTCTCATCACAGCCCGCTACTGGGTTTCCGTACTAGGCTTGCTCATCTCTGGGAGAGTCCGCGCCCCAAGACACTGGTCGATTCTCCAACTTCCATGATTTCCCATGAATAACTATCTCAAAGGACCTCTACGTCATTGGGATCTCAACACAATAGATGGCGCATCATTATGATGCCCAGTCTGTGAGTTATTAGTCTTTTAGTCCCGAGGGCCTGGTTGGATTCATGCTTAATCCAACCCAACCGTTTCCCAAGTCAATCCAAAACTTTAGTGGGGTATACCAAAGGGACCGTCTCGCCCCATGATTTCCAGTGCTGCGGACGGTTGCTCAAACGAACGTCCGGTGCCAAAGATATGGCTGAAATAATGTAATTGGGTCGAAGTGGGTCTAGGTCCGGTCGAAACTGGTCGGACCGACCTGGCCTGGGTCGACTGGTCTGGGTCGTCCCGGCCCGACCTGTTGGGCGGCCCGAGTTTTTGGGTTCGACCTGACTTGCTGGGTCCGGCCTGACCCGCTAGGTCCAGCCCGGCCTGTGCTTGGCGGCCTGGCCCGCTGGACGGTCCGACAGGCCGTGAGGGGCCGCGGAGGGCCGCAGGGGGTGTCACGAGGGTCGCTCGGCCCAGGGGTGCCGAGAGGGTGGCTCGGTCATGGGGTTCCGTGGGTGAACATGGTGGCTCGACCCGGCCTGGGGCGGCTCAACCGAGAGGGCGGAGGCCGAAGGACGGCTTGTTTGGGGCAGTTCAGCCGGCAGGGCGGAGGTTGCGGGGCAGCTCGGAGAGGCCGCGGGTGGTGCGGCGGGGCCGTGAATGACAACTCGGGTGGTGAGGCCGCGGGTGGTGGCCCAACTGCGGACGACAGTGGTATCTCGGGTGGCAGGGCTACAGGCGGTGGCTTAGCAGCAGACGATGGCGGTGGCTCAGCCGTGGATGACGGCTCAGGTGGCGGCTCGTCCGCGGGGCGTAGAGGTTGCGGGTGGCGGAGCCGCAATACGGTGGGGCTCCAGGCCTTCACCGTTGGCTGGTTGAGCCGGCCACTCTCTTCGTTCGTCGTCGTGGTGTGAGCCACTTTCTTCCATCGCGAATAACACAATAATGAAGAACGACAGAGGGGTCGAGCCATGTTTTTTTGGCCTTTACCCTCCGCGTTAGAGCAGTAGAAAACTACTAAACAAAAAATCTGGAGTCAAGTATAAAAAAACTCTTCAATTTAATACGAATCATGGATCAACTCATTTTGGTTGATCCACATTCTCCATGCTTTCCTAGAACGAGGAAATTAATCGAGAGAATTCAAGAATTTAATAATAACCCCTACCTCATTTGATTCGTCGACAGAGATCACGAGGGAGAAGTCGAAGAAGATGGAGGGGGGTGCCAACGATCGTTACATCTAAAACCATTTGATGATGGGATTCTATGTCTTCCTCTTAATTGATTTCCAAAGAACATTCTGTAATGGCATTCTTCGTTGGTGTTCTTCATTGGAGAGCTTTCTCCCAAGGCTCCTAGATTCTCCCTTTTTCCAAGAGTTTCCCTCAATTCCACCAAAAATGAATTAACCAACATGATAGAATATGTTGTCATAATTTAAAATTGGGATAATTAATTACATAGTTTGGAATAATTAATTATTTTATGGGTTGGTACAATTAAGGTTGGAGGGAGTCTAAGAGGTTTCTCACACTTATGAGGGGTGTTTAAGAGGTTTCAATCCCCGGGTGGTGCCTACCATCATAACCTCTCATGGGAGGTTAGTTTGGGTAGTCCCCACCACCATAACCTTTCATGGGAGGTTTAGGTCTGTTGGTCCCCACATCTCAACATCCACATGTGGGAGGTTTTAACAAATAAAATAAAATGTTACACAAATTATATTTTATTCTATTCTTTCACGATTATGTGAAAAGCTAACGTCCACCCTCGACCTACTACGGTTGAGGTGAAGGTCTCATTAAGATAATACTAGTGCTGCGAGTTCAACGGTGACCTCAGATTTCAATTCCGAGCACCGGTTCAAAAGTTATAAAAACCCGCTTGCACGTTTACTGAACATACCCGAAAAAAAGTTTATAAATTCATTCTAGGAACTACGGGCCTCAGAATCATGCTCCGTCAATTTTCACAGACTCATAAAATTCCCATTTAATAAAAAAAATTACTTGGAAATTCTGGGGCTATACATTCTCCCCACCTCAGGGCTTTACATCCCCATAAGCCACAACTCAAAACTAGGTAAACAAGGGTGGGGGGGGGGTACTGAGCTTGTATCATAGCCTCCTGCTTCCATGTCCTCTCCTGGAGGTTCCCATGCTTCCAAAGAACATGAACCAGAGGTATCGAACGCCCACGAAGGACCCACTCCTGTCAATCCACAATCTCAATTGGAACCTCCGTAAAAGTCTCCCCATCATTGATTTCCAGCTCTCCGTGGTCGATGACGTGGGAAGGGTAGTGCACGTATTTCCTCAGCTGGGATACAAGGAAGATGTCGTGCACCCGGTGCAACTGAGGTGGAAGAGTTAAGCGGTAATACACCTCACCAACTCTACTGGGGACCTAGAAGGGTCCGATGAATCTCGGAGATAACTTGCCGCCTCGGCCAAATCTCTGTAAACCTCATCGGGGTGAGACCCATAGAAAGACGTGGTCTCCATCCTCAAAATCAAAAGGTCTCCGTCTCCTATCAGCATATGACTTCTTCCTGCTCTGTGACGTCTTCATCCACTCTTGGATGATCTTAACTTTCTCTATGGTATCCCATACCATCTCTGGTCCCACTAGTGTTGACTCCCCTAGGTCAGTACTGCACAAAGGTGATCTGCAAGGTTGCCCATACAACGCCTTGAAAGGTTCCATCCCAATAGTGGTGTGATATATTTTGTTGTTTGAAAACTCCACCAAAGGCAAATAATACTCCCAGCTGCGACCGAAGTCGAGGACACAATCACACATCATTTCCTCGAGGGTCTGAATGGTCCGCTCAGTCTGACCATCCGTATGAGGATGGAAGGCTGTGCTCAAACGAAGCTGTGTCCCGAAAGCCTCTTAAAACCCCTTCAATAGCCAGGAAGTAAAATGTTCATCCTGATTAGAGACAATCGTAGAATCTAATCCATGTAGCCGCACAATATCCGGCACATAGAGGCATCTCAAGCTCTCTACTGAACCCTGCTCTCTTATCTGTAGGAAGTGGGATGACTTGGTGAGTCGGTCGAGGATCACCCTAATAGAGTCATGCCCCATGGATGTACGGGGAAGTCCTATAACGAAGTCCATGGATATCCCATCCCACTTACACTATGGGACCTCTAAAGTCTGAACCAAGCCTGCTGGTACCTGATGCTCCGCCTTCAATTGCTGATAAGTGAGGCACTGAGAGACAAAATCTGTAACTGTTTTCTTCATTCATAGCCACCAGTGATGTCGTGAAAGATCCTGATACATCTTTGCCACTCATAGATGTACCACTAGAGGGGATGTGTGGAACTCCCTCATCACTTCCTCCCAAAGTGACACTGGTACCATGGTACGTCCTCTGAAGAGGATGATTTGCTCCCCACCTTTAGAAAATCCATCAGGAGACTGCCCTATGGATATCTGAGCATGTCGAGCCTCGCAGTCAGTGTCCCCACGTTGTGCCTCCCCGACTCGCTAAAGAAGTGGGGGAGTGACTGTAAGAGACTGAAGGAAACCTCATCCTTCCTGATCCACAAAGGATATCTACAAAGCAACCAACTACTATGTCGCGTCACCTAGCAGCTATATACCAGATCTCCTACTGAGTGCAACTGCTACAACGTTCCCCTTCCCAGGAGTATAGACTATCTCTAAGTCATAGTCCAAGAAGAATTCAAGCCAACGTCACTGTCTAAGGTTCAAGTCCTTCTCAGAGAATATATACCTGAGACTCTTATGATCCGTGTAGACTGTAAGCGCTCGCCCATCAAGTAATGTCTCCACATCTTCAAGGTGAAGACCACTACTACTAACTCCAGTTCATGGGTAGCTTAGTTCTTCTCGTGCCATCTTAGCTATCGAGAACCATATGCGATCATTGATCGCTCCTATATTAGGGCACATTCGAGTCTGATCCCTGATGTGTTATAGTATACTACGTACCCTACGCCCACCTCTAGTAGCCTCAAGATGGGGGCACTAGTCAGCCTCTACCTCAGCTCCTGAAATCTCTATTGGAATATCTTCGACCACACGAAGGGTTACCATATCTTTTTCAACGCTGATAGGGGTGATGCAATTCTAGATAAGTCTGGCACAAATCTTTGGTAGTATCCAGCCAAACCCATGAAACTTAGTACCTCCGTCACACTCCTGGGTGGCTCCAAAGCAAGTACCACCACAATGTTCGTTGGATCTACTGCAACTCCAGCCTCTGATATGACATGTCCTAGAAAGTTAACCTCTAGGATATAGAACTGGAACTTCGAGATATTGCCATAAATCTGGTGCTCTCGGAGTGTGTCCAGTACTACCAGCAAATGATAGGCATGATCCTCCTCAGTAGATGAGTAGATCATAATGTCATCGATGAAGACGACTACAAACCGATCAAGGCATGGCTAAAATATCCTGTTTTTGAGTCCCATTAACATGGATGGAGCATTGGTCATGCCGAATGGTATAACCAAGAACTCAAAGTGGACGTACCGACATCTGAAAGCCGTCTTCTACAAATCTTAGTCTCTCACTCTAAGCTGGTGATAGCCTGATCTGAGGTCAATCTTCAAGAACCACCATGCTCCTTTCAACTGATCAAAGAGGTTGTCAATACTCAAGAGTGGGTACTTGTTTTTCATGGTCACCTGGTTCAGGCTCCGATAGTAAAAATAAAGCCTCAAGCGTCCATCGGCCTTTTTGGCAAACAAAATCGGGGCTGCCCAGGGAGAAACACTGGGCCAGATGAATCCCTTCCCCTACAAGTCCTCTAGCTATACCCACAGCTCTCGATGTTCCGTAGGAGCCATATGATACGCTGGTGTAGATATCGGTGTCATCCCGGGGTAAAATTCCATGTAAAAGTCCACCTCTATGTGAGGAGGTAGACCTTGAACATAATAAGGGAAAACATCCTCATACTGTTCCACCACTACAGGATAAATCACACTCTCCACATCAACCTCTCCAAGGATAAGGATAGCCAACTAATGAGTGATCGGTTGCAATCTCATCTATGTAAGTCCATCCTTTGCTACATAGGCTCCCTTCTCACCGGTAAATGTAAACCTGGTCTCATCCAGGCAGACACACCACACTTTGTGCCTAATACTATCAATATGATCATGGAATGTAGATAACCAGTCCATAACTAAGATGATGTTGTAAGGCCTCGGCACCTCTACTATGAGATCTCAGCCAAATCTCTCACCTCCTAGAGTAATCTCACACTACCGACACCAGTGGGTAATCGTCAAATCCACTCCCGTAGGAGTCTCTAGATGTAAGGATCGAACCCACAGCTCCATCAGAATCTCCGAGCTCCGAATGAGGGTAGTGGAAATAAAATAATGAATGGAACATGTGTCTACAAGTACTACAGATAAGGTGGAGTAGACACATATCATACCTCATATCATCTCCGGAGCATCGTGATCGTTGTATTCAGCTATCTGGAGCTCAGCTCTTCCCTTTCCACCTACTCCCTCCGGTCGGGGTGGACCTCCTGGTAGTGGTGGTGGTAACATCTCTAATCGTCACCCTCCGCCAGCTACCCAGTCAGCTCCTCTACCACGCCCGCATGCTCCCTAAGGACCTCCATGGTCAAATATTTTTCTCTTCCTGGGTGGTCCTTCAACTGTCTGCTGATCATCCGTACGACATGTCGGACAGTCACGAGCCATGTGACCCTGCCCGCCGCATGTGAAAAACTGCCCGCTCTTGGTATGACTGGCTCCACCTAGGGTGCCCCGACCAACTGTTCCTAAAGCATTCAGTCATACACCTATAGGGCTGGTCCTCTTGGACCTCTGTGACATCTGTCTACTACTAGCTGAGGAAGACTCCGCTATGCGATGTCCGTTGGTGGGTCACGCTATTGGTGAATACTCAACAAGGAAACTCTCCACCAAGAGGGCTCCCTCCAACACCCCCGCCTACACTGGGATGCTGAGTGGGATAATCGAATCTCTGATCTCTCGCCTGAGCCCCTTCTCGAAGGTTCGGGCCCTGACGAATGGGTCCCACACCATATCAATGGAGTAGCGTGAGAGGTCAGTGAACCTCACTGAGTAATAAGATATAGTCATGCTGCTCTACTGCAGATGAAGTATCTACTGTATGCGCACTACATGAAGAGTCACTGGGAAAAAATCTGCCGAAAATAGTCTCTCAAAGTCTACCCAGAGAAGAGTCACCTCATCATGATACTGGAGTATCAAGCTCCACAATCTACCCGTTGCTGCCAGTATTAGGATGTCGGCAAGGATCACCATGAGATCGGCTAGTGTCCCTACCAGTCGGAAGACTCTTACTACAGCCTCTAACTAATCCTCAACTTCCCGTGGGTCCATCTCTCCCCTGAACCTAGGTGGCCTTTGGCGTTGGAACTCATGCTACGTGCTCAAGCGGCATGCATAGTCTGCTGCTGGGGATGGTGGCATCTTTGGCCCAACTAGGAATGGTACTGCTGGTGCCTCCACTAGAAAAGGGCCATGCACCGAGGCCTCATTTCTCGGTGGGCTATCGTTTCATACTAATCTCGGAAGCCTAGCTCTTTTCCTTTGTGGAGGAATCCTAAAAATAAATTGGTGCTCCACAATCAATAAGCTATACCCAGTGAGCTGACTCAAAAGATCACAAAGAAAACTTTTGAAAACACACACGCAATCAGTGTTTTCGTGCACTGAGTTGGAAATCAGAAGTTAGGGTCTTGGTGTATGGATACACCAGCCTCCTCACAAACACTGGATTCCCTAAACTGATAACCACACTCACTACAATTAACACTATTTCCAAAAAAAATAAATATTAGAGTCCTATGTTCTACGGTTGAACCGACTCCTCTGATACCAATTTTTCAGGACCCGTCCCCCGGAGCCCCTGTCGTGACTACCCCAATCCCTCTTTTTCATAGGCCAGGGGATGGAGACTCGAACCAAAGGAGCATTCCCTAAAACTGGGAAGACATTTCCTTTATAACCTATAACACACTGAACCAAGCACACATCAAGATACAAACTCAAGTAAGCAGAATAGTAAACAGAGTGAGTACAGTATATAAAAAGGGCCTAAAATACATGCCCAACAAGAAAGTACAAGGAAAATAGGAAAGTACAAGACAATTGAACGTACAAGTAAATAGGAAAACCTCTTGTGATCACTTTCCAAAGATCCTACATGAAGGGTATTCACTACTCTCAAACGGTTATCTCTGCGGTACGCCTCATCTAGGTCCACCTCCAAGCTACCTCCAGTCCTGGTACCCTCGACCTTAGTCAGCGATGTCGGTCGTCTGCATCCAACATAACAAGGTGTGGGCATATCCCATGAATGGGTGAGTATAAAGATACTTAGTAATGGCCCTGAGACCCTCAATGTCTCACAAAATCCACCAAGGATAAATAAAAAAGTAATAAAACAATAGATAACCCTACTTAGGTATATGCACATACATATACCTAATTTATCAACTAATCCATCTCAATCATGAGAAACATAGAGGTATTGACTCAGATCACACCAGGTATAACTTAGGTATGATAGTAGAGATGATTGTTTATAACTAATGAATCATCTTACTCCATTAAGAGGCTCTGCTACTGACCTCCACAAAATTGCTAGGAGATGACCCGCACAGGATCGCTAGGAGATGACCCACACAGGATCACTAGGAGATGACCCACACAGGATTGCTAGGAGCTGACCCACATAGGATCTCTAGGAACTGACCCTCACAGGATCGCTAGGAGATGACCTCCATAGGATCGCTAGGAGTTGACCCGTACAGGTTCTCTAGGAGCTGACCCGCACAGGATCGATAGGAGCACTCTTCTCGTCACAGAAAGCTACTGGGTTTCCGTAGTAGGTGTACCCATCTCCGGGAGAGTCCACTCCCCAAGAAACTGGTCGATTCTCGAACTTCCATGACATTCCATGAAGAATTATCTCAATGGATCACTACTTCATAGGGATCTCAATGCAACATACGGCGTGTCATTCGGACGCCCAGTCTGTGAGTTATTAACCTTTTAGTCCTGAAGTCCGGTTGGATTCGTTCTCGATCCAACCCTTACATTTCACAACTTTATCCAAAACTCATGTGGGTTATACCAAAGTGACCATCTCACTCCATGATTTTCAGCGCCGCTGACGATTCGTCACACGGACGTCTGGTTCAAAAGATATGCCTGAAAGAGCGTAATTGGGACGAAGTGGGTCTGGGTCCTGTCTGACCCGATCGGACCTACCCATCTTGGGCCGACCTGGTTTGGGTCGACCCGGACTGGCCCAGCCTTCTGGACGGTCCGGTAGTCCGTGAGGGGCTGCATAATGCCACAAGGGTGCCGTGAGGGTGGCTCGGCCCAGGGGTGCCGTGAGGGCAGCTCGATCGAGGGGTTCCGTGAGGCTGCGAGGCGACTCGACCGGGAGGGAAGAGGCCAAGGGGGTAATGGACAGAAGGGTGGACACCATGAGCTGGCTTGGAGAGGCAGACGGCGGTGCTGTGGGTCCGTAGACGGCGTGGCGGATCAGGTGGCGAGGCTGCGGGTGGCGGCTCAGCAGAGGATGGCGGCGGCGACTCGGGTGGCATGGCCGCGGGCGGTGACTTGGCCGTGGATTGCGGAGAAGACTTGGGTAGTGTCTCGATCGTGGATGGAGGCGGTGGCTCAAGTGGTGGATCGTTCGGGGATAGCGGTGGTGGCTCGGGTGGCAGCTCGGCCGCGGAGCGCGGAGGTTGCGGGCGGCGGAGCCGCCAGACGGCGGGGCATCCTGCCTTCGCTGGTGGCCGGTTGAGCCGACCTCTCTCTTCGTTCCTCTTCATGGTGTAAGACACTTTCTTCCATCGCAAAGAACACAATAAGGTAGAAATTCAAAGGTTTCATGCCATGTTGGTTTGCCCATACCCTCCACATTAAAAAAGTAACAAGCGACTCAACAAAAGAATCAGGAGTCAATTACAAAAAACTCTTCAGTTTAATACGAATCGTGGATCAACACATTTTGGTTGATCCACGTTTTCTATGATTTCCAAGAATGAGGAAATTAATCCAGATAATTCATGAATTTAATAATAACCCCTACATCATTTGATTCTTCGATGGAGATCATGAGGGAGAAGTCAAAGAAGACGGAGGAGGGTGACAATGATCGTTGCTTCTGAAACCACACTTCGATGACAGGCTCATACATCATCCTCTTCCTTGATTTCTGAAGAATTTTCTTCTATGGAGTTATTCATTGGCATTCTTCGTTGTAGAGATTTCTCGCAAGGTTCCAAGTTTCTCCCTTTTGCCAAGACATTCCCCTGATTCCACCAAAAATTAATTATCCATCATTACAGAGTATGTTGGCATAATTTCAAATTGGGATAATTAATTACATAGGTAAGTGTAATTAATAATTTTATGGGTGTTGATGCTCCTTTCCATCAAAGAATCTAACGAATGAAAAAGGGGAATACCATAAGCACAAAGAGAGTCGTCCTTAGAAAAACATAAAAAAATGGAAAAGGCATGAACAAGGAACTCTTTAATCATGGGCCGCACAAGTTCCAAGATGGTCGCGCAAGTACACTTGCACACCACATATGGGTCATGAAAGTTACTTGCGCGCCCTATTCTTTTTTCTCCCAAGGTCCTCAATGGCTGTTTCCCTTTGGAATTGGGGCTGACCTCATCAATTTAAGGTTCAAACATTCCAAGAGGTTCCTAATGGGTTTGTTCATAGAACCGGAAAAATCCAATGATTCCATATCTATTTGAACCTACTTTCCAAAGGTAGGCGCTCATTAGTTGTATACTGATGAGGCTTAGGAATTTTCATTGGTCGAGAGGATGGGAGGTCAGACTCATCACACCTTTTTCAGGGGAATTATTGTCTACTCTGGGACTCCCTTTATAGATTTAAGTTATGTTCGTGAATCCTTATTACATTACCAAGTATAAAATGAGTTTTTCTTTAGACCTTACAATCAATGATTGATATGTAGGAAATTTAGAGAATCTTTTATATGTATTCTAGGTTCTTCATTGATAGAGAATCATCTATATTTGTTAGAGATTCTTAGTCAATGGTATCCTTTGATACATAAAAGTCTCTTGGTAATTATGATGACGATAGTGGTTTTAAATCCACTCAGTGGGGAGCTTGAAGATTATTGTCATTCCGAAGGACATGAATTATTTCTATGTTGGGATCATACCCGCAGATGGGCTGCCTACGTATCCTTTATTTTGGAAAAGGAATCTGAACCCACGTAGTTCAAGTAAGGGAGTATGATGTTTTATGATTGATGGCTCAAAGAAAGATGTCATAATTACTTTTACACTCTAAGCTCACGTGAGTCATGCTCAGTGTGAGAAACAAGAGGTATCGATAAAACTAGACAATTGTGCCATAAAAGATGAAATCATAGGAAATGATGTGGGTATTATGTATGTATGACTACCCAAATAGAGGAAGATTAGGATTTACTTTAGGGAAGAAATCCAGGAACAGGGTCCATAAAGGTATATGTACTTTATGGAGATTTGGATACTCTAACATGGAAATTACTCCTGAAAAGGAGGCCCAAATTAGGAGGGGAATTATGATTGAGTTTTACTCTTGAGAAGGAGACCCAGATAAAAATTAATTATGACTGGTCAATAGAAATTAATACTTGGGCTTACTCTTGAGAAGGAGGCCCAGGTTAAGGGACTTGAAAAATTAAGGGACTTAGGGCTTTCACCTGAAGAGGATTCCCAAATTTGAGACAGAGGCTTATTCCTGAAAAGGAGGCCCAAGTTAATGAGGACTTGGGACTTATTCCTGAGGAGGATGCCCAGTCTTGAGAATTATTACTAGGGATTACTCCTGAAAAGGAGGCCCAATTTAAGAGAATTATGGTTGGGGCCTACTCTTAAGGAGGATGCCCATATTTGGGAATTTTATGATTGGGGCTTACTCCTAAGGAGGATGCCCAGATTGGGGGACAGGGGGCTTACTTATAAGGTGGATTCCCAAGATTAATGGGAATTATGACTGGGAATTACTCCTAAAAAGGAAGCCCAAATTAAGGGGTTCTCTCATCTTTAAAGGATGAGGTTGAATGAATGAAATCTCTATCTTTAGTGACAAAAAGATGTGAAAATAACTAGGTTTTGAGAAATGTTCCATGGAGTTTCTTTTAGATAAGGAAGAAGAATCAAGAAATCATGACATAAATGGATTTGAAGAGTATCTTGAAGACTGAAGCTTGAATAGAAGAGGTGGAACGACATAAGAGGGGTTAAATGGGAAAGAAAGGAACCCAAAAAGGCAGGGGCGCGCAAGTCCTGGCAGGCGCGCAAGTACTGCGTGGTCGCGCAAGTCCTGGTCGCGCAGGTATACCTGTGCGACACATGGGTAATTGCGCGTTTTTAAACCATCATGTTAATACTTGGGAGATCCTTGACCAATGCCTTTAGAATTATCCTGAGGTACTTCCAGAATAGAGGCATGCATGTTTTGGTGAGGAAGTAGGGCGGCGTGCAAGTACGTTTATTTCCCTTAATGGTAAAACACCTTAGCCGCGCAAGTGTTAGTGAATTCTAACACTTAGACCTTACTCCTATTGTTTAGACCTTCCATTATAGGTAAAGAATTACCTTAGAAGTGTTCGGATGACCTGAAGAAGAGACTTGAGCGTTCAAAGCTCTAAATCTGAATTCTGAAGAGAATCCCCTGAAATGGGGGGCCCACCAGGTCTATTTATAGGCTGGAGAAGAGCCCGAGCGGTTATCACTTAGGGAACGCAAGTCACTTGCGCAACCATTAGGCATCTCACAAGTGGACTTGCGCGACAGTGATGGAACTTGCGCGGCGCATGTGCTTTTGAAGCCTTATTCATGCCTTTGTCAATTTTTGATGTTTTCATCAAAGGCTAAATCAAATTGTGCTAAGTCATTTCCCTTTATATTCCTTTGGACTCTGTGACAAAAAAGGAGTGTCAAAAAAAGTCCCCCCTCGGAGTTGGATCCGAAAAAAATGAGGATGTAACTCTGAGGAAAAGAAGAAAAACAAAGGAATGGTGGCGCGCAAGTGTTGGTGGCGCAGAGGGCGGTACACAAGTGTGAGTCGCACAAGGCTGGAGCGCGTGGGATGGAGCGTGATGTCTATAGGCTTGCAGGTGGGTAGGCTAGCCTACAAATATGCGGTCATTTTCTACGCATCACATCTGATTTCCGGATTCTTGAGCTCTCACCGTGCAGGTCACCTTCGCCACGCAAGTCTCTTGTTTTCTGCGGTTTCTTCACTGTCGCGCTTCTGTCAAGGTAATAGGACTTGCACGGTGATACTTGCACGACAGAAACTTGTGAAGCACATTTACACTTGCACGACACATCCATACTTGCGCACCAAGTTTAGACTTGCGCACCTTAATGCCTTTTCCATTTTTTCTGAAATTCCTTCACAAATTTTATGAACAATCAACTTACTTAAAAGTTAATTTTCTCAACTTTTGTGCAGAATCAATGGATCTTAGAACCGGAATAGCTGATGAACTAGCTAGAAAGCGGATTGATGATATGATGAACATCATTGTCCATGATTATTATACCATCAAAAGTAGCACCCTTCCAGATTTGGCTAAGTCTCTGAAGAAATATCATCGCGACTTCCCCCAAAGCATTTATTTTTCTTTGTATAGCTACGATCATATGTGAGAAGTTACTATTACAGAAGCATAGAACTATCTCCCATTTTCGGGGTTTTAGAATTATACCAACTTTGCTTCAACAAATATCTCAGGTGGAGGAGTATTTCTAATTGCTGGAACAGTGGAGAAGGCCCACATGATTCATCATAGCCCTTGTACGCCAGATCTGAAACCTCATACGCCTGAGCTACAACCACATTGTCATCCTTCAATCTTCCGAAATGCTAAAATGGATCAATCCAAAGGCTGGAAGAAAAGTTGGGACTTCCGTCCTGGGGGAGGTGTGAAGCCAACTTGGATGTGGGAATACTGGGTGTGACAAACCTGTACATAGTTTTTCGAGGATCTGAAAGGAGTGGTGATATACGAAGCTATCTGGGTTGGGCAAACATATGTTTAGAGACATGATAACTTCGTGCTGGAGATACTCAGCCACTGGAGCCTAGAAACTAATTCTTTCCATCTGACTCATGGAAAAGTATGCATCTATCTGTGGGATGTCCATAAGATCTCAGGGGCTCCAATTTTAGGAAACATATATAATGAATTCATTCCTCCCAAGGTGACTTGGAATGATTTAGAGAAGACTCCTACTTTATCTCAGGAATTATTTAAAATCTTTCACAGGCACAAGAGTTAAAAGATCTCATTAACTCATTCTAGAAAGGATATTCATCCGGAGAAGTGGATGAATATATTTTTGATTGAGAAGAAAGAGAAGGATCCAAAGGAGAAGGATCTGAAGGAGAAAGGATCCATGAAAAATAAATCCAAGGATAAGAGGCCCAAACGTCCGACCACCTACCCAAAACCTGAGAAGAGGGGTGCTCTTGGCACATTCTGGCCAACTCTAGAAGCAGGAGAGTTCAAGAAGTGGGGATATGAGGTGAATCAAAGGATCCCAAAGAAGACTTGTCTGGAGGGATTCTTGGCAATGTGGCTCAACATTTATATCTTTCCAGTCAGGGATTCGAAGGGAGGCGTCTGGCCAGGGACCTTCTTCATTGCGGAAAAGTTGGCTGAGGGAAAAATGGTTGGGTTGGCTACCCCCATTTTAGCGAAGAGTCACAGGATTTTACTTCATTTCTTCATGGGTAAATATCCAATAAGAATAGTGGAACCATTCCATGTTTTATGGGGATGGATTTCCACTCACTTCAGGACTTACAATGTACAGAATGGATTACAAATTCCTGGAAGTTCTATCAGGCTGTTAGTGAAAGCATTCTCTAGAGTTTCTCCATTAGATGTTAATGCCTATGACATGAAAGTGAGGCTGAGCATGTTTAAGGAATTAAACTTATTTCCCTATGGAAATCCACCAATCAGGTGGTTTGTTGATGATGGAACATCCCATTTGGATTTGAGGGCATACATGCTAGCTTGTAGAGATGGTGTGCTAGTTTCCAGGACTGACAGAGAAATTATATGTGAGGCCTATGATCCATATAGATTTTCACATCAATTTAAGTGTCTGCAACAGATTGTTGTATCACCCCCATTACATGTAAGGTTAGAGCAACATCCGATGGTTCCTCGGCAACTATGGCTGCTGACGTCAAGGGAGAATACCGGGGCGGTATTTGATCTACCAGTCGAAATAGTGGCACATAACTTGACTACATATTATGCCGAGCACTGGATAGCATCATACCCAAAAGGGGTACTAAATCACCCAGTTACTCAGGTGGGGAAAAGGAAGAGGACTGTAAATAAAGAAACCCTCCCTCATGAAGGTGATGCTTCCCCACATGGAGATGATTCGCTAGAGTCTTCCTCTAGGACTGATTCACTGGATTCCCATGATGGGGATGATGAGGCACAACAAGTGGAAAAATGGCCTTGTGCCCAATATAATCCTCCGGTTAGAATCAAGAGACATACTCCATCAACTCCTGGTGAGTTACTTCATTGTGGTAATTTAATCACTGCTACTTTATAAAGAAATAAGTCTTATTTTCTTATTTTCTATCTGCAGTTGCAGGAGCTGGGAAGAAATTGAAGTCAAATATTGTAGGACCTTCCTCGCAGCATTCATATCTAAGACCAGAGGTTGTCCAGTTATGGTAGGGTTTATACTGTGGTACTGAGACCGCCTAGCTAGATTTGTTTGAGGGCCTACAACTTCCTGGAATAGGGAATCTTTTATATTCTAAAAATATCCAATATGAGGATAACCCCAATGAAGTGCGGGCTTACATCAGAGAGCTAGAAATGCTCATATATGCTACTGATGAGTCCGTTCTTGTCACCAAGAGGGTGAAGGAATTGATTGATTGTGGCGCTGCTGAGGGGACTGATGAAGAGTGGCATGATTACGTGGATCCTGAAGATGTATGTTTTCTTTCCTTATTTGATTTGCAACTTGATTCTAGTCAAAGATTTATTACTTAAGGAAGTTATTCTCTTCATCTTGTAGCTTGTAAAGAAAGGAACTATTGAGGTCCCTTTGCCATAGTATAACCCTGGTGGTACTGCCATTAGGGCTGCTAATGAATCTCCTCGCGAACTGGGCGAGATATCTCCGGGTCAGTAGGCCATGAATGAGGAGCTGGCAACGACATTTCATTCTCCAATCCAGGTTCCAATAAGGGAGACTACTGATACTACCAAAAAACCAAAGAAGCAAAGGGAATGATGGAGAAAGTCAAGATCTAAATGCTTCATTAGTAGTGGTAAGTCCTTCGTGTAATCATGAGTCTATACCAATGAAAAGGTTTCTCATATTTCCGGGGATTGTAGGGTCTTCTTCAATTTCCCCCCTAAGGGAAAGGAATGATCCTCCTTCAAGGACCACAGAGGGTTCTGTGGAACAATCGCAAATTCAAGCTGACTTGGCTGCTCCAAGAGAAGAGCCAGTACCTATTCCCAGTATCCCTCTTGCTACTATTGCAAGAAGAGAAACACCTATTTCTGGTAAGTTAACAATATTTCATAAAAAAATGTTGAACGAAACACCGACTGACTTCCATTCTGTGACACTTCAGGTTGAACTCCTGCATTAGAGCTTTTGGCGGCTGTTGCAACTGATGCCATGATTTTATCTGAAGATGCTGTCCAGGGTCAGGGGCTGCAAGACGTAAGTCGCCATGAAGACACATCCAACGCTCCTACTGGAGAGACTAACCAGGATTCTGAAATATCATTGGATGAAATGATGAATCGTGGCATGTATTTTGAAGAATTTTATGATCATGATAAGTTATCATGTGACTTAGAAGACCTTGGGCGTGAGTGTTATCCTTCACCCAGTAAATTTTCTTATAATTTACACTTCTAATCATGACTGAAAATAATTTGCAGTTCCATCCATAGATACTATTGAACTACCAATGCCTGAAGAGGGTATGAACGATGTCAACCCTACTATTGTAGAAACATTAGCTCAAGTAGATCTAAACTGAGTAAACCCTCTTGAGACCCATCTTGAAGATCCTGTTGAGACTGGGAAAGATGGGGAGGAGTCTTCTCAGGTTGCTGATCAACCATTGGGTAAGGGATAACAATATTTCTGATTGTACTTAATTTGCAAGACAATCAATTCTTTTGTTATCCTTTGAAACTAACCAAAGCATTCAATTAATTATGCAGGGCCATCAACTGCAGTGTCTAGATCTGGAGATGAGGCCCCAGCCTCTGCCCCAATGAGAATTGAAAGCGAAGAAGCATAGATTAGGGGGGAAGGAGAATAACATGGAACTTCCTTAAGTGCATTAATCCCAGATTACATGACCCCTGTGATGATGATATTGAATCAGACCCAGAGGTGCTTAAGGCGCTCAGCTTCTCACGACGCAAGGCATGAAACACCATATGGAAAATCATATCTGAGGTGACTTTAGAAGATCTATCATCGAAGATCCCTCGATTGTCGTCCCAGTTTATCATGATAGGACTTGGCGGTTTTGGATACCAAGAGATCCATACCGCGGGGAAACGGGTCATCTTCAGGAGGGAGCGGGAGAAAAAGTGTCATGAAGATCTTACTAGGGTGAAACTGTCAGTCAACATCGGCAAATTTGAGGCTATGGTATCCTGAGATGAGGCTGACTATACTGCTAGGATGATGGAGCTGAAGCATAAGATCAAAGAAAAAGTCGTCCAGAAGATGCACCTTCAGCAACAGTTAGATGTTGTTACTGGGGAACTTGACCAACTCAATAGTTCACTAGAGGGAGTTCAAACAAATGGTATGAAGACCATTGCAGATGCCAAGAAAGCACTACATCAGGCTGAAAAGAGTGAAGTTGGTCGAGTATATGAGCTTCAAGTAGCTGCTGATGATGCTTGGGATACAGTTCATCAATTGAAGACTTATGTTGACAGTCTTTTGTAATTTCCTGAAAAAGAGAAGAGGATCCAATCTGTGGATGTCCCTCTAATTCTTGTGCATCAAATGGAAAGAATGATTTCATCTTTAGTCACTTGTGCACGTATTTTCCTACTACCTGTTTTAAATTTTACCTAATCCAATGGGCCTAGTAATCATAGTTTGATTTTTACTAGGATTAATGTAAATAACCCTACAAACTTTGAACCTTTTAATTTCTCAATATTACCTAAATCATAAAAAATGTATGTTTAGTGAGCTAGAACTTGGCTTTTATTCAGAGTTCCTTTGTCTTTTGTGGGCATTTTAAATTCATTCATGTCAGACATAAAAAGGCTAATGTTTAAAGTCGAAATAGCTTTGACCGAAATGGATTAAAATTGACTCAATTCCTTGAAAATTTATCTAAAAACGTATTACCATTCTCAAGTATGAGGGAAAATATGTAAACTATGACTTAAGAATATTTGGATCAAATGAATGATATGAAAAGATCTAAAAGTAATTAGAAGAAGTAGTTCCCAATAATAAAGTTACCATTATTTAACAAACCCGTTAGGGGGTTGAATTATGCAGGGCCACCTAAGGGCATTGGCTGCATAGTCAATTAAATAGTATCTTTTGGATAACAAGTCTGTTATGTAGACTATTTATGCAAGGCCACCTAAGGGCACATGCTGTATAGTCAGGAAAAATAACTCTCAGAAATTTACTTTCCTTGTGCTAAACGCCAATGAAATTTTATAGAGATTCAAATTTTCCAATGTATAGAGTTTTCTGTATGGAAAAAGGTACTTGAATATGGGGAAGATATATTCAAACAAGATTATCAAAGAACTAGATGGATATCACTCCTATGAAGGTCTGACCCAAACGTAGGGAAGGAGAATATAAACCATAGACTTGAACACTTTCAGATCCTGAAAAAGGATATGGGAAAAATATGTTAAGGATGGCTATTTTTGCGGATCCCTACAAACTGTCATTTAAGACCAATAAGGAAAAAAGAGGCTTTCATCCCAAGAATGAATTTACTAGTATCCAACAAACTTGTTAGGGGGTTGAGTTATGCAGGGACACCTAAGGGCATTGGCTACATAGTCAAATAATAGTATCTGTTGGCTTACAAGTCTATTATGTAGACTGTTTATGAAAGGCCGCCTAAGGGCACATGCTGCATAGTCAGGTAAAAGAACTCTCAGAAATTTGACACTTTTGTGACTAAAAGTCAAGAAAAGGTTTATGAAGATCTGAAAATATTTAAGGTTAGGATTATGACACATAAATATGGGTATTGTCCAATGTATACAAAGATAAACAGATCAATGCTAACCATAATCATGTTGTGGCTGGGTCCTGAATTGAAATGTTGGACTTCACTACGTATCCCATAAGGATGGGAATCAAGCCATACGTAGTTCTTAAATTACAGTTTAACGTCATGTGGGACAAAAGTATTAGTGATCTTAGTTTAGGGTCATAGATCTTGGACCATTGTAAGAAATACACAGTGTATGTTTTCTTGGGGACTTTTCAGCTAAGGGACTGGAAATGGAATTTGGGGTTAGGCCCAAAAGACTTGGGGCTAGATTCAAGGGACACTTGAACGTTCCTATGTATCCCATAAGGATGGGAGTCAAGCCCACGTAGTTCTAGAAATACCCTCTGTACAAATTTGGTTCGTACATGTGAAGAGTGAAAGGGGACTTTAGTGTAATGATGGTTTAACCCAAGATAAAGGTTTTGGACATTTCCATGTATGCGCGTAAACTTTGAAATGAAACACGATTGAAAAATCAATGTAAATAATGGTTCCCTCTTAGGTGAGGGTATCATCGAATATTGTAGTTTATTTTCATACTGGAAAAAAGTGTTGTATAGTTTAACGTCGTATAGCAAGGACGAAAGTGAACCAATGTAAAGATATCGATTCTGGGGACGATTTCATGAATCAACATCGTATAATATGGAGGTGAACCTATGTGAAAATATTGGTTTTGGGATTGAACCTTGGGAGGTTGCCTACGTACCCATCCTGGGAGGCAAGGATCAATGTCCTTGTAGTTCAATTAAAGAATGAATTAATGATCAAGTTGTTCTTGGGGACAATGACCTAAAAAATGATGGTGTTGGGATTAACACATGGTTAGTATCCTAGAGAGAGTGTTATGGTTGATGTTTTTCTCTAAGCTCACATGATTCATACTCGGTGTGAGAAAAAAGAGGTAGCAACAACCTTAATGATGCACAATTTAATGTCATGTAGGACATATGAAGGGACTATGTAGTTTAAATTCTTGCAGTTAGGACTATTGGTGCTGCACAATTTAATGTCATGTAGCAGGGACAAAGTACAGTTTAATGTCATGTAGGACATATTAAAGGGCTTTCTGTATAGTTTAGCGTCATGTAGTTAGGACGATGGGGACAACACAGTTTAATGTCATGTTGGACAAAAAGAAGACTCTGCAGTTTAATGTCATGTAGTAAGGAAAAAAGAGTACAACATTTAATGTAATGTTGGACGTATTAGGGACTTTTTCACAGTTTAACGTCATGTTGGACGAAAAAGGGACGATAAAATTTAGCGTCATGTTGGATGAAAGTGCGAATAGTTTAAGGTCATATGCATGGACCGTGGATGATGCAATTTAATGTCTTGCTGGACGGTGGTGCAGTTTAAGGTCATACCGGACCAATGATGATATATTTTGTGTTTATATGAAATACTTCTTCAAGAATATGGCATTGGTTGGAGTAGTGATAAGTTCTCCATCCATTGAGATTAAAGAATAAGCTCCATTGGAGTAGACCCTATGTATTGAGTAAGGTCCTTCCCATTTTGGCTCAAGCTTGGGAGGTTTCGTTCCTGGTATCATTGGAGTTCTGAGAACTAATACCAGTTCTCCCTGAGTGAATGAATGAAGATGAACTTTTTTGTTAAAATCTCATGCTATTATATTCTGATAGACTTCCAAGTGGTGAAAAGTGAACAATCTTTTCTCATATAACCGTTCCAATTCATTCAATCGCTTTTGAGATTTTTCATCTATAGATGATTGATCACAAATGGAAACTCTGAGTGAGGGTAGTTGAACTTCAATTGGAAAGACTGATTCCATTCCATATACCAATGAATATGGAGTTGACCGCGTTGCAGTGCGGGTGGTAGTCTGATAAGCCTATAAAGCATGGAAGAGTTTATCAGGCCATGATTTCTTATCTTAATCCACCATATTTTGAAGTATATTTGATAGAGTCTTATTGAAGGATTTTATCTGGACATTGGCCACTGCATGATACCGAGATGAATGGTTGGATTTGATGTTGTATTATTGATACAATTTCTTCACCTCGGATGAACGTCAGTTGGTGCCATTGTCCTTCAATATGGTATAAGGGACACCAAATCTGGTAATGATGTTAGACATGATGAAGCTAAGAATGCATTTATAATTGAATTCCTTAATAGGTATTGCCTCTTCCCATTTGGAAAAGAAATCAGTAGAAGTAAGAATATACTTAAACTGCTTGGCCGTAGCTGAAGGGTAAGGCCCCACCACATCTATTCCCCATGTGGAAAATGGCCATGAGTATTTAGCTGTATGAAGCAACTCTGGAGGTTGATGAATGAATTTGGCATGTACTTGGCATGAATTACACTTCTTTGTGAAATCAACACAATCTTGTATCATTGAAGGCCAAAAGTATCCAAGCCTTCAAATTTGATCAGACAGTCTATGTCTAGACTTGTGGACACCACAGATTCCTGCATGCACTTCTTTCATGACAACCATTGTCTCAATTCCATCAATGCATCTGAAGAAAACTCCATCAAAAACCCTTTTGTAGAGAATTTTCTCTAGGTGATCTGGGCTATCATAAAGAGTAAAATTGACCACAGGTCGCCAGATTTGTTCTTTCTCGGCTCTATCAGGTGGAAGTGTTCCATTTTGAAGGTATTCCCTGATACGTGAAATCCATCCTATAGTATGACCATACAGTTCAGGAATGGGACTAATTTAATTAATTTCCTCTATTCTGATTCGAACATAAGGTGAAATTGCATGACGATGGGCAATACTGATGGTTGTCTCGTCCCGATTTGGATCTGCCAGAGCTGTGGCTATATTAGCCAGTGCATCAGCTTGAGCATTTTGTGATTGAGGGACATAAGAAAATGTCGGTCCCGAAGGGAATTCCTCCATTAAATCTCTGATGTAATCATAAAAAGGGATTAGTTCTTCTTTTCTGATGGCATAATCCCCATTGACTTGTTTGATTACCAAGTCTGAATCACCTTTCACCTTTAAATGATTCACTTGTTCTTGAAGCACTAATTCCAAACCATTGATGAGAGATTGGTATTCTGCTTCATTATTGGTACCAACTTCCAATAATAAGAAGGAATAAGGTAACACTGCCTTTTCTGGAGAAATGGGGACAATTCCTAAGCCAACTTTGTTGAATTTTGGATTTTCAATTTTCCTCCCTATTGGATTTCTGGAAGCACCATCAAAGTACATTTCCCATGTCTGAGGACTATCCTGAATAGAGAAGAATTCCTCATCAGGGAGTTCAATATCTGAAGATGTGTCTTCCACTGAAGGGTGTTCAGCCAGGAAATCAGCCAGATCTTGGCCCTTTATTTCCTTTTGAGACACATATTGAATGTCGAATTGCTACAAAATAACTACCCACCTTTCCAGACATCCTGTAAGCATTGGAAGACTAAGGATGAATTTGAGCGGGTAGTTGCGAGATACCAATTGGACCTCGTGATTTTGCAGGTAGTGTCTCAACTTCTGAACTGCAAATATTAATGCCCGGCAGCACTTCTCAATACTTGAATACCAGGTTTCTGCTTCAAGCATAGTCTGACTGAGGTAGTAGAGGCTGTTTTCATTCCCATCATCATTCTTCTGAGCAAGAAAGGCACCCAATGATCGCTCTAAGGCTGTCACGTAAAGGATAAGTGTCCTTCCTTCCACAAGTGGAATAAGTACCGGTGGAATCAAGAGATACTTCTTGATAATATAGAATGATTCTTGACATTCTTCAGTCCACTGGTAAGTGACTACCTTCTTCATAAATTTGGTGAAGGGTAATCTTTTTCCTGCTAAATTGGCGATGAAAGGCCTAATATAGGCTAAGTTTCCTTGAAGTCCTCTTAATAATTTCAAATTTCGAGGAGGTGACATTCCAAGTATTGACTTTGAATTCTCAGTATAGACTTCAATACCACGATGGCGTACAACAAAGCTGAGAAATTTTCCTGAGGTTACCCCAAAAGCACATTTTAAGGGGTTCATCTTCAAATTATGTTGTCGAAGATTGCGGAATATGACTACCAAATCATCCAAGTGATAAGAACATTGTTTGAATTTGACCACCAAATCTTCCACATATCATTCAACAAACTTCCCTAAAAAGGGTTTGAAGATACGATGCATGGAATGTTGATATGTTGCACCTGCATTCTTTAAGCCAAATGACATTACCCGGTAGCAAAACAGACCCTGAGGGGCTCTGAAGGATGTGGATTCCTCATCTTCTAGGGCCATTCGGATTTGATTATATCCGTAATATCCATCCATGAAGGAAAGTTCTTCATAGCCAGCTGTTGCATCAATTAAAAGTTCTGTAATTGGAACTGGGAAATCATCCTTAGGACAATGCCGATTAAGATCTCTAAAATCGATGAAAACTCTAATTTGTCCGTTCTTCTTCTTCACAGGGAAAATATTATCCAACCACTTGGGATATTGAACTTCTCTGACAAAGTTATCTTTGATAAGCTTATCCACTTCATCTTCAATTTTGGAAGCATAAGTTGGGTGTGTTCTTCTCGCGGCTTGCTTAAATCCTCGATGTTCTTATGGTAAACCCAAATGATGAGTAGCCACATCCAGATCAAGCCCGGGTATTTCTGTATAGTTCCAAGCAAATATATCTCTACTTTTCTTTAAAAAAGATATATATATATATTTTTCTTCAAGAGTCATAGCCGCACTGATTAAAGTGGGGAGTGGATCTTCTTTTGTACCCAGATTTATTTCTTTGAGTTCATCCACAGTGGTAGAGATACCCTCTTAAAATGCTGGAGGAGCATCTTTGAGATCTTCCTCTTCTTCTTTATCATGTGTTATTTCTTCCGTTTCTACATTCATAGCAGATGATGAAGCAAAATTTCCATGATCAGAAGAGATGTTAAAATTTGAACCTCTTGAAGAAGAGGCTTCCATTTCTAACCCAATTGATGTTTAAGGGTCTTACTTGGGAAATAAAGAGGAGATGATGGATTGAGAATCTACATCATTGTTCACCTCCGATGTTTCTATAACTTCTTCTGGCCTGGTTGGCGAAGTATAGACTTGCTGGATTTCAGCAGATGAAACGAAGACATCTCCATTTGAGCTTTCATCATTGCCTGGTGGGTTACCAGTTTCTCCCATGTTTCCTGGCTCGATTTCCATAATTGACATTATGAATCTTTCCATAAGAGTATTTTGATTTGGGTCTACCCTGTGAATTCGACTGATAGGAAACATATAATCTGTACTCACATGCGCAAATGGATTTACTGGAATCTTTTCCAAACCATATGGAGCATTAACTTTGGTAATCTCCCTGGTTGTGGATTTTTACTTTTCCCTTCATGTGATAGAATTCCGCCTCAATGTATTGAGACACACATGTCTTGAATGGGACCTTATTACCATTCAATGTCCCAACTTGACCATCGAAATAATATTTGAGACATTGATGGTATGATGAAGGGATAACCGCATGTTGATGTAGCCAGGGTCTTCCAAGAAAGATGTTAAAATCTGAGTCTTGATCAACAACCATGAAATACGAATTGGATACAAGATCTCCAAACTAGGTTTTGAGTGTAACTTTGCCCAGTGGTTCTTGTTCATTTTTATCATTACCTTTAACATCATTGTAGAAGGAGATAAATCAGATTCCGTGAGGCCCAATCGACGAAGTGTACGAATGGGCATGAGGTTGACTCCTGAACCATTGTCAATGAAAGCTATTCAGACGTCTATTCCATTGACCTTGCCAGATAAGTACAAAGTTCTAATATGACCATGCACAACATCATCTTCATCTTCATCAGTAAAAGATATTATTTCATTGAATTCTGCAGGATTATTCTCTATGTGATAGAATTCAGCTACATCAATTTCAGTTTCAAACTCTTGAGGACTTGACAATGCCTCAATGAGTGCTTCCTGAAGATCTTTTTACAGATTCAAAGCATCTAGAATTGATAACTTGGCTGGTACTTGGGCCAAGTATTTCAATACATCATAATTTTGATCCATAGGTATGCGTTTCCCAACAGGAATATGTGGTTTAGAAGGTGCCTTGGAATCAGATGCTTTGGAAGTTGATGCATATTGTATTGGTATAGGAGTTGGAAATATTCCTACTTTTGGAATATTAGAACGATTAGACCCATTTACTTGCTGAGAGGAAGAAGAGGTAACCTTCAACTGGTCTTCCAAAATAACTGTTCCATGACTGAATTTTCTATTGGTAGAAGAACTTTCTTGTTCTTTCTGAGATCGCTGAAGGGCTCTACCATGAGTTTCTACTGCGTACACAGTTCTAGCATGGTAGAATTAGAATATTGGATTCTGAAAGATCCACATCTTCCCCTGTATCCTGAGCCTCTGGAACTTCCTCTGATTCCTCTGTTTGATACAGGGAATTCAAGCTCATCTAAATCGAAACTGCAACTAGCATATGGATCTGTTAATTGAATTATATTAACAGAACCGAAAAACAACTCTTCATCCGATGAAGATTCTACCTGATTAGCCTATTTAGGCTGTGCCGTTTGGTGGGAATGTGCCCGTTGATTTGAAGTAGATGGCATGAAGTATTCCAAGGTCAAAGTCAAATTAGGCTTTGACATGTACTTGTATTCTTCTAATTATTTTTCTTTCTTTGAATTGTTCCATTACTTTGAGGATTTTCCCTCTGATGAAGAGGGTTTTGCTGCGGCATTCATAGCAGAAGGTACAATTGGTTTATTCAATTTCATTCGCAAAATAGCATGAGTTTGGTTGATCGTCTTTCTGACCATCCAATCATCATATTTTGGTGCATTTTTTCTTTTGACTTCTTGCCACTCGCCTTCCTCCTCTAGGACTATAGCAGTAACACAAGCTACCTGGGCTGAAGAGCCTTTTAGTTTGACTTGTCCCGAGTGGACCATCTTTTGCAGGAGGTCTTTAAAGACAAAACACTATTGGATGGGATGCCCCAACATTTGATGAAAGGGGAAATAATTGTGACGGTATTCATCTCCTTCCTTTTTTGGACTCTTGGGCCTTGGCAGCTGAACCAAATTATTCTCCAGAGCCGAAATGAAGTAACCAGGAACTTGTTCCTTTCGGAAAGAGTATGTTTTGCTCTCCTGATCCTAAAATTGTTTTCGTATTTGATTTATTTGATCGTCTTGACGAAACAGTCTTTGTTGTTGGCACTCAGGAGGTGGAGCCTTTCGAGAAGATGAAGGTTTTGATGTAGAAGCAGGTACAAGTGCTTGTTTAAGAATTACTGTAGTAGTCTCTGTTTTACCCATTCTACTTCCTGGAGCTGATGGAATTACATGAGATTTAGCCTCAGTCTGTATAAGAAAACCTTCAATCTGTTGAGCGATTGAGGTAAGGTCTCGAAACCCTCCTGTGTATTTCACAGGGATCAGCGGCGTGCGTAATTCATCATGCAAATTTGCCACACAGATTGGAAACAATTCATCTTGAGGGAGTGCTAAGCTCAGGGAATATGTTAATCCCTTCCAATGAGCAATGAAATCAGATACTCTTTCATTCTCCCTTTGCTTACAGTTTGTAAGATCAAAAACTGTTGTCTTTGGCAATGTGGAGTTGAATTGGAGATGGAATCATTGACGGAGATCTTCCCATCCGGTAATTGACCGGTATTTCAAGCTTGTATACCAGACAAAAGGTAGTCCTTGTAAGGTTCGCACGAAGCATATGAGTTTCACCGCTTCTTGCTGCTCCGGAGTTCCCATCATAGGATCGCAACAAGACACGTAATGTGTCAAATGTTGTTCCGGATCACCGGATCCATTGAAAATAGGGAATACAGGGTTCCCAAAATTTGATGGGGGAGAGATTGAATCTACCCATTCAGGGTAAGCTGTCTTTTCTGATTGAACCTGCGCACGCCTTCTTTCCATAGATTCCAATCGAGCTGTTAATCACTCAATAGTAGTTTTTAAATTTTGAGAAACATTCGGTTGAGCTTGAATATGAACAGGTGCACCGACTGGAGCTTGGATAGGTATGGAAGCTGGTACTGCAACTGATGGCAGCACTGCCAATTTTTGTTGCACTTGACCCGTAGGATTAGACATGTGAGGGTGTATTGATAAAGGAGGATATTCTTGATCCATCTCAATAGCTGCAAAAAAATCCCTTCGCTGACTAACTGCAGCACGCTTAGGAGGAGGACTACCCTGAAGTAGTTCTGCGTTCATCCTCCTCAATTCCTTCATTTCTTCTTCCTGTTGCGCAAATCTTTGATCTAGTGAGAGCGATTGACCCTCTCTAGAGGGAGGATATGTAACCTGATTCTTCCCCTTTCCCTTGTTTGATCCCTTTCGGAGAGGGGAAGTGGGTTATTTGAAGGAAGACCCAGATTTTGGGTAAACCTTTGATTTTGTCTACGCACACCTTCTTCATTTGTGTCTGTGCATAAAATTTCCTGAACACGAACCTCTTCATCTAATCCCTCTAAGGGAGCCTCATCTGGTGGATCAGCAACAACGGAATTGATGACATTGATTGATGCATAACACATCACATCCCTTCTATCATCATTTCTGCGATATTTTCTCCTTCCATTTCTTTGATGAGACATTGCCTTTTGTTGATTCGATCCCTCAGGAACTTCTTGACGAACCATAATTTGGAGAGAATCTCTTGATAATTTGTCTCTTCATTCCTCTTGTGGCTTCTTCCCCAATCGAGAAAAGACCGACTTTCTCTGAAGAGGGGGTTTATTATTTGAAAAAGTCCCCAGTCCAGTGGACTGGGGCTGTTCCTACTATCTTTGCTCAACTCCTCGAATCCTATTTGTTGATTCCGAGGGTTGTTTTAAAAGAGTCCCCAGTCTGGCGAGCTGGGGTGGATCTTGACATGCTATTTCTGAGACTTTCTTAAAATCTCTCCTGATATTGTAGACCTTGGTCCGGAAATTAGCTGGATGCATCAATTGACATCCGCTTTAATCACCCGGTTCAAAAGACCGTTGGATGATTTCTGACACTTCTGTGACTTGGTGATGTGCTTGCTCCAAACGAGAGGCCTGTTCAATATTCTCGTTTTCTTGATTCAGGAGTAATTCAACAACTTGTTCTCTGTATTCTTGATTTTGAGAGGAACTAGTTGAAGCCTGTTCTTGGGAAAGATTTTTATTACAAACAAATCCAGGTATCCGTGGCCGGCCATGGACAATAATATTGCATGAGACCATTTTCGGCGGGCTTTGCTGACTGGAGAGCACCATGAAATGCAGTGCTCCCTGAACACCGCATCCTCTGACATGAATACCAAATGGGTCATTGACAATTAACTGGTGCAAATTTCTTAGAGCGCTAAGGCATGAACACTGAGGGGCTCTCTGCTGCTTTTCAGCCTTCATATATCGAGAGACTGATAGAGATGCCAAGTCAATTTAGTGTTGTAACCCTTATATTATCTTAACATGATTTTCATATTCATCATAAGATAATACTTTCTTTTTCAACTGACAAAGAGTTTTCCATATGTTGAGAGGAATATCATGAATTCCATCTTCCGTCAACATTTCTGGAATGTCATACAGAGAGTCAGCCAAAGGCCAAAACATGAATGGCACTTCACCTTTCGCCAATTGTTTTCTCATTTTCATCATGTCATCTTTATCATTTGATGAAGATTATTCTACCTGTTTTTTTCAGAGATGATGCTTCCTTGTTGCTTAATTGGATTCAACATGATTGGTAGAGAAATCACTGATTAAACTAGAAGCTGCATGGCTTAGGGGTGGTTCAGAGAAAGACCTAAACCATAGGATATCTTCTGATTGAGAAATTATTTCACCTACCAGCGATGAAACATCAGACATGAATGGTTTCGCATTTGCAAGTGCCTCAAGATAAGAGGGATTTTTCAGCACTACATTGTCCACTGGAGCATTTTTCGGGCAATGTACATCACTACTACGGAGTGGAATTTCACAGAGAAATTCATCATCATGGGGAGGACCACCATGGTGGGTTATAGCAAAAGATGAGATCTCTTGCTCCTTGGTCTTCTGGCCACACAGAGGGTTCCTATGGCTCGCATCTGAAGATGAAACTTCGAGATCGACCGAATTGTCATGAAGCAATCCTTCATGAGGAAGTGTCTATTTAAGACCTTCAGAATTAATGTTCCCACTATTGGGAAATGAGGGAGTAGAATCAAGAATTCAAATAGATAACTGTCTGAGGGCTTCATGAACTCCATCATCGAGCAAGGCCTTGTTACAGTTTGTCTCTTGATCTCTTGTCTGTTCTGGGTGGATCTATTCATAGATGCCTTCTTACTCGCCTTGGAAACCACTTGTTGACAAAAGTGGCTACTCTGAGCAGGTGTACATGCCTGATCCGGAGAGATGTCCAGGTTAGGCTGACGATCTCCACTCAAATCAGGTGTTTGTGCCTGATTTGGTTGTCCATATGATATGGGGGAGTATTCCCCAGAACCCTCTTGGACTGGAAAAGATGTGTGTGTCTGTTCTGGAGTGAAATATTGATGTGTCACTCTATTGGTAGGGATATATTTATGTGTCTTTCCCTAAGATGCCACTGAAGCTGTTATAATATCCTGACAGGCATCCATGATATGAGCAGGAATTTGCTTCTTCTCTTTCACCATTAATAGAATATGCTTAGTGACTTCAGCTGCCAGAACGGGGATATATATCCAGTATGGTCTTCGAGTAGGTGTATGTGCCTGCTCCTGTCCTCCTTTTCCTGTCAGTGAATCCTGATAGTACTCAAGTGTAGGGGCAGAGAGTTGAGTCTGCCTCCTATTTTTCGTCAGAGCTTTCCGACTGACTTCTTCGAATGCTACCAAGCGAGACTGTTGGTAGGCTTGATCGATTCTAGCAGGTGTATGTGCTTACTGATTGCTCTTCGCCGAACATGGTTGATGAGATCCATCATATGTAGTGAAACAAGCCTGCTGACTAGTCGGTGATATATAAATAGGTGTATGTTCCTGCCTATAGTACTCCACTGGAATTGCCTGGCGGGACTGGCGTGATGCTGCTAGACGAGTCAGCTAGACAGTAGAATTAAAACGGGCAGGTGTGTGTGCGTGCTCATTTCTTTCCACAACGTTAGGTTGGTGGACTTCTCCAGAGATGGCAGAGATGAGAACCTGCTCACTATTAACCAGATTTCGCCTCTGGCAATTCGTCTTGCCTTCTCATGTTCGAGGAACCTGATCCGAACACCTTGAGTCGGTACCGTCATCATGTTGAGGGCGCACTACCACACGATTCTGGCGGAGAGTGTTGGTGGGAGCCCTCAGGAAGGACCCATTTCTACTTGAATTAAGGCCTCGAGGGACCTGCTCATTCACCTCCCCAGAATAATGGAGCTAATGGTGATTGCGTTCCGGGGATAACGACCTAAAACGGTTGGAGATGGTGGTTAGCACCGCCTGCTTCTTGATCACTGTTTGTCGCTGTCCGGATGACCAAGGTGAGTTATTCACTTGGAGGGCTTGTCGGGCAGCCTCCAGAGCTGGAATGGTACCGTGTTGATGGTAATCCTTAACCAGCGCATTTGATACACAGCATTGAAGATGCTGAGTTGGTGATATCATCCTCAGAGTGGACGAAAATCCAGCAGGAGTAGCAGCACTGACATTCACAGCAACGGTATTCACAGGTGTGAACTTGAGAGCAGCCATTTCTTAGAATGCAGAAAATCGTTGAAAAGAGTGCCTATTTGATATAACAGACGTAATCAAGATAAATTCAGTCACTAAATCCTTTAGATGAGCACATATGTCAATGATTGTTTTTGTTTTCCTTCTCATTGAGTTTTAAATAGGGGCCTAACAAATAAGAAAAACATCATTTTGACATGGTTAAGGATTCACGTCGGGTTCACCATTTTTTGTTTCCCCCAGAAATTGAGGATGACCTCATCGATTTATGGTTCAAACATTCAAATCGGTTTATAATAGGTTTGTTCATAGAACAAGAAACATCCAATGATTCCATATCCATTTGAACCTACTTTCCAAAGGTAGGAACTCATTATTTGTAGACTGATGAGGATTAGGAATTTGCATTGGTCGAGAGGATGGGAGGTCGGACTCATCACACCTTTTGAGGGGAATTATTGTCTTGTCTAGGACTCTCTTTATAAATTTAAGTTATGTTCATGAATCCTTATTACATTACCAAGTATAAAATGAGTTTTCCTTTAGATCTGACAATCAATTATTGATATGTAGGAAATTTAGAGAATCTTTTATATGTATTTGAGGTTCTTCATTAATAGAGAATCATCTATATTTGTTAGAGATTCTTAGTCAATGGTATCCTTTGATAAATAAAAGTATCTTGGTCATTATGATGACCATACTGATTTTAAAGCCACTCAGTGGGGTACTTGAATTTTATTATCATTCATAAGGACATGAATTATTTCAAAGTTGGGATCGTACCCGCAGATGGGCGGCCTACGTATCCTTTATTTTAGAGAAGAAATTAGAACCCACGTAGATCAAGTAACAGAGTATGATGTTTTATGATTGATGGCTCAAAGAAAGATGTCATAATTACTTTTACACTCTAAGCTCACGTGGGTCATGCTCGGTGTGAGAAACAATATGTATTGGTAAAACTAGAAAATTGTGCCATAAAAGATGAAATCATAGGAAATGATGTGGGGATTATGTATGTATGACTGCCCAAATAGATGAAGATTAGGATTTATTTTAGGGAAGAAATCCAGGAACAGGTTCCATAAAGGTATATGTACTTTATGGAGATTTGGATACTCTAACTTTGGGCTTACTCCTGAAAAGGAGGCCCAAATTAGAAGGGGACTTATGATTGAGTTTTACTCCTGATAAGGAGACCCAGATAAAAAGTAATTATGACTGGTCAAGAGAAATTAAGACTGGCTCTTACTCCTGAGAAGGAGGCCCAGGTTAAGGGACTTGAAAAATTAAGGGACTTGGGGCTTCCTCATGAAGAGGATGCCCAAATTTGAGACTGGGGATTATTCCTGGAAAGGAGGCCTAGGTTAATGAGGACTTAGGAATTATTCCTAAGGAGGATGCCCAGTATTGAGATTTATTACTGGGGATTACTCCTGAAAAGGAGGCCCAGATTAAGAGAATTATGAGTGGGGCTTACTCCTAAGGAGGATGCCCATATTTGGGAATTTTAAGATTGGGGATTACTCTTAAGGAGGATGCCCAGATTGGGGGACTGGGGGATTACTCCTAAGGAGGATGCCCAAGATTAATGGGAATTATGACTGGGACTTACTCCTGAAAAGGAATCCCAAATTAAGGGGTTCTCTCATCTTTAAAGGATGAGGTTGAATGAATGAAATCTCAATCATTAGTGACAAAAAGATGTGAAAATCACTAGGTTTTGAGAAATGTTCAACGAAGTTCCTTTCAGATAAGGAATCCGAATCAAGAAATCATTCCATAAATGGATTTGAAAAGTTTCTTATAGACTGAATCTTGAATAGGAAAGGTGCAGCGACATAAGAGGGGTTAAATGGGCAATAAAGGCACCCAAAAAAGGCAGGGGCGCACAGGTCCTGGCAGACGCGCAAGTACTACGTGGGCGTGCAAGTCCTGGTCGCGCAGGTATACCTGCGCGACACATGGGTACTTGCGCATTTGTAAACCATCATGGTAATACTTGGCCGATCCTTGACCAATGCCTTTAGAATTATCCTGAGGTACTTCTAGAATACAGGCGCGTAAGTTTTGGTGAGGAAGTAGGGCATCGCACAAGTATGTTTATTTCCCTTAAGGGTAAAACACCTTAGGCACGCAAGTGTTAGTGAATTCTAACAATTTTACCTTACTCTTCTTGTTTAGACCTTTTATTCTAGGTAAATAATTGCCTTATAAGTGTTCAGAAGACCTGAAGAAGAGACTTGGGCATTCAGAGCTCTAAATATGAATTTTGAAGAGAATCCCATAAAATGGGGGGCCCATAGGGTCTATTTATAGGATGAAGAAGAGCCCGAGCGGTTATCACTTAGGGCGTATAAGTCACTTGTGTGACCATTAGGCGTCGCGAAAGTGGACTTGCACGACAGTGATTGAACTTGCGCGGTGCATGTGCTTTTGAAGCCTTATTCATGCCTTTGTCGATTTTTGATGTTTTCTTCAATGGCTGAATCAATTTGTGCTAAGTCATTTCCCTATATATTCCTTTGGACTCTGTGATGAAAAAGGATTGTCAACAATGGAATATAAATATCCCCTCTAGGCCCCCCATTTCAAGGACGGATTTTCTAGAAGTCATATTTTCAACTCTGGTCGCCAAAGTCTCTTCTTCAAATCTTCCGAACACTTCTAAGGTAATTATTTACCTAGAATTTAAGACCTAGGGAAGAAGAATAAGTATTAAGTGTATTAATTCATCAACACGTGTGCGCCTAAGTGTCCAAACCTTAAGGTAAATTGCTACACTTGCACGCCACATTATCCCTTCACTAGAACATGCGCGCCACCCTTCTGGAAGCCTCTAGGGATGATACTAAGGGCTTGAACCCAATGTTGCCCAAGTATTACCCTATAGGTTAACCATCGCCCAGGCGTACCCATGTCGCACAAGTATACTTGTGTGACTAATACATGCACGCCCAAACAAGACTTGCATGCCTACCACTTGTTGGGTTCCCCTCCTGTTTATTCACCTCCTTTCTACAAATCAATCTTTCCTCTTCAAGATTAAGCCTTTAAAACCCTCTTCAAAGCCATTTATGGCATGGTTCCTTTTTTGGATTTCTTATCTGAGAGGAATTCCATGGTCCTCCTCCTCATGAGTCAGTCCCAACCATAATTTCCTTTAACTCTGGGCCTCCTTCTCAGGATTAAGTCCCAAGTTATAAGTCCCATTTAATTTGGGCATCCTCCTTAGGAGTAAGCCCTAAGTCCCCTCTTCTTTGATTTGGGCCTCCTCCTCAGGAGTAAGTCCCAATCATAAATTTCCTTTTAACTTTGGGGCTCCTTCTCAGGATTAATCCCCAAAAGTTCCCTTTAATTGATCAGGGCATCCTCCTCATGAGTAAACCCCAATCACAAGTTAAAGTCCACCTTAATTCTAGTCATCCTCCTTAGGAGTAAGCCCCAAATTAAGAGTATAAATCTCCATAAAAGCACAAATACCTTTATGGATATTGTTCCTAGTATTATTTCCTAAAATAAGTCTTAGTCTTCATCTTCATGGGCATTCATACAAACATAATCCCATATCATTCTTTATGACCACATATTTCGTGGAACAATCATCAAGTTTACTAATACCTCTTGTTTCTCACACCGAGCATGACTCACGTGATATTAGAGTGTAAAATTAATCACAACACATTTTCATGGGCCGTTAATCATACATAAGCCCCACACTTCTTAAACCAAACTACATGGACTTTGATCTCTACCTTAAAAGTAGAGTATGCAGGAAGCCTTTCTAAGGTTCAAGCCCATCATCCCTTAATTATCATTCATCCCTTATGACATTAAACTATATCTTAATTCCCGAACTATGTGGGTTATGATTCCATCCTAATAAGGATACGTAGGTACCCCATCTGCGGGTACGATCCCAACTCTGAAATAATTCATGTCTTCTGGATGACAATAAACTCCAAGTGCTTCACTGAGTAGCTTTAAAACCAGTATGGTCTTCACAGTGACCAAGAGATCTTTATATAATGTATTGAAGGATACCATTGACTAAGAATCTCCAATACACATGGATGATTCTCCATCGATTAAGAACCTCAAATACATATAAATGATTTTATAAATCTCATATACATCAATCATTTATTTCCAAATCTAAAGGAAAACTAATTTTGTTTATACTTGGTGAATTAATAAGGATTTGTGAACATAACATAAATCAATAAGAGAGTACCGAAGTAGGAAATAATTCCCCTCAAGAAGGTGTGATGATCCTGAACTCCCATCCTCTAGACCAATGAAAATTATTAAGCCTCATTGGTCCAAAACTAATGAGAACCTACCTTTGGAAAGTAGGTCCAAATGGATATAGAATCATTATATGTTTATGGTTCTACCAATAAACCCGTTAGAAACCGATTGTAGAGTTTGAACCTTAAACAAAATAGATCATCCCCATGTCTAGAGAGAAACAAAAAATGGTGAACCCGATGTGAATCCTTAACCAACTTAAAATAATGTTTTACTTATTTTTAGGCCCCTATTTATACTCATTGAGAGGGACAAAAAAGCAATCAATAATATATGTGCTCATCCAAAAGATGTAGTTCTGGCCAGGATTATCTTGATTATGTCTGATATATCAAACATGCACCCTTTTTTCATCATCTCTCTTCGATTCAAAATAGTTTCTCTGAAATTCACCCCTGTTAATGCATTGGATTCTACTTCTGTTAGATCCTCGTCCGCTCTGAGGACGACATCACCTACTCAGCATCTGAAACGATGGGTATCAAATGAATTGGTGAGGGAGTACCATCAACATGGTACCATCCCGACTCTAGAGGCCGCTCGACAAGCCCTCAAAGTGAACAACTCACACCGGTCGTCTAGAAAACGATGACCAGTGGTCAAGAAGCAAGTGGTGCCAACCACTGTCTCCAACCATTTCAGGTCGTTATCACCGGAACGAAACAACCAGTCCCTCCCATACTATAGGGAGGTTGATCAGGAGGTCACTCAGGGCCTCCATTTAAGAATAAAGGAGTCCTTCCTGAGGACTCCCACTAAAAATCGCCTCCAGAATCATGCGGTAGAGCGCCCTCAACATGATGAGGGTGTCATCTCTTGGCATTTGGCTCAGGTTCCACGAACTCGAGCAGGAAAGACGAACCACCAGAGGTGACAACCGGCCAATAGGGATCAAGTTCTTACCTCTGGCCCCTCCAGAAAATTCCACCAACCTAACTTGGTGGCAAGCAATGAGTGGGCACACACAACCGTCTTTCTTAATCCCACTATCCAGCAGAATCATCTGGCAGCAACCCACCGTTCCTTCCAGGAAATTCCGGTGGAGTACTATAGACAGGAACATATACCTGCTTACAAATCATCGATTGGTCACCAGTCTCATTTTCCAGTATTGAATGAAGTTTGTCAACCATGTTAAGCGGAGTACAATCAGCAGGCACATACACCTTATAGTATTCATCAAGCTAACCAACAGTCTCATTTGGTAGATTTTGGATAAGTAAATTGGAAAGCCCTAATAACAAAAAGGAGACATACACAATTTTCTGCCCACACACATGAGTACTATCAGAATCCATTGATAGGAAAAGGAGGAAAAGAGCAGGCACATACAACTACTCCAAACCCGGAATGGACATATATTCCCATTCCGGATGCTGAAGTCACCAAGAAAATTCTGTTAATGGTGAAAGAGAAGAATTAAATACCATCTCATATCCTAGATTCTTGTTAGGATATTATAATATCTTCAGCAACATCATAGGGAAAGACACATAAATCTATCCCTATTAGTGGAGTGACTCATCAACATGTCACTCCGGAGTAGATACACACCTATTTTCCAGTCTAGGAGGGTCGTGGGGCATACTCCCCCATCTCATACGGACAATCAAGTTAGGTACATACACCGGATTCAAATGAGGATCTTCAGCCTAACCTGACTATTCCTCTTGAACAGGCACATACACCTGCCCATAATAACCACTTTCTTCAACAAGTGGTTTCCAAAGTGAGTAAGAATACGTCTAAGAAATAGACCCGTCTAGCACAGTCGAAAAATCAAGAGCCAATTTGCAATAAGTCCTTTCTCAATGATGGAGTAATTGAAGCTCTCAGACAATTATCTGTTGCAACTCAAGATTCTAATCTCCCACTTCCCAAAAGTGGGAACAATAATTCTGAAGGTCTTCACCAGACACTTCCTCATGAAGGCTTGCTTCATGACAATTTGATTGATATCGAAGTTTCATCCTCATATGGGAGCCACAATAACCCTCTACGTGGCCAGAAGACAAATGAGAAAAATATTTCTTCTTTTGCTGTAACCCACCATGGTGGTCCTCCCCATGATGATGAATTTAGCTACGAAAGTCCTCTCCGTAGTAGTAATTCGCATTGCTTGGAAAATTATCCAATGGAAAATGTAGTGTCAAAAAATCCCTCTTATCTTGAGGCACTTGAAAATGTGAAGCCATTCATGTATTATGCTTTTCAATAGTAGGTGAAATACTTTCTCAACCATAAGATAGCCCGGGATGTAGGTCATTTTCAAAACCACCCCTGGGTCATTCATCTTCTAATTTGGAAAATTAATTCTCTACCAATATTGTTGAATCTGATGAAACAACAAGAAATCACCAACTTTAGTCCAATCAAGAAGAGGAATCCTCATTAAATGATAAAGAGGAAGTACTGAATATGAGGAAACAACTGGAAAAAGGTGAAGTACCGGTCATGTTTTGGCCTTTGCCTGACTCTCTGTATGATATTCTAGAAATGTTGACAGAAGAATGTTCTCACGATATTCATCTCAACATATGGAAAACTCTTTTTCACTTAAAAGAGAAAATATTATCTTATGATGAATATGAAAACCATGTAAAGATAATAGAAGGGTTACAACACCAAATTGACTTGGCATCTCTCTCATTTTCCCGACATCCAATGGTTGAAAAGCAGTAGAGAGCCCTTCAGAGTTCATGCCTTGGGGCGTTGAAAAGGTTTCCCCAGTTAATTACCAATTCCCCATTTGGTATTCATATCAGGGGATGGGGTGTTCATGGAGAACTGCATTTCACTATGCTCTCCAGTCCACAAAGCCCGCCCAAAGTGGTCTCATGAAATGTTATTTCCCATGGTCAGCCACATCCAACTGGTTTTATGTGTAATCAAATGCCTGCTCAAGAACATGCCTCAACCAGTTCTTCCAAAAGTCAGGCATATAAAGAACACGTTTTCAAATTACACTTGCATCAAGAAAATGAGAATATCGAACATGCATCTCCTTTAGAGTAGGTACATCATCAGGTGACAGAAGTGTCAGAAATAATCCAACGGTCATATGGGCCATGTGATTTGAGTGGATGTCGGTTGATGCATCTGGCCAATTTTCGGACAAAGGTCTGCAAAATCAAGATAGATTTTAAAATTTTTTCAGATGTAGCTACTCAAGAGCCACCTCAGCTTGCCAGACTGGGGAATAGTTTAATCCAACCCTCAGGATATATAGATAGTATTCGAGGAGCTGAGCAGAAACAATAGAAATAGCCCCAGTCCACTGGACTGGGGACTTTTTCAAATTCTCAACCTCTTCCTCAGTGAAATTCAGTCATCTCTCGATTAGGGAAGAAGCCACAAGAGGAAAGCAGAGCCGAATTATTAGGAGATTCTCTCCAAATTATAGTTTATCAAGAATTTCGTAAGGGATCAACCAAAAAAAATGCAATGTCTCATCAAGGACATAAAAGAAGACAGTAATGTAGAAGTGCTGACAGAAATGTTTCAAAGCATTATGCATAGATAAATGTCATCAATGACATTGTTACAGATCCCCCAGAACATGAGGCTCACTCTAAGGGATCAGATGAAGAAGATCCCGTTCAAGAGGCTGTACACACAAAAAAAATGAAGAAGGTGTGCGTACACGAAATCAAAGGATTACCCAGAATATAAGTATTCCTTCAAATAACCAAATTCCCTCTCTCCAAAAGGATTCCAACAAGGGGAAAGGAAGAAATTCAGGTTAAACCCCACCCTACCTCTAGAGAAGTCCAATCACTCTCATTAGAGGTAAGGTTTGCACAACAAGAAGAAGAAATGAAGGAGTTAAGGAAGTTAAATGCAGAACTTCTTCAACGTAGTCTTCCTCCTAAGCATGCTAGAGTTAATCAGTCAGGGGAATTTGTTTCAGCTACTGGGATGGATCAAGAATATCCTCATTTTCTAGTACACCCTCACAAGTCTAATCCTATGGGCCATGCATGACAACAACCGGTAGTACTACCATCAGTGGCAGTACAGATCGCTGCACCCATCCAAACTCCAGTCATTGCACCTACTCAAGCCCAAGCTCAACCGGATGTTTCTCAAAAATTAATGACTACCATTTAGTCATTAACTGCTTGGTTGGAATCTATGGAAGGAAAGCATGCACAAGTTCAACTAGAAAATAGAGATTACCCTAAATGGGTTGATTTAATTCCACCCCCATCAAATTTTTCGAATATCACATTCCCAATTTTTAATGGTTAGGGAGATCCAGAACAACACTTAACACATTATGTTTCTCATTGTGATCCTATGATGGGAACTCCTCAACAAAAAGAAGTATTTAATCTCAGGTGTTTTGTGCAGTCACTACAAGGACCTGCTTTTTTCTGATATACAAGATTGCAATCCCTGTCAATTACTTGGTGGGAAGATATCCTTCAAATATTTCTTCTTCAATTTAGCTTAACAATGCAAAAAAAAAAAACAGTTTTTGATCTTACCAATTGTACGAAAAAGGAGAATGAAATAGGTTCAGTTTTCATTGCTCACTGGAAGGGATTAACATATTCCTTATGTTTGGAACTCCCTCCATAATAATTGTTTCCAATCTTTGTGGAAAATCTGCATGATGAATTATGCACACCGTTGATCCTTGGGAAATACACATGAGGGTTTTGAGACCATACTTCAATCGCTCAACATATTGAAGATACTCTTATAAATACTAAGGCTAAAACTCATGTAATTCCATTAGTTATAGGAAGGATAATGGGGAAAGAAGATACTGCTATAACTACACTTAAATAGGTACATGTACCTACTTCCACCTCAAAATCATCATCGTATCAAAGGGATCCACCTTATGAGCATAAAAAACAAAGGCCGCTTCCTCAGGATGATCAAAGAGATCAAAGTTAGAAACAGTTCAAGGATTTGAAGAATAAATTTTATTCTTTCTGTAATGAGCAAGTTCTTGTCTACTTCATCTCATCTCTAGAAAATAATCTAGTTCGGTTTCCAAGGCCCAAAAGACCTAACAAGGAAGGAGATGAAGATCTCCCCAACTATTTCCCATTTCATCAAATGTTGGGTCATCCCATTCTGGAGTGTTTTGTCTTCAAAGACCTCCTGAAAAAAATGGTGGACTCTGGACAGGTGAAATTGAAGGGTTCTTCAGCCCAAGTAGCATGTGTTACTGCTACTGATCTAGAGGAAGAAGGAAAGTGGCATGAAGTCAAAAGTAAAAATGTGCAGAAATATGACAATTGGATGGTCAGGAAAATGATCAACTGAACTCATGCCATTTTACGAACACAATTGAATCAACCAATTGTGCCTTCTGCTATGAATTCCATAGCAAAACCCCATTCATCAGAAAAGAAATCTTCAAATAAGTGGCACAATTTGATGAAAGAAGAGCATTCAAAATAAGATGAGTTCATGTCAAATCCTAAATTATCTTTGACTCTGGAAGATTTTATGACATCTTCTTCAAAATCATGGGCACCGCCCCGCTAAACGACACAACTTGAATTGGATAATCAGAAAGATTATTCGTCAGATGAAGAGTTGATCTTTGGTTCCATTAACCTGATTCACTTAACAGATCCGTATTCCAGTGACAGTTTTGATTTTGATGAGCCTGAGTTCCCTATATAAAACAGAGGAATTAGAGAAAGAGACAGAGGTCTAGGACATAGGGGAAGACGTGGATATTCCAAAAGAGACTATTTCAATCCTACCCCTACTAGAACTGTATATACAGGAGAAACCCATGGCAAATCCCTTCAACGGGCTCAACAAAAACATGAAAGTTCTTCAACACATGGTAGATTCAGCCCTGGAACAGTTATTTTGGAAGATATGTTAGAGGTTACACCTTCTTCCTCTCAGCAAATAAATAGACCTAGTCAGTCTAATATGCCGAAGCCATGAGTATTTCAAACTCCTACACTGATACAAGATGCATCTACTTCCAAATAATCAACTTTTAAGGCAACTGTAAGACCACAATTTCCTGTCGGGAAATGCAGACCTTTGGATCAAAAGTATGATGTCTTGAAACATTTGGCCCAAATACCAACCAAGTTATCAATTATAGATGCCTTGAATCTATCCAAAGATCTTTCGGAGGTTCTTATTGAGGCTTTGTCAAGTCCTTCGTAATTCTAAATGAAAATTGTTGCAGCCGAGGTATACCATGTAGAGAATGATACTACAGAATTCCATGTAGTGATATCTTTTACAGATGAAGATGAAGATGATGCTGTACATGGACTTATAAGACCTTTGTATTTTTCTGGAAAGGTCAGTGATGTAGACATCCGACTAGCTTTCATTGATAATGGCTCAGGAGTCAACGTCATCCATATACATACACTTCATCTATTGGGCCTCACCGAATCTTATTTATCTCCTTCTACTTTGATTTTGCAAGGATATGATAAAAATGAACAAGAACCTCTGGGCGAGATTACACTCATAACTCAGTTTGGTGACCTTATGTCTAATTCAGATTTCATGGTTGTTAATCATGACATAGCCTTCAACATTTTTCATGGAAGACCTTGGCTACATCAACATGCAGCCATACCTTCATCATACCATCAATGTCTCAAATATTGTTTCAATGGTCAAATTGGGACATTGTAAGGTGATAAATCCCCATTTAAAACATGTGAATCTCAATACATTGAGGCATAATTCTATCACATGGAGGGAAAGGAGAAAACCACGATGAAGAAGGTTACCAAAATTAATGCTCCATATGGTTTGGAATAGATTCCAGTAAACCCATTCATACATGTGAGCACAAATTATGTGTTTCCTATCAGTCAAATTGACAGGATAGATCCAAATCCAAAAACTCTTATGGAAACTTCCATAATGTCAATTAAGGAAATTGAGCCAGATAGTATTTGAGAAATTGTTGATTCACCAAGCAATGATGAAAGTTTAAATGGATATGTCTTCATTTCATCCCCTGAAATCCAGAAATTCTGTACTTCATCAACTAGGCCAGAAAGAAGCCATAACAATGTCAGAGGTGAACAATGATGTAGATTCTCAATCCATCATCTCCTCTTTATTACCCAAGGAAGTCCCTTTATCCTCAATAGGGTTAGAAATGGTAGTCTCTACTTCAAAATGTTCAAGTTTTAACGTTTCCCCTGGTCATGAAAATTCTGCTTCATCATCTACTATGAAAGTAGAAATAGAGGTAGTAATACATATTGAAGAATAAGAGGAAGCTCTTAGAGTTTCTCTTACATCATTTGAAGAGGGTATCTCTACCACTGTGGATGAAATTAGAGAAATAAATCTGGGTACAAAAGAAGATCCATGCCCCAATTTAATTTGTGCAGCTATGACTCTTGAAGAGAAAGAAATGTATACTTCATTTCTAATGAAAAATCTTGATGTATTTTCTTGGAATTATACAGAAATTCCCGGCCTTGATCCTGATGTTACCAATCATCATTTGGGTTTTCTAGAAGTACATCGAGGATTCAAGCAAGCCACATAGAGAACCCACCCTACTTATGCCTCCAAAATTGAAGTTGAATTTGATAAGATCATCAAGGCTAACATCATCAGACAAGTTCAATATCCCAAATGGAAGGCTAATATTGTCACTGTGAAAAAGAAGAATGAACATATTAGAGTTTTCATTGACTTCAGAGATCTTAATCGCCATTGTTCCAAGGATGGTTTTCCAATTCCGATCACAGAACTCTTAATTGATGAAATAGCTGGCTACGAAGTTATTTCTTTCATGGATGGTTACTCTGGGTACAATAAAATAGGAATGACCCTATAGGATGAAGAGTCTACAGCCTTCATAGCTCATCAATGTGTGTTTTTCTATCGGTTAATTCCCTTTGTGCTGAAGAATACAGGTGAAACGTATCAACGTGCCATGCACCATTTCTTCAAACCCTTTTTAGGGAAATTTGTTGAATGTTATGTGGATTATTTGGTGGTTAAATATAGAAAACGTTTTGATCACCTGGCCGATATGGAAATCATATTGCACAAAGTTCGGAAACACAATTTGAAGATGAACCCCTTGAAATGTGATTTCGGGGTAACCTCAGGAAAATTTCTTGGCTTAGTTGTGTGCCATCATGGTATCAAAGTTGATCCTAAAAAGAAAAAATCAATCCTTGGTATGTCACCTACTCAAAATTTGAAGGGATTAAGAGGACTTCTGGGACACTTGGACTATATTCGGTGTTTCATCGCCAATCTGGCAGGCAAGTGTTTGCCCTTAACCAGATTAATGAAGAAGGGAGTCACCTACCAATGGACCGAAGATTGCCTAGAGGCATTTGATATTCTCAAGAAATATCTCTTGAGTCCCCCGGTATTAATTCCACCTATTGAAGGAAGACCAATTATAATCTATGTGATAGCTGTAGATATATCATTAGGTGCCTTCCTTGCCCAAATGAATGATGTTGGGAATGAAAACAACCTTTACTATCATAGTCGGACTATGCTTGAGGCAGAAACTCGATATTAGAGTATTGAAAAGTGCTTCCTAGAATTAATCTTTTCAATTCAGAAATTGAGACACTACCTTCAACATCATGAAGTCCAAGTGGTATCTCGCAATAACCCGCTAAAATTTATCCTTAGTCATCCAATGCTTACAGAACGTCTGGAAAGGTGGGTAGTTATCCTTCAGCAGTTTGATATCTATTATGTGTCTCAAAAAGAAGTAAAGGGCCAAGCTCTGGCTGATTTCCTTGCTGAACACCCTTTAGTATAATATACATCTTTAGATATTGAACTTTCGGATAACGAAGTCTTATCTATTCAAGATAATCCTCAAATATGGGAAATGTACTTTGATGGTTCCTCCAGAAGTCCAACCGGGAAGAAAATAGAAGATCCTAAATTCAACAAATTTGAGTTAGGAATCATGCTTATTTCCTCAGAAAAGGAAGTTCTACCCTATTCCTTCCTATTGTTGGAAGGCGGTACAAATAATGATGTAGAATATCAAGCTCTCATCGCAGGCTTGGAATTAACACTTCAGGCATAGGTGAATCACTTAAGGGTAAAAGGTGATTCAGATCTTGTAATCAAACAAATCAATGGGGATTGTGCCATCAGAAAAGAAGAGTTAATCCTCTTGGGTGATTATGTCAGAGAGTTAATGGTGTAATTTCCCTCAGAACTGACATTTTCTTATGTCCCGCGATCACAAAATGCCCAAGCTCTTGCACTGGATAATGTAGCCACAACTTTGGTAGATCCAAATTTGGAAGAAACAATCATAAGTATTGCCCACTGTCGGGTAGTTTCACCTTTTTTTCAAATCATAACAGAGGAGATTAATTAAATCTATCCCATTTTTGAACCATATGGTCATACTATAGGATGGATGACACCAATCGGGGGATACCTTAAAAATGGAACACTCCCACATGATAGAGCCGAGAAAGAACAAGCCCGGTGACATGTGGTCAATTTTACTCTTTATGATAGACCAAATCACCAAACAATTCTCTACAAGAGAGGTTTTGATGGAATTCTATTCAGATGTATTAATGGAAAAGAGACAGTGGCTGTCATCAATGATGTAAATGCAAGAGTTTGTGGTGCCAACCAGTCTAGACATAGACTATCTGATCAAATTTGAAGGCTCAGATACTTATGGCCTTCAATGATACAAGATTGTGTTGATTTCACTAAGAAGTGACATTATTGCAAAGTATATGATAATTTCATTCATCAACCCCCAATGTTGCTTCATACAGCTAAATACTCATGGTAATTTTCCACATGAGGAATGGATGTAGTAGGGACTTATCCTCCGGAAACATCCAAGCAGTTTAAGTATATTCTTACTGCTACATATTTCTTTTCCAAATGGGAAGAGGCAATACCTCTCAAAGAAGTCAGTTCTAAAAGAATTTCTAGATTCATCAAGTCTAAAATCATTACCATATTTGGTGTCCCGAATACCATATTGATGGACAATGGCACCAACTATTTTTCATCCGAGATGAGGAAGTTGTATCAAGAGTACAACATCAAATACAACCATTCATCTCGTTATCATGCAGCGGCCAATGGCCAAATAGAGGCCTTAAATAAGAATATTTCAATCATACTGAAAAAGATAGTGGATAAAGATAAGAAGTCCTGTTTTAATAAACATTTTCAAGATTTATGGGCTTATCAGACCACCACCCGCACTGCAACGCGGTCAACTCCATACTCATTGGTATATGGAACAGAATTAGTTTTTCCCATTGAGGTTCAATTACCTTCGCTCAGAGTAGACATTTGTGATTATTCATATATAGATGAACAATATCAAAATCGATTGGATGAATTGGAATGATTAGTTGAAAAAATATTGTGCACCCTACACCACATGGAAGTCTATCAGAATCGAAAAGCACGAGATTTCAATAAAAAAGTTCATCTTTTTTCATTCATTCAAGGAGAATTGGTATTGGTCCTCAGAACTCCAATGATACTAGGAAAGAAACATCAAAGCTTGAGTCAAAGTGGGAAGGAACTTATTAAATTCACAAGGTCTACTCCAATGGAGATTATTCTTTAATTTCAATGGATGGAAAACTCATCACAACTCCAACCAATGCCATATTTCTGAAGAAGTATTTTTTGTAACAAAAATACACATCTTTTGTCCTGTATGACGTTAAACTGCACAACTTATTCCCAACATGACATTAAACTGTATTCCCAGTATCGTCTTGCATGATGTTAAACTGTATGCTCGTCCTACAAGACGTTAAAATGTTAGTCCTCACTACAAGACATTAAACTACATAGTCCCCTTCTCGTCCAAGTTGCAGGACGTTAAACTGCCAAGCCCCAATGGTCCAAACTATATGACCCTAAACTAATAGTATTTCTTCCTCACTGCATGACGTTAAACTACACGGAATCCCCTTTTTATGTCAGTTCATTTTCTTCCTCACCGCATGACGTTATACCACACAGACCTAGTCCTCACTACAAGACTTTAGACTGCATAGTGCTCCTCTATCATCCAACATGATGTTAAACTGTGTCCACTTCGTCCCTCATGACGTTAAACTATGAAAAAGTCCCTAATTCGTCCTATATGACGTTAAAATTTATTTTTTCCATGCTACATGACACTAAACTATACAACACCCTTTGTCCCACATGACGTTAAACTATACACCGTTAGGATTGTTGCTACCTCTTGTTTCTCACACAGAGTATGACTCACGTGAGCTTAGAGTAAGCCTCAAACATAACACTCTCTTTGGGACACTAATCACACATAAGTCCCAACACCATCTTCGGGTTGTCCTCACATTCAACTCGATCATCATATTCATTCTCAATCGAACTATATAGACTTTGATCCTTGCCTTCCAAGCTTGGTACGTAGTCAAACTCCTGAGGTTCAAGCCCAAAACCAATCTCTTTATGTCGGTTCATTGTCATCCTTGCTAAATAATATTAAACCAGACAGTCCCCCATTTTTCTCACTATAAGACATTAAACTACATAGCCATAAGTCCTAGCTACATGACGCTAAACTGTACAGCACCGGTCTATTGATATGACTTCAAACTATTCGTACTTTTGTCCTGTACGACAATAAACTATAACATTCTTTGACACCCTCACTTGAGAGGGAATCATTATTGACATTGATCTCTAATCATTTCATATTCCAAAGACTACGTGCATACATGGAAATGCCTGAACCTTTAATCTTTGATCCAACCATCATTGCACTAAAGCCCCATTTCACCCTTCACATGTATGAACCAAATCTGTACAGAGGGTACTTCAAGAACTACATGCGGCATGATTCCCATGCTTATGGGATACATAGGAACGTTCGTGCATCCCTTGAACCTAACCCCAAGTCTTTGGGCCTAACCCCAAACTCCACTTGCTGTCCCTTGGATGAAAAGTCCCTCTGTGAGCACATGAATGTGGTATGAAACCACCAGCCTTTATTTACATCAGGTTTATAACAAACACACAATGTGTATCTCTCTTATGGTCTGAGCTCTACGACCCTAAACTAAGATCTTATATGCTTTCGTCCCGCATGATGTTAAATTATATTTTAATAACTATGTATGGCTTGATTCTCATCCTAATGAGATACATAGTGAAGTCCCTAATCTCAATTCAGGACCCAGTCACAACATGTTCATGGTCAGCATTGTTCTATGTATCTCTTTCGGGCATTGGACAATCCCCATATTTATGTTCCATACTCCTAACCTTAAATACTTACAGGTCTCCATAACCCTTTTTTCTCGACTTCTGGTCACAAAATGTCTGATACCTGAGAATTATTTTGTCTGACTATGTAGCACGTGCCCTTAGGCGGCCTTGCATAAACAAGTCTACATAATGGACATGTCAGCCAAAAGATGCTATTATTTGACTATGCAACCAATTCCCTTAGGCAGACCTGCATAATTCAAACCCCCTTAATGGGTGTTTCAAAATAGTGGTAACTTCATTCTTAGGGGGAAACCTCTTTTTTCCTTATTGTTCCTGATGACGATGTGTAGGGATCCAAAAAACAACCATCCTTAACATATTTGTCCCATAATATTTTTCATGATCTGAAAGTATTCATGTTTACGGTTTACATTTTTTCTTTCCCTACGTTTGTGTCAAACCTTCGCAGGAGTGACATTCATCCAATTCTCTGATAATATTGATTCGGAAAATCCTCTCCATATTCAAGTACCTCTCTCCATAAAGCAGACTCTATGCTTTGGAGAATTTGAATCTCCATAAACTTCCACTGGTTTTTTAGCAATAGAAAAGTAAAATTTCTGAGAGTTCTTTTGCGTGAATATACAGCACGTTACCCTAGGTGGCCTTGCATAAGTAGTCTACATAACGGACCTTTCAGCCAAAAGATGCTATTATTTTACTATACAGCCAATGCCCTTAAGCGGCCCTGAATAATTCAACCCCCTAATGGGTTTGTCAAACAGTGGTAACTTCATTCTTAGGAAATACTTTCTTTAATGCCTTTCAGCCCTTTTCCCATGCCATTCCTCAGATTAAAAATTTCTAAAGTCACAGTTTATAATTTTCCCCTCCATACCTGAATGTGGTAATATGTTTCCAAACAAATAATTAAGGAATTGAGTCAAATTTTAATCCATTCGGTCAAACTTATTGGACCTTAAACATAGCCCTTTTTTGTCCGACGTGCATGACTTTAAACTTCCCACAAAAGACAAGGGAACTCTGAACAAAAGTCAAGTACCAACTCACTAAACCTGAATTTTGTATGATTTTGGTAATATTGAGCAACCAAAGATGCAAAGTTTGTAGGGTTTTTTGTATAATCTGTGCAAAAATAAAACTATGCTTACAAGGCCCATTGGCTTAGGTAAAATAAAAATTTATTAAATCAAGTAGCAAAAGAATGCAAGAATGAATAATTGAAGATGAAAGTGTTTTTCATTGATGAACATGAGTTAGAAGGACGTCCATAGACTAGAGTCTATTCTCTTTTTCAAGAATTACAAAAGGCTTTCAACATAACTCTTCATTTGCTTTACGACATCCCGAACTTCATCAGCAACCACTTGAAGTTCATGCACTCGACTAGCTTCAATCTTTTCCGCTTGATGGAGTGATTTTTTGGCATCTGAAATGGCTTTCAAACCATTTTATTTAACTACTTATAGTGAATTATTAAGATGGTCAATTTCCCTAGTAATAGCATCTAACTGTTGATGAAGGTGCATCTGCTGGACAACTTTCTACTTGATCGTATGCTTCATCTCCTTCAACATTGCAGCATGATCAGCCTTAGCACGGGACACCGTAGCCTCAAATTCACTTATATTGGTCAAAAAACTCACTCTTGTCAAGTCTTGATGGTACCTTTGCTTTTGATCCCTTCTTAAAATGACTTGTCTCACTGCGGTACGGATCTCTTGATATCCAAAACTGCCAATTCCCAACATGACGAACACATATGAAAGTCTCGGGATCTTTGAAGATAGCTCTTCAAGAGGCACTTCAGATATGATCTTCCATATGATCTTACATGCCTTGCGATGCAGGAATTGAAGTGCATTTTGTACCTCTGGGTCTGATTCAACATCAATATCACAGTGGGGAATATAGTCTGGGATTAATGCACTTAGAGAAGTGCCCTTTTCTGCTCCTTCCCCATGACCCTTGGTACTTCACTTTCTGTTTCTGTTTGGGCTGAGGATGATGCTTCATCTCCAGGTCTGGACATTGAAGTTGAAATACCTATTTAATCAATTAAAAAGTATGGTTAGCTTCAAAGGGCAGTGAAAGTTGATTGGATGTCTTGTAGATTTAGTACATCCACAAATAGCAACATCTTTTACCTAACAGTAAATCAGTAGCGTGAGAAGACTCCTCCCCATTCTTCCTAGCTTCAACAAGATTTTCAGTATGGGTTTTAGGAAGCTTTGCCGGGTTAAGCTCAACTTGACCTAGAGTTTTTGCGATAATAGGGTTTTCTATACCCCCTTCAGGCATTGGCAATTCAGCAGCTTGCTTAGATGGAACTGCACATTTCAACCAATCATGATCAGAGATGTAATAAGAAATTTTTAACTGGATGAAGGATAACACTCACATCCAAAATCTTCTAAATTACATGGTAATTTAACATGATCTAAAATGTCTTCAAAAGATGTGCAAAGTTTCATCATTTCATCCAGTGATATCTCAGATTCCCGGTTAGTCTCACCAGTGGGAGCATTTGATATGTCAACTTGGTGACCCTCATCCTGCGACCTATGAAACAAGATAGTTTCTTCAAATAAAATTAGGACATCAATTACAGTGGCCACCAAATGTTCTAGTGCAGGTGCTGAACCTAAAGTATCACAGAATGGAAGTCAGTTGAGGTCTTCATTCAACGTTTTATGGAGTATTGTTAAATTACTAAAAGCAGGATCTTCTCTTCTTGCAGTATCAACATGACCAATACTGGGAATAGAAGTTGGATCTTCTTCTCTTCTCATTTCTTCAAGAGCATCTTGGTCAGGATGAGTTTGTGAATGTTCACCAGCACCCTCCATCGTCCTCATAGGAGGGTCAGTCCTCTCCCTCAAAGGGGAAATTTATGAAGCCCCTACAACCCCAAGAAGTATGAGAAATCTTTTCCTGAGTTAATATTCATGACTATCCAAAGGACTTACCACTACTGATGAAGCGTTTAGCTGTGGAATTATTCCTTCAATGTCTTTTCTTCTTTGTCTTTTTGGGTGTGTTTAAATCATCATATCCAAATAAAGGTATTGGAAAGTGAAAATCCATTTCTATCTCCTCATCCATGGCTTTCTGACCTGGAGATACCTCGCCCGGATCACGAGGAGTTTCAGTAGCTCCAATGGCACTACCACCAGGGATATACTGTGGTGAAGGAACCTCAGTAGTTCCTTTTTTTGCAAGCTGCATGATGAAGAAACTATTTTCCTTGAGTAACAATTCTTTAATTGAAATCAAGTTGCAAAGAAAATAAGGAAAGAGACTTACATCTTCAGGATCCACGTAATCGTGCCGCTCCACATCTACGAAAGCACTAGTCCCCTCAGTGGTGCCACGATCCATCATTTCCTTCACCCTCTTGGTGATAGGAATAGAATCATCAGTGGAATATATGAGCATCTCCAGCTCTCTAATGTAAGCCCGCACTTCATCAGGGATATCCTTGAAACAGATATCAATATAAACATGAAGATTCCCTACTCCAGGGATGTGTATCCCTTCACATAAGTCCATCCAGGAAGTTTCAACATCGCAATATAAACTCCTCCATGTCTGGACAGCCTCTGGTCATAGATATTCTACATGTGTACCAAAAGGCTGCAAGGAGGGTCCTACAATATTGGACATCAACTTCTTCCCAACTTCTGCAATCATAGATAAAGAATAAGAAAATAAAACTATTTGCTCTATAAAGTAATAATGATTAAATTGCCTCAACGATATAACTCACTAGGAGTCGATGGAGTAGGTCACTTAATTCTGGAAGGAGGATTATATCTAGAACGAGTCCGCATTGACACAAGTTGTGCCTCATCATCCTCATCTTGTGAATCCGGTGAGTCAACCCTGGGTGAGGAACCCATTGAATCAGCTCTGGGTGTGGAAGAGTCACCTTCCAGACGAAGGGTTTCTTTCTCGACAGTTCTATTCTTTTTCCCCACCCGAGGAACCGGAATATTTAGTACCCATTCAGGTTATGACGCTACCCAGTTCTCGGCATACCATGTAGTCAAGTTACTCGCCGCTCCAGCGACTGGTAGATCAAACACTGCCCCGGTCTTCTCTATAGCTGTCAGCAACCATAGCTGTCGTGAAACCATTGGATGCAGCTGTGATATGACATGAAAAGTAGGGGATACAACAATCTTCCACAAAAACTTGAATTGGCGTGCAAATCTGTATGGGGCATAGGCCTCACATATAATCTCTTCGTCAATTCTGGTGGCCAATACACCATCTCTACAATCCAACGTATATGACCTCAATTCCAGGTCTGTTGTTCCATCATTAACAAACCTCTCGGTTGGAGGGTGTCCATAAGGAAAGAAATGGAATTCCATGAACATGCTTAACCTCACCTTCATATCATAAGAGTTGAGGGATAAGGGAAAAATTCAAGAATATGCCTGCACTGATGGCCTGAAAGAACATCCAGGAACCAGTACTCCTCTCTGTACCAAATATTTCCTGAGAATGAGTGGCGATCCATCCCCATTAAAGTTATAATGGTCCCACTATTCTCAAAGTAACTTACCCATATAAACATCGAGTAAGATCCTACAAATCATTGCCAAAATGGGGGTGACCAACCCGACCATTTTCCTCTCAACCAACTTAGCTACAACAACGAAGGTCTATGGCCTGACGCATCCCTTAGAATCCCTAACAGGCAAAAGATAAACATTGATCCAGAAGGCTAAGAATACTTCCATATGGGTCTTCTCTAAGATTCACTGATTCACTTCATACCCCCACTTTTCAAACTCTCCCGCTTCCAGAGTTGGCCAGAATGTACCAAGAGAACCCCTATTCTCTATTCTAGGAAACTAGTAGGACGAGTACTTGTGGGCCCCTTCTCCTTCTTCTTGGTAAAAAACATATCCATCCACTCCTCTGGATGAATATCCTTTCTAGAATGAGTTTTGGTGGTCTTTGAACTCTTCATCTTGTGTAAAATTTTCAATAATTCTCGAGCCAAAGCTGGAGTATTCTTCGAATCATTCCAGGTTTCCATGGGAGGAATGAACTCATCATACATGTCCCCCAGAATTAGAGCCCCTGAGATCTTATAGACATCCCAAAAACTGATTCCTACTTCTCCATGAGTCAGATAGAAAGAATTGGTTTCTGGGCTCCAGCGGCTGATTAGTTTCAGTACAAAGTTATCATTCCTATATACATATGTCTGCCAATCCCAGACGACTTCATATATTGCATCTCCTTTCAGATCCTCGACAATATTTTCACAGGTTTTTCACACCCAATATTCCCACATCCAAGTTGGCTTCACACCTTCTCTAAGATGGAAGTATCAACCCTTCTTCCAGCCTTTGGACTGATCCATCTGAGAATTTTGAAAGATTGAGGGATAACAATGTGGATGAAGCTCACGCTTGTGAGGTTTCAGATCTAGGGAACAAGGTCTATGATGCATTATGTAGGCCTTCACCAATGTTCCATCATTAACAAATGTTCCTCCAACTGAGACATTTGATGAAGAAACGTTTGTGTATGTTTGAAACAAAGAATGCAGGAGATAGTTCTTTGGCTCTGGGATGTTGACTCCTTGTAAATGTTTATGGCCATACAAAGGCAAGTAAATGCTGTGTGGGAAATCAGCATGATTCTTCTTCAGATACTTATCCAATTCTGGAAGCGTACTTTCACAGACGGTATAATAATCATGTCCAACGACATTCATCATGTCATCAATCCGCTTTCTTTCCAGCTCATCAGTCGTTCCATTTCTTCTGGGAGCCATTTAATCTGCAGAATAATCGGATAATTAACTTTTAAGTAAGTATATTTTTCATAAATTTTGTGAAGAAATTCCAAAAAAAAAATGGCTAAGGCATTAAGGCGCGCAAGTCCCTCATTGGCACACAAGTCCAAGTTGGTCACACAAGTTTTACTGTGCTAGTATCGATGCGCAAGTTAGAAACTCACTGGAGAAGCGCGACACACGAAGAGAAGCGCGAACAAGAAAAAAGCCAGGTCACTTGCGCGAACGAGAGATACTTGTGTGCCAAGTGCTCAGAAATGTTTGAAACCGAGTGCTTTGCATGAAGTGGTGCCGCATATTTATAGGGGAGGCCATACCCCTGCGTGTCGGACCCTACGCGCCAGAATCATACCGGTGCGCCTACTAATTGCGCACCGTAGTACCTTATTTCTAATTTTCCTTAAAGTCAAATCCTCTTTCCTTTTTCAGATCCAACTCTGATGGGGGATTTAACGAATGAAAAAGGGGAATTACATAAGCACAAAGAGATTCATCCTTTGAAAAACATCAAAAAATGGAATGTTCTTGAACAAGGAACTCTTTAATCATGGGCCACGCTACTTCCAACCCGGTCGTGAAAGTACACTTGCGCGCCACATATGGGTCACACAAGTTACTTGCGCACCCTATTCTTTTTTCTCCCAAGTTCCTCGATGGCCTATAAATAGCCCATGTGGTCCCCCCATTTCAAGGATGGATTTTCCAAAACTCAGATTTTCAACTCTGGTTGCCCAAGTATCTTCTTCAAGTCTTCCGAACACTTCTAAGGTAATTCTTTACCTAAAATGGAACCCTAAGGAAGAAGAATAAGGATTAAGTGTTTGAACTCATCAACACTTGTGCGCCTAAGTGTCCAGCCCATAATGGAAATGGCTATACTTGTGCACCACCTTATCCCTTCACCAGAACTTGCGCGCCACACCTCTGGAATCCTCTAGGGATGATACTAAGGGCTAGAATCCAAAGTCTCCCATGTATTACCCTACAGGTTAACTATCTCCCAAGTGTACCCATGTCGCGCAAGTATTCTTGCATGAATAATACTTTCATGCCCAAACAGGACATGCACTCCTACCTCATTTTGGGTTCCCCTCCTGTTTATTCACTTCCTTTATATAAATCTATCTTTCCTCTTCAAGATTAAGCCTTCAAAACCCTCTTCAAAGCCATTTATGGCATGGTTTCTTTGTTGGATTTCTTATCTGAGAGGAATTCCATGTTCCACCTCCTTAGGAATAAGTCCCAAACATAATTTCCTTTAACTCCGGGCCTCTTTATCAGGATTAAGTCCCAAGTTATAAGTCCCCTTTATTTAGGGCATCCTCCTTAGGAGTAAGCCCCAAGTCCCCTCTTCTTCGATATGGGCCTCCTCCTCAAGAGTAAGTCCCAATCATAAATTTACTTTAACTTTTTACCTCCTTCTCAGGATTAAGCCCCAAAAGTTCCCTTTAATTTATCTGGGCATCCTCCTCAAGAGTAAACCCCAATCACAAGTTAAAGTCCCCCTTAATTCTGAGCATCCTCCTTAGGAGTATGCCCTAAATTAAGAGTATAAATCTCCATAAAATCACAAATACCTTTATAGACCTTATTCCATGTCTTCTTTCCTAAAATAAGTCTTAGTATTCATCTTCATGGGCAGTCATACATACATAAGCCCCAGATCATCCCTTATGACCACATATCTCGTGGCACAATTGTCAAGTTTACTGATACCTCTTGTTTCTCCCACCAAGCATGACTCATGTTAGCTTAGAGTGTAAAAGTAACCACGACACATCTTCATGGGTCTTTAATAATACGTAAGCCCAACACTTCTTAAACCGAACTACACGGACTGTGATCTCTACCTTAAAAGTAGAGTATGTAGGAATCCTTTCTAAGGTTCAAGACCATCATCCATTAATTATCATTCGTCCCTTATGAAGTTAAACTATATCATAATTCCCAAAATAAGTGGGTTTTGATTCCTTCTTAATAAGGATACGTAGGTATCCCATCTACAGGTATGATCTTAAATCTGAAATAATTCCTATCTTCTGGATGATAATAAACTCCATGTGCTTCACTGAGTAGCTTTAAAACCAATATGGTCTTCACAATGACCAAGAGATCTTTATATAATGTATTGAAGGATACCATTGACTAAGAATCTCCAATACACATGGATGATTCTCCATCGATTAAGAACCTCATATACATATAAAAGATTCTCTAAATCTCATATACATCAATCATTGATTGCCAAATCTAAAGGAAAACTCATTTTTTTATACTTGGTTAATTAATAAGGATTCATGAACATAACTTAAATCTATAAGAGAGTCCTAGAGTACACAATAATTACCCTAAAAAAGTTGTGATGAGACTGACCTCCCATCCTCTCGACCAATGCAAATTCTTAAGCCTCATTGGTCCACAACTAATGAGCACCTACCTTTGGAAAGTAGGTCCAAATGGATATAGAATCATTGGATGTTTCCGGTTCTACTAATAAACCAGTTAGAAACCGTTTGGAAGGTTTGAACCTTAAACAAAAGAGGTCATACCCTTGTCCAGAGCGAAACAATGGGTTGGCACAATTAAGGTCGGAGGGAGTCCAAGAGGTTTCTCACACTTATGATGGGAGTTCAAGAGGATTCAAACCTTAGGTGGTCCCCATCATCATTACCTCTCATGGGAGGTTAGTTAGGTGGTCCCCACCACTACAACCTCTCATGGGTGGTTTAGGTCTGGTGGTCCCCACTACTCAGCATCCACATGTGGGAGGTTTTAAAAAATAAAATAAAATTTTACACAAATTTTAATTTATTTTATTCTTTCACGAATACATGAAAAGCTAACTTCCACTCTCAACCTACTGAGGTCGAGGTGAAGGTCTCCTTAAGTGAATACCGGTGATGAAAGTTCAAAGGTTCCATCAAATTTCAATTCCAAGCACCGGTTCAAAAGTTAGAAAAAACCTCTCACACGTTTAATAAACGTACCCGAAAAGAGTTCAGAAATTCATTTTGGGCACTCCAAGAATCAGAATCATGTGTCGTTAATTTTAGTAGACTCGTAAAATTATCATCTAATAGAAAGAAAATTACATGGAAATTATGGGTCTTTACATTAATGTATATAATGAATAAATCAAGGAGATTGAAATGACATCATACTCCTCAGAATTTGGAAACATGATGTACACTGCGGTGCTGATGAGAAATTATTATTCAAATGTGGTGGTAAATATGATTAGATTTCTCATCAATCATTAGAACCATTAATGGGATTCAATCATGTGGGTTACAAGGTATCATACATGTATATAATTTTTATATTCTACAAGGGGAGTTAATTCACTCTTGGTGGGTGATCTAGAAAAAAATATTGTTAGTGATCATAAGAGTAGGAAATATCAATTTATATACATCTACACTTTTAAATGAGGATCTGAATCTTGGTAGATGAGGATAAAATGTTAATCATTTCTTCTATGACCAAATAATACTACATTGATACTGTGAAGGGTAAAAATGATATTATTATGTTAAAGAACTTTCTCCGTGATATTAGATTCATATAGACGGACTATTTGATTCATTGTGATCTTCAAAGTGCTTGGGATTTTAGGAAAACATCTATATACGATTATTATTCAGTGAACATCATCATTAAATATCATTTGATATCTGAGTTGGTTGAGATGTATTTGTAGGGAATGGTGAATATAAATATAAACCATTACCTGGTAGATATGTTAAAAAATGTGGTAGCTTGGTTGAGGATAAACATTTGCAATTTTTTTAGTTGATTGAAATCAGAGGGGGGGGGGGGGAATTGATGGATTCACCCATCTTTTATTTTCTATAGTTTTCAATAGATGGTGCATATACTCCCACACCCCTTAGAAATAAACTATATCAACTACCATTTTAAGAACTATTTTGGTGGTTTCCATGTGAGAAGTGCATGGTATGTGGTTGATGTTATGTATATGCGGGAGTTCTGTCAAATTTTTACTCCTTTCTATATGGTTATTTAAGGAGAGTTGGGAGAGCCTTCTACCATCATCTATACTAGAAATTTATTTGAATTTTGTAGAGAGTCAATTGAACTCCAGATGGAGGGAGGGAGGTGTAAAGGGAGAGGGGGAGAGTTTCTTACACCAATATTATTGAGAATTAAAGGTAGAGTTTTCTTCCAAATTTCCCTCCATTATTCCCTTTATTTGTGATCAATAAATCACAAATAATTCTCGATGAGCAAGTAATTACGGAAATTTCTTTAAAAAGGTGATATATATCACTGCAAGTTGTTATAGAAATGATAATATTTGATTGATATACTAGGGAAAAAATTAGAGTGAATTTACACCACTTAAAATGTCACACATGGGTTTGGGTGTTCTCGAACTCTTGGTTTCATCAGTCCTCATTTAATTAAGAATGATGATATCATTTTAGACACATGATATGGTTACATATAATGAAATCTATAATTATAAAACATATTTTCTCATCGGTTAAATATCATTAATGTTTTAATGAGAGATATTGGACTGAATTGTAACTAAAATAATTTTATACAATATAATTAAATAGTGATATAGTTCATTATAACATTATAATGAAATTTTTTTATCAATGGGGTAGGTTGAATTTACTAGTAAAATCATCTGGGATATGGTTCAAATATACATGATTCAAAACATAGTAACAACATATCATGTTTCATTTATTCATTTCATTTGATGAAAATTAATGTATATGTGAAAATATTCTTCTTTTAATACATTTTTTTAAAAATTGTACTGTTGATATGAAATAATTGTGGGAAAAGGATTAGTAATAATCATTATGCTCAGAAAAATGGTGATGATTATATAATATAAAGGTACATTAATTATTTCACTATAATTGTTTTGATGTATTATTTAATGGAAATGACATACTTTTAATAACCATAATATTTTTCAGTGATTTTTTACATAAAATGAAGTAATCATGATGGAATGGTAAAATGAAATTGGGATGGTTATCCCAACATATTTGATTATTTAAATTAAAATTTAAACATGTTAGGAAATATGAAGATTTATGAAATGATATATTCTAGTGCTTGATGATTAAATTAATGTAATTCATTTATATTAAAATTTAATTAGAGAAAAATCCGAATGAAAAAAAATTTAGTATCCCTCTAAGAATCCACTAAATGATTCATCTTTTAAAAAAACCCATGTAAGTTATAGAAATATTTTCCCAACACTCTTTTATTTGAAATATTTTATTTTCTAGAGTTTTTAAATGTGTTTTTTATTTTAATTATTTTATTCAAAAAGGTTTATATTCCCCTCTCGGTGCATTGAAAATTATTTTAAAAAATGTGATTTTTTTTAAATTATTTTTATTTTATTATATTTTTTTCAACACTGACCTCCACTCCCCCACCCAACCTGCCTCACCTCTGATACCCCTACCCTATTCCTATAACATGATGCATGTAGTGCTAGCCACCACATACAGTCACCCTTCAATAAGCCTGAAAAACCGTCTACCACATGGGCTAACCTTGTAACCCAACTGCCACACAATATTCCAATCTCCAATAGTCCCCGTGGAAAATTTTAATTGAATCAAATAGAGGGAGTTCAGACACCCACCCCACTATATGGTGGAGAACCCAAAGTAACTTTTCTGAGTGTTTCACCTTCACTACTAAAAAAATAGTCAATCCAAATGTTATCCTTAGTCAACACTAAATGTGAGAAATGATGAATTTCAACATCTATTTGAACTTTTATTAGAACTATAAAATAATAAACTTCATCAACTATTGGCTTAACATTGATAAACAATTAATTTTACCAGCACCTAACAAAACGGTGATGAAATACGTATCTTAAAAAATATTAAATTTAGGAGTATATATATTAAATGGGTGTCTATAAATTTAGGTTCACACATAGGAAAACACCTATCTATAAAGGTTTTTGGTTTTAAAATTTCATATATATCATTTTTGTTACACACATACACACACAAATAAAGATACACCCCCACACATATATTTGATCTAGAAAACGAAGATATATGTATGTATTGATAATATTTATAGTTAGAATAATATTTATATAATATGAATATAAATTTTATTGATAAATACTATTAAATAAATTTCATTAAATTTAATATTAATATGTAATGGTATTTAAATATAATTAATGAAATTTTATTTAGATATTTTTGGATGTGGATAGAAAATCAAGCTTTTTAATGTTTTATATTAAAAACATTATATAAATATGTATTTTATAATTTTTTTAAAATAATTATAATTTAAAGATTAAAAAAATTTTAAAATAAATTAATAATATTAATAATATGTATATTTAATTAGAAAAATTGAATTGAAATTATTTTCTATTAATTGAAAAATAGTAGATAATTATAAACAGCATAATAATTTTTGATATAGTACCAATAATTATTTATTCTTATGATTAATAATATTTTTTCTAAAATATAACTTATAGTATTAAAATACAATTAAAAATTATTAATTTGTTTTTGTAAACTATCATTAATAATATATACATTTTAATAATTATTATTTAATAATATATATATATAATAATATTAATAATATATATCATTATATATATACTGTTAGAATAATATTTCTATATTATATCATTATAAATTTAAATACTCGAGGAAAATTATATCCTTAATTTAATAAAATTAATTAACAAGTTTATCTAAATAAATTTCAATAGAGATTTTCTAATAATAAAATGTAATTACAATATAATGAATATAATTTTATATTATATGAATAAAATCATTGATATTAATCATAATATAGATTATATACATATAATTTCATTTCAAAATAATTATAACTGAAAAAAATAGTATTTTATTAAATAATACATTTATTATTTATATTTAATTTTTAAAATAATATTTTGTATTTTACTAATGTATATGTTATACTTATAAATATAACAAATCTTTCTTCATTGTAAAATATATATTCATTTATATAATTAGTAATAACTTTTTAAAATATAACAAAAAATGTTTATATATAATTAATAATTATGTATATTACACATATATATAATATTAATAACATAATATCTATTTATATAATTATTAATTATTAATAAAATATATATTTAATATCATTAATTTTATATGCATGTATAGAATTTGTTAAATTTTTAGATTGGGATTTATGAGTGATAATTTTAACATTAATAAAACCTCCAATCCCAGTGCTCACTAGTGCTCATACATCCCAAACATTATCAATGTTAAAATTAGAGCTCATAAAAGGATACATTATCAGTACTTATAATTTTAGTACTGTTGAAAGTGTCTTTTATCTTAGTTATTTGATAAGAGAAAATAAATCCCTTTCCCTTTCATTAAAAGAACCCAAATCATTATTATGCACAACCACATAATTCAATCTATTGGTGGACCAACACCTTTTTTCTCACTCCCATCATCATTTTGGATGAATCATCATCCAAAAATTGAGGAATGTGATTGAATTTTTTATTAATGTTAGCTATATCGGCTATGAATGTATTTTTAATATATTTGGTTTGTTCTTAAAATATATGTCAATTTCCCCTAAATATATGTATGTGCACATACACACGCGCACACACACTTTCATGACCCCCTCCCCTGGTACCCCTCCCAAATGAAAGTGAAGATATGAGAGACCCCATGAATCCTACGTCAAACAGACCATGAGTTGATTCCTACCACCAAAGATGTAAACATTCATAAAATTGGAGGTATTACCAATAATATATATGAGGAATACTAATCATGTACCTATAAAATATATATCATAAATATGCGAAATCCTAATACATGTAATTCTATACAGTGTGTAAATTAAATAATATACCATAAATAATGCATATGTTGTGACCATTAGCACCAATAACTCCAGAACAATCACTACAAGATAGAAAAATTAACCTCGATCACGAACTAGATTTTACGGACGAAAAAAATATTATATATATATATATATATGTCTCTATGTGTGAACGTGAATGTATTCTTATTTGGTTCCTCCCTGAAACATTTAATGAAAAAATGAATGAATCATTATAAATTCAAGTGAGTAATAAGAGGAAGTAAACTCATTACCATTGTCTGGTAATGTACATCCCAACATCACCAAGGTATTGTCACCAAGTAATGCACTAGAATAGGTAACATAATATCAAAATAATATATGTTAAGAATATATACCACATATAGTTTCCTAATGATCTAGTCACCCTCACCCCAACATCTTAAATATCAGTTGTCACATCCCCTTAAAAAGTCATTTTTCTCATCTGAACACCTAAATCATAACCATACCATCACCTCACTATGTATCCAATGCATAAAATTATATCTCCTTATATCACATGAAACACATAATCTCTTAACCATGTAAAAAGTCTGAAATTATTTACAACTAATGAAGCATGCGGTATATCTCAAGATATTATAGCCGATGCATATAGACCCTAGGTGACAACAGTCACTACAACTGAAAACATTAATTTTCTATAAGTTCAAGTTTCTATATCCCACTCATAAATTTTAAGTAATATCGAGAACCATTACCCCCTGTATGTGTATATACACTACACCCTAAGCCATTATAGACCAAATATATCAACATAAAATCTATACATTGAAGAGTGAGTGGAGTGGGAGAATAGTCAACAATCAGTATACTTGAAAACATTAATATTGGGAAAGTAATATGAAAAAAATGTCCATATAGGAATCATATTACATACCATCTCAAGTGGTGGGGAATATGAAATCACATAACATAATGATAGAATTGAATCGAAATTGCCTAAGGGATATTATCCCACCCAAGATTTGAATATAGCCAACTACCATTATGAGTACCCAACATCCATATCAAGGACTTGGAAGATAATTCTTAACTATTAACATAAGTATCATGGATTTTAATCATTATTCATTTATTAAATTAAAAATTAGCTTATGACTCAGTATTATTCAATATAAATCTTTTTTTATGAGTTCCTATTTATTCATCCATGAATATGGTTATTAAAATTATAAATAAACATCCATAATTTGTCCACATTCTCGGGGATCATATTTCCTTCCATCTCATAGTTTATTTTGTATTCAAATAATATCATCAACAACCATTCCCATGAGTCTATCACATTTAACTATCATTTCAAAATTTGGGTATTCTAGGACTCAACCTATACTACTATAAACAGTATATACTCACATTTCATAGGCCAAAAAAATTGGTAGTTGGTATTCACAAAATAAAATCATCAATGAAAGTTTCCAACAAATAGAAAACATCAATAAAAATTTTCAAGGCTATAAACAAACCTATAAAAACTAACCAAACAACATATTTAATACAATAATCCGACAATATATAATCCCAACTCTCAAATTTCTTCATTTATCCTTGAAATATCAACATTGAACCCCTACCAAAACAAAGGCTCCTAGATATTTCCTCAACAAATATCCACACCACCCAATGATTCAAATTAAAACACAATAAATTATCTACTATAATAATTAATATTCTCAAAAATGAAACATACATCAACCAAAAAAAATACGGGGGAAACCATGCCATTAACATCAACCAAATAAGTATGGAAATAAATACTGAGATAATAATATCACCATATAATTTTAATTTAAGAAATTTTCATTACCCAATTACAATATTTAATTATCCAATTCCTTATGAAAATATTTAAAAAATGAACCAAATTCAGAAGATAACATCTATTTGGAATCAATCATATAGATGCTTCTCACAAAAAATTTATGCATATAATATTTCAAGTATGAATAAAATTTATTATTATGACTCAAAAAATATCCACTTCATCAAATTATATTTATGTTGTTTGACTAGTTTCATCCCTACAAAACATTAAATGGAATAATGATAATCATAGAAAAAACTCAAACAATGTCAATCAAATATCAAGTGCCATCATAAGCCTCATGCAATCAAAGAACAATTCCAACTCTAGAAAATATAATACATTAATTTAATTATCATTATTAAGTTAAATCTTAACCATAAATCAATTTAATTTGTAGAATGATGATCCCACATAATAACATAAATAAGGATATGTTATGATTACCTAGAATTTATACAAGTCTTTCAATATTTCTCATACATAAAGAGGAAAATATATTCAAATCCAAAATCAAAACCATCGAAAAAAAAACATAATTCCTACAGATATCATCTTGAAAATATTTTTTTTAAATAAAAATAATAGAAATAATTAACATATTACTAAAAGATCTCCCATAACATGGAATAAAATCAAAAGAGAGAACCTGAGAAAACATAAAACTAATAAGTCACCTCAAATCATCCATGAATCGATCTCTAGAGGTCAAGATATAAATCCATAAAAATAATGATCAAGGACACTTAATAAGATCATAAAAAATCCTTGGGTTCATCATAAAGTGAGGAAATAATGGGTTTTAAGAGTACATCTAAATTTAAAGAGAATTGAAATTTAAGGCAAGATGGAACACCCTTTGTGTACATGCTACAATGGTATGTGTTTTTACCAAAACCATGATACAATAGGTATTATCATAGAATAATGAGTTTGGGTAAAACCTTCCTTATTAAATAACACAAAAAATAACCTACATCTACTTTAAAGACTCTTTTTCACCTTGTAATACATTGGAATATTTCTATGAATATTTTTGGAGGAATTCACTGAGAGGACACACGATTCCATGGATGGGTAAGCCCATAATTAATTTTTTAAAAATATTAAAAATATTTTATATTATATTAAAAACTTTATTCAGAAATAATTAAATATCATCTAAATAGTGCTATGGATTGGAAATATGAGACTAAGTTTGAGTTTGGAACATTGGTTTTACCATAGCCGCGGTCGAAAGATGGCTTGTGACAGATGTCTGGTCAAGGGAGCCATTAGTGGGTATGTTTAATATATATATATAATTTTCTTATTAAATTGAGTATTTAAAATCCTTTATGAATATCATATTTAAGTAATTGACCAAGGTTTAACATAATATACTATGACAGATCTAAGAGGAGGAGTATAGAGTTCTTCTTTGGTAGATCAGGACTAGAGAGTGATAGATGATTCGATCGAGGTAAATCATGAGATAAATGATGAATGCAGTGAGATAATCACCTTCATCACCAAAGGATGAATTTTTCTCTATTGATCTGCCCATAGTTGAGGTAAGACTCATACTTTGTGGTTTTCACACTTCTTATTAAATGATTAAGCATGGATTTGTGTATCTGTCTTTGATCTACGATTATCTTCCTTCATAATATCCTGTTCAATTATATTATTTTTCTGAATCAGTTATTTATTTTTTATATCATTTTATAACCCATGATTCTGCACCTATATATCATTGATTGAGATATCTTTATAAAACAATGATTATTACATATGCATTATGTTCCTCTCTCTATCTATTCCTAGTTTTCATCATTTCTAATTGATCCACCAGTTATTCAATGATTTCTGAGAGTATCTATCATTGTGTGTTTATTATTCGGAATAACAGACCATGGTCATGAGTCTATATTTAGATATCGGAGATGCAATAGAAGAGTAGTGATGATGAAAGGAACATGACTTTTGAGCAGGTATTAGTGGTTTGTGAGAAGGATTGGGTGGATCTCACGAATGCTTGGGATCATCAATATATAGCATTGGGATTATGATGGAGTTCCTCAATTCTATGTGAGGTTGCTATATTTTGATCTCCAATGATGTGTTCAGTCATGGTTAATTTGGAAAGGGTGATTACAGTCATATTTATGCATGGAACAAGTGAAATTTATTAGATTTACACCCCCTTATTATATATATTAATTATCCCATATATTTTATATTATTATTATTATTATTATTATTATTCCGGGGGAGCAGTTCCACCATAGAGGCGCCTCCTAAACACATAGCGTGGAATTTAGGAATTCTCTATCCCTATTTGAAATTATTTTAATTACTATAATAATAGTTATAATAATAGTATTATTTATTTAAAAAAAATTAAAAGAGTATCGATGGAGGGGGAGTGGACTCGCTATGCATTTGTGAATAGTGGGAGGGGAGACTTCAATGTGTTCCCTTATATTAATTATAACATAATACAATATTATTATAATTATTCTTATTATTAATAATATTTTTATAACTAACATATAGAGGAAATGGATGGGTGCATGTCCCCTCCAGGAATTCAGAGGAAGACTTCCAGTGCCTACCATTATAATTAAAATAAAATAAGAATAAGAATAATAGTATTAATAATAATGATAATAATATTATTGTTATTATTATTAATACATTATTTCAATCATAACTTCTTCATACAATATCATATTGAAGATCCATCATATGTATTGTGACCTTGAGATTGAGATGAACAATTAAAGGACAATGTTAGATACCTTTTTCTAACTCATGGATTGGTTCCATGGATCTCCCAAAAACAATAATAAGAATGAAAATATAATTATTATTATTACAGAATTGGGAAACATAAGTATCTTCTTCAAACAGGGTCGAAACGATGAACCATCAGAGGAATTACAAACCTTATTTTGAGATGGATGTTTCAAGACTAAAATAAGTTGTTTTATTTGGAATCTTCATTCAATCCCATGAAGCGACTTATGTACGAGTTACGGAAAAGTAAATTTCTTTTACAAGGTGCATGATTTCCAAAACTAAATAGAACACCCCATGTGGTTTTCCATATGGATCAGAACGATGTGATATGTTTGTCCATTCCTTGTCATTTTCAAGGACATACCATTGGTTTTCCATTTTTATCCATAAAAATAACATTGAGCCTCATGAATTATCCAGGTTCTCTCTAGACAATCCATGTACTCTAGGAGTACACAAGCATGTTCAAGGGTATACAGGTACGAACCAGTAACCCAGAACAACCAGTTACATGGCTAGGTAGTAGAGAAGGACTAAATTCCACATGGAAAACCTTACACACCGTGTAATTCTTAATTAATATCATACCTATCATATGTCGATCATTTTGACTCAGATTTTGGCCTTTGAGAAGCCTATCATGAGTGGTTCCATCTTATTGTATAAGGGAACGAGTCTTCCATATACTGAGTTGAACCGTCCTATTTTATCAAGGCATGGGTTCTCTACCCACTAAGTGGTACCATACTATTGTATCTGAGCTTGGGTTCTTTATATACCAAGTAGTACCCTCTTGTTGTATCATGGCATATGTACTCTACCTTTTAAGTGGATCCCTCCTGTTGTACCATGGAATTAATCCTCTATCCACTGAGTAGATACCTCATGTTGTACTATGGAATGTGTCCTATAAATATAAATTATGTCCCCTGTACTATGCTATATAGAGGAATGTTTTGGATCCACATAGTTACATTCTCATAAAAACAAATTAGATGTTAGGCATCAATGACAGAATCTTGGAATTGTTGGAAGATGCCTTGACCAGTGATGGGATATGAGATGGAGATCCCCTTTCGTTCTCATATGAGATTATTATATGATATTATATATACATATCTACAATAGGGTTTTTTTCCCTATTTCTTTGTGATGAGGTGACTACTTTTATCATTTCTTTCAGTTTTCAAGGACACCTACTTTGTATGTATATAATCACCAATAAATTGTCTTTTTCTACATGTGTTTTATCTTATTCTAGAGACTAACAAATCGATGGTGTATTTAGTGGAGATTAGGGATACTTGGGTATAATTGACCACATATGGTGGTAAAATAATGGAGATCAGGAGTCAATATATCTTATAATTAGGACATCCTTTCATATTGGGAGCGTCTTTTTCAAAAAAAAATTCAAATTTTTTTTTCAGATTATGTTTTCACACTCTTTTATATTCCCTAGATATTATTACTTGTAAGGCATTTAGTCTAAAGGTTATTATATTCTTTTATTCCAATAAATTTTTTCATGGATATTGTTGGGTGCGTGCATAAAAGTACTTTATGAAAAGGCATCCCATTTTAGTTATTCCTTCATCATTTATAGCGAGCCCTTGGTCTATGGATAAGGATATAGGGTAGCTAAGACTCAAAATTCCTCTAGCTAGGTGAGCACCGATGGGTTGGTTCATGAAATCCACTACAATTAATTCATACTCAAAACTTCCTCTGTTAATCCCAAGGATATCTAAGATAAAACTAAGACAACATGCTTCCATGGTCTCTTTAATAAAATAACCAAGAAAATAGACCCCCTAAAATCACATCATAGACTATTCACCATATCACGGAGCCCCAATTTTTTTATTTAAAATGATATTGAACACTCATGTAACACCATGATATTTGAAATTATTTTATCCTCTAAACAATTCAACATGTTTGAGAGAATGTGATACATACAACACCAAATTAAAATAAAACCAGGACATATTTTTTTAAGACCAAAATAAAAATATTTAATATATCAATTATAACATAGAAAATAATTATATCATATAAAAACTAATAAACTATATTAAAAAACCATAATTTAGAGGAAATGACATCGAGTATTAGAAACCTTACATATGAAGATTATTTTTGAAATCATGGAGGGGAAACATCATTTTTTAGGGTTTTCCCTACATTAAGACCATGATGAACATTGAAAATTTTATATTGAGTAAAATAAATTTTATAGAAGTTCAATATCAATGAAATCTATTTAAGATTCATTATAAATGAACCACCACCCGGGATGATAATGTTTACATACGTAATACCATAGAATCTCCAACAGTAGGAAAATGTTACAACTATTGCAATGCATAGAGATTTTATTCATCTCAATTTTTAGAATTTTTTCTAGAATTTCGGATCTAAATTTAATTAATCTTACATAATTTTTGAATTTTTTAAATTGATATTAGAAAATGTATAATTCTTTAGTTTTTGGAGAATATGGTTTTTTGGAGTGAATTGAAAAAATATTTTTTTGTCAACACCATAACTTTTATGAAAAAATCAAGATATAATTATGAAATAAAAATTTATGAAAACTATTATAGGACAAAGAATGTGTCTATAGAGTTTAACAATGTTTCTAAATATGTTAATTTGTTTTGAAAAAACAATTCATTCCTTTTAGGGCTTAAATTTTGTTTTATAAAAATACAATATTTTTTATTCTTCATATTTAATAAGTATTTTGGGTAATACCATTCAATTTTGGATGAATAAAATTATAATTAACCATTATTTTTTAGTAATAATTCAGTATATCAAGTGGGATTCAAATTAATACATGATTATTTGGGTAAACTTCATTTGTATTCTTCAAAATGCATTTTTCTAATAACTATTATTCTTCTTGGTAAAACTTAGTCATCTCTATATAGGTTAAAAGTATTATCCAGGGTGTTAAACTAATATATATGGTTTATAATATAACTTAATATTATATAAATTTGATTAGTATATTACATTTCGACCTTATACTCCTTATATTAAAAATTATATATGTTTAGAGCTATATAGCATGATTCAATAAAAACGTAAAATATATTAATATTATATCATTATAGATGAATATTCAATACATTTAAAAAACAATACATTACCAAGGACCATAAGGGTTTAGTGTAATTTTATACTAGATACGTAATCTTATTATTTCAATAAATATCTTCAATATATACAAGATTGATATTCCCACATAGTAAAGTTCTTATAAATAACGTACTTTAAACAATTACAAAAAACAATTGGAATGGAAACATAAGGTATGGGTGAGGTTAGATTCTCTATAAGGGGAAACATGTGAGATATTAATCATTATTATGAAAACACTTCTTTTTATTACCACTTAAACAAGATTTATTACATAAAACTTCACTTGATACAACAAAAAATATTGAGAGGTTTAGTGTATTTGGGGCTTATGATCATTACATAAAAACTTAAAACATGAAATACACCATCTTTATTGAAAACTTCCTTTACATGACCACTACATTCCCTCATACTTAGCATTGCATGGGATAACCCGAGGACATGCATAGGAAAATGGTGAGCTACAAATCCTAGTAAGGAAATACACATGGAATATCATGAGGAGTACAATACATGTTAGACAATAGGAATATCAATAGAGAATAAGAGTAAAATGATCATAAAGGCATGATAAATCATGATAATCATAACATGGAAATGTGGAAACAACACTTAACATGGAATTAGCATGAGCCAAGGCTCATTGCACATGGAGCATGAGTAAATCCTCATTGCACATAAATCACGAGTAAACCCTCATTTCACTTGAATTAGCATGATTCAACACTCATTGCACATGACCTATCATGATACTATACTTTAACCAATGCATTGGAGCGCTATAAGGGCGCACCCTTCTTAAACATTTCATTTCATGCATAAGTGTGCCACATGGATCATAAAACATGGATTCATAAAACATAATCATTTATTCCACGATAAAGGAATGTGGAATTAATACATGAAAATTTTTAATCAATAAGTAAATGTGCATAAAGGTGAATACCCTTGATGGAGAAATGGGCATGGTATCCACTACACAATGGCATTGGCTTAGAAAAACTGTGCGATTTCAGTAGCGTTACGGCGTGACATAAGAATTCATAAAAATGCTAGATGAGAGAGAAAGGGATTACTCATCCTATTTACATGTAATGGAAAGTAATTAGGTCATATGGATACATGTACCAATAATTTTAATGGAATTTAGATTCATGATAAAAAATTATTGCTTGAATGTAAAATAGGAGAGAGAAGTTCCTTTCGACATTTCGGCATAGTAACGAGTGTACATGGGAGGAATTTAATGAGAGAGAAAGGGGTCTCCCATAATTAAAACATAAAGAGGGAAGTATGAGGGTGGTGCTAAACCCTACCCCAACATTCATAATTGAAATTAAAAGGAAAAAACAACTTAAATAAATTTGGACAAAAATGAGAAAGGAAGAAAAAAACCCTTACTGGGAAGTGTGCTTCCAAAGGCTAGAGAGAGGCTTGTGAGAGGCTTCATGGGAGCTTGGGGAACCATGGGAGGATTCTAGAGAAAGTAGGGCAGAGGTTGGACGAACTCCAAAGGCTTTGAGTGATGAGAAAGTGGGATATTGGGTGGGTTTATATAGGAAAGGTGAGGGAATTCGTTATTATTTCAGTTTGGGTCCCCTTACGTTAAATTAATCCAAACCACAAACCATCCCATGGTTTTTGCCCATGGTTTTTGGAAAAGATAAGAGGAAAAAAATATTTTATAAAGCCAAAGTCCGATGTTGTTAAAATTATAGGATTGCTTATGTGGAGGCGAGTCATACTCCCATGGAAATTAATTTAAAAAGACAAGGTGTTTAATAAGTCTTGAGGGGACCATTAATGCTTTGAAAAGTAAGCCAAACAAACAAAAAATCACATTATTTTAATGTTAAAACATATATTGGCCTAACATAGAGCTTATAGTATTTTATTACATCACTATTGGGTTATTATGATGTCATAAAACACATTATATATTTAAACGATATTTAATTTTCACCCAAAAATTTGACTGTCTCAAAAAATTATAAAAAAATCACCGTTGGATAATTTCGACGTCATGATTCCAGAAATAACATTTATTTTATCTAAATAATTTTCTAAATATGTTAATTTTTACTTTTAATATAAAAACCAACATTTATTGAAAATTCACGGGTTTTGACAGAAATGGCTTTCAAACCTTAATAAAAATTATAATTTCATTCATAAAATTATAAGATCATTTATATTTAATAAAAATTTATTTAATAATAATAATAATATTTTATTAAAATATTATTTAATTCAAAAATCCCTTAATTTAATAAAATATAATTCTTAATTAAATAATAACTAAAAACACTATTTGTACTTTAAAACTATTAACAATGTATCAAAAAAGACAAGGATCTATATTCATTATTATATAAAAAAATAATATACATGAACATAGTACTAGTGATTTGTTACATAACCCCTTAAAACATCCGCATAAGACCTAAGGGTAAGGTGTGCGATGGTGAAAGACTCTTGGGGTGGCTCGGATAACATTGCTCGAGTGGTAATCTCTATCAACTTCCACTTTTCCCGCAGACGGTCCTGTTCGAGCTTGACATGATAAAGCTCAGCTTGGGCTTGGTCAAGAGAGAAGACCAAGGATGCCACATCTTTTCCGAGCTCTGACAAATGGGCTTTTTATGGAGCAATTTTACTGGATGAGGCCATCTCTTCTTTTGTTTGAGTAAATTGGATTTGTTAAAGCCCTATATTTATACTAATCATGTGATCAATGTTCAACGACTATATTAGCAATGGTAAAAATTCATAACATAAAACCAAAGAAGTTGAAATTTTATATAAACATAAAGAGACATTTAATTAGATCAAGAGGGATTTCCATTAATAAAACTTTAGGTCGTTACAATATTCCCCTCTTAAGAAATTTCTCCATTGAAAGTTTCCTTTTCCCACTCTAAAACAGATGTGGGTAACTCAGCTTCATCATTTCCTCTGATTCCCAAGTCGCTTTTTCAAATGTGTGGTTTCTCCACAACACCTTTATGAGGGGAATTGTCTTATTTCGTAGAAATTTTTTTCGATGATCTAAGATCTTCACTGGTTTCTCCTCAGAATAAAGATCATCTTCCAATTGTACCACCTCAGAAATGAGTAAATGTGAAGGGTCTGGGGTGTACTTCCCTAAGAGGGATACAAGAAAGACATCTTGTACTTTTTCCATGGTAGGTGGAAGTTCTAGTCGATAGGCTACAACCCCGACACGATCAATAATCTCAAAAGGGACAATGTACCTTGGACTTAACTTTCCTTTATTTCCAAACCTCATATCCTTCTTCCACGGAGATATGCATAGAAAAACCATGCCTCCAACTTTAAACTCAAGGTCTCGTCGACGATTATCTGCATTACTCTTATGTCGACTATGGGATGCCTTTATATGCTGTTGAATGGTTTTCACCATCTCCACCATTTGTTGAACCATTTCTAGTCTAAGTAACTTACATTTACCAACCTCATCCCAACATGCTGGTGTTCTGCACCTTTTCCCATAAAGGGTTTCATATGGTGCCATTTGGATACTCGAGTAGAAACTGTTATTATAAAAGAACTCAACCAGAGGAAGATGTTGATACCATCCTCCTTTAAAGTCCATTGAGCATACTCTCAACATATCCTCAAGTGTTTGGATAGTCCTCTCGGATTGGCCATATGTTTGAGGATGATAGGCCGTACTGAAGTTCAGTTCAGTATTTAGAGTTTGTTTAAGACTCTTACAAAACATAGAGGTGAATCTTGGATCTCGGTCAAACACAATAGATAGTGGTAATCCATGAAACCTTACCACTTCTCTAATATATATTCGTGCCAGTTGATCCAATGATAAGTCATCCCGAATAGCAATGAAGTGTGCAGTCTTTGTAAGATGATCCACAACAACCCAGATTGCATTGTTTCCTTCGGATGTCCCTGGAAGTCTGGTGACAAAGTTTATGGTGATGTTCTCCCATTTCCATTCTGGTATGGGCAATGGTTTCATCATCCCCTTAGACTTATGCCTCTATGCCTTCACTTTCTGACACACCAGACACTTTAATGTATATTCAGCGATCTCCTTCATCATATTATCCCACCAAAAGTTTTCTCAGAGATCTCGATACATCTTTTTGCTCCCTGGGTGAATAGAGAAATTTTAACTAGGTGCATCATCCAAAAGTTCCTTCTTCATCACCAGACATGATGGAACACATATTCTTTTCCCAAACCGAACAATTCATTCTTCATTAACTTTAAACTCTGAGGATTTCCCTTTTTCGATAGCTTCCACTTTTTCTTGAATTCTCACATCATTCTTTTGAGCATCTTTTAATATTTCCAAAAGAGATGGTTGAGAAATAATTTTTGAAAGGATTGATGATGTTCCCTTCTTTATGATTCCCATGTCCATCTTCATCAAGTCTAAGAAGATTGGATCCTTCTCAATTCTCATCATTGATAGAATCACTGGATCCTTTCTACTTAGGGCATCTGCCACCTTTTTCGCTTTCCTAGGGTGGTAATGGATTGAACAGTCATAATCCTTGATGATCTCTATCCACATTCTCTAGCGCATATTAAGCTCTTTCTATGTGAATATATATTTAAGACTCTTGTGGTTCATATATATCTCACATTTCTCTCCATGGAGATAATGCCTCTAGATTTTCAAGGCAAAGATCACCACCGACAACTCCAGATCTTGCGTTGGATAGTTTCACTCATGGATTTTCAACTGCCTTGAGGCATAGAATATCACTTTATCATTCTACATCAGCACACAACCTAAGCCCTTCTTCGAAGAATCACTGAATATCACAAAAAGTTTCCCACTTGTGGGTAAAGTAAGCACATGCGCAGTGATAAGCCACCTTTTCAACTGCTTGAATCTTTCTTCGCATTCATCACTCCAAGAAAAATTTACTCCCTTTCAAGTTATCTTGGTAAGAGGGTTGGAGAATCGTGAGAAATTTCTCACAAATTGTCGATAATATCCAGCTAACCCCAATAAGTTACGGATATCTGTTACCGATGTTGTCCTCGACCATCCCTCAATTGCATATGTTTTGGAGGGGTCCACAGATATCCCATTACTTGTGATGATATGGCCCAAGAATGAGACCTACTTCAACCAGAACTCACACTTGCTGTACTTTGCATAGATCTTCTCCTTTCTCAAAGTCTCTAGTACAGTTCGTAAATGATCCTCATGATCCTCCTTGTTTTTGGATTATATTAGAATATCATCTATAAAGACTACCAAAAATTTGTCGAGGTAATATCTAAAGACTCTATTCATCAAATCCATGAAAATTGTTGGAGCATTGGTGAGTCCGAAAGGCATTACTATGAATTCATAGTGCCCGTATCTTGTATGAAAATAGTCTTGGGGATATCTTCCTTCTTCACACTTACTTGATAATATCTAGACTGCAAGTCCACCTTTGAGATGTATTGTGCTCCACACAGCTGATCGAACAAGTCATCAATTCATGGGAGAGGATACTTGTTCTTTATTGTAATTTTGTTAAGTTCACGATAATCGATGCAAATCCGCATTGACCCATCCTTCTTCTTGACGAAGAGGACTGGTGCACCCCATGGTGAAGCACTTGGGCATATAAACCCTTTATCCAGATTCTCCTGTAGTTATTTCTTCAACTCTTCAAGCTCTACAACAGCCATTCTATATGGAGTCTTGGATATTGGTAATGCCCCGGGTATAAGTTCAATTGAGATTTCAACATCTCTTCTAGGAGGAAGGCTAGGCAGTTCCTCGGGAAACACTTCCGCGAATTCCCTCACAATAGGAATTTCTTCAAAGATGGTTCCTTCCTTGGACTCAATCATCTAAACTAGATATTCATGCTCATAAGGAAGTAATATCCATTCTTGAGATGATGGAGCTAAAGGAGATTCATCTTCCTCCTTACACTTGTAAAGAATCGGGGGTTGATTCTCCATATAGAGTGTGATTTCCCTCTCTGGACAATTTATGTTGGCTCTATATAAGGAAAGAAAATCCATGCCAAGAATTGCATCAAATTCCACCAGAGGGAGTATGATGAGGTTCTCTGGGAAATTACATCCACATATTATAAAAGGGGAGGACTTATATTCATGGGATGCAATGATTTCCCCATTTGTCATACTCACTGACATCTTCACTTCCATGATTTGTGGTGGTGCTAGGATTGTTCTGCTAAACTTTCGAGATATAAAATAATGCATTGAACCAGAATTAAATAGTACATTCTCTATTCTTGAATGAATAACTAGCATACCTGTCACCACTTCGTTGTCAGGGTTCACTTCGGCAGAAGTGATGGCAAAAGCTCTTCCCTGCTGCCTTGGAGGTTGTTGGTTGCCTCCAAAAACCCTTGGATTAGGGCACTGATTTGAAAAATGACCCGGTTCTTTTCATTTATAGCATTGAAAAACACATTGAGGTTCGAATGGAGCGTTCTTCTCCTCTATCGCAGCCGCTGGTCTTTCTTACCGATAACAGCTAGGTTCCCTTCTATTCCACAGCTAAAGCATTTCCTCTTCCCCTTAAGGCAATTTCCAGGGTGCTTCTTTCCACACGTTTGGAAAGTGGGTGCTGGATATTCTTAGCACCATTGGATTTATCCATCGAACCACCAGCATTGAAGTCCACCTTACGCTTCTTATCCCCATGATACCCCTGTGATTCTCCGATCTCAATTTCGACCTTGAGGGCACATCAGAGAATTTCTTCATAGCTGTTGAAGTCACGGATTGCTAATGCTTTTCGTAGGCTAGGCTTCAACACACCAAAGAAGCAGTCAACCTTGCATTAGGGGGTAACGACAAAGCCGGAAGCATATCTTGCAAGCCTTGTGAAGTTTTCCTCATACGCTCCAATAGATTATTCATCTTTTTTCTTGAGGGAAAGGAAGTCCCTTTCCATCTTAAGCCCGAGGGTGCATGGAAAATATTTATCAAAAAACATCTTCTAGATATCCTTCCATTCTAATGCCTCAATATCCTCCTCAGGCTTCGTATTTTTTATCAACGCCCACCATTGATCAGCTTCACCCTCCATACAATAAGCCGCCAGGAGTACCTTCTATTGTTCAGAACATTGATGGATGGAGAAGATATTTTCAATGGAGTTGATCCATTGTTCAACGAGCATGGGATCAGATGATCCACTAAAAGTAGGAGGCCTTTGTCTCATGAAGCTATCGATAGCGACTTGTTCTTTCTTGGGGGGGGGGGGGGGTTGAACGTTCCTCTTGACCCATGTTTCTATTCAAAACTTGAGTTTGATGAGAGAGAAGCGTGACAAAGTTCGCGATTCCCACTCCCATTGGATTGGGCATCTCATTAGTACAGTCATCACACTAATCTTCACATCGGATGTTAGCCTGAGTCCTCCTATTACCGGCCATTAGCTAGAATAAAAGGAATTTTTGGGGAAACACATAAAGGGTAATCCAAAGACAAAATTTGATGACTTATAAATAAACTTTAATTTCCTTAACTCATGAGTCTATAGGCTTCAATCTAGGATTTTCATGATATACTTTCTAACATATATTCTTAGGGGCATTTTTTTTAATTCCCTTAATAAGGGTTCATACTAAGCTTGTGAATTTATCAAAACATATCTCCTGGGAGTTTTGTCACAAAGAGTGCAATAAGGCCCATTGTCGTGCACCAGTTCCCATTCGAGTCTAACTCAAAGCGGTGTTTTTGGGTTTTACCCCAAGGATACATCTGTGCCAGAGCCGCCTCTACCTACTCGTATCCAGATAGGGAGGTATTAGTTTGATAAACCACTTAATTAATACTTACCAAAACATAGGGATGTTTTTATTATACTTAGTCTTGTATCTAAGGCTTTACTAGGGTTTCCTAATCCCAAAAATAACTAAACCTATCCTTTGATACCAACTATGACAACCCTGCTTTTTATTACAACTTAAACATGATTTATTACATAAAACTTCACCTGATACAACAAAAATTATCGAGAGGTTTAGTGTCTTTGGGGCTTAATATCATTACATAAAAACTTAAAACATGAAATAAAAAATCTTTTTTGAAAACTTCCTTTATATGACCACTACATTCCCTCGTACATAGCATTGCATGGGATAACCTTATGTCATGCATAAGAAAAGGGTGAGCTACAAAGCCCAGTAAGGGAATAAACATGGAATAACGTGAGGATTACAATACATGTTAGACAATAAGAATATCAATAGAGATTAAGAGAAACATGAACATAAAGGCATGATAAATCATGATAATCATAACATGGAAATGTGGCAACAACACTTAACATGGAATTAGCATGAGCCAAGGCTCATTGCACATGGAGCATGAGTAAATCCTCATTGCACATAAAGCATGAGTAAACCCTCGTTGCAATTTAATTAGCATGAGTCAACACTCATTTCACATGATGTATCATGATACTATACATTACCCAATTCATTGGAGCGCTATAAGGGCGAACCCTTCTTAAACATTTCATTTCGTGCATAAGTGTGCCACATGGATCATGAAACATGGATTCATAAAACATAATAATTTATTCCACGTTAAAGGAATATAGAATTAATACATGAAACTTTGTAATCAATAAGTAAATTTTCATAAAGGTGAATACCCTTGATGGATAAATGGTAATGGTATCCACTACACAATGGCATTGGCTTAGAAAAACGGTGCGATTTCGGCAGTGTTATGACGTGACATAAGAATTAATAAGAATGCTTGATGAGAGAGAAAGGGGTTCCTCATCATATTTAAATGTAATGGATAGTAAGGAGTTCATATGGATACATGTCCCAACAATTTTAATGGAATTTAGATTCATGATACAAAAGTAGTTCTTGAATGTATAAGAGGAGAGAGAAGTTCCTTTCGGAATTTCGGCATTGTAACAGGTGTACATGGGAGGCATTTAATGAGAGAGAAAGGGGACTCCCATCATTCAAACATAAAGAGGGAATTATGAGGGAGGTGAAAAACCATACCCCAACATTCATAATTGAAATTAAATGGGAAAAACAACTTAAAGAAAATTGTACAAAAATGAGAAAGGAAGAAAAAAACCCTTACTTGGAAGTGTGCTTCCAATGGCTATAGAGAGGCTTGTGAGAGGCTTCTTGGGAGCTTGGGGAACCATTGGAGGATTCTAGAGAGAGTAGGGAAGAGGTTTGATGAACTACAAAGGCTTTGATTGAGGAGGAAGTGGGAGCTTGGGTGGGTTTATATAGGAAAGGTGAGGGAATTCTTTATTATTTAGGTTTGGGTCCCCTTACATTTAATTAATCCAAACCACAAACCATCCCATGGTTTTTGCCCATGGTTTTTGGAAAAGGGAAGAGGAAAACAATATTTTATAAGTCCAAATTAAGAACTTCTTAAAATAATAGGTTTTCATATGTGGAGGTGAGTCATACTCCAAAATAAATTAATTTAAAAAGACATGGTGTTTAATAAGTCTTGAGGGGTCCATTAATGCTTTGAAAAGTAAGTCATAAAACCCCAAAATCACATTATTTTAATGGTAAAACATATATAGGCCGAAAATAAAGATTATAGTATTTTATTACATCACTATTGGGTCATTATGATGTCATAAAACATAATATATTTTTAAACGGTATTTAATTTTTACCAAAACATTTTACTGTCTCAGAAAATTATGAAAAATTCACCATTGGATAATTTTGATGTCCTGATTCTAGAAATAACATTTATTTTATCTAAATAATTTTCTAAATATTTTAATTTTGACTTTTAAAATAAAAAGCGACATTTATCGAAAATTCACGGGTTTTGACAAAAATGGCTTTCAAACCATAATAAAAATTATAATTGCATTCATAAAATTATAAGATCATTTATATTTAATAAAATATAATTTAATAATAATAATAATATTTTATTAAAATATTATTTAATTCAAAAATCCCTTAATTTAATAAAATAGAATTCTTAATTAAATAATAACTTAAAACCCTATTTGTACTTTAAAACTATTTACAATGTATCAAAAAAGACAAGGAGGTATATTCATTATTATGTACACAAATAATATACATGAATATAGTACTAGCGATTTGTTACATAACCCCTTAAAACAACCACATAAGACCTAAGGGTAAGGTGTGCGATGGTGAGAGACTCTTGGGGTGGCTCAGATAACATTGCTCGAGTGGTAATCTCTATCAACTTCCAATTTTCCAGTAGACGGTACCGTTTGAGCATTAAGTGATGAATCTCAGCTTGGGCTTGGTCAAGAGTGATGCCCAAGGAAGCCCATCTTTTCTAATCTCAAACAAATGGGCTTTTTATGGGGAAATTCTACTGGATGAGGCCATCTCTTCTTTTGTTTGAGTAAGTTGGATTTGTTAAAGCCCTATATTTATACTAATCATGTGATCCCTGTTCAGTGACTATATTAACAACTGTCAAAATTCTTAACATAAAACCAAAGAAGTTTACATTTTATATAAACATAAAGAGACATTTAATTAGATCAAGAGAGATTTCCATTAATGAAAATTTGGGTTGTTACAATTTTAGGATAAGATAATCATAAGGTTATGATGACATATTTATGTACATGTTCTTGATTTAAAATATTGATACAAATAAAAAAACATAGCTCATAAGATTTGAAATCGATTAATATCTACAATCAAGATCAATAAGGTATAAAAACAGTAATCAACAGCCAAGAGACATAATATATGAATGTGGCATAATAATCATAAGAAATAATTATCTTGTGATCTTAGATAAATGAGATCATTTTTTATAATATCTTGAGCATAGCCAAGAAGCGAACATAACCATGCATAAAAAGGTGAAAATATTTCTGTAATCATGTCCTCAGATTTTCTTATGGGGATTGTTCGAAATAAATCATACTCGCACATCGATATGAAAAAAAAATTGAAAATAAATTCCAATGATATCATCATAATCTCATGAGATATCATTATCTCTTAAACTAATGCATTGGAGGCCTATAATAGACAATACAGTCACATAATAATAATTCTTTCATTAAAAAGTCACAAGATCATAAAATATTCTTCAAATCATCATATGATTACTAATGGAAAATAATTATATTTCATAAATATATCATCATATTAATCCTAGACCACCCATAAAAACAATAAGTATGGGTTCATTGGATCTTAAACCTATTTAAAAATAATTAACATCAAATGATTTTATCATGGATGGAATTTAATTTAAAAGAATAATTAGAATATTTTTGGAGGAAAATCCCCATTCACATTGAAACAACTTGTCGAAAATATACGAGTTTCCCAAATATTATGGAATTTTTTCCCAACTAGATCCATCGGGACTCACCTTGATGGCGATAAACTGAGTGTGACTACCCCATTCCCAACTTTAATAGGCTAGGGGGTGGAGGCCAGTGCCAAGTAGGATTAATACTCACATGAGTTTCCTTAAAATAAGGTACCTATAATCTTACACACTTATCCAATCTCATAAAATTCTAAAATGAAAAATACACCAGATACCTAATTGCTGTATACATCTAAATCACATAATCCAAGTACAACCAAACTGCAAGAAATTGATAAGGTCCAAATACGATCTAAAAAAACTCTAAATAAGTACAACTAATATAAATAGAATAATGAAAAAAATTTGTCTCTCGGTATGAACCATAGTCCATTTAGACCAAATCTATGATTTTACTTATCTTGGTCCACTAAGAACATGGTCGAACTCCCAGGTGTCTTTATATGACCCAACACATGTGGCCAAAGCTAATGGTGGGGTGAGTATAACAATACCCACTAGGAAACCCTGAAATCATTAGTTATAAAGAACCAAGAATAGCATTTAGCTCAACACAGGGATATGAGAAAACATAAAAATCATGGTTATCTTGATATAATCATAGTAGACACACCATCTCAAGGTAATGTCACAAAAAAATTCCATCCTAGGATTCCCAATAGAAGGAAACATATAACAACTCTATAGGATAACACACTCCACAAGTTTTATAACACACAATGGTAGTCTAAATAGATCAATAAATAGTTGTGGATCACACCCAAGGCCACGCGGTAGACCAAAAACCCAACCTAGATTAACCAATTGTGTTGTGGATCGATGCACGAGTAGTGTTGGTCATAATTATTCTGAGATCCCCACCCAGGGAAAACAATATTGATAGAGGACCTCACTCCAAGCCTCGGGGAAGGATTCCAAAACTTCCATCAAAGACTAAAGTTCATCATAAGCAATCAATATCCTATACATAAGATGTGATTACATAAGAAACCTTGAGGGATGGATCAGGGGAACACACCATAATAAAACATGTCCACACTGAAGGGAACAAGGGCTCCAAGCCATCATTATATATCTATATGATGTGTACTATTAGTATAAACTGTGTATATTTGGATCTAGGTCTACCCATGTGTGATAGACAGTTCCCCATGTAAACCTGACCTGGTCTTGTACCAAACTGTGTTTGTGTACACCAATCATAGTTGGATGCCTTTCCATGTCTATGTTCATGGCTCCACACTTGTACTATAGCCATGTCATGTACCTGACTATGTCCATGTATATGTCTCTTATGGGATACACACTCAACCATCAGGTCGATATCAAAAAGAATGTGACACATGTCACATTTTTTGTGATACATTCCTTCTCCGTGGAAACCCTAGCTCCATAGCAAGGAACCCACATGATATGTGATTTCGGATGACAGGCCATGTAATGCTGATTTTATAGAACCCATAGATCCAAATCATGCATCTTCATCTCCTACTACAACCTCTGATCCAGCCATGAATCATCCTGAAAATCATAGATCAGATTAGTCTAAACCTTGAAATCATCGATCACTAGAATCCTACCATCTTATTCTCATGTGAGAACCATCTTTCATGTCACACATTCACCACATGTCAAAACCCTTGAAATAGACTCAATTATAGTCCCAATCCATCATCTTAGCTTGATCTCATCATCAATAAAAACTGGTATCCATAGTATCAATCCATTTCACCATGATACATGTGTGAAATGAATGATTATTAGTTATTTTTTGAAACACTATACAAAAAGAATTCTAATGATGAATGAACGAAGAATGGGGGTTGCAATGATTAAAACACAAACATGAGTAATAGAACTCAGTCAATATTCATGTTATCGACTATTTGTATCCATTATAATGATGAAAAAATAGATATAAATAATCCATCTATAAAAATATAAATTCTTATTAAGACACATTAAGGAAATGTGGGAAACCATCGTTCACAAAACTAAAACCACTACGTGATAAAGGAGGTCACAGTGTTATTAAACAACAGAATAAGATTATTTGAGCTAGTCACTCTATATAATTCCCATTGTAGAGTACTAACCTGTGTGTCTAGATCCTCCTGGAGAAGTTATTGTAGGTGAGTAACCATCCTATCCATTGTTTGAATGAATTTCTCCAATATGATTTTTCCTTGGTTGAAACCCTGAACTATGATCCGGTCTTGCTTGTCAATCCATGATTCCTACTCCTCGGTATCCAAAAATTGCAAATTTATTTCATAAAATCTTAAAATCTCCTCGTTTTAGTCATTGGTCCGAAGGAATTTTTCAATTATTTCTTCCTTGGAGTGGAATATGAAATGCATACACTACCCTACCCCTTCTTCCATAACTTTTGGTTCTCTGTTTGGATTATCAATTTTCCCTTCTTTCATGTCTTTTCATTCTCAGATTCCACCTTTCTTGGTCGACCTGGTTTCCATCGGTTTTGGAAGGTAAGAATAGTCTTTACATCCCTTGGGTTTTCCCCTAGACTACAATGCATTTCCCAGAGTCACACTTTCTTTTTCCCCTTCTTCCTTCTAGGTCTTTGAGAACCTTTCCCTTATAAATGGTCCAAACTATCCACTAAGAGTTGGTTATAACTATCATCACCTGAATAATCACCCTCATGTGACCATACATGGTCTTGGACAACCCAAAATTCAAAACGATTCCTCAACTCAACCCATTGGCCATCAGTGGGGGGCCTCTGACCATAACGACTGGCCAGGTCAACCACTAAGCCTTCATTGATGGGTCTCGACCTATTCTTCCCCACACCTGATTACTTTAGATTGGATGAGGGTTTTGAGTAAAGAATGTTTGGGTCCAAGGGAACCAAGATAGTCCCCTAATTCAGACTCACTTTGATGAAATCATACAACAAGGGAACCTCCTGCATTAAGTCAGGAGGCTCAGTCACACTCCCCTCTTCAAGCCTCCCTTTTTAGGTGGTGGAACCACAACAGTCATAAATGATATCTATTGTATTGAGTTCCCAAAAGGTTTATCCTCCACTCCTTTTCCAACCCTTGTAACAACACTTACATGGGCCCCATGACTGATCTTCTTCTCCACTGGAAAACTAACTACGACTACCTTCTCAAAGCTGATGCAAACAAGTTATCAAAGGAGCTACTCCTCATTTGCACTTGGATCCTACAACGGTATTCCAAGGTCCTATTTCAACTGATTAAACACATATTCCACCTTTGGGTTTTCATTCGACCTCATTCCCTTACACCGTATAGTAGCTGGTGGATCGGATATCCCCTGATTCTCGCTAATGCAATGCAGTTCAATAAAATCCTCCCCCTTATATTTGTGCGTACCATCAAAGGATTTTTATACTTCAATTGTTCCATCTGACATATGATGGGAAGGTATAGACAAGGATCAACCAGAGAGGCTTTGCCAACATTTGGAAACATCTTGGCCAGTGTGACAACAAAGAGGTATGGGTACTAAGCATGTATCTAGGTCTCATGCTCCCATGTACTCTACTGAACATTACCGTGTTTCCACAAAACATCTAGTAATGAAATCACACTCCCTTGAAGGATATTATCATTATAATCCTCAATCTATAATAGGTACTCAAAAAATTATCTCCATCCAAGATTTCCAACTCTCCTTATTCGATATTATGTGATGGGTCATGAATTTAAATCCTCAGTTATGATATGTGGAAGAAATCATGAACCCGACCTAACTGTGGGAGTGAAGACAATAAGTACATCACGTTGCCAAATCTACAAAGTATCTAGAAAGGAAAAAATTAATATTAGATATATATTTCCTCCTAAGAAAAATATCCACAACCCATATAGAGGTCTGAACCATAGGAACACATGGTCTCCCACCTCAAACTACAAATTCCAACATCATTGGTACAAAAAAATGATTATGATAGCTCCATGTAGTTCTCATACACTCCTAGATGATCTAAATCATCTCTTTCATGGCATGCACCAAAATTGGGCCCATAAGTGCTGAATCACTTTTGTTGATCCAGTATAGTGGTGACCTACATGGTTATTGTACAAGGCTACAAACAGTTCCATACCGATGTAGGAATGGTATATACTATTGTACAAAAACACCACTAGGGTTAGGTGATCCTATAAACTACAACCAAATTCCTACATGAAATATCAAAATATTTCCTCTATGAATTTAATGGTCTTCTTAGTCTGGCTATCACTCCAGGAGTGAAAATCCTAGCTCAAATACATCTGAGTCCCATTGTATTACTGAAATCCATTCCATAACCAATATGTGAAGTGATCATAATGGGAATAAATGTTCATTGATGTAACTTAATAGATCCATTATATCTGCAACATGTCAAATCATCACAAGCTCTCCACTGAAATTTTCTCTTGGATAACTAGGAAGTTGTCCATCACGGTGAGTCAAAATATGATCACCCATATGGAATAATGTCCTATAGACATTCATGGAATCCCCATCATAAAGTTAATAGATATCCTACCCCACTTCATTATATAGACTCATGGTTTTGAGCTAGGCCCATTGGAACATGGTGCTCAGCCTACATTTGCTGACAATTAAGGCATTGTTAAACAAACAATGCAACTCCTTTCATCATCCATGGACACCAAAAATAACATCAGAGGTCTGAGTACATTTTTGGAACACACATATGTATAGATAAAGTATATTTATGAAACACCCTTAGAACCAATTCATAAAACATCATTACCATCATGCATCCTTTCAAAATGATGGCATCCTCCCCACCTTCATAAAATCTATCTGGAGAACATCTACTGTATATATGAGTTTATAGGGTCTCACAATTAGTATCTTTGGGTTTAGAATCCCTAACTCACTATATAAGTGGTGGGGTAACAACTATGATGTATATTTAAGATACCCTATCTCCATACATAAGTACAACTATAATGAGGATTACTTCTTTGATGCCTCCCTTGGTAGCTATGAATAAGATCTCATGCTAAGAAAATATGTTACCACATTCCCTTTACTAGGATAATAAATAACCTCAATGTCATAATATTGGAGAAACTAGATCCATCACCAATGTCCCAAGTTAATATAATTTTGAGAGATGATATACTTGGAACTATTTTGGTTAGAATAGATGAAAAATCATTCACCAATATGGTAGTGCCACAACACCTTTAGTGCATATACTTTCGCTTCTAGCTCATGATCGTGGGTCACGTAGTCTTACTCTTGTGGAACCAACTGATGTGAGCCAGAGGAAATCATATATTGCCTATACATGAGAAAAAAACCATGCCCAATCCCAATGAATCATATAACACTACACACTCAAAACCATCCATTTGTAATATCAAGATATGAGGGTTCATCAATCATTAACTCAACTCCTGAAAATCCGAATGGAAAATCTATGTCCACACAAATGGATATCCATTTTTTGTAAAAAATATCTAGGGAGTTGATATCCTAAAGAAATTATGTATGAATCTATGATTGTTTAATTCAAATCCAAGGAAGATCAAAATCTACATCATGATATTGGGTGGATCCCCAGATAACACAACTTCATCCTTTAATGGGTCCACTGCTACACCATCTGCTATGATAATATATCAAAAAAAATTGTACCTCATGAATCCAAAAGTTTCACTAAAAAATCTTCCTGTAAATCTAGTACTCCAAGAGTATTTCTAGAAATATCCTCATGTGTCTTTTGTACTCCTCCTCGGACAAAGAGTACAATAGGATTTCATTGATGAAGACTACCAAAAACCATTCTATGAAATGATGAAAGATCTAGTTTATGAGTCTGATGAAAATATCTAGAACATTAATAATTAAAAAAAACATCACCAATTACTCATAGTGACTATAAAAACATTTTAATGTCATCTTTGACATATCCTCGACCCATACTCAGAGCTGGTGATATCCTGATCTGAGGTTAATCTTCAAGAAACATTGTGACCCTATCAGCTAATTTAAGAGGTCATAAATCCTCAATAGTGGTTAATTTTTTTACTATGACTTGGTTTATACAATAGTAATACACACACAACCTCATAATACCATCATCTTTGTTGAAAAAAACTCTTGTTACATAGGTCGAAACAATAGGCCTGACAAAACCATTCCACTTCAACGCCTCCAACTACACTATCTACTCTTAATGTACTACATGAGCAATATGATATACTGGAAAAGATATGAGGTCCATATCCAGGTGTATATTAATGCATAAATATATCTATTTATGGGGATTTATTCTCAAAACTACGTTATGAGGGACATCTTCACACTCTACCATCAGTATAGGAAACTAAAAGCTCATGCAACCACTGCACAAAGAATCAAGATAGAAAAGTGGAGAGTAATCAGTAGTATTATCTTATGCATGATCCCATTAAGGCATGGATTTAATTTTCACACACAAAGGAAAACCTCATCCAATCAATGTGGATGCACCACATCCTCCACATAAAATATTCAATTTAGAAATGAACCTTTGATAATAAGTTCATGCCTAAGATGACAAGTAAGGACTCATCACTCCTATAAAGATATCAAAAAAATAAACTATCACCTATAAGAGTCAGGTCACACCATTATAAAAAGTGTGTGACAATTGATTCACCTCTAGTAAAATCCCCAATCATAAGGGTCAATCCAAGGGATCAACTGGAATATCAATGTCTTGAACTAAATAAGTGGAAAGGAAGGTGTGGCTCACACATATTTCTATCGATCATGTAGTTAAGGTATAGAAGACATAGATCATACATTGTATCATCCTTGGAGCCTTTGGTTCATAATCCTCAACCACATACTATTTTCTTCTTCCCTAACCACCAGCTCTCTGAGTTGGGTGGGGACCACCAGGGGGTGGTGGTGCTAACTTGTCAAAATGTCTGGCACTTATAGACTCGCTCCTAGATACTCAGACATGTCCTCCTCCCTGAAAAACTACCTTTTCATAATTCTACGTCAACCTAGGTGTTCCATCCACTACCTCTCTATCAGCCACACGTTGGGTCTAGAAATATCATGTATGATTTCCCCAACTATTAAAAGTGTAGAACCACATATCTCTAGGATGCATATATCCATCATGTGAGCACTAAAATTTATAACTTCTATCCTAGGATCATCTCCTATTACATCTCTTACAACAAGGTACCTATGTATATCATCCTAAACCTACCACCAAAGCCTCTACTTCTATATTCCAACTACTAATTCCAACTATTCATGTCTACTCAACTAGGAAAATCTCAACCACAAAAGCACGATCCAACATTCCTAAGTAGATATGAATTTATATAGGTATCATGCTAGCTCGTATGTCTCTTCATAGACTTCTCTAAAAGGTCCAATCCTAGAATAACTTATCACACACCATTTGAATCCAGTACTAAGAGTCGTTGGGGAACATTGATGAATACTCATCCATAGTCACACTATCTTGTTCATGCTGTAGAAGCTCCGGGATATGTATATCCATCAACTTAGAGTGAAAAAATATTCTCTAAAAAGGTTCCTGAACTCTATCCATGAATGAGTTTCCTTATCATATTATAGAGTCACTAGGACCCACTATCATCCTAGAAAAAAATGGCGAAGGATTTCTTCTAGGGCCACTATTTGGTCTGTTGGTTTTATAAAGATATGGGAGACTCACATAATTATCTTAAGAAAACCCTCTTACACCTAGGGTTATGGATATCCTCAGAATATACGAGTTTAATTTCACTAATACACATGAAGTGTACTCATCGTATATACATAATCATATAGTTCTATAAGTAATATTTTCTTCAAAATAGGTGGTGGTAAGACTAGTGAACCCCCTAGAGTTAACACCTCCTAAATAGATACCTATAATTAAGCCTCATCACTAAGGGTATCATCATTCTGATCTTAATACTGAATCCTTACTGAAAAATTTCCTAGAGGAATCTTGAAATAGAAAACATGAAAAATGGTAAATGAATATATCTATAGAGCTGAATAAAGATGGAGATTAAAACAACAACCCACACTTATATGATTCATATACCGATGTATTTCCACACAACTAGTTCCAAAAAATACTGAGTCAAAAATTTGGGGGTTTGAGATAGTGTGAAAGGAATCTTCAGTCCCTATAACAACGCTGGAGTCCCCAGACTAGGATCTGAACTTGAAAAAGATAACACTATTTCCATAAAATGAAAAACAATCTAAATTCTAGAAAAAAAACTAATTTTTTTCCTAAATAGAAAATTCCTCTAATACTTCTACGTAATGACCTAACCTACTAGGGCCCATATGGCTGCTGATAAGCTAAGTTTGACTACCCCAATATCACCTCTAATAATCCAGGGGATGGTGACCAGAACTGAGTAGTTGTAACACTCACATGGGTGGCCTTATACTAAGGTACATATACTCACAGAAACATATTAAAGCCTACACAATGTCGAATGAAGAATACGACCCATACCCAATCCATGAATACATATTAATGTCACAATAATAGTATCACAATGTTCTGGAAAGCGATAAGGGCCTTATACAAGACCACCAAAAAACAATAATGAAGTCCAACATAATAGAAATATGAGACTATTGTAGAATTTGACTCCTAGTATGAATCGTAGTCTATCTATCCCTGATGAAATATTAACCTATCTTGGTCCAACAAGAACCCAGTAAAATAGTAGGTATTCTAAATAAGACAAGACAAGTGTGGGAAGATCCCATGAAGCGATGAGTAAAAAAATAACCATTAACAAACCTCGAAATCAACAAATATAAAGAAAAAAATAGTCAACTCATCCTGAAGATATTTCAAAAGTATAAAATTCATGGATTTACAGATGTAGTCTTAGTATAAACACAGTCTCAAGGTAAGGTCATAACTAAAATTACCACCCTAGGATTCTGGCTCAATGGTTCCATATAATACTATTCTTAGAGAATACACTCCATGAGTCTGATAGAAAATGATATAAGTCTGAAGAGATCAACTCATCGATGCAGATAACACCCTAGTCCTTGGGGTATACCGACAACCCAACATGGATCATCCTACTAAATAGGGGATCGATGTAGGAGTAGTGTAGGTCACAGTGATTTTGATAACTCTAATTAAGGAAAATTATAATGATAGAGGATCTCACTATAGTACACTTATAAGGATTCCAACAACTCTATCCATAACTGAAGTTCCATAGAAGGGATCACTATCCAATACTAAGGATGTGATTCCCAAAGAAACCCTCTTGTAAGGTTCAAGGGAGCATAACCTAAGGAAACTTTTCCATTCTAAATGAAACATGTGATCTAATCCATCATGGAAAAATTAAATAGTGTTTCCAATTATCATGGGTTCTACCCATGTGTCACAAACCATTCCTTTGTTCTTTACCATGTACAATTGGTCAAGCCATGTGCATGGCCAGGGCCATGTAAACTCTTCACGGAAAAGTTCTTGGCCATGTTTGAGTACATTCATCAGCCTGTGTACTGTATCCTCTGAGAAATACACCATGCTATCAGGTAAGGGATAGACGACATATGACACATTTCACATGGCGTGTGATACTTTTATTCTTAGTGGAATCCAATGAATCGTAGCTTGGGACCCACATGACATGTGACTCTAGATGAAAAATTGTGTAGTTTGGGATTTTCAAGAACCTATAGATCCATTTCACAAATCATCATCTACTTCTCTAGCCAGTGATATAGATTTTAGTCATGAGGAAAATCATGGATCTGATTTAGTCGATTCTCATCATCGGTGTATATGACAACCCTTCTCTTCGTTAAACATTAATTCATGTTTTATTACATAAAATTACACATTAGTACAACCAAAAAGATTACGATGTAAACTATTTTTGGAAATTAGGTACAATACATGATAACCTAATACATGGGATACAAAAAAATTAATTAAAACATCATTAAAATACTCAAACGATTCAAATGTACATAAAACTAAATCAGATAACCTGGGGAAATACATAAGAAAGGCGTTATCTATAAAGCCTAGAAAGTGAATAAAAATCATAACATGAAGAAGATGATACATGTTAGATGATAGGAATATCAATGGGTCATAAAAGGAAATAAATAATAAGTCATGATATAGTATGATAATCATAACCTGGGAAATATGGCAATAACATAAAACACTGCATCATAAACATAGTTCAAGGAAAACCCACCAAGACATCAAGGTGAAAAATATACCATAAACAAATAAGGTTCACTAATTTTACAAACATGATGTATCATGATACCAATCATTACCCAATGTATTGAAGTGCTATAAAATTATATACACACCTTTCACTTTCACTTCACTCTCAGGCTTAAGTGTTTCCCATAGATCATACAACACAGATTCATTCATCATCATATTTTATTACCTGATCAAGGAGTGTGGAATACATATATATACTTCCCATGTAAATGAAATATATATTTATAAATTTGAATACCCTTGATAGTAAATTGGTATGGTATTAACCACACTATTGTTTTTTAGGGAAAATTGTTGTGAAATTCTAGAATCATAACAATGTCACTTAAAAATTCACAAAATGGGATGATGAGATAGAAATGTGGTATCTAGTCAATTAGAAACAAAATGAGTAGTAATAGGGACATGGAAAGTTTTATCCCAACATTAAAAATAAGAAATAGAAGGTTTAAAATAATAAAGAATCTTTAATAAAGAGGATAAAGGAATGAACCCTTACATGATTGTGTGACTCCAAAATCTGGAAAAGGGAATTCATGAGAGATTGGGGAACCCTTGATGATTCTAGAGTGTGGAGGAAGGAGTATGAATGTTCTCCAAGAAATTTTATTGATGAAAAATGGATATTGGGTGGGCTTATATAGGAAAAGAGATATGAATTCATTAATAGTTCACAAACATGGGTTTTGGAATCTATATAACAAAGTAACCCAAACCAGAAACCTTCCTGAGATTTTTTTACCATGGTTCTGCCAAAGATAAGAGGTTTTCATTATTTTTTATCCAAATGGATGAACATATTAATGTAATTTCCTTTATTATGTGAAGGTGAGTCACATTCAGAAAGAGATGAATTTAAAAAACATAAAATATATTATTGGTTTTGGATGATTCCTAAAGGGTATATAAAACTAATAACATAAACTTAAAATTACATTTTTAATGGGAAAAAATATGTTTTTCTATGGTTAAAAATTAGAGTATTTATTACATCATTTTTTGTTCACTGAGATGTTATAATATAGATCATATATTTATATGATATTTATGTTTTTACCTAAAACTTTGATTGTCTATGAAAATTTTGAAAAAAGTCACCATTAAATAACTTCAATTTACTTATTCAAAAAATAATTCTAATTTTATCTAAATATTTTTATAAATATTATTAGTTCCTATTTTTAAATTAAAATCTAAATTTATTGATAAATATTCTATTTTTGACAATAATAGTTTTTTAACCAACATAAAAATTAAATTTGACATCATAAAAAATTATATGATAAATTATATTTATTTAACATTATTTATTAATTTTTTTAATTAAAATATTATTTATTTTAAAAATCCATTATTTCATCAAATTAAATGCCTTTAATTGAATTTTAATACTACCCATTAACACTATTCAAGTTTTATCATATCAGAATAAAATTCATTTATAATATGATGAAAATATAATCATTATTCTAGAAAAAATAATGTACATATTCACTTTTTAATGGTCTTGATAAATATCTCTTCAATACACCCACAAACGACCTAAGAGTAATGTGTTTGATAATGATACTTTCATTGGAGGGTTTGGTGTACATTGTATGGGTCATGATATCAATGAGCTTGGACATCTCCCATTATGGTTTCACTCATTCTTAAGTTTTTGGATCCTAGATTGGGATTAGTCAAGTGAAAATCCAAGTGATTCTATCTCTATTTTAAGTTCCAATAAATGGGCTTCATTGGTTACGATCATACTAGTTGAGGTCATCACATCCTTTTTCTATGTCAATTGGACTGGTTAAACCCTATAATTATACTAGCCTTGTTATCAGTATTCAAAAACTATATTATCAAAAATATTGATTCTTATCAAATTTTAAAATCCAATAAGTTATAAACAATTAAGTTCATGTGATTTCTCTATCCATATTACATAATAATAAATTTAATGAAATTGTTAGAAGAATTTAATTTATAACAGTTCATGTCATTATAGTCTCCACCCATTATGAAATTTTGAACCCAAGATTTTCATTTCCCACACTAAAATAGATGTGGGTGACTCTACTTCATCACTTCCTCCAGTTCCAACATCATTTCTTCAAATTTGTGGTTTCTCTATTGCACTATGACTTGGTGTATGGTATTAATTCATAGAATTTTGTCTCTATATTCATAGTTTTTTATCGAATTCTACACATAATAGAGATCATTATTCTATTGTACAACCTCTATATTGAGTACATGCGATTGGTATGGTTTGTACTTCTTCAAGAGGGATACGTCAAATATATCATTTCTTGATATATTTTAGGAAGGAGTGTTATTTTATGTGATCAAGGATATCAAAGGGACCGACATATCTTGGACTAATGCTTCCCTTCTTTCCAAATATCATCACCTTATTTTATGAAGACCTGCAGAGGAAGACCTTGTCTCCAACATAAAACTATAGGTATCATCAATGGTTATTTGTTTTGCTCTTCTGTTGACTGTGAGCATCCTTGATATGTTGTTGAATAGTATTAACATTTTCCACCATTTACTTAACTATTTCCGGACTTAGTAGTTTTGATTCCCTTAATTCATCACATTATGCATGTGTTCTACACCTCTTCCAACAAAGGGATATAAAGGGAGCCATTTGGATGCTTGAGTGGAAACTGTTACTGTAAGATAACTCGACAAGAGGAAGATGTTGATCTCATCATTCTTTCATGTAAATTTAGTATTCTCTCAACACATCCTCAAGTGTTTGGAGACTCCACTCAGTTTATCCATTAGATGGGGGTGTTAAGTCAGGATAATGTTCATCATATTGTTTATAGAATCTTTGAAAATTTTGAAAAACTTGGAGGTGAATATAGTATCTTGATCAAATAAAATTGATAGTGGTACTATATATAGTCTCACCACTTCTCTGATTTATCCATGCAAGTTGATCTAGTATGAAGTCATCCAAAATTACAATGAAGTGTTTAGTATTTTTAATACGATCCACTATAATCCAGATAGAATTATTCTATATTGATTTATTCAAAATACATCTTGATATAAATTTTTCAGTCATATTTTTCATATTGTCCCACCAATAGTGCTCTTGGAGATATCTACATAGCATTGTGATTCCTATATGGATAGAGAATGTCGAACTATGTGAATTATCCAAATATCCTTCATCAACGTAGGGTATAATGGTACACATAGTCTTGACCCAAATCTCTAAATTCATTCTTCGTTAACATTGAACTCCAATGGTTTCCCTTTCCTTATAGCCTTCACATTCTTCTGAATTCCCACATCATCAATTTGAGCACCATATAACCAATCTAGAAAGGATGTTTGAGAAGTAATTTGTGAAACCATTGATAATGTACCTTCCATTATGATTCCCATGTCCAACATTTCCAAATCTACGAAGATAGGGTCCCTCTAAATTATCATAAATGATAGAATTACATGATCCTTTGTAAATAGAGATCCGTCCACATTATTCACTTTCCTAAGATGGTAGGGAATTTAAAAGTCATAGTATTTGGTCATCTCTAACCATATTTGTTGGAATATATTCATCTCTTTTTGTGTGAATATATACTTGAGGCCTTTATGATTTGTACATATTTCAAACTTCTCACCAAAGAGATAATTCCAACATATTTTCAATGTGATGATCACTGTATCCAATTCTAGATTATACATAGGGTTGTTCTTTTCATGAACATTGAACTACCTTTAAGCCTAGGCTATGACTTCATAATTTTGAATTATCACACATCCCAATCCCTTTTTCAAAGAATTACTAAATTCAATAAAAATATCTTCTACTATGGGTAGTGTGAGAACATGTATAGTGATAAGACTCTTGTTCAACTAATTTAAACACTCTTTACATTCATCAATCCATGATTTCATGAATCCCTTCTGAGTTATCTTGGTATGAGGGTTTGGAAATCACGAGCAATTTCTCTAAATTGAACGATTATACCTAGATAATCTGAGGAAATAATGGATATATGTTATAGATCTTGGCCTCATCCATCATTCAAATTGTTTTTTCTTTGAAGGGTCCAAATATATCCCAATTCTTGTGATAATATTCCTCACGATAGTGACTTACTTTAACAATAACACTCATTTTCTTTACTTGGCATGATGTTTCCACTTTCACAAGATCGTCAGCATATTACATGGATGATCCTCATTATCCTCCTCGATTTTGGATTATATTTGAAAATCATCAACCAATACTACAAATACATTTCTGAGGTAATGTCAATAGACTCTATTCATCATGTCCATGAAGATTTCTAGAACATTAGTGAGTCCAAAATGCATTACTATGAACTCATAATGCTGGTAAATTGTACGAAAAGAAATCTTGGGGATATCCACCTTCACCCTAACTTATTAATAACCCAACCTCAGAACCAACTTAAAGAAGAATTGTGCTCCATGTAGCTGATTGAACAAGTCATAAATCCATGGAGGATGATTCTTATTCATTATCCTAATCTTTTTGAGCTCATGAGAATCATTTCAAATGTGCATTGACCAATTATTCTTCTAGATGAAGAGGAATTGTACACCACATGGATGATTTTTCCATATGAAACCTTTATCTAAATTTTCCTATAGTTGTTTCATCAGCTCCTCATGTTTAACAATAACCATTCTATATTGAGTTTTATAAAATGGAAACAATCTATGTATTCCCTAACAATAGGAATGTCTTTGAGGTTGGTTCTTTCTTTGGACTCAATAATTTAATCTAGATACTCTTACTCATAGGAAATTGACATCTATGCTTGATATGTTGGTTCTAAACAAGATTCATCCATCTCTTTGCATTTGTAAAAATCTGATGATGATTCACAATAGAGAGAGTGATTTACTTTTCACAGCAATTTATATCAACAATATATAGGGGAATCCAATCCATGCCCAAAAATGCATCAAAAATCCACCAAAGGGAGTATGACATTGTACTCTGCTAAGTTTATCTCCCAAAAATTGAAAGGGGAGTATTTATATACATGGGATGCAATAATTCCTCCATTTTCCATATTCACTGACAAATCTACATCCATGCTTTGCGGTGGGGTTTATATAGTTCTACTAAACATTCATGATATGAAGGAATGCATAGAATCAGAATCAAAATATACTTTCACTATTCATAAATGAAAAATTAGCATACCTTTCACCACTTCATTTTTGGGATCCACCTCTGCTATTGTCGGGGATAAATCTTAGCCTTCCTACCTTGGTGGTTTTTGGTTGTCTCTAAGAACCGTTGTCTTAGTGCATTGGTTTATTAAGTTACCTAGTTACTTACAGTTGAAAAAATAAACAATGTACTGAGGGTTTACCCGAGCATTCCTTTCATCCATCATAGTATAGGGATTCCCCCATCGACAATCACTATCTAGGTTCCATTCTTTCCCATACCAAAATAATTTCCGCGTCACCTTTATGCAATTTTCGGGGTGGTTCATTCCGCACATTTGAAAACAGGGATGTTGAAATTTCATGGATCCATTAGATTTCTCCATTAGAGCACTATAATTAAACTCCAATTTCCTCTTATTGTCCCCATAATACCCTTGATATTCTCTCATATCCATTTCTACTTTGAGTTCACATCAAATAATTTCCTCTTAGCTATCAATATATAGGATCTATAGGTCTTTTTGTAGAATATATTTTGGCCCAGCAAAGAAGCTGTCAACCATGAATTCATGGGTCATGAAAATAACTAAAGCATATCATTCAAGTCTTGTGATGTTTTCATCACACACTCCAACATATTTTTCGTCTTTTTTATTTAATGTGAGGAAATCCCTTTCCATTTTATGTCAGAGAGTACGAGGGAAAAAATTATTGAAAACCATTTTTCATAATTCCTTCCACTCCATCGCGTTGATATCATCCTTAGGCTTCATATTTTTGATCAATGACCACCAGTAATTAGATTCAACCTCCATGTAATAAATATATAGTAGACCATTATCTTGTTCAGATCATTGGAGGGCGGAGAAGATCTTCTCAATTCAGTGGATACATTGTTTTTTGATTAATAGATCAGAAAATCCATTTTATTTCGGAGGCCTTTGTCTTGTAAAGGCCTCAATAGAAGCTTGATCTCCCTTATAGGGCCTTATATGATCCTCATAATCTAGGTATCTATTCTGAAACTTAGTCACCTAATAGATTATCATCATGAAGTTTATGATTCTTGCTCCCATCAGGATGGCCATCTGATTGGGGTAGTCATTACATTTCCCTTCACATTCATTTGTTACCTGATTCCTCCTATTTCCATCCAATTTCTAGAATAATGGGAAAATTATAGATTCTTATATTTAAAATTTTAAAAACATAAAAAGTAATTTACTGAAATTAATTAGATTAATGACAACATATATTTATTTCATCAAGTTATGAATTTCTATTCTTCAGTCTATATTATCGATGATATATATCCAAACATAAAATCTTATGGGTATTTTTGGTACCAATAATAAAGGTTCATAATGAGATTATTAATTTTAAAAAGCATATGTTTAGAAGTATCAAACCAGGTGTGTAGTAGAGCTCATTTTCATGTACAAGGTTTCACTGAGTCAGGCCCATCACACCTTGTTGGACTTGATACCCCTTGGAATATTGTTACTATAACCACATCAACTTGTAGTATCCATATACGGATGTATTTTATTGATAAAAAATAAACACTTTACTTATAAAAAATCGGGGTTGTTTTTATTATACATAGTCTTATTCCTAAGTATTTCTCTATAGATTTATAATCTAAATCCAAAAAATAACTAAACTTTTCCTCTCATACCAACTATGAAAATAATTCTCTTTATTACACATTAATTGATGATTTATTACCTAAAATTGAAAATAAATAAACTCTAAAGATTTAGAATACTAGTTTCATTTTTAATTAGGTTCATTTCATAACAACATAAAACAAGGGATACTACAATATTATATAAATCTTCTTTGACATGCTCTAACTATTCCAATGTACTTAAATTTTCATGGGATAACTTGGGGACATACATAAGAAAGTGGTGATCTCAAAATCCCAAAAAGAGAATTAAAAAAGAATAACATGAAGTAGATAATACATGTTAGAAAATAAGAATATCAATGAGTCATAAAAGGAATATGAAAAATAATTCCTAATAAAGAATGATAATAATAACATGGGAAATGTTGAAACAATATAAAATAATGAATCATAAACATAGGTAAAGGCTAACCCTCCAACACATCATGGTTGAAAAATTCCAATAAATGAATCAGGTTCACTCCGTATCCCAACATGGAATATTATAATACTAAGAATTACCCAATGAATTGGATCATTATATAATTTTGGGTGAACCTGTCACTTTCATTTCATTATCCTGTTTATGAGTTCCAAATAGATCATACAACATGGATTCATTCATATAAATATATTATTCCATGATTAAGGGGTGAAGAATACATACAAGTAATTACCAATTCCAAAAGGTATATCTGTATAAATGTGAAAACCCATGATAGTAAATGGGTATGGTATTCACTGGACGAATGTTCTGGCATGGAAAATCATGGTTAAATTTCTGTAGCATAACAACATCACAAAAAATTCAAAAAATGGGTTTATGAGAGAGAAAGGGTTATCTAATCATTTGGACATAAAATGGGAAGTAATAGGTATATGTAAAGACATATCCTATAAATAAAAATTTTAAATACAAGGTGTATCATAATAATGAATCCTATATAAAGAGGAGAAAGTAAAGAACCCTTACATGAGTGTGTGACTTAAAAATCTTGAAATAGGTCTTCTTAAGAGGTTGGGGTGAATTGGAAGATTCTATATAGGGGAGGGAAGAGTATGTATATAATCCATGTGTTTTCAGTGAAGAGAAATGGGATCATGGGTGGGCTTATATTTGAAAATAGTGGTGAATTGTTTATTATTTCACAAACTTATCTTCTATACCCTATATGTTAAAATAACCAAAACCACAAACCTTTCCATGGTTTCTGCCCAAGGTTTCATCCAAATAGGGGATGTTTTCATTATTTTTATAGATAGATGGTTTAACCTATTAACAAAGGCTTTATTAAATTAATAAAATAAACATAAAATAACATTATTTTGATGGAAAATATATAATTGGTGATTGATAACAACTATAATATTTTTACATGATTTTTAGTCATTATTATGTATTAATACACAATGTATATTTATATGGTGTCTAATTTTTTTACCCGAAAATTTGAATCTCTCAGAAAATTATGAAATTTTAACCATTGGATAATTTTGAAATTATTATTTGAGAAAGAATATTCATATTATCTAAAAATATTTCTAAATATGATTATTTTAACTTTTAAAAAATATACATATATTGATAAATGTTGAGCTCTTTTACAATAACAGTTTTCAAACCCTAATAAAAATTAAATTTGACATCATAAACAATTATGTGATCAATTATATTTAATACAAATTATTTAATAATTTATTTGATTAAAATATTAATTATTTTAAAAAAAATTATTTCATAAATAAATTCCTTAATTGAATTTTAATATTACCCAAATTGATTCTTCATGATTTATAGTATCAAAATAAAATTCATTTATAAAATGATGAAAATATAATCATTATTCTTTATAAAATAATATACATATTCATTTTTATAGAGTCTAGAAAAATATACCTTTAATACACCTAGAAATTCCCTTAGTGTAGGGTGAATGATGGTGATAATTTCATGGGGTATTTCGTCATACACAGTTTCAGCTGTGATCTTGTTGAGATTGCAATTAACTCATAAACGGTCTCCTTCATTATGAAGGTTTTAGATCTTAGATTGGTCTTGATCAAGGGGAAAGACTAGTGATTCTATAACCCATGGAAGATTCAATAAATGGAATTCATAGGGTATGATCCTACTAGTTTATGCATTCAATTCATTTGTCTATGTCAATTGGATTTGTTAAAACCCTATATTTATACTATCCATCTGATCAATGTTAAATGACTATATTATTAACAGTAATGATTATTAATTTTCTAAGAAATATAATAAAATATAAACAATGAATTTACTGTGTTTTATATATCCATATTACATAATAAGTAATTTAATTAATTCATAAGAGGAATTTTAATTATAAATGTTTGGGTCATTACAATGCTCACCAGAAACTAGCCATCTGATTCACACGAGAAAAGAATATGTCCCATCACCTGGTTTCTGCATTCCAAAACATACCTGGAGGACACTGATCTCATCTTGATCCATCATTGTATATTGATCTCAACATCATTACCATCCTGTATATATTATATCAATCAGTTGCACCATGAAACTAGTTTAAAATGATTGATTATCGTGTATTTTTTGAACCACCATCCAAAATGACTACTAATGATGATTGAATAAAGATTGGGGGAAGAAATGCTTGAAATAAAAACAAAGTAAATAAACCTTTTCCAATGTTCATTTTTGACTCTATTCATTTAAATTAAAATGAATGATGAAGACACATAGATAACCAGTAATAGAAATACCCAATCCAAGATAATATCTAATCTATACATGAAATATAGTCAATACACCATTTAATTTGTTGGATGATTGATTCAAATTTGTCATAAAAAAAATTTAAAATGGATAAATACATATAGAACTACTTCATACCTTATGATGGAGTGATTACTAATGAATAATGAGACCATGTTCTAGTAATCAGTGGAATCCTCTCTTTCTGTTCGAACATCGATCAACAAATCTAAATCCATTGATGTTTATAATGAAATTTATTCCATCAGATCCTTATCAAAATCCAAGGTTATGTGAAAAAACATGAAATTTAGTTATAACTAAGTTAAAATAAGGATGATCAGGTTGTTGTGTTATTTATAAAAAATTAATTAATTAATTAATCCATTCATTCATTATACGCCCATGACTAATTTTTCAAAAATGTCTGATGCTGACAAAGATTATGGCATGCCTAGGGTAAACCACATGCTCTGAACTCAACAGAGGCCACATATTATGGATCTAAGTACCCATTTGGGATTTATTCAACTTTTTTCAGAAAAATTAATTCTTTTGAAATTAATATATTTATTATATTTCAAACATCAATTTTGAGCTCACCGATCCTCATAATTACGCATTTCTTTAGCACCAAGTCTCAAAAATATTGTTATATATATTTGAATAAATTATATAGATAAATAGAGACTTCATAATTTTATTAAAAAAACCTAGGAAAAAATTTAATTGATATGTCAAATCAATGATTAATCATGATGGTGAGAAATTCCATTCACAGTGTATATGTTAAATGAAAACAATCCTTTCAAAATTTTGTAAAAAAATAAAAAACTTTATAAATCAAAAAACAACTATTTGCATCAATTTAATTTATTATTAATAATAAATAATGGGTAAAAAGTCAGTAAAAATAATATGACAATACTAAAAAAATTATTGAAGTCTTTTTTAGAAAAAACTGATAAGGTAGATTTTTTTTGATTGAGTAATGAAATAAAGTTTGATTTCCTTAAATATATTATTTCAGTATATTGATTACCTAATATGAGTAAAATGAATTGAAAACATGTTTTTATAATGAAATTATAATATTAGAATAAAAATAATTTGTTTCTTGAGGATTCAACCATAATATTTTAATATCATAACTTAATCAGATATAATCTCAATAAACAATGAGACTGTAACATAAAACTCTTACCATGATTTCAACATTCTTTGAAAGTGATATATCCTCATGTATAATAAATTTATATTTATTATAATTCTATAAAATAACCATTTACATATGTATAATATCATTTAGGATCCCTTTATTACATATTTCTACTAATTCATCAATAACCACTTTTTCAAATCATCTTTTTTGGGTGTTAACTATTTCGTTATTTCAAAATAATTTCAGTTTGGATGATCCATTCCTTTTACTTTTACAATGGTTACATAATATCCAAAATATTAGTGTTGATATAAATATCATATATATTAATTATATTCATATTATGAGTCATCCATAAAAGTTATTGATTGAAAAAAGAATTACATTGATCATGGAGATTTTCGATTGTAGGTATGCATGAATGTTATCTTCACTTTTTAAAGGATGGAATGAAAAATTAAAAAATAATAATTCACCATTAATAAATCAGTATTATACCATAAAAATTATATATATTTATAAAATATATCCATATTACCATCTATTTAAATCATAAATTAAAAATGAATCAATATGCACTATGGAGGCGGTAGTCCACACTTATGCACAAGCAACGTTATTGTTTCCCAAAGGATAGGAATATACGAAGGTAAATATGGTATTATCATTATAGAAAAAAATATATAAATATAATATATAATTATTAAACCCATCATAATGACCATCCATTGAATATGGTGATGAAAAATAAATTGTATTGTTATACGGAGATGATAAGCCATGTATACAATTGAGTGATACTTTCTCATCCCATTTGTTGTGGAATGTGGTTGATAATGGTGATAAAATAATAAAGAAAACATATTACTATGTTTTGGATACTGAAAATATTATTTTATGAAAAATTTAATAGATTTAGAGTATGTAAAAGAAGAAGTAAAAAAATAAAGTGATCAATTAATGAAATTACCAATTCTTTGAAATAACTAATGTAGATATCCTCTTAATGAGCATAGGGTTGGTATTCCGGGGATAATAGAAACTATAAAATTTCAATATTGAGTTTTATATGATATTTTTTAGTCTCTGAATACCATAAAAGGATGAAAGTGGTGTAAAGTAGACAAAGGAGTGGTGTACTTTTATAAGAGAGGGAGAGGACACACATGGAATTTGTGAAAATATTAAAACATAATAAATTAATTCTTAATCCAAATGAATAAAAGTGATCATGAAATCAAATAAAATAAAAAATGATAGAAATAAAATAATATAATTAAACTTAGATAGGTATTGGTGTCATTTTAAATCACCTCCCTTTTATTATCAAATTCGTTAACTAGTTTTTATCTTACCCCCGATAACAAATATTTTAAAATTATCAGATTAAGAATGTTACAATAAGTGGATAAGTGACTCATAAATTTACCATGATTGATTTGCTAATACATATTCAATTATATTGTAATAATATAATAATTTTTGTAATTTTAAATCATTAAAAAAATATTATTTATTAGAAAATATTATTCATTGTAATAGATCAGTAATGTCAATTTCGGAAATATTCATTCCATTTATACTTAAAACACCAATTAAAATATTTAATGAGAATATAATCCTTTTAAACAGTACTAGTATGGTATATTCATCTTTTAATGTCATGCAACACTATTAGTCACTGAATATATATCTCTTTCATCATTTTCAAATTCATTTATTCTATTTTTATATTAATTTGAGAAATATTTGGTCTATGATTTGTAAGATTTTAAGGTAATTATATAATTAATAAAAAATAGAGTTAAATTAAACATAAAAAAATAATTTCATTAATCTCAACATAACCATTTATTTTCAATCACAACTTTTTTTCTACTTATGTGAACATATAATAGAAATTTAAAAGAAAGAGAGTGACCTTTTGTATTTTTAAATGATTTAAATAATATATAGCTCATTTTAAAGTAAGAGGGTCCCTTAAAGAATTAAATTTAGTTCCTAAAGAGATAAAGGTATATTTCCTATTATCCTACAAGAGTTTAGATCAACAATGGTGACCTTAACATTTAATATTATCCTCTGTTAACCAGATTTACCATTTACCGAGGTGATAAATTTTAGCATGTTTACTATTCATAATACCTAAAAATAAAAAGGGACCTATTTATGAAACATGGAACTCCTGATGCCAAATATGAAATCAAGTTTTCAGATTAACACTAATATAAATGAGTGAAATTCATTTTAAAATAAATACAAAAAACATTAAAAAAATGGTTTTTAGGAAAATTAAATCATTAAGCCTAACATAAGATATAATCCTATGTTATGCCTAGAAAATCATTACATGAATGTGAAAAGTCTTAATTGATTATATAATATATTTATTTCATTAAAATCATCCATTAATAGTGATTAATTTAGTTAACATAAAAGTAAATTTCTTGAATTATTATGGTTTTTCATAAAAACACCTCATTTATTTTCAAATGATTTTTATTTTCTATATAAATAATTGATATCACCAAAATTTATTTTATTAATATTTAAAAAATAAGTTTTTTCATAAATTATTTATTCATATACATACCTACAAATAAAATGGATTTGAAATAGATGTAACATGAAATAATCATATTTTAATAGCATATCATGGTTTATTTAAAATCTATATTTCATGTAATGGAAGATATAAATGAAATAAAATTTATTTAAATAAAAAAAATATTCTAAAATCATGGGGAGTTACATTATACCACCTTAAAATGATTTTTATACCTGAAATTGTTTCACTCTAGTATGGAAAAATTATGATATCTCTGTTTCATAACATCCTTTGGATTCTAAGTAGCTTTTTTGAATATATGATTCATCCGAAGATATTTAATGAGGTAAGTAGTTATGTTTAATAGAAATTTATTTCTATGATTAATTATTTCTACCAATTTTTATTCATAAGCAATATCCTACTCCAGTGGTATATCCTTTATGATTAGTACATGTGATTTATCACGTATATGATTCATCAAGAGATATACATGGAACATATACTTAACATGAGATAGGTTTGGTGTAAGAGCCAATATATTAACTACTGCTACTACTCGATCAAGAATATTGATTGTTCTAATATATATAGAAATCAATTTTACCATATTTTTTAATCCCATAACCTTATTCCATTTAGTAATTCAAAATAAACCTTCAATGAAAATTCAAATTATAGATTCTGATGAAAATTTTCATTATAACATTTTTATTGACACTGAGATTCCTTATTGTGATGCAAAATAGCACAAGCATTATTGTCTATTTACTTATCTATATTAGGTCCCATAATATATATTTATCAAACTATAACCATAGACACTATATTTCTATATATTTTTCCATAGAGAGAATCATTCGGAACAATCTTAAAGCTTGATTGAAAGAAAGTATTTTAAGGTAACCCGACTAGGGAAAGATATTGATCCCATCCACATTTGAAATCTATAGAAAACATCATTATCATAAAATATATTGTTTTAATGGTTTTCTATGATTAAATATTTTCTTGAGGATGATAAGTAGTACTGAAACAAATTTTTTTATCCAAATCATTCTGAAGATGTCACCAAAAATTTAAGGTAAACCCTAGATATCGATCAAATACAACAAAATTTGGTACTCCATACAACATTGAAACTTCTTAAGATCCCACTATTTGTATAATTTGTATTTTTTAAATGGGTATAATTTTTTATAAATGGAGGTAAGTCAAATTTCATGCTTTTGAAGATTCCACTTTTTGTAAGACTTCTATTTTTTCAATGACTGTTATCGGTTATCAATGGTGGTCAATGAAATTGTAATCTATTTCATTGATGTAAATATGAATTATAATTTCCAAAGAATATGTAGGTGGGATTATATGATCATTTATTATAATAGAAAGAATCATATATTTTTTTTGACTAATTTGAGTTTCCAAGGTGATGTATGGAGAAATTTTATGTTTCTTGAAAATTTCCCTTAATAACTCTAATGATTGATAAACTAGTCTTATGTTCAGAAGACATGTGTAAGAATTTTATTTGAAAGGACAAAGTTTTTACAAAACTAAAGAAGATATGAAGAAATATGATTTAATGTTGAATACTGATTTGAAATTTATATTTAAACAATAATATTAGATGAGGAGTTTAAGAAGTCCATGAAATATTTTATTATTTCATAAGGATCATAAAACAGTTGATGATCATTCAGAAAAAGGATTTACTTGCGTGTTGTGTAATTCCCCGACCCCAATTGGTCAGATATGGTGCATTATTTTAATAAATTGGAATTATCAAAATCAATCAAATTCCAATGAATCGGTCATTTTATCATTCCTGTAAGATATATTACAAACATGAACTTTACATTACAATTTCGTACATAAAATACAACATAGATAATCTTTTGAGAGCGCCATTATCCCCCCAGATCAACCCTGCATATCAATCATAAAATAGTTCTTGTAATCCTGGGAAAATAAAATATAATAAAGGGGTGGGCTCATATTCTCAGTAAGGATAAAAAATATAGAACAAGCTTTCATAAATAAGTATAAACTTTTAAGGAAAGTATAAAAACAAAACACAATCTTTATCCACATAATACTCTGCATAATATGTAAATCATAAATCAAATAATTCCATTTAAACATTTAATTGGATATTCTACTAGTTTAATAGTCACATGTAATCTCAATAACTAATCTCATAATGAGGGAATTCATAATTCCGGAAATCATAACCATACCTTCAAGGCCTTGTGAAAGACCATATACAACCATATTGGAAATGCCTTATACCAAGAAACATGTTTGTCTCATTAGATCGACCAATGCATCTAGGGGCTATAGGGGGCCCCGATAATCACGTACTAAGTCCAATGAATTCCTATTATGAAAGAGGTAAAACATAACATAAACATTAATATTAAAACTAGGATATGAAATGTTAATACATTAACCATAAACCATGAGTGTTATGAAAATAGCACATCCCTATTCAAACATATAACAAAACCATCAATGGAATATGGTAGATTGTATCATAATAAATCTACCTCAATTAATCATAAAATCTTACAATATATGTTGAACTAGATGAAAATAATCTTATAAAGTCATTAATAATATCATTAGACAAATACCAATTTTTCTTTGAAAAAATTTATTCAAAATCTGCACAATTATAAAATAAGACATTTGAAAATATATTTTTTAATAAAAGTAACCCATATAACCTTAAATCATTTGAAAATGATTAAAATTTCAAAAAATTCATGTCCTTATAAATAAATCCTTAAAAACTATTTTGAAAACATGGACATTAATGAGTGATATTTAGGAGAATAAATATTGAAAACAATTTAAAATGATGTTGTAGTTACATATTCCTTTAAATAAAAAATTAAAAATAAACCTTTTAAAAACCTTTTAATGAAATTAAAAATAAACATTAAGTTTTATTTATAATCTTTTATATACATATAAATAAATATTTATGATAATATCAAGAATATTGCAATAATTCTTTTATACATTCAAAGTATCACATACCACTTTGAACGTTTAAATAACAAGCCCAATCTCTTAAAATTAATCTCTAAATACCATTATGGTAAATTTATTCATGATATCAAATAAAATAGGTTCTTTATATACACCACACATAATAAATATGTGGTTATCATGGCTTATATCTCACGAAAATTAAAAGTGAGAAGGAATTCCATTACCTTAGGTATGATACTCTCCCTATGTGTCTGAGACTCATGTTTAGTGGTTTAAAATATATTATCAACTTTTACCAAAATAATAATAATATTTATGAAATAATATATGAATCATTTATGCCTTTATATTACCTATTTAATAACAAATCTATGTTAAAGCGACGTTTCAGGTAATAATTGGTTTGTTTATCATGCGTGTTTTGACATGTTATTCTTGATCGTATTACATAGATACTGATTTAATTACATCCAGGAACTAAAACATGATTTATATCTCACATATATTCATAATATAAATAAATATAAAAGATATATATATGAAATAGAAGACACCGTTCATGGAGACGGTATGCCGTACAAACGTATGAACGTTGTTTCTGTTTGTTTATCATATTGAATAGAAGAAATTAAATGAAAAATATGAATATATATAAATATATATGTTTTTCCAGGAGAATTATTATTTCATATACTTCATACTTATTAATTATATATAATTTTATAATCATTCCTAAATGGTTTTAATAGTGGATGAATCTCATCGCGTATGGGAGACGATAGGTCGTACGCATACACGAGCGACGATATCATTCTGTAATGGTAAATGATAATTAATTAGATGGAATATGAATTATAAAGAAACAATATTATTCCATATTTATTATTTAAATCCTTTATATTTATCATCACTCCCATAGAAATAAAGTATACAAGAAAAACAGTTTACACCACGGCCTCGAGACGGTAAACCATACATACCCACACTTGGTGATATTGTTTTTCATAGGATGGGTAAAAGGAAGAATATGTTTTACCCATAATCATAAATACATATGAGAATGTATTATATTAGGGATTTATTACTTTAGTATGGAAACATCTTAGGAAAATCATGTCTAAGAAGAAAAGTACTTTGAAAGAGTTGGTGAAACAATGACCACTTCTTCAAGTATCTCCTTTTTATTTGTAGAAAAGGAGTCGTCTGGTTGGATTTCGGCCTAATGTATAGACTCTACCATTAATTGATGGATGTTTGGAGGATATATAGTATAGTTTTGGCTAAACTATAGTGTTTTATATTTGTGAATAAAATAGAATGATAGGTTTTCTTTTATAAGAGACGTGAGTAGCACTTTTGGAAACTCCAAAACTAAAAATTTATTAAAAAATGATATTCAATTTAAAATAGCTCCAAAGTGAGTTATTAATAGAATAATATTAATAAGGTTGTATATCCTCTAAAAAAATTAGACATGTTTAGGTCATATAATTATCCTTATCCTTTGGCATTAATCCTTAGTTAAAGAATTTAACTTTTACCACGACAACTTGTCTTTTTACACTATTGGTTAAATATAGTTACTATAAATTTCTAAACGAAGCCCGGTTGGATAATTTATGAAAAACCTAACACAATAAAATCTATTTGTATTAATTCCTATTTTTATAAATTTTATAAAATTAAATAAACTATTTTTTATTTTAAAGTATCATTTATGTATATTTTTATACTTTTCAATATTTGAATTTTTAAAAATATTAAACCAAAATGATAACCTCAAACCAATACTTCCAATAGGTAAATGACATGTATAAGTTACTGATAAATTTTTTTATGTCATTAATTAATTAAAATTATATTTATTTTAATATTTTTAATATCATTTATTTGATATCACAAATAATTAAAAAATTATTTCATCATAATTATAGAAGCCTTTAATTATGTTATTTATTCTCAAGAAATTAAAAATAAAGTATCATGATGAATATAAATTTATTATTTTTCAAATTTATAATTATATACTAATTTATATTGTAACACCCCGAGCTTCCACGATACGACTCTCTTTCAATAGCTTGCATTGTACGGAGGTTCGAGTTCTAACACACCGCGACTAATCAAAGTAGCCGTTATAAATAGTAATAACCACTTTTTAAAATTATAGATATTTTATATTTCTAAATGGACTTCATTTTTGTATTTGTAATATCGAAATTATCCTAAGTTGAATTTTTTGTAACTTTCTGAGAACTTCCAATTTTTTTATGAATAGTGAAAAATACTTAAAACAACTTTTTTAATCAAAATAATTTATTGTGATAAATTATACTATTTAGTGGTTTTAAAGTATAATTAGAATATATTTTTACCATTTTATCCAATGTTGGTCATTAGAATTAATTTAACATTGAAATTGGGCATAAACAATTGCCAATCTTTTGATATAAATTGTTTCTTAAAAACACACTATTTGTTGTAACAGTGGGAATTAATTATAAAATTAATTAATGCAACTTATATGTTTGGAATTTTTTTCGGAATATCAATTATAGCTTAGGGTGAAATTTTGGCCTTATTCTGAAAAACTTCAATTTTTGATGAATAGTGAAACCACTAAGTGGTTGTTAAAAAACTGATTTTTCGTTAAAATGAAACATTACCACTTCTGTGTTTTGAATTTCAAAAATCTGACATACATGGTTGTCATTAAGAAGTAAAATGTGGTTCAATGAGATTAAAATAATTTTTTGGTGAATAGTAACTTTTAAGTTCTTAATCGCGATTAGAGGTAATTAGTGTAGTTTAAGGTAAAAATAATGTTTTCATAATATGAGATGAGCTTGAAACATGTCCTACCCTCATTGGATGTGCCATGGCCGACCAAGAAAATCCATGGGTCATCTTGGGGACCCCATGGAGCCACTTTAGTTGGAAAATGACATAAATACATTTTATTTAATGTTAAAGTAAAAAATGACAAAAACATGAAATGTTTTACTAAATCAATTTTTACATGGGGTTATACAAGTCATATTTTTGACTATAAATAGTCATTGGAAATATAAAAATATTTCCTACATCATAGTATTTTTTTCTATAATTTTTGGACATAAAATAAATTAAATTATTTATGACACCATGATGATGCAGCGATTACCTCATTAATTAACGATTTAAATAAAATGAAAAGATAATGTAAAATACAAGGCTTACACTTGTCAAAAACCTATTGGATGAGTATAGTTAGAACCCTTATCACCTTATCCTCAAATTATATAAGTGTGGGACCTCTAAAATCAGAAACTCATTTTATAATAAAGTGACTTTTCCTTACTTTCCAAGAGTGCCCCTCCTCTCCTCTTATAAAAGGCCCCCACCTCTACCACATCATTCACACTTTCAATCCATTTGGATCGGAAAAAATCTACCCAAATACTCTCCCAACTTCCACCTATTACTCCTAGAAGCCTCACTTTGGGCAGAATTCTTCCCAAGGAAGCCTTTGGATCAAATCAAAAAGAGTTACCCGATTTTTAGGTAATGTCTTCTCTAATGTTATTTTGTTTTATTTAGTTTCTCCAACACATTAAACTCTTTTTATTCCTTTATTTTGTAACAACACCAGTATCTAAAATATACTAGGATGTTGTTATGATAAGGATTTGGTTTACACATACACACAACTTCTTCTAATGGTTAAAGAACATACTGTTTCTGTGGGTGGAGAAATACTGCCTCACGAAACGATGATTGTTCAATATTCTATTAACACCTCTAATGGTGGCCATTTTGATGAAACTATTTTCATATATGAAATATATATTATGTTTATGTTTTCATTATGCTTCTGTATTTCTCATTTATGTCATAACTTTATGATTTCCATTATGTGTAAACACGATAATTTCATTTTAGGAAGTGCGGACTACCGCCCCCTCGAAGTGATTTGAATTGTTAATGCCATATGTGGGATGTATAAAGGATGAAGTAAATGATATTATATATGATATTATAATGGAATTATAATATACCGTTATATCATTATGATTTAATTAAATACGAAATAGAAATGAAAGTAGCGTTCATGCGTACGTACGACTTACCGTCTCCATGAACGGTGCATTTCATTTCTTACCTCTAAACATTATGGAATATTATAAATGTATATATATACTGGATATATATGAGATATATGATATCTATATCATGAATATAATTCTGGATATAATGGATATTTCACCACATGAACAACTTGTAATTATAAGAAGTTTATTTTTGACTCAAGTACCAAAGATCGACAAAACGACCGTTATTAACTTAAATAATTACATAATGTTCATAACATTATAATAAGTGATATAAAAAGGATAATGAAATTGAAAATGGTTATTAATAAGGTAGATATTAACTCTAGTTTATTATTCAGGATGTTAAAGAATGGTTGAGTCAAGTCGGACACGAGGTAAGGGAATTTCTTAACCTAATTTCCATTCTTTGGGTTAATCTCCTAATTTAAAATTATGTCATGATATTATTATGTCCTATCTTGTATTTGTACTTTTTTATGTGTAATTATAGTGAATACACATAATAGATTTATTTTATTTTAAAAATGATCTTTTTAAGGACTTCGTCTCAATCTCCTTTCATTGAGGCATATTTGGTTTTATACACAAATTTCTTTTATACGGTATATAAACCCCTTTGACTTTTACGTTTATCCGAAAGGAATCTTTTTTATACGAAGCATTTTACTAAGTGAAAAAAGGGAATGTTTTTGTCGTATGTATGCGGTGACAACGACTTCTCTACCGTCGTGACCATTATTTTAGTTTCGTCTTCCTCTACAAGCCATATCTTTTTAAAATGAAAAATAAATACAAAGTTTTAATTTTCTTTAATTTTGGTATTGAAAATGGTTTTGAAAGTGTTATTATTACATCAATGTGTTGTATTGATATCTTGTGATTGAAATGTGGAAATGCTATGTTTCCTTTATGCTTGTTTTATGTGATACAATTATGTTATGGTTTATGATATGTTTAAACCTATTCATATGAGGAATGCATTGGACTTAATAAGTAATGGGTGGAGCCCGCTATAGCTCCTCGATGCATCGGCGGGTCTCATGAGACAAACTAGTGTCTTGGCACGAGGCCTTGACAAAATATTAGTTGTGATCTTGGCACGAGGCCTTGGCTACGTGGTTATGATAGTCTGGAATTATGCATTACATCATTATGAAAGTGGTTATTGATATTGCATGTGATTATTCGACCAGTAGAATATCCATGTGAAGAAGTAAATGGAATTATCTCATTTTACTTTTGCCATATTATGTTGATGTTCAAGTTTAAAAGGCTTTTGTTTTAGTTATACATTGCCTTAAATGTTTATGTTTATTTATGAAAGCTTCCGCAATATTGTTATCCTTTCTGAGCTTCTGAGCTCACCCCTCTCAATGTTTTAATATTTTTCAGGATATGAAGAAGTATTTTATGAATGACCTGCAGGGATAGTCAGAAGAGGATATGAGTGTGGACTATGGAGACTTTGTTATTGTAGTTTTTCACCTTATGTTGTAATTTAACATTTATGAATGTATCTAGTGTTTACAAGGCTACTAAACCAATTGGTCTTTCGAGACTTGATCTTTTGTGATCATGCCAATGTTATGAAGTAATGCACCGACTCTGGGTAGCTGGGGTCGGGGCGTTACAATTGGTATCAGAGGAAGTTTAGTACTAACCTTGGAAGCTAGATTTAGATAAACTCTGATTAGAGCACATATCCCAAAGATAGACTTTGAGGATTAGTATAGAAGAACTTCCTAGAATTTTGGTATTATAGAGATTTTGTGAGTTTTTCGAGCAATACATCCCTGTCTGGATACGAGCAGGTAGAGGTGGCTCTGGCACAGATGTACCTAGGGGTAAAACTCGAAAACACCCCTTTGAGATAGACTCGAACGGGAACTGGTGCACGACAACGGGCCTTGCTGTACTCTTGGTTACGACACTCCCAGGGGATATGCCTAGGATAATTATCATTTTCTTTACAAACCACTAGGAAGGGTTATTAGTACATAATTCCTCAAAGAAAACATTTTTTATGATTATGGATTATATCCATAAATAGTTCAATTTATGTTAAGTATTTTACAAGTATGGAATTATGTATTTTGATTCATAAACTAATCTAGTTTATGACATTGTTTAGAAATGGCGCCTAGTGGAAGGAATGGAAAACGTATCAATACACGTACTCTGTGTAGGGATTTCCCTCCTGCTCAAGATAATTATTGTGGATCTGGAGATACAATTGGTGCTGATCAACTTATTACCATACTGGGATAACTCACTCAGGTTATGAATAATAACCTTACTCGTATGGAGCACCCTGATCTGCAACGTGGAGGATCAATGTTACATTTCTTCATGAGGCAACAACCACCAACATTTAATGGGGGTACGAATCCATTAGTAGCTGAGCAATGGATAAAATCCTTAGAGAAAATATTCCACGCCTTGGGGAGTAGTGAAAAGGAAAAGGTTATCATGGTAGTTTACCGCCTCACTGGAGATTCCGATCAATGGTGGTCGCTGATTCAAAACACAAAGGAAGATGAGGAAGTATCAAATATGTAATGGAGATAGTTAAAAGATCTTTTCTTAGAAAAATACTTTCCACATGACCATCGAGCAGATATGGAAAGACAATTTTTGAGTCTGAGACAAATGGAGGATGAGAATGTCGCAAAGTATGAGGCCAACTTTACAAGGTTAGGGATACATGCTGCAGATTATATACGTAACCAAAGAAGTAAGATTGATCGTTTCTTTGATGGGTTAAAACCATTTCTCCGTCGAGCATTAGTATAACAATCTTTCTCAACATACGAAGATATTATCTCATGTGCAATCAAGACAAAAATGGAATTTTCTAAGTCTTATGACAACAAAGTAAAGCAAGAGAAGAAGAGAATGGTGGAACAAGAGATAGATAAAGGGAAAAAGGGAAAGAAGGATTTTCCATTATGTGATAATTGTGGGAAGAATCACCCTCATACTTGCCTAAAAGGAATGAGAGTTTGTTATAAATGTGGAGAAAAAGGTCACCAGGCGCGTGATTGCAAGGGAAAGAAAGAGGCTATCAATGTTGAATGCTACAATTGTAGAGAAATGGGGCATTATGCAAATGAATTTCCTAAGAGTCAAGGAAACTTACCTCAGAAAAGGCCAAGGGATCAAGGCCAATCTTATGTTGTGACTACAGTTGAAGAGGAATAATTAATGTATTGGTGATGTTGGACTCAAGGATTATATTCTGGTTATAAGAGTAATGTGATATATATAAGGATTATACTGCAGTACTTTTTGATTTCATTAAGGTTTTAATATGATTAAGGTAATCATATTTTTAGTATGTGACAATAAGAGAAACTTTTCTTTGTTTGGGGAATCTAATGTTACAATTGATTTTGGAATTTAGATAACTTTTAGAGAAAGTCTGGACGTCGGTATTTTGGATAACTATTAAGGTTGGAATGGATTAAGTTGAACCATGGATAGTATTGTTTAAGGTTAAAGAATTTCTGAAGATTATTTTTGGAATATTATAATACTATAGATTTAGGAAAAGGAAAACCTGTAGGGTGGGGCATAACCTGTCGCGTCGGACAAAGCTGCAGGAATCGAACCCACAACCAGAGTGCGACAGGCCTTTATTACCTACCACTACCCTACATGAAGTCCCTGGTTATTACAAAATAGTTTTGGTAATCTAAAAGGTATGTTCTAATATTTTGAACCTTGTACGGTTAGGATAAATATATTATTTTTGAGTTCTATTATCTTTTTGAGTGAAAGATGAGTTTGTGGTAGAAATTAGTTGAAGGTTGAAACTCTACTTGTCAAGCATAAATATATATATATACATATATCTTATTCTATGAATAAATTAATTCTTAAACTTTATTAAAGGGATATTAAAACAAATAAAATGTGTTATCCTAATACCTTATGTCTTGTTGAACTGGTGCTGTTTTAAATCAACATAGATTGAAGGCTTTGAGGCCCTCAATTTGACACTTGTTTGTGATTGATGACCTCAATCACTCCCTACAAATATTTACGTTTTCCTCCAATTATATGTCTCTAATTGCCACCAATGTTCTCCTAATCGAGATAATAATTGGGTGGTGACTTTTTCATTTCCCTTTCCCTCTTATTAAGGGTAAATTTTATTAACCTTATTTCCGATGTGGGTTTTCCACAAAGGTATTTTCTATTTTCAACCTTTTATTTTCAAAGAAAAATTTCAAATTGCGAGGACGCAATTTATTGAAGGAGGGATGAATGTAACACCCCTAGCTTCCACGATACGCCTCTCTTTCAATAGCTTGCATTGTACGCAAGTTCGAGTTCTAACACACCGTGACTAATCAAAGTAGCCGTTATGAATAGTAATAACCACTTTTTAAAATTATAGAAATTTTATATTTCAAAATGGACTTCATTTTTGTATTCGTAATATCGAAATTATCCTAAGTTGAATTTTTTGTAACTTTCTGAGAACTTCCAATTTTTTTATGAATAGTGAAAAATACTTAAAACAAATTTTTTAATCAAAATAATTTATTGTGATAAATTATACTATTTAGTGGTTTTAAAGTATAATTATAATATATTTTTACCATTTTATCCAATGGTGGTCATTAGAATTAATTTAACATTGAAATTGGGCATAAACAATTGCCAATCTTTTGATATAAATTGTTTCTTAAAAACACGCTATTTGTCGTAATAGCGGGAATTAATTATAAAATTAATTAATGCAACTTATATGTTTGGAATTTTTTTCGGAATAGCAATTATATCTTAAGGTGAAATTTTGGCCTTATTCTGAAAAACTTCAATTTTTGATGAATAGTGAAACCACTAAGTGGTTGTTAAAAAACTAATTTTTCATTAAAATGAAACATTACCAATTCTGTGTTTTGAATTTCAAAAATCTGACATACATGGTTGTCATTAATTAGTAAAATGTGGTTCAATGAGATTAAAATAATATTTTGGTGAATAATAACTTTTAAGTTCTTAAACGTGATTAGAGGTAATTAGTGTAGTTTAAGGTAAAAATAATGTTTTAATAATATGACATGAGCTTGACACATGTCCTACCCTCATTGGATGTTCCATGGCCGACCAAGACAATCCATGGGTCAACTTGGGGACCCCATGGAGCCACGTTAGTTTGAAAATGACATAAATACCTTTTATTTAATGTTAAAGTAAAAATGACACAAACATGAAATGTTTTACTAAAAGAATTTTTACATGGGGTTATACAAGTCATATTTTTGACTATAAATATTCATTGGAAATCTAAAAAGATTTCCTACATAATAGTATTTTTTCTATAATTTTAGGACATTAAAAAAATTAAATTATTTATGACACCATGATGATGCAGCGATTACCTCATTAATTAACGATTTAAATAAAATGAAAAGATAATGTAAAATCCAAGGCTTACACTTGTCAAAAACCTATTGGATGAGTATATTTTTAACCCTTATCACCTTATCCTTAAATTATATAAGTGTGGGACCTCTAAAATACGAAAATCATTTTATAATAAAGTGACTTTTCCTTACTTTCCAAGAGTGCCCCTCCTCTCCTCTTATAAAAGGCCCCCACCTCTACCACATCATTCAAACTTTCAAGCCATTTGGATAGGCCCAAATATGACCAAATACTCTCCCAACTTCCCCCTCTTACTCCTAGAAGCCTCACTTTGGTCAGAATGCTTCCCAAGTAAGCCTTTGGCTCAAATCAAAAAGAGTTACCCGATTTTTAGGTAATGTCTTCTCTAATGTTGTTTTGTTTTATTTAGTTTCTCCAATCCCTTAAAATCTTTTTATTCCTTTATTTTGTAACAACAACAGTATCTAAAATATACTAGGATGTTTTTATGATAAGGATTTGGTTTACACATTCACACACCTTCGTCTAATGGTTAAAGAACATACTGTTTCTGTGGGTGGTGAAATACTGCCTCACGAAACGATGATTGTTCAATATTCTTTTAACACCTCTAATGGTGGCCATTTTGATGACACTATTTTCATATATGACATATATATTATGTTTATGTTTTCATTATTCTTCTGTATTTCTCATTTATTTCATACCATTATTATTTCCATTATGTGTAAACACGATAATTTCATTTTAGGAAGTGCGGACTACCACCCCCTCAAAGTGATTTGAATCGTTAATGCCATATGTGGGATGTATAAAGGATGAAGTAAATGATATTATATATGATATTATAATGGAATTATAATATACCATTATATCATTATGATTTAATTAAATACGAAATAGAAATGAAAGTAGCGTTCATGCGTATGTACGGCTTACCATCTCCATGAACGGTGCATTTCATTTATTACCTCTAAACGTTATGGAATATTATAAATGTATCTATATACTAGATATATATGAGATATATGATATCTATATCATGAATATAATTCTGGATATAGTGGATATTTCACCACATGAACAACTTGTAATTATAAGAAGTTTATTTTTGACTCAAGTACCAAAGATCGACAAAACGACCGTTATTAACTTAAATAATTACATAATGTTCATAACATTGTAATAAGTGATATAAAAAGGATAATGAAATTAAAAATGGTTCTTAATAAGGTAGATATTAACTCGAGTTTATTATTCAGAAGTTTAAAGAACGGTTAAGTCAAGTCGGACACGAGGTAAGGGAATTTCTTAACCCAATTTCCATTCTTTGGGTTAATCTCCTAATTTCAAATTATGTCATGATATTATTATGTCCTATATTGTATTTGTACTTTATTTATGTGTACTTATATTGAATACACATAATAGATCTATTTTATTTTAAAAATTATCTTTTTAAGGACTTTGTCTCAATCTCCTTTCATTGAGTCATATTTGGTTTTATACACAAATTTCTTTTATACGGTTTATAAACCCCTTTGACTTTTACGTTTATCCAAAAGGAATCTTTTTTATACGAAGCGTTTTACTAAATGACAAAAGGGAATGTTTTTGTCGTACGTATGTGGCGACAACGACTTCTCCGCCGTCGTGACCATTATTTGAGTTTCGGCTTCCTCTACAAGCCATATCTTTTTAAAATGAAAAATAAATACAATGTTTTAATTTTCTTTAATTTTGCTATTGAAAATGGTTTTGAAAGTGTTTTTATTACATCAATGTGTTGTATTGATATCTTGTGATTGAAATGTGGAAATGTTATGTTTCCTTTATGCTTGTTTTATGTGATACGATTATGTTATGGTTTATGATATGTTTAAACCTATTCATATGAGGAATGCATTGGACTTAATAAGTGACGGGTGGAGCCCGCTATATCTCCTCAATGCATCAGCAGGTCTCATGAGACAAACTAGTGTCTTGACACGAGGCCTTGACAAAATCTTATTTGTGGTCTTGGCACGAGGCCTTGGCTACATGGTTATGATAGTCTGGCATTAGGCATTCCATCATTATGAAAGTGGTTATTGATATTGCATGTGATTATTCAACCAGTAGAATATCCATGTGAAGAAGTAAATGTAATTATCTCATTTTACTTTTGTCATATTATGTTGATGTTCAAGTTTAAAAGGCTTTTGTTTTAGTTATACATTGCCTTAAATGTTTATGTTTATTTATGAAAGCTTCCGCAATATTGTTATCCTTACTGAGAATCTGAGCTCACCCCTCTCAATGTTTTAATATTTTTCAGGATGTGAAGAAGTATTTTATGAATGACCTGCAGGGATAGTCAGAATAGGATATTAGTGTGGACTATGGAGACTTTGATATTGTAGTTTTTCACCTTATGTTGTAATGTAACATTTATGAATGTATCTAGTGTTTCCAAGGCTACTAAACTAATCGGTCTTTTGAGACTTGATCTATTGTGATCATGCCAATGTTACGAAGTAATGCATCGCCTCTGGGTAGATGGGGTCAGGGCGTTACATATATTATGTATAACCCTATATTGAAATTGATTTAGTTATAAAAATTTCAAAATGATATTTTTAAGGCTTCTTTAAATAAATATAACAAATTTATTAATCAAACAAAAGTTTTTTAAAAAAGGATCATATTTTTTATCTAAGATTTATTTTTTTCCAAAAACACTGATACAATGAAATTAGGACATGTTTTTGGATAATTTTAATTTATTATAATATTATTTTTATCTTTTATTACCCTATTTACCTTTATCCAAGGTAAATAAAATTCAAACATTACTATTCACCAAAAAATATTTTGATCCAATTGAACCACATTTTTAATACTTATCACAACCATGAATTTACATTTTTTGAAATTAAATTTACATAAGAGGTAAAATTAGGTTTAATGCTAATATGAAATTGTGGCTAGAAGGTGTGTAAAAAGACGTTAAAAAGTTCAATGGATTTTTATATCTAGTTTTATTAAAAAAATGATTCCAATGATATAAATTTGAAAAATCTATGTATTATGTATATATTATGACATTAAAATAAATTTAAAATGAATTAATTATTTAAATGAAATAGTCTATTTTTATATACAATGCAGTATTTTTTACTATTCATAAAAAATGGAACGTTTTTTGAAAAATACTAAAAATTCACCCAAAGATAATTTTAATATCCTAAATTCAAAAATGATGCCTATTTTAAAAAAATAAATTTATATGAGTTTATGAATTTAATTTTATTATTTTCCACAAAAAGGACCTAAAAAGTAGTTCCTTGAAAAAAATAGTTTTTCTAAACATATAACTATTTTACCGAAACATATACTTTTCATTATAAATAAGTTTTATTTATGGGAAAACATTATAAATTAAATTTAAAATTTATTTTTTCCTATTCATATTACTATATTTAATGGATGATATATAAATATATTGTTTAAATAATTATAATACTAATGTTTTGTTTCACAGAAACTCAATGTTGTGTGTAATGTAAGACAAGTCAGTGTTGCGTGTAATATAAGCTATTGAATTTATTTAAAAAGATAACATACTAGGAAACCTCTTGTTGTTACATTATCACATACTTCAATAAAAGTTTATCCTCACAATTTGAAATTATACTTCGAAAAAATAGGTTGATGCTGGAAAATACCTTTGTGGAAAACCATCATCGAAAATAGGGTTAATAAAATATAATCTTAATGAGAGGGAAAGGGAAATGAAAAGTCACCAACAAATTAGGTTTTTAAGCATGAGAACATTAGTGTAAATTAGTGTTATGTACATAGATGAAAAACATAAATATTTATATGGAGTGATTGAGGTTATTAGTCACAAAATAGTGAATAATCAATGGAAAATTGAGTTCCTCAAAGCCACAAATCATTGATGATTTCAATTACAATCGGTTCAACACCAATTGAGGTATTAGGATAACACATTTTATAGATACTTTATTCAAGAGTAAAGGGATTAATTTACTATATAGTTAACACTTCTAACGAATCGTACGACCCATTATTATTTCATTTATCCTTAAAAATTTTACTAAAACAAAAAACGATAGCACTTAATATAAAATAAATCATACTTAATCCTCAAATAATAATATCCAATGTCCAACTTATCCCATTCAAACATTGAAACTCAACCAAAATACTTCCATCAAAAATCACTGTCCAAATGGTCTCTAAGTTTCAAAAATCAAACTTAACATCAGATTCCCCAAACAACATAATGTAGCTCTTATTATCACATACCGAATATTTGTAACATTTAAATCCATAATGAGAACTATTATGCTTCCAAATCCATAAAGATAAAGCACTGCAGAAAAATCCTTATATATTCATCAGTCTTATAACCATATTACCATTAATGTAATAATTATTTAATCCAAATACAAAATAAAATTAATCATTCTGCATTACTCTTAAACCATTAACTATGATTTAACATATTATTTCTTAATAAATCTTTCATCTCATATTTCCTTTGTATCCTCTTTATTATTAGCAGTATAACAATTTCTTGTAGAACCTTGCTTATTTTAACAATGGACCAAAACTCAAAGCACAAAGTGAGATACACTAATAATAGTGATACATCAATGAAGAAACATTTATATGATCTATAAATTATTTCATATTATTCATAGTTCATAATTAAATGGTATTGACATAGGTTATACATTACTAAATATAAAGAATGGTATCATATACATAGACCTATATTCAAAGTCATTCATACAGTTATGTTTCCAAATCCATATTTTCTAAATCTAATTCCTGAGGTCGTTGCAAAATTTTTTTGGGAACCAACTCTAACACCCTGACCCTAGATTCCCGGAGCTGGTGCATTATTTTAATACATTAGAATGATTAAAATGAATAAAATACAAAAGGACTGACTAGTTAAGCTGTTCTAGAAAAAACATTACAAACATGAACATTACATTAAAATTTGAACATAAAATACAACATATATAATACTTTGTAAATAAGATTATTCTCCTAGATTAACCTTGAATACCAATTATAAAACACTACTTGGAATCCTAGGAATATAAAACATAAGAAATAAGTGAGCATAGATAATCAGTAAGGTTAAACAATACAGCAGAAAAGTTCATAAATAAATATAAACTTTTAATGAAAGTATAAAACTGAAACACAATCCTATTAAACATAATCTTCAGCAAAATATGGAAAGAATAAATAAAATAATTTCATTTAAAAATTCACATGGATATTGAAATAGGTGAATATTAATATGTAATATCAATAACTAATCTCATAATGATGGAATGCATATTTCTTGACATCATAACCATACCGTCAATGCCTTATGCCAAGACCATACATAACCATTCCATAATGGCCTTATGCCAAGACACTATTTTTTCTCATGAGATCGACCAATTCATAGTGGGTCTATAGAGGGCTCCAACCATTACTTACTACGTCCAATGAATTCCTCTTATGAAAAGGGGGAAAACATAATATAACCAGTTGTATTAAAAATAGCATATGAAATGTTGATACATTTACCATATACCATGAATAGTATAAAATAGTACACCTATATTCAAACATATAATAAAACCTTTCATAAAAAATGGTAGATTGTATCATAATAAATCAACCTTAATTAAGCATAAAATCCAATAATGGATGTTGACATAGATGAACATAATCTAATAAAGTCAATAAAAATATCTTGAGACAAATACCCCATTTTCTTTGAAATCATTTATTCAAAAGATGGGAACTTATAAAAGAAGACATTTAAAAAGGGATAATTGAGTAAAAGTTTCCCATAACCCTTTGAAATGTTTAAAAGGAATTAAAATTTTAAAACATTCATTACCATATAAATAAATCTTTGGAACCCAATTTGAGAGCATGGACATTAATTACAGTGATTTAGGAGAAAAAATCATGAAAAACTTTAAAATTATGTTTTAGTAAAAGATTCGTTTACATAAAACCATAAAAATAATCATTTTGAAAATATTTTAATGAAATTAAAAATATAAATAAAATGTTCTTTATAATCCTATACATACATATAAATAAATATGCATGATAATATCATGAATTTTTAAATAATAATTATAAATATTCAAAGTGTTCCATACCACTACGATAATTTAAATAATAAAACCAATATCCTAAAATGAATATTCAAATACGATGATGATAAATGTATTCAAGATATAAAATATAAAAGGGGAATTCCATACAACACACACAAGAAATAATTGGTGAACAAGGATTATACCTCATGAAAATTAAATGTGAGATGAAATTCCATTACCTTTGGTTTGATTATCTTTATACATGTATGAAAGTCCTGTGTAGTGGTTTTAAAAATATTATTAACTTGTACCAGAATTAGAATAATATTTATGATAACATATAGGATTCATTTATGTCTTTATATTACCCATTTATTAACAATTCTATGTAGAGCATCATTTCGGGTATTAACTGATTTGTTTATCATACTTGTATTTACTTGTTATTCATGATTGTATTACATATATCATGACTTAATTACTTTGATAATGTAAAACATGATTTATATATCATATATATTCTGAATATACATATATATATGAAATGGAATACATCATTCATGGAGATGATAAGATGTATATAAGATTGAACATTGTTTCTGTTTTCTTATCATATTGAATGGAAGAATGTAAATGATATATGTATATATACTTATAAATATATATTATTGTCATAGGATTATATTTTCTATAATTCATACTAATTCATTGTATATATTTTTATAATAATTCTTAAATGGTTGTAATGGAGGATGAATCTCATCTCTTCACGAAGATGGTACATCGTACATATACAAGAGCAGCCATATCATTCTATAATGGTAGAGGGTAAGGAATTTGATGGATCGTGAATTATACAGAAAAAATATTACTTCATATTTATTATTTATATCCTTTATATTCCTCATTATACACCTAACAATAAAGTATACATGAAAAAATCTTTACACCACAACGTGTAGATGGTAAGCCATATGTACGCAGGCACGATGATATTATATTTCATAGGATGGGTAAAAGGAGTAATATGGTTATTCAATAATCATAAAATAAATATAATAATATAGTATATTAAGTAGTTATTACGTTATTATGGAAAAAACTAGGGAGAAGTATGTGGAGGATGAAAAGAACTTTGAAAGTGTCGGTAAAACAATTACTTCTTCTTCGAGTGTAACCTTTTGATTTGCACAAAAGGAATCCTTAGGTTGGATTTCATCCTAAATTATGGACTATTTGACGAATTGAGAAAACTTTTAAGAGAAATTGGCAGGGTTTGGATGACCTAAAGGGATTTAGAGGTGTGAATAAAATAGAAGGGGATGTGCCCTTTTATAAGAGAGGTGAGGGGAACTTTTGGAAACTCTAAAACTATTAATTTATTATAAAATGATTTTAGATTTAAAATATATATTAAGTGAGTTATGTAGAGTCTATGATGAGTATGGGTAAAAATCCTCTCAACCAATTAATTTTAGACATGTTTATTTCATATAAGTAAACTTATCTTTTTGGATTTAATACATAGTTAAACAATTTAACTTTTACTGTGACAACTTGTCTTTTTACACTATAGGGTTAATATAATTACATTAATATTACAAAAGAACCCCAATTGGATATTTTATGACATATTTAACACTATCCTGGTTATTTTGATGAATTATAGGCTTTTATAAATTTTATAACATTTTAAAAAATATTATTTGTTTAAAAGTATCATTTATGTCTGTTTTGATACTATTCAATATTTGAATTTTTAGAAATATCAAAATAACATGATAAATTTGAACCAATACTTCCAATATTTCAGTAACATGTCTGAGGTATCTATAAATTTTTTTATGTCAATAATGAAATCAAATTATATTTATTTTAATATTGGTAATATCATTTATTTGATATCTCAATTAATTAAACAATTACTAGATCATTATTATACAAACCTTTAATTAAGTTATTTTTTATATAAAAATTAAAAATAAATTATCATGATGAATATAAGTTTCCTATATTTCAAATGATTAATTATGGTATAATTTATCTTATGTATAACCCTATATTAAAAATAATTTCGTTATTATGATTTGAATATCACATTTTAACCCTTGTTTAAATAAAATAAAATAAATGTCTTAATATGAAAAAAATGGATTAAAAGGATCATATTTTTGACCTAATATGGGTTTATATATAAAAACAGTTATCCAATGAAATTATAACAAGTGTTAGTTTAATTTTATATTACTATAATATTATATTTACATGTAATTATCCTATTTACCTTTAATATTGGTAAATAAAATTTAAATGTTACTAAGAACCAAAAATTATTTTGATCCTATTCAACCAAATTTTTCATACTTATTACAACCATGTATGTCCATTTATCTAAATTAAATTCACAGAAGTAGTAAAATTATGTTTAATGCTAATTTATAAATGTGGCAAGAAGGCGGGTAAAAGACATTGAAAAGTTTGATGAATTTTTATATCTAATTTTATTATAAAAATGATTCCAATGACCAAAATTGGAAAAATATATGTATTATATATCTATTGGTACATTAAAATAAATTTAAAATAAATTAATTATTTAATGAAAAAATTAGGGTTTTTATATATAATGCAGTATTTTTCACTATTATTCAAAAATTGAAAGTATGTAGAAAAATACCAAAATATCACCCTAAAATAATTTTGATATCTTGACATCAAAAATGATTTCTATTTTACCAAATTTTATTTCTATGAGTCTCTAAATGTAATTTTATTATTTTCACAAAATTACATAAAAAGTAGTTTCTTTAAGAAAATAGTATCTCTAAATATATAACTATTTTACCAAAACACATAAATTTCAATATAAATATGTTTTATTTATGTTAAAACATTATAAAAAAATTAAAATTTATTTATTACTATTAAAATAAATATATTTAATGCATAATATATAAATATACTGTTTAAATAATTATAATATTAAAGTGTTGTTTCACAGAAACTCAATGTTGTGTGTAATGCAATCCAAGTCTGTATTGTGTGAAATATAAGAAGATAAATTTATTTAAAATGATAACATACTGTGAAATCATGGGGTGTTACAATAATAATTCTAGAAGAGGTGTTATTGAGAAAGGTCTTGGAGTTATAGTCTATAATTAGTTTTTACTTTGTAATTTTTTTTGGGTCTTATATAAAAAATATTGGTCCAACCACTACATACCCCATTGGCCATTCCATCTACCACATATGAGATTATAAGTTCAACCACGTGGGAGGTCTGGATAAAGGAGTCTTATAAGGTGGCTATGGAGTGGGAGGACTGTGTATAGGCTCACAGGAGCAAGCCCTTATATAATCCATATAAAGGTAGGCCACATTAGGCCTGTAGAGAAGCATGTGCACCATACAATGGTGTGCCACAACCCATGTGGGTTGGGTTTGTGTTGTGTATCTGGGCGCCAACATCATTTTCAGATCAAATGGAATGATTTAAAGGAAACATGGATGTATCTCACCCCAACTATGTAAATAATTTGTGTATGATGCATAGTTTATGTAATATTATTCCTCTATGTTGAAATGATATGAATATTTCATTGGCCATTCAATTCGATCGATTGTAGCCATCTAATCACCACATGAATCATATTTAACCTTAACCTTATTTATAATGTATTTTTTCTTCAAAACTAGATGGCCAAAAATGAAATTATCACACATGATGATATACTGATAAATATGATGTCAAGTTATTGATGAGATTAGTCCATAGATCATCATACCCAGATGAAATAATTTGAATGAAGGGATCCATTAAAATAAAAGGATAGATCCGAAGGAAAATGATATTGAGAATAATTTTTTCATTCAATATGCTCAGATAAAGTATGATCTATAAAGAATCATTTGATACAATCACCATTAAGTGAAGCCTATTACGTTATAAAAAACATTATGTTATTTAGTGTCAATGAATATGATAACCCATGATTGAATAATTCAAAACCAAGGTTTATGGGAAATACATACCAATGATTCCATGACTTATTTTGTGGAATTTAAATTCAGTATTTGAATTAGGGAAGACAACTCATTCTTTCCTATAAATGGAAATCACCAAAGTCCTAATAAACTACTGTTACTTATGGTTTCAATGAGATCAATTGTTTTTTGAAAAAATAACGATCATATATGGATTTCACCTATATAAGAAACTGATGATTTCTATGAGCCTCCTTAGTATAAAAAATAAGGGTGTTCCTTGAACATTATTGGTTGTGTAAAAAATTACCACACACATCCTATGTGAAGTAGAACTGCAGACATGTGACTACTGTTAACGCACTCTCATCATGTTTTGTGAAGGATAATAGTTTTTCAAACCAATTTTTTAGTATTTAACTCTTATTTTGTTATTTGAAGAATTTTATTTTAAGTAAAACATTATACTAAAGAATGAAGTAGTGTGAAACATACTGGTAGGTGTAGGAAGGGGTCAAATATACACTATTCCTAATGAAAACTAATACATGTAATTAGATTTTCCATAGATGACATAAGGAATAAAAACATTGATCTAAACTTATTTGGGTCTTAATGAAGGATAAAATGCATACATGAATACATAAATTCATATGAATTGGAAAATATATCCATGGAAAACTTGAGAATTGAACCTAACTTGAAGATACATATGTTCAAAAACATAACATAAAATAGTAAAATTATGTGCTTGTTTTTTTACATAAGTTTTTCATGTAACACATGCATAATGTGTCTTTGAAGTAGTTGAATAATGTTCTTGGTTTGTGAAAGGTAATTATTGCATTGGATGAATGGTGAAATTCAATTTCTTAAATATTTTCTGCACTAAGATGATAATTGTGATGTTACTATTCTGAACTGAGTTTTCATTATTTTGAAAATCACTTAGTAGGTTTGTGATACTAACAAGTAAATGAAGAATTTTTAGTTCTGCATATTTTTTAATGAATATGAAATATAGTAAAATAGAAGAATAAAATAAGTGTGAAATATTTATATTTTATTTCACAAGGGGAAGAAGAAGATTTTGTATCATTTAGTTTTATATTATAAAAAGGAATAAGAATTCCTTAAATTCTACAATGAATGTAATTGAGTGTATAATAACTATGTGGAAGATAAATGAAGATTTGTGACATCTAAAAATAGTGTCAAGATGTGGAAGATAATATTGGTGTTATAAATAACCTTTAGGAAGGATAATATTTTCTTCATATGTTGTGTCATAATCCATCCTAGTGCTTTGAAACATGAATTGGTATTTGATAATATTGAAACAGAAGTTAATGGTTACTCCCTCTTTTTTGTTACAAAATTTAATAGATATTTTCATAGGGTTTTGTGGTGGGATTATTTCCATACAATACTAAGGACTAACTACTCTTATTGAGTAGTGAACTTAGTAGAATCATAGGGTGTTATCCTTTACTACTTTCATATAATTTAACTTGATATAAAAATGATAATAAAAGAATCGAGACCCTAAAATGTCTAACTGGTAAAATAGAAAATTGTAATAAAATTTAAAGAAGTCTTAAACACTGATTCACCCCCTCTCAGTGTTAAGAATATCCCAAATCGGTCTTTTAATGTGGTATCTGAGCCAAGGTTCACATTTTTTGGAATCTAAATGTGGAAGATATTCCCTTTTGAATATTTTATATTCAATCTTTTATTAACAACGAAGTCTAGTTTTGGTGAAGATTAGTTTTATTTGAGAAAAAACCAATTTTTACCAAGACCCTGATGAATAGGACAATGATAGAGAAAATAATGTTTTAGAAGATATCCCCCTTTTCTAATGAAGATGAATTATTAGTATCTACATTCTTGGAGAAAATGAATGCATATCAGTATTGGAAAGTAAATATCAGATGGGTCAAGTTTTCACCAAGGATATAGAAAATATCTCTTCCTCGTGTAACCAATAGAGATGTTTTATTACATTTAAAAATTTTCAAAATTAATTTCCTAGAACAATTTTTGATGATGATTAATATAAACCTTATCAATAGATATCAATTTATAGATTAAGAGACATCATGCATTATGTTCCCACAGAAACAACATCTCTTGTTTGTGGAGAGTTTCAATGGGAGATTAGTTATTTGTATGGAGAAGATTGTATATTCCTGAAAAATTGATTAAATATGTTTATGTATATAGAGTTAGTAAGGGTTTAGAATAATATATCAATGCACTAGAATAGAAATCGAAAAACAACATTGATGTCACAGGGTTAAAATTGGAATATGAATCCAAGAAGATCAAAGAACATGAATCATTGATACTATAAAGTTGTAAACAACATTAAGAGGTTATTAAAATAAAAAAATAAGGATTGTGAGGATAATTTTATTATGATTTAATATTATAAAATTATCGTCAATATGAAATGTCCCAAATTTGATGTTTAGTTAGCCAATCACGGGAAGACATATATTGAGCCTTTAAAAATTAAGGAAATAGTTTCCCATTATACTCAATTCCCACAAAAATATCCTACATTGAAAGTAACTCTAAAATTTTATAATAAGATCAATTAATATATTTATGTTCTAACTCATGTATAAATAAGGAAAGAGGCGCCATCCATAACATATTGTACTAATGTTTCTAAATCCATTTCCACACACAATGATATTTTTTAGCCAAGAACATTACAAGTATTGATGAATAAATGTGATGAGAATCCTACCACCAAGACTATGGTGGATAAGAAAAGTAATTTGGAATATGTTTCCCCATGAAGGGGCCAACAAGCTATGAAAAATTTAAAAAAATATTATACGGAATAAATCATTAGTTCGAGGTACGTCAATCAATGTTGGTACTGTAATATATTTGAGGACTGTGAATTGGAATATTGGTACAATCATCTAAATTCAAAATAAAAACACAATCCTATCACAAGGGGTACTATGCCATAGAAAATGAATCAATATACACTGGTCTATAAAATTTTATATGCCTCCAATAGATTTAAAAAGCTTGAAACCATCTGTGATATATGTAATAGTGGTGGTCACATGGCTGTTAAATTCTTATTCCAACATGTATCTAATGATGATAAGAATTTTATACCATATTATCAATCTATGAATTATGAATAATCCTTTGTAAGAAAGAAAATTATTTTTGAGAACAAAAATTATCCAAATAAGATTTCAAATAGTAAAGATAAGAAGTCATTAGATTTCAAATCCATGAAGTTGTTGTAAAGTTACTCCCAAAGAACACATAAGTAGGATGGAACATAGATTAATACATGTTTATGATCCATACATGATTCCACATTTCCTAATGAAATGTTATTTGTTTTCTAGAAGATTAGTAAATAAAGAGGAAAATTTAAGAAGCACAAGCTAAGTCTAGGTAAAAAAGAAAATGATAATATTACACATGAAGATAACAGATATATGTATGTAAGGTGAAACATATATTGTCATACTTTTAGAAATTACATCATAATTATTCCAGTTCAAGAATAATTCATTTTGAACATGAATGATCCACCAGAAGATAAGATTGATTTAAAATATCCTGAAGAATGAATGATAACACACAAATACATTGAAGTAGAGATGAGATACAAATAGCCTCAATGAAAATTGAAAATCAGATTTTCTAGTGTGAAGTAAAAAAGTAAATGGAAAAATTTTGTTGAGAAAAACATCTAACAAATTGGGTTTATCTTGATAAATTAAGGAAGTTCCACCTTATTCCCTTAAACTCTGTTTATTTTATTTTTTCTTATATTGGGAATTGAAGGAGAAGTAATTTATCAAGGTGGAAGATGAGAAGTAGTGACTTATGTCAATTAATAATAAAATATATAAAGAAGTAACCATCCTTGAATAATTACTCAACTGATATTCTTATAGATATATGATATAGGATCATCTTTAATGAAATTGAAGACTGTGTTGCCATATCCTTGCCACCAAGTATAAAAAAAAATTAACTTGATTTGATCTTATATTTTATATATTGAAGGGAAAGTATTGAAGAAGATTATCCTTTGTGATGTTGTGAGGGTTTTCAATATTTAAAGTCAAAAGTTGAAGATCTATCTTTATTTATTCTTCAGATTGGGACATCATGAAAATAATTCATGAAAATATTCACCATTTTGAAGATATTGAGAAGTGTTTCACTTGAGAGGGATAAAAATGAAGAAAGATAAAGAATTTATCAGAATCAGTATTTTGGATAATACTAAACTTTATTATTTAGTAAATTTATTATCAATCATGTCATTGAAAAATTTATATATCAATTAATCTCTCATCCTTGGTAATAAAAAATAATAAATATAAAAATTTTGGGTGTAATTGAATTAATCAATGGAATATGAAATGTGAAGTAGTAGAAGTTCCCCAAGGAAAATTATCCTACTTTTTTAATCAAATATTTTTAATCAATTTGTTAATGTAAGTGAATGAGTTCTAGGTTGATTATTATTTAAAACATTCATATCACATTTAGGATCTTCATTATGGAAGAAAAGTATAAGTGTTATAATTTCATGAGGTTTCAATGTAATGACCCAAACCTATTTTCCCAGAGATGGTACATTATTTCATTACATTGGAATTATTACAAGAATGTAATATCCTGATGCATCGAGTAGTTTAATAGTTTTGGAAAACCAGATATATACATAAGTCAAACATTAGAACTTGACATGAAAAACAAAAAATATGATCCATTGGGAACATCCCCCACACTAAGATTATCCCGGAAAGTCAATCATATTAAAATTATTCGCGTCATGAGAAAATGAAACATAAGAGAGGGGTGGGCTCAAATTCTCATTAAGGGTAATAAAATATAGAGGAAGAAACCATAAACATAAGGCATGGTAAATAACTAAAAAACATGCCTTTAAAAATTACACTTGAACATAATATGGTATAAATAAGAGATAAATAAATAATTCCATAATAAAATATAGTTATGGGTATTCTACTAGTAGAATAAACACATGAGATATAAAATACTAGTTTCATAATAAGGAAATTTCATATGACGTACATTCTAAAACATTCTTTCTAGCCCTCGGTCAAGACATCTAAAAATGATTAAGGCCTCATCCAAAACCATATTTAAAAACGGGAAAGGCCTCGGCCAAGTCCATATCTATTGGTCTCAGGAGACCTACCAATGAATCTAGGGGATATAGTGGGACCCACCCATCACATAATAAGTCCAATTAATTCCTCATAATAATGGGGACAAAGATAAAAAACATCAACATTAATATAGAAACTAACATATGAAATGTAACTAACTTTCCCCAATCATTAAACATAAACACTAAATATTTAGAGTGATATGGTGAATGGTTACAATAGAGCATATCGTTCGTCAAAAAATAATTATACATTAAACAAAATATGGTAGATGATATAATAAAATATCAGTCCAAATTATGCATAAGAATCAATATGTGTGTTGAAACAAATGAAAATACTCTTATAAAATCATCAAGTAATTTTTGAGATAAATACTCTTTTACATTGAAAAGAAGAGTTATTTTTAAAAAATCATTGAATGAAACCAGAACTGAAGTAATATAGAATTTTGAAAATAAAATGAGTGATTTTATAGAGATAATTCTTGGTAAAAAACATATTGTAAAGTGACATTAAAAATAGGTATGGATTTGGAAAATTCCATTGAATCGGGTTTGTATTTCGGGAAGAATTTTTTAAATATCCTTTTAAAAAATTAAAATACCTATAAATTAAACTAGTATTATGTTTGGTACACATAATTAATTCATTTAAATATAAATAATAAGTATTATAGAAGAATAAATAATAATGTCATTAAGGTAAGTAGAGAATAAGAGTTACCCGAATGAAAATGGAGGTTCGGATAGAAAACCCTTACCACTTTGTAATCAATTGAATCGAATGGGAAAAAATTAATAATAATAAAATGAATCACTTAATCCCATGAATATAAATATAATAATTATATTTTATATAAAATGGAAGCACACATACATGACATATAAGAAATAAGTTGTGAACAATGGAAATATCACAGAATTAAAAGTGAAATGAGAAACCCCTTACCTGATGTCCTAAGGTGTTCACCACTTGATCATAATGTCCTGAAGAATAAAATTTAGGATCATTAATTAATAATTACAGAATCTATTCTATATTTAATTGATTTATTATAACCTTATTAGGTTCACTCGTGGCCTTTCGATGGGTTAAGAGATTTAATTTTGGTAGCAGTTTCTTCCTTGGTTTTCATGATCAATTTAGTTATATTTATGTCTGGATAAACATGTAGAATGAAAATGGATTTCAAGACATGAACTTTTATGTTAATATTGAAAAAAATGATTATTAAATGGTTATTAAAATTCATTTGGATATTGGGAGTGAATATAAATTATTATATAGAACTTTAATGATAACCGTTTCAGTTAATTGGTGGGTTTTGATTACAATGAACTCATTTTTTGTTAAAAAATAATTCCATTTGTACAAAAGGATTAAAGAACCATGAATAAAGTATATTACATATATAATAATCTTGTTCAACCATAAAAAAATGGTTTCATACCCATAATTGAATATTATAATAGAAATTGAAAACTCATCGTCCTTGAATGTGGTAAATTGACACATCTTGAATTGTGTTATATCTACTAGTATAAAAGAAGGGGAATGAAGATATGATGATGAATTATTACTTTATAAGAACAATACTCTAGTACAAGTATGTTACTGGAGTTATCATTACATATGGATAAAAGTAGTTGAGGAGAGAAAAAAAATAATGTAACTTGAAAGAGAGTAAAAGAAATGGAAAATGGAATTTACTTCTTGAAGTGATCATTCTTGAGATCCTATTTAGGGGAAAGGTTTTGTCATTTTATGATACAAAGGGCTATTGGTTGTGGGAATGTATCTTGGGTGGGTATTTGACCAGAATTTTACTAGGCACAAGGCATGAGAGGATTGAAGAGAAGAGGTAAGGAGAGGTGGAATTTATAGTGGAGTAGAGGAGGGTTTTGTTGATATTTTAATCATTATTTTATTATTTTACTAAAGAATAACTATAATATTGATTATTCTGACCTATAATAGTATTATGTGCATGTCATATCGAACCAAGTGTGCCTATGTTACCCTTAAACCACCCATGACTCAATAAATCACGTATTTAGCATTTATTGTAAATTATCGTATTTTACTATTCATCAAAAATTCATGTAATTTAGAAAAATTAAAAAAATTCACCATAACCATTTTTTGACATGTGGAATCTAAAAATTAACTCCATTTTTAAAAAATAATTCTCTAAATATGATAAATTTAATTCTTAATTAAAATCACATTTTAATCGAAAAATACCATCACTTAAAATATTCACCTTTATTTTTAATGTGCCTATATTTTATTTATACTTTCAAGGTTAAGGGTACCATTAATAAGGGTAATTTTACTATTCATTAGGGTAAGTTACTATTCATAAGGGTATGTTACTATTCATAAGGGTATGTTACTATTCATAAGGGTAATTTACTATTCATTGAAAATTAAATTGATTCTATCATGCTCCAAATATCACCCCGAACGCAATCGTGTATCTAAAACTTTTGAAATTAAAATCACAGAGGATGAAAATTTAATTTTAATGGCCAGGTTATAAATATCTCCTATAAATATCCACATGTTGTTTCATAGAGAATTAGTATTTCATGAATTATAATCTATCTAATGAATTGAAATTATTTAAGGGGAAACATACCACAAAATATTTGGGTGTTATATTCTTCCCTCCTTCAGAAATTCCATCTTTGAATTTTTTCATGTATGTAGCCCTCTAAAAATTTTTGGGTGGTTCTTCTTCATTACATCCTATGGTTCCCACATTGCTTTCTCCATTTTAGGGTTTCTCCAAATAACATTTACCAGATGAGTTGTCCTCTTTGTCAATACCCACTCCCTTGTGTCACGAATATTGATAGGCACTTCACTATAAGACAAATGAGGTTACTACTTTATTTCTTCATATGTGAGTACATTTGTTAGTTTTAGAAAGTTTTTCTTTAACAATGACATGTAGAACTCATCTTGAACTTTTGAGAGTGTTGGTGGAATTGCTAATTGGTAAGATACAACTTTGAATCTCTCTATAATTTAAAATGGTATGATGTACCTGGGGTTTAGTTTCCCTTTCTTACCAAAAATTAAGACACCCATCCATTGATATATTTTCATAAAGATATAATATCCCACTTGGAATTACAATTCCTTTCTCCGATTTTCAGAATAACTCTTCTGCCTTTTTTGGGATGCTTTAATATAGTCTTTAATTGTCTTTATCATTGTCATTTTATATTCAATAATATTTGGGCTTATACGTTTCCTCTCACCAACTTCCTCCCAACAAGTTGGAGTTCGACTTCTCTTTCCATATAATGCTTCATGTGGGGCCATTTTAATACTCTAATTGAATCTATTATTGTAGGAAAATTACACCAAAGGTATGTAATAATCCCACATACATTGAAAGTAAAGTGTCCATGACCTCAACATGTCTTCTAATGTTTTAATAGTCCTTTAAGACATTCCACCAGTTTGGGGATAATAAGAAGTACTCATGCGAAGCTCAGTATCCAAATCCTTCTGAAGACTCTTCCAGAATTTTGATATAAATTGGGGGTCTCGATCAGACACAATCAATAATGGGGCACCATGAAGTCATACCACATTATTAATATAGAGTCTTGTTAGGTTCTCAAGTGGTAAATCCTCTCATATGGTAATGATATGTGCTGATTTTGTAAGATGATCAAAAATTACCCATATTCTATAATTCCTTCTAGGTGTCCTTTGTAGTCCTATGACAAAGTCCATTATAATGTCATCCCACATACACATAGGAATAGGTAAGGGTTTCATTACTCCTATGGGATTTCTTCTCTCAGCCTTCACTTGTTGACAAACTAGACACCTTAACACATAATTAGCAATTTCTATCTTCATATTATCCCACCAAATATTTTCCTTCTAATATCTATACCTACTTGTGCTTCCATGGTGTATAGAGAAATTTGAGCTATGAGAATCTTCTAATAGTTCCCTTTTTAGCTCAAATATTGATGGAACACATAACCTTTTTCCATATTTTAGAACTCCATATTCATACAAAAATTCTTCGAATCTTCCTCTACAATGAATTTAATTTTCTTTTGAAGGTTCTCGTCATCAGATTGAGAGATTTTTATCTTCTCCAGCAAGGATAGTTTACTGATCATTTTAATGGGGGAAGGATGTTTCCTATTCTAAAAAATCCCTATATCCCTCCTTACAAGTTCCATGAATATAAGATCCCTCTTAATCCTCATTTGGGCCATAAGTCCATGATCTTTATTGTTTAGAGTATCTTCCACCTTATTTAGCTGTCTTGGGTGGTAGTTTATTGAATAATCATAATGAAAGAGTAACTCTTTCCATATAATTTTCCTCAAGTTGAGTTATTTCTATGTAAAAATTTATTTCAAACTCTTATGATCCATATACATTTCACATCTTTCACCGTAGATATAGTGTACCCATATTTTTCAGAGAAAATATTACAGATTATAAATCAAGATCATGAGTTGGATTATTTTATTCATGTTTCTTTAACTACCTTGATTCATAGGTGATGACTCTATCATTCCTTAGAAAGACACAGTTGAGTCCTTTCTTTGCTGAGTCCACATAGATCACAAACCCATCATTCATTTATGGTATAGTCCGGATCATAGAATTCACTAATCTCCTCTTCCATTCTTCAAAAAATTCATCACATTCTTTTTTCCATATGAACTTAACCCCTTTATATATATTCATGGTCATTGGGTTGGCTAAATGGGTGAAGTTTTGAACGAAACTCTGATAATAACATGCTAAACTAATAAAACTACATAACTCAATCAGGTTTTTTTGGAGTTGGACAATCTAGAATAGCCTTTATCTTCATCGAATCAAGAGATATTCCATCCTTAGAGAAAATGTGTCCAATTAAGAAAACTGATTGAATCCAAAATTCACACTTTCTAAACAGCCCATATAATTCATTTCTTCTAAGAGTCTTTAGAATAGTGCATAATTGATTTTTATGATCTGCATAGATTTTAAAGTATACCAAGATATCATTGATAAATACCATAACCAAGTCTTCAAGATATTACTTGAAAACTCAATTCATTAGATCCTTGAAAATATAGGGTGCATTAGTTTTCCCAAAAGGCATTACTGTAAACTCGTAATGCCCATACCGAGATCGAAATGTTGTTTTCAGAATATCTTTCATCCTCACATGGAACTGATGCTATCCAGATCAAATGTCAGTCTTTGAAAAATATTGGGCTCCATAAAGTTTCTCAAACAAATCATTAATGCAAGGAAGAGGATACTTGTTCTTTATCATAATAACATTGATCTCCGGGTCTTCAATGCACAACCTAATAGGACCACTATTATTCTTAAAGAAAAGAATAGTGGATCCCCATGGAGAAACACTAGGGAAAATAAATCCTTTATCACTCATCTCCTATTATTGTTTCATCGGTTCTACTAATTATATAGTGGCCATTCAATAGGGAGTCTTTGATATTAGTTTTGGGCCATGAATTAAATCAACAGAGAACTCAACTTCCCGCTCCGGAGGATGTCCAGGTAAATCCTCAGGAAATACATCAATGTATTCTTTCACAATAGGTATGTCATCCATTATATGATTTTTTACTCACTCATAGATATTGATTTTCATCCTCCCCAATAATTTAATTCTATAGATCTATGGGGGGTGGATCTAAATGAGAATCAGATGATATTGTTTCTTCTCTAAAGATGAGGGATTTTATACTATTTTCAAAAATTGTAACATCCTCCTTGTAATATACTTTTGCATCATAATTTGAAATCCAATTCATACCGAGAATTGTATCAAAGTCAATCATGGGTATGAAGATAAGGTTAGAAATTAAAGCATGTTTATGTGTCATAAGGGGAATTGATTGACACATCTTTGTTGCAATGATACTTACCTTTGGAGTTTTGACTAACAGCACATTTATAAAATTAAATTGTAAATATCTAATTTTCTTGGTAAAATGTGTAGATATAAAAGAATGTGATGATCTAGTATCAAATAGGGAATTTTATAATATTAAGGAAAAGATTAAATTACATTCCAACACATCATTAGGAATTTCAACCTCATCAGTTGTGATCACATAATCTTGGCCTTTCTCCCTTGGCCTATTTTTAGGCATGTTTCCCTGCTGCTTTGGAAAATAATTAGCATACTGTCTCATATCCATATAATTATATCATTTAACATTGATAGATTATTTATTCACCTTGAAATCACTAGCTTGATGGCCTTTGTGTACACATTTTTAGAAAACTCCTTTTCCTTTTAGTAGGCACCAGGGTGTTTCCTTCCACAACTATCACAGGATAGAAAGTCAACTCTTCCCTTCCTCACCATTTCCTTATTTTATTTTTCAAAGTTTTCAGAAGTCCTCTTATTCTCTTCCTTTCCATTAAAGTCATAAGACATAGAGAATTAGTTTTCCATTTTGATAGCACATGCCACTACATCATCGTATGATGAGAAAGTTGGGCAGACTGGTGCCTGTTGGAGGAATGGATTTAGGCCATTAATGAATCAATCAATATTGATTGTTGTATTTTGTATGTAGTTAATATAATTCCTTGCTATCCTGGTGAATTTTTCTTCATACTTGGCAACATTCTCATCTTCCTTTTTACTCAAATTCATAAACTTCCTTTCCATATCTATTAGTTGTTCACGAGGAAAGTATTTCTCTATGAAAAGTTCTTTAAATTCACTTCATTACATGTTTTCTATTTCTTCCTCCTCCTTTGTGTTTTGAATCAACGACCTCCATTGATCAACATATCCCAATAGATGATACACTACCATGACAACCTTCTCCCTTTCGTTACTTCCCAATGAAATAAATATCTTCTCTAAGGAACTCATCCACTACTCTACTAAAATGGTTTTGTATTCCCATTAAATTATAGGGGATATTGTCGCATAAAGTGGTCTAACATAGCTCATCGACATTTTGGATCTGGATACTCTATATGGGTAAGGTTTTTGTTCATAACCTTATTCAACTTCCCCAGTATAATTATAAGTTTCTCAGCACTAGTCATAGCACCAGACCCAACTTCATTATCTTACATTAAAGGGAAATCCCTACATGAGATATGTGCGTTCATGCAGTTTCCATTCCTTCCACTAGAAAAAATCTCTAAAAAGGCATACAAAAGATTATGTAATAAATCATAATGTGTAATCTCAACTTAGAAAAAACACTTAACATGAATTGAAATCTGATAAATATCTAATCTCATAATCATAAAAATGTTTTATTTGTGGAATAATTTACATTTAAACCCTTCATAATGTCATGTAAATAAAATATGAATTATCCTAGGAATATCCCCAGGGAGTTTCAAACCAGGTGCATAGTAAGGCCCATTTTCGTTTACCAGGACACCTCAGGAAAAGCTCAAAAATGCTTTTCGGATTTTTCACTCCTAGGTACATCTATTCTAGAACAACATCCACTTGTAGTATCCATAAAAGGATTTATTTTCTAGAAAGGTCCACATAATCACTTACTTACCAAAATTCTTGTATGTTCATGAATACTTATCACAAACGACTATCTTAGGGATTTTTTCTGCCATCTATGTTTTCTAAATCTAGTATCTATGTTTTCTACTAAAATTATTCTGATAAAAACTGTAACGCCCCGAACCTAGTTTCCTTTATCTAGTGAATTATTTCATTAAATCGGCATGATTATATGAAATTAATTTCCTAATAGACCATGTAGTTTATTAGTTTTGGAAAACTAGGTATATACATAAGTTCAACATTACAACATGAAATGAAAAACAACAAGTATGTTCTATTGGGAAAATCCACCACTCTAAGATTATCCCTATAAGTCAATCATAATACACTTCTTCATGTCTTGAGAAAATGAAACATAACAAAGTTGTGAGCTCAAATTATTAGTAAGGGTAATAAAATATAGCGTAATATAACAGAAACATAAACATTACGCATGGTGAATAACTAAAAACACATTCCTTTAAAAATTATAATTGAACATAATATGGAGAGAATAATAACTAAATAAATAATTCCATAATAAAACATAGTCTTGAGTATTCTACTAGTATAATAACCACATGATCTATAAAATATTAGTTTCATTTGAGGGAATTTCATATTCTAGACATTCTAAATCATTCTATCAAGGACTCACCCAAGACATCTAAAAAGTTTTAAGGCCTTTTCCATACCACATAACCTCTATGTCCATCAAAACATTTTAAAAATCAACTGGGATTCTCCAGCAATGTCTATCTTCTTATCCCAATAACTCATCAAGGAAAAAGTTAAGATAACCCTTACATAGGGGTTCAAGCTATACAGACCTATAAATGATTCATTTGAAGGAATTTAACTTATTATCATTTGTTATTAATGTTTTAAAATGTTATTAAGAAAGGGTTATCATATACCAGTTATTATGAAAATTATACTTACCATATAAAATATCTAGAACCACATAATATAATGAAAATATCTCCTAATTTACTATTATCCATTTTATAATTTAATCATAATATCTAGCATTAAGCATGGTTAAATAAAATTTCAATTTCTATTATATAGATGAAAAACAACCATTTGGTTGTAACTAACATTTTTATTAACCGATGCCGGATATAAAAAATATAAAATACACTACGATGGTCTATTATTATTTAAACTGGAATTAACTAAGTAAGATGTCATCATTCATTTATATGAAAACCTTATAAGTGGATATAGACACTTTAAATGACTATACCATTTATCTTGTAAATACAACCCCTGAGGTTTAAATCCTAGAGCATATCAAGATAATGTATACCTAGAAGGGTCTTATCAATGTAAACCGGGTTTTGTAAATTTAATTCCAAGGAATTAGTTATTACAACATTAAAACAACCCAAATGGGTTTATCTCATAAATTAAATACCCAAACTAACCTACTTGGGTATAGTTTTATATTTAATGATTTAGTCACATAGGTAATCCAGACAAATCATTCAAAAAGGAAGTTTTATTTATAATAATTTTATTTTACAATTTATATATAATCAATATGATTCAGTTAGAAGAATTAACATTTTGAAATTATAAAGGTCCTTTCCTTTATAATTAAATATTTTCATTCATGTATTGAAATCCAATTATTTAAAATTGTCCAATCTTATGGATTGTCATTCAAAATTTATAAAATGCCCATAAAATTTTTAAATGGGAGAAGATGGAACCTATTTAAATGTAACCATTCATGTTTTAATCCATGAAACTAATGGCCAATGACTCAATGGGTATTAATTGATTAGTTAAGGTGTTAATATATAGATATATTGGGAAAAACTTATATTGAGAAAAACACGTTAATAAATAATTACATATTTTCAATCATAATAAGGCATAATATCATAAATAAATAACACCAATAAACATGGAAATCTACCATGGAAGTACTGAAATATTGAATAATCATATACTAATAATCTTGTAAAATAAAGAACAAATAATTTCATATACATAAGAATGGTAACAATTACCTAAACATCATAAGCCAATATTCATGATAAATAATCACACATGCATGGAGTAACACTGAATGAACATATTAAAAGTTCCATATAGTTTATAAATGTAACCCATGAAGCATGAAATATGCATGGTATGTGGATATTTCTGTGCCTAGAATGATGTGTGATCATAATTAATCTCTTGATATACTAGGGAAAGTGGTAAAATAATATTCCATATATCAATAACCATTGGATGTATATAATCACTCAAGGCGAAATAATAATCAACTATAATAATTACATCATGAACAATAGTCCTATTCCATGGCAACGTGATCTTTCCCTCATGAATGGGTTTGCAGGACCAAGAATCAAGCTATTTACCAAGTGCTGGAATGTTCCTTGTATTATGTATACTAGTTCTCAAAATATTATGATGAACTAAAATAATCATCAGATGAAACTTGAATCATTCTAATCAAAGAACCACTAAAATATTTCCTGATGTTTTTTAAACACTAAGCCTCAAGATTTCCTACCAGTATGCCATAGGTTGCTGACTAGAAGTGAGAGTTTAAAGGTACTATATTAGGAGGACTATACCATCTAGATAAATGATAAATATAGTAGAAGAAATAATAAATAAATTCATTAAAATAAAATAATAACTAATATACAGTAATAAAAAATATTATCATTCATGAACATGTGAAAATGTATAGAAATAGACATTCAACAAGTAATACACAGTACATGGATAGAGTGAAAATAGAAGAAAAAAATGAATAAAACACATACTTTCTCTAATGGAATAAAAATCCCCAAATCTATCCTCTACAACCATACTCATCCAATCCTAGAAAGATAAAAAAACAAGGCGTAATCTTGTAAATTGATCATGTAACCACGAGGCTAGTTCGGGTTCCCAAGTATAATGGTGGTCCGAACAATTTGTGAGATATACATAGTAGGCCACCACTAATGGTGTATAATGTATAATATAGTTTGTGTATATAATTAAAGTAGTGTGTAGGTATATAAAATTTAGGATGTTTAGTAATGACAAATAAAATAAAATACATGTCATCTTAGATTCCCCGTGGAACATCATGCTGACAATACCTACTACCGAATATGTCGAAATGACTCTAAATATGCCCACATGTATATATAATCAGACAAGTAAAGTGATATATGTAGAGATATACATGCACCAATGAGGACTCGAGGAATCAAAAAAATAGTAAAGGTGATAGTAGTAATATATTCCAAGGACCACTAATGAAAAACATAGGAATACACAACAGAGTTCCTTTGAAACAACCGAGAAATTCCGAGTAGTCACATCCAAATGGACATTAGACCATTAGTTGTTCAAGGACCAAAAATATTTAATAAAATCCTATATATTTTAAATACTCATAATCTCTTATTTTTAACCACTTTTTCGGTTGGGGTTTATCTCAGGTGGTTTCAGGAGGAAACCTGAAACTTTTTAAAGTATTCTAGGTAGTACACGGTTGGCGTACAATTCTCTCAAACCATGTTCCCACCCATGGAAAACCATGAAAACCCAAGTAGTGGGGGTTTTCAATATTTGAACATGGTTTGAATTTTTTTGTTCTCACATAGTGGAAACTGTGGCCCCCATAAAATGGGTGCACAGTTATCAGGCATGGTTTAACAAACCATGTGGCCCCCTCCAAGAAGTAGTTTAGGAAGTAATTAGTAATTATGTTTTTTTTAAATTATGAAACCCCCGTATGTTCCCTTATTCAACTATAGCTCGACATAGAATTAATTACTAGGTCTTTGGAGCTCTCAAACACCCTTTTTAGCTCCGAAAAACCCATTTTGAGGTGGATCAAAGCATGGAGAACAACGTTCACTTCCTCTCTAATAAGAGATCATCCCCCATTAATCCTATCCCACTCTCTATTTCTCTCCTAGCTAGGGTTTGTTAGAGAATATAGTTGTATATTAATATAAATTTCTTTTAGGGATCTTATATCTATGTTTGATTTCTTTATCTCCATTGCTAATTTTCTTCATAGGTAAATTCCATTGTGGGCGTTGTGATTTGACGTATCTATATTAGGATAGATGGTTCCATATAAGTTGACTAATAAAATTAAACAATAATTTATTAATTTAAAATAAATTAAAATAAATTTTATTTTGAAAATTTTTTTTGATGAGAAATGAGATTTAAATTTAAATGGTATAAATTTTGGGGAAAATTCAAAATTTCAATTAATTAGGGTGTGATTTGGATTTGATGAAAATTGTGAACTTTTTTTGTGGAATTGAATTGTGAAATTAATTTTGGGAAAATTGAATAATTTTTTTGATAAGAACCATTGTCTAGTTTTTTCTTGATAAATTCACGTATTGATTAAAAACTTATTGTTTTAGTTTTTAAAGATAAATTTTAATATTTAATGGGGAAATATGGAAATTGTTTTTAAAAGAGTTTTGAAATAATTTTATAATTATTTATTGTTGTTTGAGAACATGATTGTCTTGACAGTTAGTGATTTATTAGGGACAACATGCTAAGATGTGATTTATCTGGAAAAGGATTGATGATTTATAACTATAACATAAACCAATTGGAAAATCATATCCACAATAGTATAATGGTTATCCTTCTTTGGAAAGTGTTGGAGGGATGTGTGTGAACATTTCAATTATCACTATATAAGTGTGCATGGTTCCACTAACATGGAACTATCATAACACATAGTAGATTAAAATGTTGCTCATTTGTCATTATTTAGATATATATTCCATTGATTTCAAAACTTCTTTTCATATTTCTATGGATATATATATAATTAAGTTTATATAAAATGATAACTTAATCCATTGTTTTAAATGTATCCAAGTGTTAAATGAAAAATTATGTTTTATTTTAAAGATGAACTTGTACTGCTATGCACATTTTCTATGAAATTTAAAGTAGGGTTCAGATTATTTTATATTTTATTCTTATATGGAACACATAGAGATACCCTAAAGGTAATTATCTCACACCCTTCCTTTTCCTTCGGGCTTTTTTAGATTTCTTTCTACCTTGTTCAAGCAAGGGTAAAGCACCACATGGAGGTGGCAGTTGTTGTTAACTCATTGGTCTTGGTTTACCATTTTCATCGATACCTTTGGTTATTTATCTTTTAGTTTCTATTACTTTTTTATTTTACGTTGGTTTTATGTATCATTTTTGAGTTCTCTTACTTTTCACTCTATGGAGTTTTCTTTTGAGCATACTAACTTGTATTAGTTTGTTCCACTGTTTATGTTGAAAATCTATTCCCACATTTTTCTTCTATGATTCTAGGTGATAGTAACCAACCCATGGGGATTAATAAAACATATTAGGTCATGTCAGGACTGGTTTGGGTATCAAGGTACCTGATTATCATTGATTGTTCATGACTATGTGGTTTCAGAGGTGCATGATCAGTATCATTCCTTGATATTAGTATGTAGTTTTAGTAATATTTTTAGGAATTAGGAGGTAGTTATGAGTGAGTGTTTGTCCATCTATCAACATAATGATTCTTAAGTCACCATAGGTTGGTTGGGAAGGAAATATCAATGATTAGTTATATTCATTTCCCTCATTTTGATTTGGATATTTTGATATACAAATAATGCTTATCTATCTAATGGGATTAATTTCCCAGTTTTCTCTTGTTTGATTGTTGATCTGATTTATATTTTTGTATCTCCTTTATTTTTTTTAAGGTTTTTTAGAATCTTTCCTCTAATAAGATGTGTGAATCAGATACAGGAGGATATAGCTGGTGATCCATACTGAGAAAATCAACCCATGAACCATAATCTTTTTGAAGTTATTGTATGTTCTCTCCACACTCTAGGAATAGCCCCTGAACCCATTCCAATTCTGGGTCTATCTATGAAAACTATGAGGGATGAGTCCCAAAATCATGATCAGGAGTTCCTTTTCCATATTCCACTAGAATTCCATATCTCAGATGATCCTCATGGGGCTAAGGATTGGTTGAGAATAAATTATCTTTTTTGAGTTCATAAAGAATCCTGATTCAATTGAGGTGAAATGTGACACCATCATACTAGAAGGACCTTGAGATAGATGGTGGGACATGATGGTGATGGAGAAGAAGATAAAGGTCCTAGAGTGGAAGGACATTAATGTTCTTTTCACTAACCAGTTCCATCCAAATTCTATGGTGTTGGGAAAGGGTATATAGTTTTTTAAATTCAAGAATGTAGAAAAGACCATAACTTAATATGAAAATATCTTAGATTTACTCCTAAATATATTTTTTATTTTCAAATGACACTTTTAAGTGGTAAGTGTGAACCCTTAAAATTTCATCCAAATAAAATCATTAGAAGAAGTTATCCCATATCGAGACTACTTGGAACTGCCCCTCCCTAGCATCCACATCATTATTTCATGCCTCCAACTATTCATGGACAATTATCTAGCAGTAATGTATAGGATTTCATGAGCCTGGTCCCGATGGAAATTTTCATACCCTCTCATTCTTCCAAATCTAGATAGATATGCTCAACTGAGTGCTTCCTTCTTTTGATCATCATATGATGATGTTTCTTATAGTCTGTCGAGTTTATTTATCATTTAAAATACAAATAAAACAAAATTCAAGAACCCCCCCTCAAAATATCATCAAATTCCAACTGCATGCCAAATTTTGCATCACACCAAAATCAAATTCGAATAGTTACAAAGCCACCACATTGGGAACTCGAGCCACTATCCCTCCTTGACAAACGAACGGAAGTAGTATCACCTTATCAGTATCGTAATGCACCATCATAACCATCAAACTATCATATTGCCTAATTTTCGGCAAGGCAACCACCAGATATCACCATCATCATAAAATATTACTGAACACCTTGTAGAAGAGAAACTCATAACCTCACCACAGAAGGACACGTTCCAGGAGCTCCAACATCCACCGAACCCACATTCCAAAACCTCTTCGTCACCCCGCTCCCAATATACCTCAGATAGTCATATAGAAACATAAGAACAAGTAAAAGAACAAGGTGTAAGAGAGTTACAAATGATAGCATATTGATGGGGCAGAAAACTAGATCCAACAAATCAAAAACTGAAAAATAACATAGATCCTTGAGAACTATCAACTTCCAAACCAAAAAATCCCAAAACCTATTTGTTACCTAGCTTCAAATCCGACATGGAGAGCCATAGGGAAACTATAGTTCGGAGAAGGGGAAAACAATACAAGGGATCCAATGAAAACCTTTGTCCAGCCTCAAAAATGATACTAATAACATCATTCGAAACTAGAGAAACCTCGTACTCTCCTAATGCCAACATCGGAAGAACCAAAATGAGAAGAAAAACGATTCCACAATAGATCATTGGTCAATTTAACTGCATCAGTGGCCTTGGTAATAAGGCATCTTTGAATCAGATTCTGGAAACATGCACAGTTGAAGATCATCATAGTTTCAAGATCTGGATCTCGACTAGATCATAACATTGGGATTGAGATTTCATTCAACTGATGATGTTTAGATGCAGCTTGGGAAGAAATATTACTTTCTTCTCTGGATATTGGTAGGGTTTTCTCTTTCCATTACTGAAAGACAAGAGCCGACTTGAACCAACACTGAAACTCCACACAAAGCCTCGTCGTCATAGCCGAAGGCCTTCCAACTAAAATAAGGATTCCCTTCCAAAAAAATGAGACCCCTAACTAGAACGCTTACCAAAACTACCCTGCCGCATGATCCAATCACCAATTTCCACCAAGAAAAGCTGATGTCATGCCTATCTACCTAAGGTACTTCCATCCAGGTCACATCTTGCCACACTGAGGATATGCCAGATCCACAGGACTGCTGAAATCCTAGTAGACCTAGAGAGATCTCTTGAGAAGTCGGGAGCCCACATGATTATTCATCAAAACCTCTTAGCTGAGCTTGTATAATTTGAACCCCAAATTATATCAAATGAGAAGATCATGACTTGAAGCATTGAGATGGTAAATTGATCATATTTCCATTCTATGTTTTTCTAACTAATTCAATCTTCTTATATTGAGGTGTTGGAGAGAGAATTAATGATTGAGCACGATTTGGATAGTAATTTAGGTTTTACGAGCGTTCAATTTTCTCATAGTTGATATTTTTTTCAGTTCCATCAATGTAAAGTATAATAATGATGATTATCATGGTGGTTATCAACAAGAGTGTTCTTTTAGACCTCTTATGGTTCCTGGGAGAGGCCCTTTGATTTATTACCAGTGTGAAAATCTTGGGTAATCTAAATGGGATTGCAATGAGGAACACATGGTATGTGGTTCCTTCGGATAATCAGGTAACTTGAAGATTTTCATTCATGTATATAATTCTCCATTTAATGGCACTGGATCATCAATTCCAACAAGTACTCTGGTTCAATAATATACTTCATGAACTAAGGGTTTCTTGCAAAAGGAATCTGAAATGAAACTTCTCAACACAGTTTAAGGGTTTCAAGGGTAAGAATATATGGGTCCAGTGACTGAGAGATATACCTTCAATATATATTCATACTTAGTGACTTATATATCTGATAATATTTCATCTCATTCATTCATTTCAACTCAAATTGTGAATCTTCTAAATCAACCTATGGAGGTTTTTTCATATGTGAATGATATTTCTACACCCCTCAGAATAATGATAGATTAGGATTTCCATTGTCATTAATGTGATTAATCATTTTCATAAGTTTATCTATCATGGTATTTTTGGTTCTTTAAAATAAACCTCTTAAGGACATATTCAGGATTGTTTGAAACATTGATCATAAAGCATGTATTAATTTTTATCTTTGAAGTGTTTCCTTTATGGATGCTGATGAGGCATGTTGAATCTTTAAAGGAGAATTGGGACCCAAGGTTAAGTATAGCCATAATTTCGTATCCAGAATTGTGTAACATAATATCATTTTTTTATTTTGACTTGGATCGATATTACATCAGTGATGATCTGTCTATAGTTTTCATAGATCTTCCTATAATTTTCATTCTTACTTATCTCATTTACATATTGTTAGGAAGGTATAGATTTCTATTGATTTAGTATCATGTACTCAACTTGTATAAATTCCTTCATAGAAAATAGCACCAAATGAAATCAAAGAGTTGAAGACCCAGTTAGATGATCTTTTTGAAGAAGGATTTTTATGTGTGAGTGTTTCACCTTGTGGGTGAATGTTCTCTTTGTACGGAAATATGATAAATTGCTTCACCTTTGTGTGGACTATGTAAAATTCAATCAAGTTATGGTAATGAAAAAGTATCCATTGCATAGATTGATGATCTGTTTGAACATTTTAAAGGGGTGATGTAGTTTTTGAAGATTGATTTTCGATCTACTGATCAGCAGTTGAGAATAAAATAATTTTACATTACGAAATCCTACTTGTATATAATGTATGGCCATTGTGAGTACCTTTTCAATAAATTTTACCTAAACAACACTCCTATAGTATTTATGGATTTAATGAATATAATTTTCTATGAGTATCTTGATACATTCATGGTAGTTTTTGTGGATGACAACATTGTTTACTCTATATGATAAGAGGGTCATGTGTGTCATATTAGAGTAGCTCTAGAATTATTGTGAAATATCTAACATTATGCCAAGCTATAGAAATTTGGATTCTAGACACAAGAATTTAGGTTCATGGATAACATGGTGTCAGAATATGGTATCTCAATTGATCCTGAGAATGTGAAAGATGTTATGACATGGGAGAAAATATGAAATGTTTTCAATATTTAGAGATTGTTTGGTTTAGCTAGATATTATCGTCACTTTGTCAATTATTTCAGTAATTCAGCTTCTATGATGACTTCTATAACTTTTTTGGGAGTAATGTTTTCATGGGATGAAAAATGTTAGAGTTATTTTGTTGAGTTGAAACATATTTTGAATTTATGCTATTGTTTACTCTTCTAAAGTCCAAGTGCGTCTATGTGGTCTTCTTTTATGGAACATGTTTAGGTGTGGGATGTTTTTATATGTAGGGTTATCACTTAATTTTATATATCTCTCAATAGCTTAGGCCACATGAGAAGAATTACCTTAACCATGACCTCAAAATCATAGCTCTAATGAATGTGCATAATATTTGGTATAATTACCTTTTTATAGAAGAGTGTGAGTTATACCTTCTCTCAGAAATCATTGAATATTCACCAGAGGTGTTGTGTGGAGTGTCTTAAATATTATTTATTTTGACCTAACCTATACCCTATGTAATGTTAATGTAATTGCTGACACATTGAGTATAAAAAATATGACCCCGATCGTGAAAGAATCATATGAAAAGTGGAACACAGTGGATATTTTTCACAATAGTATATATGAGTTTTAGAAAAAAAGGAAAGAGTAGTGATTTTCCAGTGTTCAGTTGACCTACACTCCTCTTGAGATGATTTATCCAAAATAGATTCTTGATGATGTTTTCTATAGAATTAGAGACCGTCTTTATAGTTGGGAGACAGTTATTGAGTATTCTTTCCCCATGAAGGGTATTATATTGTTTGGAAACTGGTACGTTGTACCATTTCCTATAAGAAAAAATATATTGGATATTTTCATAATCCTCAGTGGATAGTGCACCCAATAACCAAGAAGATGTTCTATGAAATGTTCCATCTCGTCTTTTGGTTAGTTATGAGATAAGAAACTACTGACTTTGTCTATCATTATTATACATTACAAATGGTCAAGGTCAAGTACCAAATACCATCCAGATTGATTCAAAAACATCTAGTGCCATATTTGATATGGGATGAGTTCTCTATCAAATTTTTGTTTCAGTTTACTTGTATCCATAGGAAGAAGAACATGATATGGGTTGTGATTGGTTGGTTAACTAAATCATATCAATTCATACCCATTCAAAATACAACCAAATTTGATGAGATGGGAAATATCTATGTGAGTGAGATTGTTCATTTTCATTGATTTCTATATTATATAGTCTCCGATAGGGATCCCCATTTTACCTATCTCTTTTAGAGACGCCTTTAAGAGGAACTAGGATCCTAGGTCTATATGAGAACAACATACAATCCATAGTCGAATGGACCAATAGAGAGAGTTATAAAAATTATTTAGTATATTCTTTCTGATCGAATCCTTATTTTTAGTGAAGATTTGTATGACAATTGTGGTCTAGTTCAATTTTCTTATAATAATAGTTACCACTCCATGATCATAATGACACTTTTTGAGGCCTTGTATGCCTGAACTTGTAAATCTCTATTATGTTGGGTGGATATCGATGAATGTTCCTATGGTGGACCAATCATGGTTAAAGAGAAAAAAGAAAATATTTAGTTGATTCATAAGAGATTGTTAATTACATAGATTTTGTATAAGTCTTACGCTGATAATCATCTCAAACCGTAGGAATTTTCAATTGGTGATCAGGTGATCATATAGGTTTCATACAATTTTTGTAACCTATGACTTGGGAGGGAGGGGATACATAATGATCATTTTTTTGATCTGTTGAGTTTGTTGAGTAGGTAGGAAAAGTGGATTATCTTTTATCACTTTCACCATAGTTGAAAATGGTACATATCGTGTTCTATGTATCAAAGATGGAAAATTATCATTCTAAACTATTTGATGTTCTATGATATAGGGATCTTAACATTGAGCTTGATTTAACTTTCATTGAGTACCCATTCAGGATAGTTGATTATGTAACCAAGTTACTTCATGGGTGGAGGATATATTTGGTTTCAGTTCTATGGAAGCATGGTTCTAATACTCATGGGACATTGGAGAGAGACCCAATAATGAGAGAGGATTGGCCTCATATTTTCGACCTCGAGACTTCCTGACAGGAATTATAGGGATTGAATGTTTCTTTGTTTGGGAGGATGTAATATCATGTTACTATTTTTGGGTACTTTTCAACATTTATTTTGATCCTTTATTTGGATGGTTTTTTTGTTATTATTTTTTTGAAGAAACATGAAAATATTTGGAGTTTTCTGATCTCTAAATAGTTGAAACCTAAGTTTCCCAAACCGTGCGCCCACCTAGGGAAAACCATACTAACCAAGGAAGTTGGGTTTTGCATAGTTGGTTCATGGATTGATAAATTTTGTTCCCACCTCACAGAAATGGTGCACCCCATCAAAGGGGCGTATGGATAGGTATCATTATTTTACAAAATCTAAAACCCCCTTTAGGAAACCACACATGTGGTAATTTTTAATTATGATTTAAAAAACAAATACCAATACACCCATATGTTTCTCCACTCAAATATAACATAACCAAGAATGAATTCCAAGGTCTTGAGAGCTCCCATTAACCCCTTTTCACCTATAAAACTACCCCGAGGTAGATCGACGCTTGATAAACAACATCTAATTCCTCTTTGTTAAGAGGTCTTCTCTAATTATTCAACTCCCTCCCACTCTTGCTCTCATCCCTATGGTTTGTTAGATCATCAAGTTGTTGATGGATTGAAACTCCTTTTTGGGGATCTTAAATCAAGGTTTCATTTAATGATCTCCATTTTCGACATTCTTTATAGGAACTTCATGTTGTGGGTGTTGTGATTCGAGATCTCAATATTAAATATATTGGTTGCATATAAGTTGAAAAGTCAATTTAAACTTCGATTACATGATTTAAATTAATTTTCTTTCAATTTTATTATGAAAACAGAATTTGAGGGGAATAAGGATTAAAATTTAAATGGAATGATTTTGGGGAAATCCCCCAATTACAATGATTAGGGTATGATTTGGATTTGATGGAAATAATTAAATTTGATTTCTAAAATTGAATTGTGAAATTTATTTTGAGAAAATGGTGTAAATTATTTTGATAAGATTTTTTTTGTTTTATCTTTAAAAAGGAATGTATTGATTAAAAATGCATGTTTTGTTTTTTAATGGTAAATTGGAATATTTAAATGGTAAATGAAGAAATTGTATTTTTAGAATTTGTTATATTATATTCACATTATTAATTGTTGCTTGAGAACATGAAAGATTGGGTAGTTAGTGAGTTAGTAGGGACAAACATGTTAGGTTGGGATTTCACTAGAAAAAGATTGAGACTTTAAAACACTAACATAAACTAATTGGTAGATCTTATCCTTAGTGGGATGTTGGATAGTCCTCTATTTCTAGTTTCATAGGGACATGTGTGAAAATTTAAATTATCACTATATGAGTGTGTGAGGATCCCATAACTAAGAACTATAGTACCTCTTGGAAGATAACCATGTTTTTAGTTTGTGATTGTTTTTTTATATATTACATTGATTGTAAAACTGATTTACATATTTCTATGGAATTAATTATATATTTTAAATAAAAAATTTTATTTAGAAATTATTTGAAAATTTTCCATCAATTAAAATGAAAAGCATGTCTTTTTAAATATGAACATATACTGCCAATATTATTTTATTTGAAAATGAAAGAATGATTTTGTTTAATTAATATTGGGTTATTATATGGAATACTTAGTGAGACCATGAAAGGATTTATCTCACAGACCACATTGCCCTTTGGGAATTTTTGTATTTTGTTCTTCTATGTTTGAGTATTGGGAAAGTACCAATTGATGGTGGTAGTTGTTGTTGAATCTTTGGGCATGGAGTACCATGTCCATTGGGACCTTAGGTTGTTCATATTATAGTTTCTATTACTTCATCGTTATACTTTGAATTAATATAATTGTTTCTAATTAAGGTATTATTCTCCTGGTGGAGGTTTTATTTGATAAAACTTATTTTTATCTGTTTCATACACTATTTTTGTGGAAAAACCATACACACAATTTTCATTCTTGTATCCTAGCAATATTCCCCAACCTGTGTGAATCTGGAACACCATTTAGGCTATTCTATGACCGGTTTAGGTATCAGGGTACCAAGGATTCAGGGATGGTTTATAATAAGGTACACAACTAAGGAAACCTTGGAAAATAATCATAATAAGGGTGTTCCATAAGCTACATTCAACAATACTAAACATGATTTACGTTTTTAATAATATAATCCCATCCAAGTCATTCCATAATGAGGAACCCAAGTATCACCCAAGGTGTAACGTAATTCTATTTATTGATTGATCCCAACTATGGAATTCCGTTAAGAGGAATCCCAAGTATCACTAATAACATCAAACTTTTATATGATCCCATCCAAATAATTTCATTAGAAAAACCAATGTTTCTCTAGAAACTGGTTGAAGTCATCTATCTTATAATACCATCCATGAAAATCCATATTGATGAGACTAAAGTATCACTAAAGTAATAATCTAAAGCAAGTGACCTTTGAATCCATATAAGGTGTTCTGTTTTTGAAACACGAGTATCACTCAAGGCATGTGTAATCTCAATTAGAATATGAGACAATCCAAGGAATTTTTTATTTATTAACCCATGTATCACTCAAGGTGTAAATATTTCATTAAATCATTGAAATTTAAGTGATAATGATTTCCACATCCATAAGCATTCCATTTGTTACTTCAGGTATTATTAATCAAGAAAATATTTACTAAAGAATGTGGGAACACATTTTAAGTATAAATAAAGAGGTTAATTCCCATGAGTGTTCCATTTTTCATTGTTTTATTAATAATAATGTAGAATACCATTTCCATAAGTTTGACACATAAAAACTCAAATATTGGATTTGGGATATTCAAATTAAAATTAATTGAAGGAGTATATGGGAAGAACCATGCCATTTATATTTTCAATTGACCTATCCACCTTTAAATAAGGAATAAATATGATATTAAAATTGGCCAAGAACACACCCATTTATAATTTAACAATAGTCATCATCAATTATTAAAAACTCATTCTAGGAACAATTTATAAAATGTCCAAAAGGGAAGTCAATAGGCCGCACCAAAAGGGTTGGTCCAAGTCAAGATCACCAACCATAAACTAATCAATGGGTCTAACAAAGGGTCTTTGTCATGGTTGAAGAAATTGATTTAAAATATTTAATATTTCAAGAGGAACATATAGATAGTATGACATGTGGCACAACGAGAATAATTTATTAAAGGAATTACTTTAAGTGAAAATCAAGTACACCACCTACCTCATTGTTAGGATGGTCCACTAATCCATTATGAAGATTTTATTTGGTATGTAATGTATGAAATTGGAATAATTATAATTAACCCATAATATAGTGTGAAATATCTTTCATTAAGGCAGTTCCAAAGATAGAGAGATGAACAACACAAGGAAGAAATTGTAGTCTTAGACATACCAAGAGGCTCCAAACTTGAAAATAATCACATGAATCCAAGAACAAATGAGGAATATCAAAAAAATGGAAGAGGATGGTGATAAGGGTACACGTTGGAGGTCTCATTGGCCACCAATGGAGAAAAATTTGGCAAAATGCTTTTAAGGGAAGAATGAAAAAATACCCATATTTCTTTTAAATGAGGTGAATGGTTAGGGCACACAGATGGCTAACAACATACCAATTCTGTATCTCAATTTTCCTAATATTCATACCTAGTATAGTTTGGATGAATTATTTGATCTAAAAATGTAGTGTTAATGGTTAAGTGGAACTAATCGTATGGGATCTATACATGGTTTGGAAAATTGTTCATAGCTATTTTTCCCACATAGAAAACATGTTAGAGACCATCCACATGGACTTGCACCAGACTTTTCATGGTTTAACAAACCATGTCCCTTTGAAAATTGGCATCATGGTTTGGTACACAAAGTTAGTACCAACCATGCAAAAACTATACTCTGCAATTTATAACGACCCATACTTTACATACATTGTTAATACTTCAAAATTGAAGCACACTTATTACAACATATGACAAAACCACAAAGGACCGTATAGGTATAGTGTCTTTAGAAACTAGGAAACATAAACAACTGGTTCATAAATCTTCTACAGTGTATCCCATTTATTTCATCATATCTAGGGTCCCTTTTAGCATATTCTACTTAATATCCATCTTCCTGACCTGGGGAAAAGAAAACATAAAAGGGTGAGCTCAAATGCTCAGCAAGGGAAAATAAAGGAAATAAAAATCATATCATGTCTTTTTGAAAATCAAAACCTGCAAAAGAGATCATAATATCTTAACATGGAATAAATCATAGAAGTGAAAATGAGATCCCCATAATCATAAAATAAAACTTGAAACTTTGTGGCATGAACACATAATCATGGAAAATCATTTATTGTTAGTCATGACTCATTGCCAAGACTATCTTAGTGGACAAAGTCCCTTTCTGAATCGAGTAACCCTCGTTTCAGTCCTGTTTCACTGAACCGGTATAACTTACCATTCCATCCCTGTCTATCTCATGAGATATAAAATCTTTACCCAATGCATTGGAGGGAGATATAGGTCCCACCCATCTTATAATGAATCCTTTCTTATGTGTGCCACATAATCATAAATCATACATCATCGCATAACCCATGTAATAAAAATGGGATTCTTAAACAACATGACATCATAAAACAATTCATATAAGATAAAGGAATTCATAAAAATGTTTCCATCACAACATAATCAAATCCATGTAATAATAGGGATAAGAAAAGAACCCTTTTATTATCTTAGATGGAAAATAATTTTGATAAAATACTTGAACTTCATTCTTGAGGAAAATATCCTTTCTACTTCAAAAACACTTTTCCTTTCTTAACATGTCATACAATTTTAAAATAAAAGAAGTTGATTAAAAATAAACTTTAATACTTGTAAAGTAAGCTTCTTGGAAATAATTTTTTTGAAATCCATTCATGCCGTATAAGTTAAAAAAAACATTCTTCGTACTTTTGTCGGAAAAGTCAAAAAAGTACCTCGTACGAAAAACGACAAAAGATTCCTTTCATACATATTACTAAAAACTCACCGAAGGGTAAAAATGTATTTAATCAATTGTATGTGGATGGAAATAATATTACATATTGATGAAACATGGATGTGGATGATAAAATACACCCCAGTAAATACTTACGAATAAACAATCTCGGATAAAAATGAGATTGTGATATTTCCCTTACCTTAGGTCCGATTTGCTTTGTATGTGTCCGAAGCTCCTGTATAATGGTTTAAATAATGTTATTGACTTATTCTAGAATCATACATATTGATATGATATCATATATGGTCATATTCTTAGCTTCTTATTAGTAATATTTCATTGTTACTTGTTACTCGGGTCTTTATTGCCTTTTGTTCTTATGCGTGTTTTGTCGAATAAATTCTTATTCTTCTTTTAAGGATATAGGTACCTTATATCCAGAATGGTATTAGTGTAACATATATCATATTTATTCATTCAATTCATTTATATAATTACTATGTAATGATTATCATGTAGAACGAGTCGCATCACATCGTGGAGACGGTATTCCGTACGTACGCACGAGTGATGATATCATTCCTATGATCGTGGAATTGTATTGGAGTATATGTATATTATTTCAGTATCAATATTAATTTATAATAATCATAAATATTTACTCATTACACCATTATACCCATCCTTGTAAGGTGGTGGTGGAAAATAGATTACACCACGGCGTGGAGACGGTATTCCGTACGTACGCACGCGCGGTGATTTCATTTTTCCGTGGGATGGATAGAATGTGAATTAGGTTTGTTTCATAATTATAATAACATATCAGTATGTAAGTAATACTGATGTTATTACTTTATCATGAAACAACTAAAGAAGAAGAAGTTGAAGAAGAAAGAAATTGAAAAGATCGGTAATGGATATTACCTCTTCTTTGGAACGCTTCTTTGAATCCTTCACTTAGGGAACTAATATTGGTCTTTGAAGAAGACAAGGAACTCTAGGATTATTCTAGGGAAGTGTAGAGGAGAAAATGACAGGGGTTGGCCGAGCTTCAGTGCTCAATTTTGTGTGAGGAGGAGGGGGAGGAGGTGCCCTTTTATAAGGGAGGAGAGGGGCACCTTAGGAATATCTCAAAATATTATTTTATATTAAAGTCAAAATCGGTTTATAATGGTTCCAAAGGGTCTTATTTCGAAGATAAAGTGGGGATGGGTCGAAATCCTATCAACCAATAGGATTTAGACAAGTTTAGGGTATTATTTTAACCTTATCAATTAGATTTAACTCTAAGTTAATTAATTTAACTTTTACCGTGTCTTTTTGTTTTCTTTCACTATATGGTTAATAAACTTACTATAACATGCCAAACGAACCCCAAATTGTTTATTATTAATATATATATTCTTATCTAAGTCATTTGGCCGAACCTTAGATTTTTAGGAATAAAATAACAATTACTAATATAATATTTGATTTAAAAACTATTTTGTGTCAATTTTGACACTATTTGATATATGATTTTTCTGAAAGTCATAAAAGAATTATATGTTCGAACCAAGTTGATTAAATCAACACTAATATATCATAGTAACCTATAAAATTTGTGTAATTCATAAAAAGTCTCAAATTACATTTATTTCGGGGTTTATAACATCAATTATGTCAATATTTCATAAATAAGATAATTACTGCATCATCATTGTGTCATAAATAAATTAACTTATTTAATGTCTAAAAATTACAAATAAAATACCATTATGTAGGAAATCTCGTTATCTTTCTAATGAATATTTATAGTCGAATTTATCTTATGTACAACCCCATATTAAAAATGATTTACTTATTAAACTTTGATTTTAACTATTTTAACCCTTCTTTAAATAAATTAATAATAAATGTCCTAATCTAATCCAAGTGGGCCTAAATGGTCATATTTTATTCCTAAGTTTGTTTTTGGTCGAATTAAACTTATCCAATAGAATTAGGACATGTGTTAGGGTAATATTAATATCATATTTACCCTTAGTTACCCTATTTACTATTAACCGCGGTAAAAAAAGTAAAAAGTTACTATTCACCAAAAAATTATTTTTATCTCATTGAACCACATTTTACTTACTGATATCAACCGTGTCTGTCGGATTTTTGAAATTCCATTCACAGAAGTGGTAAAATTATGTTTTATGCAAAATTCAGTTTTAAACCTACCACTTAGTGGTTTCACTATTCATCAAAAATTGAAAGTTTTCAGAAAAATACCAAAATTTCACCCTAGGCTAATTTCGATATTCTGAGTCCAAAAATGAAGTCCATTTTGAAAAATAAGATTTATAAAATTTCAAAAAGTGGTTATTACTATTCATAACGGCTAGTTTTAATAGCATATTGTCGTTTAGTGAAACTCGGTATTGCGTACGACGCAAGCTATCGAGGAAGGTCACGATTGCGTGTAAAGCAAGCCAAGCAAGTGTTGTGTAGAAAAAGATTCCTTTGAGGTTTTATATAACATAAAAGTCTCGGGTGTTACATTCTACCCCCCTTAAAAAGAATTTCGCCCTCGAAATTCGTCACTTTGTAATAAACAGATGAGGATACTTCTCCCTCATCATATCCTCAAGCTCCCATGTAGCTTCAACAAGTTGGTGGTTCCTCCATAAAACTTTCACCAAGAGAGTGGTCTTGTTTCGTAGGACTTTTTCGCTACGATCCAGAATCTCTATCGGCTGTTCTTCATAAGAAAGATCTTGCTCCAGCGGTACAACTTCTGAGCTGAGTACATGTGAAGGATCTGGTATGTACTTTCTCAGGAGAGATACATGGAACACATCGTGAACTTGAGAGAGATTCGGTGGAAGCGCCAATCGGTAAGCTACCTTCCCAACACGATCCAGTATTTCGAAAGGACCGATATATCTAGGGCTCAACTTCCCCTTCTCTCCAAATCTCATAACCCTCTTCCAGGGAGATATTCGTAAGAACACTTTATCACCCACTTCAATCTCTAGGTCTTTTCTTCGGTTGTCGGCATAACTTTTCTGTCGACTCTGAGATGCTCTTATGTGTTGTTGAATAGATCTGACCTTTTCTGCCATTTCATCAACGAGATCATGTCCTAATAGCTTTCTTTCCCCAACTTCATCCCAGCAAGTTGGAGTCCTGCATTTCTTTCCATAGAGAGCTTCATAAGGAGCCATCTGAATACTGGAGTGAAAGCTATTATTATAAGAAAATTCCACCAAAGGTAGGTGTTGATCCCAACCTCCTTTGAAATACATAGAGCAAGCTCTCAACATATCTTCTAGGGTTTGAATTGTTCTCTCAGACTGACCGTCTGTCTGGGGATGATAAGCAGTGTTGAAACTCAACTCTGTATCCAGAGTATGCTGAAGACTTCGCCAGAACTTCGAGGTAAATCTCGGATCCCGATCAGATATAATAGAAAGTGGTACTCCATGCAATCTTACCACTTCCTTTACATATATCCTGGCGAGCTGATCTAGAGAGAAATCCTCCCTAATAGGAATGAAGTGTGCAGACTTTGTAAGACAATCAACTATGACCCAGATAGCATTATTGCCTTTGGATGTTTTAGGAAGTCCTGTGACAAAGTCCATAGTGATGTTTTCCCATTTCCATTCGGGTATGGGTAATGGTTGTAACATCCCCTTAGACTTCTGTCTCTCAGCTTTAACTTGTTGACAAACCAAGCATCGAGAGACATATTCAGCAACATCTCTTTTCATTCCATCCCACCATAAGTACTCTTTCAGGTCCTTATACATCTTCGTGCTTCCAGGATGAATAGAGAATGAAGAACTATGAGCCTCATCCAGCAGCTCCTTCTTTAATTCGGGGATGGAAGGAACACAAACCCGATTTCTGAACTTTATTATCCCATCACAATCAAGGTTGAATTGAGGAACATTTCTCACCTTCTTTTGTAACTCGACATCTTCTTTCTGTGCCTCTTTAATCTTCACATGTATAGATGGTTGAACATTCATTTGAGAAAGATAAGATTTTTCCCCTTCCATTATAATTCCAAGATCCATCCTTTGTAAATCCATAAATATTGGATCTTTTGTGATCCTCATCATGGATAAACTAGCATGGTCTTGTCGACTTAATGCATCTGCCACCTTGTTTGCTTTCCCAGGGTGGTAATGGATTGAGCAGTCATAATCCTTAATCAGCTCCAACCATCTTCTTTGACACATATTCAGCTCCTTTTGTGTGAAAATATACTTTAAACTTTTATGATCAGTATAAATATCACACCTTTCACCATAAAGGTAATGCCTCCAAATCTTTAATGCAAAGATTACCGCAGCCAACTCCAAATCATGTGTTGGGTAATTTTGCTCATGGATTTTCAACTGCCGTGAGGCATAAGCTATCACCATATCATTTTGCATAAGAACACACCCCAATTCCTTCTTGGATGCATCATTGAAGATCACAAACCTTTCTCCACTACAAGGCAGTGTGAGCACAGGTGCTCTGGATAACCTTCTTTTCAACTCCTTGAAATTCTCTTCACATTCCTCGGTCCAGACAAACTTAACTCCTTTCCGAGTCAACTTGGTGATTGGATTAGATAATCGTGAAAAATCTTTTACAAAACGTCGATAATATCCAGCCAAACCAAGAAAACATCGGATCTCAGTTACTGTTGTTGGACTCGACCATCTTTCGATAACCTCTATTTTTGCTGGATCCACAGATATCCCCTCTTTTGAGATAATGTGACCCAAAAATGCAACTTTTTGAAGCCAAAATTCACACTTGGTAAATTTGGCATAAAGCTTCTCCTTTCTCAGGGTCTTCAATATAATTCTCAAGTGATCTTCATGCTCTTCCTTGATCTTTGAGTAGACAAGAATATCGTCTATAAAGACTACCACAAATTGATCAAGATAGTCTCTAAAGACTCTATTCATCAGATCCATGAAGATAGCAGGGGCATTAGTAAGACCAAATGGCATCACTATAAATTCGTAGTTTCCATACCTTGTACGGAAAGCCGTCTTTGGTATATCCTCCCTTTTGACCCTTAATTGATGATACCCTGAACGAAGATCAATCTTGGAAAAGTATTGAGCTCCGCGTAGTTGGTCAAATAAGTCATCAATGCGTGGGAGAGGATATTTGTTCTTGATAGTGATCTTGTTAAGTTCTCGATAATCAATGCAGAGTCTCATTGATCCATCTTTCTTCTTAACAAATAGAACAGGTGCTCCCCAAGGTGATGCACTAGGGCGTATGAATCCCTTATCAAGATTCTCTTGGAGTTGCTTCTTCAATTCCTGCAACTCAATTGGGGCCATTCTTTAAGGTGTCTTTGAAATAGGTAAAGCACCCGGTACGAGTTCTATTGAAAACTCAACTTCACAATTTGGTGGAAGTCCCGGTAATTCCTCCGGAAAGACATCATCAAACTCTCGTACAATGGGCATATTCTTAATCGTGAGTTTCTAACCAACCATTTGAGATAAATAACCTTCATTTAGTGGAATCAATACCCATAAGATGGAAGAAATTTCCACTGGAAGATTATGTTCATCCTTGCATTGATATACGATCGTAGATTGATCTGGAATATGAAATGTGACTTCCCTTATTTGGCAATTGATATGAGCTCCATGTAGAGAAAGCCAATCCATGCCAAGAATCACATCAAATTCCACTAAAGGAAGGATCACAAGATTTGCAGGAAGCACTTTCCCACAAACTTCGATCGGAGAAGAATTATAAACTTTTGATGCGACTGTTGTGCCATTAGGTGTTGTCACAGCTAACTCAACATCTAATTGTTGAGGTAATACAGTGATACCCTTAGAAAATTCTTTAGAAATAAAAGAGTGGGTGGATCCAGAATCAAATAAAACATTTTCTACTTTAGAGTGGATGATAAGTGTACCTTTCACCACTTCGTTATCGTACTCCACATCGCTGATAGAAATTGCATGTGACTTTCCTTTGTCTTTAGCCTTAAGATTTTGTTGACGTCGACCATCATCATCAACCCTTGGATTTGGGCATTGATTGGCATAATGCCCCATCTCCTTGCACTTGAAACATTGAAGTGTAGTAGGTTAATTCTGTGTATCCCTTCCTTTGTTTGCATCATTAGACTTCTTCTTCCCATTATCGCGGCATTCAAATGCCCGATGACCTTCCTTTCCACATTTAAAACATTTACTTGTCACTTTAAGACAACTCCCTCCATGTTTCTTTCCACACTTTGAGCATAAGGGAAAGTTCATCTTCTTTTCCGTGTGCTCTTTAGATTTTTCTTTGAATTCCATCTTCCTCTTCTTATCAAACCCATGTGACTGATGGGTTACTCCAATCTCCATCTCGACTTTGAGAGCACATCGAACGATTTCCTCATAGCTATTGAAGTCTCTTATGTCTAACGCCCTTCGGAGACTTGGTTTTAAGCCACTAAAGAATCGATCGATCTTACTCTCAGGTTGGATAATAATACCAGAAGCGTACCTTGCAAGTCTTGTAAAATTTGCTTCATAGGTACCAACAGATTCATCATCCCTTTTCTTCAATTCAAGGAACTCTTTCTCCATCTTTGTTCGGAGAATGTGAGGGAAGTACTTATTGAAAAATAATTTCTTGAACTCGTCCCATTCCATAGACTCAATTTCATCCCTTTTCCTCGTATTCTTAATAAGATTCCACCATTGATCAGCATCTCCTTCCAAACGATACACTGCTAGGATAACTTTATCATGCTCAGAACATTGAAGAACTGAAAATATCTTTTCAGTAGTACTAATCCATTGTTCTGCAACTAATGGATCAGTAGACCCGCTGAAAGAAGGTGGAAGCTACCTCATGAAGGATTCAACAGAATGTTGCTCCTTCCTTTTCTCGTTTGGAAGTCCTGCATGATTCATCGCTTGAGAAAGTTGTGTGAGCATGGCTACAAGATTTTGCATTCCAGCTCCCATATCGTTTGGTTGCTCAGGGGGACAATCATTTCATTGCCCATCGCATTCCGCATTAACACGGTTCCTTCGGGTTCCAGCCATTGACTAAAACCAAGAAGAATAGTGTGATCAACACTAATTATAACAGGAAAACCACATAATTCAAGAATAAAATTTTCATGCTTAAGGTCTTATCCTAGGTTATTCAAGGCCATTTCTAAAACACTAAGATTGTGTTCTATGCTTAGACTTATCCTTAGGGTTCTTACTAAGGCTTTCACATCCTAGTTTCTAAAGGTTGACTATAACCTTCCTCTGATACCAACTATAACGACCCATACTTTACATACATTGTTAATACTTCAAAATTGAAGCACACTTATTACAACATATGACAAAACCACAAAGGACCGTATAGGTATAGTGTCTTTAGAAACTGGGAAACATAAACAACTGGTTCATAAATCTTCTACAGTGTCTCCGATTTATTTCATCATATCTAGGGTCCCTTTTAGCATATTCTACTTAATATCCATCTTCTTGACCTGGGGAAAAGAAAACATAAAAGGGTGAGCTCAAATGCTCAGCAAGGGAAAATAAAGGAAATAAAAATCATATCATATCTTTTTGAAAATCAAAACCTGCAAAAGAGATCATAATATCTTAACATGGAATAAATCATAGAAGTGAAAATGAGATCCCCATAATCATAACATTAAACTTGAAACTTTGTGGCATGCACACATAATCATGGAAAATCATTTCTTGTTAGTCATGACTCATTTCCAAGACTATCTTAGTGGACAAAGTCCCTTTCTGAATCGAGTAACCCTCGTTTCAGTCCTGTTTCACTGAACCGGTATAACCTACCGTTACAGCCCTGTCTATCTCATGAGATATAAAATTTTTACCCAATGCATTGGAGGGAGATATAGGTCCCACCCATCTTATAATTAATCCTTTCTTATGTGTTCCACATAATCATAAATCATACATCATCGCATAACACATGTAATAAAAATGGGATTCTTAAACAACATGACATCATAAAACAATTCATATAAGATAAAGGAATTCATAAAAATGTTTCCATCACAACATAATCAAATCCATGTAATAATAGGGATAAAAACAGAACCCTTTTATTATCTTAGATGGAAAATAATTTTGATAAAATACTTGAACTTCATTCTTGAGGAAAATATCCTTTCTACTTCAAAAACACTTTTCCTTTCATAACATGTCATACAATTTTAAAATAAAAGAAGTTGATTAAAAATAATCTTCAATAATTGTAAAGGAAGCTTCTTGTAAATAATTTTTTTGAAATCCATTCATGCCGTATAAGTTAAAAAAACATTCTTCGTACTTTTGTCGGAAAAGTCAAAAAAGTACCTCGTACGAAAAACGACAAAAGATTCCTTTCATACATATTACTAAAAACTCACCGAAGGGTAAAAATGGATTTAAACAATTGTAGGTGGATGGAAATAATATTAGATATTGACGAAACACGGATGTGGATGATAAAATACACCCCAGTAAATACTTACGAATAAACAATCTCGGATAAAAATGAGATTGTGATATTTCCCTTACCTTAGGTCCGATTTGCTTTGTATGTGTCCGAATCTCCTGTATAATGGTTTAAATAATGTTATTGACTTATTCCATAATCATACATATTTATATGATATCATATATGGTCATATTCTTAGCTTCTTATTAGTAATATTTCATTGTTACTTGTTACTCGGGTCTTTATTGCCTTTTGTTCTTATGCTGTTTTGTTGAATAAATTCTTATTCTTCTTTTAAGGTTATAGATACCTTATATCCAGAATGGTATTAGTGTAACATATATCATATTTATTCATTCAATTCATTTATATAATTACTATGTAATGATGATCATGTAGAACGAGTCGCATCACATCGTGGAGATGGTATTCCGTACGTACGCACCAGTGATGATATCATTCCTATGATCATGGAATTGTATTGGAGTATATGTATATTATTTCAGTATCAATATTAATTTATAATAATCATAAATATTTACTCATTACACCATTATACCCATCCTTGTAAGGTGGTGGGGGAAAATAGATTACACCACGGCGTGGAGACGGTATTCCCTACGTACGCACGCGCGGTGATTTCATTTTTCCGTGGGATGGATAGAAGGTGAATTAGGTTTGTTTCATAATTATAATAACATATCAGTATGTAAGTAATACTGATGTTATTACTTTATCATGAAACAACTAAAGAAGAAGAAGTTGAAGAAGAAAGAAATTGAAAAGATCGGTAATGGATATTACCTCTTCTTTGGAACGCTTCTTTGAATCCTTCACTTAGGGAACTAATATTGGTCTTTGAAGAAGACCAGGACCTCTAGGATTATTCTAGGGAAGTGGAGAGGAGAAAATGGCAGGGGTTGGCCGAGATTGAGTGCTCAATTTGGTGTGAGGAGGAGGGGGAGGAGGTGCCCTTTTATAAGGGAGGAGAGGGGCACCTTAGGAATATCTCAAAATATTATTTTATATTAAAGTGAAAATCGGTTTATAATGGTTCCAAAGGGTCTTATTTCGAAGATAAAGTGTGGATGGGTCGAAATCCTATCAACCAATAGGATTTCGACAAGTTTAGTGTATTATTTTAACCTTATCAATTAGATTTAACTCTAAGTTAATTAATTTAACTATTACCGTGTCTTTTTGTTTTCTTTCACTATATGGTAAATACACTTACTATAACATGCCAAACGAACCCCAAATTGTCTATTATTAATATATATATCCTTATCTAAGTCATTTGGCCGAACCAAATATTTTTAGGAATAAAATAACAATTAATAATATAATATTTGATTTAAAAACTATTTTGTGTCAATTTTGACACTATTTGATATATGATTTTTCTGAAAGTCATAACAGAATTATATGTTCTAACCAAGTTGATTAAATCAACACTAATATATCATAGTAAGCTATAAAATTTGTGTAATTTATAAAAAGTCTCAAATTACATTTATTTTGGTGTTTATAACATCAATTATGTCAATATTTCATAAATAAGATAATTACTGCATCATCATTGTGTCATAAATAAATTAAATTATTTAATGTCTAAAAATTACAAATAAAATACCATTATGTAAGAAATATTTTTAGATTTCTAATGAATATTTATAGTCGAATTTATATTATGTATAACCCCATATTAAAAATTATTTACTTATTATACTTTGATTTTAACTATTTTAACCCTTCTTTAAATAAATTAATAATAAATGTCCTAATCTAATCCAAGTGGGCCTAAATGGTCATATTTTATTCCTAAGTTTGTTTTTGGTCGAATTAAACTTATCCAATAGAATTAGGACATGTTTTAGGGTAATATTAATATCATATTTACCCTTAGTTACCCTATTTACTATTAACCGCGGTAAAAAAAGTAAAAAGTTACTATTCACCAAAAAATTATTTTTATCTCATTGAACCACATTTTACTTACTGATATCAACCGTGTCTGTCGGATTTTTGAAATTCCATTTACAGAAGGGGTAAAATTAAGTTTTATGCAAAATTCAGTTTTTAACCTACCACTTAGTGGTTTCACTATTCATCAAAAATTGAAAGTTTTCAGAAAAATACCAAAATTTCACCCTAGGCTAATTTCGATATTCTGAGTCCAAAAATGAAGTCCATTTTGAAAAATAAAATTTATAAAATTTCAAAAAGTGGTTATTACTATTCATAACGGCTAGTTTTAATAGCATATTGTTGTTTAGTGAAACTCGGTATTGCGTACGACGCAAGCTATCGAGGAAGGTCGCGATTGCGTGTAAAGCAAGCCAAGCAAGTGTTGTGTAGAAAAAGATTCCTTTGATGATTTATATAACATAAAAGTCTCGGGTGTTACACAATTTATTTCTTCTGAAATGATTATTTTGGAACCCCAAACCCTAAAAATCATCTATATACCTAAGACACCTCTCAGTACATTCAATACATATAACAAAAACACATTTAATTTTTACAACTCTAATATTTACATTCTAAGGCTCAGTTTATGATTTTTCCCATCTACAAAATGAAATGTTAATATTCTCTTAGAATTTTCAACCAGATCCCAAACATGTAATGCTATAATTAAATTATAATTAAACTTTTTATAATAATTATTATATCATATATGTCATATATATTCAAAAAATATATCCTCATAACTAACAATGTAATGAAAAAATGAAAAAAAATCATATCTCTTCATGGATGTGGTAGTCCACACATACGCATGAGAAACATTATTGTTTTCTAATGAATTGTAATTTAAGAAGGTAGATATGATATTTTCATTATAGAACCAAAATAATTTCATTTATATCTTATATACGCGTTAAAACCATCATAATTCCCATCTACTTATGAAAAATGAATTATATTGCAGTGTGGAGACCGTAAGCCAAACGTTTGCGGAAACGATGCTTTCACCTACGATATTATTGTAAAGGGGGTGGATAATTGTGGTTTAAAAATAATAATAATATTTTATTACATTTAGGATATTTAGTTTAATATTTTATAATAAATATGATTATTTTGAGTAGGTAACAAAATATTTAAAATAATCGCGATCGATTAAAGTGATTATCTCTTTATTGAAAGAAATATTTTTGATATCCTATTAAGGATCATAGTGTTGTAATATTGGGAATACATGAAGCTCTATAATCTCTCTAAGATGGTTGGGAAAATACATTTTTAGGGTCTAGTCAATCTTGATGGCTAAATTTGGTATAATGATGAAAAGGGGGGGGGAATCCCTTTATAAGGGAGGGAGATGACACACTAGTAATTTCTTAAAAGATTAAAATATAATAAATTAATTCTCATAAAAAATGATCCAAAATAGATGTGAATTAAATGAAAAACATTATAGGTGTAAATAAAATCATCCAATGATATTAATACATGTCTTGGTGTCATTTTAAATAATATCTTTTTTATTAACCCCATCTGACACAATTTTAGACCTTAACTACAATAACAATTATTTCAATATTAAAGTGTTAAGATTGAAACAATAAAGGAAACATGACTCTTAAATTATCCATGGTTTATATGGTCAATCATATTCTATTCACATAGACAATTACATTATTTTTAGTAATTTTAAAAAAACTAATAAAATATTATTTATTATAAAATATAATTACTATCGATTTAGAAACTATTCATTTAATTTGACATTAAATACCATAATATGAAGATGAAATTAGAGTCTATTACTTTTAAAATCACTCCAATTATATTATTCAAATTTTATTAATATCATATTTTATTTTTCTTCTAATAGGAGAAATACAGTGTCAAGATTGTGAACTAATTTATCGTAATTATTTAAATAATTAAAATTAGAAATAAATTTCAATCATAAAAATAGTTTCATTGTGCTCAAAATATTTATTACAATTACTTATAAACGTTATTTTTTCCCCTATGTGAATACATATGATATATTTTAAAAAAAGTTATTTATAATTTTTATTCTTCATTTCATTAAATACTATATAGGTCATTTTCATGGAAAATATTCACTTAGTCAATTATTTTTCCAAAAAAAATAATATTATAGTAAAAATTCTGAAATTCAATAAGAATAAATTTTAAAAATAAGGACCTTACCATTTAATTTTTACTTAGTTTAACAAGATTTTCTATTCATAGATTGTATAATTCTTATCTTCATCGTGTTTTTACTATACACTTCATGGTGAATATGATCTACACACCAATAGATATAGTTTTTATCTAGGATAGGTTGGAATGACAATTACTGAGATGATATTTTTTACTGGGGTAACTCTTAATTATTCCTAAAAATGAAATGGAAAATTTTTCCAAACTAAGACATCCTTATAAAAAATTTAGAATCTATATTTAATAATTTAATTTCTATAAGTGGTATAAATGTATTTTAAAATAAATTACCAAAACACAAAAAAATTGTATTAAAGAAAAATATAATTTTAAATATAAAATTGCATATATTGTTATCCTATTCATATAATAAATTATATAAATATTTAAAATTTTATGGATTATATAATAAATGAATTTCATTAAAATCATTCACCAATAATGTTTAATTTAATTAAGATAAAAACACATTGCATGACTAATTTTTTTTTCTGAAAACATTTATCCATTATTTTGAAATTATTTTTATTTTCCATTATAATTTTTTTATAACCAATGAATTAATTTCATTAATATATAAATGATATTTTTTTGTAATTTATTCAGTCACATTCATACTCTCCAATATAATGATAAGGAGATAACAAAAATATTAAATAAAAGTATTTTTATCGTATATCATGGTTCATTTGAACATGATGTTACATGTAATGAATGTTATCCAAGAAGAAAAATTTACTTAAAGAGGAAAATATAATCAAATCTCATGGTTTTTCATAAAATTTCCATGATGTTTATTGTCTATTAATGTATCATATATTTACAAGATTTCAACCAACCATAAATTAAAAGGGAATAATATCTACTCACTTATTCAAAAACATTGGGATCTATAGTATAAAAAATCTATACTCAAATACCTACCAAAACATCATTTCCATGTACTGTAGGTTCTATTCTCATAAATATAACAACCGTAAAAGAATAAAGGAGTAATCCAAAGGAGGTTCCCCAATGAATTGGTATAAATATTAACTGATATTATTTCATTTATTTCTTCTTCCACATTCTACAAACATTCAATAACCATGCTAGTATAATAGAATCAATATCTAAAATATATTTAAATGTTATTATGTTTATTTTTCAGCCCTATTTCATATTATTTTCCACCATACGATATGTGAAAAAACCAGTTTTCTTATGTACAACCTACCATCTCACACATATCATTCCATTTCCTTTTTCATCACATCGTCTCATGGATAGTTATATTGACGGATTATATTAATATATGTTATATATTAAAAATTATTTTATTATATAATTTTAATATACCACCAAGATTCTTAACCTTCATTCCATTTGAAAACTATAATTTCAGTTGTGTTCCGGTGTGGATTACCACCTCCACAATCCAATGCGATTCATTTTTCATTAACTACCTCACAAATACTGTCCAATGAGTATATATAACAAATAAATATGAAATGAACAACATAATTTCTATATTTTAAATGTGAAATATTCCATAAATTATTTCATTTCCATTTAATAGGAAGATGTTAATTTCGCTCATGTGCACATACAACCTACATCCTACCAGAGAAAATATGTTTCCTTTTTTAGTGCCACCTTACACTACTACAAAGAAACACTTTTTTTACAATAAGGGAATTTCACAAAGAAAACTAGTTAATGGAGGCCTCAAATAGTGTTGTCCAAGTGCATCGTCCCTTACAATGATATTACATAAAGGAGGAAGATAACCTGGTCTAGAAAAAATAGAACACCGATCCCCATTAATCACCCATGAGGCCATCAAATCTATTACTTTATTCCCCTCACTCTATTTATGAGATATGTACACCCCTGGATAAAGAGGATGTCTAAAATTTTGGGAAAGGTAGGTGATGGAACCTAGAAATTGAATCCCCTCTTATAACACCCCATATAACACCATCGAGTCTATCTCCACTGGTTCTAGTGGTATATTATGCTTATGAAAAAGCGTCATACACATCCACATCACTTTGGAATCCACCAAAAGAGAGTTTCCTAGATCAAAAACACTCCAAAATTCTATATTAATCCCACATATAGGATCATAACCCCCCCCCCCCCCCCCACAAAATACCAGATATATAGGATCTATCCATATTCATCTTAAAACAACTGGTTGGCTAAATCCACCAGAACCAATTACCATGCCTGGATGAGTTCTGTGAAACTAGCTAAAAACACCTCCTAGTAATGAAATTTCTCAAAGAAGTTGACCCATACCAACATTTTTCAAGAATAACCAAATTGACCATGATACAATACATCATTATCACCAGACCCAAATGAGAGATAGAAACACCATTGTGGTGGGACTGGATGCTCACCCTCCAGATATTCCAGCAACCCAAAACAAACTTGAGCGCCATGTACTATATATCGTGCACCTATTTGTCAAATCTAGAAAACCCAGACTACCAAAAAGGTTCTTTATAGAAACCCCTAATTGAAAAACCGATGAACTCACATAGCGACTCCCAATCCATCACAACCTGGTCACTAGCAAAGAAAATGTGCACCATTGATTATACCACATGGTTATTACGACACGATCACATAGATTCCCTGTGTATACCTTGTTTCCAAGACCAAGTAAAACCTATAATTTTTTTAATAAATAAAGACCGAATGAAAATAAAAATTCCAGACTGATCTTCAATGATTTAGTATCTAAATATTGTTTGGAAATGAATGATACCATAGGAATTAAAATTGCTTATTGGAATTATAAATATTATAAAATAGGTTGATATTAACTAAATTTTACTACTTATAAGGATAAATCAATGATTAAAACTTTTTGGGACTCGACATAAACGATTTTATCATGAAGACCTTGTTTTTTCTAGTGTGTTGTGGTTTTCATCCATCTTTTCTCATCTGTGTAAGTGTTTATATAATGATTCAAGAATGTTCATGTTAATGTTTCAAAGGATGTTAAAATTTATATAAAACCAATTTTTACACTCTTAAAAATGTTTTAAAAATGAATCTTTTCTACATTTACAGTAATCATAAATTTTAAATTCTTCATAAAAGTAGAAAAATAATGTTTTTAATGTATTTTTGTTATTTCAGGACATCATGATATTATAATTTAACCTTATTCATCTATAATATTTCATGGGTTCTCATGTTTAAATTCATTCACTTTTTTCGACATATTTTTCATCATCAATATGGGGTGTTTTCCAATTTTTTCAATGAAAATTATTGTAGATTTTTTATAAGTGTTCTCTATCTATATTAGTAGCCATTAAAGATTAAAATTATTCATAGGGTTTATGTTATAATGTTACCATTCAATATTTTACTTAGAATGATTTATGATCTTGTTAATCCCTCTATTGACTAAGGAAAATATTAATACTTCGTATACAAATTTGTGGTTATTGATGTATATTTATTATGAAATTTTTTTGACTACGTTGAATTTATTTTTCATGTGATGAATTCAAATAACATATTACTACAATGGTGAGACCTAAAATTATATATTCCCTTGATGTAACAACATCACTAATGAGATAAAAACATGTTTATTTAATGTATTCTTTACCAAAGAAGATTGATTTCTTGGTACAAGACCATAATGATAAGTTTAGAATTTCCAAAATTATTCATTACATCTGTATAAAATCAATTATTGATATCGATGTTACTTGATTAATTATTATGATATCTATGGATAATGTTTCTAAACAATTTGATTATAAATATGTTCTTAATTTAGGTTTATTTATTCTTACACTATACTTCATTCCCTATTTATTCAATTATAGAATCTGTAATAAACATCATCTCACTAATCTTCTTATCACATCATTTTATTTAGTTTCCTTCCCAAGGATTCCAATATGCGAACTATACTTAATTTAAATGTATATGATAGTGGAAACTACATTTTAATCAATATAATGTTGATGATTTATTTCAGGTATTCATATATTAATTTGATATTATTATATTTATCTTGTCTCCCAAGACTACTATACTATTCAATCCTTGGGGATGAAATTATTCATTTATTTATCAATGTAATAAAATGGCCATCATATTTGGGTTTCTTGAGTTGGGGTTGTGAAATTTTTTATTATATAAATTTTAGTAGGATCGTTAGAAACTATATATATAAGAACATATATTGATAGTATGAAATTTATTATAGAATTTTGTGAAACTATTTTAGAATTATTTACATCCACTCATAATTTAATGATATAACTCAATATATTACATTTTAGAGAAATAGAACCTAGGAGAAGGACATATAACCATGTCAATACCCATAACATATATAGGTATTTCCCTCAAGATAATGTCAATAATATCAATCAAATCAATGATACGAGTATTGAAGATGAATGAATCAAGAGTATGATGGGGTAGTTATCTCATGTCATGAGAAATAACCTTGTCAATTTGTAGGATCTTGAAAATTGACACCCCGGTGGAACAATATATGGCCACTTCATCAGAAAATAACCACCATCATTAAATAGAACCACAAATCCATTAGCTGTTTAATAATGGATCAATTCTATATAAAATAAATTTATTACTTTGGGAAGTCATTAATTAGAGAAGGTTATCATGGAATGTTATCATCTTATGAGAGATATTGACAATTGGTGGCCATTAATTCAACAAAAGGTGGACATGGTGACAAGTAAAATGGAATGGATTGCTTTTAAGGTAGTTTTACTTGAAATGTACTTTCCTTGTGAGAAACGAAAAAATATGGATAGAAAATTCCTAAGTCTAAAACAAAAGGAAGAGGAGAATGTTTACAAGTATGATGGTCACATTGAAAGGTTATAAGGAAATGATATAGGCTACCTGAATAATATTAATATAGAGATTAACCATTTTTTGATGGTTTAAGTCCAATCCTATAAATGAAACTACCCTCCTGAATATTTTCATCATATAAGGATATGGTAACATGTGGTATTAAGGAAAATAAATAACTGACCATGTATTTTAACTTATAATTAATGAATGAGAAGAAGGGAAGAACTTAGAATGATGTGATGAAAAAATTTTCTAAATAAAAAAAGATGATGGATGCATCTAGGACATATCTTTAATATTGAATGAAACCAAATAATACATGTTTAAAGGGAACACTATTTTTCTTCATGTGTTAGGAAATAATTATACTGAATGAAATATTAATTAGGAATCCATAAAATTATAGATCATTAAATATAAGGAGATAAGGAACTACTCTAACATGTTTCCCAAAAATCAGGGGAATATATCATTGGAGAGGCCATGGGGGGAAGGTTGAGCTTATATAGTTACTACAACTGAAGCTGATGTTCTGAGTGATGTCATGGAATGTACATTGAATATAAATACTATATAATCCAATGATTCATTTGGAACTTGATCCAAAAACTCATTTATATAATGTATATTTATTATTAATATTAAATAATTTATGAGAACATTAATAGGGTAATTTTTTATCAAAAAACCTAGATAAAATCTTATTGTAACAGTGGTATATCAGGAAGTCTCTTTTAAGATGCATAAATATTATCGATTTGATTATTTGGTTTTTATTACTATGATGTCAATTGATATAATCATTGATATTCAATGGATTTCAACTATGGTACATACTGATAATTATTTTCTCTGGAGAGATTATCTTGTTTCCACCCACCTATGTGAACTCCATTATGTCTTAGAAATACTCTAATAACTGCATCTTATCATTCATATACACAATCTTGTAGAATCTCATAAGTGTAACCATGCTAGAGGGGGAGGTTCTAGAGTAGCAGGGAGGTAGGTGGGATTCTCTCTAAGAAGCTTACAGAATGCCTAGAGTAGATATAGGTGGAGTTACATTGAGGGAGGTGCATGGAACTACTACAACCCCCTCATGGGGAGGAAGGATCCCCATAACGGTATTGGGAGATTTTAAGGGGACCTCATGCTAGGATGATTAGATCCAAGGAGGCTGCCGGGAAGAAGCTAAAATACCTACTACTTCCTAATAATAATCTTGTATTTCCCATGGTCTAGTTGGATTAGAGGATCCTACTGACCTCCATGATGATGGAGAACCTATGGAGGATGTTGATCTATGATTTATTTTAGCTTATAGAGGTTGGCCTCACTTGGATCATGAAAAATATGAACTTTCATGAGAAGCATGTGTAATTGATGTCCATGGACACCTTCAAATTCCAAAGAGGGGAACCAGATCTCCATTTCATCCTAGGGTAGTTAATGTTTAGTGGTGATCTGATACATGATGAGACACCACCTATTTTTGATTCATGTGATGAGCCATCATCCGATGAGGGGGCACAAGGCTCCAATGATGAAGAATATGAGGTGTCATCCACTGATTAGGCATGTCTATGGGAAAGTGAAAAAATTGAATCCTTAGAAGGCGACCAGGTCATGTTTCCTGACTTAAGCCTATTAACATACCTCCAATGTTTATTCCTTCTGCTTTTTTTCTCAGAAACTCTAACTATAATTTTTCTTGTATAAGAGAAAGTTGAAAATGGGAAAGGGGTCCCTAATAAAGGCAGTAAGGGATCCCCATAAAATGTTGCAGGGAAGTATTCAGTGCATGTTCCAAAGGAAAAATAAAATGGAGATCATATTGAAGAGGTCGGTGTGGTGACCTAAAAACCCCAGGTCCTCCTTGCAATATAAGGAGGACCCACCCTTGGCAATCCTATAGCAGTATCCATTTGTGATGTCGTATGACTAGGGAGACTTATCATTAATATCCCTCTTCCTCAAGGTAAGACATAATCTCAATTAACCTAACCATTATTGACCATAAATGGAGATTTTTTGTCTTCATGTTTTTCTTCTCTCATGCATCTCTTGATCAACCAATAACAGGAGTTCAGGCGTGTATTGCTGAGAAAATGATTGAAGTCAAGGGGTAGCATGTGGCGAAGCTCCATACTAAGAATCAGGGACTAATTAAATATATTATAATCCTTTATAATTAATTCCCCCTCACATTATCACAAGATATAAATTTATAAAAATATATACTCAAATTCACATATTTGAAGTATTGATCAGAAAAGTTTAATCCCATCAAGCGGTTGTGACTGGATCATCCATGTCCCACATCCTATTGGATTTTCCCACACATGAGGAAATGATTTCTCATGTTGAGCCATATATGTTCTCAAGAAAACAGTCTTCCACATTTATAGAGTATTCCACTTGTGGGGTGGAGCTTTAGGTTTAAAGAGGCGATAATGCTGAGGAAGGGTAATATGGAGATAAATGACCTCTAGAAACCGAGCCAAACCCGACTGAGATGATCAAAGAATGGGAGCCTGCTTATTTTGTTCTAGTGTGTTTTTTCGAGTACAATCCTTCACCCATAAAATGTATGGAAGACTTATATTTTGATGCTGTTGAGGATAAATACATAGTCCGACATTGGGTGTGGAGGAGCATATAATGTTTCATTACATAGACCTTGGAACCACACCTTATGAGAAAAATGGGGTATCTCAGACATTGGTTCTACAACATTGGTACCAGAGAGCTGGATTCTCTCACTATTCATGCACCGGTCCATTACTTCCTTCATGAGAAGGTGTGTGAGGAATGATAACATTTGGATGTCACCTAGAACAAGTAGAAATATGAAATCACCCAGAAGTTCAAATAGGTCAACCAAGAAATTAATCATTTGGAGGATAAGGGGAATGAACATGATACCTTCCTCGATGCTCTAGAAGAGGTTATCCACAAAATGAGTTCTTAGCTACAGGTGAATGAGGATCAAGCATAGCTAATGATATCTAATTTATCGAAGATCCATGTTGAGGGGGACGGGTATAGATCGGGGCCAATGATCTTTTTTATATGGATGAGGAATGAGTAGTGGGTCTAGCGATGAGATAACTAGTCCTTGAAGCCAAACTCTAGAGGCTATAATAACTGGAGCACTCAATCTATATGGTGGATCAATAGGAAAAATATTGGTCAATACGTAAAAGAGTCCAATATATGGATAACCCTTTCATATCACCATAATTTTTTGTTTAAACATTCCTCCATGCATGAAAATATTTCATTCATCACCTTTAATTATCATACATCAATAATTTTTTTAAAACATCCAACGACCAATCCCTGAGCTCATGTGAGTCATTATTGGTGTGAGAAATAGGGGATGACCATATGATTTATGAATTATATAAGAGTTTCAGTTAATCATTTAACACTCATTTTTATGCTATTATTGAATGAAAACCAAGGTATTTTGGTCCTTGAGGGGCTATTTCTTGAGAATGGGGCTCTCTGAACGACATAATATCTTTTCGAATGAGTGTTAGTGAATGAATGGGTATCTCTGGGGGTGTTAAATTCAACCATAACAAAGGGGAGTAGGGAATTTGTTAATCATGATGCACAAAATATGTAACATAAAGGGAGTGGTGTGATGATTGTGGATTACTATTGATCATGTATCAATACATCATATATACAGTTAGCCCAGATTGTGGACATACAACTATCTGTCGACCACTAACTATATTCAAAACATCAAACCTATCTAAAAATGCAACAAAAAAGAATTCTAGGTTATTGTACTAGGATAGAAGGTGTTCTATTTTGGGTGGTAACCATTTCCATTATGGGGTCCCTTCATACATAGAACAAGATGTGGATCCAGATAAGGGGCATGTGAAGTGTGGTGATGAATTGATTTAATGCTCAAATAGATTTCAACACTCTTAATATTTTTCCACTGTGAATTGAAGCACATTGGGTTGGAATATTAGTAAGAATCAAAATCAAAAACTTCTTCTGAGTGAGTGTCATCTTAGTTTCCAAACGACTATCAAAGAACATGAATAATGATGTAGATGACGGGTACCTGTAGAAATGGATTATTGGGATAGGGCTTAAAATGAATTATAGTTTTACATCATGTAATTTGAATAGTAAACTTGTATAATAACGTCAAATAGTGAGGATGTTTGACATGTAGTTTAGTTATATATTGTGAGGATGATGCATTTCATAGTTTAATTTCATGTGACCAAGACTTAATGCATGGGGACTATGCACCGAGCTAAAGATTATTTCTTACTAATATCAGGTTAAGGGGGAACCCAATGTCCATTTACTGGGGTAGGATTAAAGTTTAACGTCATGTGAAAGGGAATGTGATCCAGTGTGAATGTGGACAACAAGAGGCCACCAGATACTGCAAAAAATGTCTCTTAAATAACTCATACATAGTTTAAAGTCATGCTTTATGTTCTATGGATTTCATTTTATGGTCCTAAATCTTATACCGTGAGTGGTTTTCCTAGAAGTATATGTATAGAATAGAAGGGTAACAACTAGATGTGAATTGAAGATTAAGGTGGCCCAAAAATGAGAAACACATTCCTGGGGTAATTCACATACAGTTCCAAGTCATAATATTTGGACTCGGGCTCCACTATTAATTTAAAGTCAAAGTGTTTTGACCATGGATTTTATTCTATGGCCACATAGTTGTGGTTGTTGGGTTGATAAATTCATGGAAATGCATGAAGTGTTGTGGGGTGAAAAATCTAATGTGAAAGGAGGGCCGAGGGGGACCAATGTTACACACTGCATTCCTGAGGAACATGTGACCCTAGATTTTTATCATGAAACTAGTGTGGAAGAGGCATCGCGGTGAGTCAAAGAAGGGGATGGAATGTATATAAAATATCTAGGCATCACTATGTATCCCACGAGAATAGGAATCATGTTTCATGTGATTTTGGTTTGCGACATTGTAGGAAAACAATGACATTAGGGGGATTCTCTATTGAATAACTGTATTGAATCTTCTCATACATGGTTATGAGGCATTCCTAATTTATACAGGGTAATTTATGATTCATTTCATATGTGTTCTATGATTCAACCTCATTTCAGACGTTGTAAAATCATACCTTAGTAAGAGGATTCTCAGTTTAAAACTGGGCACAGAAGCTATTTAACGTCATGCGCTAAGGACTCGTGGGGATTATACATTGAAACTACTCATTCCTTTCTTCCCCATATTGAGATATGAGGAAATACTGGGAAAATATCACCCTATAAAAAAGGGTTTTTTGTTGTGAATCTGTGGCTAGGGCTCAGAGAATAGAATTCTTAGTGTCACTATGTAGATCATAAGGATTAGAATCAACACACATGTAGTTTTGTATGAGGATAAATGGGATTTTTAGTACACCTTGAATGAAAAAACCATGTGGATGAGGGGTGAATGCACATGGTTTAGTGTCATAGTGCATGGATAATCGAAAAATAGTCTAATGTATTAATTCATGGAATGGGGAGATAAAGATCATTACAAGGGTCTATGTTTGGCATGAAAGATATAAAACTCGATGTGAAAGGGACTCGGTGGGGGTCACGCACTACACAATTACTAGAAACAAAATGGCACATAGTTTATGTTTATAATTCATAGAATAGAGGAAGGTTGGAAATACATTTAAAGGTGTTATTATTGGAATATATCCATGTTCATCTAGAGGGTATCTGCGTGGCATAGTATAGGTAAAACTTGATTTTAAATGAGCTAAGGGGGATTTTATACCACATGAATGTCTTGAGAAAACAACACAAAATTTATAGTCATGGAGTTGGGACTGTAAATGGAGTCCAAGGTGCTGATGGGTTGGTAAATTTTCTATTAGGCCAAGAGACAGAATTTCTAGGCACCACTACATATCCTAGGAGGATGTGAATCAGTACTTACAATGTTCTGGAACAAGGAATGGTAGAATACTCCAACCAATAGTGGTAATCCTATCTAATGAGTTAATTGAGTAATCCAATTTCTGACATGGGAATCCCATGTACAAGGCATGGGGAAAGGTTTTTTGAGAAATCCTATAATTATTGTTGGAGGAATCTTGATTTTATATGGGGTAAATCATCAATCAGTAGGTGGAATCCCGATATTATATAGGGTAAGATCAGAGTTTATAGTCAAGTGATGAGGACATCAGGATCTGTAGAATAATGTCATGCAACTCGGACCATAGGGGCTATAAATAGTTTATGGTCCTTCTAAATGAACCTATTCCAAAAATATTATGGTCATGTTTTATGGAACAAATAGAGGAAATTTGTTTATGGACTTAAAGCTCAGACCATGATCTCTTCTTTTATGTTTGCGGTGTTCATATTATGGGTTGAGTATCCTAAAATGGATATGTGTGGCATGGAAGGAACAACCATAGGAGAATGAGGAGTCTAAGATGCCATTACGTAGCAGAACACATTCCCAGGGAAGACTTGTACACAGTTTTAAGAACTGATGATCTGACTTAGGGTCTTAGTATATGTTCGTAGAGTTCAGACCTTGGGAACCTCACACGAAGTATCATTTGAAAAACATAGCATTGGTAAGAGGTGTAATATGTTCCCCATCCTTGGTGATAAAATAGTATTCACTATTGGAATTGAACTAATGAATGACATAAGTTCCTTGAACCTTGATATCCAACATTGCAGGATTATTACCCCTTATCATTGGAATAGTGAGAGCTAATAATATGTCACATTGGAGAAAAGAGAAAAGAAAATACATCTTCTTGAATTATCATGCTATACTATTCTACTTCTTCTACAGATTATGTAAGGCATGGAGCTCATTCTCTTTGAGGGATTCCAAGTTAGCTAGATGGACATCTTCAATTTTTTCTATTGTTAGTTGATCATAGATAGCTATCTAGAGAGATGCAAATTGAATATTTATTGGTATGACTACATCTGTTCCATACACCATGGAGTACAAGGTCACCTGGATGGAATTCTGAGTTTTCAACTGATAGGACCAAAGGGAGTTTGGGAGATTTTGGAGCAAATATTATTTTTATTTCACACCATATTCTATAAAATGGAATAGAGGGTTTTGTTGAATGCCTCAATCTATCCATTTAATTCCTCACGGTAGTAGGATGTATGGTTGAATGGAATGATATACTTGTCCAATAACATCTTCATCTTAGTAGCCCAGAAATTGGTTCCATTTTTTTGATATTATATTTAGGAATAAGAAATACATAGATGATGTGGGATAAAAATAAATCGTTCATAGTTCCAACCTTGAATTCCTTTAGGGGAATTTATTCTTCCCAATTAGAGAATAGATCTATTGTGGTTATAATGAATCTTCATTAGAAAGATGTTGTTGGGGGGTCTGACCCTACCACATTGACTCCCCATGTTGAAAAGGGAAAAACAATTGGTGGTGTGCAGGATCAATAACAGTCGATGTACAAAGATAGGATGGATATTACATGCATGGAACCACTTAGAATACTCAATCCAATCATGTACTATCGAGGGTCATAATTATCCTAGTCTCTAAATCCAGTGGTAGAGTTTCAATCCTTCATGGTGAGATCCATAGGACTCAAAATATTATTCCTTCAAAACTCGGGTAATATCATATCTTTGGATGTAACAGATGAAAATTCCATAAAATCCATATCTATAGAGAGTTTTCTCAAGTTCACGGATACTCTAAAGGGTAAATTGCATTGTGTGCAAACAAATTCGCTCACACTTAACTCAGTATGATAGGGGAATGACATGATGAAAGCACTCTATGAAAGAAATTGTTTAATAAGGAATTTACTCTACCATGAGGGAACATAAGGGTCCTGTCGTAGAAGAACCATTATCCAGTTGGTTTTTCTATTTTCTATCATCCTCATCTGGAATGATTAGAGTAGTGACCCTATGATCCACCACATGAATAAACATGATATCCTGGTTAGTGTTTGTAATAGATGTATCCAAAATGGCCAAGTCATCAGATTGAATATTATATTACTGAGGGACATGATTCATTTCTAGATGAGAAGAAAACTGGGCTATTAGCTAGTATGTACGCTCTAGAAGGGGTACGACCTATAAATTTTGGGCATTATAGTCATCATTAACCTGTTTAATGAATAACATAGAGTCTACCTTAACATGGAAAGGGGGAAATAAATCTTGAGGTCTAGTTAGATACTAGAAATCAGTTCTTGATACTCTACCTCATATTTGGTGCATCCCTTCGACAGACAGAATGAGTATAGTATAACGACATATGCAGGAGTGATGAAGATGATCCCTAGGCCTATTATGTTTAGCTTGTGATCATTGTGACTTCTACCAGTTATGATTTGTGAGGAATAATAAAAATTAATCTTCTAGAATAAAATATACTAATAAACCTAGATGATGATCAATTTGAGGAAATTAACATCCATATGTAGTTCTTTAGGGGCTATATGGGGGTGAAAATGTCTACAATTTCCTAACTGTTAACAGTTTTCTATAAAATATACCTGATATCAAACTAATAGAGGGTCACTACCACATGATACAGTGATCCTATCATCATGGGGTGATTATAGATATACTTTAGTGGGTACACATGGGACACCAACTATATCTTAGGATTCAGCAGGTAGTGTTGAAATTTTTACACTATGAAGACAAGCATGAGGCAAATCTTATCGATAGGGGAGTTCCCAGTCTCTAGTTTGATTAGAATGTAATTAATATAGTATAAAATATTTTCTCTTACATTATTGTTATTCTAGGTGAGAAGGTAAGTGAGGGACTATTCTATGGTGTTCATTTAGAGGACCATAGGATCCCCTTAGATTGGTGGAATCATAAACAAAGGATATAGAAGATACTACTTGATTTCATCATAAGAGTTCTAGAACTCCTCATCCAACTTCAAGACAGTGCCTTTCATCATGATTCCTGAATAGTGATAACACTTTAGGCCATGATTCAAAAAGAATCAGGTTATGTAGGATAACTAACCATAGAGACCATTTGGAACCAATATGTTTCTAGGGGAATTTGGCTATTTCATTTGATCCCATCTAGGACAATCTCAATGCATCTGTATATTATAAAAAATCTCAGAAACATCCCATAGGAACCCCCAAACACAAACATCATGGGGTTTATCTATATTTTCTAGGAGTAGAGAAAGATGAAAAAAATCTCACGATGTTTGAGATAATCCTGATGATGGTGGGATTTAACCACCATTTCGTACACATAGAATTACAAAAAGGTCCTAAGGATTGGTTTTATGATGTGGTGCATAGCCCTTTATAATGATGTGGTTCATAGCTCGTATGTAAGGGACATCTTTGAATGGGGGCACAACAGATACTTCTAGGTAAACCACTGGGTTATGAATAGTACAAGAAATATCCTTCTTCTAAATTATTGACCTTCTATGAATCACTAGCAATTCAATATCAGTTGGATGAGGCCAAGATTTGGTTAAACATGGCTGACCAAGGTGAAATCATGACTAATATTATCTGTCAGTTAACACTTCCAGATATAGTGGCATATCTAATAGATTGGGATGGGATGAATGTACCTACTAATCTCTATGAAGAACGTGCTACCTAGTCTTGGCATAATGAAATTATTGGAATGAGGTGCTGACCTATGAATTTTTGACTCTCCCATATCCTTAACAATTCCTTCTGTAGTGCCAACTGTGGACATTCAGGGGGTTAAACTAGTTTTCTTTACTATTTAGAATTGTTAAAAGGTATTCTAGTTCATCATTACTCAAAAAGGTGTACTTGTTTTCATCATTATTGAGGTAATCTTGTGTTATTTGGGTCTTAATGTGCTTCGAATCTTAGGAGGAAAGAAATCACAAAGGGTGTGGGATGTATTTATCACTGAAAAGAACTACTACAAAAGGCCTTTAATAGCATTAGAATAGGTCTTTATTAATGGTAAAAAATAATTAAAAATCAAATTTTGGTTAAAAGCCCAAAAAATTTATCAGTGATAAAAAAGAACTATTAAACTCCCACTTTAAAAACAATAAAAAATCAATGTTATAGGGCCCTTTTAACAATGATTTTTAGTGATATTAAATGGGGCCTTTAACAACACTTTTTTAGTGATGATGGAAGTAGCACTGTTAAAGAGGGTTGAATTATATTTTTTATGAATTCCATGAGCCCAACCCCCTTTATCATCGCTTCCAAACCCCCTTTAATAACAATCCAACCCCTTTCTTAGTGCTATTCGTCCCCCCTTATCATCACTTTGAAAATTTTTAGCCTCATGCATGCCTGCCTGGATTTGAACCATATACCTCCCCTTTGAAGATGGAACACCATTACCATTACACCATGTCGTTAATCTATTTGTTTAATGATATTTATGTTTATTTAAATAAATATTTACATATAAATATATATATTTAAATATATCTATTTACATATATTTATATAAATATTTGTAAATACATTTATACAATATATGTGTTTGTGTGTGTGTGATATAGATACTTATATTTATTTAAATATATTATATTTTTATTCATTGACATATATGAGAATATAATATAAATATATATCTTTTTGTTAATACACACATATATGTATATGTGTCTATAATGTAAAAATGTATAGATATTGTTTTAAATACCTTTTTAGAATATGTATTTACTTACATATATTATAATATACATTTTTACGTAAATTTGTTGATATATGTATTTATAAGAGTGATTTATTATAAAAAAATATAAGAAAACATGTATATATTTAATTATAAATAAAATTACATTGTGAAAAAATAATATTTCATAATCATAATATCATTATAAATTTAATCCTTGGGAATAAATTAGTTCTCCACCAAACAAAAAAGGAAAATGGATCCCATTAAATGAGGCCTAAAATCCATCTAATGTTTAAAAATTTGAGTACCCCGACTAAAAACTCAGTTTTGGAGGACTTATGAGCCTTTTGTGTCCTCAAAAAACGTGATAGAGGTTTACATCAGTCAATAAGTTCATAGATCTAATCATATACTTTTATTTTATATGTGGTTGAACCAAAATAGAAACCTATATCAGTTATGTTTGTTTTTTGTTTGAGTTAAATTTTCAACTTATTTTAGATATTTTCTTATTTTTTAAATTTTTTATCATGAAATTGATATTAAATGACTATTTCTTGGTAATAATAAGAAAAATATAAATTAAAAATATATTTTTATTTATTTTTTAATAAAATTTCACTAAATATCATATATATTAAGTTTAAATTACTTTTTACCATTTCTAAAACATATTTTAAAAAATATATGTTATATTTATATAAACAATGCACTTGGCTTTTGTCAGTAAGGCTGCACTCTATAAGGATCCACTGGAAAAGGGTCCATCAAACCTACCATCCTAGGGCCATCTACCTATACAATGTCATTTTTATCTACATTATCATACCTTATAGAAGGTGAGGGAGGAGGAAAAGGGTGTGAATATTTATCATATTTCAATGATTCCTCCATATTCTAGGATTTATCAGAAAAATCATGAAACCCACCAGGAAGTTTCTAGATTATGTGGCTAGGGACATAATAATTCTTGACATTCCCCATTTACATCATTTGAAGGTTCTCTTGAGTCAGTGGCATGTCGAGTGAGTACATGAGGCCCTTCTACCTAGCTAAAATGTTCACAAATTTCTCCTCAAGTGTTTGTTTTCAATTAAAGAGGGAGAAATTACTTTTATCATGTTTGGTGGAGCTGAAATAGTATAAGAACATCATGTGATGTTCTTAACAACTAGCGATAAAACCTATGGGAACCTAGATTTACCAAACTAACATAGGTCCTTCTAGTGTTAGGAAAAAACATAAAATATTGGTGGCCTCCTACTATTTCAAGGTTCCCAACATAGGTACATAGCATGAGATGAAGTTTTCCATGTGATACATTGAGTCTCCCATCCAACTAAACATGTTGAATCTAATATTTTCAAAGTTTGGAGTTTCTTTAATTTTTTCCACACACACCAGGTATAAAGTTTCATCATGGGTATCACCACATTTCATTTTTTCATGGCATATAGGTGAGTGGTGAGAGTGGATATCAAGCCATCATGGAATGGGTATCTATCATGATGAGGATCCTTGACCAGAAATGCATCAAAAGTCGCATCAACTTACTGATAGAGTTCATCAAATTGAGGGGAATCATTAACAATATCCCTAGGAGGTTAATTGCGCTTATCTGGAAGGTTTCGTTACTCCTACCTTGGCTACTTATGATATACCCTAGTCTCTACTCTGAATAGATGCATCAGGTTACAATGCTCGATTAAGGGAATTAGGAAAAGTAGGAATTGTTTCCCTATTGGATGAGAAATAGGGCCCCTTTAGGCGGCGATGTAATCTATAAATAGATGAATAATGAGTTTAGTTATGATCCTTATTTTCTTCTTGTATAGCTAGAGACTGGTGTATAATGTGGGTTTTACCTATATATTTGGCATAACCTCAAATGGATTGGAAGGAAAAACTTTATTTTTACCCTTGTTGATGTTCTGATGGGAATGAAATGATGCATCATTGGAGGGATCCACAAGCCTGAGTGGTTTCCGTTGCTGGCGAGTGAGGACACCTTTCAGATGGTCTATCTAGTACTATCTCCCCCCAGTGGAATTTTTTACCTATCAAGCCCTATGTTGGATCCCATGTTCTCAGGAATCCCTGGAATAACCACATTCACCATTACAATAACCAGAAGAGAACTCTTATCCTTGGATGTTAGGTCAAGCTATTTCAAGATAGGGATATAATGGAGAGTAGTGCACTCTCCCCTACCTATGATCTTCACATAAAGAGACGCCTATTCCATTATATGGAAAACACTGATTATTTTGATACATCTATGTTGTAGGGTTTTGAAGCATCCCAAAGACTCACGGTGATGATCCACTAGGAGCACTACAATCTCAAACCATCAGGATGACTGGTCCATGTCAACAAGGTGCCCCTAGATTCTGAGTTAATATTAATTACTAGCATGTAGGTGGTGAAGAATCTCCCAGATGATCTTGTTGAAACACATGACCTGGACCACTATAAGGGTGTTCAGGATGTTTGTGTTTGAAATCCTATGGTTGAAAAACACCACTAACAGATGATCGTCATCTATAACCTCCCATATGACATCTTTCTCAGAGGAAGGGTCCTCCATATGGTTAGCCTAATATTTGTTTAGTGTCTTCCAAGTGGTAGGTGATGTCACCAATATTGATCTGTTCAGAATCTAGATGGCATGTAGAGGAGCCACTATATGAGTCAATCATTCAATGTACTCTGGGATGTCTCTCGAGAGTGGAACCAAAAACATCATCACATAACTATAGGATGGGGTACTCACCACTACCTCATGCACAATGGTATCAATGATCATATGTGGATCAATAGAGTGATAACTATATAAAGGTTCTGTCCCTAACCCGAATAGCTCTTATAATTCTCATGTGGAGGTGGAGGGGAGTGATGTTCATGATAGAGAGAAATTCAGTTTGAGCTCATGGAAGGGGGGAAGAACTACCTCCAACAAAAAATACATTAAGAGGCATGTGGAGATGTTGTTAATATCCTTATCCAAGATAAAGAATTTTAGTTTTCTATATCCTACCACAAACTCTTATAGTTGGGGTTTTCAATCCATCATTGAGCCATCTTCCCCCTCATATTTTGAGAGATCAATGAGGTTGATGATAACATTCCTTTTTCAAGGATTTTCCCTCCAACAATAAGGGTTATCCCTTCATCCTTGGCATGGTTATTCATAGTAGGGTACTTATTCATCATGGAGAGGAACAAAATATTTTTGGGTGGTAACATGTAAGGTTCCTCCACTTCAGTTGGTTGGGATGTAAGGAGGACCTCCATATTGGATATTTGTTAGAGTAGGGAGGTCCTTTTCTTTGGGTGGTTGCAATGTGGGGAGCACCTCACCTATGGTTGTAAATACCATGGGTAGGACCATAATTTTTTCAATCAAGAGTATGAGGAGGGCCTACATAATACTTTTTGAAAGAGTGGGGAGGAACTCCATTTGGGATGATGACAATGTGGGGTGGACCTGCACACTTATTCTCCTCATTATAGGTTTCCCGTAATACCTCTCGGTGGTTCCTATGATTCAATGAGTTAGCTTGGCCTGCCTATGAGGTACCATGGGTCTCGATCCCAATCAGGTGAAGTAGGATATCCCTATTCATCTATTGTAGGGATCATGTAGGATTTAATGATGATGGAAGGGTACACTAGAGTTTTGAACAATTGCCCATGTTTGGAATTACCCTATGTCTGCCCCCGACATTGGCCTGGGGTGTTTCAGACCAAGTTTGGAAGAGGAGGGGTGGAGTCCAAATGTTCTTCAGATTATAGGACTAGTTAATTCTATCATTTATGGGGCCTTTTAGGAACCCATATTGGTAGATCCTATGTAGTACCCATGTCCAACGTGAATCAAACGTCACCTTCTACCTAGACGCAAGGAAGTGAGTCATCATAGAATTCTAAGGAGAGGCTCTTGAAGAAAATATCTATCGGAATGGGGGATAGTTTCCCCCAGTGTGACTCTCAAGGGAAGTGGTGTCAGGGAGGTAATAAGGCCTCTGGGTATTGGTCGTCCATATATGTAGTGGGGAGGAACCCCTCTTGATCATACTAACATAAGAGAGTTTTGTTCACAATCATCTTTACGATCTCAGATGGTGAGATGGGATATGGGAACCCTATAATCCAAGGTCTATCAGAAGTCATAGAGGAAGTGGATTTGTGAAGGGTTGATGAATAAAATTCCCTCCTACCACGGTTCTTGCTGGTACTAGGTTACCAATTTCTTACAGCCAGGGTCCTGTAAGGAATGGGGATTCAGCCATTAGTATATGTACATGGAAATAAATATCCAATTGTCCAATGTTTTCCAATATTCCGAAGACATATAGATATTGATGATAAAAATTCCATAGGTCAAGGATGCCCAGTTCTAACTACCCCAATTTGTTGTTGATTTTCATGATGGGTCCACCTTTTTCTTGGTGGGACCTGGTGCAAGATGTTTAGATCTAGTGACAATCTAACCAATAGGATCCCCACCGCAACTGGTCCCCATATTGAAGATACATGTTTCATGTTGGGTTTAGAATTTTTTTGAAAATTATCACCGAGACCCACCTATGTGTCAATATGAATGCAAACAATGTCTTTTTCCCCAACATTACCACTTTCCAAATGATTGTAACTTTCATCACATTCATCTATGATTTCATCCCATTGATTAAAACAAAATTAGTGGATATTGGTTCCTCTATCAATGGATTCCTCCTTGGAGATCATTTCCTAGTCTGGGTCCCCCTCGTAGATTGATTCAAGTTCATGGAACTCCTTACTATTTCCATCTATTTGTGCACTCTAGTTAATTAAATTGATTCTATATTGAAAGGGAAATAGCATGTGTTCTGGGTAGTATCGACATTGGGAATCTCTAGTCATGTCAAGACATTGGGAACATTGGTCACCTATAGATCTTCTTTTTTGGAGGGATTATCATATGAGGCATCTAAAGCATGGAACCCAAGGAACCTAGTTTCGATATCATGGTAATTAATCCTAGGGGGTGTATGTATTATAGGGTTGTTTTCCACAACAATACCACGTTTATTACATGGGGTATGCATTTTGGTCAGGTCAGAAGTTCTGCATGTTGTGGAGATGGATCATGATGTCATGTATAGATGGATCAGGGAATGAGTTTAACATCTTGTTGAGAAATTTTTGGTTGATTAGCTTTCCCAATAGTGGTGGATCAATGATGTTTGCCCCTATGAATGAAGATGCCACACCTAGAAAGTTTAGCAATGGAATAGAATTCCCCATGTTTATAGATCTGGGAGGTGCATCCCTAATAGGGAAGATGTCAAACTTGGGTAGTTAACAAATGGTTCAGAATGCCCCATGGAGTTGTATATGGGATTTTGGATTAGAACACCCTATAGAGGTGGATCCACAAGGAGCATCCCTAAAGGGAATGATTTCACAACTATATTGTTTACTAATGGATCTAAACTCTTCATGGAATCAAATTTGGCATTTTGGATTAGAACGCTCAGTGGATGGAGATCTGGGAGGTCTTTCCCTATGAGTTAAGAAGTCACACATAGATAGTATACCAATGCAACAAAATTCCCCAAGGTGGTGGATCCAAGATTGTGGATCAGAACATGCTATAGTGATGAATCTGAGTGGTACATCTCTATGAGGTAACATCACGAGTTTAACATTTTCACGAATGATCCTCAAGGAGGCCTCCTATGTAGCCAGTTTAGAAGACAAGGATCAAAACCCATATAGTTTTTTTTGTCATATATTAAGGTCATGTGACAAGACTGATCCATGTAGTTTAATGTCATACGATCAGGATGCTCATATCATAAAACAATCATCAATGAGGGATGGTGTAGGGATTACCCATAGAAGATACCATTCATAAAAAGATTTATCATGGGGGAATTTTTTGGGGCTTGTAGATAGAATCGTCCCAGAGGAAGTTCTGTTATAGGAGTGATTTATCATGGAGGGGAAGAGTAGTATCTCATGATGATCATAAATGGGGAATTCTACGCTTCTTGTACAAGTTAATGTAACAGTTTTACATCATGTGTTGAGGACATTGTTATTTAGTTTTACATTGTATGAATTTGATTTGGAACTAAGTAGTTTTACATCATGCATATTGGATGTGAGGGGACTCACTCCTCACCCATTGGGATAATGTGACCACCACTCATTCACATTTGGATAAGGCATGGATTTAAGACTATCATAGAGGTGTGTCATAACATGATGATCATACTTGGATAATCTTGCGCTTTTCACATAGGGTAGGGCTATAGTTTACATAATGTGTCGAGGATGTGATCGATAACAATAATTTTATATGACTCGGTAATGGAACTAGGAAGTTTTAAATCATGTATCTTAGACATCGGTGGAATCACTACTCACCCCATTCAATTACATGAAAACCACCCAAGAAACTTTGGGAGAAGAATGGAATTGGAACATTCATAATGGATTGGACAGTCATGTGTTCCAAATTAGGGTCCCTATACTTAGAAATAGTTAGAATTCAGGTACCTTTTCATAAAAGTGATAGGTGGGGAAATGGATATACTAGTGGAATAAGTGATGTAATGTATGGTTCTATGTTGTTGTTGTCCACAACTGTGTTGGTATTCATGAAAATGTTGTGTGAGCAGGGGTTTGATTGTAAGAGAATCTAATAGAGTCAAGAGGCATGGTGGCGTGAAAGTTATGGAGTTGTGTGTAGTATAAAGCTGTGTATAGCTAGGTTATCTATGCACAAACTAGAACGACCTCAACGGTAGTTCTGTGAGGATCAATAAATAGTAATCCAAGTCATGTTTGGGACCACCAGAGTTCTATTACAAAAAATCCTTACCGTTGAGGATCTGTGTTTTCTAGCTTTTCATGTTGTTGTGTAAGTATGGGAGTTACTTGAAATAAAGAATCTCATCTTATTTCAGAGAGACTCTCGGGGGGGGGGGGGGGGTGATCTTTAATTTGTAGATAAAATCATTTATTGCTGGTGTGAATGTATTTAGGGAAGAACTCATGTTGCATGAATCTCTTACATTATTCATTGGGCTTGGTCACACAACATTCTCAGTTGGAAGTCACCTTTAGAACACAAATGTAGTGGTTATGCACAGTGGTTTCATAAAATATTAATATGGTGTGAGAGAAAATATTGTCTTGTACACAACTACTTTAGGAGTGTCATTGGATTATGGAGAATCCATGGAAATATATGTTTTCTTTTGGTGCACATGTCTATTGTGTGTGGAATTCCCACATTCCCTGCACCTTTTAAAAGATGCAGGCAACCTCTTTATCTTCCACAAAATGATCCTTCAAAGTGGATGTCATGGTTAGTTCACCTAAAAATGGATTTTTGATTCCCTGGGTGAGATTTTGTCACAAAAAAGGATCATATATCATTGGAAACTATTTACTATGTTTTTTATGTGTACCCTTAACTATTTTTATTATTAAGTTATAATTCAAATTGAAATAAATTTATTTATTTAATTCAGGGAATGTAAGGCACCAATATTATAATTTGTATTTTACTTTAAATAATCATATGCGTTCAATAGCCTTCAATACACACAACATAAAACTAAATAAACTATGATATGTTTTAAGGAGATAAAAATGAAAATATTAAATATTAGAATATAAACAATCCTATTGAATTAATAATTATAAAAATAATTAATGATATTAAAATATAAATAATGTAGATGAAATTGTATTGAGTATTATAGGCCTTCCATATTAAGAAAAATTTTCTATTCACATAAAAGAGTTAGCTTCTTTAGTGGTTTCATTAGACCAAACCCATACTAAACTTCAAAAATTACTCTATGAGAGAAATCACATTCGAGATAAGTTCAAACCCATGAAAATCACCATGAGATCCATTATAGATAAACTACCTCCCATGGTGATCACAACTAATTATTTAATCCTTCGTCCTAACTTATAAACAGTGTGGGTATATATAAGTAGAAGTTAGAAAGATATAAAATTATCATAATCAATATAATGAATTTTAAATATATATATAGTCTGTGTATTTTCAGAAATTTAACATATAAAAATTTCATGGGAAACAAATTTTATATTAATAAAAATTCATTTATAATATATAAAACAATCCAATAGTTTTTACTTAGTGATTAACTAGAATAAATTTATACTTAAAAGAATCATTCTTCATAAAATTGTTTATATACCTTTTGTATTCTTATATGGAAATTAATTTCAATCACCTCTAGAAATTTAATTTTATGAAAGGGTATTAATATTTTTAATTCCCAAATTTGAATTATATTTTATGATCAATTTAATTTCTTAATACAAAATTAAGTTACAAAGGTCAAATGTTAACTACCAAAGTTAAAGTAAAATGTCTATTCTCAATGAGTTAATTTTAGAAGAGATGTGAAATTTTTATCTTAATTAACAAAATTTATCAATTCTAAATTATAATACTATAATATTTTTTAAATATTTTAAAAAATATTACTACACTCATTTAATTAGTAATTTTCAGTAAATAATTATAAGAATTGTTAATAGTTAAGAAGTGAATTTTCCACAAAAACTATTTTTTCTATGTCTTAATTTTTTTAATTTAAAAGTAAATTTTAACATATATATAAATGGAATTATATTAAATATAGTCAAAATTCATATTCATCAAGTTAAAATTTTATAATAGTTGTTATAATATATTTTTAGAAAAAATTAATTACCATGGTAAGTATTTAATCAAAGTCATTGTGGGTACCAATGCTTATCTTTTGAAATTTACAATTTAACAAAATGAACATGGATCATAAACCTTATAAAATAACTCCATTTTTATTTAAATTCATACGTGACATCTCACCAACATCTCCTATCATAACTCACCTAACTCTAATGAAATTCCATTATTACTCCTTAACATGCATTTATTTCAAAGAAAATGTTCCTCATTTTCACATATAAAATGGGCTCACATAAACAAACATCATGAAACAATTATAGATAAAAATTACTTTGAACCTCTTACTATTATACTTCCCATGTGTCCATATTACGCATTTTGTGTCTCCTAATATTAGAAAAAGGACCCAAGTCTTCCATTTATGAAGGAAACTTCAAGGGAAGATTCAAATATTCAACATGAGTATTACATACTCTTTAACGTTCTATTATTTATCATTATCAATAAAACTATTAAAATGATATTCAATGATATTAATATATTTAATTACATATATTAAGTATACAAAAAATTAATTATATTTATGGTACAATAATTATTTATCTCCCTATCAACCATTTCAAAAAATGAAAATGTTGCACTTGTTACATGTTGATTACCTCCTCTTGGAATGACATCATTCATTTTTTTCACATATTTTGATAGATTGTTAACAAAATGTGTTTAGTGAATAAATATTATATTTCTAACAAGAATAATACTATTTAGAAAAATATATTAATCATCATATTAATAATATTAATAACAAGTTATCATTGAAAATCTTACCACCTAAAATGAGCACACCAAAAAGAATGAAATAATTATTATAAGTAACATATTTTAATCCGTTATTTTATTCATAAATACCTTCCTAGTTATGATCTAGAAAATTATAATTTACTATATAATATGACTATACTTTTTATATAATTATATTATGACTAAAATGCCTCATAATTATCCATTAATTATAACACATTATTGTTTAGGTCATTTTAACCAAATACATGATTAATACTATAAATTACTGTCATGAATAACTATATAAACTTATTACCACTAATAATTGATATTTATGAGTGTATAATTTGGGTATTATAATTATTTAAAGGTAATTTTTTTATTTAATCATATTATTATTATACCACATTTCGTTCATTATAAATTAGAAGAACATGCTCACTACAGAATCTATTTCCTCAGTCTATTACCATTTTCTCTATCAAATAAAAAATTTCATAAAACATAATTGCAAAAAATATATTTAATAACCTTAGAATAACAAAAAATATATCTGGAAAGAAAATAAGAAATACAATTATGAAAATCGTACAAAATGAAAAATAAATTATAAAAATTTGTTTTTAAAAATATATAATAATTTACTAATATAATTATTGAGAATGATTATTTTGTGTAATATATTATTATTATGAATAATGTTATTAAATAGTTGATTAATATTTTAATGTTTAATACAGAATAGGTCATGGATTTTGGGACCAAGAGGGAATCAAAATTCATTGTTTCTTGGCCTCAATTCAAATTCCATGAGAAATATTAAATTTTTTTAACCATGTTTCATTTTATTTAGTGTTTGTTTAATATAATAACATATTAACATATTATACTATATTTCTCATTTAATTCATTGGATGTAACAACAAAATTCAAGTTCATTCATCAATGTATTTTGATTCAAGTGTTACCCAAGCCTTGATGATTTTCCTATCTCAATATTTTATATTTAAGACATATAACATTTTCACAAAATTGTTTTAATTTACATGTTTTATATAGTAAAATACAGATACACTTTATGATTTTATTGGAAATTTTAGTGTTTTATAAATACATTTAATGTCCTCTGTGATAATGTTTTTTATTGAAGTATAAAAAATATTCTAATAGAATTTTTTAACTTGGAATTTCTATCTTAGAGATCTAATGTAACTCCTTGAGCATAAATGTTCTACTTTTGATGTGTTTCTATATATCCCATTTTATATGAAATTATATCTTTTATCTCTAGTTAAAAATTTTACTTGTAAATAACACATTTTTTCTTGGATAATGTATTTATTATAAATGTATAATGTTATTTAGATTCATTTTTAGACTCATTAAAGACTATTTCTTTTATATCCATGTTTTCTCTTCCCAAATATGTTTTACATTTATTTTTGTACCAAAATATATATTATTAAATTAATTATTAATATTTCACTTCATCCCATTTTAATATGAATTTTTATAATAATTTTTACTATGGGGGATTCAAGAAAGGTATTTTAGAATATTAATGGTTTTCTTTCCCTGATCGTATGTTTTATCTTACGAGACTCATATCTTTTGGATATTTATATGTCATTTTATAGGCTATAATTAATTGTATTTATTTTAAAAAAAAGTTTTATAATATGATCCTTGTTTTCAAAATATTATATTTTTGAAAATTCCTCATAAATTCTTCACATCACAATAATGTTTTGAATTGTTTTTCAAAAGATCAATCTCATGGGTTCACTTCCAATATCCTCTTAATATCTAAAAGAGCTATCAAAATTTGTGTTATTTCCCATTAAATAACCTCTAAATTATCATATAATATTTTTTATTTTATGGATTTAAATAATGGTATCAATAGATCCAAATATTGATCTCTTCATGGAATTGTTTAAGGTGATCTTAAAGTGATGTTTTACTTCTATATCAATATTATTTTTTTATTCTCATGCAACACTAGGAATATGTTCCTATGTAACTATTCAACAAATATATCTAGATGGATTATGAAATATTTTATATATGAATTCATGAAAATTATATCCTTTCCATGGGTTAATTATGTGGCTTTTGAAATATGAATGATTTCATGTTCTCTTGAAACACATATGTAAGGTTTTTCATTATGTGACATTTTGGAAATGAATTGTATTTCACTCTAATTAATTGGGAAATATGGTTTGTCGTTATATGATTTGGAATGATGAGTAAACTCAATCACAAAAGGGACTATGACCATTAAGTAATGTGTGGTCCAAAAACTCTATAACACACCAATGCATTTGGAAGAGTATTTTATCACATGGGATAACATGTTAGCTATTTTGGAGTGATCACTATCTATTAAGGGTATCTTCCCACAATTTTATTATAGTATTGTCATTATCATAGTTCAAGAGAATTATTTTATATTCTTACATTTGATATCTCCTTATTATACTACTTTTCTTTGATTTACTATATCTCTAAGTTATATTTCATTGATATGCTCTATGTATCATTATTATAATTTTATAATTATGCATACATATTCCATAAAATATTTTTGATCATTTGAGAATAAATTTCCATCTATTATTCCCTTTGGAAAATAATTATTATTTCATTATCCTTAAAAAGATATTTCTACTATGATCTTTTTTTACTCATGATTATGATTTGACCATTGATGAAATGTTCAGAGGTTTTTTCACATACTGAGTGGTTTGGCTCACCAATTTTTATGGTTTCCATTACCTATGGTATAAATATGAGTATAATATATGATTCTTCTTGGGGGGGCGGGGTTGGTGTGTTGAGATTATTGACAAATGTTAATATGTATTATAAAAGAAGTTATATTTGTAACTTATCTTTAATAACACAAAAACATTATATCTTCTGATTGTGTGATTATCATGATGCGTAATAATTAAATTTTGGAAATAAATTTCAGTTTGGCATGTGTCTTCTCAGTTGTTATCAGTGCTGTAAATTAATGAATTAAATTTTAATACCATATTTGGGAGTGTAGGTTTGGTGTACCTCAACTAAACCTCCATAGCATATCTTGAATCACAAAAATATATGGATTCCTAAAAAGGGATATATTAGGAAAAAACATGTGGGATACATGATGAAACTTAATACACATACCATTACAATTCATAAAATTGAGGAACAACCAAATTGGATACCTGGGGCTCTGATCTGTAATAACGATGACCACATCGTATAGGAAATTTTCAAAAAATAAACACACTCCAAAAAACTTCTTGTCACTGAAACTGAACCAAACATACCATGCCACCTCCTTCTACAGGTCATATTCTTTATTTAACATCAATTATACTCTACCAAAGTTTTCCAACACCTCTAATAACCAAAATTATGAAAGGAATCCCTCATGATGAACTAGAACTTTTTAATACCTTTCATCCCAATTCCACTGGTGTTACACAACCCTTTCACTATTATAGATAATAATATAATATAATATATTATTTGTTTTATTTTAAATTTTTGAATGATTTCACGATTTAAATATGAAAATGATTATTTTCATGAGTGTCACATAGATTGTTATTAGAGAGTTAAAATTTTGTAGTAACCATGAAGATAGAGTTAAAGATATACTATTTCCATTTTTCACAATTGGTGCATAGTTTTCCAAGCCATGGGAGGTATTCCATGAAACTGTGTGAACCATGTTCTATTCGAAGGGATGAAATAATTAGTTGTAACACATTTATGATAAATCTTGTGGAAATACCATGCTGATTATTAGTGGATTTAAAGTGAAAGACACATAGTTTGATATTGGTTTACAAAAACGTGTGTCCTAACCATGTGAACAAGTCATAATAGCATAAAACTGATTTTATGGGTTTTACATTCACAATTTTCATTGGAATAATCCCTTAAATTTCACACACTTTTATATAGGGATATGTTCCTAATAAGGATCTCCTCATTTGGATTATAATTTTTATGATTCCTTCTCTCCATTTTCAATTTTAATATTCATGGAAAATCCCTTATTCTTTTATGCTTCTGTTTTTCTTCCCATTCCCTATTTATTTATTTCAGATTCTCCCCCTAAAATACAGTGGGGATGTTGATCTAAGAATAAGGTAATGGGGTAGTTTTATTTTTTATCTTCTTAAGGTTATGACCTATGGAGGGACCATCTTTATAATGAACCATTATTTCACTATATATTTTCCTAAAATAAATATTGTTTTCAATAAATTTATCCACGCAAAATAACAAACTAAAATGAAAACCATGATATATATAGGTAAAATAAAAATATTAAATATAATAGTTATAACCTAGTTATTGAATTAGTAGGCATGAATATGAGAAACTAAAATATTAAATATGTGTAAAACTAAAAAATCATCCACTTTTAACACTAACTAAATGAAATTTATATAACAAAAAATTAATAACATCATTTTATCCTTGAAATGTTTTTTTAAATTTTTTAATTTATTTCAAGAAAATATGAATATTTTGATTACATAATAAAAAAATTTATTTATACAATTAATAATAGAGTTCTAATAAATTAATTGTTAAATTATTGGAATTAAGAATAAATAATATTTAACATTTTAAATAGGTATATTCCAATATAAACAATTTTACGCTATATATTTGGATTTTATTAAAATATAAAAAAGTAAATTTCATAAAATTAAATAATAAAATTGAATGGATTTATTGGATTTATCATAATAATATAATTATAATATGAATTTGAATAATCCTTCAGAAATAATTGATTTTCAGGTGAATAGTAAAATGTAATGGTTATTCTTATATAGCATATTTTATTCCATTATATTTATATATGTATGAATTATGTAACGCCCCGGCCCCAGTTACCCAGAGTCGGTGCATTATTACATAACATTGGCATGATCACAAGAATGATCAAATCTCGAAAGACCGATTGGCTTAGTAGCCTTGGAAACACTAGATACATTCATTAAGTTTACATTACATCATAAAGTTAAAAACTACAACAACAACATATTTTCTCCATAGTACACACTATTATACCCTCACAATATCCCTTCAGGTCATTCATAATTTACTTCTTCACATCCTGGGAAAAATAAAACAGAGAAAAGGGGTGAGCTCAAATTCCCAGTAAGGATAACAATATAGCGGAAACTTTAATAAATAAGAATAAACATTTAAGGCAATGTATAACTAAAACAAAAGCCTTTTAAAACATGAACATCAACATTGTATGGAAAAAATAAAATGAAATAATTCCATTTACTTATTCACATGGATATTATACTAATCAAATAATCACATGCAATATCAATAACCACTTTCATAATGATAGAATGCATAATGCCAGGCTATCATAACCATATAGCCAAGGCCCCGTGCCAAGACTACAAATAAGATTTTGTCAAGGCCTTATTCCAAGACACTAGTTTGTCTCATGAGACCTACTGATGCATCGAGGAGCTATAGCGGGATCCACCCGTCACATATTAAGTCCAATGCATTCTCATATGAAAAGGTTTAAACATAACATAAACATTCGTATTAAAACTTGCATACGAAATGTCAATAATTTATCCACAAACCATGAATGGTGTAAAAATAGCACATCCATAGTCAAACATAACTCATTAAATAAAATATGGAATATTGTATTGTATCATATTAACATCAATCGATAATGATGGTGGATATTGACATAGATGAAAATAATCATCAAAACAATTAGAGTTAAATACCCCCCTTTTTCTTAAATCATTTAAAAGTCACACTATTTGTCAAGAATCCATTTAAAATAGATTTTAGAATCAAAGTGTCCCATACAACATTGAAACTTTTAAAGGTATTTTTAATTTTAAACCTTTATTTTCCATATAAATAAATCCTTAAAATAATTTTTAAAACCTGGACATTAATGAGCTTGATTTAGAAGAATATGTCTTTAAAACATTTAAAAATGGTATTTTAGTTAGAGTTTCTAAACAAAAGAGAGACACTTGAATAAAAATAATTGAGGTAATAAAAACTTTTTAATATCATGAGAATAAAGGGATTCATGATATACTATGTCAAAGTACATTATATACACCACATAAAAGTTATTTGGTGTATAATAATAAAGAAGTATCAATGGAATGTAAATTGAGATGAAATCTCTCATAAAAGCTGTATGCTTAGGTTAAGGATAAATAAAAGACATAATTATGTGTGAAAAATATAAATACACTAAATATGATTGGATATTCAGTGTAAAACAATCAAATGACATTCACACATATTCTTGTAAAAAAACACCAATGAATTGGATGTTTATCTCAACAAATCGAGATTGAGTAAAAATTACTCATATCAAGTTCATATCAATGACTTGAGAATTTATCAATGGAGTGATTATGTGTATAAAAAGTATATCCACAGAAAGGGGAGTGGAAATTATGAGATAATCAAATGAATAGTGATTCCACACATAATCTTGGAGTAAAATAATCAATGAAGTATGCGTAAAGCCGAATGAGTGGAAATTGAAATTTCAAATTCCCTTATCAATTTGGTAACTTATGAAACATGCACCCATGAAAGAAGGATAATTCAATGATGATGTAAATATCCATAAATTAAAGTATATTACACAATGAATACAATCATGGGTAGTACACACACCACATGCAATAAATAACTGGTGAACAATGGAAATCTCACGGAATTAAAAGTTAGATAAGAAACCCCTTACATTGTACTTTTTCCTTGGTCGACGGTAGGTTAACCTCCTGTATAATAGTGAAATAATTGTTATTGAATTATACAAGCATCATTTACATTAATATTATATCATATATGATCTTTTAACATTGATTTGTGAATAATATCTTAGTATTATCGTCATTTCGGGTGTTAACTTACTCATTTTCCTTTATATTCTTTGTTAAGTAAGCCGTGTTTGTTATGGATAGGTTGTATCATATTCATATCCAGAATTATATCAAGTACTTAAAAATTATTTTTAATCATCAAATGATAATTATACTTGAATGGATACGATGGAGAATGAATCTAATCGCGTTCGTGGAGACGGTAGTCCGTACGTACGCACAAGCGACAATATCATTATTTTGTAGTTAAAATAATATATAATTGGATGGTATATCATATAGAAAGAATAATTATCATGTTATATTTATTATTTACATTAATTACACATCATTATTATACCCATCCAAATAATGATTTATTTAATGACAATTACACCACGACGTGGAGACGGTAAGTCATACGTACGCATATATGGTGACATGTCAGTCAAAGGATGGATAGAATACTGAATATGGTGGTACCATATTTATAATAATATCACAGTATATATAAGATACTGGAGTTATTATTTTATAATAGAAATAACAAAGAAAGAAGAAGTTGAAGAAGAAAGGAACTTGAAAAAGGGTGGTGAAAACATTACCTCTTCTTCGGGTTCTTCCTTTTGATTTGATCAAAAGGGCTCCTTAGGTTGGCTTTCTGATCAAACGAATGCCTCTAGGTTTTAGCGATGGAAGTTGAGAGAGTATTGGGGCAGGGTTTTTCCGAACCAAAAGTCTTTAAATGTGTTAATTAGTGAGAATGGGGAGTTCCCTTTTATAAGAGGGGTGAGGGGCACCTTTGGAAAAGCTAAAAATATTATTTTATGATAAATTCATATTTGGTTTCTAGTGGCTCCAAAGTGGATTATTTAAATTTCAAGGTGGGTATAGGTCTCAAACCACTCAACCACTAGGATTTAGACAGGTTTGTGTTACAACATTAACCATATCTTTAAGTAATAAATCTTAGTAAATTAGTTTCACTTTTACAATGTTTCTTTGTATTTCTATATTATATGGTTAATAAACATACTATATACATCCAAGAGACCCCAAAGTGGTCCATTAATTACACAAATATCATGATATAAGTCTCTTGGATGAACCATAGTTTTTTAGGAATTTAATATCAATTAATAATATAATATTTGTTTTAAAAACACTTTTATGTCAATTTTGACACTATTCAATAATTGATTTTTGTAAAAATAATAACAGAATGATTACTTCGAAAAATGTTAATTAATTCAATACTAACATGTCTTATTAACCTATAAAATTAGTTTAATTCATAAAAAGTCTCAAATTATATTTATTTGGGTATTTATAATATCAATTTTGTTAATTTTTCACTATTATGGTAATTACTACATCATCATTTTGTCTTAAATAAATTACATTATTTAATGTCTCAAAAATTATAAATAAAATATCATTATGTAGGAAATATTTTTATCTTTATAATAAATATTTATAATCGAATTTATCTTATGTGTAACCCTATATTAAATTTTTTTTAGTAAATAAACTTTGATTTTTACTCTTTTAACTCTTCATTGATTTAAATAATAATAAATGTCCTAATCTAATCCAAGTGGACCTAAATGATAATATTTTATTCCTAAGGTTTTTTTTGGTATAATTAAGTTTATCCAATAGAATTAGGACATGTCTTAGGGTAATATTAATATCATTTTTACCCTTAATTACCCTATTTACTTTTAAATGTGCTAAATAAAAGTAAAAAGTTACTATTCACCAAAAATTATTTTCATCTCATTGAACCACATTTTACTCCTTGATATTAATCGTTTCTCTCGAATTTTCGAAATTCCACTCACAGAAGCGGTAAAATTAAGTTTTATGAAAAATTCAGTTTTTAACTACCACTTAGTGGTTTCACTATTCATCAAAAAATGAAAGTTTGCAGAAAAATACCAAAAATTTGGCCTAAGCTATATTTGGTATTACGAATTCAAAAATGATGTCTATTTTACCAAATTAAAAACAAATCATTTGCATTAATTAATTTAAAAATTAATTCCCGTCGTCAAAACAAATAGCGTGTTTTTAAGAGATAATAACTATCAAAAGATTGACACTTGTTTATGTCTGGTTTAAATGTGAAATTACATCCAATGACCAAAATTGTATTAAATGGTAAAAATATATTATAAATATACTCTAAAACCACTCAAATTAAAAATTTATCACAATTAATTATTTTGATTAAAAAAGTTGTTTTTAATTAAAATTTAGTAATTTTCACTATTCATCAAAATATGAAAGTTATCCAAAAAGTACCAAAATTTCACCCTAAGTTAATTTAGATATTACAAATCCAAAAATTAAGTCCATTTGGAAAGATAAAATTTAAAAAATTTCAAAAAGTAGGTATTACTGTTCATAACGGCTAGTTTGATTGGTTGTGGTGTGTTAGAATCTCGAAGTTGCGTACAACGCACGCCATTGCATTATTCAAAGGGAAACGTACCGTGGAAGCTTGGGGTGTTAAATTATCCCCTCCTTCAATAAATAGCATCCTCGCAATTTTTTAAAATTGGGCTTGAGAATATAATGGAAAGTCCCGCATCAGAAAAAGAGTCAATAAAACTATCAATTTAAAAGAAAGGAAGAGAGGTATAAAGGTCACCCAAGATAACCCATACTAGGATTCCATGTAGGAAAACATGGATATGGACGATAAACTAAGTGTTAAGTTCTGATGGAGAGGGATAGAAAACATGATCAGGATAAAGTTAACAATAAGAAAATCACAAACTTGTGTTGGTACAAATGGTCATTAGTCTCCCAGTAGGAAAAGTAAACGAACAACATTTTTTGATTTAAGTTACATTACATAAGGATGAGGAATTCATTTATGATATTGACTAAGAACATAAAGAGATATACTTACTTTTTAAGTAGAGTTTCATTATTTAATAAATTTTTACCACTAACTCATTTTTTGAACAATGAGTATTCGAGAAGACTTGGTCACAATGGAAGAGCTAGAATAAACTTCTATAAAAATACATTATCCACGTAGGATAAACTATATATTTAACTTGTCTTTAGAGATTAATCAAAAAAAATGGTTAGTATAATATCTGATGATCCCCCAAATGGATATTCCATTAGAGAAAAAAAACACTAATCTTAATTTCTAAAATTAAACCATCAATACCCCAAAGTTAAATAAATACCATTCAATAATCAATTGTCCTTAAAATCCTTCAATATAATCCAAACTAATATTGAAACCCAAAACTTATAAGAATGTAGTCTTCCACGTTAAAATGTATCTCCAAATGACATTAATTACTCTTAAGGTCACATAATTAAAAGTTATTAACCTAATCATTTCCATAAATAACCCAAATCACTATAAATCCACAATAAAAACCAAGATAAAAATCCACCATTTCTCCTCAAATGAAATCCCATACTATTCAATTTTCCTTGGGAATATAGTGTTCACAACAAAGCAAACAACTTCCAAAATAACATTTATCACTTAATCACCAAATCATTTTCCTATACTAAGGGTATTCATTTGATAAGACATAAGATCCCAAATCAAATTATTATTGATCAATAAAATCATTTAACTAAAAATAATAGTCACACTAACCGGGGACTTCAAGTAGTCCAGTGGTAGGGGATAAATACTAATCGCACTTTGGTTGTGGGTTCGATTCCCATAGCTTTGTCTGACGTGATGGGTTATCACACGGTCTGCGTGTTGTCCTTTTTTCAAAAACTATATTTTATAACATTACCAAAATTAGATAAATTCCTCAAAATAACCATAACATAATTTAACCACAAATGTTATCTCATACCTTTCATTTTCATACGAAATTATAATAACTTATAATTTCCTCAAACCTAGTGATCATATAAAACCAAATGGTTATTCATAACTATATCCACAAGAGAAAAGATAATTATTCCTCAAATATCATTCTCACATGGAAATCTGCAGGATTACAAATACAAGAGAAAATTATTCCAATGTAAACCCATCAACAAGGAGCACTAATACTTTTTAAACATTTCTACAACCATTTATTTCCACATAGCTTCTTCTTTGACCACGAAAATATCCTATAGAATAGGGCATTCACTCGGGTAATGGCCAGGTCCCCTACATTTACGGCAAATGACTGTAAATGGATTCTTGGGACCATTTTTATCTTCTTCCATAGTACTCTTCATTTTTCTTTGGCAATTATTCACTTTATGTCCTTCCTTCCTACACGTAAATCATTTCCTTGTCCCATTAAGACACTTTCCTAGGTGTCTCCTTCCACATTTCCTGCAAGACGGAAATTGAGTATTCCTTTCTCCATGGTCTCCATTGCTGGAGCTCTTATCATTCATCACCTTAATCTTATTTGTTGAGTCCGGGAATTGGTTAATATATATATTGTTGATCATATTTTTGGAAAATTGATTTGGCATATAGACGATATCTTTTACTCCTATCAACATTACATTTTGTTTCTCATTTCCACCACCGTTCCCACCTTGTACATCATTCTCAAATTCACCATGACTTCCTTGGAATCCATCAATTGACTAAAACCAGAAAGCATTGTGTGAGTAACAGTAGTCATAAAATCATTTAGAGATTAACATGTCACCATATTCTCAATTTGAAACACGTTAGGATTAACCAAGGTCATTTACTCTCATCTTATATATATAATACTTCAAATTGGATTGTAATGAAAATGTAAATTATCCTAAGCATATCCCCCGGGAGTATCGTAACCAAGAGTGCAGCAAGGCCCGTTGTCGTGCACCAGTTCCTGTTCGAGTCTAGCTCAAAGCGGTGTTTTCGGGTTTTACCCCTAGGTACATCTGTTCCAGAGCCACCTCTACCTGATTGTATCCAGATAGGGATGTATTTCTCGGAAATCTCACAAAATTTCTACAATACAAAAATTCTAGGAAGTTCTTCTATACTAATCCTCAAAGTTCATCTTAGGTTTACATGCTCTAATCAGAGTTTATCTAAATCTAGCTTCCAAGGTTCGTACTAAACTTCCTCTAATACCAACTGTAACGCCCCGACCCCAATTACCCAGAGTCAGTGCATTATTACATAACATTGGCATGATCACAAGAAAGATCAAATCTCGAAATACCGATTGGTTTAGTATCCTTGGAAACACTAGATACATTCATGAAGTTTACATTACATCATAAAGTGAAAAACTACTATAACAACATATTGTCTCCATAGTCCACACTATTATCCCCTCATAATATCCCTGTAGGTCATTAATAATTTACTTCTTCACATCCGAGGAAAAATAAAACATAGAAAATGGGTGAGCTCAAATGCCCAGTAAGGATAACAATATAGCGTAATCTTTCATAAATAAGAATAAACATTTAAGGCAATGTATAACTAAAACAAAAGCCTTCTAAACATGAACTTGAACATAGTATGACAAAAATAAAATGAAATAATTCCATTTACTTATTCACATGGATATTCTACTAATCGAAAAATCACATGCAATATCAATAACCACTTTCATAATGATGTAATGCATAATTCCAGACTATCATTACCACATAGCCAAGGCCTCGTGCCAAGACTAAAAATAATATTTTGTCAAGGCCTTATGCCAAGACACAAGTTTGTCTCATGAGACCTACCGATGCATCAAGGAGCTATAGCGGGCTCCACCCATCACATATTAAGTCCAATGCATTCCCATATGAAAATGTTTAAAAATAACATAAACATTCGTATTAAAACTAGCATACAAAATGTCAATAATTCATCCAAAAACCATGAATGGTATAAAAATAGCACATCCACATTAAAACATAACTCATTCAATACAATGTTGAAGATTGTATTGTATCATATTAACCTCAATCAAGAATGATGGAGGATATTGACATAGATGAAAATAATCATCAAAACAATTAGAGTGAAATATCCCCCTTTTTCTTGAAATCATTTAAAAGTCACACTATTTGTCTAGAATCCATTTAAAATAGATTTTAGAATGAAAGTGTCCCATACTACTTTGAAACTTTTAAAAGGAGTTTTAATTTTAAAACTATATTGTCCATATAAATAAATCCTTAAAACCGTTTTTTAAACATGGACATTAATGAGCAATATTTAGAAGAATAAGTCTTTAAAACATTTAATAATGGTATTTTAGTTAGAGTTTCAATCCAAAAGAGAGACACTTGAATAAAAATAATTTAGGTAATCAAAACATTGTAATATCATGAGAATAAAGGGATTAATGATATACTATTTCGAAGTACATTATATACACCACGTAAAAGTAATTTGGTGTAACAACAAATAAGTTTCAATGGAATGTAAATTGAGATGAAATCTCTCATAAAGGCCGTATCCTTAGGTTAAGGATAAATCAACGACATAATTATGTATGAAAAATATAAATACACTAAATATTATTGGATATTCAGTGTAAAGAAATCAAAGGACATTCACACATATTCTTGTAAAAACAACGCCAATGAATTGGATGTTTATCTCAACAAATCGAGATTGAGTAAAAATTACTCTTATCAAGTTTATACCGATGACTTGAGAATTTATCAGTGGAGTGATTATGTCTATAAACAGTATATCCACAGAAAGGGGAGTGGAAATTATGACAAAATCAAATGAATATTGATTCCACACATAATCTTGGATTAAAATAATCAATGAAGCATGTGTAAAGCCGAATGAGTGGAAATTGAAAATTGAATTTCCCTTACCAATTTGGTAACTTATGAAACATGCACCCATTAAATAATGATAATACAATAATAATTTAAATATCCATAAATTAATTTATATTACACAATGAATACAATCATGGGCAGTACACACACCACATGCAATAAATAAGTGGTGAATAATGGAAATCTCACGGAATTAAAAGTGAGATAAGAAACCCCTTACATTGTACTTTTTCATTGGTCGACGGTAGGTTAACCTCCTATATAATGGTGAAATAATTGTTATTGAATTATACAAGAATTATTTACATTAATATGATATCATATATGATCTTTTAACATTGATTTGTTAATAATATATTAGTATTATCATCATTTCGGGTGTTAACTTACTCGTTTTCCTTTATATTATTTGTTACATAATCCTTGTTTGTTATGGATAGGTTGTATATTATTAATATCCATAATTATATCAAGTACTAAAACATTATTTTTAATCATCAAATGAAAATTACACTTGAATGGATATGATGGAGAATGAATCTCATCGCGTTCATGGAGACTGTAGTCCGTACGTACGCACGAGCGACAATATCATTCTTTTGATGTTAAAATAATATATAATTGGATGATTTATCATATAGACATAATAATTATCATGTTATATTTATTATTTACATGAACTAAACATCATTATTATACCCATACAAACAATAATTTATTTAATGACAATTACACCACGACGTGGAGACAGTAAGCCGTACGTATGCACGTATGGTGACATGCCATTCAAAGGATGGACAAAGTACTGAATATGGTGGTACCATATTTATAATAAAATCACAGTATATAGAAGATACTAGATTTATTATTTTAGAATAGAAATAACAACGAAAGAAGAAGTTGAAGAAGAAAGGAACTTGAAAGAGGGTGGTGAAAACATTACCTCTTCTTCGGGTTCTTCCTTTTGATTTGATCAAAAGGGCTCCTTAGGTTGGCTTTCAGATAAAACTAATGCCTCTAGGTTGTAGTGAGAGAAGTTGAGAGAGTATTTGGGCAGGTTTTTTCCGAACCAAAAGGATTTTAATGAGTGAATTAGTGAGAATGGGGAGTTCCCTTTTATAAGAGGGGTGAGGGGCACCTTTGGAAAAGCTAAAAATATTATTTTATAATAAATTCATATTCAGTTTATAATGGCTCCAAAGTGGATTATTTAAAAGTTAAGGTGGGTATAATTCTCAATCCACTCAAAAAATTGGATTTAGAAATGTTTTTGTTACAATATTAACATTATCTTTAAGTAATAACTCTTAGTTAATTAGTTTCACTTTTACAATGTTTCTTTGTATTTTTATATTATATGGTTAATAAACATACTATATACAACCTACAAACCCTGAAGTGGTCCATTAATGACACCAATATCATGATATAAGTCTCTTGTACGAACCATAGTTTTTAGGAATTTAATATCAATTAATAATATAATATTTGTTTTAAAAACTATTTTATGTCAATTTTGACACTATTCAATAATTGATTTTTGTAAAACTCATAACAGAATGATTACTTCTAAAAATGTAAATTAACTCAATACTAACATGTCTTATTAACCTATAAAATTATTTTAATTCATAAAAAGTCTCAAATTATATTTATTTGGGTATTTATAATATCAATTATTTCAATAATTCACTATTATGGTAATTACTGCATCATCATTTTGTCATAAATAAATTACCTTATTTAATGTATCAAAATTATAAATAAAATATCATTATGTAGGAAATCTTTTTAGATTTCTAATTAATATTTATAATCGAATTTATCTTACGTGTAACCCTATATTATATTTTTTTAGTAAATAAACTTTGATTTTAACTCTTTTAACTCTTCTTTGAATTAAATAATAATAAATGTCCTAATCTAATCCAAGTGGACCTAAAAGATAATATTTTATTCCTATGGTTTTTTTTGGTCGATTTAATCTTATCCAATAGAATTAGGACATGTTTTAGGGTAATATTAATAACATTTTTACCCTTAATTACCCTATTTACTTTTAACCGTGGTAAATAAAATTTAAAAGGTACTATTCACCAAAAATTATTTTCATCTCATTGAACCAAATTTTACTCCTTGATATTAATTGTGTCTCTCAGACTTTCGAAATTCCACTCACAGAAGCTGTAAAATTAAGTTTTATGAAAAATTCAGTTTTTTAACTACCATTTAGTGGTTTCACTATTCATCAAAAAATGAAAGTTTCCAGAAAAATACAAAAAATTTGGCCTAAGATATATTTGATATTATGAATTAAAAAATGATGTCTATTTTAACAAATTCAAAACTAATCAGTTTAATTAATTAATTTAAAAATTAATTCCTTTCGTCAAAACAAGTGTGTTTTTAAAAGATAATAACTATCAAAAGATTGACACGTGTTTATGTCTGGTTTAAATGTGAAATTACATCCAATGACCAACATTGTATTAAATGGTAAAAATATATTCTAAATATAATTTAAAACCACTCAAATTAATAATTTATCACTATTAATTATTTCGATTAAAAAATTTGTTTTTAATTAAAATTTAGTAATTTTCACTATTCATCAAAATATGAAAGTTATCCGAAAAGTACCAAAATTTTACCCTAAGCTAATTTCGATATTAAGAATCCAAAAATTAAGTCCATTTAGAAAGATAAAATTTATAAAATTTCAAAAAGTAGGTATTACATTTCATAACGGCTAGTTTGATTGGTTATGGTGTGTTAGAATCTCAAAGTTGCGTACAATGCACGTCATTGCATTATTTAAAGGGAAACATACCGTGGAAGCTTGAGGTGTTACAATTTAAGTTTTTATGAATCATTTTTACAAAAAAATATGTTTTTATTTGTTAATTTATATTTCTTTAAATTTTTTTTCATATTTATAAACCAATATTTAATATTTTAGAATTTATATTATATTTATCAAAACACCGTTTTTAAAAAATTAATCAGTTTTTATATCTAAATAATTTGAATCACCTAAATTTATTAATAAAATGGATCTTAAATATATAATGATTAGGTCAAAATTATATAACAGTTAAAATTTTATTTTTTTCTCATAAATGATAAATTACCTACTTAAAAACTTGTTATCATGGTGAAAAAAAATATCGATAAAAAGTATTATCCTTAGAGGTTAAGAGACTAAAATATTTACAAAATTTATCATGGGGTAGTTGAGGTGAGCCTTATCCATTTTAGTCTCTAATTTTTCTCAATTTTTGAGCTAGTTTCCATGAGTGTGACTTCCCATTATTGAAAAGTTTTTTGTAATTGAAAAATACAGCTTCTTTTCACTTATGAAAGGGAACTCTAATCCTCACATCCCCTCACACTGAATCCCATTATATTAACACAAAAGTCTAACTAAAATAGTACTGAAACCCCATAATAACCATATGTAGTTCATTTTCATTTCAAAATCTTATCCCTCAATGGTTGAACCCCCTTCACAAAGAATATAATCCAACAAGCGACGTATAAGTTCATAACGTCTATTTCTATTTTTCTTTATGAAATTTCCTTTTTTTCCATAAATATCATTTTAAAATAATAAAATGAAACAAATAGTATCATTATTACAGTATAATGTTATTATAATGATAGTAGAAGAATTAACCACCCTCCCATTTTTCATTATGAAAAAAGAAAATTTGAATCTAGTATTGTGTGTACTGCTGCCTCTATGAATAAATGTGTTTCATATTCCTTTTAACCCAAAAATCATTTGTTTTAGTTCATATTTAATGAGAGTAGATTATATATATATATATTAAATATCATTAGTAAGTTTATTTTTTAAAAAACAAGAAATTAAATGATAGTTATAATGTAATCCATTGATATCAGTAAATAACCCAAAACCAGTTCATCAGTATTTTAATCTTCAAGAAAGTTAACTAAATATCCAAATTAATTGAATTAGATCATTATATGAATTTAAAAAATAGAAATTTTGTAACAATTAATTTTTTTAAATGGTGATCCTTTATAGAAAAAAGAAATTGGAAAACCCTTTTTTGAACCAAGTTCCAAACGATCAAGATTATTCAAACCCGATGTTGAAAATAGATTCAAACATAATAATACCTAAACTGAATTGTTATTAATGAATAATATAGATGTAAATTTATATGAATAGTTTTCCAAAAATATGTAATTATTTTTTTTATATTTAAGTTCTTGTAGGTAAAATCACTTCTAGGAAAAGTAATGGTTAAGGTAAGGGTCTTGGAAACATAAAGCTGTTTTGTTGAGTTATATAATTTCGACATAAGATTATATAAAATATTTTAAATGATTTTATCTTTTTATTTATAATGAAAATTGGTTTTTGATCAAAAAAAATTCCATGAAATTTTTTGTTTCCTATTATTTAATAAAATAGAGGAGAATATTTTAGAAGAGATGTGTAAATATTACTTTTAACATGATGAATACAAAATATTATAGAAACCCATTTTTATGATTTGGATCTCATTATCTTAAAATGTCTATTCCAAATGGAATTATGTTTCATGATTCTCCTAATATTTTATGTATTATGTATTATTGTATTTGAAATTGTTTTTGGTATCAAACGATTTGATTCATGATGTTATTTTAAACCATTTTAATATTTTATGAAACCCATTTAATTACAATGAGTTATTTATGAATATTTAATGATTTAATTAGTAATATTTATGAAACCAATAATTTTCCCACAGTTTAATTAATATATAATGATGATTGATTTTTAGTTATCACTCACATGTATTAATGATGATAGGTAGAGTCTTATATAACCCTCCAATGCATTTTTAATGTTCATATCGATTTAGAAGTTGTAATGTTGTGTGAATGAGATGAAGTAGGTTTTTTTCCCGTCCATTTTGTGTGAATGAGATGTGGGAATCTTTTTTCACATGTTTTTTGTGTGAATGAGATGCATGCATATTTTATCAAATGTTTTTATGTGAATGTGATAGAGAAATCATTATTTACAAAATTTTCTATAATTATACTTGTGGATCCATTCCATGTTGTTTATGAAATTATAGTAAATTTTTATGTAGAATTTCATTTCAAAGATAAGCCATGTTGTCATGATTTTTCCTTATTTTTGATGTATTCCAGAATTTATGTCCTCCTCACATGTTATATGATTATTTATGTGTATTTTTCGCATGATCAAATCTTTTTTATGTCCTTAAATATATTTTTGTAGTTTTATGTTAATATAACATGTTTTATTATAATCATCTAATGTATTTTAAACTTTTATTACGATGTATGTGTCTTCCTCATGTTCTACATAATTTTTAGATATGTTTTCCCTTACATAGAATCTAATCCAACTCCATTATTTTATATCCATTCTACAGGTAATGAAGATGATTATATCATGAGAAATGCATAGAAAAGTATATAGAGGAGTTTGATTATGGGGAAATGTTTTCACATCTTAAAAAATATGATTCTTTTGCATATGATATCTATAGTAGTGTGACTGTTTGTAAGATTCATTATAAATTCCCATATATTATTATACTATTTATGTTATGATTATCTTGGGTTTCCCTAATTTGTTTCAAATAAGGGTTTAGTTATTTTTGGACATAAATTTTATTACATATCCTATTAGTTTTAAAAAAATTAATGAAATCACTATAGATGATTCTATATATTGGTTGATATACTAAAATATTGTAAATGTATTTATTAATGGTTTCCCATATAAATAAATCATAGTATTTATATTACAAATGGAATCAAGGTCTATAAAATATGTAGTAGGGACTAATAAACACGAAGAGGGGAGATTGGGTGTTAAATCAATTGTGACCTAGTGTTTGAAAAAGTAGCCTAACTACACAACTGGTTTGACATTTCCTAGGGATCTACTTAGGTTGATTGTAAGCACTTTATGAACCATGGTGAGGGTTTTGGTTCTAGTTATATTAATATATTAGGTTGTCGGGTGTAATATTACTCAACATAAATTCAACATGTTAAAAATGAGATTTATATTTATTGAACTAAAGTAAATATATGAAGAAAATTATAATATTAAAAAAATAACTTTAACGGTTTAATTCTATTAATAAATATGAAAATATCATCATTTTTTTACTACTTCATCATTTAAGTCACCAAACATGGCTTTTGGAATTAGTGTAAATTGAAAGAACAATCAGAGTTTTCAATTGAAGGAAAGTTGGATGAGAGGGACTATTAAAAGATTACCTCGATGAAAAACCCATCAGAATGGAAACTATAGTGACAAAACTTGTGATTATTCCTAACTGACTATCATGAAATATGATTAAAAATGAGAAGATGGTCAAAGTCCCAAGCACACAAAAGGATGAAAGGATGGAGTCTCATGAAAGATAATTTGATGAAGATGATGAACAAATATTAGTTCAATTTCATATACGTAAAATATTTTAAAAGAAGAACCATTGAAGTTCAGTTAAGGGGACTGAAAGATTCATTAATTGTGGAATTGGCGGTCATCATGCTTCAAAATATCAAGGAAAGATAAAGTGTTCAATTAACACAACGAAATGATATATAGTTTATTCTAAGGTACAATTAATAATTCAAGGTCTTTTGTAAACTAAACCTATGAATTATCCATTTCAATTACCAAATCCATGGACTAACCAAGATTATGAACATTATCAACCTCCAAGACCTATAGGAAAATGGAACACATATGAAACCACTATTCCCAAAGAGGATCTTGATATTTAAGGAAAATATACCATAAAATTTGGAGTTATAAAAGTCTTATTGTAATTCAAAACATGGAACACTATTATATGTATGGTGTTTTATATGATCAATAAATTTCCATATTTATGATTTTAGGATAATAGAAAAAATGAATTCATAATATTTGGGCATCATAAGTTGACGTTTTTGAGAAATTGAACCTGTTATTATCTCTTTATATGAAATTTCTGATTTTTTAAAAATTATTTGATATTACAACCTTAATTAACTCAGAATTATCAGAAATTGGAAAAATCACATTTCATATATAAAATCAATCTATAATCTACTATTATATGGATGGATGGATATGAAGTCTCATGTTAAAAAAACAATGAGTGTTGTTTAACTCCATTTGATAGAAAAGACACAAAATATTTGGGTATTCCACTTTGATGGTGTATATGAGTTTCAGTATCTCATCTGATTGAGTAGGGCTTATACCACAATGTAAATTTACACTCAAGTTATTTTAATATTATAGATACAATTAACTATCATCAATATTAAATGATAATTAATATTTAGAGGATTAAATTTGTTTTAGGGGCAATAATTTAATGAATCAAGACTTCATTATGTATTTTCCATATATTAATACTATGTTTTATAGCTTTCTCCATACACAACATAAAAATTAAATGAAAAATAAAATATATTTTGATAATATATATATATATATATATTATTTTTTACTATTAATAGATCTCCATTGAGTTATAATGCATGAATCAAAAGACGTAGCACTCCTTGAGCTGAAGAGATTCAAATAAGGGTATTTCTGGTGTCATATTTTTTGTTGGAAGAGGATCAAATTCATTCACATGATCTATTATTTTCCCTTTTTATAATTTTTTTAAGAATATACCCTCACAAATATTCCTAGGAATGCATCTAGAAGCTATTGGATTTTTTGGGTTTCATGTTGGTATAATGATCTCTTCCCATTTTGTCTATCGTTTCTTTTATTAAAATAAATTATACCTTCTATGAATGATAGGTTCATAGTCCTAAATATATTTCTTTGTGAATTTATTGAAATGGTCCAAATACTTCATCAAAAAATTTTAGCCACCCAATGTTCCTATTTAGTTAGGTTTTCTTAGTCTTCCACATAATATCTTTTTGAAAGATTCCCTCTAATTTTAATCTTAATTGGGAAATACATGATATTAGACTCCACTAATAAAATTATCTCAATACCATCTATTGAGATGGTATGTGAAGTAAATGATATCTTTCAACCATGCCCACCACTCACATGGATTTGAAATGAAGACTCCAGATTTCTTTGAAAGAGGTTGTTTATGAGAACCTACTAGTCTATTATTTTAAATATCTTATAATATACACTCCCCAAAGTTATTTTAAAATAGACCCCATCTTGATTTCCCCCTTACAAGAAAATTTTAAATCTAGGTCAATAATGGAATGAATAAAGGGAAATTTAATATATACCCAAGACCCCCATGGGATCTTTATGACAAGGATTTGGCTAGAACTTCTTTGTCTCATCCCTATCTTGATCCCTTCTCTAGAATTTTGGATCTGTGCATGATATATAACCAATAAATAAGGAAAATATGGAACTTAATGCGCCTATAAAACCTCCTCTAGAATAAACAGGTGTTTAAAAATCAACCTAGGAAGAAGTGTAATAGCTTTACTCTGATGATGGTGAATATACCCATGATGAAATTGAGAAATATTTATAGATTTATGATGATTTGTTAAAGTTGAGATCCAGTAAACAAAGTAAAACAATGGTTAAATCGGATGGATTCATTAATATACATTCTAATAATAGTAAAAAGTTTAACGGTTAATATAATATTTAGAGAATAAATGTATCTAGATCTCTATGAGACCCAAAAAATGTCAAATATTATATCCCAACACTACTTGAGTTTTCTAAGGTCCCCATACCATTCTCATATACTGAGGACTTTAAAGATATTTCTAGGCCTAATAATTATATCCATGTTTTCAAAGAAGGTATTATGAATTATTTCTATACACGGTAAAATGAACATTATCTCTAATAAACATAATAGATATACATTGGAAATAAATTTCATTTAGTGTTATTATTATACTGCTGTCGGATGTGGTTGAATATTTTGTTATTCATGATACCTTATATTTTTCAGTTTTTAGCCATGTTTCATCTAGAAGTGCTATTGGCGGGCCTTATAAGGATCTTTTTTCATCTTTATTTATTATATTTTGTTCCTGGTTAGAAATGGATGAGGACATGATAGGTATGGAAATATGATATTACCTAGACACAGGTTGCTGACAGAGGTGGTAACGTTATATTTTTCTGTTACATTTATCATTGGAGTTAGTGATATATAATTATAAATGAAATCTGATAATGATTTTCTTAGAGACTATCTTATTTATTTCATGTTTTTTATTTTTTAGAGGACATTTTTCACTAAAATTCATCCCTTCATTGATTCCAATTGTGGAGATGATGATGTTGATTGTATATTTTTCAAAAACATATATTATATGTTTATAGAGATGGTGTGATATTTGACCGTGGATATTGGATTTTGTCCATATGAGGATGTTATTTCTAGTTGTTATGTATTGAAATTCTTTCTCAATATATGTTGTATGGTCTTTCTCCTATCTTCTCTTCCATTCCCTCTTATGTTGGTGAAAACAGAACACACATCGTGTAATCATTGTGACTCTTCTATTAATTAATTAATATTTGCAGAGCATGAGCGGGGTTACTAAATAATGCATTGAGACTTTGTGGGTATGATTATATAATAATACATATTATTAATAATATGAAAAAACATATTATAAAAAGTATTTAATAAATGAAAGTATATAAGAATAGAGAATATTTAAAATTTTAAAAATCTATTTTCCAATTTGAATTGTTATTCACTATATTTTTTGAATTTATTTAAATGGTAAATTTTGAAAAAAAAATTATAAAACAAATAAACACGGATCAATAATTAAAAGTGATGTTACGTGAGTCTAAAGGAGGGGAGTTGACATTTATCACATTAGAGAAGAGGAATAAACTCAAATAGGGTCTTAGAATAATGAGTGCAAGTTTCTGTCATGACCCCTTTGTCTGTAAAACAGTTAGCGAGTCGATTAGAATTGTAATATATGTGGGTGATGATGTAATTTATGGAAGCTAGGGTATTCAAGAAGTTAATCCATTTTGATGTGATCTTCCATGTAAGATGTTTTTGTCCCATTATAACTGCCTAGACAATGGTGGTTGAGTTTCCTTCAAACCAAACATTGCTCTAATTTCTTTGATGAGAAACCGCAGTAGCTTTAATGAAGTCTATCATTTCCTCTTCAAGAGAAGTGGAATGAACACATGATGGAAATTATTTCAATTGATGGATTAATAAACATTTTATATAAAAACTTTATATAAATTAATAAGGCATGTGAAAAATAGTTTACAACAAACAATGTAATATATATCCAAATAATCATAAGTGAGAAACATGGTCATATTCTAATAGATTCCATTTTTCTTGGATACGGGATCTGACACACTCGATGTTGATCATAGAAATATATGTATACACATGTCCCAGTGACACTAGAAAAAGTGGACTCATTACCATCCCATTGGGGATGTGACATACTGCATTAGGTTTTGTTTTAGTTGTAAAGTGTCAGAAAGAGTCATATTCCAATAACTCACTAACTATCATAGATTTAATGTGCTCTAATAAAAATCATTCATGGGAAATTTATTTTAATACTTCATTAAATTCAATTCATCACACTATCCCATTTAAAATACACCAATTTCCTTTTAGAAACTAACACATAGGTTTTGAATCAAAACATCATTTTTTCATGATAAAACTACTAGATTTATATTACAACCATTTTAAGACATTTTCTCAAAAAAAACATGAAATTAATTTCATCAAATCAATTCCAAAATTTAAATTTAACAATTTTTCATTTATTTTACAAACACACCCCAACTAAATGGTATTGTTTGGTTTTCCCAATTTCGTACAAAAAAATCTAAATCTATCAATTCATTAGAATTTGGTTTTTAATAAACCAATTGAATGAAACTAATCATGTAATTGAATTTAAATAAAAAATGAATTTAAATCATTCAATATAGGGTAAATTAAAAATTTCCATCATACCAGAACCACCTTCCTTTTTCATGGAAATATAATTATCACAACAGAACCTGCTAATAAAAATGAAGGTAGACATCTCCAAATCATTTTTTATTTTATTAAAAATCCACTTTTTAAGGAAAACTGGGAACCATTCACAGACCCTTCAAAAACATAGTTCACCTTACAAATTAAAAAATTCAAAATATCAACATCAACATGCCTCACACCATGTTCCAGATTTCAAACAGACTGTCATCAATGCCTCGAGCCACGAACCTTCATCGAAACTCATCATGATGCGATCACTTTATCACCCACATTTTTGCCACCATCATTACATAGCCACTTCCACCAACACATCACCGCCTCTAAACTGCACCGTCATCACCATCGCCCGACTTCATGCCACACATCACCGAACCCCAATACCTTTTTGAAACAACAGTCATCACCGAAAAAGCAGTCAATCAAATGGAAAAATTCACATCGCCAGATAACATAATCGCTGATCCAAAGAATTAAGGTAGACAAGATATTGAAATTCAACGTAGAAACAAGGGTAAAAAACACATAGTGGATATCCATCAATCTTAAGATGTTCTATTAATCTCAAAGGAGGGGAAAATAATGAGACAAAGTTACACTAAGATAGCTTACCCGGAGTGTCACACCGTATCTACAACAACAATAAATAACTAAACAAAATGAACATCAAGTAATGGAGAAATCGAAAATCCATTGGGTATGGTTCTTTGGTTAAGATCAAGGAATTATAGGAAGAGTAAAATAGAAATTTTAGGTTATCCAACTATTTAAAAGAAACCCTAGGGACTTTACATGAACTATAAAACACTTACTCGTTGTGTAATTGACATGTCCAATAAACACACAAAAAACCCATATCCTTTTGTTAAAAATGTATTTATTGTTATTTTAGAATTTAAATGTCATGTAACCATATTACACTACATGTAATCTCCCAACAGGATATAGAACAAGAATGTTTTAATGTTGAATAATCAATCAAATTACTGACTTCACCATTATAGATATCCTCCCAATTCCTTCTCGGCCCCACCTAGATAAAGAAAAATGAAAACCACAAAATGGATATAAATATATCTGATAGAAAGGTAACAAAAAGTTACAAACTCCCCACTATAAAAACATTATTTTCCCAAAAATCATATCATGAAGATTCCTTATAGAAAAAGTGAGGTCACTACTCTCTCCTCAGTGCCTTATGCTCCCATGTCTCAAGAGGATATTTACCATGCTACCACAACACTTGAACCAAATGTATCTTCCACCCATAAAGTACCTTGGTTTCTTACTCGACTATCATGACTAGTCATTCAGTCATGGATTAATCAGGTTTAATTTCAAGATCACTCTAGTATATAATATGAGAAGGATATCATAGATACCTCTGGAGCATAAATAAATGGAATACATTATGTTTTTGATGTTAGATGCATTGGAAGTGGAAAATAGTAATAAACATTCCCCACCTTCTCAACAACCTCAAAAAGACCCACAATATTTTGAGCATGATTCCCTTTCCCTCTTAGCCTTTGATGACCCAATCGAGTTGAAACATTCAAGAATACCTGGTCTCCAATTGAAAATTACTACGGAATGTGATGATGATCCACATACAAATTATTTTGAATAAATACCATTGAAATTCTAGAATAACCGACTAAATATTTTCTATCATCTCTTGAATCAAACTCGGTCTGACCAAGGAACATTCACCATTATCTGACCAACACAACAGAGATCCATAAGGACGACCATACAGGGCCTCAAAAGGAGATATTATGATGTTCAAACTATTAAATATTGTTATAATAAATCTCAACCAGCCCTATATGGTCATTAGAAGTTCCACTAAAGTCGAGAACCCAAGTGTGGAGCATGTCTTTTAGAATCTATATTGCTATATGTAGTTGGCCATCCGACAGCAAATGGTATGCCATACTCAAACATACCAGTGAGCACAGTGCCTCTTGAATACCTCTCTAAAATAAATATGTGAAGTAATTATCACTATTAGAGACTATAGAATATGTAAATCCATGAAAATAAAAAACCTCTTTCAACTAGAGATTTCACAACTCTTGAAATTTTGTTGAATCATGAATAGTAATAAAGTGAGTACAATTGGTCAGCTGATTGATCAAAAAATATATCATATTCTTCTTTCTCTGGGTACATTAAAACCTAACTAAAAATTACATTGAGATCTCATAAAAAATCCAAGTAGGAATTGTAAGTGAATAAAGAAAACATAAGGGTTTCTATTACTTGAACTTGACCTGTTAGAATGTACAACAATGAGAGACAAAATCACCAAATCCCCACTTCATATTTAGACATTGGAATCTATGACACATGTCATAGAACATCTTTTTGGTTCCTGGGTATACTTCCCATTGAGTGTTATAAAAATCCCCCATCACAACTTTTATTACTACTAATGGTAAAAAAATGATTCTGATAGCATTGTATGCCCTTAGTGGAGAATGACCAGTCATGTACAGTCACCCCACCATAAATGGATTCAATAATGCTAAGAAACGTATAATCAGGAATATTTTCTAGAAGAATCATCCCGATAAGAGTATATGTAAACTAAACACTTTCTATGGACACCTCAGCCCTTGATTCCTGGAATCCAATGTAAAACTGTGAAAAGATAGGCATGAAGTTCCACACATTCGAAGATTCTTTCATGACATGGGTGGGATGTTTCCAAATCAAATAATATGGGACAAAATTCACTTTCCCTAGGTTATAGGCAATGTAAAAATTTATATATTTATAGTCTTCCACCCAAAACCTCTGGTAGAGAATCCAATAGTTTTGAGAGATGTTATAACTCATACTCTTGTTTTCGGAAAACATGGTAAACCTTTATCTATAAAATTAATTTTGTCAACTATTATGTGTGTGTAACATAGCTTCAAAGTCAACTTCATTGGTTGGATAATTCTTCTCATGTTTCATAATATGATGAGAGAAATATTCAACAATATGATTACCATATTTAATAACATATCCAAAACTAGAAACCGATGCATCACAAAAGTCCACATATCCATACCCAGCCTATGGGAGAATCAAAACTGGTGAAGTAGTCAAAAAAAATTTTTCCCTACAAAAGATTTCTAATATTTGTCATCCCAAGAAAAATTTGACTCTCTTTTGAGTCAAAGTAGTCATCATAGAATCTAAATATGATATTTCCTTAACATACTATCAATAATATCCATCTATACCAATCATGTTCGTAGTCTCGAATTTTTTTTTGTGGTTGTTCCCATGTCATAACAACATTCACCATTTTCTAGATAACCTAAAATACCATGTTCTAATACCATGTGTCCCAATAATTTTACTTCTCTATTCTGGAAATCACATTTCGAAATACTGGCATAAAGATAGATATTTCTCATCATTTCTAAAACTTCTTTCAGATGAAGCACACAGTCTTCCATGGATATTGATTAAATTAGGATGTAATCCACAAATACTACCATTAAAGTATCAAGGTAATTATGGAACATACTACTCATTAAATCCATAAATACCTATGGGGATTTGGTTAGACCACATTTTATGAAAAGGTACTCATAATGGTCATACATGCTTCAAAATAATGTTTTTTTATTGTCATATTTTTTTATTCTCAACCGATTGAAAAAAATCAAAGATCAATCTTCAAGAACCACTTCAACCCTTTAAACTAATAAAAAAAATCACCAATAAATTTAAATAGATAATTTTTATTTACTATGAATCTTTGTGTTTTCGCTAATAACCACAAAGGGGAAGGGAAGCATCATATTTCATAGAAAAGAGACACAGTTCCGCCCAATGTAACACAGTCAGTCGTATAAATACATTATCTAAAACATCATCCAACTGAATAATAAAATCTTTAATCTTTGGTAGTGCCATGTGGTAATAAGTAATTGACATTAGTTGAGTACCTGGTAAGAAATTGATAGAAAACTCTACCTACCTTAATGGTCGAAAACTAGAGAAGTCAAAAGGAAACATGTTAGGAAACTCGATCACAACCATTGGGAGATCACACCCACAGAGATTCTCATTCTACAAAAAATATAAAGACAGATATTTCTTTTCCCACCTCTGGATAATAAGGTTTGCCTATAGTCGACCTCATGTCCCATTCACCATGAATGATATAGAATATACAATCATGTGTAGTAAAGGTGACCCGTTGAAGATAGCAATAAATACGAGCTTTATTGGAAATGAGACAATCCACACTAAATATGATGTCAAGTAGTTTCAAGTCAAGAAACCAAAATTACAAAGAAATATAAACATATAATAGCGAGAAATCACAAGAAGGACAATGAAGAACATATTTTCCCTTCATTCCTTGGGGTTTAGTAATATCCATCACATATGAAAAAATATTCATTAGAAGATTTAGAATATTAACAACACTAGTTAAAATAAATGAATGATATGTTTAGTATCATATAATAAAGTCACTGATATCAAAGCTAGAGTGATGGTACTTATCACAGTCATTGCACCCATATCTACTTATTCTTGAGACTCTTCATCTACCTAAATAAGCTTCGTTTCAGATGCACGTGGCAAGAATCCCTTTCCCCATGAAGAAACTGATTAAACCATTGTTTTGGTAGGTTTTGATGATCACGCACCTATATGAGGAGTTTCAAATACATGAAAAACCATCTTCATGGGACCTGTGCATCCATATGAATAACAAATTATGGTTGCTTCCTTGCAAACCCTCATAGAATGCTCTCTCTTCCAACATTAGTAGAAAATCAAGGTGTTCATTCCAAACACTACATTAGGTTTAGAAAAAACCCAACTATATAGAACCACCATAATAATCATCACACATGATTTTTTTATATTATGGAAATTTACACCGCCACTAAGAGAAAATAGAACTCTTGTTAACCATCATTTTCCAGCCTAGTCCATTTCAACAACAATTCTCTGTCCAGTACATCAGTATAAGAATTAAATATTATCAAGAAAAAATAAGATCATATATTACCTCGAAGCCCCATCTTGAACAATCAAGTATCCAAATTCTCAGGTTATACTATATCAGGTGAAAACTTCATTAGATCAACAAAATGGTTTCCATACTATGTCACTGATATGTTATCATTATCTTGTTTGAAAATCTCTATATCATTTAACAATACAATTGATTATGGGTAGAACTAGGTGGTGAAATGATATTTGAAGTATTTATACTCTAACACCTCGTTCTTATTTTACATCACCATTGTGTCCCACCATCTCCTACTTTTTCCCTCTTCTATGAAGGTTTCACACAACACATTGATTTCATCAGGTGTCTCAATGAACTCAAACAAACATTCCATTCTACTCAATCATTCCTCAGCCACTGTAGGATCATTGGGGACTTTGAATGTTAGTGGCTTATGGAGAAGGATATCCTGAGCCTGGTTTTGGAAATCAACCCTCTATGTTTCCATATCTAGAACAAAAAATGGGAATGGGTGGTGTTTCCCATGTTCAAGCATGGATAGTAATCACAATAACCTCAACCAGACTCAATTACTCATGAGGATTCTATCCTATAGGATAAGTAATAACTTCCTCCAAGATTTTATTCACACAACTTCTTGAAGGTATGATGCTACACAAAATCAATATACAACATTGAATACATTAGATTTACACACAAATAGACAAAATAAGGGAAATTAGTCCCATCAAATAGGAAATACGATTTGGATTTCAATATATCAAAATTAAAAGTACGAAATAGACTTGAAATAATCCACAATACATCTTCCCAAACACCCTAGTGACATATTGCTTATTTTTGTGAGGTATTTCCAGACTTTCAATCGCAACTACCTCCAAAATCCCCATCAGATTACACAAATTCATACTAAAATCAAGACAATAATATCATACAAGATCTCTGATACCACTTTTTTTTGAACTAGACCAGGTAACCTAGAAACCTAAAAACCAGAGCTAACACTGACATGTCTTGAAGGGTATTCCCAATCCCCACATGATGGTGACTAGCACCGTGAATCATACAGAATGAAAGTGGGAATGAATTTTCCCAAAAAATTAAAAAATTAGGATAAAAAATTAAGAATGCATACAAGAAAATCTCCATAGAGATTTGTGTACCAGAATTTAAATAGGTAAAAAACCCAATGTACTATAATAATGTACCAAAAAATGGGATATAAACATATTTCCCAATCGATTAAACTGTAACGACCCGAAATTTTGAATAAATCTTGTTTCCTTATTTTGTGTGTTAATTTATTTACTCATCAAAACTTATTAATTTAATAAAATGAGTATAATTAAAATGAGACTGTTGGGTTTTGACTGTTATATGACCGTTAGTCAGTATGAAATTTGGAAACTGAATGTTGTGACTATTGTCTCTAAATACAACTGATCTTGGTTAATTACTATAGAAAGAATATTTTATGGCCTCATCCACTAGTCTTGGACCGATCTAAGCCCATCTAAAAAAACTTGGGAAGGAGGTAGCACCACTGGGATTTCCTCTGGACCAAACCCAAGCCGAACTTCTTCGTGTGAAGCTAGAATGGAATCGCCTTCATGGGAAGTTCAAACTGATAGAAATTACTACTCATGCGATGTTGGATGAGCCGCCCTATGATTCTCTCACCTTAGAACACCTTACACTTAGGTCCTATGCTGGGGTTATAAGGGGCTATGTAAGGAGTCCATAGCTACATTGTGTAATCCTTTGTTATAAATAAAATTGTGTTTTCTTTTTATGGTGATGTTTGTGAGTTTTCAAATGATCGAATGAATATAGGATGTATTTTATTAATGTATTTTTAAAATAAGATATTTTAAAATATTTATGTAAACCTTAAATAACTAATGATGTGTAATGATTTTCAAAAAATGGCCTTCTACAAATGTGTTTAGAAAAAATTTAGAGTCTAATAAGATCAAATTAATTTTTGATGAATAGTAAATCATGAATAGTGATTTTATGCTTAGGATTAGTAATGTGACCAAATGGATAAGTAATATCACTTAAAGAAAGTATTAATATAATTTAGGCACCTTGATTACGTAGTGTGATTCAATAAAATAGGTAAATAACTGTTTCATTAATTATTATTCAAGTATTAGTTTTTTCGGCCGAATAGTGTTTTTTATTTAAAAAATTAAATTAAATATATTTAGAAAATTATTTTTATAAAATGGAATTTATTTTTGAACATAGAGCATCGATATTATGTTAAGGTAATTTTTGGGGATTTTTCTGAGAAAAATAAAATTTCGGTGAATAGTGTTTTTAATTAACAATTAAAATTAAAAATATCTAGAAAATTATTTTTATAAAATGGAGTTTATTTTTGAATTAAGAGCATTGACATTATGTGAAGATAAAATTTTGGGATTTTTCTGAAAAAAGTTGAATTTTCAGTGAATACTAAAAATACAGTTTTAGGGTTTCGGTATGTTTAATGACATCATAACTGTGTCATGATGATATCATGAGATATTTTAAGGGATGGTCGACTTTTGAATAGTGAGATATGGTGTGAGGTGTCCCAAGTGGCCAATACCTTGAGGAAATACCACTTTTTTTTTCAATACCACCAATGAGGTGTCCCTTGGCCATTAATGCCTTGTCCCCTCACTTCCCCTATAAATACCAAGCCATTATCTCATCCTTTCCATTAAAAATCATCATAAATGACGTTATGGTATCCTTACCTCCCAATGAGCCTTCCCAAGGTTCCCCCAAGGCCTCAAGGTCCCAACCATCGAGTTTTAAGAGTTACGTTTTAAGGTAAGGGATCCTACCTCTCTCTTTCTTTCCAAGTACTCTCTTTTTATGTCATTTATTTTATGCTCCATGTTCTTATGTTGGAGGATGTTATTTTATATCCATACTACGATCCTTTTTATTTTCATATGATTAGAGACCCACTCTTTTTCTCATCAATTCATTTTAAGAATGTTTATGTGGCGTCGTTAGGCTGCCAAATTTTTAAGGGATTCTTTCACCCTTCTCGTTTTCAAAATCTATTTTCAAGTCAAGTCATTAATGTTCTTTTTTAATATGTTGGGGTATGATCTCCATATCTATCATAATTATATTTTATGTTAATGTGATGAGAGAACCTATTTGATCTCATCAATTCTTTTTTTGATGTTTTAAGTGACGTCGTTAGGCTGTCGAATTTTCATAAGAGAACTCTTATTTTTGTCTTCCTTTCATGTTCTTCATTTCATATGATATATCTTTCAAATTTCATTAAAATGTTCTTAAATCCTTTATATTCGGTCCCCTAATATTTTATGGATCATTTATGAGTGGGTGACCCATGTCCCCTCTCTTTTCAATGTTTTCTAAAACCCCGTAACGTAGCCATTATGCAGCAGAATTTTCGTCTCAAAATGTCTCTCTCTTTTTCTCAAATTCTTTTATTTTATTAAGTGAATACTAAAAGCTCTTCCTTATATAGGGATATTAAAATATATATCAAAATTTATATTTTAATTCTGGTACTTACATACACAAAACCCATTTTCCTTTTTCGTGGGTTTAAAGTGACATAAAGATCACGTCTTTAAAGCAGTTTTTAGAATGTTATTACTATGAAATAAAACCCATTTATTTAATGTTATATGTCTTATTTATGAATTTTTTGATGATTATATATGTATCTCACATGATAATAAAGGAAAATTTAAGGGTTTTCCCTGATAGCGCTCCAATGCATTGGGTAATGAGGTAACCACTAGAGATTACAATTTTAACGATACCTTGGGGTTTACCTTGGTAATTTCAAATGACACCTTGGGGTTTACCTTGGTGATATGTTCATGATTGTCTAAGTTAAATGTTGTAGCCACATCTTCAAGTTATGGAACACGTTATTTTTATTATGATATTCCTCATGATCTCTTTCTCATTCCTTAAAGTTATTTTTCATGACTTTTGTTGTATCTTAAGTTCACATGTAAAATGCTTCCCTTGTTCCCCTTACTGGGCCATCTACTCACCCATTCATTTGATGTATATCCACAGGTTATGAGACGTAGTAATGAACTTAGGATGAAAAAATGAAGAATCCTTTCATGTGTTTATGAATAATGTTTTATGTTTTAATGTACTAAGCTCCTGGTTACCAAGACACTAAACCTTAAAGATCCTCAATTTTGTATAATGTAATGAAAGTTTATGTGTTAAAAAGGTGGGATACTATAGTTGGTATCAAAGGATGGTTTAGTTATTTGTGTAAATTAGTGTATGAAAACTTTAGGAATAACCCTATATAAAAGTTTAAATATATGAAATCTTCCTAGTATTTTGGTGAGTATTGAGTAAGTGGTTTATTAAGAAAATACATCCATGTATGGATACGAGTAGGTAGAGGTGGAATTGGCACAGATGTACATAGGGGTAAACCCGAAAACACCGCTTTGAGCTAGACTCGAACTGAAACTGGTACACAACAATGGGCATTGATGCACTCTTGGTTACGACACTCCTGGGGGATATACTTTGGTAAACATCATAAGCTTAGTATGAACCCTTATTAAAAGGAAAAAGATACAATAAAATAATGTTTCACATAAGAATATATGATCATGGATAACCTAGATTAAAACCTAGGGGATCAGAATTTATGGTATAATTTTTTTCTACAAGTTTATCCTTCTATGCTTTATGTTTCATTTTCATTATTATTGCCTAAGTATTTAGGCCCCCTAATTATAATTTATTTTCCTAGTTAATGGAGAGAAATGGAAGAACATGTCCCAGTAACCAATGTGATAGGAAATGTGACGATTACCCTATTAATGTTATAGAGATGATGAGAGATCAAGTTGAACATATTGTGATTATGCCAAACTAGCTATAAGAAAATCACAATTAATAATTGGTACCTAGTAGAATTCCCAAATTCATCAAGGAAGAAGAAGATGAAGTCTCAAGGAGGTTCATATGATAAAGTTGATAAGGGAAAGAATACCCATTTCCATTTGTGCAAAATGTGTGGAAAGGGGCACCAAGGATAATTTCAAAAAGGAATCGGGAGAAGTTTTAAGTGTGGGGTGATAGGGAATAATGTATCCAATTACTTTAAGAAAATGGAAAATGTGATGAATAGAGATAAGGTTCGATCTAATGTACCTTATACTTTTCAATGTCGTAAATTTGGAGAAGTTGGACATTACCCAAGTCAATGCTCTCTTGGAAGGGATGAGAAGCATGATGAGAATAAAAAAATTTCAAGGATAAGGGAACAATGCAAGTCCTATGCTGAGATGGATCATGATGACTAAAGTACATGTAACTTGTTCGGAATAATTTTCTATGTCATGTTGTTTTTTTAGTTCATGCCCTATAATAATATCTTTAATGTTTTCTAAGAACATTTAGTCACTACCTAAGATGGTTTTATATCATTAAGGAAAACATATATTGTCATGTACCACATGTTGATGTTGTAAAGTTGTTCTTCTTGAAAAAAAAGGATGATTAAGGGATTAGAAGATGATTATTATTTTGGAAGACGTTCACTATTTTGGGAACCCTATATGATCAAGGTAATGAGATAACTATATTATTTTCTTTGAGGAATAAAGGTTGAATTATATTTTGAAGAATTTACGAATTTAAGGTGAACTTATTGTAATATAGGTTACTTATGGAAATTATTAACCTATCTTGGGGAAAATATGTTTAGGATAGCAAGTTTTGTTATAAGATGTTAGGAGTGGTTGATGTTGTTTGGAGATGAACGATGAAGTTTATTTTAGAAGACTATGTTATCAAATCCTTCTTGAATTTGGGTTTCAATCATAGTTTGGTAATTTTTGAATAATTTTAAGGATAGTTATTTATAGAATGGTCTATTATGATCTTTGGGTATTACCATGGAACTCTGAAGATTTAAAGTAGTTTCCCTTCCTCTGGGGTTCTTTCTTTTTGAAGAGTTGTTTTATCTCACCCTTTCTGTTTTGGGGATAAATGTTTAAAGATAGATAGTTTTTCATTTGTGGATTATGTGATATTCTAGAAGATAATTCTTGTTCTTTGGATGAGACCAAGAGTTTTTGAATTCTCATCATTTGGATAAAATATTATTTTTGGGAGAAACTTATTAAGGGACGAAACTCTACTTGAAGGTAAATATATTTCCTTGTGTTTTTATTCTCTATAGTAAATGAATTCCTCAAAACTTTGAAAAGGAACTTAAAACAAAAACGTTGTATGTTAATGTTTCCTACTGGGAAATCAAATACCTTTTAACCCATCATAATTTTGCGATTTTCTTGTTGTTAACATTCTCCTAATCATGTTTTCTATCACTCACCCTTAGAATGTGACCCTTTGTTTTCTCTTCCATGTCCATGTTTTCCTACATGGAATCCTAGTATGGGTTAACTCGGGTGACCTTTGTACTTCCTTTTCTTTCTTTGAATGTAATAGTATTACTGACTCTTTTTTGGATGTGGGACATTCAATGAAATTTCTAAACCCAATTTTAAAAATTGTGAGGATGCAATTTCTTAAGGGGGGATCATTGTAATGACCAGAAATTTTGAATAAATCTTGTTTCCTAATTTTGTGTGTTATTTTATTTCAAACTCAACAAAACTTTTTCATTTAATAAAATGATTATATTTAAAATGAGACTGTTGGGTTTTGAATATTATATGACCGTAAGTCATTATGACTGTTGGAAACTGAAAGTTGTGACTATTATCTCTAAATACAAGTGATCTTGGTTAATTAATATAGAAAAAAGATTTGATGGCCTCATCCAGTAGTCTTGGACCAATCGAATCCCATCTAACAAAACATGGGAAGAGGTAGCACCACTGGGATTTTCTCTGGACCAAATCCAAGCCGAAATTCATCGTGTGAAGCTAGAAAAGAATCTCCATCACGAGAAGTTCAAACTGATAGAAATTACTACTCGTGCGATGCTGGCCGAGCCACCCTCAGATTCTATCACCTTAGAACACCTTACACTTAGGTAATATGTTGGGGTTATAAGGGGCTATGTAAGGAGACCATAGCTAAGTTTTGTAATCCTTTGTTATAAATAAAATTGTGTTTTATTCTTATGGTGAAGTTTGTGAGTTTTCAAATGTTCGAATGAATATAGGATGTATTTTATTGATGTATTTTGAAAATATGATATTTTAAAATATTTATGTAAACCTTAAATAATTAATGATGTGTAATGATTTTCAAAAAATGGTCTTCTGGAAATGTGTTCAGTAAGAAATTTAGAGTCTAATAAGATCAACATAATTTTTGATGAATAGTAAATTATGAATAGTGATTTTATGCTTAGGATTAGTAATGTGACCAAATGGATTAGTAATATCACTTAAAGAAAGTATTAATATAATTTAGGAACCTTGATTAAGTGGTGTGATTCAATAAAATAGGTAAATAACTGTTTCATTAATTATTAGTCAAGTATTATTTTTTTCGAATGATAGTGTTTTTTAACAAAAAAATTAAATTAAAAATATTTAGATAATAATTTTTATAAAATGGAATTTATTTTTGAACTTAGAGCACCGATATTATGTTAAGGTAATTTTTGGGGATTTTTCTGAGAAAAATGAATTTTCAGTGAATAGTGTTTTTATTTAAAAATTAAAATTAGAAATATTTAGAAAATTATTTTTATAAAATGGAGTTTATTTTTGAATTCAGAGAATTTATATTATGTCAAGATAAATTTTTGGGAGTTTTCTGAAAATGTTGACTTTTCAGTGAATAGTAAAAATATAGTTTTAGGGTTTCTGTATGTTTAATGACATCATAATTGCGTCATGATGATGTCATGAGATATTTTAAGGGATGGTAGACTTTTGAATTGCGAGATAAAGTGTGAGGTGTCCCAAGTGGCTAATACCATGAGGAAAAACCACTTGTTTTGCAAATACCACAAATGAGGTGTCCCTTGGCCATTACTGCCTTGTCCCCTCACCTTTCCTATAAATACCAAGACATTTTCTCATACTTTCCATTCCAAAATCATCCTCAACGAACTTCTGGTCTCCGTACCTCCCCAAGATCCCTCCCAAGGTTCCATAATTCCCCAAGGTCCCAACCTTTGAGTTTTAAGAGTTGCGTTTTAAGGTAAGTGATCTTACCTCTCTCTTTCTTTCCAAGTACTCATTTTTTAAGTCATTTCTTTAATGCTCCATGTTCTTATGTTGGATTATGTTATTTAATATTCATCCTACTGTCCATTTTATGTTCATATGATGACAAACCCCCTCTTTCTCTCATCAATTCATTTTAAGAATTTTTATGTGGCGTTGTTAGGCTGCCGAATTTTTAAGGGATTCATTCACCCTTCTCGTTTTCAAAATCTATTTTCATGTCAAGTATTTTATTTTTCTTTTAATTATGTTGGGGTATTATCTATATATCTATCATACTGATCTTTTATGTTCATATGATTAGAGATCCTGTTTTGTCTCTTCAATTCTTTTTTTTATGTTTTAAGTGACGCCGTTAGGGTGCCGAATTTTCATTAGAGAAATCTTATTTTTTTTCTTCCTTTCATGTTCTTCATTTCATGTGGTAAATCTTTCAAATTTCATTACCATGTTCTTAAATACTTTATATTCTATCCCTGTACTATTTTATGGATCATTTATTAGTGGGTGACCCATTTCCCCTCTCTTTTCAGTGTTTTCTAAAACCCCATAACGTAGCCGTTATGCTGCAGAATTTTCATCACAAAATGTCTCTCTCTTTTTCTAAAATAATTTTATTTTATTAAGTGAATAATCAAAGATATTTCTTCTATAGGGGTATTCAGATATATATCAAAATTTTCTATTTTAATTATGGGACTTACATATGTAAAACCTGTTTTCCTTTTTCGTGGGTTTAAAGTGATATAAAGATCACGTCTTTAAAGCAGTTTTTAAAATGTTATGACTATGAAATGAAACTCATTTCTTGTATGCTATATGGGTTATTTATGAAATGTTTGATGATGATATATGTGGCTCACAGGATAATAAAGTAAAATTTAAGGGTGCACCTTGATAGCTCTCTAATGCATTGGGTAATGATGTAACCACTAGAGATTACAATTTTAACGATACCTTGGGGTTTACCTTGGTAATTTCAAATGACACCTTGGGGTTTACCTTGGTTATTTGTTCATGATTGTCTAAGTTAAATGTTGTAGACACATCTTCAAGTTATGAAACCCATTATTTTTATTATGATATGCCTCATGATCTCTTTCTCATGACTTAAAGTTATTTTTCATGACTTTTGATGTATCGTAAGGTCACATGTAAAATGTTTCCCTTGTTTCCCTTACTGGGCCTTATGCTCACCCTTTCTTCTGATGTATATCCACTGGTTATGTGATGCTGTAATGAACTTAGTATGAAAAAATTAAGAAGCCTTTCAAGTGTTTAAGAAGAATTTTTTATGTTGTCATGTACTAAGCTCCTGGTTTCCAAGACACTAAACCTTAAATATCCTAGGTTTTATATAATGTAATGATAGTTTATGTGTTAAAAAGGTGGGATGCTATATCAACTATCCTAGCTCAAGAATCAAAAACTAATAACACCTCCAAGTGGCACCTTACCCTTGATCAAACCACTACGAATCTAATGAAAAAACACTAAAATCCATAGGTGTGGTGTGAGATAAAATTCTTATCAGTATCACTAAAAATTCCATAATAAGATGCCAATATTTAAATAACTAAATACTGCATTGAATTTTAAATAACATTTAATGATGTTCAAATGAATATTTAAAACAATTCATGCTTAAAATTTTAAATTATGGAAATACATTAATCAAATTGAATAATAACTTTTTATATAAAATTGTTTATATGAATTTAGAAGGCATGTGTAAAATAGTTTACAAAAAAATGGAATATATTTCAAAAAAATCACAAGCAAGGAACATGGTCATATGAAAAGAGGTACGATAGTTCAAGTATATAGGATCTCACAAACTCAAAGGTGATCATGTAAATATGTGTATCCACATGTACCTATAACCCTGGATAAAGAGGATTTGTCACAATCCCATCGAGCATGTTACCAGCAACACTAGGTTTTTTTAGTTGTAAAGAATTAAAAATTGTTTTTTCCAATATATCACTAACTAGCTTGGAATTAATGTTATCTAATAACAATTATTTATGGGAAATTAATTTTAATAATATTTAAAATAAAATTTATCCCAATATCCAATTTCAAATATGAAAATTTCCATTTAAAAACAAACAAATAGGTTTTCAATGAATCATGACTTATTCCAATATTAATCTATTAGTTTTATATCCAAAAAATTTAATCCAATTTCTCCAAATAAAATTTGAAATAAATTTCATCAAATCAATTCCACAATTTTAACTCAATAATTTAAATTCAACAATTTTATATCATTTTCAAAAACACACCCCAATTCTAAAGAATTGTTTGTTTTTTCCAATTTCATACCAAATATAATTCAAAAATCCCAATTCAATTGAATTGGGTATTTGATAAAATAATAGAAATAAACATATTAATAAAATGAATTTAAATAAAAAAATAAATTTAAATTAATAAATTTAGAGTGAATTAAATTTGTCCATCATAACGGAACAACCAACCTATATCATGGAAGAAAAATTCCTACAATGAAGCCCACCAACATGAATAATGGAACAAAAGATCTAGGAACTCAACATAGAAAAAGGATAAAACAACACAGAGTTTAGATCTATCAATCCCTAGTTGATCTATCAAAATCTAAGTAAGGAAAGAGAATGAGGCGGATAGATAGAGAGACTTCATACACAATGAGTCACATTGTTGATGAAATAATGACCAACCACTGAACAAAATGACCTAGAAGGGTTTGAGGGCTAAAAAATTGATAGGGGATGGATCTTAGGTTGAGAGAAAGGAAGTATGGGAAGAGGAAAATAGATATTTCAACCGAACTACCATTTTAAAAACTACCCTTAAGACTTTACTCGTTGTGTAACTGAATTAAATGTCTTGTAATTGACGAGTCCCACAAAAAATGAAAACCTTTTCACGTTTTGTTTAAAACTTATTATTATTTTAGAATACACACATCATGTAACCATATTAAACCACATTTAAATCCCTAGAATGCTACAGAAAAAGTAGTTTATTATGCCGAAGAATCTAGCAAATCTCTGACTTCACCATTATAGGTAACCTTTTAATTATATCTTGGCCTTACCTAGACCATAAAAAAGGAAAACCATGAGGTGGTCTAAAGCATACATGAATTAAAGGTACCATGATGTTACATTCCTCCAAGTTATGATATGTTTTATGTGACTAATAATATGCATTCACCCCATTCATATATTATCATTCCATATTTTATGATGATTATTATAACATTTTTTATTTCTATGAAAGTGTTTATATTCACAAGATTATATAGAAATATTTCTTGTGTTGTGAAATAATATATTTTTGTTTCTAATGTTTAAGAAACTAATCATTCAGTTAATTGGGTTATGATATTTTTGTGATATTTGTATCTAAATCATGATATTATTATACTAGTTTTGTTATTTTTATCTTGTGTCACTATACCCATTTCGAATTTTCATAATCCTACATTGAATTCGATGACATTTAGATTGATCTTCATCTGATTGAGTTATTTTTTGTACTTTTAATTCATTCGTGAAATCATATTTTTCTTGATGTTTTTAAAAGATTTAATTTTTCAATTATTACTATATTTAATATTGATGAGAAGTTTTAAAATTATTTTTAAATATTTTCCCACTTGGTATAATGGGTGTTTCTAAGGCTTTTGGTTTTTAAAATAAGCATTAAGTGACACCTTTTTATAGAATGTGTTTTAATGATTTTTCATTAAATTATGATATTAAAAGTGACTGACCACATTAGTATCATGAACTAATAAATAATTTGTTTTATGGAATTTATTAAAATGATATACGATTGTCTTTATCTCTAAATATTTTTGAAGGTAAAGGGTTTGAATTTTAATAAAATTCAATGATTTATTAAAATGGGATGGTTTTTAATAAATATTATGAAATAATATTTTTCCCATGAAAATGAGACTTTTAATTCGATGACATCTTTATGTCAACTCATTTGGTACTTTAAATATTATTTTAATGATATGTGGTTTAATAAATGATATGCTTGAGATTTATTGTTTCTTTCATTGATAGTGAAAATAAATGGGTAGATTAAATTTGTTTTGACATGTATGAAATTAAATGCATTAATTATTTGGAGGACTTTGGAGGTGATGTGATTGTTATATAATATTTCTCTTTTATATTGAAATTGTGCCTTGCTTGATTTCCCACTTATTGTTGAATGATTTCATCAAGGCACTAGGACCTGAGGTATAAATATTATATTTTTTTATACTAGACAATTCTATAACTATCTAGTGTATCATACTAGTATTGGGTCTTAGGATAGAGGTATTCCATTGATGAAGCTAGAGTTTGTGGGGTTTGGTTTCTTGTGTTAGTTTTTTTTAAAATATTCCATCCATTTGTGCTTGTTTTTATTAGTAATGTGTAAGACCATATCACCTACGGACTAATTGTTTTTCTCTTTATAGTTTCTGAAATTCCAAAAGGGTCTCCATTTACCTATTTTCCATGATTTATATAACCTGTATAAACTAATGTCATCTGTCTAGTGTTTTTATATTTTTACCTCATTGATGAAATGATTCCTTGTGGTATCATATTATTGTTCTTACACATGATTTTTATTGAGGGAAATGGTATTTTCCAAAAGACTTTCATAATTTTTTTGTTTAAGGTAAATTTAAAAATGATGTTTTATAATGAAAATAGAAGAATAAGAATGTTTACAAAGTGATGGTATTATTTAATAAAAGGTTAGGTATATTATAAAATTGTTGTGGATGTGGTACACTGATTAAGGTACTTATGAATAAAAATATACATTCTATATATATTTTAAATTATGATAGATGAAATTTATTTTGAAAGGAACCATACAAACATATTGGTGGGATCATACTTTACTCAGTTTTAGTCATACCTGGTATACAATATTTAGTATATTAATCCCTTATATTTCATTTTAGGTGACTCAACTTTAACCCTTTCCTTGTGATTTTATATGGTATTTTCTACTAATTATAGAAATGGGATATCAAGATTGAATAAGGGGACACATGGAGATGTTTTGAAGTGGCTAGCTATTGGTATTATTTTTTGAATATTTTTGTATAATAATTTTTTCCTGGATCTATATTTTGATTCCATAAAATATATGATGTTTCCTAGGGTTTATATTTGGTTATTTGATGCTTTATTGTTTTCATGTTGTAATGCACTCTGACCAATTGATTATTTTGTTTTTTTTTCTCTTTTTGGGACTAGATTTTTGATGTATGGATGATCCATTTTTGTGTTGTAGTTGGAGGTATTATATAATTATTAATTTTCGATGGTGAAATCATTAAAAACGACCATGTAAGGATACCTGAGTGCTTTTCTCTAGCCCAGAGTGATCAGCAACACACCTTGTTCATTGTGGAGGAACAGTTAGGTATATAGTTCAGTCCTACCCAGATCTTGTTCATTACACAATTCTATAAGAGGAACCTCTTATTGTATATGTTTTATCTTTATTTAAATGTGATAAATTTATTAGTTACGGATCGGGTGGTTGGTGAGAGGAATTTATCGGTCGAATCTTCTTCACACAAAATCACTTTTCTCCATTACTAGATGTGATTCAATTATTCATTTTAAGTTAATTTAATGTATTTTGAAATGTGATAATGGTATTTTGATCACCAATGAGTATGCCAGTGATTCTAGGGGACACCAAGAGTTTTATATCTGAATGTGGACAAAAGGCCAAATAACTTCTAATAACATGCACAATATGGTAATTCATGAAAAATAGTGTATATTATCTGATAACCATTTTTGATATTTTTTCATGGTTGGTGAATTATTTATAATCTCATGCTTCCAAACCATTAAAATATTTATTTTTTACTTTTAAAAAACTGTTTTACTTCATATTTTTATGTATTGATTATAGTAGTTTCTTCTATTATTTTGACGATAAATACGATATTTTTCAGTAGGGAGTTCGATGTAATTTGATTAGTCATTTAAAAGAATGTTGTGGATTATTATTGGTTAATCATTTGAGGATATTAATTTACATATTATAGATTTTTATCTGTGCAAATAGATTTCATGGGACTGATTAATTTGAGAAACTAATTTCTTAGTGGTTATGATGTCATTTGAATACGTATGAATTTTTTTAAAAATAAATATTTATAAAAAGAAATTAAAAGGATTTTTAAAATTGGGAAAGACTTTTATAAACACTATTTTATTTATAGTGAAATTAAAATATTTTTTGGTATTAAAAACATATTTTATAGAATGATAACATGGTCCACTTGATTTTGAATGATGTATTGGTGGTAATTTATTTTATAATAAAAGGGCATGTAATTTGAAAATGAGGTTTCGATGGAAATTTAAAAAGATTATGATGTATTTATATATAATGGATTGTTTCAAAAGTGAGGATATTTTATTAAATAGTGTTTTTTCGATATTTTATTGAGCATTGATGGTTATGGAATATTTTATTTATATGATTTGATCAGATGAGATTTGTTTCAGAGTTTATTTGTTTATGATGGTATTAGTTGTTTGGTTTGTATAGTGTGGAAGGATTAATGTTCTAGTTTTAGGCTATTTAGATTATTCCAACCAGAGATCCTTCAATGAAAAATAGAGAGTCTATTGACTAGGTTGTGCCTTAGGATATCTTCTATCATTGGTTAGAAGTTGCCTCCAAACTTTTCAATTCAACCCTGAATGAGAAATGAGTGGTAGAGAAAACACAATCCATTCACATAGACCACATTATTGTATATTAAATCGATAATTTAGAGGATTGTCTCATGAAATGGGTCCATATGATGACCTATAAACATTACTAAAATGGATCTAGTCGGGTAGTCATTTATGGGTGGTGTTTCAGTTTTTATGGACTCAAATAAGGATATATCATATTTTATGTATCAGATCATGATTGAATCTTAGTTTGAAGAAGAAGGTTAGTAGGGGTAATCCTTAATTAAATATGGAGAGAAGGGCCCTTAGGTTATAGAAATTTTTTAGACGATTATCCATTTATGGATTTTAGTTTTCCATGCCTTAGGGGTCCCTATATTTTCATTAATTGATGTCTATGAAATTTGGTTCCTTATATGGTTTAAATATTGGGTGGTATTTTTTCAATGTCTTTATATTCGGATTTTGAACAATTTTTGTAGTTTTATTATTTTTTGGGTTAATAATGGGATGTTTTTCTGTGTTTGATATCCTAATTCAACCATTGAGTAATATTTCTTAGATTTATAGATCACGTTGCCTCTCATTAAGCCTTTTTTTATTCTATCAGTCATTTTAATGGGTGTATGTTTTTCTTATCATGGGTGGTTTTAATTATGTTGTTTTTAATTTCTTTTTGATCATGTTTTATTTTCAGATATACATTTTTTGTTCCATGGTGATTTTTTATAATTGATGGAATTATACTAATTCATTTGATCTTTATGTAGATATATTACATTTTTTAATCTTTTTTAGTCTTTTTTTTCATTCCACTACTTAAGATGAGTTATAAATAGTGTGTTGGCCTATCCTATGTTTTATCTCATTTCTTTCTAATTCACAACAATATTATTTGTTTTGTTCTTAGAGACGTTCAATTATTTTAGAGTTCATTCAATGCTTAATAGAGTGCATATTTTTATTGGGTTTTATTATTTATAATTTATTTAGTTGTCCACCAACCCAACTAATGTTGGATATGATGTTTCATTATTGTTTATCCCTCATTACATATTACATTAACTAAAAATATTCTAGGGGAATAAAGTTGAATGGTTCGGAGAATTTTGATATACCATGTAACTATTGTGGGTTATATTATTTAATTTATGGATATTTTATTAGTTTTAAATTTATATATATGGATTTTTCTATCTATTTTAATGTTTTTTCATGGTTATTAGAAACCTATATGTAATCATATAACCAGAGATAGTTACTTACCAGTAGAGTTTTTTTTCATAGAAGACGGTTCTCCCAGTCTTACTAGGTCATCTAATAATCCTTGTAAACCCTTCTTATTCTTAAGGTAATCCAACATTGATGGGAGTAACTTTATTTCCCAACCATAAGAATTCCATTTAAGTGTCAAATTCATGTCACATGGATGATACACAATTTAAAAAACTATACATCCTAATCAAGCAATATTACTAGGGAAACAAAAAAGTTATTTTTAGATTCCCCCTTTTTTAGATAGGAATTATCCTCCCTTACACCCCCTTCATTCGATTGGGTTGGGGAGTATGAGGGGTAGATCCTAATCTTTCACTTCTCTATTTTTTCAATCGTCCACTCCATTTATAATTTTATTCTCTAATATAAGTCCCTAAATTTCTCCTTGATTTCTCATTTTCCATTAGCCTTTCCCTAATTTCACAGATCTATTTGTACCCTTACAACATTTAACATATTTGGAGAGGAGATTTCTATTTAGTGGTAGTTTTAATTTCATTATTTTGGATAGTAAGGATTGTGTATGGACCATTACTACTAGATTGGGTATTTTACATCAAAGGAGATGATTTCTATATTGATAACAATTTTATTGTTGTAGTTGTTGTTGTAATTTCACCTCTTTGGACATATCATATGGTTCATGAGGTGACTAATTTATTTATTTTTGAAATTATACCAATATGTGATAGTCCGGTGACATTATAAATACTTTAGAATGATTTTTCAAATTGAAAAAATTGGGGTCTCAAAGAACATTGATTTAAAATATATACATTTAGTGAAAATTATTTATTAAAAGTGTCTCATGGATTTTTTTTTCACGGAAATTAACACCATGAAAGTGCTTGATATTGTTCCGGTCATGAATTGATAAAAATTTCATTGATTTTGAGTTAAATAAAATAGTGGATAGTTTTTTAGCTCTCCAATGGTTTTTAATGGAAAAGGAAATATATTTTAAAATTATTAAAGGATTGTGTTAAATGGGGGAATTTTTTCTAAAAAAAATTAGATGGAATTAAATCTCTTTTAAAGAGAAATAGATTTCTGATTTATCATTTCTAAACTACAATTGGAAATTAATAAATTATTTTTTAGATCATGAGGGTGACCCTTATATATTCCCATCATTTATTGTTGGTTTTATATATTTTTACACAAAAATAAGATATTTAATTTACTATAAAATCAATGATATGATTGGGGATTCTTCCTATGAGGGAATTGGAGGCCATGAGAGATTTATATATTATTTATCTTTAATATTGATTAGTCGCCTAGAATTATTGTTCACTTTTTATTAACTACTATAATTGGAATGATAAGACCTTATATAATGGTCTCAGGTTGTGATTCACTCATATAGTATCATAGTATATCGTAAACCCAAGTAGAAATCGATCTATACTTGGGGAATACCTACAAGGAAGATGGTACGAGTTACGTTTCATGAGTTAGTTTAATACATTAAATACAAAACACTCTTATTTGGGTTATTTATTGGAAAATACTAGGACCATATTACCTTTTCAACTAGTGAGTTTTTACGATGATACTAAATGAAATTGCAAAGGTTAGTCTAGATCCTTGTGTTCCCTAGTTTATTTGGCCTTTGAGGAACAATTACTTATTTTTAGTGTTTGTTTATAATTTCCTCATTGATTACATGGTTCCTTGTGGTTTTATTTTATTTCAAATGTGAATTAATTTTTTTGATAATAATGTTTTTTAGGAAGTGTTTTGAGATTATATTTATGAGGTTGAATTGAAAATTGATATTTTATAATGAAAATAAAGGATTAAGTAAAGTTCTCAATTTGATTATTTTTATTTATGGAATGGTATTTAGAGTGATAAATTGGTTGTGGAAGTGGTATCTATGTACACATACATATGAATGAAAAATATATTTTCTAGATTTATTTGAATGTAGAAAAAATTAAATGTTATTTAGATGGAATTTCTGAAACATCATGGTGGGATTAGATTACGATTTGTTTTTATCACACCCAACATAGACAATATAGTGTTTGAAACCCATATATTACCTCTTAGGTTACTGAACATTAACTCAACTTTCCTTATGATTTCATTTGGTCTAGACCATTAGTTAGTAGTATAAGATTTAGAGAGTAACTAAGTGGTCTCATGGAGATTCTTTGTAGAGTATTCATTTTGGTATTTGTTTTGGGATATTTATACATCAACCTCAATTTAATGGATCTCTTTTTTGATACCTTTATGTATGTGATGATAATTATTTATTATATTTATTTATATAATGTTTTATTTATTCATTTTTTACATTGGAAGTAGTTTGTTATTTTTTTATTTTTATCTACTAATTATTTTCATGGATGTTTGAGGTATGTTTGGAAATTTCTGGGTTTCTATGTGGAAATATTTATGTGGGTATTTTTTTTCAAGTGTGAAATCATTCCCAAGGACTTTTTAATGATACTAAGGTGCTTTTCAATATCCTAGGGTGATAAAAAATGTACCTCAATTTTAATTGATTATCTGATTAGTCACTGGTCTTGGGGTAACCAATGTTAGTTTGTTATATATGGGGAATATCAAGACACTAAATCAAAACACTAGGAAGATGACTCATGTAATTTTCATTTTGGATTAATAACCATATTCCCAAAAACATTTCAATATTTCTCTTCATCCAAGGATAACCAAACTAAACACTCAAGGAATGATACATATTAACCACACTTTGTTATACTCCAAAATATGATATGTTGAACATATATTGAATCAACAAAAACATCGATGAATTATTGTAGAGTGCCCATAGAAAAACACATATTCTTTATCCTAATTAGTCCATCCCAAATGTGAATAATAGTAGATAACTCTATCTTTCTAATCCTCAACCTCATAATCCACATGATGTGACACATCCACTAACTACATAGAAAAATCCTACATCACTATCTAATGACAACACCATCAACCATAATATTCTACTATATCAACGTGAACTATGAATAGTTCCTATATCACACTTTAGGAATCACCAAAATTATGTACTAAATCACCCCAAAACATCATGTTGTATGTATCAGGTCAAACATTCCCATTTTATATTCTATAGAAAATCTAAATATAATATTCTTCTACTAATTACGACCATATTTATTAAAAATAATTCAGATCATGCTTGGAGAAGATATATTTTAATATTTCTGGTCATAAAAGATGAAAAACATTTACCGAAGAGGTCATTTTTCTAAGCCATCATTGTATGCACAACCACAACAAGCTCAAGATCATATGTGAAATAGTACAATAATGTAAACTTAAATTCCATGATCCATAAAAAATAACTACTATCTAATACATTTGAAAACATCCCCATAGATGGTGTAACAAATCACAATAAACCTCAATCACAAATCCATCCTATGGAAAATAATGAATAAGAGCATTGACTAAAATATTCTTTAAATACTCAAAAGTTTCCGAACATAATCAGTATATATAAAAGATCATTAATTTTTAATAAAAACAATAAAATAATTCTATATGTGAGAGATATCAACTATTAACCTCCTATAATAGTCCATGAGACTATGGAGGCTACAAATATATATAATTGTCTCAGGGGATACCCATGAAAGAAAAAACTCAATATTCAAATGATCATCAACCTTTCCATACTAATACATAACATGTCCTATGAAATTGACCAAATCAGTTTAAAATATATACATATAAATATTCATAAATAGCTGATAACATCATATAACTACTAAAACGGCTTACAAATTCTCTATATACTCCTCATTAAATATAGAATACACAAACATGTTGTCAAGAAACACCACCGTGATTTGATCTAGAATATCATAGAAGAGAAAATCAGTCAGCCCAATAAATGAGACCTGATCAATCAAGATTAAAAATGACATTATGATGAACTCATAAATCAAATTACAACATATGAAAGTAGTATTTTGAAGATATTGATCCATCACCTACTTTAAACGATATCCTGATCAAAAGTAGATCTTATTAACTAGCTACCACCCATAAATTGTCTACACAAATCATTTATTTGCATAAGGGGAGAATTGTCCTTAATTATATCCTAATACATGTAATGATAACCAATAAAAAGGCATAGACTATCATCTACCACCATTTCAAAAAAGATAGGAGAACCCCATGATGATATGATAGGCTGAAAAAAATTTCCATATAGAAGATCATCAATATGAATCCATAAATAATGAAACTCAAAAGGCACCATCCCATAAAAATATATAGATATCCAAGATAAATCCATCCTTAATGGACCTAAAGACTTTAATTTTTATTGATTTTTGATATTCTCCCTTTTATGTTTTGAGGGGGGAACCATTACATGGATCAAAGGATTAAATACACATTATATGGACTGGAGTCCATAAAATAATTCATTTCAAATAGACTACTTGAAACTGACAATCCCCTGAAAATATATTGATATCAGCTCTCCACATTCGTAATGCTGGTCATATATCTATCTTATGCAGAGATTCACATGAACGGTACCGATGCCAATGACATACCCTCTCATTATCCCATATCTGATAAGCTCTACTCTGGTGTATGTGTCTTCTCTTGAATCCTTATTTGGATCATTATTCATTGAAGTATATATGGTTGCATGTACATTACATTTGGCTTCAATTTAATGTGACCGCATGAAGGCATTTAGATGCTTCAAAAACCTTACTAACCCAAAGGCCTTGGGTAGCTCGAAGTCCTTGCACGACTTGAGGACCATACTGGCGGCATTAAGGCTGAAATTGATAAATAGTTCTGACTGCTATAGTACCAAACAATACCTAATACAGTGCTTGCTATATTAATGCTATAGTAAAGTGGAAATATACCTCCACCCAGAAGTGAACTCAGTTATCTTGGATTCACTTAGAGAGTCCTCACCAATCGGGTTGAGGCTCATATGCATCTAAGAGACTTCCTGATTAAAACACTATCCTAAAATTTATCTCACATAAATGTGGTATCTATTAAATCTACCTAGGAAATAAATTAGTGTAGTCCCCTATAACCCTATGAAATATCCTTGACTTATCCTCTATTAAGCTCAAAATTATTCTAGTAGACATAGTAGACACAGAATCATCATGCGAATGACTCATCTGAAGTTCGCAATCTCTAAAAACATGACACTATCTTAGTCTACATTGTAATATTTAATCTATTTCTTTATGTAATATATGATATCCATTATGAACACAAACTTTATATATTGAGAATGATATCATATGGAAATATCAATAAATAAAATAAATAACCCATAAAGATATGTTTCTATAAAATCTTATCAAAGTCCTTATAAACATTATACAATCCATCTCAACCTGAAATTAGTGTATTCAATGAAAATGGATATTTGATCATATAAACATGAATCCCTAATGAATCTAGTAGGTCCGGAAAAATTAAGTATCGTGGGAACTAAAGGTAAACATTCCTTTATTTTACATAATTTCCAAATGTAAAACAATATATTACAAAAAACAGTATCACAATCCATATGAACTGGAATGTCAAGTTTTTTAGATACAAGGTATATAAATAAATTATTTTACATAACATGTGAACATTTCTCCATAATAAATCAATACTGAACTAATTTTTGGAGAACTCATATTCTATAATCATGTTCAAAACATATGGGATTTTAACATAAGAAAGGGGTGAGATCAAATAATTTTTAAGGAAACATTATTAATTCATAATAATGGTATGATCATAATCATATGGGAAAATAATAATATGAGATAATTGTTTGATAAAAGAAAATGGGAACATAATACTTTAATAAGGTAATAAAAGAGACGTCAAAATTAAAACTTCATATAAAATTGTAAAAAATAATCCTGAATCATGACATCATAACATAATCATGAGGAAAATCATAGAAATATGACAACAACGTATGCATATAAAACATAACATAGTGTATCTTATGAAGCTCACATTTACATATATTTTATACTGTAAATCATTTTTTAGAATCCCACAAAAGTGTTATTGGATGGGTAATTGTCATGTTTTTAGTGTTTAGTGTTATTTTGAGCCCAAATGTGAAAACTGACTAATTCTGGATTTTTGATAGAATTTTACGTCAGGGATATTTTGGTCATTTCTGGAAAAATAAAATTCCAAATTTTTTGATTCAAATTTTTTTAGAATCCTTATTTTATTTCCTTCATTTTTGTCTTCTGAAACAGGAGCTGATTCGGTCATCTAAAGGGTCAAAAAATTCATTGAAGTTGGGAATGTTTCCGGGCGGACACCATGGACCCACCCAACGTAACAGACATCAAATTCGGCCTAAACATATCAAAATGACGTGTTTAGACATGAGATACCACGAGGATAGGTAGGGACGTCCCTACAATAAATTTGGGTGATTTTGGAGGTCATTAAGGAGGCTATTTAATGACATACTTTTGGAAGAACCTTCCTGGAAGCTTCGTCCAGAAACAGAAACCGAGAATGAAAAATTCATAAAGCCTCCATACGGTTTCCAATCAAGCTAACATTTTGAGGAGAGACGGAAAAGATATTTATGAACAACATTAATGAAGGATGGAACGCGTGAAGATGTCATTAAAGAGGTCTACAATGCGTCGACATTTGAGGGACAAATTCTGCCTATAAAAGGAGGCCCTCACCTCCTTCCCAAATCATCCCATTCTCCATCCATTCTTTCAAGGAACCAAGGAAGAGTTCGACACCAATGTTGGAGTGGAGGCTCTGGGACATTCTTCTAACATATTAATTTTCTTTTCTTCTATTTTTATTTTTAGTTTTATTTTCCCATGTAATGCATTCATATTTTAATTAATGTGTTTCCACATTCTTTCCCACAGTCTTTCTTTTCCAAATTTAATCTAATTTATTTATCTCTCTCTTATTTCATCGTGATCTCTATTCACTTCACCATGTCAAGTGACTAACTCGAGGCTTGGCCTTGGGGGATGTTTCACGGTGTTCTTTATTATTTTTCTTCAATTCAAAATGTTTTTATTCTGTTTGTGGTGGAGGCGGAAATAATGCAAGGGTGCGGAAGTCATCCACCACGACAATATTCCGAAATACATTTCTTTTCCTTGATTAATTAATATTCCCTCCCTTCTCTTAGGCAATACTTTCATACGGTGGAGTTGGGGTTCCCATAAGGGATGAAACGGCATACGGTGGAGTCGGGTCTTGTAGGAATAACATTCTCGGTTGAGGTGTTATCCTATTTGACTATTGGAGGAGGTGTGGTTTGGTGTGCCAGAAGCATTCTAAAAGAAGGGAGGTAATATTAATTAATCAAGGAAAAGAAATGGATTTTGGAATAGTGTCGTGGTGGACGACCGCCGCACCCATGCATTATTCCCGCCTTCGCCACAAACAGAATAAAAACTTTTTGAATTGAAGCACAATAATAAAGAACACCGTGAAACCTCCCCCAGGGCCAAGCCTCGAGTTAGTCACTTGACATGGCAAAGTGAATAGATATCACGATGGTAATAAGAGAGAGATAAAGAAATTAGATTAAATTTAGAAAAGAAAGACTGTGGGAAAGAAGGTGGAAACACTTTAATTAAAATATGAATGCATTACATGGGAAAATAAAACTAAAAATAAAAAGAGAAGAAAAGAAAATTCCTATGTTATAAGCATGTCCCAGAGCCTCCACTCCAACACTGGTGTCTAACTCCTCCTTGGTTCCTTGAAAGAATGGATGGATAATGAGATGATTTGGGAAGGAGGCGAGGGCCTCCTTTTATAGGCATAATTTTTCCCTCAAATGTCGACACGTTGTAGACCTCATAAATGACATATTAACGCATTTTATCCTTCATTAATGTTGTTCATAAATATCTTTTCCGTCTATCCTCAAAATTTTAGCTAAATCGGAAACCGTAGGGAGGAGTTATGAATTTTTCAATCTCGGTTTCTGTTTCTGGACGAAGCTTCCAGGAAGGTTCCTCCAAAAGTATGTCATTAAATAGCCTCCTTAATGACCTCCAAAATCTTCCAAATTTATTTTATGGACGTCCCTATCTGTCCTCATGGTATCTCAGGTGTAAAAACATCATTTAGATATGTTTAGGCCGACTTTGATGTCCGTTACGTTGGCTGGGTCCATGCTGTCCGCCCAGAAACATTCCCAACTTCAATGAATTTTCTGACCCTTTAGATGACCGAATCAGCTCCTGGTCCAGAAGACAAAAATGAAGGAAATAAAATACGGATTCTATCAATATTTTAATCACAAAATTGGGAATTTTATTTTTCCTGAAATGACCAAAATATCCCTGACATAAAATTCTATCAAAAATCCAGAATTAGTCGGTTTTCAAATTTGGGCTCAAAATAACACTAAAACCTAAAAACATGACAATTACCCATCCAATAACACTTTTTTGGGATTATAAACAATGATTTACTGTATAAAATATATGAAAATGTGAACTTCATTACTCCCCCACACTTAAACATTGCACTCATGGGCAATCATCATACATCCAAATCAATTTCCACACAACAACGAAAAATGAGAAAATATCAATGATTTTATCCAAAATAGAATTCCATCATGTCTCAAATATGAATACTAATTCTCTATTATTTTCATTTCAATCACTAAAAAATTTTCAAACTCATAAATCAATCCATGTCCCAATCAAAACCTACCTCACATTGAATTTTATGTCACACTTCACTCAAGAGAAATTGAATCTAGAGTTATACTCATACTTGAAAATTGCATGTATCACCATAGGTTTGTAAAAATTCTCATTTCTCCACAGCGTGAAACATAAAAATGAATTTAATCATGAGGGCTCTAATTAAAGGTTCAAATTATTCTGTGGCTTAGGGTTGGTTGGAAAATTATTGAAAAAAGTTCCAGGCTAGAAAGAGGAGGTTTGACTTTTAAGTACAATGCATGATTAATTCAAGTTAAAACACAAGAAATTACTCACTCAATACCGCTTGTAAATGTAAAAAACTACCCCACCACCTTTTAATGATATGGGACATGAGCCAAGAAGTTATTTTAATGAATGATATCATCTAAGTTATCCTTTTTTTTCAAAACTCCAGAAATGCACAACTTTATTTTCTTTATTTTTTCTTTTTTTTTATTTTCTTTTTTTTTTCATAGAGGATGAGCTGAAAATTTGAATACAATTAATTAATGAAAATTCATGCCCTTGATATTTGGGAGGGACATGAGTCATAAAATAATGTAGAATGAGGAATTTAAGCTCATCTCCATTTTTTTCTTTTTTAGGAGAAATGGATGAACCAAATAAAGCATAATGAAATGATGACACATGCCCAATTCTCTTGTTATCCACTGCCCAAAGAATTGACACACACCTCACACCACCCATAAATGATACACATCCCAATGAACTCACACTAATGTCCCTTCCCCCACACCCAAACTTGAAATATCCATGCAAAAATACTAAAATTGCGTGTAGGTAAGGAAAAAGTGGCTTGTAATGTGGCTTAAACCTATAAGGCAATTCATGGAATCTAAGGGATTACGAAGGATAAATGTAAAGGTGGGTCTCAAGATAAAATGTGGCTATCCAAAGAGATGCCTCAATCATTTCAAATAAATTTTAGGAAATCCAATGCTTTGAAAGAGAACATTCACAAATTTTGGTTCTCACACAAAATTAAAGTTTCCCTCAAGAAAGTGTGGGTATTAGGAAGAATATGAAAAAGTGGTTTAGAATACCTCACATGATTGGAAAAAAATATATTTTGAGTCAGTGTTTCATGGGCATGGATTTCAAAAATTAGTCAAACACATTAAAATGCTTGAAAATACATTTCAAGGGAAAATAATTCATATCAACAATCATTTAAAATCCATTATTTCAAAAATCATTTCAACTCTTTGAAAATAAATTGAAGTGTGAAAAGTGATAAGAATATTCATTAAAGCTCAAAATATGTTTTGGACCAAAAAAATGAAAGGAGTTTAAATGATAATCATAAAAAGTTAACTCCCTTTTAAAATATTGATTCGGTCCTCTTCCTCTAATTCTCGGGGATTCCTTTTTCATTCATAATCCTACACAAGAAAAATTACTCAATTAATCACAAGGATCATTTCATTTAAGCTCAAAAAGAAAAGAGGGAGGGGGAAACATGATAGACTATTTCCTCATACTGAATTTTAAATCTAAATTCCTAATATTGAAAATTAAAATACTATAAATAAAGTAAAGGATAAATATTGGTATGATCCCCCAAGTGGGCCCTGGCATGTTTTACTGCATCCAGAAGGTAGTACTAGCCATTATCCATAATCCGACGGTAGGTGGATCTTCTTGGACATGAACCACCACCTGCTGTTCTTCCCAGTTTGCAGTTGTTTATTCTCGGTGAGGAGAATTCCATGTATAGAGTACACCAGATTCACCCCCTTCGCAATGTGGTATAGCTTGCATGGCGGGGGTAGGATGAAGTATGGATCCTCCTCCTCTTCAGTTTCTACTTGTGCAACGTGTTCATCAAAATCCAGTGGTTGCTCTAGATGTGTTGCATGAAAATAATAATTAAAGGGATATCGAAAATTTAAATTTGAAATATTAATTTCAAAATAATCCCTTTTAAGGTAGGCAGCTTGTAGATTTGGTTATTTATGTAGAGCCACTGTTATCGTTTCTTGGACTTCCTCAAGCATACAATCAATGCCCTTAGGGAGATCCAGGTGTTCCTCAACAGGTGCAATTTGTACTTCTTCATCTTCCTCCGAGGTGATATAAGGATTGAACGAATCTAAAAATTCTAAGTCATAAGGAGTGATTCTCAAATCAGATTGAATGAAATCAGAAAGATTAGAGTTCATGGAAGGATTATCTCCCTGAGTTGGTTCTGGTTCAATCACTTCTTTAGTTGAAAATGCCTCTTGGAGTTCATTATCATTGGATGGAGGAATGTAGTTGTGCTCCTCCACCTCAAGTTTGGATTCAACTTCATGGATTTTTTCAGTGAAATTAGGGAAGACCTGTGGCAATTGCTTCTTAGCATCGAATATTTTAATGTCAGTTTTGAGTTCATCGACCATGGATATCAAATCTTCAAGTGATATCCATGTTGTGAGTCCTATTTCCTTCTTTTTGAACCTTATCATTAGAGCATCGGCCCTTCGTTGGAGGGCCACCTCAGTGTAGTCATTTTCTTCCTCCTGTACCTATGAGTAATTATTCCATGCATAATAAATGTAATTCGAATGCATCATGGAAAAATATATTTTTTTGGATTTATTTTAAAAAAAATGAAAAGTATCTAAAATATGAAAATAGAAAAATTAAAGTAAATAACTGATTAGCTCCCCAGCAACGGCGCCAGTTTTGACGCACGCTTGTCGTAGGGCGTGACAAAAGTAATTTATTTTCCTAATGCAGCATAGAGGCTGAACAGGGTCGTCTCACTTGAGGAGCTTTCTCAGTTGTTCATTTACTTAATCTATATCACCTAAACTAATTATTTTTTACTATTTTTAATTAATCCAAGAATGCATTGAAATTTAAAATTCAAATTAAATGTTAAAACTAACATGCACTTACAGAATGAAATTATTGAAGAAAGAACTTGGTCCTAGGGTTTGATAACATGGGTTCATTCATTATTTATTTATTTTTTAAATTAAATTTTATATTTCATTTATTGAAACCTCATTAATGAATTAATTTCCCTTGATTTATTTAGTGTGTGATTTTAGTATGCGTCTGGCACACCAAACCACACCTCCTCCAATAGTCAAATAGGATAACACCTCAACCGAGAATGTTATTCCTACAAGACCCGACTCCACCGTATGCCATTTCATCCCTTATGGAAACCGCAACTCTACCGTATGAAAGGATTTCCTAAGATAAGGGAGGGAATATTAATTAATCAAGGAAAAGAAATGGATTTGGGAATAGTGTCATGGTGGATGACCGCCACACCCGTGCATTATTCCCGCATCCACCACAAACAGAATAAAAACATTTTGAATTGATGCACAATAATAAAGAACACCGTGAAACCTCCCCCAGGGCCAAGCCTCATGTTAGTTACTTGACATGGCGAAGTGCATAGAGATCAATATGGAAATAAGAGAGAGATAAAGAAATTAGATTAAATTTGGAAAAGAAAGATTGTGGGAAAGAAGGTGGAAACACGTTAATTAAAATATGAATCCACTACATGGGAAAATAAAACTAAAAATAAAAAGAGAAGAAAAGAAAATTACTATGTTAGAAGCATGTCCTAGAGCCTCCACTCTAACATTTGTGTCGAACTCCTCCTTGGTTCCTTGAAAGAATGGATGGAGAATGGGATGATTTGGAAAGGAGGGGAGGGCCTCCTTTTATAGACAGAATTTTTCCCTCAAATGTTGACACATTTTAGACCTCTTTAATGACATATTCACGCGTTCCATACTTCATGAATTTTGTTCATAACTATCTTTTCCATCTCTCCTCAAACGTTTAGCTAAATTGGAAATTGTATGGAGGAGTTATTAATTTTTCATTCTCAGTTTCTGTTTCTAGACGAAGCTTCCAGGAAGGTTCCTCCAAAAGTATGTCATTAAATAGCCTCATTAATGACCTCCAAAATCTCCCAAATTTATTGTAGGGACGTCCCTATCTGTCCTCGTGGTATATCAGGTGTAAACACATAATTTAGATATGTTTAGGCCAACTTTGATGTCTGTTACGTTGGGTGGGTCCATGCTGTCCGCACTGAAACATTCCCAACCTCAATGAATTTTTTGACCCTTTAGATGACCGAATCAGCTCCTGGTCCAGAAGAAAAAAACTGAAGGAAATAAAATAAGGATTCTAAAAAAATTTGAATCAGAAAATTTGGAATTTTATTTTTCCAGAAATGACCAAAATATCCCTGACGTAAAATTCTGTCAAAATCCAGAATTAGTCGGTTTTCACATTTGGGCTCAAAATAACACTAAAACCTAAAAACATGACAATTACCCATCCAATAACACTTTTGTGGGATTATAAACAATTATTTACAGTATAAAATATATGAAAATGTGATCTTTATCAAAAGGCACAGCTTCTCTTGTCATAAAAGCTCCAGAAAAGGCACAGCTTTCAACAGAATAATTTTTCAGTATCACACACATATCTTCCACAATTTATTTTCCACCCAAAGTATAACCAAATGAAGTAGTACACCACAATACATCATCCCCCACACTTAAGTTCAACTATATCATGTAATTTTACCTCAAGAGCAGGTAGGTTAGGGAAAATTGGCTTGTAATGTGGCTAACATAACAGGAAATTCGTGGCTACTAGGGGCTATAATGAAGGATAAATGTAATGGTGGGCCATAATGAAAAGGATTATTTTGAAAAAGGGGGCTTCAAACCAAATAAATGCCTCAATTATTTAAAACACACACACCCTAACCCTCATGTTTTGAAAGGAATAAATCAAATTCTGGTTAAAGAAAGCATGGTCGGGTTCTCTCAAGAAATGAGGTGAATGAAAAGAATATGACAAAAATGGGTTGGAAGCCTCATAGAAAAGTTATTTCAAATATATAGATAGTGAAATATGGCATGAGATTCAAAAATCAGTGTACTTTTCATGAAGTTCCAAAAAAATTGAACTTGAAACAAATTCATTTAAGCATTCATTTAAGATAAGTTTCATGAAATAGATTGGTTCACTCATTGAAATGGGTTTAAAAAATGGTATTGATAATCTTTTCAGCTAAAAAGTTTCATAAACACACCAAAAATTGAAAAATAAACACACAATTTTTTAAAACACACAATTTTTTTTTTGAAAAAAAACATCAAATGAAAATCCTATACTAAAATGGTTCTTTCCCACATACTTAAATGATGTATTGTCCTCAATGCATTCAAGTTTATTTAACACGTAATCCAATTTTAAAATGAATCACAACATCAAGAAAGTGTGAAGGAGAGGTACATGCTGATTTATTCACAGTGCATCATTGAGTTAACCTCCTAAGTTTTTCACTCTGAAAACCTACAAATAAAAGAACAAAAGTAAACATAAGATATTTATTGAAAGAAATGAAAATATAAATAGGATGAGAATAGAAGGATAAAACTTGGTTTAATCCCCCAAGTGGGCCCTGGGTTTTGACTGCCTCTAGAGGGGCAGTTCTAATTGGTTATCCCCAATCTGATGGTGGGTGAAGTTTCTTTCTCATGAACCAACAAAAACATTTCTTTCTTGGATGAAATTATTCCTTTTTCTTGAAGACTCCATCGATAAAATTCACTAAGTCCACCCTCATTGTAATGAGATAAAACATGCATGGTGGGGTTAGGACAATGAATGAGTCCTCCTCTTTCTTGCATTCTGCATGAACAACATCTACTTTATTATCCCGTGGTTGCTGATGGTATGATACATCAAGAGAAAAATCACAGGGAATGTCAGAGTTTAATTCTATTTGAAAAAAACTAAAGCACTAAGAATCAATATCAAATTCTTCCCTTTGAAAGTAAGTATCTTCTGTCTCATTTTCCTCCAGAAAATCCACTTTGATCTTCTCTTGTACTCCCTCCATTAAATGTTCAATGGGTTTGGGGAGCACTAGATGTTCTTACATAGATGAATATCATTTTTCATCGTCTTCCTCCAAAGAAATACATGTGTTAGTTGAATCTGAAATATTAAAATAAGGGGCATAAATACTAAATTTAGTTTCAACAAAATTAAAAGACAACGAGTTTATAAAAAGATTAACTCCCTGAGTTTGTTCGGCTTCAATTTCTTCTTCAATGTGAGGTGCCTCTTGGAGTTTAATTTCTCTAGATAGAGGTAGGTAGTCAGACTCCTCTATCTTCTCTTCAAATTACACTTCTCAGTTGGTTTCTTCCTTCAATGTTGCTGAATAATCTACTTTATTAGGGATGGTGGGATCAATTAGTTCCTCACACTCGTTCCAGAAGTTATCCAGGTCTTTTTGATCCCCATATGAATTTCTATTTCTAAATCTTATTCATCAATCTCCTCCAAAATTGATTGATTTGGGCTCAATGGATCTTCTTTTAATTTCATCAAGGCCTCCATGGGTTCCTCAACTTGAAGGATGTTTGGGGATACTTCTTACATCAATTTTTCTGGTTCTGGTTCATTTTTGGGATCCATTTGTTGATCCTGTGATTCATGTACTTGTTCCGCAATCCACTTTATTGACATCTCCATGTTTTGAACCATTTGACTAATTATTTCAAATCGGGATTCAAGATCCTTGTGAAATTCTTCTTCTTGGTGTTGCACATTGATCATTTCTTGATAAAATTCTGAAAAATACTCCTGAAGTTCAATTATGTCTCTGGCCAATCCCTCCAATATTGGGTATTCGAGGTTCTCTTTAAGGTTTTCAATGAGATCCTTGAATTCATCCTCTGTGATGATTTGGATTCGAGCCCCCCTAATTTGTTTAGCCAAGAAAGAAACTTTATACTCTATAGACAAAGGTGATTCAATAATTGGTTCTCGCACTGGTGGGTAATTGTTCCATGAATTAAAGAAATAATCATTTGAAAACAACATGGGAGAATTTTTTTTTTATATTTTTCTAATTGAAAAAGTCAAATATTAACAATTAGTTTGTGGCACTACCTCCCCGGCAGCGACGCCACGTTTGACGCACACCTGTCGTGGGGCGTGGCAAAATAATATTTTATTTTCCTAAGTATAGTATAACAGTTGATCCTAGGTAGTCTCCCGAAGAGGAGTGCACACAAAACAAGGTTTTTACTTTTTGTTGGTTTTCTTAAAAGGATTGGTTTTAACAAATGATAAAGAAGGTGATCAGATTGGGTTCGGCTAGACCTAGTGTTGTGTCGTTATGGTTTCCAAATTTTATCTCTTCTTCTTTCTTAAACTGGTAAGAGAGAGATTCATCTACCGAGTCCTCTCTCTCCCTTAGTCAGATAAATGTGATAGAATTTTCCTTTCTAAAACCTTAGATTGGTCTATCCTCCTTCCAATGTGCTTAGGGTTGTAGAAGGTCTCTTGATTAATTAGAGCAATCCCAGACCTAGAATTGTTGTTCCCTAATAAACCATGATTTCGACATATAATCCTACACACATGCTTGACAACCACCAAGAAATCACCACCCAACCCTAATCTTGTTCCACCGTATACAAATTAGAATTGGGTGGAGGGAGATGTGATCATCGACCAAAGAAATTTATAATTTCAGAATCAAAAACATAACACTACCACATTTGGAATTTAATACTGAATTAATAATTGAAACCATTATAAGAAATAATAGTAAATTTTATTCATTTCAAGCCCAAAAACTCAAACACGACACATAGATCTAGCCTCCCCTCTTTCCGATCACTCAAACGAAACTACCCCTCCATGGATGGGGTAAATGAGATGATGCGGGAGAGGAGAGACATTTTAAAGTAAAGAAAAATAAATGAAAGAAATAGAACTATGCTGAAGAAGAATTTCCCCGAGTGTCCCTCGGCCTCCTCCCATATCTGATTGTGGTGTCCCAGAAGGAATTGGATGGAATATGTGATGTTTTGAGGAGGAGGAGCTCTCCTCCTTTTATAGCCAGATTTCCATCCTCCGAATGTTGTCGCGTTTTTATCCCAATAAATGACCTCTTCACGCATTGATCCCTTATTCAATGTTGTTCATAATTGTATTGTACGTGTCCCCTCAACATAGCATCTGATTGGGATAGGTATTCCGAGTGTTATGGCTCTTTTACTCTGATCATTTATTCTGTCCAGTCAGACTCTCCAAAACGCCAACCCCTGGATTAGGAAGCTTTAATGGACCCTCAAATGGCCGAATCCAGCAACCATTCCTTCATAAATTATGTTCTAAAACCCCTTGCGCGTCTACCCACCGAATATCACAACCTTTGGACCTACCATGAAGGAGTTATGGATCCCAAACCAAAACAAGGCAGAACTGAAAACAGTTTTCTTTCTCCCACTTGTGAGCATATTTTGAGCTTCCATATGGCCGATTCAACTTTTTGTCCAAAAATAGTAAATGAAGCCCTGGATGTATAAAATCTGAAAAAAATAATTGTTTAATTTTTATTATTGTAGATAATTCTATGTCCAAAATACAGAAATAATTTAAAACTGTTAGAAATCCAAAATGGCCAATTTTTACTATTCAACTCAAAATAACACCATTATCATAAAAATGAAACAATTCATCTTATAGGAACACTTTTGTGGGTTTAAATCAAGGATATTAAATATAAATTAATTTAAAATATTTCCTCAATGAGTATCAAAACCTATTTCCAATACTGGATAAGGCATAACTACCTATTTCAAATTGTGAATCAGGAATCACTAGATGTTTCTTAATTTGGATCACTCAAAAATACTCATTTGAAAATTATATCATGAATATATAATTATTTACCTAATTCATTGGAGGTCTTAATAGGTCCCACTCATCACTAAAATATTATATATACACATATGTTCTGTAAAAACATTCATATTTAAAACATCCCTTAGCTGAATAATAAAAAATAGGCAGGTTTGAAGAAAACATCGTTATATCATTTCATAATCTACCCAATGAATGAGTAAGTATGGTTAAAAAAACATATAACTATTGTAACAAAAGAAACATATATTTTTTACCTAGAAAGAAATTATCCATTTATAAAGAACGTTTCAAATGGTAAAACCCAAGAAGAGATCAGTAATTGGATTTTTTTTGATAATGTGCATTCAATACCTGAAAGGATAAATATAAATTAAAGGGTAAATCATGAAACATAATTCCGAAGAAGGTAAATAAATTACTATATAAAATTAAAATATAAGTAGAATCATAAATGTTTTTAAGAAAATAATATTAATATTTTATTTAAAACAAAATGTTATAGGTCACTTGAAAAATTAATATTATAAATGTGAGGTGAATACTTTTGTAAAATTTTACATTTAAAAGATTCCATTATTATTTAGACATGAATTTCATATAATTGAATGAAAAAGAAATGTGGTCTAGAAGATAATACAATTGACCATGGAAGGAAAATCCTTTGTATATAAGTAATATTAAAAACCCATAGCATAAATCAAAAAAACTCCTTTTAAATATCTCTTAATAATAGGTATATGTTGCATATGAAATAAAACATTTGTGTGTTTCAAAATTTCATGGAAAACATTGTTTTTTTTAAAACATGGATATGAAATATAGTAATTTTTTAAAGAGGATAACATTTATTATTAACAATGTTAAACTTTTATGAGAATAGATTTAATCATAAAAACAGATTTGTATGAAAAGATATTTTCATATTGAGTGGAAGAGAATGTACCAAAAAATAATATATTAGGTTGGGATAACCAATGTATATAAGAAAACAGATTGAGATTAAACATTATAACTCATATAATGAATATTTGTGTCATCAATATCCCTTAAAGGAAACAAAACCGATTATGTAAGAAAAAATTATGAATATTTTATGTTTTAAAAATATAAATATATATTAAAAATGATAGAATAGCACATTAAAAACCAAAATTTATATTGTAATACACTTATAAGTAGTAATATCAAAGTATTGGTAAATACATAATGAAATAAAATATAAATTTCCAAAAACACTTATGACTTTGGTAAAACTTTAATCAAAATCCATTTGAAGAATGGAGCTTGATTTTTATTTTTATATCCCATGAATTGAATTTAAACAATGTGTAAAACACCACTGGGATAGTAAATAAAAAATATCATACCAAAGAAAACACGGTGTATAAAATGTAACATGCCATAATAAATATGAATTAAGGAAATGAAAACCCGTACATTTCAAGTATCAAATAATTTAAAGAACTGTATAAGGAAGAAATAAAATTGATTTGAATTTTCTTATTATGTTTTATTTGGGAATTGTTTAAAAATTACAAATGTAAACATTGTCATTATGAGAAATAATTCCTCAATTAAGGGATTTTGAGTCAAAAACCAATAACTTATACACTGAATTTTATGAATTCACTCTCACCTCATTTATATCTAAGATATTTATCCTAATAACTTGTTTTAGATTAATATTCATACCTACTGCTATATATAATTTTTATTTTTAATTACTATCTATATGTATAATAGTTAATTATTATCTGTTATCAATATTGGGTGTTCATAATTTTATTGTTTGATATATATTCATAATATAAATACTTTTATTCATTCGATGATAGTTTATTGGTTTTTCATTATATTTCATTATAATTTTTGTTATGGTCCTTTAATATGAATTATGCAATGAGCAAGTTTTGATGATTCCATAAAAGAAAATAGTGGTTTAGTAATTAATTATTATTTTAATATAGATACCACTCTATAAAATTAATAATTCATTTTTTACATATTCATATAATATTATACCAATAATTACATATTAATATCCATAAATATTATTAATTTATAACATTGTTCAATTGGGTGGTCAAAATGACCCAAACATGAACATACCATAATTTATTAAATGATTATAAAGTTATTTATTTATAAAATCATTATAAAATATGCATAATTATAATATTAATTATTTATTATATTGATACATTATAATTGAATAAGCATATAAGAAGAGATAATGGATATGAAACTTTTACATAGTATGAATAATTTGTTTCATTCTATTTTGTATATTTTGATAGGTTGAATTTAAAATGATCATTTTAGCTAATATTATAGTATTATTTTCTATGTTTTCAATCTAGGACCTTAATAATTTTATTAAAGTAATATTTATCTATTTTAATAATTCTTATAACCATCCATGAATATAGGTAATGAAATACTAAATGAATCCTTCCACAGAGGCGATTATCTACAAGTATTCATGGATGATGATTTCATTTAACATTGAATAGGGGAATGGATTAATATGTTTTATAATATCATTATATTAAATATTTTATAAACATAATAATTATTTATTAAATCCATTTTTGGATGAACCATGTTAGGTGGTGAAGCAAAACGAAGCATGGTAGTCTTCAAATTTTTAAGAATAAAATTTTCATTTTTATTTAGTAGATGTATAGAAAGGTGGTTGAAGATAATTTCCATTTCATTATGAAATTAATTTAATATTAAATATTTATTTTATTAAATATTAATGAGAAAATTACGATTTGAAATGTATAAAAGGATGAAAAAAAATAAGTAAAATGGTTACTCGCATTTAGAACATATTGTTTTCCAAAGAGGATTCCATGGAAATGGAGGGACTATGATATATTTATTTATGTAGAATTTAAATTAAGGGAATTAATATTATAGGTTATGTGATAAGGGTTTTATTTCAAGTAGAAATCAATATATTTACACTATCTGTAAAGGATGGTGAGAGGCCTAGTTTTTATGTGCTAAGAAATTGTTTTTTGAAAGTACTCATTGCATCTCAATGATGGAGTGATACTATCCAAGGGTAAAAGGAACCATGAGTGGACATTGACAAAGTTTTAGGTGATATATTGAAATTAAATCCTTAAAAAGGAATTTCCACATTTTGTTAACCATGTTTTCACATTTTTGGCATTATATATTTCACATTTACATTTATATTTTTACTGATGGGACTAGATATTAAACTATGTACTTTAATATTATGCATAGAGATTAAATGGGATTTATTATGTAAATTTTACCCAAAATATATAATATGAAATATACTTTATCATATTCATTTTATAAATGTGATAGTATTTAAAACAATAATTTAATAGCTTATTAATTTTTTGTTGAGAAAAAATTAATTATATTCTAAAAATTTGAATACCATTTTTCAAATCGGACATAATATTTCAAAATATATAATGTTACTTATATAAAATATAGATCTTTAATAAAATTATTTTTTATTTTTTATGTTTTGATTATATTGTAATTATTTCATGAAATCCATAGTATTTATAAAAATTATATTTTACACTATTCACACAAAAAAATATTTTTTAAACATATTCCATTAATACATCCTATGTTTATATTGTTATGTTGAATTAAAAAATATTTTCATTTAGTATTATTAAATTTTGAATATTTATTAATTTATCAACTTAATAAAAATATTAAATTATAAGCAAAAAAATTCATTAGAAAATAATATCTAAAAATATCAACCATTTTTATTTTAGTTTTAAATATAATATTAATTATTCATTTATAATTTATTATTCATATTAATAATAAATTTTCATATTTTTTAATCATAACATAAATATTTTCTATAAATAGAACAAAAAATTTAGTAAAATAAATTTTTAAGAACACAATGATTTTACTAAATTATTAGGTGCAAAAGTTGGATCAATATTTAAAGTGTACACTATTTGATAATGTAGTTTTGACTAATTTTACCTCCATATTCAATGTATCTTTCTTAATAATAATATTTAATATCTATAAAAATATATCATGTTTTCATTTTGTTCTGTTGTTTCATGAGGAGCACGATATCAGTCACAGTTTACATTTAATATATACAGTTAAATAATGGGTCATTACATTTTCCACACATAAAAAACGGATCATCATAATTTTTATAATTAATTATTAATTAAATATATATAGGTGTATACATAATGTATAAACATAAAATTATTAAATAATCTTATGTGGTATCAATCTTACTAACTTAGGTAAGTCTATGAAACTGTATTTTTTATTATACTAAGCATACCCCCAATATGTTTTTTCATTCCAACCCTTTATGATCGATAACTATCATGGATATGTGTCATGTATTATATATATATATATATATATTGGGTTAAGTTTTCCAAGGGATGTTTCAATTAGTTTTATACCAGTAGATAATCATAGGTTGGTTTGAGATGATATTTCCAAATATTGGTAATTTACATGGGGTTTATGTGGAAACAAAAAGTACTTTTCAAGTAAAAAAATATAAATCATGGATAAGAATATAAAAATTATCATAAACCTAAAATTTGAATACAAACTTTTTACAACTATATGTTTTAAATGATATTCAAATCATCATGGTGGTGAATAAATTCAACTTGAAAAAATCATGAAAAATCAAATAATGACACAACACTCTAGAGTAGAGGATTAGCATGATTTCATGTTATACATCAATAGAATTTGTTTCAAGGGTTTTCCTAGTTCCCATTTTCTTAGACATTTTGAATGACTTTTATCCAGGTTAATCCTTGTATTATATTATGTTGGTCGGAGTAGTTAAACACAGAGGGGAGGGGTGAATTGAGTAACTATAAAAATTTCTGTTTAAAATAATATTAGTTTTACAAATAATTATTTCCCTAAAATAGATACAACCCATTTAATCAAGGTTTTACTATTATAAGTGTTTTACTGTTTAAACAACTTCTTAGAATATTGATTAATTCTTAGTAATCTTAATTGGTATTATTAAAATTACTTTTGAAGTTAACCTACTATGACAAATTAGATATAACTTCTTTCCAAGACTAACTATCAAAGTGAAATTAGTGTTTTTATGGATTATGCAGTAAGTAGTAAAATAGAGTAGACTAAATTAAAATAGTACAGCAGGTATAAAACAAGTGGTTCAGTCTCAATATGAGACCTAATCCACTCCACTTGGTGATCACCTGCCACCAAGCAGTTTATATAAATAAACTTTGATCCACACCCTAGATCAGGGTTAACAATAGTTCATAGATTGTCCAAGCCACGCAGGGACCTCTTCCATAGTTTCTGTGGGTAAAAAAAATAATTACCAGGCCACACAGGGACCTTTTCCACAGTTGACGTGGGTAAACAAGGGTAAACAATTTTGTGTGAGGATTTTGAAATCCTCCAGTTCAGCGCAGGAGTCAGTGTGTGTGTAAAATATACAGAGTACACAAACTGCTCAAAAGTAAAATAAAAAAATCACTAAGAGAGAGAGTAAATATGAGTTCAGAATGCTTTAGTGATTATTAGCGTAGCTCTGGAATCCTTGGATAAAACAGAAATGCTTCTGAGTCCTTCTCTAGTTTTGGTGTGAAAAAATAGAGTGTCGTGACTCGGCTTTTGTTCTTCACGAGTAAAGATGTTCTCTGAATTCCGGTGTACATCGTGTGTTCTTCTGTAGAGTCGGATTGCATGCATGAGACAATTCATTCTTTGAAGACATTATAATGTGTTCTTCGCAGTTATGCTCAGGATTGCTTTTCTATTGAGCACAGTGCACTCGCATTTCTTTAGTTGTTGCGTGTTTCTTGCTCTTGAACACTCTACATTCTTTTTTCATCGAATGCATGAGGGTTAGCCAACAGGTTCCATATGTGTCGTACCTTGTACCTTGTACTATGCCTAAAAAGAAATATTAATTATGTCAGTGCATTAAAGACATCAAATATGACCATAAAAAAGTTAAATAGAAAAACGAAAAAATAGTTTAGAAAATGGTGTGACAGTATGTTATGAAAATGGTTTCTTATTTATGGAATCTCCTTGGAACGGTGTCTCCTTCAATGTGTCTCCTTCAATGTGTCTCCTTCACGATGTCTCCTTGTCATGGTGTCTACTTGTCACGATGTCATTCTTATGATTTCTGGCTTCCGGTGCCTTGCTCATAGTTTCAGGATTCACGGTGCCTTGATGACTGTGTCTTGCTAATTGTGTCTGGAACTTAGGAAAATAGAGTGTCTGGCTTACGGTGTCTGTTCTTAGTGTCTTGCTTCACGGTGCCAGGCTTACTGTGTCAAGATTCATGGTGTCTTTTACTTAGGAAAATTACTTTATTCAGACATCAATAGTAATATGCATAAAATGAATTCAGCTTAACCATTATAAAGTATGAGATAACATGAAACATAAATACACATTATTGATAAGATTTGTGAGATTTGTGATCATTAATAATATTTTTAAACATTAACGAGATTTGTGATCATTAAAACATGATTAATCCATGTAGATTCCAACAATCTCCCCCTTTTTTATGATCACAAATCATGTACATTAAGAGTGTAAAATGGATGCAACTATAGAGAATATATCATAGAATAACACATAACTTCTCACTTTTTCTCCCCCTTTTGGGATTATCAAAAAGAAGAAAGAATAGAGGTAAAAGAGTGTATATTTCATTAATAGGGTTCAAGAAACAACATACAGTAGAAATAAAAAAAATCAATGACATCCCCATCAAAAATAGTAGTCACTAGGCTTCTTTAGGGATTATCCTTCTCTTTGCCTTTATTAGCAGCAGAAGAGGAAGCCATAGGGGAAGTTGCTGATGTAGAAGAAGGCATGGAGGGGGTAGATAGAGAGGGTAAAGTAAGACATTTGAATATTGAGGGAGCCAAAGTAGGATCTATAGAAGATCTAGGCAGTTGCTGGTCAAGGATAACAGGCCTGATCCGGCTAAGAGCCTGGCCAACAGACATGGTTGTGGAAGCTAAGGCAGAAGTGAAAGTAGGTAATCCAGGTCTGAGAGGAGCAACCGCTGGAGAAACATTTGATGTGCTTTGAACATGAAGATACGGTCTCAGATGTTTAATGAAGTCTACAATAATCTCTCCTCCATACTACATGGCCTTTTCAAAATCATCTTTATTTTCCATGAACTTGTCCAACAATCTGGTAAACTCAATGAGCTTCTAAACTTGAGCTTTGAAGGCCTGAGTCACAGGAGGTATTCTCAAATTATGTACAATATATTTAAAGTGATTGGTCATATCAATCTTGGAGAAAATACGGTTGAAATAGAAGTCCACATTCTTAGAGTTCTCCTGCTGGGCATCATTGGAAATCTTGGAATGGATTTGCCCCAGGTTAAGCACCCTATCTCTGTTCTTAACAACATCAGATAAAGGAGCCATATCAAATCCACTGAAGGAATTTTGTATCTCTTCATGGAATATATATTTCAGAAAAGTACTATCCAAGGAAGGAGTAGAGGTTTGACTAGAGGAAGTAGAAGCTTTGACTGTTATGGTCAGAGATTTGAGCTCTTTCAGGACCTTTTGAAGATAGCCAGTATATTCATCTGTGAGTTTGTTCAGCTTCTCCACAGGCTCTCTTATGTGTTGAAAAATTTTTTTATGTCTATATGAAATCTTTCCATCAAAGGATAAGCGGTATGGATGAATCTGGGACACAATATCTCGAGAGATGTTTGAAACAGAAGGTTTAAGAGAAGCAGGAGCATGCTCTGATCGGGAATGCAATTATCTTTGTAGGTCTTCAACCATGCTTTTTAGAGTTGAAACTTCATTACTGAGAAACATTTTTTCAACTCTTAATTCATGAATTTCATGAATCATCTTGGGTTGAATGTTCCAGATAATCTTTTCTAAAAGCAGTGAGGCATCTTCCTGACTCAGTTTGGTCACAAGATGAGGTTGAGGGGACATAAGTTTCTATACTCCTGCTATGAAAGTGTCTCCAAAGACTTTCAAATAATATTTAATGAAAAAAGATTGTTGTTCAAGTAAAGGTGCAGGTGCAAGAAGTGCTACAGGTGCAAGCTCAAGTTGAGGTTCAGGTTGAGGTTCAGGTTCAGGTTCAAAGTATGTGACATATTTTAGTTGAAACAAAGAAGAAAGGTCAATCCCAGTGGAAGTAACCTGCTGAGATTCACATACCTCATAGAAGCTAGGGAATTTATACTGAGTGTCCATAGAATATGACCCAGTAGGTTGAGATGCTTCATCAGACTCAGCCTCATCAGCCTCAGCTTCATTAGTCTCAAGATTTTGAGGTTCCTCCCCCTCAATAAGTGCTTGTTTTTCAGGACCTTGAAGCTCAGGTACTTGTTCTAAATCCACTGGTTGATCTCTAATTTCCTCAACCATCTCTTTCCTAGCCAACCTAAATACTATCTCCATCCTCTCTTTAGCAGAGGGTATGAACTCATGAACCAACTGTTCCATAGGGAGTACTTTCAGACTTGCTTCTAGCACAACAGAGATTTCTTCTAGATTTTCTTCTTCCACTATAGGGAGTTCTTCTATAGTGGATTCTTGCACAATACAGAGTTCTCCTACTTCAGCCTTTTCCATGGCTTGCTACTCAGATTCTGAGATAATTAATTCTCTTATAGCCTCAGGTTGGGTTTCCATATTAACAACATTTCTAAGAACAATAGGTTATTCTTGAAGAACAACAGGAGGAACAACAGTCTTTTCTTTCTCAATAACAACTTCTTCCCAATGAGGTATATCGGCCTCTTCTATATGTGGTACTTAAACTGCCTCTTCCTCTTCTTCTTCATATTATAAATATTCCACAACTTCATCTGGTTCCAAACCAGGATCAGAAAAGCCCTTCGGCCTTGTTCGATAATCTAAAGGATTGAACTTCTCATAGAGCATATCATTATCTTCAACCCACACCTTCTTCCATGGGTTCCAGTTTATTTTCATCTTCCTGATGGTATCTTTGGATAAATAGTATTCATAGTCTATAAGTACTTCTTCATTGGGTCCGACTACTCTTTTTTCAATAAGCATTGCTGAAATCAGCCTAGAGTAAAACAGAGAGGTGGATTTGGATGAGATCTTGATCAATTCACACATATGGTTAATGATGTATTTGCACAGATTGATTTTGTGTCCATTCTTCAGAAGTTGAATCAGGAACAAATCTTGGTTCTTCCAGAGAGAAAAGTCGCCTTTCATCGGGATAATCTGATTTTGAACAAATTTAAGCAACAGCCTTGTCTGTCCATCATGTTCTGCAGCAATGTCCCTTCTATTGGTTCCATTTCTAGTTACGGTTTCCAGTGCATTTTCCAGGTTAAAGAAATCAGTTGTATGTGGGGGATCTCTCTTATAATCATCACAAATTCTATCATGAGGAATCCTAAGACATGCCTCCAATAACCTTGACAATAAGGAGCATCTTTGGACATTAACCAAACTCCTCACAACATAGCTTTCACCAGCATCAAAAGAAAACTGTACATACTGATAAAACTGAGCTACCAACCTCGAATAAATATGTTTATCCTTCCTTGAGAATTGTTCAATCCGGCCTTTTTATCTTAAAAAATTTAAAACCAGAGACTTTCTCGACAAAATCCACTCAGGGAAAACTTCTTTTTCAGTAACGACAATGCGATTTATCATGTTTGGATTCAAGGGTCCTTCGGGTGCCAACTTTGGTGCTATATTCTTTTTCTTCGAGCTGCGCTTCTCAGGTGTGGATGAAAATGGACACTTCATCCTTGGAATTCACCAAAGGTCGAGAGTGAGATGGTTTCAAGGTTGAAAGGGTTCAGAATGAGTGAGTAGGAGAAGGTCCGAGTGAAGAACCGAGTAAAACCCTTTTGTTTTATTATTTGGGAATGTCAAACATCACAAAAAGAAAAATTAGGGAAAGTAAAAAAGAGTTGAAAAAAAGAATTACCACGATACGGGTTAAAAGAAAAGAATAAATAAATTTCACGGTGAGACCGTGAATAGTCATTACAGTGCGATGGTAAATGATCATCACAGTGATATAGTCAGTGGTCATCATGGTGAGACAGTGAATGGTCTATTCAGTCATGGTGAGACAGTAAGTAAACTATTCAGTCACGGTGAGATAGTCAGTGACAGACTGTGAACACAAGGTGATAACTGTGATACCGCAATCATGAGACAGTAACCGAGAAACCGTGAACATGAAACAGTAATGTAAAATATAGTAAAATATTAAACAGTAAGACCAGAAAGATATATATTTGTTATTGATCATGACAAGATCATGTATGAGGTAATCAATTCTCTGAGAATTTAATGGTTTAGTGAATGTATCAGCAAGTTGATATTCAGTACCAATGAATTTCTAGGTGATATCACCTTTTTGATAATGATCCCTCAAAATGTGATGTCTTATATCAATATGGTTTGTCCTAGAATGTGAAACATGATTTTTTAAGATGTTAATAGAACTTCTGTTGTCAAAATTTATTGGTACATGTCTGAATTGATATCCATAATCTAGTAAAGTGTGTTTCATCCACAAAATTTGTGCATAACAACTGCCAGTAGCTAAGAATTCAGCTTCTATAGTAGATAATGCAACAGAATTTGTTTCTTACTACACCATGATACTAGTGACTTTCCTAAAAGGTGACATGCTCCATAGGTGCTATTTCTATCTAACTTAAATCCACCGAAGTAAATATCAAAATAACTAACTAGTTCAAATGATTGTCCTTTAGGATAGAACAGTCTTATATTTGGTGTATGCTTGAGGTATTTAAAAATTATCTTTATAGAATTTAAATGAGAATCTTTAGGGCTTACTTGAAAATGCGTACACATACACACACTAAACATAATGTCAGGACGACTAGCAGTTATGTAGAGTAGACATCCAATCATTCCTTCATAAGTGGTTTGATCAACCGATTTTCCGTGTTCATCAAGATCCAACTTACATGTGGTACTCGTGGGAGTGTCACTACTTTTAATGCTATCCAACCCCAAACATTTTAGACGTTCTCTAGTGTATTTACTTTGAGTCAAAACAATTCCATCATTATTTTGAAAATTTTGAAATCCAAGAAAGAATTTTATTTCACCCATTAAACTCATTTCAAATTCATTTTGCATCATTTTAGAAAAATCAATACATAATGATTTTTTTGAAGATCCAAAAATAATATCATCTATATAGATTTAAACAACTAAAACATCATTAGAAATACGTTTTATAAAGAGGATAGTATTAGCTATTCCTTTTATAAAACCATTGGAAATATGAAATGTACTTAATCTGTCATACCAAGCTCTTGAAGCTTGTTTTAAACCACATAATGCTTTTGATAGTTTAAAAATATGATTTGGAAAATGAGGGTATGAAAATCTAGGGGGTTGTTCAACAAAAACACCCTCAACTATATACCCATTTAAGAATACACTCTTAACATCCATTTGATATAGTTTGAAATTCATATGTGTAGCATAAGGAAGTAGAATTCTAATGGCCTCAAGTCTGGATATCGAAGATAAAGTCTCCTTATAGTGAATTCCTTATTCTTGACTATAGCCTTGTGAAGATAATGTAGATGTGTTCCTTACTATACTTTTCAGCTTCATCTACCTTATTTTTAAACACCCATTTAGTGCCTATGACAAAAGTGTCCTTGGGTCTTTCAACAAGTTTCCAAACATTATTTCATTCAAACAGATTGAGTTCTTCTTGCATATAAATTACCAAAAATTCATCATTGATATCATCATCAATGTTTTTAAGTTCAAGATGTGACAAGAGGGCTTGATGTTCAACCTGATTTCTAAGAGAAGCCCTAGTTTGTGTTCCTTTCTCTAAGTCTCCTAAAACAGAATCTAAAGGATGGTTTTTAAGAGTTCTAACCTTTCTAGAAAAAGAGGGACTAGTGAATTCAGGTTTATCAACAGATTCAGGTTCATTATGACTTGATTACACAAAATTTCCAGAATTGTAAGTTTTCACAGATTCTTTCATAGTGGTATTTGAGGATTTTGAGTTGATGTTCAGATTTGATACATCATCCTCCATATTTTCTAAGATGGTTCTAGGATCATGTGGATTTGTTTCATCAATCATGATATGGAAATATTATTCCACATATTTAGGTCTCTTATTGAATACTTTATAAGCTTTACTTGATATTGAATAACCTAGGAAAATTCCTTCATCACTTTTGGATGAAAATTTGCCAAGATTGTCTTTATTGTTGAGAATAAATACTTTTCATCCAAAAACTCTAAATTAATTAACCTTAGGCTTCCTATTATTCCATTGTTCATATGTGATCTTTTTGGGAATTGGTCTAATCAATACTCTATTGATTATGTATCTTGTTGTGTTAAATAGCATTAGCCCAAAAGTAAATAGGTAAGTCATATTCTCTAAGAATAGTTCTAGAAATTTCTTGCAAGGTTCATTTTCTTCTTTCTACAACACCATTCTACTGAGGTGTTCTAGGGGAAGAGAAATTGTGATTATAACCATTTTTTGAGAAAAAGGATTCAAACTCTTGATTTTGAAACCCATGGCCATGATCACTTCTAAAAGATTTAATTTTAAGGCCACTAATATTTTCTAAAGACTTGGCATACTTAGTAAAATAAGAGCAGGATTCACTTTTGTGGGCCATGAAGAAGGTCCAGGTATATCTATAAAAATCATCTACTATAACATAAACATAGTGCTTCACATTTAAACTAGAAACTCTAAATGGTCCAAACAAATCCATGTGAACCAATTCGAGAGGTTGGGAGGTAGAAACTTCTTTCTTTGTTTTGAAAGATATTTTGTGTTGTTTTCCCTTTTAACATGGATTACACACATTGTCATTTGGAAACTCATGTTTGGGTAAGTCTTCAACTAGGCCTTCTCTAGTTAACTTTCTAAGGGAGTGATCATTACAGTGATCTAGTCTCCTCTCCCATAACCAAGATTCTTTATGAAATACACTTAAGCACGAAACATGTTGAGAATCTAAAGAATCTAAATTAACATAATAAATATTTTCATTCCTTGATATAGAAAATACTAATTTATCTTTAGAATAAATGAAATTACATGAATTATTTTCAAATTTAACATGATATCCATCATCACACAATTGTGAGATAGTAAGAAAATTATATTTTAGACCATTAACAAACAGTACTTCAGAAATTATAATCGAATTAGAGTTACCAATCTGGCCTAAGACAATGATCTCCCCCTTTGCATTGTCACCAAATATGACATGTCCTCCATCTATTTTTACCAGGTTCATGAAGCATGAGTAGTCTCCTTTCATTTGTCTTGAACACCCACTGTCCAAGTACAACAAATTTTTGCAGGAGATCTTTAAGTAGATTTCCTATAACATGATCAAGAAAAGATAGATTTTGGTACCCATACTTGTTTTGGTCCAGTAACATTAGTAATAAGTGCTCCAGGAACCCATATTTGTTTCATAGGTTCCCTATAGGTATTATGTAAAGTATTTGAAAAATAAACTCTATTTGGTCCACAAAAACTTGAAATAGTATAATATGTATCAAGACTAAAGCTAGTTGAGCTATATCCTGAACTGGGAACAAAATTATATGTCCTAGACTTTGAAACAAAATTTTTTCTACCAAGGTTTCTTTTACCAGGTTGATAACCAATGTCAGTATTATATTTATGAGCAATTTGTTTTCCTAGAATTTGGGTAAGGGTATTTTTACCATTATTAACCACTTCTAAGTAACTTTTTAATTTCTCATTAGACATTTTTAGTTCATTTTTTTCTTTGAGCAGTTGAGAATTTTTCTCTTTTTGTGTAGTAAGTTCATATTTAATAGTTACAGTGAGAGCATGTTGTTTCTTCAATGATTTATATTTATCCTTTAATTCATTTCATGTCTCTTCAAGAATTTTCCAGTATTCAAACATTTTTTCATTGGTCATATTCTCAGAGTCACTTTCCTCTCCAGAATAGTATGAATTTTGTACAAAAGAGTTCAGTTTTACCTCATATGTGTTTATCATAAAACACAGATTGGTTTTGTTAGCCGCTTCATCATGTGTTGTGTCTAAGTCACTTGAACTATCCGAAAAGGCACTCCAGGTTGCCTTCATTTCCTTTTGAACTTCTTGTCCTTGTCCTCATATTTCTTCTTATATTTGAGCTTTGGGCAGTCAGCCTTTATATGTCCTTTGTTCTTACATTCATAGCATACAATCTCATCAGTTTTGTCACTTCTCTTCTAGTCCTTTTTCCAGTTTCCTTTTGGATCATACTTTCCCTTGAAGTTAGACTTTCTGAAAAATGTTTTCCTTCTTGTAAAATCATTTGAATCTTCTAGCCAGTTGAGCCATCTCCTCATCACTATCTGGTGATGATTTTTCAGAAGTTGAACTGTCTATAGAAGCTCCCAGTTTTCCTTTGTCTTTGTGCTTCGAGAGGGAGGTCTTGAATGCAATAGATTTCCTCTTTGGTTCATCCTCCTATTCTTTGTTGACTTTAAACTCTTCCTTATACATCATCAGTTTCCCAATGAGTTCCTTTACAGGTAGCTTTATGATGCCGAATGACTCTCTAATTGAGACAGAGGTTCCCCTCTATCTGTCAGGTAGACATCTGAGAATTCTCATTATCTGTTCTTTGGTAGTGACTTCTCTTCCTAGAGAAATCATTGTGTTGAGAATCTCATCGAAACTAAGATACATATCAAAAATAGGCTCATTAGGTCTCATCTTAAAATTTTCATATTTTATAGTATAAGTATTAAGTCTCATTTCCTTTACACTAGATGTGCCTTCATGTGAGACAGACAAGGTATCCCAAATTTCATGGGCAGTTTTACAAGCAGAAATCCTATTAAATTCTTAATCTCTTAAGGAACAATATAAAGAATTCTTGGATTTGTAATTTTTATTTTAACCAAGTTTGGTAGGTTCATCCCATGCAATTCTATCAGTCACAGGTAGATTGTATTCATCTATAATGGATGACCAGATTTCAAAACTCATACTCTCTAGATGCAATTTCATTTTAATTTTCCATTGAGCATAGGTTTTTCCATTAAAGAATGGTGGTCTGTTAGTCGCAACACCTTCCAATCTATTTTCCATACTAACAAATTACTTTAAAAAAGTGAGAAATTTAGAATTAAGAGAAATTTATAGATCTTTAAAGTACAACTACAATCACAGTAGAATAAGATTACAAAAAGTCCTAATAAAGCACCCTTTGATACCAAATGTTGGTCAGAGTAGTTAACTCAAGAGGGGAGGGGTGAATTGAGTAGCTCTAAAAATTTGTATTTAAAATATTATTAGTTTTAAAAATAATGATTTCCCCAAAATAGATACATCCCAGTTAATCAAGTTTATACTATTATAATAGTTTGACTGTTTAATCAACTTCTTAGAACATTGATTAATTGTCAGTAATCTTAATTGGTATTATTAAAATTGCTTTTGAAGTTATAATACTAATAAAAATCAGATATAACTTCTTTCCAAGACTAACTATCAAAGTGAAATTAGTGTTTTTCCAGATTATGCAGTAAGCAGTAAAATAGAGCAGACTAAATTAAAATATCACAACGGATATAAAACAAGTGGTTCTGTCTGAAGATGAGACCTAATACACTCCACTTGGTGCTCACCTACCACCAAGCAGTTTATATAAATAAACTTTGATCCACACCCTGGATCAGGGTTAAAAATAGTTCATAGACTGTCCAGGCCACGTAGGGTCCTCTTCCACAATTTTAGTGGGTAAACAAAATAATGACCAGGCCACATAGGGACCTCTTCCACATTTTTCGTGGGTAAACAAGGGTAAATAATTTGGTGTGAGGATTTTGAAATCCTCAAGTTCAGTGTAGGTGTCAGTGTGTGTGTAAAATATACAGAGTACACACACTGCTCAAAAGTAAAAATAAATAAATCACTAAGAGAGAGAGTGAATATGAGTTCATAATGCTCTAGTGAATATCATTGTAGCTCTGGACTCCTTGGATAAGATAGAAATGCTTCTGAGTCCTTCTCTGGTATATGTGTTGAAAAACAGAGTGTCGTGATTCAGCTTTTGTTCTTCACGAGTAAATATGTTCTCTGAATTCCAATGTACATCATGTTTTCTTTAGTAGAGTCAAATTTCATGCATGAGACAATTCTTTCTTTAAAGATATTGTAATGTGTTCTTCGCAGTTATGCTCAGGCATGATTTTCTGTTGAGTACAGTTCACTCGCGTTTCTTGAGTTGTCGCGTGTTGGTTGCCTTTGGACACTCTGCATTCTTTATCTTCGAATGCATGAGGGTTAGCTGACAGGTTCCATATGTGTCGTACCTCTTACCTCGTACCATTTCAACAAAGAAACATTAATTATGTTAGTGCATTAAAGACATCAAATATGACCGTTAAAAAGTTAAAAAGAAAATGAAAAAATAGTTTAGGAAACAGTGTGACAGTATGTTATGCAAACAGAGTCTTCATCACGGTATCTCCTTGTCACAGTGTCTCCTTCACTGTTTCTCCTTCACGGTGTCTCCTTTTCATGGTGTCTTACTTAGGGTTTCTGGCTTCCGGTGCCTTGCTCATAGTTTCTGGATTCACGGTTCCTTGATGATTGTATCTGGAACTTAGGCAAAAAGAGTGTCTGGCTTACGGTGTATGTTCTTATTGTCTTGCATCATGGTGCCAGTCTTACTGTGTCATTCTTCACGGTGTCTTGTACTTAGGCAAATAACTGTATTCAGACTTAAACAGTAATATGCATAAAATGAATTGAGCTTAACCATTATAAAGTATGAGATATATTGAAAGATAAATACACATGATTGATAATATTTGGGAGATTTGTGATCATTAATAATATTTTTAAACATTAATGAGATTTGTGATCATTAAAACATGATTAATATAAGAGGATTACGATAGATTATTTACATGTATAATACACAAATTATTCACATTTATGACATTTCTCTATTAGTGGTGTTGAAACGACCCGAATACGGAGCCACTCAATTGGTTCCCCATACCCAGTTCGCCACATGACCTCAAGAGCATTTCCCCAAATTCCAGAGGCTACCAACTAGTACTGAGGGCCTTGGTGGGTCATTGGGGAAACTATGCAATCATTTGGTAAAGTATACAAGGTAATGGAAATAACAGTCAATAGAGGAAGTAACAAACAACATTCAATAACTGAAACTTAAAATCGGAAGAAATGAATATATAGTAATGATGATAATGATGCATCAGGTACAAGTATCTAAGGAAAGCATAAAACACAACAACGTGCTGAAATACAACTAAGAAACAAGGTACGAAAAGTAAACTGTAACTCCAGTAGCATCGCAAGCCGAAGCTCGGTCCTATTCTCTCCAAATCCAACCAGAAATCATGTACCTGAAGTATGAGAGCCACAATCCCTATCCACACCGACAACAATATAACTTGTTTAGGCCGATAAGAAGGACCCAAACAGGGTGTGAGACTAATCCCAGTAGGCAACCACCACAAGATCTGTGCCCTACCATCAGTGAGCAATATAACAGAAGTAATTAAAGTAAATTTATTAATGAACTAGGAGTACAAAAGTAAACAATCCTACCAATTAACATTCACATTCATTTAACAATTAATCCATTCATTTAATTAAACAACCATGGAATCTATCAATGTTCTCTATTCCATGATAAACAGGTAACACAACAAGCATCTCAAAAGACTACCTAAAAAAAAAGCAGGCCAATAGATCCAAGATTATACTTTCGCTTGGTAGAGTAATCAAAACCAACCAAAAAATACAAATTTAAAATTACTCTCTGGGTGGATCAAACTAGAAGACCCCTATAGTCAAATAAACATACAAAAGCATAGACACTCTGGGAAGCACTCATGTCAATTCCCATGTGGTCTTGCAACGATAGCTACAGACTCTCTAAAGAAGATCTTAAGTCTAATTCCTTCTATTATATCGATATGTGCGTAAAATAAGGACACTCTTAGGAATCAAAAAGTCTAATTCTTGTAGGTCTTGCATACGAAACTAATTCCAACAGACCCCCTAGGGAAGCACTTAATCATCTATTCCCTATTTGGTCTCCCGCACTAGGTTCTCACAGCCCTGAGCAGCCCAGTTGTGCATAATTGAATGTCAGTAGACCTAATTAAGTTTAACAACTGATTAGAAAAAATATATAATGCATCAAAATCATTTGAACAGCAGGCAACACACGCAATCAGTTATAACTAGCAAACTAGCAATTTAAATAGGGTTTTCCTTGCAGGAAAACTGTGTTAAACAACGATAAACAACCAAGCAGGGATAACACTCAAGGGGTGATCCTCAAACATGAAAACAAGAAAATATTATTATTAATTAACCTTAAGCTAATAGGTAATCTAAGGAAATTAAATAATATGACAAAAATCTAAAACCCATGATAACCGAAACATGGGAATCCGGAACATTTGCACAAAAACTCAAAGACATTCAACATAAGGAAACAAACCACCTACCTCAATCCTAGGAGATCGATATACATGAACCTTGTCCCATGAATCGGCCTAGAATGGATTAGATCTCCAAAAACGTTTAAAACGTTCAACCTACGATAACTCTCATAAGATAAAGAATCAGCAAACGTGGCCAAAGAAGAACTGAGAACCTATCGTTGCGATTCTATTGCAACCAACGATCTTCGATTCAGATAACCGGTGATGGATCAAAGTCTTGGATAAGATTTGGCCTCCTCGGACACTCTGGATGGAAAAAGGAGAAGAAGAAGATGCAAATAGGGATTAGACGCGACCTCGGTCCATTTAACGAAATAAAAAGAAAAGTACATGGCGTGTACTTCTTGAGTACATGACGTGTACTCGCCTTTTCCATACTCTACTTTAGTCGACCTATACATGGCATGTACTCATAAAGTATACAACATGTACTCCAAAAATTTCTAGATTTTCCTATTTTTCTCGAAAATGACAAGAAAAGGAAAAACATACCTGAAAAGAAGATATGCAATCTTACAAACTTCCCCCCTTAAAGAAATTCATCCTCGAATTTCTTAGTGAGGTGTATAATAAAAAACCTCGAACAACTCCAGCCACTGTGATCTTATATTGGACTCCCTGTCCCAAGTCTCTTTCTGTACACGGTCGTATTGCCATAGCTCCTGTACCAGAGGAACAGACCAGTCATGGAGTACCTTTTCACTACGATCAAAAATCCTAATAGGATGCTCCTTGAATGATGCATCCTACTCTAGCTCAACCTCCTTGGGTTAAAAAACAGGAGATGGGTATGATAAATATCATCAAAGCAGAGAAACATAGAAGACGTCATTCATAGCCTGATACCTCTGAGGTAACTGCAACCTATAAGCAACCAGCCCGAATCTCTCTATAACCTCAAACGGCCCGATTTATCTCGGTGAATGATTCTCCCTATCTCATAATCCTCTTTTGTCCCAAACTCATGTGACATGCATGAAAACCTGATCCCCGACCTCGAACTCCAGAGGTCGTCTCCGCTGATCAGCATAAGATTTCTGAAGAGATTGTGCAGTAGCCATCCTTCTCTGAATCATCTCCACCTATTCTGTGGTCTCATAAACAAAATGAGGTCCCAGCATAACTACCTCTCCTGCCTCCACCAAACACAATGGTGATCGGCACGACCTACCGTACGAGGCCACGTAATGTTCCATATGAATATTTCTTAAAAACTATTATTATAGGAAAACTCCACTTGAGGTATATGTCTTTCCCAAGAACCTCCAAAATCAAGGACGCATGCTCGTTGCATGTCCTCTAGCACCTGCATTGTGCGCTATGACTGACCATATTTCTGGGGATGGTAAGATGTACTCAGAAGTACCTGTGTACCCAAAGCCCTCTGTAGCCCTTCCTAGAAATGCGACATAAAGCGGGCTTCCCTATCTAAAATGATAGTACTCAGAACCCCATGCAAGTGTAAAATCTCATGGATGTACAACCATCCAAGCTCATCAACACTGAAGGACTCCTTAATCAGCAAGAAGTTAGCAACCTTCATGAGACTGTCAACTACAACCCAAACCGCATCATTCCCTTGAGGCGATCTCGACAACCCAGTCACGAAATCCAATGTGACATCATTCTATTTCCACTCGGGAATGGGTTACAGCTATAGAAACCATGATGTTCACTGATGTTCAACCTTCACTTGCTGATAGGTGGAACACATCATTAAAAAAACCAGCCACATCCTTCTTCATACCTGGCCACTAATACTGACGACGTAAGTCTAGGTACATCATGGTTACACAAGGATGAACTTACCAAATAGAGGAATGAAATTATCACATCAGCTCCTCACATATATCTACTGGTACCCATACGCGTCCCTAGAAACACAAGATCTCATCTTCACCTACGGTCCATCCGGGAAGAGGGTCCTCTCCTGACATGCTTTCCTGTAGGACTAGGCCTTCAGAATATGATAGTTTCTTTCTTCAAACTCGGACAAAAAGAATAGAGGTAATAGCTACAGAAGATAATAAAGTCTTCCCTTTTCTATCGTTCACCTCCAGATGCATCTTAGAGAACATATCCATAAGCTTCCACTCACTATGGGCCTCTTGTACTGCCAGTATCTAAGTCCTCCTACTCAGTTCATCAGCCACTGCATTGTCATTCCTAGGCATATAGGCAAGCTCAAAGTCAAAATACTAGAGATACTCAACCCAAATATTCTGTCTCAAATTCAATTCACGATGCATGAAGATATACATGAGGCTATTGTGGTCAGTATATTCCAAAAAGTTCTCTCCCAAAAGATAATGTCTCCGAAAAAACAAAGCATGAACAACTAAAGAAAACTACAGGTTATGCATAGGATAGTTCTTCTCATGTGGACTTAACTGCCGAGACCTATAGACAACAACATGATCCTCCTATATAAGAACTGCTCCAAGCCCGATGCTAGATGCATCACAGAAAACTGCACGACTCTTGCCTGACTCCAGTAAAACTAGAATCGGTGCTGAAGTCAATCTCCCCTTCAGCTCATGAAATGCAGAATCGTAGGATTCTGACCAGACATACTTCAAACCCTTCTTAGTCAGGCCCATCAATAGAACTGATAAGTGTGAGAAGTACTGTATAAACCCCCTGTAGTAACCATCCATCCTAAAGAAACATCGTACCTCGAAGACATTCTTCGGCTTCTCCCAGGTAACTACTGCTCTCAGCATCTCTAGGTCTACTGATACTCCTGTCTCTGAGATGACATGACCTTGGAAGTGAATATCATCCATCCAAAAGTGTTACTTTGAGAGCTTAACGTATAACTGATTCTCTCTCAGTGTACTCAAAAAGATCTCATGATGGGTAGCATGGTCATGTCGAGTGTGAGAGTACACCAAGATATCGTCCACAAAGACCACCACGAAAGAATCCAAGTAAGGATGGAAAACTATGTTCATCTGTTCCATGAAAACTTATGGTGCGTTCGTGAGACTGAACGGAATTACCAAATACTCATATAGACCATACCTGCTCCGGAAGGCTGTAAGAGGTATATCAGATGGTCTGACATGCAACTAATGATAGTCGGATCTAAATTCGATCTTCGAGAACACTCTATCTCATCAAAGATGACCAAATAGATAATCTATCCATGGAAATGGATATTAGTTCTTGACCGTCAACTGTTTTATCATTCGATAAACCACACAAATCCATAAAGTATCATCCTCCTTCTTTGCAAACAGAATGGGAAAACCCCAAGGAGACGTACTGGGTCGGATAAAACCCTTTGCCCGCAACTCCTCCAACTGCTTTTTTTTCTCTTGTAACTCAGATGTATCCATCCTAAAAGGAGGTATGGATACCTGTGCTACTCCTAGAACAAGCTCAATAGATATGTCTACCTCTCGCTCTGGAGGAAAACCTTAAAAGTCTTTTGGAAAGAAATCTGGAAAGCAATTAACCACTGGAGGAAAATCTATCTAAGAAGTCCCCTAGTCATCCAAATATAAGATATCAATCTGGGACATAACACCACAAAACCCATGATGCTCTGGTCCAGCTCTGCTCACCTGGACATCCCATTCACCCTTGTGAAGAAAATATCTACCCTTCGGTGATGTGAAACTCACACTAGGGTGATAGAAATCGACAAAGTCCTGGAAGGGAACTAACCAGTCCATCCCGAGAATGACATCACTTCCCATCATCTTCAAAACATAGAGATTCCACGAAAAATGACACCCAACAACCTCAAGGGGGAATTCTAAGCACAGACTCATGCTATCAGTTCTAATTCGCAAGGTAGTGTCTAGCGTCATCATATCCTCAGAAGTATAAATAGAAAGTCTGCGGATTTCCACAGTATGCACAGAAATAAAGCTATGAGAAGCTTCTTTATCGAAAAGTGAATATTATAAAACTGATGCTGATAAAATCATACATCGGACTGTAGAAGGTCCAGGATCCTGCTCCTAATGAATCTGATCTACCGCAAAAGTCTGGCATGCACTGTGGCCTTGTGTAGCAGCCTGAGATCCCTGAGCTGATCCTCCCTGAGCCTGAACACTGTGTCCATGGCCTCTACCCTAGCCTAAGCGACTTGAAGAACTCCAGCCCCCAGTTTTCTGTGGAAATGGTAATCCTGATCCTGTAAGCGGAGTCGAAACTGATCCTCCATCACTAGTCGCTAGAAGGAAAACTTTTCATAAACGCTGTAGAGGACACATCTTGCCACAAGATCGACACTCCACTGGGTATTTTGGGAACTGAGGCTTATTATGCCCTCTATTTCTACACTGATAGAACACCACTTGGTTTCCATAAGGAATACCTCGCTTCCTCGAGTTACCTCGTGTAGACTCTTGGTGGCACTTCCTACTATCTATCTGAAATGAATCAGCCCTGGATATTGAACCACCCTGGTCCATAGGTCCAGTCTCCCTCAGATTTATTTCCGTGATAAGCGCCTGGTTAACTATCAGAGTAATAGTAGTCAACTTAAAGACATTCACCTATGATCTAATGTCTGGTCTGAGGCCTTCTTCAAACTTCTTTGCTAAAATCAGCTCGTCATTACCCAAAACGGGAGTGAAACGTTGTAACTCTGTGAATCGAGAGGAATAATCTATAACAATGAGAGTACCCTACTGCAGGTTTATAAACTCTCTTGCTCTGTCAGCCCTCAGAGTGGCTGGGTAGAAGCAGTCATAGAACGTACACTAAAACTCATCTCAAGCCATAACCCATTCGCACCCTGCATGCGAAGCCACATCCCACCATTTATTGGCGGAATCTCACTGTATATAAGTTGTGAGCTTCACTATCCTCTCCAGAGGCATCTCCAAGTGCTCGAAGATGGATAGCATGGATTCTATCCATGACTCCACAGCATGTGGTCCTCCACCCCTTGTGAACTTTGGAGGATGCTACTGCTGAAAAACCCGTGTCAAGTCTGCCATAGATGGGACATGATGTTGAGCTTATTGGAAGGTCTGCATGAATCTTATGAAACCATCTCTGAACTGAGAGTCAGCACTAGTGTCTGGAATCACTGTAAGTTCCATGTCCAGAATGATAGGCAGAACTACCGGTAGTCCCTGATATTCCATATCAGGCATACGGTCACTGCCTAGTTCCGGACGTCCAATGAGAGGACGTCTTGGTGGCATGAATCTGCAAGGTCACAAGAAAACCTTCATTAACGACGAACATAGTTGAAACATAATAGAGAAAAACGAAATAGGAGAGAAAAACTCTAATTTTTTTGGAAAACATGAATTCACGGTGTGTTGTACCACTACACGGTGTGTTTCCTGAAATGTTACCCTGGGCATGTGCCTTGGACATACATAGCTATGTAGTCCACCCAGCTACATGGTGTGTCCTCATATTACAATGAGTGTACTAACCCTTTTTATCCCTGCCCAGTTACTCCTACACAGATAGGAACACGGACTGTCCCAACAGGTAACTACACGACGTGTTTGTCCACCACACAGCGTGTACTTAAGATTTTCCTCCTATCCATGTCATTAGTCACACAGACTGGTACACGGTACACTACTACATGGCGTGTCAACATGGTACACAACGTGTAGTCCTGCGGATTTTCCAACCCATGTATTTAACTACATAGCTAGGTCACATGGAAGGAAAGTACACGGTGTGTACATGAATGTACACGGTGTGTAACCTTGAAAAGTAGTTCTTCCCAAACAAAAGAACACATGGTGTGTGTTCATAAGACCACACGTCTTGTTGTCTGGGATTCTGGGTAGTAAACATACAATAACCCCAAAAACACTGAAAAAACACTAAAACAAGCACCTATGTGCCAAATTCCCAGCCATGGGGGCCCATACTCCTCGTTAATCAAAGCTTGGAATCATAAAAATGCATATAACAGGTAAAACAGAATAAAAAACTCACGATACACCAAATTCCGATCCTAATGGGCCCATCACCCAAGGTAGGAGGATCGAAACCTCCCATTAATACCACTTTTTAACGACCCAAATTCGGATCCACTCAACTAGTACCCCGTACCCAGTTTTCCACATGACTTCAAAAGCATTTCCCCAAACTACAGAGGTTGCCGACTAGCAGCGAGGGCCTTGGTGATTCATTGGGGAAACTATGCCCTCATTTGGTAAATTATACAAGGGAAAGGAAAGAACAGTCAATAGTGGAAGCAGTAAACAACATTCAACAACTAAAACTAAACAGCGGATGCAATGAATATATAGTAATGATGATAATGATGCAGCAGGTACAAGTATATAAGGAAAGCAGCAAACAAAACAACGTGCTGAAATAAAACTAAGAAACAAGGTACGAAAAGTAAACTGTAACTCCAGTAGCATCACAAGACTAAGCTCGGTCCTATGATCTCCAGCTCCAACCAGAAATCATGTACTTGAAGTAGAAGGGTCAAAATCCCTATCCACACCTGCAACCGTATAACCTGTTTAGGCCGAAAAGCAGGACACAAACAGGGTGTGAGACTAATCCCAGTAGGCAACCACCACGAGATCTGTTCCCTACTGTCTGTGAGGAATATAGTAGAAGTAATGAAAGTAAATGTATTAATGAACTAGGAGTACAAAAGTAAAAAATCCTACCAATTACCATTCACATTCATTTAACAATTAATTCATTCATTTAATTAAACAACCAAGGAATCTAGCAGAGCTCTCTATTCCAAGGTAAACAGGTAACACAACATGCATCTCAAAAGTTTACCTAAACAAACAAGTAGTCCAATAGATCCAAGCTTGTGATATGGCTTGGTAGTCTCATCTAAACCAAACAAAAAATCTACATTCACACTGACTCTCGGGGTGGATCAAATTAGCAGACCCCTATAGTCATGTAAACATACAAAGGCACAGACACTCTGGGAAGCACTCACGTCAATTCCCATGTGGTCTTGCAACAATAGCTACAGACTCTCTGAGGAAGATCATACATCCAATTAATCCTATGGTCTCAATAGGTGCATAAACTAAGGACTCTCTTATGAATCACAAAGTCCAATTCTCGTAGGTCCTACGTACAAAACTAATTCCAACAGACCCCCTAGGGAAGCACTTAATCGTCTATTCCCTCTTTGGTCTCCTACATGAGGTTCTCACAGCCCTGAGCAGTCCAGTCTTGTGTAATTGAATATCAATAGCCCTGAGTTAGTTTATAAAAAACATTTATAAAATCTATAATGCATCAAATGCATTTAAATAGTAGGAAACACATGCAATCAGTTATAACAAGAAAACTAGCAATTGTAATAGGGTTTTCCTTGCAGGAAAACTATACCAAACGACGATAAACAACCAAACAAGGATAAAACAAATGGGGTGATCCTCAAACATGAAAACAAGAAAAACTTATTATCAATTAATATTAATCTAACAAGAAATATAAGGCAATAAAACAATAGGACAAGAATTCCTAACCCGGGATACCCGAAACATGGGAATCTGACACTTTTACACAAAAACTCAAAGACATTAAATGTAAGGAAACAAACCACCTACCTAGATCCTAAGAGATCGATATACTTGAAACATAGCCAATGAATCAGCCTAGAATGGAGTAGATCAGGAAAAAAATCTAAAATGTTCAACCTATAATAACTGAGATAAGAGAAAGAATCAGGAAACATGGCCAAAGAATAACCAATAACTCACAACTGCAATTCTATTGCAACCATAGGTGTTCGATTCAGATAAACAGTGATAGATCGGATTTTATGAGAATATTTGGCCTCTTCAGATGCTCTGGAAGGAAATAGGTGAAGAAGAATATGGAAATAGGGATTAGACGTGAACATGGTCCGTTTAACGAAATTAGAAGAAAAGTACACGGCTTGTAATTATTGAGTACACAATGTGTTATCGCCTTTTCCTTACTCCGATTTAGGTGTCCTCTAAGTCACCCTCACACGGCCGTGTGTGTATCCATGACACGACCAGCACACATCTTCCAGCGGCATCAAAGTACATGGTGTGTACTCATAAAGTACACGGCGTGTACTCCAAAAATTTATAGATTTTCTTCTTTTTCTTAAAGACGACCAGGAAAGGAAAAACGTACCTGAAAATAATATATGGTTTATTATAGGTTCGTTAGGATACAAATTATTTTATATCATCATTGTGAAAAAAATCATTATTTTCCATTAATATTTTACAACACGATGATGTCCATTTTCATAATGGAATGAAATTCTGTTCTGCTTGAGGAAATTATATACGTTCTTTTTCTGATATTTAAAACATGTTAGTGGATTAATATTCCTTCTATAATTATACCCATCATCTCAATTTTAATGATACTCTATAATTATCTTCATTGGTATGTTTTGGATTTCAATTATGTTCATGATGTTAATTAGGTTTCTTGATAGATGATTTTACATAATCATGTGATTTCATACTACATTACCCATTACAATGGGCTTTTCATTAATCCATTCATCACATTGTTCATCATAACCATGGTTAAATCTGTTAAATATATTTCAAACCATTACTGGTGTCATAAAAGGGATAATATTAGTGATAAATAATTAATATCAAAATAAAATTATCCATAATTTCTATTAGAAAAATCCATCCCCAATATTTTTTACCATCATGTTATCATAAAAATATTTTAGTATAATTAATATCACCCATATTTTATCATATATTATCCTTGGTCCATCATAGATTACATTAGGATGGATGTTCTCATATATCATATCCTAATTTACAAAAGTAGAAATAAAATAAAGCATTCACAATCCTTCATAAAGGGAATATGGTTTGGAAAACCATATTCCCTTGGATTATATTTCATGATGTCTACAAGGACTCTTTATAATTCTTTATGCAGATGTCTAGTTAATACCAATAATACTTACCATGGTTACTACACAAAGGTAAATAAATACTTGATATTTAATTTAATATCGAGTTACTTGAGAGAGATGTAATTTCACGGAAACCATATACTCTATATTGATCCAATATTTTAGGATACTATCATATTCATAGACATATTACTATGGAATTATCCAATATTCTCTAGGTAATATTCTGAAATGTTACCAATATAATCTCAATGAATAAATAATCCTTAATTTGGGTAAATACTAAGATATCCTAATATAAACATTCCATTAATTTACATAATTTTCCCAATTGAAATGTTATATCATAAAAATAATCACTAAATCGCCATGAAAAGAAGGTTTTAGGGTATTTAGTGAAAAAATAAAAATAAAATTTACTATACATCACTTGTGAACATTTATCCATAATCAAACCAAAATCAACCACCTTTTATACATATTATATATGGGAATCATATTTATACACCAGGGGATGACAACATAGAAAGTGGGTGAGCTAAAATGATCTATAAGGGAAACTTATCAACAAATCATAATGGATAGACCATTATAATGCAGTTATAAAAGTATAATATATAAATAAATGAATTAAATATAAGGGAAACATAAGAAATTGTATATCATAAGAATATAGACTAAATATAAACATAGAAAACAAAACATTGTGGATCAAGAATCACAACCTATTTCCCATAGTAGATTAATAATCCATAAATGTTACACATAGTGAATCAGTTATCACTACCCATTTCAACTTTTAGATCAACCATCACTAATCATTTGACCATTATATATTTTCATATAAATTATTACCCAATTCACTAGAATTATATATATGACCCACCCATTACTTATAGATTATAAAAACACATTTTTATATATAAAAGAATTCATATTTTAGACATCAAAAAATTATTATGTGGAAAAGTAACTGATGGAATAAAAATTAAACAAGAAAATTTCATAACACATATAAATAAAGGAATATGTTTAAAAAAGAACATATTCCCTATGTATAAAAAGAAACCTAAGAATATTATTAAATAGATTGAAATCACCATAATAAAAATAATGGTTAAAATGGTATCACATTAAAAGAGTTTGAGAATTGGATTTCATAATACCATGATTTCAATCCTCTGAAAAATAAATACAAATTATATGGTAAATCATGAATCCAAGATCTTATGAAGATGAATAAACTTGAAAATAAGTGGAAAATTGAAGTGAATTTGTAAATGGTTTTAAGAAAAAACAATTACACTATCATAAAATAAAATATCATAGTCCAAAATCAAAGTTCATTTTTAAATAGTAATGTGAACACATTTAAAATATATTACATTTAAATGATTCCTAAATAATTGATCATCATAAAATTCATTGATTTATGAAAATGAAATGTTGTTCAGATGTTAAAACATTTGACCAATGAAGGAATAACCTTTTTATATTTTTAATATATAAATTTTTTAAACCCATATCATAAATGAAAATTTATTTTTCAAAATAGGGTATGAAGAGGAAAAAAAATACATAAGAAATAATGAATAATTTTGATTCTAAATATTTTGAAAAATCAATTTTGGAAACCAGAAATGTGGATATGGAAGAAAAACGTTCATTAAAGAGGATGAAATTTACTCCTAACATTTTTATTCTTTTATGAAAAAGTAATTAATCCTTGAATGATATTATTATTAAAACATATTTTCCTCAATATATGAAGACATATACTAATAAAATAAAATCGTAGGGTGGGAAAAACCATGAATGTAATAAAAATTTTCAAGATGAAACATTATAACTAAATAAGGGAGAGTTTTGTTATCAGTATACCTAATGGGAAACTTAACCAATTAAGTAAGAAATATTTATCAGTGGTTTATGTGGTAGAAATTTAAATAGACATAAAAATAATATAACACCACATTAAAAACACCAATGTGTAAAATTTACGAAAATTATATTAAATGTGTTCAATAGAACGATTATAACTCTATGAAAAAAAATAGTTTTCTTCACCCCTTACGACTGTGGTAACACATAAATAAAAATAAATTTGAAGAAAAGAGATTTATTTTTCTTTTTATATCCATGGATTCAGAGAGACAATTTATAAAATATTGATGGGGTACTAAATCAATAAAAAATACAAAACTAAACATGGTGTATAAAATGTATCATTTAATAAATCATTATAATTGGGACCAAAAGAACCCATAAGTTGTATATAAGGTATAAATTAATGAAAAAATGTGTGGAATAACATAAATTTATGTGAAATTTATAATTTTAATCCAACGATGTATTACTTAAATTTTATAAAATAAATATGGTACATAACAAAAAAACATGCCTTATTGAAGGGAAATTATTATGGAAACCCTTACATAATATCATGAATAATAAGAATGCACTATATCCTCTAGTATGAAAAAAATATCTATCCTAATCACTTATTTCATAACCATAATCATACATATATCCATTTGTAATCTTCATTTATAATTATTATTTATATGTATATTAGTTATTTTTTACCTTTTTTCAGTATTGATTATTGATAATTTAATTTTTATACTAGTTGTTAATAGAGATGTTGTTCATAATTATTATCCAAATGTTCATTATTCCAAAATTGTTAAATATGATTTAATTTATGTTCTTGGATTTTTTATTATGTTTTCATTTTATTCTATGAGGGTTTGAGTTGTTATACTAGAAGATAAAGTTTGTGATGTGCATGTTTTGATGATTTTTAACAAACTAACAGTGGTTTCATAATTAATGTGTTTAATATTAATGGTTCTATTTTATAAAAAAATAAAAAAAAAATTTACTATTGTACTATTACTTAGGTTTCTATATATATCCATTTTATAAATTATGGCATTGTTCAGGTTATTGGTTAAACTGACCCAAATAGGAAATTACCATAATTTTATGGATGATTATAAAATTTTTTAGTTGTAATAGCATTATACTAGATGAAAAGTTATATTATTAAGTTTTTAATACCTTGATATATTAGAATTTATGTGTGTTTTAATAATATTTAATGGAACACTAACATTTAATAAATTGTTTTTCCTCATAGAACACTTGTTTCCAAGAGTTGAATTTACAATGTTCACTATTTATTATATTATTATAATGTTAAAAAATATATTTCATAGCCATAATTTTATTATTTCATAAGTATAATATTCATCCATTAAAATAATTATTAGAACCATAAATTAATGGAGGTAATGAAAGATAGAATGCATCTTTCTATGGAGCTTGTAGCTTACATATATGTGAGGATTATGATATCTTTTTCTAGGGAATGGGGGGAATGAGTAATATAGTTTTAAATTAATAATATTTAATATGTTATGAATATCACAATTATTTATTAAATCATATTTTTTACTAGCCATGTTTGGCATTGATTGAAAATGAAACATGTTACATCATAGAGGCTGTAGTCCCCACATAAACATGAATCCTGTTTTTATTTTTATTTATTATAAAGAGTCAATGTTGTTAAATATAATTACATTATAATAAAAAACCAATTTAAAATCCAATATTAATTTATTTATATATTAATAAGAAAACTATTTATTCGAAAATTAATATAGAAATTAAAAGAGGTTTAAATAATGTGTACTCACATTGAGAACATTTATTTTCATTGGAATATTACTAATAATTGGAGGGTCTAGAAATTCATCTTATGAAAATAAGCTAGTATAAGTGAAATAGGATTATACGTTAAGGAATAAGTAAATAGCTTCAAGTGAAAACTTAATTATTTTAATGTTATTAAAGTGGTTCTGAGATAAAACTTGTATAAGATGTGATAATGTACTTTTTTGTAAACACCATACACTTTTCAATGATGCAATGAAAATACTCAATGGTAAAACAATAAAAATGTGGAAAATGATAGATTTTAGGTTGATTATTTTTCATTAAAAACTAAATCATTAATATAAATAGACTTTTTAATCATGTTTTAAGGTAATTAAAATTAGATTATTCACTTTTAACATATTTATTTTTAACGATGTGATTAGAATATAACCTAATAGATTTTTTTATGATAATAAATTAAATCTTATTTATAAGATAATTTTGACCTACTGATGCAAATTATTAAATTCATTTTATTATATTGAATTATAATATTTATTTTTTAAATTAATTGATGTGTATCGTATCAGAAATATTTTTTGACAAAAATATTGTTGTTGTCCTAAAATGTAAAATATAGATCTATAAAAAAATCAATATTCTAAATCATAATATTTTTAATTCAAAAAGTATATATTTAATATGAAATTTTCTTTTAAAATTTTTATTTTATTCTCATGTCGTAGTTATTAAATAAAATTCACGATATTTGTTAAAATGGAATTTAATAAAATTCAACTGAAAGTAAAATTTGTTAGAAATTTGTTAAAAAGTTTATTATGCTAATACTGATATGTTTATTGCCAACATGAATTTTATTTTCTTAAATTAAAATTCTATTATTTATAAATTAATCTTTTAAATAAAAAGGTAATATAAAATGGAAATAATATTTATTGGACAATAAAAATTCAAAAATTCAACAATTTATATTCTCATTTATTAAAATTTTTTAATTATTTTTGTTGTCAAATATTATTCATATTAACAATATATATTTTTATAATTTAATAATAATATAAATTGTTTCTTAAAATAAAATTCCAATTTCACAATAACATATTTTTAATCATAAAATTACTTTATTAACTTTTTAGAACCTTAAGTTGAATCATTATTAAAAGTGAACCTTATTTCATAATGCAGTTATGATTCTTTATACTAATTTTTTGGATTGGGTTTAATGACCATATTTAATATCTATGTAATATTTCATGGATAAATTTTATTTCATTAAGGAACATGATAATATATATACATATAAAGCACTATTTATTTATGCGAAATATAAACTGAAATCTTAGGTCTTTATTAGGATTTCATAGAACATGAATCTAGTTGATAATAAATACAAGTAGAATAAAAGATAACTATATGCCACACGATGTCCAACTCTTCTAGAAATAGAAACTATAAAACATTTATCTCAACATGTCCCACTCCACATCCAATCTGATCCTAATGGAGGCCACCTCCATGGCCATGTTGTACAAATTTTTCCAGAGGAACAGGGTCATCATGGGGATATCCTCTAACTTCCCCTTTACCTCAAAAATAATGAAAACCTAGAGAAAAGATATACTACTTACAAAATGGATACTATTGAAACCACTAATCCTAATGATGTCCTCCAACTCCATGTTGTTTCTAAATAATATTGATCAATAATGATTATCATAGCCATGAAATCCACATAAAAAATCCTAATACACTAGATGTTGTCTCAGAACTACCAGCCCTAATGAAATGGGATTACGAGGGATATAACCAACTCTCTACTATAGAATACTTTATCTATCCAATAAACTGTGTTCATATTTATATATATCTACTTTATGGATAGTCATGATGACTTCACTCATATTCTGATCTATTCTAAGGAAAAAACCTCTTGATGAGCAACTTATTTTCTAGAACATTGAGATATATAGATAAAACGAATAAGTTTTCCGAAACAAAATCAATAGACACAACACCTCCATGGAATTCCTTGATATAGCCTCCTAATCAGAAAGACTGCTTGAAAAATATTGCATGTGGTTCTTATATTCATTATTGAACTTCTACAAAAAAATATCTACTATATAGATCACTAATAATCTACTAACAAAAATCCACATTAATGTTATATGAATGAAACACAGTTTATAACATATCATCAATCTCATCCCAAGAAACGGTTGAGTCCTCATGATCCCCAAGGGAAATAATATTTAATCCAAGATACCCCACAAAAGATGCAGATAGATTACAAAATCTAACACTACCTCTGATCATAGATCAGAAATTATAGAAAATTAAATATCAACTCCTAAAAATTGGCCATGGTATCTTTATCTGAAATGGAATCCTCTAACAAATATTCTCTCTAGTACTAAACCTTTATAGAACCATCCTCTATGCATCTTCATCATCGATCTAAACATTGTTGTGATTTATTGTCTTATCATATTGAAAACTATTTTCATGAATATGATAAGGACATCATCCTAGATCCATACCTTCAAAATAATAAATTGTTACAGACTTCCTAAACCAAAAATATAGAATACTTATGTTTAATTAATTTTGATTCATGATACTTCCCATTTTATTCAAAAATAAATCATAGGTATAGACAATCATGATGCATAACACACACCTATTTCCATATACATACAATATTATCACATTATATAGTAAATTATGTAAACATCATATGCTTATATCATATCATAGGGGTTTCTAGAACACTACATCATAACTTTCCTCACTTACATACCTCATATAATAATTTCACTTGATATTTTCTCCTACCAACCAATAAACTCATCACAGGTTCCTATCTCTATTCTTTATCCTTCCTATCAACCCATATTTGATACAACTCTGTCTATACCCCATATCTTAGTACCGCTCATGTTTGATAGTGAATTGAGGAGTGATCCTCTAATCCAACCTTCAAAATTTCTTAGGATTATGATAAGAACATGTGTTATAAATATGGATAAATTAGAGGAATTACAATAAATATATCCAAAGAATAAAAAATATACCCTAATATGATCATCATAATATTGAAAATTCAACCTCAACACAATTAAAATCAAACAATTTTGATAAAATTCAATACCTTGAACAACACAAATAATTTTACAACAAACAATAACATATTCTAAAAAATGAATATAAAAAAGTAACCCCATGATCAATCACCAAATATCCCATAAAGATATGATAAGTAGATACATATATTTAGGTGTGTACATACATGTATACTGAGTATGATCATTCTTGAAAAATCTTTAGAAAATATGAAAAAACAATGATAAAGATCGATGAATAACATTGGAAAATCAACATGATACATAAGTCTGGTTAACTGTATCCCAACCTTACCAAGGATCTCTATCAAGTAATGTATATAAATATGTAACATAATATCAAAAAAACAATTATTTAATGAAGTTTCCCTGCATAATATTTCCTACCAATCTATTCAACATACCCCCAACATCATACATGATGGTTCTCTCAGCCCCTCCATAAATCATCCTTCCAATATAAGAAAAAAATTCACATCTATAAAAGAATATATCCATGAATCATAAGCTTAATATCTTATCACACTATATCCAATATATAAAATCCTATTATAATAAAGTCATAAGTTTAAAATCCATTATAGCCCACATATCATGCAGTATACCTAAAGACATTATAGACAATGAACATACTCTTAGAGAGACATGAGATTCTATGATTAAAATAAATATATAATCTATAAATTAAAAATTATAGTTGTTTTATATCAATGTATGGTAATTTTAAGAGACTCTATAACTTATATGAACACATTACCTACAACATAAGCAATTACAACCCAGGTATAACTACATACTATCTATATTTGGGAAAATTATTAGGGTGGGAGAGTAGTCAGTCATCCATATCCTTGAAAACATATATATGAGAAAATAAACCTAGAAACCAATTCTATATGGGAATGAGCTGCCTAAAGAACTTGAGTGATGGTTTGTTAAAAATAATAGGAAAATTGGATAAAACAACACATAACCTTGTTTAGGGTGATTATAAAACCCTAGACACTAATATATATAATTCCACTCATGAAAAATCGATTACTATCTTTAACAATAGGGAGATAATTCTTCTAGATTCACACAATAATTACAATTAATCAACATTAAAAAATTAATAAATTAATTATTACTATACTCTTCATTGAGATTCTTCCTCTATTCTTGTTTAAGTGTTCGCATTTATTAAACAATCTATAAGAATATTATATTCATTAACAAAATTTATATTTTTCATTCCCATAATATTAGAGTATAATTCCTACAATCCCATGGCTTTCCATTTAATATTCCATGATCATCATCAACCCATTCACATGATTCCATCACATTTCACTATCATTCCATAGTCTATGAAATATATGAATCAACCTAAACAACCAAAAAGAGGATGTACTCATAATGCATATTCTAACTGCAGTTGAATATAAGTGTTAACAATAATGATTTTACCATAATGTAATCACTAAATAGATAAAATAATTAAAATAGCATATGCAATATCTCATCATATTCCAATGAACCAATAAAATACCAAAATGAATCATCCAATAATAAATAATCCCATCTCTCAACCTATGTCATTTATCCCAATTCCATACATATCAAAACCACTACCAAAACCAAAGAACCTGGTAATTCCCTCACCATGTTTGAAAAAATCATCTTGTTTTCAAAAAACCATATCAGGGGATCCAAAACACTGTATAATAAAAATTAAAAAACATATTTGAATATAATAAAATAAGGGGTTGTCTAAGGGACTAAGAGCATGAAAACATGATTAGTATGAAAATCTAGGATTACAATTCCCCATGAAAATTTAATTTTTTTTTCAAACATTATTACCCCATTATAGTATAGATTTAACTAATTCATTTTGAGTATACTTCTAAAACATAAATAAAATTGAGAAGCTAACCACACCTATGTATCAATCATAGAAAAGAATCTTGATACACTTCAATTTTTTAGAATTAAATTAAGAATATAAATAAAAAATATGGATCATTAATTATCTACGTTATAATATTATAATTATGTTGTTTAAATAGTTTCACGAAAATCTATAATTCCAAGGAACAATAATAATATCAATAAAAATACCACAAATCTTAGAAAATATCCAGAAGCATCTTCCATAAAATCATAAACTACATGTAGACACAACAACAATATAATTATTCTAATTCTCTTAGTTTTGGATAATTATCATCATTAATATCAATAAAAACAATATATCCATAAATTTTAATGCATTACCATATCTCAAAATTGCATAAATAAGGAGTAGTTGTGAATTAACTTCCTCGATACAAAGAATTCGACATTACCTCAAGAAGGACAGAAGAATAAATGAAGATCTACAATCACATATCTAATGAGGGGTTCATAATTAGAAAGAGTTTCATGTAGAAATTTATATTCCATTAATTATTAATATAAATCCTCACAAATGAATGAAAATACGGAAACAATATCTTGAACTGATGTAAGAGGAGACACCAAATACCATTGGGGAAGAAGGAACACACCTTGATCTTCCATGAATCATTTTATAGAGGTATGGGTTAATGTCAAGATATGTTTACTAAACGAACATTAAAGGATATGTATTGGTATATAAGGATTTTAAGAGAAATTTTGGAAATAAGGTTCTTTTGAGAGAGATTATAAATTTATACTTGATGTAATTTTAAGACACCATGGTGAATTCTTTCTAGATAGACCATAATGGCTCTGTATTTTACCAAATCCATAGTGCAAAAAGGGTTGCCATGCAATAATAGGTATGCGACCAACCTTTCTATAGATATCAAATTAAAAATTACCCTATAATTTTACCCTAATAATTTTAAGTAAAATATTTATTCAATACACTAGTGGAACCACCACAACACAGTTGGGATACCATGCTATATTGGATCAAAAAAGAATAGAAAAAGGAACCTAATCCCCTAGAAAAAATGAAAAAAATCTGTACACCATTATATTAGGACACTTAATAATAGAAGTAAATTTAGTTCTGCTATGTGACCATATATATTATTTCCATTTTAGTTATTTATTATTTTGTATCTTTAGTCTTGAATTTTAAGTCCAATTTCCACAAATTCTTGAATATTTTGTTTTTCTGTGCATTGTATAAAGTTAGGCACATAGTATTTACTAACCTAGAAGAAATATTTTTGGTGAATAGTCAATTTTAATATATTCATTTTTCATTTTTGGTTTATAGTCTATGTAACCATATGGAATAAACATAAGGATTCCAATGTGTGTCCAATTTGGGGTCCATAGTTGGTGCTCAGTTTTCCAAAAAAATGAATCCAAACCATGCAACTCACCAATGTAATTAGTATTTTTTCCTAACTTTTACCCTTAATATCCCTAAGGTGGAATTATATCTTATTTTTATCCAATGAACATGATGAATACCCTAAGTCATACCACCATTTCCCCTGCCTTGTATTTGTGACTCTTTTCCTTCAATTTCTTGAAGTTTCTTCTAGGTAAGACATATTTCTATCCAATTACCCCCATTAACATATTGTTTTCCCCACTTTTCATGTTTTCTTATACTCTTTTATCAATCATAGTGTAAGGATTCAGTGAAATTCTTTGTGTATGATGATGATATGTTGTGAAAAATGTTCATTGGGTATTGTTCCATCAATAAGAGAGGGTTTCATTCCATTCAGGCATGATTAATGTATGTGTTTCCATTCATTTTAATTTTATAATCGTACAATTAATTATTATGATATATAATATTTTTTATCTAGAAACATATTGTTTTTGATTTTTATGATTGTTTATACTAAAATTATCAAAGTATATTAACTCATTATTTGCATTTCAAAGAAAGGTATGAATGCTCAATGTCTTGTAGACTGATATAATGATTTTTTTGAGCAGCTTGGTTATTTTTTTAATCTCTTGGGATTTTATATATTTCCTTGTAATTTGAAATAATTTATTATGGTGTCAACTAGTTTGATTTATTATCAATTTTGGACATTATTGGCTTAAAATTTATAAAAATATTAGGTTTTTTATGTGTGACTTAGACCATTTTTTTCATGTAATCTTCAGATATATTTCAATGATGAATTTTATGTAAATGTATTTCTAAATTAAGGTATTGTTTCTAACATATTAATGATATTTTAAATTTCATTGGATTAAAATTGGTTTTCTATAAATTGGTTTTCTAAATAATATTTCTAAAGTGAAATTTTAATGACTGTTTGGAATATTCTGAAGGATTGTTTAGGTGGTACTAATTTATAAATCGAATTAAAAATAATTTTAAGGAATATATATAGTTATAAAATCAATGTACATGTTTTAACGTTACAATGGGTTTCTAAAATGATCTATACCATAAACTAAATCCCTTTATCTTTATTATTTGTAAGCCTATAAGTTTTCATAATTGAGATGTTGTTCTGTGTGATTTCTAGGGACTTAAAAATAGCATGTGTATGTTTGTGAGATAATGTGATGGCCAAAATTAATTTTTTTAAAATATTACATTAACTCCAATTTCTACTATAATTGGGATCTAAATTATCTTAGTGAAGGATTGGGAGATAGTTACTATATATTCATGACATGACTGACACAATCCACATTAGTATAGGACATACCTTCTACTAGGGGGTGGAAGCGATGAGCTAGGGTTAATGTTACTCATTTTGTATAGTCTAGGAATACATCAGAATTCCATTAAATTATTAAAACTATGTTTTTCTATGATAACTTTATAAGCTAATTATAATTTTGCCATGATTACTTATTAATTATTACCTTCTAATTATAAAATACTTTCTTATTATGATTCTATAATATAGATATATGTGTTAAACTTGTTTTACATTATTATAATAATTCAATATATATTTTTCCTTTTTTCTCCCTTGGTTTATTATTGTATTATTCTACAACTTTTTATATTATTTAATTTTATGCATTTTTTTCTTATTTAATTAATTTAATTATGGTTTCTATGGTTTCATTCCTGGATACTTTAATTCTTGTTATATATTTTTTTTAAAGGATGAAAAATGTTTTCTCTATAGATAATAATTTAATGATAGGTTTCTAATATTTCTTTAAATGTTGTATTAGGCCTTTAAAAAGGTAAAACAATTTAAGACAATTCTTATCTAGTTGTTTTTATTAAAGGAAAATAACATATTATTTTTCATCTATTTTAGACATGAATTTTATTTTTTCTTTTGGTAAAGGATATTAATGTATTACCTAATGTTATCTTAATTGGTTTTTATGATTGCACCCAAAATTTTCAACATATTGTTGTTATACCCTAGTTTCGTTTTCAATTTCATGTTCATTTCTTGATTTCTCATGGAGAATTCCGGGTTTTGAGGATAGATGGTGACCTTAGGGTAAAACAGAGATTGATTTGGGTATTTTTAGAATTCTTTGTTAACTATATATTTATTTACTAAGTTATACTCTCATGAATCCTTGATCTATTTCAATATATTTATTTTTCTTAAGATTCGTGTTTAACCCTTTTAGGGTATTTTATGTTTTTTAATTAATTTCTAACTTCTTATGTTAATCAGGTTCCCATATATGAGGTGGCCGATAGAGTTTTTTGATCATAAGATTGATCCCCTGAGCTCTATGTTGTATCAAAATTCAAAATGTCATAGGTATCCTTATATAGGAACAGACAAGGAATTAGACTGCAAATCTCTATGAAAAAGCTCAACCTAAACACTGTATAGTGAACCAGCCTAAGTAAACCCAACACGTCACCTATCATAACTCACCATTAGGATCAAAGGGAATTATAAATCCCTAAAGAATGTAATCTAGTTCTTGGGTATCAATAACACACCCATGGGAATGGATTCACCCTCTCATTATATTATAAAAAATTTATTGAAACTTATAAGAATAGTTAATGTCCAATCAATATTGGACATCTATGAATACTAATTAAAGTCAAATAATAAATTGGAGAAATATATATTAATAAAAAAATATACTAAAATCCTAAAAATAACCAAATTGGTCTATAAAAAACATCCATATGAAGTAGATATAGAATAAATAAATAAAACATACTACATGAATAAATGGTCGATACCACAAATCAAAAGATATAATATCTATAATCCTCCAATAGAACCTCCATGTGACCCCTGTTTAGTCACCACAACTAATATCCATTAGCATACCAAAACTATCCTTAAAGACATGACCAATACCTAGGAACCTATGATTAATACTATAGATATGGATACACCTATTATCATATATATCATGTTAGTGAAACATGCCTTGTTGTATTCCATAATATATTCTATATAATTATAGTCATTCTAGACTTCTTAAAGTATAGTTTCTATATAAATTATAAAATTATCTATTTAATTTGAAAAATTGAATGAATAAATTAATCATGCTATATATTTTTCTTTCGAAAATAAATTTAAATTTGTTTAACCAATTATGGATAGAATATCCTAAAATAATATTCCTAAATAGTATTTTTTTTTCTATTGTTTTTCTTTGTTTTTGATCAATTTATATATTATTAGAAACATACTTTTGAATTCACAATATAAAAATTAATTTCCTTCCTCTTTCAGCATATTTTCCTAACAATATTTTGAAAATTAAACTTTATTTATATGTCAGCACACCCACCCATCCCACTTATAGAAGAAATTTGAAACACCCCACTAAATAATGGGCAAGGATAAAATTTAATAATTCACCAAGATATCAAACAAAATTAATAAAACTAACCATGATATTTTGACACACAATTATAAAATGGATAGGGAATAAAACAAGTCAAGTATAGGATCCCTTAAATAATACTTATAGGGATATAACTATCATGGGGGCTTTATAGGACATGAGTGACATAGAACAAAACTATTAACTGAAACCTAAAGACAATGCAGAAGAATCTAACTATTGTCCTTGAACTCGTTTTGTACTACCCAAGTCATATTGAATCCTTGGTACACACCATATGAATTAGATATAATCTATCCTTAAACCATATATATTTTAATAGGGATACATTCCCTAGTCAACACACAATATACACTAGGTTATGCACTGATCTTGTTCTATTTTAACTTTTTAGGAATCCCATGACATCACACAAGGAAGGTAAGAAATTTGAAAAGCGTGAAATCATTATATAAATGTTTTTTAAGTACATTTAAATATCTCTCACCTCACCACCAATGCCCTCCAAAGTGACCAACCAATTCTAAATCCCATCATTTTCATCAAATAATACTATAAACATAAACATCCCCAATAGAGACACAACCCTACCCTATCCCAATCAAGCTAGTGTATATAATAAGTGAAACAAATTCACCATATAATTCATTTATAATTATATAAGTAAGCCTATAAAAAGGTTATTGGAATACCAAGACATTTCTCACCACTCACAACATCATATTAAAATATCATTTAAATTGAAATCATGAAATAAAACATTTAAATCTATTTTTTTTTACACCCAATAGGATATAATGTTATTTTCTTATTTTCTTATTCATATTTATAGTTTCTTGGTGTTTGAGTGTGTAATTTTAAACGTTTGTGTAATATAGTTTGTTTTTATGGATATCACATGGTTAAGATTAACTACAAATATAAAAATGAGATAAAGGGATATAGGGGACAATATTATTTTTTACAGTCTCAGTACAAGTTTTCTAAAAATCAATGAACTACTAGGAAATCAGGAATAAGGGTTTTTATGCAGTGGTAGGTCCACATTGTTTGTACATAATTTTTCTAAATCCATATAAAAAACCTAAAACCAATCTTTTTCACTAAAAATTATTAATTCAACAAAATTTAATTATTCAATAATAACCCAAAACACGTGTTTGCATTACTATTTCTTGACCAAGATCCTCTCATTATTAGGGATATTCATCCCTCACCATTATGGTGTGATATACCTATTATTTTAATGTATAACATTAAACTATGTATTTATTTCATAAGGTTTCCTCAAACATTCCCTCTTCTTAACCTTATTATTCACCTTCCAGTAAGTATTATATCATTAAGATCCCAATGAGTATACATGAAGGGTATTTAATGAGGATTTAATGTGATTTACACTTGGTGTAGACTTGTGGGGATACCCTATTTCCTATTATAGTTGTTTCAAATGAATAATTTTTTTATTGTTCTATTATGAGGTTAGCATCTTGAAATTTCATCACATTTATCATTTACTTACATTTTTTCAGTATTTTACTTTGTTTTTATGATCATATTTTTCTTAGTTTAATTTTTTATATGATATTATATATGTGTTATTTTTTTATATTTCTATGTGTTAGGAAACATTTTATTTTTAAAATGGGTTTTCATTAGTAATAAATTTTATTCCCAAATGGTTTTTCATAAAATAATTCACAGAGATCTTTTCTTTTTAAATGGATTTCCAGATATGGTTTCCAAGTGGTTGGTTTTTTGATTGCTATATCCTTGATTACATAATATGATTAGTGGATGTGTATATTTATTATTGTGGGTTACACATGAGGGACCATAGTTATATTAAATTTTTATGTGTGCTACTCTAGCATAGTGAGCCCAGTTAGGGATTATTTCTAGTGAGGCCTCATCAGGCCTCGTGTCTTCTTTCTATCTGGGGATTTACATGGGAAAACTAGTGTTCCATAAAAAATCAAGGATTCCTTGGAACCTATATGATACTGATACTAAATTTTATATGGTAATATAGATTGGGGAGATATTATTTCATTTAATAGAACATAATTGCTTGGGTAATTTTTTGATTCTTATCACTTACAACCCCGGATAATGATTTTGGAATATTTTCCTTGTTTTTAGTTTTCCAAAATTATCCCTCACATGCCTCATAATAATTCAAAAACTAATGTTCTTGTTAAAGTGATTAATATTAACAAAAGTTTTGGGAAAGGGTTTATATAATATTTTCATGAATGACATTATTAAAAACCTTTCTTTTAAATAAGAATCAATAGTTTCCATTATGAAAATTATTTATAGATTCACTAGTTATATCTTAATGTGATTTTTTGGACACCCAATATGGTATATTTGGAACATGAAAACATGATTTTTTGAAACAACAGTAATGGTAAGAGTGTCATTAAGTTTTTTCTATTATCCATAGATTCATCATCCACCTTTATTTTTTTAAGGCAATAAACATGGTTCACGTAGTGGTCACATATTTGGGAGAATTTTTGGATCCATAGTATTTTTGGGAAATATGTATTTTAATCATTGTCTATGGTTGTATTTTTCATTTTTTTGTAGGTATAATAACATTATTATTATTTATTAATGTGTGATATATTTATGTTTTGTGTTTTTATTACTGTTGGTAATGGATTATTTTGATGTCTTTGTGTTTGTAATATTTATTTTGATAGTGTGGAGGTCTAACTTATTAATAGTTCATTCCATATTTCTAGTAGGAATCCAATTAATGTTTTTTAATATTTTGTGGAAGAAATAATTCCCAATTTTTTATTGTTAATAACATAGTTATTTTTTCCAAAATAATGGAGATCAATAATAATATTATGGCTTTATAATGAGCTATATTTGGGGATGGGTCAGGATAACCCTTACTGATTCATTAAATTTTGATTTAGATCCCTATTGTAATATGGCAGTTAAGGTAGAATGGATATAATACCACAATACATTAATATGTAGACAAATTGTAGGTCCTAAAAAGGTTTTCTTGTATTAATCCTTAATAAAAAATGGGTGATTGAGACTTGTATTAGGAAATTATGATTTTTGGGATTACTATTTTGAGATTGGTAATATTTTCTCGTTTATTGGTTCTTTTGGAAGTTTCCCGTGAAAAATGAGCGAAACTTACATGTCATGGCTTGGAAAAAAGTGTAAATTTAGGGGTAAATAGTTAGGGTTCATAGTTTCATAAAACATTGGATCCCATGTGACCGGGTCTATAATGCACCTAGTAAAAATATAGGTGTATAGCTGACAGTTTAGAAGACCATGTGACTAAAACCTTTACAGTGAGATAATACATTAATTTTCAATTTTCTCACACATTTCTCTTTGGATATTACAATTATTACCCATGCTAGTTTTTTAACAATAATTTTATGTGTTTTAGTAGTTATTTTAATACTTTGTTTTTACAATTGAAATGTGGTATTGATTGAGATCTAGGTTTCTTGTTTTTTGTCGTGTTGCCTATAATATATCAATGGAATTAGAGGAAGGATGTATCAATGTGTACAATTATGGATCAACCTCTCATGGACCATAATATTATCAAAGCATTAATATATCCTATTCAGTTTCTAATGTAGAGTGGTGAACATGGGAATGTATGTTTAGTGGATCATTCATAGGAGTTCATAGATAAAAATCCACCAACATTGTGGGGTTATAAAGGGATATAGCAATTTGATGTGTGGTTAAAGATGATATATAGGATATTCTATTTACATTGAACCCAAAATATGTTAAAATTGGGATCTTCCACTTATATATTGGAATATTTGAGTCAGCAATTGTGGGAATAACTCATACTAACTAAATATTATGATGATATTACATAAACTAATATAATGGAAATGTTTATCCAAAAAAATTATATGGATACACTCAAAGATGGTAAGGATCGGTAATTCATGAATCTTTATTAGTGAGATCATTCCATAATATTGTAGTCTATATGGTTTTATATTATAATTATTCTTTCACATGAGCTCCTAAATAATGATTACATGATGGACCTTTGTTTTTATAAATATTGAAGATTGAGATCAGGTCTAGGATTATTTTTATGTTCCTAAAATTATATCCTAAGGTTTTTTCAATGAATCCACAGAAGAGGATTAAATATAAAGATGGTCTTGTATGATTTCATATACAATAGTTATTGGAGGGCCTTAGAGTTCCACTTTGTGGAAAATTCATAAATGTGACAAGTTGTGATAGGATAGTATTGGGATAATGCAATATCTGACTGGTTTTTCTCCCATGTATTCTTTTGAGTAGATGTTTGTAAATTTTTTTCAATGTAGGATTTCGGTAAACACAAAACAGACCTATCAAGAATCTTTGAGAGTCGACCATCAGTGTGGGTTATTGGGACATCTCAAGTTCTTTCTAAAATCCTATTATTTGAGATCTAGTTGTGTTATTTTTTGATCTTGGGAACCCAGGTGTAATATATGGTGTTTCAGTGCATAATATCTCAATCTATGGTAAAATGATATGTATATTATTCTAAGAAGCCTCAGTCTAAAGATGAATCTAGTTTTTTATATGTGGTATGGAATTTTGTAATGGAGAGCTTCAAAGGAAAAAAACCCATCATTGGTATTATTTTTGTTTCTTCTTCAATGGAATTGGATTTATTTGATATACCTGTATCTTATGCATTTATCTCATTCCAACTAGCTTATTTTATATTTATGTGGTTCTAGTTGATTCTTTATGTGATGGACCTCTTTATTTTTTTGAGAAAGCAGATAGAGTTAGAAATTAAATGCTTCAAGTTTCACACATAATTGACTATGTTGTATGGGAATACATCATGCTATATTTTTTTATCTCTAACATAATATTGATTATAGATTCTATGGGGATCATTAATGTTATGATAGAATGATTCCACTAAAAGGCTAAGTTATTCCATAATGATAGGAAAACTCATTTGTTTTAGGTTGAGGGGGACTTGAAGTCAGGTAATGTAGGATGGGTTGTTCATATGGTAGGCTATATTTATTTCTATATGTTTGGGATGTTCCTATATTTTTGATAATTTGGTTTGGATAGATAGCTTCCATTAGTAGTGGATATATTTTCTGTGGTTTTTTCGCCTGATTTTTCTAGGTTATCACCCCTGTGGGGGGTAATTTTTACTATTTAGTTACTCCCCTAGATGATCCACATATTTTGATCATATTACCATATGATCCCTACTAACATGAAGGAGTTCAATGTTCCCTAATAAAATCTATTGGGAAAGGGATTCATTCATCAAATTTTGTTTCTACAAGAATCCATAAAACTTTTTATATACAACAAATCTAAAAATTAATTAACATTACATAATATAAAATATTTAAAAATATAAATTTCATAAATATTATTAATATCCCAATAACTAAGAGGTTTAGTGACTTTGGAGACTACATACAGAATCTACTTATTTTAAAACACTCGATTTTTGTTCTTCTTAATGGAACTATACCTGAGTTTCATGTAGACATATCATTTTTATAACTCATCTTTATAACATGAAGAGTGATGTCATAAGTAATTGGTGGTATAAAACACTACATAAGATATGAATAAACTTTTCATCATGGTTTCTTTCATAAGAATAAGTTAAAACATACTAATAAGACCAGTATCATAAAATCATAAGTGGTAATCATAAGGAATAAAGTAGATTCAAATATCATGGATGAAGAATGAAAATAAACTAAAGTTAAAAATTGTAATAAGAGTTACATAATGGATATGAAAAAATAAATATTAAACATTAATCAAAGTAACTTAATATTATAAATCTTATCATCATTCAATTATGGCATAAACATTAGTTCAAGGAATCATTACATTATTAAGTCACACCATTAGTGCTGATTATTTTGATAAAATAAAATGTATTCTAAAATACCTATCTTAGGATATATGATCTATAAACTACTACATAGAAGGGTTTTATATGACACCACCCATCATTTATCTATATGTTTTGATGTAACTCAGAAAATCATATACATTTCACATTATAATGAATCCAAGGAAATAATGTGTTTTTAAATAAATAACTAAATGAAAATAATTAAATTTTTATAAATACTGATTGAAAATATATTGGGTTTAATAAAAATTATATATGGAAATAATAAAATATTAATAAAGATCCCATTAAAATAAAATAGTATTCATAGAACATCAAAATGGTATAAAATAACATAATGATTTAGATCATTTGAAAGTAAATTCGTGATCACCCATAATAATTACATAACCATAATAATTATAATGTAATAAAAGAAAATTATAGCAGCAAAAACAAAACATAAATCAATTCTAGATTGATCAATTTTAGATAGATAGGGAATGAAAACAAACTCATGAGATCTTTGTTTAAATCATTTTTTATTCACTGAAGTAAAAGTTATAGTTGTGAGTTCTCATTTATAAATTACACCATTGTTTATTTAAAAAAATGTACAAAAACAATTCATTGATGTTTTTTTGGATAAAAAAAATTATACTAAAAATATAAGATATAATATCATTCAAAAAAATCATGGAATAATGATGTCTAATAAGAAATTATATTAGTCAAAGAAAGTGGATTGGTTAGCCATGTCACTTAACATTACTCTTGATTGTTGTGGATATTATTTTACCTTATATATCATAAAGAAAAATATATTAGGTAACTATTTTTGAAAACATTCATATATATTTATATTCACTCTATTTTTAATAACTTCTTTGATGAATTCGATAGTTATAATCTATTTTCAACAACAAGTGTTATTAATGTTTTTTGATTTGTACTAGTTTCATAATAATAGTGTTTTTATTACTTTTTATAACCTAGTTCATTCTTACGATATCAATAATAGTAATAGAATTTATGTTTCATAATATATTGTAATCTTATGATTCCATTACATGGATGTTTTAGTCATGCTCCAGGAAGATGAGTACCACGACTGACTAGTTTCAGGTTATTCACTAATATTGATATATTAACATATAATTATGATTACATTTTTACCCAAAAAAATTATATTCAAGATATAAATTAATATTATATATCATATATAATAATAAATTGTATACAAAAACCATATTTTGAGGCTTTAATGAAAAATGAAATGCATCAGTCCATGGAGCCCGTAGTTTGCATGTACGCATGGATGGTGATTTCATTTTTCGAACTGTTTAAGAAAGAAGTAACATATTTTATCATATAAGGAAAGTAAATTTTATATCAATATATAATTTTTATTGATTTAATTCTTAATTTTGAAGTATGATTTTATGTTTTGAAGTATAACGAAACAAATTTAGCCATGGAGGTAGTAGTCTGTATGTACATATGAGGAAAATTTTCATTTTTCTCCTTAATTGAATTAGGTAAGGTCAAAATTTCATGTAACATTATTATAATAACATAATAAAATACTAATGATATTGGTTTTATAATTTTAAGATTATTAAATGGCCTTTTTTGAAGAACAATTATTTATAAAAATTTGAAATAAGAAATGATCAGTTAGAAATTTATATGTCACTTCTTGAATTATAATTGCTAAAAAGTGGGTTAAGACTTTAAGATAGAGTCTTTTTAGAAGAATAGAAACACTTTAATGGGGATATGAAAAATGGGGAGAGGTTTTGAATGATGTTTCAATAATATAAGGGGGTTTTTTGTGTAAAGGGAAGTGAGAGGAGTATATTCTCTTATATAAGTCAAAAATGATGAAATTTTCAAAAATACTAAAAAAAATTAAAAGGATGAAAAAATCTTGGAAAGTGGATTTTAAGTTCATATATAATGAATTAGGGAAGATATAAGGATGATACTTTCCTCAACCACCCATTCCCACACATTGTTTAACCATTTTTGTATCTTTTCCCACTTTTCTAAACCCTTTTTATCTTTTACCATGATAACTAGTTTTTACCAAAGTAACTTACCCCTTTAGTATAAAATTAAAATAGTCATTATTACATAATTTTCATCTACAGATTCGAAATATGAAATAGATTTTATGAAATGAATTTTCAAAAAGGGGTGTAAATTAATTTAAAAATTATATTTGTATAATTTATTATAAACAATATTTGGAAAACTAAAACATTATTTCTATAATGTAAAATATAGACTTGAACATTAATATAAATATTTTTAAATTTATAGTATTACTTATAATATATCTATAATGTCTATAAAGTAGTTTAATAAATTTCCAAGTCATATTTACTGAATAATAGTGTTATAAATGTTAAGGTGGTTTGGGAGATAATATTTTTTAACTATTCACCTAAAAAATTAGTTGAAAAATATCATATATTATTTTAAACATAATATTATAATAATAATTAAAAAATGATATTAGTTTTTTCAAATTTATATTACAAAATTTATATATTTACCTTTTAAATAAAATCAGAATTTTTGGAGAAAACAAGTTTTTATAAGATATAATTTTTTTTATTTCAGATATTCATAAAAAATTATTACTAATCAAAAACATATCTAAAATGGAAAATATACTTTTTATAATAGAGATTTTTGGTACTAAATATTATTTTAGTAGATTCTCAAATATACTTATTGAAAAAATATTACAAAGTACTTTAATTTCATTAGGTGGTTAAAAGTGATTGAACCTCTTAATTCAATGACTACCATGCCATGGTCAACTATTATTTTAATAAAAAAATTCATGATCTATTAGGATTTTTGTTGCATATAGAGTAATCCACATAATAAAAAACTTAATTAGGGAGAAACATTTCACTAAATTCTTAGGGTGTTGATTTTTACACCTCTAAAATTAATTTCGTCCTCGAAATTTTATCTCTATGAAGAAAAAATTAGGTTAATTTTTCATCCTAACATTTTTGACTTCCCACAAAGCTTCCTCAAACATGTTTTTCCTCCATATTACATTGACCCGATCGATGGTCTTGTTATGAAACACCATTTATCTATGATCTATGATCTCCTCTTTTTTTCCCTTTTATGATATATCATTCTCCTATCGTATGACATTCGAGCTCCGCACATGTGAATGTACTTGTATGTACTTTCTCCATCCATCCAAATCAAATTTTTATTCAAAGAAAGAGAAAACAAAACAAAACAGAACAACCAAGGCACCAAAACAACCAAGGGACCCCGGGAATTTGGGGGGTTGAAAATAGTTCAAGTCGAGGGCATCCCCTCTGATTAAATTAACATATTCTTGTTTCAAACTGTTGATAGGGAGCATACTGGTGGAGATGGAGCTCTGGGCCTCCAAGGAAGCCATGTGATCCGCAAACTTATTACCCTCGTTCCAGGTATGAGACACTTGGATGTTGGTTCCAAGTAAAGCGCGACATTTCCTCACAATATAAGTGATAGACCAAGGCGGGGAACCTTTACCTATCAACGCATCATGAATGATCCGGGAATCAGTCTCTACCTGGGTTAAATCAAGCTTCTTCTACATGCAGAGGGAATGATCCGTGTGCATTTCCTTGGCCTCGGCCAAGAGGGGGGTACCATTGCCAAAGAAGGATGAGAACGCAATGACCACCTCCCCCCCAAAGCCTCTAACCACACCCCCTCCTCTCATCACCCCCAACGCGCATGACCCATCCGTGTTCAGCTTGAAACCAGAGCCGGGGGGTTTCCAGCACACCCACATCCCCTACTGAACTAGGGAGGGGGTAGTGGAAGGGATGCTGACCTGGAGAAATCTGGAAGAGGGGGCCTCCTTCCAGTCCTTGAAGAGAGAAGCGAAGTCTAGAAAAAGGAAACGGGTCCGCGCGATAATGGAGGTAACAGTGGGAACAAAGACTTCATACCTTGCTTGATTTCTGGCATTCCATAAGCTCCAGCATCCTATACTAAAAATAACTGAACGAACCATTATATCCTTCCCATTACAATCCATACCTTGGAACCATCTCTCCTCAAAGGATGTGATGTCCTGATCTTGGGAGGAGAGATCCGTGAAACCCCCGAAGCAGTGCCACATAGCAGTAGCCCAATCCCCCACAAAAAATAAGTGGTTGGTACTCTCTTCCCGAATGGTGGTACAACAAGGGAACCTGGAGGCCAAGCTGATACCCAACCTTCTGATGTTCTCGTCCGTAGCCAATGCAGAGTTCCTTATGCGCCAAGTGAGGAAGTTAAACTTCGCTGGGATCTTATGGCACCACAAGGCTCTGATCCCCCCTCCCGGTGGACCTACCTAGAGAACAGCCTACCGATGTCGTTGCAGGAAAAGACCCCCGAAGTAGTTGGGGTGAAAACACATTTGTCTGGGTCACCGGTAAACTCAATAGACTCTAGAAGAGCCTATTGATCGCTGTCCAGAATGGTTTTGGTAAACCTGGGATGCTGGGATGCTTCTCTAAGCAAAATCATTGGAGCAGGGCAACTAGGGAAAGCTAAAACCGAGCCTGCCTAGTTCCTGTGCCAGAAAAGGAGGTCACCTGAGCCAGCTTTCCAGCGGTAATGAGTATGAAGTGTCTAGAGCATGGGAGAATTTTTTGCCCACAGCGGAGAAGCAAGGCCGTGGGAAACCTCTGCACCTTCATCGCACATCATTCCCATAGACTTGCCCCAAAGAGATCGCTCCTCCAGAATTTCCCAGGCAAGCTTGTCGTGACTGCAGAGAATCGTGTTATGGAGGCTCTTCATGTTGATCCCAATGTCCTGAAGGGCCGTGCAATCCTGCTCCACGCAGCCCAATATCCCTTTCCATCAGCCTTTGCGTCCCAGACAAAACTGTATAGAATTCTGTCAATACTGTTGATCACGCCTTAAGGGATGTTGGAGACAGCCAGAGCTTGGATGGGAATGGAAGACAACACACTATTCACCAGAGCTATACGACCTCCAAAAGACCGGAACTGATTTTTCCAGTTAAGGATGCGACTGGTGATTCTACAAACAACATGATCATAATCTTTGATATGAAGGCGACCTAATGAAATGGGAGAACCCAAGTATTCCATCAGAAAGGAACCATGCTATATGTCCAGACGGTTACACAGAGAGGAAACCCGCCCTGGAGAAATTTTATCTGAGATGTAGATGCTGATTTTGGAATTGTTGATGACTTTCCCGCTCTAGTAGAAATATTCGTCCAGAATGTCCTTGATCCCGCGAACCGAATCCCGACCACCGTTGATGAAAATTATCTTATCGTCGGCGAACATCAGATGAGACAACATAGGTACGTTCAGCTTCCTCTAGAAAGGAATAATGCCCCCTTGGGTTATTCCTCTGTTGATAAGCCTGCTGAGAGTGTCCTGTGCCAGAATAAAAATGCTATAACAAAGAGTGTCTCCCTACCGGAGACCTATCTTATCCTTGAAAAAACCGTGAATCTCCCCCCCCCTAAAAGAGATAGAAAACCACGAGGAACTGAAGCTCCTAAAAAGGAGGTCCACTGGCTTGGCTGAAAACCCAATACCCGAAAGGACTCTATTGATAAAACCACATTTCAGCATGTCAAAAGCCTTGTTCATATCCAATTTTATCTCCTTGTTGGATCCATGGGTTTTCAAATTTATGTCTCTAACTATCTCATGAGAGATAGCAATTGCTCCCTAGATGGAGCGACTTTTCACAAAGCCGTGTTGCTCAACTGAAATGCACCTCGGGAGAAGAGTGGACAACCTTTGGTTAAGAATGCATGCAAGAATTTGGTAGGGGAAGTTGTAGAGACTCACTGGTCTGTAGTGAGTGAGGGAAGAGGGGTCCTTGATCTTAGGAACGAGCACAAGAGTAGTATCACTTGACACCCGAGGTAGTCCTCCACATCTGAAGAAGTCCTGAATAGCACCGATGATGTCTTGCTTCACAACATCCCAAACCCATCTGTAAAAAGAACCAGGAAACCCATCGGGACCGGCAGCACTCTCCAGATTGAGCAGCTGCATGGCTGCATATATTTCATCCTCACTAGGAATTTCCTCCAAGACCTCATTGTCCCGATTGGACACCACAGTGGGAGTTGACTCCCAGAATCCTACATTGCCCCTGCGATACCTGCTGGACATCCTCGGGTTTGGGCCAGCAAGATGATCCTTGAAGAAAGTGAGCGCCAAACTCCCAACCATGTCACAATTATCTGTGTAGGAGCCATCCTCAAGAAGAATGTTAGGAGAGGAGAAGCTCCTTCTCTCTCTAATGCATGCATGAAAATAAGTAGTGTTTTTATCGCCTTCCTTATGCCATTTCACCAAGGAACGGTCCCGAGCCATCCGTTCTTGTTTTAGAAGCTCCTCGGCCCAACACATCTTTTTACCCGCAAGTTCTTCAAACACCAAAGCATCCCATTCCCTTTCCAGAGTAGATTCAATACTTTCTATGCTCTGTTTAAGGCCTTCCAAGTCGTGATCGGGTGGAGGTAATCCCCTGGACCACTCAAATAGCACCTATTTCAGCTTTGACAATTTGTTATGAAGATCTACCCACATATGCACCGGGATAGGAGCCTCCCATAATTCCATCACAATCCTCTGATATCCTTGGATCCGCGACCAATATTGGCATAATCTAGAGGACTCGTGGATATCTTGTTTGGGAAATAGAGACATCAGAATAGGAGAATGGTCATAAATACCTCGGGCTAAATGCCTCACCTTAGCCTCCAGAAAGGTGGTGATCGCCTTGTGGTTAGCCAAGCAGTGATCGATCCTACTCTAGTAGCGCCTTCCTCCCGATTGGTTATTGCACCATGTATACTTATCTCCAGAATAACCCAGGTCGAGGAGACCCTTTTCCGCCAAGAAGAGAGAGAAGTCCAGATCTCCCTAACGAGGGAATACCCCTTTACCTTTCTTCTCCTCGGGGTCAAGGATGGAATTAAAATCCCCCACAACGTACCACGGATGGTCCTCCGGTTCAAACTACCCAAGCCCCTTCCACAGTCCTTTACGGGTCTGGTTATCGCAACTGCCATAAACAAATGACACAAAGAAGCTCCCCCCCCTTAAACACTTTTGTGGTGAGATATTGATCTCCAGCCTCTATCAAATGAATCAAAACTTCCTTATTCCAAAAAATCCATATATGCTTGTTAATCGAATCTGCAAGCAAGGAACCATGCAAGCACACTTTGCGACTGACAGACTTGATTTTATCCAGTTTTTGTTTATGCTCAAGCACAGAAATGATATACACCACGGGCTTCTTAACTTCCGAAGCTATATGGTCCGACTTCACCTGAGCACCAAGGCCGCGAGAATTCCAAACTAACAGATATAACATTAAAATCTGGGGAGCCCGGCTTTGGCCCTAGGCTCATTGGTCTTCAAACTATGGGGAGATTGGCATCCCCAAAGGTGTCTCATCTATGCCTGAGTGCACACTTCTGGACTCTGAACATTGGGAGCCGATTCTACAGACAATGTGGGAACATATGACACTGCAGACCTCCCCTTCGCTATCTTACAGGGGGAGAGGAAGGATACATTCTACTCAGATATCCCCTCCGCAATGTCCACAACAACGGACGCTGAAGATCCCACTGAAGCAACACTGATCTTTCCCTCCAAACTAGTCTCGCAAAGAAGAGGGACATGAGGCCTGCTGCCCAAGGATTCCTCCTAAACTAGAGCCTCTGAATAGGAGATCCGTAGAGGCGAACTCTTCAAACTCACCTCCCTGGGGGGAAGAAAGGGGGCCAAGATCCATTTCCAGAACCATTCGGCTGAGCACCCCTAGCCACGAAAGAGAAAACTGTCCGCAAGGGAATCAAAAAACAGAGGGGGGCCTCAACCTTGAAAGAAACCAGGTCCCTGCAAGGGGGTCCTGGGCAGCTACCAAGGAAACAACAGTCTCACCCGGAAGGAGAGACTCTGGACCTCCTGGGATGATATAATTTGGGTTCCCCTGCAAATAAACCCTTCAATCTGAATGTGAACTGCCCCTCATCCACTTTATGCACTGCTGCCTAGAGTGACCCTGAAGGCCACAAGAAGAACAGAACCTGGGGAACACGGGAAAGGAAACGTCCTGCACCCAATCCACGACGTCCCTCACCTTCAAAGTTACCATCTCAGGAGGCGGCGACGACAAATCCAACTCGACGTAATTTCTAGGAACCATGATGTCTTCACAGGAGAGGGTGTGATCATTCACACAAAATAAACAACCAAGAGAGTCCCCAATTGCTTTCATAAGGGCTCCATTTTGGAAAGGCAAAGGCATGCCAGGGAGACCCAACCAAACCGCAGCACAAGAGATTTCCTTTCCTTTGGGAGCCTCCATAGACCATGGGGCTAGACTGAAACGCCATATCCCAAAAGACCTTGGGGATTTGCACCATGCGGAAATGAAATCAGCCTCCGACTCCAGCACCAAGAAAAAAGAGAGATAGTGGATCACGGAGAGACGCACCTGACCCAGCAAAACCCACGATCCCACGAAACGATTGAAAGCCTGCAGGGATGGTTTCTCCACCCAAAAGCGAGCAATTAGGGTCCACTGGAGACAGGCAGTCACCTCCGCAAACGCCCCCGGTGGGACCTCCAAAGAAATTCCAGCACCGTCCCTGGAGATCACCGTAGAGAATGTCTGTACGTCCGGGAAACAACTCTTCACTCGGGAAGAACCACATAGGACCTCACGAAAGGACGCCTACTGATGAGACCGAGCACCATCGGGGAGCTCCGAGATCCGGGCAGAGGCGGACGCGCCGGGATCAAAGACCGTAAGAGATGAGGTCGCCACCTGAGGGTCGCCGACCGAGGGATCAATGTGAGGTAACTTTTGAAAAGACTCTGGTGCGTGAGGCGTGTTTTTTTGAGACATTTTATCATTTGTATGTACTTTCTAAAAAATGATATATTGACCACATAATAAACATGGGGGAGGCCAGTACGGAGTGTTATGAGGATATTTATAGTCCTATCATGATCATGGATCTTAAATGTAATGAAATAAAAAGTGATTAGCTACCATTAATTCTAAAATATCCTAATGTTATTCAAAGAATCCATTCCGAGGTATACCCTATCATCATATTAAATCTCAAGATTTTATCGATGGTTATCTACATAACTATTCTCTAAACATTTTTCCACATTCATGTTCTACTGAATGGTTTCAACTATCTACCTCATTTCATGTTCGCATTCTATTATTATCTTCCTTTCTCTAACATTATCCCAACATATTAGACTCGTATATCTTTTCACATATTGAGCCTTATATGATTCCATCTGAGTTATAAATTGGGAACTATTAGTATATAAGAACTAGACTAAGGGGGGGATGTGTTGAGCACAACATCCTTGAATGTTTATTTTATAGGAACTATACTTGTATTCAGGTTTTGGGATGTTCCACTCAAACGATCCATTAATCTAAGGGTGATAATAATTATAGAAATTGAGCTCTGACTCTATCAGTTTCAAAATAACTACCCAAAACCATGATTTAAACCTCTAATATCAATCATATACAATATTATGTATAATATCATTAATCCTTACCACTTTACTTATATATATATATCCTATAGAGTAGGATAAGAGATAAACATCATTTGATTGTAAAAATACATGTTTGCATAGTAATGTGGTTGACTATAACCAAGATATTAATGTGAACTTTATATGTCATGGGGAGTCCTATATAAAAATAAATGGTGTAGTTTTCGCATTTCTATACTCATTTGGATTATTATTTCTTCACCACCATGTGATTTTCCAATTATATATAAATTATTGGGATAACATGAATCAAGATATATATTAAGAAAAAAACTTAATTCATTTCATATCACTAAATGTTTATATATATATCACTCAACATCTTAATAATTTTAGGATTAATAGAGATGGATGAGCTATGTGGATCATCCAAAAGTTTCATAACATCATGTTACCTAGATTGGACTACAGAGCAGGTACACACCATGTACTTGGTGTTGGTTTCATGTCGTGAACTGGGAGATCATTTTGTGAGCGAGTACACATCATGTAGCTGAGGTACACATCATGTAGGGGTTAAATAGTGGTTTTAAACCTAATGATATAGGTTTTTTGGTGTTCTTATCAAGCATAGAATACATCTTGTGACCCTTGGGTACTCTTAGTGACGCGGCCCATGCCCAGCCTTAAGTCGTGCATTTGATAGTTCTTCTTGGGTCTATTATTTCTAGACCTATTTTCTATCAACCCTAGACTCTCCCTATGTGATTTTTAGAGGTTCCTATTGATGAAGCTGATATTTTTACATATTTGACTCTATAATTAAATGGTTTTAACACAACCAATTTTTCATTTCATGTGAAATTGCATCGTTTTTAGAGTTTAATTATGTTTTGAGGTAAATTGTGAAAATGTCGTAATTCTAGACTTCTAACTATTTTAAATTATCTTATTTATCCCATGATTTAAGGAAATGGAATATTTGTGCCATGATCAAAGCGAAGCGGCGAGACAATGAATTTTGGAGAAGAGAAGCGGAGAGGAAAAACTAAAGAAGAACTCTTAAACGTCATGCACCACAAGTACACATCGTGAACCTTTCAAAAATAAAATTCCGTATGATATATGTCATGACTTTAGTACATAGTGTGAATAATATATACACGTCATGAGTCTCAAGTACACGACATGACTGAAGCCAAAGATCAGTTGGGATTTGCACAAAAAATTACAATGATCCAGAAGACGTGGAGGGGGGTACATGTCATAATCCTCAAGTAAACGTCATATACCGGTCGATGCACTAAAAAAATAAAGGCTACATGGCCCAATGTTTTGACAGAAATTCCTATAAAATCACCACTGGGCCACTATTTTTATGCATTCCGAACTAGTCTTGGTAGAGAGGAGAAATGCCACACCCTTGGAATTTCACCAAACGACTAAGAAGGATTTGGATCCTTCTTTCGCTACAGTAGAGATCAAGATCATGAGGAAATTCAGACCATCGAGGAAGCGATGGGGATGACGGTGGCTGCCCAAGCGATGACTGGATAAGAGACATGTTGTTGTGGACGGTTACACCGAACATACACTCTCTTCCAAATTTTGATCTTAATGTGTAACTTCTCTTCTGAATTTCTATTGAACTCATATTTATTGAATTAATTTGATTGATTTAGTTCTCAAATAATTTTTTCAATGACTTTGTTAGGATAGTAATTTCGTCTATGAATTAAAATATTCAAATTATCTATTTAAACCTCTTCATCAAGACATTTCCCTTGAGCATAGTGGTTTCGATTTGGTTATACTAATTGGATATTTTAATGTAATGGGTTAACATCAATAGGATGGAAAACAAACATATTAAGATCTTAATATGATATATATATATATAAATTTGAGTGTTCACCTGGGGATCCTTGGGGTTCATTTAGAAAATAAATTATGAAATCCTTTTAAACGAAGAAGAGGGGAGTTTCTGGGATGTGGAAGCTAGTCCGCAACCTCTATTTAAAAAAACTTTTCTTCACATACATTCTATTTGTTGTCTATTTTACACATTGTCCTTCAATTTCTTGCACTTTAGTTTAAATCTAAATTCCATTTTGAACATTAAATCAAATCCCCAATATTCTTTTCATGCAAAAATTAGAAAACAAACGTGGCAGTTTTGCAACTCTAATTGTAGCCTCCTCGTGAGACAACCCCATGGTCACCAGAGTGCTAAATGTAAGAGAAAATTTTTATTGATCTTAACGTGACTGAAAACCTCACTATCACATATCCTCCTAGGTCAATCAGATCGGCCATTGATCATCCATTTTCTTGTGGTGAAATTTCCGGGTAAGCACTCTCCATCGTTCTTCAAGTTTTCCCCTTTTATTCTCTCTTAGGTTTTGATGGATCATCTAGGAATTATTGGATCTATTTCCTATGGTGTGGATTCATTCTTCTAGGTTGTGTTTAGAGGTCTTCTAAGCCTTCTTTCTCAATGATGGTTGTCATTATGAGTGACATTCTTTAGTAAATAGGTAAGTGGTTCTGTCCCGATTTTCAAATTGATTACCATCGTATTGCTTTATTTATTCTAATTGTTGATTTGAACTCAATTTATCAATATTACGTTCAGTTTCTTTGATGAACCCCAATTCTAGTGAATTTGGGGACTTGAAATGGTTTTGGAATGAAAATTTGGAAAACCACCAAATCCATTAAATTTGGATGTGTTTATCAAAATTGGCTAATATAAATTTCTAAATTTAAAATATTGATATGTGGAAATATTTTCAATTAAATTGGGGGATTTAATTTTGGAAATTAATTTCAAAAGGGATGTCATTGGTTTTTAATGGATTTCAATCTCATGAAAATGGATTAAAATTATTTAATATAAACTGAGTGGTTTTATCTTATGAAAATGCATGTTTTTGAATAAGACGTGATTTGGTTTTAAAAGGAATGGATTTTGAATTTTTGAAATGGAAGAATGATATTGATCATATTTTAGGTATTCATAAAATAGTTATCCCATCATTGAAGAGCACATGCTATCCTAAGGCATTTAATGAGTTATTTGGATACACTCTATGCTATGGTAATGTTCTAAAACATACATTCAATAGGTAACAACCCCGATAGGTTGGTTAAAAGTATTCTTTCTTTAGTTTCATAAGGATGTGTGTATACATATTTTTCAGTGTTCACATAGAGAGTGTGGAATCCTATAACTGCTTAATACTATCATATCTTTTTGCAGATGACCATGTTTCTCACTTGTTTATTTATATTTGAAATATAAATATATTCCAACCTTTGTTTGAACTTATTTACATGATTTTTGAATTTATATAAAGTATTTTATATAAATGTTTTACTTAAGACAATGTTTTAGAAATATTCCATCTCTTTTAAAGTAAAGCCTTTTCTTTAAAAGTGTTTTCCATCATTTTGAAAATATATTTTAATTTTTTTAAATATGATTTAGAATTTCAAAACCTGTTAATTTTCAAAATTGAATGTTTTCTTTGGATAATATATATTTGGCATCTGTTATGGGTTCATTGGTTATACACTACTAGGTTTAGGCTCACACCCTACTTTTTCCTTCTGGTTTTTTTAGACTTTGTCCTTCCAGGATTTAGAAAAGGGAAGGGATCTCTTATAGGTGGATCTAGTTGTTGAGATTTAGACGTGGTGATTTGTGTCCTTAGGGACTTTGGGGTTTTTTTCCTATTTTATATACTTGGTTTTTAGTACTTTGTATTTTATGTCTGGTTGTATTCTGGTACTTTAATCCTAATGCAGTTTTTCTTTGAATTGCATACTGTCTTTTATCTTTTTCTTCTGCATTCTTATGTTAGAAATCGTTCCCAATTTTATATTGAGTGATTCCAGGTGCTAGTCACTGACCTATAGGGATCAAGAAGGCTCTTTGTGTTATGTCAGGACTAGCTCAGTTATTGGGTCACCAGGGTACCTGGGATGGTTCATGAAAAATAGGTATCAGGGGGAGGTTGTTCAGCTTGTCTTGAAATCAGTATGTATTTTTGAAATCTTGTCATCATATAGGAGGTAGTTGTGATTGAGTGGCTAGAAATATCTCACCAATGTGAACCTTAATTCACCCGGGGTGGTTAGGGAATGGCATATTTTGGATTATATCCAGTCTTTTACCTAATGTGATTTGGATTGGGAGAAATCCAAATCATGTTTATAATCATGCCTCAGAAAAGATGTGTGAATCATATAAAAGAAGAGGATACTGATAAAACATAGTAATAAGATTCTTTTGTTGTTCCAAATCCGGTTGAGGTGATTGTGTGCACTGTCCAAGCTCTATAAAAGGGACCACCTTCAGTTCCCGCTCAGGCTCCAGGTATGGATCCTAAGGGGGATGTGCATCAAAGTCTTTCTCAAGAATTCATCTCCAGAATCCACCAGTCATTCAAAGGATCCATTGATACTCAATATTCATAGTAATGGTTGGGAAATATATAATGTCTATTTTAGTTCTTGGAGATGTCGAAAGTGATCATGTTTAAGTGTTCCACCTTTACGCTGGAGGGACCAATCGGGAGATGGAGGGACATGATGGTGATAGAAGGGAAACATGAGGGATTATAACGAAAATAATTCAAGGATATTTTCAATATCAGTTTCTAACTAGATTATATTATGTTTGATAAGGCTATGGATTTCTTAAAGCTTTAGAAGGCCAAAAAAATAGTGATTGAGTATTCTTCTTGCTTTTTTAATCTAGAGTAGTTTTCTCCTGAGATTGTATCTAATGAGAGGATAAAGGCTCGACGGTTCAAGTTGGGACTTAGATCAGATATCCATTTTTATGTTTTATTAATGAATCTTCCCACTTATTTATATGTGCTGGATAAGAAGATTATGGTTTAGATGTACTTGGCTGGGAAGTCAAGGTTGACGGGACTCCCTTTTTCTCTAAGTGGCGGCTTCAAATCCTTAAAGGGAAAAAGGAAGTATGATGACCCTCAAAATGGTTCTTGATAAAAGAGTCATTCTATACCTCCTATAGTTCCTAGAGTAAGTTCTTTTACCTACTATAAATGTTGAAATGTAGGTAATTCTTGGTGTAATTTCACTGACACAACAAAAACCTCTAGATCCTACAATCATTCATGGAACCTGCAGAGGTTCTGCCATCACTTCTCTACACCGCATAGTGGGACAAGATCATCAACTTCTCCCAAAACTGTGGGGCAATCAAATTCTTCACTGAACAAGGGGTTCTATCAATAGGAATCTGGAAAAAATCTTATTCACGTAGTAGAAGAGTCTCCCGAGAAAGCATAGATGGGTTCAGTGACTGTGATAGGTACCATCTCTATAGCATCGTAATTAGTGACTACTCTTTTCAATACTGGTGAATCTAACTCTTTTATTTTATCCCATATCATTAATATGATTAATCATTCTATGGAGAATCTATCATGTGAAAGGATATTACTACACCCCTTGGAATAAATTGGGAGTAGGGTCTCTGTAACCCTACTTGTGTCTTCTCTCTATTAGATGTCAAGATAGCTTCGAGTTTTCTGGTTCTTGATATGAAATATCTTGATGTCATATTTGGGATGGATTATCTCATTTCCAAAAAATACTGAATTGATTTTTATCTTCGACGGTTCTACTTTATTACACCTAGTGGTGTGTCTCTTGTCTTTCAAAGAGAATGGGACCCAAGGTCATGCAGAGTCGGACCTCCTTATCTAGAGCCGAGGAAAGTGATATTAGTTTTTTCTTTTGATCTAGAGCGAGGTTTGATGGGTGGTGATCTTCCTCTAGTTGTCACTGAGTCTTCTGATGTGTTCTATTCATATTTCTCTTGTGTGACACCGATGAAAGAGGTTGGTTTTTCTATTGAATTAATGTATGGTACTCAAACAGTCTATATCCCCTCTTACTGCATAGTAACAATTGAGATGAAATAGATAAAGTCTAAGTTGGATGGTCTCCTTGAGGAAGGCTTTATCCTTCCACGTGTATCACCATGGGAAACACCAATTTTATTTGCTAATAAGGTTGATGTTTCTCTTCACATATGTGTTTATTATCAAAAGCTCAATCGACATATGATAAAAAACAAATATCTACTACCACATATTAAAGACCTGTTTGATCTACTGAAAGAGTAGAATTGGTTTTCAAAGATCTCCCTTTGATCTGGTTACAATAAATCTAGAATAAAATAATATGGCATTTTGAAAACATCCATTTAGAGACGGTATGCACACATTGAGTACCTTGTTTTTCCCTTTGGTTTGAAAAATTATCCTGATGTTTTTATGGCTCTAATGAAAAGGAATTTCCATGAATATCTGAATACTTTGTGGTAGTCTTTGTGGATGGAATTCTTGTTTACTCAAAGCCTGACGAGGATCATGTACAACATCTAAGTGTGGTTCTAAATATGTTAATAAATCAACTCCTTTATGAAAATCTTTCAAAGTATGAATTCTGGATTTGGGAAGTGAAATTCTTGGGACACATGGTGTCTAAAAAAGCTGTATCAGTTGATTTTGACAAGGTGAATTCTTTTATGACTAGGGAGAAACCATGAAATGTCTTCAAGATTCGAAGAATCTTGTTCTTAGCCGGATATTACCGCTGGTTCATGAAGGGATTCTCGAAGTTGGATTCTGCAATGACTGCTCCCACTTAGAAGGGGGTGATGTTTTCATTGAATGATAAATTTCAGAGTTCTTTTCTTTAGCAGAAATGTCTGTTGTCTACTGCGATTGTGATAACTCTTCTAAAATCTTGGCAAGGCTATGTGGTATTCTGTGATGTATTGAGTTCCGGCTTGGGTTTTGTTCTTATACAGGATGATCATGTGGTAGCACATGGATCTTGTTAACTTAAGACACATGGGAATAATTATCCTACCCATGACCTACAACATAAAGATATCATTAACATGCTTAAGAGTTGGTGGCACTACCTTTTTTCAGAAGGTTTATAGTGTATTCAGACCACAATAACCTATGTTATATCTTCTCCCAAAAATATTTGAATCTTTTGTAGAGGTGTTGGGTGGAATACCTTCATTCATTCAACTATGACATCGCCTAAACCCCAGGGAAAGGGATTGTCATTGACAATGATTTGAGTGGGAATCATCCAACCAAGGAAGTGAAAGAATCTTCAGAAAAGTGGAATTTGATGGATCTTTTTGAACAGTTGCATGTTGGGGTTCAGGAGAAAGGGGATGAAGTTTCTTTATCAAGTATGAAATTCATGTCCACTCTTCTCGAGATTAATCTCTGGATCAAGTGCTTGATGAAGAGTTTTTCAGAATTAGATAATCCCTTTATGTTGGGGAGTCAGCTTTCCAATGGTCGTTCTCCGAAGAGTGTGTTATGTGCTATCAGAATTGATTTGTTGGGCCGTTAGTGGTAAGAAAGGTGGTGATGGTTGAATTCCATAATTCTTAGTGGGATATGCACCTAAGAACCACTAAGATGTCTTATGACATGAGGTGGTAGTTATGGAGGTTAGGTATGAGACAAGAAATTACTGAGTTTGTCTATTGTTGTTATACATGCCAAAAATTGAAGGATGAGTGCCATAAACCTTCAAGTTTTCTTCAAGTGCTTCTAGTACCTACTTGTATGTGGGATGAGATATCTCTGGACTTTGTGGTTGGGTTTTCTTGTACTGAGGGGAAAAAGAATGTAATATGGGTTTTGATCAAAAGGATATCCAAGTCAGCTCACTTTATACCCCTTCCTGATATGACCAATGTTCAGGAGTTGGGAGAACTCTATATGTAAGAGATTAATTGCTTTTATAGAGTTCAATTTTCTATAGTCTCTGATAGGGATCCTCGGTTTACCACTCACTTTTAGAGAGGCCTTCATGAGGCATTATGATGTTAGGATCATTTGAGCACGACCTACCATCCACAGTCACATGGCCAGACAAAAAAAAATATGTACTGATTCTTTAGGATATGATTTGCGCCTATGTCATTGAATTTGGTAGGGCTTGGGATGATCACATGGGGATGGTTGAGTTCTCTTATAGCAATAGTTACCAGTCCACTATTATAATGGAACATTTTGAGGCCTTTTATGACCAACCTTGTAAATCTCTATTATGTTGTTCAGAGGTTGGTGAATGTTCTTTGGTAAGACCAAACTTGGTGTAGAAGACAACATTAAATATTTAGCTGATTCATCAGAGGATGTTGACAGAAAAAAGGATATATAATTATTATGTTGATCAATGCCATAGACCTTTGGAGATTTTAGTTGGTGATCATCTGTTCTTAAAGGTTTCACCCTGGTTGGTCATTGACTACTTGGGATGCAAGGGGAGCTTTCTCCTTGATTTTTGGGACCTTTCAAGCTTGTTGAGCAAGTGGGGAGGGTGGATTATCTTTTGGAACTTCCAACACAACTGAATTAAATACATAATGTGCTCCATGTATAGTAGCTGAGAATGTATCTATTTGATCCATATCACATTTTGAGATAGAGTGATCTTGAGATCGAACCTGATTTATCTTTGTCTGAGTTACCAGTCAGGATTGTTGATTCTATGACCAAGGTACTTCATGGGAGCATGATGCCTTTGGTTTGTGAACTATGTAAGTATGGTGTTGATAGTCATAATACATGTGAATGTGAGGCACTGATGAGAGATCAATGGCCTCATATGTTTTGAATGGATTATTCTTCATAGGCTTTCTGGGGATATAATATTTTTATGTTTGGGAGGTTGTAACATCCTATTAGCTTGATCGCACTGGAGAGAATGTACCCACCATGTACCTGAAGTAAATGTCGTGTACTTGGTGTTGGTTTCATTTCGTGAACTGGTAGATCATTTTGTGAGCTGTTACATGTCTCGTACCAGAGGTACACATCATGTAGGGGTTAAATAGAAGTTTTCAACTCGAGGTGATCGGTTTTTCGGCCTACTTATCCAGTGTGGACAACACATGGTGACCCTTTGGTACATGTAATGACATGTCCTATTTCCATCCTCAAGTTGTGAGTTTGGAAGCTCCCCTTAGGTCTATTCTTTCCAGACCACTTTTCTCTCAACCCTAGACTCTCCCTAGGCAATTTTCATATCAATCTGATTGGCCTTCGATCATCCATTTTCTTATGTTGTGATTCCCAGGTAAGAACTCTCTGTCAATCTTCTGGTTTTCCACCTTTATTATCTCTTATGTTTTGATGGATCATCTAGGAATCTATGGATCAATTCCCTATGTTGTGGATTCTTTCTTCTGGGTTATGTTTCAAGGTTTTCTACACCTTTATTCTAATTGACATGTGTTTTTGTGAGTGTCATTCTTCAAGAAAGTGGTAGGTGGTTCCATCCCAATTTTCCAAATTGATTACCATCATGTTGCTTGATTTATTTCAGTTGTTGATTTAACCTCAAATTCTCAATATTTATTTCAATTTCTTTATAAACCCCAGTTCAATTTAATTGGGAGATGTGAAATTTTTTTGGCACAAAAAATTGGAAAACCCCCCAATTCTATTAAATTGTGGTGGATTTATGGAAATTGGCTAATTTAAATTATTGAATTTAAATTATGTATTTGATTAAAATTTTTAAAAATAAGTTGTTGAATATAATTATGGAAATTAATTGAAAAAAGGAGGTAATTAGTTTTTAATTGATTTCAAACTCATGAAAATGGATTAAAATGATTTGATAGAAACCCATTGGTTTTATATTGTGAAATGGATTATTTTTGAATAAAACCTATATTGGACTTAAATGGAAAGATATTCACATTTTTGAAATTTAATAATTGTATCAATACTACGTTTTTCATTCAAAAATTAGTCTTCCCATAATTTAAGATTTCATGCAAGCCATGGGTAGTTTTTGAGTTATTTGGATACACTATATGCTACGACAATGTTCTAAAACATACATGCAGCGGGTCACATCACCAATAGGTTAGTGACGAGTCTCCATTGGTCAGTGTCATATGGGAATGTTTATACACATTTTTCTGAGTTCACATAGAGAGTCTAGGATCCTATATCTGGATAATACTATCGTACCTTTTGAAAAATGAACATGTTGCTCACTTGTTTATTTATATTTGAGATATAAATGTATTCCAATGTTTGTTTGAACTGCATTAGATGTCTGCTGAATTTTTATAAACAATTTTATTTAAATGTTTTAAATATTCCATTGTTTTACAAATATATTAAATGTAATTCATGTGATGTAGAAGTGTTTTCCATCATTTTGAAAATGTATAGCATGTTTATTTAAATATGATATCAAATTTTTAAACCTATTTATTTTGAAGATTGAATGTTTTTTTTGGATAATATGTATTTGGTATCAATTATGGAATCTTTTGTGGTATCATATTGGTCTTAGGCTCACACCCTACTTTTTCCTTGGGGTGTTTGTAGAATTTCTCCTTTTGAGATAGAGAAAGGGGAATGGATCTCTTGGAGGTGGGTCTAGCTGTTGAGCTTTGGACGTGGTCAGTTGTGTCCTTTGGGACTTTGGGGGTGTTTTCCTATTTTAAGTACTCTGGTTTCAGTACATTGGATTTTATGCCTATTTTTATATTGGAACTCTACTCCTAGTGGATTTTTTCATGGAATTTCATATTATATATTATCTTTTTATTCTTCATTCTTTTGGAATAAATCTCTCCCACTTGTATGTTGTATGATTTAAGGTGCTCGTCGTCAAACCATAAGGATTGGGAATGCCCTTTGAGTTGTGTTAGGACTAGCTCCGTTATCAGGTTACTAGGGTACCCAAGCTTATTATTTACAAGTTCCATATTTAGTTTTAGTTTCAATGAGTCATATATCTATGTTCCAAACCTTATAGATAAACATTTATCAATGATGATCTTTAGAAAAGTTTCTATCTTATTACATATATCCATGTCAACTCCTGAGTTTCATTGATCTTCAAGTAGAGGGATGTTCAAGCATTCATTTGGGAAAGATAGTACTAATTACATTTCCTTATGAAATAAATATTAATTCATCATAATTTCATTAATAATGGATGTTTTTAACTCATATCATTGATAATGTTCATGATGATTACTACTAAAAGAATCAACCACTTAATTCTTTTTCTCATGGTGGTAATTTATTATGTATCCATAGACACTAATAAGTTCCAACCATCTCATTTAGTTTGTATTAAACTCTTTTTGTGTGAAAATATTTTTCAAACATCATTGGTTGGTATAGATTTCCTACTTCTCACTATGTAAATAATGATGATAAATCATTTTTTAATGCTTATTAGAGCAAGAAACAAATCTTGCATCATGATATTTTATTCCATAGTTTTTATATATCGTAATGTATGTACAATTACCTATTCATTTTTCCTAAGGATGAATCCCAATACCATATTAGAGGACTCACCCAATATTACAAACCCTTCCCTAATACAAGGTAATATAAGTACATTTTCTATGACTAATATCTAATTTGAGTTCCTTTAAACACTCTTCTATTTATTCCATGAAAACAAATTTTAGTCCCTCTCATGTTTACATGGTTAGTAGGTATGATATAAATGATAAACGTTTCACAGGGAGTCAATAATACAGGGATAACTCAGGAAATCTATCGATCTCAGTTACTATGGTTTTTCAAGGGCATATTCGAATCATCTTTCATTGAATGATCCACAAATATTTCTTCCAGAGAGATTATGCGACAGAAAAAAAACACGTAATGTATCTAGAAATCACCCTTGATAATGTTTGAAAACAACAGTTCCTTTCATGATTTCATCAAAAAATGACAAATGATCTTCTTACTCTACCTTTCAATAAAAATAAATAAGAATATCTAATATTAATACAACCAAAAATTTAACTAGGTTTTCTATAAGAAATATTTTCATTAGATATATGAATTTGGAGGGATAATTAGTTTTTCTAAATAAAATCACTATAAACTCATAGTTTTTTATATCTTGTATAAAAAATATTTCTTTGAAATATCATCCAATTTGAATGTAAATTGATGAAATCCATATAACCTGATAACATTTAAAAATTATTTATATCTTATAAGTTAATCATACAATTCATTGATATAGGGAAGAGGATACTTGTTCTTAATTGTGATCTTGATATGGTAACATAATTCATTGAATAGACTCATTGGTCTATCCTTCATTTTGAAAAAAGGACTGATGCACCCTAATGTGTAGTAGAAGGGTGGGTAAAACACTTGTGTAGATTTTATTATAGAGACTTTTGTAACTTAAAACAGTCAGCCAAATCTATTCCATATATACTCCTTGATATAGGAATAGATCTATATTTGAGTTCTGTCGAAATAGAAACCTCATTTTTTGGCTAAAGAACAGGTAAAACATCAATACGTACATCAGAATATTCACATACAACATGCTTGAAATTAATGCTAACTTATTCTAATATCATTTGAGATTGAAACCCCTCATTTTAATATTTTATGAATAGTATTATCTAACTTTCATCTAATATGAGTTCATAATTATTCTTTGGTATATACTTGATGATAGGATTATCTGGGATATGAAATGATATCTTCTTTGCTCGATAGTTGACATATTTTATATATATGGAAATAATATCCTCCATAGTGGTTCATATATATATTCTGATCAACTCTATTATAATAGTTTAGAGTGTCCATCTAGGTGTAGAATGTTATGACAATTATGTGTGCATTAATGTTAATATCAAGTCATTTGTCAATCAACATTTTTCACGGTGATTTCCCCTATATTCATTTATTCCATAAAAAAACCACTTTCCATTATCTATTAACGGATTAAATTTCTACAAAAACTCATACTCATGACATTATAAAAATTTCAGGATATTATCCTATACATAGACACAACTCTGGGTTCTTTTACTGATGTTCTCTTGTCACAGCCCAAAAAAAATTCTTATCTATTCTCAAAAAATAACTAAATATTTTCTTTGATTAAAACTATATAAGCACGTACTAAACATGCACTTACTTTTCATCATTTATATGGTTTATAAAAATATATTTAACAAATAATAATTATATCTGAAGAATTGATAATTTTAGTGTGTATGGAGACAAGATACATAATTGGATTATTTTCCCATAATTGTGATTATTTCGTTGTAATGGAACTATATAGAACCATATTCGAAAAATATGTTGAGAATAACTCATTCTCCTAACATGGGTAATGAAAACATAAAAAAGTGATGGAAGAACATCATGAGTGATAATAATAAGATAAAAGTGGCATTTAATGATCATGGAATAATAACATAAAGAAAAAAATATCAAAATAGAAATATATATAGCTATAAAATGGATTAAAATAATTTAATTTAAACCATAAATAATGAGAGTATTTATTAAAATGAGTAAAATCATTCAAAAATGGAACAAAAATTATCATAGTGAATAATTTCTTTCATGAGGCAGACCATTTTTGACTACGATTACGAGAAAATAAAATGTTATGTATAATACCATTCTCAAGAGAAATAGACCTTTAAATGATTCCTTAGAGGTCAATATCAATCCACACTAGTGATTCATCCAAACATATGTGTTACACATTAAAATAAGTAATGTTTCACATCATAAATAATCCATTTAAATATAATGGGTTTAATTAAATATCTAAACTAAAATTAGTCTCTTTTCATAAAGTGCCCATTAAAATAAAATGGTTTTCCTTGAAAATCCAAATAGAAATAATTAACAATAATAATTACCCCCGTGAAAATAACATGGGTTTCATGGAACATACAGATGATACAAAATAACATCATGAATTATCCTAAGTGAAACCGAAAGCATGATCACCAAAAATATTTCTATGTTAAAAGGAAAATATTGTGTAAAATATTCATCATAACTCCATTAGAGAAAGATAATTTCTAAGATAGATAAGAAAATGAAAAATAAATTTTGTGAAGTGATTTCTTGTTGGAATTACATATTAATCTCTGTATAATCCATAGTTATGAGTTTTCTTTTGAAACATTACTTCATTTTAAAAATTAAAAATAAATACCAATCATGAAAGTATATTTGGATAAAGAATTTATTTTCCCAAAAAAAATAATATATAGAACATAAGTCCAAATGGAAATTTTTGGAAGAGTGATGTTCAATAAAAATTTATATAAATTAATGAATGAGTATGTCTTAATAATTACCTTAACTTCACTCCTGAATTCCAACGAAATGATTAATCCTCTAGTACCATAGAGATAAAAATATTAATTTCATATTTCAGAAACATCTTCAAATAAATATATATTTCCATTCATCCAATTTATTTAGAATATCTATATTTTTTATTTGTCTTTTTTAATATTTTTTCAAAAAATTTCTTAATATTGTTGATCATTTTGTACTAGTTTCATACTAGTTATATAAAGAGAGAGAGAGAGAGTATGTGTGTGTGTTCATGCATCATCTTCTACACATAGGCTTTATGTGGAATATATACATTATTTGTGTTTGTATGATATATGTATGTGTGTTTATATATATACATACATATACCTATGGATAAAGGAGGTTTATAATTTAATATTCTAATATGGTCTTATATGTTTCTTTCCTATATAATCCTATGGTTGAATATTACTTGTAAAAATCCCTAGATAAAACCTTGATGTAGAAGAAGATATAAATAAATTATTAAATGGCTCAAAATTTCAACCAAATTGTCATTAATTAACTTATATGGGTTTTTATATTATATTTTTTGAATTTAGTTTTATTTAATAAATCTTTAGGATGCTAATATTAAATAAATAATGGAAAATTAAAGTGTGAATCCTGAGAAATGGTGATTGTTGACTTGAGTAGTAGGGATTGATGATGCACCTGGATTTTTATCTTTTAGGATACTATGTATATTCTATTTTTATAAATCTATATGGTTCTAATTTTATCTAGTAATTATGTATACACTAACCTCATTGTCGATATATGTTTCCATAATAAGATATGGTGACATTCTAGGAGTTAGAGTGTGAACGCGCCCTATTGGCAGATGGGCTAGAGATCCAATAGTTCATATCCATCCTTATAAGAATAGATCTATGAGACTGTATTATTTGTATTTTTTTCAATAGATAGGGATACATATTGGGTACTACAATCTACAAATGATCTAACCTAGGAGTTCCATTTATATCACCCTTCGCAGTTCATGGGGGTGGGTGGTATACTGACTGATTATTATAAAGTTTTAATAAAGAAAGGCAAAAACATGAAAGAACGAAAGCTAGAAAGTTCATGACAGCTGGAAATGACGAAGAACGAGGACATCCCCTTAAACACTCATATAAAAGTCAATATAAAGAGAACCATTGCTATAAAAAATCAAAAGACTTTCATTTTTGTTGCCTTTAGAAGCCAGAAGATCTACCTGCATATTACCCTCATGCCATGTATGAAGAACTAACATATTTGAATGAATGAGATCCATAAAAGAACATATGGAAAAGATAATATTCAATGGGAAATACACTTTACCATTCAGGGAATTAATGACAATAGAATAATCTAATTCGATTTCAGAAAGATGAATAGATATTTCCTTGTACATATTGAGACCTCAGAGCAGCGCCAGTGCCTCGGCCACCACTAAATTACACTACCCAAAGTAAGAAGAAAAAATGATGATAACTGAGCCATAATCATCCCAATAAACACCTCCACCATGCATGACTCCTTGTACATAAGACCCATTCATATTTAATTTAATCCCATTGTAAAGAGAAAGCCATCACACCCATATTCCAAAAGACCTCTACCCAGAAATTGATGCATCCATCAAAGGAACTGATGAAACAAAAGATTGCAGAACTAGAGAAAATTTCTCACATTTAAACTACTGCACAAACGAAGATAGAAGGCCCATAAATTTATATTTGATATACTATAAGATAGGAATACAACCTTGATGATCAATAGCATTCCACGTTTCCCATAATGTCCAACAAGTATCAAGGACAAGTAAAGACCACCCCTTGACTTGTGCAAAATCCCTATCCTATGAATTCCAACATGCCTGAAAAAATTCTTCCACTATCCTCACACATCCACTAAAATCCAGAAAACCAGCAACATGTACCCACAGATGAACATCCCAATAACTTTTGAAAAAAATATGGAAAACTATCTCAGAATGAGAGAACAAGCATCATTTACATCTCAAAGCAAGAGGATTTTAAATACATTGAATATTATCTTTAGTAGGGATAGAACCATTGAGGATTCTCTAAATAAGAAAAATAAATTTAAGAGATAGGTCTTTACACCAAATTCTACTGCCCATAAATTCCAAATTAGGAGAAGGATGGATTATAGAATGTCAAGATGAGTAGGGAAGATTACCAATAGAAGAAGATGTAATATAACACTTATTTGGATCCGTAGAAAAAATAAATATTATGCAACACATCCTTTTGAACCTAATTCAACACTACATTAGTGAACATGTAGTATGCACTTTCCCACCTAACAGTTATATTCAAGGCTGGAAAGCTTGGAAAAAATATAATGGTACCAGCCTAATTATGCTTCCAGAAAGAAATGTCACCATGGTTAGTAATACAATAATAATTTTCCAAGATAGGAGAAACAAGACACTTTAAAAAATTCCAAAGGTGTGAACCATTACCACTGCCAACCCAATCAAAAGGGAATTCCCCATTCTTCCTCTTGATAAAATCAGACCAAAGAGAATACATGGAAATATCCTCCCACACCAGTTTAGCCTACATACACATCGTATTCTCATCAATACCTTTAATATTACCCCCCCCCCCTCTTGAAAATATCATTACAATCTGGACCAAATAGCCCAATGATGTCTTCCTTCGTTATGTGACTCCCATATAAAGAAATTTATAATCCCTTCAATATTCCTAATAATTTCTTTAGGAGGTATATACAAAGATAAAACATGTATAGGAATGGAAGATAACACTCTGTTGACCAGAGTGATCCTTCCCCCAATGTATAAAAAATGACTCTTCCAATTTTGGATCCTTCCCATCATTCTGGACATAATGAAGTCAAAATGAAAAATTATGACTCTCCCATTAGATAAATGAGAACCCAAATATTCCATAGGGAAACTTTTCTTGACCAAACCAAATATATTCTAAATGAGAACGGTTCTCCTAGAAGAAAACTTTTTGGAGATAAATACACCACTTTTGTTAGTATTGACACATTTTCTAGCTTTATTACAATAGTCAGAAAGAGTGAAATTGAAATTATGAATATAATTGGCACTTCCATTGAGGAAAAATAACATATCATTAGAAACAAATATGAGAAATATCATAGAATCCATACAGGCCTTTAAAGGGATGAATCAAGCCAATATCAAGACTCTTGTTAAGCTTTCTACTGATAACATATTGGGATGAAATAAATATACTTGGAGATATAATATTGCCTTGTCTCAAACCCCTAGAAGAATTGATGAAACCAAACCTTTTCCTCATTAAGGAAATAGAAACCCAAGGGGTAGAAAACCACAGGAATAAGAGATCACCAACCTAGTAGGAAAATCCACATCTTCTAGGCAGTTTATTTAGAAAATACCAATCCATCCTATCATAGGATTTTCCATGTCAATTTTAACCATAACATTAGTTCCAATCACACTTTTTTCAAGATCAGTAATCATTTCATGGGAAAGACCAATGGCTCCCTGAATTCATCTCCCATTAATAAATCCATGTTGTTCATTATATACCTGCAGAGAAAGATGAAGAGACAACATTTTGTGAGAATAGTGTCCAACACATTATATGAAAAAATACACATACTAATGTGCTGAAATTTCCCAAAACCACTAGTCTATTGGAATTTAGTATTAAGAGCTAAGATAGTATCTTAAGAATCTCTAGGTAAAGGACCACCCCTTAAAAAATACTAAATAGTACACACCACATCCTCTTTGAAAATGAGACATGAATCAGAATAAAAAGAACTATAAAAAACATTAGGACCAGGGGCGCTTTTAGGATTAATAGACCCGATGGCCTCAAATATCTCCTCCTCTCCTGGAAGAGACTCCAACCATTGATTGTATAAACTAGAGAAAAAGAAAGAACATTGTCAAAAAAAGGATCAAAGGTTGACCAAGCCTGAGAAGGAGCCTCATGACGCTACCATTGACTAGAAAGAGACTTAGAGAAATGATACACAGCCAAAGGACCCACGACACTACCTTCACTGGTGAAGGTCCCATAAGAGAGAGGATGATTAAATTTTCCCAATGAAATTTTTCTCCCTAATACAAGCATGAAATAAGGATGTATTCATGTCGCCAACCTTAAGCCATTTATTTTATGATCTCTCTCTAGCTGAAGTTTCTAGATCAATAAAAATCTCATACAACATTTGAATTTTACTATATAGAAGAATATGTTTATCATCATCACATTTAATTTGTAATTGAAGATAAAGAAGTTTTATCTCCACCTAGAGAGTTTCCAAGACAATATCCTAATCAGGAATATGAAGGATCCATAAAAGGTTGGAAGCCTTAAGTCTTCTAAGTTTATTATGAATTGAAACCGAAGAAAACCCCTAAACAGGAATATTCCATGAATCCTAAATCAACTATCTAAAGCCTTCATGTTTCCACCAATTACTAGAATAAAAGAAACCCTTCCTAATCTCACCAGAAACATGAAAATGAAGTAGGAGAGTACAATGATCAGATAAGGATTCATAAAGATGAGTGACAGAGGAACCCATGAAATCAAAGATGGCCTACAAATTCCCAAGACACCTATCAAGTCTACTCCAAATTCTACTACACCCCTGTGATTATTTTACTACGTAAAAGGATCTCTAGAAAAACCCTAGTCCAAAAGCTGGTTGGATGCTATAAAAGAAAGAAATTCTTGAATACCATAGACTTTAAGATAGAACATGGCCAAAGAATTTATGAATTTTTCCCAGAAAGGGATGTATGTTATTGAGTATTACACCCATTTCCAAATCCTTTATAGATTTCCCATGACCATAGTTGTAAATGAGGAAGCTAGGATGTTGATGTTAGAAGATAGTGTATATTACTGGATTAAAATATAGGTGAATATGATTCGCCTCACTTACTTTTAATTTATCATGATCTATGATCTCAGTGAAGACACAAAATATAATTTTTATTCATGAATCTATATAGTATTCTTACATTGGGGGTAGTGTTGGGGATTTATCCGGCTTCTAAAAGAATTAGTCTCAAGAGACCCATTAGGTTAGTGGTGGAAATTCAAGGTTTATCTATGATTCGTCCCTTCCTTCGTAAGGGGAAGATGGGGTGTAATTTAAGTTGTATTGTAACTAAAGTCATGATTATTTCCTCTATCCCCATCCACCCACAAGTTTACTCTATTGTAGAATGTTTGGGAATTACACTACCTATTTTACAGAAATTAGTGGGATTCTAGCAACATATGATTTAGATTGGTATAGGGTTATGGGGATGGATATGATATGCCCCATCATGATGGTATATAGTGTTCTGCAGGCCATTCAGGTTGATGTAGAGGACATAAGGTCCATGTATCTAGATAATAGTGGTAGTAAGAGAAAATAAACCATGGGATTATTAATGGAGTATTGGATGGTGGGATAGGATTGTATCATATTTTTTGGATACTTTGACTGAGCTTGAAACTAGGCCATCAACGATTTGATAAATTATTATTGTGGAATATAGTCATCTATATTATTTATTTTATATAGTTTCCCATAATTCATGAATCTTTTGACAATTAATATGAGGATTGGGCTTGTCCAAGAAATACCCATATGGATCGGTTTTGATTAATACTCCATTAGGGATATGACTTTTTAGAATTCGTAGGTGATTGGATTATGGAATTATGTTTGATAGTTATAAATTATTTGTAAATTCTTCATGTTCAGTTTTGGTGGGTTTTATTTAGTACCTAGAATTTATTGGATCACCTAATATCTAAATTTAATTAATTTTGATCACTCATGGGTATCATCTATGTATCCAAAGAGTGACACATTTTCTTATTTCGGTGAGTGGTATGATCAGAAAGGTCATGAAAGACATCATCAAAACTGACTGGGTGGGATTATTTCAAAGGTTTCTAGCTTCATTTTCGGTGAAGTGGGGAAATTCAAACTAGTTTTCATCCAATTTTTGATATATATCAATATATATTCCCTTCTAAATTTTCAATTTAACCACCTTAACATGGAATAAAATTTATAATAGATCTAATGTTAGGTATAAAAAAATTTCAATTCCCATATACAAGTTGTCACATGTCAATCTTCATGAATTGAAATATTATCTAGAGGAATTATAGTTAAAGGTATTCATCAAACTGAGTACAATAACTTGTGGGTCTTCATTCTTATTCAAAAATAAGGTGGATGATTCTATTAGATAATTCATGGACTATGAAATTTTGAACCATAAAATGGATTAAAACCAATATCATTTATCATGAATCAATTTTTTATTTGCCATCTAAAAGGATTATGAGATTATTCAATGATTTACTTATGATCGGGATCCCATTAGTAGAGAGTGTGGTCTTATGAATATCCTTATAAAACACATCTAAATTAGTTATGGTCATTGTGGGTATCCTGTGATGCTATATTTTATTAATGAACAAATGGTATTCTTGTAATTGATAAACATTATCACTCATCTTTGTATAGGATCTTTTATGGTTGTTTTTGTCAAAGATATCATGGTATATTACAAGTTGAGGGAAGATATTGCTTGAAACATTGATTTGGTTCTACATACACATAGAGTGCATTAGTCATAAGTATATTGTATGTCTTGAATACGCTTCCTTTATATCCTAGGTGATATCAAATGCTGGGTGTTATTAGATTTTGAGAAAGTTGATGTCATGGTTTCCTATGAAATACCCAGGAATGTCTTTGAGATTCAGTGCTTCTTAGTGTTGGATGGATACTATCATAGGTTTATTTAGAGATTCTCAAAAATTGTTTCCCTATTGAGGGGAATAAATAATATGGAAAGGAAATATGAGTGGTCATATAAATATGAGGCAACCTTTGGGGAGAAAAAATATTTTTTGACTAGTACACTGGTTATGACCTTACTGAAAATAGGTACAAATAAAACTCTCTACTGTGATGGATTTGGAGATTTCTTAGGAGTTGATCTTCTATAATATGGGTGGTTATTCAAATATGGGTCTAGTATATTGATACCTTATTAGCATAACTACCTTAAAATGGTTTGGAGTTTGTTAAATTTGTTCACTCTATGAGGTTTTGGAAACAGTCACTTTTGAGACATATGTTTTCGGTTTACATGTATTATAGAACCCTTAAGTGTATCTTATATCATCATCATTTATGCCTTCAACATAGGAGGTGGATTGAGTTCTTATAGTCATTCTACATCAGATATGTGTAAGCCCATGGGAAGGGAATTGTGTAAGGATGAATTTATAAGGAATACTCAAACTCAAATGGTCTAGGAGAATAACTAGGAGTGATAGATGATGGCTATTTTTTATGAATGAAATCCTAATGTTCATATGCAGAAGGTCCTATCATCCATTTCTTCAGTGACCATAACCTATTCACATTTGGAAAAGGTAAAAGAGGTTCATTATTCAGTTTTGGATTTCATTGTGATGAGGGATAGTATATAAGGTGGGGAGTTACGATTGGACGTGTCATTTGATGCTAATGTTGTTCTCCATGTTCAAGGTAGTGTAGTATCTCTAATGAGTCTGCATGATGGATTTCAAAGGGACTTCCATGCCTCAATGTGGATTATAAATAAATGGCATCCCAAGATGTATCTTAATGTTTATAGACCATATTTGTTTCCTAGAATGAAAAAAAGATATATATGGATTCATCATCCAATGTTCCACTTTTCAGCTGATAAAGGATGAACACCAGTGACCTGTTGGTCTTCTCCAGTCATTCTACATTCTTAGGTAGAGAATAATAGTATATGACCATGGACATTATGGAAGAATCTATGAAACATCCTTGATAACACAATACAACTTTTACTTATTGTAGACCATTTGATGAAGGTATCTCACATATTACAAATTACAGAAACATCATCTATGTCTCAGCTCAGTAGATTTTATTTTTGTTAGGTATTTTGCTTGTAAGGGGAACCATTGATCATCCTTTCCCACATGGATTCCTATTTAACATTGATGTTTTTCAAGGTATTTTGGAAAAAATTAGGTGAATAGGTAATCATTTGTTTGGTTTCTCACTTACAAATGAATGTGTAATCAGATCATACAATATAGGAAATAGGGGACATTCTCTAGGCATGTGAAATCAATTTTAGAGTTACTTTGGAGTTTAATATAGCCCTAGTAGAATTTCCATTTAATAATTTTTATCATGAATCTATCTAGATGGATCATTTTGAGGTATTATATGGGATTTCATGTCCATCTCATTAATTTTGGTTCAATGTTAGAGCATCTAAATTCCTTGGGCTAGGTCATATGAATGATACCACTGAGATGAATCAGTTAGTTAAGAAGTGGCTAATGACCACTCATAGAAGGAAGTAAACCTATGTCGACCAGTTATGTTGTCCACTATAATTTGAGGTGGGTGATTGATTTTTTATGGGTGTCACTGAGACATGGATGAAGATGTATTTGGAGGAAGGTATTATTGGAACAACGGTTTCTAGGACCTGTAATGGTGATTAAGAATATTTGTACTTTAGCATAAAAACTAACTCTCCTAAAAAATATGCATCTATGCAAGATATATTACACATCTATAAACATCTATTGTATTATCTAGAGCAATATAATGCTGATTATATTAATGATGTTGATGTAGAGGCTGATGTTTCCTTTATAAATCATCTCATCTATATAATAGACCATAACAAGAAACCCCAATGAGGAATAAACATACATTTGGTATGCATGATCCAGTGGAATATGTGTAATAATGAAGAGATAGGGAAGAGAGAATCTACATCCATTAAGAGTTGTAGGAGTAGTAAATTGATGATTCTCAATGATTCTATGATGTTCATCTTGAGGATGATAATATATATATACTGTGGAGGTTAGAAGAACCCAACCTTCTTCTGAGGTGAGTTCCATCTTATTTATCTATAAAACCTAATATGATATTTCTTGTTAATCAGTTTTTATATGAATGAAGTGTGGTGATAGAAAATTGGGTGTTCTATACTAGAAATAGGGGCTATAGCATGATACTGCATTAGCATTGAATATTTAGTATGGGGACACTAGTGGAGTTCTATCCTAGATCCCACTGTGTGTACTTTGGATTACATGTATATTAAAATAATTTAATATTAACTAAAAAATTTACCTATATAAAATTAATATTCTTGTGTTAAATTATTATAATAATTTCTTGGTTCATTTTTCAAATAGAATGGGTTTATCAGTTCTCCACTTTGAAGAGAACCTTGAAATTCAATGAAGATAGTCTTAAACATAGTTTTTCTATCAGATAATATTCTATTATAGTGTGTATAGTATTTTTCTTTTTAGGTGTGAGTACACATAAGTAGATGAGACATTATCTCATGAACTCCACACAAGGCAATTTCTAAGATAAAAGATTATGATTGTTAACCCCCAATAAGAATTCCACATGTTTTTATTACATTGTATTTTTCTATCTATAGGGACATGTGATAATCCATAAGAATAATATTATTATTAATGTAAGTCAGGTCTCACATATTTTTATGTTCTGACAAAATCCATGAATCCATATGTTTATGGTAAGTATAGAATGTTGGGTGCTTCACAAAATAAATTTTATTAATTAATATATCAAGAATGAATTTTTTCCTCCCATATTTATCAATGTTTATATATTGGATGTTTGAAAAAAATAGAAAATTCTCATTAAATTATATGTACATGATTCACCAATGATTTTATTTTTGATATTCAATGAAAGATATATAATTCATATCGGTTGTGGAAATAATTGTGCAACCTTGTTGGTGATATATGTGATAAAAGGATTATATTACATAGGGATAGCTCATGTGTCATCATTGACATTGCGACATTAATTTCCTATTCTTTTCTTAACTTCCCCATTACTAGATAGTAGTATTGGACAACATGCATGTTTTTCTAATTCCAATGAGGAAAAAAATCTAGATGATCATACACTATGAGTTTATGTTGATCACTACTAAATCTTATTTTAATTAAATTTACATGAGATATAATTATGAAGACTATGTAATTATTTTATTTAGGATTTTTTTATTTCATAAATAAAAAAAATATTTATTCAAAAGGTAATTAATATTTTTATTGATATATATAATATTTATTTATATATAAGAGTAATACTGGACCAAGATAGTGTACGATGATAACTATTAATTTTCTAGGTGGTAAAATAATATCTATCATTTCTCCAGTTAACACACACTATAAGAAAATTTTAATAGCAATAATATAATTACCTTGTATGGGGTTATACAAGGATTAATATATTCTTCATGTTCCATTAAGAATTTAAACAAAATTTTAACCCTAACCCAATCTATATAATTTTGATGATTATGTATAGGGTGTAGACATTGATCGAATTTGAGAAATATTGTGCACAAAAAATATAGAGTAATATCTATAGGATAGAAAAATGATTTACAGGTTATCATTTCTCTTATATCCTATCATGAATAGGGGTATAAGATAAGTCAACAAGACTAACGTGATTCTCATTAATGATCCATTAGATCATCGTGTCATGACCAGTCCCTTGGGGACCATTCTATTACTCCCCCAAGCTCGCCTCCAGAAGGCCAGGGGTTGGCGACTAGCACCGAAGGCGTCAACCTGCAAGTGGGAGGAATTTTCCTAAGTACCTGTATGCACACACACAAAACCACATCCCAAAATGGAAGGAAAGGAAAATAGGAATGACACTAAAAACAACCAATCAGTGAACAAAGGTAAAAACTGAAGGTAAATGGGCCATAATACTAACCCATCAAAAGACAGCTGCAACCAGAGAAAGTACAAGATCGATGACACGTCAACCGCTGAGAAACCCACCTGATGGGTAAGTGTAGAGTAGTTGATGGGATCCATAGAATTATGCATTTCCTGCATGATCTCATAGGGCACCACCTGGTTCTAGGCCACCAAGTCCTCCGTCAAGGCATCAGTTGTCTTCACCAGACATAACACGTGGGGCCGAAGCCCATGTAAGGGCGAGTAACGAAATACTCAATAGGGACCCAAAACCACAAATGAAAGACCAAAAATAAATCCATAAAGAAAAAACACAAAGCATGATCATGAATCAAGAGAGCTCACATAGGTATAATCTAATGTATGGAAGGTAAGACTATCAGTCATAACACTGAACACCTTGGACTATTGCGGTGCTCATCCCTAATGAGTACTGTATGTCTGCTGGTTTTCATAGAACCGTACCACATCATGGGCATTCCAGGTCACAAAGAGCCACTTCCCACTTAAGATGTTGTATGTAATCCACATAAGTTCACTTGTATCTGATTCACACAAGGTCGCTTGTAGCTCATCCACATAGGGTCTCTTGTAGATGATCCACACAAGGTCACTTGTCAGCAGTTTTCATGTCTCATCCAGCCGTAGGATTCCATCATGTAGTGCGCTTGATTCTAGGAGAATCATATCCTCGATCCGTTATTCATATTTCAACCTCAATGAAATACTCCTTAGAACATTCCAAAAGAACCACCTCATCGTAAGGGTTTCAACCCTGAAAATGTCTCATCAATCGGACTCTCAGCCTGAAATATATTGGTGTTTTATGAAAAGGGGGTAGGTTGTGTCTAGGCCCGGTCTGACCTGGTTGTACCGACCTAACCAACCTAGCCAAGGGGTCCTGCATGACCTGACCTTGTACGTCTGACATGACCCGACCCAATCAGGTCTTGGTCGGGGGAGTTCGGCCTAGATATTGGGCCATGCCCATTGCTCCTTGCTAGACCCAGCATGGTTCGGTCATGGGTCCAACCCGCCGAGTTGCCCAGTGACCCGCATTTATCCATCTCGGCCCATAATGAGCAGGCTGGTTCATTCACCTCTTGGGCCTCCTAGTGTCCCAGCTTTATACTGTCATCTCATCTCGCAAAAGCGTGTTGGATTACTCCATCCCAGGCCACTCAGCGGCCCGATTCACGCCCCCAGCCTGGCTCGCATAGATGGTCGGCCTCCTCCATCTCAGATGCTTAGAGGGAATCTGGTTCATGTGCATTGTGGCTAGATAAGCTGGCCTCCCGTTGGTTCCACACACGGTTCTCGCTAGACCACATGCTAGTGGATCCTCATAGCCTACATGGCATGGGCTGCCCCACTAATGTGGTTGGGTGATTATGTCCCTATCCTCCATCCGCAGCCCCGCTGCATGTGGCTCCTACCACACCACTGCCGCCTCAGCTAGACATGACCCTCCACCTCGACATGCCTCCACCAACACATGACCACCACCACTAGTTGTCGGTGGGATTTTCCATGGACCACCGAGTCCACTCTAGTGGTCAGTTCCTTGAGCCATTTGCGCCTCCGACCTCCATGAGGCGCTATTTTCCCTACTACGGCCTCGATATTACTTCTCCATCAACTCGAATGTTCTTCTATGAAGAACCCACATTAACTCTCATGGCAGAGGGGCCTGAGCCCTGTTCATGTTGGCACACACCCTCCCCGTTATATTTTATTAAAAATATGAGGGAATAAGATTTAGGTTCTAAAAACAAAGACACCCTGATTCAATCCCTGAAAAATAAGAACCCTCCTACAAGAACGAATGACCCATAGATCAACTTGCTTGTGGGTTGATTGATGTTCACTATTTAACAAATAAGAATGGGGAAATTCAAATCAATGTAACCCCTACCCGGAGAATGTTCGATCAGAGGTAACCTCGTTTCAAATGGTGATCCATCCGTGGGGGTTGGTGTTTGCCTCTCTCCGGTATGAGACCCATTCTTAGAGGGTTTCATTGTCGCTAGAGATTCACTGGTATTAAACGTTATAAAGGATTCCTCACCATCAATTCCTTATAGGATTTCCTAGAAATTCCTCTATTTCCCCAACCCCTTATTCTATTAAAAGAGAAATGTGTTGGAACATTTCTATTATGCTGTGTCATTGCGTCATTATAATATTTCATTTATGAAACATCATTTCTATTACACTTAAATAAATGATTAGTTACACTTTAAATTTTTGAGCCTCACTAATGGGGTTTCTCGTCGTATCATCATCACACCATAGTGATGATGTTCCACCACTCAATGTGGAATAAAAACAAATAAAATAAATTTTTGAGTTATTTTATTTTTCATCCAAAATTCCAAAAACTATCTTTTTTGGTCGACCCTCACCGATCAAAGTTAGTTTATTTCATTGTTAATCCATACATTCTATGTTCAATGGTGCACTCAGATTTTTGATACGATCACATGTTAAAAAAGTTAGAAAAAATCTCTCACACACTTATTTTAATGAACATAAAAAAGTTTCAAAATTCTATTTCGGGCTCACCGGGCCTCAAAACTAGGTGTAGTCTGAGCATTGGGTCTTGAAATAATCCCATATAATATAATATATATTTACTTACATACAATTTTTGATACATTACATTCTCCCCACCTTAGGAATTTACATCCCCAAAATACAAAACATGGACAAACAAATAAATGGGTGTATTGAGCGTGAATCTGAGCCTCCCTCTCCAAAGTGCTCTCTTTGATATTCATGTGTTTTGACCGAATGCATAATTGAGGAATCGATCACCCATGAAGGACCATCTTCTGTTGATCCTATATCTCCATAGGGAACTCCATAAACATCTCCCAGTCATGAATGTCCAACTCACCCTATTCAATGACATGTGATGGATCATGCACATACCCCCTCATATGAGAAACATGAAAAACATTGTGCACTAGGTGCATTTATGGGGGAAGATCCAGATGGTACATCACCTCTCCAGATCTGCTCAGAATCTGGAAAGGGCCAATGAATCTTAGAGATAACTTTTCTCCTTGGAAAAATCTCCACAATCCTACTTAGGGTGATAACCAAAGAAACACATGGTATCCCTCCTTTAATTTTAAGGGTCTATATCTCCTATGATCATAAGATTTATGACTCCTCTGTGTCTTCCACATCCTATCCTAGATGATCTGAACCGTCTCAGTGGTAACTCTTACAAACTCTGGACCCATGAGTGCCGACTCCTTTAGGTCAATCCAGCATAGTGGTGATCGGCATTGCCACCTGTAAAGTTACTCGAATAGTGAAATTCCAATGGTGGAGTGATATCTGTTGTTGTATAAAAACTCCACCATTGGTAGTTGGTCCTCCCAATTATGACCAAAATCCAGAACACAAGCACAAAGCATGTCTTCTAAGGTCTGTATGTTTATCTCCGTCTGACCATCCGTCTGTGGGTGAAAAGTTGTGGTCAAGCACCGTCGAGCCCCGAGTGCCTCCTATAATCCCTTCTACAACTGGGATGTGAAGAGAGCATCACAATCTAATATGATCGTTGAAGACACCCCATGAAACTGCACTATCTCCTGGACATAGAGGCGTCCCAAGACCTCTATTGTTCCTTGGTCCTGGATTGGTAGGATGTGAGCCGACTTGGCGAGTCGTTCAATGATCACCAAGATAGCATCGTGGCCCCTGTTTGTGTGTGTTAATCACATAACAAAGTTCATAGAGATAGTATCCCACTTCCACTCAAGTACCTCAAGCGGCTAGTCTAATCCTGTTGGAACCTGGTGGTCAGTCTTCACTTGATGATAAGTGAGGCACCTTGAAACAAACTCTACCACAACTTTCTTCATCTCTGGATACTAGTACTTAAGTCAAAGATCTTGGTATATCTTATCCACTCCCAGATGTACCGCCAAAGGGGATATAGGTAACTCCCTCAACAATTCCATCCATAATTTCACTGGTACGATGTTGTTCCCTCTGAAATGGATGATGTGTTCCCCACCTATCGAAAATCCTTCAGGAGACTATCCTTAGTATAACTTGGAACACCGTGAATCAGAGTAAACATACCCAAGTTGTGCCTCCCTAACTCAATATAAGAGTGGGGGAGTGACAGTTATATAATAAAGGTAAGCTAGTTTGTCGTCATCCATGAAGGATATTTGTATCACATCTATCTGTTTCGTTACCTCACTCAGCAGCTGCAACCCAGACCTCCGTCTGAGTGAGTCTGCCACTAAGTTTCCCATCCCAAGAGTATAGAATATATTGAAGTCATAGAATTAGAGGAAATCTAGCCATTATCACTGCCTCAAGTTCAGTTCTTTCAGGGAGAAGATATACCAAAGACTCTTCTGGTTAGAGTAGATTGTAAATTGCTCACTCATCAAGTAGTGCTACCACATCTTCAAAGTAAATACCACTACTTCTAGCTCCAGGTATTGGGTTGCATAGATCTTCTCATGTTGCGTCAACTAGCATGAACTATAGGTGATTACTGCTCTCTCCTCTATCAGGACACAACCTAGTCCGGTCTCAGATGTGTCGCGGAAAACTAAATACCCAGCTCCCTCTTCTAGTATCCGTAATATAGGGGCACTCGTCAGTCTCCATCTCAGATCATGGAAACTCTACTGTAATTTCTCAATCCACATAAAGAGTTGTCCCCTCTATGTCAATACCGATAAGGGTGCCTCTACCCTGTAAAATTCAAGCACGAACCTACGGTTATATCCAACCAACCCCAAGAAACACTGCACCTCAGTCATCCACATGGGTGGATCCCAAGAAAGAAAATCCTCTTTCTTCATCGGATCCACTACAACTCCAGCCTTTGAGATGACATGTCTTAAAAGTGGACCTCCCAAATCCAGAACTGGAACTTTGAGATCCTCCCATAAATCTAGTGATCTTAGAGTGTATCTATGACTATCCGTATATGTGTAGCGTGCTCCTCCTTTGACACTGTGTACACTAAGATGTCATCAATGAAGGCCCCCATGTAACGATTGAGGTAAGATTGTAAGAACATGTTCATGAGTCCCATGAACAATGCTGGGGCTTTGGTCAAGTTGAACAGAATTACCAGGAACTTATAGTGGCCATACCGGCATCTAAAGGTTATCTTTGGTACATTATCATCCAATAACCAAAGCTCATTATAGCTAAACCATAGTTACATCTTCGAGAACAACCTCACTCCCTTCAGTTGATCAAAGAGGTCATCAATCCTCGGAAGTGGATACTTGTTGTTTACGGTCACCTGGTTTACATTCTGGAAGTCTACTCATATCCTCAATCTCCCATCATCCTTCTTGGAGTACAACAGTGAGGCTACCCATGGTGAAACGTTGGGCCTCATGATGCCCCTCCCCTACAATTCCTCCAGTTTTACCCTCAACTCACGAAACTCTATGGGATCCATCCAATATGCTAGTATATATATTAGTGTCATATCGAGGTATAGTTAGATGCAGAAGTCTACCTACTTATGAGGAGGTAGTCTCGAAACATTCTCAGGGAAGACGTCCTCATACTCGTCCACCACTATTGGAAATCTTGGAATCCTCTCGTCCACCGCACAGAGGGTGAGGCTAGAAAACTGGTGAGTGATCGGCTGCACCCTCCTCTGAGAAAGTCCATCATGTGCTGCAAGAGTTACCTTCTCTCATTTAAAGTAAAACATTGTCCCATCCTCACAGACACATTGTAATCTATGCCTAAGATAGGTGATCTAAGCATGAACTATGGATAACCAGTCCATACCCAATATGACATCGTAAGGACTCTATGCCACTACTAGAAAATAACAGTTGAAGCTCTCACCTCCAAGAGTGAGATCATACTACTGGCATCGGTGTGTAATGGTTGAATCCCCTCCAGTAAGAGTCTCTAACCATAAGGATCAAGCCAATCGCTCCATCAGAATCTTTAAGCCTTCAACGAGGTATGTTTTAAGGAAAGAGTGACTGGAAAATGTTTCTATAAGAATTGTAGCTGAGGAGGATATGTAACAACCAGAACTTTTTAATAATTTTTTTTTGTTTTCTAATTTTTGTGTGTTATTTTATTTTATACTCAAGAAAACTATTTCATTTAATGAAATTAGTATAAATAAAATGAGACCATTGAGTTTCGACTTTTATATGCCTGTTGGTCAATATGACAGTTGGAAACTAAACTCTTAATATTAAGATTTTTTCTATAAAAACAAGTTTTAATGGTTAATTAATACATAAAGAAGATACGATGGACTCATCCCGTAGTCTCGGGCTAATCTAAGCCCATCTGATGGAACTGGGGAAGGAGGTAGTACCACTGGGCTTTTCTCTGGACCAAACCCAAGCCGAACATCATCGTGTGAAGTTGGAATGGAATCTCCTTCAGGAGAAGTTCATGATTATAGAAATCACTACTTAGCCAATATTGGTCGATCCACCCCCAGACTCAATCACCATAGCACACCTTACACTTATGTCCAATGCTGGTGTGATGAGGGTCTTTGTAAAGAGACCGTAGCTTCTTTTTGTAATCATTTGAGATAAATAAAATTGTGTTTTCTTCTGGGTGATGTTTGTGAATTTTCAAATGTCCAGAAAAATATATGATGTATATTATTGATGAATTTTAAAAAAAAGGAGATTTTAAAATATTCATGTAAACCATAAATAATTAATGATATTTAATTATTTTCAAAAAATGGTCTTCTGCAAATGTGTTCAGTATGAAATTTAGAGTTTAATAAGATCAACTTAATTTTTGGTGAATAGTAAATTATGAATAGTGATTTTATGCTTATGATTAATAATGTGACCAAATTAATTATGTAACTTCACTTAAGAAATTATTAATATAATTTAGGCACCTTTATTAGGAAATGTGATTCAATAAAAAAGGTAAATAGTTGTTTCAAAAATATTAAGTTAAGTATTAGTTTTTTCAGGTGAATAGTGTTTTTTATTTAAAAATTAAATTAAAAGTATTTATAAAAAAAATTTATAAAATGGTGTTCATTTTTTAATTTTCAGCATCGATATTAGCTTAAGGTGAATTTTTTGAATTTTTCTGAAAAAGATGAATTTTCGGTGAAAAGTGAAAATTACAGTTTTATGTTTCAGGTGGTTAATGGCATCATTAAGTATGTAATAATTATGTAATAATTCTAGTAGACTAATTTATAGTGGTTTATTATATGAGGTGTCTTAAGTGGCCAATACCATGGGCAAATACCATGGTCAAGCCCATGGTTTAACCAATACCACCGATGAGGTGTCCCTTGGCAAGTAATGCTTTGTTCCCTCCCTTATCCTGTAAATACCAAGCCTTTCCCTCATCCTTTTCATTCCAAAATACTCCTAAACGATTTTATGGTCTCTTTACCTCCCAATTAGTCCTAAAAAGGTTCTCTAAATCCTCCCAAGGTCCCAAACATCAAGCATTCGAAGTTACACTTTAAGGTAAGGGATCCTTTCACCCTCCTCTCTTAAGTCATGACTTCGTTTATGTTATGTCTTATAGTTAAATTTTATTATGTGTGGGATTGTTCTTATACATCTTTTATAATGTCCATTTCATGTCAAAATTATCAGATAACCCTGTCCACTCTCATCAATTTGTTTTCATAATTTTTAAGTGACGCTGTTAGGCTGCCGAATTTTTCGTAAAAGAAATCGCATCTTCTCTTTTCTCTCATATTTCCTTTTCATGTGGTATGACATTAAAATATACATACCATGTTCTTATCTCCATATAATTCTGTATTTTTACTGTATTATGAGTTATTTATTATTGGGTTACCCTTGTACCCTCTCTTTTTAATTTTTTCTAAAATGATGTTACGTAGCTATTATGCTGAAGAATTTTCGGCTCAAAATCTCTCTTTTTCTCTCAAGAAATTCTCTTGTTTTATTTATATGAATACCCTTCCCAATTTAATTTATATAGTTGTTCATAAATAAATATATATATATATATGATTCTATAATTGACATACATATAACCCTCACTCCCTTTCCATGGGTTATAAATGACAAAATGATCTTGTTTTTAAGAAATTTTTAAAACGTCATGATTTTGAAATGAAATCAATTTCTCTTATTCTCTATGGGTTATTTATGAAATTTTGATAATGATATATGTGGATCACATGAATTGTAAGACATATTAATGTTGTTCCTTGATAGCGATCCATTGCATTGGGTAAATAATTAATCTCTAGAGATGAAAAGTTTCATGATACCTTGGTGAATAACCTTGGTAATTTTTAGGATATCTTGGTGAATAACCTTGGTAATTTTTATAAAACCTTGGTGATGGACCTTGGTGATATGTTCATGAATTTCTAAATGAAATTTTGTATCCACATATTCAAGTATGTTTCAATTTATTTTCATTATGATATTCTTATACATCCATTACTCATATCTTTATGTTTTTATTTATGTTCTAATTGATATCACAAGTAAACCAATTCCTTGTTTACCCTTAATGGGAATTATGCTCACCCTTTACTTTTATGTATGTCTCCAAGATATTAGATTCAGTAACTGAACATAAGATGAACATATGATGACGCCTTACAAGTGTATTAGAAGAATGTTTTATGTTTTTTTCAGGTTTTATGTCCTTGATTTCCAAGACACTAGACTTTAAAGATCCTATGTTTGTAAAATGTAATGAAAAGTTATGTAATAAAAGGGTGGGTTTCTATAGTTGGTCTCAAATGATAGTTTTGTTATTTATGGAAATTAGGCTTTGAAAACATTAGGAAGTACCCTACAAAAAAGTTTAAATATAGAAAAACTTCCTGGTATTTTGGTAAGTTTTGAGTAAGTGGTTTACCAAACAAATACATCCATGTCTGGATACGGGCAGGTAGAGGCAGCTCTGGCATATATGTACATAAGGGTAAAACCCGAAAATACCTATTTGATCTAGAATCAAATGGGAACTGGTGTACAAAAACGAGCCTTGCTGCACTCTTGGTTACGACACTCCCAGGGGAAATGTTTGGTTAATCGTAAGCTTTTTATGAATCATTATAAAGGAATTAAGAGAAATATAATTGTTTAAGAATGATGTTTTAGTACCTAAAATCCTTTATAGTTAAAAGAATCATAAATTAAATAAGTTTCTCACTAAGGATTTTAATCTTTTAGAAAATGGAGGGCAATAGGAGGAACCGTGCAAATGGTTACCGCAATGGCCCCAGCACTGACAGCCCTCCAATAGAAGCTGGAATGGAAACAATTATACGAATGATGAACAAACTGACTCAAGTTATGGGAAATAATATGAATCAAGCTAAGAGACCAATCTCAATGCAAAGGGACCAACACTATATTGAGTCCTTTATGCGTCAATGACCACCAACCTTCAGTGGATCGATTGACCCATTGATTGCTGAGCAGTGGATCAGCTCCATCGAGAAGATCTTTTTTGTGCTCCGTTGTTCAGAACAAGAGAAGGTCACCCTAGGTATCTATTTCATAGAAGAAAAAGCTGATCAGTGGCGGGTACTAATCAAAAACATGAGGCAAATAGTGGAAGTTGAAGCTATGGAGTGGGAAGAGAATAGAGGGATCTTTTTCAGTAAGTATTTGCCTCGTTCGACGAGAACAAGAATGGAGAAATAGTTTCTCGAGTTGAAGCATAAGGAGAACGAATCTGTCAGAATCTATTAGATGAACTTCAGCCGACTTTCATGATATACCTCTAGATTTCTCATGGATCCAAATGGTAAGGTTGATAGATTCTTCAGTGGACTGAGACCTCATATGCGAAAGAATCTATCCAACAAATACTATGATAACTATGAGGAGATCGTGCGGAGTGCGATGAAAGTCGAGCTAGAGTTTGGTGAGACTCAGTGGTCTCATAAATCAAACAACAAGAAGAGATTGTTGGAGCCAATCATAGGGAGGATCTTCGATCAAGGAAGAGGAGGAAAGAAAGTACAACATTCAATGTGTAATAAATGTGGGAAGAAGCATTCGGGGAACTGCCTTCTCGAGAGTAGGAAGTGCTACAAGTGTGGTAAGGATGGCCACATTGCGAGGAATTGTCATATTGAGGTGAAACCTCAACTTCCAAACACTATAGACTTGGGTAAAATGGTGCAGGGCCTACCTAATGACTAGTTCTGTAAGTGTGGACAACGTGGGCACTGTGTGAATCATTGTCCAAATTTGAGGGTAGTAGAGGGGAACAACCATCAGCCTCAGCAAAGGCCAAGAGATCAAGGAATTTATTTTTATATCATGATAGCTGATGTCGATGCTCTGAATGATGTGGTATCAGGTACTCTTGTTGTCCTCTCAAATCTAGAAAATACTTTGTTTGATTTAGGTTCTACTCATTCCTTTATTTCCTCTAAGTTTGCAAAGAATTTAGATTCAACCCCCGATTTTCTAAAAGTAGAGTTATCAGTCAAGACTCCTCATGGGACTATCCAAGCATCATAAGTGTCTAGAGACTCTAGTATTTACTTTAGTGATCACAATATTATCTCAAATCTAGTAGTCATTCCCATGATGGAATTCAATATTATACTAGGGATGGACTGGCTCTCAAAGTATAATGCTAAGATCAATTGTAGAAGCAAGGAGATATCGGTAGTCTTGATTGGAAAACCTACAGTTATCTTCTATGGAGAGACATCTCAACCAAAAATTTGTTTAGAATAAACTCCTATATCCTTCTTTATGGAGTTGATCGGTGAAGAAGAAGGAGATGAGGGTTTAAAGATAGAAAATTTTCACATCATCCATGATACGTGGACGTATTTCCTAAAGAGTTACCTAGACCTCCCCCGGAAAGAAAGGTAGAGTTCTCCATTGAACTCATACCTAGATCTCATATGATATCAAATACCACATATAGGATGGCATTTGAGGATCTAGGGGAATTAATGAAACAACTCCAAGATCTTTTGGAGAAGGGGTTTATCCGACCGAGTGTGTCTCCATGGGGAGCACCAGTTCTCTTTGTGAAGAAGAAGGATGGATCAATGCGGCTATGCACTGATTATAGAGAACTGAATGGGATCAAAGTGAAGAAAAAATACCCTCTTCCAAGAATTGATTAATTGTTTGGCCAACATCGTGGGGCTCAATTCTTATCTAAGATTGATCATTATTCTAGTTATCATCAATTGAGGGTGAAGGAGGAATATATTCCAAAAACTACCTTCCATTGAAGATATGGGCATTATGAGTTTGTTTTTATGCCCTTTAGACTGACTAATTCCCCTGCTATTTTTATGGATTTGATGAATAGATTCTTTAAGGACTACCTTGATAACTTTGTAGTAGTTTTTACTGATGATATTATGATATATTACAAAAGTCGCGAGGAGAATGAGGATCATCTAAGCACTATTTTACAAACTCTACAGTAGGAGAGGATTTTTGGGAATTTTAGGGAATGTGAATTTTTGTTCCAACAAGTTTCTTTCTTGGGGAACATTGTTACCAATGAATGAATCACAATTGACCTTGCAAAGAAAAAAGTTGTAGCGGAGTGGCCTCAGCCTACAAAAATAACTAAGATTAGAAGTCTCCTTGGATTAGCTAGATATTATAGGAGGATTGTGAAGAACTTTTCACGACTTTCTAATCCATTAACCAAGTTAACTCGAAAAGGGGTCAAGTTCATCTGTACAAAGGAGTGTGAGGATCGTTTCCAAGAGCTGAAGAAGATATTGGTTAATGAAAACGTGTTAACTTTTCCCTCAAGTGGATAAGGATACGTTATTTTTAGCGATGCATCTCTGAAAGGTCTTGGTTGCGTCCTCATGCAAAATGACAAGGTCATTGATTAAGCATATCGATAGTTAAAGACTTGTGAGACGAATTATCCTACGCATGATCTGGAGCTGACTGTAGTCATTTTTTCTCTGAAGATATGGAGGCACTATCTTTATGGGGAGAAATGTGATATATACACAGACCGTCAAAGTTTGAAGTTTATTTTACATAAAAATAATTGAACATGAGACAAAGAATTTGGTTGGAAATTCTCAAATACTATGATTTTTCAATTCATTATCATCCAGGAAGAGAAAACAAAGTTGCTGATGCATTAAGCAGGAAAGACCCAGTTGTTCTTTCCATGATGAGGATTCAAAAAGATCCTTTGATAAATGACCTAGTAAAGCTGGACATGGGATTTATAAGATAAAGGACATCATCAACCCTAACCCAAATGATTTCTCAACCGTCATTAGTAGATAATATCAAGAAAGATCAGAAAGAATATCCTTTGTTAAAAGAGAAGCTTGAGTTTGTAAATGATGGAATGATTCTTGAGTTCAATATTGATCAAGAAGGTGTACTGAAATTTCATACAAGACTATGTGTTCCATCTATTCCGGAAATAAAGAAGGAGTTGGTGGATGAATCTCATATCTCTACATTCTCTATACATCCTGTAAGCACAACAATGTATAAGGACCTTCGTGATCATTTTTGGTGGGATAATCTGAAAAGGTAGATTGCTGTCTACACTACAGGGTGCCTAGTATGTCTACAAGTGAAGGCTGAGAAAAAAATTCCTAAAGGGGTATTGAAACCATTACCCATACCAGCATGGAAGTGGGACAATATCACTATGGACTTCATCGCCAATCTCCTGAGAACTTCCAATGGAAACAATGTGATATGGTTTATTGTGGGACGCCTCACCAAGACTTCCCATTTTATCTCAATCCAGGCAGATTTCTCTCTTGATCAACTTTCCAGGATTAACGTGAAGGAAGTGGTAAGGATGCATGGAGTTCCACTTTCTATCGTATCTGATCATGATCCAAGGTACACATCAAAATTCAAGAGAAGTCTTCAACATGATCTGAGCACTTAATTGAATTTCAGTATGGCCTATCACCCCCAAACTGAGGGACAATTTGAACGTACTATTCAAACACTCGAGGACATGATGAGAACATGCTCAATGGAATTTAAAGGTGTATCAGATCAACATCTCCCTTTTGTTGAGTTCACTAACAACAACTACTTCCACTCGAGAATTAAAATGGAACCCTATGAAGCTTTATATGGGAAGCGATGTAGAAATTCTACTAGTTGGGATGAAGCTAGTGAGAGAAAGATTCTTGGGCCTGATCTTGTACAAGAAATGATAGAAAATGTCTATGCAATTCAACAACACATTAAGGCTACTCAGAGTCAGCAAAAGATCTATTTTGACAACATTAAAAGTGACTTGCTGTTTGATGTCAGTGACAAGTTCTTTCTTCTAATTTTACCTTGGAAGAGAGTCGTGAGGTTTGGGAACAAAGGGAAACTCAGACCTAGTTACACTGGCCCCTTTGAAATCCTTAATCGTGTGGGATTCATGACCTATCGGCTTGCGCTTCATCCAAATATAGCACAAGTTCATGATGTCTTCCATGTATACCTATTGAGGAAGTACATACCTGACCCTTCACATGTACTAAACCCAGAGGTGGTACAACTGGAACAAGACCTCTCTTATGAGGAGAAGCCGGTGGAGATCTTGGATCGTAGAGACAAGGTTCTATGTAACAAGACTACCCACCTTGTTAAGGTGTTGTGGGGAACTACAAATTTGAAGAAGCCATGTGGGAAGCAGAGGAGTCTATGAGGAAGAATTATCCACACCTTTTCTTTTCTGAGGGTACGAGTTATAAATTTTGGGGATGAAATTTCTTAAGGGGGGAAGAATGTAACAACCAGAACTTTTTAATAAATTTTCCCCCTAAATTTTGTGTGTTATTTTATTTTATACTCAACAAAACATTTTCATTTAATGAAATGAGTATAAATAAAATGATACCATTGAGTTTAGACTGTTATATGGATGTTGGACAATATGACCATTGCAAACTAAACTCTTAATGCAGCAATTGTTTCTATAAAAACAAGTGTTACTGGTTAATTAATGCAGAAAAAAGATACAATGGCCTCATCCAGTAGTCTCGGGCTGATCGAAGCCCATCTGACGGAACTAGGGAAGGAGGTAGCATTACCGGGCTTTGCTATGGACCAAACCCAAGCTGAACATCATCGTGTGAAGCTGGAATAGAATCTACTTCAGGAGAAGTTCAATCTTTTATAAATCACTACTTGGGCAATGTTGGCCGAGCCGCCCCCACACTCGATCACCTTAGCACACCTTACACTTAGGTTCTATGCTGGTGTGATAAGGGGCTATATAACGAGACCGTAGCTTCTTTGTGTAATCCTTTGAGATAAATAAAATTGTGTTTTCTTCTTGGTGAAGTTTGTGAATTTTAAAATGTCTGAATAAATATAGGATTTATATTATTGATGAATTTTGAAAAAAATGAGATTTTAAAATATTTATGTAAACCATAAATAATTAATAATGTGTAATGATTTTCAAAAAATGGTATTCTGCAAATGTGTTCAGTAATAAATTTAGAGTCTAATAAGATCAACTTAATTTTTGGTGAATAGTAAATTATGAATAGTGATTTTACACTTATGATTAGTAATGTGACCAGATTTTTTAAGTAACCTCACTTAATAAAGTATTAATATAATTTAGGAACTTCTATTAAGTAATGTGAATCAATAAAATAGGTAAATAACTATTTAAAAAATATTTAGTTAAGTATTAGTTTTTCCAGGTGAATAGTGTTTTTTATTTAAAAATTAAATTAAAAATATTTATAAATTTTTTATAAAATGGTGTTCATTTTTGAATTCAGACCATCGATATTAGTTTAAGGTTAATATTTGAGATTTTTCTGAAAAAGTTGAATTTCTGGTGAGTAATGAAAATAACAGTTTTATGTTTCGGGTGTTTAATGACATCCTTAAGGATGTAATAATTATGTCATAATTCAGGTCGACTTATTAATAGTGGGTTATGCTATGAGGTATCCCAAGTGTCCAATACCATGGGAAAATACCATGGGCAAGCCCATGGTTTAGCCAATACCACCAATGAGGTGTCCCTTGGAAATTAATGTTTAGTTCCCTCACTTCTCCTATAAATACCAAACCTTTCCCTCATCCATTTCATCCCAAAATCCTCCTCAACTATGTTCTGGTCTCTTTACCACCCAAGGAGGCCTCTCAAGGTTCCCTAAATCCTCCCAAGGTCCCAAACTTCAATCATTCGAAGTTACTCTTCAAGGTAAGGGATCCTTTCATCCTCCTCTCTTAAGTCATGACTCCGTTTATGTTATGTATTATAGTTCCATTTTATTATTTGGTGGATTTTTCTTCTAAATATTTGATACTTTTTATTTCATGTCCAAATGATTAGATAACCCTTTCCCCTCTCATCCATTTCTTTTCGGAATTTTTAAGTGACATCGTTAGGCTGCTGAAATTTTCATAAAAGAAATCGCATCTTCTCTTTTCTCTCATATTTCATTTTAATATGGAATGACATTTAAAAAATACATATCATGTTCTTATCTCCATATAATTCTGTCTTTTAATTTTATTATGAGTTATTTATTTTGGGGTTACCCTTGTACCCCCTCTTTTTAATGTTTTCTAAAACGATGTTATATAGCTGTTATGCTGCAGAATTTTCGGCTCAAAATCTCTCTCTTTATCTCAAGAAATTCTCCTTTTTTATTTATGTGAATACTCATCCCTATTTCATTTATATATGTGTTCATAAACATACAAAAAAATATATATTTGATTCTGGAATTGATATTCTTATAACACTCACTCCCTTTCCGTGGGTTATAAATGACATAATGATCTTGTTTTTAATCACTTTTTTAAACATCATGATTTTGAAATGAAACCAATTTATCTTATTCTATATGGATTATTTTTGAAATTATGGTTATGATCTATGTGTATCACATGAAATTTAATACATATTAAATGTGTTCCTTGATAGCGCTCTAATGCATTGGGTAAAGAATTAATCTCTAGAGATGAAAAGTTTCACGATACCTTGGTGAATAACCTTGGTAATTTTTATCATACCTTGGTGAATAACCATGGTAATTTTTATGAATCCCTGGGGATGGACCTTGGTGATATTTTCATGAATGTCTAAATGAAATGTTTTATCCACATATTCAAGTATGTTTCATGTTATTTTCATTATGATATTCTTATACATCCATTGCTCATGTCTTTATGTTTTTATTCTAGTTCTTATTGATATCACAAGTAAAATGATTCCTTGTTTACCCTTACTAGGCCTTTTTCTCACCCTTTACTTTGATATATGTCTCCAGGATATGAGATGCAGTAATTGAACATAGGATGAATATATGATAAAGCCTTAAAAGTGGATTAGAAGAATGTTTTATGTTGTTTTCATGTTTTATCTCCCTATTTACCAAGACACTAGACTTTAAAGATCCTATGTTTGTAAAATGTAATGAAAGGTTATGTAATAAAAATGAGGGTTTCTATAGGAGAACACACATACTGTACCTTTAATCATCTACTGAGCATAGGTTCAAAGGCCTCCACAACCTGATGTTGTGCCCGACCATGTCCACCTAATCCATGAGGTCGGGGTGGACCACCTGTGGGTGGAGGTGGTAGTACCTTGAACCGTCGTCCACCGCCTGCCACTCGGCCTTCTCCTATTCCATGTTATCTACCTTGCGTACCACCTCTCTCGAACCTCTACCTCTTCCCCAGTGGTCCCTTGACCATCTTCTGATCACCTGTGCGGTGAGTCAGGCAGTACCGAGCCTTGTGTCAATCCCTGCCGCACAAGTAGCAAGCCATGCTCCTCTAATGAATTTTGCTACCCTGGTGGCATCTCACCATCTATCCAGCATCCTAGGGGTTTCCTTTGGATGGTTTATCCTCTTGGACCTCTACGTAATCTGTCAACTGCCCGCCACAGATTACTTTGCCACCTGTCACCCAGGGGAAGCTCCCACTGTTAGTTCCTTCTCTATAAGTAATATCTCTTCTAGTAGAGCTCGCTCGAGCACTCTACACTACATAGGGATGCTGAGGGAAATCATCGACACCCTGATCTACATTTGGATCCCCTTTTCAAAGGTCTAGTCCCTAAATAAATGGTATCTTAAAATATTTATAGAGTAAAGGGAGAGGTCGATTAACCTTACAGAGTACTCAACCACTGACATGCTTCCATGCTGTTGGTGAAGCAGCACCTGTATGCACACTGGGTGTAAATTCGCAGGAAAAAAATCTTCCTGGAAATGTTGCACGAAGTCAGCACAGGAGAGGGTCACCTTCTCATGGGTCTAAATGTTCAAACTCTACTATCTCCTCACCGATCCCTGTATAAGGCTTGTGGCTAAAACCACCATCTGGTCATGTGGATTCCTCACTAAGTGGAAGACTCTCAACACGACCTCCATCCAGTCCTCAATTACCTGAGGATCTGACTCTCCCCTGAACCTGGGAGGTCTTGGTGTCTAAAACTCATGCAAGGCACTAGGCATTCACACGTCCTCTACAAGCCAAGCCGACAGTAACTACTGATCAATGGGAGTTGGTAACCCTGGCACACCACCAGGTGGGGAATTTCTAGCATGGGTCCCTAAACCAAACCATCTTTTCTAGGTGGGATATCCTCATGGCCACATATCAAAATCCTAGTTGGCTATCTGCATGGAGGCATCCTGAAATAGATCATGACACACCACAGTCCATAGATTATACCTGGTGATCTGACTCTAATCCAATAAGGACATGAGGAAACACTTTATTCCTATATGATGCATGGAACCATTAGTTTCATGTAAAAAGTTGAAAAGAAGAATTTAGTGTCCTAGTGTATGGATACATCAGCCTCCGTTACAACACTGGATTCCCCAAACCTGAAAGTGGTAATCAAATCATTCAACACTGTTTCCCTAAAACAAAACCACAGACTACCATTCTATGAGGTAGAACCGACAACCTCTAATAAAACATTATCACGACTCACCCCCTGGGGCTCATGTCATGACTCCCCTAAACCCACCTCCTGAAGGACAAGGGTTGGAAACTGGCATTGAATGAGTCAACCTGCAAGTGGGAGGCATTTTCTTAAGTACATGTATGCATGCACCCTGAACCACGTTCCAAAAAGTTTGGAAAAGAAAACATCCATGCCACTAAAAATAACCACTGAGTTTAAAAGGAATAAACTTAAGGTAAATGGACCAAAATACAAACCCAAAAAATACAAGTACAATAAGATAATGTAAAAGATCGATGACAAATCATCCACTGAAAAACCCACCCGATGAGTAAATGTAGAGTAGTTCTTGGAAGCCATAGAAGTATTCCATGCCTACCTGATCTCACGAGGCACCATCTGGTCCTAGGATATCAATTCCTCCATCAAGGAATCAATCGTCTTTACCAGACACAACATGTGCGGGTAAACCTCGTGTAGGGGTGAGTAACAAAATACTCATTAGTGACCCAAAATCAAAAATGAATGACCAAAAATCAACCCAAAAAGCAAAACCACAAATCATGATCAGAAATCAAGATAGGTCACACAGGTATAATATAGACCATTAAAGGAAAGACTATCAATCGTAACACTGAACACCTTAGACTGTTGAGATACTCATCCCTGATATGTATTGTGGGTCTTTAGGGATACACAGATCTGCTCCCCACCATGGGAATTCTAGGTCAAATAATGATGCTTCCCGCTTAGGTCATCATTGCTGATCCACACAGGTTCTCTTGTATTTGATCCACATAGAGTCTCTTGTAGCTTATCCACACATGGTCACTTGTAGCTGATCAACACATAATCACTTGTAGCTGATCCACATAGATTCTTTTGTACTTGATCCACATAAGGTCTCTTATTAGCAGTCTCTGCATCTTAGCTAGCCACAAGATTCCTGCATTTAATGTTCTTTATTCCAAGAAAATCCTCTCCTCAATCCATTCAACATTTTTCAAATTCCATTAAATCCTCCTTACGTCATTCGAAAATAATTGTGTCATCGCAAGGGATCCAATGCTGGAAATGGATCATCAATTGGACGTCCAATCTGAAAGACATTGGCATTTTAGTAAACATGGGCTTGTTGTTTCCAAGACCGGTCTAACCCGATCATACCAACCTGACCAACCTGACTCAGGGGTCCTACATGACCCGATGCATTTCAGCCAACCCGAGCCGACCCGGTCAGTTCTGGGTCATCCCGGCCTGACCTGACTATAGGGTCGTGCCCATTGGGACTTGCGAGACCCGACCTAGTTGAGCTGTTGGTCCAGCCAGAGGGATCACATGGTGATGAGTAATTATTCAGACCGACCCACAACAAGTGGGCCTCTTCCTTCCCCACTTGATCCACCAAATGGTCTGACTTTATCCCAGCGGTCCGACCCGCAAAAGTGGGACGACTTACTCCAACTCGGGCTGCTCAGTGGCCTAGTTTGTGCCCACAACCCGACCCCCATAGTTGGCTGGTCTCCTCCAACTTTAATTCCATGAGGGTGTTTGGTTCATGCACCACGTGCCCACCTATGTGTGCCGTCCCTCGGTTCTTCATACAGTCCCCGCTGAAGCCAGTGGATCTATGTGGCCCGCAAGGCATGGGCCGCCCCATCGATGTGGTCGGGTGGCTGCATCCCTATTTTCCAGCCGATGGCCCACTGTTGGAGGCTCATGTCGCACCATCGCGGACCGAACCAACCATGGACCTCCACCTCGGTGTGCCATTGTGGTGCACTACCAAATTCTTGTGACGGCCACCGCGGGCCACCACTACCAGCGTAGTGGCAGGATTTTCCATGGGCCCCCATGTTCACTCCGGTAGTTTGTTCCTTGACCTATATGCTCCTCTAGCATCCAAGGGGCACCATATTCCCTACTATAACCTCAAAATTTCTTCACTATTAACTTGGATGTTTGTACATGAATAATTTACAAGAACATCCATGGAAGAGGGGCCTTGGCCTTGTTCATGTTGACCCGCACCCTCGGCATTAGAGTTTTTTTAAAACCTCAAGGAAGAAGATTTAGATTCTAACAAAAAAGTCACCCTAATGCAATCCAAAAAAAATAATCACCCTCCTGCAATAACCAACGACCCGTGGATCAACTAGTTTATTGCTTGATCCATGTTCATTGTTTGAGAAAGAAGAATTGGGAAATTCAAATCAATGTAACCCCTACCAGGAGAAGGTTCAATATGAGGGAAGCTCGTTGTCGATGGTGATCCCGCCGCAAGGGTTGGCATTCATTTCTCTTGGGTCCCATACCCATTCATAAAGGGTATAATTATCGATAAAAATTTGTCGGCATTCGTTGTTGGAAAGTATTTCATGCCGTCAATTTGTTAGAGGGATTCCTAGATTTTCCTCTGTTTCTATAACCTGTTATTCCATTAAAATAAAAACGTGTCACAATGTTTCTGTTACGTTGCATCATCACATCATTATTCTATTTAATCTATGAACCAAATTTTTGGTTATGCTTCAATTAATGAGTCATTACTCAGCTCATTTGTGTGCCTAATTAATTGGTTTCATCATCGCCTCATCATCGCACCACAGTGATGATGTTCCACCGGTCATGTAACGACCCAAAGTTTTTCAATGGAAATTCCCTTTTTATAAATATGTCATAAAATCACATGAAAACACAACATAATATACTACTAAGTGCTAAGTGACCTTTAAACATAATTTTTTCACTTATGTGTTGGGAATTTTGAAAAACTGTCATACATGGTTGTGTTCAAGATTATTTTTGGAGTCTAATGAAACAAGAATAGTTTTCGGTGAATTGTAACATACCCTTATGAATAACAACATACCCATATGAATATTAATATGAACCTTATGAATAGTAAATGGTCCAAAATAATAGTTACCTTACCCTTAAATAATTAAAAAAATTAAGACATCGTATAAGTGACAATTTGACTAGAGAAAACCTTTTGTTATTTTTTATAGGTCATAAATAAATAATTATAACTAATTAATTAATTTAAAAGAAAATTTATTTTCATAAAATGTGTTCATAAATTAACAAATCAATTTCTTATAGTTTTTAGATAATTTTATAAGACACTACATAATTTTTTAAAGCACTATATAATCAATTTTAATTTTAAAAACTGTATTTTTTATGTAAATTATGATTTTAATTAAATATTAAATTAATAATTTTTAGAAAATTATTTTTTAAAAATGGACTTCATTTTTGGATTCTACACATTGGAAAATGGTTGGGATGATTTTTTGGGATTTTTCTGAAATACTTAAATTTTTTGTGAATAGTAAAATACATTAATTTGCCGTATAAATACATTATAATTTAAACCCAGTATTCCTGACATCACAAGTGATGTAAGAACCCAAATCCCAAACTCACATTCTTTATTTACTATTCTTGTTCATGGAAGACTCACTAATTTTTGTCTCGTGGGGAAATAATAAACTAATGAATTTTATATTAAGAAAACACATCTCCCCTCTACTATAAAAACCACCATTCACACCCTCATTTCCTCACACCTCTCAATCTCCATTCCTTCTCTAAAATCTGCCCAAATATCTTCCCTAGACCCTCTCTCACGTCCATGAAATTCTGGTATCATCAAAAGACCAAGCCTAGCTTCCTTAAGAAGGATCTCAAGTAGATGATTTAAGAGGTAATTCCCCTATGTCTCTCTTTCCTTTAAATTCTTTTTAATTTCAAGTTCATTTCTTAATCTATCCCCACATATATTCATCCAAGTGGTTTTTTAACTCTATTATTGTAAATATAATTGAATTTTATAATTATAATGTCATATTATACCATCCAAACCCCATTCACCCTTCCTTTATGTTATAAAAGAAAATGTCGTTTGTGAGCTGTTAATCTATCACCTTAAAGAATGACATGTTTTCTTCTTCAATTTCTACATTCTGATATGGTCAAGAAACCATTTTTATTGTTGAAAAAAAATATGTTACATGTATTATGTCATATTTAAAGTTATGGAACTAACTTATTTCCATATTAATAATTGTTAAAATAAAACAAGTTCATTGTGATTGAAAAACCGCCCAAATTAACCCAAACAATCATCATTTAATTATTATCTAATGATTCGTACACATAGTATATAATATAATTCATTATAATATCATTTTAAATTCTGGAATATCATTAATAACTTGAAAGATATGTTCTGGATGATTACCCATGTTCTAACCGAACATCAATTTAAGAATACAAGTGAACCACTCAAGAAAACCATAAAAACAAACATTCTCGTACAATATTTTAAAACTCTATAACTCACACAAAGGCACATAAAATAATTTAATGAAACCATAATGAACCATATTAATATACAAAAGGTTCATGATTTCTAATTATTGAATATAATGTCATTATACAGGACACTAAAGAGAAATATGCGTTAGGATAGAAGGTAAAGGGAAATTCTCGAACCCAATTTCATCCTTCGGGTTCTCCCTCTTTCACTCCATTTTTTTGATATGGTTACTCCTTAAAAATAATTTGTTCATCATTGTCTTTCGTTTTCTGGGATATACATGTTAACCACTACTATTTATGTCAAACAAATTGTTTTCCAAAATAACTATTCTTTTAAGAACTCACCTTTTACTTCTCATTCAAGTTTGATGGTTCTTGTATAAATTATTTTATTCCCTCTTTGTTTTGGGGACCCAAAGTTTATGAATGTGTTCTTATGATATAAAACCTGTTTCTTTCCATGGTTTAGTTATGTTCGTTATTGATATATTTTCTATGTGGCATGCATGATAATCATAATGTTATGATGAGACGGGTGCGCCCGGGATTATATAGCGCAATATGAATGTTTAAATGTGATGGGTACGCCTGGAATTATACAGTGCTCCAATGCATTGGCTAAAGTGATTAATATCATGAGTAAATGTAAAATTATGTGGACAATATGCTATCTTTGTTCAAAAATATGTGTGGTAGTTAACCACTATGACATGATGTTTCATTTTTATGCATTTACACATTTCAAGTCTCTTATTTAGGATTCCTCTCATGTTCATTATTTTTTTCCTATGTCGTGATTATGCTCACCCCACGCTATATTGTTCTTATCTATCCTCTTACTGGGATTTTTATCTCATCCCTTTTTGATGTATATCCCCAGGTGGATACATGTACTAAGAAGAGGAAAAGTTCCAATAAGATTCTAAAGGAGAAGAAATTAAATAATTTTTTATGCTTGATGTTGTAATTATTATGTGTGGTCCTAGTTTTCCCAAGACACTGAACCTTCAGATCCTATATGTGTAATACTATTATGTTTTTTATCTTTAAAATGATGTCGTAGTATTTTAAGAAAAGGTCGGGTTGCTATAGTCGGTAACAGATGTAAGGTTTAGTTAATATGGGAATTAGGATTAGTGAACCCTAGAGAAAACATATTGCACGAGACTAAGAACAAATATGCAGACAAGAATATTTACATTGGTATCCCATATGTTATGTTTTTAGTACAAATTAATAATTTATTCACGACTAGTTAACTTATGTTTTTTTCTAATAATTTCTATTTTAGAAAATGGTGGGAACCCAGAGAAACCAGTCCAACAAGTCGTGTGAGGGCCAATGCAATGATTTCCAGAACAACATCCCCAATTATTTGGGAGGTGGAGTTCAGAACTTCATGGAAATGCTTACCCAACTATCTCAGATTATGTACAATAACCATAATAATGGGGTACGTCCTCCTTTAACAAAGAGGGAGAAACAGTCTATCAAATGTTTTATGCGGGAACGACCACTGACTTTTAGTAGATCTTATGATATACTAGTTGCGGAATAGTGGGTCAACTCTATGGAGAAGATATTTTCTATTCTTCATTGTTTTGAAATGGAGAAGGTGACCCTATCCATTTATCGTCTAGATGGAGAAGCCGATCAATGGTGGTATTTTATTAAGAACACCAAGACAAAGGAGTAAATTGAAGAGATGGAATGGGAAGACTTTAAGATAATGATTCTTAACAAGTATTTCCCATGAACTCTTCACACGAAGATGGAGAGAGAATACATATAGCTCATGAAAAAAGACGGAGAGTCTGTCACAACCTATGCAAATAATTTCACAAGGCTTTCAAGGCATGATTCAGTGTGCTCTCAATGTGGATATGGAGAGAGAATACATTAGAGACTTTGAGAGTTATGAAGAAGTTGTTCGGTGTGCTCTCAATGTGGAGATGGATTTTGGAGAATGGTCCCATGGATATGGTGATATGTAACGAAATATGGAGTTTCAAACCGGTGGATCTAATGAAAAAGGTGGGAAGAAAAATCAACGACCCACATGCCAAAAATGTGGGATGTAGCACCATGAGAACTGTCTCAAAGGGAAATGGAAGTGCTTCAAGTGTGGGAAATAAGGACACCATTCTCAAGAGAGTTTAAAAGGCACAAAAAGGAATGATAATGTGGTTGAAGAAAGGGTAGAACCACCCATGGTTCAATGATACAACTGTAGGGATCTAGGGCACAATGCAAGATAGTGCACCAAACCTCGAGTTCTCAAGGTTAATCAGCATCATCATCCACCAACACCAAATAAACAAGGGAAGGCTTATGCCATCACTACTGTGGAAGTGGAGCATGATAGTGAATTCATACAATATACACTTCCTATTCACTCAAGAATGGAAAAATTCTTATTTGATTCTGGTTCTATGCATTCCATTATGTCTTGAATGTTTGTTAGAACTATAGAATTGAATCCCAGAAACCTTGAAGTAGAGATGTCTGTAAAAACTCCAAGTTTTTCAATCATTGAAACCCAAGTGTTTGACTCCTCTCTTGTTGGCATATGTGGGAAGATTATTCCGGAAAATATTTTAATACTTCCCTTGGTGGAATTCGACTCTATAATGGGAATGGATTGGATCTGGTTATATGGATCACATATCAACTGTCGGGAAAATGAAATATCTTTTCATATTCCAAACCATCTCATGATTCTCTTCAAATGCCTGGAAGATCAGGAATCTCCATTTAAAAATCCTTCAATACTGTGGGTGTTAATTCCCTATGAAGAAGCAGACCTTTCCCAAATGGTTGATTCAAAGGAAAGTTCCAACCTTGATGAAATGCCCATCATGAGGGAATACAGTGATGTATTTCCCGAAGAGTTACTCGGAATTCCCCCAGATCGTGATGTAGATTTCTCAATTGAACTCATACACGGAGCTAATCCTATGTCAAATGTCCCTATAGGATGGCTCATATAGAACTGAAGAAGTTAAAGAAACAGTTGCAAGAGCATCTGGATAGAGGGTTCATATACCCTAGTGCATCACCTTGGGGTGCGCCAGTGCTCTTTGTGAATAAGAAGGATGGAACAATGCGGTTGTGTATCGATTATCGGGAACTCAACAAGATCACCATAATGAACAAGTATCATCTTCCAAGGATTGATGACTTGTTCGGCCAGTTAAGATGTTCTAAATACATATCCAAGGAGGATCCTCGTTCTGGATATCATCAGGTAAAGGTGAAGAAGGAAGATATTCAGAAGGCTACCTTCCGAACAAGGTATGAGCACTATGTGTTTTTGGTGATTCCCTTCGGACTTACTAATTACCCTACAATATTCATCGATTTGATGAAAAGAGTCTTTAGACATTTTCTCGACAAATTTGTGGAAGTGTTTATTGATGACATTCTCATCTAATCCAAGAGTTAGGAGGAACATTAAGAATATCTAATACATCTGTTGGCAACATTAATAAAGGATAGGTTGTACGCCAATTTTATCAAGTGTGACTTTTGGATGAAGCAAGTCACATTCTTCGGACATGTGATCACAAGTGAGGGAATTTCTGTGGATCCTTCAAAAAAAGGTTATTGAGGAATGGCCCATGCACTATAGTATCACCAAAATCCGTAGTGTTCTTGGATTAGCTGGGTAGTACCGAAGTTTTGTGAGAAACTTCTCACGATTATCAAGCCCACTAAATAAGTTAACAAGGAAAGGGGTAAAGTATTTCTGGATGGAAGATTGTGAGGAAAGCTTCAAGGAGCTAAAGAGAAGGTTGATCACTGCACCTGTACTCACACTACCAAAAAGTGGAAAAAGTTTTGTGATATACAACGATGCTTCAAAGAATGGCTTGGGTTGCGTACTCATGCAAAATAATAATGTGATATCCTATGCCTCATGATAGTTGATGATCCATGAGAAGAACTAACCGATGCATGATCTAGAGCTGGCATCCGTGATTTTTTCATTGAAAATCTGGAGGCACTATCTTATGACGAGAAGTGTGAAATATACACCGACCACAAGAGCCTAAATTATATATTCACACAAAAGGATCTCAACATGTGTCAGAGGAGATGGTTAGAGCTAATCAAGGATTACAGTTTCTCTATTCACTACCATTCTGGAATGTTGAACAAGGGAGAGGATGCTCTAAGTAGAAAGGAACCTACTACTCTATCCATGCTTCGGATTGAGAAAGACCCTATGTTCTTGGATTTGAAAAGGATGGATTTGGAAATCATAAGGGCAGGGGATACATCCTACTTGGCCCAAATGATTTCACAACCATCCATCTAGGAGAAGTTTAAGTAAACACAAAGGGATGATATGGAGATACAAAAAAGGGTGAATGCAGTAAAGGAAGGGAGGCTGCAAGAGTTGCATATCGATGATGATGGTGTGATTTGGGTTTGAACGCGGCTTTGTGTGCCTTCATCACCCGGGATAAAGAAGGATCTTTTGGACAATGCACATAGCACAACTTCCCCTATCCATCCTGGGAGCACCAAGATGTACCGAGATCTCCGAGGACACTTCTGGTGGGATAACATGAAAAAGGAGATCATGGAATATATCTCAAGGTACTTGGTATGTCAGCAAGTTAAAGCAGAGCGAAAAAAGTCCAAAGGGATGATGCAACCATTTCCTATACCCAAGTGGAAATGATAGAATATTACTAGGGACTTTCTCACGGGTCTTCTCAAGACATAGAAGGGAAATAATGTGATATGGGTTGTGTTTGACCGACTCACCAAGACTACCCATTTTATCTCTATTCAGGAAGACCTCTCGCTTGAACAATTGACAATGATATATGTGAAGGAAGTGGTGAGACTGTAGGGAGTTCTACTCTCGATTGTCTCTGATCATGATCCAAGGTTCACATATAAATTCTGGAGGAGCCTTCAACGTGCTTTGAGTACTGAATTAAATTTCAGCACGACCTATAACCCCCAAACTGATGGCCAATCTAAAAGGACTATTCAGACACTTGAAGATATGCTAAGAGCCTTCTCTCTAGAATTCAAAGGTGGATGGGATCAGCATCTCCCATTGGTTGAGTTCTCATACAACAATAGCTTCCACTCGAATATTCATATGGATCCATATGAAGCTCTATATGGAAAGTGATGTAGAACTCCAAACTGTTGGGATGAAGTTGGAGAAGGAAATCTACTTGGACCCAATCTTGTGTAAGAGATGACCAAGATGGTTGAAGTAATCCAGAAACACATCAGAGCTACTCAAAGTTGGCAAAAGAGTTATGTTGAAAACCGTCTAAGGGACTTGGAGTTCGGCGTTATGGATAAATTCTTCCTTCGAATATCACCATGGAAGAGAGTCATACGATTTGGAAAGAAAGGGAAGCTAAGCCTAAGGTACATTGGCCCCTTTGAAATCCTTGACCGCATAAGATCTATGGCCTATTGTCTTGAACTTCCACTGAATATGGATCAAGGTCATGATGTGTTTCATGTATGACTACTGAGGAAGTACATACCAGATCCCTCACATGTACTAAACTCAGAGGTGGGGCACCTGGAAGGTGATATTTATTATGAGGAGCAGCCGGTTAAGATTTTGGACCTAAGAGATAAGGTTCTACGCAAAAGAACAATCAATCTTTTCAAAGTGTTGTAGAAGAACCATAAGTTTGAGGAAGAAACTTGGGAACAAGAAGAGGCAATGAAGGATAAGTACCCTCACCTGTTTGTGTAAATTGATATTTTGAGGGTGAAATTTCATATGGGGTTAATAATGTAATCACCCAAAGTTTTTAAATGGAAATTCCCTTCTTATAATGGTTTTAAATAATTTATACAGTGTTCCCCATGCATCAAAAATATTAAATCAGTATCTAGACTTTATAGAGATTAATTTTTATTCATATTTGGGTATAGTTTTGGTTTCGTTTAAATTGAATTCATATGTTATAATATGTAATAATTAAATAATGGTTTGAATGTATTAGAATTCACATAATAAGTAATGGAAATAAATAATGAAATTATATAAAATTTATTCTTTCTACACAAAACTATGGAACCACTAACTAGGTCATGAAAAAAAATTGACAAAATTAACCAAAGATTGATATTTAGGATCCTTAGAAGTGATACCACTTTCCATATGTCATTACTTTTAAGAAGGAAAAAATTAAGAAATCCATATATAGTGAAAAGAACAAGCCTAGCTTCCTTAAGAAGGATCTATAGAGGAGGATTTAAGAGGTAATACCCCTCTCTCTCGTTTCTTTAAATTCTTTTTAATTTCATGTTCATTTCTTAATCTCTCCCCACCTATATTCATCCAAATGGTTTTTTAACTCCAGTATTGTAAATATACTAAAGGTTTATGATTATAATGGAATATTATACCATCCAAATCCCATTACCCCTTCCTTTATGTTATAAAAGAAAATGTCATTCGTGAGGTGTTAATCTATCACCTTCAAGAATGACATGTTTTCTTCTTCAATTTCTACATTCTGATCTGGTCATGAAACCATTTTTATGGTTAAACCAAAATATGTTACATGTATTATATCATATTTAAAGTTATGTAACTAACTTATGTCCATATTAATAATTTTTAAAATAAAACAAGATCATTGTGATCGAAAAACCGCCCAAATTAACCCAAACGATCATCATTTAATTATTATCTAATGATTCGTCCACATGGTATATAATACAATTCATTATAATATCATTTTAACTTCTAGAATATCATTAATAACATTAAAGATATGTTCTATATGTTTATCCATGTTCTCCCTGAACATCAATTTAAGAATACAATTGAACCACTCAAGAAAACCATAAAAACAAACATTCTCATACAATGTTTTTAAAGTCTATAACTCATACAAAGGCAAATAAAATCAATTAACGAAACCATAAGGAACTATATTAATATAAAAATGGTTCATAATTTCTAATTATTGAATATAATGTCATTATACAGGACACTGAAGAGAATGAAGCGTTAGGGTACAAGGTAAGGGGAAATTCTCGAACCCAATTTCATCCTTCGGGTTCTCCCTCTTTCACTCCATTTTTTTTATATGTTTACTCCTTAAAAATCATTTTTTCATCATTTTCATCACTTTTCTGGGATATACATGTTTACGAATATTTTTTATGTCAAGCAAATTGTTATCCAAAATAACTCTTCTTTTATGAACTTACCTTTTACTTCTCATTCAAGGTTGATGGCTCTTGTATAAAGTATTTTATTCCCTCTTTGTTTTGGGAACCCAAAGTTTATGAATGTGTTCTTATGATATGAACCCATTTCTTTATATGGGTTAGTTATGATCATTATTGATATATGTTCTATGTGTCATGCATGATAATGATATTGTTATGATGTGACGGGTGTGCCTGGAATTATATAGTGCAATATGAATGTTTTAATCTGACAGGTGCGCCTGGAATTATACAACACGCCAATGCATTGGCTAAAGTGATGAATCTCATGTGTAGATTTAAAATTATGTGGACAAGATTCTATCTTTGTTCACAAATATGTGTGGTAGTTAACCACTATGAAATGATGTTTCATTTTTATGCATTTCCTCATTTCAAGTCTTTTATTTACGATTCCTGTCATGTTAATTATATTTTGCCTATGTCATGATTATGGTCACCCCATGATATATTGTTCTTGTCTATCCTCATACTATGATTTTTATCTCACCACCTTTTTATGTATATCCTCAGGTGGCTACATGTACTAAGAAGAGGACAAGTGCCAATAAGATGTTAAAGAAGGATAAATTAAATAAATATTTATGCTTGATGTTGTAATTATTATGTATGGTCGTTGTTTTCCCAAGACATTGAACCTTCAGATCCTCTATTTGTAATACTATTATGTTTTTTTTCTTTAAAATGATGTAATTGTATTTTAAGAAAATTTCGGGTCTCTATAGTTGGTATCAGATGTAAGGTTTAGTTAATTTGGGAATTAGGATTAGTGAACCCTAGAAAAAACATGTTGCACGAGACTAGGTAAAAATATGCACACAAAAATATTTACATTGTTATTCTATATGTTATGTTTTTAGTACAAATTAAAAAGTTATTCATGACTTGTTCACTTATGTTTTGTTCTAATAATTTTTATTTTAGAAAATGGTGGGAACCCGGAGAAACCAGTCCAACAACTCATGTGAGGGCCAATGCAACGATTGCCCGAACGACATCCCCAATTATTTGGGAGGTGGAGTTTAGAACTTCCTGGTGATGCATACCCAACTATCTCAGATTATAAACAATAACCATAAAAATGGGGAACTTACTCCATCAAAAAAGAGGGAGAAACTGGCTATCAAATGTTTTATGTGCCAACGACCACTAATGTTTAGTAGATCTTCTAATCCACTAGTTGCGGAACAGTGGGTCAACTCCATGGAGAAGATCTTTTCTATTCTTCACTGTTTTGAAACGGAGAAGGTGAGCCTATCTGTTTTTCATCTAGATGGAGAGCCAACCAATGGTGGGATTTTATTAAGAACACTAAGCCAAGCGACGAAATTGAAGAGACGGAATGTGAAGACTTTATGATAATGTTTCTTAACAAGTATTTTCCAAGAACTATTAGCATGAAGATGGATAGAGAATACATAGAGCTCAAGACAAAATATGGAGAATTTGTCACAACCTATGAAGATAATTTCACAAGTCTTGCAAGGCATGTTTCATGTTTTTCTATCAACAATTATAGAAAAATTGATAGATTTTTTAGTGGATTTAAACAAAACCTTCAAAAGGCTCTTCCAATTTAAGACTTTTAGAGTTATGAAGAAGTTATTCGGTGTGATCTCAAAGTTGAGATGGAGTTTAGAGAATTGTCCCATGGCTATGTTGATTAGAAATGAAATATAGTGTTTCAAACCGGTGGATCTACTGAAAAATATGGGAAGAAAACTCAACGACCCACATGCCAAAAATGTAGGAAGATTCACCACGGGAACTGCCTCAAAGGGACATGGAAGTGCTTCAAGTGTGGGGAAGAAGGACACCATTCTCAAGAGTGTCGAAAAGACACAAAAAGGATGGATAATGTGCTTGATGAAAGGGGAGAACCACCCATGGTTCATTGCTGCGACTATAGGAGCTTGGACACAATGTAAGCTAGTGCACCAAACCTTGAGTTCTTAAGGATAATCAGCATCAGCTTCCACCAAAACCAAATGAAGAAGGGAAGGCCTATGCCATCACTACTGTGGAAGTAGAGCATGATAATGAATTCGTACAATGTACACTTCCTATTCACTCAAGAATAGAAAAAATTTTATTTGATTCTGGTTCTATGCATTCCATTATATCTTGAAAGTTTTCTAGAACTATAGGATCGAATCCCCGAAACCATGAAGTAGACATATCTGTAAAAACACCAAGTTGTTCAATCATTGAAACCCAAGTGTTTGACTCCTCTCCTGTTGGTATATGTGTGAAGAATATTCTAGAAAATATCATAATACTTCCCTTGGTGGAATTAGATGCTATAATGGGAATGGATTAGATCTGGTTATATAGAGCACATATCAACTATCAGGAAAATGAAATATCTTTTCACATTCCAAACCATCCCATGCATTTATTCAAATGCATGGAAGACCATGAATCTCTTTTTAAAAATCTGTCAATAATGTGGGTGTTAATTCCCTATGAAGAAGCATACCTTTCCCAAATGGTTGAGTCAATGGAAAGTTCCAACCTTGATGAAATGCCCATCGTGAGGGAATATGGTGATGTATTTCCCAAAGAGTTACCCAGAATTCCCCCCGGATCGTGATGTAGATTTCTCAATTGAACACATACATGGAGCTACTTCTATCTCAAATTTCCCTATAGGATGGCTCATATAGAACTAGAGGCGTTAAATAAGTATTTTCAAGAGCATCTGGATAAAGGGTTTATATGCCCTAGTGCATCACCTTGGTGTGTGCCAGTGCTCTTTGTGAATAAGAAGGATGGAACAATGCGGTTGTGTATCCATTATCGGGAACTCAACAAGATCACCATAATGAACATGTATCCTCTTCCAAAGATTGATGATGTGTTCGACCAATTAAGACATGATAAATACTTCTCCAAGGTGGATCTTCATTCTGGATATCATTAGGTAAAGGTGAAGAAAGAAGATATTCAGAAGACTATCTTCCGAACAAGGTATGGGAACTATGTGTTTTTGTTGATTCCCTTCGGACTTACTAATTCCCCTGAAATATTCAAGGTTTTGATTAATAGAGTCTTTAGACATTTCCTTGATAAATTTGTGGTAGTGTTTATTGATGATATTCTCATATACTTCAAGAGATAGTAGGAACATTAAGAACATATAATACTTCTGTTGGCGACATTAAGAAAGGAGAATTTGTACGCCAAGTTTACCAAGTGTGACTTTTGGATGAAGAAAGTCACATTCTAGGGACATGTGATCACAAGTGAGGGAATTTCTATGGATCCTTCAAAAAAAGGTGATTGAGGAATGGCCCATGCCCAATAGTATCACAAAAATCTGTAGTGTTCTTGGATTAGCAGGGTAGTACCGACGTTTTGTGAGAAACTTCTCACGATTTTCAAGCCCACTAACAAAGTTAACAAGGAAAGGGGTAGTGTATGTCTGGACAGAAGAATGTGAGTGATGCTTGAAGGAGCTAAAGAGAAGGCTGATCACTGCACCTGTACTCACAATACTGAAAAGTGGATAACGTTTTGTGATATACAATGATGCTTCAAAGAATGGCTTGGGTTGAGTACTCATGAAAAATGATAATGTGATATCCTATGCCTCACAACAGTTGAAGATCCATGATCAGAACTACCCGACGCATGATCTAGAGCTGGCATCCGTGATTTTTTCCTTGAAAATCTAGATGCACTATCTTATGGAGAGAAGTATTAAATATACACCGACCACAAGAGCCTAAATTATATATTCACACAAAAGGATCTCAACATGCATCAGAGGATATGGTTAGTGCTAATCAAGGATTACGGTTTCTCTATTCACTACCATTCTGTAAAGGAGAACAAGTTAGATGATGCTCTAAGTAGAAAGTAACCTACTACTCTATCCATGCCACGGATTGAGAAAGACCCTATCTTCTTGGATATGAAAAGGATGGATTTTGAAATCATAATGGTAGGGGATAAATCCTACCTTTCCCAAATGATTGCGCAACCATCCATCTAGGAGACGATTATGTAATCACAAAGGGATGATGTAGAGATACAAAAAAAGGTGAATGCAGTAAAGGAAGGGAGGCTGCCAGAGTTCCATATCGATGATGATGGTGTGATTCAGTTTGGAACGCGGCTTTGTGTGCCTTCATCACCTGGGATAAAGAAGGATATTTCGGACAATGCACATAGAAAAACTATCTCTATCCATCCTGGGAGCACCAAGATGTACCTGTAACGCCCCGACCCTAGTTACCTAGAGTCGGTGCATTATTACATTACATTGGCATGATCACGAGAAAGATCAAGTCTCGAAAGATCGATTAGTTTAGTAGCCTTGGAATAACTAGATACATCCTTAATTTTTTTACATTACATCATAAAAAAAACATCTTGTCTTCATATCCCCTCATACTATCCCTGCAGGTCATTCATAAATTACTTCTTCATAAACCTGGGAAAAATAAAACATTGAAAGGGGTGAGCTCAGATGCTCAGTAAGGATAACATTATAGCATAAGATTTCATAAATAAGCATAAACACTTAAGGAAATTTATAACTAAAACAAAAGCCTTTGAAACTTGAACTTCAGCATAAAATGGCAAAGGTAAAATGAAATAATGCCATTTACTTACTCACATGGATATTCTACTAGTCGAATGATCTCATGCAATATCAATAACCACTTTCATAATGATGGAATGCATAATGCCAGACTATCATAACCACATAGCCAAGGCCTCGTGCCAAGACTACAAATAAGATTTTGCCAAGGCCTTGTGCCAAGACACTAGTTTGTCTCATGAGACCTACCAATGCATCGAGGAGCTATAGCGGGCTCCACCCGTCACTTATTAAGTCCAATGCATTCCTCATATGAATAGGTTTAAGCATAAAATAAACATTCGTTTTAAAACTAGCATACGAAATGTCAATACTTTAACCACAAACCATGAATGGTATAAAAATAGAACATTCACAGTCAAATATAACTCATTTGATACAATATGGAAGATTGTATTGTATCACATTAACCTCAATCATGAATAATGAAGGATGTTGACATAGATGAAAATAATCATCAAAACTATTTGAGAGAAATATCCCCCTTTTCTTGAAAACATTTAAAAGTCACACTATTTGTCAAGAAGCCATTTAAAAATAGATTTTTGAATCAAAGTGTCCCATACCACTTTGAAACCTTTTAAAAGGATTTTTAATTTCTAAACTTTAATGTCCATATAAATAAATCCTTAAAACCATTTTTAAAACATGGACATTAATGAGAAAGATTTAGATGAATAAGTCTTTAAAACATTTAAAAATGGTATTTTAGTTAGAGATTCTAACCAAAAGAGAGACACTTGAATGAAAATAATTGAGGTAATCAAAACTTTGTAATATCATGAGAATAAAGGGAATTCATGATATACTATGTCAAAGTACATTATATACACCACATAAAAGTGATTTGGTGTATATCAACAAAGAAGTCTCAATGGAATGTAAGTTGAGATGAAATCTCTCATAAAGGCCATATCCTTAGGTTAAGGATAAATCAACAACATAATTATGTGTGAAAAATATAAATACACTAAATATGATTGGATATTCAGTGTAAAACAATCAAAGTATATTCACACATATTCCTGTAAAAACAACACCAACGAATTGGATGTTTAACTCAACAAATGGTGAAAGAGTTAAAATTACTCTTATCAAATTCATATCAATGACTTGAGAATTTTCAATGGAGTGATTATGTGTATCAAAAGTATATCCACAGGAAGGGGAGTGGAAATTATGACATAATCAAATGAATAGTGATTCCACACATAATCTTGGGGTAATATAATCAATGAAATATGCGTAAAGCCAAATGAGTGGAAATTGAAATCTCAAATTCCCTTATTGATTAGGTAACTTAAGAAACAAACACCCATGAAAGAAATATCATACCATCATGATGTAAATACCCATAAAATAAAGTATATTACACAATGAATACAATCATGGGTAGTACACATACACCACATGCAATAATTAAGTGGTGATCAATGGAATTCTCACGGAATTAAAAGTGAGACAAGAAACCCCTTACCACGTTAATCAACTGAGTCGCATGGCCAAAAGTTAATAACCACCAAATGATTTACATAATAACATGAATATAAAGTGAATCATGATAATATATATCAAATGGAAGTACACAATACACCACTTTCAATAATTTAGTAGCGAACAATGGAAATCTCACGGAATTGAAAGTGAGATAAGAGAATCCCTTACTTTGTACTTTTTCCTTGGTCGATGGTAGGTTTGCCTCCTGTATAATGGTGAAATAATTGTTATTGAATAATACAAGAATCAGTTACTTTAATATGATATCATATATGATCTTTTAACATTGATTTGTTAATAATATCTTAGAATTATCGTCATTTCAGGTGTTAACGGGTTCATTTTACTTTATATTCTTTGTTATGTGAGCCATATTAGTTATTAATGGGATGTATATTATTCATATCCAGAATTGTATCAAGTCCTTAAACATCATTTTTAAATCATCAAATGATAATTATACTTGAATGGATACGATGGAGAATGAATCTCATCGCGTTCGTGGAGACGGTAGTCCGTACGTACGCATGAATGCTACTTCCATTTAATTTTTATTTTAAAAGAATCGAATCCAAATGATACATATGTATATTACTATTCCAGTAAAATATAATATTTTATATATGTTACTTAAGTTCATTAACACCATCCTTTATACGTTCCATGTGTGGTATGAACGAGTCATATCATTTTAAGGGGGCGGTAGTCCGCACTTCCTCAAATGAAATTATCGTATGTATATACAACATGAAACGAATAATTGTATGAAATAAAATGGAATTATAGAAGCTTATATATAAAATATATATCATTAATATCATATTTAATTACAGTTCCATCCTAATGGCCACCATGAGAGGCGGTAAGATGTATTTGAACAATCATCGTTTCGTGAGGCGTTAGTTTGCCATCCACAGAAACATTATGTTCATCATCCATTAGATGGAGTTGTGTGTATGTGTAGTTTGAATCCATATTATAACAACATCATAGTATATTGAGGATACTGTTGTTGTTACAAAAGAAAGGAAATAAAAAGAGTTTGGGGGTTGGAGAAGCAAAATAAATGAAAATAATTTAAGAGAAATCGTTACCTTTAATTTAGGTAACTCACTTTGGTTAGAACCAAAGGACTTGTTGAAATGCTTTCTGCCTAAGGGGAAGCTTCAAGGAGGAGTAGAGGGATGTGGGGAGCTTAGTTGGGCAGAGTTTGGACGAGCCAAGTGGCTTGAGAGGTGTGAGGAATGAGTAGAAGTGGTCTCCTTTTATAAGGGAGAGGAGGGGATCTTTAGGAAAGAGTGAAAGTATTACTTTATAATATAATTATATTCGGTTTATAATGGTCCAAAAATCATTGAGGTCGAAGATAAGATGACTCATATTCTAAATAACATCAACAAATAAGAATTGGACAGGTTTTAGATAATATTTTAATCATTATAATATTATTTATTTCAATGATTTATTAATGAGGTAAACATTGCATCATTATTGTGTCATTAATAATTTAACTAATTTGATGTCTAAAAATTATAAATAAAGTATCATCATGTAGGAAATCTTTTTAGCTTTCTAATGAATATTTATAATCGAAAATCTAACATGTATAACCCTATGTAAAAGTTGTTCTTCTAAACGATGTAAGCTTATGCCATTTTTATTTTTATTTTAACTTTATTAATATAATATGTCCCTACCACATACAAGTGGCTCCAAGGGGTCCCCAAATTGACCCAAGGATGCCCATGGTCGGGTATGTGTCCACCAATAAGGTTAAGACACGTTTTAGGGTAATTTTGTATTATTATAATATTATTTTTTAACCCTTATTTACCGGATTTGCCCTTTAACCATGGTAAATAAAATATTTACCACAGTAACTATTCAAAATGTCTAAAAATAAAAGTTACCTATTTACACAATTTGAACATCCTGATTCCAAATATGGAATCCATTTTCCTAAATTCAAAACACATAAGTGGCAGAAATTAATTTAAAATTAATTCCCGCTGTCAAAACAAAAAGCGTGTTTTTAAGAGATAATAACTATAAAAAGATTGACACTTGTTTATGTTCGGTTTAATTGTAAAATTATGTCCAATGACCAACATTATATTGAATGGTAAAAATATATTCTAAATATACTTTAAAACCACTCAAATTCATAATTTATCACTATTAATTATTTTGATTAAAAAAGTTGTTTTTAATTAAAATTTAGTAATTTTTACTTTTCATCAAAATATGAAAGTTATCCGAAAAGTACCAAAATTTCACCTTAGGCTAAATTTGATATTCCGAATCCAAAAATGAAGTCAATTTTGAAATATAAAATATATATAATTTCAAAAAATTAAGTATTACTATTAATAACGGCTAGTTTGATCGGTTGTGGTGTGTGTTAAAACTCGAAGTTGCGTACAACACACGCTACTATTTTATTCAAAGGAAAGCGTACCGTGGAAGCTTGGGATGTTTTATTTTAAATTTTTTGATGTCCCCATTTAGTCAAAAAGTTTAAAATATTTTATTTAAAAAGGGTTCACTATTAAAAGTTGGTAAAACTACAATACTGAAGATGAATTTGTTCTCACATTATGTCTATGAAACTCATAATATGGATTCTAAAATTATAAGGATTATATAAAGTTTAAAATTTAGTTAATACTATTCATAACCTTTTTTGAACGTCTTGTTTGGTAAGTCATGGTGCGCTTGAACTCGGTGTTGCGTGTAGTGCAAGTTATTGAATTATTTTGAAGAAATAACACACTATGAAATCTTGGGGTGTTACATTCTCCCCTCCTTCAATAAATTGCGTCCTCGCAATTTGAAATTGTTCTTCGAAAATAAATGGTTGAAAATAGAAAATATATTTGTGGGAAAACCCACATCGGAAATTGGTTTACTAAAATTTAGTCTTAATATAAGGAAAAGAGAAATGAAAGGGTCACCACCAAATTATGATCTCGATTAGGAGAACATTGGTGGCAATTAGAAACATATAAATGGAGGAAAAACGTAAATATTTATAGGTAGTGGTTGAGGTCATCAATCACAAACAAGTATAAAATTGAGGTCCTTAAACTCATCAATCTATGATGATTTGAAGTACCATCGGTTCAACAAAATATAGGGTATTGGGATCACACATTTTTGACATTTCAAAATATCTTAGTTGAAATCCCACATCGAAAAATGAATTAATGAGGCCTCTATTTAAAATAAAGAGTGGAAAGTATGAAGATTACCGAAAATAACACATACTAGGGTTCCATGTAGGAAAATATGGATATGGAGGAGAAATATAACCATCAATTATCTGATGGACAGTGGTAGAGAACATGGCTATGAAAAGGCCAACAATCCCAAAGCCATAAATTAGTGATGATTTAAGGTACCATCTAGGACAACAATTTTTTTTAAAGTTACATTACATAAGGAAGAGGAATTCATTTATGATATTGACTAAGAACATTATGAGATATACTTAAATTTTAAGTAGATTTTCATTCTTTAATAAATTTCCACCACTAACCCAATTTTTTTTAAACGATGAGTATTCAAGAAGACTTGGTCACACTGGAAGAGCTAGAATAAACTTCTATAGAATCACATGATCCATGCAGGATAAACCATATATTTACATTGTCTTTGAAGATTAATCAAAACCAAAATGGTTAGTGAATGATCTAATGATCCCCCAAAAGGATATTCATTGAGATAAATATGCACTAATCTTAATTTCTAAAATTAAACCAACAATACCCCAAAGTTAAATAGATACCATTCAATAACCAATTGTCCTTAAAATCCTTTAATATAATCCAAACTAATATTGAAACCCAAAACATAGAAGAATTTGATTATTTAGTCTCCCATGTTACATTGTATCTCCAAATGACATCAAATACTCTTAAAGTCACATACTTAAAAGTAATTAACATCATCACATATTCTCTGTTATAGGTTAATCATTTCCATAAATAACCCAAATCACTATAAATCAACAATAAAAATGTAGATAAAAATCCACCATTACTCTACAAATGAAACCTCATTGTATTCTATTTTCCTTGGGCATATAGTGTTCCTAACAAAACGGACATCTTCCAAAATAACATTTATCACTTAATCACCAAATCATTTTCCTATACCAAGGGTATTCATTTGATAAGACATAAGAACCCAAATCATCTTATTATTGATCAATAAAATCATTTAATCAAAAAAAATAGTCATATTAACCAGGGACTTCACGTAGTCCAGTGGTAGGCGATAAATCCCAATCGCACTTTGGTTGTGGGTTCGATTCCCACAGCTTTGTCCGACGCGACGGGTTGTCACACGGTCTACGTGTTGTCCTTTTTCAAAAACTATATTCTATAATATTACCAAAATGAGATAAATTTTTCAAAATAACATAATTTAACCACAAATGTTATATCATACTTTTCATTTTCATCCCAAATTATAATAACTTATCATTTTCTCAAACCCCAATGATCATATAAAACCAAATGGTTATTTATACCTATATCCACAAGAGAAGAGACAATTATTCCTCAAATATCATTCTCACATGGCAAACTGAGGGGTTACAAATACAAGAGAAAATTATTCCAAAGTAAACCCATCAACAAGGAGTGCTAATACTTTTTAAATTTTTCTCCAACCATTTATTTCCGCATAGCTTCTTCTTTGAGCAAGAAAATATCCTATAAAATAGGACATTCACTCGGGTAATGGCCAGGTCCCCTACATTTACGGCAAATGACTGTAAATGGACTCTTGGGACCATTTTTATCTTCTTCCATAGTACTCTTCATTTTTCTTCGGCAATTCTTCACTTTATGTCCTTCCTTCCCGCACGTAAAACATTTCGTTGTCCCATTGAGACACTTTCCTGGGTGTCTCTTTCCACAATTCCTGCATGATGAAAATTGAGGTTTCTTTTCTCCATGGTCTCCATTGCTGGAGATCTTATCATTTATCACCTTTCTCTTCCTTGTTGAGTCTGGGAGTTGATTAATATATATGTTGTTGATCATATTTTTGGAAAACTGATTTGGCATAAAGACGATATCTTTTACGCCTATCAATATTCTATTTTGTTGCTCATTTCCACCACCGTTCCCACCTTGTACATCATTCTCAAAGTCACTATGACTTCCTTGGAATCCAGCCATTGACTAAAACCAGAAAGCATTGTGTGAGTAATAGTAGTCGTAAAATCATTTAGAGATTAAAATGTCACCATATTCTCAATTTGAAACATATTAGGATTAACCAAGGTCATTTACTCTCATCTTATGTATATATTACTTAAATCGGTTTGTAAAGAAAATGTAAATTATCCTAAGCATATCCCCCAGGAGTGTCGTAACCAAGAGTGCAGCAAGGCCCGTTGTCGTGCACCAGTTCCCATTCGAGTCTAGCTCAAAGCGGTGTTTTCGGGTTTTAACCCTAGGTACATCTGTGCCAGAGCTGCCTCTACCTGCTCGTATCCAAACAGGGATGTATTGCTCGGAAAACTCACAAAATCTCTACAATACCAAAATTCTAGGAAGTTCTTTTATACTAATCCTCAAAGTTCATCTTAGGTCTACGTGCTCTAATCAGAGTTTATCTAAATCTGGCTACCAAGGTTTTTACTAAACTTCCTCTGATACCAACTGTAACGCCCCGACCCTAGTTACCTAGAGTCGGTGCATTATTACATTAAATTGGCATGATCACGAGAAAGATCAAGTCTCGAAAGATCGATTAGTTTAGTAGCCTTGGAATAACTAGATACACCCTTAATTTTTTTACATTACATCATAAAAAAAACATATTGTCTTCATATCCCCTCATACTATCCCTGCAGGTCATTCATAAATTACTTCTTCATAAACCTGGGAAAAATAAAACATTGAAAGGGGTGAGCTCAGATGCTCAGTAAGGATAACATTATAGCATAAGATTTCATAAATAAGCATAAACACTTAAGGAAATTTATAACTAAAACAAAAGCCTTTGAAACTTGAACTTCAGCATAAAATGGCAAAGGTAAAATGAAATAATGCCATTTACTTACTCACATGGATATTCTACTAGTCGAATGATCTCATGCAATATCAATAACCACTTTCATAATTATGGAATGCATAATGCCAGACTATCATAACCACATAGCCAAGGCATCGTGCCAAGACTACAAATAAGATTTTGCCAAGGCCTTGTGCCAAGACACTAGTTTGTCTCATGAGACCTACCGATGCATCGAGGAGCTTTAGCGGGCTCCACCCGTCACTTATTAAGTCCAATGCATTCCTCATATGAATAGGTTTAAGCATAAAATAAACATTCGTATTAAAACTAGCATACGAAATGTCAATACTTTAACCACAAACCATGAATGGTATAAAAATAGAACATTCACAGTCAAATATAACTCATTTGATACAATATGGAAGATTGTATTGTATCACATTAACCTCAATCATGAATAATGAAGGATGTTGACATAGATGAAAATAATCATCAAAACTATTTGAGAGAAATATCCCCCTTTTCTTGAAAACATTTAAAAGTCACACTATTTGTCAAGAAGCCATTTAAAAATAGATTTTTGAATCAAAGTGTCCCATACCACTTTGAAACCTTTTAAAAGGATTTTTAATTTCTAAACTTTAATGTCCATATAAATAAATCCTTAAAACCATTTTTAAAACATGGACATTAATGAGAAAGATTTAGATGAATAAGTCTTTAAAACATTTAAAAATTGTATTTTAGTTAGAGATTCTAACCAAAAGAGAGACACTTGAATGAAAATAATTTAGGTAATAAAAACTTTGTAATATCATGAGAATAAAGGGAATTCATGATATACTATGTCAAAGTACATTATATACACCACATAAAAGTGATTTGGTGTATATCAACAAAGAAGTCTCAATGGAATGTAAGTTGAGATGAAATCTCTCATAAAGGCCATATCCTTAGGTTAAGGATAAATCAACAACATAATTATGTGTGAAAAATATAAATACACTAAATATGATTGGATATTCAGTGTAAAACAATCAAAGTATATTCACACATATTCCTGTAAAAACAACACCAACGAATTGGATGTTTAACTCAACAAATGGTGAAAGAGTTAAAATTACTCTTATCAAATTCATATCAATGACTTGAGAATTTTCAATGGAGTGATTATGTGTATCAAAAGTATTTCCACAGGAAGGGGAGTTGAAATTATGACATAATCAAATGAATAGTGATTCCACACATAATCTTGGGGTAATATAATCAATGAAATATGCGTAAAGCCAAATGAGTGGAAATTGAAATCTCAAATTCCCTTATTGATTAGGTAACTTAAGAAACAAACACCCATGAAAGAAAGATCATACCATGATGATGTAAGTACCCATAAAATAAAGTATATTACACAATGAATACAATCATGGGTAGTACACATACACCACATGCAATAATTAAGTGGTGATCAATGGAATTCTCACGGAATTAAAAGTGAGACAAGAAACCCATTACCACGTTAATCAACTGAGTCGCATGGCCAAAAGTTAATAACCACCAAATGATTTACAGAATAACATGAATATAAAGTGAATCATGATAATATATATCAAATGGAAGTACACAATACACCACTTTCAATAATTTAGTAGCGAACAATGGAAATCTCACGGAATTGAAAGTGAGATAAGAGAATCCCTTACTTTGTACTTTTTCCTTGGTCGTTGGTAGGTTTACCTCCTGTATAATGGTGAAATAATTTTTATTTAATAATACAAGAATCAGTTACCTTAATATGATATCATATATGATCTTTTAACATTTATTTGTTAATAATATCTTAGAATTATCGTCATTTCAGGTGTTAACGGGTTCATTTTACTTTATATTCTTTGTTATGTGAGCCATATTCGTTATTAATGGGATGTATATTATTCATATCCAGAATTTTATCAAGTCCTTAAACATCATTTTTAAATCATCAAATGATAATTATACTTGAATGGATACGATGGAGAATAAATCTCATCGCGTTCGTGGAGACGGAAGTCCGTACGTACGCACGAATGCTACTTCCATTTAATTTTTATTTTAAAAGAATAGAATCCAAATGATACATAGGTATATTACTATTACAGTAAAATATAATATTTTATATATGTTACTTAAGTTCATTAACACCATCCTTTATACATTCCATGTGTGGTATGAATGAGTCATATCATTTTAAGGGGGCGGTAGTCCACACTTCCTCAAATGAAATTATGGTATGTATATACAACATGAAACGAATAATTGTATGAAATAAAATGGAATTACAGAAGCTTATATATAAAATATATATCATTAATATCATATTTAATTATAGTTCCATCCTAATGGCCACCATGAGAGGCGGTAAGATGTATTTGAACAATCATCGTTTCGTGAGGCGTTAGTTTTCCATCCATAGAAACATTATGTTCATCATCCATTAGATGGAGTTGTGTGTATGTGTAGTTTGAATCCATATTAGAACAACATCCTAGTATATTGATGATACTGGTGTTTTTACAAAAGAAAGGAAATAAAAAGAGTTTGGGGGTTGGAGAAGCAAAATAAATGAAAATAATTTAAGAGAAATCGTTACCTTTAATTTAGGTAACTCACTTTGGTTAGAACCAAAGGACTTGTTGAAATGCTTTCTGCCTAAGGGGAAGCTTCAAGGAGGAGGAGAGGGATGTGGGGAGCTTAGTTGGGCAGAGTTTGGACGAGCCAAGTGGCTTGAGAGGTGTGAGGAATGAGTAGAAGTGGTCTCCTTTTATAAGGGAGAGGAGGGGCTCTTTAGGAAAGAGTGAAACTATTACTTTATAATATAATTATATTCGGTTTATAATGGTCCAAAAATCATTGAGGTCGAAGATAAGATGACCCATATTCTAAATAACATCAACCAATAAGAATTGGACATGTTTTAGATAATATTTTAATCATTATAATATTATTTATTTCAATGATTTATTAATGAGGTAAACATTGCATCATTATTGTGTCATTAATAATTTAACTTATTTGATGTCTAAAAATTATAAATAAAATATAATCATGTAGGAAATCTTTTTATATTTCTAATGAATGTTTATAATCGAAAATCCAACATGTATAACCCTATGTAAAAATTGTTCTTCTAAAAGATGTAAGCTTATGCCATTTTTATTTTTATTTTAACTTTATTAATATAATGTGTCCCTACCACATACAAGTGGCTCCAAGGGGTCCCCAAATTGACCCAAGGATGCCCATGGTCGGGTATGTGTCGACCAATAAGGTTAGGACACGTTTTAGGGTAATTTTGTATTATTATAATATTATTTTTTAACCCTTATTTACCGGATTTACCCTTTAACCATGGTAAATAAAATATTTACCACAGTAACTATTCAAAATGTCTAAAAATAAAAGTTACCTATTTACACAATTTTAACATCCTGATTCCAAATATGGAATCCATTTTCCTAAATTCAAAACACAGAAGTGGAAGAAATTAATTTAAAATTAATTCCCGCTGTCAAAACAAAAAGCGTGTTTTTAAGAGATAATAACTATAAAAAGATTGACACTTGTTTTTGTTCAGTTTAATTGTAAAATTATGTCCAATGACCAACATTATATTAAATGGTAAAAATATATTCTAAATATACTTTAAAACCACTCAAATTCATAATTTATCACTATTAATTATTTTGATTAAAAAAGTTGTTTTTAATTAAAATTTAGTAATTTTTACTATTCATCAAAATATGAAAGTTATCCGAAAAGTACCAAAATTTCACCTTAGGCTAAATTTGATATTCCGAATCCAAAAATGAAGTCCATTTTGAAATATAAAATATATATAATTTCAAAAAATTAAGTATTACTATTCATAACGGCTAGTTCGATCGGTTGTGGTGTGTGTTAAAACTCGAAGTTGCGTACAACACACGCTACTGTTTTATTCAAAGGAAAGCGTACCGAGGAAGCTTGGGATGTTTTATTTTAAATTTTTTGATATCCCCATTTAGTCAAAAAGTTTAAAATATTTTATTTAAAAAGGGTTCACTATTAAAAGTTGGTAAAACTACAATACTGAAGATGAATTTGTTCTTACATTATGTCTAAGAAACTCATAATATGGATTCTAAAATTATAAGGATTATATAAAGTTTAAATTTTAGTTAATACTATTCATAACCTTTTTTGAACGTCTTGTTTGGTAAGTCATGGTGCTCTTGAACTTGGTGTTGCGTGTAGTGCAAGTTATTGAATTATTTTGAAGAAATAACACACTATGAAATCTTGGGGTGTTACAGTACTGATATCTCCGAGAACACTTTTGCTGGGATAATATGAAAAAGGAGATCGTGGAATATATCTGAAGGTGCTTGGTATGTCAAAAAGTTAAAGCAGTGCGACAAATTTCCAAAGGGATGATGCATCCATTGCCTATACCCATGTGGAAATGAGAGAATATTACTATGGACTTTCTCACTGGTCTCCTGAATACATCGAAGAGAAATAATGCGATATGGGTTGTGGTTGACCGACTCACCAATACTACCCATTTTATCTCTATTCAAGAAGACCTCTCGCTTGAACAACTTACAAAGATATATGTAAAGGAAGTGGTGAGACTGAATGACGTTCCACTCTCGATTGTCTCTGATCATGATCCAAGGTTCGCATATAAATTATGGAGGAGCCTTCAACATTCTTTGAGTACTGAATTAAATTTTAGCACGACCCATCATCCCCAAAATGATGTCCAATCTGAATGGAATATTCAGATGCTTGAAGATATGCTAAGATCCTGCTCTCTAGAATTCAAAGTTGGATGGGGTCAAAATATCCCATTGGTTGAGTTATCATACAACAATAGCTTCCACTCGTGTATTCAAATGGATCCATATGAAGCTCTATATGGAAAGCGATGTAGAAATCCAAACTGTTTGGATGAAGTTGGAGAAATAAAGCTACTTGGACCCAGTCTTGTGTAAGAGATGACCGAGAAGGTTGAAGTCATCCAGAAACAGATCAAAGCTGCTCAAATTCAGCAAAAGAGTTATGTTGAAAACCATCGAAGGGACTTGGAGTTCGACATTATGGATAAATTCTTCCTTCGAATATCACCATAGAAGAGAGTCATACGATTGGGAAAGAAAGGGAAGATAAGCCTAAGGTACATTGGCCCCTTTGAAATCTTTGATCGCATAAGAGATTTGGCCTATTGTCTTGCACTTCCACCAAATATAGATCCAGTTCATGATGTGTTTCATGTATCACTACTGAATAAGTACATACCAGACCCCTCACATGTACTAAACTCAGAGGTGTGCAGCTGGAAGATGATATTTCCTATGAGGAGCAGTCGGTTATGTTTTTGGACCGAAGAGATAAGGTTCTACACAAAAAGACAACCTGGCTTGTCAATGTGTTGTGGAGGAACCATATGTTTGAGGAATAAACTTGGGAACCAGAAGAGGTAATGAAGGATATGTACCCTCACCTGTTTGTGTAAATAGAAATTTCGAGGGAGAAGTTTCATAAAGGGGGCAGAATGTAATGACCCAAAGTTTTTCAATGGATACTCCATTCTTATAAATATGTCATAAAATCACACAAAAACACAACATAATACAATACTATGTTCTAGGTGACATTTAACCATAAGTTTTTCACTTCTGTGTTTGGAATTTCAAAAATCCTTCATACACGGTTGTGTTCAAGATGATTTTTGGAGTCTAATGAAACAAAAATAAATTTTTGTGAATAATTACATATTTTTATGAGTATCAACTTACCCATATGAATAGTAATATGAACCTTATGAATATTAAATGGTCCAAAATAATATTAAACTTACCCTTGAATAATTAAATAAAATTAAGACATCTTATAAGTGACAATTTGACCATAGAAAACGTTTTGGTATTTTTGTAGATCATAAATAATTAATTATAATTAAGTAATTAATTTAAAAGAAAATTTATTTTATTAAAATGTGTTCATAAATTAACCAATCAATTTCATATAGTTTTTAGATAATTTTATAAGACCCTGAATAATTTTTTAAAGCACTATAAAATAAACTTTAATTTTAAAAACTGTATTTTTTAAGTAAATTATGATTCTAACTAAATATTAAATTAATAATATTTAGAAAATTATTTTTGAAAAATAGACTTCATTTTTCGATTCTATATGTCGAAAAATGGTTGGGGTGACGTTTTGGGATATTTTCTAAAATATTTGAATTTTTGGTGAATAGTAAAATACATTAATTTACCGTATAAATCCATTATAATTTTATCCCACTATTCCTAACATCACAAGTGATGTAAGAACCAAAATCCAAAAATCACATTCCTTATTTAATTTTCTTGGTCATGGAATACTCACTATTCCTTTTCTTGTGGGGAAATAATAAACTAATGAATTTTATATTATGAAAACCCCTCTCCCCTCCACTATATAAACCACCCTTCACACCCTCATATCCTCACACCTCTCAAGCATTAATCCTTCTCCAAACTCTACCCAAAAATCTTCCCTAGACCCTCCCCCACTTCCATGAGCTTCTGGTATCATCAAAATACGAAGCCTATCTTTTTTAAGGTGGATCTCAAAAGGAGGATTTAATAGGTAATTCCCCCTCTTTCTCTTTCATTTATTTTTTTTGTAATTTCAAGTTCATTTCTTAATCTCTTCCCACCTATCTTCATCCAAATTGTATTGTAACTCCTGTACTGTAAATATACAGGAATTTTGTGATGCTAATGTCATATTATACCATCCAAACCACATCCCCCCTTCCTTTATGTTATAAAAGAAAATGTCATTCGTGAGGTATTAATCTATCACCTTCAAGAATGACATGTTTTCTTCTTCCATTTCTACATTCCGATCTGGTCATGAAACCATCTTTATGGTTGCAACATAATATTATACATTTATTATGTTATATTTAATGTTCTGTAACTAACTTATGACCATATTACTAAGTGTTAAAATAAATCATGTTCATTGTGATCGAAAAACTGCCCAAATTAACCCAAACAATCATCATTTAATTATTATATAATGATTCATCCACATGGTATATAATATAATTCATTATAATATCATTTTAACTTCTGTAATATCTTTAATAACATGAATGATAAGTTCTCTATGTTTACCCATGTTCTACCCGAACATAAATTTAAGAATACAAGTGAACCACTCAATAAAATCATGAAAATAAACATTCCCGTACAATGTTTTTAAAATCGATAACTCATCCAATGGCACATAAAATCAATTAATGAAACCATAATGAACCATATTAATATAAAAAAGGTTCTGGATTTATAATTATTTAATATAATGTCATTATACAGGACACAAAAGATAAGGCATTGTTAGGATACAAGGTAAGGGGAAATTCTAGAACCCAATTTCATCCTTCGGGTTCTCCCTCTTTCACTCCATGTTTTCAGATATGGTTACTCCCTAAAATAATTTGTTCATCATTTTATTTCCTTTTTTGGTATATACATGTTTACCACTATTGATTATGTCAAACAAAATGTTTTCCAAAAGAAATCTTCTTTTAAGAACACACCTTTTACTTCTCATTCAAGGTTGATGGTTCTTGTATCAAGTATGTTATTCCCTCTTTGTTTTGGGAACCCAATGTTTATGAATGTGTTCTTATGATATGAAACCCATTTCTTTCCATGGGTTATTTATGTTCATTATTGATATATGTTCTATGTGGCATGCATGATAAGGATAATGTTATGATGTGACGGGTGCGCATGAAATTATATAGTGCAATATGAATGTTTGAATGTGACAGGTGCACCCAGAATAATACAGCTCCCCAATTCATTAGGTAAAGTGATTAATCTCATGAGTAAATGTGAAATTATGTGAAAAAGGTGCTAGATTTGTACAAAATTATGTGTGGTAGTTAACCACTATGACATGATGTTTCATTTTTATGCATTGCCACATTTCAAGTCTTTTATTTATGCTTCCTCTAATGTTCATTATCTTTTTCATATGTCATGATTATGCTCACCCCACGATATATTGTTCTTTCTTATCCTCTTACGGGGATTTTTATCTCACCCATTTTTTATTTATATCCTTAGGTGTCTACATGTACTAAGGAGAGTAAAAGTTCCAATAATATGCTAAAGAAGAAGAAATTAAATAAATGTTTGTGCTTGATGTTGTAATTGTTATTTATTGTTCTAGTTTGCCCAAGACACTGAACCTTTGGATCCTTTATGTGTAATAATATTATGTTTTTTATCTATAAAATGATTTAATAGTAATTTAAGAAATGGTTTGGTCACTATAGGTCAAAAGTGAAGAAAAAAATAAAATAACTCTTTCAATTATTTTATTTTTCTTCTAAAAAGTCTGAAAACTATCTTTTTCAGTCGTCCCTTGCCTCTCGAAGTTAGGCCCTTTCTAGGAAAATCCAGAAATTATGATTTCAATGGTGCCCTCATATTTTTTATTCGAGTACTAGTTTAAATGTTAGAAAAACCCACTCGCATGCTTATTTATATGAACTTAAAAAGGTTCAAAATTCTAATTCGGGCTCAACAAGCATCAGAATCAGGTTCCATCAGAGCATTTGGTCTTGAAATAATACAATATAATTAAAGAAAGTCATGGAATTTCCAGGACATTACATATCACATGAAGGGTGATCCACCGCACTATCACAAATAATACATCAACCTTGATTCAAGAAAATTGGAGCACATGTGGATCACGACTAGAGGGGTATTAAATTGAAACCTACATGCACTATGATAGTGGTCCAAAAACAGTTTCGACTGGTAAATAACATCAATGGATTATGATCTCATGAATGTGGAATTATCTCTTCTAGTTAATTTAAATTGTATATAGATTTAATTCAAATAGATTTTATGTTGGATCCATTATATTTTCATTGTCCACATTATTTGGAAAAATAATATTGCTCATAATATTTATGTCATATAAAATATGATAATTATAAAACAAATATGACATTTTCTGAGATGGGATTGTCCCCAATAAGTGAATCCACTACACCTAGAACCTACATGTTGCATCATAGTGGCCATGTTAAATTCTGTATTTATTTATTTTATTTTTTATTCATATAAATTTAAATTTTCATAGTAATTTTTTTTGTTTTAATTCATTCATGATGTATTGTCAAAAAATCTTCATCCACTTCTTTATTATTCACTAATAAAAACATGTCTACTTTAAAAAATAATTAAAAACACATCCAAAAAACCCATTCATGGGTTCCAAGATCATTTACCAAATATCACGGGGTTACATGACTTGCACTCTTTTTTTATAAACCATGTACTCTTATTAATTTCACCAAGACACTTGTTTGGACTCTAAGACATTGGGCCATAAATACAAACTGTATACATTAAATGAACCAAATGTTGACTAGTTAAGGAGTCACATACAAATTCATAACTAAATTCCATGTATGTTTTCTACATTTGGTTTTTAATGTGTTTTATCGAAAGAAAACAAAGGCTCATGATGTTTCTCATAATTAATACACAACATGTATTAAATATTTGGTGTGTATATGATGAAATCCATGTGACTTGACATACACATTGTGTATTATTACTATAAACTATGCAACTAATTATTTTTTAAGGGTATTACACACCGAGTGCCTTGTCTTGCATTTTAGACATCTGAGGAAGAGAAGAACATGCCATGTGGCTAATTTTTACACACCTTCTACTTTACCCGTTTACATATAAATATTAAATTTAACAAAATATTTCATTAAAACTCATTGTATCACCTTACTTTGGTCATAATATTGATAGTACATATTGGCCTTATGGTTTTAGATTATATAAAATGATTAATTAATTCCCTATAATTTTTAAAAATATGAATCATGTATGGTTATTTATACAAGGGATTCAACACATTAAATTTTACCAACTATGAAATTTACATGTTTCCTTGTGAAATTAAATTATAATTACAAAACATGAAATTATGACACATTCCATGTTAACAACATTCCATTTTAGAATACTATTTACAATTAAAACCATCCTTAGTTGTTCAGGTTGGTACTCCTCATGTCGATTCCAAATACAAATATGTGTACTATATTATTGAGTTTTAAGTGAAATAAAATTCTCCATCTTATCTAAAATAAAATTATATTATAATTTTATTGAGTTTTTATAGAATAATATAAAATTAATTATTTGAATAATACGTTAATTAATTAGATTAATTCATTGAAATTTTATTTTTTAAAATTAAAAAATTGAAATGACTGCTAGCTAGTAGTTTTAAATGTGAAATCATTGGATGTTTTTGACCAATTATGAGTATTAACAATACCAATATATGTTTTTTTATTTTACCCACCTTTATTTTATTTTATTTTCAATTATTTATTAATAAATAAAATATGATATATGGGTGACAACCCACATATTGTTACTATGTAGAACATGCTCATCCAAGGCTATTTTATGTAATTCCAATTAAAAAATACTTTAGTTCCCCTCACCTATGTGAGAGTTATAAAACATAAATAATAAAATGACTATCTGAAGGTGCATGGATTTGATTTAAGGTAGAGCTAAGAAAGAATAATTTTAAGACGGAACCATGATGAAACCGACGTGGTAAATACATAGGTGGATAGGTGGGATGTTTTAGATTAATCCAATACTACGAAATATTTTTCCCAACGTTCATAGGGTTATTTATTATACACTCAATAAATTATCCATTCTATAATATCATTATACCAACTTTTATTTATTTATTTTCTACCAATTAATGATTTATTTAATAGAAATTGTACTATTATCACATATATAATTAGACTAAAATGAAAATATAGAATTAAAATAAACAGGTTATGTGTAAATGTTTTATCAAAACATATTAATACCAATAGTAAAGCCCACGTTATATTTACATGTTTTGTAATGTATAAACCAAAAAATCTTAATTCATAATAAATAAAATCCCCTACTTTAATATTATGTTAGAGAAAGCCTTCGATTACATTATAAGGAATAACACCATATTACTACATGTTTGACCAACTTGTTTTGCTTAATATACTTTTATCAAGGAGTTATTATAATATTATTTGTTCAAATTACCCATCGTGAATCATGAGAATTAACCCTTGGTAGACATCATAGATCTTGGGGGAAAATGTTTAATAAATCTAAGTTAGGATTTATTGATTGTGGAGTCGACTCAGTAGATAAAGGGTATTAAATCCAAAAGCTGGAAGGACAAAAATACCAAAATACCTTTGAGAAATTGGCCGACCCCAAACATGGTAAGTGATATGTGGTATATGGATCCTTTCCATTATAATTTCCAAGAAACTAGACATTCCAATTATAATGATAAGGGATTATAAAACTTGAAAAAAAGTTGGATAATTAATAAAATCAAATTTATAATTTTTTATCTCAATAATTATAATATATTGAAGTAATAATAATTTTCTATTTTAATCATTTCCAATAATGAAAATCATGTCAAACACATTATCCCTTAGATTAATTTTCGAGAAAGATAATATCTTTACTATAAGTAACATCATAGAATGGTCCAAACCCCTATGGATAGTATTTCACCATGAATGATAATATTATGTTCTAGAATACCCAATAATAGATCGTTTTACAAAGGAGTTAAGTGATGAGGAGTTCAATTTCTACGATTATCATGTAAGGGACTGGATTGATGTTTAGTATTTAATGATTTCATCCATGTATAATGAACTCATGATTTCTAATGTAGACATGGATGTATATATTGTGCTCCATTATCTGTGTGGATTTTAATAGGGGAGATCTAGATAAGAATTATTTGAGTTGTCTATGGTAATTCTTTATAGAAAATCTGGATATTGTACACATGTAATGCGTTAAATAGAAAATATAATTATCTACATTGGTCACCTAGAGGTTATTGGGATAAACATAAAAAATCTATACAATGATATCATTCTATCATCAACACCTAAAAACAAATTCAACTGCTTTTGTTAATTTCAATATGAACATTATAGTGATGTCTCTACCAGATCCTATCAGACAACTTCAACATGATACTATGAATATATAGCTTGAGAATATTTCATTCCTTATGGTGAATAAATGGATAGTACAGATGAATAGATTTATGTCCAAATATAATTTGAAACTCTCTTCCATGAAGTGAAGGATCAAGTGGAATAAAATTTAGGAAGATTAAATCAATTACACATGTGGAATTAATGGCCACCAGAAGAAAAAATGTACCCCTGAAAAGAAGAAAGGGGAAGTAATATACGAATTTGTTATTGATTGAAATTTATCTATTTTTAATAAGTTTTTATTAGATAAATAATGTGGTTCTTAGATATGTATTCAAATCCTTAACTAATTATATTTAGGATCATTTCATGGATGAGTTAGATCTACGAGTGGCCAATAATGTTGAACATACTACTGAGCCTATTTGAGACTACAGATTCACATTGCCATTGGGAATTATAATGGTTTTAAATAATTTATATAGTGTTCCCCCATTCCTCAAAAAAACAAAATCAGTATCTAGACTTTATAGAGATTAATTTTTATTCCTATTTGGGTATAGTTTTGGTTTCGTTTAAACTGAATTCATATGTTATAATATGTAATAATTAAATAATGGTTTCAATTTTTTAGAAGACATAGAATATGTAAAGTAAATAAATAAAGAAATTATATAAAATTTATTCTTTCTACATAAAACATATGGAACCACCAACTAGTTCTTGAAAACAAAATTGATAAAATTTACCAAAGATTGATAATTAGGATCCTCATAAGTGATACCACGTTCCATATGTCATGCATTTTTACAAGGAAAAAATTAATAAATCCATATATAGTGAAAAGTCCAAGCCTATATTGCTTAAGAAGGATCTTAAGAGGAGGATTTAAGAGGTAACTCCCCTCTCTCTCTTTCCTTTAAATTATTTTTAATTTCAAGTTCATTTCTTAATCTCTCCCCACCTATATTCATCCAAATGGTCTTGTAACTCCAGTATTGTAAATATACTGGAATGTTATGATTATAATGGAATATTATACCATCCAAACACCATTCCCCCTTCCTTTATGTTATAAAAGAAAATGTCATTCGTGAGGTGTTAATCTATCATCTTCAAGAATGACATGTTTTCTTATTCAATTTCTACATTCTGATCTGGAAATGAAACCATTTTTATGGTTGAACCAAAATATGTTACATGTATTATGTCATATTTAAAGTTCTGTAACTTACTTATGTCCATATTACTAATTTTTAAAATAAAACAAGTTCATTGTGATCGAAAAACAGCCCAAATTAACCCAAACAATCATGTTTTAATTATTATCTAATGATTCGTCCACATGGTATAAAATATAATTCATTATAATATCATTTTAGATTCTAGAATATCATTAATAACATGAAATATATGTTATAGATGTTTAATAATGTTCTACATGTTTACCACTATTGTTTATGTCAAATAAATTGTTTTCCAAAAGAACTCTTCTTTTAAGAACCCACCTTTTACTTCTCATTCAAGGTTGATGGTTATTGTATAAGGTAATTTATTCCCTCTTTTTTTTGGGATCCCAGAGTTTATGAATGTGTTCTTATGATATGAAACCCATTTCTTTCCATGGGTTAGTTATGATCATTATTGATATATGTTCAACGTTGCATGCATGATAATGATAATGTTATGATGTGATGGGTTCACCCGAAATTATATAGCGCAATATGAATGTTTTAATGTGACCGGTGTGCCTGGAATTATCCATCACTCCAATGGATTGGCTAAAGTGATGAATCTCATGAGTAAATGTGAAATTATGTAGAAAAGATGCAGTCTTTGTTCACAAATATGTGTAGTAGTTAACCACTATGACATGATGTCTCATTTTTATGCATTGCCACATTTCAAGTATTTTATTTATTATTCCTCTCATGTTCATTATCTTTTGCCAATGTCATGATTATGCTCACCCCATGCTATATTGTTCTTATCTATCCTCTTACTGGGCTTTTTAGCTCACCCATTTTTGATGTATATCCTTAGGTGGCTACATGTACTAAGAAGAGGACAAGTTCCAATAAGATGCTAAAGAAGAAGAAATTAAATAAAATTTTATGCTTGATGTTGTAATTATTATCTATGGTCCTAGTTTTCCCAAGAAACATAACCTTCATATCCTATATGGGTAATACTATTATGCTTTTTATCTTTAAAATGATGTAATAGTATTTTAAGAAAAGTTCGGGTTGCTATAGTTGGTATCATATGTAAGGTTTAGTTAGTTTGGGAATTAGGATTAGTGAACCCTGGAGAAAACATATTGAACGAGACTAAGTAAAAATATGAACACAAGAATATTTACATAGGTGTCCAATATGTTATGTTTTTAGTAAAAATTAATAAGTTATTCACAACTTGTTAATTTTTTTTTTCTAATAATTTCTATTTTTGAAAATTGTGGGATCCCGAAGAAACCAGTCGAACAACTCGTGTGAGGGCCAATGAAATGATTGCTCGAACGATATCCCTAATTATTTGGGAGGTGGAGTTCAGAACTTCATGGTGATTCTTACCCAACTATCTGATATTATGAACAATAACCATAATAATGGGGAATTCCCTCCTTCAACAAAGAGGGAGAAACTAGCTATCAAATGTTTTATGCGCCAACGACCACTGACGTTTAGTGGATCTTCTGTTCCACTAGTTACGGAAAAGTGGTTCAACTCCATGGGGAAGATCTTTTCTGGTCTAAACTATTTTTAAATCAAGAAGGTGACCCTAGTCGTTTATCATCTAGATAGAGAAGCCGATCAATGGTGGGATTTTATTAAGAACACCAAACCAAGGTAGGAAATTGAAGAGATGGAATGGGAATACATTAAGATAATGTTTCTTAACAATTATTTCCCAATAACGCATCGCACAAATATGGAGATAGAATACATAGAGCTAATGAAAAAAGATGGAGAATCTATCACAACCTATGAAGATAATTTCACAAGGCTTTCAAGGAATGCTTCAGGTTTTTCTATCAATAATGACAGCAAAATTGATAGATTCTTTAGTGGATTAAAACAACACCTTCAAAAGGATCTTCCAATTAGAGACTTTGAGAGTTATGAAGAAGTTTTTTGGTGTTCTATCAAAGTGGAGATGGATTTTAGAGAATGGTCCCATGGCTATGGTGATAAGAAATGAAATATTGAGTTTCAAACTAATGGATCAAATGAAAAATATGAGAAGAAAACTCAATGACCCACATGCCAAAAATATGGGAAGTTTTACCACGGGAACTGCCTCAAAGGGGCATGGAAGTGATTAAAGTGTGGGAAAGAATGAAACCATTCTCAAGACTGTCTATAAGTCACAAAAAGGAAGGAGAATGTGGTTGAAGAAAGGGGAGAACCACCCATGGTTCAATGCTACAACTGTAGGAGCTAGGGGACAATGCAAGCTAGTGAACCAAACCTCGAGTTCTCAAGGTTAATCGGTATCAACATCCACCAAAACCAAATGAACAGGGGAAGGCTTATGCCATCACTAATGTGGAAGTGGATCATGATAATGAAGTTGTAAAATGTACACTTCTTATTCACTCAATAATGGAAAATTTCTTACTTGATTCTAGTTCTATGCATTCCATTATATCTTGAAAATTTGTTAGAACTATAGAATCGAATCCCAAAAACCATGAAGTAGAGATATCAGTAAAAACACCAATTTGTTCAGTCATTGAAACACAAGTGTTTGAATCCTCTCCTGTTGGCATAAGTGTGAAGATTCTTCCAACAAATATCGTAATACGTCCCTTGGTGGAATTCGACGCTATAATGGGAATGGATTAGATCTGGTTATATAGTGCAATTATCAACTGTTGGGAAAAGGAAATATCTTTTCGTATTCCAAACCATCCCATGATTCTCTTCAAATGCATGGAAGATCATGAATCTCCTTTTAAAAATCCTTCAATAGTGTGGGTGTTAATTCCCTATGAAGAAGCATACCTTTCCCAAATGGTTGTGTCAAAGGAAAGTTCCAACCTTGATGAAATGCCCATCATGAGGGAATACGGTGATGTATTTCCCGAAGAGTTACCTGGAATTCCACTGTATCGTGATGTGGATTTCTCAATTGAACTCATACATGGATGTACTCCTATCTCAAATGTCCCTATAGGATGGCTCCTATAGAACTGGAGGAGTTAAAGAAGTAGTTGAAAGAGAATCTGGATAAAGGGTTCATTTGCCCTAGTGCATCACCTTGGGGTGCTCCAGTGCTCTTTGTGAATAAGAAGGATGGAACAATGCCGTTGTGTATCGATTATCGGGAACTCAACAAGATCACCATAATGAAAAAGTATCATCTTCCAAGGATTGACGACTTGTTCGACCAGCTAAGACATGCTAAATACTTCTCCCTGTTGGATCTTTGTTCTGGATATCATCAGATAAAGGTGAATAAGGAAGATATTCAGAAGACTACCTTCCGAACAAGGTATGGGAACTATGTGTTTTTGGTGATTCCCTTCGGACTTACTAATTCCCCTGCAATCTTCATGGATTTGACGAATAGAGTCTTTAGAAATTTCCTCATCAAGTTTGTGGTACTGTTTATTGATGATATTCTCATCTACTCCAAGAGATAGGAAGAACAGTAAGAACATATAATACATCTGTTGGAGACATTAAGAAAGGAGAAGTTGTACGCCAAGTTTATCAAGTGTGACTTTTTGATGAAGCAAGTCACATTCTTGGGACATGTGATCACAAGTGAGGGAATTTCTGTGGATCCTTAATAAAAGGAGATTGAGGAATGGCCCATGCCCTATAGTATCACCAAAATCAATAGTGTTCTTAGATTAGCTGGGTAGTACCGATGTTTTGTGAGAAACATCTCAGGATTTTCAAGCCCACTAACTAAGTTAACATGGAAAGGGGTAATGTATGTCTGGACGGAAGAATGTGAGGGAAGCTTCAAGGAGATAAAGATAAGGCTGATCACTGCACCTGTACTCACACTACCGAAAAGTGGAGAAATTTTTGTGATATACAATGATGCTTCAAAGAATGGATTGGGTTACTTACTCATGAAAAATGATAATGTGATATCCTATGCCTCACGACATTTGAAGATCCATGAGAAGAACTACCCGACGCATGATCTAGAGCTGGAAACCGTGATTTTTGCCTTGAAAATCTGGAGGCACTATATTATGGAGAGAAGTGTGACATATACACTGACCACAAGAGCCTAAATTATATATTCACACAAAAGGATCTCAACATGAATTAGAGGAGATGGTTAGATTTAATCAAGGATTATAGTTTCTCTATTCACAGCCATTCTGGAAAGGAGAACAAGGTAGATGATGCTCTATGTAGAATGGAACCTACTACTCTATCCATGCTGTAGATTGAGAAAGACCTTATCTTCTTGGATATGAAAAGGATGGATTTGAAAATCATAAGGGTAGGGGATACATCCTACCTTTCCCAAATGATTGCGCAACCATCTATCTAGGAGAAGATTAAGTAAACACAAAGGGATGATGTGGAGATACAAAAAAGGGTGAATGCAGTAAAGGAAGGGAGGGTGCAAGAGTTCCATATCGATGATGATGGTGTGATTCGGTTTGGAATGCGGCTTTTTGTGCCCTCATCACCCGGGATAAAGAAGGATCTTTTTGACAATGCACATAGCAGAACATTCTCTATCCATCCTAGGAGCGCCAAGATGTACCGAGATCTCCGAGAAGACTTCTGGTGGGATAACATGAAAAAGGAGATCGCAGAATATTTCTCAAGGTTCTTGGTATGTCAGCAAGTTAAAGCAGAGCGACAAAAGTCCAAAGGGATGATGCAACCATTGCCTATACCCATGTGGAAATGATAGAATATTACTATGGATTATCTCACAGGTCTCCTAAAGACATCAAAGGGAAATAATGTGATATGGGTTGTGGTTGACTGACTCACCAAGACTACCCATTTTATCTCTATTCAGGAAGACCACTCTCTTGAACAACTTACAAAGATATATGTCAAGGAAGTAGTGAGACTGCATGGCGATCCACTCTCGGTTGTCTCTGATCATGATCCAAGGTTCACATATAAATTCTGGAGGAGCCTTCAACATTCTTTTAGTACTGAATTAAATTTCAGCACGGCCTATCACCCCCAAACTGATGGCTAATCTGAAAGGAATATTCATATTCTTGAAGATATGCTAAAAGACTTCTTTCTAGAATTCAAAGGTGGATGGGATCAACATCTCCTTTTGGTTGAGTTCTCATACAAAAATAGCTTCCACTCGAGTATTCAGATGGATCCATATGAAGCTCTGTATGGAAAGCGATGTAGAACTCCAACCTGTTGGGATGAAGTTGGGGAAAGAAAGGTACTTGGACCCAATCTTGTGTAAGAGATGGCCGATAAGGTTGAAGTCATCCAGAAATGCATCAATGCTGCTCAAAGTTGGAAAAAGAGTTATGTTGACAACTGTCTGAGGGACTTGGAGTTCAACGTTATGGATAAATTCTTCTTTCGAATATCACCATGGAAGAGAGTCACATGATTTGGAAAGAAAGGGAAGCTAAGCCTAAGATACATTGGCACCTTTGAAATACTAGACCGTGTAGGAGATGTGGCCTATTGTCTTGAACTTACAATGAATATGGATCAAGGTCATGATGTGTTTCATGTATCACTACTGAGGAAGTACAAACCAGACCCCTCACATGTACTAAACTCAGAGGTGGTGCAGCTAGATGGTGATATTTCCTATGAGGAGCTGCCGGTTAAGATTATGGACCGAATAGATAAGGTTCTACGCAAAAAGACAACCCAGCTTGTCAATGTGTTGTGGAGGAACCATAAGTTTGAGGAATAAACTTGGTAACCAGAAGAGGAAATTAAGGATATGTACCCTCACCTGTTTGTGTAAATTGAAATTTTGAGGGCGAAATTTCATAATGGGGGAAGAATGTGATGACCCAATGTTTTTCAATGGAAATTACCTTCTTATAAATATGACATAAAATCACACAAAAATAAAACATAATACAATACTAAGGGATAAGTGACCTTTAAACATAAGTTGGTCACTTTTGTGTTTGGAATTTCAAAAATCCGTCATACACGGTTGTGTTCAAGATGATTTTTGGAGTCTAATAAAACAAAAATAATTTTCGATGAATAGTAACATACTTTTATGAGTAGTAACCTACCCATATGAATAGTAATATGAACCTTATGAATATTAAATGGTCCCAAATAATAGTAACCTTAACCTTGAATAAATAAATAAAATTAAGACATCCTATAAGTGACAATTTGACCATAGAAAAGGTTTTGGTATTTTTGTAGGTCATAAATAAATAATTATAATTAATTAATTAATTTAAAAGAAAATTTATTTTCATAAAATGTGTACATAAATTAACCAATCAATGTCATATAGTTTTTAGATAATTTTATAAGGCCTTACGTAATTTCTGAAAGCACTATAAAATCAGCTTTAATTTTAAAAACTGTATTTTTTAAGTAAATTATGATTTTAATTAAATATTAAATTAATAATATTTAGAAAATTATTTTTGGAAAATGGAATTCATTTTTAGATTCTACATGTCGAAAAATTGTTGGGGTGAATTTTTGGGATTTTTCTGAAATACTTGAATTTTTGGTCATAAGTAAAATACATTAATTTACTGTATAAATCCATTATAATTTAATCCCACTATTCCAGACATTACAAGTGATGTAAGAACCCAAATCCAAAAATCAAATTCCTTATTTACTATTATTGGTCATGGAAGACTCACTATTCCTTGTCTTGGGTGGAAATAATAAACTGATGAATTTTATATTAAGAAAACCCCTCTCCCCTCCACTATAAAAACCACCCTTCACACCCTCATATCCTCACACCTCTCAAGCATTAATCCTTCACTAAAAACTGCCCAAAAATATTACCTAGACCACATCCCACGTCCATGAGCTTCTGGTCTCATCAAAATACCAAGCCTATCTTCTTTAAGGAGGATCTCAAAAGGAGGAGTTAATAGGTAATTCCCCCCTCTCTCTCTTTCCTTTAATTTTTTTGTAATTTCAAGTTCAATTCTTAATGTCTCTCCACCTATATTCATCCAAATTGTATTGTAACTCCTGTATTGTAAATATAAAGGATTTTTTTGATTCTAATTTCATATTATAGCATCGAAACCCCATTCCCCAATCCTTTATGTTATAAAGGAAAATGTTGTTCGTGAGGTGTTAATCTATCACCTTAATGAATGACATGTTTTGTTCTCCCATTTATACATTCCTATCTGGTCATGAAACCATTTTTATGGTCGAAACAGAATATCTTACATGTATTATGTCATATTTAAAGTTCTGGAACTAACATATGACCATATTACTATGTTTTAAAATAAAACAAGTTCATTGTGATCGAGAAACCGCCCAAATTAACCCAATCAATCATTATTTAATTATTATCTAATGATTCGTCCACATGGTATATAATATAATTCATTATAATATCATTTTAACTTCTGTAAAATTTTTAATAACTTGAATGATAAGTTCTGTATGTTTACCCAAGTTCTACCCGAACATCAATTTAAGAATACAAGTGAACCACTCAAGAAAACCATGAAAACAAACATTCTCGTACAATGTTTTTAAAATTGATAACTCATCCAAAGGCACATAAAATAAATTAATGAAACCATAATGAAACATATTAATATAAAAAAGGTTATGTATATCTAATTATTGAATATAATGTCGTTATACAGGACACTAAAGAGAAGGAAGTGTTAGGATACAAGGTAAGGGGAAATTCTCGAACCCAATTTCATCCTTCGGGTTCTCCCTCTTTCTCTCCATTTTGTTTGATATGTTTACTCCTTAAAAATCATTTGTTCATAATTTTCTTTCCTTTTATGGTCTATACATGTTTACCACTATTGTTTATGTCAAATAAAATATTCTCCAAAAGAACACTTCTTTTAAGAACTCGCCTTTTACTTCCCATTCAAGGTTGATGGTTCTTGTATCAAGTATGTTATTCCCTCATTGATTTGGGAAGCCAAAGTTTATGAGTGTGTTCTTATGATATGAAACCCATTTCATTCCATGGGTTAGTTATATTCATTATTGATATATTTTCTATGTGGCATGCATGATAATGATAATGTTATTATGTGACAGGTGCGCCCGGAATTATATAGCGAAATATGAATGTTTGAATGTGACGGGTGCACCCAGAATTATACAGCTCTCCAATTCATTGGGTAAAGTGATTAATCTCATGAGTAAATGTGACCTTAAGTATACAAGGTGCTATATTTTTTCTCAAGTATGTGTGGAAGTTAACCACTATGACATGATGTTTCATTTTTACGCATTGTCACATTTCATGTCTTTTATTTATGCTTCCTCTCATGTTCATGATCTTTTGCCTATGTCATGATTATGCTCACCCCACACTATATTGTTATTTTCTATCCTCTTACAGGGACTTTTATCTCTCCCATTTTTGATGTATATCCTTAGGTGTCTACATGTACTAAGGAGAGTACAAGTTCCAATAAGATGCTAAAGAAGAAGAAATTAAATAAATGTTTGTGCCTGATGTTTAATTGTTATTTATGGTCCTAGTTTTCCCAAGACACCGAACCTTTGGATCCTCTATGTATAATACTATTATGTTATTTATCTATAAAATTATTTAATTGTAATTTAAGAAAATGTTGGGTCGCTATAGGTCAAAAGTGAAGAAAAACAAATAAAATAACTCTTTCAATTATTTTATTTTTCTTCTAAAAAGTCTGAAAACTATCTTTTTCAGTCGTCTCTCGCCGGTCGAAGTTAGGTCCTTTCTAGGAAAATCCCAAAATTCTGATTTCAATGGTGCCCTCATATTTTTTATTCGAGTACTAGTTTAAATGTTAGAAAAACCCACTCGCATGCTTATTTATATGAACTTAAAAAAGTTCAAAATTCTAATTCGGGCTCAGAAAGCATAGGAATCAGGTTTCGTCAGATCATTTGGTCTCGAAATAATCCCATATAATTAAAAAAATCATGGAATTTCCGAGACATTACATATCACATGAAGGGTGATCCACCGCACTAGCACAGATAATACATCAACCTTGATTAAAGAAAATTGGAGCACATGTGGATCACGACTAGATGGATATTAAATTGAAACCTACATGAACTATGACAGTGGTCCAAAAACAGTTTTGATTGGTAAATAACATCAGTGTATTAAGATCTCATGAATGTGGAATTATCTCTTCTAATTAATTTAAATTATATATAGATTTAATTCAATGATATTTTATGTTGGATCCATATTATTTTCATTGTCCACGTTATTTGGAAAAATAATATTGCTCATAATATTTATGTCTTATTAAATATGATAATTATAAAACAAATATGACATTTTATGAGATGGGATTGTCCCCAATAAGTGATTCCACTACACCTAGAACCTACATGTTGTATCATAGTGGCCATGTTAAATTCTAAATTTATTTATTTGATTTTTTATTCATATAAATTTAAATATTCATATTAATTTATTTGTTTTAATTAATTCATGATGCATTGTCAAAAAATCTCCATCCACTTCTTTATTATTCACTAATAAAAACATGTCTATTTTAAAAAATAATTAATAACACATCCAAAAAACCCATTTAGAGGTTCCAAGATCATTTACCAAATATCATAGGGTTACATGACTTGCGCTCTTTTTTAGAAACCATGTACCCTTATTCATTTCACCAAGACACTAGTGTGGAATCTAAGTCATTGGGCCATAAATACAAACTACATACATTAAATGAACCAAATGTTGACTGGTTAAAGAGGCACATAAAATTTCATAACTGCATGCCATGTATGTTTTATACTTGTTTTCATGTCTTTTATCGAAAGAAAACAAAGGCTCATGTTGTCTCTCATAATTAATACACAACATGTATTAAATATTTGGCGTGTATATGATGAAATCCACGTGACTTGACATTCACATTTTGTATTATTACTATAAACTACGAAGCTAATTAGTTTTTAAGGTTATTACACACCGAATGCCTTGTCTTGCATTTCAGACATCTAAGGAAGAGAAGTACACACCATGTGTCTAATTTTCACACACCTTCTACTTTACCTGTTTACATATAAATATTAAATTTTACAAAATATTTCATTAAAACTCATTGTATAACCATACTTAGGTCATAATATTGATAGTACATTTTGGCCATAAGGTTTTATATTATATAAAATGATTAATTAATTCCCTATAATTTTTAAAAATATGAATCATGTATGATTATTTATACAAGAGATTCAACACATTAAATTTTACTGAATATGAAATTTTCATGTTTCCTTGTGAAATTAAATTATAATTACAAAACATGAAATTATGACACATTCCATGTTAACAACATTATATTTAAGATTACTATTTACAATTAAAACCATCCTTAGTAGTTCAGATTGGTACTCATCATGTTGATTCCAAATACAAATATGTGTATTATATTATAAAGTTTTAAGTGAAATAAAATTCTCTATCTTATCTAAAATAAAATTATATTATAATTTTATGGAGATTTTAGAGGATAATATAAAATTAATTAATTGAATAATACGTTAATTAATTAGATTAATTCATTGAAATTTTATTTTTTAAAATAAAATAATTCAAATGGCTATTAGATAGATGTTTTAAATGTGAAATCATTTGATTTTTTTGACTAATTATGAGTATTGAAAATATCGATATATGTATTTTTATTTTACACACCTTTATTTTATTTTCAATTCTTTATTAATAAATAAAACATGATATATGGGAGACAACCCACATATTGTTACTATGTAGAACATGCTTATCTAAGGCTATTTTATGTAATTCCATTTAAAAAATACTTTAGTTCCCCTCACCTATGTGAGAGTTATAAAACATATATAATAAAACAACTATCTGAAGGTGCATGGATTTGGCTTAAGGCAGAGCTAAGGAAGAATTTGTTTAAGATGGAACCATGATAAAACTGACGTGGTATATACATAGGCGGATAGGTAGGATGTTTTAGTTTAATCCAATACTAGGAAATATTTTTTCCCAACGTTCATAGGTTTATTTATTATCCACTCAATAAATTATCCATTATATAATATCATTATACCAACATTTATTTATTTATTTTCTACCTATTAATGATTTATTTAATAGATATAGTACTATTATCGCATATATAATTGGACTAAAATGAAAATATGGAATTAAAATAAAAAGGTTATGTGTAAATGTTTTATCAAAACATATTAATACCAATAGTAAAGCCAACTTTATATTTACAAGTTGTGTAATGTGTAAACCAAAAAATATTAATTCATAATAAATAAAATCCCTTAATTTAATATTATGTTATACAAAGCCTTCGATTACATTATAAGGAATAAAATCATATTACTACATATTTGACCAACCATTTTTGGTTAATATACTTTTATAAAGGAGTTATAATAATATTTTTTGTTTAAATTACCCATCCTGAATCATGAGATGTAACCTTTGGTATACTTCATAGATCTTAGGGGGAAATGTTTAGGAAATATGAGTTAGGATTTATAGATTGTCGAGTCGACTCAGTAGATTTAGGGTATTAAATCCAAAAGCTGGAAAGGATCAACATACCAAAATACCTTTGAGAAATTGGTCGACCCCAAACATGGAAAGTGATATGTGGTATATGGATCCTTTCCATTATAATTTCCAAGAAACTAGAAATTCCAATAATAATGATAAGGGGTTATAAAACTTGACAAAAAGTTGGATAATTAATAAAATCAAATTTATAGTTTTTTATCTCAATAATTATAATCTATTGAAGTAATAATAATTTTCTATTTTAATCATTTCCAATAATGAAAATATCATCAAACACATTATCCCTTAGATTAATTTTGGAGAAATACAATCTATTTACTATAAGTAACATCATAGAATGGTTAAAACCCCTATGGATAGTATTTCAACATGAATTATAATATTTTGTTCTAGAATACCCAATAATAGATCGTCGTACAAAGGAGGTAAGTGACGAGGAGTTCAATTTCTATGATTAACATGTGAGGAACCAGGTTGATGTTTAGTATTTAATGATTTCATCCATGTCTAATGAACTCAGGATTTCTAATGTAGACATGGATGTATATATTGTGCTCCCTTATATGTGTGGATTTTAATAGGGGAGATCTAGATAAGAATTATTTGAGTTGTCTATGGTAATTCTTTATAGAAAAACTAGATATTGTACACATGTAATGCGTTAAATAGAAAATGTCATTATCTACATTGGTCACCTAGAGGTTATTGGGATAAACATAAAAAATAACTATACACTGATATCATTCTGTCATCATCACCTAAAAACAAATACAACTGCTTTTGTTAATTTCAATTTGAACATTGTAGTGATGTCTATCCTAGATCCTATCTGACAACTTCAACATGATACTAAGAATATATAGATTGAGAATCCTTTAATCCTTATGGTTGATAAATGGAGAGGATAGATGAATAGATTTATGTCCAAATATAATTTGAAACTCCCTTCCATGAAGTTAAGGATAAAGTAGAATAAAATTTAGGATGATTAAATCTATTACACATGTGGAATTAATGGCCACCAAAAGAAAAAAATGTACCCTTGAAAAGAAAAAATGGGAAGTAATATACGAATTTGTTATTGATTGAAATTTATCTATTTTTAATATGTTTTTATTAGATAGATAATGTGGTTCTTAGATATGTATTCAAATCCTTAACTAATTATATTTAGGATCATTTCATGGATGAGTTAGATCTACGAGTGGTCAATAATGTCGAACTTACTACTATGGCAATTTAAGACTAAAGATTCACATTGCCATTGGGAATTATAATGGTTTTAAATAATTTATATAGTGTTCCCCCATGAATCAAAAAAATTAAATCGGTATCTAGACTTTATCGAGAATAATTTTTATTCCTATTTGGGTATAGTTTTGGTTTTGTTTAAATTGAATTCAAATGTTATAATATGTAATAATTAAATAATGGTTTTAATATATTAGAAAACACATAAAAAGTAATGGAAATAAATAAAGAAATTATATAAAATTTATTCTTTCTACACAAAACTATGGAACCACCAACTAGGTCATGAAACAAAATAGACAAAATTAACCAAAGATTGATATTTATGATCCTTAGAAGTCATACCACTTTCCATATGTCATTCATTTTTACAAGGAAAAAATTAAGAAATCCATATATAGTGAAAAACGTTATGGGAAAAGGAGCTTCATGTATTAATTCATCGTAAGTGAATGGAGGAAACACATCATATTCTACATTTTGAGAACATTGATGAGTCATGTGAGTCTTCCATTATTCTTTTAGGGATATATATTAAAGTGAATCACATATACTAAATAAAATGATAACTAATGTGACAAATGAAACTCCATTGCAACGTTATTGTGTTGAAAAATATGCGTTGTCAAACATAAATGTGTGGGGTTGATATGTTTTTCTTAATAACGTTTTGGGTAAGAAACGAGCACCTCAAGTCACGATGTGTAGATTTATAATGCACCATAAGTAAATAGGGTGATATATCCCATTTGAACACTTAGAAAATAGGTAATTGAAGTTAGAAAATTCATATTCCTTTGGATGAGGAGATAGTTAGTACCTGATATACTATAAATATCAGGTTATAGATGAGTTGACATAGGATCACATTCTGTAGAGACCCTAATCTTAACGTACATAGACATTACATTACTTTTGAGGAATACTTAGTACATAACAAAAACACACACACAAGGACCGTAATAGATTAGTGTCTTTGGAAACTCGGAATATAATCTTCTAATTTTGGTGAAATATCTTCAACATCTCCCATAAAGATCTTCCCCTTTTTTTTACCTAAAACCTTTCTTTATATCCTGGGGAAAAGAAAACATAAAAGGGTGAGCTCAAATGCTCAACAAGGGTAAACAAAAGAAATATCAATCACATCATATTCATAAGAATATATCATTTTGGAAATCTTAACCTGCAAAAGAGAGAATAATATCATAACATGGGATAAATCATAGTAGTGAAATGAAATCCCAATAATCATAACTTAAAACATGAAACTTTGTGGCATACACACATAATCATAGAGAATCATTTCTTATTAGTCAAGACTCATTGCCAATACTATCTTAGTGGACAAAGTCCCATTCTGAACTGAGTTCACTCCTCATTTCAGTCCTGTTTCACTGAACCGGTATAACCTACTGTTCCAGCCATGTCTATCTCATGAGATATAAAATCTTTACCCAATGTATTGGAGGGAGATATAGGTCCCACCCATCTCATAATGATACTATTCTTATGTTTTCCACAAAATCATAAACCATACATCATAGCATAACCCATGTAATAAAAATGGTATTCTTAAACATCATGAAATCATAAAACAATTCATTTAAGATAAAGGAATTCATAAAAATAATTCCATCACAACATAATCAAATCAATCTAAGAATAGGGAGAGAAACAGAACCCTATATTATCTTAGATGGAAAATAATTTAGATAAAACACTTGAACTCCATTCTTGAGGAAAATATCCTTTCTACTTCAAAAAAAATTTCTTTTCATAACATGTCATACAATTTTAAACTAAAAGAAGTTTATTAAAAATAAACTTGAAAACTTGTAAAGGAATATTCTTAGAAATAATGAATTAAAAATACATTCATGCCATATAAGTTAAAAAAACATTCTTCTCGTACTTTTGTTAGAAAAGTCAAAAAGTACCTCGTACAAAAAACGACAAAAGATTCCTTTCATATCTTTTACTAAATACTCACCAAAGGTTAAAATTGGATATAAACTATTGTATAAGGATATAAATATTACATGTTAAGGAAAAATTTATGTGGTTGATAAAATACACCCCAGTAAATACCAAAGTATAAACAATCTCGGATAAAAATGAGATTGTGATATTTCCCTTACCTTAGGTCTTATTTGCTTCATAAGTGTCCGAACCTCCTGTATAATGATTTAAATAATGTCAATGACTTATTCTAGAATAATAATTATTTTTATGATATCATATATGGTCATATTCTTAGCTTCTTATTAGTAATATTTCATTACTACTTGTTATTCGGGTGTTTATTACTTTTTGTTCTTAAGCGTGTTTTGTCGAATAAATTCTTATTATTCTCTTTAGGTTATAGATAACTCATTTACAGAATGGTATTAGTGTAATATATATCATATTCATTCATTCAATTAATTTATATAATCATTACGCAATGAAGATCATGTAGAACGAGTCACATCACATCGTGGAGACGGTATTCCGTACGTACGCACGAGTGATGATATTGTTCCTAGGATCATGGAACTGTATTGGAGTGTATTTATACTATTTCAGAATCAATATCACTTTATAATAGTCATATATAGTCATTATTTACACCGTTATACCCATCCAAGTAAGGTGGTGGTGGAAAATAGATTACACCACGGCGTGGAGACGGTATTCCGGACGTACGCACGCGCGGTGATTTCTTTTTCCGTAGGATGGATAGATGGTGAAACAGGGTTGTTTAATTCTTATAATAACATATCAGTATATTATTGATACTGATGTTATTACTTCATAATGAAACAACTAAAGAAGAAGAAGTGGAAGAAGAAATAAATATGAAAGAATCGGTAACGAAAATTACATCTTCTTTGAAGTGCTTCTTTGAGACCTCCTTTTAGGGCACTAAAATAGGTTTTTGAAGAATACCAAAACCTCTAGGATGTTTCTAGGGAAGTGGAGAGGAGACATTGGTAGGGTTTGGCCGATCGTGAAGGCTCAAAGTGGTGTGAGGAAGAGAGGGAGGATGTGCCCTTTTATAAGGGAGGAGAGGGGCTCCTTTGGAAAACTAAAACTATTATTTTATTATATAGTCATATTCAGTTTTAAATAGCTCCAAATTTATTTATTTATAAGATAATGTAGGTATGGGTCTAAATCCTCTCATCAAATATAATTTAGTCAAGTTTATGTTCCTATTTTAACCTTATCATTTAGATTTAACATTAAGTTAAATAATTTTACTTTTACTGTGTCTTCTTGTGTTATTTCACTATAAGGTTAATAAACATACTATAACAAGCCAAAAGAACCCCAAGTTGTTTATTATTAATATATATATCCTTATATAAGTCATTTTGCATAACCTTAGATTTTTAGGAATAAAATAACAATTAATAATATAATATTTGTTTTAAAAACTATTTTATGTCAATTTTGACACTATTTGGTAATTGATTTTTTGTAAAACTCATAACAGAATGATTAGTTCGAAAACAGTTACTAACATCAATAATAACATGTCATAGTAACCAATAAAATTATTTTGATTCATAAAAAGTCTCAAATTACATTTATTTGGGTATTTATAACATCACTTATGTCAATATTTCATTAATATGATATTTACTGCATCATCATTGTGTCATAAATAAATTAAATTATTTAAAGTCTAAAAATTACAAATAAAATATAATTATGTAGTAAATCTTTTTATCTTTCTAATGAATATTTATAGTCGAATTTATCTTTTGTATAACCCTATATTAAAAATTATTTACTTATTAAACTTTGATTTTAACTATTTTAACCCTTCTTTAAATTAATTAATAATAAATGTCCTAATCTAATCCAAGTGGGCTTAAATGGTCATATGTTATTCCTAAGGTTGTTTTTGGTCAAATTACACTTATCCAATAGAATTAGGACATGTGTTAGGGTAATAATAATATCATTTGTACCCGTAATTACCCTATTTACTTTTAACCGTGGTAAAAAAAAGTAAAAAGTTACTATTCACCAAAAATTATTTTCATCTCATTGAACCAAATTTTATTCCTTGATATTAACCGTGTCTCTCGGATTTTCGAAATTCCACTCACAGAACTGGTAAATTTAAGTTTCCTGAAAAATTCAGTTTTTTAACTACTACATAGTGGTTTCACTATTCATCAAAAAATGAAAGTTTCCAGAAAAATACCAAAAATTAGGCCTAAGCTATATTTGATATTATGAATTCAAAAATGATTTCTATTTTATCAAATTCAAAACATATCAGTTACATTAACTAATTTAAAAATTAATTCCCATCGTCAAAACAAATAGCGTGTTTTTAAAAGATAATAACTATCAAAAGATTGACACTTGTTTATGTCTGGTTTAAATGTGAAATTACATTCAATGAACAACATTGTATTAAATTGTAAAAATATATTCTAAATATACTTTAAAACCACTGAAATTAATAATTTATCACTATTAATTATTTTGATTAAAAAAGTTGTTTTTAATTAAAATTTAGTAATTTTCACTATTCATCAGAATAGGAAAGTTATCCGAAAAGTACCAAAATTTCACCCTAAGCTAATTTCGATATTCCAAATCCAAAAATGAAGTCCATTTTGAAAATAAAATTTAAAAAATTTCAAAAAGTGGTTATTACTATTCATAATGCCTAGTTTTAATAATATTTTAAAAGCATATTGTTGTTTAGTGAAACTCAGTATTGCGTACTACACATGCTATTGAGGAAGGTCGCGATTGCGTGTAATGCAAGCCAAGTCAGGGTTGCGTGTTGTGCAAGAATCCTTCGTTGTTTCGTATAACGGAATCCAACCATATTTCATTTATGCATTGAATATATATATATATATATATATATACTCAATGGTGAGTAGAATAACTATTATCAAAATTGTTTGTAACACGATCCAAGAATAGTATTGCGTATACTGCAAGCTAATATGGTGTTGAATATAGCGCAAGGTAATCTTGGTGTAGCACACAACAGAAGACATTAATGAAATTAAAAGAATATTTTTCATAAAATCTCAGGGTGTTACATTCTACCCCCCTTAAAATGAATTTCGCCCTCAAAATTCGTCGGGGTTATAAATGGTTTACTACTAGAAATTTTGTTTAATAGAAACCCACATCGTAAAAAGGAATACCAAAACCATTATTTAAAAACAAAAGTATGAAACATAATGGATACCCAAATAAACTAATCACTGGGTTTCCACATAGGTTGAAATATGGATATGGAAGAGAAATCTAACGACCATGTTCTGATGGAGAGTGGTAGAGAACATGGCTATGAAAAATCCAGCAATCACAAACCCATAAATTTTTGACGATCTAAGGTACCGTCTGATTAATCAGATATAAGAGTACTAGGACAACATTTTTGGTTTTTAAGATCATTCCCCTAAAGTTGATGAAATTGGAATTAGAAGAAATACTTTCATGATTTTGGTACTATGTCACCGTTGGTCATTCTTTGGACAATTTCCACTTCATCTCTTAAAGAAATGAAGTTGAATTTTTCATTCGTGAAGTGTTAGTAGATCATGTGATAGAATGATGGGTCATTCCATCTGTCTCAAACAAAAGGTTACAAAAGTTTTCAAAAATACATAAGACCATCTATGGTGAAGTTAATCGTATATGATTCCAAAAATGAACTTATACTTCATATATCATACCGCGTAATAAAATAAAACTAGTTTCTACTAACCAGGGACTTCATGTAGTCCAGTGGTAGGCGATAAAGTCCAGTCGCACTTCGGTTGTGGGTTTGATTCCCACTGCCTTGTCCGACGCGATGGGTTGTCGCTCGTCCTGTAGGTTGTCCTTTTTCTAAAACTACATTACTATAACATCCCATCAATAATATTGAAAAAAAGTTCTATCCTTAAACAATATTAACGTATGTCCAACATAGTCATTTCCAATCTTTAGGCTTATCCAAAATACTTTTGTCTAATATCATATTATAGTGAAAACGATTACCAAAGAGTTCATATAACAAGCATGTTATTACCATCGTTGATCCCCGTATATCATGAGATATGTCTTGTTGGTCACATTCCAAACATTCGAAGGCCTTAATCATGTATTCTCTTGAAAAATTAATACCCATTGAACCTTAGGAAAAACATTAATGCAGTTAAAAGTTAACACTTTCCACATACCAAAATCCTCAAAATTCTATACACTCAAACCATGATATCACTTAGTCCTTATATCAATCATGAGCTCATGAATACAATCAAACATCTCATTATATTCTTATCCCTTCATAATGCGCATATCATCTTGTTACCAAAAATATCTCAATCACTTTACATGGTTACTGGTACCATAAAATTATTGAAAACCACAATAGACCAATAAATAAATATTCCAATATTCTACGATACTATATACAACATTATTTTGGAATCCCATTACATAAACACTTAATCATTCCACCACATCGTTTTCATATTCAACATCGCCAATAGTGATCACATGTGACTTCCCTTTTTCCTTTTCCTTAAGTGGTTTCTCATGGCGATCATCACTAACCCTTGGATTAGGGAATTTATTAGCATAATGCCCCATTTCCTTTCACTTGAAGCATTGAAGTGTAGTATGTTCATTCTGTGTATCCCTTCCTTTGTTTGCATCATTAGACATCTTCTTCCCATCATTGTGGCATTCAAATGCCAAATGACCTTCCTTTCCACATTTGAAACATTTACTTGTCCCTTTAAGACCATCTCCACCATGCTTCTTTCCACACTTTGAGCATAAGGAAACAGTCATCTTCTTTTCACCATTATTCTGAGATTTCTCCTTAAACTCTATCTTTCGTTTCTTGTCAAAACTATGAGATGGATAAGTAACACCAACTTCCATTTATACCTTGATAGCACAACGTACAATTTCATCATAGCTACTGAAGTCTTTTATAGCTAATGCCCTTCTAAGATTTGGTTTTAAGCCACTGAAGAATCGATCAACATTACTTTCAGGTTGGATGATAAAGCCAGATGCATACCTTGGAAGTCTTGTAAAATTCTCTTCGTATACACCAATAGATTCATCATCCTTTTGCTTTAGTTCAAGAAACTCCTTCTCCATCTTTGTTCGAAGAATACGAGTGAAGTACTTATTGAAAAATAAGTTCTTGAACTCGTCCCATTCCATGGACCCAATTTCATCTCTTTGCCTCGTATTCTTGATAAGATTCCACCATTGATCAGATTCACCTTCTAAATGATGTACTGCTAAGATGACTTTATCATGTTCTGAACATTGAAGAACTGAAAATATCTTTTCAGTGGTACTGATCCATTGTTCAGCAACAAGTGGATCAGAAGGCCCACTGAAAGAAGGTGGACGTTGGATCATGAAGGACTCAATAGAATATTGTTCCCTTGTCTGCTCATTTGGAAGTCCAGAATGATTCATAGCTTGTGTAAGTATAGCAATAAGATTTTGCACTCCAACTCCCATAACATTTGTTTTTTCAGGAGGAAAATCATTGAATTGTCCATTGCATTGATCAACACGTTTCCTTCGGGTTCCAGCCATCGTCTAAAACCCAAAAAGAATAGTGTGAGAGGCAAAAATCATGCTAGGGAAAAAAACATAATAAAATGGGGAGTACCATCAATATCTAACATCTTAGGTTTAATTCTAAGATCATTACCGTAATTCTAGGACTATAACCTATACGTATACTTATCCTTAGGTAAATCCCTAGACATACCTTAAAAAATATCTCTAGGGATCTCACTAACGTTTTCGCATCCTAGTTTCCAAAGGTTGACTAAACCTTTCATCTGATACCAACTGTAGAGACCCAAATCTTAACGTACATAGACATTACATTACTTTTGCGGAATACTTAGTACATAACAAAAACACACACACAAGGACCGTAATAGTTTATTGTCTTTGGAAACTCGGAATATAATATTCTAATCGTGGTGAAAGTTCTTCAACATCTCCCATAAAGATCTTCCCCCTTTTTTTACCTAAAACCTTTCTTTATATCCTGGGGAAAAGAAAACATAAAAGGGTGAGCTCAAATGCTCATTAAGGGTAAACAAAAGAAATATCAATCACATCTTATTCATAAGAATATAACATTTTGGAAATCTTAACCTGTAAAAGAGAGCATAATTTCATAACATGGGATAAATCATAGTTGTGAAATGAAATCCCAATAATCATAACTTAAAACATGAAACTTTGTGGAATACACACATAATCATAGAGAATCATTTCTTATTAGTCAAGACTCATTGCCAAGACTATCTTAGTGGACAAAGTCCCATTCTGAACCGAGTTCACTCGTCATTTCAGTCCTGTTTCACTGAACCGGTATAACCTACCGTTCCAGCCATGTCTATCTCATGAGATATATAAAATCTTTACCCAATGCATTGGAGGGAGATATAGGTCCCACACATATCATAATGATACCATTCTTATTTGTGCCACAAAATCATAAACCATACATCATAGCATAACCCATGTAATAAAAATGGGATTCTTAAACGTCATGAAATCATAAAAAAATTCATATAAGATAAAGGAATTCATAAAAATAATTCCATCACAACATAATAAAATCAATGTAAGAATAGGGATAGAAACAGAACCCTATATTATCTTTGATGGAAAATAATTTTGATAAAACACTTGAACTCCATTCTTGAGGAAAATATCCTTTCTACTTCAAATACATTTTCTTTTCTTAACATGTCATAAAATTTTAAACTAAAAGAAGTTTATTAAAAATAAACTTGAAAACTTGTAAAGGAAGATTTTTGGAAAAATAATTTTTTAAAAATACATTCATTCCGTATAAGTTAAAAAACATTCTTCTCGTACTTTTGTCAGAAAAGTCAAAAAGTACCTCGTATGAAAAACGACAAAAGATTATTTTCATATCTTTTACTAAAAACTAACCAAAGGGTAAAATTGGATATAAACTATTGTAGAAGGATATAAATATTACATGTTGAGGAAACATGGATGTGATGATAAAATACACCCCAATAAATACCAAAGTATAAACAATCTCAGATAAAAATGAGATTGTGATATTTCCTTTACCTTAGGTCCGATTTGATTCGTAAGTGTCTGAACCTCCTGTATAATGATTTAAATAATGTCATTGAATTATTCCAGAATCATACTTATTTTTATGATATCATATGTGGTCATATTCTTAGCTTCTTATTAGTAATATTTCATTACTACTTGTTATTCGGGTGTTTATTACTTTTTGTTCTTATCCTTGTTTTGTCGAATAAATTCTTATTCTTCTATTTAGGTTATAGATACCTCATTTATAGAATGTTATTAGTGTAATATATATCATATTAATTCATTCAATTCATTTATATAATCATTATGCAATGAATATCATGTAGAACGAGTCACATCACATCGTGGAGACGGTATTCAGTACGTACGCACGAGTGATGAGATCGTTCCTAGGATCGTGGAATTGTATTGGAGTGTATGTATACTATTTAAGAATCAATATCACTTTATAATAGTCATATATAGTCATTATTTACACCATTATACCTATCCAAGTAAGGTGGTGGTGGAAAATAGATTACACCACGACGTGGAGACGGTATTCCGTACGTACGCACGCGCGGTGATTTATTTTTCCGTAGGATGGATAGATGGTGAAATAGGGTTGTTTAATACTTATAATAACATATCCGTATATGATTGATACTGATGTTATTACTTCATAATGAAACAACTAAATAAGAAGAAGTGGAAGAAGAAATAAAGATGAAAGAATCGGTAACGGAAATTATCTATTCTTTGAAGTGCTTCTCTGAGACCTCTTTTCAGGGCACTAAAATAGGTCTTTGAAGAAGACCAGAACCTCTAGGATGTTTATAGGGAATTGGAGATGAGAAATTGACAGGTTTTGGCCGAGATGGAAGGCTCAAAGTGGTGTGAGGAAGAGAGGGAGGAGGTGCCCCTTTATAAGGGAGGAGAGGGGCTCCTTTGGAAAAATAAAACTATTATTTTATTATATAGTAATATTCTGTTTTAAATAGATCCAAATTGATTTATTTAGAAGCTAAGGTGGGGATGGGTCTAAATCCTCTCATCCAATAGAATTTAGACAAGTTTAGGTTCCTATTTTAACCTTATCATTTAGATTTAACATTAAGTTAAATAATTTTACTTTTACCGTGTCTTCTTGTGTTATTTCACTATTAGGTTAATAAACATACAATAACAAGCCAAAAAAACACCAAGTTGTTTATTATTAATATATATAACTATATCTAAGTCATTTGGAAGAACCTTAGATTTTTAGGAATAAAATAACAGTTAATAATATAATATTTGTTTTAAAAACTATTTTATGTCAATTTTGACACTATTTGGTAATTGATTTTTTGTAAAAATCATAACAGAATTATTAGTTCGAAAAACGTTAATATAATCAATACTAACATGTCATATTAACCTATAAAATTAGTTTAATTCATAAAAAGTCTCAAATTACATTTATTTGGGTATTTATAACATCAATTATGTCAATATTTCATTAATAAGATATTTACTGCATCATCATTGTGTCATAAATAAATAAACTTATTTAAAGTCTAAAATTTACAAATAAAATATCATTATGTATGAAATCGTTTTATATTTCTAATGAATATTTATAGTCTAATTTATCTTATGTATAACCCTATATTAAAAATTATTTACTTATTAAACATTGATTTTAACTTTTTTAACCCTTCTTTAAATAAATTAATAATAAATGTCATAATCTAATCCAAGTGGGCTTAAATGGTCATATTGTATTCCTAAGGTTGTTTTTGATCGAATTACACTTATCCAATAGAATTAGGACATGTGTTAGGGTAATAATAATATCATTTTTATCCTTAATTACCCTATTTACTTTTAACCGTGGTAAAAAAAAGTAAAAAGTTACTATTCAACAAAAATTATTTTCCTCTCAATGAACCAAATTTTAGTCTTTGATATTAACCATGTCTCTCGGATTTTCTAAATTACACTCAAAGAAGCGGTAAAATTAAGTTTCATGAAAAATTCAGTTTTTTAACTACCACTTAGTGGTTTCACTATTCATCAAAAAATGAAAGTTTCCAGAAAAATACCAAAAATTAGGCCTAATATATATTTGATATTATGAATTCAAAAATTATGTATATTTTATCAAATTCAAAACATATCAGTTACATTAACTAATTTAAAAATTAATTGCCATCGTCAAAACAAATAGTATGTTTTTAAAAGATAATAACTATCAAAAGATTGACACTTGTTTATGTCTAGTTTAAATGTGAAATTACATCCAATGACCAACATTTTATTAAATTGTAAAAATATATTCTAAATATACTTTAAAATTACTGAAATTAATAATTTATCACTATTAATTATTTTGTTTAAAAAAGTTGTTTTTAATTAAAATTTATTAGTTTTCACTATTCATCAGAATATGAAAGTTATCTGAAAAGTACCCAAATTTCACCCGAAGCTAATTTTGATATTTTGAATCCAAAAATGAATTCCATTTTGAAAATAAAATTTACAAAATTTCAAAAAGTGGTTAGTACTATTCATAACAACTAGTTTTAATAATATTTTAATAGCATATCGTTGTTTAGTGAAACTCGGTATTGCGTACTACACACGCTGTTGAGGAAGGTCGCGATTGCGTGTAATGCAAGCCAAGTCAGGGTTGCGTGTTGTGAAAGAATCCTTCGTTGTTTTGTATAACGGAATCCAACCATATTTCATTTATGCATTGAATATATATATATATATATATACTCAATGTTGCGTAGAATAACTATTATCAAAATTGTGTGTAACACGATCCAAGAATAGTGTTGCGTATACTGCAAGCTAATACGGTGTTGCGTATAGCGCAAGGTAATCTTGGTGTAGCATACAACACAAGACATTAATGAAATTAAAAGAATATTTTTCATAAAATCTCGGGGTGTTACACATTCCACATTGTACTAGGGAAGGGGATGTTCTGGAGACACAAGTACTATATAGGATTATAAGATAAGATAAAGAATCTGAATGAAATCTTTTTATAGTGACTAAGTATGGTGACTCATTTGTAATGTTTAATAATGATCACATAACCTATAATGATGAAGTATTTGAAATAGATTATACCATGGGTCAACAAGCTATAATTCTATAAATGGATTCCATGTACCAAAACCAAGTCAAGATTATGGTAGATCCTCTAGTGAATACAACTCTAATTTGTTATAAATTATGATTCAAGAATAAAATGGAAATTTATGGATAAGAAAATAATTATAAGTAAAAACTTTTTACAAAAGGTTATAAACAACGTCAAGGCATAGACTATGATGAATCCTTTTGACCAGTCTATTAGGTGAAATGCGTCAGAATTATAATTTACATTGTGGATTAAGTTGAATATGATATTTTGAAAATGGATGTTAAAATAGTATTCTTTTTTGGTAACCTTATAAAATATTTCCTTATGACACAATCTAAATGGTTTACGACTCCAAAGGATTTGAAAATATAAGAATGTTTATACAAACAATTTATGGATTAAATAAATAATCTTTGTTATTGAAAATTTATTTTTCTAAATCCATAATAGAAGTTGGTTTCATAAAGTATGAATAAGAACCTTGTATCTATGATCTTTTTAATATGAAGTTTCCATGTTCTAGATAGTTTATATCAAAGATAAAATACATATTGGAAAAAAAATAAGTCTTATTGTCTATTAAATCATGGTTGAATGTATGACTATTCATAATGGCTGTAGGAATATAATAATATATTCTTGGGATCAAGATGCCTGATGATAGATCCAAGATGATTCTTGTACAATGTTAGAGTAAATACATTAACAATATAATAAAAATATTCAATATGTAGTGATACAAGAGGGAACTATTTATGGTGTCAAGTGGTAGTCATATATTAAATAGAAAGCATCCTAAGACACATTAATAGAGTCATGAAAATGAATGGAATATATAAACATTAGCGGATATGCTAATCATGTATGGTATGTTATGTACTAGTCTAAATCTATCCTTTGCATTAACCGTGATAGGAAGATATCCAACTTCTCAAGTGAGTGAAATTGGATGATAGTTCAGAATATCATTAAATTTGTAATCAAATTTAAGGACATATTCTTAGTCCATAGAGTATATGTAGAGGTAATCACCAAAGTATATGTAGATTATTATTTCCAAATAGATCATATTGATCTCAAATCACTATCAATATACATATTTACTCTCAATTGATGTACTAAAAGATAAAATAACTCAAAGAAATACATAGTCATTTATTATACATCATTTTTCTAGAATATTGATGCTTATAAGGTATCTAAATATGTATTTTGGAAATGAAACTATGTCTATAATCTTGAAGTGGTGTCCACTAGTGAAGTCCTTATCACCGTCCATTGTGATAATACTGTAGCAACTACTCTTGTAACGGTTCTATGGTCACATCAGCAAATGAATCACATATTTTATAATTATAATATATTATGGTATTATTATTAGATATGTGGTGTTTTATTGAGAAGGGTCTCTATGGAAAACAACATTGAAACCCCCATACTAAAGCCTTATCTCATAAGAAACATGATCGTCACGTGAGATCGAGCGAACTGAAATTTTTTGGAAACTGTCTCTAGTACAATAGGGAGTATATTAGAGCTGGTTTCCACGAACAAAATATGTATACATTTGATTACATGTATATTAAATTATGTGAATAATAATTAAGATACTGTATTATATATCATTTTTAGTTTTAAAATACTTTAATGTAATAATTTCTTATAGTTTCAACCGAATTAAATGAGAAATGAAGTTCCAAGATCTGATGAGAACCATGTAATGTAATGATTATATTTTAACCTAGGTTCTATGGTTAGATACCATTATTTCATTGGTAATATATTTTTTTCACTTTTAGGTTTGATTACTCTTAAGAATATGTGACTTTATCTAATGATGTTTGTGCATTGTCATTTCCATGATGAGAGATTTTGAGAACACATATTCATGTAGGAATTAATCAGGATTTGTGTTTCAATGGAATTCCCAATATATGATAATGTATTTTTATTATTAGACATTATTTTTATTATTAATTCATGTCATGACTCATGAAAATTGATTTACTAACTAGAATCGTGATTCCATATGTTGACAGGATGTATGGTATATTCAGTGTGTCATAAATGACTTATTTTGAATGAATATGATTAGAATTGTTCTTTATCATCCATAATTATGGAAGTAGATATGTCGTTACTTTTATTGAAATAAAAATGTTATGAAAAATTCAATGACCATGTTATAATTATGAATTTATTTCTAATATTCATAGATAGACATATCAAGAATATATTTTGATACAGATGTCTTCCATTATGTGACTGGTGGAATTATAATTTTACAAATGTGTTCAAAGCTAGTAAAATAGTACATGTCATTGTAATAGTTATAACACATCATGAGAAAATAAAAATTAAAATTAAAATACTTGGTATGGGGTTATATAAGGTTTTATTTATCTTTAATATTCCATTGTGCAATTAAATATTTTGTTAACCGTAGACTTATCTCTAGGTATAGACAAGTATGTATATTGTATAGATATTGATAAAATTTGAGAATCACTATGAAAAAAAATTGGGGCACTCTTCCAATACTGGATAACACTAAATATTAGATCCTCCATCATATCATGAATGAGAGTGACATGATGATTCCTCAATCCAAAAGTAATTGTTCTAGCGATCCAGATGAACACTATAAGAAAACGAATCTATCACGCTAACACCCAACATTAAATTAGTGTTGTTCAAAGATCAATGGAATGTGTTTGGATCATCTCTAGAGGGACCATAACTTGGATGATATAAACGCAATTACCATATATCAAAAAGGGTTTTAGATAATAAAAAGCATCATCATATAACGATATCATAATAAATGTATTCTTTTTTTCTGATCTATTTAAATAAATTATTAATTTAACAAAAAAGGATCCCCTTTTGGTTCAATTATGCTTCATTACCAATATTTATGGGAAAAGCATTATTGGTGATGAATTTTACATATTTTAAAATATGTGACCAATCCCTCGATTCTGGATTTTGATGAGTTAGGATCAGTTACATAGAATATTTAAGGGCATATTTTATGTATTCATTTGTGTAATTAAATGAATTATCCTACCATTTTTGGAAAATTTTGATATGTTTTATGTTTTATGGCATCATATGATGAATTTTTGTAAAAGAAGAAAAGGTGGAGGAAATATGATCGATACGATACCAGATTACTAAGACATAAGTAGAGTCGGGAACTGATGAAGACTAGTTACACGTCGTGTACCACAAGTACACATTGTGACCATATTATGTAAAGAAGATCTTAACTAGAAAAGTCATGATGAGCATACACACTGTGAAATCCTAGTACACATTGTGAGTCTCCAGTTTAGGTCATGATGAATATGTCAAACAGTCAAAGTCGCGTATGATGTTTCTGAGGATTGAACACGGTGGAGGAAAACTGAATCTTGGTCAAATGTCTTGTACCCCAAGTACATGTCATATAGGCGGAATCATGTGAAAAAAAAATGAGTAATAGTCGCAGTGTTGGATGATCATGCCTATAAATTAGAGCACCTTCCACCCTTCCAAACAATTCTGAAGCATCCTGGACTAAAGTGGAGAGACTAGGGCTACTACGTAGGATTTTAATCTTTCTTTATTTTCTTTTTAGTTTTATTTAGTCTTGTAATCTTCATTTATATTTTAATTAATGTGTTTACACATTATTTTTCCACCCTCTTTGTTTTCCAAATATATTCTAATTTTTCTCTATCTCTAATTTATCCATCGTGATATCTATTCACTTTTCCATGGCATGTGACTTATCAGAGGCTTGGCCCTGGGGGAAGTTTCATGGTGTTCTTCATTATTTCACTTCAATTAAAAATGTTTTAAAATATATTTTCGGTGGATGTGGGAATATTTAATAGGTGTGGTGGTCGTCCACCATGACACTATTTCCAAATCCATTCATTTCCTTTGATTTATCATTTACCTCCCTTCTATTAAGAAAAACCATCATATTATGGAGTTTGGGTTTCCATAAGGGATGTAACGAAATATGGGGGAGCTGAGTAATTTTGGAATGACATTCTTAGTTGAGGTTCCATCCTATTTGACTATTGGATGAAGTGTGATTTGGTGTGTTGGAGGCATGTTTAATTCAAACCCTTAATAAAACAATGAGAAGTAATTCATTAATGAGGTTTCATAAAATCTATTATCAAATTGATTTTAAACAACTAAGAAATATTGAATGAACCTGTGATGTCCAACCATATGACTAAGACCTTTCTTCATTTATTTAATTCTGTTTTTATCTTCATTTAGATTTCAAATTATGAAATTTATTATTTTAATTTCATAAAAAACAAAAAATAATTAGATTAGGTGAATTATAATTTGTGATTGAACCAACTATGACGCTCCTCAAGTGAGATTACCCTATTCAGCCTCTGTGCTACATTAGGAAAATAATTTTCTTTTTACATGCCCTGTGGAAGGTGTGCATCAATACTCGTGTCATTTCTAAGGAGCTAAAAATTTATATCAATCACTTCTTTGAAATTCACATTTTTTTAAATATTTTTCATTGTTTTCATTAAAAAAAATTTAAAACCTTTTCCATGATGTCTTAAAAATAAAATTATTATGCACGAAATAATTACTCATAGGTGTAGGAGGAAGAAACAGACTACAGTGAGAAGGAACTCCAACAAAGGGAAGATTTTCTAATGATAAGGTTCAAATAGAGTGAAAAAGTTCTAGAAATTTTGAACTCAATTGAATATTTTATACCCATGTCTAATGAAATCCAAGATGACATACAAAGATTCGAGGCCAAGAAAGAAGTTTCATGTGTCTTCTAGGATTTCAATGAAGACAACCATGAAGTTGAAGACAAATTCAAGGTGGAGGATCCTGACGAACTAACTCAATCTAGTGAATATCGACTCCAATAGGAACTTTCAATAAAAGTGGAGATTAAAGTCTAAACAACTTAGGGAAATGAATCAATCTTGAACTCAAAATATTTTAATTTTGTTGAAACTAGTTTTAGTATCACCCCTTATAGTTTTTAATTTTTCGATTCAGAAAAATCTTATTACTCCCTGGATGATGATAAGGAAAAAGAAATTTCACCTCTTAAGGAACACCTATAGCTCCTAAAATAAATTTAATATTAATTAGAGGGAGTAAAAGAAGAGAATGAGTACATTTCACAACTAGATACTGGAGAGGATGAGGTTCCAAACATCATCCTACCCCAACCATGAATGTTGTACCATATTGAGAAGGGGTAAGATCTTGTGTACTCTATCCATGGATTCCTCCTCAATTAGAACAATGAAGTGGATTCTGGGAAAATCCATATTTGGTGGTTCAAGTCAAAGAATCCCCAACCACAATCAGACATCATATAACTTCTAGTACTTCCTATTGGATGATGTAAAAATTTAGGGCCCTCTTGGGGGATCTTACCAATATTTATCTTTAAATACTTTCAATGAATTTAGATTCAAATTTAATTTTGTAGGAAATTATTTATCATGAAGCCCCCTCCCTCTATATTTTTTATCTTTGATGACATGATCATTGTTTATTAATTGGTTAATTCCCTTTTTCAGGTTCATAAATGGGAAAATGAAGCCTTAAATATCAAAGGAAGAGGATTATGCTTCATTGTCAAAGAAGAGTTCATTTTTAATTTTTAAACTTTTAATATCCTAAAATTTATTTCCAAAACATTTTTGGGCTTTAATTTTAATAATTTTATGCCCACACATGAATTAATGTGTTACTTGACTTATCTAAAAGACATGAGTTTCTTAGGAATCCAATCATTCCATGTTTTGGATTTCAGTGTCAATGAAATTGAATGAATAAAATTGAGAATTAGGTGATTAAAATGAAGCATGAATATTGAAATAGTGACTCATGATTTGAGGGAATTAGTTTATTCTTGTAAATTAAATTTCCCTATCATTTTTCATGCTTTGAATTTATAAAATTCATGTGACTTGATTTTTTTATTATTATTCATGCCGTGAGTGATTGTCCCAAATCATATCTACCATTCCCGAAAGGATTTATAGACCAAATATTTACTATTTTTCTTGAGCATATTTCTTGAGTGATCTTGGGACATTCCACCTACCAAAACATGTATTGAAACTTTTCAAAGATATTGGATGTAAAAAAGAACATTTAAAATGATTAAGGAATATTTTAAAAAGACCTTATCCTTAAATACCACCTTTAAATTAATCCTTTTTTATACAATAGAGACCATTAATAACCTTCATAGGAATGATCCATTTTTCAATCCATTTTTATCTATTCCTACCCTACTCTTGGTATTTTCATGATATTTTAAATTTGATGTGGGGGTGAAGGGACACATGGTGGAAGGGATGATTTAAATTGGAAGGAAGAAATGTGGGGGTTATTTTTATGGAAATAAATAAATATTATTGATGTACTCATTGTAATTATATGTTTGGACATTTTGAATTAAAAAAATTGACAACAAATTGATGGCCAAAAAAAATGAAAACAAATGGGTTGTGATTTGGGAAAATCAAAAACAGCTATTTTCCAGACTGATGATCAAATGATTATATGTGGTTAGGTGAAGGATGTGAGTTTTAATCAAATCATAACATTTGAAAAGAAATGAAAAAAATTACAAAGGTAAAAAAAATATTCAATAGGTTTCACAAATCATTCATTATTCATACTTGATCATAACCTTTACTTTTAGTTTTGTGGAAGTGGGTGTTGCTACTTTGAAATGGGTAATTTTAGTAAACTTTTACTTTTGATATCATGAATTATAATTAAGATATTAGCCTCTTCATTGTGACTTAATTTTTTTTAAAACATCAAATCTTACCAACATTAATCCTTAGAGTCATTTGAACCATCATTGAAAATCCACATGATTTTATGTGTTTTTCTCCTTTACAAGGTAGAGAATTTAGTTCATTTTAAATCTTATGGATAAGGAGCTTGTTCTCATGATATGAGATTTACTATATTTGAATTGTATCATGAGTAATGATAGAAAGGATTCAAGCGAGGTAAACCATGACTTGGAATGTTTAATACCAATGAATTGACGAGCCTGAATTATTGAATGGAGAAGTTTCATCATATTTCAAAGGGGAAAAGTAAAATACATGAATTGATTATTTCTTTGAAAAATGAGAAATTAAATTTATACTTCATGTGGATCTTTGAAAATTTGATTACATTTAAAATTGTTTGATTTTTATTACATTGAAAGTTTTATGTGGTAAAATTTGAGTCCTGTCAATTCCATGTTGAGAGTTTATGCTTAAGGGAAATCATGGTTTAAGTGTCTGGGTATTTGATAGAGCAAATTTATTTTCATATTTTATGTATTAATTTGTGTAACTAAATGATATATCCTACCATTTTGGGAAATATTTGATAAGTTTTTTTTTTAGGTTAGAAGAAGATGAATTTTAAAAAAAGAACAAAAAGTGGAGAGAATATGAGAGGCGTGACACAAGAGTTTTGAGAGAGATGCATAGATGGTAAATGGAGAAAATTGAATACACATTGGGTACCTCAAGTACATGTCATGACCATATCATGTTAGGTAGATCATCATTGGAAAACTTTTCATGATCAAACTCGTTGTGAAAGACAATTACACAACATGAGTCTCTAGTTCACGTCATGAAAAAAAATAGTCAAAGTCACATATGATGTTCCCATGGATTCAACGCATCAGAGGATAAACTAGATCTGAGGTACCACTACTGGAAATCCATCCTTTCCCAACGGTTCTGAACCGTTGGGAAAGGCTGCAGAACCGTTGGTATATGTTATACCAACGGTTCTGCCAACTGTGGGGAAGTAAGCCGTTGGGAAAGGCTTTTCCCAACGGTTTACAAGGAACCGTTGGGATAGGTTAGAAAAAATAAACCTACCCCAACGGTTTGGCCCGTTGGGGAATCCCATGAATATTTTCTTTCCCAACGGTTTTCAAACCGTTGGGAAAGGTTTTTACCAACGGTTCTACCAACCATTGGTAAAAACACCAATTCCAAAAGCTATCCCAATGGTTTGAACCGTTGGGATAGTCTGTTTTTACCAACAGTTTAATGAACAGTTGGTAAAAACAGCTCCATATGGGCTATGCCAACGGTTTGAAACCATTGGCATAGGCTTTGCTGTGAAAATTGCACAGTAGCCTGCAATTTGCACAGCAGGTCTGTTTTGCTCATTTTGGCACAGCAGGTCTGTTTTGGGCTCATTTTCAATTCAATTTTCATTTTCAATTCAATTTTCAATCCAATTATTGTAACTGTAACACATATACAATGCATACATATAGAGAACAAACCAACACATTTAAATAATAAAAACCAACCAACCAACACATATAATGCATCCTGGAAATATACTCATCCATAATTAAATTATAATTCATAACATAATTATAAACATACATAATTAATTTAGAATTCAATTTAAAATTTAGATGACAATCATATGTGGAATCCGGAATTCAATTCATAATTTGATTGGTTTTTTGTACACCATATATTTTTACTCGAAATCATATACATTTTAAACAAAATACATACACCGGGAATGATACCGGTCACACCGTGCCTCGGATTGAGGCGAGGTTAACTCGTACACGTCACAAATGAATCATTGATCGTTGTCCTAAAGTATCAACATATTCTGAAATCGTTTGGTCAGTTTTCCATATGCTAGTTATTGTTTTCACTTAAAATGAAGTGTTTTTTAAATAAAAGAGAGACACTTTGAATGGTGCCGGCCACACCGCGCCTCGGATTGACGCGGGGTTGACTCGTACACATCACACATGACCCGTTCATTGTTTTGATAAAATATAAACACAATCAAAATGTGTTTGATTGGTTTTTCGTATGTATTTAAAATGTAGTCCATTTTAAAGAAAATAGATACACTTAGAGTGGTCTCGGCCAAACCGCGACTCGGATTTAGGTGTGGTTGACACGTACACGTAACATATGACCCATGGATCATTGTCCTAAAATTTCAACAGATTTCGAATGCGTTTGGTCGGTTTTCGTATGTCAGTTGTTTATTTCACTTATAATCTTGTCCCTTTTAAACAATAGAGACGCAGTTAGAGTGGGACCGGCCACATCACGTTTCGGATTTAGACGGGGTTGACTCGAACATGTCTCAAATGACCCATGAATCTTTTTCCTAAAGTATCAACACAATCTGAATGTGTTTGGTCAGTTTTCCGTATGTTAGTTGATGTTTTTCACTTAAAATGACGTCCTTTTGAAACAAAAGACACACACTTTGAGTTGTTCCAGCCACACTGCGCCTCTAATTGAGGCGGGATTGACTCTTACACGTCACATATGACCCATGGATAATTGTTCTAAAGTATCAACACAATCAGAATCCGTTCGGTCGGTTTTCCGTATGTCATTTTTTGTTTTCACTAAAAATGAAGTCCATTTTAAACAAAATAGAGACACTTTGAGTGGTGTCGGCCACACCGCGCCTCGTATTGAGGTGGTGTTGACTCGTACACGTCACATATGACCCATGGATCATTCTCATAAAGTTTCAACAGAAACCGAATGAGTTTCGTTGGTTTTCCATATGTACTTAAAATAATGTCCATTTTAAACAAAAGAAAGTCACTTAGAGTAGTCCTGACCACACCGTGACTCGGATTGAGCCCGGGTTTTCTCGTACACATCACATATGACCCATGGATCGTTTTCCTAGAATTTAAATAGATTCCGAATGCATTTGGTCGGTTATTCGTTTGTCAATTGTTTATTTCACTTATAATCTTTTCCGTTTTAAACAAAAGAGACACATTTAGAGTGGTACCGGCCACACCGAGTCACAGATTTAGGCAGGGTTGACTTGTACACGTCTCAAATGAACCATGGATCGCTGTCCTAAAGTATCAACGCAATCCAAATGCGTTTGGCCGGTTTTCTGTATGCCAGTTGATGTTTTTCACTTAAAATGGCGTCCTTTTGAAACAAAAGACATACACTTTGAGTTGTGACCACCACACCGCGCCTCGGATTGAGGCGGGGTTGACTCATACACGTCACATATGACCCATGGATCATTGTTCTAAAGTATCAACACAATCAGAATCCGTTCGGGCGGTTTTCCGTATGTAATTTTTTGTTTTCACTAAAAATGAAGTCCATTTTAAACAAAATAGAGACACTTTGAGTGGTGTCGGCCACACCGCGCCTCGAATTGAGGAGGAGTTGACTCGTAAACGTCACATATGACCCATGGATTGTTATCCTAAAGTTTCAACAGAAACCGAATGCGTTTGGTCGGTTTTCCATATGTACTTAAAATACTGTCCATTTTAAACAAAAGAAAGTCACTTAGAGTGGTCCTGACCACACCGTGACACGGATTGAGCCCAGGTTGGCTCGTACACGTCACATATGACCCATGGATCATTGTCCTAAAATTTCAATAGATTCTGAATGCGTTTGGTCGGTTTTTTGTCTGCCAGTTGTTTATTTCACTTATAATCTTGTCCGTTTGAAACAAAAGAGACACAATTAGAGTGGTACCGGCCACACCGCCTCTCGGATTTAGGCGGGGTTGACTCGTACATGTCTCAAATGAACCATGGATCGTTGTCCTAAAGTATCAACACAATCCAAATGCATTTGGTCGGTTTTCCGTATGCCAGTTGATGTTTTTCACTTAAAATGACGTCATTTTGAAACAAAAGACATACACTTTGAGTTGTGACGGCCACACCGCGCCTCCAATTGAGTCGGGGTTGACTCGTACACGTCACATATGACCCATGGATAATTTTTCTAAAGTATCAACACAATCAGAATCCATTCGGTCTGTTTTCCGTATGTCATTTGTTGTTTTCACTAAAAATGAAGTCCATTTTAAACAAAATAGAGACACATTGAGTGGTGTCGGTCACACCATACCTCGTATGGAGGTGGCATTGACTCGTACATGTCACATATGACCCATGGATCATTCTCCTAAAGTTTCAACAGTAACCGAATGCGTTTGGTTTTTTTCCGTATGTAATTAAAATACTGTCCATTTTAAACAAAAGAAAGTCACTTAGAGTGGTCCTAACCACACCGTGACTCGGATTAAGCTAGGGTTGGCTCGTACACATCACATATGACCCATGTATCATTGTCCTAAAATTTCAACAGATTCCGAATGCGTTTGGTTGGTTTTTCGTCTGTCAGTTGTTTATTTCACTTATAATCTTTTCCGTTTTAAACAAAAGAGACACATTTAGAGTGGTACTAACCAAACCGCATCTCGGATTTAGGCGGGGTTGACTCGTACACATCTCAAATGAACCATGGATCTTTTTCCTAAAGTATCAACACAATCCGAATGCGTTTGGCCGGTTTTCCATATGCCAATTGATGTTTTTCACTTAAAATGGCGTCCTTTTGAAACAAAAGACATACACTTTGAGTTGTGCCGGCCACACCGCGCCTCGGATTGAGGCGGGGTTGACTCATACACGTCACATATGACCCATGGATCACTGTTCTAAAGTATCAACACAATCATAATCTGTTCGGTCGGTTTTCCGTATGTCATTTTTTGTTTTCACTAAAAATGAAGTCCATTTTAAACAAAATAGAGACACATTGAGTGGTGTCGGCCACACCACGCCTCGGATTGAGGTGGCGTTGACTCGTACACGTCACATATGACCCATGGATCGTTCTCCTAATGTTTCAACAGAAACCTAATGCGTTTGGTCGGTTTTCCGTATGTACTTAAAATACTGTCCATTTTAAACAAAAGAAAGTCACTTAGAGTGGTCCCGACCACACCGTGACTCGGATTGAGCCCGGGTTGGCTCGTACACGTCACATATGACCCATGGATCGTTGTCCTAAAATTTCAACAGATTCCGAATGTGTTTGGTTGGTTTTTCGTCTGCCAGTTGTTTATTTCACTTATAATAATGTCCGTTTGAAACAAAAGAGACACAATTAGAGTGGTACCGGCCACACCACATCTCGGATTTAGGCGGGGTTGAATCGTACACATCTCAAATGAACCATGGATCGTTTTCCTAAAGTATCAACACAATCCGAATGAATTTGACCGGTTTTCCGTATGCCAGTTGATGTTTTTCACTTAAAATGACGTCCTTTTGAATCAAAAGACATACACTTTGAGTTGTGACGGCCACACCGCGCCTCCGATTGAGGCGGGGTTGACTCGTACACGTCACATATGACCCATGGATAATTTTTCTAAAGTATCAACACAATCAGAATCCATTCGGTCTGTTTTCCGTATGTCATTTGTTGTTTTCACTAAAAATGAAGTCCATTTTAAACAAAATAGAGACACTTTGAGTGGTGTCGGTCACACCATACCTCGTATGGAGGTGGCATTGACTCGTACATGTCACATATGACCCATGGATCATTCTCCTAAAGTTTCAACAGTAACCGAATGCGTTTGGTTTTTTTCCGTATGTAATTAAAATACTGTCCATTTTAAACAAAAGAAAGTCACTTAGAGTGGTCCTAACCACACCGTGACTCGGATTAAGCTCGGGTTGGCTCGTACACATCACATATGACCCATGTATCATTGTCCTAAAATTTCAACAGATTCCGAATGCGTTTGGTTGGTTTTTCGTCTGTCAGTTGTTTATTTCACTTATAATCTTTTCCGTTTTAAACAAAAGAGACACATTTAGAGTGGTACTAACCAAACCGCATCTCGGATTTAGGCGGGGTTGACTCGTACACATCTCAAATGAACCATGGATATTTTTCCTAAAGTATCAACACAATCCGAATGCGTTTGGCCGGTTTTCCATATGCCAATTGATGTTTTTCACTTAAAATGGCGTCCTTTTGAAACAAAAGACATACACTTTGAGTTGTGCCGGCCACACCGCGCCTCGGATTGAGGCGGGGTTGACTCATACACGTCACATATGACCCATGGATCACTGTTCTAAAGTATCAACACAATCATAATCAGTTCGGTCGGTTTTCCGTATGTCATTTTTTGTTTTCACTAAAAATGAAGTCCATTTTAAACAAAATAGAGACACATTGAGTGGTGTCGGCCACACCACGCCTCGGATTGAGGTGGCGTTGACTCGTACACGTCACATATGACCCATGGATCGTTCTCCTAATGTTTCAACAGAAACCTAATGCGTTTGGTCGGTTTTCCGTATGTACTTAAAATACTGTCCATTTTAAACAAAAGAAAGTCACTTAGAGTGGTCCCGACCACACCGTGACTCGGATTGAGCCCGGGTTGGCTCGTACACGTCACATATGACCCATGGATCGTTGTCCTAAAATTTCAACAGATTCCGAATGTGTTTGGTTGGTTTTTCGTCTGCCAGTTGTTTATTTCACTTATAATAATGTCCGTTTGAAACAAAAGAGACACAATTAGAGTGGTACCGGCCACACCACATCTCGGATTTAGGCGGGGTTGAATCGTACACATCTCAAATGAACCATGGATCGTTTTCCTAAAGTATCAACACAATCCGAATGAATTTGACCGGTTTTCCGTATGCCAGTTGATGTTTTTCACTTAAAATGACGTCCTTTTGAATCAAAAGACATACACTTTGAGTTGTGCTGGCCACACCGCGCCTCGGATTAAGGCGGGGTTGACTCGTACACGTCACATATGACCCATGGATAATTTTTATAAAGTATCAACACAATCATAATCCATTCGGTCGGTTTTCCGTATGTCATTTGTTGTTTTCACTAAAAATGAAGTCCATTTTAAACAAAATAGAGACACTTTGAGTGGTGTCAGCCAGACTGTGCCTCGGATTGAGGTGGAATTGGCTCGTACACGTCACATATGACCCATGGATCGTTATCCTAAAGTTTCAACAGAAACCGAATGTGTTTGGTTGGTTTTCCCTATGCCAGTTGATGTTTTTCACTTAAAATGATGTCCTTTTGAAACAAAAGACATACACATTGAGTTGTACTGGCCACACCGCACCTCGAATTCAGGCGGGGTTGACTAGTACACGTCACATATGACCCATGGATCATTGTTCTAAAGTATAAACACAATTAGAATCCGTTTGGTCGGTTTTCCGTATGTCATTTGTTGTTTTCACTAAAAATGAAGTCCATTTTAAACAAAATAGAGACACTTTGAGTGGTGTCGGTCACACCGCACCTTGGATTGAGGTGGCGTTGACTCGTAAACGTCACATATGACCCATGGATCATTCTCCTAAAGTTTCAACAGAAACCGAATGCGTTTGGTTGGTTTTCCGTATATACTTAAAATACTGTCCATTTTAAACAAAAGAAAGTCACTTAGAGTGGTCCTGACCACACCGCATCTCGGATTTAGGCGGGGTTGACTCGTACACGTCTCAAATGACCCATGGATCGTTGTCTTAAAGTATCAACACAATCCGAATGCGTTTGGCCGGTTTTCCGTATGCCAGTTGATGTTTTTCACTTAAAATGATGTCCTTTTGAAACAAAAGATATACACATTGAGTTGTTCCGGCCACACCGTGCCTCGGATGGAGACGGGGTTGATTCGTACACGTCACATATGACCCATGGATCGTTTTCCTAAAGCATCAACACATTTCGAATGCGTTTGGTCAGTTTTTCGTATGTCACTTTTTGTTTTCACTTAAAATCTTATGGAAATTCATATATAATATTTTTATATCATATTTAGTATGGATTAGATTTTAGTTGATCATGCTATGAAACATTTCAGAGCTAATGAAATTAAGGAAGGTGGAGGGGCTGTCCGGGGGGCTGTCCGGGGGGGGCTGTCCGGTGGGTGTCCGGGGGGCTGTCCGGGGACCAAGGAGGAGGGTGGGGGGGCTATGCGGGGTCTGTCCGGGGGGTGTTTGGGGGCTGTCCGGGGGGCTGTCCGGGGTTGTTCAGGGGGCTGTCCGGGGGTTTATCAGGGGGTTGTTCAGGGGTTGTTCAGGGGTTTTTCAGGGGGTTGTCTGGGGTTGTTCAGGGGGCTGTCCGGGGGCTGTACGGGGGGTGTTTGGGGGGTTGTCCGGGGTCCAAGGGGGAGGGTGGGGGGGGGTTGTCCGGGGGGCTGTCTGGGGGGCTATCCGGGGTCCAGGGTGGAGGGTGGGGGCTGTACGGGGGTCTGTCCAGGGGGCTGTCCGCGGGGCTGTTCGGGGGGTGTTCGGGGTCTAAGGGGGAGGGGGGTTGTCCAGGGTCCAAGAATGAGGGGGGTTGTCCCGGGAGTTCTCAAACACACAACCACTAAAAGACAACAACATCCATAAAAACAGACAATATATAAAAATAACTCAACTCCAATACTATACTACGAGTCTAGATAAAACCAACAACTAGAATAGATTAAACATCAAATCTCAGTAATATAAGTCAAAAATTTAACGGATCAATATGTCCCACATCAGCATCACCATCACCATCATCATAATCATCATCATCACCCTCGTCATCGTCCTCCTCATCTTCCTCACCCTCCACAGCGCCCTCCTCCTCGCCTTCGCCCTCCTCCTCGCCCTCCTCATCTCCCTCCTCTTCCGCATCAGACTCCTCGCCATCATCATCTTCAAGCTGGACATCGGCCTGACCACCACTGGATCGACCACCTGGTGAACCATATATAGAATGTATCGACGACATGTATTCATCAATCGCTGGGCTGGCCTCTGCTGGAAGTGTTGGATGTAAAACTTCAATAAATTTCATAAATGCACTGTTTGCCCTAGCAGACTGTTCTGCCATCTCTATGGCCCTTTTCTCACCCTGTTCTTCCAGTTTCCTAACTTGCTGCAGCTCGGTGGAACTACAACTCGTACCTGAGGTAGGCCAATACCTCGTCGGGGCTATCCTAGGTCGGCAGCATACTCTTCCAGAATGATCCTCTCCCAACACCTGATGTAAGTGATCAGATGGCCCAAAATTGTCAGCTTCTTGGGCATCGAGGGCCTCTAAATCATCCTGTTACAAATATAAATATATTATTAAGTTAAAAAATAGATATTAAAATATAAAATCAACAGATTAAAACTTACAATCTACTGCTGAGTCGCTTCGTTGACAGCACTTCCATCCTTTTTTCGTCTACTCGAGAAAAATAGTTTTGCTTGAGGCACACGTCCTTCAATATTTTGTACTTGCCACTACAATGACATTGAAAACAAAAGTTATATAAAATCTTTAGAAAATGATTAAATAATTTAGGAAACAAAATAAAATGTAAGTCGTAAAGAAAACTTATAAACAATTGTCAAACCTTCTGCCTCTCATGATCCGGCATCGTCGTGCGTCCTAGTGTATGGAGGTATTTTTTTGCATCAATGTTTTTTTTATTTTTTCCAGATGATTCCTAAATAAAATTCGATAATGCAAAGGATAATATTAATGCAAAACTTGAAAGTTATTATTTAAATACCTCAAATGTAATTCATACCTTAAACTGGGTACTCGTCCAATGAGTAATCATCTGACGATACTGCTCTATAGGACAATCATCCATGACTGGAACCGCCTCTAACTCAGTGCCAACTCTAGCACGCCAGCCAATATATAGCTCATGCTTTTAGGCTCTCCAAATCTCACCTAAATCCTTTAGACGTTCCAATCGTGCACCCTCACCATCAAGAAAATTAAATCGAAGCTGAAATCAAAATATTAATTCATATAAATACAAAAATAATTCATGGCATTAAATACAACAGATATTTTTACCCATATCTCTGCCCAAGCTCTATCTTTGACCTCATGTGGCAAATGTCTCCATGACAGCGGGCTGACGGGAATGATGTCGGAGTATTTGGCAAGCGTCACCAGAAAACTCCGACATTTATGCCCTGTTTTCTCAACCATCTGATTGTCTTCATTATATTCGACCATAACCTGTGTGCGACGGTTCCACACCGAACGCATGCGTGTACGGCCCCGCCCCCGCCTCCTGTCAGTAGATGTATCTGTCATGAAAGAAAAACAAATATTTTATCAAAAAATGTTATAATGAAAATAAATATTGATATAAATGTTTTTTAGGGTTTTATAAATATACCTACGCTAGTCTGATCAATGAGTGGCGCCGGATCCACAGAACCTGATGGAACACCCTCTGGTGGAACATGAGTCGAAGACGATGGAATATAAAAGCTCGTAGAGACAGAAGTAGAAGGAAAAGAAGATGGAATAGCTGTATGACCTGATGCTGACTGGGGAGTGGGAATCATCATGGGATGTGAAAATGATAGGGCAGAAGATGCAGAAGGTAGCGAAAACATGGGAGGCCTAAATACCCCGTGTGTCCCTAACGACACACCGGGATCAGAATGTGGGAAGGCTGAAATGTCAGTGGGAGGGGCATGGTATAGTCGGGCACGCGCAGCTCTACGTCCACCTCTAGTACGAACCCTCCTCGTACCACCGGCCTGAGTACTAGGACCAGTACTAGGCTCCTCGTCGAATAACTGTCGACGTAACGGTGGATCCTACAAAAAAGTTTACAAAAAAATTAATCACATGACATTATATATTCTGTAAATATATATATATATATATATACTTGAAATAAAGTACTCATTGTAGGCACTAATGGTGGAATGCCCATCTCCTCCATCCGACGATTGTCCTCCGCCATTTGTTTTCTTCGTCTCTCTTCAATTGGCTGCATTTCCTGCATTTTAAAACAAATATGTAATTAATTAGAAAAAGCAAATTAATGTATAAACCAAAAAACTAAATATATGAGGGAATGAGGGGATTCATTAGTAATTTAGCTATCAATTGTTTTAGAAGAGCTTGAATGAATTTAATAAAACATACAAGTTGTAATGTTCACCAAGTTAGAAATATTGTTTGATTTGGTTTGAATACAGTTCAATTTCAAATTAGAAAATGCAATTCAAATAAAACAGCAACCAATAAACATTGAAAATTCACATAACGGTCAAGTCATCTAAAACATATTTGTGATCAATACTAAATAAATATGAATATTACCAACCTTAACAACCCAACTCGAGGTAAACCAAAAGAATTGAGAATATGGATGAATGATTCTATATATTTCCAACCACAACTTCATGTTCACAATCAAATCTGACAATTGAGCTATCGGAGTCATCAAAAGAAATAAATGGATTGGTTCCAATGGAAATAGGGACAGTGTCAATTCCATCATCAGCATCATCAAAAATATGTCTTGGAATTACTTCAACTATGACACCAAATTCAGGTTGAAGTTGATCTTTGACATAAAAAACTTGTTTATCCATTGATGCCAACACATATGGTTCTTCTGTAGCAAGAGTGTGTGTCATATTAATTAATAGAAATCCACAATCATCAATAAATGTGCCATGTCTCGTCATCGAATCAAACCAATGGCATTTCATCATTGTGACTCTTCCATGAGAGTAATAATCCAATATTATTATTTTCTCAACGACTCCATAATAACCCACATTTTCAAGTCGCGGTCTACTATCTGATGCACTGGCATAACAATCTGTTGTGGCAGTAACCATAATACCATCATGTTGTGTTCTCATGTTTTTGGCTCGTTCAGTGACAATAAATCTGTACCCATTGATAACAATTGATTTGCAGTCACGGACCACGGTATTAGGACCAAAAGCCAAAGCTCTTATTTCCTCAGAGACAGAGTCAGCAGACAAACTCAATACCTGCAATATAAATGACAGTTAAACTTAAGTAAATATTGAAATAATTAATTTAAACAGTAATATTTTTACCTTCAATTTTAACCAAGCAGAAAACTCTTTTCTATGCAAAGTCTCTCTCCTTCTCAAAGATAAAAAACGATGCTTCCTATTTATCATTGTTTTATGTTCCCTGTAGATAAAAAAATATGAATATTTTAACAGATATATATGTAAGATATACATATTCAATTTTGTTACCTGATATAGTCATCGAACAAATCACAGTTGAACAAAACTGTGCGATGTGCCATCTCCCGCTCTTCATGGATTAATGTATTCAATGTATATGATCCAGGAATTCCTCTTGTTTGAGGAAGTGATGGAAAACTGGGTTCAATTTGGTCATATTGTTCTTATTCATTTCTCATTGGTCTGTTCATTCTTGTAGTAATATCAGGCAAATACATCGAACAAAAATCCATACATTCTTGAGCTAAGTAACCGTTCACGATAGAACCTTCAGGATGATTCTTGTTTTGAACATAAGACTTTAATGTGAACATATTTCTTTCAGTTGGATACATCCAACGAAAAGAAACAGGTCCTCCGAGAATTATTTCAGTTGGAATATGGACAGTCCGATGCAGCATGCATGTGAAAAATGATGGGGTAAATATTTTCTCCAACTCACACAAAATTAATGGGGCATCTGTCAACATTTTTTGCAAGAAAGACTTGGACAACTTCTTAGCACAAATATCTCTAAACAAATGGCACAACCGAATAACACCCACCCTTACATTATTGGAAAAAAGATGACGAATTGCTATTGGAAGCAACTCATGCAGTAGAACGTGATATCATGAGTCCTCAAAGATTTTAGCTTCAACTCTCTTCTGTTGACCCGTTTAGATATGTTGCTTGAATAGCCATCAGGAACTCTAATAGTCTCTAATACTTCCAGAAATTGTTTTTTTCAGTACGTTTCATCACATAAGAAGCACATGGAAGTTGCCATTTATTTTCGCTGATACACACAGGATGCAATTCTGGTCTGATGCCCCAATCCACCAAGTCACATCGAGATCGTAAATCGTCTTTTGTCTTCCCCTTGACATTTAGAAGAACTGAAAGCAAAATTTCACATATATTCTTTTCAATATGCATTACGTCTAAGCAATGACGTAGAAAATTGGTTGACCAATAAGGCAAATCAAAAAAGATACTCCTCTTCCTCCAATTGTAACAGGTTTCTGTGGAAACATTATTTCTCTTTCCAGATTTCATTTGACCCTTCCCGAACGAAAAACTGAAATCTTTCAATTCATTAAGCACATCAGTTCCAGAAATACGCTGAGGTGGATCATCGGTCTCTATAGTATTATCAAATCTTCGACGATTCATTCTATATGGATGATCCTTTGGAAAAAATCGTCGATGTCCCATAAAACTGAAACTACAACGATGTTTCAGTCTTCTGGATCGTGTATTCTTCATACAAACTGGACATGATAGTTTTCCCTTCGTTCTCCATCCAGACATCATTGCATAAGCCGGAAAATCATTGATCGTCCACATAAGCGCAGCACGCATCTGAAATATGTCTTTCGAACATGCATCGTATGTGCGCACACCCACATCCCAAAGAAGTTTCAACTCTTTTATTAAAGTTTGCATGTATACATCAATATCAATGCCGGGATCAGAAGGAACAGATATTAGTATACTCATGAAAGTGAAATATTTTTTCATACACAACCATGGGGGAAGATTATAAATGTGTATAAAAACTGGCCATGTGTTGTGCGAAGTAAGCATCTACCCAAACGGATTAAAATCGTCGCATGAAAGACCCAGCCTCACATTACGCACGTCAGCTGCAAAATCAGGATGTCGAGCATCAAATCTCTGCCATGCAAATCCATCTGCAGGATGAACCAACTCATCATTAGTCTTCTTTCTCTCGGTATCATGCCATCTCATTTTTATTGATATGTCATCAGACATAAAAAGATTCTGGAGTCTGGGGATCAATGGAAAGTGCCACATTACTTTCTGTGGAACGCGGGATGGTGTTCCATCAGATTTTGACTTCCAGTGGGATGTGCCACATTTTATACATTCATTTTGTTTAGCGGTTTCTTCCCAGAATAAACTGCAATCTTTCAGGCAAGCATGAATTTTGTTTCTGGAAAATCCAACTTCTTCAACTAACTTCCATGCCATATAGTGGTTTGAGGGAATATCTGAATCATCTGGAAGTAAATACTTCAAGAGGGTAAGAATGTAATCAATTGCTGTATTAGAAATCCCATACATAGTTTTTCCATGAAACAATCGGATTAAAAATTCCAGCTTTTTCATTTTATCGCATTGTCGATATACTGGAGTCGTGGTGGCATCATTCAAGTTTTTCACCCTATAAATATCATCATTTTCACTAGATGCATCAATTGTCCTCATATCGACGTCTTCTTGAGTCGAAATCCTTTCTTTTTCATGATGAAGAATAAACAGAAACCGATCATCTAACAAATTCTCCATTCCAGTCCTTTCATTTCGATCATCACCAATTTGAGATTCCATTTTCTCCCCATTGTGATACCATACAAAGTAGTTTGCTTGAAAACCATTTTTGGTTATGTGGTAGCTGACTTCTTCACGACTCAACCAAGGTCTACCAACACAATTGGAACATGGGCAGTGTATGCGACCACTATCTGAATCATTGTGAAATGCAAAATTTATAAAGCTCTCCAAATTGTTTTGAAAATCGCTTGAGATACGATAGGTTTCATACATCCAACTTCTGTCCATTCTGTAAAAAGAATTCATATAAGTCATTTTGTCATAAACAATTCAGTAGGATTGAACTTTAATAGAAAATACATTTAAGTAAACGATAAAGAATGAAAATAATCATGGTATCAACTACACATGTGAAAAAAACATACTAATGTGTTATTGAAAAAATGTAAAACCAACAAGAACATAATGTGTTATCACATCAGAGCATGCCTCATCCCATAACCATATTAGTAGGGTATCCTCATATGTGATTTACCTTTTTGAATTAATATGCACTTCCTCACCAGGTACCTCAGTAGATTTCATAGATATAATCATCTCACATCCTATAAGGCTTCCATTATGTATGATCTGCAGAATAATTTGAGTGATCATGAATCATGCATGGGATCTTCCCATGATCACTATAGATTATGAGAAGGAATTATGATAGGTCACGTGAAGAACATCAAACACATATTTTAGATGATTTGAGACATAATATAATAAAATAATGTATAAATCTATGGAATTTGGGATAAAAGGATGGATGAAATACTAAAATATGGGAGACTAAGGTGAAGGAAATATATGTTGACCCTAATTTTCATAACATGCATCACCTATAAAATTTTATTGCACTAGGAAATTTCATCCTGTTCACAATACATTCCATTGGAAACCTATTTTGATCATTTGATGTCCCCTTGACATGTCAAATAAAATCAGATGGCACCCATGAATATGCCACCCTTGTAATGAAAAGCCTTTAATTCTCACCATACAGACTACATGTTTTCCAATAGATATGTATCTCCTTCTATATAGGGGAATCAATAAATATTATCTCAGTCACATATTAAATGTCAAGAATGTTAGATGGCTCCCTTAACACCCTCCAGGCACACCAACTAGGTCATGTGATGTCCTCAAATCATGTCACAATGGACATAAATCACCCTTCAAGACAAGTCACACTGACTCTAGAGTTTCCCTCCCAGTGTTTCAAACATGTATTTTGATGAAAATGGAGAAGATCACCAAAATAAAGAGATTCCCTATAGGCATTACATCCATTATCATGAAATTGCTTCTAGAATCAACCAGTCATGACTTGTGATGTCCTCCAAACATTCCGTCCTTGATCATTAGAGAAACATCAGAAAAACCATCTAGGTTAGGAAAATTCATCAAAATGTTTATAGGATCATGTAATTTCCATTGGAAATTTCCAAAAGAAACCCTCTATCATGCTAAGTAGATAGTCAAGGCATTCCATGTGGAAAACAAACACATATCCATATAAGAAGAAATCTAAAAATAATAGAATCTATATGCATTATAAAATTATCCACCATTGGCATGTAAGCTTCTATAAAAATGGAACCATAGTGTTTATGTTTTAATTAATGGAAAAATCAATTCATTAAAACAACTACAACAACTTGATTGAGATCAATTTTTACCTGTTTGGATGGGGGGTGTACCTATTCGGACGGGGGTCGATGATGTTCGGATGGGGGGTTCGCGAGAGCACGGGAGCGGAGGATAATTAGGGCTCTGTCTCGAATGAGGGAGAGTAGATCAGGGTTTCTATTTGGGCAAAACCTTTGCCAACGGTTTCAATAAACCGTTGGGAAAGGGATAAGTTTAGCACCCCTTTCCCAACGGTTCTATAGAACCGTTGGGAAATGGGTCACTGGAATGCCCTTTTCCAACGGTTTCAGTAAACCGTTGGCAAAGGCTGAGTCCACCAACGGTTTAATTGAACCGTTGGTATACTGCCGTTGGGAAAAACCCAAATTCCAGTAGTGTACACGTAATGTACCCCAAATAGATATCATGTAGGTGGAGATGAGGGAAAAAAATAATAAATGGGCAGTGGCGGCATGGTTGGACAAATATGCCTATAAATTGGACCTCCATCCACCCTTCCAAACCATTCTGAAGAAACCTGGACTAAAGAGGAGGGAATGAGGTTACTACTAATGATTTTTCTCTTTATTTCTTTCCTTTTTAAATTTTTTTTGTCTAGTAACTTGCATTCATATTTTAATTAAAGGGTTTCCACATTATTTTTCCACACTCTTTCTTTTCCAACTTTAATCAAATTTTTGTACCTCTTCCATTTATACATCGTGATCTCTAATAAATTTTCCATGGCAATGGACTAATCTGAGGCTTGGACCTTGGGGAGGATTCATGGTGTTATTTTTTATTTCACTTCAATTCAAAATGTTTTAAAATATATTTGTGGTTTATTTGGGAATATTTCATGAGTGCATCGGTCATCCACCAGGACACTATTTCCAAATCCATTAATTTCCCTTGATTCATCATTTTCCCTCCCTCTCTTAGGAAAAACCATCATACTTTGGAGTTGGGGCTTACATAAGGGATGAAATGACATACGGTGGAGTCTGGTTATTTAGGAATAAAATTCTCAGTTGAGGTGTTATCCTATTTGACTAATAGAGGAGGTTAGATTTAGTGTTCTAGGGGCATGCTAAAATCACACACATAATAAATCAAATAGATGTAATTCATTAATGAGGTATCATAAAATGAATTATCAAATTGAATTTTAAAAAATAAGAAGTAATGAATGAACCCATGATGTCCAACCCTAGGATAGTGACCTTTCTTCATTGATTTCTTTCTATTTTTCATCTATACTTATATTTAAATTATGAATTTTATTATTTTAAATTCATAAAAAACAAAAAATAATTAGATTAGGTGAATTATAATTTTTGATTGAACCAACTGTGACACTCTATTAGTGAGACGAACTTGGTAAGCCTATGTGATGAATTAATAAATTAAATTTCTTTTTCCATTCCCTACGACATGCAAGTTTCAATCATCCATGATATAATCTTCCCCTGTTCTCAAATCCTAGAAACATTGGAACAGTAGTGGGTCATCCAATAAAATTTCAATTCTTATAGGCTCACTAGGTTATCGTTGAGCCAAATATAGTTTTATAGTTCCATAATGACTCATATGTGATAATAAAATCCCCATTGGTGTGGTGATTTTAAATATTATTCAATGAGGTGAAAATTGTTATTTTACCACCATTTTACTTTATACTTATTCAATGAAATTCACCCATTTACTCATACCTACAAAAGCCACCATATATCTGTATTCATACCTTTTTCCAATTGAAATATCCTATATTCATAGGACATTTCAAGATATTTTTTTGGGACTAAATCTTTGAGTTATGTCCCATACATAACTCTCCTATTTTATATCATTCTCTCACTATCAAGTAGTGTTCTGCCATTTTTATCTAATATGTGTTATTTACAAGTATTTAATCATAAAACATAATTTATCCAATTATAGCATAAATTTAAGAAAGATATTGGATCTGTGGACCCATATAAGAATAATTAAGGTGGCCTATTTTTATTTTCCATAGTATTCATCATTTCTTTGTGACATATCATGTGGTTACCGCAATTCCAGATGTTAACCTTTAAAAAGTTAGAATTGATTAATATTATATTTACTCAATTCTTATAGTCCCATGATGAAGTGTAAATCCCTACATAAAAGTTGATCATAATAGGACTCCAGAATTCTATAACTGGACCTATGAATTTATAAATGGAATAATGACATAGGTAAACTCTTTATGAAACAAAATGGAAATTTTGCTAAGCCATAAATCTATAGAATTCGAAAATGTTAAATTGAATATATGAACCAATTATTTTATAAGGAACTATAATTTTCATACATATATTTAAAATATTAATATATGAATATTAATTTTATTACAGTAAACATACTTGATGACCTTAATGATTTTGTGTCTTTGGAATCATGGATATATAAAAAACTTGTTCATCGGTGTACTACATAACCTCCTACTGTATTCTTTATAAAATGAACCCTTCTTAGATAAACCACACATAACACAATTCTTCATCAACTAGGGTAATGAATCATAATAAGGGGTGAGCATAGATACTTAGTAAGGGAAAATATGGGTGAAACATAAACATAACATGAGAAAAAGTTTATGAGAACATGGAAAAAAAATTAAAATCCATACACTACATATCAAAGATCATAATCATGAGTCATTAAATGATTTTTGAATGTTTCTATGAAATAAATCAGATAGGAATCACTGGATAGAATCCATAAGGGAATAAAATTGTCACGAGACATAGATTTTTATAATATACATAGGCATAGAAAATCATATACATAGTAGTAATGGCTCACTGACAAGGTTATCACAGTAGACTGGGTTATCTACACTAACCATCATAAGAGTAAACATTTTCTACAAATACTATCAATATGAAAAATGTATGTTAATGACGGGGTTCACTCAATATTCTAGTATAGTTCATCTCATGAGATATCAAACTTAACCAAATGCACTACAGGACTATATAATTCTATGCCCACCCATCACATTGTTGGATCGAATTACACCTAAAATACACAAGAGGGGGGTGAATTGTGTATTTTCGAATATCTTTACTAGATTGTGTTCTGCCTTTTAACTTTAATCAAATAAAATGATGTAGCGTAAATTTAAATAGAAAAAACACAAGATGTATAGTGGTTCGGGGAACAGAAGGCCCCTAGTCCACTCCACCAACGCTCTACTCCACGAGCTTGGTGATTTTCACTATCTGGTCGTCGTTTCAACAGACTAGTTCGCAACTGAGTACGGGCAGTTGACACCATTACAATACAAGGCAAAAAAAAGCCTTCTGGTTCACTTACAGAACCTACACAGCTTAGTATGAGAAGTTGATCACTCAAGAATACAAAGAAAAGATTTTTTTATTTTGAAAATACTTTCCATATGTTCTTCACAATTGCAACAACATGCAATTGACAGTATGTAGATCATCGCCTTCATAAATAATAATCTTCACATAAGAAATGTTCTGAGTCGATCCCGTTGAAGTAGATATAGAAATATAATTCACAACTTCAGCAGTAGAAAATTCACAGTAGATATTCGTTGTAGAACAAGTGAATCTTCTATCGCGTTCCTTTATCTTTAACAAATAGAGCGTTGACGCTCCTTTTGAACCACCATATTGGAGTGTTTCAGTAGACTCTGGTTTTCCCTTTTTTTTATAATAATAAAAAGATCACACGTGATCAATAATAATTGATGTAGTTTAAAAAGCCTATACAAATAAAAGAATGATAAGAACTTCACCTATAAAATTAGATCCACAAAAGTCTCCTTTTTTACTCGCGATATTCAAACATTTGAATTTATAGAGTAGTCGTAAATTCCCTGAAGACTCAGTATAAAAAGATCCTTTTAATTCGATTATCAAATCATTGATGAAATGGTTTTGAATCAGTCAAAATCGTACTTTAAAATCAGTTTTAAAATATGGCTTGATATCCGCCTTATAATCAGTGTACTGACCGTTGCATAAAAATATCGACTTTAAATTCTCTGACGCCAGACGTAAGGTTATGTTGAACATTATGCATCCTATGAATGTAAGGTTTATGATGTAGTCTTCAAACGTAAGGTTCACAGTGTAAGGTTCACAACAAATGTAAGGTTCATTCCAAACGTAGGGTTGGTCATCCATACTTTTCTCTTCAACATTCAAACATACGAAAAAAGATCCTTACTTTTACTTGATCCATAATTTTCCAAAAACGTATGGTTGTTTACAAAAGTAAGGTTGATGAACCATAATTTTGAGAAACAAATGTAACGTTTAATATTTACATATGGTTCTCCTTCCATACTTTTCTGAGATCCCAAATGTAGGTTTCCTTCCTAACGTAGGATTCTTCTTCCATACTTTGCCTAAAACGTATGGTTTTTTAACCATACTTTTTCCTTATCTCAAAAAATAATACATGGTTTTTATACTTATGCTATGTTTATCCACATAGGGTATGAACAATGTTTCCAGAACACCCTCAAGCAGATTCCAAATAAGTAGCGCATGAACAATGTTTCCAGAACATGCTAAATACGAATACTTTAATAATAAATTCCCGTAATTTCAAGAGTAAAAAAAATGATAAATTCCTGTAAAATTCTTAACAAATAAAATCATTAAAAATAATTAAGGGTATTTGTGAGCATAAAAATTAACCTAAAGAGATGGAGTATTAATATAAACTCCCCTTTTAAATAAAAATATTATGTATTGTTGAAAACAACATTTGCTCAACAATCTCCCCCTTTTTTATGATCACAAAACCCATAAAATAATAAGACTAATTAAATGAAATTAACATTAAAAATTTGTTACATAACGTTTTAGAATTTTGAGAGGATAAAAAAATATTTAATTTTAACAAAATCATTTCAATAAATAAACAGTGTATTGTCATTAAAAAAATTTCTCTCCCTCCATGAAAATAAAAAAAAATTCTTTAAATGTAAAAGTAAAGAAAAAGTTTCTAGTTTTATCCAAATTTATCCCTCTGAATAAAAAGTAAATGAAATTTTCCCATTATAATAAATGACTGTTAATAACTTAAAATAGTTTTCTGTATAATTATGAATCTGTATAAATCCAAAAAAATTTAAATATACAGAAAATTATTTAAATAAGGTTTCAAAATCTTAAAATAAAATGTTGTGTTTATCCAAATTTCTTCCCCTTTTGTGATATCAAAAAGAATAATAAATCATGGATTTTTACACATTTAATGTTGTACTGAACTTTAGGTAAATTCTATTATTAACAGTTTATCAATAATTAAATCTAAAGTACTGGGATATAAAAATAAAGAGAGTAAAACAAATAGAAAGAAAGAAATAGATTTTTATTAAAAGTCAAAAATAGATACAATGATGATAAACACAGGAATCAAGGTTTTTTTCAGTGAACAGGTATGGTTTATCTTCTCTGGACTATAGACTTGATTTCTGATAACTATTCTCTCAAACATTTCATTAATCCATCACCAAAATTATTAATAAGATCTCTGGCCTCTTGATTCATATGAATATCTTCAATGAGATTGACTCTGAAAAACTTGTGAAGCCTTTCTTCTTTCCCCATAAACCAAGATAGGTTCTCTGTGAATATTTCTAAGATAGAGTGGATTCCTGGCTCACTGGATCTTAACTGATCAACTAAGAATTTTTTATTATCTAAGAGAACAGATAATGGATCATTGTTGCACTGAATATCTTGCAATAGATCATTCATATTGCTCATTACAACTGTGATAGCTTGAAATCTTCTGATTAAATCAGGTGAAGTGCCTGATCCACTAGCATAACTATTCCGAACTAATGAAAATTGTGTCTCCATAAGAAACTTAAGATATGAGAAATCTGATTTCATAACCATTTCAGATTTCAATTTGGCAACATCATTTAGCATAACCTCTTTAAAAATTTCTACTTCTTGTCTTGAAACAGTACTCTTCTTAAGTATTTGAAATTTCAACTGTTCTGATTCTAAGGTGCTTCTCAGAGAATCATTCTCACATTGCAGTTGAGATAGCTTTCTGTACAATTCTTCAACTTCCCTATTCCTTGAATCAGAAGCACCATGTGCTTGCTTTACATTCTCAGGCTCTGTGTTCTGTAGTAGTACTAAAGGTAATGTTTCAGCATCAGATTATTCTTTCTCCTTGTCCTGAGTAGGTTGGTCCACAGATTTTTCCTCAGAGTCCTTTTCAGACTCTTCCATAGAAAAATCCTCTTGAAGAACTTATGTGTGAGATTAAGAAGAATTCTTATCACAAATATCTTCAATTTTCTCATCTAATGAAATATCTAAGATGGTATTCACTAGAATTTCCTGAGGTCTGGACACTTCCTCACCAGGCTCTGCCTTCCTTCCTTGTTGAAGTACAATAGCAACATCAGCTACAACCTGTTGTTATGATCTTTCAACAACAATATTTTCATGATCATGATTTGTAAAAGTGACATTCTGTTCTGGAGGTTGTTCAACAACCTTTTATTTAACAAAGCTGTAAGAGATTAAATATCTTGTAGTTAAGTCAGGGGAAGTAAGTTCCTCAGTCACAGGTCTTTTCCTCTGAGTTTGAAGTCCCACTTGAATTATTTCTTCCTCAGTTTCTACCACTTCAAATATGATCCTCCTTTCCGTAGTGCTGACTCTCGATTCAGCTTGTCCCTCCTTGGACTTTGCAGATTGAGCTTGAGCACTCTCTGATTCATCATCTGCTCATACTAGAAAATTTTTCCCTTTGATAGTACTCTAGAAATATCCAATCTTCCTTAAAGTTCCAATATTAAACACATTACTGTGATGACAGTGTACTCTGGCATCCACTAGTCTCACCATGTCCTTCTTAAGCAACAGCTTGGAAATGAATCGACCAAAAGGATAAAAGTTCATTTGGGCATCACTCTGACAACATTATCTTAGGTATCTAACCATATTCCTAGGAAAATTGAGTTTGAAATCACGAAGAAAAAGATATATTATATACATATCAGGATATAATATCTTTTCCATCTCATAAATCCTCGGTGCAATCCCTGTTTTTACAAATTTAACCAAAAATTTTCTAATCAGGCTCCAAATCCTTGATAAACATTTTCTCTACAGTCTTAATACCAAAGAAAAACGACATTATGTCCTCTGATTTATGCACAGAATCACCAATATTTTTCAAATCGAAATGAAAATCTCCCTCAGGAGGGAAGTTGAGAATCTGACCAATTTCTACTAACGAGATTGAGAAATATATGTCCTCTATTTTAGCCATCATACTGTCCTCAGTATCTCCCATAATAAACTGTATAAATTTGAAGAAGTATCTAAGTTCTACCTCATACAAAAATTCCATATTTTCACTATTGAACATCTGTTCAAGGTTCTGAAATGACAATTCTTATTTCAAAAGTTGATTTGTCTGAAATAACCAGTCGACATCGATTACCTTTCCCAGTAAGATTTTTCTTCCTTCGGAGAATTGTCTATTGGAATTTCTTGTCTCGGCTTCACTGGATCTTTTAGTCCTTACCATCTCTGCAATAATCTCCGAAGGTTTGAAGGTTAGGGTTTCAGGGGTTCGAAGATTAGGGTTGATGAGAAGAGGTGCAGTTTTCGAGTTCGAAAAGGTTTCGATAGAAATTAAACGGTTTAGAAGTCTAAAGGGTTTCTGACAACCTTGATTACCCTGTTTTTAATAATCATTGCATATATTTTAAAAAAATAAAATAGATTACGCCAGGAAAAGAAACTTATTCTATTTGAAAAACAAAATAGCTAAATTATTTTAAGCAGAATTAAAATAAAGAACTACCATTATAAAATAAACTTTTATTTAAAATCTAATAAACTTAGATCCCCCTTAATAAAATAAAACCTTATAGTGGGAATTGGTTTAGTAAAAATATCATCTAATTGAATTTCAGTACTTACAAATTCCAAAGATATATCTTTTTTAAGAACATGATCTCTTAGAAAATGATTTCTGATATCAATATGCTTAGTTCTAGAATGATTAATATGATTTTTCGGAATATTTATTGCACTAGTATTATCACATAAAATATATGTATTATTAAAATTTAGTCCAAAGTTCGTAAGAGTGTTTTTCATCCACAAAACATGTGCACAACAACTGCCAACAGAAACATATTCTTCCTCTACTATTGACAGCGAAACTGAATGTTGTTTCTTACTTGACCATGACACAAAATATTTTCCTAAAATGTGCCAAGTTACTAAAGTGATTTTCCAATATATTATACATCTCCCAAATTCTGCATCTGAACATGAAATCAAATTGAAATCCGATGTTTTGGGATAAATAAGAGATTGAAAAACAGTTCCTTTTAAATATCTAAAAATTCTTTTAACAGCAGTTAGATGAGATTATTTAGGATTTGATTGAAATCTTGCACAAAGGAATACTGAATACATTATATCTAGCCTGCTAGTAGTAAGATATAATAAACTAGGAATCATACCTCTATATAACGTTTTGTCAACTGATTTTCTAGTTTCATCCAAATCAAGTTTTATATTAGTACACATAAGAGTTGTATATGTCTTGATGTTTTCAAGTCCATATTTCTTCAACAAATCAATAATGTATTTTCTTTGATTTAAAATATTTCCAAAATCATTTTGATAAATTTGAAGTCCTAAAAAGAAATTTAGTTCTCCCATCAAACTCATTTAAAATTATTTTTGCATTAACATTGAAAACTCATGACAAAGGGTTTTATTAGTTAATCCAAAAATTACATCATCAACATATATTTGAACCAATAAAATATTAGAATTCATAGTTTTCTTAAAGAGTGTTGGATCTTCCATTCCAACAGTAAAATCATTTTTCAAAAGAAAAGAGCTTAATCTTTCATACCAAACTCTAGGTGCTTCTTTAAGGCCATAGGGAACTTTAGTATGTTTAAAAATAGAATCTAGTTTTTGATAATTTTCAAAACCAGGATGTTGCTCAACATAAACATCCTCTATTAAATAACCATTTAAAAAGTAAGACTTAACATCCATCTGAAATAATTTAATGTTTATATGAGATGCATAGGCTAAGAGGATTTTAATGGCTTCTAGTCTAGCTACAGGTGCAAAGGTCTCATCATATTCTATACCATCTTCCTGATTATATCCTTTAGCGACAAGTCTATCTTTATTTCTAGTTATTATTCCTTGATCATCTTGCTTATTTCTAAAGACCCATTTGGTTCCTATTACTAGATAGTTATGTGGTCTTTCAACTAATTCCCAGACATCATTTCTTCTGAACTGGTTTAATTCTTCTTGCATTGATATCATCCATCTTTCATCATCTAAATCTTCTTCTATAGTCTTGGGTTCTAATTGGGATAGAAAGGCAGAGAATTATACAAGATTTCTTATATTTCTTTTAGTTTATATTCCTGTATCTAAGTAGGCTGTTATAGTTTATAAAGGGTGATTATTTAGGGTTCTAGTCTGTCTAGGAAACACACTTATAGATTCTTCAGTACCATGTTCTTCTGAACTGCACTGAATTTTATTTATATCTTTTTCAAAATCATTTTTAAATTTCCCAAGCCTCATGTTATCATTAGAGTCAGATTCATCTATTTGATCTTTCCTTTTCTCAAAGGGATCAGATTCATCAAATTTCACATGAACTGATTCTTCAACAATCCTTAACTTCTTATAATAGATTCTTAAATCCTTGGAGGTAGCTAAATATCTTACGAAAATTCCTTTATCAGATTTTGGATCGAACTTACCAAGATTATCCTTGGTGTTTAAGATGTAAACATTGCATCCAAAAATCTTTAAAGTAGTTAACTTTAGGTTTTCTGTTATTCCAAAGTTCATAGGGTGTCTTTTTCAAAAGAGGTATAATTAATACTCTATTAATTATATAGAATGTTGTGCTTACAGCTTCTTCCAAAAAGTAGGTAGGAAGTCTATATTCATTTAGCATAGTCCTAGCAATTTTCTGAATAGTCTTATTTCTTCTTTAAACAATTCCATTCTGTTGAGGTGTTCTAGGTGCAGAGAAGGTGTCTTTAATACCCATATTTTAGCATATGGAATTAAATTCATGATTCTCAAATTATCCACCATGATCACTTCTTAATGAAATTATTTTAAAACCTTTTTCATTTTGAACAGCTTTACAAAAACTTTCGAATAAAGTAAAAGCTTCATTTTTTAATTTCAAAAAGAAAATCCATGTAAATCTAGATTAGTCATCAACTAAAACATATACATATAATTTACCAGCCAAGATTGCTACTCTTGAAGGTCCAAACAAATCCATATGAATAAGTTCTAGAGGTTTATATGTATCAATTTTGTTCATAGATTTGAAGAATGATTTGTGTTGCTTACCAAGTTGACATTCACCACAGAATCTGTCACTTTAAATTTTGAGACTAGGCAAATCAGAAACTAAATGTTTATTAGATAACTTATTTGAAACATATATATTACAATGTCCAAGTCTCCTATGATAGATCCAGGATTCATTTATTTTTGAAGTTAAGAAATTTACTTATTTTTTACACAAGGAATTTAAATCCAGGGTATACACATTATCAGTTCTTGGTGCTCTAAATTTAAGAAATTTATTTTTGAAAACCGAACAACAATTGTTAGAAAAATCAACAGCGTAACCATCATCACATAGTTGAGAGATACTTATCAAATTGTGTTTGAGTCCTTGTACATAAAGTACTTTATTAATTGAGATAGCTTCTGGATCTCCAACTCTTCCAATACCAATGATTTTTCCTTTGGCACTGTCACCAAAAGTGAAAAGTCCACTATCTTTTTGAGTGAGTGTAGAGAAATGCAATGAGTTCCCACTCATATATACTGAGAATCCACTGTCCATATACCATATGTTCTTTTTTCTCCTATGACCTTCTCCCTACAGAGAGATTTTCACAGATTGCTTTGGTACCCATATTTTTTTGGGTCCACTAGTGTTAGCTAGCAAGGATCTAGGAATCCAGACATGCATTGTTTTTCTAATTTCACATGATTCAAATAGATCATTTGATACTAAAATTTTCTTAATGCCACATATTTGGGGTTGTCTTAAGAAATAGTTTTTAGAAATATGTCTCCTTATTCCACAATAATTACAATTTAGTCTTTTTCACTTGGAATAAAATCGTTTTTGTACAGCTTGGGGTTTTCACCTTTACTACCAATTCCAAATCTTTACTTTTTAATGACATTTTTTCCAAGGATTTCATTTAATTTATTTTATCCTTTAGTAAAAACAAGGGATGCAGTATTATAAGTTTCTACTTCAGTTTGCAGTGATCTTATCTTTGATTCATAATCTGTATTGTTATAATTAATTGAATAAAATTTTTCAGTTAACTCATTATATTGTTTCAGCATTGTATTTCCTTCATCAAAAAAAACCTTATGAACATTATTTAAAGACTTATGCTTCTTAAATAGAGACTCATAGTTTTCTTTAAGCATATTGCAGTAGCCTGCAAGTTTTTCATTAGAGTAATTAGATTCAGAACTAGAATCAGAAGAGTAGTAAGATTGTACCTCATCTGTTTTTTCCATAAAACACATGTTGTCTTTCAGATTTGATTCCTCCTTCTCTAAGGCTGATTGAAAAGTACTACTGGAGTCTTCAGATACACTCTATGTATCTTTCATGGCTTTCTTGTCCTCATTCTCATAGTTATTTCATTTGAAAAATTTCTTTCTCTTGTCTTCTTTTAGTTGAGGACAGTCAGGTATGATATGCCCCATTTTCTTGAATTTACAGCATCTTACTTCCTTATCATATTTCTTAAAGTATTTTTTGAATCCTCTTTTCTTTCTATAGAATTTTGTGAATCTTCGGGCTAGTTGAGCCAATTCCACATCAGAATTAGATAACTCAGAACTCTCTGACTTCTCATTTTCATTTTTCTTCATCTCTCTGTTTTTTCTCTGTGATGATTCTTTCAATGCAGTATCTTATCTTTTGATAAGCACTTTATGTTCATTATATTAGTCTTCCATTTCAACTTCATACATCATTAATGTTCCAATCAGTTCTCTCATGGTTAAATCTTTGACAGGTGTCGACTGTCTGATTACTGCAGAGATTCCATTCCATTTTGTAGGCAGTACTCTCAATACTTTTAAAGCTTGATCATCTTGCTTAATGGGATATCCCAAGGTAGTTATGTTATTGCAAATCTCTGTCAATCTTACATTCATTTGATTAAAACTCTCACCTTCAACCATTCTGAATGAATCAAATTTAAGCTTAACAGTTGCATATCTCATTTTTCTGATATTGTTAGTTCCTTCATAACCAACAACAATAGTTTGCCTAATTTCATATGCTGTTGGGAATTGAGATACTCTTTAAAACTCATCAGGTCCTAGACCACATATAATTGCATTCATTGCCTTCGAATTCATATCATATTCTGCTTCAGTAGCTGCACTCCATGTTTCAGGTTTTTCTGGTATTTCATATGGAATTAGAATCTTAGAATAGACTCTGTATCCAAGATTTTTCAGATAGATAATCATTCGAGACTTTCATCATCAATAGTTTTCTCCATTGAAGTACGGTTCTCTGACCATAGACATTCCCTCTCTTGTATCAGTCATTTTTCTCTTTGAATAATCACTTTCAGCTTATTAAAGCATTGTCAGAAATCTCAACCTCTGATACCAATTGTTGGATCAGATTACACCAAAAATAAACAAGAGGGGGGTCAATTGTGTCTTTTCGAAAATCTTTACAAGATTGTGTTCTACCTCTTAACTTTAATCAGATAAAATGATACAGCAGAAATTTAAATTGCAGAAACACAAGATGTATAGTTGTTCGAGGAACAGAAGTCCCCAAGTCCACTCCACCAACGCTCTACTCACGAGATTGGTGATTTCCACTCTCTGGTCCTCGTTTCGACAGACCGATTCACAACTGTGTATAGGCAGTTGACACCTTTACAATCCAAAGCAAAACAAAGACTTCTGGTTCATTTACAGAACCTACAAATCTTATTACGAGATGCCGATCACTCAATAATAGAAAGAAAATATTTTCGTATTTTGAAAATACTTTCCAAATTTTATTCACAATTGCAACAACATGCAATTGACAGTAGGTAGATCGTCACCTTCAAAAATAATAATCTTCACATAAAAACGTTCTGAGTCGATCCTGTTGGAGTAGATATAGAAATATAATTCACAACTTCAGCAGAAGCTAATTCACAGTAGATCTTTGTTGTAGAACAAGTGAATCTTCTATCGCGTTCCTTCTTCTTTAACAAATAGAGCTTTAACGCTCTTTTTGAACCAGCAGATTAGAGTGTTTCAGTAGACTCTATTTTTCCCTTTTTTTTAGAATAATAAAAAGATCATATGAGATCAATAATAATTTATGCAATTTAAAATCCCATATAAATTAAAGAATGATAAGAACTTCTCCTGTAAAATTAGATCCACAAAAGTCTCCTTTTTACTCGCTATATTCAAACATTTGAATTTATAGAGTAGTCATAACTTCCCTGAATACTCAGCATAAAAATACCCTTTTAATTAGATTATCAAATCATTGATGAAATGGTTTTGAATTAGTCAAAATTGTACTTTAAAATTAGCTTTAAATCTGTCTTGAAATCCGCCTTATAATCAGCGTACTGACCATTGCATAAAAATATCGACTTTAAATTCTCCAGCGCCAAACGTAAGGTTAATTTGAACTGTATGCATCCTCTAAACATAAGTTTGATGATGTATTCTTCAAACATAAGGTTCAAAACATAAGGATCACAACAAAACTTAAGGTTAATTCCAAATATAGGGTTGGCCATCCATACTTTTCTCTTCAACTTTCAAACGTACTATAAAAGATCCATACTTTTACTTGATCCTTACTTTTCCAAGAATGTATGGTTGTTTAAAAATGTAAGGTTGATGAACCATACTTTTGAGAAACAAACATAACATTTAATATTTACGTACGGTTCTCCTTCCATACTTTTCTGATATCCCAAACATAGGGTTCCTTCTTAACGTATGGTTCTTCTTCCATACATTGCTGATAACGTATGGTTTTTTAACCATACTTTTTCCTTATCTCAAAAAGTATACATGGTTTTTATCCATATGCTATGTTTGTCTATGTAGGGTATGAACAGTGTTTCCATAACATGCTCAAGCAGATTCCAAATAAGTAGCGCATGAATAGTGTTTCCAGAACACTCTAAATACGAATACTTTAATAATAAATTCCCATAATTTCCAGAGTAAAATAAAATGATAAATTTCTATAAAATGATTAACAAATAAAATCATCATAAAATAATTAAGGGTATTTGTGAGCATAAAAATTATCATAAAGAGATAGAGTATTAATATAAACTCCGCATTTAAATAAAAATATTATGTATTGTTGAAAACAACACTTTCTCAACACACATAAAAAAATCATACAGTTATGTTCCAAAACATTATAACCAATTCATCATATCATAACCCATGATATGGAAATCGGTATCATAAACATATCATCATGGAGTAACTTGGGGAAAAGAAACAGGTTTCGTAAATAATTCATCAATTTTTCATAGCATAACCCATGTACAAAGAAATGATTATGACAAAAATCTTTTCATCATAATCATAAACCATCTAGAGAAATAATAAGTAAAGTATCCTTGGATAATATCCCTTTTTTATCCTAATTATGATCTGTGTTTGTTGTCATTTATGAATAGAAAAAATTTTAAAATATCATTAAAACCTTCATGAGGAAAATACCCTTTCAACTTTTAAAATAACTATTTAAAACTAAAAAGTCCCAAAATATTTTCAAAATACTATTTAATTTAAAATAACTATGGAAAATTACAAATTAATCTTAAAATAATTGAATGGTAAGGAAGGTGAAAAATTCCTTTAATGACATTCACATTAATACAATAAATCCTTTCACATATTTGGTTAAAAGGAAAAGGACCATTATTAAGAAAACCATAATAATATTACTTTTAAACAATTTTTAAGAAGAAAAAAATTGGTAAAAATGAATACATAATATAGTTTTAGAATATTAAATACATTCTTAAAAACTTTTTTACATAACAAGGACATTGAATAGAATGGATTCTTGATCAAAAAGTGAAATAAAGTTGATTTTCCACTAAAACATTATTTGGCCTCTTTAGTTCATAAAGAAATTTAAATTTGAGGGAAAATATAATTTATAATAATAACCATAGGAGAAATATCTTCATGAGATTTTTGTGATTTAGATCAATAAATTTCATCATCATAAGAATACTAAAAACAATCTCAATAAATAATGAGATTGTTATATAACCCCATTACAACTTTTGTAACATCTAAGTCCTAAACCATATGAAAGAATAAAACTTATATTTTTTTTTAAATTCCCACACTTTTTACAATAATAATAATAAATTAATTTTATGTATAGTATATATATTTCAAAAAAGAGACATGTTTTGAATATAACATGTGTCTCATAGAAATAAAACTATGATAAAAATCCCATACCATAATTCTCTACATTAATCACACACATTAAAACATTATATTTAATAAATATAGGTTTATTATAAATTTATTAATGAACAATACTCAAATATTTCAAACCATATATGATTTACATAAACATTTTAACACAGGTTTATTAATAAATCATTATTAAAATCACTATTTCGGGTGATAATTGCTTCATTTTCCATGTAAGCCTTTATGCATTAGTTATTATCTATGTGGGTTGATATTGGTTCAATAATTTTAAATTTTAAATCATGATATAAATATAATACATATTAATTATATAAATATTTATATTCATCCTTGAATATTATAGATAGAAATGTTAATTACATAGTTCACGGAGTTGGTATGACGTATATACACATGAATGTTGTTTTCATTTCTTGAATAATGGAAAGAATGAATGTTAAATATTAAAAAAATTAATAATAATTAATATTACATATATATCTTATATACGCGTTATGTCTATCCATATTACAATCCAAGTCAAAATAAAATGAAAAACAAAACACATCTCTTCGTAGAGGTTGTAGTCTAAGTATACGCACGAGAGACATTCTCATTTTCCAACGAATATAGAGGTAAAAAGGTAAATATGAATATATAATTCTATATGTATAATTATCTAATAAATATCATATATATACATTATATCCACCATTTTATCCATCCAAGAGAGTTGGTGATGGAAAATGAATTACATAGATTCATGAAATGATAGTTCACCATACACATGACCAAATATTTTATTTCTCATTTGATGGAAGATGAGATGGATTTCAGTGATGAAATGAACATAATAACTTATTAGTATATATTATATAGTGGTCTCATTATATATTGAAATTTTTAATTTGTAATTGAATGTTGTAAAATAATAATTAAAAAGAGTGGTTTTGGTGATTTTATCGGTTCCACAAAATAAACCTCCTATAGTGATTCTCTCTGGATTTTTTCACACTATTCCATCCAAAATACAAACATTTTTAACATCTTGGATCAAGACATCACTTTTTATTATGTTTTTTATTTATCTCTAATTTTTTCTCCTTTATTTGTTCCAAGAATAGATATCATGATATGTGACCCCTCTGGGATTACCTTTCCAACCTTGGTTCTTGTATTAGAACACCTTGGTTTTTATTGGGGACTTCAATGCTATACTCAATTCAAGTGAGAAAATTGGTCTCTCACATTCCATGATATCCACGATATAATTTAAAACATATATTGAAGACAATAACCATATTTAAATAAATCATACATGTACCAAATACACTAGGTATAGAAAACACACAAATAGGGTGGCTGCCTCCAAATTAGATAGAGCCTTCATGAATGATTCTGCTTTAGATAAATAGGACACTATCTCCAGCAACACCCTTCCAAAGATCCACACTGATCATCATCCTATTTTTGTTTATTTGTACACAAAAACTGTGGAACTATCTCTTCCTTTTAGGTTTAATAGTCCTCGGTTCTCTAACACTGAATGCACTAACATCATCAAGAATTTATTTATTTCCATGACACAATGAAATGATTCCTTTTTCTTGTTATGTCAAGTTAAAATATCTTAAACAGATGCTCAAAGGATTGTGTATCTCACATTCCAAACAAATTAAAAATTACTTCATACTTATTGATAATGAACTAAATCAAATTCGAAACATTAATACTAGATCTGATTTTATCATTGATCTGAATCATGGAATCAATATTTCAATAAATCTCAATTAATTGATCACTTTTAAGGAGAATATGAAGAAACAAGCATTCAATGTAAAATTATTTTCTAACGGTGATAGAAACACTAAATTATATAACTCTCTTCAAATATCTAGGAAAGCCTATATACCACTAGCCACTCTAAAATATGGAGAAAATTTTTTAGACAATGAAGAGGAAATCTCTAATCAAACTGTATCCTTCATTGAATCTATATTTAATGGTCCTGGTAATAACAAGGACCTATTACCTGATATCATACCAGTAGTGGTCAATAATTATGACAACACCTTTCTTATAAACATTCCTATTGGTCATGAAATTAAGGATATTGTCTTTAGCTTAAATCCCGATAGTGCTCTTCGTCCAGATGGCTTCAATAATGGTTTCTTTCAATAGTATTGGGAAATTATGCAATTTGATGTTTTCAAGTTTGTCTAATATTTTTTCTCCAATGGTGTTATCCCTCACAGACTTAATGCCGAATTCCTTTCTCTAATTCCAAATGTTCCAATGCTTTTGAAATTCACTTGTTTAGGCCCATTTCTCCCATTAAAACTCTTTACAAATTTATCACAAAAAACATTGCTAACAGGATTTCATCTATCAAGGACATAATTGTCTCCTGAAATCAATTTTGGTTTGTAAAGGGTAAATCTTTCCAAAAATATATTTCTATTGCTTCATAATGTATTGACACCTTAAAAAAAGCTAATAGAGGAGGTAATATTTCCATCAAACTAGTCATCAAAAAATCATTTGATACCATGGATTGAAGTTTTATCTTCAACGTGATTCAATCTTTTGGTTCTAATGATACGGTTATCACTACTATTAGAACATTGTTCAAATTGGCCTCCATTTCCATTCTGATCAATGGATCCCCCATGGGCTACATCAAATACACCAAAGGTGTTGGGCTAGGTGACCCCCTCTATGCCATACTTTTCTCTATTGTAAGGGAATATCTTAGTCGTTTTCTCACTTGTCTTGTTGATCAAAAAAAACTCAAGAAAATTCATGTCTCACAATTTGTTAATGCTCACAAACACATGTTGTATGTCGACGAAATAATTCTTTTTCTCTAAGGTGATAAAAGAAACATTCGAAACCTCAAAAATTTCATCGCGCACTATAAGGATATTTATAGGCAAGCCATTAGCTATAACTAATATTCTATCTTCATTGTAAAAAAATTCCCACTAATAGGAAATAAAATATTATAAATGAACTAGGAATTAAAGAGGTATATCTTCCTTTTACATACCTAGGTGTCCCCATCTTTTGGGTTCAGCCCAAATCCAATCATTTCTATACTATTTTTGACCATCTAATTAACCAGTTAACCTCTTTTAAGGGAAAATATCTTTCCATGGCGGGTATAATATGTCTCGTCTAATCTAATATTGTTTCTAGATTGATCTACTCTATGATGGTCTATAAATTCCCGTATGGTCTTATAAAATAAATAAATATTTCAATTAAAAAATTGTTTTGGACTGGTATCACTTTGGAAGGGAAACTAGTTGACATCCCATGGTTGACTTGTTTAAAACCAATCGATAAAAGTGTTATAGGCAAAAAAATAATATAAAGTGTTTCTATGAGGCTCTTCAAGCCATGGTCACTGGGAATCGTCTCTATAATAAATTTGACTCCATTTATTTTCTCAAAAATAGATTTATCGGAAAAATAAGGAAAGGAAACTCAAACATTATCACCTTATATATTTGACCATCCATAAAACAATCCTTTTCCTCCATCATGTAAATCTCTAAGTGGATGGTCTCTAGAGACTCTTCCACGAAATTCTGGTTAGATAAATGGACTGGTACTACATTAATCTCTATGGTTCCTCTTGACCAATGTCCTTTGAACAATAAATGTTCTATCAGAGATGTTCTAAATTCCTGAAATGGTCAGCTCCCTGACACCATTATGAGTGCCATTAACAACTATCCATTCTCTAACACTGATGATTTATTAATTTGGGAGCCTACACATAATGGTATGATCAATTCTAAAAACTTTTACAACCATTATTTTTGCAACTCGTAAAGTGACTTTGGTTGGAAAAAAGATTTGACACACCTTGGATCAGACCTTACAGATTTTCTCTCAATTGGATCTTTGATCACAACAGGATCCCCACAGATGAACGTCTTCAATGGTATTTTATTCAACTCTGCTCTAAATATAGCCTCTGTAATCAACATAGAGAATATTCTAACGATATTTGTTTTTCTTATTCCACTAATTATGATCTTTAGTACTATATTTTTGACATTATTTATTACATATGGTTGACTCATGACACTGTCAAATCTTAAATAAAGAGATTTGTGGATATATATAGCTCTCAGGAGATTAAGAGAATTTTTATTTCTACTATTTCTGAACTTCTGTATGCGATCTCGTATGATAGAAATGCTCATATTCATAAAAAATACTCACATATCCATAATGCAGGTCAGAAGTAGATCCTCATTGAAATATGTGAAGCTGCTTCAATCCAAAAAGTCCATTCCAACAACATAGTGAATTATTTTAGCATATGACGTCTTCGTGTTGATGGGAACATCTACCATCCCTGTCATACCATTGAAGTTTTCTAGTGTGCTCCTTTCCCTGGCTGGATTAAGGTCAATGTGAATGGTTCATCTAAAGGAAATCCTAGCCCCACCGTCTATGGCGCCATCTTTAGGAGACATATTGGATAGATCCTCATATGCTTTTATGGTAGTTGTGACATTAATTCTTCCCTGGAGGTTGAGATGATGAGTATGATTCATGACATTTCTTTTTCTAAGAAACATGGTTGGAGAAACCTCTGGATTGAGAGTAACTTGACCACCGTCATGTAGGCAATATGGAATTGTGTGATACACCTTGAGTTACTGATCAGCACCCACTGGATGGGTTCCACCTTCTCTCTTATCAACATTAACATCATCATCACTCGTATATATTGTGAATCCAACATGGTTGTTAATAGACTTTCCAACAAGGTATTCAACCAAGATATCACTTTGATTAAGGATCTTCCAACTGATTTACTGCCCCTTCATAATAAGGATTGTAATATGTTTCTGTCTTTTAGACTTTTGTAAACAATTTATTTTGTAATTATTTTGCCTTGGTTTTCTATCCAAGGATTCATCCTCTTCAAAAAACAAGAAATGTCTTAGTGAAGACAATTACATTATCTTATAAAAATCTCATTTAGGTCACTTATTAAAGACCCTAGGATATGATATTTTTGAATAAAATAAGATCTATAACATTGATATAGATTTTTGGAAGAAATATTGGTAAGTTTTGGTTGAAATATTTGGATTAATACGTATGAATAAGTGGGGGAGGAAGTTCCCTTTTATAAGTGCAGATGAGTGACATTTTTATAAATACTCACAAAAATTCAATAATGGGAAGTCACTGTCAATCCATGCTCCTCCAAAATTGATTAATAAATGAATTTGGGGTAGATATAGTAAAAAAAAACATCCTACATTAAATATTATCATTTTTTAAACATGTTATTCCCTTTACTTTTAAGGTTACACATATTTACAATTTCATTTTTCACCACGATAACTACTCTTTTTTACCTAGGGAAATTAACAATTAAGACTAAAAAAATGATATTTATTAGATAATATTAAAATAATTATTATAAATAATAAATTTAATTTATGAAATTAATATTTTATGTGTTTGTAAAATAAATTTTAGTACAAATAAATGTAACATGAAAAACACTAGTTTAACATTATTTGTGGTTACAAATTTTTTCTATTTCAACTTTTCATTATAACCAAAAAAGATGTTCTATTACTAAATAATATTAATTATATTATTAAAAAAATTTAATTCATTTTATGAAATTTAATTCACATAAGTATAATAATTTAATTTAAAACCAAACCAACATAATTTTCGAAAATATGTTTTCTGAAAAAAAAAATTTCTTATACACAAAATGTTTTTTTATCAAAACACACCCTATTATTTATAATAATGTCCAAATTTTATTAATTGTAATATAATTGAACTAATTTAATAGTTAAATAAATTTTATTACAAAAATGGACTTTTAAAATTCTTTAAATGTAGTTAAACGTTATTATAAAAATCAATATTTTTCACTATTCATAAAAAAAGAAATCTTTTTAGAAAATTTTCAAAATTTCAATGAAATTAGTATTTACATGATAAATTAAAAAATTCAGTTCAGTTTTTCAAATAATTTTTCTAATTTTTGACAAATTTAATTTTAAAATATGTCCACAAAATGAGATTAAACTACTTTTCATAATAATATATTTTTCTTTAAAAAAATGTATGTATTCATATCACATTCCTAATAAAAATATGTATGATTAAAATTTTTAATTGACTACATAATATAAATATCATTAAATTAATTCCCTAATAGGGATAAATTGAATTTCTAAGGGTAAAAACACATTTCATACATTAAAATAGTTTATTTAGAAAAATGACTCCTGTGTTTTTTTTTCTTTTTATTTTAAGTTATAATTAATCTATAACTACGAAATTAATTTTATACATGTGTAAATCATGTGTTTTCATAATATAGATATAATTATTCATAAATTCTAATAAATAGGCTATGCGATAAATTGTACATTAAATAATATTTTTTTAATAGTATATCACAATTCGTTTAAACTTGGATTTGCACATAACAAAAGATTTCAAAGAAAATAATAATATTTTAAAATATTATTTAATAAAATATAACGGTGTTATATTATACACCCTTATAACATACTTATCTCTAGAAATTTTATCACTCTAATATAAATAAATATAGAAACTTCTTCCTGATCATATCCTCATGTTCCCAAGTAGCTTCGTCAAAATTGTGGTTTCACCATAAAAATTTTACCAGGTGAGTGGTATTATTTCATAGTAATTTCTTACTATGATATAGAATAACCAACCTTTGTTCATCATAATTGATATATTTCTATAATGTTATGAACAATGGGTTCAGTACATGTGGTGGATCAAGTTTGTACCTCCCCATGAGAGTTATATAGAACACATCGTTAACTTGAGAGAGGTTATGTGGAATCAACAAGCAATAAACCACTAACCCTACTCAATAAAATGTCATGAAGGGGATAATTTTCCTAGGTCATATCCTCCATTTCATATCAAATCTCAATACCTTATTCCATAGATAAACGTATAGAAAAACCTTCTCACCAAACTTGAATTTCATATCACACCAACTATTATCAGCCTTAATTTACAATCGACTCTATACTACCATGATATTTTTTTGAATTTCTTTGAATTTATCTAAAATTTCCTCTGTTTGATTATGTCCTATTATATTTCATTATGTAACATTATTCCATAAAAATGTATTATACACGTCTTTCCATAGATAGCTTCATATGCAACCATATGAATACTCAAGTGAAAGCATTTTTGTACGAAAACTTAACGAGATGAATGTATAGATCCCAAAAAACTTATAATTATAGAGAATGGGGTCTCAACATATCATTTGTGTTTTTAATGGTTCTATTATAATAAACATATTTATATGGATGATATGAAATTCTAAAAATAAACTATATATTCAGATACTACTGATTACTTCACCAGAACCTCAAGGTAATGGATTCCAATTAGAAACAATAGAATGTTGTACACCATAAAACCATGGCTCTAAACTAATGTATATTCTAAAAATATAATATAGAGATAAATCTTCTCCAATAGTGATGAAGGATGATTAATTTATATGGTGATTGATTTTAACCCAAATGGCCTCAATACCCTTAGATGTTATAGGGAGACGAATAAAAAAAAATATTGATATCTTCCCGTTTACATTTTTGTATGGTTAAAGGCGGTAACATACCCTTATAATTTTTATTATCACCATTAAATTATTAGAATACCCAAAACCATGATACATATTCTATATAATATCTCTTCATTTGGTCCCATAGGAATTATTTTTTCAAATTTTTCTATATCTTCATTCTTCTAGGATGAATAGATAATGAATAACTCTGAGCCTCCATAAACAAATCCTTCATAGAATACAGTTTGTGTTAATTAGATACATGGTTTCTAATCCTTATCATTCCATCATAGTCAGGGTTGAACTCTAAAAAAAATATCACCATCTTATATTGCTCCACATCATCCTTATGTGCCTCGTTATTCTCCACTTGGATAGATGGTTGAACATTCATCCTAAAAAAATATATATCCCTATACTTCATGATTTCAATTTCCATAATTTGAAAATGTATAAATATTGTATATTTTTTATCTTTATCATATATAATATAGTATTATCCTTTATTTCTCAAATAATCACCCACCTTATTCTCTTTCATGGTGTGGTATTGCATTGAGTATTTAAAATATTTAATTAGATCCAATTATCTTCTATAGAACATATTAAACTATTTCTATTTGACTATATTTTACACCTTTATGATAATATATATATATATAATAAATTTCTCCTTAATTATAATTACATTATATCTTTAATTCAAAAATTATTGCATCTAAATCAAAATCCTGAGTTTGGTAATTTTTCTCATTAACATTCAATTGGTATGTTTCTTAGTATATCACCATATAATTCATCCTGAGAATTCATCCCATAACCTTTATTAATGCATCAATAAATGTTACAAAACCACATCCACTATAGGTTAATGTAAGCACAGGTGCACTAAATAACCTTCTCATTAGTTCCATGTAATTTTATTCACATTCATTAGTCCAAAGGAATTTTTCTCCGTGCTAAATTATCATGATGGGTATATTAGAACATCGTGAAAATTTCTCCATAACTTGTTTATAATATCCTACCAAACTATGAAAACTATATATCTCAGTCATTGAGTTTGTTCTAGGACAATGTTTTATGTCATCCATTATTTGTGGATCGATCAATATACCCTTACTTGAAATTACGTGACCCAACAAAAAAAACATTTTGTAGCCAATATTCCCACGTTGTATAATTTTCATATAGATTCTCCTCCATTAAGGTCCAACAAAAAAATCCTGAAGTGATCTTCATAAAATTATTATATATTAAAATATATAATAATAACACCTATAAAGACAACAAAAAATGATCATGTTAATCTCAGAATACTATTTTCATAAAATCCATAGTGATTGTGGCGGAATTTGTAAGATCATGGTAATATCTGAAGACTCTTTTCAATCTATAAAACCTTATTTTCTACCTTATTCATTCATGATGATGGAATATTCAAATCCATAATGATTTATCTTTTTTAAAATTTTAATTAACAAAAAAAAACCCATCGGAGTGTCAAACCAAGTGTACAACATGGAAAATTATCGTGCACTAGGTGATGACCAAGTTGAACAGAAATGTTCTATTTTAAAAGTTATTACCCCAAGGTAATGATGTGATAGATATAAATCCTATTATAGAATCAATAAAGGGTTTTTTATATAAAAAAATAAACCCATTTCATTAATATAACTTTAGACGTTATCATATAGGAATTATTATCCGAAGGGTCCTTACCAAATTTTTCTCATCCTAGTTTCCATTAGTTAACTAAACCACTCATTTGGTACATGCTATAGAGACCCATAATTTGCATACATAAATATAGCATCTTCATAAAAGAATGTTCATATTATTTTATAAAAACATGCTTAAGGAATTTAATGGTTTAGTGACTTTGGAAAGCTAGATACATAAACAACTAGTTCATAAATGACCTTCTTTATCTCCCACTATGTTTTTCATAACTAACACCCTTCGTTGACACATCACACATGATGCCTTTATTTTTAACCTAAGGAAAGGAAAGCTAAGAAAGGGTGATCTCAAGTTCATAGTTAGGGTAAATAGGGGAGATACGCAAGCATAACATGATAATATGGATGTGAGAAAAAGAGCATAACATTTGAAAATTATACCATGTATATTAATGATATTAATCACGAGTCATCACTGTTGACGCTCCTTTCCGTCACAGAGTCTAACAACAGAAAAAAAGGAAATACCTTAGTCCAAAGTGATTCAACCTTTGAAGAAAATATCAAAAATCGACAAAGGCATGAACAAAGGATCAAAATCAACCTCACCGCGCAAGTTATATCACTGTCGCGCAAGTCCACTTGCGCGATGCCCTTGGTCGTGCAAGTGACTTGCGCGACCTAAGTGATAACCACTCGGTAACCGCCCGGGGTATTCTCCTGCCTATAAATAGACCCTGTGGGCCCCCCATTCGAGAGGATATTTTTTCAGAAACTCGGATTGAAGCTACCGACGCCCAAGTCTCTTCTCAAAGCTTCCAGAACACTTCTAACGTAATTTCTTACCTAGAACGGAAGATCTAAAGAGAAGAAGGAAGGCCTAAGTGTTCAAACTTATCAACACTTGCGCGCCGCCTTATTTCCTTCAATAGAACTTGCACGTCCCTTTTCTGGAAGAACCTCAAGAGGATTCTAAAGTGATTAAAAAAGAGCCTCTCAAGTATTCTAATACTGGTTGAAAATCGCGCAAGTACCCCTCATGTCGCGCAGGTATACCTGCGTGACCAATACTTGCGCGCCCACGTAAGACTTGCGCACCTTTCAAGACTTGCACGCCCCTAACTTTTTGGGTGCCCATCTTGCCCATTTTACCCCTTTTAAGCCATTTCACCTTTCCTATTCAAGATTTAGTCTTCAAGATACTCTTCAAAGCCATTTATGGCATGATTTCTTGATTTGACTTCCTTATTTGAAAGGAATTCTGTGGAATATCTCTCAAAACCTAGTGATTTAAATATCCTTATGTCACTAAATATGGATAGTTCATTCATTCAACCTCATCCTTTAAGATGAGAGAATCCTTAACTTGGGTCTCCTTTTTTAGGAATAATCCCCAGTTATAAGTCCTTTAATCTGGGCATCTTCCTCGGGAGTAGGTCCCAAATTCTTAAAGTTCCCAAATATGGGCATCCTCCTCAGGAGTAAGCCCCAATCATAATCCTTTAATATGGGCATCCTTCTTAGGAGTAAGCCCCAAGTCCTCTAATTTTGGGCATCCTTCTTAGGAGTAAGCCCCAATCTCAAATATGGGCATCCTTCTTATGAGTAAGCCCCAAGTCACTTATTTTGGGCATCCTTCTTAGGAGTAAGCCCCAAGTCCTCTAATTGTGGGAATCCTTCTTAGGAGTAAGCCCCAATCTCAAATATGGGCATCCTCCTCAGGAGTAAGCCCCAAACATTAATCCCTAATCTGGGTCTCCTTTTTAGGAATAAGACCCAGTCATAATTTTTGGGCATCCTTTTTAGGAGTAAGCCCCAAGTCCCTTAATTTGGGCATCCTTCTTAGGAATAAGCCCCAATCTCAAATATGGGCATCCTCCTCAGGAGTAATCCCCAAGCCTTAATCCTTAACTTGGGCTTCCTTTTCAGGAATAAGTCCCAGTCCTAATCTTGGGCTTCCTTCTCAGGAGTAAGCCCCAACTCCCTTAAATTCTCTTTAACTAGTCCTAATGTAAATTTGATCTGGGATTCCCTCTCAGGAGTAAAACCCAGTTATCAATCCTCTCCTAATTTGGGATTCCTTTTCAGGAATAAGTCCCAAGTTAGAGTATTCAAAACTCCATGAAGCACATAAACCTTTATGGACCCTATTCTTGGATTTTCTCCCTAAAGTAAATCCTCTGGGCAGTCATACATACATAAGCCCCAAACCATTTCTTATGATTGCATCTTTCATGGCACAATTGTCTAATTTTTACTAATACCTGTTGTTTCTCACACCGAGCATGACTCACGTTAGCTTAGAGTGTAAAAGTAATTGTGACATCCTTCTTTGAGCCATCAATCATAAACATCATACCCTTTATTCGAACTATGTGGGTTCTGATTCCTTTTTCAAAATAAAGGATACGTAGGTAGCCCATCTATGGGTTCGATCCCAACTCTAAAATAATTCATTGTCCTTCTGAATGACAATAAACTTCAAGTTCCCCACTGAGTGGATTTAAAACTAGCCTGGTCATCATAATGACCAAGAGACTTTTATATGAATGTTTTGAAGGTTACCATTAACCAAGAATCTCTAAATAGATATAGATGATTCTCTATTGATGAAGAACCTCGAATACATATAAAAGATTCTCTAAATTTCTTAAATATTTAATCATTGATTGTTAAACTAAAGGAAAGCTCATTTTATACTTGGTAATGTAATAAGGATTCACGAACATAACTTAAATCTATAAAGAGAGTCCCGGAGTAGACAATAATTCCCCTCAAAAAGGTGTGATGAGTCCGACCTCCCATCCTCTCGACCAATGAAAATTCCTAAGCCTCATTAGTACACAAGATAATGAGCGCCTAACTTTGGAAAGTAGGTCCAAACGGATGTGGAATCATTGGATGTTTCCGGTTCTACGAACAAACCCACTAGAAACCGATCAGAACGATTGAATCTCCCATCCAGGAGGTCATCCCCGAATTCCGTACGAAATAAAAAATGGTGAACCCGATGTGAATCCTTAACCAAGTTAAAATGATGTTTTACCTATTTGTTAAGCCCCTATTTAAAACTCAATAAGAGGGATAACAAAAACAATCATTGACATATGTGCTCATCCAAAGGATGAAGTAGCTGAGTTTATCTTGATTACATCTGTTATATCAAACAGGCACTCTTTTCCATGATTTTCTGTATTTTCATAATGGTTGCTCTCAAATTCACATCTGTGAATACTGCTGCTGCAAATACCACTGCTGATATTCCCACTGGATCTTCATCCGCTCTGAGGATGACATCACCTACTCAGCGTCTTCAACGCTGGGTATCAAATGCGCTGGTTAAGGAGTACTATCAACATGGTACCATCCCAACTCTGGAGGCTGGCCAACAGGCCCTCCAAGTAAATAACTCACACAGGTCGTCCGGACAACGATGACCAGTGATTAAGAAGCAGGCGGTGCTGACTACCGTCTCCAACCGTTTCGGGTCGTTATCCCTGGAACGCAATTTCCATTCACTCCCTTACTCTGAGGAAGTGAATGAGCAGGTCCCGCAGGGCCTTAATTCAAAAAGACAGGAGTCCTTCCCGAGGGCTCCCATCAACAATCGCCACCAGACTCGTGCGGTAGTGAACCCTCAACATGATGAGGGTACCGACTCCAGGCATTCAACTCAGGTTCCTCGAACCCAAGCAGGCAAGACGAACCGCCAGAGACGGAATCCGGTCGACAATGGGAAGGTTTTCATCCCTTCCATCTCTGTAGAAGTCCACCAACCTAACTTGGTGGCAAATAACGAGTAGGCACACACACCTGTCCGTTCTAATTCCGCTGTCCAGCAGACTCATCTGGAAGCATCACGCCAATCCCGCCAGGCAATTCCGGCGGAGTACTATAGGCAGAAACATACACCTTCTTATACATCACCAGTTAGTCAGCAGGCTCGTCTGACTTCATATGATGGATCTCGTCAACCACCTTTGGAGAAGTATAATCAGCAGGCACATACACCTGCTAGTACTAATCAAGACTACCAACAGTCTCGCTTGGTAGTGCATGGAGAAGTCAGTCGGAAAGCTCTGATGAAAAACAGGAGGCAGACTCATCTCTCTGCCCCCACACTTGAGTACTGTCAGGATTCACTGACAGGAAAACGAGGACAGGAGCAAGCACATACACCTACTCAAAACCCGGAATGGACGTATATTCCCGTTCCGGCGGCTGAAGTCACCAAGCATATTTTGTCAATGGTGAAAGATTAGAAGAAAATTCCTGCTCATATTCTAAATGCTTGCCAGGATATCATAACAGCTTCAGCATCATCTCAGGGACAGACACATAAATCTATCCCTAGCAGTGGAGTGAAACATCAACAATTCACTCCAGAACAGACACACACATCTGTTCCAGTCCAAGAGGGTCATGGGGCATACTTCCCCATATCATACGGACAACCAAGTCAGGCACATACACCTGATTTGAGTGGAGATCGTCAGCCTAACCTGACCATCTTTCCTGATCAGGCACATACACCTGCTCAGAGTAACCACTTTTTTCAACAAGTGGTTTCAAAAGCGAGTAAGAAGGCATCTAAGAAAAAGATCCGCCCAACACAGTCAGGAGATCAAAGGCCAATCTATAACAAGTCCTTGCTCGATGCTGGAGTTCTTGAAGCCCTCAGACATTTATCTATCAGAATTCAAGATTCTACTCCCTCAGTTCCCAATAACAGGAACATTAATTCTGAAGGTCTTCAACAGAAACTTTCTCATGAAGGCTTGCTTCGTGACAATTCGGTCAATCATGAAGTTTCATCTTCAGATGAGAGCCACAGGAACCCTCTGTGTGGTCAGAAGACCAAGGAGCAAGAGATCTCATCTTTTGCTATAACCCATTATGGTGGTCCTCCCCATGATGATGAACTTCGCTGCGAAAGTCCTCTCCGCAGTAGTGATTCACATTGCCTGGAAAATACTCTAGTGGACAATGTAGTGCCGAGAAAGCCCTCTTATCTTGAGGCACTTGCAAATGCAAAACCAGTCATGTCTGATGCTTTATCGCTAGCAAGTGAAATACTTTCTCAATCAGAAGATAGCCCAGGGTGTAGGTCATTCTCCGAACCACCCCTAAGTCATGCATCTTCTAGTTTGATCAATGATGTCTCTACCAATCTTGTTGAATCCGATGAAGCAACAAAGAAACACCAACTCTGGTCAAAACAGGTAGAAGAATCTTCATTTAATGATAAAGAGGAAATTCTGAACATGAGGAAGAAACTGGCAAAAGGTGAGGTACCAGTCATGTTTTGGCCTTTGGCTGACTCCCAGTACGACATTCCAAAGATGTTGACGGATGATGGAATCCATGATATTCGTCTCAACATATGGAAAACTCTTTTTCAATTAAAGAAGAAGATATTATCTTATGATGAATATGAACATCATCTTAAGATAATATAAGGGCTACAACGTCAGATTTATTTGGCATCTCTATCAGTCTCTCGGTATCCGAAGGCTGAAAAGCAACAGAGAACCCTTCAACGTTCATGCCTTGGCGCACTAAGAAAATTGTGTCAGTTAATTTCCAATTCTCCATCTGATGTTCATATCAGAGGATGGGGTGTTCACGGAGCACTACATTTCACAGTGCTTTGCAGTCAGCAAAGCCCGCCGAAAATGGTCTCATGCAATGTTATTGCCCATGGCAGGCCACATTCAATGGGCTTTGTTCATAATCAAAAGCTTGTTCAAGAACTGGCTTCAACTAGTTCCTCTCAAAATCAAGCATATAGAGAACAAGTTGTTGAATTGCTCCTACATCAAGCAGGCGAGAATATTTCACAGGCCTCTCGTATAGAGAAAACAAATCATCAAATGACAGAAGTCTCGGAAATCATCTAATGGTCTGTTGAACCAGGTGATAAAACTGGATACAGGCTAATGCATCCAGCTAATTTCCAAACTAAGATTCGCAATATCAAGAGATCTTTTAAGAAGATCTCAGAAGTAGCATGTCAAGAGCCACCCCAGCTTGTCAGACTGGGTACTCCTTTAACCCAACCCTCAGACTCAACAAATGGGATTCGAGGAGTTGGGCGGAATCAGCAGGAACATCCCCAGTTCAAGAGACTGGGGACTCTTTCAAATCATCAATCCCCTTCTCAGAGAATATCAGTCTTTTCTCGATTGGGGATGAAGCCCCAAGAGGAACTAAGATCCAAATTATCAGGAGATTCCCTCCAAATTATAGCTCGTCAAGAAGTTCCTAAAGGATTGAATCAATAAAAGGTAATGTCTCATCAAAGATATGAAAGAAGACAATATCACAGAAATGTTGATAGAAGGGATGCGATGCATTATGCATCAATCAATGTCATCAATGCCGTTGTTGCTAATCCACCAGAGGAGACTCACTCATGGGACTCAGATGAAGAGCGTCCTGCTCAAGAAAATGTATGCACCGATACAAATGAAGAAGGTGTATGTACACGAAGTCAAAGGATTACTCAGAACCTAGGTAATCCACTTCCCTCCCTCCAAAAGGTATCCAACAAAGGGAAGGGAATGAATCAGGTTACATATCCTTCCTCTGGAGAAGGTCAATCTCTCTCATTAGAGCAAAGGTTTGCACAACAAGAGGAAGAAATGAAAGAATTAAGAAGAATGAATGCAGAAATACTTCAGAGTAGTCTTCTTCTTAAGAATGATGAAGTCCGACAGCCGAAGTATTTTGTTGCAGTTACTGAGATGGATCAAGAATATCCTCCTTTATCAGTACACCCTCAGAGGTCTAATCCCGTGGGTCAAGCGCAACAACGGTTGGCAGTGCTACCATCAGTCACAGCACCAACCACCACGTCTATCCAAGCTCCATTCATTGCACCTACACAAGACCAGATTCAACCGGATGTTTCTCAAAAGTTAATAACTACTATTGAGTCATTAACAGCTCGGTTAGAAACTATGGAAGGGAAACGGGCGCAAGTTCAACCAGAAAAGAAAGTTTACCCTGAATGGGTAGATTCAATTTCTCCTCCATCTAGTTTTGGAAACCCTTTTTTCCCTACTTTCAATAGATTAGGCGACCCTGAACAACATTTGACGCATTACGTGTCTTGTTGTGATCCTATGATGGGAACTCCAGAGCAGCAAGAAGCAGTGAAACTCAGATGCTTCGTGCGAACCTTGCAAGGACTAGATTTTGTCTGGTATACAAGCTTGCAATCCCGTTCAATCATCAGATGGGAGGATCTTCATCAAAAATTCCTTCTTCAGTTCAGCTAAACTTTTCCAAAAACGACAGTTTTCGATCTTACAAACTACAAGCAAAGGTAGAATGAAATAGTCTCTGATTTCATTGCTCGCTGGAAGGTATTAACGTATTCCCTGAGTTTAGCACTCGCTCAGGAAGAGTTGTTGCCAATCTGTGTGGAAAATTTGCGTGACGAATTACGCACGCCATTGATCCATGTGAAATACACAAGAGGGTTTTGAGACCTTACTTCAATCGCTCAGCAGATTGAAGATTCCCTTATACAGGATAAGGTTAAATCTCGTGTAATTCCATCAGCTCCAGGAAGGAGAATGGGTAAAGTAGAAACTGCTACAGTTATGCTTAAACAAGCACCTGTACCTATTTCTACTTCAAAACCTTCATCTTCTCGAAGGGATCCACCTCTTGAACGCCAACAACAAAGGCCGTTTCATCCAAATTATCAAAGATATCAACGACGAATTCAATTTGAGGATTTGAAGAGTAAAACATACTCTTTCCGAAGTGATCAAGTTCCTAGTTACTTCATTTCAGCTCTGGAAAATAATTTGATTCAATTACTAGTTCCCAAGAGGCCAAACAAGGAAGGAGATGAAGACCGTCCCAATTATTGTCCCTTTCATCAAATGTTGGGGCATCCCATCCAGGAGTGTTTTGTCTTTAAATACCTCCTTCAAAATATGGTCGACTTGGGACAAGTCAAATTGAAGGGTTCTTCAGCTCATGTAGCGTGTGTTACCGCTATAGATCCAGAGGAAGGAGGCGAGTGGCAGGAAGTCAAAAGCAAAACTGCGCAAAAATATGATGATTGGATGGTCATAAAGACAATCAATCGGACCCATGCCATTTTGCGAACACAATTGAAGAAGCCAATTGTGTCTCCTACAAAAGCTACAGTGAAGCCTCTATCAAAAGACAAATCCTCAAAAGGGCAGCGCAATTCAAAGAAGAAAGAGGAATCAAGAGAAGATGAGTATGTATCGAGGCCTAAGTTGTCTTTGACTCTGGCAGATTTCATGCCATCTACATCAAAGCCATGGGCACCGCCCCATCAAACGGCACAGCCTAAACAGGCTAGTCAGGCAGGGTCTTTATCAGACGAAGAGTTAATCTTCGGTTCTGTTAATATGATTCAATTAACAGATCCATATTCCAGTCTTGATGAGCCTGAATTCCCTGTATCAAATAAGGGAATCCGAGGAAGTTCTAGAGGTTCAGGATACCGGGGAATACATGGATCTTTCCGAAGGCACTACTCCAATTCTACCCCTTCTAGCACTATGTATGCAACAGAAACTCGTGGTAGAACCCTTCAGCGAGCTCAAAAAGAACAAGCAAGTTCTTCGGCCAATGGCCAACTCAGTTTTGGCACAGTTATTTTGGAAGACCGATTAAAGGTTCCATCTTCTTTATCTCAGCAAGTAAATGGATCTAATCAGTCTAATCTTCCAAAACCAATGATGTTGCCAACTTCTATCCCAATACAAGATGCATCATCTTCCAAAGCATCTGCTTCCAAGGTACCTGCTAAACCACATATTCCTGTTGGGAAACGCAGACCTCTAGATCAAAAGTATGATATATTTAATCACTTTTCCCAAGTACCATCCAAGTTATCAATTTTGGATGCTTTGAATCTGTCAAAAGATCTTCAGGAAGCACTCATCGAAGCTTTGTCAAGTCCTCAGGAGTTTGAAGCTGAAATTGCTACAGCTGAAGTCTATCACATAGAGAATAATCCTGCAGAATGTCATGCAGTGATATCTTTTACTGATAAAGATGAAGATGAAGTTGTGCATGGGCACATAAAACCTTTGTAATTACTTGTCAAAGTCAATGGTGTAGATATCCGAAGAGCTTTCATTGACAATGGTTTAGGAGTCAACCTCATGCCCATTCGTACACTTTGTCGATTGGGCCTCACGGAATCTGATTTATCTCCTTCTACCATGATGTTACAAGGATATGATAAAAATGAACAAGAACCACTGGGCGAAGTTACACTCAGAACCCAGTTTGTAGATCTTGTATCCAATTCAGATTTCATGATTGTTGATCAAGACTCAGCTTTCAACGTCTTGCTTGGAAGACCCTGGCTACATCAGCATGCAGCTATTCCTTCATCATACCATCAATGTCTCAAATACTATTTCAATGGTCAAGTTGGAACATTGTATGGTGATAAGGCCCCGTTCAAGACATGTGAGTCTCAATATATTGAGGCAGAATTTTATCAGATGAAGGGAAGAGAAAAATCTACAATGAAGGAAATTACCAAATTTAATGCTCCATATGGTTTGGAGAAAATTCCAATAAATCCATTTACACATGTGAGTACAGATTATGTGTTACCTATCAGTCAAATTGACAAAATAGTCCTAAATCAAAATACTCTTATGGAAAGATCCATAATTTCAATTACGGCAATTGATCCAGACAACATGGGAGAAATTGGTAACCTACCAAACAGTGATGAAAGCATAAGTGTTGACGTTTTCATTTCATCTGCTAAATTCCAACAAGTCTATACTTCGCCAATCCGGCCAGAAGAAGTTATAGCAACACCAGAGGTGAATAATTATGTCTATTCTCAATCCATCATCTCCTCTTTTTTTCCCAAAGAAGGCCATTTATCATCAATAGGGTCGGAAATGGAAGCTTCTTCTTCAAAATGTGAAAATTTTGACATCTCTTATGATCATGAGAATTTCGTTTTTTCATCTACTATGCAAGTAGAAATGGAAGAAATAGCACATAATGAAGAGGAAGAGGAAGGTCTTAGAGATGCTCCTCCAGCATTTGAAGAGGGTATCTCTACCACTGTGGATGAACTCAGAGAAATAAATCTGGGTACAGAGAAAGATCCATGCCCCACTTTAATTGGTGCGGCCATGACCCTTGAAGAGAAAGAGATGTATATTTCTTTTCTAAATCAAAATAAAGATATTTTTTCTTGGAACTATACAGAAATTCCTGGGCTTGATCCAGATGTTGCTACTCATCATTTGGGTTTACCAAAATAACATCGAGGATTTAAGCAAGCCGCGAGAAGAACACACCCAACTTATGCTTCCAAAATTGAAGCTGAAGTGGATAAACTGATCAAAGCTAACTTCATCAGAGAAGTTCAGTATCCCAATTGGTTGGATAATATTGTCCCTGTAAAGAAAAAGAATGGACAAATTAGGGTTTTCATCAATTTCAGAGATCTTAATCCGTATTGTCCTAAAGATGATTTCCCAGTTCCGAATTACAGAACGCTTAATTGACGTGACCGTTGGCTATGAAGTACTTTCCTTCATGGATGGATATTCTGAATATAATCAGATCCTAATGGCCCCAGAAGATGAGGAATCTACAGCTTTCAGAGCTCCTCAAGGTGTGTTTTGTTACCAGGTGATGCCCTTTGGTTTAAAGAATGCAGGTGCAACATATCAACACGCCATGCATCGTATCTTCAAACCTTTCTTAGGGATGTTTGTTGAGTGATATGTGGATGATTTGGTAGTTAAATCCAACAAACGTTATAATCACTTGACTGATTTGGAAGTCATATTCCACAAACTTTGACAACATAATTTGAAGATGAACCTCTTAAAATGTGCTTTTGGGGTAACCTCAGGAAAATTCCTCATCTTTGTTGTACGCCATAGTGGTATTGAAGTCTATCCTGAGAAGACCAAATCAATCCTTGGTATGTCACCTCCTCATAATTTGAAATAATTAAGAGGAATTCAAGGACACTTAGCCTATATTCGGTGTTTCATCACCAATTTGGCAGGCAAAAGTTTACCCTTTACCAAATTATTGAAAAAAGGAGTCACTTACCAGTGGACTGAAGAATGTCAAGAAGCATTTGATGTTCTCAAGAAATACATCTTGAGTCCACCAGTACTCATGCCACCTATTGATGGTAGACCACTTATCCTCTATGTGACAGCTCTAGAGCAATCATTGGGTGCCTTTCTCGCTCAGAAGAATGATGCTGGGTATGAAACTAGCCTCTACTATCTCAGTAGAACTATGCTTGAAGCAGAAACCCGGTATTCAAGTATTGAGAAGTGCTTCCTAGCATTAATCTTTGCAGTTCAGAAACTGAGACACTACCTGCAACATCACGAGGTCCAATTGGTATCTCGCAATAATCCGCTCAAATTCATCCTTAGTCGTCCAATGCTTACAGGACGTCTAGCAAGGTGGGCAGTTATTTTGCAGCATTTCGACATTCAGTATGTATCTCAAAAGGCAATAAAGGGCCAAGCTCTAGCTGATTTCCTGGCTGAACATCCTTCAATGGAATACACGTCTTCAGATATTGAACTCCCTAATGAGGAAGTTTTCTCTATTCAAGAGAATCCTCAAACATGGTAAATGTATTTTGATGGTGCTTCCAGAAGACCAACAGGGAAGAAAATGGAAAATCCTAAATTCAACAAAGTTGGGTTAGGAATTGTACTCATTTCTCCAGATAAGGCATTGTTACCTTATTCCTTTTTATTGTGTGAAGGTGGTACTAATAATGAAGCCGAATACCAAGCTCTTATCACAGGCTTGGAGTTAGCGCTTCAAGCACAAGTGAATCACTTAAAAGTGAAAGGTGATTCAGACCTGGTAATCAAACAAGTAAATGGGGATTATGCCATCAGAAAAGAAGAATTAATCCCTTTGTATGATTACGTCAGAGAGTTAATGGCGGAATTCCATTCAGAACCGACATTTTCTTATGTCCCAAGATCACAAAATGCTCAAGTTGATACACTAGCTAATATAGCCACAGCTCTAGAAGATCCAAATCGGGACGAGACAACCATCAGTATTGCCCACCGTCGTGTAATTTCACCTTATGTTCAAGCCAAAACAGAGGAAATTAATGAAATTAGTCCCATTCCTGAACCATATGGTCATACTACAGGATGTATGTCACCTATCAGGGAATACCTTCAAAATGGAACACTTCCACCTGATAGAGCCGAGAAAGAACAAATCCGGCGACGTGTGGTCAATTTTACCCTTTATGATAGCCCAAACCACCTAGAGAAAATTCTCTACAAATGTGGTTTTGATGGAGTTCTCTTCAGATGCATTGATGGTGAAGAGACAATGGATGTCATGAATGAAGTGCATGCAGGAGTCTGTGGTGCCCACCAGTCTGGACATAGATTGTCTAATAAAATTAGAAGGCTTGGATACTTTTGTCCTTCAATGATACAAGATTGTGTTGGTTTCACAAAGAAGTGTCATTCATTTCAAGTACATGCCAACTTCATTCATCAACCTCCAGAGTTGCTTCATACAGCTAAATACTCATGGCCATTTTTCACATGGGGAATGGATGTGGTGGGAACTTACCCTTCAGCTACGGCCAAGCAGTTTAAGTACATTCTTACTGCTACTGATTTCTTTTCCAAATGGGCAGAGGTAGTACCTCTCAAAGAAGTCAGTTCTAAATGCATTGTTAGCTTCATCAAGTCTAACATCATTACTAGATTTGGTGTCCCTCATACCATATTGAAGGACAACAGAACCAACTTCTGTTCTTCTGAGGTGAAGAAATTGTATCAAAAATACAACATTAAATCCAACCATTCATCTCAGTATCATGCTGCGGACAATGGCCAAATAGAAGCCTTTAACAAGACTCTTTCAAATATACTGCAAAAGATGGTGGATAAAGATAAGAGGTCATGGCCTGATAAACTCTTTCATGCTTTATGGGCTTATCGGACTACCACCCGCAATGCAACGCGGTCAACTCCATATTCATTGGTATATGGAACAGAAGCAGTCTTGCCAATTGAAGTTCAATTGCCCTCACTCAGAGTATCCATTTGTGATCAGTTATCTACAGATGAGAAATCCCAAAAGCGATTGAATGAATTGGAACAGTTAGATGAGAAAAGATTGTGCACTTTGCACCACCTGGAAATCTATCTGAATCGAATAGCATGAGCTTTTAACAAAAAAGTTCGTCTTCGTTCATTCATTCAGGGAGAATTGGTATTAGTTCTCAGAACACCAATGATACCAGGAAAGAAGCCTCCCAAGCTTGAACCAAAATGGGAAGGACCTTATTCAATACATAAGGTATACTCCAATGGAGCTTATTCATTAATCTCAATGGATGGAGAACTCATCACGACTCCAAACAATACCAGATTTACGAAGAAATATTTTGTATAAACACAAAATATGGTCCTCAAAACCAAGACTCTTACAATTGGTTTATACAGCAATGGTCCAGTATGACCTTAAACTGCAACTTCATCCAACATGCCGTTAAACTGTAGAAAAAAGAACTTGTCCCCGCAACATGACACTAAACTGTGCAGCACCATTTCGTCCTTGCTATATGAAATTAAACTATACAGCAATGGTCCAGTATGACCTTAAACTGCAACTTCGTCCAACATGACGTTAAACTGTCGAAAAAAGAACTTGTCCCCACAACATGACACTAAACGGTGCAGCACCATTTCGTCCTTGCTATATGACGTTAAACTATACAGCAATGGTCCAGTATGACCTTAAACTGCAACTTCGTCCCACACGTCGTTAAACTATGAAAAAGTTCCCTCAATGGTCCAGTATGACCTTAAACTGCAACTTCGTCCCACACGACGTTAACCTGTGAAAAAGTTCCCTAAATGGTCCAGTATGACCTTAAACTGCAATTTCGTCCAACATGACGTTAAACTGTAGAAAAAAAAAAGAACTTGTCCCCGCAACATGACACTAAACTGTGTGACACCAGTTCGTCCTTGCTATATGACGTTAAAATATACAGCAATGGTCCAGTATGACCTTAAACTGCAACTTCGTCCAACATGATGTTAAACTGTAGGAAAGTCCCTTACGTTCGGAAAGACGTTAAACTACATAAGCAGCAATGGTCCAGTATGACCTTAAACTGCAACTTCGTCCCACACGACGTTGAACTGTGAAAAGGTTCCCTAAATGTTCTAGTATGACTTTAAACTGCATCATCAACGGTCCATGCATATGACCCTAAACTATTTGCAAGTCCCTTACGTCCAGCAAGACGTTAAACTGTGACGTCCTAACTACATGACGCTAAATTGTATAAAAGTCCCTTACGTCCGGAAAGACGTTAAAATATATAATCATCAAAGGTCCAGCATGACATTAAACTGCACCATCCACGGTCCATGCATATGACCTTAAACTATTCGTACTTTCATCCAACATGACATAAATGGTGTGTTATTTTGTCCTTACTGCATGACATTAAACTGCACAGTCCCCCTTTCGTCCAATATGACGTTAAACTGTATTGTCCCCATTGTCCTTACTGCATGACATTAAACTACACAGAAAGTCCTTGATATGTCCTACATGACATTAAACTATTATTCTGTCCCTGCTACATGACACTAAATTGTGCATCACCAATAGTCCTAACCGCAAGACTTTAAACTGCATAGTCCCTTTTTATGTCCTACATGACATTAAACTATGCATTGTTAATGTTGTTGTTACCTCTAGTTTCTCACACCGAGTATGACTCACGTGAGCTTAGAGAAAACCTCAACCGTAACACTCCCTTTGGGCCGCTAACCATGTATAAGTCCCAACAACATTTTATTTTATTTTATTTAGATCATTGTCCCCAAGAACAACTTGATCATTAATTCACGTTTTAATTGAACTACACGGACTTTGATCCTTGCCCTCCAGGCTGGGTATGTAGGCAACCTCCCTGGGTTCAAGCCCAAAAAACAATCTCTTCACATCGGTTCACCACCATCTCATATGATGTTGATTCGTGAAACCGCCCCTGGAATTAATATCTTTACATTGATTCACTTTCGTCCTTGTTATATGACGTTAAACTATACAACACTTTTGTCCGGTACGACAATAAACTACAATATTATTTGATTTCCTCATTTGAGAAGGAACCATTATTGACATTGATTTTTTCAATCATGTTTTATTTCAAAAGACTACGTGCATACATGGTAATGCCTCAACTTTTTATCTCAGGTTAAACCATCATTGCACTAAAGTCCCCTTTCACCCTTCACATGTACGAACCAAATTTGTACAAAGGGTAGTTATAGAACTACGGGGACTTGATTGCCATCTTTATGGGATACGTAGGAACATTCGAGTATCCCTCGAATCCAGTCCCAAGTCTTTTGGGCCTAACCCCAAATTTCACTTTCATTCCCTTGGCTGAAAAGTCCTCATGAAAACACACACTGTGTATTCATTATTATGGTCCGAATTCTATGACCCTCAACTAAGATCTCTAATACTTTCGTCCTGCACGACGTTAAACTACATTTCAAGAACTACGTATGGCTTGATTCTCATTCTTATGAGATACGTAGTGAAGTCCAAAATTTCAATTCAGGACTCATCCACAACATGATTATGGTTATCATTGACCCATGTATCTCTATATATATTGGAAAATACCCATATTTATGTGTTATAATCCTAACCTTAAATATTTTCAGATCTTCGTAACCCTTTTCATGACTTCTAGTCACAAAAACGCCAAACTTATGAGAATTCTTTTGCTTGAATATGCAGCACGTGCCCATAGGTGGCCTTGCATAAACAGTCCACATAACAGAATTATCAGCCAAAAGATGCTACTTATTTGACCATGCAGCCAATTCCCTTAGGTGGCCCTGCATATTTCAACCCCATAACGGGTTTGTTAAATAATGGTAACTTCATTCTTGGGAAGAATTCCTCTTTTGTCCTTATTTGTCTTAAACGATAGTATGTAGGGATCCGCAAAAAATAGCCATACTTAACATATTTGTCCCATATCCTTTTTCATGATCTGAATGTATTAAATTCTATGGTTTATTCTTCTTCCCTACGTTTGTGTCAGACCTTCGTAGGAGTGATATTTATCCAGTTCTTCGATAATCTTGTCTGAAAATATCTTCTCCATATTCAAGTAACTCTTTCCATACAAAAAACTCTATAGTTTAGAAAATTTGAATCTCCATAAACTTTCACGGGCTTTTAGCACTAGGAAAGTAAATTTTTGAGAGTTCTTTCGCCTGACTATGCAGCACGTGCCCATAGGTGGCCTTGCATAAACAGTCCACATAACAGACCTGTCAGCCGAAAGATATTATTTATTTGACCATGCATCCAATGCCCCTAGGTGGCCCTGCATATTTCAACCCCCTAACGGGTTTTGTTAAATAATAGTAACTTCATTCTTAGAAACTACTTCTTCTAATGACTTTTAGCTCTCTTTCATATCATTCCTCAGATTCAAATATTCTTAAGTCATAGCTTACATATTTTCCCTCATACTTGAGTATGGTACTATGTTTTCAGATGAGTTGTCAAGGAATTGAGTCAATTCTAATCCATTTCGGTCAAATCTATTTCGACCTTAAACATTAGCCTTTGTATGTCCGACATGCATGAATTTAAACTGCCAGATTTCTTGTTTTTCTTTTTCACCTCAGAGTCAAATCCTCTTTTCTCTCCGGATCCAACTCTGAGGGGGGACTTTTGTTGATGCTTCTTTCCGTCACAGAGTCTAACGACTGAAAAAAAAGGAAATACCTTAGTCCAAAGTGATTCAACCTTTGAAGAAAATATCAAAAATCGACAAAGGCATGAACAAAGGATCAAAAGCAACCTCACCGCACAAGTTATATCACTGTCGCGCAAGTTCACTTGCGCGACGCCCTTGGTCGCGCAAGTGACTTGCACGACCTAAGTGATAACTGCCCGGTAACCGCCCGGGGTCTTCTCCTGCCTATAAATAGACCCTGTGGACCCCCCATTCGAGAGGATCTTTTTTCAGAAACTCGGATTGAAGATACCGACGCCCAAGTCTCTTCTCAAAGCTTCTGGAACACTTCTAAGGTAATTTCTTACCTAGAACGGAAGATCTAAAGAGAAGAAGGAAGGCCTAAGTGTTGAAACTTATCAACACTTGCGCGCCGCCTTATTTCCATCAATAGAACTTGCGCGTCCCCTTTCTGGAAGAACCTCAACAGGATTCTAAAGTAATTAAAAAAGAGTCGCTCAAGTATTCTAATGCTGGTTGAAAATTGCGCAAGTACCCCTCATGTCTCGCAGGTATACCTGCGCGACCAATACTTGCGCGCCCACGTAAGACTTGCGCGCCTTTCAAGACTTGCGCACCCCTACCTTTTTGGGTGCCCATATTGCCCATTCTACCCCTCTTAAGCCATTTCACCTTTCCTATTCAAGATTTAGTCTTCAAGATACTCTTCAGAGCCATTTATGGCATGATTTCTTGATTTGACTTCCTTATTTGAAAGGAATTCTGTGGAATATCTCTCAAAAACTAGTGATTTAAATATCCTTATGTCACTAAATATGGAGAGTTCATTCATTCAACCTCATCCTTTAAGATGAGAGAATCCTTAACTTGGGTCTCCTTTTTTAGGAATAATCCCCAGTTATAAGTCCATTAATCTGGGCATCTTCCTCAAGAGTAAGCCCCAAATTCTTAAAGTTCCCAAATATGGGCATCCTCCTCAGGAGTAAGCCCCAATCATAATCCTTTAATATGGGCATCCTTATTAGGAGTAAGCCCCAAGTCCTCTAATTTTGGGCATCCGTCTTAGGAGTAAGCCCCAATCTCAAATATGGGCATCCTTCTTAGGAGTAAGCCCCAAGTCCCTTATTTTGGGAATCCTTCTTAGGAGTAAGCCCCAAGTCCTCTAATTTTGGGCATCCTTCTTAGGAGTAAGCCCCAATCCCAAATATGGGCATCCTCCTCAGGAGTAAGCCCCAAACCTTAATCCCTAATCTGGGTCTCCTTTTCAGGAATAAGACCCAGTCATAATTTTTGGGCATCCTTCTTAGGAGTAAGCCCCAAGTCCCTTAATTTGGGTATCCTTCTTAGGAATAAGCCCCAATCTCAAATATGGGCATCCTCCTCAGGAGTAAGCCCCAAGCCTTAATCCTTAACCTGGGCTTCCTTTTCAGGAATAAGTCCCAGTCCTAATCTCGGGCTTCCTTCTCAGGAGTAATCCCCAAGTCCCTTAAATTCTCTTTAACCGGTCATAATGTACATTTGATCTGGGATTCCCTCTCAGGAGTAAAACCTAGTTATCAATCCTCTCCTAATTTGGGATTCCTTTTCAGGAATAAGTCCCAAGTTAGAGTATTCAAATATATATGAAGCACATATACCTTTATGGACCATGTTCTTGGATTTTCTCCCTAAAGTAAATCCTCTGGGAAGTCATACATACATAAGCCCCAAACCATTTCTTATGATTGCATCTTTCATGGCACAATTGTCTAATTTTTACTAATACCTCTTGTTTCTCACACCAATCATGACTCATGTGAGCTTAGAGTGTAAAAGTAATTGTGACATCCTTCTTTGATCCATCAATCATAAACATCATACCCTTTATTCGAACTACGTGGGTTCTGATTCCTTTTTCAAAACAAAGGATACGTACGTAGCCCATCTATGGGTTCGATCCCAACTCTGAAATAATTCATTGTCCTTCTGAATGACAATAAACTTCAAGTGCCCCACTGAGTGGCTTTAAAACCAGCCTGGTCATCATAATGACCAAGAGACTTTTATATGAATGTTTTGAAGGTTACCATTAACCAAGAATCTCTAAATAGATATAGATGATTCCTTATTGATGAAGAACCTCGAATACATATAAAAGATTCTCTAAATTTCTTACATATTTAATCATTGATTGTTAAACTAAAGGAAAGCTCATTTTATACTTGGTAATGTAACAAGGATTCACGAACATAACTTAAATCTATAAAGAGAGTCTCGGAGTAGACAATAATTCCCCTCAAAAAGGTGTGATGAGTCCGACCTCCCATCCTCTCGACCAATAAAAATTTCTAAGCCTCATTAGTCCACAAGCTAATGAGCTCCTACCTTTGGAAAGTAGGTCCAAATGGATGTGGAATCATTGGATGTTTCCGGTTCTACGAACAAACCCGCTAGAAACCGATCGGAACGTTTGAATCTCCCATCCAGGAGGTCATCCCCGAATTCCGTGCGAAACAATCACCTAATGTTTGGTTGTTCATTAGACACTGATCATAAAGGATCATATAACATAATCCATGGGATCATAAAATTATCATAAGATAAATATTTTTATAATATACATTAGAATATAAAATCACATCCCTAGTAACCCAAGATCATTTACATGTATATATTTTGAGAATGGACTCACTCTACAAACTATCATTATAGTCTTGGTTTACTAAAAATACTATAATTGTGGAAAAATTCCCTTATTGAATAAGGTTCACACCCCAATGTAATTGAGGGATATATAATTACAATCCCAACCATCACATAATGAAAATTATATAGATGTGTTCCACATGATCATAAATAATTTATCATATCATATCACCTGAAAAGGGAATGGAATTCATTCATATTTCATCATAGAGTAAATCATTTAAAAAAATGGGATACATAATAATTTCATCAATTCATCATAGCATAACTAGTGGAAAAAGGATCATATTTCATAAAAATCTTGTTATCTTAACCATAAACCACATAGGGAAATAATAACAATCTTAACAATAGATATTCTCCCTAGTAGATCACAAGTATGATCAAGGGTTTTCCATAAATTAATATGAATACATTTAAAAGACAATTAAACCCATCATGAGGAAACAATCTTTAAAATCAAAAAATCAATATTTAAAAATAAAATTTCAAAAAAAAATTTCAAAATCAATTTTACTTTAAAATATTATTTGAATATTATAAATGAATATATAAATCGTTTATTGGTCCTGATGGAAGGAAATTCTATTTAGGCCATACACATTAAAATAAAGATGCGTTTCAGCTTTTTTATAAAATGTCACGGGAACCATTTTCTGAAAAAATAAGAGGATTCCTTCTAAACCATTCTTAAAAAATAAAACCATGGATAAAAATTGCATTGAAGAATCTTTGGATAAGTTTACAAACATTAATTAATTTTTATATAAAACATGTATTTATAAGAGAACAAATGTTTGACCAAAGTGGGAAATAAAGTAGATTTTTCTTTAAAAGATTAATTTGGTCAGCATAATTATTAAAGAGAGTAGAAATAGAGGTAGAAATGTAATGTAATTAAATTAAATGAGTATCATAAAATTACTTAGATTCTGGTGAGGTAAAAAATAAATCTTATTACTAGAATCATAATGAAAAAAACTTGATAAACAGTGAGATTACCACATAAGTCCCATTCCACTTTGGAAACCATTGAATCATAAGACCCATTAAAGAAATAAAATTATATAGATATGAAAATACCAATGATATTCAAATGAAACATCATACAATAATTTCATTGGATTTATTTTCAACACCAAAAACAGACAAGTGGTGTATATAACATTTTTCTCACATAAATAAAAGTGATATAAAAATCCATTACCATAATTCTCAACATTTGTTCATACATTTTTGAACTTCCTGTATGATAAATATAGGTTAATTATTCATATACTATTAAGAAATTATCATATATATAATACCCTATATGATATACTTATAACTTTTTAGCACATATTGATTAATAAAATCTTTAATAAAATCATTGTTCTTGGTGATAATTGATTTTTTTCATTCTCCGTCTTGGTTTGGATGTTTTGGTAATTGTACTTTGATCATGGTTTCATCATGAGAAGAATTTTTATATGTATAAAAATTTCATATATTTTAATTATATTCATATTTAGATTCATCCATAATATTTATATATATAAAAATTAATTACAACATTCATGGAGACGGTAGGTCGTAGGTACGCAAGAATGATATTTCCATTTTTCAATAGATAGAGAAAAGTAAAGATAAATTTCAATTCAACGTTATAGATAATTTACTATGTCATATATATGATATAAAATAATTAAAAATAGGCTTGTTACCATCCATTTTAGAATAATATTAATAACAAATCAAAACACTTTGTGGAGGCATTAGTCCACATGTATACCTGAGCGACGTTATCAGTTTCAAATGAGTTAGAACCTAAGAAGGTAGATGTTTTAAAATAACTCCATATGTATAATTATTTATTAAGAATAATATATATATATATATAATATGTTATTTTATCCATCCATGATAGGAAGTGATGGAAAATGAATTACATCGATTCTCATGGTGGTGGTCTGCTATGTACATAGTCGACAGTTTTAATTATAATTTATGGAATTTCAGATGCATATAGGTTATTATTAAAACATAATAATAAATAATTATATTTTAGATACATGTGTTACTATATTTTATTAATTATTAAATAATTGAGGATTTTAAAAGATTCAGTAAAAAAAGAAGGGCTTGTTGAAGATAATTGCATTCCCTTAGAAAAACCTCCTTTGGATCGCTTATTAAGAACCATATGGATGGTATTTTTGGATGAAAAGTAGATATAAAAAATTAATAATATTTTTTGGGAGGTTTTTTGGTAGTTTATAGTCAAGACAAATGGCTTAATAGGTGTAAATAAGAGGTGGGAGGTTCCCTTTTCTAAGTGAGAAAGAATGAAATTTTTTTCCATACCAAAAACAATTCTATAATGGGAAGTCAATCTCAATCTAGGTACCCAAAAATTTATAAAGGAGTTTAGTAGAGATAATATTTAATCACACCTTCAAAATTAAATTAAACATATTTTAAACATGTAATTCCCTTTATCTATATCTTCAATCTATTTTACCAGTTATGTTTTCAAAACCGTGACTTAACATTTAACCTAGGGAATTTAATTTTTTAGGATAAATATAAAATGAATCTTATTAAATAATTTTTAGCCAATTATTCAAAATATTATGTCCAATTTATCAAATAATAACCCATTATGTGTGTAAAATTAATTTTTACACAAGAAGACGTAACGTGCCAAACCCTATTTTAACCTTTTCCATGATAATAGGCTTGTATTGTTTTTACTATTCATAATGAAAAAAACTATGTTAAACATGTAAAATAATATTAAATATTTTGATTAAAAATATTTAATCCATTATACCAAATTAATTTCACAAAATTGGTGGAATTTACTTTATTATTAAACCTGGAAATGTGTTGAAAATTGGTTTTTGGTAGAAAAAGTTTTATTATGCATAAATAGTTTTTATTTGATAATTCAAAATAAGAATTATTCCATAAAACTAAATTTTGTTACTAATAGTCTAATTGAACTAAATATAATTTTAAAACAATTTTAATTGATAATGGGGTTTGTAAATTCATTAAAAGAAAAGAAATTGTTTAAAAATAATCATTATTTTTCTCTATTCAAATAAAAATTAATATTTTTATTAAGTTATAATAAATTCACTCTAAGATATTTTTGAGAAGTGTATTTAAATAATTAAATTAATTTTTTAATTTTTTTAATATATGAGGAAAATATAATTTAAACATAAGTGCACAAAATGGGATTAATTTACTTTTAAAAAAATACAATTTTAAGCATATAAATGGATTTATTTTTAAATAATGCATAAAAATTGCATTTGATGGATGATAAAAAAATTTATTTAATATAATAAAAAATTTATTTGAAATAAGTCACCAAATTTTTTCATTTTAGTTTATCATTATAATCAGAATTTTAATACATAATTTCTTTTAAAAAAATATCTCCTTTATTTTTAGTTGGATTTTATTTTCATTTCCAATTAATTAATAACAAAAGAAATCATTTTATAAAAGTGTAAACCATATATATTTCATAATTTAGTTAGTCTTATTCATTCATTACAATCTATTTCCAAGCTGATAAATGACGCATTAACTAATTATTTTTTAATAATATAGCGTGGTTCGTTTAAACATGGTCTTTCATATAATACTTTCTATCAACAGAAATGTATTTATTTGAAAAACATAATCCTAAATATCTTGGAGTTATAGATATATTAAGTCTGTAGAAAGTAAAATTATTAATTATTAGAGGAAACTATAATTTAAATGATCATGTGGTCTAGGTATGAAAAAAAAATTAATTGTGACTTGTGAAATGATATTGCCTTTGGTGATTCTGAAATTATCTATGAATTTTAAAATGTAATGTAATTGATAATATGGATTGAATTGATGTGATGGAAAATAACCATGAGGTGTTTATGAAATTACATTAGTGGAAGTCCAAAATAATAGATTTTGAAGAAACCCAAGAGGACCTTTGTACATTCTTTTATTGGAGGATTGACCTAATGGAATTTGAAAATACCCCATATGTGGTTTTCACACTAATTGAAAAGAGGTATGAATAAATGTATTTTAGAATTACAATGAGGTTTCTTTCACACACCTTCAATGGAGTTTTCGATAAGAGTAGACGGATTAATTGTATCAGGGGCATCTAAAATTGGATAAAGAATGTTTGGTGTGAGGTTTTAGTTTTGGGATGGTCTGGGTTTCTTTATGGCCACTTGTAGAGGCTCGATTACCTAATATGCTCCAAGACAACTATAACTATCCTAAGTTGGTATGAGCAACCCTGTATGTCAACATATATCCCTATCATTAGTAATGTCCTATTTACTTATTTTCACTTTGGTACATAAAATTTCATAATTGTCGCACCATTTGTATAGTTAACTGTTCGACTAGTTTTTTAGGGACGATATTGGTGATGAACTACTGAATCGTGCTGATACCCTACTCAAATTGTTGGTTAGTACCCATGAATACTTAAGGATAGTAGTTCGGGATATATTCCAAGGGATTATATATGATACATGAATCATACCATTGAGGATGGTTACTAGTTGATGGGATCAGGAAGGACTCAAGACTAGATTGGGGTGTTTTTTCATTTATATTGGATACTTTGTTTCATTTTTATACTTTTATATATGATCTATGCATGGGGGAATTCATAACTTGTGTGATAACTTCATTTTATTATAGCTCAAGAAACTGTTGTTATACATAAGGACTAGTTTTTTCCTAATTATAATCTTTTAAAGATGGAGTGATGTGATTGATGTTATTCCACTATTACTTATTCTCTAATGATAGGGTATATTCTCACTTTGGTATCCATATTGACCTTCAAAAGAAGTCAGAAAACCCTAAAAATTGGAAAGGCATGATTCACCAGTCAATAGTCTCAGGAAGTAGGATGTCACACATAGAGAAACAGAAATAACTACAGATAAACAAACAAACATACATGCATGCATACATACAAAAAACAAACAAAGACACACACAAACACAAATACATACATACATATATACATAAATATAGAACTATGTACATACATTCATGTATATGTACCTATACATATATACATGCAAATATATATACATACGTTCATACATACATACACACATACATGCATACATGCATACATACCGTCTTACAAACATATAGACGAACACATACATACATACATGCATACATGAATTCACACATAAATATATACATACAAACATACATATTTATACATAAATTCATACATAAATACAAAAATACATATAGACAAACACACATAGATCCATATATATATATACATGCAGACATATAGACCTACATATGTGAATACATATATATTTACATATGTATATATGTGTCTATGTGTGTGTGTGTGTTTTTACATAAATACCTTCATATGTACATTTTTACACACTCACAGACATAAATATATATATACGTACATAAATAAATACATACATAAATACATAAATATATACATATATAAATAAATACATAATAAAATTGAGATGAACTACTCGGGGATCCTCTACCCCAAAAAACATTTGTTAAGTGCAAAATAAGAATCCTCAAATTTCTCTAAGACATATCCAAAAAATGGCACCATGCCGATCCATAAATCCGGAGTTGGCTAAAAGTGTCCTAAATTAGTCCTTCATAATTAACCAACCTATAGGGTCATCAAAAATGTTCCCTCAAACCAAAATTAAACAAAATATACATGGATCTAAGATATATTTAACACCTAATAGTGGCATCGGATCAGCCCAATTCCCCACTAGATCTAGACCCTGATCATTATCAACATCCCTCTCACAAGAGAAGTCATTGAGGGTCCATAAGACCCATTTCGACCTCTACTCATTAGAGCCAAGAAATTGTTATTGTTATCAAATTAAAAGGTTTCCAATAAATTAAACCCTTATTATACCTATCAAAATATTAAAATACCATTTCTAAATATCCAATATGAAATACTATATGATCTTTTTTATTAATAATCATTATTGTAATCCGCTAAACAAACACCTTTGTAGTCTAAAACTCTGTTATCCATTAAGATCCCAACCCCCACCCTGGGGAACTAGTTCACATCACTCTAAAAAAGATATTAATTTTAAAAAGGAAGGAAAATTATCTTCGTTATACCCCACTTAGTACAATAGAACTAGACCCAACCAAAAAAAACTCATGAGGCCAAAATCCACCCTCAAAAGGGAACATTATAGAACCCATAAGACATTTTGCCATCACACTCGGTACAATGGGAATAAACCCTTTATAATTTCTTAACCCAACACTGAAAACCTTATCTAGGTTTTCACATATCTCATGTCATGGAAAAAGGACTTTCAAAATCATTCTCATTATTCAACCAAGATTGTATCCCCTTGGTGAAAAAGATTCCATGTGAACCCAAACAACCCTAAATTCTAAATAGAACTTACATAAAGTATAGTAATCCAAATACCATCCTATCATGATTCAAGGTCCCTATCTCTATTTGAATAGCAATAATCAAACACTTATTAGTTGGATGTAGTTATAAAACAATTAAAAAAGAGAGTTAATGAAATATTATTATGAATGTCTACGTTTAATAAGGAGTTATCACCCTCTCCCTGATTGTTTCTACCCCATCCACCAAATATCATACCTCATCTAAGCATGTATTTCCACTAGAGAACCTACCTCACACCAAGAAACAAAAACAATCATATATAATAATTTTTAATAAATTATTGAAATTAGTCATAATCACCATATTACTCACAAGTAATCATTTTTACTCTGAAACTAAAACAAAAAACACACATAATGTCACCAAATTCCTTGGATGCCACAGTAGCAAATAAACCTATCATACAACTGTGTAGAAATCAAAAAATAAATCAATAATTAATATTATTTAGGAAAGGAAATATATAAATCCATGGGGTGATGTTCCATCTTTAATGAATGATTCAACCCTAATCTAGTGTAATTGGAAACATGATCCAATATGAAACTAGATGAAATCAGAAATGAGGAAATAAGAATATAATATGAAGGGGTGGGATGAGATCTCACCTTGAACAATTAAATAAAAAAACAAAAAACACAAAAAAAACCATTGTAGATTAATTTGTGAATAAATGGGAGAGGGGTCAACTTGAATGGACATGTGAGGAATAAGGGTGCAATTGGTGTGTAAATTTATTAGGTGGAAACAAATGAATTTGAAAATTATTAAAATACTATAATAGGTTTTAGGATTACTATAGATTTTGAGAAAATATATACCGACCATATAGTTTTCACTACCATCATCTACCACTATATGAACTATTTGGTTATAAAATTTACATAATTATATGATAATATTGAAATCATAGTATTTACCCAGTAAGTAACTACCCATATATATTTTTTGTAACCATGTATATGTCATGCAGCCCGAACATAAAGACCACTCACCTTCTTGGTTTTCTCTAGAACCAGAATGGTTTCCTCTAAACCTTGAAATAGTAATGAACTATTTTCATGGACTATATAAAATGAACTGGAAACACATTGATCCCCAATATGCTACATGTCCTCTCTAAAACCATCCACATCAAACCACACACCAGGTTAAAAACCCATAATTTTTTTTTCCCACTTCGGAATCACCCAAAACACACTTTGGAACTGATAGAACCTATCAACTCTCTAACTAAAACTGACAACACTATTCAAAAATGTTGTAACTCTCAAAATGTTGACCTAATGCTAAATTCCACAAATGACCCATGAACATCAAAAAAATAAAATTGACACTAAATTTCATATAAAGTAACATTATAGGCCATTAAAATCTCCCCATAATAATTCTTCTCACCCATGAGAATCTATAGTTTTCACTAAGAAAATTATGTGGTTATTTTGTGGTTATTGTTTATCCATTTGAAAACCATGTTATACTAATAAATTAAAAATGTTCTTTCAGTGTGCTACTGTTACCCCAAATTTACAATACATTGAACTTCCATCATTTCACTATCTATATCCTCAAACCACATCAACTGTGACTTGAGTAATACTCCAAATTTGAATTCCACCCTTCTGTGTTGAAGGCCTCTGGGACACCAAATTAGACCTCATCTTGTGGACCCCGTCCAAAATTCATGGTCTCAATACAATTCACAAATAATTCAACTCACCATTGGATCATGCTAACTATCTCAAGCCCCTGCCCCAAAGAGTATACCTCCTAGATTGGTAATGTGAGAAAGAGTACAGTTGTTGTTAGAATCCAAACTACAATAGGCCTCGATTTGGTGACTAGCAACAAGGGTATAATAAACATAAAAGTGGGTTACATTAACCTCTAATTGAGAATCCATAAGAGGGTAATAATATGGATAAAACAATAAACTTCTTCTCATATATATATAGGTAAAATAAAACCTATGTGTATATATTTAGTTATATAAAATGTTGATACAACTTAAAAACAAAGAGAACTAATGGTACTAAAAGATAAACATGGAATTGATCACAAATCCCAACCATCTTCGGAAAAACTATGTACTAGTAACATCCTTACCTATCTCCAACATTATTTTACTGACCAAAAAAATAGATAATATATACATGGGGTGATCATAACTGTATACTCAGTAGGATCCTCCATGGAGCCTCTTTTGAAAGAGATAAAGAAATCATGTTATAGCCTAGTGAAAATCATTTGAAACTAACCCATCAGATAAAAATGTATACTATGTTCTCGACCTCACCATGGATAACTCTCCACATGTATCACATATAGGGGATAAAATATTATAATAATAAAAATAAAGGGTACCCCACTACCACGTCCCCAATATTTTTCCACACATACCCAATGTTACACATCCTGATCCATCTCTCTCCAAATTAAGCCTAAAAACACATCATCTTAGAAATTTATGATTCAACTCATGCATTACGTCATCACATCATCCAATGAAAATATACGCATTGTAACAAAGTATCCACTGTTATCCAAAACATCTGATATGATGTGTGTTATACATTAGGTATCATACCTCAAGAAATCACAGCCTATAAACAAAGTAAGTACCTCGAGCCACCAGAAACCATACACATCATACCTATAATAATAACTTGGTTTCTAAATATTGGATTTTATGTGTTTTAAATAATCAAAATCCATCAAAAACCCCTATATACATATTAGGGGAAAGATAAGATTATGAATACCATCATAATATTCTACCAAGACAAGATATTGGTTCAATGGGGTGTCATTATACATCTGATACTCATAAACTAATATGTTCAAGAAAACACCCTTCCAAATTCCACTAGGTGTCTCTCACCATAATCTATATGTGTGGGGTAACATAAGAAATAAAAAAAGCATATAATATACAATACATCCCACAAGAAAAATATAGAAAAACCCCAGACTTAGTATCTACTATAGATATCATCTCTCAGAAACACGGTTTCCACTGACAGAAATAAGAAATCTTATAATCACAAAATCATTAATAGAGCTACACAATATTACATGAAACATTTATTACATTTCAATAATGATAAATAACTCATTATCCATTAATTAGATGTTATTATTAATCCATATTAGTCATTTCATTTACCATCACTTAAATTTCCATGCCCCCATGAATAAGCTATTCAAAACTATAGTTCTCATGATTATCCTTTTTAGCACTTTCATTTCCATCATTATAAGACCGTGAGATTTTTTGAATAATTATTTTAAATTAATCTATTCATTTTGATATTTTCATTTCATGTAACACTGAAAATAGTTTATTTTATATTAATATAATATGTTTTGATTACACACACTACACACAACATAACGTGTATCTTTATCTACATGGAGCACAAAGGTTAGCTTGCATTACATGAAACAAATACTTTCCTCAATGTCTTGCGTAACACGTATGATCGAGGTTTATCGTATAGTAATATTTTATTTAAATATGAAAATTTTTATTAAATAAGATATAACCTACATGGTAAATTAAAATTTATTAATAGTATTAACTAACATATGAAAACAAAATATGGTTTACACAAATATAAGAATAATTCATAGGTTAAATATTTTTTAGAAATGAAAATGTAATAAATAATTAAATATAAAGGATATATTTTTATGTTTATGCTCCAAAATGTGTTTTCACTTATTAAATTAAAATAATTAAAATAATTAATTGATATTATTGTAATATATATGTTATATATTTCATAAAATATTTTTGATACTAATCCAAAACATTTGATTGACATACGATATAAACAACCCCAATTTTATTCATAAAAACCTATATTTTTATAAAAGGTAGTTTTTCCACCTTTTAATGGTGGAACCATTTTAAATACAATTTTTAGATAATTTATATATTTAATATTTAAAAATAATGTTCATATTTGTAATAGAAACATAAAAATTAGGATGAAAAAGTTTTTTGTATATTTCTGTAAGGTTTCATTTTTCAATGAATAGTCAAAAATAACGGATTTTTATTCAAAAATGTTTTTCATACACTTTATTTGTAAGGATAAATTATATTTTAAATTGGTTTAAATGTTTAATGAGATAATATTTTTATAAATAAATCCAATTTAGGTCATTTTATTCAATTTCACTTTGAAAATGAATATAAAAACAATGCAAACTTTTGAATGTTTTTACTTTAAAATCATGCATTGTTGACCCAAATGTGAGATTAATTTTAAAATAATTTATTCCACTTCTATGTTAGGAATTTTGAAAAATTTATTCCATTTTTGGAACCATCATAAATTCTAATTTCTAATATAGAAAATTTATTTTTTGAAAAAACAAGTTTACTAACATAATTAAAATTAATTACAATGATTATGGTTAAATTAAGCATAATAAGGGACTAAACCATACCATAAGGCACCAAATGACCTATACACTTGTCAAAAACCAATTTTATGTCCATATTTAGACCATATACTTCCTTGGATATCATTATATCACTATTTATCATTTTTCAATGAAACATATGGGTGGGATTCCTTCCTTTTAAAATCTTACAAGAGTATCACTCCTCCTCCAATGTTAAAGGCCTCCTTTCCTACCACTCACACATGTAAAGCCACTTTTTCTGGAAAAAAATATTCCAAAATATATCACCAAAATCCCTCAATTCCTCTTTCAAGAAACCATTTAGAAAAAACTTCCAACGAAGCCCTTTAATGTAATCCAAAAGGAGTTACTTGATTAATAAGTAACACCCTACATTAAACTTTTTTCTTTTGTTTCCTTTATACACTCCCAAAAATATACTTATGAAATTCTTGTATAAAAAAACCCTTATCCAAAATATACTACAATATTTTTATGGAAAGGTTTTGACCAAAAATTACACCCACATCCATCTAATGGGAAACAAGCTTATTGTTTACGTGTACGGTGGACTACCACCTCACTAATCAATGAATCTTTATTTTCTTTCTTTACTACCTCTCATGGTATAGATTATGATAGAAAATCTATTTATATATGTAATATATAATTTTTATTAGGTATTTAAGCTTATATAATTATTTTAAAATACATATCTTTATACTTTCCATTTTGTGTTAATATGAAAATCTCGATTGAGGATGTGAGGACTACCGCCCCTCAAAGCGATGTGATTTGTTCATATACTACACGGTAGGAACTAAGGATGGATTTATTGAATATATATTTTATAATAAATATATAGTAATAATTATATATATACATATAAATCTTTATACTACTTTCTCTCTTTCAACACAGCCATTAAACAGAAATAGCATTCATGCATATGTACGGCTTGTCGTTTTCATGAACGATGTATTCTATTCCATATGTAATTGTTCTATAGATTAATATAATAAAAATATACTTAAAATTCAATATATTTAAATCATTTTTTACATTCTTGAAATCATGACATAAATATAAGGGCCAATGATATAACAAATTAAGACACGTGCGAAAAAAAAAGAAGAAATTTCCCGAAGTGAACCCGTAACATTGAATTGTTAATAATCTGGTAATATAAATCCATAATCAAAAAACATATGTCCTTATAAGTAAAAATACTATAATATGATACGTGTATAAGAAATTTATATTTATTATACATGAGTTATAAAAAAGTACTAAGAGAGTCAATACACAAGGTAAGGGAATTTCATGTCAGTCTTTATTTTCATGAGATACATTCCTTATTCACTGCCCAATACTTTTTTAGTGTATATACTAACAATGAATGTATTATATTCATCATAGTATTAAATCTATTGGTATTTACATAACCATTTTATGTTCTTTCAGTCATGAGGAGTAATTTTTAATAGTTACCAAATTGGTAAATTTATTTTGTCTCAATTTTCCATCATTGAGACACATTCCATGTTATACATCTAAATTCTTATATGAGGTGTTGAAAGTGACTTAGAAATTCTATAACTTGAATATATTTCATATCATGACGTTTTAAAGCTCCATGAAATTTCAATTTCCTACATGGGGAGTGTGATTCAAAGTTACCATGGGGTAATAGTTTATATAAACAATCACACAGTATATCAAGAATTTTAATGATCATGTTTCCATCAATGAAATCTTATGATCCATCATTCAAAAACAATCCTGAATTTTCTTCTCCTCTGGTTAGACTTTATTAATTCATGTATTAGTACCATTTTTTTAATATTTGGTACTTAATATAATTAAGATATTTTTGTTAAGAAAATATAACCTTACCTCTCTTTGTGGTCAGAAATATATTTTTATTCTAGACCATAAATTCAAAAAAAAGTACCACAATAAAACTCTACCAATCTCTTATGATCATTAAAACAAAGTTTTACCCTTTTTTAATTTCAAAATTGTTTCAAATTATTTGTTTTATCACTTTCCATGAAATGCATTTTTCTGAACTTTTTCTATGAAAAAGGAATATTCTTTTTACATCGTACAACATTTATTGATTTACCCATAATCATTTCTCTGAAAATTACATTGCATGTTTAAAAGGTTAATTTCTAAGAATTTGTTTTAAATATATTCTCAATTAAATTGTTTTTAAATTGTTTTCAATCATCTTTTATATGTTTTTAATTAATTTTTCAAGGAAAGTGGTTTTCAAAAGGATTCCATGCTTCTTTTATAAGTTTTTATCAAAAAAATGGTTTCCAAAAGGCTTTAATTCTCATGTACATGTTTTCAAGGGAAACAGTATTTCAATGTGTTTTCAATTCTTCCTTTATTTCTTTTAACATAATTTTCTTGAAAATGGGTTTGAAAAGTTTTTACATCTTAAGAATAATTTTTCAAAGAAGAAAGGATAATGTCTTCATGAAGTGTTTTTAAAAGATCATTCTAAATTATTTCCCATCAAGGATTAAATACATTGGTGTCACTCATGAATTTCTATAGAAATGATTAAATGTTTCCATTCATATTATTTCTCTGAATGGTTTACATTTTATGGCATGATGTTTACAAAATATGTTTCTGTTTCATGGGTTATATGTCTATGAACTCTGTATCGTTTCAGAAGATATGCTTTGATGAAATGAATAAAAATCCTATTTCTTTTTTTATAGGTTAAGGTATGATTTTATGTTTATTACACAAATTTCATTTCAAGGTTTATGATATTATTGTTTATGATTTTTTCGTACATGTATGTAAGGATTCATTCTAAGATGTGTGAGACCTATATCTCTCTTCAATTAATTGGATAAGGATAAATGTTTTATGAGCTCAAATCATACATGGGAGGGAATCTCATTCCCTAGAAAATATTGTATATGGGAGGACATATCATGCCCAAAATAAGCAGGTAAATGGAAGGACATACCATTCCCGGAACAATAGGGTACATGGGAGGACATCCTAAGACCGAAAAAGAGGTTACATGGGAGGGAATCCCAAGCCTTGAATAGGTACACTGGTAATTAACCCAAGCATAACATGTTATAGATGCCTTGTTATGCCACCTTAACATAGGGTTATTATATGATTATGTGTTTTCCACAATTCCAGGTAGTATTCCAATGTTATACTTTCATGTATTTGTTATTTATTTAAATAGGATTCATGTCTTATGAATTGTCATTCTTTTTTAAGTTCTCTAATATCTATGGAATGATATCCTAATAATATGATCATGTTCCATAACCATTTTTTCATGCTATGATTATGAATTTTATTTATTTACCCTTACAATTCATCTGGTCCCACCCATTTATTATGTTTCCTTTACATAGGTTATGAATAATAGTTTGATGTAGAGGTACTAATGATGGATAACTTTAGAAGAGACGTTGATGATCATTCGCCTGGACAGAATATTTTGTTTCATGTTTCCAAATACACTAAACTATTGTGGTCCTCAGTGAAGTATTTTGTTAATGTACTGAATATTCATTTAAAATTATATAATACCCATGTATTTCTATCCCGGTTCACTATAGTTGGTATCAAAGGAAACGTTTAGGCAACCTTTGGAAACTGGGATGATAAAACATTTGTGAGACCCTAGGTATATTTCTAAGGATATATCTATGGATTTCTGTAAGGATAAATATAAAGATGAGTTAATGTTTTGGAAAATTTCCTAGAATTTTTATAAAAGAGATATTAATTAGTTTCCTATTAATAAATATTTTTCTAGACACTAAAATTTGATGTGGCTCTAGAATAGATGTACCTTGTAGTAACAACCCCAACATGATGTTTTGTGGATGACTCAGGGTAATTTGGTACATGAAAAAGGGTCTTGCAGCATTCCCAGTTTAACACTCACAGGGGATATTCTTTGGGAATTCAGAAACTCTTCATGAACCATCCAGAAGGATTTAAATAGAAGTTGTCTATGAATAACCTAGGATAATCATATGGTGTCATAGTTTAAGGAAGGTATCTTACATTTAACATTATATAAATAACCTTTCATGATTATATGGTTCCTCTCTACAATAATTGTTTCCTACTCTATGGTATTTGTTTTTATTAAATGGATAGACCACAAAGGTACTATTCTAATGGGGAATGAAGTGGAAAATTCAATGATGTCCCCCCTGTGAAAAAATATTCTATGGAATATGGAGTGAAAAAATTGATTTTTATGACCACAAAGACATATCAATCCATGAATCATGCTGAATTTTTAAATAACCAAATAAGGGAAGAAAGTTTTCCTGAGTTATTTTTCAGTCAATTCCCACCATATTTTAGTGGAATGAAAAATCCACTAGTGGTTGAGAAATGGATCAATAACAACAAAATATATTTTCATTCTCCAATGTTTAGAAAGCAAATAAGTTATGTTGGGAACTTATCTTTTTGAAGGTGAACTGAAATGGTGCTATAACATCATCAAGAATACTTGAAATTTTGATAAAATTGAATCAATGGATTGGGACAAGATCAAGAAATTATTTTTCGATAAGTACCCTCCATGTATTATTCTTACAGAAATGGAGATTGAATCTTCTCATCAATCTCATGGTTATGATAAGAAAATAATCATGGAATTCAGCGAAAACTATAAATACTATGGAGAGAAGAAGATTATATTTACTTTATGCTCAATGTGTGGAAGGGAAAAATGGAGGGTATTATCATTGTGGAACTACTAAATGTTTTAATAATATAAATTATTGTCATCATGCATCTGAATTTCAAGGTAATGGGAATAAATAGAATTCTTCGAAGAATTCACCTATGGTAATTCAGTGTTTCAAATGTAATGATTATTGTCATTATAGTAGGAAGTGCTTAAAACTAAAGGAGGAGGATGAAGATCATCATCTACAATCCACTAATTTTACGGATAAATGTAAAGCCTTTGAATCATAATGGATGAAGTAAGTCAAGATAATTAGGGAACACTTATCCTTCACTTCTATGTTGTAAATTTCATGTTTGATTTTGAATGAATAATCCATTTTAATGCCTTATTGTTCATTATTTGGTGATATTTCATGTGATTATATTTTCCTAGATGGATTACATAATAATAAAATCAAATTTAATATCCTATTGGTATAATGATGAACTGATGTATCCAATAAAAATGATTTTGGTATCAGATAATAGAATATTTTAGTAATAAATTGATAATTATATTTTTAAAGGTTTATAAGTTAAACCATTTATGTATTGTTTATCTTAAACATTTAATAGTGTTTTTTAGATTGATGTACTATCTCACCACATGAGGATTTATTCATGTTGTATAACCTGTTATAACCACATTGGTTTCATGGTAACTGAAGATAAGAGGGAAGGCTTATCATGGATATCGTGATCTATTCGTATAACAGGACGAAAATTCTCCTTCAATTCATAGGGTAAGAGATAAAGAGGAATTCTATCAAGGCATAACAAAAGTGTGGGATTGTTTATAATAAAGAGAATAAAAAAATGTATGTATATTTCTTTATATTTTTTTTCAATAAAAATAATTTTTCAATGATAGAATAAAGATCAAAAATGTTTTATCCTAATACCATAAATTTTGTTGAACCGATGGCCTTTGAAATCAGCACTGGTTTATGACTTTCAAACCTTCAAATTTTCTTTGATCATTCCCTTGTTTTTGATTGATGACGCCAATCACTCTCTATAAATATCTATACTTTTCCTCTATTTCTAAACTTCACTAACAACTTATGTTCTCCTATATGGAAAGCCAGTTATATGATTCTTTGGGTAACCATTATGGTTTCAAAATTCCATTTTTAAGGAAAGTTTTAGTATTGACTTTTACAATGTGGTTCTATTTGAATGAAACTTTCAAGTATAAAACCATTGATAACTTAGACGAATTTCAATGGAAAATTCATTTTATGGGGGGTAGATTGTAAAATCCTGATATTTTTTAAATTTATTTGTTTCGAATAAAATTAATCCTACAGATATTTTTAATTTCACATAACACTAAAAAGAGTTTATATTATAATAAAGAACTATTTTTGGATCACATGCACTACACATAACATAAATTTTATCTTTCTAAACATGGTACACCATGGTTATCCTGTTTTTCATGAAATAAATTCCTTCCTCATTGTCATGTGTAACACACATTACTGAGGTTTATTGAACAATAATATATTTTTAAAATATGATTATTTAATATAATAAGATATAACCTAAATTTTAAATTAGAATTTATTAATTTTATTATCTAACATATAAAAAATCTATTTTTTATACAATTATATGATTAATTCAAAGGATACTAATTAATTAGAAATGAAAATATAAGAAACAATTGAATATAAAGAATTTTTTTTGTTCACAAAGGTTTTTTGTATTAATAAATTTAATTAATTACAAATTGTAAGTTATATTATTTTAATATATATGTTATATATTAAATCAAATATTTTTTATATTCATTCAATCGATTTTATAGACAATAGATAAGTACAACCCATTTTTTTTTTTAATTCCGATGTTTTTATTAAGGTAGTTTTACTATCTTTTAATGGATACCCATTTTAAATCCATTTTTTAGAACTTTTAAATATCTAATATGTAAAAATAAACTCTATATTTGGAAAATAAACATAAAAATTATGTTTGGATAATTTTTTTTTATTTTTCTGTAAGGTTACATTTTTTAATTAATATTTAAAAATACTGCCAGAAACCATTTTTTTATGTATTTTTCAAATAGACACATTTTGGGAAAGTGAAAACCATACAAACTTGTTCCCACATACCCCACATCCACATAACCCACACATGACACATTCAAAATTCAAAATTTCAAAATTCAAATTTCAAAAAGAAATATTTATAAAAACCACTATTATCCACCTTGAGCCACAAGCTTACCCACCTCAATCTCATCTATCACGAGGAGGGGCCCCAAACCAAGAGGTCGGTCAGGTCACTGTCATACACTATCTTTAGTGCCATCATTTTTGACGTCCTCCAAACTAGAAAATATAACCAAAAAACTTCAATGGCATACACTTCATCTAGATCCATCGCCACAACCACGGAGCCTCTAAACTTCAACAATATCGTTGGCACCAACCAACGGGCAATCACAGTACCATCGTGAAAAACATGAATGGTATCCGACATAACCAGGAACAAATACAACCAAAAACTGAAGGCGAACAACACATTGATGATAACATTGAGAAAGAAAAACTGGAAAAAATCCATAGAATAGGAAACAAGCCCCTATTTTAAGCGATTTCCACCACAAAGAGAGAGAACCAAAGCCATCATCATAGGAGAAACCCAAAAGGAAAAATAAATTGGAGAAATCCACCAGCATCTGCACCACTCGTAGACTCGTACCGCTCCCCATACACATCCCAAAACCTCAATGGAATCTGTCGCAGCCGACCGACCTAGAAAGAAGCAAAGGACCAGGTGGCCTGGGAAATTACTGGATTTTAATTCAAAACTAATTTTTCCTCTAAATTATTTATAAGGTAAAATTATATTTTAAATTGATTTAAATGTTTATTAAGAAAAAACTTTATCAATCAATCCAGTATAGGTAATTTTAATCAATTTTAATTTGGAATTAAATATAAAAACAAATCAATGTTTTGAACATTTATACATTAAAAAACTGCATCGTCGACCCAACTAAGAGATTAAATTTAAATTAATTTCTATGACTTATATGTTTGTAATTTGGAAAAATGGATTGAATATATAGAATAATAATAATTTTTCATGTCTAATATGGTCAACTTAGATTTTAAATGAAAATATTTATGATGTAATTAAAATTAATTACAACAATTAAGGTCTAATTATGCTTAATAAGGGACTAAACCATAACCTTAAGGCCCAAAATGACCTATACATTTGTCTGAAAGCCATTGTATGGACATATTTAGACCCTATACTCTATTGGTTAGACATGTGAAAATTATTTATTCACATTCAATAAAATACTTTGGCGGGTTTCCTTTCTTTTAAAATATTACAAGAGTGTCACTCCTCCTCAATTGTAAAATGCCTCCTCCCCTCCCACGTCCCCACACATATCATGCCAATTTTGATCGACCAACATCTACCAAAATCGCTCCCCAAAATTCATCACTTCTACCTCGAATCCTCATTTGGGTGGAAATCCTTTCAAGAAATCACTTTGGTGAAAACCAAATTGAGTTAACCAATGAATATGTAATACCATCCCTCAAACTCCATTATTTTATTTTATTTTATACACTCCCTAAAATTTTCTTATTACATACTTGTATAACAAATCCATTATCTGAAATATACTAGGATGTTTTATGCTATAGGTTCTAACTAAAATTACCCATACTTCCATATTATGGGTAACACACGTACTGTTTACGTGTATGGTGGACTACTGCATCACTAAATAATGATTATTCACATTTACTTTACTACTTCTCATGGTGGACATTATTATAGGAAATAAATTTATATATGTTATATATACTATTTATTATGTAATTAATATTTTTTAATTCTCTTATAACACACATCTTAATACTTTACATTTTTTGTTAATACGATAATCTCATTTGAGGAAGTGTAGACTACCACCCCCTCAAAGTGATGTGATTCATTCATACACTACATTGAATGTATCATGGATAGATTTAGTGAATATATATATTATATTTGATAAAATAAATATACTATAATAATTATATATATATACATATATATATGTATCTATGTATTTTCCTTTCTGTCTTTCAACACGACAATTAACCGAAAATAGCATTCATGCGTACATACGTCTTTATATCTCCATGAATAATGTATTCCATTTCATATATATTTATTATATAGATTATTATAATTCAAATATACTGAAAATAAAATATATTTAAATCCTATTTTAAATTTTGGAAATCATGATATAAATATAACGACCAAAGATATAATGAATTTAGACACTTGAAAAAAACAAAAAAGATATTACCCGAAGTAAAACCTTAGTATATAACTATTATCAAGAAGGTAATATGATGCCCTAATAAAAAAATATAGGTTATTATAATTAATAATATGTTTCTTTTATTGGTTTATAACAAATTTATATTTATTATATATGAGGTTTGAACAAGTACTGTGAGAGTCAAGACACAAGGTAAGTGAATTTCATCTCACTCTTTATTTCCGTTAGATACATGAACTATTCACCGCTCACTACATTTTTGCGGTTTATATACTAGAAATGAATATATTATATAAATATTATACATAAATATATTGGTATTTACATATCAATTTTATGATCTTTTTTTCATGATGATTATGTTTCAAAATTTACCAAATCGGTAAATTAATTTTGACTCAATTTTCTGTATTTGAGAAAAATGCCATTTTATAAAACTATATTTTTATATGAGGTGTATAAAATACCTTAGAAATTTTATAAAATTAGTCTAATTATTTTCATAATATTTTAAATCTCTATGTATTTCAATTTTCTTACATGGGGAGTATTATTGAAAGATTCCATGTTGTAAGAGTTTATTGAAACAGTCTCACAATTTATCGAGATTGTTTATGATCATGTTTTCATTAAAGAAATATTATGATAAATATTTCAACAAAAATCATGAATTTTATTATCCTTTGGTTAGTCTTGAGTTATTCATTTATTAGTACCAATTTATTTACACATTGGTACTTATGAAAGTTAAGAAAACGTTTTTAAGAAAATATGAAAATACCTATCTCTATGATCAAAAATATGTGTTCTTTCAAGACCATGATTCCTAAAAAGATATCCCAAGAATATTATACTAATATCTATTGATAATTAAAAGACATGTTTACCCATTCTTTCTTTCACAAATGTTTTCAAATGAATCTTATTGACATTTTCAAAAAAAAGAATTTTTCTAACCTTTTACCATGAACAGGGAATATTTTTTTACCTTGTACGGTGTGTATGGATTTAGCCACCGTCATTTCTTTGAGGTTTACTTAAAATTTTTAAAAGGATATTTTGAATGAAAATTTTTTAAAATAAAATTTTCAAAGAAATCATTTTCAAATAATTTTCAATATTTATTTATAATTGTTTAAGTATTTTCCAAGGAAAGTGGTTTTCAAAAGGTTTTCAAGATTATTTTATATGTTTGAAGGAAAAATTATTGTCAAAAGGTTATCGAGATAGTCTATTTGTTTTCAATGTAAACATTATTTCAAAGTCCTTTCAATTATTCCATTATATTTTTTCAAATTTATTTTCATCAAAATGGTTTTGAAAAGGTTTTACATTTTAAGAAGAATTTTTAAAAGTCGAACGGATAATTTCATCCTGAAGAGTTCTTAAATGATCTTTCTAAATTATTACCTATCTAAGAGGACATAAATTAGGGTTACTGATGCCTCTGTATTGAAAGGATTTAATATTTCTATACATAATAATTCGCTGAATGGTTTACATTTTACACAATGATGTTTACAAAATATGATTCTTTTTCATGGGTTATGTCTATGAAACCTGATTCTTATCACAGGTTATTCTTTGATGAAATGATTATGAAACCTATCTATTTTTCCATTGGTTTAGGTATGATTTCATGTTTATGATTCCCATTTCATTTAATGGTTTATGCTATGATTGTTTATGATTTTTTGGAACTTGTATGTATGATTTCATTATGAGATAGGTGTGACCTATATCTCCCAACAATACATTGAGTAATGATAAATGTTTTATTAGCTCAATGGGTAAATGAAAGGGAATCCCAAGCCTAAAATAAGAAGGGTTATAGGATTACATCCCATGCTCGACATAAGAGGGTAAATGGGAGGATATACCATGCCTAAAACAAAGTGATAAATGAGAGGACATCCCATGCTTGAAACAAGAGGGTACATTGGAGGGAATCAAAAGAATGAAGCAGGTACACAGGTAATTAACCCTGTAATAACATGTTACAAATATTTTGGTAGGCCACCTTGACATAGGGTTATTATATGCTTATGTTTTTCCAAAATTCTAAGTTGTATTCTTATGTTATACTTTCATGGATATGTTATTTATTTTCTTATTATTCATGTATTACGAACTAATAATCTTTTTTTTTTGTTCTATAATATATTGGTACTGATTTTCAAATGTTATAATCATATTCCATATACTTTTGTTCATTTTATTCTTACACATTTCCATTATTTACCCTTAATAATAATTTGAGCTCACCCCTTTCATATATTTCCTTTCCTTGGGTTATGAAGAAAGGTTTTAGGTGTATGTACTAATGGTGGAGATATTTATGGGAGACGTTGAAGATATTTCACTATGATAGAAGATTTTGTATCCATGATTACAAAGGCACTAAACTATTGTGATCCTTGTGCATGTATTTTTGTAAGGTCCTGAATTTTCATCTAAAATGATGTAATGTACATGTATGTTAATATTGGATCACTATATTCATCACCAACCCCATGGTTTAATAAATATTAAATATTATTAAATTTCAATATTTATAGGTACTCTAGGAAACCCATTCAAAGATACCTAATGGGTAAATTCAACCAAGTACGTCTAGCTACCTCAAGTAGTGGGTCTAGGAATGCAGTTAAAATGGGAAACTCGATGATTTTGACTTTAAACAGATTAATCTGAAGAAAACGTCCAAATTATTGAACAAAGTTAGTAAATCTCTTCTTATACCCATTCTGTCATCCTTGGTTCCGTCCCTAACATGAACATGCATATATTGATGCATCTCTCCATCATAGAAATCACCAACTGTTACACTATTTGGAAATCCACACCCATATCACATCATTCATCTAAGGGACAACCATCCCAATCTCATTTCACATTACATAGAAAGAAAAAAAATACAAAGTTCATTAGAAGAAAAAAATAATCATACTCAAAATGGAAGCTAGTCCCTAAAAATTGGGCATTCCAAATTACATGAAAATTAGCTCACATGACCCCAAACACAAAGCATGTGGCCTTCTCAATCAAATTGGAACTCTCATCCCCAATAATATATCATTGTCAAAAAAACCAGGTTTTCTTTCATCTTAAATTAATTGGTTCATTATTTATATGTTTAGACTACAAGAAATATATGGAACTAGCTATGATAGTCTGTTATAAGTTTAAATATGATCTCTAGCATTAGTAATCATTTTAAATAAACAACAAAAAGAAATATTCACAAATATAATTCCATTTAATTTATTAACATCATTTAAAATCATTCGTGATTTAATGTTCATTAAAAATTTACAATATCAAATAAAAGAACGCAAATAAATAAACATTCATAATGAATCAATTTGAATTACCTTAAAATTAAAATAAACACTAGATTATTTAAACATACCTATTATTTAATTCTATTTTCAAAAAATTAACAATTATTGTATTCACATTCTTTACCATTTTCCACTAGGTGAGAAATTATAACATATATCATAACAAAAAATTCTATCAAGTATAACATAAATAGAACACTCTCTAGAAAAATAAGAGGCAAACCATAATCATGGTGGGAAACAACAACATGTGATTGCTAAAAAAATCATCAATTTGGTTTAATATTTACTAAGATAATTCCATTGACTATTTAAAGGATAAACCTTGATTACATTATGATTGGATGTAAAATAAATAAAAGAAATTAATCCTCTATAAAAAATCATCATTGTTCTTCACATGATAAAAACACATCGTCAATGATATATACTCATCTCTCCTTTGAGGAAACTACAATATCATAGGGAGGTCATGAAATTAAAAGACTATAAAATGACTATGAATTACTTGTAATAACAACATTGATCAAACACAACTATATGATGAGTAGAATGGGAGGATAGATGAGATCAAATAGAGAGTAACCACTAGAAAATAGGGATATAACATACCTCATATAACTATAGATTGATATTGGAAATATAGGATTGGTCATGATTGAAAGGGTCTTCACAACCTTTGAAAAAAACTTCAATGGTTCTTGGGGTTAATTTGGAAGAATTGGGAGAGAATGAGGTTTGATGATTTGGGTGTATTTATAGAAAAAAATTTACTTAATGGGAAAAAACGCAACCCCTATGACAATGACATAGTCTACCCCCTACTATGTAATAGTATAACGATACCATGTTAAAACCACCCAAGTTAAAGACATTTCATGGAACCCAATATAGATCATATTAAAGTGTATTTGTGAGAATGAAACATCCTTAAACATCATGTCATAGGACCCCCTTCACCAAGAATGGGACTATACTATCACCCACTTCCCACAACAATGGTATCCACAAGTTTTTATGAGCCTCAGAAAACACTTATGTCATATCCTTGAGCATCTATGATGCAAAAATCAACCACAGAGAAATTGTTTATGCCACATCCAACCATTATAGTGTAGTTTCCTAAAAACACATAGTAGCCCTGTATTCCCTCAAGATCTCCTCTACACCACAACATTGAGCTGTAGGGATGCATAAATCTAGGTTGTGTCCCAACCAATGGTTCCATTCCACAGACCAGAAACAAATGGTAGTGGAAATCCACTTTAATTCCAAACACCTCTAAAATGTCATGAAACATATTATTGGCTCCACTAAAACACAAAAACACATAGGTGGAATGTCTATCAGAATTTTAGGACTTATATAAGATACCTCTTAGAACATTATCATCCTCCATAATCGAAAACAAAATTAGTAGAATGAATGAATAATTGGTCATCCGAACAACCACCTTGTGAGAAACACCTCTCAATGATCTCACCATCATAAGATATCAGGCACCTCACTCATTCTAAATAACCACAAAACTAGGAAACCTAAAAACCAGATCCTATAAAATTCTCTAGGGTAGATACCTCTAAAATGATAGTTATTCTACAACAGGAGACAACAAAGAAAAAATATCATAAATTAAAAAGGTTCAAAGTCCAAAAAAAGTTGAACAATGTTACAAGGGATGATATAATAAAAAAAATAGATCTAGGTATTGAATGTGTATTTCTGAATCATGTTCCCAATTTCTATCCTTCATGGAACCATTTCCCTAAAAATGAAAAAAATAATGGTATATAATACTCGTGTAACACCCTATTCTATCAGTCTTGGATATCCCATGGCCCCTCCTTGAATGTCACATCATTTTGAACATCAATCCCTCACTAATCAATGATATGAAAGTAATCATGAAGATAATGATGGATCTATGAAATGTATAAAACATAGTGTATCAAGATAATATATGGGTGATGTGATATCCAAAACACTACAGATCCAGTGAGTGACAACACCTCGAAAGGTCCAAAAACATTTGGAGATAAATTACTACCATAACGAATCCATTACTTCCCATGAGGAGGAGTCACCTTCAGAAACACATTTTTTCCAACATCAAACTCTAGATGTCTTATCCTTTAATTATGATAGGAACTTTGATGTTCTAGTACTTATTTCATCATTTGACATATCACCTTATCCATTTCGTTCATTTTATATAGTAGTTATGACCCATGAATTACTGAATACCTTACCCATGTATATGGAGAATGGAATGGTCTATTATAAGAAGCTTATAATGGTGTCATATAAATAGTGGAGGGAAACCTATTACTATAAAAAACTCAATGAAAGGTTAGTTACTCTTCTAGGAACATCCAAAATCTAGGACACAAGAACATAAAATGTATTTAGGATTCTATATGGTTCACTATATAAAACCATCAATCTATGTATGAAAAGTAGTTTTAAGGAAAAAATGAGAACCAAAATCTTGTTGGAGACCTCTTTACACTCGAGAGTTAAAACAAGGACCACTATATGAAAGGATTGTCCATAGGACTCTACGGAGTCTCGCTACGTTTTCTAGGTACTACCCTAATAAAACATCCACTGAGTTTGACTCAATGATCACTATATAGTAGGATGATTTCATCAAATTATATCTTGTTTACCATATAACATCACAGAATCCATGAAATTAGTGTAAACTATTAAGGAATTCTAAGGAAATTTCATCCTAGTTCCACTAAGGTGCATCTCATGGATAAAGAAAACAATAGAGGGCATGGTTATCGACCTTCATGTTATGGTAGTCCAAAAATATAGACAACAACACAACAAATCCTTGCATCAAGCTAGGCCACAAAAATGAACCACTTAGAGCTTAGTAGATCTTTTTCTCACAAGGATATACCTTAAATGGAGATCTATGGGACTAATGGGAAAGTATCCCATGCATCCACAAGTATAAAAAATTCTTTAAAAAAATAACACCCATTACACTCTCTCCTCAGTCCATGCATCTGGGAAAACAAAAAAACAACTCGATCTTTCAAGAACATGAGCTTAGAATACCCTAGCTTGGAGTCCTCCATCTACGACACCAAATATGATTTCACTATCCTCTGAAAAATAAAACCACCACATCCATACTCTCCCATATCTATATGCATTGTTGTGATCACATTTATCACTCTCAAGGAATCTATAGATTCACACGTAAAATTAAAACCTGGATTCTTACTCAGCACATCAGAAATAATGTTCCCATTTATAAGAGTATAAAAAATTCCAAAGTCATAATATTTTCAAAATTCCATCAACCATCACTGCCATAGTTTCAAGAAATTCTTATAGAAAACTTATGTCAGGATGTTAGGATCATTTAAAACCAAAAAACACTCACTAATAAGGTAATGTATTCATATAATAAAGGAAAAAATGATTGAATCTAGATTGAAATTGTGGTGCAACAGTTATAGTCATGGGGATGTATATTTTGAGACCCATAAAAAATAACTGATATTGGCTACATAAGAACAGAACCTAACCAAAGATCTAAAGAATCATAGAAAGCATCAAACTAGAGTACCTCTTCTGGTAGATGAATAAATGGGAAACTGAACAAATTCTCCATTAGGTACTCAAACAGAATCCTAACACATTCTTATTGACAAAAATTCCTAACACTTCATAGTCAAATGTTTCAGTGAAGTTACAACCAGATAAAAATATGCTACGAACCACCAATTACAGACCAAAATACCATGGAAACTCTTCAATATTGAAATTATCCTATAGTATTCCTAAGAAATTAATTATTGTATATTTGAAGGATCCCATGCTACTCCCTACTAGGATATGAAATTCCCCATGAAATGCACTTCACTAGCACAAAACTCATACTTTGATAGATTCCTAAACAACATCTTATGGTGATGAACACCCAAAACTAAATGTAGATTCTCTATATTCTCCTCCTTAAATATAGAATATATAAGTATTTCATCAATGAAAAACACCATGAACTCTCTAGAAACACCCTAAAAATACATTCGTCAACCCCATAAAAGTTGTAGAGAATTTTTCACACTTAACGACATCAAAATGAACTCATAATTCCTATAACTACCACATAATATAGTATTTTGAATACCCCCATCATTAACTCTCATTTGAGGATAAAATTAATATAGATTGATGTTATAGAATGATCTTGTTCCCTCCAACTGATTTAATATATAATCATTCTAAATAATTGGTTAGTAGTTCTTTAATGTTTCCTGATTCGTGTGATGATAATCGATAAAAATATGCAAGCTATCATTGGCATTCTTCAAGAAAAAAATAAGGGCACCCTAAGGTAATACATGTGGTTCAATGAAGCCTCATAGTAATAGATCATCAAGCTATACTCCCTGATATCACAACTCAGAAGGATCCATCCTATATGGATACAAGAATAAAGGATATATATATATATCTTGTTATTTCTTGATCAAAAAATGATCTCTTATCAAGGGATTAACATTACAATCTTCTTTTTTAAATACATAATTGTACACTTCTATATACTATGGAACCACCATTGGTTGAACCTTTGAAGATCTTAGTATCAGTTCAATCTTCAAGGGAGAAAAAGCTGAAACATGTATCTAACCCATATGAGGGTCTCACTCACTAATTAATACTAATATCTCTTCATCAGCATCATATAATAGAACTTGTACCTTGAAGTAATCCATATTAACCTGATACAACAAATCCATACTATGGATAATGTTGTATGGCTATATCCATAATCATTGGAAATCTCTCCAAGAGTAGCTTATCATTATCACTAGATCACATTCTCTACATACATCAAAAACATCATCTCAACCTCCAAATGGCATAGTCAATGACAAGGGACCTAGAAGTCTCCCTAACATAACTCCCAAATAATGGGAAAGCGATGGTTATTTTATTAAGTGAAAATATCACAACTCAAAAAATGCACATACCCAAGTTGAAATAAGGCAATGGGTACCTCATAAGACATCTAGATCAGAAAAGGATAGATATTCTAAGGCCAGAAGCCGACCATGACATATCCCATGACCTCTCTAACCCTAAAGAAATATACCAACATGGATATACTCTAATATATTATGATTATGATTATGATAACAATTATATACTTCTCATAGTCCTTCTTCACTTTTTTAATCCCAAAATGATGTAACCTACTACTATTTTTGTAGATGAAACAACTTTAATGGACGAATAGTGAAGAAGAAAACCTAATTCATGCTGAATTACCTAAATTTTTATGTTACTCACTCCATTGATGACCTCAATATCCATAATAAAAAATGCATACGATCCTTTGGTATGGGTATGATAGACACTATCCATAGTGAAACGAGATGATAAGTGTTATGGCCTACCCCATGCAAATCAACAAATTTTTTTATAAAAAACTAGGGACCCTACACCACATCTATTCTTCATGAAGAATTCCATTGACTCCCCTCCCATGATGATACAGTTCTAGATAGAATATTCTCAACAACCTATTCTCTCACTAGCACCTGGAGATATATTATTAGTATAAATGTGGTGACATGGAATTGGATCATAAGGTGAAATGTCTTCGTGAATTTCTTTTTCTTGGGAATCCTAATCTGGATTTAGGTCATAAGAATATAAGATAAGGGTCCAAAAATTGATCTCAAACACCCACACACTGGAAAACCTTATTGATTGGTAATTAGCTCTTTATGATTGGCCATCTTAATGGTGGAAGAAAGAAAATCTTCTCGAAACTAGTTTCAAAACTTATATAATTTGACTAACAACTGCTCATATTCCTCAAGGAATAAGAACCACCATGGACTCTATGATCAATACAGAATATTCATGGTCAATGAAACATATCTCTCATATTGAGAACATATCAAACTGAAAGTGATGTCTACAACCTCTAACCATTATTCAATTAATGACTATGAAAAAGAACCCTATTACTTCTATTGACTATAGATATAATGACCTTCTACTTTCCCCATCCATGTTTCATTATTTTTTACCTATACTCTTCAATGATCCACTAGAACATCCTATTGTACATATTTAACATGAAACTGATGATTTCATTGACCTGGAGGCATACCTACAAGAATAAATAATAGTTAGAGTTCATGAACCTAGAATATAGATTACATAACAATAATTAATTATTTTTTTATTTTTTTATTTTAAGGTTATCATAATCCAGTGGTATACCCATTCAAACACATGAACAATGAAGAATGATGCATTATATGTTCCTATGTCTCTACATAATAACATGTATCCCTTCATTTTTGTAGACTCGGTTAACATAAAGGTCTGTGAAAAGGATCACAGGGGGCCCCAAATAATGGTTTCTAATCTGGCCTCCCTTGTTTTCATGGCTTAATAATCCCAATTGAAATTATTACATTTACATTATATGTATCCTCTCCTATGATTAAATCCAATCACTATCAAATCCCTCATCCTGAATCTCTAATATGATTATTCTATGACCCATCCCCCCAAATAGTACCCCTCCTAGATTGATAATGAGAAAAGGAGGATAGTGACTCTCTAAGTCCATCCTCTAGTAGGTCCCGAGTTGGAAACCAACACCAAGGGTATAATAAAAATAAAAATGAGAGGAATTAACCTCTAATAAAAAATTTGGAAGAGAGAGACAAGGAAAATACAACAACCAAAAACTTTTTAAATATATATGTGAAAGAAAGTCCATGTACATACATAAAATATCATAAAAACAATGTATAACTGAAAAAAATAACTAAAGAAGAAAAAATATAAACTCGATAGAAACCATGAAACCCATAAATATCCTATAAAACCACCAACTAGTAATATCCAAATAGCTCTCCAACCTACTCCTGCTGACCTGGAAAAAAATATACAAATAGGGTGAGCATATTAGTATACTATTTGGATCATCCATATATCCTCTCATGTAGAAGATAGACAATGCATGATAAAGAACATTGTAAACTAAGTGAAAGGTGATGGTCACCTAAATAGGTATAGTATGTTTTGGGCCTCATCAGGGCTATTTATCACCAAGTATCACATAAAAAAAATCATATATTATGATAATAAATATCAAGAGAACCCTACTACCACATTTCCATTGGTTTTCCAATATATCCCAACATCACACATCATGATCCATCTCTCTCCAAATTAAACCTACCCAAAAACACATAGGATAAGAATCAAAACACTCACCTAATTCATTATTCCATCATGTCAACCCATCCACATATCTACATTGTAACCATGTATTCTTCTAGAGACACCACAGCTCGTATGAAATATATAATACATCAAGTATCATACCTCAATCCATCACAGCCAATACACTGAGTATGTACCTAAAACTATCACATTACAAACATTTCATACCAAAAATAATAATTTGAATAATATATCTGGGGATACATGTGTTTAAAATAATAAAAATCCATCATATCCCTCTATAAACATATATGTGGAATGATCACCACCGTGAATAGTTTCACAAAGTACTACCAACGGAAGAGAGTGGGAAAAAATGGGTAGTTATCCATTAGTTCCCCATCAACCTAGATTTTTAAGAAAATACTCACCATAGCCTACTAGGTGCTAGTCTCTCTAACCAATATTAGTGGGGGATAATATAAAATCACAATACATATAGGGTATAATATAGCTCAAAACCACGCTATAGGAATAACCTAGTAATAATATCAAATATAATAATCATATCTCAGACAGTTAGCCACCACTGTTAGGGACCAGATATCCTATAAGAGCACACAAAGACAAAGAGATACGCTTAATTAATTCATTAGTTTTTTACTTATAAATTGTGTTAATTAATTCACTAACCATTAATTAACAATTATAAATAATTGATATTACTCATTTCATTTACCACTGAGGTAAAGTCCATGCCCTCGAGGCATGGGGAAACTAAAACCGTTGTTCTCAATATTAGCATCATTTAGAATTTTTATTTCAATCGTCCCCAACCCCATGGTTTATAAATTAATAAAAAATATCAATGATACATATTTCTAGGTAATCTATGAAGACCATTATATGTTACCTCTCATAGAAATGAAAACAAGCACATCTTTTAACCTCAAGAAGTTAGGAAAGGAATGGAGATAGAATAATAAACCTAGCTATCATATTGTTGAAAAGATTCATATCAAAAAAAGTTAAGCATCAAGTATAAAAATGTGTAATACCATCTTCAACCAATTCAATCATCCTTGTTTCCATCCTCGACGCCCACATTCTTATGATGATCAATCTTACTATAACATGCTTCAACTACTTCCAAACCATCTTTTCCTCCCCACCCAATATCACATCATCCTTCAAAGAATCATCCATACATTGATCAAAGAACATTGAATAGAAATATTATATTCACAATGAATCATTAGGAGACTATAAACAATTGTAGTAAATATGGAAACTAGGCCCTCAAAATAAGGTGTCCCACATTTACATGTTAACAAGATCACAGAACCCTAAAAACAAAGAACTCAACCTTCTCAAAAAAAACATACACGTATTAGACCCAATGAATTATTTGATTCAAGAAATATTTTTTTTATTGAATACTAAAATACGTGATTCATTTTTCATAGGTCCTGCCAAAGGGATGCCTAATGAATTAGAAATTACAATAATTAACTACTTTAAACTTTCTCTCAAGGATCCAAAATAAGTTAAGGAAATACTTGAGAAGGGATATTATCAATTAACATGTCTTTGAAGTTCATAAAATCATTTAAAATAAATAAATATTCCATGTTCTATAAAACATTCCATTATCACATGGAAGAACATAATAAATAAAATATTCATTATATCAATTTTGATTACAATTAAATTAAAAGAAACTATAGAATCTTTTAACATTACTCTTCATTAATTATTTGGGAAATCAATTAAAAAGTACTAGATTTACATTATTTATGATTTTTCTCAATAAAAACATTCTTATCCATAGCATAAAAAACATGTGAAAAAGTATAACATGGATTGTACACGATCTAATAAAATAAGAGACAATCCATTATCCTAGAGTGAATCAATTACAATTGATCACTAAAACAATTTTAATAATCCAGTTTAATATTTATTTGTATAATTCCACTACCCTTAGATAGAATAAACCATCATTACTTCATGATTTCACATAAAATAAATAGAATAAACAAATCCCACACACAAAAAAGTATCAATGTTATTTGAATGAGAACATACCCACATCGTGGATATCTAATAACCTCTCTTGGGGGGACTATGTTCTTCAATTGATTTCATTCCATGAACACAATAGAAACTAAAATAGAATACCCTATAATAAAATTAGTGATCAAGTGAAAAATAGTGTATCGAATAATGAAAGAAAAAATGAAGTTTAATGGATAAAAAACTCTAGAAAATGAATGTAGAATGTTCCTTGAATCACTAAGGATTATTCATGGAAATGTAGTATTAATCTCTATTGAAAGGGGATTTAAAACATTTGAAAACAAATTCCATGGATCTGAGGGTTCAGGTGAAATAATATGGTGAGAATGGGGTTCTAGAATGTGGGGTAATTTTTAGAAATTATTTTACATAAATTAACCACGAAAAAACCTCTTTGAACATGACATAGTGTATACCCTACTCTGGTGTAGTATAAGGAGAATATGACAAATCCACCATTTACAATGGTGTTTAGAGGATCCCAAATACGGTCTTATTAATGTTAATTTTGAGGAAATGACATGGCCTTAGACACCATGCTGAAGGATCCCCTTTACCGTGAAAGGCACTACGTCACAACCCACTACACGTAGTATAGCTACCCTGAAAATTATAGTATCCTCAAAAACCCTTAAACTATATCTTGGATCCTCTACACCACATAACTCAACCACAAAGGAATAAATTATTCCATAACCAACCTCTATAGTCTTTACATCACCAAAAATTAAGTATACTTTTCCCCCCATGATCTTCTCTATGTCGTATCATAGTGATCCACAGCCACAAAACCTAGTTTATAAAACTTATTATGTATGTTCACCATAGATTAGCCTAAAATGAGTGTGGATCCCCTATTTTCATCTATACAACCATCAAATTCATTAAATAACTCTAAGGTTACCTCCAATAGAAACAAAAATAACAAAAGAAATGGATACCGAGAACCGAACCCTTACACTAAATCCTTGTCAAGCCTAAAAATAATATTCAAGATCTATAAAATATCACATATGCGTGATGAATATTTTAATATCTATGTGTATAAATATATTCAGTCCAGTAGGTACACTAAAATTTTGATGTCACTAATAATTTTTGATGATCAGTCACACTATAACCATAACCTCTTACAAACTAAGGGCTATTCACCATGGATGAGAGGATTCACCCCAATATATAAGTATAATTATCATAACCTACATAAAAAATAAAAAATATATATATGGAACATTATATATCCATCACTAAATTTCATGAATGGATATGTATGATAGTCCCACTATTGATCTATAACATTAATGTTATCCATTTTCTATCCTAGGTCCACTGCGAATGATAAATAATGTAACCAATTTTTTTTTTTAAAAAAAGGATAACATCCACTAATATTATAGGGTTGAAAACCCACCATATGGATAACCTTACACCACTCAACAAGAGCTATCCTCGGTAGGTCCACAACAGCTACACCACTCCATTATCCCAGATATTAGATCATAAAAATCACACATTCCCACACAACCTGATCACAATAGTAAATATATTCTAAATTGATTCAAATCCAAAAACAATGATGCTAATGTTCCAAAAACACTCATTTTAATCCACATGTAGTCCAATTCCACCATGTTTGAGCACCCACAATACACCTACCAAAAATAAAGGTCTCGGTATTTAATTACAGACACCAACATGTAAACCTACCACTCGATTGCGGATAGAAAACCATTATCCCCTATGCACTTTATCAAAATGATACCCAAAAAACTCCCAGAACAATAGTTCATGGTATCCAATCAAATAGGACCTCCTAGCCTAACAAAACTATTATGAGCCCTCCTAGTTCTCCACATCTCAAACATTAGGAAACCATAAGTCCACCATAAACCCTCTTAGGGAATAATCTTTCATAGTGAAACTCAAGGGATATTCAATATCTCTTAGCCAACCAATCTGTCATCAAGAAATCACTGGGGTATCAAATTCCAACACCACCCATAAATGGTCTCCTTACATTCCTTATAGATGAGAAGATGTTTCTATGATCATATCACATCATGATCCTTATGAACATTTATTAGAGAAAAATTAATATCATTCAACTAAGTATAATGGCACTAAGAATATATATAGGATTATATAATATATTTCATTTTGTAAATACTAAAAAACTAAATCTAAATCATCAGTGAAATAAAATATAGACAATTTTATTTCATGTGAATCATATGAGCCTATATTTATAAACACATAACAGTATAATTCCCACTGGCTATGAGCCTAATAGTAAATCGATTTACAAAATGAATCAACACATAAAAAAATAAACAATTAAATCGTGATTATAAAGAACAAAAAAACAATCCATTACATTGGAACCATGAACATCCCATCTAGAAATGTAATTTTGACACACAAACCTCAGGTGTCTTCAAAGCTCAAACATAATTAAATATCACCTTTCTACAGTGTACCAACTATCAATATTGAAAAATTAAATCTTTGATTCCAATTTGAAATTATTTTTCCTCACATGACCCAACACATCACACAATTTATTAGACCATAAGGACTCAAATAAGCCCCAAATTAAAAAATTGGCAACTAAAAAGAGTTAACAATACAATACATATATTGGGGAAAATATAACCTCAAATAAGAGTGTAATAATACTGTAAAATATCCATACAATATATTCCATAAATGTAAGATTAAGACTGAATAATATATAAAATAGATTCTTGATGTAACAATAAAAAACATACATACTGACTCACATCCATGATCACATATAAAAATAGATTATCGATTAGGATGATTAGATATAAAGATGAAATACAGACAAAAAATATATTACAAAAGTCTCTACTACCATCCATAAGTTGTACCTCATACTTTCCCACCAATTAATATTGAGATTCTCAAACTAGATCTTCAAACTCCACTCAAGTAGTCTAGGTTAATCATGAAACACTAGGCCCTTATTAGGTTCACTATGAAACTAGTTCATAACATTATTATATACATAATGGTCTTTACACACACTGACGTGCCCATGCAGGGATGAGAGAAGAATTTCTTAGTAGGACACCCCCAATGGTGATCCTAACAAAAACATACAAAACAAGTTCATGAACACGTGATATTTCCATAATAACCAAATAGACACTCTTAACATTAAAATATACAATCAAAATAAATAATTAAACAATGAAAAACCCCAGGTTCAATAGTGCTACATGAGATTGATCTACCCACACTGGGATGATCCAAAAGACTCGTCTATGTGGCTACAAAGCCACATGGAATCAGAGACATCCAACAGATCATAAGGATTCTCTTTAAAGTATAACAACCACCACGAATGAATATTATACCCTAGGATATGACCATAAGTGACTAAAATATGACACATGAACATAGAAGTTCAAAAGTACTCTAATAGAATCATATAAAATTTCCATAGCAACTCTAAAAGATATAAGAAAACATGACCATTCCCTAGAAGTCATGTTTAATTAGTGGGGGAAAGTACCTTTTCTCACACATTTTCTGATGTGGACCAATCATACATCCCATAGTACTCAATATCAATAGAATCTAACCACATAGTAAAAAAATTATCAACAAGGTTTGTGCACTCATCCAAATCTCACATAATTTGAGAACTACGAGTTTACCAAAAATGGTGGAGAGGAACTAATCAATATTATGACCAACACATAATCCAATAATATCATAAATATATCCAACTATGTCAATGATATGAGTGACAACAACCATATATCTTCATAGAGTAATCCTAAAAAAACAAGGTTTGTCCAATACCTTCACCCGTAAACATCAGTACCACCTCTTTGGGATCGCACTAAAACATCCAAAGGTCAATATATTTTATTGTTCCCATAGTCCCATACCCAGAAACCAATTAGGGAACCTTATAAGGGGCTCCACTACCTCAACCCAAAACTCGTGTTACCATAAAAATATTAATCCTCCAAGGTCTTTTGGGAACATCCAAAACTCAATATAATCCCATATTGATAACATAAAATGACCTATAATAGAAAACACTTAAAATATATCAATAAATATCCTATGGGATTAGGCACTAGGGTCCCTCTGTCCTACTTCAAACCTCAGTTCAGTGGATCCAAGCTGTACATTACACATTACACTGTCATCTAATCTCCTAAAGGTCCCATAGATCCAGACCTCAACCATCATCAATATACATCCCATATTGGATATCCTCAAGGGTCCCTAATACCAATCTCTAACATTACTCAACTACCCTAATCCATACGTGACACACTATAGATTCATCCAAGCCCAAAATATCTAAGTAAGTTAATCAACAATCTACCTATCCCAATATCAAAGGAACCTCTTTATATATATCATGAAAGATGCAACTTAATCTAAATTTAATAGAACTATCTAAATAATCCCATGAAAACCTCATTAGAATTACAAATACAATCCTTCTATCAAGAATTTAACATTCACCAAGGGGTCCATGACCACAGCGCTCTCCAAAGAGATATCAAGAGGAAAAAGTAGGAAACCCCTCTTTATCCTATCCAACCTAGTCCTAAATAACTAGTCCTGTGAATGGAAATCACCAAGACTAAATCCATATATACATGGTAACTCCAAACTATGTGTAAAAATTACAACTCTCTCACCATATGGATTGGGCATAATCCTTTAAAAACTTCCTGGTTTAGAAATAGGATCCCAACCTAGGAAATAGAAAATCTTAAGCTGCATCACTAAACCTTATTATTGTATTTTTATAATTAAATCAACTTCATATCCCCTTGGAGACATAGTCACTAGGTGAATCCAAACCATCTCAAGGGATAAAAAGAACTTATACAGATACTAGGAAGTAAAACACAATTCAATCCATCCAATGGGTATCAATTTTGGGACTTATAGTAATACCCAAAACCATTTGAAAAATATATAATATGTAACACGAATAACTGAGAAAAAATTATATATTAAATAGACATCCTACTTCAAGAAGTAGTTACCACACATGCTATGATCTGTACCACCTCACCCAAGCTCAATCGTGCCTTATACAAGCTCTCATAACCACCTAAAAACATACATCAAAACAAGAAACTCAAATAATTTGTAATAATAATTTATAATCATCGAATAAAATTGATCCTTTGTGCTGTAATTTTAATATAAATCACATAGAAATAAAATCAAAATGAAACCAAATCTAACTACACATGGAAGGAAAATGGATTATCCTACACACCACTGTGGAAAAAATCCCAAACATGAGTCAATAATGAGATAACCAAATAAAAATTCATGTTTAACAACATGAAATAAATCATCAAAGTGATGTAACTTTGTTGAAACAATGAGTAAAAACATGGGATCACCTCCTCAGGAAAACTTATACCAACTGCAAGAAAAATATTCTTCATTAATTAATTATTTTTTTTTCATTTGGTTGAGTCGATAACAAAAAACTAAAAAAACCAGATAAATAAAAATTTAAAATTAATGAGGAGCGGGTGGTGTCATCTTTATTCATTAATGAAAAAACATCAAAATTACCCAAATCTATGGGGGATAAATTGGTTTGAAGTGGGAGAGGTTTTTACTAGCTGGGAATTTCATGGGAAATGAATGGGGTGGTGGAAGGCTAAATGCATGAGGGTATAAAATGGAAATTTTAAATTTAATAAAAAACATATTATGGATGATGGAAATTATTCCCGCTTATGGAACACACCTCTGGGGGAACAATTCCGTGCTCAAAATGGGACAAACCAACCTAACAAAGAAATTTATAAGGATCGGTTTGCGAAGCCTGGAGCGGAGAGGAACCAGACTGCCCGACCGCTTCTATGATCTACTTCACGGCACCCCATTCCGGACGAGTTTCAACGGAGGCACGCCCTTCGCAGTGCCCCAGCTCTTTGCGACGAGCGGTGTGATCGGCTAAATTGGGATTGAAATTTCAACTAAAAGGGTGTTTTCCTCGATAATATAAAAATGACACTCCATATAGCAGGGTCCTTAAACTATAATAGAGAACTTGACTGAGACTCAATCTCAGTAGTGGGTAGCATATAGTGTCACTTGTGATACTTCATGACCAATCCTATCACAAAGACCTAGATTTTGGAAAAGACATTGGGGTGTCACTATTTTAAGTAAATTCTTGTGACTTTCATATTATTATGTCTCTAATCATTTCCCTTATCAAGTCTTATATGTTTCATGTGATTCGAAATTGTAAATCTGTGCATGAATGACACCCTAGAGTCAAGAAACGGGTGGGTGGTGATGACCATGCTATGAAGGAGGTGGTCCATGAGCTACCAATGTTACCTCTTATAGTTCCACCTATGAATCCTTATACTCTTCCTGACGTAGGTGATGATGCTTAATTTTGTGAGATAATGTTATGACTTACGCAGACTATATAGGTAGATCTTAGACCTACCTCTTCTACAATAGAGATGATACAAGATTCTGAGTTGCAACATCCACCTATTGTTTAGGGGATTGTGGCCCCCAGCCTATAGAGTTATTGATTTAGATTGTCTTCTCTATCTTACAGCATCTGAATATGTATATTGAATGGATGTTAATGCTTTTTATCAATATTATTTGGGAATCCTTTAATCATTTTCAGATGTTAGTAAATATGTATATAAGAATGGGGAAATTATTTTGAGGGAATTAAAATCTAGCTTCAATGAGTACGTTTTCATTGAGATCATGAGGGATGATCATGGGAGTGATTTTATGAAGCTCTAGTAGGTTCTTATTTCTGTTATAGATTACTCATCTCACTTCACCAATATTTAGTGATTTTGACTTATCTATATCACTCATATGCCATGTAGAGATATATTTTTTGAGTATGGGATAATGAATCCTATTTGATCTCAGGTAAACATTTTCTTATCGAATGAAGTGTATGAAATAGTAAAACATGCTCTTTTTATAGAATATAACTTAAGGGAAGCTAGAGGTACATATCAGAGTGGTACGATTTCAAAATAGAGTCGTGTAGTATTTGGTGGTAGAAAGCATATGTTTGAGACCATCCATGATAAAAGTACTAGTTAGAGTGTATGTACTAGTTGTTTTGTAGTCTATCACTAATGTAGAATAAAATTTCATGCAAAACCTTAGTGTGAGAGATCCCCAGTAGAGGGCTATGACTATTGAAGGACGGACTATTTATATCATTTTTATAGAATCTTCACTCCAGTGGCTAGTTATATAGGATCCAAATTGACTATATGTCATGGAGTAAGTTCAGCAGCTCCTCATCTAGAAAGGGTATGGAGTGATACCAACCAATTAGGTTGAGGAGGTCGTCATGGTTAAGAAAACTAGACACTGGTTACATAGAACCCACAAAGAGGTCCTGCAAAAGATAGTCTAGTTGTAAAATAGGGTCTTAGATAATTCTTGGTTTATATAGTGCATCATGTACCAAGGGAGAAGTGTTCAGATCTTTAACAATTGTAGGTATAATTTTAGTAGCATCTACCATGGTATCTGTTTTATTTGATACAAGTTCTTCAAATTCCATTATCTCTATGGCTATCGTGGAAAAACTCATACTAAAAATAGAATATTTTTGTAGAAAAATGACATTCAATACTTTATTGGGGATTTTATTAGAGAATATACACAAATGAAGAGAGTGTCCACTTGATATTTTTTTTATCAATTCATATGTAAACTCATTATACTTGATATGAAAGGCTTCGATCTCATCCTTGGGATAGACTTGATAGATCTATATCATTCTTATATCAATTTCTATCACTATAGGGTGTGCTTTAGATCACCCAAGGGTAGTAATTATATTCATAAAACTAAATAGAATATCCATTCTAGTAGAGATAAACCAGAGAATCATGGGATGGGTGGGGCGATAAACCAAATTTCTAACCTCTATGTGCATGATCAAAAAACATGTCAAGATGATTTTCATCCTAAAGGAGGTCATTTCAGTGATGTATTCTGTGATGAATTTTCTATTTTACCATTTGAGAGAGGTGGATTTCATAATATTTTTGGTTGCAAGAGTTACACATGTGTCTATTCATCCTTACGGTATGGAACGACTTTGTTATTAAATAAAAATCGATAGCTAAAGGATGTAGAATCTATGGGTTTCATAGGGACCAATACTTCTCCATTGGGTTTAATAATCTATTTCTCCTCGAAGTAAGATCATACCATTAGGGTTTGAATGGATTACCATCATTTAAACGAATTATATTTGAATAACTAGTATATGTCACCTCATACAAATGACCACTTCGAACAGCTATAGGGAGATCATCTTTTCTAAAATATTGATTTGAGGCCAGATATCCCAAGTTATGAGTAATAAAGTAGGTAAAACCATGTAAAATATTTAATAGTAGGTATTTTATCTATGAGTACATGTTTATTCCATTCGATCTCATTAATATAGAAACCATTTTCATAGCCTTCATGAATCTGGTTTTCAACTAATATTTGAATTCAGTTCTTGAAGACTATACTATCGATATCATGTTGTGTTCTCACACTCTAAAAGAACGTATGAAAAATCAAGTGATCATATTGAATACTAAGATAGAGAACCAATTATTTTACAAACCCACAAATTGAAGATTTTGAATTGATGATGTGCACTTAGTGGGTCACACCATCTTAGAGGAAGCTGAACTGGTTGACCCAGAGAAAGTGAGGTTTGTAGTTACCTATGATCATCCCAAGAACGTTATTGACATATACTGTTTATCGGGGATGGTTGGATATTTTATGAAATTTATTCAATACTATTCATGGTTAGCAACGCCTCTAAAAGGTTTGAGTAAAAAGGGTGTAGTGTTTATATGGTAGGAATTATATGAGATAGACTTTTAGGACCTTAAAGGGATATCGATTTCAAAACTGATCCTAATTATTCTAGATCCGAGTAGAGGATATAAAGTCTGTTGTGATGCATCAGGTATTGGGAAAGGAGTAGTATTGATGTGTGTAGATCTATTAGTGGGGTATGTGTCTCATTGGTTTAGGACACAAGATATGAACTAACATACACATGATTTTGAGCTAGCGTTCATGGTTAACATTTTTATTTGTTGGAGAAATTACATTTTAAGAGTTTAGTTTGTGGTATATACATTCCACAAAATCCTCAAGTATATCATTACAACGTGTGACTTGAAACTCAGTATGAGAATGTTGATTTAATACCTATTTTTGTTTGCTTTTGAGCATGCCAATATGTTAGGGAAATGTAATACTTTAGTGGATGATCAATTCAGGAGGACTTAGACATATGATGTTATGGAGTCTAGATGTGGGTGGTAGTTAATGACCATGTTGTTTGAGATGCACTTAGGGTCTAGAAATGTTTTTTTGAAAACCATATGGGATTACTATGAGAGGGGTGGAAACCCTTGGATAGTTCTAGGACTTATTTGGTTTATAATTTGGACAAACGTGCATCAAAACTATGTTCCCTCATAATGTCTGGTAATTTAATATTTTTTATCCTCAATTTCATTAAAACCAAAATCCCTCAATAAATTCCTATGTTTTTACTAGATGTAGCCATCCTGATGGGATCCTCCGATATCATACCTAGGTTTTGATCCCACTTCATCAATTAATGTCTGAATAAAGTGACTTCTGTAATTTTTATTATCCTCTGGTAAGAGATTTGATATGTTACATTCCTTCCACAGCTTCTTACACCTTTCATTGTGATATATTCATGGAGGATCTTTTGCCGTATTTTTAGTGTAAATGTCTATTAATATATTTTATTTTGATTCAAACCAAACCATGGGTCGCTACTAGATTCATTCACCTCAACCACCATAAGGTTGGTGGTCTATACATTTTCTCTAAGGATTTTTCGATTATTAAACTAATATTGTTGTTCTAGACAACATACCATCTATAAATCACTCCTAAATTAATCTAATGTCTTAAATTAATTATTTAATCTATAATGTCATTCCAAATTGGCATCATAAATGGGTTAGAGGTTTTCAAACTTAACCTGAACCACCTCTGAGGTAGGTTCATTCATTGGCCTAAGATAAGAACCACCCCATTGGTTTGTGAGCATTCTACATATTAGTGGGAGCCAAATTTTATTTAGATGAGTTAATTATAGGTCAAAATAAATTTTTACCATAATATCATATGATTCTAAATGAATAATTAGTTGGGTAATAAGTACATTGTAATGAAATAGATATTTTCATGGTTTCTTCCCTTTATATGGATGATTTTTCTTATCCATGGAAATTAACATGATACTTGATTTTTTTATTACATTATAGATTTAAATATTTGGTTTGGAATTGATGTTTAATAGCATAATGGAACAAATTGAGGTATGGAACTGACGTGATTAAGGTACGGCACCAATGAGGGGGGGGTCAATGAATTGAACCTTTGACACTTATCTAGATTTATATCTTTGGATATTTCAATTCATAGGCCATGAGAATTGGTATCCTAGCCCATGTAGGTTTATATTATTTCAATATCCCATTGGATGAGTTCATTGGTATCGATGAGGAGACATTGGACATCAGCATTGGGACTTGTCCTATGAAGGTTTGAGACTTTTTCTATATTTGGTGCATGCCGAATCTAGTAGTTACCTTCTGATATCAATTTTATATATGTTGATGCTCACTATTTATATAATACTCTTATTGATCACTTTTTATCATGGAATTGATTATATATATCTTAATTTACATCATTATCTGTTATATATTCACATCGTTATAGTTTTTCTAGATATTATGGATTTGTTATAAACACTGTTGGTGGCGACATTCTGATTATATCTCATACTCAACCCAAGAATTCATTTGATACTCGAAAATACATCATGGATATAGGTTGGGATAAGGTATATCACTTGATCATGGGTGCTTGATTGATTATATAATGGGAGCATGGGATCAAAAGATATAAATTTATCTCGTGATGCTATTATAGATAGCCTTTTGGCCTTTTGTTATTTTGAGATATATGAATTTTAATGGATGAATGCATCCATGTGGTTCCTTTATTTTTATAACTCCCTAATATACTCATCATTTTGTATATTACGTTTCCTTTTCCTTTGAGTATTATTATTACTATCTGGATGATTTACTTCTTCTTCATTTTTATTTATAATTATTCTTCCTCTATTTATTACATTATTTCACCATTGTTCCACTCTAATTATGAGGGTATAGTCACTCCACCATACCATCATGGACCCTAACTATTAGTGTACATCCTCTTCCATGCAAGGATATACAATTAAGACAATGTGACTAAGAATTTTCTGGGACATATGAGTGAACGTTTTCTGGGATGTTACAACATAGTTGATTACTATGAGATGGATTGACCTTTTAATGTCACAGATGCCCGGATTTCACATTGGATCATATTTATTCAAATGTTATTGTTTCTAATTATAATACTTTGTAATATTCTAGAGACCCTTACAAATTTTAGGTTAGCTATTCAAATGAATCCATCTTAGGATGAAGTGGGTACGGTAGGTTGGGTATCGCATGAGGATCATTTGACTAACATGGATATTATTTCCCTCAATTTATTCTACTTTTTATTCAATAAATTCCACACCACTTTATTTATATTCAGATAATTCACTTCATATAGACACTATTGGTGGTTTCCTACTAATTATATATCTCACAATATGTTCGGGTCACTGATTGGTACCCAGAAAAACTCTATAGATCTAGATTGGTATAAGGGAAAGTGCTATGTCATGGATGCTTCATTTTCTTATAGAATGGGAGCTTAGAACTCATGAATGTGGTCAGTTTTGTGATGATTTTAAGGATATATTTTTGGTAATTTGGTATCTTTTAATACATGTACTGTATTTTATGATTTTTTCCATACATTCTTGTTTCATTTTGTATAGCATCATGAAATTGGAATAATTTTTTATATTGCTCTGATTATTATTGTTTTTTATATTTATCTTCACCGGATTTTTTTCTCATATGATTCGATGGTTGTTAATTAATATCTGTATTTATTTCTTATTCATTTTATATACCACTATGTTCCACTCTGAATAAGAGGATATAATATCCCAACTTTACCACCTTTTACCCTCACTACTAGTCGGTAGCCTCTGATGTATGGGGGGCCTCTTGAGGGAATGTGGAAATCCAAGTTTAGAAACTTATTAGTGAACTATTTTTGGTAAATAAAAAGTGGTATTAGTTTTTATTATTTCTTTCCATACTAAGCAGGATGGTAGATAGGAGATTACGACATGTTGTAATTTGGTAATGACCCTTTCCATGGGAGTAGATAACCTATGTAATGGGAAAATAAAAAATTATTTGGATGGTAATTGATATAATTGATTATTCTTATTAAGTGTTATTGATATCATTGTTGGTTTATCCACATGAATTTTTAAATTTATTACTATTGTGTATTTTATCATTACCCATAACCTGGTATTTCTAGGAGCAGGGTCTCATGAATTACAATAGGAACTTGGGGACTAATATTTCTTTCATTATATAATTCCATGTTTAATTAATGCATGAAATATATTCTATATGTTCTCAATTCTGTGATAGAAATATTTGAACTATGTTTACATTACTTGGATGAATAAAATAATTTTATTAAATAATGTTTTTGTATCAACCTTAATGAAATTTTCTCATATACGTTGATTGAGGAACCTTAATTATCCAATTATTGTGTAATTAATCATTTGAACAATGGTCACATGGACTGAGATTTTAGTTTGTTACAATTACATGGATTCTAATAACAATATAAAGAGTGTGTGTGACTCTATAAATTAGGAATGGTGATCCATTAATTGAACCATTCAAAAAACCTATTTACAGTTACATGTAGTACCAATTGAAACATATAATGCCTATAACCTTATAACATGGGAATGGAATATACAACTAACAACACCCATATATATAAACATATATGTAAATTGATAAACATAAATTAAAAAATGTTACAGTTGCCTCAAATTTGGGATTCCAATTGCAACATAAAGGGTGTTTTTCTCTATAACAAACAATTGATACTCTGTATATCAGAACCTTTTTATGATATGTGACCATTACCATAACCCGATCTTATTTTTTGGTAGTAATGAGTGTCTCTATTGACTAATTATGGTCTGATATCTCACCCAAATATCGATTTTAGAGAAGGAATATGGTGTTGATACTTTCAAATTAATTCTAATACTAAAATAGTTCATTTATCTAAAATCAATTCAATTGTTAGATTCCAATTTCAGGTTTTAAATTGGAATGTTCAAAATATGAATCCATGATGGTCTTAGTTCATATTCCAAGAAGGTCGATATAACCATAATATGGATGTTGTGGGACCAAAAATTCTTGTTGTTCCACCTGCGGTGCATCCTATTATACCTAGCATGGGCATTGAGGACTAATTTAAGGATGGTTTTCCATAGCTCATGCAAAAATTTCAAGGATCCTCACAAACTTTACCTACTATGGTAGAGCTATTTTGATAGTTCATGTAACCGTATCCACCTACATTTTCATGGGATAGTGGCTCCCATGCTATCTATATTTTTTCATCTAGAGACACCTATAGATAGTATGGTCAAGCTTATGGATTATATGATTCTTGGTTCTAGAAACCATTGGTGGGCCATTATTACACAGACTAACCATAATTAGTATATGGTCTAGAGATATTTCTAGGCATACATATTTGAAAATTTCATTTTAGCGATGATGAGGGGTGACTGGGATATGTAATTTTTACATTTAAAGAAGGGAACCATATCAGTTATCAAATATTCATCTCAATTTACAATGATTCAACGTTTTTTAACTTCCTTTACCCATGATGAAATTTTTAGAGTGATACATTTTGGGTATGGGATTAGATATTCCAACCATTTGAGGTAAAAGTCTATATTTGAATATGATTTTAGGAATTGTGAACCAAGACATCATCACAGAGTGAAATTTCACAAAAGTTGAATGTACAAGGCACATTGGTTCAACAATGATTTGGAGTAGTAGTTCATCCAGTGGTATGAATAATTATTTGGATAGTTATTAATAGAGTAGTGGTAGATAAAATATCTACATTATTTGATCTATGATTTTTCATCAGTGTGGATGATATGATCACAAAAATCCTTAGTGTGTCCAAGATATAGTTGGTTGATAATCCTATGGAAGAATGCATCATCATCAGAGGTTTTGTCAGACCATCATGTATTCTCATAGTGGGACAAGATCTGCACCAAACTCTTCTTTTGGTGTAGGATCTACAACTCTACCCCATGTCAAACAATGAATTCTCACAAGTCGTATAGCCTTAGGCGGTGGACATGGTTGATGAGGACAATCACATGATATGTAGTGCCTGTTGAGTGGAACCACTCGGGGTAGTCAGTATATATCTCATTGCCTTCAATCATGCCAGATACATGCAGTATAACCTATACCTAACGATAATGGGGAATGGAAATAATTAGTATGATGTCTTGTTTTAATAGCCTCTATTTTAGTGTCTTCCTTCTTTAACATAGGAACTTCACAGTATTTTTTCTCTATGATTATTGTGGAACAATTGGGATTAGAATATTTATTTATATAGAGTGATTAATTTGGATACTACGTTGGATTTATGTTCATAAACTTTATGTAATTGCAGTGACTTCCCAATCAATATTAGAGGTTATGACTTCTTATGGATCCTCTTTATGCTTGAGATGATGGACTTTGATGTCATCATTTGGGCAGACTGGTTGGTTCCTTATCTTTACCATATTAACTGTTATCATTAGAGGATATCCTTATCATAAAATTAGTATAGTATCTATGTAATAAGGTTGAATGGTATATAAATTTTACTTAATACTGACTTGATCATCGTGGATTGTTAGCATTAGTGGCCTATATTACTAGCCTCTTACTAATTGATTAGGGAACATGATGAAACACTTTCTGTACTATTATCGATCAATATTGGGATATCTTACCTAATAAATATTAAGGTATACCTCCCAAGATATAATTATAATTTAATATTGAGCTATTTATAGAGTAAAAACCTGTATCTACATACCTTACAAGATAGATCCTACTGAGCTTAAAGAAATCAGGATGAAGATAGAGGACCTAGAATCCAAGTGATTTACATGACCCATATCATAAAAATAGGGTTCCTCCGAACATTTCACTAGGAAGGTATATTATACCCTTATTATTTTCATATATTATAAGAAATTTAATTAGATTATGGCAAGGAAATAAGTATCCCCTACCTCATATAGATGACCTCTTTGACCTGCTCTGAGGAGAATGTATTTTCTTAAATATCAATTTGATGCTAGAATATAATCATGTATGAGTTGGGCCCTTAGAAATTACCTATATATAATTTCCAAGAAGATATTAAATTAATGAGTATATATTATCTATTTTAGTATGACTAATTCAAAGGATTTTTTATGTCTATAATGATTTGGTATTTCTACCTTTACCAATATTCATTTTGTGTAAGTCTTGATAGATGAAATCTCAGTGTACAAAAATACATGCCAAAAAATTTCAAACATCTTGATATCGTTTTAAGGACACTTATAGAGGATCAAATTTTTTCTATACTCACCAAATACCTCTTTTGGATCCAAAAATTTTACTTCCATGGTCAATTATCTTAGAGGGAGGGATATAAATTGACACAGTGAAGGTGAGACCTATTGTTTCTTGGGATCATTCAAAGAATTTTTTTTCACATACATAGTTTTCTGGGATAAGAGGACTATTATATGAACATTATAAAGTATTTCTAAAATATTATAGCACCACTCATAGGCTTAAATAGAATCGTGTCGACATTATATTTTATGAAGCTTGTGAGAAATCCATTCAAGAGATGAAAGGGAGGCTAATATCAGCACCAATCCTGATTTTTTTCATAAATAGGAATAAGTTATAGCTTTATTGTAAATTATTAGGAATATGGATGGGAGTCATTCTGATGTAGGTAGATCATGTCTTATCATTTGTGTCTCATCATTTGTGTCAACATGAGATTAATTACCTAATGTATGATCGTAAACTAGCATCTGTAGTTTATTCCTTGAGTTGTTGAATCTAGTATCTACTAAAAGAGCAGTTTGTAGAGTATTTTGACCAAAAAATCACCAAATAAATATCTACATGGTATGAATTAAATCTCAGATGTGGAAGGTGGGTTGAATATTGGTAGTCCTTCTATTTTGAGCATTTATATACATCCATGAAGTGTAATGTTGAGGAGGATTCTCCTAGTTGGGGGACTCATACGTAGGAAGTTTAAGAGGCCGATAGTGAGTGGAAATTGTTCCCCCCATTTTCATATATGAACTTAGAGTCCCATGATCATCACAATAATTCAATCATTATATATTTAGTAGTAACCTATTCAGTTTTGGATTCATTGATGATGAGACAACTTTTTGAACACTAGGGATTAGTCCTAAATGAGATATTTTCAAGTGAGGAGACACCATTATACAATTTCATTGTTGGGGATGATATTTTTCATATTCAGGAAGGTGTATGGGTTTCTAGAGACATATGAGAGATGTTGATTCAAGAATCTCATGAACCTATTTGGGTAGTACATCCCGTGATTTCCAAAATGTATCATGACATACACTACCAATATTGGTGGTCGAGGATGAAATGTGAGAAAGTTATATTTGTTAATTAGTGTTCAACTTGTCAATAGATTAAGGAATAACACCAAAATGTTGTGATAATTTTAAATCCATTCCCATTATGGTGTTGACATTGGATGATGTCACCATTTACTTTTTGAGTGGATTATCGAGATACTCTTGAGGTAGTGACATGGTGTGGGTTATCAGTGACTTGTTAAAAATGTCACATATATTTTACATACCATGGAGACCTTATTAGTGGATGAGATTAGAAGTCTATATGTTTGAGTGATTACATGAATTCATGAAGTTTGGCATTGTTTTATATCATATAAGGACACTCATTTGACTTATCAGTTCTATAATGGACTTCATAGGGCGTTGGGTTCAAAGGTGAAGTTGAGTACAACATACCACCCTCATACTGATGGGAAGTCCATGCCTATAATACAGGTGTTGGGGTACATTATTAGATCATTCATCCTTGATTTTGTAGGTTCATGGAAAATGAACATACCCCTATCAATGTTCTCTGAAAATAATAACATTAACATGAAAATACAGATGGATCTTAATGAGGCCTTATACAGTATGTTTCTCCATTCACCCATGTGTTAGATAGAGGTTGGAGAGACAATTATACAGGGACATCACCTCATTAAAGAGACATCTGATTTGGCATAACTTATCAGAATCACATGGAATTATATTAGTCTATACTAACGTCTTATGTCAATCATTGTAAATTAACTTTGGAGTTCGAGGTTTGAGATTAGGTCTTCTTACATGTATCATCTAGGTTGGGACAATTACAAAATTATAAGCAAGGGAAGCTAGAACCTAGGATCATTGGACCCTTCAATATCTTATAGATGGTTAAGCTAGTAGCATACTAGATTTATCTTTCTCAAAGTTACTAATCCATGAATAATGTCTTCCATGTATCTCAACCTCACTGTTATATTTCCAACCCATCTCATAGCTTTGATCCTGAAGATGATGAATTCTAGGTTAATGATTCTTTTAAAGATCATCATGTTCATATCATTGATCAAAGAATGGTGGCTCTCTCATTTAGGTCGTTTATTTGGTATAGATGCCATGGAAGAATAGTTGTGAATAAGATAAGACATGGGAGAGAGAGAGGGCAATGTACATTCTTTGTAGAAAGAGTTATTCTCAAATGATGCTATAATACCCTCAGATGGGAAACTCGTGGATGAGTTATCTTAAGTCGGGGAGCTGTAGGATAATAGTTTTCTCATAAGTTATGGACCCTATGAATTTGAATTAATTTATCTTATTTTTTTTAAATAAATGTTCCTAAGGATTTAACGGTGAGTTTGAGAGTGTATGGAGCTTGTTTGAAGCCTGATTCTATGGGTTTGGGAGAAAATATACTGGAATACATTTTGTTTAAACCGTCCACTGAATTCCTTCTGGTTTTGTTAAAGAGTGTAAGGTGATGCAATGGGATGCATAGGGGATCACATGGGCTACACATGAATAGTCAAAAGATTCATTGAAACAATGCAGGTTCTGATACCCTGGATAGTGTAGTATTCATTGTTACATTATGGTTCAGCAAAAACTGCAGCAAAACTATGTTCCAATTAAAAGTTAGGAAAAATAACCCTTTCCCTTCACTCCTTAAAACTAATTTTTATCTCATATCCCCTCACATCTCACACATAACTTGACCTCAAGTTTGGGATATCCTTATTCCATCGTCTAAGTCATTTATTCTTATCCATCAATCATATTTTGATTGGTCCATGGTTTATCACTTTGGTTAGCCAGAAATAAGTCCTTTTGTATATTACCTTCCATTCTCAGTGTATCTCTATATCTCTTACATTATTTATATTGAATAAAGTATCCATAATTTTATGGGATTCTATCTATTTATATGATTCTTCCATTCAATACAAAATTTGATACTGATACTAGATGAGGGTTCATCAACATCATTAAGTATGGTGGTCTAGAATATTCCCTAAAGTCTCATTATTAATACCATTCAACATTTTCCACGTGCTGGATTTACCCGGCATCACCCATAACATTTATCAACCTTGAATTAGTTTCGTCATTTGAAACCTAGACACACTCATGGAACACATTCTATCATTGGATAACAATGGCCTCAAAATTATCCTCCCCGTTGGGTGTGCTATTTATATGCTTAGTTAATAGTTCGTATTTTATTAACCAAAACACCCTACAGTGTATTTGTTTCATCTTCTAAAAATGGATTTAATTAATTTTAATTGATTAATAATTATATTACAATGAGAAAAGTATATTTTACCTAGCTTAAATAAGAATAAATTCTTTAATGGTATGACATCACATATAATCCTTTTTTATTTATAAATTAAACAATTCTAGATTGAATTAAATAAATTTAATAGATTTTCATAGTTATTTCATGGATAAAGAGTATTTATTAAATTCATGCTTTCTATTTTTTGTATAGACATTTTTTCTTGATAAATGAATGGTCATACTTGATCCATAATTCGATTCCCAAGGGAATGGATTGATGAATAATAGAATGAAACCACGATTCATTGCTCTAGTGGTGAAGGTAGATCCCCCCCACACACACAGAGTTTGGTTATTTTCATATTAGTATGATAATTTCATGATGCTGTATTGACCATTCACTCGCTTCATATCCACACATTAGAATTATGAGGATTCACTACTTGGATTCATCTTCATGTCCTCAGAAATGGGACAACGTGGATTATCTCATTAGTTTCTAGTTTATATTTTCCATGGTTTGACTATGGATGGGCTCCATGAACTCAATTAGACACTTTTCTAGTGGAATGTCATGTGTATACCATTGGATTTTACTAATCCCCCTATTTCAAGGATGCACTATTTATTTTTGAGAGCTAGCTAAAATTTCTAAGGACATGGATGCCTTAGTTTCACCTTGGTACTATTTATTTATTTATTATTTCATGTATATAGTTACCTTAGGTATGTTCATTATACCCTAACCACATACAGTTTAACTGTTCAGATGAATCATTCTTTGGTTGAAGTTGGTATAGTCGGTCGGCCATCCCATGAGGATCTCAAGAAATAAGTGGTTATTATATAACTCATTTTCTTCTACTAAATTTTTTTATACCTATAAACTATTATATTTATAGTCACAAACTGAACATTTTGTAGAAATATTGGTGTTGGAATGCTGATTATATCTCACACCCTATTCCAGAATCTGATTAGAAACCGAATACACATTATGGATGGAAGTTGGGAAGAGAACAACCAACTAGTAATAGATTCTTTATTTGATTATAGCATGGGATCTTGAATCATAGGAATGATGTTATGCTCATTATTCGTTTGGAGGTAGACTTTTGGTCTTTTTTTACTTTTTAAATATTTATTTTTTGGTATTCCTACTCTCATGTATGGCGGTTGAATTTAATATAGCATCATGACATTGGAAACATTTTGTATATAGTTCTGATTATTTTTTTATTTATCTTATCTGGATGATTATATCTTATGCTAATATATTTGTTAATTTTTATGTATTTCCACTCTTTATTAATTTATTATACCACAATATTTCACTATGATCATAATTTTATAGTCTCCCCACCATAAAACCTTCTAACCTTGCTGCTAGTTGGAAACCACTTGCATACTGGGAGGTTCTCAGTAAGCCATGTGGCCAATGAGGTTCAGTTACATATGAGGGAATTATGTCCTGGATGTATGAATATCATCCTTTCCTAATCTATAAATCTATTGTGCAATTGGAATAGATACACTAGCCTAAATTTCTCTGAATAAGTGTGCTACAATGGGGAAAAATAATTGATGTTTAATTGGATTGCATACCAGAAATCCACCATGAAAACCCACAAAAAATCTACATGGTAAGGGGGATTAAATGGGGAAAATGGGAGGGTATAATTATCCATGAAATGGATTCTCACATATTACTACTTTCCTAAATCATTAGTTACCCAAAATTATAAAATAAGCGAATGAACCAATCAAAAAACATCCCATGAGGCACCATGAAAGCATTGAACAAGGGGGTTCATTGTGTGAATACCCTATCACCCGACCAATTCATGGCATGAACCATTGTTCAAGATTTGATGCCTTCAATCCAAAATGGATACCTCAAAATGCCAATAATATTTATGATGTGACCCTCTTGGGTCATAGATTTAATAACCATAATAACTAAATTCTCCAACTTCAGAGATCCCAAAATAACTTCGACATTCATCTGAGCACCCATATAACCCCCAAAACTTCAAAAAATTTATAAAGATGCCTCTTCTAAATTTCAAATCCCTAGGAATTTAAATATGAGCCTCAATTGAATATATATCCATGCATAATGAAAAAATAAAATTATATCTCAAAATATTGACTCGAGATTCATTATTTCATTATAGAAATCTAACTTGAGATGAAATATGTATAGTTTGAGCATGATTCCTGGTCAATATTATGTCAGTACTCATAGGTAGTAGAATGGATGTTAATTTATTTATTTATAATTACACCATATAATTCCCCAGAGTATTCAATTTTGAGATGTATGGGAAGTAGATTAATTTTTGGGATGCACTCTGGAATTTGGTAAGCAGTATCGATTGATTGATCATGGGTCGGTGGGTGTTTTTTGATGATTTGTAAAGGATTTTCAAGGAAAAATTATTGTGGTTGATTTTTTAGCATGTATGGGGTATTCAACATGGTTTATTTTAAAAATTGAAATTTGTAGTACTAGATTTTTAATAATTCTTTTACATGTGATTTGGGTAAGAAAGGGGGAAATCATTTTGAGAAGGATGTTAGAATATTGAAATTTTAGTTTTCATAAAAAATTACTATGGTTGAAAGTACCACATATAAAAACTTATACATAACCTATAATAATTATTGTTAGAACAATAAAGCATTACACACATTCTATATATTCTTCCAAATTTTCATTTTTATTGATTTTATGAAAACAATTACATAAAAAAGTTTGCACATACACATAATATCTTTGTTTCACACCAAATTTTTTTTTAAAATTACATAATATCATCATTTATTCTTGGCATATAATAATTAGAGGAAGGACACATATTCTTTACTAATCATCCATAAGCCATGTGAAAAACATTTGAAAACGTGGGATGAAAATAAAGCATTTTATGGAACATAAAAAGTATAGAATCCCATTATTCGGTTTGAAAAACATAAAAACCCATAAAGTTTTTTTACATTTGACATATTGAACCTTTTTCTTAATTAGTTCACATATATACTATGGAATTATTTTTATGTAATCAGAAATGAACAAGAATAATTATGCAGGTTTCATAGGGAAATATAATAATATATCTCTTATAATGCAATAAAGTACCCAGTTAAGTCAAATATTACAAAAAAGGAGTTGGTTGACTCAATGAACGTCATAGTTGTATTGTATGAATAGTTATCTCTTTCCATTTCATTATAGTAACATATGACTAGTTTTATTAATCTACATCATAGGAGTATTATATAACCATTTAACTCCATCAACATTACTTAATTAATTGGAGGGTTATAACATACCCACCCATCATTTTTTATAATGTCCAATAACCAAAATAGGAATTTTACCCATAGATAATTTAATCTAATCACAAAATTAATATGTATAATTCAACTTTATATATATTAATTGTTTCCCTTGAAAAACACTAGAGGAAATATCTCCACCTTGTGATGATGAATATTTTATAGTGTAATGAAAATTAAATTTACCTCTGAATTCCACCTAAAATTAAAAATTAATAATGGTAAGAATAATGGCTATAATGACAAGAAAATGTAGTCAAGTCATAAATGTTATTTTTTTACATATGTTTATTAATTGAAAATGGCACTCTAAATTGATTAATTTTTAAAAGGTACATAAAAAAGTTAAAAATACATGAAAAGAATATTAAAAAAAATTTATATGTAGATAAAATGTTAAAAATCTTTTTGATATGGATTGGTAATATTTTAATGAAAAAAACTTTTTACTTATAGTTTTAAATTTATATCCCCTACCACATTCACTAAATAATTTCATTCATTTTATAACCTACTAAATAATAAAATTTTAATAACTAATTACAAGATTTATATCCTTTTTCATCATTAATAATATAATATTATTACTTTTAATTAATTTGTTATCTTGAACATTTATTTACTAAATTGGTATAGTTTACATTTTTAGTTTTTGGGGTCATTCAATTAATAACATCCAACTAATATTTGGTATTTATATAATGATAAAAATTAAATATCAAATTTTTCTAAAATACTTATATGTGTTAAGTTATATTTTCATATAAATCCTGGAATACTATAGTTTGATAGTTTATAAAATAGTTATTTTTTTATGAATCTTCCTAGATAAGATTGTACTTGATTATTAGGAAAATAATTATTATTTACTTTCAATACCACATTAATATGATTATGTTATCTTTAACAAATTTAAAAACATCATAAATTCATCATCATTACATAACATTATCATAACATTTGGTTTATTAAGTATTGATAAAATAAAAATTATAACAATGGGCATATAGTTTATAAAACTGATGAATCCAAGAACATAGTATAATAGTTTATTGAGTAAGAACATATTATTTTATAATGATAGTACCACTTTAAAAAAATGTTTTATCATGTTAATGATTTCATATATATCTTTCAAAATCATTTTTATAACTACAAAATTATGATTCAAATGAAAAAAATTTATCTTCCTTGGAGGTAGTAGTCCACAAGTATTGATATGAAACATTTCTAGTTTAAATCTATTTTGTGGTAAGAAAATTACATTCAATTTTATATTTATAGACACATATTTATTTTATAAATATAACACTTCATTAAATCCAAATGTATAATTATTCATATTGGGTGTCTATACAACATGACTCATACTTTCTCGATATGATGGATTTAATTTTTCAATAAGATATTTATGACATAATTATAATTATATAATTATAATATATTATTTACCTTATTACATTTACAACAGATGAAAAGTGATAATGTCGTTCATGCATATGTGTGGAGTACCACTTCCACAAAGCAATGTGATTTGTTTTTCATTTTATCTTTAGATGGAAATTATTATGGATATATATAATGAATATATATATGATATCTATAATATGATAAATATTAAGGAAATGTTAATTTTTATTTAAAGTTAATTCGTTTCGACCATCTAAAAGTGGCCGCATCACTCGTGCAGTCATACGAACTGTCATATCCACTAAGTGATGCAATTAATTTTTCATCACTTATTTATATGAATGGTTATAAAAGAGTATATAATTATAACATATGATACTCATGGAATGATTGAAATTTTTTAGAAAATTAAACCATGATCAATGTGCATGTAGCCTGATTAACGAACCATAACTTGCCTGAAAAATGAAAAATTAATCATCAAGAAAAGTGATTTAAATTTAAAATTATTAATAAACTCGTGATAATATGTTACAATTAAATCATTTATTATATGATATACATTAAAATACCTCTATTATAGATGAGTAATAAATATATATTTATTATGAAATAGGTTTAAAAATATATAAATAATGAAAAAATGAGGAAATATATTATTATCTCAATTTTTTTCTATTAGACACATAGCATATTCACCACAATAAATTGTTGTTTAATGAATTTTTAGGTATTGGGATGTGAAGTGAAATAATATGGGTTGGGGATTTATAATTTTTTACTAATGATATATATAACTGTTTCATAAATGATAAATCAAATCCTGATACTACTATTGAGGATCCCACATAATGATTTTTAAGAGCAAAATTAAAATGAATAATTACCTCATTTGATATGAATACATTTTTTAAATTTACTCATTATAGGTGATTGTTTCTCAAAGGAACAAAATTCACATCCCTCAAGATCATCCACTAGAACTTTTATACTCTATTAGAAAATTTTAGAATCTGGTTGGTATCTTGTAGATTCAAAAATGTGTTCTACATCACAATGATGACTGCATCAACCTTCCTTTGATGTGTGAAGAAGAGACCAATCCAGTTTCTTGGATTGATAGTTTTTTCTCTAAGGGAAGTGGTGATAGGATGAATGGGCTCTCATAAAATGTGTAAAACATGGTTCATGGAATGATAGTTTATCCTCACTTATATAGTTCAGTTAAAAAAATATTGGGAATAGGATCCCATGGCCCTAAATATATATTACCCACTGATTAAGATATAAATTAAATTTTATAAATCAATTATTGGTTCATAAATATCATTTATATTTTAATCACATAATTGTAATATAATAAATTTATTACATTATATAATATTTCTATTCACTCGACTCAATATTCCCACAAATTTTAAATAAGTGTTAAATATTAAAATAATATTAATTCATACAGTATTTTTCAATATTTTTACAATAATAATTATAAATTCATTTAATAAATAAATTCAATACAAATTACTATAAACTCTAGTAATAATAATTTATTTATTCAGTGGTGATCATATATTCTCAAACATCACTCGGATGCCATGGAGAGGCCCACCATGTCATAAACCCATTTTTATATGAATAGGTCAGACTTTTTAATGCACTTATTTTGTGAACCTATAGTCTCTTATCTATATAACAATGAATAATATTCACAGAACATGACAAGATTATAGAAACCAATCAATTCTCTTAAAGATATAGGGAAAACCCATTTCAATTACAACCTTTTTTATAAACAATCTTCATGTAATAAATATTCCATGTCTTGTGATATCTCATAAATAAGTGAACACAATTATTATCATCGTAATTTAATTCATTATTCTTTTTAAAACTAAATAGATGAAATTATCCTCTTCTACCATGGCCAAAAATTTTGTAAAGGTTCTATGATCCTGGCCAACTAAGCTCAAGATATCACTTAATTTTGGAAGAATTATTTTTTCCTCGGTTATTAAATAAATGTTCTGAAACCAATGATTAACCTAGAAAAAGATACATCTCTATGACATCAATTCAATGGTTTTAATCTTATATTAAAACATGTGATTAGATAGTATACAATGATAATAATCCGATGTCATTATACCAATACACATGTTCATAGATTAAAATAGGTTAGAACACATGATACATGTGGTGTTCCTATTGGTGGGTTAGTCATCATGATCTCATATGAACGAGATCACTAAGTGACAACTTCTTGAGAAATAGTTTAAATGCTTTTGATCTTAAAACACCTGATAGACTAACATCATCTTTTTTCATTTATCATGATTTATCTTGTCCATATGATATATGTTTAATATTAGATTAATGGTATCATAGGGTTCTCCTTACGGTCATGGAACTACCATAACCTTTTAACCTGACATGTAATTTAAGGAAATTTTTGTACAAATCATGGATTGAAAAACAATTTACACTATTACGGTAACAATACATTATGAATGACACGATTTATACATGATACAGTGAACAAAACTTACATTTAGTTGTCTATAGGGAACCCACTAATACAATAATACATCTTTCACTAAAACCAACCTACTAACTATTTCTATTATCTCTCACATAATAACAAAATTCTTCTACTAAGTTATGGCTTCATTCATTGGTCATGTATCGTCTGCACTACAGAGCTATTTTTTCATCTGTGACCTAATTAACATGAGTTGGAAACCTGAGAGATAATACCCCTAAGTTTTTTCCTTTCTTCTATTTTCAAAACATAAAATATTTTCGACTATCAATAATAGAATTCTCATACATTATATGAAGATAAAACATTACTTACTAGTTCTGATTCAATGAACTAGAAAACATAATTATGCATTTTTACACTACTTTTTTAGCTATATAAGAAGTACTAAAACACTTGATAATTTTATACATGGCTAGCACTAGTTTTATTGATATTATATTTTTTATTACATTATCCAAATTGTGATAGTGGATCATATTGATATAAAGGAAGACTAATTATTGCCCCATAATTAGTGTTCCATCCTCTCCATGTTTTAGGAAAATATATTTTATACTCTTTCACGTATGGTTAGATAGAAATGACTTCATAAAATGCAGTTATCATGGATATAATTGATATTTGACTACTGTAAATTAAATGTTTTGAAATATCACATATATGAAATAATATGGGATATATTATTAGTCCATCATAGAAACATATTTTACTCAACTCACCATGTAAATCTCATCCTTTTTCATATACTTTTCTACCTGGATATATTTATTCTATCTGAAATTGGAAATAATTTTCTCTAGAATTTTTTTATATTTTATTTTTCTATACCATATCGATATATGTACTTATTAATTGGTCTAAGGAAGCCATAATATTTATCGTAATAGATTTTATTCCCTTGAACTTTCATTTCAACATCAAATCAATCTCTAGATAGATAATTTCCTTATAGTCTTAACTAACTGTTTGGAAAAAATTTATTTTCCAAATGTTATCGAATATATTTTACATGAAAAGTTGTGGATCTCCCACAAACATCATCTAGAATTTTGGAAAAAATTCATTCAAGTGAATATTCAATGATCTTATTTTTTTACATTAATCACAAAACATTATTTTAGTAACTTTCATATATTATTATCATTTATGATGTCACTATCCCTTCATGGTTTCATTGTATAGAAACCTTCCGAGATTTGTGGTCTTTACATTTAACAACCAATTTAATGGCCATAGAATGTCATTATGAAATGTAAACTCCATATTGATTTAGGCATGATGACATAGTATAAATACTAAATCCTTAATGTTACTACTCTTGTACCCCCTATATAATGATTTTTTAATACAAACACAATATCATGGTTTTAAATCAATAAATACAAAAATCTTATACATTGATACATGGAATTCATTATTGAATTTTAATTGATATTTCCAATCTTAACTTATTTCCTTTTCCTTCTTACATATAGGATTTATAATTCATAATGATTATTATATCACAAGACACAATGAATGTAAAAACATTAAAATGGTTTTATACTTCCTAAAAATTATTTTTCTCTGGAACTTTTCTTTCACCACGTGCCCTTGTGGAAATTTTTCCTATTATTTCCACATGTTCGTCTTCATCATTACTAAATCTAGGGAAATCATAGTCCCATATTTAGAAATAGATATGTTAACCCTTTAATATAAATATATTTTATCACATGGATATACAAATTCTGTCATTTTTATTTCTATAATATCAATATAAAACACAAGGACAAACATTTTAGATTCACATTGTATTTTTATTAATTAATTTTGTTTATATATTTAGAAAATTCTATCAACATGAACACGTGATTTTGTGAAGTGGTGTTTTTATATCATACATGAACTCATACGATTTCCATTTTTTATTATAATTGAAATATGGTTATGGGATAACACTACTATTTGTGTGGCATGTGTTGAAAAATAATGGATGTATATATAATTCATGTATAATTTCAACATTAATCATTGTTTTACATACATCATGAATCTGATGAGTTTAAAAAAGTATTCATTTTTAAATTACTCCAAGATAAATTTTAATGATTATTTTGTTCATGAAAGACGTATCATCAATCCTCGTTAGTATAATCCTGACCTTAATGAGTATAAATATATGTGGGTTTAGCAATTACTCCATTCAATATTTCAATGAATAATGAATTCTTGGTCAATATTTTATTCGGCACATGATCCCAAAGTAAATCATATATTTTAAACATTCATATTCCTCACTTTACTTTTATATAACTTAAAATAATTAAAGAATCATATGAATTATATTTTAAACATCAGTATCCATGGAATAGTTCATGCTATATAGTAAAAAACATTCAAAAATCATTGTGGTTTAGCTTTTTTTGTAATTTATTCCTTTTATTTTAAGTGTGTAAATGTGTTTATGATAAAATAGGTCTATAAATATGATGAGTCAAATAAAAATATAGGGAATATCCATAACAATTAATTTTTGGTTTAATAGAAAAAAATTATCTTTCCACAACAATGTATAAATGAGTCCAAAATATTATATTTCTCAGTTATCACTAATGGTTGAATAATTAAAGAACCATTAGTTGAGTATTATACACAAAAAACATTATTCATTCTAGAATTGAATAATATATCATTATGTCAAATGGACATGTGAGATAAATTATTATTTTTAATTCTTAATAAATGTTCATATAGAATTATAAAAAAGTAATTACATGTTGTGTACTTATTACCTCTTACTAAATAATAACCTTTTCTCATCCACTTGGAATATTCCCCTTGATTCTTTTAACATTTTTCAATACTTGGATACTATATTTAAATACACCTATGAGAAAGGAATATTGTATTTAATACCCAAGTAGTTTGATTGAAACATAACATATTATTAATGAATATACTTAAATAAGAAATGATTAATTGCTTCTTTAATCTATTTCATTTAATTTTATCTTCTATAGACTTATCTCATGAAATGGAAGGAAAATAACCTCCAACACTTTGATCACCCTTGATTTTTAAGGGAATTTCGATGGTGCATTTGTTATCATATTTTACATTATCCTTTTTACCTCATATTTCAACATTCTTAGTATAAGTTCTCATGATTAAAACACCTTTAGGTTTTTATTTTCTTGTCCAACCGTACCCAAAAATAAATGATGTGTTTTCCAAATAGTGTTTTTTATAATCATTAATGAGATTGGAGTATGTCGGTGAATAAATATATATGAATGGGATGTGTTGAATGAACATGATTATTCATTCAAATTTACACATATTCATTTTAATCATCACCCATTCATATGTCTCTTCACTTTATCCTCATAGACATCATGATGATGGGACAACATGTGAAATCATTCATATGCTAATTATTTATTCACAATTCAATAGACACCAATGATTATATTGTAATGTAAAAAATCAAATGCATCATACATGTGCCTCATGTAATCTTCTTTTACATTCTATCTTCTTAAGGGGGGTTAATAGGTATTGGGGACTCTAACACATGAAATTTATTATATCATAGTACTCTGTGTGAGCACCTTAAATGCTGTTGAAAACTTGTTCTGGTGGGGATATTAACATTTTACCATATTAATAACATTATATCTATTGTATTTTTTACCATTTCATATCAAAATTAAACACTATCAGATTAGAAATCATATTTTAATTATAGATTAGACATTACTGATTGAGTAAATTATTAAATGTATCCAACTATTTTATTGAACCCTAGAATACCTAATAAATAGATTTAGAATACACTATAGAAAGAGTATTCTAGTGGAAGGGTTTCATGAAACCTATCCTTACAGTCAATTCCATTATAGATCCACTACTAAGTGAGTTTCATGGTAGGCATTATATTATCCGACCACATCGATTCATTGCTCCTCCAACTATTGAGTGACATCCTAGGTTCTACAATCATAAATATTATTTACTCAAAACATTTCCTGTAAATATGCCACAAGCTAGCAATTTTTTCATTTTTCCCGACACCTTTAGTTAAGTCAACCGATCTATTTCTTAAGGAATTCTAAATAATTGTGGTTACCCTTAACTAGGGGTGAAGAGCATCCCATAAATAATGTTTTTTTTCAAATTAAATTGATGGGTTTATTTTTGAATAAATATTTCATTGGGTGTTTTTATTATACCCCAATAAATGGTATCATTTTTTATCTGAAATTCACATTCTATTTCATTGAAGTCACAAAGAAAAAATTTAGTAAATAGAAAAAAATAATCACCTTATAAATAGTACAAATCTATGCAATATTTGTTTATTTTATTTCATTACATAATCTTAAATATTCATAAGGTATTATAAAATTTATAAAATAAATAACCTGACTGATCTGGATAGTTTGATTTTGGTTGATTATTATATTATTAATGGATCTACATTAAACCTTAGGAAAATATATATGGGTCATATCTGACTCATATCACATCTCATACACTATTAAAATGTATCACTATCTTGTTTGGAATTCTACCTTTTGTTAACATTGTTCAAATATTATACCATCCTCATCACAACACATATATATTAACACATAGTATAGGGGATCTTAGGAATGTGTAATACACATGCAACACATCTCTCATAGAGGCACATTACATTATAATATTAAATGAGAAAAAAATGATGATTATTAGAACATATTATTTAAATTAATTATTACATTCCACAAGAAATTGTAATCATTAATTATATAAATTAATCCCAATAATATATTATTCGGTAAATGATTAATATCATACGATGTAAAATTTAAAATCATAATAAAATCATAACAAAATAAAATTGGTGTTAAATTTAGGCAGTAGGAATTATATAAATTTAAATTATCATATAATTTTAATATTAATTTTCATCACTTAGACCCACGAAAATGTTGAAATATTTTTTTCAAAATAATAACCTAATTTTAATATATATATATATATATATATTTGTATAATTTTTAATTTTTCAAGGCCCCCATTAGCCAATAAAATACCTAAAAACGGTTTTGTGAATAATCTTCACCTCAATCGGGCATATTGGGATGGGAAGCGTCCAATCTGATTTGGCCAAGATCAGATGGTGGGAGCCTCCCAGAGGATGGATGGCTAGAAGGTATATATTCCACATTAAGTATAGGGTGGTTTTTAGTCAATCCAATGGTGTTCGTGCATGACGGTCAAGATGATATAGGAAGATGGGTGAAATGTCTATTGGATTTCTTTATTTCTCGATGGATTTAATCAAAATAAAGATTTATAGAAGCTCAAATTATGCCCCTCAATTATTTAAAATTTAGTATTTGGAAATTTTGTATTGAAACCAATAATATCGTGACTTAGTTTGATTAGGTTTTCAAATAATTGATTTTATTCAATTTAAGAAAGCGGTGAAGAAGGGATGGGTTTTATGGATTTTGAGAAATAAATATCATAGGAAAAGTAGATATATAGGTTTGGAAGTAGATTTTAAAATCATAACAAGGATTTGTAAGTTTAGGGTTCTGGTGAAATTGTATTTGAGAAAATAGGTTTTTTAATCCTTTAATGGTGTTGGCAATGAGACGAGGGAGATCTAATGGACATGAAATTCCCTATATGACACGGAAATCCTTTATTTCCCTTGGACCGGTAATTTAGTGTTTTTATGAATCGAGTTTTTCTCAATAACGTATTTAAACCTGATTCCCCAAAATTCTTAAATGGTCATACCTCCTTTATGGTAGTTAGTTTCATGCTTTGAAGGTTTTTTTCAAATTAAAATACAAATTATCATGATATAATTAAAATAAAAGTATTGTAAATTTATTGAAGAAATCATGACAAACAAAATACATGAATAAATAAAATGAAATCAATAAAATAAAAACTTCCCCCTTCTACTACATAATCATAACATAAGGTGGGTTTACTCCCTCATCCAATTGATGAGATAATAATAGGCTAGAAATAAAAAAATCATAATATAAACAGAGATGCAATTGGTAGGACCCTGGACAATACAACTTCACACTCTAATATTTGGTCTCTGGGACCTCCTTCATAGGATCAGGCTATCCCACAATCTATAGAGTAAAAATGGGCTCATCAGGCATCGAATGTCATTAATTATTGGTTAAAAATGGTCATGGGTGGGTCTTGGGTGTTAAAAAATTTTAAAAATTGAGAATATGTGAAATTTAGATTCTTTTTCCCATCCCTACTTTTTTACATTTAGTGTAGTGATTCACTATGTGTTAATACTGTACTACATGTACCAAAATCAATACATGTAGAATTTCAATGTATCGCTACTTATTTTATGGAATGACACATATTTTCCATGTTGTGACACCTTTTAACTCCACTTTATGTTTATTTCCTCCACTTCATGACATGTATCTCTTTCACAACTTTTTCCGGTTCATTTTGTGTAATGATTACATGATGTGTAATGTATGTTTTCTTCATTGGAAGACACCTTTTTTCCCGGGTTTTCAGTTATGTACCATGATATTTCTCCATGATCATCCTATAAAATTAGGTGTCATGCCTCATTTCTTCACTCATTGTGTAATGTCTCTTTTTTCTACATTTTCAATTATTTATTTCATCCTTACATAAACCACTAAATGAGTTAAATTATTCATAAATTGAAAATAATAATGATTTGAATATATAAATAAATATATTAAAATTCCAGAAATTTAATTTGTGAAGTACAGATATCAATGGCGGTGACATCCTAATCAAGGAGGAAAGTCGGGATGGGTTGACCCTTAGCATAGATATCCAACAGGAAGGGGTAAACATGGTGTAGGGCCACCCTATGTATTAATGTGGAAAGCCAGGGTGACCAAAAACTTTCTATGGAGGAAACAACAAAATCCAAAGTATCCATAGTGTAGTGGTGAAGGAATGTTTTTAGGCTTTTATAAATGGATCATGATTTAAGGTGGTTTGGGCTAAGAGATGTTATGGAGGAGGTCCTGGTGCAGTGAATCTATATGATGACCAGCCGAATACAGCCCATAAATCACATAGTAGTCATGAAACACAACTTTAGTGATTAGAAAATCAAATTTTACATAATTATTTTTGGACCCACAATACTTGCACCCCATACCACTTGACACATTTTAGTTTTTTTATTATTTTGTTATGGACTATTTTTCCATTTACCGCCACATTTTTACTCAATTTCATTTTATATTTGTCAATATTTTAAGACCATATATAATATGTTTTTATTATTTTATGTAAAATCCTAGGTAAATAAAGAATATTACATTTTTCATATTTATTAAAATATTTGAATTACATATTAATTTTCCTTTAAATTGGATTCTATGTTCAAGGGAATACCTGATACGCAACAACGAGTTTCATTTAAATCTTATGTTTCACACAACGTTGAGTTATAATGAAAAATAATTATATAATATTATTTTAAATGATAGTTAATGCCTACAAATTGTATTGGCGGGAATGAATAGAACAAACTAAAATATGATTATACATGTTTTCTAAATGTTTTTACATTCATCCAATAAAAATTAGATGCTTAAATTGTGAATGAATCTAATTTTAAGCATAATATTATTTAAAAGGTTGTTTTACTACCTTTTGATGGAGAACCCTCTTTAAATCTTGTTTTGGTAACTTTTATATGTTCTATTTTACAAAATAAAATTCTTCTTTATAATCAGGACATCAAAATTTACTTTGGGTAAATTTTTCATATTTTTCTGATACACTTCATTTTTTAATGAATAGTGAAACATGATGTATTTTAATTCAAAACATCCTTTTAATATAATATATCTATATGGATATATTATATTTTTAATTGGATTTAAAGTATAATTATACTATATTTTTACCATGTAATCCAATTTTTTTCATTAGAAGTAATTTCACTTTGAAATTGGACATAAACAATTGTCAATCTTTTGATTGTTATTATATCTTAAAAACAAAATTTTTGTTTTGAAAAAGGGAATTAATTTTTAATTAATTAATTAAACTTATATGTTTTTAATTTGGTAAAATAGACATCATTTTTTTAATTTGGAATATAATATATGGTTTAGGCTTAAATTTTTTTATTTTTCTGAAAACCTTCAATTTTTTATGAATAGTTAAAACACTAAGTAGTAGTTAAACCCCAACTTTTTAATTTAAATGAATTTTTACCACATCTATGAATTGCGTTTATAAAATCCAACATACATTTTTTTTATTATTAATCAAAATATGTTTCAATAAGATGAAAATAATTTTTCGTGAATAGTATCTTTTGACTTTTATTTACCGCGGTTAATGTTAAACAGGGTAATTCAAGGTAAAAACAATATTATAATAATATAAAATTACCTTAAAACTTGTCCTTAAATACTTCTATGAGTAATGGACGACCAATAAAATCCATGGGTGAGACTTTTGGCCTTTGGAAGCCACTTGGGCAAGAAAATTACATTAATAACTTTTTATTTAAAGAAAAAATAAAAATATCATAAACATGTATTGTTTTGTTAAAAAAATTAATGTGGGGTTATATAATTGATATATTTTCATATAAATATTAATTATAAAGATAAAAATATTTCCTAAATCATGGTATTTTATTTTAAATTTTTATACATCAAATAAATAGTATTATTTATGACACAATAATGATTTACTGTTTACCTCATTAATGAATGATTTAAATAAATAAGATTATAAAGATTAAAACAATATCCAAAACCTATCCAATTTTTATTTTATGATTTTATTTCAAAAATGATTCATATTATCGTATACTTTAATACATTTTCTATATTTAGAAACTGAAAATAATTACATAATAAAATAATATTTTCAAACATTCCTAAAGAGCCACTTCGCCCCTTATAAAAAGCCCTCACTTCTTACCCATTCCTAGCACTTATCAAGCCCATTGGATCTTCCAAAACCTAACCAATTAAGCTCTAAAGATCCATGTCTTCCACCTAGAAGCCTTACTTTATGCATAAGTCACTTTAAGTAATCCTTTGGTTCAAACCAAAAGGAGATACCCAATTTAAAGGTAATATATTCTCTTATGTTCTTTTATTTTATTTTACATCCCCAACCCCCTAGACTCTTTTTATTATATTATTTTATAACAACACCAGTATCCTAAATATACTAGGTTGTTTTTCTGAGAATTATTCAAACTAAACTTACACACACCTTCGTCTAATGGGTAAATAACATGTTGTTTCTCTGGACGGCGAACTACTTCCCCACAAAATGATGATTGTTCAAATATATTCAACCACCTATCATGGTGGAAATTATGATGGTAATATATTTATATATGTTTTATATTATGTTTATTTTTTCTCTATTATTCTGTATTCTCCATTTATATCATACCTTTATGGATTCCATAATCAGTAAACACGATAATTTCATTTGAGGAAGTGCGGACTACCACCCCTCAAAGTGATTTGACTCATTCATACCATAATTGGGAGGTATAGAGGATATATTTAATGAAATTATATATCATATTATACATTACATATAATATACCTATGTATCCTTAAGTTTTCATTCCATTAAAATACGAAATAAAATGAAATCAGCGTTCATGCATACGTACGGCTTACCGTCTCCATGAACAGTGCATTTCATTTCTTATCTCCAAATGATATATACTATTATAATTACATATATATATATATATATTATATATATTATATTATATATATGATATCTAAATCATGAATATCATTATAGAGATAATGTAATTTTGACCACATGAACAACTTGTAATTATAAGAAGTTCATTTTGGACTCAAGTACCAAATATTGACAAAACGACCATTATTAACTAAAATGATGACATAATGTTTATAACAAGTTAATAAGTGATAAAATGGAATAATAAACATGAACATGGTTATAAAGTAACTTTTTTTGTTATTCAAGAGATTAAAGAAGGAACGGATCAAGTCGGACACGAGGTAAGGGGTCTCTTATCTCACTTTTAATTCTATAGGATTTATATTGTTCGCTACTTATTTATTGCATGTGGTGTACTGTGCAATGAAATTTGATATATATTATCATTATTCCATTTTATACTCATGTTATTATGATATTCTTTTGTTTTTCATTAACATTTGTTCATATGACTCGATTGGATACAACGTGGTAAGGGGTTTTATCTCACTTTTTATTCTTGTGAGATTCATGCTATATTTTTCACTATTTTTCATTATGTGGTGTATGTACTACCCATGATTGTACTATTTGTATAATATAATTTTATTTATGGGTATTTAAAACATCATTGAGTTATCCTTCTTTCATGTGTTGAATTGTTTTAAGTTACCAAATCGGTAAGGGAACCATTCACCCTCCTCTTTTTAAAAGACTTCTTTTTGTTATTTCTTTTAATTTACATCTTCTTTTGTTGGGATATGTTATTCTATGTCCTTATTGTTGTAAAAAAACTCCATGGGATGAGATACCCTTTTCTATCTCATAAACTCTTTTTCAGAAATTTTAAGTGACGTTGTTAGGCCGACGAATGTTTGTAAGGGAACTCCATAACCCAATTTCAATTCTAGGGGTAAAACTTCTACTTCTCGATTATGTCGTGCTATGAATATGTGTGAATAACCTATGATTGTTTTACAATTAATATCCACTTATATTGAGTGTATTTATATTTTTCGCATATAATTCTGTAATTTATTTATCCTTTATCCAAGTATACCGTCTTTATAAGAGATTTCATCTCAATTTACATTTCATTGAGACTTTACTGTTGTTATGTGCCAATTCACTTTTATATAGTGTATAAGCTATCCTTTAACCAATTATATAATGATTATGTTTATTCACGTGATATTATAAGGTTTTGATTTAATTTTATTCCTCAATTATGTTTATTCAAGAATCTCTCATTTGTTAAGAACTCCTTAACTAAAATATTATTTTAATGGTTTATTCTTCTAAATATTTTATATTAATGTCCATGTTTTCCAAATGGTTTTATGATTTATTTATCTGGACATTAATGGTTTAATATTTTAATTCCTTTAAAGGTTTCAATGTGGTATGAGACAATTTGATTCAAAAATATCTTTATTAAATGATTTAAATGGTTTTGAAAATGGATTGGCAAAGCAATGATTTTGTCAATATCTTGAAATGATATATTGTGATTGTAATGTGAAAATGTTATATTTACATTATTATTGTTTTATGTGTTATGAATATGTTATGGTGATTGGGAATTTTTTACATATACGTCTGGTTCTATGATAAACCTTGGGCGGCTGAGCCTAAGATAGATCTCCAATGCATTGGGTAACATAACGGAGGTAAATGTGAATGTTTCTCCTAAGAGATTTTGGGAATATATTGTGATGGGTATTCCAACATAACTCCCTAAGTATCTGTGATAGCTACAATTTAAGTGTGATATGGATGCCACAAGTTACCTTTATGATTTTTATTACAACGTGTTATTCATAAATCTTATGTTTTCATGAGGTATGTTAAAGAGATTTTGTTAAGTATGTATTGATGAACTAATGTTTTATTTGTTTGTTTTATAACCCTTGCTGATCTTTTTATGCTCATAACAAATTTTGAAATGTTTTTTATAGGACTTAATGATGAATATGGTCAAGGATGGTATCAAGGAAAAGTTATACTATCTAAAACATGGAACTGGACATGAATCTTTTTTTAAGAGTTTTTATTTTTTTAGAAATAGAAACTAAGTAGAAGTGTCTACATTGTAATTTTTGAGGTTTAATGTAATAGTTATAGCCTAATTATCTAAAACACTAAACCTGAAATTATCCTCAATGTGAATTATCCATTTAATTCAATATTAAGTACTATTTTAAGGTTGGGTCCCTATGGTTGGTATCAGAGGTCAGTTTAGATAACTTTAGGGGTTAGGGTGTTATCTGGATGTAGGTAAAGGATCCCATATAACCAAGAGGGTTATTAACATGTGTAAAATTCTGTAGGGTTATGGTAAAATAGGTTGATTGGATAAAAAACCTCAACAATGGAGATATAAGTAGGTTGATGGATTAGATTAATAAAAATGTTTTATGTTATCTTTAACCTATAGAGGATTCTTTTTTATTTATAATATTTCATTTCAAGTTTATAGGTTGAATCTTTTTGATATATTAAATATGAATCGTCAATATGGAATGAAAAATATCTTTCATAACCTTCTTATCCCTCCACGATGATTTTATCATCACTATTATGGAAAAAGCATGTTCGAATGATTTTGACAGCTTCTTGAGTATTCAAATCACCTGCAAGAAATTGTTTGATCTATCCAACACCTAGCCTTTTCTAAAACAATTTTATGGGTCATGGTATCTTTTTCATATAATTTCAAGATCTCAACTTTTCTATTTATATAAAAATGTGAAATTACATAATTGGATCGAATGTTTACTTTTTCAAAATATGAAAACATCCTAAAAGATAAGGGGAACATCCTGAAGATCATGTTATCTTGATTCAAGGTATGAATTATTTTTCTTATCCATAAAGAATGAATCATCTTTGGATTGATATTTATAAATAATGAGGATATTCGATCTAAAATAATTATGTATTAATAAATAAATTGAAAATTCATAGTTAATTAATCATTAAGAATTATGAATGATTTAGAAGTATACATATAAGGGATTCAATAGTTATGGTATACTTTAGGATGATGAAATTATTAAAATTATTAAGTCTCTTTTGATGATGGGATTACATTGGAAGAGTTTTTATAGTATGTGTAACCCTAAGTTTGATATGTGAAAATGTTATTTAGGGAATATTTATCTTCCCTTTTGTCTATATAGATATAAATAATATTTTGAATTTATATGATCCTTGTATTTGAGGAAATTACAGGTTAATACCTTTTGGATAAAAAATGATATTTATGGGATAACATTTGTGGATAAAATATGTTATGATTATTTTTGAGTTATTTATCACATTTTAGGGAATGTTACAAAATTATTTCATTTTTGAAAAAGGAAAAAACGTAAACCATGTGACAACCTATCGTGTAGGATAAGGCTGCGGGGATTGAACGCACAACCAAAGTGCGATTGGGATTTATTGCCTACCACTAGACTGCGTGAAGTCCCTGGTTATTATGACTTATTTTTTTTAAATAAATTTATTGATCAAGAATAATTTGATTTGGGATATTCTATTTTATCAAATGGATATCCTTAGTATAGAAAAATTATTTGTTGAATAAGTTATAAAGGTTATTTTGGAAGATGTTCTCTATTATGGGGAAACACTATATGCCTATGGAAAATAGAACACTTTGGGATTTCAATTAAAGAGTAATGGTGGAATTTTATTTTGAAAAAATATAAGTTTTTATTGTGTACTTATGGATATTATTTATGGAAATGATTAACCTATTATAGGGAATATGTGATTAGGTTAATTACATTTCAGTATGAGACTTTAAGATTAGTCGATGTCATTTGGAGATAAATTTTAATATTTACTGTGGAAGACTATATTATTAGATCCTTCTGAGTTTTGGGTTTCAATATTAGTTTGGTTTTGTTTAATGTCTAAAGATAGAGGAAATATATAATTCTTTTTCTGGATTATTTTATTCTCTAGAAGTTTATTTTAGTAGTTTCACGTGTGACCATGTCATCATGAATACTCATCGTTTGGAGAAAAGATGAGTTTGTGGATGAAATTTATTAAGGGATGAAACTCTACTTGAAAGTTAAGAACATTTTCTTATGTTCTTAGTCAACATCAAAAAACATTCCTCAACTTTATAAATGGTAAATTGAAACAAAAACGTTTTCTGTTAACGTTTCTTATTGGAAAATCGAAGACTATTTAACCCATCCCAAGTTTGGTGTTTTTAGATTGTTTACTTTCTCCTAATCATGTTTTCTATCACTCTCCCTCAGAACATGATGATTAGTTTTCTTCCATATTCATATTTGCATGGAATAATATAATGTGTTATCTTGGGTGACCTTTTTACTTCTCTTTATTTCATTTAAAGGGATCATTTTATTGAGTCTTTTTTCTATGTGGGACTTTTAATGAAGCTTCCAAGCACAATTTTAAAATTATGAGAACACAATTTTCAAAAGGTTGGAAAGATGTAACATCCCAGGTAAATAAAGAATATTATATTTTTCATATTTACTAATATTTGTAAATTTAATATTAATTTTAATTTATAGGGGATTCTATGTTCTATGGAATACCCGATACACAATAAGGGGTTTCTTTGAAATCTTACGTTGCACACAACATTCAGTTATATTAAAAAATAATATTATAATATTATTTTAAATGATAGTTAACTCCTAGACATTGTATATACGGGAATTAACAGAACTAACTACAATATGATTATACATGTTTATTAAATGTTTTTACATTCATCCAATAAAAATTAGAGTCTTAAAATGTGAATGAATCTAATTTTAAGCATAATATTCTTTAAAAGGTTTTTTATAGCCTTTTGATGGGGAACCCTCTTTAAATCTAGTTTTGGTAACTTTTATATTTTCTATTTGAAAAAATAAAATTTTTCTTTAGAATCGGAACATTAAAATTTACTTTGGGTAAATTATTATTATTTTTTTGATAAAATTATTTTTTAATGAATAGTGAAACATACTGTATTTTAATTAAAAACTTCCTTTTAATATAATATATCTATATTGATACATTATATTTTTAATGGATTTTAAAGTGTAATTAGATTATATTTTTACTATGTAAACCAATGTTGGTCATTGGAAGTAATTTTACTATGAAATTGGACATAAACAAGTGTCAATTTTTTGATAGTTATTATTTTTTAAAAACACACTTTTGTTTTCATAATGGGAATTAATTTTAAATTAATTAATGCAACTTATATGTTTTGAATTTGGTAAAATAGAAATCATTTTTTAATTTTTAATATCAAATATATCTTAGGCTGAATTTTTTGTATTTTTATGAAAACCTTCAATTTTTGATGAATAGTTAAAACACTAAGTAGTAGTTAAAAACTGAATTTTTCATTTAAATGAAATTTTACCACTTCTGTGAATTGAGATTCAAAAATCCGAGATACATGGTTGTTATTATTGAGTAAAATTTGGTCCAATAAGATGAAAATAATTTTTGGCGAATAGTATCTTTTGACTTTTATTTACCACAATTAAAAATAAATAGGGTAATTCAAGGTAAAAATAATATTATAATAATATAAAATTACCCTAACACTTATCCTAACATTATTGGATGAGTAATGGATGACCAATTCAATCTTAGGGTGAGACGTTCGGCCCTTGTAAGCCACTTGGGTAAGATGATGTCATTAATAAATTTTTATTTAAAGTAAAAATAAAAATATCATAAACATGTATTATTTTGATAAATCAATTTCAATGTGGGGTCATATAATAGATATATTTGACTATAAATGTTAATTATAAATCTAAAAATATTTACTACATCATGGTATTTTATTTATAATTTTTATACATCAAATAAATAATATTATTTATGACACAATAATGATGCAGTGTTTACCTCATTAATAAATGATTTAAATAAATTAGATTATAAAGATTAAAAAAATAACCAAAACCTGTCCAATTATTATCGGATGATTTTATTTAAAACATTATTCATATTATATATAACTTTGATAAGTTTTGGACCTTTATAAATGGAAAATCATAATATAATAAAATAATATTTTCAAACTTTTCTAAAGAGCCCCCCCCCCCCACCTTATAAAAAGACCTCACTTTTAACCCATTCCTCACACTTATCAAGCCCCTTTCCTCATCCAACCCATGACCAATTAATCTCTAAATATCCCTCTATTCCACCTAGAATCCTTACTTTAGTCCGAAGGCACTTCAATTAATCCTTTTGTTCGAACCAAATAGAGATACCCAATTTAAAGGTAACATCTTCTCTTATGTTGTTTTCTTTTATTTTAATTTCCCAACCCCCTAGACTCTTTTTATTACTTTATTTTATAACAAAAATATTATAATAAATATACCAGGTTGTTATTATGATAATTACTTGAACTAGACTTACACACTCATCAATCTAATGGGTAAAGAACATACTGTTTCTGTGGACGGAGAACTACTGCCTCATGAAATGATGATTGTTCAAATATCATCAATCACCTATCATGGTGGTCATTATGATGAAAATCTATTTATATATTATGTTTATTAAATTTATGTTTTCTCTATTCTTAATTATTTTCCATTTATATCATACTTTTATGGATTCAATAATCGTTAAACACTATAATTTCATTTGAGGAAGTGCGGACTACCGCTCCCTCAAAGTGTTATGACTCGTCCATACCATACATGGGATATATAAAGGATGTAGTTAAGGAAAGTATATATCATATTATAATATAATTATAATATACCTATATATAATTATTTTTTCATTCTATTAAAATATAAAATAGAAATTAATGTAGCGTTCATGCGTACGTACGGCTTACCGTCTCCATGAATGGTGCATTTTATTTCTTATCTCCAAATGGTATGTACTGTTATAAATACATACATATATATGTATATATACAGGATATATATGATATATATGATATCTAAATCATGAATATCATTATGGAGATAATGGAATTTTTACCACATGAACACCTTGTAATTATAAGAAGTTTATTTTTTACTCAAGTACCAAATGTCGAACAAATGACCATTATTAACATAAATGATGAAAAATTGTTTATAACATGGTAATAAGTGATAAAATGGAATAATAAACTTGAAAAATGTTCTTAATCAATTATAAATTAACTTTAGTTTATTATTCATGAGATTAAAGAATGAACGGGTCAAGTAGGACAGGAGGTAAGGGGTCTCTTATCTCACTTTTAATTCCATGAGATTTCCATTGTTCGCCACTTATTTATTGCTTATGGTGTATTTTGTACTGAAATTTGATATATATTATCTTTATTATCTTCATATTCATGGTATTCTGTTATTATTTTGGTGTTCATTAACATTTGATCATACGTCTCGATTGGATACAACATGGTAAGGAGTTTTTATCTCAATTTTTATTCTCGTTAGATTCATGCTATATTTGTCACTATTTTTCTTTGGGTCGTGTATGTACTACACATTATTGTACTCTTTCTGTAATATACTTTCATTTTGGTTATTTAAATATTCATTAAATGATCCTTCTTTCATATGGTGTATGTTTCATAAGTTTCCAAATTGGTATGGGAACCTTTCACCCTCCTCTTTTTAAAAGAATTCATCTTTTTATGTCTTTTAATTTACATATTCTTGTGTTGGGATATGTTCTTATATGTTCTTATTGATGTAAATTTTTTTTCCATGTGATGATATACCCTTTTCTATCTCATCAAATCTTTTTTTCAAATTTTAAGTGATACCGTTAGGCTGTAGAATTTTTGTAAGGGAACTCTGTAACCCAATTTCAATTCTATGGATTAAACTTCTACTTCTTGATTATGTCGTGATATGAATATGTGTGAATAACCACTGATATTTTTACATATAATATCTACTTATATTTAGTGTATTTATACTTTTCACATTTAATTATGTAATTTATTTATCCTTTATCCAAGTATACCATCATTATATGGGAATTCGTCTCAATTTACATTCCTTTGAGACTTCATTGTTGTTATGCGCCAATTCACTTTTATATGGTGTATAAGCTATCCTTTGGAATATTATAACATGAATACTTTTATTCTCATGATATTATAAGGTTTTTATTAAATGTTATTCCTCAATTATTTTTATTCAAGAATCTCTCATTTGGTTAAGAACTCCTTAACTAAAATATTGTTTTAATGATCTCTTCTTCTAAATTTTTTTCATTAATTCCCATGTTTTAAAAATGGTTTTATGATTTATTTATATGGACATTAATGTATTAAAATGTTATATCCTTTAAAAGTTTCAAAGTGGTACTGGACACTTTGATTCAAAACTCTCTTTATTAAATGTTTTCAATGGTTTTGAAAATGGTTTGATAAAGCATTGATTTTGTCAATATCTTAAAATGATATATTGTGATTGTAATGTGAAGGTGTTATCTTTCCATTATAATTGGTTTATGTTTTATGAATATTTTGTGGTGATTGGGAATTTTTTACGTATACCGATGGTTCCGTGATAAACCTAGGTTGGGTGAGCCCGAGATGTCTCTCCAATGCATTGGGTAACATGACAGAGGTAAACGTGAATGTTTCTCCTAAGAGATTTAGGGAATATACTTTGATGGGTATTGCAACTTAACTCCCTAAGTATCTGTGATAGCTATAATTTAAGTGTGATGTGGATGCCACAAGATACATTTAAGATTTGTGATTACTATGTGTTATTCATAAATCTTATTTTTTCATGAGGTATGTTGAAGAGCTTATGTTAAGTATGTATTGATGAACTAATGTTTCCATTGTTTGTTTTATAACCCTTACTGAGCTTTTTATTCTCATCCCTTGTTTTGAAATTTTTTTCACATTACTTAAAGATGAATAGAGTCAAGGATGGGATCAAGGAAAATTCATGCTATCTAAAACATGGAAGTGGACATGACTCATTTCTTCAAGAGGTTTTATTTTTTGGAAAAAATGGAAACTAGGTTGAAGTGTCTACTTTTTAATTTTTGAGGTGTAATTTAATAGTTATAGACTAATTCCCTGAAAATCTAAACCTTAAAAGATCATCAATGTGAATTATCCATTTTATTCTAGATTATGTAATGTTTTACGGTTGGGTCCTTATATTTTTATAATTTTAATAATAAATAATAATAAAATATTTTGATATGGGTCCATCTTGAGAAATTCCATAACTCGAAAACCCTACTAAGACCACCAGAATACTGATAGAAATACATGTATTCAAAAAAAATCCTCCATCGGTGAAAAATTCAATGAAAAAATTTTCAATTATTTAATTATATACATTGATTGATTTAATATTTCGAAAAACAATTATATCATTTAAATCTTAAATCTTTAGATGGTTACATCAGGGATATTTTTGGGGGATTAATTTCTTGGTCTTCAATGATTGGACTATGTCAATTCCCTCCCCATATATTTAACACAAATTTGAATTTAATTGGATTAAAAAATAACATGATCCAACAGAAAACAATTATTGATATTGAAAAATACAATAGAGGTATATTGGCCTTGGATTTAAAAATTTTCATTGATGATCAGTGTAACTACATAATCAACAGTGGTAAAAAAACTCAGTATAAATAACTAGAATTATATATCAATAATTTTCTGTAAAATAATAAAATGAAAAAAATTAATCATCTGATCTCAATCTGTCATTGACATTCACTCATCACTAATTACCTCTTCTTGAAGGAACAAAATCTTGATAACTCTAGATCATCCACATTCACTTAGAGTGACTACATGAACATAATTTGTAGGGATATGGGTGAAAGTATAGATATCTGGTGATGAATTCAACATCATGACAACCACCACATCGATGTTCCTTCTATTCATGATGAAGATCAAGATATGATTACATGGATTTAGATATTTTTACCCTAGGAAATGGGGAGATAAGATATAACTTCACAAAAAATTCCTGAAAAATAGTACATTGAATGAGAGCCTCTCCTCACTTATAAAGTGTTGTTATAAAAATACCTAGAATAAGATCCTTTCCCCCAAAACATTTATTATCAACTGTATAAGTGATAAGCATAATTTTATGACTGGATTCTTATGTCATAAATATAATTGGTAATTTTTTAAAACACTTTAAAAACAAATAAATCACATGGTAAAATCGAGCCTTCAACTTGAATCAATATCCTCTAAAATAGTAAGAAAATGGTAAATATTAAAATAATATTCATTTTTATAATATTATTAAATGTATTTACATTTCAATTTTAAAGTTATATAAAATAAATAAACTCAATAATAATTATTAAAAACAAGAATAATATTAATTAATTTATTAATTCATTGTCATATATTCTTAGGCACCACTCACACACTATGATGAGGCCCACCATCTCATAAATAACTATTAATTAGAAGTTAATAGAATTTTGAATACACATAGTGAATGAATCTCTAGGATATTATATCCTTATAAATTAATATTATACACAAACCATGAGTGAATTATAGAACCCAATTAACGCCCTAAATAAATACATAAAAATTTATAACAATGATAACCATTCCGATGAACATACAATATGTAATATAATATTTATGTCATGTAATATCTCTTAAATAAGTACACACCCTTTGTTTCATCATTATGTTTTGATTTATTATTCATTTACAAAACTGGGCACACTTAACAACTTTTACTATGACCATAGATTTAGTGAAGTTACAACTATCCTAGTCAACTAGTCCTGAGATATTACTTCCTTTTATAAGTAAAAAATTAAATCTCAATTATTCAATCAATTTAATACCTCTAATGTTGTGCCCTTGAAAAGATACCTCACTATGACATCAATGCAATAGTTTTTACCTTGCATCAATGTATAAAATCAAAAAGAAAACATTGATCATAATCTCATGTATGGAGGCCATTACACAAGTTCACTAATTTGAATAACCAAAGGAACCTAAAACAAGTGGTATTCCTTTTATAAGGTCAATCCTCTTGATCTTACGTACTCAATATCACCAAGTGTGAACATAAAATGTATAAGTCTCAATGATTATTATCCCCCGGCATAAAATAGTCAGACTTCATCAATGCCCAGTTAGTATGATGTATCTAGACCACATGACATATGTTTAATATTACTATCATAGTATCTCAAGGTTCTCATTATAGCATGGGAACTGCAATTATGTTTTTATATTACATGTAATCTAATGAAATTACCATATAAATAGTAAAGGAAAAAACTATCTATACTATTATGATATGAATACATAATCCATGAAATAATTCATATGGGATAATATAATTGAAATTTAATTTATAGTTAGGTCTTGAGAACACACTTATTCAATAGTATATACTTCTCATGAATGTACTTTTTGATGATGGTCATAAAATTATGGGGATTTAAAAATAAAACTATGGTTCTATATTTTATGAGTATTTTATTTAAATATTAACAAAGTTATAAGTGTCTATCCTATGAAATTGTCTTCATTTGGACACATATAATGGTATTCACCTATCTACTTTGATGAGGTGTATATATGATACTATTTAAATTTTATGTCGCGAATATTATTTTTTCATGATATTTAATGATTCATTTATAGTCACTCATTCATGTGGCATATGATTCGAAGTTTACCAAAGTAGTAAGGGATTTATGTTTCAAATCCCATTATTAATCGGGATTGTTTATACTTTATTTCCCATTAAGAAGTAAATAAGATCCTTATTTCAAAAACCCTTTCATTTTAATTTAATTATGGTCATTTCATAAATTTATCTATTTTAGTATAATTTTTCTCTCATTGGTAATCAAAATGGTTCAGAAAATATTTTAACAAAAATCTAATCTTTTTTTCATTTTTAAGTCAGAATAAATTTTTCTTCAATATCTATGATCTTTAAAATGTTTCCCTGAATGTTTTTGAATATTATTTATTTATTGGGTAATTTTATTTTTAAAAATGGTTTACTTTTTTCATAATGGCTTAAAAAGAATATTGTTTCCATTTTCTGAATAAGTTACATTTCACCAAAGGTGTGAATAAAAAATTTATTTTCATAATTAGGAAACGAACATAATTTCCTATTTTCATGACCACTCAATGATTTAATTATTCCTTCACATGTTTTTATAGTTCATTTCAATTAAAAAAATTCCTTATATTTTTTGACATATTTTTATTTTTAAAAAGTGATTTCAAAATGAATTTGGTTTTTTCATCAAGATGTATTTTTTTGATGTTTTAAATAAATTGTTCATCAATGATAAAAAAAATTATGTTAATAATAAATTATAGGGGATATTATCCAATCATACAATGCTTGTACTTTTTCTAGATTCTTTATAATAATTGTGATCAGATATTTACCAAAACCATTTATTTTCTATGGGTTATGAAATAATGAAATTATGAATTTTCTTTTAAACCAATTTCCCTTAAAAAAGTTATGATATAATTAAATAATAAATGATTAATTATATTTGTAAAATATATTCATGGTTCTCATTATTTAATGGGTGAGCCTTAAATTATATCTCTCCCAAATGCACTAAGTAAAGATGGATATCTCAGGAGATATTAAGATCCGGAATGGAGAATTTACCAAGTTCAGCAAGGGAACCTATCCATTATGATTGCCTTAGGAGTGAACTTTTACTAATTTAATTATGTAATGGGGAGTGAACCACATCTACTATGATACCATTGGATGTGAACCATAAAAAGTAAATGATTTTCTATGCTTATGTTTATGAAACAAACTTATCTCTTATACTTATAATATATTCCCTTTAATCATGAATTTTTATTCCATTATGATTAAGGTTTTATGAGTTTCAAATCATTATTCTATGAATCATCATGATGATCAATAAATCTTTGGATTTGACTTCCTATTCTTGTGATCATGATCGTATATGATTATTCTTATGATCACTTCTGATCATAGATTTATGCCTCTTATGATTACCATCAAAGAGTATCTAATCTGAAAATTTCTTATGATTTTCTTAACCTTGTATGTGAGGAATTGTTTGAAGTACTTTAATTTTTAAGAAGGGCATTATATGTGAAAAACATAGTGGGTGAAAGATTTATATTTTTGGAACTTTCTATTTATCTATACATGTTTCCAATGACACTAAAACATTATGATTATAGCATGGATTATAATGTTGTGTATTGTATATTTATAAAATAATATGTAATATTTACATATGAATAGTATGCATCTCTATAATTTGAATCTGAGTAGTGATTATAAAATAATTCGATATTATAATTAGAGAACCTTGGTGAAGACCTAGTGGATAATATTTTTTATAAGATCATATCCCAATGTTTTTTAAGGCATATATTATGTGGTTTTCCAATAAATAAATCTTGGTCTATATATTAAAAGTGAATGTGGTTTTTTTAAAAATTTAACCTATTTTTAATAACCCAGAAAAGAGTTGGTTGAGTATGACTTGACCAATATTATGGTGCATAATTAATGGTTGCATTTTTTTGCACCTAGTTTGACTATCTCTATGGATATGCTTAGGGTAATTAAAACATTAATTATGATCCATTATAAAGTATTTAAATTTATGATGAACATTAATGACCAAGGTTAGACATAAAGTATCATAGATGTAAAATAAGATTTCATGATTCAGACATGAAGTGAATGAATTTTATTTATTATATGATTTCTCAGAGTGATTATTGTTTCCAATACTGTCTTTGTTGGTTTTAGATGATAGATAAAACCATAATCATTCATTCTAATATTAACTGTGATAGTTAATGGAATGATTATATTTATGGGAAACTAAAATAAATAGGAGGTCGAATGTGAAAAGGAATTATTTTTCTCACCATCTATCTAATTATTTCTTTAAAAACACATTTTGGTGGGATTCATAACAAACATAATTATATATAAATGGTGTTCCATGGTAGGTAACTTGATAAATTCCATAAAGGAGAGAAGATTAGTCTTTATAAATTATAAATGTGTGAAGACAAAATACGGTAATTGTCTAAATGTAATGGGAATGTGTTTTAAGTTTTTAAAAAAAGTGAACGGATCATATAATTTCAAAGTAAAACTTACGGGTTCAATGGAGAGAAATAATATACATCTTAATGTACCATCTATATATCAACTAATTTTCTGTGAAAATGGGAATTAATCAATTTAATTCCCTAATCCAATGGATAACTCATAGAACAAGGAATTCACTATGTTATTCTAATAATTAAAGTGGAATAATTGGTGTTTGTATAATTGTGATTTGATAATAATGGTATTGAATTATTTTATCAATGATATTATGGTTATAAAAATTTAGAAACATTTTAGATTTCTTTTGAAAAAGTTTATATTTATTCAATTTCAATCATATGTTTAATTGTACTTACTACCTAGAAAATAGATTTGGTGGTAAGGTGAAGTTTTATACAAAACACATGATTGAGAGGAAGATAACCCTTACTATGATCCAGATGTTAAGTTAATAATTCTTATTTAGGATTAAAAGTTTATTGATATCTATAATATAAATTGGATACTATTGATAAACCTGGAACTAATATTTTATTTTATGAATTTTTTTATATTATATTGAATGATGTTTACATATTTTTTGGATTTATGGAATATATTAGTTAGTTTGTGTATTGTTACTCGTTAGAAGAATTTATGATTTCAGTTAGGTTTTATAGTGATAAATGTTTTTTTGGGAAATTATTATAAAGTTTTAAGATAATATATGATCAATGAATTCACATGCTTATTATATGACTTTATGAGCTACATCACGTTGTCTGAGGATGAATGTTAAATATGATCTTGGAAAAAATAATTTATAAATATTATCATAATTTTTTTGGGTATTTTGTTAGATATAATTTCGATTAATAATAAGATTAACTATTTATAGAATGGTTTAAGATTATATTTTGGTGTTTTTGTTGAGGTTTTAGTGATTAATGTATTATAATATTTATATAGAATAACAGGTGATAAAAATTTCGGTTTTATTAAATATTTATAGACAAAAGGAATGACCTATAATTATTTAATGGATCATATGATCCATTAAAAGTTAGTTTTAGGTCTCCATGAATGAAAACATTATCTCAAATATTTGTTTCTTGGTGTAGGATATGAAGTGTAAAATGATCAAAGCACACTCAAAGGAAGAAAATATGACTAATAAATTAAAATAAACATAGAATATTTTTTTCATGCTATCCAAGTTGATTGTAAAAAACTACATCAAATTTATGAAAAAGATATTGAAATAAAATAGTGATTAATTTATAATAATTTATGATGAATTGATTGAATTTTTACACCCTGATGTTTTATGGTTTTGTGGTAAATAAAATTATCATGCTCATGGTGTACATCAATCCCTATTAGTTTATGGACTTTATTTCTATCCTCCATCTCTATATTTTAAATTCCCCCCAATTTTCTCCTTGATTGGGAACAAGATAATGTTTTACCTAATGTATGAATTTTTTATCCCATATCCCCTTTTCAAAGAATATTTTATTAACCATTTTTATGATGTGGGTTTTCAACAAAGTTATTTTCACATATTGAATCTATGATGGTCACCGTAAAATTATGCTGAAATAATTTATTTAATAGTGTGATAATATAACACCATGAATATTAAGTATAAAATAATAATAAACTTGATATCTTGCTAAAAATGCAACAAAAACCTTTAAGAAAAATGAAATAAACTATGGAAATACTATTATTTTAATGTGAATGATATTACATAGCCATTTAAATAAACTGTATAAGACTAATTTTCCACATAGTAAAATAAATGTATAATGGTAATATTCAAAACAATTGTATCAATTAATGTTTAGTAAATAAACACTAAATTTTTAGTGTACTCATTTTATGCTTCAAAAATCATTTTCTTCAAAAATGATTTCCAAAGCATATTATACATTGAAATTATAATCCTTTTAACACATTTATATATTTTAATTAATAAAATAACGTAATATTTGAAATAATCATATTAATATTAATTTATGGTGAAATTTTCATATTTTTCAATACTACTTGTTATTTCTAATAGATAGGTAAAATTACCGAATATTCAAGTAATGTCATTTATTATTAATAAATTATATAATTTAAAAGTCATGTTATATAATTTATTAGATCATAAAGTGACTTATCATCCATTTTAAAAATAATAATATCATTAATTCCATTTGAATCAGAAATATTCCTTGTTTTTATATAATGTTTTTTCTATATTTAAAAAAAATTTATAAAAGTATTTTTTTCCATTGAAGTTTATGATTTTATATTAAAATTTATTTCTTCAAATTATATATATTAATTTATTAAAAAAATTTAAAATAATTTTCATAAGGAAATTCAATTTTTTTTAATAGCCCAATTTGTTTTTTCAGCATTATGAATAGAAAATATGGTAAATATTTGTCACCTCAGTAAAGATAAAATTGTTAAAATAGTGTCAAAACTATGTTAGAAGGTATAGAAATCGTCATTAAACAATAATTTATTTCATTATATGGGATTAATTCTAGAATATTGATCCTAACATCTAATATAATGAATTTTCATGTCCATATTCCTTTGATAATTCATTTATATTATTTTATGTGATGAAAAATACAAAATTCCACATTCTTATATTTAAATTTATTTTATTTTCTTACATAGAGATGAAAATATGTTTTTAATGAATATTAAAGGTTATATTAATAATAATGATAATATATTTATAATGGTATTATATTTCTAATTTTAAGTGATTATATAATTACCTTAATGACATATACAATGCTTATACAATGCTTGTAAAATAAGTGAAAGAACCAAAATAAATAATTTTAAAAGATAATAAAATTAATTAATTATGATAAAATATGGTTAAAAATAATGTATTATTTAATAATAATGGAATATAGATGGTCAAGTAGATTATATATTAATTATATTGTATTCTTTATAACATTCATGTCAAATAGAAAGTGATGTCCTACATATTTCATTACAAATATTTTATGATAAATAATATTTTAATAAATTTTGTAAAAATCATAAAAATATTGAAATAGGATAGGTGGTATTATAAATGTTTGAAATTTCAACCCTTTTCCATTTTCTAGATACTTTTTTCCTTATATATTTATTTATCACTCTTATTTACTAAAATTTTTTTTACCATGGTTAAATATAAAAAAATGTTAACATGAGGTTAAATCAATGTGATAATTGTTAGAATGACCAAAATATCATTTATAAATTTTATTGGATGAGTTTATTTATGAAACATATAATATTTATTAGGAAAATAATTCAATTTACAATCACATGATCATGAATATAACTTTATAATATTTTAATGTCTTGAAAAAATTTCTTGTTTCCTCTTCCATCCACTATAAAAAGGTACCCCTCTTTTATCCTCCATACAATAATTTTATCCTCCTATATAGACAAAGCCCTTTATAATTATAATCTAAACATATATACACATGAATTATATGTTATTTTATTTGAAAAGTAACATTTAAATGGATCATAAGAATGGATCTAAAGGTATTCTACCAAAGAAGAGTTAATCATCCTACTCGACATCATTAAATTTATTTCTTCTTATACCACCTCCATATCTGAGTTATTAATCATAAAATAATATCTTAAATGAACTATATATAAATAAATGTTTTTTATTATGGAAAAAAATTATCCACCATATTTTCTATCAAATTAGAAATGAAAGTATCACTCGTGTGTACGTGTGGACTATTACCTCCACATAGTGATATTATTCATTTCCAATCATCAAAATTCATGTTATATTATTATCATATATTTGATGTTAATATATGGAATTAATGAAATATTTATACATTTATAATTATAATATCTTATCTTCCTTGTTAGATTTCTATATATTGAAAAAGATAACGTCACTTGTGAGTACGTGTGGACTAGCACTTACAGAAAGTGATGTGATACATTACTACATTTCCAATTAAATGGATTATAATAAGTATATATATAATTAATATATATTATATTTATGGTATTAAATTATTTCTATAATGTATAATTATTATTTACCTATTTTTCATTCCAACTCTTGAAAAGTGGATACACTACTCATCCGTACATACAGTCTACTATCACCACGAAGTGTTGTAATTAAATTTTCATCCCTGATTAATTTGAATAGTAATAAAAGTTTATATAGTTATTATATATGATAATAATAAAATGATTAAAATTCATGATATGAATTAACCATGATCAAATTACAAGGACTATGACTATTGAACTGAAACATGTATGTAAATGAAGTAATTATCACAAGAAAAAAATATTTTATTGAAGAATTGTCATGAAATGTGTTAGAATATGTTATAAGTAAATCGTATATTTTATTATATATATGTGAATGGTATTTTAAGATAATTATTATAAATCTAAATTTATGATATAGGAGTTTTAAATGTGTACAAAGAAATACAAACTTGAGCTAATTGATTCTTGTCTCTAATTGATTTCTATAAGAAACATAACATATTCAACACTTATTCCTTTTCAGTGGTGTTTATAATAGTCATGTATGTATTTTATGATTATTCCCATAAATTTATGGTGATTTAAAATTCCATATATGATTCCATTTTTTATAGTATTTTCATTCAGATTTAAAAAAAATTGTAATTGTTTATTATCTCAAATTATCTTCTTTGGTACATATGTTAAATTATGCACTTATATACTTTTGTAAAGTGTAAATAGATCACTATTTACATGTTATTTCACAAATCGTCTTATTTTCAAGATATTTAAAATTTCTTTTCATGTTACTCATTAATGGGGTTTATGATTCAAATGTTATCAAAGTTGTTATGTATTTATGATTCAATACTATTTTACTTGGAATTATTTATGATAGAAGTTTAATTAAAAAAACTATACAATACTTATTTGATAAACTCTTTAATTTTTCATCTAATATGGTTAATTTTAAATATGTTATGTTTTAGTTCCATTTTCCATACACTGGTACTAAAAATGATTGAGAAAATATTTTAATGAAAATGATATCTTATTTCAATTTTATCTTCTGGAAAAACATTTCATTCCATGTCCATGTTTTCTAAAAAAATTATATAATTTTGTTTTAGAATTCTACACTAAGTTATTAAATTAATATTTACAAAAGTTTACTTTATAATATTTAAATAAAAAATAATATTCATTTAATTTTCTGGAAAATTATCTTTTTACTGAAAGTGTGGATTTAATGACTTTAGTGAATAGAGATGGATGTGGGATAAGTTTCATCATCCATTCCTCATCTTATGATTCATTGTGACCCATTAATCTGGTTGTCCTCATAATGGTCAATATAAGAACTCTGAGATGTCTAATACCATTGAGTTGTTTTATTGATAAGTGTGTTGAGTGTTCTGGACCCACTAGCATGCGTTCACCTAGGTGAATTGTATTGGATCGATTTAAGGTATTATCGGATGGCATTCCTAACAATAATGGAATTAATTTTAGATTTCCATTTTCATTCTTCATTTGTTATTTCGAAAATTAAATTTCCAATGAGTCCAGTGGAGCTATAAAATGGTCATAGATGATAGTGGGTGAGGGTATTATATCCGAGTAAAGGTATTTTCTTATGATTAAATAAAAAATTAGGAACCTTGGTATGGTATCCTAACAGATATATTACCTTGGGAAACTTATAGGATTTTTATTCTGGTGAGATGAGTATGTTGACAGATTCTCCATTTATTCCTAAATTACTAAGAAAATATAGAGATGATTTCCAATGGTACTATATGTGGGACTCAAAGCCCTTGATTCATTATGAATTAATTCCATGATGATCCCATGTTGTTCATACCTCAAGATCTATATTTCTTCCAATGGTCAACAATTAGGAATTATCTATATGTCATGATGCTATTGATTTACAATGATTCTTAGGATTCAATTATCTTTCATAAAATATAATTTCATAGGATTTCTAGTAATTGTCGACATTTTAATATACTCTGATTTTCTTGGGAAAACCCTGGGAACCATATTTCGAGTGTGGTGTTATTTTGTATTAGGATGCCTTAGAATTGGATATATTCATGACAATTTGATTTATTACATTTTCCTATAATTTATCATTGATTTTAATACTATTATTAAACATGATTCTTAGGAATCAGATATGGTTCCTAATACTTTTTTAATACCCATGACATATTGTAATAGAATATTTATCCTTTCACATTTAATTTCATCTGATTCTCTGATTATTAACATGATGTGTGATTCTTATGTATTTCAAAGGGAACGCGGTGTGTCAAGTTAATTGATGATATTGGAATATTTTGATTTCCTTATATATAAATGAATTGGGGATGAAGATCAATACCAATGATTACCTTTGGTCACCCCATGGAAATTGATTCATATGCTCGGAACTCTTAGGATACCATGGTTATATCCTAATATATGATGTTTATACCATGTGAATTCAGGTAAATGGGATCTCAAGGAAGGAAATGTATTCTTTTTATGTGATATAACATGCTCAGAGACACACCAAACCTGAAATAAGTATATATTTTGATTTTTAATTCCATGTTATTACCTAAGCATTGATAGTGGATATTTATTTACACTTTTACACCAATTTTTTATTATGATCATATAAAAATTGTATACATGTAATTGTGTTGTTATATTAGAGTCACCATTAGTTGTTTCCTTCTATGTTATTCTCATAACATACTCTGGTGGCCATGGAAATTTGGTAACCAAGCAACCATCACATGAGCATAAAATTTGGAAGGGTCAAGGCCAGTTTTTTATGATCAAGATGGATAATTTTAGTAGGTTTAGGGATTAGGATATTTATTCATGCGGACATGAAATATATATCCATCCTTGTGGGTGATTATTTTTACATGTTATCGTGATTATGATTCTACATGAGAGTATTCGTATATTATTGATATCTTGTTCTATTACATCCAGGTAAAAAGTGATTGATAATTATTTTTTATTTTCAATTGTTTCATTACTATTATATTTTTTAAATCCTCCCTACAACAATATATTAGAACCCCATGGATTTTTAGAAGGTTCTAGTATACAGGTAGGCTCTATTGAGGTTTTGTAGGACAACATTCTGGTGGATGTTTAGCATGATCTATGGTGAGGTATTATAAGTGAGCTAGAGGTGAGGATATATTTGTACTCTTGATTTAAATTTCACATCGAGGTGACAAGATTTCTATACACCATATTTTATTTATCATCCATGGGTAACATATCCTAAAATAGAAGTCCAAAATTATTATTTTCTTGATGGAATACATGCTACTAGTGTCCACTTATATATTCTACATTCCATAGATATTTGTGAGTGAGAAATAATTAGTAATACTTTTATGTTTATTTAGAAAACATGAAAATAAATAGACGTGATCTAATTTAAATTTTTGAGTTAGGGAATTCCTTCTTTCCATAGGCGGATGATCACAATGAATTTACAATTGAAGTGTTGGATTTGAATTAGTCAAGAGGATGGTATTCTATTCTCACCAATCCTTTTAGGTGGTATTTATTTTCTAATCAGACACTATCTTGAAGATTAAATTCATATCTACAAATACTTTTCAAAATTAAATATGTGATAGGTTACCCTATGCTAAGAAATGATCATATTTATATATCAGCGAGTCCCTTTGTATTTATCAAAGGCTCTCTATATTTCTATTAATAATTTGATAAATTATAGTTTAAATCTATATGACTGGGTATTGTAGATTTTATTACCATCTAGTTAGGATATTAGTGTTGGAGTGTTGGGATCGAGCTCGTGATTAGGGCTTCTGATGTGTCCCTATGTATAGAATCATAATAAGTGTAGTTTAGTGCCACATAATGGTACACATTGTACCATTTAAATTCCTATTATATGTACTAATTTGTTTTCTTTCATGTTTTTGTAACCATTACCACATGATATTACATTAATGTTCAATTTCCTAGTCCTTATTGAAAGTATTTTAAATCCATGTAGTATAGGATACTAGGTAATGGTAAAATAGAAATGTTTGCGGTCTTCGTTATAGATGAGTGTCCATTTTAATTGACATTTCCAATTAAAAAAAATACAAGAGATGTTATGTTTGATTCCAAATATTCCCATTATAATAAGGGTATTATTTTCAATTGGCATAGGAGGTCGTTAGCTTAGTTTTAGGGTTAAAACTAATAATCATCTCGTATATAAGGAAACCATGAGATGTATCTCGACTCAGGTTGAATATAAAGAAATCCAATATTAGTATCTCAACAAATCGTGAATATGAAGAAATTAAAGTGGAGTATATTGATTCAATGTGAATATGAAGAAAACCAAGAGTATCCTAACTCAAGTTGACTATAAAGAATACCTAAAGGAGTATCTTGAAAAAATATTAATTTGAGGACACCATGAGAAGTATCATGACACTAAGAGATTATAAAAATTGTTTTTTATTATTCTCATCACATAATAGAAATGGGAATGATTAAATATATTGGGACTGATCCTCATTGTGGTTTCATATATATCCTTGTTAATAGTAATTATAATAATAAAATCCAACTAGTTATGTTTCATAATTTATTGTCATTTATAGGATTATTTCATTCAATTTGACATCATGTGGAATGGATGATGCCTTTTCATTTTATATTTTTCTACTAGGAAATTATTTATTAGTTTTACATCATTACATTGAGAAAATATTTTCATGAAAGGAGAGAAATTAATGGTTCTTTTTGGAAATTAAAGATTTTGGTTTCCAAAAACATTATAGGGAATATAGTCATTAGTGGATGAATTGAGACTTACACCAGAGAAGAATAACCTTTAATATATATCTCAAGCATGTTGTTATCATGATAAACTAAAATCTATAAGCCCATGTGTGTAATGCTCTATGTGATATAAAAAACATAGAAGGTTGGGGGTATTTAATGGGAATGAACCATATATGGAATGGGGGATTATACATTGATACTACCCTTGGGTATATATTCTCGGTATTGTAATAAGAAAGGAGCCCATGTGTATGATGAATTCAGGAGATGAAATCCATCTTTGATTTAGGAGTTGGGACTTATACTAGAATTACAGACCCATATATAGAAATCATGTTTCGTGGAAGGGAAAATAACATGAGACTGAATGGGGACACATCTCGGGGGTTCACATAAGTTAGGTTGGGACTTACACCTGAGGAGGATTATATATGTAATATAAGACTCATTGGTGGGTCATAGGGGTGTATCCATAAATGCGGAGGACAATAGAAGTAACTCATATCAATGTGAGAATAAATATACCTAGGGGAATATATCATCTATTGAGATATAAAGAATCCAAGATTATTATATCAACTCAAGGTATTTTTTGGATCCATGGGGAGTATCCTGACTCATTTAATATTATAGGAAGATAATTTCAATTATAGATATTATGATAGAAAATTAATTCGACCAGGATTAAAAAGTTTATGTGAACACTATTGATTTCTTTATCGTGTAACTCATAGTAGAGAAGGGGTTGGACAGAAGTCTTGAGACCACTTTCCATGAGTGATCTTTACTAGGGGTGTAGTGGTGGATTCCCTACATTTGGGACTGATTTCTATGTTCACAAAGCATATTACAAACGGAAGTCCAAGACGAGGGGGATCCTATTAGGAATCACATAGTGCATTCACATAGCATATCCTAAAATGGATTCAATGTGTAAAATCTATGTTTTATTGTTTTCATAGGTGATTCCATATAGTAAAATTCCACATAATAGCCTCCAAAAGAGATCAACTTCCTAGAGTCCCATGAATCATCAAATGTATAGGAAATTTCTATGCTGTTTTAAAAAGGAGGGATCATTTGTAGTGATATCAACATAGCACGTTCACAAATAGATTCCATGTAGCATTGTTTGTGGTGTGAATTCTCAAAAAAATTCCATATATTATGATTTGAAATGTGAATTTATGTGATTACATCATGATGTCCCTTTACATTCTTGGGTTTTTGATCTATAATTAATTGATAATGTCTCTTGATATCTCATTAGTACTTCTAGTTAGATAGATATTTACTTCAATAAGATATATGAGGGGTATAAATAGGAAATATATTGGTTTCTGGTTACCTAAAATGGGCCGATAAGCAGTAGTCGATGAAGGAATTTCAATGTGGGAAGTTAGTTCAAAAATATATATGTGAGGTGAAGAAATATGATGACCATGAATAAAATTAGTTTTTCATTGTCCAAGAAATAACTCCTTAGTGAAAAACAAATTATGCATGGAATAAGACATCATGGATTTCCTGAAGTTATGTATGAAGCACAAATATGAATTTTAGGAATAATTGTGTCTCCTGAATTGAAGATTATAAACTAAAATATTGGTTCTCTGTTTAGATTTTTTGCTTCATAGAAAATATTCTTCATAAACTCCAAGAAGTTCTTTATTAGAATATCTCATTTCATTATAATTTTTGTAGAGAAATTTTATTCAAACTATTATAACTTTTTACTAGTGAATTTGTTTTATATCTATAACTAGTCAATTTTATGCTATCAAAATGAGTTACACCCCTGGATATAGCGTTCATCAATAGTATGTACTTTACATTGGAAAATAATTTCTGGAAAACCATTAAATGTGGGTTTTAGTGAATTGATAATATTTTATATTACAATAGATAATGTATATGGCCAATCTTTATTGGGTGGTTCTCACTACCATGACATTGAATTTAGAAACATTTTTCTGTAATCTTCAACCATAAATTTGGTATAAATAGTGTATTACATGTATATTTAATTTCCCCCTTTATACATGGAGATATTCTCTATTGAAACTTGAAATATCATTTCATTTTGATGATCAAGTTAGGAACTCCACAATAATTGCAATGCCACAAAATTACCAATACTAACGTTGCAAGTACAGGCTAGATGAGAGGATTGAATATATTATGGCACAACATATGTCAGTTGCGGTCCAACATTATTGGTAATGTTCAAGACTATCTCACCATAGGACATAGTCTATTTTCCATTATATTAGATGATTTTTATGCAGACTACCAATCGTTTTTATCTCTATATTGATCGACTTTCCAAACACCTTGGTTTTAAGAAGATAATTATATTTTATTGTATTAGTTACAAAGTTCCATTATATAAAATAACATATATTATGGAATTGATTGTTTTTCTTTTTGGAAATATTCATATTTGTTTTTAAATTACAATTTCAAATATGGTTAGTATTAAAGGATTTAAAATGGATTTTTTATTAATGAAGGAAAAGTGTAAATTAGTTTTTCCAGAGTAATTATTTTCATTTAAATAATGAATTTTTAAGTATTTTAAAATAGTTGGTGGTGTGATGTTTAGTTTAACATTTTTATATTGTAAAATATATTTTTGAAATGTTTTTTGAATCAAGAGTTAATTAAATTCCCATTCAAAATAAATAGGTGAAAATATATGGTGGGATCCTAAAAGAATTGGTTTTTCTCTCACACCAAAAACACCATCAGTTTTTGTTGTCTTCATTGTCTCTATTTAAGGTGTTACCATGTGATGTTGGCTCAAATTTATTTTAGTACTTCATGGTCCAGTGATGTTAAAATTGGGATGTTGTAAGTGATTCAAGGTCTCTTAGAGATGGTTGATATTTGGTTCATGTATTTTTTTGGATGAATATTTATTATCTTCATTTCACGATTTTTATTTTTATTTTTTATTAATTATGGAATATTTGGTTTCCTTCATGTTAATTATATATTGTATCCATGTTCTAGTTTATTTATTTCATTTTTGATTATTACGATATCACTGAATTTATGTGGTTATATATATTTTAGGTTGAAAAAATTCCCATTTGTTTCCATTGATGACCCCTGGGACTTTTTATTATCTTTGGAAAGATAGGAACACTCTTCAGACTTTGTATAAGATCGTTGTTGGTAACAATTTTGGGGTGGTCAGGGCTAGTTCATTTAAAATGGAATCTGTGGTCATCTTGATAATTACTGTGCATCATGTTGGAAAATGCGCTAGGATTGTGTTAGTACATGTGTGGAGGATGTAAAATAAGTTCTTGGAATGATTTTCCTCACACCATTCTGGGAGTTACAGTGGGTTATTGGACATAAATCCGGTTTTTGAGTATAATCTCTGGATTTTGATGGGTTTTTATGGTATTTTTTACCCTGATTTGTGTATCGATGATTCCATGGGTTATATTGAGTATTATATAAAAAATGGTGAATCATCTAGGGATTAATAGTTAGGATATAGGGTATAGTGAATCATGCATACCCCATACAAAAATTAGTCTTTAACCATTTAAATTTTGATCTGACATTTTTCACATATTTTACCAACTATGTGGCCAAATAATGTAAATCTCTTACTTTCAGACTGGTGCAATCTCTCTTTTTTATTAATTAAGAGATCCTTCTTTTCTGGGCAGGGTATTCATCTTCAAAAAAAAGAATAATGTCAGTTTCTCTTAGGAATTTTTACCTTTAATCCGTTAGTTTTTTAAAATGCCTCAATTGTTTTAAAAAATGGTTTGACTCAAAAAAATGTTTTTGTATTAATAAATAAGTGTTACATGGTATTTTATTTATTGTGGATTATTTTCATTTACATGGCTCATTTATAGAAAGATAAAATTTCTATTGGAAAATTTATTTACAAATTGTAAAATTTTATATGATTTTAATTTTTCTTTATTGAAAAGGATGTTATGGATTTTTTTTGTCAAAAAAAATATTTTCTTGGAAAGATAAATCATTTTTAAAAAATTGGTAAACAATGGGATAAAATGATTTTCGAAAAAGTTTAAGATATTTTATAATAAATTGAAAAAAAAAATTAATATGAATTATTTTGAGATTTAATAATGTAATGGTTAATTTTAAATGAATTATTATTTTTAGGAAGTATAAATTTTTTTAATATTTAATTTTTTGAAAATGTTTTCATTATGTGATTTGTTTGGGTGAGTTATGATTTGGTGTTATTTGGTTTAATATGTAATTGGTGGATTGGAATTATTAAACATGAAATAATTTGAGTCCAAGTTTTATAGTATTTAGAGGAATCCTTATAGAGATTATTCAATAAAAAGTTGAATTTTTGTTCATTGTGTTTATCTTAAGATATACCTCTTCATTATTTAGGGGTTATGTTTCCACTATTTGGCCATAGACATACATATTAATGACTAGTGTAGATAAATTATTTTTTGTACTTATACCCCATACATGCATTTACAAATATGTTTTAGAGGCTCATTTACCTAAGAGAGGTCCCTATCCAGAACTTGGAGTTAAAGTAGAGGCTAATCTAGTATGATAGTTCTTGTTAGGTGGTGCCTTTATTTTGATAGATCTGAATATCAATTTACCATCTAGTGAGGATTAAGGTTTAGTTAAAATTTAATTAAAATACATATCTTATTGATTTTTATTTTACTCCAAATAAGAACAACATAGATCTTAGGTTTAACATAATTTTTTGTGGAATAAGTTGTCTAAAAATTCAGTTTTTTTTATTTTTAGGATCCCAAGGTTTTTCTTTGGAAAATGGTAGTGAAATAATTTTTTAAAATTTACTCTATTCATATATGTTATTTAGTTTGGATGTATTCACTCCTTTCAATATTTTTGGGTTGGATTCTTAATTGATTGTTTAAGGGGACCCTGGGAAGATATATGGGTTAATATGAAGGGTGTTTCATTTGGGTTATTGAGAACTTAATTTTGAAATATTCTTTTAGTTTGGTTCTACTTGAGATGGTGTTCTGGGATTGAGTTTCTAATTTAGTAATTGAGTACTGTGACCCAGGTTCAGAACCCATGTTTGATTCTATTAGGGTTTATTTTATTTTATTTTATTTTATTTGTCCTTGTTATTGGAGTATGATGTTGGTATTAGGTTTGGTTTTAGTTCGGTTGATGTAGAGTACTCTATAGATCTGGTTTCCTTTTTGGTAATTAAAGGGTTGGTTTATTATAGAAATTAAATGGTTTAAATGATTATATTTATTATTGGTTAGTTATTATATTTTCATTCATGTAGTGATTAGTTGTTATTGGTTTTTTTTCCCTCATTTGATCTTTTTAGATGAATTATATATGGTGTGAAGAACTATAGTAGATTATCATACAATTTAGTATCATGAACATTGGTCAGGGTTGTATTGATTTTAGAAATATTTGACGATTTTATAGAATTTTTTTGTATCTTGTAGGAGTTTTTATGTATAGTGATTTTCATTCATTATGTCCCCTTAAATTGTTTCATCTTCTACCCACCTCCTAACATGAGGTGACATGGTGGTTTTTCTCTTATTACCAACTAATTTTACAAAATGAATTCTTAGGGAATAAAGTGATATGGTGGGTAGAATTGTGACACCATCATGTTTCTATTGTAGGTTATGTTTAACTATTCTCTAATATTTTGGGGTATTTGAAATATTACTTATTTTTGTGTGTTAACTAGGAAAAATTGGGATTTCTTGTGTATTTCATTATCTACACATGGTTAGGAGTAACATTAAAGTAATGGTGAAAATGGTTCAATAGAGGTTGTAAATGAGTTTTTCATGCTTACTACATGATTCACCTAATAGTGTAGACATAATTCATGGTGTTTATTGATTGTGTAGTTAGTGACACTTGGTTAGCACATGATTTACCTAAGAATGAATCCTAAAAATATAAGATTCCATGTTATTTAAAACATTTAATTTCTCACATTACATATATACATATTTCAGATAATTCATGATCCTATTCATTCAAAAAGAAGACCAGGCTACAACCAAAATTGGCACCCGGTATAGCCCACCAAAAAAATCCTGAAGGTAATTCCCAATACACGTAAGATGGAAAAAAATCCTTTAAATCATGAAACTAATTTAGGGAATTATTTCAATCTATAAATAATAATAATAAACATATAAAAAACCATGTATCATGAATAAATAAAGAATGGAATCACATAAAACAAACTTAATAAATATCTATATCACAATATAAAATAAACATAGACAAGAAATCGTCTAATTAAAAATCCCTGTAATAAAATAAAATAATTCCAAACCCAACCCAACTATCTCCAGATGACCACTCAGTAACTCCCCACATCTGATTCCAACCAACTAACTAGCCTAAATATTACCGAAGGGAAGCACAATCCATGGAACCTCAAAAAACCATGAGTTATGTACTCAAAAAATTGTGTATAAAGGGTGTGAGGGAAACCAAGCCTAGTATGATACCACCTAGGAGTTTGTGTATATTTTTTCAAAAAATATTTCCTTTATAATTGTTGTAATTACATTGGTAATATTGGTTTTTCATCTATATGTTTATAAAATATAATATCACATCTATAATAATTTTATAAATATTATATTGTATTTTAATTAAACAAAAACAATCACATAGAAAACATTTATATTTTTCCAATGTCATTTTATAAAATAACCAATTAAAATAATATTTTGAATTAAATTTTTTAAATTCACTCCTACAAAACACGTTAAAAACAAGATCCTTCATAAGGATGAAAAATTGAACATGAACAGAAAAATATCAAGTAATCACCCAAAAGAATTATATAAGAATTTTTGATGAACTACAAAAGTAAAGTAATATTTCTCAAAGAGTCAATTGTATAGTGACCCATACATTTCCAACAAAAATATTTCATCATTTAGATGAATATTCAATTAAATTCATAGTATTTCAAGAATTGGAACCATAATGGTTTATTGTCCTTAGAGACTACATATATAATAAACTAATTTCGTGAAATATAATCATCACCTCCCATAGATATATTCTCACATAGTAAATTTCTTGGACATAACATAATTAATTCTTTTTATATCATGAGGAATGGAAACATAAGAAAGGGTGAGTTCAGATGACCAATAAGGATAAATAAGGGATATTTAAACCATTATATAAGAATAACATCTATTTAACGGAGTGCGAATATGATCATATCCATTGAAAACCATACATATAAATTTGTAGATCATAATAATATGTCATGGAATAATACATGGTAGTTTATAATATATAAATCATAATGGAATCTGTGAACATAATCTATGAGGGAATAAAAATGGCATATGATCATGTCATAAAAGAGTGGAAAAAATTGTGGCATTATCATAGTCATTGAAATCTTATTTTAAGGTTATCCATTAAGACAATCATCACATGTTGTGCTTGGGATCCCTGCATGTGTACTTTTTTCGGGCATAGGGTAACCTCCCATGTACCCCCTTTTCAGCTTGGGATAACCTTCCATGTACTATATTTTGGGTTTGGGATAACCTCATGTGAACCCTATTTTTGGATTAGGATAACTTACGATGTACCAATTAATCTCATTGAACATAAATAGTCACCCAATGAATTTTAGATCTATATAATATCGGGCTCACACATTACATATTCATAATCCATTCATATCCATACCATAAGATCAAAAAATCATTCTTTATAGTATTTCCAATAGAAAAAAATAGGTTTCATAAACATATCGTCAGTATAATTATAAACCATCCCAAGAAAGAATAATTATGGTATCATTGGAACATGGTCATAATTAAGAAAAAGTAATATAAACTAATGTCATCATAAGTGAAAAATGACTATAAGTTATCACTAAAATATTTCTTGAGGAAAAAATACAATCATTTTGAAATCACTAATTTAAAATCCAAGTATTTACGAATTAATATGAAAAATATTTTATTTTAAAAAACCATGGAATATTTTAAATTAATATTCAAATAATGCAGCAGTCATGATGGAAGTAAATTCCATTTATATTGAGTATGTCACGATCCAACTCGAGTACCCTAGTAACTCGATAACTTAGCCGACCATGAAATAGACCAAAGGGAATTATTGATCCCCATGGGGTGGGGACTAGCACCTAGCATCATACAATATGAAAGTGGGAATGATTTTTTCCATAAACACAATATAAGAAGATAAAAAAATCAGTATAAAAATAAAGAAAGTCTCCACTGGGATAGTTCTACAAGAAACAAACAGTAATCACAACCTAGAGTACCACAACCAGATTACTAAAATAGGGGGAAACCCAATTATAGATAGACAGACTCACTAAGTCCAAATATCAACATCTTGAACCACCTCCAAATTATACATTACCCTTTCTCGATCCTGGAATAAGAAAATCTTCAAAATCCGAAAGGCAAGAGTAGGTTGTGATCCAAATCCTTGTATTATTTCAACCAAAGATTCCATAACATATTCCAATTATAAATTAACCCAAGGATTTATTTCAATTTTAAATAAAATAAATTGGAATTTAAATGCATTTTAAAATAAATCATGTCATATAGTTCAAATGATGGAATGAACTTTAAGTAAAGGATTTTATTTACAAGTGATAGAATATTTCTATAACAATATATTAAATAAAACATTTTGTAAAAAATCGTTTATATAAATTTAGAAGGTCATGTAAAACAGTTTATAAATATTGGAATAAACTTATATCTCAAATATAAACAAGTGAGTAAGAAGGTAATCTGCTAAATTGGTATGTAAGATACAAGCTATAGGAATCTTCACTCTCTATGTGTTCACAGCAATATGAGCACACACATGTCCTATTTACACTAGTCAAAGTGGACTCATCACCATCACCTAATGGATGTGACATGCTGTATTTATGTTTTGGAATGTTTTATAATTGTAAAGTGTGTCCAAATAAGTCACAAACTACCTAAGGCTTTCATGTTTTCTAACACAATAAATGATGGGAAATTTATTTTAATACTTGTTAAAACAAAATTAAATCTCATTCCCCCTTTTCAATTATGCAAATTTTTCATTTAAAAACCAACGTGGGTTTTTAATGAAAACATTTTTTTACTAATATAAAACCACTAGTTTTCTATCAAATCATTTTAAGCTATTTTTACAAGTTTAAAATAAATTCAAAACAAGTTACATCAATTTTACAACAAACCATTTCCATCCATTTTTCCAACACACCCCAATTCAAAGGAACTAGGGTTTTCCCAAAATTCTTTCCAAAACCAGTTCAACAACCCCAATTCACTAGAATTGTGTTTTCACCAAAACAAATTGAAAGTAATTTTGATATATTTAATTTAAATAAACAATTGAAATAAATCTTAAAATGTAAGTTTAATAAATTTGGCTAATTGGAATATAACCACCTACCATTTTCATAGAAACTCAACACCCACTATGAAACCCTCCAACATAAACAAAGGTTTAAAAGACCTTGAATCTTACCGCTGAAGTGAGATTTTATGTCATGGAGTTTAGATAATCCTACACCAAGGTGATAAAATAATTCCCTGGGATAGAATATAGAAAGAGATAGAGATATTGAGAGATCCCTTACCTGAGAATTCTCACCATGACCAAAATGATGATGAAACACTGAAAAAAATATTCAAGAAAGTATGGAGGGCTCCGAAATAACCTAAGAAGGACTCTTGGTCCAGAGAAATTATGTTTGGATTAACAAAAAAAGAAATTTCATTTTTGTTACCCTTTTAAAAACATTTATCTGGAAATTGCATGATATACAACCCAATTACTCGTCATGAAACTGTTATGTTCCATATATGCTGAGAAAAATGATGATTTTAATAGAAATAACATTTAAATTCATTTAAGAGGTAAATTTCATGTAACCTAATTACACATCGTCAAACTATTCTTTAAGATAAAGAATTAGCTGACTTTGTGCCATAAGATCTAAAAAATACTTGACTTCACCGTTATAGGTGTCCTCCCAATTCCTTCTCGACCCTACCGAGTAAACTAAGGGAAAAACTATGAAAAGGTATAGAATTTACATGATTAAAAGTAATGGTATGTTACAAACCCCCACCATAAAAACATTCTATCCTTAGAAATAATGGGGTTGATCCTTCATGATAAAAATGTGTGGCTATGTATCTGTAACCAGTGAATTCCTCTCACACATCTCAAGAGAATCAAAACAAAACTTTCATAGAACTCAAACCAAAGGTATCATACTCCCACGAAGTACCTTGGATTCATAATCAACAATACTGACTGGATGATTAATTAGAGATAAATTAGGCTCATCATTGAGTTCATGCCAGATCAGAACATTTGATGAATCGGATATAAACTTTAAAATTTGAGAAGCATATAACATGTTATGTATAAACATTAGTTGTTTTTGAAGTGATAACTAGTAATCCACTTTTCCCACCTACTCCACAACCTTGAAAAGTACCAAAAATGAGGAACAAGATTTATTTTCCTCCCAAGCCATCAATGTCCTAATCTTGGGGAAACATTCAAGAACACCATATCACCAACTAAGATTTCCAATGGTCTATATCAACGATCAACATAAGACTTAAATCAGATTTGTTCCATCAACATTCTTCTATAAATCAATTTAATCTTTATTTTCATCTCTTAAACCAATCCTGGTAAAACCAAGGAACTTTCACCAACCTCCACCCAACATAACAGAGATCTACAATGTTTTCAATACAAGTCTTCAAAAGGAGTCATTCTGATAGTGGAATGGACTAGGTCATTACAAATGGTATTAAATACAGTGTCCATTGAATGTTCTAGTAAGGATGTTGGACCCTTCTAAGTGAGAGAGGATTATCACAATCCATAATTAAAGGAGGAGGATCATGAAGCATCCCTTTATATGGTGGTTTGGATTCCTCTACCATCTTGAGGAATTTTCCTAAGGGATGCATGAGGGCCAAAGCCCATGGTAAAGGAAACCCATGTGGGCTAGGCCCAAAGTGGAAAATATCATGATCATTGGATTGAATAGGTCATCGCATAGTACATTATACCCAATAATCTCTTCACAGCATTGGTAAATATACATCATTCAAAATAAGGTATTTTTTAACTATTTATCTAATAATTCATAAATTGCTATAAATGAAATTAGAAATTATTAGATAATAGTAAAAAAAGTTATTTAATGTTTTTCATAAAACATGTATATGGATTGTAAACAAAATTCTGATTGAAAGTGGAGAAATAAGGAAAGTTTTTCGTAAAATTATTTCAGAACCATTTGGGTACCAGAGGGTGGAAAATGGAAATAATACGTAAAAATCCAAAAAATAGTTAATGTATAGGAAAAATAAAATGGGTTTATTAGATAATCATCATATGATTTTCCCAATTTAAATTCATGCATAAATTATCCCAATTAAATGGGATTGAAAAATAAATACCTTACCACTTTGGTAACATCTGAATCATAATAACGATAAATGAATAACATTAAATGAATCTAAAATATCATGAAATTAAATATAATAGTTATATAAAATGTCAATGTGGTATTATATACATTTCATAAACATAAATTCATTCATAACATCAACCTTTTCTCTATGAAATAATACTAAGATGAAGAACACATACCTCTTCGTAATCTCTAAATCAAATCCTCATGAAAGAGATATAAATATAAGGATTTTTAAATACACATAAATTTCTTGAAAATAAACATAAAATAGATTAATAGGAATTATATAAATAATATAAAGGATGAAACATGTTAATATGAAATATGTCTCATTTAAATGAATGTTATTCGTGAATCTCTTTCCTTGAATTCCTTCTTGTTTCATACATGTTAAAAATATCATGATTGATAAATATATATTTATTATACATTAAATATAAAAACATATTAATTAAAAATAAAATCTTTTTCATTACTTTATTTTTTCTAATTTTCCTTTTCCTAACAATTTCATTATTAAAATGAATATTGGGGTTATAGCTGGTCCTTTTTTCCATGCTGGTTTTGGTTCAATGGATCTAGTTCAAACAAAATGGTCTAGATTTCATAATATATATAATATTAATCATGAAACAATTATAATATTTATTCATTATATTCATTATTATAATTATTAATTAAATGTATTGATGACTAATAAATTGCATCTTTTCATGGAGACCATAATTCAAATGTACACACGAGTGATGCTTCCACTTTTTGATGGTTGGAATGAGTGTAAGGTAAATAATAATTAATTATTATTTAATAATAATTATATCATATATATATCATATATATTCATTAAATCATTACCTATTACTATATTTTTATAGTATAAATGAAAAATGAATCACATCGCTTCAGGGACGATGTAGTCTCCATGCATGGATAAGAGACATTATCGTTTTCCAATAGATGGACAATGAAGTAGGTAGATAATATATTATAATTATATAAGTATAATCTTATTATAAATATTATATATATATATAATCCTTCAATTTAATGATCCATAAATTATTGTGATGGAATAAAAATTATATCACTACATGGAAGAGGTAGTCTAGAGGTATGGATGAGTGATACATTGATTTTCAATTTGATTGAAAGGAGGTGGAAATTGGTTATTACATGAACATAGTAACATTCATGTATATGGGTGAAACTAGTGTTATTATATAATCATTTATATGAAGTAATTTAATAAGTTATAAGAAAAATTAAGATGAAAACGCTCGGTTAAGATGATTTTCTTCTCTTTGAAGAACCTCTAATGGATAAGTCCTTAAGGACCATAAGGATGGAATTTGAAGAATAAAATAATTTTAGCTTCATGGTTATGGGATATTGAAATTTATTTGGTTAGTTTTTTGTCAATATAGGCTTCTCAATGTGATGTATGGAAGGGAGGTAATGGGTTTCCTTTTATAAGGGCTGAAATGGAAGTCTTTTAATATTTCAAACAATTAAACTAATATAAAGTCACATTCATGGAAAATAATTTTAGAAATTGATTAATTTAGAATTAAATATCATATAGTATTTAATGAAACTCATATTATAAGATCTAGACATTTTTTTAGTTCATTTCAACTCTGATCTATTTAATTGAAACCTTGTTATATTTTTTTATCCTTAGACATGGTAACACATTTGTTAATTGTTATGGGTTATAAATTATAATATAAGGTATTAATTTTCTCAATTATGTTCAAGGGATGTAGTTTTAGATCATATAATATCACCCTTATCCTCATTAAATTTTTTTACTATTTTGAAATCATTTTAAAAAAATATTATATATGAAAAAATATTATTAATTTCATTTTAATTACAATTCACATATTTTTACTTTAAAGAGATAATGAAAGGATTTATATTTTCATAATATATATTTAAAAATAAATAATAAATTAGTATTAGAAATATAATTAATGATACACTGTAATTAAATTGAAAAATAATACCTTTTATTCTTTTAAAATAACTTACATTGATTTTTATACTTCTTTCGCACCCATATTGTTACTATTGTGTAAGCTGTTAAGGTAATTATACTATCACTAAAAATTATAAATAAATTACAATATTAAAAATAAATTTATAATTTTTATTTTAATATTTTATATTATTTCATAACATCGTATTATCGCTACATTAATATACATGATAAAATAAATGTAAGAGAGTGACAGTTAAGAACTTTCTTTACATAAAGTAATATAAATGACATTATCCAAATAAAATGGAATAAAAATCCCATATAATATACATTAAAATGTATATATAAGAATAAAATTAATATTGAGAAATTATGGATATTTTTTGGGTGATTTTGAGACCTTATCTCTTTGTTTTAACCATGTTTTACCCATTCCACCCTTAACGAATTGACAATTATTTACCAAAGTTACTATTAAAAATGAACAAAGATAAAATTGAACTAAATACTAAATTTGAACCAAATGATTCATAATACATTATCCAATTATAAATTTTCACTCTATATTAGTAGAATAAATAAATTTTAATATAAATTTGCAAAATTTAATAAAACATTATTCTTGGAAATTGTGTTTGTTTGCATAAAAAATAATTATTTTCATAATCAAGATTGTTACTGTTTTAAATAGAACTAATTAAACTAATGAAAATAAAATTGAAACTTTATCACATTAATAACAAATCCAAAATTTATTGACACATTTAAATTACATTATTTTATAAATATAAATGATCATATTTGATAAATCTATATTTTTCAGTATTCATTGAAAAATCAATCATTTCAGAGAAATCCCAAAATTTCACCATAATTTAATTTTTATTTTCTAATATCAAAAATTTTGTAATTTTATATAATATTATTTCTAAAATTATATTAAATTATTTATAATTTACGCACATAAAATGTAATGAAAACATTTTCCAAGTAAATGATATTTTGAAGAATAACATGACTTCGCTTAAAATTGGTTACATATTTCATAAAAATTAATCATCACATTTTTATATATTAGAAAAAATATAAATGAAATTCATAATTCATTTACTAATATTTTTTAACTCATATTTGGTGGATATAATATATAACATCCCTCTATTTTCATACATTAACATTAAATAACTTTCTTGGAATAATTAATAAATTACACAAACATATGCTCAAAGGCCATATTAGTTTTGTTTCTTTGGAAACATAGAAACATAAATATTGGTACATGTGTGAGATACATTATCTCCCACTTGGTTCATCATGAATAACACCCTTCTTAGAAAAATCATACATAATACAAGTCATTATAACCTGGAGAGAGGGAAGAGAAAAGGGGTAATCTTAGATGCTCTGTAAGGGTAAAAAAAAGTAGATATGTAAGCATAAACATGAACATAATGGTTTAAGAATGTGATAATGACATTATAAGTTCATATAATGAATAAAAAAGACCATAATAATGAATCATGGGATAAACATTTACAGTTCATAAGACTTGAATCAGAAGGGAACCAATAGCATAAGCTATGAAATCATAACATATGAATAACACGTGAAATTTTGGTAGACACATAAGTATATAAAATGATTTCCATTGTATTCAAGGCATCGTTACCAAGGAAATATTAGTAGTATGTGTTTACTCCACATACCATCTTGGTTTTCATGGTTCACGCCCATGACCATCTTAGCAGTCAAGGTTCACTCCCTATGCCATCATAGGAGACAAAGTCCTTTACTAAACCAAGTTCACACCCCATTCTACCCATTTATGTCTCTTGAGATATATATCATTACCCAATTCATTGGAGTTTGAAATAATTACCACCCATCTCATAAATAAATCATACATATGTGTACCACAAGAACATAAACAACCATATCAAAACCCAGGAAATGAAATGGGTATTACAAACATGTAATCATGTCATATCATGTGAAAAATGAGATAGGTTTCATAATAATTTCATCGAATTATAACATGTGAAAAGAAGAGGGTTTCATAAGTATATAACCCATGAAATAGAAATGGTTTTAATAAAAAATAATTCATGAAAGCGAAATGGGATTCATAAATAACATGAAATAAAACATAAACCATTCCAAGATATAATATGAATGGAACCATTGGATAATTTTCCAGAAAGTCATGAGTAATGCCAATAGATATCATCATAGATGGAAAAAAATTGGAAATATACTTTTAAAAACATTTCTTTTTGAAAATATCATTTCTTATTTAAAAAAAATAATACATAAATTCTTTTGAAAATATTTTTCATTAAAAAATTTAAATGAAAATCTGAATACATATTGAAAACCATTTTCCTTGAAAACATATAAAAGATGTTTGAACACATTTTGAAAATGATTTCTTTGAAAAGAAAGATTTTAAACATTTTTCAAAACCATTTCATTGAAAATACATTGAAAACATATAATGGAATCTTTGAAACAATTAAAAAATATTTAAAATCCATTATCCTTGAAAATGGGAATTAAATATAATTTTTTTGAAAACATTTAGGAATTTTTTTAAGAAAAATGGTTTTATAAATAAAAAAAAGTATGACCAAAAAGAAAAATGTGATAGGATTTTACTAAAAACATTTTCCTTATTGTGTTAATTAAAAAGAGTGGAAAGTGATATTAATACATTAGGACATCATGAGTAACCATAGGAGAATAAAATTTATGTTTTTAATTGAGAGATGGATCTTACTATTTCACCAAATGAGGGATAATCATAAACAATCATGATAAAGGTTGAGATTGTTGCAATAAACAATTAGCACTATAGTATCATTGAATAATATTGTACACAAGAGAAAAAGAATACATGAAACATAAAATGTCATGAAAGATGGATATTCTTGAAATAACATTCCAAATATAAATATATACACCTAGAAAATTAATAATAGTGCACAAAAACATGTTTCTCAATGAAGGAAAATTGAATAAAAATTACTTAACTAATTTGGTAAATTTTGAAATAGAAACCCCATACAATATAGATAATAAAATGGATATGTAAATAATAATAAATTTTAGGATAATATTCATAAATTATATTCCTTTTTCGAATATACACCACACAAAATAAATGATGGGAGAATAAGCCATAAATCTATGAAATATAAAGGTGAGATGAAATTCCCCTTGCGTTATGTATTTAATCTCATAATACTCATACAATCATCATGTATAAAAAATATATGTTAAATAAAAATATAGATAAAAACATATTATTATATATAATTACATATATGATTTTATTATTAATTTATATTACCCATTTATTAATAATTCTTTGTTAATGTTACCCTTCTGGTAATATGGGCTTTTTCTGTAAATGTTTTGACGTGTTATTCTTGATCCTCTTACATAGATACTAATTTACATATTTTTACAGAACATAAAACATGATATAAAGATAATTTATATTTAGTATATATGTAATTATAATAATATATATAATATAGAAATCTGAAATTGAGTACACCATTCATGGTGGTAGTAGGTCGTACATACGCATGAACGATGTTTCTATTATATTGTTGTATTGAAATAATGTAATTAAATTTCATATATATATAATCATTAAATTATAATTATAATTTCATATATATATCATATAATTTCACTAAATCCATCCTTAATAAATTATATGTAACGTTTGAAGGAATCGCATTGCTTTAAGGAGGTGGTGGTACACACGCCCATAGACGAAGTTATCATATTTACAAAAAATGTAAAACAAAGAAGGTAGGTTTATATAATAATTAAAGAAGTATAAATACATTATAAAAATCATATATAACATATAAAAATATAGTTTCCATCATAATTCATTACCATGAGATGTGGTAAAAGAAAAATGCACAACATCATTTTGTGAGGTTGTAGTTTTCCATGCACGAAAACCATAAATCATTACCCATTAGATTAAAGTATTTATAAGTGTAGGATGAAACCCTAGAATAAAAACATAACTATATATTGGGGATACTATGGATATTATATAAGCATATAATTATGAGATTTTAGGTGGTGTCTAATGAAAAAAACAAAGGATCTTCAAGAAGGATGTCACCTGATCATTTGGTAACAACTCTTGGTTTTCAGAAAAGGTCTGCCTTGGTTGGATTTCATAATAAAGGGAGGATTCAAGGACAAATGGGGTGAAATTTGGGGGAAATTTTGAAGGTTTTGTTTAATAAGTGTCTTTAGAGGTGTGGGGAAGTGTGGGGGTGGTTTCCCTTTCAAAAAGGAGGAGGAGTGGTATTCTTATAAATACAAAAAGTTAAACGCTATTAAGAGATCTCCCTTATATCATGGGAATCCAATAATTGATAAAATTATATACAATAGGTGAATTGGTAAAAAAAATCATTAAAATAGTTTTTTTACATGTGTCTAGGGAATTTTCTTCTTAAGATTTAGGTTTAAGCATTAAGTAATCTACTTTTTACCTTAATCGTTGTAATTAGTTTTAATCACATTCACTAATATTATCGATCAAAAATTAAGTTAAACTTATTAAAAATTATAAATTATGATGTATCAAATTATGGAATACATTTTTCCAAAATAAAATCACAAAGATGGAATTAATTATTATAAAATTACTCCTACAGATGTGTCATGGGAGGGGGGTTTTAAGAGAAAATGATTAAAATTTTGAAATGTCTTTATATGCAATTTTAGTGTGAACTTGTTTTCAATGACTTAGATTATATTAATTTAGTTAAATTTGATCTAATTAATCTTTAAAAAAATATTCAATTATTATTTAACTATATAAATTAATTAGACAGAAAAGAATTTTTGAATTAAAATTGCATATTTTTCACTATTCATCAAAAAATGTTGTTTTCCGAAAAATTCCAAAACAAATCACCCAAATATAATTTTTCCATTATTAATTATAAAATGAACTTAATATTTAAAACTAGAATTTCTAAAAATGTATGAAATTAGTTTTATTATTGTTCATTAAAGGATATAAATAGAATATCATTTTAGGTAATAGTATTTGTCAGACATATAAATACATTACTGAAAATTATTTGTTTTATTATTAATATGTTTTATTTATATTAAACAATAATATTTATAAAAATTTATGATTATTCATATTAATAATTTTAACAACTTGCTCATAACTATCTCATTTAAATAATTATAACAATAAAATGATGCTTCGTAGAAACTCGGTGTTCCATGTAACATAAACCAACTCAGTGTTTCGTGTAGAGCATGTTTTTATCGGTTTAGTGTATAATGAAAGCTTAAAATGGTGGATAATGCAACATAATACATAAAAGTAGAATTAATTTATTCAAAAAAGTTTCATGAAAAATCACAGTGTAATATTTTTCTCCCTGAAAATGAACTTTTCCCTCAAAATGTTTCATTCTGGTAGAAAATTGAGGATGCATTTTCCTCATAATATCCTCAAGTTCCCATATATCTTCAAATAACTGGTGGTTTCCCTAAAAATCTCTGACCATGTGAGTGGTCTTCTTTCATAGAACATTCCATGTATAGTCCATAATTTCTACTTGTGTTTTCTCATAAGAAAGATCGTGCTCCATGGGTATGACCTATGAGTTCAGTACATGTCAAGGTTTCAGTATGTACTTACTTAGGAGAGTTACATGGAACAAATCATAGACTTGAGATAGATTTTCATGACCTTCCAACCAATATGATAATAACCCAGTACATTCAAGAATTTCAAAGGGACCGATATACATAGTTCATAGTTTCCATTTCATCCAGAATCTCATAACCTTATTCTATGGACATATTCATAGAAATTAATTCTTGCCATATTCAAATTGTAGATAACCCCAGTGGTTATCAGCAATAATTTTCAGCCAACTTTGAGATTCCATGATATGTTGTTGAATGTATCTGACCTTCTCTTTCATTTTATTAGATATCTCAAGTCCCAAAAACTTTTTTTCTCTAACTCCAACTTAAAATATTTTAGATATTCATTTCTTCCCATATAGATCTTTATAATTATACATATTAATGATTTAGTGAAATATATTGTTGTAAGAAAACTCAACTATAAAAAGGTGTTGAGATCAACAAAATTTTTAATCCATCAAACAAGATCTCAACATATACTATAGGGTTTGAATTTTTATATCATACTGACTATCCGTCTATTTATGATAAACAGTGATGAAATAAAATTCTCTATCAAGTGCTTGCTGAGGACATTTCCAGAACATTGAGCTAAATTTTGGATCCTGATGTGATATAATAGAGTGTACAACTCCATTAAGCCTAACCACTATCCTAATTTATATCCTGGAAAGGTAATCCAAATGGACTTCTTCTCAAAAATTAATGATGTTTTCTGGTATAGTAAGGTGATTAACTGCCACCAATATAGAATTAAACCCTTTAGATTTTTTTAGGATTACAATGAGAATATCCATTGTGATTTTCTCGTATTTCCATTCTATTATAGGTAATAGATGCAACATCACCTTAGAAATTTTCTATTCAACCTTAAATTACTATCATATAAAGAACTAAGATACAAACATTCCAATATCCCTCTTCATGTCGTCCCACCAAAAATATTCTTTAAAGTCTCTCTATGTCTTCATATTTCCAGGATGAATACAGAATGAGAAAAATTGAGTTTCTTTTAATAGATCTGTCGAATCCAGTATGAAAGGAAAGATAAAAAGTTCTTTGACCTTATCATTACATCCTAATCAAAGTTAAACTGAATAACATTTCTGGAGTTCTTTTATAGATCTATATCTTCCTTTTTTCCTCATTATTCTTCACATGTATTGAGGGTTGATCATTCAATTGATAAAGAAAATATTTTCCCCTTCCATAAAAATTTCCTGATCTATCCATTTCAAATCCAAAAATATTGGATATTTTGAGATCCTCATCATGGTTATTCTAGCATGAACCATTCAACAAAAAGCATCGACCACCTTTTCCTCTTTCCCAAGGTGGTAATGTATTGAGGATCCATAATATTTTATCTTCTACAAGGTAATAAGTCCCTTCCAATTTACTTATTCATGTCCAATATATCTTTATTAAAATATCATTAACAGAACATAAGGAACATATTATGGGTTATCGTTCCCTTAATCATGTGTTTCCAATGAACATCACATTTCCATTAAATCAATTTTCTAGTCTATTGGAACCATTCAATGCATTATTGTAAATCTTTATAAAAAATAAACGTAACAATCTATATATATATATATATCACTATTCAAAACACTTGAATCAAGATACATAAATACTTCAATCCATCCACTTTATTTATTGGAATGGAATAGGTCCTTCCTTTTCCCTAAAGTAAATTCATAGGTTAGGGGATTGATTTGGGTAATAATCACATGCTCCATAGATAATATGTTGAACTCCATGAAAATGTTTCACTCTATGACCCTTTTTTCTGCAAAAATAACATCTTCCCCTTCATTTGGGGTATTCTTCAAGGTTTTTATTCCCTCTTTCATAACATGAGGGAAAAAAACATTTTTCCACAATATCCCTTATACAAGTTTGAATATATAAAAATCAGTCTTACACTTATTTGATGTGTTAAGAACATCACCAAATTTGAAATTATTAATCATATATCATGATAGATGATTCAGCATAATCCCAACATCATTCTCTCTAGAAATTTTCCAATTTCATTGCTCACAGTCACTAAATTTTACATCAGATTCAATGTTAACCTAGTTACTTCTGGTTCCCTTCAATAAATAAAACCAGAAATCAATGTGTGAGAAACACTTATCGTAGTTAACAACCAAAAAATTCGTAAAATTTACTTACAGTATGCCTAAATCATGAAACATACTTTTATGGATATGACACCATTGGCTTATCCATGGAAAGATCCCGAAATATATCCTAAGAAATATCCATAGGGGTCTCACTAAAGTTTTCTTATTCATGTTTCCAAAGGAAGACCTAAAGTTTTCTCATATAACAACTATAGAAACCCTTTATTTTCATGAATTAACATTACATAACTTTTGTAAAACACATAATCCATTACAAAAATAGAAACCCAAAGACCATATTAGTTTACTACCTTTGGAAACATGGAATCACAAACCCTAGTACAAAAGTGAGCTACATTGTCTCCCACTAGGTTCATAATGACTATCACCATTTTTAGAAATATTATACATAATATATATCTTTATAAAAATAGGGAAAGAGAACATAAAAATGGGTGAGATTAGATTCCCAGTAAGGGTAAACAGAGGATATTTTTAAGCATAAACATGAGTATGAGGTTTAAGTAATTAGATCATGATATCAGAAGATTATACCCAGGATAAGAAAGATGAAAAAAATGAATCATGGAAGAAATATTGACAGTTTGTAAGACATGAATGGTAAGTAAATAAAGAGAATAATCCATGAAATCATACCATATGAATAATACATGTAATTTTGAAAGACATATAATCATATAAAATGATTTCCATTGTCATCAATGCATCACTTACAAGACCATGTTAGTATTATGGATTCACTCTACATAACATCGTGGTAGTCATGGATTACTCCCATAACCATCTTAGTAGTTAAGGATCACTCCCAATACCATCTTTGTAGAAAATTTAGTTTACAAAACCAAGTTTTCTCCCAATTATATCCACTTCTATCTCATGAGATATAGATCTTTACCCAATTCATTATAAGGTGATATAGTTCTTACACATATAATAATGAAATCATACATACATATTCCATAAGATAATAAACAATCATATCATAACCCATGAAAAGTGATTAGTATCATAAAAAAATAATCATATCATGAACTATGGAAAAATATATAGGTTTAAAAAATAGGTTCATTGATAGATTGAAAAGAAATAATAGGAGTTACATGAACTCCTCCATTTGTCCCTCTGTTAGAGACACGTTTGACACTCTTATGCACAACGCTAGATGGATGGTCTCGAGAAACTCTGCCATGAGATTCTGGTTGGACAACTGGACTGGCACTCCTCTCATCTCTTTGATCCCCCTTGATGATATCCCTGATGACATCAACTCTTCCATTTGTAATGTGCTTAATTCTCACACTGATAATCTTCCTGAAAACATTGTTCAAATTATTGATTCTTACCACTTTTCTACCTCGTGTGACTTCTTGATTTGGGAACCTTCTCAGAATGGTATCCTTAACTCCAAAAAGTTTTATAATAATTCCTTACACAACGCTGATAATGATTTGAACTGGATAAAATTTTTTGACAAGCCCTGGATTAAGCCTTCCAGACTCACTCTCATTTGGCGTCTTGCCTACAATAGGGTCCCCACTGATGCTTGTCTTCAAAGATTTGGTATTAAACTTTGTTCAAAATGTCATTTTTGCAATCAGCATAGAGAAGATACTAAACACCTATTTCTATCTTGTGCTACTGCCACTGCTCTTTGGAAATATATTTTTGATGATTTTGATTGCAGATGGCCGGTTTCTAACTCTATTGATGATCAGATTAAACGTTGTGTTTCTATGGACTCCTCTCACCAAATTAGAAATTTGTTCATAGCTGGGGTTGCTGAGCTGATTCATGTGATCTGGTATGATAGAAACTATATTTTTCATAATAATTGCTCACACAACACTAATGCAGGTAAAATGAGAATTCTCATTGCTATTCGGGAAGCCGCTTTGATCCAGAATGGTCCCTGCAACAATTCGGTGGTGGACTTTATGATCCTTCGCCGTCTTCAAGTTGAGGCCATTTTCTTGAAACCGTTGCGCACCCTTGAGATTTTCTGGAGACCTCCATTTCAAGGTTGGATTAAAATCAATGTGTATGGCGCCTCTAAGGGAAATCCAGGTCCTGTGGGATGTGGAGCTGTCTTCAGAAATCATCATGGTCACATTGTGGGATTCTTTTTTGGAGGTTGTGGTACTGCATCCTCACTAGAAGCTGAGATGCTAAGTGTTATTCATGCCACTAATTTTTCTCTTCGTCATGGGTGGAACAACTTATGGATTGAGAGCGACTCTACCACTATTGTTCAAGCCATTTGGAAGGGAGCTTTTCATTTTTCTTGGCCGATTACTACACGCTGGATGAATTGCCTCTAATCTCTCCATGACGTCAATTACATTGCAACTCATACTTATCGTGAAGCGAATATGGTTGTGGATGATCTCGCTAACAAAGGCATTAATCATCCAATAACTTGGATGGAGGAGCTCCTAGAAAACCTGATTCTGTTGCAAGTCAATGATTGTAATTTGATCCCGTCTTTTAGACTCTTGTAATATTTCTTTTTACTAATAAATTTGCTTTGGTCTTTTGACCAAAGCGCCACCTTCTTAAAAAAATAATAACAAAACCCATGAAAGACAAATGGGTTTTATAAATATCACTCTATAAAAACATAAACCATTTAGATAAATAATATGAATGGAGCCTTGGGATCATTTCCCAGAAAGGCATGTTTTGTACCAATGGATGTAATTTTATATGGAAAATAATTTTTAAAGATCCTTTTAAAATAATTTATTAGGGAAAATACCTTTCTTATTTAAAAAAATTCCTTTAAAAATTAAATACTTTTGAACACCTTATTCTATGATAACATAAAATAGATACTTTAAAACATTTTGAAAACCATTTTCCATGAAAAAATATAAAATAATCTTGAAAACATTTGTAAAACCATATCATTGGAAAGGAAGCATGAAATTGTTTTTGAAAACCATTTCTTTGAACATAATTTGAAAAATTATAAAAGGAGAATTGAAAACGATAAATAAAATTTAATATAATTTTTAATTTAAAATTATTTCTAAAAATCATTGATGAAATAATTTTTAGAAAACTTTTTTTGAAAACATTTTTAATACATGGTTTTTGAAATACAATGATTTCTGACTGAAAAGATAAATGAGTTCAGATTTTCTTAAACATGTTTTATTAATTATCATGAGTAACAAAGTGTTGAAAATGGTATTAATACATTAATACATCATGAATAAATATAGGATAATAAAAATCATGTTATTTCATGACATACGGATCAAAATATTTAACCACTAGAGGCATAATCATAAAGAATCCTTATAAACAATGAGATTGTTGAAATAAACTATTACCACTTTGAATATTTGAATGACACTCTAAAAGAGATAATAACATTACATGAAGCTTAAATATCCTTAAAAAATTAGATTCATTTTATAACATGTTAAATGAAAATATATACGCCATGTAAAAGAATATAGGTTCATAACAAAATATGTGTATCAAAGATGGCAAATTGAGACAAAATAAATTAACTGATTTGGTAACTTTTGCAACATAAAACCCATGAAAGGGAGATCGTAAAATGGATATGAAAATAAACATACTATTAATTATAATATTCATACAATATATTAATGGGATTTATATACACCACCCAAAATAAATGAGGGGTGAATAATGCATAAATATTATAGAAATAAAAAGTGAGATGAAATTCCATTACCCTATTCATGACTCTCATCAGACTCATAAAAAATTCATGTACAATAAATATATTTAGTGACCTTTCTTCTAAACATTTGTTCGTTGAGTTTTGGAAAAACATTTTTTGGATGAGTCTTAAGATTAGTTACTTATGGAATAGATTGAGTTGAAAATTAGATATTATTGTTTGAGTTTAAAGTATGATTTATCATATTGGATAAAATTTTCAAACCATTTTTGTTTCAATAAATATTTAATGGTTCAAGAAATGGATTTTGGATCTTATGATTCATTCATGTGATTCAAGAATGAAAGATTCAACTTGAACATTCATTTCGTGGTGTAAGGGATGAAGTGAAATTGGATCGCAGAACAACCAAAGTATGGGATTATTCTTTTGAAATGGAAATTAATCAAGTATGTTTATTTTTCTCATGTGATTATCAAAATAGTAAAATAATCCATGAACTCTATGAACGGAATAGGGAATTAAAAACATTGTTTATTTCATTTTCTTATTATTAAATCAATGTACTCTTTAATTCATCACATATTTATGGTTTTGTGATGGTAGAAATTTTGGTGACCATGTTATCTATCAATTATTATCAAAACATGATGTATATGATTCTCTCTCATGTGTTTTTTTTCAATTATAACTAGTGTTATCCTATTTTAAATCCTAATTTTTGTGGTTATCTTCACATTTCCCTTTCCCTCTTCTTAAGAGGATGTTGTATTAACCCGATTTATGATGTGGGTTTCCCACAAAGGTATTTATAATTATCAAACTTTTATTTTAAAAGTGAAATTTAAAATTATGATGATATAGTTTACTAATAGATTTGATAATGTAAAACACCATGATTTTATGTTGTTTTTATTCTTATATAAATTCAATTTGTTTGATAGCTTATGTTACACATAATATCAAGCTTAAACAATTTATTAAATATTATTATTTAATTTTGATAGTTATCACCTAGCCATTGGATTGGAGGTAATGAATTAGATGAACTAATTTATCAAAATAATGTTTACACATGTCTATAAAATTAATTCATAGGTTACCAATTAATTAGACGTAAAAACTTAGAACCAATTGAACATAAATGATGTGTTTTTTATAAAATATTATTCTTTTCTCCATAATGACATTTTATCATAAAAATTGAATTATTCACTATTAGTGAAAGATAATAATTAAATTTATATTTCATTTATTCAATCAAATATTTTAAAATTAATCCATTATGATTGATAGGACTATAATAACAATAAATCTAATTTTATGAATATATATATATATATTTCTAAAGGCAGTTTTGCCACCATTTAATGGTTCACCAATTATAAATATAAACAATTTACACTATTATATGTTTAATATGAAAAAATAATGTTTAATTTCCAAATATTTATATCAAAATTATCTTAGGGTAAAATTTTGGTATTTTTTGGAGAAGTTTCATTTTTTGATGAATGGTGAAAAATATTGAACTTTAATTAAAAGCTACTTTTTCATAAAATTAATTCATATATATGAACAATAAACTAAATTTTTTTAATTCATAATTAGTTCAATTATACAACATTTATTCAAATTTATTTCATTGAAATAAATTTCACATTGAGATTCTAAATAAAAAGATTTCTAAATTTTAAAATTTTCACTTTACAAACCCGCCTTTTCATTTAATATACGAGATTAGTTTTAAATCCTATTCCTCCAATTATGGGAAATTAATTTGGTAAAATGTATTCAAAATTTTTTATTATAATTTTCAAAAAAATAATTTTTAAGATAATTTGACATTTTCGTAAAAAATAAGACACCATGTTTAAAAAATTATTTATCGTATTATATGTAAAATAGTGACAAAGGATAAATTTAAAAGGTAAAAGCTTTACATACATAAATATTACATTATTTAATGCTTTTATGAGGTCTCTATAGACCCTAACCAGCATATTAATTATTAATTTTCAAAACACTTCATGGAATTTAATTCCACCTCAATATGGTTGGATTCAAAAAAAAATATTCATTATTTTAATCACTTAAACCCACATATCCTCAAGTATCAATATCACCCTATTTCAACCCAAAATCCATGTAGATCATAATATATCTTCCAAAAAACCCCTCATCATTACTCTCCCCATGTCCAAGGGATTATTCACTCACCAAAAGACCAAATCCATGGTCCTTAAGGGTCTCTCAAGGAGGTTATTGTAACATCCTAAATAAGTAATGAATAATAGATATTTTTATCTATGTCTATTAATGATAAAGATAGTGTTATAGAGACTTAAAATGAAAATAAATACAATCTTATGCATGGAATACACTAATATTCTTAAAAGATTGTTCTAGTGCCTTTTGATGGAAAACCATTTTTGAATCTATATTTTGACAATTTTATAAACTATGTTTGTCAAAATAAACTTATTCTTTATGATTGGGACATCAATATTTACTTTGTGTGAATTTTTGGTATTTTTCTGACAATGTTCATTTTTTAATGAATAGTGAAAAGTACTGCATTTTACATCAAAACTGCTTTTTAATCTAATTTATTTATATGATTAGATTATCTTTTGAATTGGTCTTAATGTGTAATATGAATATATTTTTACCATTTTATCCAATGGTGGTCATTGGAATCAATTTCACTTTGAAATTTGACTTAAACTGGTGTCAATCTTTTGATACTTATTATTTTGTAAAAACACGCTATTTGCTCTGGCAGCGGGAATTAATTATTAAATTAATTAATTTGACTTATATGTATTGAATTTTGTAAAATAGACTTAATTTTTGAATTCGGAATATCAAATATATCTTAGGGTGAATTTTTGGTAATTTTCTGAAAAACTTCAATTTTTGATGAATAGTGAAACCACTAAGTGGTAGTTAAAGAAACTGATTTTTCGTTTAACTGAAACTTTTCCACTTTTGTGTTATGAATTTCAAAAATCTGACATTCATGGTTGTCATTAAGAAGTAAAATGTGGTTCAATGGGATTAAAATAATTTTTTGGTGAATAGTAACTTATTAAGTTTTTAATCGCGATTAGTGGTAATTAGGGTAGTTTAATGTATAAATAATGCTTTAATAACATGAAATGACCTAGACACATGTCCCAACCTTATTGGTTGTGTCATGGCCGACCACGACAAGCCATGGGTCAACTTGGGGACCCCATGGATCCACTTTTGTTGGGAAATGACAAAAATAATTTTTTATTTAATGTAAAAGTAAAAATGACACAAACATAATATGTTTTACGAAAACAATTTTTACATGGGCTTATAAAGATCAGATTTTTGATTATAAATAGTCATTGGAAATATAAAAAGATTTCCTACATCATAGTTTTTTTTTATAATTTTTAGACATTAAATAAATTAAATTATTTATGACATAATAATGATGCAGTGATGACATCATTATTTGACGATTTAAATAAAATGGAAAGATAATGTAAAATCTATGAACTACACATGTCAAAAACCAATTGGATGAGTGGATGTTGAACCCTTATCACCTTATCCATGAATTATATCAATGTGGGACCTTTTAAAACCGAAACACATTTTCAAATAAAGTAATATTTCTTTACTTTCCAAAAGTGCCCCTCCTCTCCTCTTATAAAAGGCCCCCACCTCTACCTCATTTCACACACTCCTCAAGCCTTTGGCTCGGCCAACCCCTGCCCATTTACTCTCTCCACATCCCTCTCCTCATCCTATAGTATTACCTTTGGGCATAATCCTTTCAAAGGAAGCCTTTAGTCTCAAATAAAAAGGAGTTACACTTTTGAAGGTAATTCATTCTCTCATGTTCATTTGTTTTATTTTGCTTCTCCAACCCCCTAAACTCTTTTTATTTACTTGTTTTGTAAAAACACCAGTATCTTCAATATACTAGGATGTTGTTATAAGATTTATTTGATCTACACTCTCACACAAATACATCAAATGGTTAATGAACATACGGTTTCCGTGGATGGCGAAATTCTGCCTCCCGAAACGATGATTGTTCAATACTCATTTAACACCTTCAAAGGTGGCCATTATGATGTCACTATTTTTATATATGATATATTGTATGTTTATGTTTTCCTTAAGCTTCTGTTTTTTTCATTTTGGGCATACCTTTATGGTTTCCATTATTAGTAAACACGATATCTTCATTTTAGGAAGTGCGGACTACCGCCCCCTGAAAGTGATTTGATTCGTTAATACCATATGTGGGATGTGTAAAGGATAAAGTTAATGATATTATATATGTTATTATACTGTAATTATAATATACTCTTATATAATTATGATTCCATTAAAAAAAATACGAAATAGAAATGGAAGTAGCGTTCATGCGTACGTACGGCTTACCGTCTCCATGAACTGTGCACTTCATTTCTTACCTCTAAATGTGATGTAATATTATAAATACATGTATATGCTGAATATATATGATGTATATGTTATCCAAATCATTAATATAATTCTGGATATAACGAACCTTTGACCAAATTAACAACATGTAAGTGTAATAAGTCTATTTTTGACTTAAGAACCAAATACCGACAAAATGAACATTATTAACTTAAATGATTACATGATGTCCATAACATGGTATAAAAGGAATAGTTAACTTGAAAAAGGTTCTTAAGTAAGTAGAGATTAACTCAAGTTTATTATTCAGGAGATTAAAGAACGGTCAGGTCAAGTCGGATACGAGGTATGGGACTTCGTCTCAATCTCCTTTCTTTGAGGCATATTTTATTTTATACACAACTTTCTTTTATACGGTGTATAAACCCCTTTGACTTTTACATTTATTCAAAAGGAATCTTTTTTATACGAAGCATTTACTAAACGACAAAAGGGAATGTTTTTGTCGTATGTATGTGGCAACAACGACTTCTCCGCCGTCGTGACCGTTATTTGAGTTTCGGCTTCCTCTACAAGCCATACCTTCTTTTTTAAAAGAAAAATAAATACCATGTTTTACTTTTCTTGTATTTTGGTATTGAAAATGGTTTTCACAATGTTTTTTTGTGTTGTATTGATATCTTGTGATTGAAATGTGGAAATGTTATGTTTCCTTTATGCATGTTTTATGTGATACGATTATGTTATGGTTCTTGGGCATTATTATGAAGACGGGTGGTTCCATGATAAACTAAGGGCGAGTGAGCCCGATATAGCTCTACAATGCATTGGGTAACGCGAAGGAGTGAAACGTTATGGTTTCTCCGAAGAGATTTTAGGGAATATACTGTGATGGGTATTCCAAACGTAACTAAGAGGGTTACTCCCTACGTAAGAATGTTATGAATGCCTCAAGTTAACTTTATGTCCTATGATTTCTATGATTTATTCATTATTTTATGAGGTATGTTAAAGTGCCTATGTTTTATGGGTAAATTATGATTTCATTATTATGTATATATGTACCCATGTTTCCTTTCCATGTTTTTATAACCCATACTGAGCTTTTTATGCTCATCCCAAGTTTTTTTGAAATGTTTTTCACAGGTCAAGGGAAAGGTACATCATATGATGATAGTGTCAAGGAAGTGTCAAGAAATAATCCATGTTTTATTTTAAATGAGTTTCCATTGATGGGAATGAAGAATACTATCTTTATGTAACCACTTTGTTTATATGTGGAATGTAATGCAAGTTTTACGATCTAATTCTCTAAAACTCTAAACCTGAAAAGATCCTCAATGTGTAATCTTGTAATAACTCAAGATTAAGTAAGGTTTAAGGTTGGGGCCTTATAGTTGGTATCAATGGTCGGTTTAGATAACTTTAGGAGTTAGAATTCTATTAAATGATTATCCAAAAATATTTTTTTTTGAAATGATATAGCATTTAAAGATTACCATGTTGCTTTATCTAAGACATGTTTGTTCAGAATGGTTTTCCGCAGAGGAAACAGGGAAGCCGTGCTAGGAAGGAATACAGAAGGAAATAACCTTCCGAATCAGCATCCAGAAATGGTCGGAATTGGAACTAAACAATTTGTTGCAGTAATGGCACAGTTGACTCAAGCGATAAATGGCGGTGGTATCCATACACGAGATCAGCCAGACCAACCGCAGAGGAACATGTCAGTGGTGGAACATTTCATGAGGCAACATCCACCATCATTCAGAGGATCATCTGACCCTGTCCTAGCTGAAGGGTGGATTAAAGCACTGGAGAAGATTTTTGATGTCATGGGGTGTTCAGACAATCAAAAGGTTAGTCTTGCTATTTACCGTTTGGAGGGTGAAGCAGATCAGTGGTGGTCTATGGTTAAAAATATCAGGGACGCCGATGAGATTGATGCTCTTGATTGGGATGAATTCAAAGGTATGTTTCTTGAGAAGTATTTTCCTAAGGCTGTTCGACTTAGGATGGAAAAGCAATTCTTGGAATTGAGGCAAGAGGAAGACTTAGTGGCTGCCTATGAAGAAAGGTTCACTCGATTGGCAAGGTATGCTCCAAATTTTATTCGAGACCTTGATAATAAAATCAATCATTTTTACTCAGGATTAAAGCCAAAATATCGAAGGTCATTAGCTTCTCGTGAGTTTAAAAGTTATGAAAAGCTTGTTCGATGTTCTGAGAAGGTGGAAATGGAGTTTGCCGATGACCAAGTGTTCTATAACAACCAGCAGAAGAAGAGACCGAGGTGGCAGGAGAAAGGTAAGAATTCTTCAAAAAAGTCTGATGGTAAGAGAACTAAGTTTCCAGTTTGTGATAAATGTGGAAAAAGGCATGCTGGGGAATGTCTTCTGAATTCTGGAAAGTGCTAACGATGTGGTAAGATGGTACATAAGGCTCGTGATTGCACTGAAAAAGATCAAGGTGAAGGTAAGAATAAATTTGATTTACAGTTAGTAAAATGTTATAAGTGTAATGAGATGGGTCACTATGCAAACGAGTGTCCGACAAAGAGCTTGAGTGATGGGAAGCAGTTAGACTACAAGCAGAAAGGGGTGGTGAAATTCTTTACAACTACTTCAGCAGATGTCGGGCGATCAAATGAAGTTGTATCAGGTACTTTGTTTGTTTTTTCAGATTATGTCAGTGGGTTGTTTGATTCGGGGTCTACACATTCTTTCATCTCTGAAACCTTTTCTAGTAAAATGGGAATACCATCTCAAGAAATGACTCCTGAACTTTTGGTAAAAACACCTGGGGGAAATGTTGAGGCAAAAAGAATATATAAGAATCTTCCTATCCTTAGCAGTGGAAAGAACCTACTTTCAAACCTTATTGTTCTACCTCTAGTAGAGTTTTATGTTATTCTGGGTATGGATTGGCTCTCTATTTACCGTGCTAAGATTGACTGTAGAGCTAAAGAAGTTTCTTTTCAGAAAGACTTTCTGTTTGTTTACAGGAATGAACCCTTACTTTTGATAACATATCAAGAGGCTGAGAAACTTGTAAAATATGGAAATGAATGTTACCTTTCACACGTCGTTGAAAATAAAGGAACTGTTCAGATTAATGATGTGCCAGTGGTAAATGAGTATCCTGATGTTTTTCCTGATGAGTTGCCTAGAATAATACCAGATCGGGAAGTTGAGTTTACTGTTGACTTAGTTCCTGATGCTAAGACAATTTCAAAAACCCCTTATCGAATGGCACAAATTGAACTTTTAGAGTTGAAGGAGCAATTGCAAGATTTATTAGAGACAGGTTTCATTAGACCTAGCACATCACCATGGGGTGCTTCTGTTTTATTTGTTAAAAAGAAAGATGGTTCTATGAGACTTTGCATTGATTATAGAGCCTTTAATAATATCATTGTTAAGAACAAATATCCTTTGCCTCATATCGATGATTTGTTTGATCAGCTCCAGGGAGCTCAGTTTTTTTCAAAGATTGACTTGAGATCGGGGTACCATCAGCTGAAGGTAAAGGAGGTAGATATTCCGAAGATCGCGTTCCGTATGAGATATGGCCATTATGAATTTGTAGTAATGCCTTTTGGGCTAACCAATGCACCTGTTGTATTCATGGATTTAATGAATAGAATTTTCCATGAGTTCTTGGATAAGTTTGTGGTGGTTTTCATTGATGATATTTTGGTGTTTTCTAAAAGTAAAGAGGAGCATGAAAGAAATTTAAGGGTTATCTTTCAAACCATAAAAGAAAAGAAACTGTATGGGAAATTCAGCAAGTGTGAGTTTTGGTTGCAACAAATTTCTTTCCTTGGTCACATTGTTTCTAAATATGGAATAACTGTTGATCCTGCAAAAACAAAAGTTGTGGAAGAATGGCCAGGACCCACAAATGTAATTGAGATTCGTAGCTTCCTTGGTTTGGCGGGCTATTACCGAAGGTTTGTTATAAATTTTTCACGGTTATCTAGTCCAATGACTAAGCTAACTCGGAAGGGTGTTAAGTTTACCTGGACAAAAGAATGTGATGATTGTTTTCAGGAATTGAAAAGAAGATTGGTGAATACTCCAGTTTTGGCACTACCTTCCAGGAATGGTGAGTTTGTTATATACAGTGATGCTTCATTGAAAGGACTTGGTTGCGTCCTAATGCAGAATGATCAGGTAATTTCTTATGCTTCATGACAGTTGAAAACTCATGAGGTAAATTACCCTACACATGATTTGGAATTAGCTATTGTTGTTTTTGCTTTAAAAATTTGGAGGCATCATTTGTATGGAGTAAAGTGTGAAATATATACCGATCACAAAAGTTTAAAGTATATATTCACTCAGAAAGAGTTAAACATGAGACAGAGGAGATGGGTAGAATTAATCAAGGATTATGATTGTACAATTCATTACCATCCGGGAAAAGCAAATAAAGTGGCTGATGCTTTAAGTCGAAAAAGTAATGCTTCATTAGCAATGTTGCGTTTGGAACGTGATCCTTTGGTCAAGGATTTGATGAACTTTGGCATAGAAGTTGTTGGTGCAGGAAGTCCTTCTGTTTTGTTTCAGGTATCAGTGAGATCTTCTCTATCAGATAGAATCAAGCAAGCATAGAAGCAAGACAGTGAGTTGCAGAAAAAGGTAGAGCTGGTTCAGAAAGGTAAGTTTCCTAAATTCAACATTGATAATGATTGTGTTTTGAGATTTGGGAAGAGATTGTGTGTGCCTTTTGATTTACAGTTGAAGAGAGATTTGTTATGTGAAGCTCATAGTTCTCCGTTTTCAGTTCATCCGGGCAGTACTAAGATGTATAGAGATCTGCGGGAGTATTACTGGTGGGATGGAATGAAAAGAGACATTGCTGATTTTACTGTAAAGTGTTTGACATGTCAATAGGTTAAAGCAGAGCGGCAGTTACCGAAAGGGATGCTTCAGCCCTTACCAGTGCCAGAGTGGAAATGGGAGAATATATCCATGGACTTTGTTGTTGGATTACCGAAGACATCTCAAGGTAATAATGGAATCTGGGTTATTGTTGATCGCTTGACCAAATCTGCTCATTTCCTTGCTATACGAGATACTTTCTCTCTTGATCAACTTTCCCGTTAGTATCTTAAAGAAATAGTCAGGTTACATGGAGTTCCTCTCTCCATTGTATCGGATCGTGATCCCAGGTTTACTTCTAACTTTTGGAAAGGCCTTCAGATGTCGTTGGGTACTGAATTAAATTTTAGTACAGATTTTCATCCTCAATCAGATGGGCAGTCAGAACGAACAATTCAGACATTGGAGGATATGCTACGAGTTTGTTCTATGGATTATCAGGGAAGTTGGGACCAACATCTTTCTTTGGTTGAGTTTTCTTATAATAACAGCTTTCATTCCAGTATACAGATGGCACCATTTCAGGCATTATATGGGAAGCGGTGTCGAACTCCAGTTTTCTGGGATGAAGTGGGTGAAAGGAAGTTGATGGGACCAGAATTGGTAGAAGAGATGGCAGAAAATGTTCAGCTGATTCAGAAACACATGAGAACAGCTCAGAGCAGGCAGAAGAGTTATGCGGATAACAGGAGGAAGGATCTATCTTTCGAGGTAGGTGATCATGTTTTTCTCAAGGTTTCTCCTTGGAAAAGTGTGATGATATTTGGTAAGAAAGGAAAGCTGAGTCCAAGGTTTATTGGACCATATGAAATTCTGGAGAGAGTTGGATCAGTTGCATACCGGGTGGCTTTACCTCCGAGTTTATCTCAGGTACACAATGTTTTTCATGTTTCAATGTTGAGGAAGTATATGCCAGATCCATCTCATGTTTTGAGTCCAGAGGCAGTTCAGCTGGAAGAGAACCTATCTTATGAGGAACAACCGGTCCAGATTCTTGACCATAGGGAGCAAGTGTTACGGAATAAGGTGATTCACCAGGTAATGGTTTTGTGGAAAAACCACATGATTGAAGAGGCAACATGGGAATCTGAAAATGCAATGAGGGATAAGTACCCCCATTTATTCGATAAGTAAATAAATTGCAGGGAACAAATTTTCTAAAGGGGGGAAGGATGTAACATCCCAAATAAGTAATGAATAACAGATATTTTTATTTATGTCTATTAATGATAAATATAGTGTTATAGAGGCTTAAAATGAAAATAAATACAATCTTATGCGTGGAATACACTAATATTCTTAAAAGATTGTTCTACTGCCTTTTGATGGAAAACCATTTTTGAATCTATATTTTGACAATTTTATAAACTATGTTTGTCAAAATAAACTTATTCTTTATGATTGGGACATCAAAATTTACTTTGTGTGAATTTTTGGTATTTTTCTGACAATGTTCATTTTTTAATGAATAGTGAAAAATACTGCATTTTACATCAAAACTGCTTTTTAATCTAATTTATTTATATGATTAGATTATCTTTTGAATTGGTCTTAACGTGTAATATGAATATATTTTTACCATTTTATCCAATGGTGGTCATTGGAATCAATTTCACTTTGAAATTAGACTTAAACTGGTGTCAATCTTTTGATACTTATTGTTTTGTAAAAACACGCTATTTGCTATGGCAGCGGGAATTAATTATTAAATTAATTAATTTGACTTATATTTATTGAATTTTGTAAAATAGAATTAATTTTTGAATTCGGAATATCAAATATATCTTAGGGTGAATTTTTGGTAATTTTCTGAAAAACTTCAATTTTTGATGAATAGTGAAACCACTAAGTGGTAGTTAAAGAAACTGATTTTTCATTTAAATGAAACTTTTCCACTTTTGTGTTATGAATTTCAAAAATCCGACATTCATGGTTGTCATTAAGAAGTAAAATGTGGTTCATTGGGATTAAAATAATTTTTTGGTGAATAGTAACTTATTAAGTTTTTAATCGCGATTAGTGGTAATTAGGGTAGTTTAAGGTATAAATAATGCTTTAATAACATGAAATGACCTAGAAACATGTCTCAACCTTATTGGTTGTGTTATGGCCGACCAAGACAAGCCATGGGTCAACTTGGGGACCCCATGGATCCACTTTTGTTGGGAAATGACAAAAATAATTTTTTATTTAATGTAAAAGTAAAAATGACACAAACATAATATGTTTTACGAAAACAATTTTTACATGGGCTTATAAAGATCCGATTTTTGATTATAAATAGTCATTGGAAAGATAAAAATATTTCCTACATCATAGTATTTTTTTTATAATTTTTAGACATTAAATAAATTAAATTATTTATGACATAATAATGATGCAGTGATGACATCATTATTTGACAATTTAAATAAAATGGAAAGATAATGTAACATATATGACCTAAACATGTCCAAAACCAATTGGATGAGTTGATGTCGAGCCCTTATCACCTTATCAACGAATTATATCAATGTGGGACCTTTTAAAACCGAAACACATTTTCAAATAAAGTAATATTTCTTTACTTTCCAAAAGTGCCCCTCCTCTCCTCTTATAAAAGGCCCCCACCACTACCTCATTTCACACACTCCTCAAGCCTTTGGCTCGGCCAACCCCTGCCAATTTACTCTCTCCACATCCCTCTCCTCATCCTAGAGGATTCCCTTTGGGCAGAATCCTTTCAAAGGAAGCCTTTAGGCTCAAATCAAAAGGAGTTACACTTTTGAAGGTAATTCATTCTCTCATGTTCATTTGTTTTATTTTGCTTCTCCAACCCCCTAAACTTTTTTTATTTACTTCTTTTGTAACAACACCAGTATCTTCAATATACTAGGATGTTGTTATAATATTTATTTGATCTACACTCTCACAAAACTACATCAAATGGTTAATGAACATACGGTTTCCGTGGATGGAGAAATTCTGCCTCCCGAAACGATGATTGTTCAATACTCATTTAACACCTTCAAAGGTGGCCATTATGATGTCACTATTTTTATATATGATATATTATATGTTTATGTTTTCCTTAAGCTTCTGTTTTTTTTTCATTTTGGGCATACCTTTATGGTTTCCATTATGAGTAAACACGATATCTTCATTTTAGGAAGTGCGGACTACCGCCCCCTGAAAGTGATTTGATTTGTTAATACCATATGTGGGATGTGTAAAGGATAAAGTTAATGATATTATATATGTTATTATATGGAATTATAATATACTCTTATATAATTATGATTCCATTCCAAAAAAAATACGGAATAGAAATGGAAGTAGCGTTCATGCGTACGTACGGCTTACCGTCTCCATGAACGGTGCATTTCATTTCTTACCTCTAAATGTGATGTAATATTATAAATACATGTATATGCTGAATATATATGATGTATATGTTATCCAAATCATTAATATCATTCTGGATATAACGAAACTTTGACCAAATTAACAACATGTAAGTGTAAGAAGTCTATTTTTGACTTAAGAACCAAATACCGACAAAATGAACATTATTAACTTATATGATTACATGATGTCCATAACATGGTATAAAAGGAATAGTGAACTTGAAAAAGGTTCTTAAGCAAGTAGAGATTAACTCAAGTTTATTATTCAGGATATTAAAGAACGGTCGGGTCAAGTCGGATACGAGGTATGGTACTTCGTCTCAATCTCCTTTCTTTGAGGCATATTTTATTTTATACACAACTTTCTTTTATATGGTGTATAAACCCCTTTGACATTTACATTTATTCAAAAGGAATCTTTTTTATACGAAGTGTTTACTAAACGAAAAAAGGGAATGTTTTTGTCGTACGTATGTGGCGACAACGACTTCTTCGCCGTCGTGACCGTTATTTGAGTTTTGGCTTGCTCTACAAGCCATACCTTAATTTTTAAAAGAAAAATAAATACCATGTTTTACTTTTCTTTTATTTTGGTATTGAAAATGGTTTTCACAATGTTTTTTTGTGTTGTATTGATATCTTGTGATTGAAATGTGGAAATGTTATGTTTTCTTTATGCATGTTTTATGTGATACGATTATGTTATGGTTCTTGGGAATTATTATGAAGACGGGTGGTTCCGTGATAAACTAAGGGCGGGTGAGCCCGATATAGCTCTCCAATGCATTGGGTAACGCGAAGGAGTGAAACGTTAAGGTTTCTCCGAAGAGATTTTAGGGAATATACTGTGATGGGTATTCCAAACATAACCAAGAGGGTTACTCCCTACGTAAGAATGTTATGAATGCCTCAAGTTACCTTTATGTCCTATGATTTCTATGATTTATTCATGATTTTATGAGGTATGTTAAAGTGCCTATGTTTTATGGGTAAAGTATGATTTAATTCTTATGTATATATGTACCCATGTTTCCTTTCCATGTTTTTATAACCCATACTGAGCTTTTTATGGTCATCCCAAGTTTTTTTGAAATGTTTTTCATAGGTCAAGGGAAAGGTACATGATATGATGATAGTGTCAAGGAAGTGTCAAGAAATAATCCATGTTTTATTTTAAATGTGTTTCCATTGATGGGAATGAAGAATACTATCTTTATGTAACCACTTTGTTTATATGTGGAATGTAATGCAAGTTTTACGATCTAATTCTCTAAAACTCTAAACCCGAAAAGATCCTAAATGTGTAATCTTGTAATAACTCAAGATTAAGTAAGGTTTAAGGCTGGGGACTTATAGTTATATTCAAGAGGTAATTTTTTCAAACACTTATCTTACCTTCTTCTCTTCTTCTACCTTATCCTCATCTCTTTCATCCACCAACGAATAATAACTCTATAATAATTTCCATTCTATAATTTCATGTTTATAATGTAATTTCTTATATCTACCCTTTTTATTAGCTCCTCTTATTCATAGAAATGAAACTATTATCGATGTTATGCCGGCTAATTGCCTCCATGAATAATGTTTTTATTTGTTTTCCATTTTCGCATTAATGTCTGGTCATAAAAATTTTATTATGGTTAAATCATGTTATAAAATTTATATTATTTTCTATTTATTATTCAGTAAATAATATATATAAATTTTAGATAATAAAATTAAACTACTTGGTGGTGCTCAGAAAAAATGAAAATAAAGTAAATGTATATCATTAACGTCTTATCTAATGAATCATCCTCAAAAAAGAAATAAAAATTATATATATGGGACCATTTATAAATTTTTAGTTAAATTAATACTATTTCATTCCACTGATGGAGTTGTACAATCATTTTACATGAACATCTATAATTTTACAAAACTGAACTGATCATGTAACTATGAAACAAACGCACCTGAAACCATGAAATTAACGAAATATTATTAATGAATGGGGAATAATATGTTATAAAAATTTCATATAAGGAACTAGAAGTGTGAATATACTTGTTTAATGAGTTAATAATATTTTATAAATCATTATATAGGATGTTAATGTTTTCCCCACAAAAGGTAAGAATGAGGTAAATATTTATATTCTCACTTTTACTTTTGTGAGATAAATGACTTATTCACCACTTATTTCTTGTGTGTAGTGTATTTATACATCCCTTTGATATATCATATACTTAATATCATTATATTTATTGAATTAGTTTTTTTAATTTATAATTATTACTTTTATAGGGATTATGATTTGACACATTGAAAGTTGTATGGGATTCTGTCTCATCATACATTCCATTGAGACTTATTTTTTATTATACACCAATTCAATTATATTTGTGTATATGTTGTCTCTTTGATTAGTAATATCATGATTTATATATTCCTTATGGTATTTTATGTTTTGTTCAATTCATTTTCTTCATGGGTATTATATTTAAATATATCAAAGTTGTAAGGGGAACTAAGATTTAAAAATCATTTCTAAAATTGATTATTCAATATATAAAGAATTTATTGGACTTTAAATGAAATGTGGGGCCCAAAAATTTTATATCTCTTTGATAAATGGATAGGTTCTCAGGAGAGAAAATTTCTTCCAAATAAAACATGTTTCTACCTGTGGTTTTAAATTGTCTTATGAACAGTCTTGACGATATAGGTTTTCATGTTCCTTGGATATGACGTCTAATAAGTAAGAATATATTTCTTAGATTTTTATATTATCATTATTAATATATATGAGTTTTTCATATGATAAAATCAATGGATTAATTTCATTCTTTAATTATTGATTAAATGGCATGTGTTATATGTTATTTACCATTCCATGTTTATTTATTCTCAATAATTTATTATTTATTTCCCTTTACATACCCTTACTGAGCATCTGAGCTCACCCATATATGTTTCCTTTCACCTAGTTATAAATAATAGAATTTTGAATGTGTTCATGTATTAAAATTACTTTCTATTGTTATTTTTTATTTTTACATATAAAATTTAATAAGGGTTCCATGTATGTTTCTATTTATTTAAGGCTACTAAATTATTTGATCCTTTTAGATTTGAATCTTATATAATGTCAATTTAATAAAGAATGAAACATGATTTAGGATTCTGGGGTCGAGGTAATTACAATTTAGTCTTCTAGGATGTTATTCCTTATTTATTATGTCAATTTAATAAAGTAACCACCAACTATGGGATACTAGTGTCAATTTCCTGAAAGTTATTATCAAAAGATGTTTAGTAGAATACTTTTTATCATTATTTAGGAAGACATGGATTAGGGAATATATAACCCTATGGTAAATATTGAGGATAATTATATAGGAATATCCTAATGTTTTGGTATGGTAGATATTATGGGGATTTCCAAGAAATACATACTTGTGTATATAAAACAAGGGAACATGTTTCTAGCATAGATGTGCCTATGGGTAACAAATTCAAAAAGGGTGCAATAGTATTTACTCGAGCATTACCTGGTATATAAAAATCATCCTTATTATGCACCTGTTTTGACACTTGAGGGGGAAATTATTTAGTTAATTTTCATTTTCATTACAAACCATTATAATGGGTTTGAAAATATTTTAATGACTTGAAAACATTCCCAATGAAACCATGTTTATTATTATGAGACAATCCTATAATAAAAACATTACTTTATGTTATGTTTTTCCATAGTATTTGGATTATACATTATGTTTCATAATGTTATGGCCTAATATAGTGTATTCAAATTATTATAAATGAATCCCAATGGAAAGAAATGGAATCCTATCAATGAACATACCAAAAATAGGGATTTCCTTCTTAGGAATGATAATGAAGTTGGATCCGTATCTATAGTAGGAACTAAAGAAATTATGACCATATTGGGTAATATGACTCATGTTATGAGGAATAACCTTTCTCATATGGAGAAGCCTACTAATCCACTATACAGTGTAAAAATGTTAGACCTCTTTATGCATCAACAATATACATCATTAAATGGGACTAAAAAAAATTGTATATGAGCATTGGATATATTCCTTTGAGAACATATTTCTTTTTTTTGATATGTTTTGAATGGGAGAAGGTTTCTCAAGATGTTTATATTCTCTCGGGATATGTACAAAAATGGTGGTCATGGATTCAAAACACAAATTATGAATAAGAATTAGAAAAAGTGGAATATAATGATTGTAAGGTACTCCTCTTCAATAAGGATTTTTCATTCAACAAATAGGTAGATATGGAGATAAAATTCCTAGATCTAAACATAAGGATTATTAACTAGTTTTTAATTATGAATCCACATTAAAAGGTTATAATAGCATGTCTCAAAATACATAAGTAATATAAATACTGAGATTGAACTTTCATTGACGGGTTTTATCCAATTATTGAAATGGAACTTGTCTCCCAAACATTCTCATCATATAATAAAATATATCATGTGTCATAATGATAGTGAAATAATTATACAAGTCTTATGGATTTTATGGGAAGAAAGATGTGGAGAGGAAAACTGATAAAAATGCAGATAAAATGATTAAAGGAAAGAAACATTTCCCTCGTATGATGATTGTAGAAAGAAACACCATGTTTCTAGTTTAAAGGGAATGTTATTTTTCTAAAATTATAGAGACAAAGTCCATCATGATCATTATTTGAAGGGAATTAAAGAGGTTGGAAATGCTCAATGCACCAACTGTAAAGAGATGGGGAACTACACAAAAACATTCCCCAAGTTTTGTGGTAATATAACTAAGTAGAATCTATGGGATCATGTTCAAGATTATGTTGTTACTATATATAAAGTATAATTATTAATCTTCATGTGGTTGGAATCCATAATTATTTCAAAAGAGTATTATTATCAATGATATATGGATAATATGAATTATAAAATGTATAATGATTATACTATAGTAAACTCTCCTTATGGAATTGAGGGTATATGTTGAATGGTGATGATGAAAAAGAAAATTGATTCAGTGGAAAGATGATATTTTTGGAAAAATGTGATTAATGAAAGATAACCCTTAATATTTTTTTAATAATTAGATAATAATGATAAAGATATTTTTTTTATTTTGTTGGTGTTAATGGAATTTGTTATTTATTTTATGATTTATGATATAATTTTTGTATTTTACTTCATGATGTTATTTATGGAATATTTTAAACACCCTAAGATCTTATTTTTTGAATCATTCATTTTTTTGTCATTATTTTATAGTGATTATGGTATTTTAGTACTTGGAATATGAAATTAAGAGCTTCATTATATCTTCTAGGGAATATAATTTTTATTTAGTGACCATAATTATAAATTTTTCTATAGATTGTTTGGATGAGACTTGAGGTTAAATATTTATATAATGTATTAATTTTAAATTTGTATCTTATTAGATAACATGTGCAGACTATTTTGGTCTTGGAAAATATTTCGACACAATAGAAATGACATTTGATTATTTAATTGGGATAATGATCTATAAAATGTTAATTTTTGTGTTTCAAGCATAAAAATTACAATTTGATATTCATTTCTTAAAGTAAGATATTAAGTATGAATTGATCGAATCATAGCCAAAGGATAAAAATTATAAGTATATTTTTTGTTGTTCTCTATCATAATGGTAATATAATCACTCAAAATTAGAAAAAATATTTCGAGAAAAAATATCCTATTAATTTAATTTATATTGAATCAACGATATTTTAACTAATAATTGATTTCTGGATTTATGGTGGTTAGCATTCTCATGTTGTTTTTATTTATCATTGTTTATTAATTCAAAGTAATTATTATTCTCTTCCATGTCCATGGACTAATTTTCCACCAATGATATCCTACTTGGAAACCTATTGATGTGTTATTCTTATGAAACATCGCACTCCCTTTACCTCTTTTCAGGGGGATTTTTATTGACCATTTTTTTGATGTGAAAAATCAAGAATGGTATTTTAAATGTTAAAACTCTGATTATTGAGTTCAAGATTAAATTATGGGGGTATAATTTATTAAAGTGGGTCTAATGTAACACATAAATATTTTAAAAGAGGAACATCATGTTTGATAGTGCGTATGAAATAATACACCAAGATTAGAACAAAAAATTACATCATAATACTTTATGATGACTTTCTTTTCAAATAAATTCAATCCCATCAATATCTAGGAATTCACACAACACCAATTTGATCAAAACACGATACTCTATTAATATATTATTATTTAAACAAGACCATTATAACCTAGCCATTAATATAGAAGGTATAAATAGTAACAAAAATTATAAAAAACTATAAGGATTAACAAAATTAAATAGATTTAAAAGTTATATATTTATTAGAAATAAAATAATAATAATTTGAATGAATTATATGTTTTGTAAAAAACTATATTTCCATAAAAGGTGATTTATTTTATCTTTGTACAAATAATTTAATTTAATTTTAACACTTATAGAAATTTTTTTTGAAAATTATAAATTAATTTTTTAAATAATCATATCAAAATTATCTTAGGATGATGTTTTTGAATTTTTCTAAAATATTTCATTTTTCTACAAAAAGTTAAAAATTTTGATTTTTATTGAAAACTAAATTTTCATTTAAATAATTCAAAAGGGTAAATTATATATTTACTTTTTTTATATAAAATTGTATAATTACATTACTATTTAAAAAAATTAGGTAATTGGTATCAATTTCATGATTAATTTTGATATTGATCCATTCAATATTTATAAGAATTTTCACATTGGCTGAGCGTTCTTTCATCACATTTCTAGTTTACAATAAAACATAATTATTCCAAATTAGTGTGTTGTATTTTATAAAAATTGATTCATTAATTTCAATAAACATAATTTATATCATCAAATAAGTTCAACTTAATTTTTGACCATAATGAATAGTGAAAACAATAAACATTAATTACAATGGTTGAGGTAAAAATGGATTAACGAGGTGTGTTGTAAAACTAAAAAGATAAGGGTTAAAAATGACCCCAAAGATTTCAAAAGACAATGAGAAGTACATAGTTATACCATAAAATCTATATGGTTCAATAATTTACCATTTTGGAGTCTTTTTTAATGATAAAACATTGGTATAATGGATTTTTTCATAGATTCCATGTGTGCACTCTACCATAGTAATTAATGTCCACACATATCCTTTAATAATAAAACATTAAAAGATATTTAGTTCCACCAATAACCTCCCAAAACCCTTCCATAATTCCTTACCCAAATCCTAGAATCCTTAGTTGTATTAGCAATCCCACCTAAGAATGCACTAGGTGTAAAACCAAAGAGGCTCTCCGAAGATGAGCTAAAATTCATCGAATATATTTATTTGGTTTTTTTATTCCTAAATAATCGTGAAAAATTATTAAAATATGATAATATAATGAAATATTTTCTCCTATATTTTTAAATTTTATTATTTTAATGGAATAATCCATATCAATATTTACTTCCATCAAATGGGAAACAAAACTATCGATCGTCTTTACAGTGGTCTTCTTCCTAATGAACTGATGTAATTCTTCATCCATCATGTGTATTAAGGTTTTATATAATAAATTATTTCACATTTTTCTATGAAATTTATTAAATTGTTATAATTTTGGATTTAAGATGTCACATACACCTTCTGATTTTCAATTCTGTGGTGGATATGATAATGTCACCCATGTGTACGACAGACTACTATATCTTGATGTGATGTGATTCATTTTTCACTTCTGCATTACATGAATGGTATTGAGATCATTGTTAATGAATATATGTGATATGTTTTTCCTATAAATTATTCTTTAAATATAATATAGTATCTAACTTCTTGCTTTATAATACATTGTGTAAAAACAAAAACATCACTCATGTGTATTTGTGGGCTACCGCCTCCACGTATCAATGTGAAATGATTTTCAATTTATTCTTCCATGAATTGTAATAAGGATGGATTTTATGAATTTAAAATTATAAATATAACATAATAATTATTATATAAAATTGAATTTATTTTTGATTTCCTTTCGTTCCATCTACCATTAAAATTGGAAAAAATGTTCTTGTGTATATTTCACATACTGTCTCTATGAATAATGTAATCCATTTTCAATATATAGATTTTATTGATAACTACAAATTCATATATAATTAATATATATAATATATATATATCATGTTTAACGTTATTGATATTATTTAACCATGATAAATGCAAATGGAAGGAAATTACTAAACTGAAACATACATGAAAAAAATAAATTATCACCTGAAATAGTGATTTTTACAATGAATATTTAATACAATAGTGATAAAATACTATAATTAAATCATATATGGTGTGATATATATGATTATGGATCTGTAATAGGTTAATAATAAATTAATATTTAATATTTAGGTTGTTCAAACACATACATAGGATGTCAAACTATAGGTAATGGTTTCTCATCTAACTTTTACTTTCGTGACTCATATGCAATATTCTACACTTGTTTGTTTTGTGTAATTTATATACAGTACACTTGATATTTTATATCATTAATATATTTATCATATCTATATTTAATGATTTATATGATGTTATTTCTTTTATTGGGCTTATAGTTCAGAAGATACCAATGTGGTATGGGTTTATTTCACAATCTCATGACTATTTAGGTTTTTTTATTTTTAAGTCTCCCTTTGGGGAATTATTTTTTAATTCCATCAAAAAACCTAGACATTTCTTTATCCTCTTATTAATCATGATCATTTAATGTAATATTACCATTTTACCACTCTTTGGTGCCTAATATTATTGATGAAATGTTTTTAAGAATATATGACATTATTTTTCACTATGATCAAAAAAAAATTTCATCCGAAACCATGTTTTGTATAAAGTGTTTTTAACATTCCAAAACATATTCATTAAATTAGTATTTATCCATGATTGAATTTTTAAAATAATATTTTATGGAATCTTCAAGTATTTTTCCAAACAAGTCATGTTTGGATTTTACTAAAAATATGAAAATAATATTTATTTTTTTGTACTCAACACGTATATAATTTCTTGTAATTATGTAAACTAAATGTATATAAAATTATTCTATAAATTTAAAATAATATTTTAATGAAATAAATTTAAGATTATTTTTTGTGATCATTTTTAAGAAAATTTTAAAAATTAAAAGGTTACTTTCCTTGATAATATATTTAAGTATCTTTCCATTTTATTTCAATTCATCAACGGCATCGACCATTTATTGTACTTATGGACCAAATGGGATATGTTGCATTGATATCATATATATTATTTCATCTGATGTTTTGTAATCAGTTTGAATGAGGTTGTAAAATTTTATTACCATTCACCATATTAATCTCAATGATTTATGATTATGTTTATTAGATTTGGGTAAATATTAACATTGTGTATGTTAGTTTTTTAATTTCAATATTTCTGTTGATTATGTTCAAACCCTTTAATATGAGGAGTGAATTAGACTTAGTAATTGATGGTGGGAATAATGATAGATTTCCACATGATGCATTTACTACTCTCAAGAGATAAATTGCTTGGCTAAATTAAATGTGTGTTTACTGATAGATTAAAATATTATTGTGAAAGGTCTAGATAGTATGTTTTTGACATCTGGAATTATAAATTCTATCATTTTGATATTAACTATTAATTTACATGTTATTATAAATCTATTTATCATAACCATTTATATATTTCAAGATTATGTGATTTTTTATAAGGATTTATTTAATCATCATTTATTTCTACCACATTATGCTCATTTTATTGATTAGACGACATGTTTTTTAGTTATTTACCTTACCAAATTGATTATGATTTTTTATTCATGATAGATTCTATTGTAATCTTATCCATACAGATCATCTGATCTCACTTGTTTATTATTATTTATTTTCCCTAGTATAACAATAGTTGTTTTGTGGTTGATAGGCAATATTACGCTATGAGGAATAATGTCATTCTCAGTGAAAAACATTGTTTATTTTATATTTTCAATTGTAATGTGAATTTAAAGTATGTATCTAGTTTATAAAGACTAAAAACTATTTGGACCTTTAGGATCATATTCTATGTATCTTATGACAATGTAATAAAGTAACCATTGTATCTGTTATACTAGGGATAGGGTCTTTATACACAAGGTGGTAGCCCTCCAAACACATGAACAATGATTTCATTTCCAATTTGATTAAAGAATTATATGGATATAGTTCATTGTATTAACCTAAAAACATCTTAGTATATGTAATATTCTCATTTTTGTTATTTAATTATGTTTGAGATAGATTTGAATCAGGTATATGAAGAAATAAAATTAAAATTCTATTTAGTTAACTATATATCTTGTTCAAACAATCTCTTTGGGTTTATAGATAATTACTTTATAAGATGGTTTTATGGTCAATCCTAAACTGGTAGGTTATGGGGAGGGAGGTATGGAAGGTATTTTGGAAGGTATGGGTCGATCCAAATGGATTTCTAACTGTGCAGCTGCATGGATAGGGGGTTACCTTTTATAAGTGGGGGATATGAAACACTTGGAATTTTAAAAAATATTTAAATATATTAATGTCTTATTGAAACCAAATTGAAGATTAATTGATAATTTATAAACATTATATGATATAGGGTAAAATTATTTCCATTATATTTAATTTAGACAAGTTTCTAGACTATGTATACCCTAATTAATTAAGTTTAACCCCTAGTAAAACTATTTTAAACATAACCAATTATATTTTTTACGAAATTACAATTAATTATGACTAAAAATTAAGATTCACTTATCAAATATTTCTAATTATGATTATTAAAATTATGAATTTTATTTATAAAGTTAAATTCATAGATTAGAAAATTTTAAAATTAAATTAAACATGAAAAATGTGACGAAAATAGGTTTTACAAAAAAATGGATTTTAAGTATAAAAATAATTTTATAAAAAATTCAAGTATAATTTTTATTATAATAAAATTTATTAGATTATATTTAATAAAAAATAACTGATTAAAATTTATAAAAAAATAAAAAATTAGATTTTTAAATTTGACACACTTGAAAAGAAATTACAATATTCAATAAAAAAATATTTTTCATTATTTATTAAAAATGAAACAATTTAGAAAACTCAAACAAATTCATGCTATAATAATTTTTGAAGTCCTGAATTAAAAAATTATGTTATATTTTTAAAATTATAATTCTATAATATTTAAATAAATATTTTAAATAAATCTATTAAATTCATTAAAACTTTATTAATATAGAAATAATATTTTATTTCTTTTAAAAAAAATATTACTTAATATTCTTATAATTTATTTATCAAAAAAATATAATTAATGAATATTAATAATATATAAGGATAAATTATTTTAACACTTCTTTAGTTATTACATGTATAATTATTTTAATGTTTTATTTAGTTATTGTAAACTATTTTAAGTGGTTTTATAATTTTTATATTTATGGTTTCCATGAAATGTTATTATTAATTTTTTAGTGGTTATTTAAATATAAATTTGTTGTATAAATGGTGATTGACCACATTGGGGTTATAAATTTGGTGATAGTGTGTCTTGAATGGTGTTTATTAGAAGTGTATGTGAGTTAATTTCTTAAATGGTATTTAAAATGAAAATGGACATGGGTTTGAATACGATCTCATGTGTGGAATCAAATAAATATTTTTCAAAGGATAATCGATATGAAATTCAAATAATAAATTGGAATCAGTTTCTAGAGATTATTTTCAAGTAATTTTTAAAATATTAAATGGTTTTCATAGTTTTTGGATGTATAAACCCCCTTGATCTTATTTTAATGTTGTTATTGTCATAGAATGTGGTCCCCATGTAGGACATGTTTTATTATTATATTATGACAGTTGAAAAAGTTGGTGTTTCATACTAGGGTGTTAGACGTGAAATGGTAATTACACACTTTTATAAATTTATCTAATATGTTATCTAATTTTTACCCACACCATATTTATTTTTATTCATGGGTAATCTATGATAATTGAGAAGTTGAAATTTATGCTACACTTGTTGCTATGGACTCTTCTAGAGTCCCCTATAGTTACTATATATACTAGGGATAGTTGGGAGTTCTTTAATGAGGATATTGAAAGCTATTAGGATGGTATAAGTGGTTTAAGTCACAATATAGGCCCATTGTTTGTCAAACTATATTGTAATAGTTTAGGACTATCCCACCAAATGATCGATTGTGTTATTCATGATATTAATTGGGCAGTATCGAGGACTCCAATTCATTGTGTTCCCTATATTGATTGACAACAAGAGAATCATTGTTATTGGAATAATTTATTCATATATTACATTATAGACATGGAGAAATAATTTATATTAATTTATTTCAGTGATTTAGTGTTCTCTGATATAGATTTTTTTCCTAAAATTATTTAATGATAAAAAATATCATTTGTTTTGTTAATAATAATTTTTAATGGATGTTTTATAAATAGGAAAAAGAATAATTATATGGTTCAAAATTGATCATTTTATTTTAATGTATGAATGGAGAATGTATAAATCATTATTTTGGGTGTGGATTTTAGTTTAATGTATTTATGATTAAATACATTTATGAATAAAAATTAATAAAATTTAAATGAAATTCCTTTTTGAAAGATATAACACAAAATCATTTGTGAGATCTTATTGGACTTCTAATTACACAATCCAAACATACAACATTGGTGTTTTTTGTTTTCATTGTTTCACTTTTTGGGGTTCCTCTACTTCTGAACCTTATTTGAAAATATTTTAGTTTTACTTAATAGGGGGATGTTCAGAACTGGATGTGGTGCAAGATTGAGGGTCACAAGGAGATGTGGTTTTCTTTCAGATTTATTTTTATTTTGGGATAGTTTTATATCATCCTATTATCATGGCTTTTATATTTAGGTTGATTTTCATTTGATACATTTTTATTATTTCTTATTTAGGTTATATTATGGACTTATTATTTTTAGTTCGTTGCCATCTTTCCTACTGTGTTATCTTTGATTATATGGGTTTATTTATATTCAATGGTGAAATTATTCAAATTTGGATACGCTGTAGATATAATGGTGCATTTACTCATCCTAACAGTATTAGAAATACACTATGGGCTTCGTGGAAGATGGTATAATTTACCAGTCTAGAGGTAGAATGGGATGTTTTATTACATGGTAAGAATATGGTGACCTGATGTATATGTGTTATGGTGTCTTGGTTAACACACAATGTCCAAGGCACGTTTCCATTATGTTCATTTATTTAAATCACACATAAATATTCCTGATGAGACTTTAAGAAGATGTATTTCTCACACCTTGTATATATATCCCTTTATGAATGTATACATTATGTTTTATTTTCATGATATTTAATAGAATGTGTAGAAGAATAGGATATTTAATATCGATGAGTGATGGAGATATTTTTTTGAGGAACAATATTTATAATAGGTATCCCATTTATTTTTGTTATTTGGTTTATCTATAAATGTTATTAGCCCAATTGGTTATCTGTTGTAGTATTTTGTGTGAATATTTTTCTATATGACAACAATAATTTTATTATTAGATTAGTTGAATTATTATGTATACTATAATGTGTGATACATATGATGTTTGGTAGTTTTTTTTATACTATTATACTCTTCTATTTGGTTTTCATCTCCTAATATTACCATAATAAACACTCGCTACTAGTCAGATGCCTCTAGAATATAGAGATACGTGCATAAGTTGTGTAACATACCGATCAGGGGAACTGTAGAGTAGACTTTCATTTCAACATTATGTCATTGTACTAAAGTGTGATGGTTTTCTAGTTTTAATATTTATGTTACTAGTAAATTGGTGTTCTAGGAATGTTTCAATGCTTCTAATAGACCTCATTCTTATGAGTCATGAAACATTTTCTAGTGGGAGGTCCTTGTTATATAGATTACAAGATTATTGTTCTTTATATGTGTTATTATGGTTGTTTTGTTTATTAAATATGTGTTATTTATTTGAGATGTTTCTTTTATTTTAATATTATACTATCTTATAAAAAGTCATCACATGAATTATTTTTGACATGAAATTCTAACATGTCTTTGGTGTGAATATATGTAATTTATTCACTATTTATAGATTCAGATATTTAATACTTTCAAATAATATATATAATAATATATTGCGTATCATGTTGGTTCCATTCTACATAGCAAAACAAAAATACTATTTATGATTACACATTTTATAGTTCTTTGATGAAGTTTTCAATTGTGGAAGAAAGATAGTCCCTTACTGAAAGAAATATGTCAGGACACATAGTTTTTTAGTCAAGTAATTAAATTATAGGGTCGTTATCCCTTAGTGGTGTAATGATAGGGTTTAGATACTTAATCTGTCAAAACTCATTACATTGTTTTATAATATAACTTATTTGTGTTATTTTACTTCACTGAACTGTGTAGTTTTGAAGGAATGTGTGAGGGTTTTAAAATAGAATCTGGATGCCTTAAAACTCAATATTGATGTTAGGTTGGAGGGTAGGTTCATCTAGATTCTTAACCCTGTTAATGGTAATCATAGTTTTCCAGACCTAGTATGACCATATCATTGGTGGATTCTCATGGGTATATAATAATAATCATGATGTGGGAGATTGTAAGATTGGTGTCGATATGGTTGGTATTTAATGGTCTATAGGATGAATGAAATTCATTGGGGCATAGATATCCTGTTTCTTATGTGATCCTAGGTTTTGTGGGATAAAACTCATGGGCGAGTGAGTATAGTTTTGTGTTTGTGTTTTATAGGTGCATCGACTCTTTGGGATTGTTTGGAATTCAAAAGGATAATCATTAATAAACTAAGAGAGGGTTCATTGTGGATCAATTTTCTATAGGTGGAAGAGATTGGGAATGGGTGATACCATTGAGAAATTTCTTGATGTAGAGGTCATGTGTTTGTTGGTTTTGTGTGATATCTACTATGTTGTGGATTAATGGATTAGCCATGTGATAGTCCACTAAGGGGTTTTCAAGTAAAGGAAAAACTTGAGTGATATATTGGTTGTAGTGTCCCATTGGGACTTATACATGAATGGTGGATTGTGGATTTCAAGAATAATGGGATATGTCAGTTAGTGGTGACAAGTCATATTGGTGGTGGATATATTTACTATGGTATGTCTATATGAGAAGATCCTTATTAGAATATTTACAAGATGAATGATTTCAACTTCTGAGGTAAAAATATATGTTCTTGTAAACCCATCAAGGAAGGTGAATGATGAGAATTGTGATGAAATCCATATAGTTGGGAGCACACCATCATCAATTATAGGATTTGAACCACATGCACATGTATTTTTTAATTTTATGGGTAGTGATCCAAGTGTGTTAGTAATATGTATCATTTTTACATTTTATAGGTTCTTGAGTATGATTAGGATGAAAATTCCAAGTCATTATGTATGTTACTGGATTGAGAATCAGACATGAATATTGAGTTTTATTAAAATGAAGTAATAATTAGGAAATTTATCTATCATATACAATTAAATTGATAAAGAGTAATGATCCTCGTGTTGGATGGGGCATTGATGCGGTGAGATTGGATGATTGGTGGTTGAAGTGGAATTATAGTTCGAATGTGTTGGTTAATCTAGTATGATATAGTTTCTCTGTGGATACCCTATTTAGATAATTAATGTAGTTTCAGATGGTGTCATGATGTGTGAATTAAGATAGATATAAAATTTCCATGATTCGAGAGTGATTTGGATTTGTTTTTGTTAATTCTAGCGGAATTGTCATGATCAATAGATTGTTTTCATGGGGTTGAAACTATGTAATTATAGAGATATTCAATATCAAACATCATCATGGATATTTAAATGATTAAATGGTTCCTTCAAAGGTTAAGACATCATGACCATGCATTTTTTTGATAGAACTATAGTTGTGGAAAATTGTTTTTTATAGTGGTTATCCATGTGATGTGTGAATGGAGTTCTAATGATGAATTGGAATTTTTGAAGAAGAAACGATATTTAGAATGATGATCTAATTTTGAAAAGATTTTTAGAAAATATATCCTATAGTGGGTATTATCATGGTAAAAAACCATCCATTTCTATTGTATTTCTATAATGGGGAGAATTATAATCCTTATGGTGAATTAGTGGTTAAAACTTCACTATTTTGGGAGAGACATGTTTTCTGTGTTCTATATCAATATTTGAATTGATGGAGATTAGGTGTAATTGTTTCTTACATCTGATACACCTTTGTGTTTGGGGTTGTACAATAGTGGTGTGTTCAGAAATATGGTGCAGAACACAATCATCTAGTGGATTTTTGATGGGATTTGTTAACAAAGTTTTATTTCAGGATGACTTCCGCTACTTCTAATGGACAAAAATCCCTATGGTGGAGATTCAATAATTACCCATATTTAGAAATAAATTTTATTTTTGATCCCCAATTAATGTTTATTCTTGAAATATGGATTAAGATAACAAATTATTGTATTGAAAAATCATCATCTGATATTTTTAGACATTTAATAAGTCATATATTTCTAATTAAGTTAGAAAGGTGATGGGGTCACACGATAATAGATATTTATGTTGCATGCACATATGGACGTACATAAAAAAATATGTATATACATACATTAATATGTATATACATACATTCATATGTATATACATACATTCATTCAATCATACATACAAACATATATGAATTCATATATATATATATATACATACATACACACACGCAGACACACGCATACACAAACATACAAACATCTATATATACAAATATACATACATTCATAAATACACACATGAATAAATAATAACATGCATACATATTATAATGACCCATCAATTTTAGGGTCATTACTTTGTGGTGGAATTTAAATCTTTGATATAGGAAAAGGTTTTTGTTAATGAATTGTGACTTATATTATAATTTTTAGTGTTTGGAGATCCTTAAAGGATGTCTTTGGATTTAGAATGAGGCCCAATTTGTTGTTTAGGTTTATATATATACATACAAAAAAATATATATTAATATTTGTATACATACTTAAATTCATATAAAAAGAAAGAATACACACATGAAGGCATGTGTACTATAACATCCTCTGAAATTTAGTGTTATTTTGTTTTGGACGAGTTTGATTTTTTTATTCCGGTGTAGGGGATAGTTCATGAACTGGGACTTGTATAAGGATTATCAGTGATTAAATATCTGTAATAACGTTTTTTGGAAATATAAAATTCATGTTTTGGTGTTTTGTTACATGGTCAACTATTAGAGATGGTTCATCGTGGACAATAGCTGAAATTGGTGTAGTTGTTGCACTTCGTAATGTGATTAGTTCTGGTCAAACCCTAAAGAAGGGTCTTCACAAGTACAATACCTACATATAGGTTGTTTATATTGATATATGAGAGTTTAAATATTTAATAGGACCCTTTCATATATACCTATGGACACTTACATGGGTTATTCTCCCTATGACCCAAGTTTAATACCATGAATGGGGGATGGTCGATGGATGGTCACATAAACTGAGGTTATACATGCTATGAGCTTTTGGTTTATTCCATTAGAGGTAAATGTGTGGAAGGAGTATCTCCTAAGCCTAGTATTATTTAAATCATTGATTAAATAATCATTCCATGAATGTTGTGAGTGTAAAGGCTTTATTCCATGATGTCCCCAGTCAGGTTGTGAATGCTGGATCCATGTTATTTTATTAGATTGGGCAAGGGAATTATTTTTTTGGTCTAGGATGTTTAGTTTCTTAATTTTTGGGATGTTTGGAGAAGGATATTTTTTCTAGTTCTACCCTTTTATTTCCTCCTTCAATTCCATATTTCTTGGGATGAATTTTTTAAAACTTTTATGGTGATCATAGGCTTTTTCATCCATTTCTTAATTTATTCATGATTCATCTTATAACCAAATGTTTCTTTGGTTTATAAGATACTTATATTCTACTAAAATATCTATTTAATGGTGAAATATTCCTAATATAAATGGTACTTCATTTTTAGTGGCTATTTAATGTCAAAGATCAATAAATGCCTTCGTTTTTGACAGATTCTATGTGATGAAAATTATTGATTAATTTTCTAGGAACATTCCATAGAGGATTAATTTTAAATATGTAATTATAAGTTTATATAATTAATTAATTATTTTTTTAGTGTGGGAATGGACATTGGGTAGTGTTATAATATTTGAAATGAATTAATGGACATGATCGAGGCTTAATATGGAATCATAAGTGTCTTAGATTATTTTTTGAGGTATGTGGTCCCTATATAATTATGTTATATGGTTTTTATACATGATTTTTTACCCCCATTATTGTGTGTGTGTTTAGGAAGAGGAAATGAGAACCTATTGTTACTATATAATGTTATATGATGGTGTTTGACCTCTTATGCTTGTGATTAGTGTTCTTAAACCATGACGATAGTTTAGGGACACATATAGACATTTTCACCTTATATTTGTGATTTGGGTTTAGATGAAAAGACTATAGGAATATCTGTATGTTTAGGATGTTGCATTATTAGTTAGGGTGGGTTTTATAGGGTTATATTAGTTAGGTTTGAGTGGCTTAGTCCTTATGTAAAGGGTGAGATAATTGTATGTCTCAGTCTTGCGGAAGGGAAACCTCCTACAGTAGGGATAAAGTTATCTTAGTGAAATGGGATAGGGAACCAAATATTTTTGAGTGATTTGGATTAGGGTGATATTTGGGTAGCATAACTTGGATTTATAAGGGATTTTTAAGTGTCTTGGACTAAGATTGAGGCATGAGTTGGGATAAGAATTTTTGGGATTTATGAACACCCCTTCTTGGATTAATATAGATTATTATCAATGCAACGTAATATAGATGGGTTTTCATGATCCTAGGGGATGACCATAATGGAGGGATGAGATTTCCATAAGGATTGGTATGATTCAAATGGATGAAAATGTTTTTATAAGATGAGGTGCAATGTCCAAGTGACTTGTGCTTAGGTGAGGAGAAGGGAACATTTCTGATACACTTGGATCCCTATTTACTGATTCATATGTGGTATTTCTTATACTTGTGATAAGAAACATACTAGGTGGGAAGGAAGGGTCATGAGATCTGACCCATCCAAGAGTGAGATAGCACTCCCTAGATTAAAGTGGGTGAGGTATAGTCATTGGGTTTATTAATTAAACCATTCTATGTGTATGATTGGTTTATATAATAGGATTATTCATTGAGTAGTAATGTTAATAGATGATATTCCTTGCCATTAATATTCTTGGTTTTTATAAATGACCTTTCCATTAATATCCCAGGGTCATGGGAGAGAACTTAAGATTAGGAATTATCAGATTAAGAAAATTGACCACTTCAAGGAAGAGGGATGGGTTATGATGTGATGTGGGATGAGGATCATAGAACTCATCTTGGGTAATAAGGTAGTGGTTCAGAATTTTATTATGAGTCCATAGCCATTTCCATTGGGTAATGGTTGAAGGTCTTAGATGATTCCTTATACCATGTCTACAGGTATGGGCTGGGTTATTATTCAATGATGAGGTGATGGTGGCATGAGGTGATTAATAGATTTTTTCATGGTCATAATGTAGGAATGATTCGGGATAATGGTGTATGAGTTATCACATGATGACCAAATGTGTCGGGAGATATAGTGGCTTCGTTAGTATAAAATATTTTGTGGAACATGTCTGACACGTTTATTTCAATCTCACACATACACATATATTGATTTTTTATATTAACATTAGTTGGTGAGATCTTACTACATTACTTTCTCAAACTATATATGAAAACATCAGGGTGTATAACCATGTGTCCATATTTCAAGTATGAGTATAGAAGGTGTAGTGGATTAGGCTAGGGTAGCTCGATGGGTATTGGATACATGGTTTTTTAGGCATGGAGATCTATGTAGGAATATCTTGTATTTTTTTATTTTTTATATGTAATCAACACAGTGGGTTATCAGTTGATGTATGATTGTATGGATCCATATTTTTTATTTCTTTTTCATACTATTATTATTATATGTTTATTTTCTATTTTAAACAGTGATGATCTTAGATTTAATGTAATAGTATCCTAATAGTAGAATTTAGTTTCCTAAAGATAATCAAAAACCTCTAGATTATGGGGAGGAACTCTATTGGTCGGGTTTCACCCCCGATTTAGGGCACTACTAAGTGGCTTATGAGATCGATAATAAGAATCCATATCAAATGGTATTTTTTGTCGGAATGATATAAAAAAGTGGAATTAGAGTTTGTTTATTTCTATTTGGGGAGATCATAGATATGTGAAATTGTTGTTAGTAGGAGATTATTTCAAGAAAGGGTTATTTTATTTTCAAAAAATTAAATCAAAATAAAAGTTTAATTAAAAAATTTAATAAATTTTGAAATAATAAATCGAGAAACTCAATATGTGAAACATGAAAAAATAGTTTGGAGTTTAGGAATAATATATCAATGTAATTAGATCATGGAAATTTTTTAATTGAGATTATGAAATTATGTGAGAAAATGTTTAATGATGGAATGTAGTACTATAAATAAGATTCAAACATAGTAGATAATGAGTTTTGGTTAGAATGATTTTTCCCATATGTCTTCACCAATGGAAATAAGGGTTTCATTTATGAAACACCTTAGCCTAAAGAGTGACCAAGTACTCATCCCTTACAATTTTGTCATGTGGGACCCCTCTTGGAAATCTTTAATCTTCAGGCAAACAATCCCTATCTCTTGTGGAGTGTAAACTCTTGGTAAGAGTAATTTTAGGAAGGAGAGGTATTCTCTAGAAAAACACTTTACACACAACTCCAAAATTTCTCTAAAGAAGGGATACTAAATAATGAAAAAAGATATTGTGTTAAAAGTATATATCCACTAGAATATTTTGATCTTGGAAGGCTTGGGAGAGAATTTTGAATTCTATAGGTTCTCCATTGGTTGAATCTTGAGAGATATTCATTGGGAGAAAGGATCAATGTTTGTAAAGTTTATTATTTAAGGAGATAAGGTGGTAATTTCATAGTCTCTAAAAAGGATTATAATTGTTTTGGAATCATCTTATATGTCAAACCATAAACATGATGAAAATTTTCAATATTGACCATATAAAATGAGAGTTCCATGGGACCTAACCAACACCACTGGATACCAGGTAACAACCATTGAGTAGCCTACAGTGCTTCTGGAGACTTACATAGGGATATAATGGTCACCAACAAGACTTTACACCTATACTAGCTATCTGATTCACATGCTATATGACTATATTGCGGCCATAAAATTACTAGGAAGTTAGTGGGCTCTACATAGGAACATATTCAACTTGGAAATTCTCTACTCCAATAAAGTTCCTTCCAATGACTCTTCTATGATGTTTCCAATACGCTGATAAATGATTTGAGATAGAACCAAAACATTAAAAAGGCTTTAATGGAGCATCAAGATTCTATGTAATTCACAACATTGAATATAATAAAAATATTGAAACAACTAAAATGAAAAAGTTAAAAAAAAGTAAGCATATTTTGTGATCATGAAATCACCATGAGAGAGAATGGTATAACAATATCCCCCTTTTTAATGATCACAAAAAAACACAAAAATTATAAATTTCATATAAAGTTAGAAATAATTTTAGAGATAATATATTAAACAAATAAATATATTTTCAATGATCTTAAGATGTAAAAAAATGGAAATTTTTTTTAACAAAAATAAATAATAATTTTAAGATATTTTAATATTACCCACACTAAAAAAAATTTCCAATATAAAGGGAAAGTAGAATAAATAATTTAAAAATAAATCATTAACTATTCTCCCTTGTAAATAAGTAAATAATTCTCCCTTACTCTATAAAAAATTTCTCACCCTTTATTATTATCAAAAAAGGGGGAAATTGAAAATAAGATAAACTAGAATGGAAAATAGAAATTTCATAAATAGTTTGATGTAAACACTTAGTAGATAATTTGTAATAAATAAAATATAACTTAATAATAGAGAAAAAATAAATAAAATTATTTTGAAAAAGTTTATTAATATGCTTAATTACATAAATAGTATAATAATTATTTAGATATATTAATTAAATATATATAAAAAAATTAAAAAAAATATTAATTTTAAAAAAAATATTAATTTCCAAAATCCCAAAATAATAGTATTATTATTAATTGAAAGTGGAATGTTAAAATTATAATGAAAAAAGGTATAAAAAATAAAAAGAATTTATAAATAGAAAAAAATGAATGAAATAATAAATAAGAAAATTATTTTTTAGAAGAGAAGAATAAAATATGAAAGTAAGGATAAAATAAAATAATGTATCAAAAACTACTACATTCTGAGTCTACGCCACATTAAACATAATTTCACCTTAATTTTAGGTATTTCTTCATTTTAAGAGCTTTTAGAGTTGATTACATTGAATTTTAAGCATTATATGAAACTATCTATTCGATTTGTTATTTTTTTAAAATACAACTCAAGAGATATGTAAGATACAAAAATATAAATACTATCTTTATTCATCATTAATATTCTTTGATAGAGATAAAAACAATTTTTTTCAATGAATAAATACTTTTATGAGACCAATACAATTTAGGAAAATATATGAAAAATAAAATTTTAAAATAAAATGTATACAGGGTAAATGAAAGGTATTTAAAATTATAAAATAATATAAGTCATTATTTTTTAAAATTTAAATTTGAAATAATTCAAAATAAGAGACAAGTATATGAAATGTAATAAATAATTAATTTAGAAAATAATAAATCTACCTTTCAGGGAATTTTAGAACTAAGTAGATAAAAGGATCTTCCCCAACTGACAGCACTCATGATAAAATGGATCATAGCCAAAAAAATAAATAAATTATGAAATTATTTTGAGATTTAGAATTGATAATGTAACAACATTATTTTTTTAATGAAATTATAAAATATCCTTTGAACAAATAAATATGTCATAATCCAATAATCCATAATTTACATTTAATAAATTTGAAATGATCAAGGGCTTTATGTTTGGGGAAATTATAAAAAAGTTGTTATTTAATTTGGAAAAAACACAATGATATATAAACCATTTTGGAAGTGAAGTCTTAGGAAATAGTGATGAAGTAAAATTAGTTTTTTTCTAGATTTTTTAATAATATTGTTAAAAGTATTTATGGTACTACTGTTGTTGCCCTGGAATCAGATATAGTTGAATAATAACCCAAATTACAATATAGCTTCTTTAATTCATGGAATATTTGAAGAAAAACTTCAATTGGCTATATATTCATCTTCAGCTATAGAAACAGAAAATGAATTTGGATTTATACTAATCCATGAGATGATTAGTATTCCTACTTGTTTTAATTTTTCAATATTACTTTCCGAATTTAGTTTTAATCCATTGAAATCAATATCAAAAAAATATTTTAAATCAATGTTGTTTCCTTTTTTGTATAAATATAGATTTTATAAATTCTTTAAATAATGAAAAATTCTTTTGAATGGTATTAAATGTGATTCTTTATTTAGATTCAAAAGGAGTATAATGGGAAACATTAAACATGATATAATTTCAGGTCATAGTAATGTAAGGTAGACTACCAATGAATCTTCCGTAAATCATATTATCTAATGTTTTACATTCTTCATCCAATAATATATTAGATATTATACTCAATAGAGTGTTAATTTCCATACCGTGATTCATTCCAAATTGTTTTAGATATTCACTATTGTATTGTTTTTTATTTATAAATTTTCCATCATTTTTTAGAGATATTTCAATATTGAGATAGAATTTCATTTATCCAATAAAGGTTATCTAAAATCCGTTATTCATTAAATCATAATGCTTAAAATAATTTTTCCCATTGGTAGAACCAAAAATCTCATCATCAATGTAATTTTTAAATTTAATAGATCATTTTTTGTGTAATATAATAATAAATTTTAATTATATTTTTCTAATATAAAACCATTTTGAATGATGTTAATTTGAAATATATTCACACCAAGAATTAGGGGATTTTTTTAAGACATAAATAAATTTGGTAATTCTAATAAAAAAATTAAAATAGAATTTTGAACGAATTTTTTTCATCAATTTTTTTCAGAAATAGAACCATTTAGAAAATAACTTTGGATATAAATTGAAAAAGGTATAAAATTTATTTTAGAAGATAATTTTAAAATGAATCTTATGGATTTGAGAAGTGTTACAGGTTAAAAGGTTTCACAATAGCCGATTCCTTTTCCTTTTAAAAATATTTTAAAACTAATAGAGATTTATTCCTAGTAATATTACCATATTCATATAGATAATTTCGAAATCCCCATTTATATATAATAACTTCATGATCATTATTTCCTTCTAAGAGAGTCTATATATCAATTTGAGTGAATATATTAAGTTACTATTACATGGAAAGTACCCGATTTTCATCCATAAGAGTATCATTTAGATTTTTTTGTTCAAGGTGATAACGAAATTCAAGATGTCAAAAATGATTAATTGTCAGCCTATGAGGATGAGTTCCCTCTTTTAAATTGTTGAGTACATTTTCAATGGGTGTTCTATTGATTTGATCAATAATAGGGAACTGATTTTAAAGATAATTTTTTTATACTTTATCCTCACTAGTTTTAGAATTATCATTTCAAAATGAATTTTCAAAAAAATAAGGAATATGATTTTTAAAAATATCATTAAATAGAAAATGGATGTCTTCTTCAACCATTATATTCCTTTTTTTAAAATTTCACAAGAATTATATGCTTTCGAGTACCCAATATGGATACCTACATCGGATTTAGAATCAAATTTACCATTTTTTCATAAGTGTTTATAAGAAAACAGTTAAAATAAAAAACAATGAAACTTTACACATTATGTTTCTTATTAGGCCATTAATCACATAGGGTTTTCTTTAAAAAGGGCCTAATGGGAATGAAAACTAATGATATAACTTTCAGTATACATGTTATCAAAACATAAATATTTTTGAATGGAAAATTAAATAAAAATGTTTCTCGTGATTTCTTTGATTGATCAATTTCCCATCTCTACTACCCCATTTTATTGAGGGTATCAACGAGTAGTAAAAAGATGTTTAGATCCTTCTAAAGAAATAATATCATTAAATTACAAATTATTTAATTCTCCTCTATGATCACTTCAAATTGATTTAATTTATATTATTTTAAATTTTCATCCTTTTTAGAAAATGTGATAGAGGCATTGCGAGCTACTCATTTTTTGAGTTAGGAAATAAGACCATCTAAAACATGTATTTTCATCACCAATAAATAATTTATTATTTGTTTTCACTTATAATTTCATTTTTATTAGGTCAACAATGGTCATGATGGATCATTTCAAGAGATTATGATGAAGAAATTAAAATTTTATATTAAAAAGATATTTTTTGTATCTTAACATTCTTTCATTCATCACAAAAATATTCATCATTGAAATACAAATTAGGAAAGTCTAATACTAGTTATAATTTTTTGGGTTTGTTGAGCAAATGAATGCTAAAATGACCAAGGAATCAGTTCTACATTAATGACACACTCAACTACGTTTTCAAATATTTCACATTTTGGCATGAAATATATTATAAAATAATTGTGTTATCATTTTAAAATCATGAAGAGGTAAAAATAAGTTTTCAATTTGAATTAAAAATATTTAAAAATCATTTTCATAAGATATTTTAAAACTGATATCACATAATTTAATAATAATTATAAAAAAATTCAAGTTATTTAATAATAAATCATTTTTAATTATGTTTTAGTTATAAAAATAGATGCTACCTTCCCCAATTATCTTACCAGGTGAATTATCATCGAATTTGATTTCTCGTGCTTCTTTTTATTTTATTTTATTAAATTTAGAGTGGTTGAAACACATGTGTGTTGAGAAACTAAAATCTATGTACCACATTTATTGTTGGGTTTCTCTCACTATACATTTTTATTAAAAAATTAAATGAAAAATATTTTTTGTACCCATACTAACTTAGGTACATTTAATTTGTCCAATAATTATTTAGGTATACAAATTTAATTAGTGGGTTTTCTTTTTTGAATGATTGGAATATAAATTTATTGATATTTGTTTCCATGACATTAATTTTTCCAATACCATACATTGATCCTATTCTTGTGCAATAATTACATTTTTCTAAAAAATCTGTTAAAAAATGGTTTCAATATATTTATTGAATATCATCCATGATAAGAGTTACTTAACCGGACCTGATTTTTTCCATAATCCTGATAACCAAAAAATGATAATTATATTTTTTTCACCTTGAGTAAATTTTTCAGGACATATTTTTAGTTCCTTGATATATTTTTTGAGCATTTTGATATATGGTGGATTTTTTACATTAATGTTCATATCTTCTTAATAATGGATGATAAGATCCATTTCTTTTTTGATAATACCTATTTGATAAGAAAGTTTCTTATAATTATTTTTCACTTCTAGATATAACTAATCATATTGAAAAAATATATTTTTTAGTTGATTTTGGAAATATCTTGAGTCTTCATAATTGAGGTAATTAAAGGATAAAGAATAAGAATAATAGTGAGTATAATGAAAATAAAAATATGGAGGAGAACAAGATGAAGAGGAAATATGATAGTGAGTGTTATCCTTGAAATAATTATCAACATGTTCCAGGATTCACTTCCAACTTGAGTCAAATTATATTTATATCAATGTTAAATCTATAGAATCATAATTTCCACTACGCATAGAGAGTTTAAATTTTTTACATTTCTTATTTTCCTTGATATTTTTCTTCTAGACGAGGATCTCAAATTTTATATGACATTTCATATTAAATTCATTTCACATCACCTTTTCTACTACATCTTACTTAGATTTTTGGATTTTATTATTATAGTTAATATCTATGAGGAACAAGTTCATGTTTCTGGAAAAATGAGTATACTTTATATCCTAACTGCTTTATTTTTCATTGATAGTTTCTTTAAAGGTGGTGGATAAATTTAATTTATTTTCCTAATTTTTTTGTTGGTATTTTACCATGATTTCATATACCATTAATGTACCGATGATTTCTGATAACTCTATCTTTTTAAATATTCAGATAATCATTTATCCATTACTTTATAGCATAAGATCTAGGTAATACCCATAAGATCTAATTTTTCAATGATTCTATAGATTAATCATCTTTGAAGGACGTTTCACCTCTATAGATGTGTGTAAATATTATAAATATGTTTATAATAGATTCAATAGAATGCATATTGTATGTTTCAAATTCTTGATGATATATATATAATCTAGTTCCCATTACTTTTTGTTTGCATTTGTGTTCCAATTTTAAATGTCTCTATATTTTGTATGAATTTTTTCCATTTGGGAACATGAATAAACAAATTTCATTATAGATCAGAATGTAAGGCATCTATAGATCTATTATTCATTTCAAAAATTTAAAAATAGTATAATTCCATTTTTATTCATTTTCCAAAGTGGGAATATATTTTTTCATAACCAATGTCAATATTTTATAATAAATAATTCAATGGAAATTTGGCATCTAATTCATCAAATAGAAGCAATTGGTGCATCCAAATATTGGAGAATTCATATCGGAATTAAATTGTATAATTAAAATTTAACATTGAAATCGATTAATGATTTAGAAATAAATTTTGAAAATTAACATAAGTTTGAAAAAAAAATATTCTATTAAAAACAAAAAGTCTCCTTTGATGAAATAATTTGGTCAAATATTATAGAAATTGAGGGGAGAATTTTCCTTTTAAAAATATTAATCGAAATAAAATATTAATAAAAAATTGATCCATACCAAAATAAACAATCAAGAAATAAAATTATCAGTAGTTGGTAACTTTAATTCTCATTTATAAAGAATATATTCAAGTAATTAAATCATGAAAACATTATAATAAAGTATTTTATAATTCAATAAGGAAATATAGTCATGATACATATATAGTGTATTACGAGTTGTACAAAAGCATAAGGTTTACCCTATGATTCCACCTCCTGACTAAATAGGTCAATTCGATAAATCTTGTGTCCTCAATGGTGATGAAGAACCAATCCCTCAAAATTTTGGATTGTGAGAACCCTCTTGAATGTTTTTAGTTTCTTAGTAATTACTCCCACACATTTAAGGAGTGTTAACCATTGGTTAAATGAGGTTAATTAAATAGATGTTTTGTTTAGCCAAACCATCCATACACTAATCACAAGTCTCATTGATGTAGTGAATCAAAACATAGAAATAATATATTTTGAAAAAATTTGAGAGCATTTAAATGATTTTGAACATCGAAGGCTTAGGAGACATTATTGCATTCTAGATAATAACTATTGATTGAATCTTGACAGAACATTGTTGGGATATGTAATGTCTTGATATTTTAGTGTAATTTTTTTTAAATTATATGGAATTATATTGAGACCACACGCTCTAACGACACATGATTCAATGATCTGGTGAGCCCAGAATAGAATTTTATACTTTTTTGAAGTGCGCCTAAGTAAACGTGTGAGTGGGTTTTTCTATATTTTGAATTGCTTCTCAGATAAAAAAATATGAGGGAACTGTTGAATTCAGAAAGTCTGGATTCACCTAGAATGGACTTAATTTCGACTGGTAAAGGAAAAACTAAAAATTTTATTTCTGTACTTTTCATAAAATAATAAAATAACTTTAAAAAGTTATTTTATTTTCTTTTGACATCCGACGAGTAGAGACATGGCAATGATGTGGTGCAGTGATGAGGTAATGACAAGGTACATTAATGAGACCCATTAATGACCCATATCACACAGCATAATGATGTAATAAAGGAAGTGTAAAAGTGACACTCTTTCATAAATGAAACATCGTAACAATGCGACGTCACAGGGTAACTGAAACGCAATGATGTGTTTCTTTTTTAAATAGTTTGTCACATTTTTGGAGTGAGGATGATTGTGAGGATTCTTTAGAACCACTGACAAATCTCCTCTTCAAATAAGAATGACAAACTCCAACGAAAACCGACGGATCTTCATCATCTTCGATGCAACTCGATGAACGAAGCCATAGATGATGAGCGACGTCGATGTCTTGACCCATCAAGGATGAACGTCACGACATAGAACATCATTGAGATAGCGGTTTGAGTTTATTTCAAATGTTATTCCCCATTCTTTTTCTAGAAATGATGAACACGGATCAACCCACGAACAAGTTGATCTACGGTTCTTGCATTTATGCGGGAGGGTGACTTTTATTGGGTATTTATTATCAGTGATTTAGAATTGGAATGAAATGGTTGAATTTCAATCCATGAACCATCCCCTTGAGTGAAACCTTTAATGCAGATGGCATGGGACGACACGAACATGGCCCGAGAACCTTCACTCGTGTGGACTTGGTGGCCTTGGACCTAGTGGGGCTAGAGAGATCTGACAAGAGGGAGCTACTACTTTGGCTTCTTGTAGCTTCACTAGTCCTATGATCAGTGGGGTTTTCTACGGATGGCCATCGGAGATCCTTTTTTTACTTTTTTTGTTTTCATTAATTTTTGTTGGGTTTGTATTTTGGCCAATTTTTATCAGTTTTACTTGTACATAGTCTAGTTTTTGAATACTTGATTTCTTTCTAGTGTGTGGGACTTGTTCGGGAGTTTTTGTTCGTACATGTACACTAGAAAATTCCTCCTACTTGCTGGTTGATGCCTTCGGTGCAAGTTTCTAACCACTATCCTTTGGTAGGAGGGCTTGGGGTAGTCACGGCATGAGCCCTGGGGGACGGGTCATGACAAAGTGGTATCAGTGGGCGGTCAGTCCTACCACAAATATTGGGATTCTGTGTTTTGTTTTGGGGAAATAGTGTTAACTGTTGCGAGTCCGACTTTCAGATTCGAGGAGTCAAGTGTTGGTACGGAAACCGATGTATCCATACATCTGGACCATGAATTATGCTTTTCATCTCAATACATGAAAACAATGATTGCATAAGAATCTCTTTATGTTATTTGGAATAAGATTCATCTCACCAGGTATAATGTTCTGATCATGTTACATCATAATCATTCAGGATGCCTCCACATGGATGACCAGCCTGGATCCTGATACGAGAGGAAATCTCACCCAGTAATGAGGCATCTGTTCAAGGACTAGTTCTTGAGATGGCCCCATCAGGTGGTACACCCGTGCTACCACCACACGATGGTCATCATCTACCATTGGCGGTTCCTGTAGAGTATGTTCACAGGCTCAGCGCCCTACATGAGTTTTAAAGATAGATACTTCTTAGGTTCAAGAGATAGATGGATCCTCGGGACGCTGAGGACTGGATGGAGGCTGTTAAGTGGGTCTTCCACTTAGTGAGGACACTGCCTGACCAGATGTTGATCATGGTAGCGAGCCTTCTATAGGACATGGTAGGGAGATGGTGTAGCTTGGCCACCTAGACCCAAAACGAGGCGAACCACACCTAGGAAGACTTAGAGCAGCTTTTCCAGGAGAAGTGTCCCCCCGTCACCTTGCTCTCTATGAACATATAGGATTTGATTCACCTTCAAAATTTCAGCATGATGGTGTCTGAGTACTCAGTGAGGTTCACAGAGCTTTATCACTACTCAATAGACATAGTGTGAGATCCTTTCTTTGGGGCTCAAGTCTTAGAGCAAGCACTCAGGAGGGAGACCAGGGCATCACTATTTTATCTCATCATCTATACCCAGGATGGGGTGCTGGAGTGAGCCCTTATTTTGGAGAGCTTCATGGTGGAGAAGGAGTTGATAGATAGAGTTTCCAGTATACCCTAGGCAGCTAAGTCATTAGAAGGCAGCTTACAGCAGACGTATGGGACCAAGTGGATCAGGTCTTTCAGAGGACGACCCTAGGACTTAGGGTCGGTCATATAGGGTCCCAGACTTGAGGGAGTCATCCAGAATATAGGTTTTTCTTTGCTTGCAGTGGTCAGGTACACATGGTATGTGACTACCTAACCCTCCATGCATATGACCAGTAGACGGTCGAGGGGTTGTCGAGGCAGTGGCAGCGGTTCGATCGAGGAGGCCCACATTGTGGTAGAAAAGGAAAGGGATCTAGTCAAGAAACATGTGGTGGGTGATGGTTTGAGGTGTTATCTCTACGACCCCCATGTGTTCCACCCCGACCTTAGGGAGAAGGTGGATAGGGGGCGAGCTTAGCTCTAACCAGCAGAGGCTTATGACCACGGTGCTCCATATATGATCCGAGGTACGATCTGTGTCTTCTCCACCCTAGCTGTAGTACTTATTGACATATGTGTTAGTCACTCCTTCATTTCCATGGCTCTTGTTTGGAGCTCGGAGATTCTAGTAGAGGCATTGGATCAATCATTACAACTATATATTCTTATGGGAAATGATTCAATGATTAAACGTTGGTGTCGGCAGTGTGAGCTTACTCTAGGAGGTGAGATCTTTGGTTGGTATATCCAAGTACCTTCATTGAGGCCTTACGACGTCATATTGGGTATGGAATGGTTATCCATATTCCATGCTCGGATCGACTGTTTTAGGCATACAGTGCACTGTGTCTGTGCATATGGGAATATGTTTTCCTTCATAGGTGAGAAGGAAACTCTTGTAGCATGAGATGGACTTTATCAGAGGAGGGTGCAGCCGATCACTCACCAGTTAGCTAGCCTCACCCTCTATGTAGTGGATCAGAGGAGTCCAAGATTTCTTGTAGTGGGGGATGAGTACGAGGATGTTTTTCCTGAGGATGTTCCAGAGCTACCGTCTCATAGAGAGGTAGGATTATGCATTTACTTGTACCCTGGGACGACACTGATATTGACACTGGAATATCATATGGCTCTAGTAGAGCTTCTTGAGTTGAGGTTAGAGCTTGAGGACTTATAGGATAAGGGGTTTGTAATGCCCATCGTTTCACCATGGGTAGCCCTAGTACTTTTTTTCAAGAATGAAGACGGGATTTTGAGGTTGTGCATGGACTTCTAGTTCCAAAACTAGGTGACCATGAAGAATAAGTATCCACTACATAGAATTGATGACCTCTTCAACCAGCTGAAAGGAGTGATGTGGTTCTCAAAGATAGACCTCAGATCAGGCTGTCACCAGCTTCAGGTATGATACAATTATGTACTGAAGACAACCTTCAAGTGTTGGTATGGCCATTATGAGTTCCTAGTGATTCCTTTCAGTGTGACCAATGCCCCATCAGTGTTCATGGGCCTCATGAATAGGATCTTCCATCCCTACCTTGACCGGTTCATTATGGTATCCATTGATGACATCTTTGTTTACTCAGTGTTAGAGGAGGATCATGATGCACACCTACGGATAGTCCTGGATACACTCCGAGAGAACCAACTTTATGGTAAGCTCTTGAAGTACCAATTCTGGATATGGTAGGTCCACTTTCTAGGGCATGTCATCTCATAGGATGGAGTTGTGGTGGATCTGGTGAAGATAGAGGCGGTGCCTTATTGGGATTAAACCAGGAGCATGACTAGGGTGTGGTGTTTCTTAGGGTTTTCTGGTTACTATTGGAGGTTCATTCCTGTCTTTTACAAAGGAGCATCGCCCTTATCAGCTTTGACATGGAAGGGATATCCCTTCTTGTAGATATATAAATGTCAGCAGAGTTTCTAGGAGATGAGGCAGAGACTGACTAGTGCCCCCATCTTCAGGCCACTAGGGGAGGACGTTCGGTATGTAGTTTACTACGATGCATCAGGGACCGAACTGGGTCGTGTCCTGATGCAAGAGCAAGCGTTGATTTCCTACATCTCACGACATTTGAGGTATCATGAGAAGAAATACATGACCCATGACCTGGAGTTAGTAGTAGTGGTATTTTCCTTGAAGATGTGGCGGCACTACTTGATGGGTTAGCAGTTCATATATTACTATGACCACAAGAGTCTCAGGTATATATTCTCCGAGAAGGACCTAAACCTGAGATAGTGGCGATGTAAATAGTTCCTCTAGGACTATGATTTTGAGATAGTCTATACTCCTCATAAGGGGAATGTGGTGGAAGACACACTCAGTTGGAGGACCGGTTTGCAGCAACTGAGTGAGGCGACGGAGCAGTTATCCACGATGCATATATCCTTCGTGGATGATTCTAAAGTTTCCTACCTTCATTCGATGATTTTCACTCCCCCACTCTTACAACGAGTCAGGGAGGCATAACTGGTGGATGTTGACTGTGATGCCTGACATGCTCAGTTATCATCAGGATGGGCTCCTGATGGATTTTCTGTAGGTGGGGATCACATTATCCTTTTTAGAGGTCACACCGTAGTGCCAGTGATGTTACGGGAGGAGGTGTTGGGTGAGTTGCATACTTACACTTTGGTGGTACATCATGGAGTGGTGAATATGTACCAGGACCTCCGACACTAGTACTAGTGGCCAGGGATGAAGAAAGAATTGGTCGAGTTCATTTCACGATGCCTCACTTGTCCTCAAGTGAAGGTTGAGCATCATGTTCTAGTTGGCTTGTCCCAACCACTCTAGGTACTGAAGTGGAAATGGGATGGTTTCTCGATGGACTTTGTGATGGGGTTACCATGTAAATCCAGAGGCCATGACTCTATCTAGGTGATCGTTGACCAACTCACCAAGTCGGTTCACTTCATACCCATCCAGGAGCAGCGACCAGTGGAGGGCTCGGGATGCCACTATATCCTTGAGATAGTGCATCTCCACAGGGTGCCTTCAACGATCGTCTCAGATCATGACTCTCACTTTACATCCTAATTCTAAAAGGGATTGTAAGAGGTGTTCAGGATGCATCTACGCATGAGCTCAACTTTTCATCCCCAGATGGACGGTCATATGGAGGAGACCATACTGACATTGGAGGACATGATATGTGCTTTATTCCTAGAATTTGTTCATATTTGGGAGGACCACTTGCAACTATTGGAGTTCGCATACCACAATAGTTATCAATCAACCATTGGTATTGTAGCATTTGAGGTCTTGTACGAGCAACCTTGCAGATCACCCCTATACTGGACAAACATAGGGGAGTTGACACTCATGGGTCTAGAGTGGTACGGGTTTCCACCAAGAAGGTTCAAATCATCCAAGAGAGGATGATAAATTCATAGAGTAAGCATAAGTCTTATGCCAATAGAAGAGAGAGACCCTTGGAGTTTGAGTAGGGAGATCATGTATTCCTTTGGGTCTCACTCCAATGAAGATTAGGGAGATTTGGCCAGGAAATAAAGTTATCTCTATGTTTTATCGGCCCTTTTCAGATCCTGAGTAGAGTTGACGATTTGGAATACCACCTAGATCTTACCCCAAAGATGTCTCGAGTGCGTGATGGTTTCCATGTGTCGCAGATGAGAATATATGTGCATGATCTATCACATGTCATTGATTGGGGCGAGCTAGACATTAATGATGGGGAGATCTTTGTGGAGTTACCAGTGGAGATAGAGGATCGAAAAAAAAATTTCCTTCATGGGCGATCGATTCATCTGGTGCGAGTTCAATGGAAGCACGGGAATCTCTAGGAGAGCACTTAGGAGTGGGATTCTCAAATTCGTGCTCAATACCCCCATCTATTTGTTTAGTTTTTGTTTTGGGCTTTCAGGTACGTAAATCCCCAAGGTTGGGATAATTTAATGTCTTAAAATTTCCATGTAAATGTTTTTTAAGAAATTATATAGAATTATTCTAAGACCACACACTCTGATGGCATGTGATTCTGATGCCTGGTGATCCCGGAACGGAATTTTAAACTTTTTTTAAGTGCGCTTAAGTAAATGTACTAGTGGGTTTTTCTATATTTTTAATCGACTATCCGATCAAAAATACAGGGGTACCATTGAATTTAGAACACCGGGATTCACCTAGAATCGACTTAACTTTGGGTGGCAATGGCCAAACTGGAAATTTTATTTTCGTAATTTTTGGAAAATAATAAAATAACTTTAAAAAGTTATTTTTTTTTGACATCCGAAGAGCGGTGACACTGTGGTGAATTGACGGGGTAGGGACGGGGCACAATAAGGAGACTCATTAATGATGTATATCACGCATCATAATGATGCAATAAAGGAAGCTTAACAGTGATGTTGTTTTATGAATGAAATAGTGTAACGATGCGATGTCGCAGCGTAACTGAAATGTTGGGACTTGTTTTTTTTAAATATTTTTTCTCATTGGTGGAGTAAGGATTATTGCGAGTATTCTCTAGAAAACATCTAATGAATCTCATCTCCAACAAAGAAAGAAAAACACCAACAAATGTCGGCTGATCATCATCATCTTCGACGCAACTCGAAGAACCAATCCGGAGATGACGAGTGACGCCAACGTCTTGACCCCTTGAGGAAGAACGTTGTGGGATCGAACATCATCAAGGTAGGGGTTTGATTTTATTTAAAATTTTATTCCCCATTATTTTTCTAGAAATGACAAACACGAATCAACCCACGAACAGGTTGATTCGTGGTTCATGCGTTTATGAAAGAGGGTGACTTTTCTTGGGGATTTATTATCTTGGATTTAGACTTTGCATGAAATGGTGGAATTTAAATCCCCAAACCTCCTCCTTGATTTAAACCTCTAACATGGAGGGCCCGGGTTGACAGGAATAAGGATCGAGCACCACCGAGTGTGCATTATTCGTGCCCACATTCTCGAAGTGGTGTAAATTTTATTTCAGGGCCAGAGCACGGATGGCAGTGACCCGAGGGTCCTATAGGGAAGACAGGTCAGAGAACGGACCACCGAAGTAACTATGGTGGCCCATATAAGGTGTCGCAAACACGGCACCACCGGTGCAGTAGCAGCGACGACTGGCCCATGTCGGCCGCATGGAGGAGGGGCGGTGCCTTCTGGGGCCGCAGTAGTAGCGGAGGCAGCCGGACCTGTGGGCCGCGCTAGAGGATCACGTCACACCCATTGGCACATTGTGGCATAAAGATGACACGGCTCTAGGCAGGTCATTCCTGGAGGGGTGGCCTGCGTCCAGGACACTCGGCTGCCTGGAAAAGCTACAGTCCATCGACCGCAGTTGGAGGTGGAGGCCTTGCGGCATCCAGTAGGGCCGAAGGATCCAGACGTGGCCGATTGTCGTGTCCTAGTTGTGTAGTGTACGTCGGTCTGCTCCCCTGGAAGACCGAGCTAGGGCTGGCCGGCCGGGATGGTCCTGCGGCCCAGCGGGCTACTCCAACACTGGTGGGACAGACCCGCACCCACTGGGCTAGACTCGCACCGGCAAGCCAAATCCACACCCCTTCAGGTCGGGATCGACTAGACCGGGTCGTCGGGAAACCCAGTGGGATGGACCCTCGGCCAACCGGGTCAGGTCCAACGAGTTTTATTGGGGATAGCCTAGTGGTCAGGTCGAACCAGACCAACCTCGACCCAAACCAGGTTGGGTAAAGTCCACCAAGTAAATCCGGGGTATGTGGGACCCTCTGGCCAGGTCGGTCAAGTCGGTCTGAGCAGATCGGACCGGGCCCAAATGCAATCAGCCCCCTGTTTACTAAAACAGATTTATCTTGCAAACCGCGCGTTCGATTGACGATCCGTTTGTTTAATTGGGACCCTCTTGATGAGGTGGATCTTATTTCATGATTTTTGGTGACTTTCATGGACTTTTAGATGAGAATAATGGATTTAGGAGTGATTCTCCAAAGATAACTATGTACAAAACTATGCAACTTGTTGGGACCTAAAGATTGTTGACTTTGGCCTAGTGCGAATCACTAATGTGTGACTTAGAAGGAAAACGGTGGGAATCACTTATGTGTGACGTGGAAAACCCATGTTACTTGACAGGAGTGCCTCATACATCCAACGTGGGAATCACTTTTTTTTGACTTAGCAGGCCCACGGTGGGGAGCACTTCTGTGTGACTTGGAAGACCCATGGTACTTGACAGGAGGAGTACCTCAAACGGTCAACATAGGAAGCACTTCTGTGTGACTTGGAAGGTCCGTGGTGGGGAGAACTTTTGTGTGACTTGGAAGAACCACAGTACATGATTGGATGTGTACCTAATTTTTTCAGGGTTAGTGGGAAGCACTCTTTGGTGACTTAGCGGGCCCATTATACTCGATAGAGGAGGATTTCTCCAACTGTCAAGGATTTCGATGATGTGAATGATGATGCTACTATCACTACCAGAGAATATACCTAGTATGAGATATCTTGTACTATGTTATTTTTCTTCATGCAGTGCTTTGAGGATTTTTGTGTTTCCTTTCCTTTTTATTTTTTTGTCCCTACTGAGTTTTGGGTTACTCACGCCTGCTCGGGTCCCTCCCATGCATGTCTTGTCCCGTGTAGACGATCTACGCTTCGAGAGAGGCCTTGGTGGTCCGGTACCCGGTGGAGCTCCGTGAGACATAACCGATCATCACCTTGATTGTAGACTTGGTGTCCTTGGACCAAGCAGGGGTTAGTGAGATATGACAGGATAGACCTACTACTTCAGCTTCCATTAGCTTCACTACTCCTATGATCAAGTGGGGTTTTCCACGGATGGCCATCAGATACCCTTTTTGTACTTTGCTGTTTTCAGTACTTTTTGTTGGGTTTTTATTATAGCCCATTTGTATTATTTGTCATTTTACATAGTTTTGTTTTAGTATACTTGTTTCCTTTACAGTGTGTGGGACTTTGTTGGGTGTGTGTGTACATAAAGGTACTCAGAAAAAGGCATCCCACTTGAAGGTTGACGCCTTCAACGCTAGTCTCCAGCCCCTATCCTTTGTAAGGAGGGATTAGGGTAGTCATGACACGAGCCCCAAGGGACGGGTTGTGACAGGATAAAGGTTTAGAAACTTTCAAGGTGAGTCTTCAATAACCCAATGGGGTCCTTTTATAGAATCTAAAAAGAAATGGTAATTCTATATAATTACTAGTTATATTAAACTTGGAATGTCCCAAAATAATTCCTATTTAGATCATATTTAAAGTGAGTTTTATTTTATCTGCCCTATGCCACCAAATACCTGATACCCACCACCGAGTAGTTATTGGTTCTATGGGATATCTTCTCTTTGCTGCAACTAGCATCTTTTAGAATGTACAAATCCACTGCCTTGTTGTTGGTCCCACTACATGTGTGTGTTTCCAAAAATATTGGACTAGTTTACTGGTAGACCTCACCGTGTTGCTAGTGGGCTCTGTATAGGCACATATTGAACTGGAATACTCTATGCTTCACTGAAAATACTTTTGAATATTATTCTAAGATGTTTTAAATAAATTGAAGAATGTTTTGATATAGAAACACTAATTTAAAATGTTCTCTAAGGATATTGAGGATTCTAGGTAATTCACAAGAATGATCTTAATAAAAATACCAAAAAAATCATAAATGAAAAAATATTTATTAAAAAGATATTATTTGTTCTTGTTAAAAATACCTGAGTGAGATATATACTACAATAATAATTTTTCATATACTTTGACCGAGCACATATATGTGAGTCTTAGTGAATTTTCAAGTGGAATTCACTAGTTAATTGGAATATGAAATTTATATTCTTAGATTATTCTCTTCTTGTTTCCATGGGTATAAGATTTATATTCACCGTTTCCTATGAATGTTCTAGATGTTTATAACAACATCTACTATAAGTTATTAAAAATATTCCAATAAATATTTTATTCTACATGCTAAGTAAATAACCTAAATTTCGTTTCTCTATATTTAAATACTTTTTCTATTTGAATGATATTGTAAAGTAATTATTTCATTTAAAATTAAATAAAAATAAAAATATTTATTTATTATTTCCGCCATAATGATTGAGGAAATAAGTTTCCACCAATAATTATTTTCTTGATGAATTTTAGGTAAAAATATATAAGTATATATCTCTTTACTATTCTTATAACCATTGATGAGTAAGGATAATCATTAGGGTAAGGATGATAATATAAGATTCATGGATAATAACTTATCCAAATGGAAGCTTAATATTAAAAATTTTACAATAATTCTTGAATACATCATTATAAGATCAACACCTGATTCTGTTTTACTCTACAAAAATATAGGGAGTGAAGCATTTATCTTCAAGCCTCTCTTTCTTATTGTTAAGAAATAGAATACAAGATATCATATTAGAGTTGCCCTAAAATTATATTTTCTAGGCATAAACCATTTTTAGTAAGAGTTGATTAGGTTTATTGAATTACAACACAAAATAAAAAATTTATAATTATAAAGTAGTGTATATCATCTACATAAATTCTGGAAATTTTAGAATGTGTTGACATGAACTTTGTTAAGGAAATATATCACTATTTTTATGGGTTTTCTTCCATTTTAAAAAAAATAAAACATAAAATTAATACTTTACATTATTACAAAATGTTTGAGATGAATTAATTTTAATCACTTTATGAAGTCCCCCACTATTTTTTCAAGTATAAAACGTCTTTACTGTTGAAACCAATTTTTCATGAAGTGAGGAAATTATAGAGGAAAGGATACATATTTAACTACTTATAATTTAAACTTTTAACATAAAAAACAAAAAAAATTGTTTAGGTTGGTGGTCATTCCAACTAACTTCTCCCTATTCATTTTTTCTTTGATTGGGATCCAAAATCCTAAAATATGAACATGGATTAACTCAGTACATGCCTCCTTATATGTATTGGAAAAACTATGTCCATTAAATTCAATACATTTCCAATTCATTTAACCCATCATCTTAGTTAAGAATCCATGATAATTAAATGTTCTCCAACTATGGCATGAACTAACACTTTAACAACTGTCAGTCTTAATTAAGATAAATGGAGACATAATAATGTAATATTAACTTGAGTGAATTTTTTGTTATGTGTAAACATTACCATGTTATCTTTTCCATGTCTTATTAATATTATGTGGATTTTAATTAATTGATTGACTAAGTACTTATTTAATATTTAAAAATAATACTTTTATTTGGATTCCATGTATATATATTAATACATTTGTTTATATGATCATGTTATTGAATCAATAAAATAAATCATTCAACATATATAAATAATATAAATAAAACTTGAGTTGATCATGTTATTTAAATAGTAGTTTTCTAATTAAGAAAACAATAAACAAAAAATTGAACCCATGGTAAAAACATTTGATCTGGTATAGGCTCGAGTTTACATCATTCCACCTCTATGATGTGTATCTCTTTATTTAGGTTTCTCTACAACTCTATCTCGAACCAACTCCATATTCATAAGATATCCATCATTATAATTCACTTACATCACAAACATGTTATGAAAACTTGAAAAAAACCATGTTTTAACAATTTTCACAAATTCAAGTACATAATAATCTAAGAGTGTTGAATTGTAGGCCATCAATTTAATTTAATAAAATAATTGAAATAACCAATGAAATAATTAAATTAATGAAGCTTTGGACACACGTAGGCAAGTTTAAGCTCAAGATCGTCCATTGGTGAAAAAAATACACATTTATTATACCTAGAAAAAATTTATATAGATTATTTTTTATTATAAATCAATGCATGTGAATTATGCTAATTAATTATATGATTAATAATTTAAATCATTATATCTTAATCTAAATCCAATCTATCATGATGATAACCATCCTTTAAAATTTTCAATAAATTAAAAAGAATACTTTTTTATAAAATCAGTAAAATACTCGGCTTGTACTTGGGTGAAACATGATGTGTTCCAATATAAACTAATTGGAATGATCCATGTTTTATATAGTGAACTAACACAACATATTTCCTAAATGATATGTGGTGTAATTTAATGTAGTGTGTTGTTAAATAAATTCTATAAATAATACCTAAAAATAACTATTAGAGTACTTATTTAATTTACATGGAATATATAATATGTGATAACAATGAAATATTTTTACTTCTTTTTTTAAATGGTGTAGAGCTAGTATTTTTATATATTATGTGTAATTGGGCATGAAATAATTCTTTCTTGGGGATATAATTACACCATGTGTGAATTTAAAACATGTTGTTTCAATTTATTACAACAAACGTTAATTAAGAATATGTCATGTAAATTAATTACATTTTTTTGTATTACTCACAAGACATGTGTATTAATTACCCCACATGGAAATTAATTGCACAGTGTATGAATTAACTACACCACATGTGAATTAATTATACAACCATTTCATTAATAAAACCATGGGTCAATTATGTAAATCAAATTTTTATTAATTTCTCAACATGTGTATTAATTACATTGTGCATAGATTAATTATACCATTTGTTATTTATTTATTTAATCGATGTTTATTTATCATACTACCACCATATCATGTAGGGTTACATGACATGTTAAAGAGTTACATGACGTGTAACCATGAATATTGTGGTCCTCCTCTAGATAGTTCTTTAGATGTTTTTATTGTATTATTAAAAGGTTTTAATAGTGATAAAAATAGTAAAAGTGTATATCTGGATAGTCAAATAAAAATATGAATTTTTAAAATTGAATAATGAATTTCAAATACTAAAAGAATAAAAAATCAATAAATAATTTAAATTAAACATGAAAACATTGAAACCACTTAATGGATCCAAACATAGAAGAAGTTTCATGTAGGACTATTACTAACTTCTATTTTTTGGATTAAAAAATCATCTATAATGTATGTGATGTGATTTCAATGTTGAAAAAAATTACAATGAATATTAAAAAATAAATTTGTCAAAACTAAGGGGTAATATCTTTTAAGGTTAATTTATAAATAGTTTATTAGCATGAAGAAATACCACAATCTTGATTTCTTTTAACAATGTAGGTGTTGATTGTATGAAGATTATTTGGTTTTATTTTCATAGTGTTGATGATGACCCAAAGTAGATCACCTCTAGTAGTGATCCATATGGGATCCTTTGATATTACAATATCATTAATGGTACTATGGGTGCTAGAATAGTTGTACTAATCAACTTTTGGTCCTCCATTGATCAAACCACAACCTGTTCTATATGAAAAGGTCCTTCTCATGATCTTTATAGCTTGAGATAAAAGAAGGAATAAATAATACTCAAGTTGGAGAGAAATCACTAGACTCTTTTTTAGTTGAGAGAGAGTTATATTGGGAGTATAATGTCATGCATAAGGACCAACACAACCACAATTCTCAAAATTTACTATTTATAGACCAATGTTTATATAATTCTTATTAATTAACTAGTAAAATTCCAATAATGAAATTTCATACCCAAAAATATTTCCATTTCATGTAGAATAATATTATTATTATTTTATTTAAAAGTGTTTAATAACATACCCAATAGTAAATATTATGTATATAATGGTAAATAAATATATCCCAGTGGACCAATATCTTGGTCCACTCATCCACAATGAAATTTTGTGAATTTTAAAATAAATATCATCAATAAATTTAATATTCATGGTCTGGTGAATTAAATAATTATTTCAATATTAACATTATGAAATAAAATATATAATTTCAAATTATTATGTATTACCTCTCTTATAAAAATAGGTAAATACTATACATTCAATAAGAAATAAATTTTACATTCACATTCCTCTAAATAAAATATTTATTTTCATATTCAAGAAATAATTTATGTATTAATGTATAAAAATTATTTATTGCCATTTGAATAACAGTACATAAATAAATATTATATATTTATATAATTGAACTATTAAATCATAAAAAAAATAATTATTTAATTATAGGGTTATTTAATAAATACTGAATAAATATTACTTCATTGTTAAGAGAATAATATTTACTCCAACTCTTCAATTTAAATAATATTTAACACATATAAACGGAAAAATCTATTACTGATCCCCTAGGACTCGCCCTTAGTGGATTTAGGAAACCTTTCATAATGTTAAATATTAGATTCAGGAAATAGGGTATAGAACTCATAATGTCAAAGGAAATGTCACAGTGAGAACATTTACATAAGAGGACTCATTGTGTAAAATATTCCCTCTGTTAAGAGGTTTGGTCGATCATGATACACACATATATCATCAACATATATGATTGATAAGTCTTTATATGAGAATCTGAAATAAATTTATCATTACACTATAGAAAATTATTTTAATGCAATGGTTATGTTTCAATCAAAGTTCAATGATATTAACTTCCATAAAGATGAGAGGGATAAATCCAACCTCACCTTATTCATTAATTACACATCATTCATGATGCATCTAAGATACCCATATTTTTCATGAACTTTCTCAATGTAGTGTAATATAATACAACAAAGTATATGAGTCATGAAACCAATTTATAATAATATTAAATCCTAAGTACCATTACACAAGAAGAAATATTGGAATATACAATAAAACATAAACATGTAGAATTCTTATAGGTGGGTCCATTCTCATAATAAAATATATTGGAAATTAAAAATCTTGAATGTCATGTGATAAAGTATCATATTCTTACAAGTAATCGCATTCAATAGTTAAGGTACTATTTTTTCTTTCATATAATGTAATTTGATCATAGAAATATAGCAATCAGGTATGATTAGACATAAAAATTATATCTTTTTAGATGAAAATTAAATATGTTACAAAATACAACATTGAGGACCATATAGGTTTAGTTTACTTAGAAACTAGTCAAAAAACTTCTTATTTTGTGAACATTATTCAATATAATCCACAATAATCTCCTCATTTTGTATTATTCGTAGATATACCAAACGTAGAACCTTTTTTTATAACATGGGGAAAGGAAACTATTGAATGGGTGAGCTCAGATGCTCAGTGTGGGTAAACATGATTGATATCAATATATGATAATATGAAATCATAAGATAAGTATAATGGTATGAGTTCATGAAGAATAATTTAAAATGATCATACCCATTTTTTCATATATCATAAACATTATTCAAGGCATTAATCATCTCTATTCATAACACATTAATCAAATAGAAATTAATGAACTATCACTATGAGAGTAAAACATTAGCATAAGAATTATGAAAAATATAATCATATTACCTTGTGAACATGGTTAAATATAAATAGGATTACTTATAATACTTATGGCATGAAATCATGCCCTTTCATAAACTTATGGACATGAAACCAGGTCCACAGATAACATTTTAAACATGAAATCGGGTTCACACATAACATTATGGACATGTTAGAAGGTCCAAGAATAACATTTTGGACATGAAATAAAGTCCATGCATAATCATATGGACATGAATGTAGGTTCATATATAACATTTTTGATATGAAATTAGATCCATACATAACCTTATGGACATGAATGTTGGTCCTTGCATAACATTGTGAACATGAAATCAATTTCATGCAAGAAATAATCAACCCATGAGTTATCCATCATTACCCATTTCCTTTTAAGGAAATATAGGTCCCACCCATCATATAATGGATATCCTAAGTATATATTCTACATGATCTAAAAACATTCATTATATCATTACCCATGAAAAGAAATGTGTTTCATAAACATTTCATCACAACATGTGGAAAAAGAAATAGATTTCGAAAACATTTATTCAGAGAATAACCTTTCTAAAGAAAATGGGATTTAAAATCCATTAATAATTATATCATAGAATTAACCATGGAAGAATTAGTGTATTTCATAATAATTTCAACATAGTACAGCCCATTGAAAAGAAATTGGGTTCTTAAACATATTTTCATAATAAAATTAAACCATTCTATGAATGAATAATAATTGAATCCTTGGATCATATCCTCATTAAATAATGAGTAACATTAAATTATTTCATATTATATGGAAAATCATTTTGAAATAAAATTTGGGGCATTTCTTGTGGAAAATAACCTTTCCATGAAAATCCCCTTTAATTTTTTTTCTAAATCCTATTCTTTAAAAATAAATTTAAAATAAAAATCATTATGAAATATCAAGTAAATAAATTTAATTAAAAATAACCTTGAATATTTATAAAGGATACTGAAATTACATTTTTGTTCATGACGGTGAAAAATTCTATACATGTCGTACATGTTGAAATAATGTTTCCTTTTACAATAATTGTAAATTTTCAAAAGCACCGTATTTAAAAAATAAAAGAAGATTCATTTATTAAACATTTTTTAAGAAAGGGAATGTTTGAAAAAATATATTTAAATATCATAGGAGGGTAGTGAAATCATTTTTGAAAACATTTTTAGTAAACATGGATATAGAAGAAAAAGGTTTTTTATCGAAGATAAAAAAAAGTCAACTTTTCATGAAAACATATTTTTGAAATATTGAGTACATAATGAGGGGAAAATATATGGAAAACATGTATTACTAATAAATAATAATATTATAACTAATTTCATGATATTTATTTTGAGGTAGGTCATAATATTTCATCATTGTAATCATAATCATAAATAATCCCAATAAATAGTCAGATTGTTACATAAAACCCTTAACATATTGGTAACTATTGAAGTGTAAACTCCAAGAATGTGAGACCATATAATTAATATGTAACTCCCCATAATTTTAATGATAATCATCTTAAAATTCAGTCATGTTATTTATATACATCAAATAAAAAGAACAATTGGTGAATATGGAATGTATCTCAAAGGTATAAAATCTGAGATGAAATTAATTTACTACTTAATTACGGTTTTAATTGTAACAACCATTAAATAATTAAATAAAATGAAACATTAAATATAATAAAAATAATTTTATTAGTAATTTTTAATTTTATAGGGGTATTATATACCCCCACACAAAATAAATGAGTACTGAATATTGAATGGGTCTCCCAAAAATAAAACTAAGACTAGAAATCCATTACCTTATTTATTAACTTCCTTTGAACACATTAAAACCTCATGTATAATAAATATAAATTTAATATAAATATATTAATAAATTATAAATATATATACCACATTATATATGATTCACTCTTAACATTTTGTTTCCCATTTATTAATAAATCAATGTTAAAGTCATGCTTCAAAAAATCCTTTTCTTGTATATTTTGATCTGTTATTTCATGTCCTCTTAACTTGATCATTGTTAAATCATATAAATTTTTTAACCATTATACAAATATCATATATATTAACTATATATGTATTTATATTAATCCATTAAATTTATATATTAAAAATTAATTACTTCATTCATGGAGATGGTACGTCATACGTACGCATTAATATTGCTTTCATTTTCACGATGGATGAAATAGAAGAAAGGTAATTAATTATTAACATTTATACAGCCATTATAATTTCATATATGTCAGATATTTTCATTAACATAATACTTATTACCATCCATGTAAACTGTTAGTTAGAAGAATCACATCGTTTCACAAGGTAGTAATCTACCATACACACGAGTGATGTTAGCGTATCCCACATGGAATGAAATGTAAAAGGTATATATGTGATATTATATTTCAAATATATAAATAATTTTATAATAAAAAAATATAATAAATTTCTAATTATAAAAATACTTGAGAGTCGGTGATAGAAAGTGAACTACATCGGTTCACGAGGTGGTAGTCCACCATACACAAGATCAATTATTTTTTTCATTTTGAGGAACTGTATATAGATATAGATCATGAAAATAAAAAATAAAAAATATTTCTTATTTATAGGATATGGATTTTATTATAATATCATTTTTAAATAAGGTTATAATGGGTTATATGATGAAATAATATGAAATCCCATAATTAAGTAACATTCCTCTTCTTTAGGGAACTCCTTTAGGTTTACACGTAAATCTGTGTTGGGAATGAATCCTTTAAAATGAGGCCTCTATGAAGTGAGGAGGGATTTTAAGATGATTTTTGGATAGTTATTTAGAAAACTAAAGTGATATGGGATTATGGAGATTAAATGAGTACAGAGGTTATTTTATAAGTGGGTAAAGGAACCCACTTGGAAATTACATTAAAATATCCCAAAAGACTTCAAAATGATAAGTTACTTACCCTTAAAAAATCTTCCTAGTGGAAAAATATTAGAAACTAGGAAAATAATATGGTAATATGAAAATATAATTGTAATTACACAAGTATTTATTAATTTTTGGAACATATCTTTTTTGTTTAACCTCAGTTAAACCCTTTTTTAACCTTATCGTGATAAATATTTTTTACTATTTTAACTATTAATTATGGTCAAATATTATTTTTTCCCATATTAGATAATATAAATTACGATTATTTCAACTATAGAGTCTGTTTTACCAAATTAAATTCACATAAGTGGAAAATTTAAATTTAAAATAAAATCCACCTATGCGATAAAAAGGTCGGTTTTTGGGAAGTGTATATGTGATGCACAAGATGATTTTATATTAACTATATGTGTAATAATAATAATTTTATAAATCTCAATTAATACATAAAAATATAATATATATATATATAATGGGAAAAATTCTGCATTGAGTATTATTTTTATTAATTAAAATGGAGTAACATTAAATATTTTAATATATTATTCATTAAAACCCCACTTTTAAAACTAAAAATAAACTTATATTAAAATCCAATATATAATTGATTCAAAAGTAACTAAGTTGATTAAATAAAATTCAATAATAGTTATTTAAATTTAAAAAAATGGGGCATTAAAATTATAAAATTTACTTAAAATAAATGATTGTTTTGCAAAAAATATTTATTTTTCCATATTCACTAAGAAATCGATATTTTCTGAAAAATCCCAAATTTTCATAATAACTTAATTTAAAAATGATTATTTCAATAATAGAGAAAATTTTATGAAATATATTTTCTATAATATTTATAAATTATTTATAACATTTTCTCATAAAAATCAAAAAAATAATAATTTTTAAGATAATAGAATTTTGATGAATATTATTACCTTATGAAAAATTTATTTATTATTTATTGAAAATTACTAATTAAATTCATATTGATCATGAAATGTATATATATAATTCATAATGATCTTATTACAATTCATACCCACCAATTTAATCACTACGTTATAACTATCGTATTTAAAATAATATTATTTCATGGTTCACTAAAGCTCGGTTAGGTGTGTCATGAAAGTTATCAAAAACATTCATTATTGCATGTAATGAAACATAAAAATGGTTTTCCATATAATTCAAGATAGAGAAAATTTTAAATTAATTTGAAAAAAAGTATTCCATAAAATATCATGATATTATATTCTACCAACTTTAACGTGAATTTATCCCTCAAAATTTGTCACGTCTATAAAATGTTTAAAATTTATTCATTCCTTTTTCAAACCCATATTACAAAATATAATAATAAAACTTCCCATAAAGAGTTATAGTTGGAAACATATAGATTTCCTAAAGTAAAATAATAGTATCTAGGTTTCAACATAGGGAAAACATTAGTTAGAAACTAAAATATACACTAAGAGGAATAAAATTAACTCAATTGGAATAATAGAGAGTGATGGTGAACATGGTCTATATAAAATTAAACACAAAAAATAATAAATCCATAATGGGTTAAGAGACCATTGATTCAATAAAAATGATGGTAAAAGTATAATAGTATTCTGTCAATATTATTTTCCTAAAGTTTTGTTAATTTTAATATCAAGAAAGAGAGCATGGGAAAATATAACCATGTGATTTATTTCGATCTCATAAGAACATTATCATCCTTTAATTATTCTTCATTCAATTTCCAATACATCTATTACTCCAATAAATGAAGTTGATTTTTTTCTTGAAGTAGTAATAGATCATGTGATCTATTGATGAATGATAATTTTGTCATTATATCTCCAGTTATCATTAAAACAAAAATGGTTATAACAAATTATGTAATATGTATATATATTTATATTATTAAATAATAAAAAACTCATCCAATGTTCCACATAATCATTCCACAACTGGTTAAACTTATGTAGCCTTCAAAATATGTCTTAACAAAATTGAATCCTAATGATTTGAATGATTTTATCTCATATTCTTATATGATCCACTTAGAAATAATATTAATCCTCTGTAAAGTCTTATACATAAATATATATAACTTATTCACATACAAAAAGTAACAACAAAACCATATATGATTAAAAAAATTAATTCAAAATTAATTCTTTTAATAATTTCCTAACTTTTCAAATAAAATTTCCATTGGAAATATCGGTTAATTATTGAATTTCTAGACATTGAATTATTTATTGATAATATCAATTAATATTTAAATATTTTTTACTCACTATAGTGAGAGATAATCCATGTTGAAAATCAGATCAAATTCACTAAGGGATAATCAACAAGATGTTTATAGAGCTTATTCATACAAAATAAAATAATAAATTTCCCATAATGCAGTGCCCCAATTATCTTGATTCACATCAATTTTTGTGATTTCATAATATTTCCATTTTCCATTTTCTTTAGAGGTTTTTTTGTCTCATCAATGACATTATCCAATGTATTAGTACATTGATTCACATAATTCCAATAATCCTTGAATTTGAAACATCGGACTGTGGGTAGTGTATTTTTTTGATCTCTATCTCTCTATTTATTCATTTGATTGTATGTCCTCTTCACATTAATTATACATTATTTTTATTTATGGATAGGATTCAAAAATTTGAAACACATATTAATCCTTTCAGGCTTTCACCATAGCACATGTTCCCACATTTTTGTATTTTAGGTGGTAGAAACATTTTATTCCTTTCCTATTACATATAATTGTATATTACATGAAACCCCATATTCTATTTTTTGTCAACAAAACCATGAGGGTTTATAGGTTACATTTCCAATTTCAGAGAACATATAACTATTTCCTTATATCTTTAAAGGCCCCTCATGTCTAATGCACTTCGAAGGAACAGTTTTAATGCACTTAATAATTTATCAAACTTAAGTTCAGGTTTGATGATAATTCCATTTGAGTACCTAAACTTTCCTGTAATGTTTTCTTTATAGGTACCAACTGAATCATCATCCTTCTTCATAGGCTCAAGGAATTCCACATCTATTTTTTTATGAAGAATAAATGGAAAATTATTACCAAAAAACAAGCTATTATACTCATCCCACACTATGGAGTCAATTATATCTCATTTTATCATATTCTTATTAAGATTCAACCATTTATCCTCATCTCCTTAAAAATGATAAACTCCCAAAATAAAATTTTCATTTTCTAAAAAAATGAGAATCTAAAATATATTTTTATATATATTAATACATTACTCAAAAACAAGTGGATCTATAATTTTACTAAAAGAAGATGGGAGTTTCCTCAGAAATTATTTAACAAATAGTTGTTCCCTAATTTGATCATTTGGTTGATCAGAAACATTCATGGTATGAGAATTTTATATGATCATAGAAACAAGATTGTGTACCTCTGAACGCACAACATTAGGTTTCTCATGTGAAAAATCATTGAATTTTCTAAACATTCATCATCAAAATTGTTCTTTATGGTTCTAGAATTTGACTAAAACCAAAACTCAGAGTGTGAGAATTAATAATTAGAGTGGTAAATCATATAATCTAGAAAAATAATTTATGATATCTAAAACGTGACAATTTATATTAAATATATGTCAACATAGGTTTAATCTAGGATATCCAGGATTATCATCTATTTTAAACCTTCTTGATGGTTTATAAATAAACTTTTTCCTACAAATGAATATCCCCCAGGAGTGTCAAACACGGTTCACAGTAAGGCCCGCTTAAGTGTACCATATAATGCTTGAGTAAATCCCAACCCAACTTTTTCCATGTTATTACACCTAGGTAAATTTGTTCCAGAACCATGTCAAGTTGCAGTATCCAGAAAGGTATACATTATAAATAAAATAAATTATAATTTTTCAACCATAACTTAAGACATTATCTTATTCTTAGTATTATTGTAAGGGTTCTATATGCTTTTTTACAATCCTGATATAAAAATATTGACTAAAACATTTCTTCATATACCCACTATAATAAACAAGACTATTTACACATAAATATTAAATATTTTTAGAGAAATATAAAATAAATTATAAAATACATTCCCAAGGACCATATAGGTTTAGTTTTTTTGGAGACTAGATAATCAATTTTCTTATATTGTGAAATATCTTCAACATCTCCCACAAAGGACTCCCAATTTGGTACTCTCTATAGAAATACTGAATATGGAACTTTTTTTTCATAATATGTGGAAAGGAAACATAAGAAAATGTGATATTAGATACTCATTAAGGGTAAAAATGAGTGATATAATTCTATGGTCATATGAAAACATATGATATGTATAATGATATGACATCATAAAACATAATTTACAAATGTCACACCTAATTTTCTATAGATCATAAACATTTTCACATCCTAAGTAATTATAGAATAAAAACAATTTCATATCTATTAATATTTTTGAATTAGATATTAAGTTTACTTAAAATGGGATGATACATCTAATAGCATACCTGACACGAAACAATGGTTTCTCCAAAAGCTTATGTTTCACACAAGACTAAGATATATAGAAAAATAATAAATTATTAATAATATTATTTTAAATTGTAGTTATCGCCTAACCATTGTATTGGTGGGAATGAAAAAAAACTAACTATATTATGTTTACACATTTTTATTAAATGTTTTTAATTTTTCCTCATAAATTTTAGAGTCTTAAAATGAGAATAAATCCAATTTTAAGCATAAAATACTCTAATATTTTTAAAAGGTAGTTTGCCGCCTTTTGATGGTGAACCCTTTTTAAATATAGTGTTACTCATTTATAAATTTTGTATTTGACAAAATAATCTTCTTATTTGTAAGAAGGATATAAAAATTTACTTTGGTTAATTTATTGTTGTTTTTCTGATCAAATTCATTTTTTAATGAATAGTGAAAAATACAGCATTTTATTTCAAAACTGCCTTTTTGTGCAATTTCTTGATATAGTTAGTTTATCTTATTAATTGATTTTAAATTGTAATTTCAATAATTTTTTATCATTTAAATACAATTTTTTTTCATTGGAAGTAATTTCACATTTAAATTGGATATAAAAACATGTCAATCTTTTGATGGTTTTACTTTAAAAACGTGTTTTCTTATTTCGTCAATGGGATTAATTTTTAATTAATTTATTCCAATTATATATTTTTAATTGGTAAAAATAGATTACATATTTGGAATCAGAAGTTATTAATTATGTAAATAGGTCCCTTTTATTTTTGGACTTTATGAACAGTAACATTAGTAATTATGTTTATTTACCGCGGTTAAAGGGTAAAACAGGTAAATAAGGGTAAAATAATAATATAATAATATAAAATTACCCTAACACTTGTATGATTATTATTATATGAGATATTTATGACAAATATATCCCTTATGATGAAAAGTTTTCATTTGGAAGCCACTTGGGTATGATGTGACGTTTATAACATTTAATTTAAAGTAAGTGCAAAATTATAATAAACATGACTCTTATTACTAAAAAAAATTAATATAGGGTTATATAAGTGATATATTCTAATATAAGTATTAAATATAAATATGATAATATTTCTTACATCATGGTATTTTATTTATGATTTTTATACATTAAATAAGTAAATTTAATGATGATGCGTTGATTGTTTTATTAATAAAAAATCAAATAAATGATATTATAAATATTAAAATAAACATTATTTGACATAATATATGCTAAACATGAAATTTATAGGTGATTGTGAAATTATATAAGTCTATTTAATGTTTATTTTATAGGTTATCACTATGTTTGGATTTTATTTAAACTCAATGGAAAGAATAGTGTAAAAATTGACATAAATGATATTTTATAAAAATAATAATTTATTAAATTATCTAAAAATCCTAAAAATCTTTTAAAATCACAAAGTGACTGTTATTAGTTCTAAAATAACATTAAGTTTCCAATTTTTGTAAATTGACCCCATATATGTAAAATTTATAGCCTCTTAATATATAAACTATTTCTAACACTATTAAAATTAAAAGAAAATAATTAAGGGTAAACAGAAACAATAAGGTTTCGAATAAACACAATACATGACTAAAATTTATTTTCTGAGAGTATTTATAACTAAATTCATCTCATCTTAGAAATATCTCAATTTAGAGTAATTTGGATTAAAAAAATATTTTATATTAATTTATTATTTTAGGAGATTCCATGGGTGCCCCTCCCCTCTCCTATAAAAAGGTACCCTCTCTTATCTAATAATCACTATTCAAGAACCATTTGGTTAGACCAATATATATCAAAACCCCTTCCAAGAATCCCTCTTTACTTTATAGATGTCTTATCTTTGGAAAAACACTCTTCTTATATGTGTTAAGGTGTTCTTCAAAGGTGATCAACTGAAGAAGATGTATCATTTTTTAAAAGTGTTTCTATTTTATTTCTTATTACACTTTATTTAAATATCATTATTCCCTAATGAAATAATAACACCAGTATCCTCAATATACTTATATGTTATTATATTAATATCATCATCTAAATCCATCTCCAATTTCATCAAATTGGAAATGAAAATTTCATTCGTGTGTACGGAGGACTACTACCTCGCGAACCGATATAGTTCATTTTTCATTACCATCTATCAAGACTAGTTATAATGATATAATTAATTTCTATATTTTATATTCATGAATTATTTATCATTATAAATTAATAATGTTTCAATTATGTTCTTACCTTCTATTAAAATAAAAACAATAATGTCGTCTGTGCGTACATGTGAATTATCACCTCCACGAAGCGATGCGAATCATTTTTACTCAACACATCACTTTTATGATATATATGTATATTTAAATGATTATTATGATTTTAAAAATATTTATATAATTTTGGAAATATAAAATAATAATTATATTATTTCCATAATTATCAATGAAAAATAGAAAACATTACTCATCCGTACATACGGCCTATCGTCTCTATGAATATAACGTTGTTCATTTTTTATACCAAAAATAAATAGTTTTATTTAATGGTACAATTTATGTATAAAATTGATTATTAACTCATTAATAATATTCTGGATATGTTGGACTTATGACCATATGGACAACTTACATCATAATAAGTTCATTTTCGACTCAAGTACCAAATATCGACAAAACGTTTTATATAAACTTAAATAATTATGTAATTTTTGTAACATGGATATTAGTGATATTATCAGAATAATAAAATTTAGAACGGTTCTCATTCAATTATAAATTATCCTAATTTTATTATTCAAAAATAACAAAGAACATACATGATGATTCGGTCTCATGGTAAGGTATTTCATCTCAATCTCATTTAATTAAGACATTTCATGATGATATGCACCTTTTTAATTGTATATAAATCCCCTTTGACATTTATTATCCTTATGATTTCTATTATAATATTTTTTAATGTTTTATTAATTTTTTATACATTCATGTGACTTATAATATAAAAGTTCAAAATAGTAAGGGGATCTTTAACTAAACAATCGCTTTAAATTTTTTAAAGATTTAAACTTCTAAATCCTTCTCTTTCAAGTCCATGTTTTCAAAATAAATTAAGGATTTATTTATATAGACATGAATGGATTAAATTTTAACTTCCATTCAAAAGTTTCAAATTATTATGGGACACTTTGATTCAAAGTCATATTTTTAAATGTTTTAATTATTTTTTAAAAATAGATTGATTATTTTAATAATTTGGATTTTTTTACATATACCCCATGAATGGGGTTTCTCACTTTTATGTCTATATTATTTATATATGTTTAATTTACAGGTTTAACTTTTTATTTTAAAATAACATGTTCTCATTTATGAGTGCACAACTTGTTGAGATGAAATGTGATTTTAAAGTGGAAATATTATTTTTCCTATATGCATGTTTAATGTGTTATGATTATGTTATGGTTTCTGGGAATTTATTATGTATACGGGTGCTTCCATGATAAACTTGTGGAGGGTGAGCCCGTGATAGCTCTCTAATGCATTGCGTAATGAGATGGAGTTAAACAGTTGAGTTTCTCCTAAGAGATTTCAGGAATATACTATGATGGGTATTACAAATGTAACCATGAAGGTTACTCCAAATGTAGCTATGAAAGTTATACTGTATGTATGATATGGATGCCACAAGTTACCATTATGATTTATTATGGCTAAAAAAATTCAATAATCTTTTGATTTCAGGAGGTTTGTTAAAGAACTTGTGTTTTATTGGTGAAATGTATAATTTTATGAAAATGTATTCACAGGTTTAAAATATTCTTTGGCTAATGGTTTCATCCCTTATTTATATTCCTTACTGAGCTTTTTGTACTCATCCCAAATTTTTGAAAACAAAAATCACCGGATATAAAGAAAAATAGTTTCATGGATGGGATCATGTAAAATTTATGATGTTTAAACGTGAAACGAACCATTTTTTTCTTTTTTAAAGTTCTTGTTTTTTGAAAAAAAGGATATTGAGTAGAAGTGTCTACATTGTCATATTTTAGTTGTTATGTTCGAGTTATGGCCTAATTCTATACATCTCTAAACATGAAAATATCCTTAATGTAAAATAAATTCAAATTCTTGACATAACTCATGAATAAGTAATGTTTAATGTTGGGGATTTATAGTTGGTATAAAAGATTGGTTTAGATAAATTTATAGGTTTCAGTGTTATTTAATCATAAGTTAAAATTTGTCTATAAGCACAATTATTAGAATAAAAAAAGTTTCATTGTTATTTTAGATAAATTTAATGAGTTTAAGATATAATTTATAAGTATATCTTAGTGTTTATCTTCCTCATATGATTGTATATGATGATTTTATTGATTTACTCACACTAACATTTTTTGTTTTAGTAAATTACTTGATCTAGCAGGAACCAAAGTAAAAAATGGATGTGAAGGAAATTATGATGGTTCTTTGAATAAGAGAAAAAGTGAAGTGTGATAAACAATGAGATATCTTGTGGTTATTATAAAACAACTATCTAGAGTAATGATTAACCACTTAAACCTTGGTGATTTTTCTGATGCATCATATATGGGAGAAACGAATCCATATATAAGTTCAGGTAATAATCATGAAGGAAAGTATATTCAATGACATATTTGTAAAAGATGTGGAAAGAAACACCTAGTAAATTTTTTTAAAGGGATAGGAAGATGTTATAGATGTGGAAATTAAGGTCCTAAATCAATAACCTCCCAAGGAAAAATGAAGCATTCAATTGACTCTATAAAAGGTAAAGAAGTTATTTCCAAGTTATCAATTGAATGTTTTAAATGCGTGGAGTATGATCATTATGAAAATAGATGTCCGACAAAGAAGGTTCGGGAATGGGATTAGAAGGACCGTACAAATATATTTTTAGTAATACCTAATTCAATTCTAACTGAAGATGAGAAAACTGAAAATGACATATGAAAGGTATGGATCATTTCTTAACTCATGTTTTTACATTATTTAATCTTAAGACATGATTCATTTTTTTTATTTTTAGAAAATAAGTATTATGGAATAAGATGGAAAATCATGGTTAAGGTTTCATGAATAATTTTTAGTGATTAAGAATTCTATATATAAGGAATTCAAGAGTTATGGTAGATTGTATGGTGACAAAATGTTTAAAAGTAATAATTCTCTTTTGATGATGGGATTACTTTGAAATACTTTTTTATTATTTGTAACCCTTAAGATTGTTATGTGAAAATGTAATTTCAGGAATAATTATCTTTTATTTTAAAAACATAATTATAAATAACCTTTAGGGTTTATATGATCCTTGATTTTTAGGTAACATTTTCGGATGGAAAATTAAATCCATGAAATAAACTTTGAGATTAAAATATGGTAGGTTATTTTTAAATATTTTATCTCATTTTTTGAATGATATAAGAATTATACTATTTTATAAAAATGATAACCTGTAGGATGGGTGACAACCCATCACATTTGGAAAGGTTGTATGAATCAAACCCACAACCGAAGTGCGACAATGCCTTATCACCTAGCATTAGCCTACGTCAATTCCCCGGTTAGTAAGCCTTTTTTGGTGAAAAAAGATTATAGAATACTAATAAGTTGATTTTTAGAACTTTATTTTTATCAAATATATATCCTTGGATTTCGAAAATGATTTGGTGGATTAAGTGATAAATGTTATTTTGGAAGATGTTCACTATTTTGGGAACTTGACATGATTAAGATAAATAGAATTCTATTGGATTTTAATTGAGGAGTAGTGGTTGAATTATATTTGGGAATAATCTATGGATTTTTAATTGTGTAATTATAGGGAATTAAGGTATTTATTGAAATGATTAACCTATCGTGGAGGATATGTGATTAGGTTAATTAATTTTTGGTATGAGACTTTAAGATTGGTTGGTGTTATTTGGATATAAATGTTAAAATTTATCTTGGAAGACTGTGTGATCAAATCCTTCTAAATTTTGGGTTACAAACATACATTAGATTATTTGGAGAAATTATAAATGTAGTTATTTATTTAATGGTCTATGTTAATTTTTGGGTATCAATGTTAAATTTTGGAGATTAATATAGTTTTTATCATATAACAGTTTATTCATTTTAGGGAATTCTCTTACCTTGAACTAACAATTTTGGTGTTGGTTAATGTCTATAGATAAGATAAATAGATAGTTAAATTTTTTTGGATTCTGTTATTCTATATATATATATATATATATTTATTATAGTTCTTTAGGTATGAAACCATTATCTTAAATACTAATCGTTTAGGAAAAATTATTAGTTTGGTGTGGAAATTGATTAAGGGATGAAACTCTACTTGTCAAGTAAGTATGTTTCCTTATGTTCTTAGTCTAGGAAGTAACTAAATTCCTTAAAAGGATCTTAGAAAAAAAATTATATGTATAATTTTCATTCTAAGAAATAAATTAACTTTTTAACCAAACACAAATTTATGGTTTTTTGATTGTTTATTTTCTCCAAAATATGTTTTATATCACTCTTCATCATAACATCATGGTTAGTTTTTCTTCCATATCCATGTTTTCTTATATATTTTTTATCTCATGTGATCTTTGTACATCACTTTATTTCTTTTAAATTGGAGATTTTATTGGATATTTTCTAATTTGGGATTTTAATGAAGTAATTTTGAAAAGGGAAACCTTAGTTACCGATCCCAATTATAAAATTACGAGGACGAAATTTCCCAAAGGGGGGAAGGATGTAATGTCCCAGGTAATTATAGAATAATACATTTTCATATCTATTAATATTTTTGAATTATATATTAAATTTAATTAAAATGGGATTCTATGTTTGATAGCATACCCGACATGTAACAATGTGTTTCTCTGAAATCATATGTTTTACACAAGACTGAGATATACCGAAAAATAATACATTATTAATATTATTATTTTATATGGTAGTTATAACCTAGTTGTTGTATTGGTGTAAATGAATAGAACTAACTATATTATGTTTACACATTTTTATTAAATAATTTTACTTTCCTTTAATAAATTTTAAAGGCTTAAAATGAGAATAAATCCAATTTTAAGCATAAAATACTCTATTATTTTTTAAAAGTGGTTTACCACCTTTTGATTAAGAACCCTTTCTAAATATCTTTTTTTAATTTTTATATATCGTATTTGACAATATAAACTTATTATTTGGATGTGGGGAATAAAAATTTACTTTTTCTTGATTTTTTGAATTTTTCTGATAAAATTCATTTTTTAATGAAGAGTAAAAAATACTGCATTTTCATTCAAAATTTTCTTTTCATCCAATATATTTATATAGTTAGGTTATCCTTTTAATTGTTTTTAAAGTTTAATTGGATTATTTTTTTATCATTTGATACAATATTTGTCATTGTAAATAATTTTAAATTTAATTTGGATATAAAAACTTGTCAATTTTTTTATGGTTTTACTTAAGAAACTAGTTTTCTTATTCCCTCAACGAGATAAATTTTGAATTAATTTCTAACAATTATATGTTTTTAATTTAGAAAAATTTATTCCATACTTGGAATCATATGTTCCAAATTATTTAAATAGGTCCCTCTTATTTTTGGACATTATGAATAGTAACATTAGTAATTATTTTCATTTACCTCGGGCAAAGGGTAAATCAGGTAAATGAGTGTAAAAATAATATTATAATAATATAAAACTACCCTAATACTTATATTAATATTATTTTATGAGTTATATATATCCAAGACAACTCTTGGGAAAAACATTTGGCCTTTGGAAGCAACTTGGGTATGATTATGACATTTATAACTTTTAATTTGAAGTAAAGGAAAAATTATCAAAATCATGAATCTTATTACTAAAAAATATTAATATGGGGTTATATAAGTGATCTATTTTAATATAAATATTAATTGTAAATATAAAAAAAATTCCAACATCATGGTATTTTTAATAACTTGACATTAAATAATTAAATTTAATGATGATGCAGTGATTTCTTTATTAATGAATGAATCGATTAAATGATATTATAAATATTAAAATAAAATTTATTTGGAATAATTTATTACATCCACATATTTTATAGGTGACTATGACATGTTATAATTATATTAAATTTTTCTTTTAATTTTATCTCTCTGTTTGGATTTTATTAAAATTTAATGAAATGAATAGTGTAAAAATTGACATAATTGATATTTTAAACAAAATTATTTATTAAGTTATTTAAAAATCCAAAAATTCATTTAAAATCTCATAGTTACTATAATATATTAAAATAGTTCATGAAGTGTCCAATTTTTTAAAATTGACCCATATAAGTAAAATGTATAGCCTCGTAATGTTTATAATGTTGTTACAACAATTAAAATAAAAAGAGAATAATTAAGGGTAAACAAAAATGGTAGGGTTTAAAATAAAATCAATACATGTCTAAAAATTATTGAATGAGAGGATTTTAAACTATACTAATATTTTCTTAGACATATCTCATGTTAGATTCGTTTGGATTAAAAAAATTATATTAATTTATTATTTTAAGAGTTCCCAAGGGTGCCCCTCCCCTCTTCTATAAAAAGGTTCCATATCTTCACTAATACACACACTTTATGAACATTTTTATTTGGAAAAGCTCTTACCAGACCCATTCCAAGAATACCTTATCACTTTATTAATGTCATAATTTAGGAATAACACTCTTCTTAGAGTTTTTAAGGTTTTCTTCAAAGGAGATCAACAGAAGAAGAGGTATCGTTTTTTAAGTGTTTATATTTATTTATTCTTCCTCATTCATTAAATCTCTTTATTACATGGTGAAATAATAAATCTTGTATCCTCAAACTACTGATATGTTTTTATGTTAATATCATCATCTAAATCCATCTCCAATTTCATCAAATGGGAAATGAACATTTCGCTCATGTGTACGGAGGACTACCGCCTCAAGAAATGATATTGTTCATTTTTCATTACCGTATATCAAGGATGGTTATAATGATGAATAAATTTTTATATATTAAATTAATGTAATTTTTATCATTTTAAAATTATAATATTTTAATTATGTTCTTACCTTCCATGAACATAAAAATGATAATGTCATTCATGAATATGTGTGAACTATCACCTCTATGAAGCGATCTGAATCATTTTTATTCACCACATAACTTGTATGATATATATATAAGTATATTTAAATGGTTATTATTATTTTAATAATACTATTATCCCTCAGTAAATATAAAATAATAATTATCTTATTTCTATAATGATAAATGAAAAATGGAAAATATTACTCATGCGTACGTACGACCTACCATCTCCATGAATATAATGTTGTTCATTTTTTATACCATAAATAATTGGTTGGATTTAATAGTAAATTTGATGTATAAAATTTATTATTATGTACTTAATAATATTTTATAGATGATATAATTATGACCACATAGACAATTTACATCATAACAAGTTCATTTTCGACTAAAGTACTGAATATCGACAAAACATCGGATCTGAACTTAAATACTTTTTTTAATTTTTGGAAGATGGTAATAAGTGATATGAATGGAAAAAAAACATTAAATAGGGTCTCATGAAATTATATATTAACCTATGTTTATTATTTAGGAATAACAATGAATATACGTGATGAGTCAGACACACAGTTAGTGATTTCATCTCATTCTCCTTTCATTGAGACGTTTCGTGATGATATGCACCTTTATAAATTGTATATACAGTCCCTTTTACATTATGTATCCATATTATATCTATAATAATTTTATTTAGTGTTTTTTCATGTGTCATATAATTTAAATCTTCAAAATGGTAAGGGACTCTTTAACTAAAACATCATCCTAAATGTTTTAATGATTTAATCTTCTAAATCATTATCTTTCATTTCCATGTTTTAAAAAAGATTTTAAGGATTTATTTATATGGACATGAATGTTTTATAGTGTAACTTTATATCAAGAGATTCAATGTGGTATGGGACACTTTTATTCAAAAATCTTCTTTTAAAATGCATTTATTGTGTTTTAAAAATAGATTGATTATTTCAATATCATGGAATGTTTTTTACATATATGCCATGAATGGAATTTCTAAATTTTATGTCACTATTATGTATTGATATTTAATTTAATATTTTAACATTTTATTTTAAAATAATGTGTTTTCATTTATGAGTGTGTGGCTTGTAAAGAGGAAATGTGATTTCAAATTGGAAATGTTATTTTCCCTTTATGCATGTTTCATGTGTTATGATAATGTTATGGTTCTTAGTAATTTCTTATATATATGGTTAGTTCTTTGATAAACCGAGGGAGGGTGATCCCATGATATCTCTCCAATGCATTGGGTAATGAAAAGGAGTTAAATGGTTGTGTTTACCCTAAAATATTTAGAAAATATATTGTGATGGGTATTCCAAATGTTACAATGAAGGTTACTCCCTATGTAGTTGTGAGAGCTACAATGTAAGTATGATATAGATTCCATAAGTTACCTTTATTATTTATGATTGCTAATATTTTTTTCAAAAATCTTATGATTTCATGAGGTTTGTTAAAGAACTTATGTTTTATGGGTGAAAAGTTTGATTTTTTTGAAAATGTTTTAATGAGTTTAAAATATTTTTAGACTAAAGGCTTCATACCTTATTTATATTCCAAAATGATATTTTTTTCTTCATCCCAAATTTCTGAAATTTTGTCATAGGATTTGAAGGATAACAGAGTTAATGATGGCATCAGGTAAATGTTATGATGTTTAAACAAGAAACGAAACTATGTTTCTTTTTAAAAATTTTTGTTTTATAAAAAAATTGGGTAGTGAGTAGAAGTGTCTACTTTATAATATTTGAGTTTTTAAGTATGATTTATGGCCTAATTATCTAAATAACTAAACTTTAAATGATCCAAAATGTGAAATAAATTCAAATTCATGACTTGACTCAAGATTAAGTAATTTTTAAGCCTGGGGTCTTATAAACGTTATTCTTGGAATAAATCGTGGTAGTTCATGAGAAATAAATAAAAAATAAATTAATGAACATGAACAATTATAGTATAAAATTAGTATAAAAATATTGTATAACATAATCCAATTACATTGTGAACTTTGTTAAAGAGAAACAGGTTCACTCATTAACCTAAGGACATGAGATCAGTCCCTTCCATAAACTTATTGATATGAAACCATGTCAATACATAACATTATGAATGTGAAATTAGGTTATCATATGAAATTATGGACATGAAAGAATGTCCACACATAAAATTTGGAATGTGAATGTCAGTCCAAGCATAACCTTATGGTAAAAAAAGAAGGTATACACATAACATTATAGAAATTAAATAAGGTCCACATATAACCTTATAGATATGAAAGGAGGTCCATGCATAACATTGTGAAAATGAAATCAGGTTCACACAGAACATAATGAACTCATGAGTTATCCATATTTACCCATTGAATTAGAGGGAGATATATTTCCCACCCATCACATAATGAAAATCATTTGTATGTGGGCCCCAAGATCAAAAAGATTAATCATACTATAACCCAATAAAATATTTGGGTTTCATAAACATGTTATCAAAACATGTTGAGAATAAATAGGTTTCAAAAACATTTAAAAATATATTAACAAATGGAAATAAAATGATTTTCATAATCATTCATCATTTTATCCTAGAAAACCCCGTTGAAAAATAAGTAGGCTTAATAATAATTTCATCATAGTAAATCCCATTGAAAAGAAATAGGTTTCATAAACATATTTTCATCATAAACATAAAAAAATTAGAGATAGAATAAGAATGGTGTCCTTGGATCATATCCACAGTAAATCATTAGTAACATCAAAGGATTTCATGTTATATGGAAAAGGATTTTGAAATATCACATGCAACATTTCATGATGAAAATAACATATCATTTAAAATCAGCTTTTTAAAATCATTTTTAAAATTTTTTTCTTTTTAAATAACATTAAAATAAAAATAATTCTAAAATACTGAGGAAAATATTTTCTTTTAAAATAATATTGATAATTTTTAAATTATTTCTCAACGAATATAGTTTTCATGATAGCTAAAAATTCCATAGATGTCTTATGCATTAAAACAATGATTCCTTTTAGAATATAACTAAATTCCAAAAGAGACTAGTTCAGAAAATGATCAGATGATAACTTTATAAAAAAAATTAAACAGTCACACACATGTAAAAATTTATTAAATAAATAATGAAAAAATAGGCATAAAATTATCTAAATCATTTTTAGAAAATAGGGATAAATAAGAAACCTGTTTTCCTTCCTAAGAATGAAATAAATTCGTCTTTTATTGAATTTTTTTTACTCACTTGATTACATAAAGATAGTAAAATAAATGGGAAAATTTTATTCTCATGACATAACTATAGGATAAGTAAATTCATGATAATAATTGAGAGTTAGATCATATTACTTCATTATTGTAAGTATTATCATAAAAACTCCTGATAAACAATGAGATTTTGTTTTAAAATCATACATTGGTATATTTTGAAGCGTAAAACCCATAAATAGAGATCATAAAATGGATATTAAAATAACAATTAATTTCATGAAAATAATTATAAAATAAATTAATGGTAAATATATACACCACAAAAAAGGAACATGTGGTGAATATGGCTTGTATCTCACAGTTACAAAAAGTGAGATTTAAACCCATTACCACTTCTGTATCTTTTGAATCATAATACCCATTAAATATTAACATTAAATTAAGAATTTAATATCATTAAAATAAGTATATTCATGATATATAATTTAAAAGGGTTATTATATACATCAATGAAAATAAATGATTTGTGAATATGGAATAGGTCTCTCAAAAATAAAAGTGAGGCTAGAAATCCCTTACCTTAATTATTTACTTCTTTCATACACATTAAAACCTCGTGTATATTAAATATAATCATATTATAAATATTTTAAATAAACATAATTATATATATAATTACATATATTATTTACTCGTGACATTTGTTTACCCGTTTATTAACAATTCCATGTTAATGTCCCATTTCAAGAAAATATTGCTTTGTTATTCATGTAAGTTTTGATTTATTATTTTGTTCCACTTACATTGATCACTGTTCCTAATTATAAAAAGGTTTATAAAAGATATAACTGCCATATATATAATAATTATATATTTATTTAGGGTATTCCATTAAGGTTAGAGACAGAATATGATTTACATCATTCATGGAGATGGTAGGTTGTACGTATGCAAGAACACAATTTCCATTTTCTTGATGGGTGGAATATAGGAAAAGAAAATAATTATTAATATTTAAAGAGCCATTATAATTTTAAATATATCACATGTTTTCGTTAACATAATCCTTATTACTATCCATATAAATCATTAGTGAGAACCAATCACATCGCTTCACAAGGAGGTAGTCTGTCATACACATGAGTGACATTATTATATCCCCCACATAATGGAATGTAAAAATGGTATATGTCATATTATATTTCAATAATTTAAAAAATGATAAAAAATATTACATACATGTACTAAATTAATCATTTTGAAAATCTATGTTAATCGGGGATGGAAAACGTACTTTGTCAGTTCGTGAGGTAGTGGTCCATCATACACATGATCAATAATTTAGTTTTCCATTTGAGGTTAATGTATATTCATATATTTCATTCCATTAATATAAAAATATCTCTAAGTTTGTATGATACCGATTATATTATATTATAATTTTTACAGAAATTGTTTATGTTTTTATATGAGGAAATATTATGAAAATGTATAGTTAAGGAATATACCTCTTCTTCAGAGAACTCTTCTAGGTTTACACAAAAATCCATATTAGGATCATTTACTAATCCAACTAAGGACTCAAGAATGTGAGTAAAGAAGTGATTAAGAGGTTTGGGTAGGTATTTTATAGACCAAATGAATCGTGAAGTGTGGATAATAGATGAGGTTATAGGTACTTTTGTAAATACAGAAAGGAATCCATAGGGAAATTACTTGGAAGTTTACCAAAAGACACCAAAATAAGAAATTATATCCCATAAAAAATCGTCCAAAAGTCCCTATATTCTATCTTTAGAAGGATAATAAGTAAAAACGCCTATAAAATATGATTTATACATTTTTGGGTAATTTATAAACCTTATCATTTTATATTAACACCCATAAAACCCATTCTTACATTAACCGAGATAAATGATATTTACTATTTTCACTATGAATTATGATCAAAAATTAAATTTACCTCATTATATAAATAAAATTATTAAAATTCCCAATATTTTATCTAGTTTTACATTTTAAATTCACATAATTGGAAAACGTAAATTTAAAACAATACCCACATACATGATGAAAAAGTTAGTTTTCAAGAAGTGTATTATTCAAGCACAATATGATTTAATTAACTCTATGTATAATAATTATATTTATTTGAATTTAAATAAAAAATTATTTATATATAATATATAAAATTTATTTAAAACATCCCTCATTTAATATTATTTTTATTAATTAAAATAGAGAAACATTACACATTTTAAAATAGTTTTTAGAAAAAGATGGTTTTAAAACTAAAACTAAACTTATACTAAAATAAAATATAAATTTGATCCAAAAGTAATTAATTTTAAATAATGTAACTAGATAATACCTATGTTACTTTAAAACATAATGGAGAATTTATATTACATTATTTATTTAAAAGAAATGATATTTTTACAAAAAAAAAGATATTTTCACTATTTAGTGAAAAATCGTTATTCTCAAAAAAAATCCCAAAACATCATTATAATTTAATTTCAATATTATGTCTAAAAAAATAATTTAATTTCATAAAATGAATTTTATAAATGATCAATAAATTAATAATATTTTCTTCTAATAAAAAGAAATGGATTTTTTTTAGAGAAAACCTAATTTGGATGAATATAATTACATTATTAAAAATTGATTGATTTTTTACTAATAATTTTTAAATAAATTAATATTTATTATGAAATTTATATATATAATTCATAAAGTAATTATTACTATTCATTCCCTCTTATTTAATGGGTAGGTTATATTTTTCATATTCAAAATAATATTATTTCATAGTTCACAGAAGATCGGTGTTGCATGTCACGAACGCTATAAAAGATACCTATTGTTTTGTGTAAAAAACCTAAAATTGGTTTCTTGTCTAATAAAATATAGGAAAAATTTAATTTGAAAAAAAATAATAAAATCAATGGATATTACAAGAACTATATTTATGGATATCATGATGGCCCGTCAAGGATCACATCATAGAGGGGAACTTCTATAACCTTTTCAATGTGATCAATATTCTACAACATTATCAAATTAATGTTATGTATCAGAAAAATCAATATGTCATAGGTTATTAATATTGAAATCAATAAACATATATCCATTATAAATTAAATTGGTGTTGGTTCTAAGGAACAAACTCAAATAGTTTTACTTTCCACTGTATATAAACATTATATGTAGTTATTTGGATAGACAAACATGATATTAAAGGTGGTGTTAGTTTAGGTATGGAATGATTGGTTGGGTTCCCTCACATATTGAAAGCGATCCTAGGTGGTCTATAATAGTATGTGGAAATCCTTGATAAAATCTTTTGGTTGTGGAATAATTCCATTACGGGAGGGTGAGTGTGTTGTTAGCTTTAACATGCATGATAAGTAATTAGCTATTGGATGTGACTAGTATACTATGGGTAATTTTCATTAGGATAGGTGAAAGATCCCATATTCAGTGATATGAGACTCATATAATTATTTAGTTTCTTCTATTATAGGTTTGTATGACTACACATAACCATAATTATTAAATGGGAACAAGTATGATCTTGAGTAAAAACATATGAGAATATTTATGGGGGAAAACAAGTCCTTTGGAGGAGGAAAATGAAAACTAGTGATTACTTTTCTAGAAAATTATTATTGTGAGGTAATGTTGTGAACCAGTTATGTGTAGTGTATATTTGGTTATGAATCAATGAATGGTCTATTTATGGTTCATTCAAGAGTTTTTTGGGTCATGTATGAACCAGAACAGGGTAATACTGGTAGTACATTAGTGATATGTGAACTAGTATAATAGGCTAGGGTTTTGGATAAGAATGGTAGTTCTCTCATGGAAGTGAAAAGTAACATCATTGGTGGATTATGATGTCGTGATATGGTTGATTGGATAATTATCCTTTTATGGGACTGAAAGAGTTGTTGAGTATGAAATGGGTGAAGAAACATGTGTGTGGTGGTGGACCTGTTAGGTTTTGTTCTTGAAGAAAGTTTTAAGGGAATCTAAATAGCAAGGATCCAACCCCTAGATATTAAAATATGTAATTACTTATATTATGAGAACATGTGATGATTCTACTTCACATAGGAACTTCTTTATAAGCATGTCAGCTATGTTAAGAAATTTTATTCAATGGTAGGTGGATCATATAATGGGTACAATTGGTTTTTGATGATTGTGTGATGATGGTGAAACTAATATGGTAAGGATAATTAGATCAACCCTGGGAGAAGAACACTCCTTTTATAAGGGTCATGGGAGTGGTGAGTATATGTAGAGGATGACTATTGTCAACACTGAGATACCAGTCTATGCTAAGATCTAGTCATATATAGTTACTAAAAGAAACTCCAGATTTGAAGTTAAAATGTTGTATTAGATAGTGTCCAAATTATAGTATTAATATTGAGATGGAGTAATTGTTATATGAGAATGAAGAAGATTTAAGGAGAACCAATGCATAGGGTGAGGGAATGATAACTAGTGTAGTGGTTGTTGATGTAGTCATATAATTATTTTAAGATTCAGGTTTAGAGTGAATTTTAGGTGTTTAAAATCTCTCAGGATTAGTATAGGTGTTACGGAATTTTTATCAGGTTATGTGGTGACTTCTCCTCGAGTATGGTTTATTTTTTCTAGAGTGGGATATTGGTAGAGGTATTACAAATTGATTTTCATGTATTTGGATGTAGTAAGGTAGAAAGCATACCAGTAATGTTATTTGAATAATTTTTTATAGGTTGGTGAATAAATGTAAACATGTTATTGGAAGGTGAATCCTATGTTGAAGATCATAATGGATTGGGATCATCCATTACTAGAAGAGTATTATGGTAGGTAGAACCCTAATCCCTTCAATTAATTATCATTTTGTGCATCAATGTTAATAAGATATGGGTGTGTATGATTGTCATATTTGTATTTGTACATATATGGATAACATAGCCTGGTTGTTGGACAAGTGTTTTGTATAGTGTTGTAAATATTCATTTGATGTTCATTCTGTATTTGAGGATATCATGTGATAAGTAGGTGGTGAGTTTATGAACTTGGTAGGCCAAATTTTATTTTTGGTTGAATACAATGGCATATTGAGTATGATAATCCCTGTAGTTATGATTTTTTAATGAAAAAATCATTTTAGTGTCATAAAATTATGGGAGGGGTTTTAATTTTTGGCCTAGTGTGGGATTAAGATCCGGAATTTTGAATAATTAGGATTATGAGTTTTTTTTTGAAGCCCATAATGGATGTTTTTTGTTCTAGAATAAGGACTAATTGTGGGATAGGGTTATCGAGTAATCATTAGGGAAGGTTTTTTTTTTGTAAAATAACTAAACTTTTTTCTAATATTGTACATCATTGTGTGATGAGTGATTGTCTCACTATGATTAGGGGTTTTTCTAAGTGGAGAACCCTTAAGTATGAGGTCCATGATATGAAGAGGTCCCCTATTCTATGAATAAGACCATTACATATGTGGTCAGGGACACTTATGAGAGATATTCACACCATGAACCATGGCTAATGCCATGAATGGGGATTTTACAAGGAGGGTCCTTCTACCATTTTTTCTTATTTACATCAAACAATGATTCATACCATAAAAGTGTAGGGAAATTGTGGATGGTCCCCTTTACATAGGGTTCTTCACATCATCAACTAGTGGTTTATGTTATGAATATTCCAGGTGTCTTGGATTCAACCTATGAACTCTCAGGCCACACTACGTATTACCACTCAGTGTGTTTTGTTAGACAAGGGTTGTTATGTATATTTAGAGTTAGTGGTATTTGGGGTTGTAAAGGTTGGGTGTTCTAGGATATGTCCATTGTTTTCTATTTCCCCCCACAATTAATCTCCTTTGATTCCCCCTTGTATGGGGTGGATATTCTGAGTTTCCCTAGAGGTCAGATGCATGTTATTTTGTTTCTTCCACAATTCATGATTCCCCTTATAACCTACTAGTTTTGGGGGATTTAACTCAATAGTTTTAGTGATTATTTGACAAGAGAATTATCAAATATTCAAAATTGGATATGGAAATCATATGTGGGTCTAGAGTATATCTCAGAAAGTTGAATGGATATGGTTTCTTGTAGCTTCAGCATGACGAGTATTTTGATGAGTTTTTGGTGAATATCCACCACTTGATTAATATAAATAAATAATTATTATTAATTATTTTTGTCTATTAGAATGATATATGCTCATGGGTGTTGCTATGTCTTTGATTATATTTAGATTGGTTTGGATGGGGCTCAATGAGGATGTTAACTATAGGTTCATAGTAAGTGGTCCCTATAATATAATTTCATTTCCTTATTTATTCATGATTCCTTGAATATATGAACGTGAATGGGTTTAGGTAATGAAAAAAGGGATCAAGCGTTTCTGAAGGATGATATAGGATAAAATTTATACGCATATTCTTGGGGTATGTGCTATAGAGCATCGAGGATAGTTTCTGATCTCCCTATGACTTAATCTCTAAGTGAAAATGTGGTTGTTATAGTTTACTAGACACCATGGGATGGTATCTTTGATCAGGTTTTGATGTAGGTATATTGGGTTTTTCATCCTAGGGATAGTTATTTAGGCTTTAAATGATTTGGGAAAGTGTATTTTAATGACCTGAGAAATTGGTTCCTTAATGTTAATGTTGTCTTCAATAGATAGTGTCACATACGACACCATAAAAACAATATAAAACTAAACTAAATAATGACATATTAAAATTACATGAATAATATAATCCTTATTATATAAAAAGATAATAATAACCTAAAATAATTATATTTATTTTTATATATGATTAATATTTTTCAAATTGTTTCATTCGAATAAAAAAATGGGGCATTGTATTCTAATAAATTAAATTTATCATAGTTAAATGTTCATTATATTAGGTAATATTTAGATAAATATACTAATATATCAGCCTCTAATTATTTTTAAAGATATTTTAAATAATATTTAAATCACTTAATTTTTAAAAAGGATATATATTTAGTAAAAAAAATTACTTTATATATTTTATCTACAATTGAAATCTAATCCGTATATTATATTATTTTATATTTAAACAAATAACTTCATTTTTGGATTTATGATGAAAAGATTTAAATAAAATGAATTTTATTTATTTTCTAAATGATTGGTATTATTTGACTAGTGATAAATACTATTCTGACATGAAACATGCCTTTTATAAAAATATTAGTTTATAAGTATTAATTTAAAATTCATAAATCCATTTTTTAATGACTAAATATTTATTTTATAAGTTAAGTTATGTTTTTTAATAATATTTTATTTAGTTTCAAATCCCATATTTTTTATTTTTGAATATATTTTATATTTTTTGAAAATATTTTTTAATTAATTGAGAAATATTTTTTTTTTAAATCTTTCCTATCACTTTTATATAGTTCCATATCTTTTAAAAATGAAATTTTATTTTTGGGAATATAGTATAAATAACCTAGTTAAAAACAATTTTATGTAGTGAATACCAAAATGTTAATGATTTGTAACCTAAGAGGTAAAGGGAATAACATATTAGAAACATGATTTTAATTGAGTTGTGAAGGTGTGGTAAAACCTTCCCTCTTCCCCTACCACTTTATTTCTCAATTTTTTGAGACACATAATTTGAATATGACATCCCATTTTTTTAAAAAAAATTGGTATTTTCAATAATATCATCCCTTTTCTCTTATAAAAGGGTCTCTCTTATCGCAACATACCCACACTCCAAAACACTCATTAATTATAACAAACTCTACCCAACCACATCTTAAAAAAATTATCTACCTTAAAGTGGTTATGGTCTTCTAAAAATACTATCCTTATAAGGAATAATCCCTTTCCAAAATGAGATAATCCAAGAAGTGAGTTACAAGTTACTAACCTTTATTTCTCATTAATATTTCATTTTTCAAATTCTTATTCTTAAAAATTAATTAAAAATATAAAATGAAACAAAAGAGTCCATAATACACTTATATTTTATTATATTTATTTTACACGAATACGCCAAATTTTCAAATTTCCAATATGAAAAAGAAAATGTCAATCATGTCTGTATGCGGACTACCACCTCTAAGAAGTAACGTGTTCATTTTTAATTTCAAATTTGATGGATGGTTTTAAGAATTTTTTTAAAGTTTGAATATTATTTTATATAAAAATTATTCTTTTGTAATGAATAATTTGGAAAGCAATAAATTCTACAAACAATAAAATATTTTTATTAAACCAACTTTCATAAACAAGTGTACTAAGGGGAAAATGATTTCTTTATTCAAATTAATATATTTATATGAATTATATTATCCTTATTATAATTATTTATAAGTTTTTAAATCAATAAAATTAATAGTATGTATTATGGTTATGAATCATGTCTAATTATATTGTAACTAAAACATCTCATAATCATCCCCTAATCAAAGTATGTTCGTGTTTTGGTAGGATTGACCACCTACATGAAAAATGCTATGAAATTAAATCACAAATGGTTAAAAAACACTATTATTGGTTTAATATGAAGTAAATATGTAAAAATAGTCGTTTTTTGGTTTTGTAATAATTATATAAATATTTAATTCATTAACTAGGAAAATACACATCATGTGTGAAAAATCTCCATGATATACTTGATATCGATTCCAAAGTTAATGATAAAGGAAATAAAATCTCATGAAAGTAAACTTAAACTTCATGAAACTTTATAAATCATTCATTATATTAAATTTAGTTATCTTAGAATGATAAAAATTGAAGGAAAAAATTAATAATGATATTGCTCCTACAGAACTTATATGAAAGGTCAAACCATAAACACATGGTGTGGGAAAATATGTAACTTATATAAGTGTACAGAATAATTAAATATGAAAAGTAAAAATGGAAATAAGAATGATAAATTATTTTAAATTTTCTATTATGATGTATATTTTTATGAAAACATATGATAATACACTTTTGTGAATGTAAAGAGTAAATGTAAGGGACTTTGGGGAATTAATTATATTTATTTGAGTTATACTGTTTCTTATGAATTTAGAATTTCAATAATCTATTTATTAATGGATTTAATAGTTTATATTATTTTATATTTTTTCCCTCTTGGTAAGATATCACTTTTTATAAAGATATTCTACTTGATTTTTCTATCACTTAAAATTATAGTTATAACCAGATCAATCATCTATCTCTTAATTGGCTCTTAGTTTCAAGTATATGTTTTCTCTTACCACTAATATTCACCATTAATATATTAAAATCAAAGTACGTTTCAATTTATGTTATATTCATACATTCATTGGGTAAATTTAAATGATATGTTCTATTATCTTTTTCCCAATGTGTTTTTTCGAAAAAGGTATTTTAAAATATTAAAAATGATTTTACAATCAAAATAAAATGGTTTATAATAATATTCCATTTTACTCTATATAAAGGAAACTATTTTTCTTGATTTTATGCTTTATAATGCACACTTTAAATTATTATATTATGTATCTATTTTGGATGTTTAGAATTAGTATCAATTTACTTCTTTTAGGATGTCATTTATATGATACATTTTAAATGAAATGTAAAACAAAAACATATTACTAGATTTTAATTATTTGAAGATAAGATATTTTCATATTTCAAACATGTGTATTGTTAATATTTAAGTGAGGGTTGGGCCCTATATACCCCTATAATGCATTAGGTTTAAATCTTATTAGATAATTCTTAAATGAGCCAGGAGGGTTGATCTGAAGTGGTAAATAAGTTATGGTGCCTGATTTTCTATGGGAATCAAGATGTGATGTATAATGTTCTGTGAGCAATAGGTTGGGATTCTATGTCCCTTATACGAAATAGGTTTTGATTCCTGATCCCCAAGGTAAAAAATGTGGTGATTCCTTATCTATAATATTGATATTATACCCCTAAGTTGGTTTCATGATACTTTGATATGTGATTATTTTATTCCTATAGATAATTATTTATTTCCCATATTTTTATATTTTTTACACCTTGTTATTTTTTTCATCACCTGAATTTATTATTATACACTATTAAAAGTAATTATGACACACTATTCTTTAAATTTTAGATTCTCTCCAATTTATATTTTCCAATTTTACTATGTCTCACCCTATATAAAATATTGATATGTTTTTATTCCCTTACTGGGAATCATAGATCAACAGATACATACATTTTAATTTACCAGGTCATGGGGATGAGTTTAACTAGTAAGATTCCTACGATAAGATCTAGTTTAATGGAATTTTGAGGATATTTTCACAAGAATAATAAAATAATTTTTTTATTTATATATTCAAATAATAAAATAAACCTATTTATTAGCAGTATGTTGAGATTATTATTTATTATTATTTTTCTATTTTATTAATAATTTCAAAGAAAATCATGTTTATCGTAGGTCTTTATGGTAGGTATGTGATCAAGGATTTTTTTTATGGAAATTTATTTATTTAATTTTGTTTTTATGATTATAGAACCATAGAAAAAATCTTATAAGTGAGTATAAGTATAATATGATATCTAGGAATATTTGTAATGTCTTGAGTGGGTGGTTTTCCAAGAAAAATATCCATGTCTGTATTTTGAAAAGTGGTTACAGTTATGGCACATATGCAACTAGGGGTAATAACCAATAAAATTTTTGGTTGATAATTTATCTAATAATCACTCTGATGCACTATGACTAGGCATATAACTCCACACCTATCTAGAAATTACCAAGGTAAATGATTTTTGAAATCATATTATCTTCCCAAACAATTATGAAAAAATTATTTGTAAATTATATTGGGGGATATGGTTAAGAAGTATAAGAGAAATTAACATAAAGAGAAGTAGATTGAACTAAATATATCTGTTACAACCCAGGTAGTCATATAATATTTCTATAATCATTTATAAATGTTTATACAATAATATAATAGTTTTGATAAGCATAATATAAGTATAAATCTTGCTTTATATTTAAGAAATGTATTTTTCAAAAAAAGTATTTTGCAACCTTTTGGTGGAGACCTTTTTTTAAATATATCTTATGGAACTTTTATAAGATATATTTTAAAAAATAATATTCCTCTTTGAAATTATAATATAATTATTTCATTTGGTTAAATTTTTGTTATTTTTCTAATAAGATTCATTTTTTGATGAATAGTCAAAGAAATACTGCATTTTAATTGAAAACTAAATTTCACATAAAATTTATTTATAGTTTTAAATTATATATATTTATGGTTTTAAAGTATAATTAGATCATGAATTATCATTTAATTTAATTTAGGTCATTGTAATCAATTTTAAATTGAATTTTGATATAAAAACCATTCACTATTTTAAAGGTTTTTACTCTAAAAACATGTTGTTTCATTTTATTAACAAAATTAATTTAAAATTAATTTTATAAAATAATGTGTTTTGAATTTTGAAGAAAGGATTCCATATATATAATTATATGTTCAAAATTTATTAAATATGTTCATTTTATTTTTTGAAAAATGTTAATAGTAAATTTGTTAATATTTTTATTACCATGGTTAAGGGTAAATCAGGTAATTAAGGGAAAAAATAATATTATTAAATATTATAAAATTACAAAAATAGTTTTTTTGGTTTTTTTGGATAATCTATTGTCGACCAAAACCCTCTTTGGTAAAATTTTATTGCCTCTTGGTGGAAAATGGATGACTATAAGGATTTTATATTATTTTATTCCTAGGGAAACAAATTATGTCATACTCAAGTTTTCAATAAGTATTAAATTTTTAATATATAGTTTATTTGAATATATATTCATCCATAAATAGTATTTGGAAATCTAAAATGTTTCAATTCATCATAATTTTTTTTAAAATATGAAATGAATTTTGATATCAAATGGTGACACAATGATGGTGAAATAATTTTTTTATTAAGGAAAATATGAAATAAAAGATATTAAAAATACTAAAATAAATATAATTTCAAATGATTAATGTCATTCACGAATTTCATAGATTAATTTTACATTTCAATGATGTTTAAAGAAGTTGGTTTGAATTTATCTTGCTGTTGTGATATTATTAAAAAGTCAAGCAATGAATACTGTCAAAATTTTCATTAGTCGTTTTTTAAAATAAATAATATTTTATTAAATTATATAAAATTTATAAAAATACAATAATAAGCCAAATTATTTGTATAAGTATAAAAATTTTATTAATGACTCTTTTTCTCATTCTTATGTTATAGTAATTATATTAACTCTCAATGTGTAAATTAAATGATAACACAGTAAGAGTTTAAAGGGTAGAATAAGTGTTAAAATAAAAACATAAGTGTTAAAAATAATCAAAAACAATAAAATTTTAATTTGATGAAAGTATTAAACCCATCCATGTCTTATCTTGTATATAAATTCATTTGGAGCCATTTCAAATTGAATGTTAATTTAAAAAAATTTATAATTTTGAACAATTCTAAGGGTACCCCTCTCCTCTCCTATAAAAGGGCACTCATTCTTCTCTTTTATCCACATTACAAAACCATTTTTGATAGGATGTTTTCTTCCCAAATCCCTTCCTATAATCCCTCCCTACTTTCTAGAGGCCATATATTAGGCAGAACACCATCCTTTGATGTGTTAAGTTGTTAATCAAAGGATATCATCCAAAGGAAAGGTATCATTTTTAATTAAGTGTTTCCATTTTATTTCTTCTTTAAATTCCTTAAAATAATAATTATCAATGATAAAATAATAAATCAAGTATAGTAAATATAATAAATTTTTATTACATTAATATCATCACCTAAATCCATCTCTAATTCCCTCAAATGGGAAAAGAATTAATCATTCTTGTGTACGTGTGAACTATCACCTCCATGAAAAGATTTAATTAGTTTTCCATAACTGTCTCTAAAGAGTGGTTATAATTATGGAATTAATATTTATACATGATATTCATGACATATTTAACATTATAAGAGCATAATATATCAATTATTTTCTTACTTTCCAAGCACATAAAAGGGATAACATTGTTTTTGTGTGCATGTGAACTATCACCTCTACAAAGATATGTGATTCAATTTTAATACCCACATAAAATGGAAAATATATATATATGTGTGTGTGTGTGTATGTATGTGTGTGTGTGGTTAAATATGATATTAGAGATATTATGATCATTCTGGAATGATAAAATGAAGCTTTATTTCCCAAATGATCATTGAAAAAATGGAAACATTACTCATGCATACATACAGTCTATCGTCTCCATAATTATAATGTTGTTCATTTTTCATAACCATACACAAAAAGTTTTATTTAAAAGTATAAATGATGTATAAATGTTATTATTATTTCTTGAATATTATTCTAACGGTGATTTTGCTAATGTCTTTTGACTATTGACATCTTACAAATTCCATTTTGAACTCACGTACTGAATATCATCAAAACATACGACGTGAACATAAATAATTATGTAATTGTTATAAGATGGTAAAATGGATATAAAAGGAATCATAAACATGAAAAAGTTTCTCATGAAAGTAAAAAATTAACCTATGTATATTATTCAGGAAGATAAAGAACATATGTGATGAATCAGACTCGAGGTAAGGGATTTCATCTCATTATCCTTTCATTGAGGCGTATTTTGATGTTATACACCACCTTCTTTTATGAGGTTTATAAACAAACCCTTTGAATTTTAATTTCATTCAAAATTTTTTACAAGGAATATTTCTATATGTAGCATTTTTCATTCTTTACAAATAAAAAAGGGAATGGATTTTAACGTATATGTTGATAAATACTTCTCATTCATTGTGACTATTATTTGATATTTTTCTTCCCCTACAAGACTTAATGTTTTATTAAAGAAAAAGAAACCATGTATTACCATTTTAGGATATTTTGGTATTGAAAATGGATTGATTATTTAAATATCAGGAAATGATTTCTTGTGATTTCAAATTAAATTTTACGAGTGAAATGATGAAAATTGCTATCTTTTATGTGTTATGATTATATAATGGTACTTGTACATTTGATAGGTATTTACCTAATAAACCAAGGATGGGTGGTTCCATGATAAACCAAGGATAGGTGGTTATATTATAACCTCTAATGTATTATGTATGGAAGTCGGTTGTATGGCTATTTCATTTGTAAGAGCGACATGTATGGAAGTCGACCACATGGTTATTCTATTAAAGTATAATTTTTTCCAAAGTTACCTTTATGTATTATCTATGATTGTTATTGGTTTTATGGAAATCTTCTGATTTCAAAGAGGGTAACCAGTGAACTTATTTTCAATATAATTTATTTAGTGCTTTTTATGGGTAAAAATTATTACTTTATGATAAAGTATTCATGGGATTGTATATTTTTCCAAGACTAATAGTTTTCCTTCTTTATTTATCCCTTTCGGAGTTTTTTAGGATCATCCCATGTTTTAAAATTATTTTCGTAGGATTTATGGGAGAATAGAGACAAGGATAGTATCAAGTAAAAATTGTGTTGATTGGTCAAGAAAATAAAACATGCTTCATTTTAAAAGTTTTTGTTTTGTGAAAATGGATATTAATTAGTATTGTTTACAATATAATATATAAGTTGTTATGTATGAATTATGAACTAATTATCTAAAACTCTTAACTGAGAAGATCCTCAATGTGAAGGAAAGTAAACTTATTGACTTAAATCAAAATTAAGTAATTTTTTATGTTTGGGACCTTATAGTTGGTATGAAAGGTGGGTTAAATAACATTATAGGTTAGAGTAATATTAATAACTTGAACTTGAATTATTTTATATTATGGTCCAGTTAAATTTTTAAAACATTTTAATATTACCATGTTTTTTCATCTAAAGTATGCCTATTAATAATTGTTTTCTGTATGAGAAATAGAGAATCTATAGTTGGAAGGGACCAAGAGGAAGACATCCTTCCGAATCAACATCCCAAGATGGTTGGAATCAGAACTGAGTAGTTTTTTGTAGGGATGGATCACTGAATTAGGTGATAAATGGTTGTTGTTTCCATGCAAGAGAGCAACGAGGTCTACCATATATGAACACGTCGATATTAGATCATTTTATGAGTCAATATCCCCCAGTATTCAAGGTATCATCTGAGCTAAATGATGGATTAAATCCCTAGAAAACATATTCAACATCACATGTTGTTTAGATCACCAAAAGGTAACTATAGTAATTTATCATTTTATAGGTGAGGTCGATCAGTGGTGGTCAATAGTTAAAAATATCATATGAAGTAAAGAGTTTTATACCAAGGAATGGGATGAATTTAAAAATATATTCCTTGAAAAATATATTCTTATAGGTGTTTAAATTAGTATAAAAATGTAATTCAAGGAATTGAGATAAAAATTGGAAGATTATATGGATGAATTTGAAGAAAAGTTTTATATTTTTTTAAGTTATGTTCCAAATTTTATCTGGGATACTGATAGAATGATAAATTAGCGGGGAAAACCCCACTTGGTTCAGAATATAGTGAAGGGATGTTGGTTCAGAATACACAGCCTTCACCAACAGCTTCGGGGAGTGGTATGGAAGATGGAAACTTGGTTAAGCAGTGGTAAGAGACTGATGGTAGCAGGCCCCCCTCTTATCCAGAAGTTATGCATTCTGTTGGTGTAGATGCTCAATCCCATCAGCCATCTGAGGGTATCCCATTTACACATACTCAAGGGCCACATGTGCAGTATTTTACCCAAGGGGATGGAATGAATCCAATGAGCAGGCCTTGTTCTTTAAAAAGTGTTGCCACCATTGAAAATGGGAACCAGTTTGATGGATTGGATGAAGACTCTGCTTCTGAAACTTGGTCCTCTATGTCTAAGGAAACGGAATTGGTGGAGGATTATCTTTGGTTATCTTCAAAGAAAGGTAAGAATACTATTATGGATGTTTATGGGTTTACCAACACAATAAGAAGCCACGGAGACGGAAGTATTACTCTAATTTACCTAGTCCTCCGGTTACACGATCATCAAGTAAAGGCAGGACCCCTCAAAAGGGGTTGTCCGTTGTAGGAGACTCTCCTAAGAGTAAGTCCAAGGGTCCTTCAAAGCATGAGAAGACATCCTCCCCTTGTGAGATGGTTATTGAATCTCAGATTGTGGAATCTCCTATCATTGACCTAGAAAATGCTGATATGGAGGATGTGGATCTCCTCATGTACTATAATGAAGAAATTCTTGAAGAGTCTTTCTTGATCAAAATATCAGAGGAGGATGCACACAGAATGTATGAATGACCGGTGCAAGTTAATACGAGTGATGAAAAAGGATCCTAGATTGATAAAAAAAATTGGATTTTGATATGAGGCTTCAACGAGGGTAAAACCAGTCTGGAGGAACATGTGGAAACTTGGGATAAGATGGATCTTTGCTTTGATGATCTCATTAAGGAAAACAGAGACATGACGGTCACCTCCATTGAATAGAAAGTTTTCAAGGTAAAAAACTCAAACATCTTCAAATTTATATGGAATGGAGTGATGATTTCATATGAGGTTTTATTCTTATGTACCTTGAACTTTGATGGTTTCCCACTTTTCTGTAAAAGTGCTTTTAAACAAAAAATAATGAGTTATGGGGAAAGGGCATTGGATTCTCACATGTTCAAAATTTAAAAGAAACTTGTTCATTATGGTGTAAGGTAGAAATGGAATTTTCTAATGATCATGTGTCACATGAGAATAAGAACAAAAATTGGTCTATTTGGTAGGAAATGGGAAAGAATTCATCCAATAAGATTAGAGGTAAGAAAATGAAATTTCCATATTGTGAGAAGTGTGGTAAAAATAATTCTGTTGAATGCATTTCAAAGTCTATAAAGTTCTTATAATGGAGTAAGATTGGTCATATTCCTCATGAATACAAGTGAGACTATCAGGCAAGCAATGAAAAATCCATAAGTAATATCTTTTAGTTGTAATGCATTAGGGAATTATGCCAATGTGTGTCTAAATTTGACTAACTAGGTTGGAAACCCACAAGATTAAAAGAATAAGGGTGTGGAAAGGTCTTTTTCTAATACTACGGTTGATGTGGTACAGTCGAATGAATTGGTGACAAGTAAGTTATAGGTTTATTTGAATTATGAAAATACACTATTTCACTTTGGATCTTCACATTCTTTCATTTCTGAGAGCATTAAAAGTAATTTGGAAATATCAACTACTTAATGTGATATAGAACATCTGGTAAAACATCTGGGGGAAGTATCAAAGCAACTAGGATTTATAGAAATCATTATATTATCATTTTTGGGGTGGTCATTCCTAAAAATATTGTTTAACATCACATTACAGAGTTTGATATCATTTTGGGTATCCATTTCCATTCAGTTTATCATGATAAAATAGATTTAAAAGAAAAGAAATTTTTATTCAATTATTTCATACCTTTGGTAACATACCAAGAAGTAGAAAGATTGATTAAAGATTTTTGTGAAATTTATCTAGATCATATTGTTGAAAATAATGAAACTATTCTGATAAGTGACATCCCAATGGGGAATGAATTATAGATTTTATTTCTAATGAATTTCATGGTGTTTTTCTTGATCTGGAATTTGAATTTACTATTGATTTATTTCCTGATTCTAAGCCTGTTTCTAAACCACTATATCTAATGTCTCAAGTAAAACTGGTGGAATTGAAAACCCCATAAAAATAATTTCTTTATAAAGGTTTCATTCAACCTAGAACTTCACCATGGGATCCTTTTATTTTATTTTTGAAAAATAAATATGGTTACATGAGAATTTGTGTTGATTATAAAGCCTTTAATAAAACCACTATTAAAAACAAGTATACTTTTCCTTATATCAATAATTTTTGTTATCAACTCCAGGGAGCTTAGTATTTTTTTTATTATTGATTTGAGGTATGGGTATCATCAGCTGATGGTGAAGGAGGAAGAAATTCCAAATACATTGTTTCAGACAAGATATGGGAATTATGAGTTTTTTTTAATTCCCTTTAGGTTATCTGATGAACCTGATATATTTATTAAACTTATGAATGGAGTATTTCATCAATTTTTGGATCATTTTGTAGTTGTGATTATAGATGAAATTTTGGTATATTCAAAAGGTTATGTGTAACACAAAATGAACTTAAGGATGGTTTTACAAACCATCAATGAAAATAAACTATATTCAAAGTTTAGTCAGAGTTAATTTTCGTTATAAACAAAATCATTCCTTAGAAATATTGTTTAATAAGATTCTATAATGGTTGAACCCTATAAAACAAAAGTTGTTGAAGAGTGTCCAAGTTATACCAATGACACAAAGATTCATATTTTTTTTTTGATTAATGTGTTATTACAAATGGTTTAGTGGAAACTTTTCTTGGTTATCTAGCACACTGACTAATTTAACACCTAAGGGAGTTAAGTTCATCTGGAAAACATAATGTGATGATTGTTTTTAGGAACTGAAAATAAAATTGGTAAATGATCTAGTATTAGCCTTGGATTCTAGAAATGGTGATTTTTTTATCTATAGTGATGCTTAATTGAAATTACATGGTTCTGTAATAATATAGAATGTTTAAGTAATTTCATATGCTTCATGTTAGCTAAAACTTCATTAGTAAAAATACCCTACACATGACTTGGAAATAGAAACTATTGTCTTTTATTTAATAATTTGGAGGCATCATTTTTATTGAATAAATTATGAAATATATACTAATCACAAATTTTTCAAGTATATATTCACTTGGAAATAATTTAACATGAGAAAGAGGAGATAGATGGAACTAATCAAGTATTATAATTTCATGATCCATTGTCATCATAGAAAATAAAATAATGTGGCCAATGCATTGAGATAAAAATTAATGTCGCATTAACCATGTTACATTTGGAATGTGGCCCTTTGATTAATGATTTGATGAATTTTGTCATGGAAGTTTTTGGTGTATGAAATTCCTTAGTTTTGTTTCAAGGGTTAGTGAAATCATCTCTTTCAGACGGAATTAGGAAAGCACAGAATAAAAAATGAGTTTCATAAAAAAGGTAGAATTGTTTAAAAAGGGTAATTTTTATAAATTTAACATTGTTAAATATTGGGTTTTAATGTTTTTGAAGAGATTATGTGTGCCTTCTTAATCACATTTGATGAAAGACATGTTGATTGAATCTCATATTTCTACTTTTTTAATTCATCCAGAAATCACTAAAATTAACATATACATTCGAGAGTATTATTTTTGGGATGGAATTAAAAGATATATTGTTGAGTTTAATATGATGTGTTTTAATTTTCAGTAGGTTAAATCACAATGAAAGTTTCTAAAGTGGATTCTTCATCATTTTCTAGTGCTAGAGTGGAAATGATAAAATATATCTATGGACTTCATAGTGGGATTACTGAAGACTTATCGAGGTAACAATGTGATATGGTTTATTGTTGATCAATTTACTAAATCTACTCATTTTCTTCCTATTTATGACACTCTATATATAGATCAACTTTATCAATTTTATCTTAAAGAGATAGTTAGGTTTTATAGAGTTCATCTCTTCATTTTAACTTATTATAATCCAAGGTTCACATATAAATTTTGGAAAGTCCTTCAGAAGTATTTGGGTACAGAGTTAAATTTCATCACAGTTTCTCATCCTAAGTCAGATGTTCATTTAGAACAAACAATTCAAACTATGGAGTATATGATACATTCTTGTTCATTGGATTACCAGGAAAGTTAGGATCGACATCATTATTTGGTTGAGTTTTCATATAATAATAGTTTTAATTCCAGTGTACTGATGGAACCATTTGAAGAATTATATGGAAAGCAGTGTTGAACTCTTGAATTTTGGGATGAAGTAGGTGAAAGTAAGTTGTTGGGACCAGAATTAGTGAAGGAAATAGAATATAAATTTCAGTTGATTCAGCGACATGTGAGGATAGCTCAGAGCGGGCTGAAAAGTTACGTGGTTAACCCAAGGAAGGATATTTCTTTAGAGGTAGGTGATCATATCTTTCTAAAATTTTCACCATGGAAAAGTGTAATGAATTTTTGTTAGAAGGGGATGCTTAGTTCATGATTCATTGGACCCTATGAAATCATAGATAACGTTTTATCAGTTGTATACTGAGTGTCTTTGCTTCCATATTAATTTCATGTATGTAATGTTTTTTTGTTTCAATGTTATAAAAGTATATACCAGGTCCATATAATGTATCTATTCTTGAAGTAGTTCATTTTGAAGTGAATATTTCTTATGGGGAACATCCTATTCAAATTCTTGACCATAGAGAACAATTTTTGAGGTATAAGATGATTCCTTGGGTTATGTTTTTATGAAAAAACTGTACGGTTGAAGAGGAAACTTAGGAATCTGAAAATAATATGAGGAAAAAATACCACCACTTATTTGATAAGTGAATAAAATTTCTAGGATAAAATTTCCAAATTGTTTTGTTGACATCCTAGTTTTAATGATCACAAAATCATGATTCTAACAATTCTGATGTATTTCATGTTTACCTATAAATAATATGTATTCTGAGAACAGGTGATAAATTTGTCTAAGTGTCAGACACCATTTTTTAAGACACATTGTGTGCACAAAATTTATCTAAGTATGAGATACCGCCAGTACTTCAGATCTTTGGGACTTTACAATGCTGGACTTAAGATTTCACAAAGTATGATATGTCGTTAATCGACATTCCACTAGGAATTCATGTCGTTAAACAGGTAATTTTATAAATTATGAGATACTTCCAAAAGTTACACCACCAGACTCATATTACTGACAATGAATATTTTACAAAGTCTGAGACACCACGAGCTTTCTAGAAATTTGGTTAAGTCTGAGACACCGCCAGATCAGACACCATTAGGGTCACACCATTATTTCATACACGACCATCCATTTTTATTTTTAACAAATTCTTTCATGCTGTCAGAACATGAGACAACACTACTGAAACATACCATCATTCTCATATCGTCAGTGTCACACCGCCATAGCAATATACCGATAGAGCAGGAGACACCGCCCGAGCACATGACATCATCACTATTTTTATTACTTTATTTTATTTTTTAATTATATCATTCTAATACATATAGTTAATGAAGTTAATGCTATTTAATATTTTTAATGATTGTGCCTTAAATATACGACAGAGAGGATTTCATATTGAGGAGTATAAGGTATTGTGGGATGGACATGTTACTAATAAAAGGAGAAACACACTTCATTGAAAATATACGATAGGATGAAGAAAATGAAAACAATATGAATGAAGAGAGAATATATAGAAGATAAGCTCGAACCTCAATATAAATATCAAGATGAACTTAATAAAAAATATAGAGAGCTCTTCTACTATAAGAATTCAAATGGGAAGCTAAAACTCCATATTCACTTTCCTTAGTCAGAAAACAAGAGTTTGTGACACTCTATTTTCTTGAATATTTCATGAATACTCAACTCAAGACCTACTACTAAACCAAATCAAGAATAAAATGTTGCATTGAAATAGACCAAGCCTTTCTAAACTCTAAAATCCAAGATTGCTCATTTTTGTTCTTATTTTTATTACACATGGTTAGTGTGTGCCATAATCTATTTTTTATATGCACACTATCTCCTAAGATAAACTAGAAGATGCATGGTATCTTCTCAAGATGTCTTCATATCTATTTATCCCTTGTAAAATAGTTGTAGATGTCCATTTGTGACCTATTTTTCTTTACTCCCATGGATAAGAGTGAAAGAGGTAGTGTGTGACCTGAACAGTGTTATTTCTAGTAAAACCCAATTGAGGTTGCGGAACATCTATTTATTATACATAAAATTATTTTTGTTTGGTAATAAAAAAGTGGATAGGATTAATTATATACTTGATATTGAACCTCTTGTGTAAAATTCCGATGTGTAATTTCAAATTTAGTTTTCTTTGTTTATGTTTACTTAAATCAGTAAACTTCACTTTACTCTCATAGTTAATCATAGATAGTGTTTTTATTAGATTTTTATTTAGTAGATTGATTTCAAAAGATAAAAAAATAAATCAAATTTTTTTAATTAAGAACTAATCACCCTTTGATAAATCATTCAAATAATCAAATCTTTTATATACTACTCCTTTGGTTAACTGGGCTATTTTTTCAAATTGGGGAACTTTTAAATAAATTTTTTAGATAGAAATTTTTATAATAAATCTTCCTACTGGGACCAACATTTGGTATCTGATCATTTTAAAAATAATTTTAAAAAAATCATGTCACCTGTGATTTATTTGTTTTTTTAAAGACTTAAAAATTTATATCAGTTCAAACATTATAGTTCTTTAAAATTTGTTTTAAATGGATAATAGACATAAAGGTTTTACTACCAACAGACCTCATTTCTTCGATGGTAGAAATTATGCCCAGTGGAAAATAAAAATGAAAATTCATTTAGAAAGAATGGATTTTGAAATCTAGTATATAATTGTATATGAATATAAGATCCCTACAATAGCTAGAAATACAAGGAATGATGTAACTAAGGTAGCTTATAACAATAATTGAAAAGCCATGAATTCTTTATACTGTTCCTTAGGTGATGAAGAGTTTAACAAAATTTCTGCATGTAAAATAGCTTATAAAATATTTGATACTCTAGATATCTCACATGAAGGAACTACAAATGTTAATGAAATTATTCTTAAAACCTACACTATTAAAAATGATAATTTTAAAATGATGCCTGATGATCCTATTTCATATATATTTCTTAGGTTCAATGAGATTGTGAATACAAAGAGTACTCTTGAAAATAAAGTTGATTCCAAGGAATAAATCATGTGGATGCTCAGATACCTACCAAAAAAGTGGAGAGGAACTGAAATTTCAATTAGAGAATCTTGTGATATTAGTAAGTTTCCACTAAACGAACTGATTGGTGAGTTGATAATGAACCAGGAAGAACTGAAGGTTAATAGAGAAGATAACGAAATTTCAATTAAATAATCTAAGATTTATATATAAAAAGAGACTAATATTCAACTACTCAAATAAAATAATGAACTTAAACATCCAGATGAGAAATTAAAGAAGGACATTGAAAACTTTAAAAATGGTAGAGAATCTTTAGCACAAATCTTGTAAAATCAAGTTTCTCCCAAATATGTTACTGGAATTGGATATGTACATGGATAAAGAAGAATATCTAAGAGTATATTCTTTCCTAATTCAAAACCTAAAATAACTAATACCAAACACTTTTCCAAAGGACCCAAAAAAAATTGTATATTTCTAATAGTCTGAATCTATTTACAAGAAACCCCTGAGACAAATATGGTTTCCCAAAGCCTTTATTACATACATATCTAGACCCAAACAGATTTGGGTAACAAAATCATTTCTTGTTTAAAGAATTTTTTTAGGAAAATTATTTGATGCTCTCTAATAGATGTATATGGTACTTGGAAAGTGGATGTTCAAGACACGTGATAGGAGACTGTTCTTGAATCAAGAGTCTTATCAAATTTGATGGTGGACATGTCACATTTGGTGATAATGAAAATAGAAAAATAGTCATCCTAGTACATATTAGTAACAAAAAGTTATATTTAATTTCAGAAGTTTTATATGTTGATGGTTTAAAATATAATATTTTTGAATATCGTATTTGTGTGATGATGGGTTCCATGTTTTGTTTTAGATTGATTCTTTTAAGGTTTTTAACTCTAAAAATGATTTAATATTTACTATATCAAAAATGAAAATGTGTATGTTGTTTATTTAAATTCTTTAGTTTCTTAGAATGATTCATACTTAAGTGTCTTTCGTGAGGAATATTGGGTGTGGAATAGAAGACTTGGCCATTGTAGCATTTACACACTTAGAAAGTTGAATAGAAAAGGGTTAGTCTAGGATCTACCAAAGCTTGAGTTCCCATCTAATAAAGTATGTAACAACTGTCAAAAAGGAAAATAGCACAAATATTATTTTAAACTAAAGAAATAAGTGTCAACTTCTCAACCTCTTGAGTTAGTTCACATGGATTTGTTTGGACCTTTAAGATTCTCTAGTCTTAATGGGAAGAACTATGTTTATGTTATTCTAGATGAATTTTCTAGATACACATGGGTATATTATCTAGTTCACAAAAGTAAAGGATGTTCCTACTTTAACAAGTATTAAATATAGAAAATCATAGTGGTCTTATGATTAAAAACGTAAGAAAGGACCATGTTTGTGAGTTTGAAAATCAATATTTTGAATCATTTTTATCACAAAATGGTTACACTGATAACTTTTCTACCCCTAGGACACCCCAGAAGAATGGGGTTATTGAAATGAGAAATTGAACTTTACAATAAATATACCAAACTATACTAAACGATTATGGCCTACATATCTATTTTTGGGAAGAATATTTTACTACAGCATACTACATCATAAATAGAATTATGATCATACCTATTCTTAAGCATACTTCTTAAGAGTTGTGGAATAATAAGGAATATAAGTTTAATTACTTTAGAGTTTTTTGTTTCAACGTCTATATTATTAACACTAAAGATAATATTGACAAATTTTCATCCAAGAGTGATGATGGAATTTTACTTAGTAACTCAATATTTAGTAAAGCCTATAGAGTCTTCAATAAACATTCCATGAATGTGGAAGAATTAGTTCATGTCAAATTTTATGAGACTCATCCACATTAGACTAATACTTCATTAGAAACATTTAAGGATGACCTATCTTCTTTGAACCTAAATTCTGGACCTTTTTATTCTGATATGAAATAAACAAAAGAAACATCAAGTTTTGAAGAATTTCTAGAACTTACACCTGAAAAAATAGAAGCAAATAGTACTACCTTCTCTATAAGTATTATAATCCTTAATAATCATCCTTTGAGTGATGTTGTTGGAGATCTAGATAGAGGAACTAAAACTAGATCTTCTGTTAGAAACTAAGTTGAATATCAAGATTTATTATCTCAGCTTAAACCTAAAAACATCAATGAAGAAATTAATGAATAATTCTTGGTGATAGTGAAGGAATAATAATTATATCAGTTTGAAAGAAACAAATTGTGGGAACTTATAAAAAGAGACAAGGAAACTTTAATTATTAGCACTAAATGGGTATTCAGGAATAACGTGGATGAGTCTGGTAATATAGTTTGAAACAAAGATAGATTAGTTTCACAAAAATTATAGTTAGGAAGAAGATATTTACTATGAGGAAACTGTTTCACATGTACCTAGACTTAAGTCCATAAGAATCCTTCTTTCCTATAAAACTCTTCTATAATTCAAACTTTATCAAATGGATGTCAAGAGTTCCTTCTGAAATTATTTTATAGTTGAGGATGTTGCTGTAGAAAAACCCATTGGTTTTCAAAATCCACATTTACCAAGTCATGTTTTTAAATTAACAAAATATTTTTATAGATTAAAAAAATATTCTAGAGATTGGTTTGATAGGCTCAGCAATTTTCTGATTTCAATTTTTTTTCAAAAGGAATAGATGATTCGACTCTTTTCATAAAATGAATTTCAAAAGATACATTAGTAGTAAAAATATACATTTAAAATCCATTTTTAAAGACAATTTCTACCCAAATCCTTTACTAGAATCCCTCCCATATTTCTATAGGCCATATTTTAGGCATAACACCATCCTTTGAGGTGTTAAGGTCTTAATCAAATGAGATCATCCTAAGGAAATGTGTCACTTTTAATTAAGTTTTTCTATTTTACTCTTTCCACATCCTTAAAATCTTCTTAATACATGATGAAATAACATACCAAGTGTCCTAAAAATAATGATATGTTATTATTTTAATATCAGCAACTAAATCAATCTATACTTTCATTAAATGGGAAAATAATTAATCATTCGTGTGTGTGTGTGAACTATCACCTCCACAAACCTATTAAATTTTTTTTAAATGAATATCTCTCAATAATGGTTATAATGATGAAATTAATGATTATTTATTATATAAATGACATATTTAACATTATAAGAGAATAATATACCAATTATGTTCTTACTTTTCATGTACATAAAAATGATAATTTCTTTCATGCTTACGTGTGAACTATCACCTCCATGAAGCGATGTGATTCGTTTTTAATCACCACATCACTTGGATAATATATATATATATATATATATATATTTATTTATATTTAAATGCTTAATATTATATTAATGTTATTATGATCATTCTTGAAAGATAAAATAAAGCTTAATTTATTTTCAAAATTATCATTGAAAAATGGAAATGTTACTCCTTCATGCGTACAGCCTACCATCTCAATGATTATAACATTGTTCATTTCTCATAGACATATATAAATTGATTAAATTAAAATTATAAATTAAATATAAACTTTTTTATTATTTCATGAATATTATTCAGGAGATAATAGACCAATGACCACTTTTGACTATAGATACCATACCAAGGTCATTTTAAACTCATGTACCAAATTTCCTCAAAACGTCTCACATGAACTTAAATAATTATAGAATTGTTATAACATAGTAAAAAGTGATATAAAATGAATATTAAATAAGAAAAAGGTTCTTAATAAAGTAAATAATTAACCTAATTTTATTATTCTTGAATATAAATAACATAAATTATGAATAAAACTTGAGGTAAGGGACTTCATCTCAATCTTCTTTCATTAGGGAATATTTTAATATTATACACCACCTTGTCTTATGAGGATTATAGAAAATAACTTTGAATAATAATTTCATTTATATTTTTTCAAAAGTAATCTTTCTATATGGAGTATTTTTCTTTCTTTGCAAATGAAAAAGGGAATTTTTTTTAACATATATGGCTACCATTTCCTCTCCTCTGTCATGATCATTATTTGATATTTATATTCCTCTAAAAACCTTAATATTTTTTTAAAATAAAAAGAAATCCCTTTTTACATTTATCAAGTATTTTATTATATGAAAATGGATTTAAATATGTATTGATTATTTCAATATCTTGAATTAATTTCTAGTAATTGTAAATGAAATTTTAGGAGTGAAATGATGAAATTTTAAATGTTTTGTGTGTTGTGATTATATAATTGTTCGTGTAAATTTGATGGGTAGTTACATGGTAAAACAAGGACTAGTGGTTCTGTGATAAACCAAGGACTGGTGGTTATGTTATATCCTCTAATGAATTAGTTATGGAAGTTGGTCGTATGGATATTCCATTTGTAAGAGCGACATGTATAGAAGTCGGCCGCATGGTTATTCAATTAAAGTATAATTATATCCCAAGTTACATTTATGTTTTATCTCTACTTTTTATGGGTTTTATGGTAATCATATGGTTAAAAAAAGGGTAATCAATGAACTCATTTTCAATGTAAATTATTTACTGCTTCTTAAGGGTAAAAAAGTATTAGTTTATGATAAATAATAAAGGGTTTTCATGTTTTCAAAATACTAACAATTACCTTTCCTTGTGTATCCATTAATGATATTTTTATGATTAACATGTGTTTTAACATGTTTATCACAATATTTAATGGAGAATAGAGAAAAGGATAGGATGAAGGAAAAATTCTGATGATTTAACATTAAAATAAACTATGTTTCATTTTAAAAGTTTTTGTTTTTTGGAAAATAGATATTTAAAAGAAGTGTCTACATTGTAATATGTGCACTGTTATGTATGAATTATGTCCTAATTATATAAAACTCTAAACCTGAAAAGATCCTTAATGTGAAAGAACGTAAAAATTTTTACTTAACTAAATATTAAGTAATGGTTTATGATTGAGGCCTTTTAGTATCAAAGGCTGTAATGAATTCCTAATTAGGAAATAAATTTTAAGCTTGAATTTTCAAAAATAATATGATCCTTTACTCTAATTTTAATTACAACCATTTTGGGATTTAGTATTTGGTTGAAATGGGATCATGAAAAATAATTTGATAATGGTATATATCTAGAAACCAAAATGTCTTATCACACAATAAGTTATCATACATAAATGGGTGAGAATCTTAGTATATTCAAATTATGATAAAAATGTGAGGATCCTTGTATTTCATAAGGTAGTGAAGATTATATCATAGTAGAAATAAATTCTAGAAATTTTTACCTACATTCATTAGATAATCATATTTATGAATGATAATCTTGCGTATTAAAAAATTTATGAAAATTTTATGAGATATTTAAGGATTTATCTTCATTTTTTATATATTATTCTTAGTTTTTACTGTTCTAAATACCTTATTATGAATATAATTTATAATCCACTTGTATGAAATATTAAAAAAAAATAGGTAAATCTATTCCCATCTATTTTAGTCGTGTTTTGTGTATGGGTAACGAGGGATTTAAAACCCTATGAAAGGATAATCTAATGATTTCACGAGTAGTGTAATGGTAACTCTAAAATATACTGAGTTAAGAAAATGTAAGTGAGTTACTCATACACTATGTAAGGGTAGTTCTCAATATGCATAAGGGCAGGGTCGTAGTCATAAGGGTCATGTTAGGGTTAGTCCCTGATATTAAAAGTTCTTTAATGGTAAAAATGTGTTTATTAAGGATATATAATGGTATATTGGTGATACATATAGATAATAGTAGTTGTGTAAGGGTAACATTAGAGTTTTTTAAGGGTATCTCTATCATCTTGTAAGGGTATCATTGTTGTTTCTTAATGGATGTTCCCTCACTACATAAAGGTAATTCATATTTTAAAAAGGCTATGTAAGAAACTTTATATTATTTATAAGGTTATCCCAATGTTCTTAAAGGTAATGTAAGGGTAACACAAGTTTATATGGGTTATTTAAAGGAAACTTATGTTTTCCTTAAGGGTTACCCCTTGTTTCTAAAGGTTTCATAAGGGTATTTTTCTACTCACAAAATGTAAATTAAACATTCTAAGGCTCTTTGTATGGGTAGGAGACCTCTGTATGGGTAAAACTCACTCTTATGGAATATCTATGATATTGGTGTGGGTTAAACCATAATACCCATATGTATCTCCCTTTTTGTGTATGAAATCATTAGAACACTATTTTTTTTTCTTCATCCCAAAAATTCATCATTCACTCTCTTTTGATGTTTTCTAATCACCTAAAATTTTGGATTACAATTTGATGACTTGTTTAAAATTTATATCCCATATTATTGAATATTATAAATACATTGTATAAAATAATTTCTTAAATAACAAAAAAATGATTAATTGATATTGTGGTTCTTAATAATGTAAACCTAAATGATAATAAACCTATTCTAAAATAGTTAATCTATAATTTCATCTATTTTTGGATCCTGTTATATGTTTGGGAAGTCTATAAAACCATTGAACCATGATATGTGAAGTACTCCTTAATCAAACTAGGTCAATTTTATAATTCACTACATAGCTAAAAACTCACTAACATTTATTCTTAAGAGAAACTTTTCTCAAGGGGATATTTTTATAGGTATACGAAACTTTTAAAAATAGTCATTCCAAATCTTATGAATGATTAGGATAAATATTTCTTAAATGATAATTTAAAATAAATTATCAAAGAATGATAATTAATTTTTTTCTCGATTTTATCAATGTTTATTATATAAAGAGAAAATTATTATCATATGTAAGTAATTTTTTTTCTAAGGAATAAAGGTTAGCTCATTCCATAACATAGAGCGATAATTTACTTTAATGAAGAAGAGATAAATGTGTTATCACTAGTCATGTTTTAATTTCTTTTTGATATAAAATGTTCGAATCAGTTTTAGGAATCCTTGCTCAGTAGTTTGAACCAACTAATACAATGATGTGATTCAAGTGACGATTTCTTGATGATTCATGGTGATAAAATCAAAAATATTGATGTAGAATGTTACTTTCCATTTTGGTCCATATATATGATGTTTCCATGACATGACATTTTATTCATGATAACTTATTCATGTAAAGTGTTATCATGTTGATGTATGAGTGGCCTTGAGACCTTATTCAGTTGTGATCATATGATTATGTATAGAATCATGAGATTTTTTATTTATAATTCTTGTTGTTACTTGAAATGGAATGTTTATATTGTTTTTTTATTTACCCTATGGAACCATGATCTAGGTATCAGGTTGAATAGGATGTTTAGACTTGGGTAGAAGGCCCCTTGGAGGAGAAACATGATTACATGATGGGGTCTAAGAACTATAGATTGTTTAGTGGAATAGGTAATATCTCACAAATATGTATTGATACATGAGTAGACCATGCATGAGATAAAAATCCATTATCTTTGGTTGATGTTTGAGAATCCCATGTAGGTTATTTTGGGATATGAACTTACATCAATCATTTTTTGTGGGAATTACCATCATTAGAGTGTAATGACCACCATCATCATGGGGAATGAAGAGTTCTTAATGAAAAAACACCCATAGGGTGGGTCATATAGTGTTATTAAGAACTCCAATGTCAGGGTAGGGAATTGAGTGTTACAAATAATGAAAACCATTTGGATAGGGAAAACAACATCCCTTTAAATAAATTACATTGTTTAACATCCCCTAACATCATTATTTGCAATGACTAGAATTATGACAGGTTTAGGTTCATGGTAGAATGGTAAACTCATGATGACTTGTAACATGTGTGCTTTTATGTTTAATAGAGAATTTGTTTATGAAATCTCTTAAAATATTGTATATTTTGTAAACTTATGTTAAGGACACATTGGTGGAGTCCTACTAGGTTAATTACTCACTCACTGTATGGGAATCTTGTTGTGTATACAGACTTTATCGCCAAGGATCTAGTAATGGGAAAGATATGTTTGATGCAGTGTTGTGGATAAGGAGTCTTGCATAAAGGGGTGATGTTAGGATATACCACTTGTATTTCTAAATCATTTACTTTTCCAAACATAATATTGTGTGTTTTATCTTTTCACTTTGAGAGCATATCTGTTTATTTAATGTATGACATGTATTCCATTTAATATTATAGTTATATAGTTTTTTATGTTTTCATTGATTGTTTATTTATTTATATTATTTTATAATGTTATTTTTCCTATGACATGATACTAATGGTATTGTGTCCCCAAATATGTAATTAATCCCTCACAACTTGTCAGTAGCCTCTTGTATATGGGGAGGCATCTATGAGGTCATGTAGATCATCAATTTGGACATGGTGATTTTGGGTTGGGTGTTACAAAATGGTATCAGAGAAATGTTTCCAATTATTCTTTTTGAACTAACTTAGGAAATGGTAGAAATGAGATAGTAGTGTGGTACATGGGTAGGGGATATTCTATGTGCTTGTCTTGATCATGTTTAATAGACATCTGAGTTTCCATTGATGGGTTTTTTGAAAAAAAAAATTATGAACTTTTTGAGTGTGTACATGCATCATGACAAGGGATATAGGATCATATTACATATATATATACCTATTTTTTTACTATATATTAGTTATTTAATTAATTTCTATGTATTATTCTATAAATTAAAAATATAATTTGTTTATTTATTTTGTGATTAATCTTCCTCAATTATACAGTAATATATCTATGATTGTATTAATAAGTAGAATATAATATTATATTGTGTTATATATGTATATAAATGTGACTATAAATAATGTATAGGGATGGATAACTTGGTCAGTACTAGGAGAGATATAACTTTGGTTATGTGTATACTCCTAGGATAACATTTTTCTGATCCTAGAGACCGGTTTGGATCTACCCTAATTACTTTAGTTATTCTAATGTGTTTCCTTTTTATTACAGAAAATGTCACTCGGATGCAGTCTTGTGGGAATAATTGTGATGTGGTGCTGGAATGATCCAGAAAGTGAGGATGTTCCTACTCTAACATCATAGGTGTAGGATAATGAATCTTATCATGATCTGACTACTTCTTTATGGTTTAAGAAGCAAGGAATATTTAGTTATAACACTTTTTCTTAGTTTATATCCTATGCGTAGGAGTTTAGAACAATAGTTTAATATCTGGTGACTTTCAACTCCAAAATTCTTCATTCTTCCAAGGAAGTATAGACCCTTTAATGATGATTAATTTTTTGAAATAATTATGAGAATATTTTACCTTGCATAGAATCTAAGTAAATTCCATAGTACGATGAGATGGAGATCATTTCATGTGTGAATCCCATTTTGATACTACCTTATTACATGGCGTCGGATATGTTGAAGGATATCAAGGTGCACCATGATAACATGGGGTATAAAGGATTTTTCTAGAATAATACATAAACATAGGGTTAACATGTGTTGTTTATCAAGGAAGATGATAGTTTTTGATGATGCAAGGTGTCAGGACCAATAGGGGCCTATATAACCTGAGATGGGGGGTGAATCAGGGTATGGATATTCTTTTTCAAAGTTCTTCCTGCCCCGCTGGATCTTGACCTCTTTGTTACAAGGGTCACTTTGTTTGCACTTGTGTGTATGTTATGATCACTTACTTTCTCCTTTATCTGATTCTGATTCTTTAAATGAAATGAAGGAAAATTAGCAGGCAGGCGCAGAGATTTTTACTTGGTTCACCCTCACTGGGCTACGTCCAAGGAGCATACGCCGACAGGTTTCCGGTCGTACCAATTCCACTAAACTTCACTAGCTGTGGATTACAATGTTCAGGCTAGATCACTTCTATGCCCAGGCTCACTGCCTATACAAGGTTTAGGGTCAGCTCACTGCTTTCCCAAGGGTCACTCCCTATTTCCCTCTCTCTGGCTCACTGCCAGTGGAGAGGATCACCTTCTTCCTCTTCCTAAGCTCACTGCTCTTGTGAAGGAATCCAATCACAGTTTATAGACCTGTAGGTCTCTTCATTTCCATTAAGGAATGCATCTTTCTCTGTATGTAGATGCTCTGTTGAAGTTCAACTTTCATCCGTAGATGAATACCTCTTTGCCTCTGAAAACTGGGCAAACTACCTTTGGAAAGACCTTCGCAAATCACTCAACTTCGCTAGGCTCCCAATTTCTCGAAGCTCAACAAGCCTTCGCGAAGCTCCTGCCTTTTCGTGAAGCTCTCTTGCGAAGCTCTCTCGCGAAGCTCTCTCGCAAAGAACTCCCGCGAAGCTCAACTTGTTGCAAAGCAACTTCTCTCGCGAAGCTCACTGAGCCAACGCGGAGCACACAACTTTCGCGAAGCTACAATAGCCGCCGTGAAGCTCCTCTTTCACGAAGCACACTGCCTTCGCGAACCACCTCCGCGAACCGAGAGCAATGGATTTTCTCTGAAAATTCTCTCTACTTCACTTGAAGGGGTCAAACTCTATTTATAGTCAATTCCACCGACCCTCGTCCCTTCCGCGCGAAGTCAACGCCACGTCATCTCAAATCGCGAAGCTCCAAAGATTTCGCCGAAATTCTGTCCAAATCGCGAAGCTCCACGGAAATTTTCCATTCGCGGAGCTTGATGTAGTCGCGAAGAATCACCATCAACATACCTTCACGACTTCGCCGCGAAGCTCCCTCGCGAATCCCAACATTCCTTCGCGCCTTCGCCACGAATCTCCCTTCCAAAGCCCTTCACCGCCGCGATGTGCTTCAGCCTCTGTCGTTCGCGAAGCTTGATGTAATCGCGAAGCATCACCGCCTCCATTCTTCTAGTCTTCGCAATTTCCAAACCATGCATCTTATCTTCGCGAAATTCATGCCTTTGCCATATGAAATTATGCTCTTCATGGAAATCCACTTTTCGCGATGCTCACCAAACTCCAAATTTTGGACCCCAAAAATTTGGCAAACACTGGGAAACGGCGCCACGTTGTACTGCTCTTTTGTACCGCCTCCAGATCATCCTTTCCTTTGTCATCATTCTTTGTCAACATGGAATGTCAACAACTTCTCGAGAACTCAACAATTATCCATGGAAACCTGCTTTTTCAACAAACACAATCAACCCAAAAATACTGCAATGTTACCTTGAGGGATTTTTGCCCAACAATCTCCCCCTTTGGGTTTGTTGACAACTCTTCACAACTCTGCTCAGGACGATCTTCTGCACTTTGATACCTCACTGAGTCTTCTTCCAGTCGCTACCACCATTCGCCTCTTGCGATTCTGATAGTGTTCAAGGATTCACTTAACACGTACTCTAAGCCCACATGAGCAATGCTCGGCGTGTGAAACAAGAGTAGTATGAAAAGTTCATCAATGAATCACTTCATGTCAGACCCCAATTATCGATTCCAACCTGATACCAATTCTTAAATTGATACCAATTGTTGAACCACACTGATACCAACTGGTGAATAGCTGGACACCGTCTCACACCATTCCAACACCACTGTTCTGCTTTTATCACGATCATCAGCTGTCGTGATTTCTATTCTTTGATCGATCACTTCTAACATCGTCAGATTTAAAAATCTCCCCCTTTATCATTGCTCCCCCTTTCTGGCTGCTCCACCTGTCAGCTTCTCCTCATATCAATTATGATTAACAAATCTTCGCACTGTCTCCCCCTTGAACAAACACTATTTTCTCCCCCTTTAACAAACACTTTTCTCCCCCTTTGTCAACGAACCCAAAGGTCATTCCTTTGCAATCTGTAACAGAGTAGAGAACACATTAGCACAGTAGGTAAAACACATCGTACCTCGGGAAGAGGGGGGAGGGGTGTCCCACATCTACACTATTTCAAGTGTGGGGAATCGACTAAACGCCCAGAGCCAGTCGATGCCTCTCAAAAGCTTCCTTGGGTAAGTCCTTTGTCAGAATGTCTGCAACCTGTAGCTCTGTAGGCATGTACTCCAACTTCACGATTCCCTACTCAACCTTCTTCTTGATAAAATGATACTTAATCTCAATGTGCTTTGTCCTTGAATGATGGACGAGATTTTTGCTAAGATTTATAGCACTTGAGTTGTCGCACTGGATTCCGATCGGAGACTTCACTTCAACTCCCATATCTTCAAGCTGATGCTTCATGCACAATAATTGTGTGCATGATTGAGTGGCCGCAATATACTCAGCTTCTGTGGTGCTCAATGAAATGAAATCTTGCTTCTTTCTTAGCCAAGAAATACAAAATCCACCAAGATAGAAAGCACCACCTGACATTGATTTCCTATCATCCACTGAACCGGCCCAGTCTGCATCAGTATAACCTGATAACTCTGTCTGGGATTTATCAGTATATTTCAAGCCGAAATCCACTGTGCCCTAGATATACTTAAGTATTCTTTTCACTGCAAGCATGTAGATTTCCTTGGGATTACTCTTATATCTCTCTTCTTGGAATGTGGCAAATACAATATCAGGCCTTGTCGCGGTCAAGTACAACAAACTTCCAATAATTTTCCTGTACTCTGTGATATTAACGGCCATGCCATCCTCATCTTTTGATAATTTCATTCGGGTAGCAACTGGAGTCTTCATCTCCTTGGAATTTTTTTATTCCAAATCTTCTCAGAACCTCCTTAGCATATTTTGATTGAGATATGAATGTTCCATTGCTTCTCTGTGTCACACTGTGCTTCATCAGATCCGCCAAATTTTATGTATTATTCATAGACCAGCCTCATCATCCTTTGTTGCTTTCCTCCTCATCACGTTTATCAGGAAATTTCTCATTGTTTCATTGTTCAGTGAAATCATTCCTTTCAACTACTTCTCGCAGCTTCTTGGTATCCTGAAAACAGTCAGCTGATACCAAAATGTTAGATCAAAATAAATAAGCATGAAATGCTTGATCACTGCTGCTTCTCCCATAGTATGTCTTCTCTCGATAGACAACACTTGAGCTGGGTCATCCAATTATTTCCTTGATAGATCTGGCATCTGATTTTGTTGTTGAATGCTCCCCCTATGTTATGCAACACTTCCTGGGGTTAGACCCACTGTTTATACCCATAAATGTCATTCTTCTCATGCATCATTTATTCTCATATTCCACCTATATGATTTATTCCAATCTAGCACTCATCGTTGAGCCATTAACCAAATCTCTAAGCCTACTAAGTTGGAACTCGATGTAAAAAACAAGAGATAAAGCTAACAACACAATCACTTCTAATTGTGCTCAGTTTCTCCCTTTCATTTTCAATTATGCTACCTGATTTGAATCAATTGAAACTCTAGAGCATATCACTTCTCCACTTCGCATCCTTAGATGCCACTTCCCCTTGGATTTTATCTCCCTAAAACCTGAAACACATGGATCATTAGTTAATAGCATTTATATACATAGGGAGAGGGGTTTTCTCTTCCAGAATCCTCAAGAGGAGGATTGTGGTTGATCCTGATGGGTCAACCCTTTGATTCTTTCTTGCAGAGCATCACACTCTTTCCTTGCTTCTTCTAGTTGCCTTGCCAACTTCAACTGCTCTGGACATATGACTAAGAATTCTTTACCCATATTCGAAGCCTTTCTCTGATATGTAGATTCGACAGACTTAGCCTTTTTCACCATTTGGGGTTTAAACCCACTAGTACACATTTCTGTCTTTGATGTTCCACCGAAATACCATTTCCCTTGATTCCTTCTCTGGGTAGGAACCTCTCTACTTTCCATCTTCTCCTGCTTCTTCCACCATTGCAAGGATCTTGCACCGTCCTCCACTTTTCGTTGTGGAACACGACATGCAAATTTTTTAACACATTCTTTATTCATCTTTCTTTTATCAGATGTCTGAGTCACTACACTCTTTTTCGCTGGTGGTGAGTTCTCCATTGAACATTCATTCTTCTTTATCACATCTGGAGTAGATCTCCCCTTAATCTTCCAGGTTTGTTCACATTCTCTCCTTGAGATTGGTTGTGAGTACGATAGAGGAGGTGACTGATACACCTTTCGTTCAGCTCCATGTGATTCCCCTGAGGCTCTAAGCCTATTTTTCACCTTACCACTTTGTCTCCCAGTGTATAATTTCTCATTATGTACCACTGGAGTTGGTAATCTCTTTCTCGGGTCTTTTTCCTTCCCCGCTTTCTTCTTGCTGCACTGTCTGGCCAAATTCCCATGATCAGAACATATGAAACATTTTCTATTAAAGGCGTACCTCATTTCATCTCTTCTCTGCTGAGATGTTGATGCAACATGTTTTCTTATTTTGGCATCGATCTTTTGAGCTTCCTGACACATATTCATGGTGTGTCCCATTCTTCCACAGTAATAGCATTTTATAAATGCTTTCCTTTGAGAGACTCTACTCTCTGATTTCTCCGGACGCTTCTTCTTATTCTGGGATTCAGCAAAGTTTCTATTTTCATAGCTTGATATGTATTCATGAGCCTTTAAACAGAAGCTTGATGTGTGACCGTAAATCCCGCAGAAATAGCACATGTCATCACTTCTTTTTGTAATTGTCCTTTTAGGCCTATCTCCAGCACCTGCAGGATCTTTTCCATTTCTAGAACTGTTCACGGCTCTCTTTCTGTCATGCATAGGAGGGGATTCATCGAATCCAATACCAGCTTTTCCGAAACTTGCTGGTCTTTGAGCTGAGAAAATATTCTGTTGTTTTGCTTCAGAAATAGCATACCTATTTTTCATTTTATCATCACTTGTTGAAGGATGATCAAATAGCAAGTGTAAGGCATCCTTCATTTTTGGAATTCCTTTAGCATTGGATTTCTCCACATCCTTCTTTACTGATTCTAGATCATCTTCCAACTTTTTAATCTTTGTCTCTCTTGATTCAAGTTGGACATCCAGTTCTTTCTTGAGAAGCTTCCTTCTACTCACCTCATCTTCTAGTTCCTGTGTGAGCTTTTCCACCATTTCACTTAGCTTCACTACTTTTAATTTTTCCTCAGAAACAGATTTAGAGACAGATTCATTCTCTTGTTGTAGGCTTCGATTCTTCTGAACTTCTTTAGACAACTGTGCTGCTAGATCATCATTTCTAGCTTTCAGATTCTGTACTTCATCTGACTTTTGATTCTCTTCATAATCATCAGCCTTTTGTTTTCCTCTCATTTTAGCCATCTTTTGTAGTTCATTGGCATGAGAATCATTCTTCTCTTTTAGGTCAGTAACTATGTCAATAAGACTTTGATTTAAGACTCTTATCTTGTTGAACTCAATCTCCAATACCTTGATCCGGATATCTTTAGATTTGACTTCTTCAATGTTTCCAACGTCAATTGGAATATCAGGTTCTTCGATGCACTTGACTTGATCTTTCACTTTTCTATTCAAGCCATCGATCTCCCTTTTATGTTCTTCAATATTAATCTTATACTCACTAACTGATTCTGAGTTCTCTCGTATTGATAACTTGAGTTTCTCAATTTCTTCCATAAACTCAGATTTCTCTTCTTCCTGCTGCAGCATATAGAGTTTGGCATCGTGAACGACTTTGCTGGATTTCTTTGTTTTTGCTCTCCAAACATCTATCTCCTCAAAAGCAGACTCCAACTCAGCTCGCATATCTATTCTTCTTTCAATTTCTTCTTCTGTTTCTGCATCACTCTGATGCTCATGTACTTCACTCATTCCAACATCATGACTTAGTGAATCAATCTTTTCCCTGTCAGATTCATCCATACCTTCCTTCAGTAAACTATTTGATTATTTTAATTGAATCACACTTTTTCCATACATACTTCCACACTGAGGAATACCACCTGACTTCTGCTTCTTCTTTGATGTTTTTCCCTTTTCCATGGCTCACCGAGATAAGGTCAGACTGATTCTTTAAACACACAGATCGACTACACCTTGTCGGAACAAACAAATCCGATAAAAGCAACCTATCGCTCTGATACCAATTGTCAGGACCAATAGGGGCCTATATACCCTGAGAGGAGGGGTGGATCAGGGTATGGATATTCTTTTTCAAAGTTCTTCCTACCCCGGTGGATCTTGACCTCTTTGTTACAAGGGTCACTTTGTTTGCACTTGTGTGTATGTTATGATCACTTACTTTCTCCTTTATCTGATGCTGATTCTTTAAATGCAATGCAGGAAAATTAGTAGCCAGGCGCAGAGATTTTTACTTGGTTCACCCTCACTGGGCTACGTCCAAGGAGCATATGCCGACAGGTTGCTGGTCGTACCAATTCCACTAAACTTCACTAGCTATGGATTACAATGTTCGGGCTAGACCACTTCTATGCCCAGGCTAACTGCCTATACAAGGTTTAGGGTCAGCTCACTGCTTTCCCAAGGGTCACTCCCTGTTTCACTCTCTCTGGCTCATTGCCGGTAGAGAGGATCACCTTCTTCCTCTTCCTAAGCTCACTGCTCTTGGATGGGAATCTAATAACATTTTATAGACCTGTAGGTCTCTTCATTTCCATTAAGGAATGCATCTTTCTCTGTATATAGATGCTCTGTTGAAGTTCAACTTTCATCCGTAGATGAATACCTCTTTGCCTCTGAACACTGGCTAAACTACCTTTGGAAAGACCTTCTCAAAGCACTCAACTTCGCTAGGCTCCCAATTTCGCGAAGCTCAACAAGCCTTCGCGAAGCTCCTGCCTTTTCGCGAAGCTCTCTCATGAAGCTCTCTCGTGAAGAACTCCCGCGAAGCTCAACTCGTTGCAAAGCAACTTCTCTCGTGAATCTCACTGAGCCAATGCAGAGCACACAACTTTCGTGGAGCTACAATAGCTGTCGTGAAGCTCCCCTTTCGCAAAGCACACTGCCTTCGCGAACCACCTCTGCGAACCGAGAGCAATGGATTTTCTCTGAAAATTCTCTCTACTTCACTCGAAGGGGTCGACCTCTATTTATAGGCAATTCCACCGACCCTCTTCCCTTCCGCGCGAAGTCAATGCCACGTCATCTCAAATCGCGAAGCTCCAAAGATTCCTCCAGAATTCTGTCCAAATCGCGAAGCTCCATGGCAATTTTCCATTTGCGGAGCTTAACGTAGTCGCAAAGAATCACCGTCAACATACCTTCGCGACTTCACCGCGAAGCTCCCTCACGAATCTCAACATTCCTTCGCGCCTTCGCTGCGAAGCTCCCTCGCAAATCCCTTCACCGCCGCGATGCGCTTCAGCCTCTTCCGTTCGCGAAGCTTGACGTAATCGCGAAGCATCACCGCCTCTATTCTTCTGGTCTTCGCAATTTCCAAACCATGCATCCTATATTCGCGAAATTCATGCCTTTGCCATATGAAATTATGCTCTTCATGGAAATCCACTTTTCGCGATGCTCACCAAACACCAAATTTTGGACCCCAAAAATTTGGCAAACACTGGAAAACGGCGCCACCTTGTACTGCTCTTTTGTACCGCCTCCAGATCGTCCTTTCCTTTGTCATCATTCTTTGTCAACATAGAATGTCAACAACTTCTCGAGAACTCGACAATTATCCATGGAAACCTGCTTTGTCAACAAACACAATCAACCCAAAAATGTTGCAATGTTACCTTGAGGGATTTTTGCCCAACACAATGATTACCACAATTTAAAATATATAACCATGAGTAATAGATAAAATTTTCCTAGAATAGATGATCTTTATGATCAATTATGAGGAGCTCGATAGTTCACAAAAATATATCTTAAATTGGGTTATCAACAGCTATGAGTTTGTGAGTATAACATCTTGATAATGGCATATTAGAGTAGCTAGGAACTGTTTGAGTATTTGGTGATGTTATTAGGTTTGTCCAATGAACTAAAAAATTTCATGGATCTCGTGAACAATATCTTCCACCAATACCTGGACTCATTCATTGGGTTGTTTGTCGTGGACATCCTCATCTACATGCACCACGATAGAAATATTTAGATATTTTTAGTATATTTTTTTATATCATCTTTATTCTAAGATATCAAAGTGTAACACCTGGATTAATGAGGTAATGTTATTAAGGCATGTGGTGTCTGAGGTAGGAATATGTATGGATCTATAGAAATAAGAGGTAGTTATGTCTTGAAATTATCCCATAAATATGTTCTAGATTAGTATCTTTATAGGTTTTTATAGGATATTACTGTCAAGTTATCAAGTACATATCTAAATTATTAAAACCCATGACTATATTGATAGTAATTGGAGTGATGTTCTAGTGGTGGGATTAGTGATAATATGTGTTTCTTCAACTCAAGAGGATGTTGAATACATCTCCAATGTTAATAAATCTTGAGTTTGGGATCAACTATGTTGTATATTGTAATGGATCTGTAATTGGTCTTAGAGTGGTGGAAATGCATAGGGGACATGTAATGGTTTATGTATTATGAAAGTTGTGTTCTAATTAGTGGAAATACCCAACTCACCAAATTTTTTTATAGTCGTGGTCTATTCTCTGATGTATTGGTGACATTATCTCATCGGTGGGAGGTGGGCTGTATACATTGACCACAGGAGTCTTCGCTGCATCTTCTCACAGAGATATATACTTGAGGAAAAAAATATCGGTAGAATATCTATAGATATTTGAATTTGAGATGACATATAAATATTCTAAAGGTAATTCCATTGAATATTATCTTATCAATAAGATGCATGTAGCTCGAAATCTTGGTAACCGACCTTTAGTAGAGTAGTGGTTATTGATGAAAATGTTGGTAGATTGTAATATTGTTAATTAAAAGGATTATGGATCAATGAGTTTTCCTCCCATAGTGATAAAACATTCTCTATTAGACTGGGTAAAGACCGGATAAGACATGGACCCTGAGTGTTCTAGGATGCCAGAACATCTAGATGAAGGTGACATAAAACCAGGGTTATCATTTGGTTATGATGATGTTATCCATGTTCATGGGATAATATTTTTACCTACTTATATGAGAGATGAAATAATAAAGTACTTTTATATATCATGATGTGTGGTAATTCCTAGAGTGGATTTGGTTAGTTCAAAATATACAAAGTAACACACAAGAGGGGGGTGAATTTTGTCTTTTCAAAAATCCTTCACATTTCTAATTTTAGAAACCCTCTATAAATTATGAAGATATGAATTGTTTATATTTTATATAAAAATATGAAACGGATTAACAAAAAAGAAATGACACATATTTTTATAGTGGTTCGGGGCACAAAGATCCACTAGTACACTTCACCAAATGTTCTATCTACAATCTTGGTGAATTTCACTATTCTGGTCCTCTTATCACATGATCGAAATTCCACAATTGAGTGTAGGCATTTGAAACCTTTAAAAAAAGACTAAAAACTAAGTATTATGGTTCTAAAATAGAGAACCTGTTATTCACAGATTATATCGAGAAGCTGATACTCCACAACAACTGAGTACGAGCAGTTGAAACTCAAATAAATCAATAGATATTGATTTTTTTAAAATTGGTTGAACTTCACAATTGTAGAAAAAGAAGTTGATAGATGATGGATCTTCTTAAAAAAACTATTATCTTCAAGATTTGAAATGTTCTGAAGCAATCCATGAGGCATAATGTTCTTCAAAAAGGTAGCACCTAAATAGAATCAAACATATAGTATAATGATGAACTATATGTATGTCTCTAAAGTGTAAACCTCTTTAAGAGGTGTTTGTTCTTTGCATCACTGTAAAAGATTTTCAATAATGCATTTGTAAATCAAATGGTTATTATGAAATAATATATAGAACGGATGATATATTTCTTTGATATTCTAGATCCAAAATAATAGACTAATTGATCTCTAAAATTCAAATTTCAATTGACCATGTGATTCATAGATTCCCTTAGAAATATGAATGATTTTCTTTGAAGAACATGGTTCCTTGAAGCAATCAAAATGATCCTTGAATGAGTCTTTAAATCAAACTCGACCATTGCATCAATCTCGGATAGAAAATGTATCTCTAAAGACATTTCCATTGAAAAGTGAATGTAGGGTTGAGTTGCTCAATGTAGGGTTCATTTGCATAGTGTAGTGTTCCTACCGACATATTATTGCTTAACCACACATTCAACATTGTGTAACATAGGGAATAAAGTAGTGTAGGTATGATGATCTATACATTTATCCTTGTTATCATAAAATCCCAAACATAGAATTGATTAACCATATGTTCAAATTTCTCAAACGTAGTGTATGAACATTGAATCCAGACTCCAATGTAGGGTTACTGATTCATATGCTTGTCGATTTCCGCACGTAGGGTTGATGATCCATACACAAATTGTTTATCATTTCTTAGGGTTGAAACCATATGCAAGCATTGTCTTTCAAACATAATGTAGGGATGAAAACAGTATTAAAAGAGACATTCTCGTAACACTAAAAATTTTAAAATAGAATATAAATTCATGTAAAACACACTCAAGAAAACATCATTAGAAAATAAACAAAGGTCTTTCTGAGCATCAAAGTCATCATAAATTCTATATTATTGTTTAACAAATGCATTCCCAACAATCTCCCCCTTTTTGATGATCACAAAACCCATTATATAATCTGTAGTAAATATTTAAAGAATATATAGGATTCGTAAAAAAAATATAATGAAATTTTCTAAATTTAGATTTCACAAAATAATTTTGATAAAGAAATAATTTCCAAATAAATGAGATGTTATGTGGTTTGAAAATATTCTCATCATCTCCCCTAAAGATAGATTAAATATTCTCCCCATTTTTTGATATAAAAAATACTGTGTGAAATAATGAAGGAAATAAACCATAGTTAATATAGCATGGAATGATAAATGAATAGTTATGAATTTTGGGAAAAAAATCTATGATTGGAGGTGAAGTATTGAACATAAATAATGGTAAATAAATTTAAAAAATAATAAACTGAAGTTATTTTAAATAGATATTCAAATTTTATAGTGCATTCCACAATGAACATGGGTCATCAAAATGAATGGTTTAGAGTTCAGTTTCAGGAGGGATAGAAGGTTATTCTATAGGATTAAGGGCATTAACAGAGCTACTAAGATTAAGGAGTTTCAACAGCAGTCTCTAGAATTGGTTGTTGAACACTTCTGTCTAGTGTTGAAGCAGCTTCCTGGAATCATTTCCAACCTTCAAATTCTAAACCAATTTTACCTTGACAAATGTAGTCATGGCTTCTTCTGATTGAATGAAAGAGGTCAAGTTTCCTTTAACTTGATTAATCACTAGTCCCAATCAAGATTCACTAAAATTCAATTGAATGATAAGATGCCTCTAATTCTTTAATAGAACATGCAAAGGAAATTTATCGCACTGAAGAGTGTGTATCCTATCATTAAAATCAACCAAGATAGCAATTATGGTTTCAAATATTCTGATCATATATGTTGGTATCTATTGAGAAGAGGTAGAAGCTATATTGATTTCCCTGAGAGACTGAAACTCTCTTCCAATAATTACCATAAACTCATCAAAATATGTCTTTTTGACAGAATTGTCATTTAACAAATATTATTTTTTTGATAGCTTGGCCATAAGCACCTTAAGATCATTAAGAGAAACAAGATTTTATTTAAATTATCTCAAATGAAGCTTTTTAGATTCATACTCTAATCTCAGTACTGAAGTATCCTTGTACTCTTCAAAATTTTTCTTCTCAGACTCCAGATGTTCTCTTAAGAAAAAAACTTGTGCCTCCAGCTATTGAATCTTTATAACTTGAGAATTATATTCAGAATTAGAATATTCAAGAGAATTAGCTCCTACGTGATCAATTTTTACTAGATCCAGGGTTGGCTTAGTATCTCCTTATATTCTACTTCTCAAATGAGATCCTCCCGAAACTCCATAATTAGGAACAATCTGAGTACCAGGATAAGAGATCTCCTCCCAATGAAGTTCATGACATTGAGCTTCCTGCTCAACTTGTTCTTCTACTAGGTTCTTATTCCTAGCTACTCTTTGTACACCATGTAGAGTGGCATCCACACATCCAATAGTGGCCTCAAAAACAACTTATGGAACATTAACTTAAATTCTTTTTTTTTAACAAGTTATTATTATAGCCTCGATTTTCCTTCTTATTATTCATTCCTCTCACATACTGAACCAACAGAGGGGATAGACTTTTGTTCTCCTTGATCACCTGCTAATAAAACATTTTGTTGTTCAACGCCAGCTAGCAGAAAACTATTTCATGAGTTGACTCCAAATAAAACCAAGATTTTACACTATTCCGTCATTCAATGTATTGTTGTGATGATATTTTTTTTCAAAAAACATGTTTACTATCTTTCCATTCCTTAATAGAATAAAAGAGATAATCCAACCATAGGGATAATATCCCATATTCATATCTTTATGGCTGTAGTGATTTAGATATATTATCATAAATTGAAGTAAATTAATATTAATATTGTTCAAAAACATATACATGATATAAATGTCTATATAGAGGAACTTTTTAAACTCAGTTTCCCTAGAAAAAATCCTAGTTTGAATAAACATCATCCTCACATGATGATCAAGAGAAAGTTATTTTTTAAACACCTTCTTCACAATTCTTTTTCCAAATAAGGAAAACATAATATCCTCAGATGTATGTCTTCCATTACCAATGTTTCTCAAATCAAATGGAAACTCGACCTCATGGGGACAATGAATCATATAAACAATTTCAACTGATGATAATAAAAATTTAGTGTCTTTAATCATAGATACAATTGAATCTTTCTCAAAACTGAAACTAAACAAATAATTCTTACAGAATTACTTTAATTCAATTTCATATATCATCGGCATATTATCTTCACCAAAAGCATACAGAAGACCTTGAAAATTCATTACTTCCTTAAAAAACAAATTTATAGAATCTAAATATCCAAAATGGAATACCTGTCCCTAATAAACATTTTTAGATTTCCCTAAAGCATAAGTATTCATATCCAACTCGGCATCAATGGATCATTTTTAGGTTTCCATTTTAGAAGGTTTTGGAATTGAGAGGATTGAAGTTTTAGGGTTTTCGGTCAGATGGTAAATGAAAGAGAGAAGTACTCTATAATTCAAAAGGATGTGTAGGAGAGGAGAAAGAGATAATGAGAAAGAAAATGGTTTTCTCACACCGATTGAGGATATACTCATTAAATTTTTAATTTTGAAAATAAAAAAATAATAATAATAAAATTCTTTTCAATACAAATAAAAACAAAATCACATAAAAATAATTCAAACTAATTAAAACAAAATCGAATAAGACATAATTAAAATATAATTAAATAAAACAAAAATAGAGATACTAGAAATAAATTAATAAACAGTCACTTAAACTAAAACAATCCTAACTCCCCATTAATGAAATCAAAACTAGCACTCGGAAGTAGTTCAGTAAAAATATCTGCTATTTGATATTCAGTATTAACAAATTTTAAAGAAATGTACTTTTTAAGGACATGAAATCTTATAAAATGATGTCTTACATCAATGTTCTTAGTCCTAGAATGAATTTTAAGATTCATAAAAATATTATTATCACTGGTATTATCATATAAAATTGGGATACTATTAAAGTTTAGCCCAATTTCTAGTAGAGTGTTATTCATCCACCGTACTTGTGCATAGAAACTGCCAACAAATAGATATTCCACCTCAGTGGCTGATAGGGCAACTGAGTGTTGTTTCTTACCAGACCAAGATACTAAAGATTTTCCAAAAAATTGATAGGTTCTTGAGGTCCTTTTTCTATTTAATATACACCCTCCAAATATGGAATCTAAATAAGAAATCAAATTAAAATCAGAAGTTTTTGGGTAAAGAAGAGATTTAAAACAGTTCCTTTTAAGTATCTACAAATTCTTTTAACAACAGTAATATGGGATTCTTTTCGATTTTATTGAAATATAGCATAAAGCCACACTAAAAACATAATTTCTGGTCTTCTAGAATTAAGATATAAAAAACTACCAATCATACCTCCATATAACGTGTTGTCAACTAGCTTCCCAACTTCATCCAAATCATGTTTTATATTGGTACACCTGAGAGTTTCATATGTCTTGCTATTTTTAATCCCAAATTTTTTTAGTAAGTCAATGAAATATTTTTATTTTATTTAAAACATTTCAAAAATCTTTTTGATAAATCTGAAATCCTAAAAAGAAATTCATCTCTCCCATCATACTCATTTCAAAAAAAATTGTATAAAATTTGAAAAATCATGACAAATATTTTTATTAGAAAAACCAAAAATAACATCATAAACATAAATTTGAACTAATAAAGTTTTAGAAAAAATGGTTTTATTAAAATTTTTGGGATCTTTTAAACCAATAGTAAAACCATTTTTAAAAAAAACTAAATCTTTCGTACAAAGCTCTATGTGATTTTTTAAGGCCATAGAGAGCTCTAGTATGTTTAAAATGGTTTTTCAGAATTTTCAGAACTATGGGTTGTTCAATATAAACTTCCACCATAAAATAACTATTTAAAAAGGTAGACTTAACATCCATAGGATATAATTTAAAATTAATATGAGAGGCATAGTCTAAAATAATACTAATGGCTTCTAATCTTACTATAGGAGAAAATATATCATCATAATATATACCTGCTTCCAAATTATATCCTTTTTATACTAATATGGTTTTGTTCCTTGTCATGATCCCTTTATCATCTTGTTTATTTCTAAATACCCACTTAGTTCATATAACTAGAGAATTGGTTGGTCTCTCTACTAGTTCCAAAACTTCATTCCTTTTGAACTGGTTTAGCTCTTCTGGCATTGCTAACATCCATCCCTCATATTCTAAATCTTCTTCAATAGTCTTAGGTTCTAACTAAGATAGAAAGGGAGATAATTAAACTAGGTTTCCTACATTTAATATACTTATAATTCATATGTTTAGTTCTCCTATAACAGTTTCTAAAGGGTGGATCTTTAGGGTTTTAGACTGTCTAGGTAAGACACTTTCAGGTTCTTCAGTATCATGTTCTTCTGAACTGTACTAAACTGTATTAATATAAAAATAAAAAACATCTTTAGGGGTTTCAATCCTCATGTTTTCAAAAGAGTAAGTGACTTCATCAGTGGTCAGTTTCATAAAACTTCACATGAACGGATCTTTAACAATCCTTGAATTTTAATTAAACACTTTATAAGCTTTAGAGGTAGCAGAATATCCCAAAAATATTCCTTCATCATATTCTGGATCAAACCTAGAAAGGTTATCCTTAGTATTCAAGACATATACCTTATATTCAAAAACATTAAAGTAATTTACTTTAGGTTTTCTGTTATTCAAAAGTTCATAAGGTTTATTTTTCAAAATAGGCCAAATTAAAACTATATTCATGATATAGTAGGATGTACTTACAGCTTCTTCCCAAAAATAGGTAGAAATACTGTATTTATTCAGCATAGTCCTAACCAATTCTTGAATAGTTCTATTTTTTCTTTCAATAATTCCATTTTTTTAGGTGTTCTTGGTGCAGAGAAGGTGTTTTTAATACCTAAATTTGAGCAAAAATAATTTAATTCTCGATTCTCAAATTATACACCATGATCACTTCTTAATGAAATTATTTTTAAAAGAAATCATTTTGAACAATTTTATAAAATCTTTCAAAAATAGAAAAACCTTAAATCTTAGGTTTTAGAAAATAATCCCATGAAAATCTAGAATAATCATCAAATAGAACATAAATATATAATTTACCAGCCAAACATTCTAGTCTTGATGGTCCAAACAAATCCATATGTATAAGTTCTAAAGGTTTAGATGTAGAAATTTTTCTAATAGATTTGAATGAATATTTGTGTTGCTTTCCAATTTGGCATGCATCACAGATTCTGTCTTTGTCAAACAAAATACTATGAAAATTAGAAACTAAGAGTTTCTTAGATAATCTATTTAAATCATAAATATTATAGTGTCTATGTATTCAATGCCAAATCCATGATTCATTTGTCTTATCAGTTAAACAATTAACTTTATGTTTACACAGGGAATTTAAATCCAGGGTATAAACATTATCAGTTCATAGTGCTCTAAACTTAAGCAACATGTCTTTAAACACATAGCAGGAATTGTTAGAAAAATTAACATAAATCCGTCATCACAAAGTTGAGAAATACTTATCAGATTGTGCTTTAACCCATTCAGATAAAGTACTTTGTTTATAGATACAGTCTTTGGATCTCAAATAGTTCCAACTCCAACTATTTTCATTTTTTCATTATCACCAAAGGTTACATGACCTCCATCCATTTGATTCAGTGTGTAAAAATTTTTTGTATCTCCACTAATATTACTTGATCATCTATTGTCCATATACCATATAGCATTTCTATTCTTATGTCATGTGACCTAAAAAATTATTTAAGAAAAAGTTCTTTTTGGTACCCACACATTCTTTTTTCTAGTAGTATTATCTAGCATAGATCTGGGAATCCAGACCTTCTTTGTTTCTTTATAGCTTATATCATTAGATTTAGATAAGTTCTCTGAAATAAAAGATCTTTTAATACCACTAATTTGATGATCTTTAAAATAAAAGTTATTAGTGACATGGCCTTTTGTTCATCAAAAATAACAGACAATATTTTTAGAATTAGGCTCAAAATAATTTTTATATAATTTGAGTTTCTCCCCCTTACTTCCAATTCCAAATATTTCTCTTTTAATAACATTATTTTCAAAAATTTAATTTACGATATTTTCTACTTTAGTAAAAACAAGAGAATAACTTTTATAAGATTCTACTTCATCCTACAAGTATTTAATTTTTTTCTCATGATCAAGGCAGTTTTTAGTAGATGAGTTGAATTTTTCAATCAACTGTTGATGTTGTTCCAATAGAGTATATCGTTCACCTACAATAGAATTATGAATATTATTTAAATATTTGTGCTTTTTTATAAGTAATCATGCATTTATTCTATCATATAATAGTAGGCAGCTAATTTACTATTTAAGAAATTGGTAGATTTAGAATTAAAATTAGATGAGTAATTGGTTTGTACCTTCTCTTCTTCAGCCATGAAGCACATATTGGCTTTAAAATTAAATTTTTTTTTTCTGAATCAGATTTTTCTGAGCTACAAGAGTCTTCAAAAACACTCCACGTAGCTCTCATTTCTCTTTTTCTTTTATTCTCATAGTCATCATTTTTCTGATATCTATTCTCTAATTTTTTTCTTTTTTTCTTTCAACTAAGGAAAATCATGTCTGATATGATCTAATTTTTTTCATTCATAACATATGGCTTCTCTTGAGTCTTTATCATCCCTTTTTAGGGACTTTCTAAATCCCCTATTTTTCTTATAAAATTTTCTGAACTTTCTAGGTAGCTAAGCTAGTTCCATTTCAGAATCAGTTGAATCTGAATTCTTCTCCATTTTGTCCTCATGCTTTATTTTCCTACTCTGCTTCTCAGATGTTACTTTTAAAGTGGAATTTTCCTTTTTTACTATTATTCTATGATAATTATCTTCTTCTTGAATTTCATCTTCATACATCAAGTGTCCCAATTAGTTCATTCATGGTCAGGTTTTCGATAAGTGATGATTATCAAATAGCAGTAGATATAGCATTCCATTTTGGGGGTCATACTCTGATTACTTTCAAAGATTGATCTGATTGATTTATAGTTTCTCCTAAGGATATGACATTATTGAAAATTTCTCAAAGCCTTCTATTCATCTGATTAATACTCTCTCCATTAAACATTATAAAGGTGTAAAACCTAAACTTTTTTGTTGAATACCTCATATATCTTACATTATTTTTTCCTTCATAGGAAACAACAATAATTTTCCACATTTCATAAGTAGTAGGAAATTACAAAACATGATTTATCTCATCTGGTCCAAGGCCATAGATAATTTCATTCACAGCTTTTGAATTCATATCATATTCGGATTTAGTTACAGTATCCCATGTTTCTAGTTTCTCAGGAATATTATATAGAGTAGTGATTTTAGAATAAAATCGGAATCCAAGATTCATTAGATAAATAATCATTCTTGATTTCCAACACCCATAATTTTCACCATTGAACTATGGAGCATGAATCATTGACATTCCTTATCTATTATTAGTCATTGAATTCATTGTATAGACTTTATAATTTTCATATACTATATATTTTTTCAAAATATATCCTCTGATACTAACTGTTAGGTAAAAATATACAAAGTAACACATAAGAGGGGGTGAATTGTGTCTTTTCAAAAATCCTTCACAATTTTGATTTTAGACACACTCTGTAAATTATGCAGATATGCAGTTTTTATCTTCTATATGAAAATATGTAGATGATTAATGGAAAGAAATAACACAGATTTTTATAGTGGTTTAGGGAACAAAGATTCCCTAGTACATTCCACCAAATGATCTCTCTACAATCTTGGTGAATTTCACTAGTATGGTCCTCTTATCACAATACTGAAATTCCACAACTGAGTGTAGATAGTTTAAATCTTTAAAAACAAGACTAACAACTTATTTTTCTAGTTCTAAAATAGAGAACTGATTATTCACATCTTATATTGAGAAGATGATACTCCACAACAACTGAGTGTGAGCAGTTGAAACTCAAATAAATCAATAGACATTGATTTGATCAAAGTGGTTGAACTTCACAATTGCAGCAACAATAATTGATAAATGGTACAACTTATTCTTTAGAAAATAATATCTTCAATATGTAAAATAGTCACAAGTGGTCCTCATTGCACAATGATCTTCATTAAGGTATCATCTAAACAACAACAAACTTGTAGTAGAATGATGAACAATATGTATGTCACCAAAGTGTAGTCCTCTTTCAAAGTCGTTCATTTTTATATCACTATAAAAGATTTTCAATAATTTAGTTGTAAATCACATAGATATTCTAAAAGAATATATAGAATATATGATAGCTTTCTTCAACATTCTAGATCCATAATAATAGCCCGATTGATCGCTAAAATTAAAATTTCAACTGACCAGGTGATTCATAACTTCCCTTAGAAATAGGAATGATTTTCTCTGAAGAACATGGTTCTTTGAAATAATCAAATCAATCCTTGAATAATTATTTAAATATAACTCGACCATTGCAGCAATCATGGATAGAAAAAATGGCTTGAAAAGATTCACCATTGAGAACACAACATAGGGTTCCTTTTCATAACGTAGGGTTCCTTCGCATAGCGTAGGGTTCATACCAATGTTCCATAACCATACTTTTAACTTTGCGTAACATAGGGAACAAAGTAGCTTAGGGATGGTGATCCATATGTTTATCCATGTCAGCATAAAATCCTAAATGTAGTGTTGATTAATTATACATTATACTTTCATGAAAATAGTGTATGAATAGTGAATCCGGACTCCAAATATAGGGTAATAGATCCATACACTTTTCAATTTCTGCACATAGGGTTGTTGATCCATACACAAACTGTTTAGCATAGCATATGGTTGAAACCATATGCAAGCATTGCCTTTTCAGCGTAACGTTGGGATAAAAACAGTGTTTCCTAAGACATTCCCACAATGCTAAAAACATTAAAACAAAATATAATTTAATATAAAACACACTCAAGAAAACATCATTAGAAAATAAAAAAGGGTCTTTGTTAGTATAAAAATCATAATAAATTATAGAGTATTGTTGATACAATACATTCCCAATAAATTATGTAAAATTACTTCAGGTGACCATTCTAGTGGCCAGGGATAAAGAGGTATATTTATATGCTTGATTCCCAATGTCATTCATACCACAGTGTAATGGTCGAGCACACCTATCCTTGTGGATTCTCCAGCCACACCCAATTCATATATGGAAGTGTTATGATGTTATTATGGAATTTTTTATGGGTTTAAAAAGGTCAGAGAGGAGCCATGACACTATCTTGGTAATTTTCGATTGGATAATGAAGGTTTACCACTTCTTAATGAACTAAGTGACTCACTAATTGGATGATATGGGAAATATATATGTTTGTGAGATCATACAGTCACATTGATATAGAATGATCATTATATCATCTAAATACACGCATTTTACATCATTCTTTTGGTAAGGATTACATAATTCCCTAGGGACTCATCTCAATCTGTGCACATCATACCATCCTAAAAAAGATATACAATCATAGATAACAATTCACATTATAGTATATATGCTTTGAGATTTTGTTCTTGAATTCGATGGAGATTAATATGGTCATCAAGCCTTGGTTGATTTTTCATAAAACAAAAATTGTTGTTCTTTGATTCAAAATGGAAATGTACTAGGCTCCTTATGGGAAGCAATATCATTTACCACATTTACAGAAGGAGGTATGTGACGAATCATTTGTGGTACCCGATTGGGATCTGGAAAACTCCAAGAGTTTTAAAATAATTTAGAAGAGTTTGATCAATAATTATATTATGTAGTGATCATATTTTAACCATAGAAGGAGAACATTGGAGTTTGCTATTGGATATTAGGATTTATTAAGTGTTACTCCTCAGTTATGAAACTGATGTTTGGAGAAGAAAGGAAAGTAATTCATGCATTATATTGGACATTTAAATATAGCTGAGTGGGTTGGGATTGTGGAATACCCTATTGATATTCCTTCATGTTATATAGGTATGCATGATGTATTTCATGTGTATTAGATCTGGAGGTACATACACAACCCTATATATATTATCTACTATGGGGATATTATGTTGGATCCTGATGCATCATATATGCTATGCATGGTGGAAATAGTCCCGAGTGAGAATTTTTATCAATGTAATATGGATCCACTTCCTACATCCTATGGCAGTGCGGAAAAATCAAGCATGAGAAATTCAATTATGAGTCTGAAGTTAGAGTGCAATGGATGAATTTTTTGTTATTGAACAACTAAAGATACCTATCATTGATAAGAAGTAATTAAAGGAAGAGAATTGAAACATTATTAGTTTTTAAATATTCTTGAAACCCTCAATTTTAATATAATTTATAGGTATTATTTATAAAAAAATTAAAATTTTCAAGTAAAGGCATACCCTTACACCAAACCTATTCTTTTCATAAGGGTTAAGAGTGTTTTAAAGTCCCTATGTAAGGTGAATCTTAATATTTCATGAGTCGTGTAAAGGTAAATCTGAAATTCATTGATTTAAATAAGGGTAATTATGCCATTAATGTGGTGTGTAAGGTTATAACTAAAACACACTCAGAGTTTTAGAAATATATTTTTTCAAATTAATTTAGTATTTTTGATATTTTTTATTTCATGAAACTCTAAATATCATTTTTTATTATATATAACCACTGTGTTTGGATTTCGTTATATGAAACATAATGTTAATAATGCAATACACAAAAAACATAGATTGTATTATAGTACATGAAACTTTATATTTTTCTTGTATTACACATAATAAAGAGTCTCGTCAATATCTTATGTTACATGCAAGTCCTAGTTTTTACCAAACTATAATATACTATTAATATTATTATTAAAATATTATTATATCTACCACATTGCTATTGGAATTTATGTTATGAATAAGATTAACAAATTTGTGGAAATATGATTCCCAAATGTATATAAAATGAATCCTTTGGTTATAAATTAAAATAATTGAATGGAAAAAATATTTTAAAAAATTAAATTACATTTAAGGATAACAATAGAGTACATGGGTTTTAGCCCGAAATTCAAAACAAGAGGGTACATGGGTTATAGCCTAAGAATGAAAAAAATAGGGTATAGGGGTTATAACACATGACTAAAAATTAACAGGGTTCACAGGTTCATAACCAAATCCCAAACTTGGTACACTGGTTGTATCCCAAGCCTAATATGTTATAAAGTTTTGGTAGGTATCCTTGATATTATATTTTATGTGTTTATGTGTATGCCAAAAGTTCTTTGTCTAATTCCTCAATTATTCTTTAATGTCTCATTCTCTTGTTTCCCTAATGATTAATGTCTTATGAATGTCCAATATTTATTACATGACTCATGTATATGATATTTGATAAGCAGGTTATAATCTTTTAATGTTATTATCACATTCTTATACCCCTATTCTAATGTTTATTCATATATATCTCCCTTTTTTAGCCTTACTGGGAATCTAATCTCCCCCTTTTTACGTTCCCTTCCCCCAAGGCTATGAATATGTGTTAAATTTCTGATGTGTCTAAGAAGGGTTCAAGTTATGAAAAACCTTTTGGGAGTTAATGTAGCTCACTTATTTGCTAGTTTTTATGTTTCCATGTTTCTAATGGAACTAGACTAATATGGTCATTTGGAATCTGTTTGTGTAATGTATTAAGTATTTGTAAAATGTGTTGTAATATTAATCTATGAAAAGTGAGTGTTGTTATATTTTGTTTCATAGGGAATGTTTTCTCAACCTTTACAAACTAGGATGAGAAAATATTAGTGAGATCCCTAGGGATATTTCTAAGGATATGTTTGTGGATGTATCTAAGGATAAGTCTAAGGATGAGGAAAAGTATAATAAAATGTCCTTGAATTTAGGTAAAGTATAGAGTTAGTTGTTTCCTAACAATACATATATGTTGAGATACTACAAGTTGATATGGATATGGTACAGATGTACCTAGTGTTAACAACTCTGAAAAGTTTCATCAATCATGACTTGAGCATAACCTGGTATATGAAAATTTTCATTTATGCACACCTAGTTTTTACAATCCTATGGGACATGATATGAGAATTCAAAAAACTCTTTATGATCCATCAAGAAGGATTAAAATATATGTTGGATATGAATGACTTAGGATAAACCTATGTTGTCCTAGATTAAATAAGTATGTGTCATGATTTAGAATTCATATAAGTGATTTTTCAGGATTCTGTCATTTCCATTATGATAAATGTTTCTCACACTATTTTTTCTAGTTTTAGTTAATATAGGGGACTAGAAGGAACATTATTAACATTGAATGTTTCATATGTGGAAATTATGGGAATTAGGGAAATTAATTTCCTAAGTGAAATTCTCATGAATAGAATTAGGATGGTGGTATCAGTATTGGTTATATTGTTGAAGATAAAGAGGCTAAGAATGGAATTTGAAAGGTTTTTTATTTTCTTCTAGTATTTTTTACATGAAATTTCAAAATACTGATTTTATTTAGGTTTAGGAACATTAATACATGATTCATATTTCATTTCTAGTAAATGGGTGTTATGTAATTAGCTGATGAATCTTTATTAATGGTTTAAGAATAATGTTTCATGAATTACGTATTGATGTTTTCAAATATAAAGATTGTGTTATATGAATAATGAAATATATATAATTATTTTAGTATAAGTTATTCATTAAGGATTCAAAAGGATATGTTAAATGGTTTTTTTACATAGAAAATTGATTTAATGGATAGGTGATATTAGGATTATGGTTAGGTAACCCTTAACATGTTCTTGAGGATGAGAAAATGATATTTTTTTGGATAAATAGATGAGGATATGGATAAACTAAATTTGACAGTATTAATGACCTAACAACCGATTAAGGATTTGTAGAAAAAGTGGATAATGTTATCATTGATGGAGTTTATATATTATTGGATTTATAGATTATATATATTAATATTTGTAATAAGGAAGCAGACATGTTTTACAAAAGGATTTATGGAAATTCAGGGTATTACCATGTTTCATTAGAATATATTATGAGGGTATTCATAGGTTTAGACGGTGACAACCAAGAGCTACTTTATGATATATGGGGAGTCAATGTAATGTTGATTTAGTGACCTTCATTTAATGTTATTTATTTTCACCTTTCATATGGGTTATAAGGTTGACCATTTATGGAATGATTTATGTTAGACTTAGGATGAAGTTTTATAGATTAAAGTATTACCTCCCCATATAGAGATTTATGCATTTTGGATAACATATACTAATATTTTTTGTGATAAGGACAGAAGGAAAGTCCTATAATTTTCTCAATGATCCTTATGATCTGTTACTTCTTTTGGAATGGAAATTTTGAATTCATTCTTAGAGAATTAGGTGATGTGGAAATAGATAAAGTCAAAATATAGGGTGAGATTTTAGCGAATCAAATAAGTATATCTTCTCATGAAAAATTTTCAACTCTAGTGAAAGGATCTTGAAAATGAAATAGATATCATAGTACCTTTTATTCAAATGAATCAAATGGCCCATTAGATCTTCATATATTTATGAAATTTTGATTGTTAAATTTCTCTTAACTCTATCCTTGATCACTCTCCATTACAACGTGATGTTTATACCTCTCATATATTTCCATATTTTCACCATTCAAAAATGTTCTCCCACATGGAAACCTAGTTATGAGATACTTTGGGTAACCATGATGATTTCAGAATTCACTTTTTAAAAGTTTGTTTTAGTACTCATTTTTACAATGTGGGTTCTTATGAAAGGATATTTTAAGTGATAAACCTTTAATACCCTAGACTAATATTGAGGGAAAATTAATTTTAAAGAGGGGATAATGTAACACCCTGTGATTTTTTGAAAAAAAAAATAGAATTAATTTAATCTTTTTGATATTTTTCATTTAAAAAACACTTAATATAGTTTTTATAATTAATAAATACATTTGGAATGTCTTATACACAACACCAAGTTAATTGGGCACTATACTTAGCACTTAGATTATCTAGAGGTGTACACAACACTATATCCTATATTACATGTAATATAGTGTCCCTTCGATAGTTTGTGTTATATGTAAGGCTTCATTTTTACCTAAATAAAATATAATATTATTATTATTATTAAAATATTATTATAGATACCCCCTAGCCATTGGAATGGAATTTATGAATAAGATTAACTAAATTATGAAAATATTATTTAGACATGTTTATAAAATGAATCCTTTGGTTATCAATTACTAGAAGTGATTGTAGGAACAATTTTAAAATAATGATATTACATTTATAATAAAACAAGAGGGTACGCAGGTAGTAGCCCAATCATGATAAAAAGGGGTATATAAGTTGTAGTCCTAGCCCAAAAACAAGTGGGTACACATGTTTTAGGAAAATCACAAAAAAAGAGGGTATACAAGTTATTTCCCAAGACAAAAAAATAAGAGGGTACAAGAGTTTTATCCTAATCCTGTTGTAGGTACATAGGTTGTAGCACAAGAAAAACCTGATATGGTGGTCTCAGTAGATAGCCTTGACAAAATATTTTCTATGCTTATGTGAATGCCACAAATTCTATGACTTATTCATCAGTTATTCTTTTATGGGTTATTATGTTGATTCCCTTATGATTCATGTCTTATGAAATGTCAATATTTATTCCGTGACACATGTATATGATCCTTGATATGAAGGTATGATATTCTGATATTATAACCTTCTCATACCCATGTTCTCATGTTTATGCTTATAAATATCCATTCTTTACCCCTACTGATCATATAATCTCACCCCTTTTATGATTCCTTCACCCATGATATAAAGATATGTATTATGTGTGATGTGTCTAAAATGGGTACTAGTCATGAAGAACCTATTCGGAGATAATATATAACACTTATGTATCGATTTTTAGGTTTCCATATTTCCAAAGGAACTATACTAATATGGACATTGGGAATCTATTTGTGTATTGTATTACGTATTTCACAAAAGTGATATTATGTTAATGTATGAAAAGAGAGGGTCACTATACGCACTCTATGTCGCATGGGTAAAACCATAGTTATAAGGTTTTCATAAGGGTATGTCTCCTATATTAAAAGATTTGTAATGGGAAACATGTGTTTAAAATGGTTATGTATGGGTAACTAGGGAATTGTACCAAAGGTTTGATGAAATGTGTATGGGTAACATTATAGATGAGTAATGGTAGTTCCCTCATTTCATAAATTTTACATTAGAGTTATTTAAGGGTTGTTTCCCCATATCATAAGGGTAAATCCATGTTTTTAAAGGTTACTTATGGGATACCAATGTGCTATGTAATGGTATACCTTTGTTTAAAAGGTTAAAAAAGGGTATCTAATGCACTATATAATGGAATCCCTATGTTTCAAATGGTTATGTGAGGATAACCTACGTGTTTTATAAAGGTAAAAAAAAAGTAATAAATTTTTCTTAAAGGTATCCTTTTTCCCATGTAAGGTTGCGTATGAATTACAAGGTTTTTTATAAGAGTAAGTGACCTTCATAAGGGTAAAATGTATTATCCATACACTATATTTACGAGTTACATAAGGGTAAAACCATGTTACCCTTATGAAATTCCCTTTTTGGTGAATAATGTTTTTAAAACAATATTAATTTGTTTATTCTTCACCAACATAAACCGATAACCCATTCATGAAAATTTTTAAAAGACTAAAACTTGGCAATCATATCATTAGCTTAATTAAAATTTGTATCCCATATTTTTGTTGATTATAATAACTTTGTAATTAAGAATCGCCTAAATGACATATTAAATGATGATTTTAGTTTTTAGTTCCTAATGGTTTGAACATGTAGGCGACTAGACTCCTTCTCAGTAGATTTTTAATGTTGTTACCATGCTAGTGATTGCTGGATCAGTGGATCAAGGAGCCTTTGGAGTTTCTAGGCTTGGTAGAAATTCTTGGGATGATGTGGATGAGGAGGAGGAAGGGAATCAATCTAACCATGAGGCTGCTATCCAGAATGAAGTAAATCAAGAGTTGGAGCGAGCTACAATTGCCACTTCTGGTAGGAAAGGTAAGATGAAGATTTTGGATGTCGATGTCTTCAAGTTGGTGATGCCTAAGAAGCTGAGGGCCTGCCCAGCTATTCATGATGAGGTGCAGGTGGTTTCTGCAGGAGAGGATGTTGCTCATCCAGGGAGTCAGGATAAGGTGCAGGTGGCTAATTTGGCTGCTCATCTAGAAGTGGCTCTGGGGATGGATAATATTCCTGCTGGAGATGCTGCTATTCAGTAGGGAACTCAGGATGAGGTGCAGGTGGATTCCCAGATGGAGGTGCCGAGGGCTGGATCAGCTTTTCGTGATGAGGTGCAGGTGGTTGTTGTATAAGAGGATGTTTCTACTGCTGGAGAGGCTTATATTCAGCAAGGAACTCCGGATGAGGTGCAGGTGGATGCCCAGATGGAGGTGGTTCCGAGGATGGATAGTGAGGCTGTAGGGGATTCTTCTATTAAAAAGGGGATTCTGGTTGATGTGAAGATAGAGAAATATGCTTCTGTGGAGAAGCCTGGTGGTTCGCAAACTGTTCTAAGAGGAGAGGGCCTACCCCGATCTTCTGCATCTATGAAGGGTGTCATTATGGAAGTACTAGACCCAGTGCGATCTTCCCTTATGGATTCTGATCAGGGGGGAATAATATGAATGTTGTCTCAATGGATGAAACTAGTACTGTAGAGTTTCAAGGATCTTCTAAGCCATCTGTCAATTTTTTTCAATGTTAGAATCCATTAATACTCCTGAGTTTGATCTTCTTAATCTTGAAGGGATAAAGAATGCAGGATGTAGTAACCGAGTGTGCCTCTCCTCAACACCTACTATTGTTGATGGTTTGGAGACCCTCCGTGTGGTGTATCAAGACTCCAAGGATGTACAAGAGGCTTATCAAGTGCATGAGGAGTCTTCTCATGATGTTGCACACCAGGATTTTAGATCCTCTTTTGAGGTTTTGCATACAATGCTGCATAGGGAAGCTACTAATGAAGAAGCTGATTTGCACATGGAGGTTCTGGAGCTGGGTTATGAATCAGTGATGCAAAGGGAAAGAGGGCGACATCCAGCTCATCGAGGAGGATCTCGGGGTCGAGGCCGGCCTAGAAAAAGGTAATAATTGGATTTATGTTGGGTTTTTCCATTTTTCTTTTCAGGTGTGACATTTCACACGTAAGAATTTCCTTCTGTATGTTGTACCTTTACAATTTTTCAATAAATTTTTGGGTCATGGGTTTTCGAACTCATGGCTGAACAACTTTTAGTATTTAAACCTAACTATCATTAGTTTTTAAATCCATTCTTATGTTCATGCAATCAAGAAAACCATTAATTCAAGAAATTTGAATTCCTCCTTGATCAAACCTGGTTCTTTTTAAGATTTTCTAGGTGTCGGTAAACTCTATCTCTTCTCAATTCTTGATTGATACTCTCTCAAGGGTATATTATTCAAGTTATAATTTTATATGATAATTGTAAATCTATTTTATCCTTTGGTTCTTCAAATTATGGGTGAATATTTCATAAATGATAATAATATGAATAATATCATTGAATGATAAGGAATTATTATGTCAATTTTATCCATGTTTATTCTAGATAGATAAAAATATTATAATATATAAATTATGATTTTTTCTAAGGAAAAAAGACAATCTCATCCCATAACATAAAAAAAATTAATAATCCAAGAGAGAGAAAATTTTAATTGTATATAGTGTTTTTATTTCATTTTTAAATAAAATGTTGGATTATATTCTAGGAATCCTTGTAGAGAGGTTTGAACTAAATTATATGAAAACATGATTTCAATCATGATTCCTTAATTAAATTTAGTGATATCGTTGAATATATTTAGGTAGTATGTTTCTAACTATATAGGGCCTTATGTATTATTTTTCAATGGAAAGATCGTTTCTTATTGATAACTTTTTCTTCTTATGTGTTTTCATGTGGTAGAATGAGTGGCCTTGGTATTTTGTTTGATTTTAATCATATGGTTATTTGTAGTCTCTTAAAATTTGTCCATGGTATTCTTGTTTCTTCAATTCTATAACTTTTGTTACTTCTATTTTTGTATATACCATTGAAATAGGATGAAATTATCACGATAAATGGGTCATTCATCATTTGTAAGATATCCCCATATAGGGGAAGATTGATGGTGTGTTTAGGGATACGGAATGTGGAACACTCTATGTTATGGGTTGGATGATGTACATGGTTATTATTGTGGGATTATACCATGTGATGGGAGATAATCTGTTAGCTATGGCCAAAGTGGGAGAATTCCATGCATGGATTTTTTAGTTATCCATTTACATCAAGAATATTGGGTGGGACTTTCCATAGCTGATGATAATCCCCACCAACACATAGGGGTGAATATTTCCATATTAAAACCATCGTTATGGTGGGGTATGAAATGATATGGATAATGACCACCATCGTGGTGGGGAATGTGATGTTATTGTCAACAACCACATTCATGGTGGGGCATGTGGTGTTCCCTAAAAGATTGTAGTAGGACTGAATTAGACTAATATCCTTACCAAAAATGAGATGATGTAGGTTGTGTCAGGGTTCATAGTGGATTAGATTACCCCAATTACACAACATATGTAGGAATATATGTTTATTTTATAATTTACATATGTCTTGTCATACATTGTTATATATTTTCTATAGATATGTTAAGGATGTAGTCGTGTTATTCTGTGTCTATTACTCACTCCCTGTGTGGGAATTTTAGTGTACCCGCACACTTCATGACCATGGATATAGTGAAGGAAAAAATATATATAATTGGGTTTAAATGAGATATAGGTTAAGAGAATAATGTGATTTTCGGAAATACTAATACCATTGTTGTTTCAATTACACTTCCACACATGATACACTCTGGTTTGGCTTTCCACGTTAAGATCCCATTTGTTAATTTACTGTATGAAATTTATTCTATATTCTATTATGTTTATATGAATTTATAAATATTTAATTTTATTATTTATATATTTAAATTCTATTATATTATTATTTTTATTAATAGATGATATTAAGTGTATAGTCTCCCCACTGATGAACATAGTCTCATGCTTCAAGTCTATAGCATTTTGAAAATGGTGTGGCATACATAGGGTCATGTGGTACTCTAGTTCAGACTAAGTGGTTTTTATTAGGGTGTTTTTAGTTCTTCTTTAAAGTATTATAAAAATATATTAGACAGCATCAACAACCATTAATAGTTAATTTGTTAAAATTTTATATTCTAGGGAAAAATATTTTTGATAACATGATTATGGTATGTGTAATTATTAGGTTAAATATATACATTGTGTGGAGGTAATAAAGGGTTTCATGATTCTAAAAAAAGAGATTTAGATGTTATTTATGGTCTTGGAATTTAATATTGATTGAAAACGTGAAGGTGGATATTTTTTGTGATGGTTATCTCATTTTTTGGATCATAAAAAATATATACTAGTGTCTGAAATTATGAACTAGTTATTGAATATAATAGTTTATATATGAAGGAATATATTATTTTGATATGGTTTAATATCTTGGATATTCAAATGGTTTTGGGAAATATATGAAATGTTCAATATATTATTAACTAATATACTTTATGGGGATATGATTATACAAATGGTTAGTGTTATTTGAATAATGATATGTAACATAGGATATCCTAAGAGGGTAAGGTAGATTTCATATTATAAGTTATATCCCAAATGATGGATATGTTATGATTACCCTTTCATGCATTTGTCTTTGAGTAATAATTAAAATTATAAGGATGAAATTTATTTTAGGGGGTAAAATGTAACAATATGAGATTTTACATCAATTAAATCAGTATTATATTAAATACCTTTTTTCGCATGCAATAGAGAACTAAAACCCCACCTAATTAAAAAGAACCATGAAATGTAAAAATTCAAGAAATAATATAATCATTAGTAGAGAAAAAATCAATTAAAATTATAATTTATTTTAATTTTTTCAATTAAAATTTTAAAAAGGATGTCTTTTGAAGAACCAAAAAAAGGGGTATTATATTTTATTAAATTAAATTGTATATTGTTAAAAATTTACTATAATAGGTAATATTAATATTTTTCAACTAATATATCAATATTTAATTATTTATAAATCTATATAGAATACAACGGAAAACACTTAAAGAATAAAAAGGTTATTTTTAAATAAAACTATTTTTTATTTATAATTTGTATTTTAATTTAAAATATAATTTATATATTTTCAAATTTCAATTTTAGAAAATTTAATTCAATTTTTTATCTATCAAGAAAATTTCATCTTGAGTTGATTTTTTTTTTGAAAAATATTGATTTTTAGGTGAATAAAAAAATATCACTTTCACAAATGAAATGATATTTATGAATTTATTAGTATATTAGTGTTTATTTTATCTTAATAAACCATATTTTATTGGAAAAATTATTTATTTTATAAGGGAAACTATTTTTTTTTTTGGTTGGTTTTAATTTTAAAACCCATATTTGACATTTTAGATCATATGTCATAATTTTAAAAAAAATAGTTTTTAATACATTATACATTTATTATTTTAAAATTATTTTTTATAATTTTTAGAAATGTAATATTATTAAATATATATCAATCATTGAATAATTAGGATAAAATTATTTAATAAGGTCCATTTTATTTTAGGGAAAAAAAAGAAAGAATTCCTAATTGAAAAATTATTACCATTGTGAAAACCAAAATTGAAAAAATGAGAAACCTTATAGGTAAATGGAATAACCTATTAAAAAATTCTTTTAATTGATTTTTTAGTTGTTTTATGAAATTATATATTCCCCATCTAACTTTTCTAAATTTTTTAGCTACTTTATTTTAGAGTGACTTCCCATTATTGAATGTTTATGGTAATTTTACGAAAAGTGATCCCCTTTCACTTATAAATTGGTTTCTCCTTCCCACACTTACTTAAATAAGAAACCCCATTAGTTTGGACCAAACACATTCCAACCCACTTTCAAACACTATTATCAACCTTAATTTGGTTCTATTAATCTCAAAGGACAACCCCTCAAAGGCATAAGCCACATTGTAATAGAGATAATCAATGAACTGATGTATAAGTTCATAACCTCTCTTTGTCATTTATGTTTCTTTTGTGTACACCTTATTATTAAAACAAAATTACACCATATAAAAATGAAATCCTAAATATCATAATTATACAGATATGTTACTATAATTATGGTACAAGAATTAAACCCAAATTCCCTTTTCCATTAAGAAATATTATAACATGAAACATGTGTTTTTGCATACTATCAACTCTACATAGTACCGTTTTCATTTTAAATTACTTCCATACATGTATGGTTTTATAAAATAATTTAATGGATTAATATGATCTTTATGTTATCATTAATTTTCTAGTATATCAATTTGGAGAAAGTATTAATGATATAATCAATAATACTTTATTGTAAAATTAACCATCTTAAACAGGCGTACTAAGAGGTAAACAATATCTTTGTTCTGAGTAACAACATTATATGAATTATATTCTTACTTTAATTTAATTAAATATAGTTATATCAAAATATTTAACACTAATTATTATATTTATTCTTCTTTTATATTAATATTTAAAATAAAACACCTCTTAATCATCCACTAATCGTGATACATTTATGTTTGGTTTGGTTTCACCACCTAATGAACAATGCTATTAAATTATGAGATGGATGATTATAAAAACATAATTAAATGGTAATATTATAAGAATATGTATTTAAATAGTTTATATTATTTTTGGAAGGATTATATTAATTTTAATGTCATTAACAAATAAAAAAACCTTCATGGTTTAAAAATAACTGAAATACTCTTGTTTTCGTTTTCATCTTCTAGGGTAAAGACTAAAGCTCCAATGAAATGAAATATAATGTTTATAAATAAAGAAAATTTATCCATTATAGTATATATAATTAACATTTAATGATGGATTTTTAATTATTAATAAATAATTACACACCTCATATGAAACTATTATAAATCGTTAAAACTATAGAAAACTGATCTAGGAAAATATGTAACTAATATAAATATTGAAAATAATTATAAATGAAAAGTATAAATGAAAATAAGTTTGAATAAGGTTTTAAAATAGTTGATTATTAAATTTATCATTATGATAAAAAAAATATGTAAAAAATTGAATGTCAATAGTCTTGGTATGGGACCTTGGTAACTGAAATGTATTTATATGTGTTGTATAGTTTCATATAAAATTTCACCTTAAATATTCTCAATATTAAATGATTTCAAATTTTATATGAAGTTACCTTTTAAATTTATATGGGAAATGTAACTTCATATTCAAATCATCTTACTTTTTTTCATTGGACTAAAATTGTAACGTTGCCATGAAAAAACCACAATCACTTAATTGGATATTTATTTCAAGTCTACGTTTTCACATACCCCCAATATTATCCTTTTTTATATCAAAATACATGTATATATCAATTTATTTGATCCTCATGCATTTTTTTTACAATTTTAAAATAAATTTTTCATTATCTTTCTCTCTATGTGGGTTCTCAACAATGGTATTTCAAAACATCAAAAATAAATTTCATTTAAAATTAAAACAATTTATATTTGGTGTCTATTTTACTCTTTATATAAAGGTATAAATGTTAAATGAATTTATTTATTATAAACCACAATTTCAACGATTTTAAAAAATTATTCCTTTAGTTATTTAAATTAATATCAATTGATTTGGTTTTTTTGGTTATATATATGATACCTTTTAAAATATAACATGAAACACATTATTTTTCTTAGGTTTTTATTATTGAATGAATAGATGTCTTCTTATAGAATATTTGCATGAGGTTAATCATTAATTGAATTTTCGGTCCTCTATATCCCTCCAATGAATTTTTAAGAGCTAGGTATCACTTTAGATAATGTTGATATGAGTGGTGATGCTAAATCTAAAAGGGAAAACATATTGTGGTTCATGATTTGCTAAGGGAAATATGTCTTGATTCCTATTCCACTATGGGAAAAAGGTTCTGATGCATGATCCACTACTAAAAATGGGTTGTAATTCCTAATACCCTTTGAGAAATAGGTGGAAATTATTGATCAATATTTTTGGGTTTCTATGATAATCTTGGTCCCACACTTTTTTAATATTTGACTATGGGATTCCATTGTTTCGTCGGGAAAATGGGGATGACCTTGTTTTTTTAAGGTTAAAACTTTTTAATTGGTTTCTAACGAGTTTATTTGTAGAACCAGAAATACCAAATGATTTTATATACATTTGGAACTACTTTCCAAAGGTAGGTGCTCATTAGTTGTGGACCGATGAGGCATAAGAATTTGCATTAGTCGAGAAGATGGGAGGTCAGGCTCATCACACATTTTTGGGGGAATTATTTCCTACTCCGGGACTCTCTTATAGATTTAAGTTATGTTCAAGAATCCTTATTAATTCACCAAGCATGAAAATGATTTTTCATTTAGATTTGGCAATCAATGATTGATATGTATGGGATTTGGAGAATCTTTTATGTGTATTTTAGGTTATTCATTGATGTAGAATCATCTGTATGTATTAGAGATTCTTAGTCAATGGTATCCTTCAATACATTATATAGAAATATCTTGGTCATTATGATGACCACACTAGTTTTAAAGCCAATTAGTGGGGAACTTGAAGTTTATTGTCATTCAGAAAGACAAGGATTATTTTAGAGTTGGGATCGTACCCACAGATGGTCTACTGAAGTATCATTGTTAAAAAGGAATCAGAACCCACGTAGTTCGATAAGAAGGATATAGTTTAACGTCATATGGGATGGAAACTAATTAATGAATAATGGGCTTGGCCCTTAGAAAGGCTCCCTACGTACTCTACTTTTAAGTCATAGGTCAAAGTTCACATAGTTCAGGTGAAGAAATATGGGGCTTATGCCTGATTAACGGGCCAAAAAGAGATGTCATGATTACTTTTACACTCTTAGATCACGTGAGTCATGCTCGGTGTGAGAAACAAGAGGTATCTATAAACCTGCCGATTGTGTCATGAAAGATGCAGTCACAAGAAATGATGTGGGGCTTACGTATGTATGACTTCCAAAGTAGATGAAGACCAGGACTTATTTTAGGAAATAAGCCCAGGAGCAGGGTCCATAAAGGTATTTTTACTTTATGGAGATTTGGAGTTTTAACCCGGGGCTTACTCCTAAGGAGGATTCCCAAATTAAAGGAGACTTATAACTTGGGGCTTACTCCTGAGAAGGAGGCCCAAATTAAAAGGTACTTATTATTGGGGCTTATTCCTAAGAAGGAGTCCCAAATCAAAAGAAATTAAGATGGGTCTTACTCTTGAGGAGGATGCCAAATGTTAAAGGAAACTATGACCGGGGATTACTCCTGAGAAGGAGGCCTAGGTTAAGGGGACTTGGGGCTTATTCTTGAGAAGGAGGCCCATGTTAAGGATCTTCTCATCTTAAAGGATGAGGTTATATGGAGGAAACCTCTAACCGTAGTGACATAAATCTTTTAAGTCACGAGATTTTGGGAGAGGTTCTCATGGAATTCCTTTCAGATAAGGAAGACAACAAAGGAACCGTGCCATAAATGGATTTGAAAAGGCATTCGAGGACTAATATCTTGAAGAGGAGAGGTTAACGGGAGAGATGCATACAAATGAATTTGGCACAAAAGTCTTGGTCGTGCAAGTGTACTTGTGTGGCATAGGTTTACTTGTGCGATGAAGAATATGTAGAGTGATACATGGGAGAGACTTAAATCAAGCCCTTAGAATTATCCTAAGATTTTTTCAAAAGGGAAGAACACAAGTTTCATCAAAAGGGTAAGGCGGAGCACGAGTGTTTCCATTTTTAAAAAGGTCTGGACACTTAGGAACGCAAGTGTTGATGAATTATAAACACTTAGGCCTTATTCTACTACTTCAAGTCCTCCATTATGGGTAAAAAGTTACCTTAGAAGCTTTCGGAAGAGTTGAGTTGAAGTCTTGGGCGACCATAGCTTGAATTTGACTTTTGGAAAATCCATCCATGAAAAGGGGGCCTACAGGGGCTATTTATAGGCCACCTTGAACCTTGGAAAAAAACCAAATAGGGCACGCAAGTGAGCTGTGTGACCCATAGGTGGCGCGCAAGTGACTTGCGCGGTGTGCAAGTAACTTGCGCGCCGCATTGCAAATGGGATCCTGGTCTATTATTTTGTCAATTTTTCTGATGTTCTTCAAAGGGTGACCCTCTTTGTGCTTAATCTATTTACCCTTTTCCATTCGTTGGACTCTGTGATGGAAAGGAGTGTAAACAAAATTCCCCCCTCAGAGTTGGATCTAAAAAGGAAATATTTTTTCGATCTGAGGTAAAGCCGGAGAAATCAAGGGTCTGTGGCACGCAAGTTTGACGCACAAATGCGAGGGTGTGCAGGTATGGTGCGCAGGTGTCCTCGATCACTTATATATACAAGTTCATTCCTGCATAAACTCATTCGGCTTCCATCAACATGTTCTCTCATCATGTAGGTGACTCTTTCTTCGGTGAATCACCCTTTTGGATTTTGTCGCGCTTCTGCAGAAGGTATTTGAAAAGCATGCCATAAATAGGGTGGAAAAACTTGCACGACCAGTTTGACTTGCATGCCATGTTGGGACTTGCACGCCTTAATGCCTTTTCCAATTTTTTGATTTCATTAATCAAAATTTTTACAAAACAGACTTACTTAAAAGTTAATTGTTTGATCTTTGTGAGATTTAATGGCTCCCAGAATAATTGGATCAACTGATGAGTTGTCCAGCAAGAGAATAGATGACATGATGAACGTCGTCGGCCATGACTACTATGTTATATGTGATAGAAATCTCTCGTATTTGGCTAATTAATTGAAGAAATATCATGCCAATTTCCCACAGAGCATCTACTTTCCCTTGTATGGCCATGGTCATCTGCAAGGAGTCAACGTTCCATAGGAAAATAATTATATCCCTCATTCCTAGTTTCAGACCTACACCAACTTCTCTTCGGAAAATTTCTCAGTTTCAGGATCATTTTTCAATGTGGGGTCAGTGGATAAGGCATACATAATGCATTATATCCCATGTGCTTCAGATCTGAATCCTCACACGACTAAGTTGTAGCCACATTTCTATCCCTCTATTTTCAAAAATTCTCAGATGGACCAATCTAAGGGATGGACGAAGAGTTGGGATTTCTGTCCTGGAGGAGCTGTAAAGCTAACTTGGATGTGAGCATATTGGGTGTGAAAAAACTGTGCAAAGTTTGTTAATGATCTGAAGGGAGCTGCAATATATGAAGTTGTCTAGGCTGGGCAGACATATTTCTACAGGAATGAAGACTTTGTGCCGGAGTTAATCAGCCACTAGAGCCTGGAAACGAATTCTTTCCATCTGACTCATAGAGAAGTTGGCATCAGTTTGTGGGACGTCTACAAGATTTCAGGGGCTCTAATTTTGGGAGATATGTATGATGAATTCACCCCCCCCCCCCCAAGGCGGCCTGGAATGATTCGGAGAAGACTCTGACTTTGGCTCGAGAGTTAATGAAAATTTTCTACAAGCATAAGAATACCACCACCACGAAGACCCACTCCAGAAAAGATATCCATCTAGAAGAGTGGATGGACATGTTTCTGATTAAGAACATAGAGGAGGGGCCTTCCTGTACTTGTCCTACTAGTTTCCCTAGAGTAGCAAAGAGGGGTGCTCTGGGAACATTTTGGCCAACTCTGGAAGCATGAGAGTTTGATAGGTGGGGATATTAAGTGAACCAGAAAATTAAAGTGAAGACCCATCTGGTAGGCTTTTTGGACTTGTGTCTTAGTGTTTACCTTTTACCAGTATGGGATTCAAAAGGAGGTGTGAGGCCGGGGACCTTTGTTGTTGCATCCAAGCTGGCTGAAAGGAATATTGGTGGGTTGGCCACCCAAGTTTTCAAAAAGATTCATAAGAGCTTACTTAATGTTTATTTGGGTAAGTCTCCTCTAAGAATAATGGATTCATTCCATGTTTTATGGGGATGGATCACCACCCATTTCAGGACATATGTTGTACAAAGTGGGGTACAGGTTCCTAGAAGTTCTTTCCGGTCATCTGTTTAGGCCTTTTCTAGAATTTCTCCCTTATTTATTAATGCTTACGACATAAAAATAAGGCTAAGAATGTTCAAGGAGTTTCACTTATTTCCTTATGGAAATCCTCCAACATGGAGATTTTTTTATGATGGAACAGCCAGCCTAGATTTAAGGGCATATATGCTGGAATGTAGAGATGGTACACTGGCCATGAGGATTGACGGAGAGATTATATGTGAGGCCTATGCTCCATACATATTTTCAAGTCAATTAAAATGTCTGCATCAAATTACTATATCCCCTCCAGTACATGTAAGGTTAGAGCAGTATCCAATGGTTTCTCATCAACTATGGTTGCTGACATCTATGGAGAAGACTGGGGCGGTATTTGATCTACTAGCTATTGAAGTAGCAAGTTGATTGACTATATGGTATGCCAAGAGCTGGGTAGCATCATACCCTAAAGGGGTACTGAATCAACCGGTACCTCAGGTGGGGAAAAAGAAGAGAACCATTAGAAAAGAATCTTTTCATTTGGAAGGTGACTCTTCCTCATCCGGAACTGATTCACCGGATTTCTAGGATGGGGATGATGAGGCTCAAAATGCATAAAAGCAGCCTCGTGCCAGATATAATCTACCTTCCAGAGTCAAGAGACCCACTCCATCGACTCCTGGTGAGTTACATCATTGAGTAAATTTAGTCTCCATTATTTTAAAGAGAAACTGGTTTCATTTTCTTACCCTTTATCTGTGATTGCAGGAGCTAGGAAGAAGTTGAAGTCCCTGATTTTAGGTCCCTACTCATGGCCTTCTGGTGCACATTCTAAATATTTACGACCAGATGTTGTCCAGACATGGCATAGTTTATATTGTGATGCTGAAACCGCCTAGATGGACTTATGTGAAGGGCTGCATATCCCTGGAGTGGGGAATCTCTAGGCTTCCTCTGACATCCATTTTTAGGATAACCCTAATAAAGTGAGGGATTACATCAAAGAGCTAGAAATTGTTGTATATGCCACTGATGAGTCAGTTCCTGTCACCAAGCGGGTGAAGGAAATGATGGATCGTGGTACCGCTAAGGGGATTGGTCCTTCATTAGATGAAGAGTGGCATGATTACGTGGCTCCTGAAGATGTAAGTTTTCTTTTTTCTCATATTTCTATTTTATTTGAAATTTGAATTTAGTCAAAGCTTTTTTAATTAAGGAAATAATCTTCTTCATCCTATATCTTTTAAGTTAAAGAACCACTGATATCCCTTTGCCATGGTATAGCCCTGGTGGCACCGCTCTTGGAGACACTGAATCTCCTCGTGAGCCGGGAGAAATATCTCCAGGCCAGCAAATCAAGGATGAGGAGTTAGAAAGGGAATTATTGTCTTTGATACCTATTTTCAGAGATGATGATTCTAGTCCACCTAAAAAGACCAAGAGCAAAGGAATCGAAGAAAGAATTCCATAGCCAAACGCTTTATCAGTAGTGGTAAGTCTTTCTGGTAGTCATGAATCTTAACTTATGAAAAAGTGCTCAAACTTCACGGGATTGCAGGGGCTTCTTCCATTTCCCCTTTAAGGGAAAGGACTGACCATCTTCATATTACAACGGAGGGTGATATAGAACAGCCAAAATTTCCTAATGAAAGAGCTGTTCCTGAAGAAAAACTGAGAGCAGATAAGTCGGCGTCTGTTCCCAGAACCGCTCGTGTTTCTGATGCCAAGAGAGAAGATATTTCTATTAAATTTACAATACATCATAGAACCTCAAATGAGACAACAATTAACTTCCATTTTGTGATGTTGTAGGTTCAACACATGAACCAGAACATTTGGTAACCATTGAAGCTGACCCCACAACTGTATTTGAAGAAGCTTTCTGGGGTCAGAAATTGCTAGATGAAAGTCACAAAGAATACATGCTGAGTTCTCCCACTGGTGAGACTAACCTGGGATCTGGCACATCATTGGATAAAATGATGAATTTTGGAATATCCTTTGAAGAAATTTTCGAACATGTTAATTTACCACATAATTTAGATGATTTTGGAGGTCTATTTATAGAATCAACCGGATGTGAGTTTTATCATTTGTCCTGTTAATATTCTCAGGATTATACTTCTAACCATGTTTGGTTAAAAAAATGTACAGTTCCATATGAAGAAACAGTTGAACCAACAATTTTTGAAAGGTGTGTAGACATTGATCTCAACCCAATTATTGTAGAAACACTAGCTCAGGTGGAACTTAACACGGAAGACCCTCCTGAAACCCATCCTGAAGATCTTGTTGAAGCTAGGAAAGATGGGGAGGGTTCTTCACAAGTTTTTTAACTACTGTTAGGTAAAATATGATGATATTTGTGGCTTACTTAACCTTCATGACAATTAATAAACTTTTACTATCCTTTGAAACTAACCATACATTCAATTGACCAAACAGGGCTGTCAACTTTAATGGCTAGATCTGGAGGTGAACCCTCAGCCTCAGCCCAAAAAGTAGTAGAAAGTGAAGTAACCAGGGTCAAGGAAGGAGAAAAACATGGAACTTCCCTAGTTGCATTAATCCTAGACTATGTTCATCCCTGTGATAGTGATTCCATATCAGACGCAAAGGTGAAAAAGGCTCTCCAATTATCACTTAGTATGGCATGGAAAAATATATGGAAGATAATATCCAAGGTGCCTCTTGAAGAGTTGCCTTTGAAAATTCCAAGACTTTTATCCCTATTCATCATGCTGGGACTTGGCAGTTTTGGATATCAAGAAATCCATGTTATAGTGAAACAAGTCATTCGAAGGAGGGAGTAAGAGCAAAGGCGACATCAATACCTGATTAGAGCTATATTGCTGATCAATATCAGTTAATTTTAGGCTACAATGTCCCGAGCTGAGGTTGATCATGCTGCAAAGCTGAAGGAGCTGGAGAAAAAGATCAAGGAGAAGATTTTCCATCAGTTTCACCTTCAGCAAGAGCTAGATGTTGAAACTGAGGAGCTTGAATAGCTTCATAATTCGTTGGAAGAAGTCCAAGCGGATGGAATAAAATACATCAAAGATGCCAAAGAATCACTTCGTCGAGTTGAAGAGAGTGAAGCTGGTCAAGTAAATGAACTTCAAGTGGCTGCTGATGAAGCTCGGGATGCTGTGAAATAGATGATAAATCATGTTTAAAGTCTTCTGTAATTTCTATATATATAAAAATAAGAGACTCCAGTCTGTGGATGTTCTTATAATCTTGTTCATCAAGAAGAACAGTTCATCTTCAATCATATGTACCTTCATTTTCTTGATAATTGCTCTTGTTTTTACCTAATCCAATGGGCCTAGTAAACATAGTTTGATTTTTACTAGGGTTATATAAGCAACCCCACAAACTTTGCATCTTTTAATTGATCAATATTTCCTAAATCATATAAAATGTACATTTAGCGAGCTGGGACTCGACTTTTGTTCAGAGTAATATTTATAGGTTCCCAATTTAATGAGTACCATGTCTTTTGTTATTGGCAGTTTAAAGTCATGCATGTTGGACTATAAAAAGGATAAAATTTAATGTTGAATATCTTTGACCAAATGGATGATATTGACTCAATTCTTGATAATTTGTTTGGAAACATATTACTACATTCAATTATCGAGGGGGAAAATTGTAAACTGTGACTTGAAAAATTTTGAATCTGATGAATGACATGGGAAAAGAGATAAAAGGCATTATAGTAATTCTTTTCTAAGAATGAAGTTACCACTAATTGACAAACCCATTATGGGGGCTGAATTATGTAGGGCCAACTAGGGCATATTCTACATAGTCAAATAGTACTATCTTTTGGTTGATAGGTCTGTTATGTAGACAACTTATTCAAGGCCACCTAAGGGCATGTGATGGATAGTTGGGAAAAAGAACTCTCATAAATTTGACTTTCTATTACTAAAATATGAAGAAAGTTTTATGGAGATTCAAATTTTCCAAAGCATAGAATTTTCTTTATGAAGAAAGGTACTTGAATATTTAGAGGATATTTCCAATCAGAATTGTGAAAAAATTGGAGGAATGTGATTTCTATGAAGGTCTGACCCAAACGTAAGAAAAAAGGTATCTATGGTTTTAAATCATATGACTAAAAATAGAGATATAAACATTATACGACATATGTTCAAGTGGTCTAAGGTTATTTCATATTGCTCTGAACATATGAAGAAGGAGGAAAATGTAAACCATAGACTTGAATACTTTCAGATCATGAAAAAGAGTATAGAACAAATATGTTAAGGATGGCAGTTTTTTTATTTTTTTCAAATCCCTACATATCGTCATTAAGGCCAATAGGGACAAAAGAGGCTTCTCCTAAGAATGAAGTTACCATTACTTGAAAAACCCATTATGGAGTTCAAATTATGCAGGGCCAACTGGGGAATAATTTGCATAGTCAAATAGTAGCATCTTTTGGCTGATACATCCGTTATGTAGACAACTTATCCAAGGCCACCTAAGGGCACGTACTACATAGTCAGGAAAAAGAACTCTCAGGTATCATAAAGTTTGCGACCAGAAGTCTAAAAAAGGGTTATGGAGACCATGAATATTATTTTTATAATGTTGCGGTTAGGTCCTAAATTAAGATTTTGGATATCACTACGTATCTCATTAGGATGAGAATCAATCCACACGTAGTTCTTGAAATATATTTTATTTTCATGCTGGATGAGAGCATGGAAGATCTTAGTTTATGGTCATAGAGCTTGGACCATAGTGAGGGAGACACATCGTTCATTTGTTATAAACCTGATGTGAATAAAGAACAGGGTGTTCCATATCACACCATGTGCTCCTAGGGGGGCTTTTAAGTCAAGGGACCAAAAGTGGAGTTTGGGGTTAGGACCAAAGGCTCAGGGATGGACTCATGGAATGCTCGAGCGTTCCTACGTATCCCATGAGGATGGGAATCAAGTTGCACGTAGTTCTTTAAATACCCTTTGTACAGATTTGGTTCGTACATATGAGGGGTAAAGAGGACTTTATTGCAATTATGGATGGACCTAATATTTAAGGCTTGGGTGTCACTACGTATCTCATAAGGATGGGAATCAATCCATACGTAGTTCTTGAAATATGACATGGTCGGAGACCATGTCAATGATGATTCCTTTCGAGTGAGGGTATCAGAGATTGTTTCAATTTATTTTCATACAGGACAAAAGTGCACATAGTTTAATGTCATGTGCATGGACCAGTGTTATGCAATTTAATGTCTTGCAGCAAGGAAAATGGGGAACTGTATAGTTTAACGCCATATAGCTAGGAGGATGGGACGTACACAATTTAACGTCATGTAGGACGAAAGTGAACCGATATGAATAAGATGGTTGACAGGGGATTCACAGATCAACATCATATGGGATGGAGATGAATCGATGTGAAGAAGGTTGTTTCGAGCTTGAACCTCAAGAATTTGCCTACATACCTGGCCTAGGATGCAAGGATCAAAGTCTTCATAGTTTAATTGAGAGGGATTCCGTGATCAGGGTTTACTTGAGGACAATGACCTGAAGATGATGTTGGGACTTAAGTGTGGTTAGCGGTCGAGAGAAGATTTCATGGTTGAAGATTACTCTAAGCTCACGTGAGTCATGCTTGGTGTGAGAAACAAGAGGCATCAACAGACTTGAAAATCGTTTCATGAAAATGTGACCACGAAGGATGGTGTGGGGCTTATAAATGGTTAGTTTCCCGGGGAACGCATAGAAATGGAGTTTAAAAGACAATTTCACATGCGGCGATCATAGTTTAATTTCATGTGTCACAGACATGAGGTGTTTGGCAGTTTAACATCCTGCAGCTCGGACGATGCATAGTTTAACTTCATGTTGGATGATAGAGTGAGTTATGCAGTTTAATGTCTTACAGCAAGGAAAATGGGTGTATTTGTGTTACTCAAAATAATTCTTCAAGAATCTCGCATTGGTTGGAGTTGTAATGAGTTCTCCATCCATTGAGATTAAAGAATAAGCTCCATTGGAGTAGACCCTATGTATTGAGTAAGGTCCTTCCCACTTTGGCTCAATATTTGGAGGCTTCTTTCCCAGTATCATTGGGGTTATGTGGACCAATACCAATTATCCTTGAATGAATGAACAAAGACAAACTTTTTTATTGAAAGCACGTGCTATTCAATTCTGGTAGACTTCTAAATGGTTCAGTGTGCACAATCATTTTTCATTTATTCATTCTAATTCATCCAATCTCTTTTGATATTGTTAATTTGTAGATAACTGATCACAAATGGTGACTCTAAGAAAAGGTAATTGGACTTCAATAGGAAAGACTGCTTCGGTTCCATATACCAATGAATATGGAGTTGATCATGTAGTAGTGCGGGTGGTAGTTCGATAAGCCTATAGAGCATGAAAAATTTTATCAGGCCATGACTTCTTATCTTTATCCGCCATTTTTTGAAGTATGTTTAAAAGAGTTTTATGTAAATCCTCTACTTGACCATTGGTCGCTGCATGATATTGAGATGAATGGTTGGATCTGATATTTTATTCTTAATACATTTTTCTTACCTTAGATGAACAAAAGTTGGTGCCATTATCTGTCAATATGGTATGAGGAACACCAAATCTGATAATGATGTTGGACTTGACAAAACTAACAATGATTTTAGCACCGACTTCATTAAGAGGTATTGCCTCTTCCCGTTTGGAAAAGAATTTAGTAGTAGTAAGAATATAATTAAATTGTTTAGCTGTAGCCGGAGAATAAGTTCCTACTACATCCATTACCCATGTACCAAATAGCCAGATGTATTTAGCCATATGAAAAAACTCTGAGGGTTGATGAATGAAGTTGGCACATACATGGAAAGAATGACACTTCTTTGTGAAATCAACACAATCTTGCTTCATTGAATTCCAGAAGTATCCAAGCCTTTGAATTTGACCAAAAATTCTACGTCTAGACCGGTGGGCACCATAAACTCCTGCATGTAATTCATTCATGACAGCCATTGTCTCTTCACCATCAATACATGTAAAGATAATTCCATCAAAACCTTGCTTGTAGATAATTTTTTGGTGATATGGGCTATCATAAAGAGTAAAATTGACCACATGTCACCGGACTTGTTCTTTCCCAGATCTATCTGGTGGGAGTGTTCCATTTTGAAGGTATTCCCTGATAGGTGTCATCCATCCTGTAGTATAACCATATGGTTCAGAAATGGGACTGATTTCATTGATTTCCTCTGTTCTGATTTGAAAAAAATGTGAAACTATACGATGGTGAGCAATACTGATGATTGTTTCATCCTGATTTGGATCTTCTAGGGATGTGGCTACATTAGCCAATGCATCAGCTTGGGAATTTTGTGATCACGGGACAAAAGAAAATGTCAGTTACGAGGGAAATTCCGCCATTAACTTTCTGACATAATCACACAAAGGGATTAACTCTTCCTTTCTGATGGTATAATCCCCATTGATTTATTTGATTACCAAATCTAAATCACCTTTTACCTTCAAGTGATTCACATGTGCTTGAAGTTCCAATTCTAAGCCTCTGATGAGATCTTGATATTCTGCTTCATTGTTTGTACTGTGTTCCAGCAATAAGACGGAATAGGGTAGCACTTCCTTTTAGGGGGAAATAAGAACAATTCCCAAACCAAATTTGTTGAATTTAGAATCTTCCATTTTCTTCCCTGTTGGACTTCTGGAGGCACCATCAAAATACATTTACCACGTTTGAGGATTATCTTGAATAGAGAACACTTACTCATCAGGAAGTTCAATATTTAGAGATGTATCTTCTACAGATGGGAGTTCAGCAAGGAAATCGGGTAGAGCATTGCCCTTTATTTCCTTTTGAGACACATACTAGATATCAAACTGCTGCAAAATAACTTCTCACCTTTCCAGACATCCTGTAAGCATTGGATGACTAAGGATAAATTTTAGTGGGTTATTGTGAGTTACCAATTAGACCTCATGAAGTTACAGGTAGTGTCCCAATTTCTTAACTGCAAAGATTAATGCTAGGCAGCACTTTTCAATACTTGAATCTTGAGTTTATGCCTCAAGAATTGTCCGACTAAGATAGTAAAGGTAGGTTTCATTCCCAGCATCATTCTTTTGAGAAAGGAAGGCACTCAATGATCACTCTAAAGCTGTCACATAGAGAATAAGTGGTATTAATTCAATAGGTAAAATTAATACTGGTGGACTCAAGAGATATTTCTTGATGATATTGAATGTTTCTTGTCATTCTTCAGTCCACTAGTAGGTGACTCCCTTCTTCATTAATCTGGTGAAGGGTAAACAGTTGCCTGCCATATTGGCAATGAAACGCCGAATATAGGCCAAGTGTCATTGAAGTCCTCTTAATTCATTCAAATTTCTATGAGGTGACATGTCAAGGATTGATTTTTTCTTCTCAGGATAAACTTTGATACAACGATGGCGTACATCAAAGCCAAGAAATTTTTCGGAGGTTACCCCAAAAGCACATTTCAAGGGGTTCATCTTCAGATTGATTTGTCGAAGTTTGTTGAATATGATTTCTAGATCATCCAACTGATCAGAACATTTTCTGGATTTCACCACCAAATCATCCACATAACATTCAATAAATTTCCCTAAAAGGGGTTTGAAGATATGGTGCATGGCACGTTGATATGTTTCACCTGCATTCTTTAAGCCAAAGGGAATTTCCCGATAGCAAAACACACCTTGAGGAGCAATGAAGGATGTAGACTACTCATCTTCTGGGGCCATTCATATTTGATTGTACCCATAGTAACCATCCATGAAGTAAAGAGCTTTGTAGTGAGTTGTTACATCAATTAAGAGTTCTGTGATTAGAACAGGAAAATCATCCTCGGGACAATGCCGATTAAGATCTCTGAAGTCAATGAAAACTCTAATTTTTCAATTATTCTTTTTCACAAGGACAATATTATCTATCCATTTGGGATATTGAACTTCTCTGAAGAATTTAGCCTTGATAAGATTATCAACTTCATCTTTAATTTTGGAATCATAAGTTGGGTGTGTTCTTCTTGCTGCTTTCTTGAATACTCGATGTCCTTCTAGAAAACCCAAATGATGAGTGGAAACATCGGGATAAAGACCTGGAATTTCTGTATAAGTCCAAGAAAATGAATCTTGATTTTTATTTAGAAATGAAGTATACATTTCTTTTTCTTCAAGAGTCATGGTTGCACTAATTAAAGTGGGGTGTGGATCTTCTTTTGTACCTAGATTTATTTCTTTGAGTTCATCCAAAGTGGTAGAGATACCCTCTTCAAATTCTGGAGGATTATCCCTAAGATCTTCCTCTTCTTCTTCAATATGTGTTACTTATTTTGTTTCTACATGCATAATAGATGACGAAGCATAATTTCCATGGTCAAGGGAGAAGTTAAAATTTGAACATCTTGAAGAAAAGGCTTCCATTTTTGACCCTATTGACGATGAAGGGTCTTCCTGGGGAGATAGAGAGGAGATGATGGATTGAGAATCGACATCATTGTTTTCCTAGGGTATTTCTATAACTTCTTCTAGCCTGGTTGATGAAGTATTGAATTACTGGATTTCAGTAGATGAAATGAAGACATCTCCATTTAATCTTTCATCACTACTTGGAGAATCAACAATTTCTCCCATGTTGTATAGCTTGGTTTTTGTAATTGACATTATGGAAGTTTCCATAAGAGTTTTTGGATTTAGGTATATCCTGTCAATGTGACTGATAGGCAACACATAATCTGTACTCACATGTATGAATGGGTTTACTGGAATCTTTTCCAACCCATTTGGAGCATTAATTTTGGTGACCTTATTTGCAGTGGATTTTTCCTTTCCCTCCATGTGATAAAATTCTACCTCAATGTATTGAGATACACACGTTTTTAAGGGGGGATTGTCACCATACAATGTCCCAATTTGACCATTGAAACAATATTTGAGACATTGATGGTTTGACAAAGGTACGTCCGCCTGTTGATTTAGCCAAGGTCTTCCAAGAAAAATGATGAAGGATGTGCCCTGAAGAACAACCATGAAATCTGAATTAGACACATGGTCTCCAAACTAAATTTTGAGTGTAATATCGCCCAGAGGTTCTTGTTCATTCTTATCATATCCTTGCAACATAAAAGTAGAATGAGATAAATCAAATTTGGTGAGGCCCAATCGACGAAGTGTATGAATAAGAATGAGGTTGACTCTTGAGCCATTATCAATGAAATCTCATCGGATGTCTATGTCATTGACTTTGCTAGATAGATACAAAGGTCTGATATGTCCATATACAACATCATCTTCATCTTCATCTGTAAAAGATATCATTTCATGGCATTCTGCAGGATCATTCTCTATACGTTAGACCTCAGCCGCAGCAATTTCAGTTTTGAATTCCATAGGACTTGAAAAAACCTCAATAAGCGCCTCCTGGAGATCTTTTGATAGATTCAAGGCATCCAGAATTAAAAAATTGGCCTGTACTTTGGCCAAATGTTTTAAGACGTCATACTTTTGGTCCAAATTTCTGTGTTTTCCAGCATGAAAATGTGGTTTTGAATGTGCCTTGGAAGTTGATGCTTTGGTAGTAAATGCATCCCGAATCGGTTCAGGAATTAAAAACACTCCTAGATTCAGTATATTAGACCGAATATATCAATCTATTTTCTGAGAGGAAGAAGGTGTAACCTATAACCGGTTCTCCAAAATAACTGTTCCATGAGCGAATATACCATGTGTGGAAAAACTTTTGGGTTCCTGTTGAGCCTGCTGAAGGGATTTTCCACAAGTTTCTGCTGCATATACAGTTCTAGCAGAGGTGGGATTGAAATAGTGGCTTCTAGAATATCCACATATTCCCCTGTATCCTAGAACTCTTTCTCTTCCTCTAATTCCCCTGTTAGATACAGGGAACTTAGGATCATCACGATCAAAACTTTCATTGGCATAGGGATCCATTAAATGAATCATGTTAACAAGACCAAAGATCAATTCTTCATCTAGTGAAGATTATGCATGATGAACCAGTTCAGTACGTGCCGTTTAGTGGGGAGGTGCCCGTTCTTTTGAAGAATATGTAATAAAATATTCCAGAGTCAAAGAAAACATAGGCTTTGACACGGGCTCGTCTTCTTCTGACTGCTCTTCTTTCTTCAAGTTACACCACTTCTTTAAGGATTTTCCTTCTGATGAAGGGGGTTTTTCTGTTGCAGAAATATAAGAAGACACAATTTGTTGATGTAATTATGTTTGTAAAATGGAATGAGTTCAGTTGATCGTTTTCCTAACCATCCAATTATCATATTTCTGCACTTTTTTACTTTGGACTTCGTGCCACTCGCCTTCTTCCTCTGGATCAGTAGCAGTAACACATGCTACATGGGCTGAAGAACCATTCAGTTATACTTTTCTAGAGTCCACCATTTTTTGTAGGAGGTCTTTGAAGACAAAAAACTCCTGAATGGGATTCCCCAACATCTGATGAAAGGGTAAATAGTTGGGGAGGTCTTTATCTCCTTCCTTGTTCGGCCTTTTGGGCCTTGGAAACTGAACTAGATTGTTTTCCAGAGCCCAGATGAAGTAACCAGGAACTTGTTCATTCCAGAAAAAATAAAAAAAATTCTTTAAATCCTCAAATTGTTTCCACCTTTGATCTCTTTGATCATATTGATGAGGAGGCCATTGTTGTTGACGGTCAGGAGGTAGAGCCCTTCGATATGATGAGGTTTTTAAGTGGAAGTAGGTATAGGTGCTTGTTTAAGTGTAACTATAGCAGCTTCTACCTTTCCTATTCTCCTTCCTAGAACTGATGGAATTACACAAGTTTTACCCCTAGTCTGTATAAGAGAGTCTTCTATATACTGAGTGATTAAAGTAAGGTCTTGAAACCCTCCTGTGTATTTCATAGGGATCAATGGTGTGCATAATTCATCATGTAGATTTGCCACACATATTGGAAGAAACTCCTCTTGGGGGAGTGCTAAACTTAAGGAATATGTTAATCCCTTCCAGTGAGCAATGAAATATGAAACTCTTTCATTTTCCCTTTTTTATAATTGGTAATATTAGAAACTGTCGTATTTGGTAATATTGATCTAAATTGAAGAATTAATTTTTGACGGATATCTTCCCACCTAGTAATTGACCGAGATTGAAAACTTGTATACCATAAAAAAGCGGGTCCTTGTAATGACTACACAAAACACATGAGCTTAACTGCTTCTTGTTGTTGAGGATTTCCCATCATAGGATCACAACGAGAAAAAAATATGTTAAGTGTTGTTCTGGATCTCAAGAACCATTAAAAATTGGGAATGTGGTATTCACAAAATTTGATGGGGGAGGAATTGCATCCACCCATTCAGGGTAATCTCTCTTTTCCAGTTGAACTAGTGCACTTCGTCCTTCAATAGCTTCCAAATGAGCTGTTAATGACTAAATGGTAGTCATTAATTCTTGAGAAACATCCAGTTGATCTTGTACCTAATCAAGTACAATAACTGGAGTTTGGATGGGTGTCGTGACCAGTACTGCCACTGATGGTAGTATTGCCGGTTGCTGTCGCATATGACCCATAGGATTGGACCTGTGAGGGTGTACATGTAAATGGGGATATTCTTGATCCATCCCAATAGCTGCAACAAATTACCTTGATTGATTAACTCCAACATTCTTAGGAGGAAGACTACCTTGAAGTAGTTCTGCATTTAACCTCCGTAACTCCTTCACTTCTTCTTCTTGTTATGTGAACCTTTCCTCTAGTGAGAGTGATTGGCCTTCTCCCGAGGTAGGGTGGAATGTAACCTGACTTTTTCCTTTCTCCTTGTTGGATGCCTTTCGTAGATGGGGGAGTTGGTTATTTGACGTAATACATAGATTTTGGGTAAGACTTTGATTTCGGGTACGCTCACCTTCTTCATTTGTTTCTGTGTATATAGCCTCTTGAATAGGAACTTCTTCATCTGATTCCTCTAAGTGGGCCTCATGTTCTGGGGGATCAGTGAAAACAGCATTGATGACATTTATCGATGCATAATGCATTGCAACCCTTCTGTCAGCGTTTCTGCAATACTGTCTTCTTCCATTTCCTTTATGAGACATTGCCTTTTGTTTGGTTGATCCCTTAGGAACTTCTTGATGAACCGTAATTTGTAGGGAATTTCTTAATAATTCGGCTATACATTCCTCTTGTGGCTTCTTCCCTAATCGAGAGAAGACTGATTTTCATTGAGGAAGAGATTGAGAATTTAAAAAAGTCCTCAGTCCGGTGGACTGGGGTTGTTCATGTTTTTCCTTCTCAACTCCTCAAATCCTGTCTGTTGATCCTGAGGGTTGGATTAAAATATTCTTCATCCTAGAAAGATGAGGTGTCTCTTGAGCTTCTATATCTGAAACATTCTTAAAATATCTCCTAATTTTGTGGATTTTTGTCTGGAAATTGGCGGATGCATCATACGAAATCCACTCAAGTAACCTGGTTCAGATGACCAATGGATTATTTCTCACACCTATGTCACCTGATGATGCGCATTCTCTAAATGAGAATCATGTTATATATTCTCATTTTCTTGATGCAAGAGTAATTCGACAACTTTTTCTTTATATGCCTGACTTTGGTAAGAACTAGTTGAGGCATGTTCTTAAGCAAGCCTTTGATTACACACAAAACCAGTTAGATGTGGCCATCCATGGGCAATAACATTGCATGAGACCACTTTTGGAAGGCTTTGTTGACTAGAGAGCACAGTGAATTGCAATGCTCCATGAACACCCCATGCCCTGATATGAATATCATATGGGTCATTGGTAATTAACTGGAGCAACCTTTTTAATGTTCCAAGGCATGTACGCTAAAAGGATTTCTACTACTTTTCAACCTTTGGATGTCAGGAAACTGAGAGAGATGCCAAGTCAATTTGACATTGCAACCCTTCTATTACCTTAACATGATTTTGATTTTCATGATAAGGTAATATTTTATCTTTTAAGTGAAAAATAGTTTTCCATATGTTGAGATGAATATCGTGAATATAATCTTCTTTAAACATTTCTAGAATATCATACTGAGAGTTAGCCAAAGGCTAAAACATGACTGGTATTTCACCTTTTGCCAATTTTTTTCTCATATTCAGCAGTTCCTCTTTGTCATTTGATTAAGATTCTTCTATCTGATTGGACCAAAGCTGGTGCTTCATTGTTGTTTCATCAGATTCAACAAGATTGGTAGAGAATTTATTTGTCAAATTAGAAGTTGAATGACCCAGGGGTGGTTCGGAGAATGACTTACACCCTGGGCTATCTTCTGATTGAGAAAGTATTTCACCTGCTAGCGGTAACGTATCAGACATGATTGGCTTCGCATTTGAAAGTTCCCCAAGATAATAGGGATTTCTCATTACAACATTGTCCATTGAAGAATTTTCCAGGAAATGTGAATTACTACTATAGAGAGGACTTTCATAGCTACCAAATTGTCATGAAGAAAGCCTTCATAATGAAGTGTCTGATGAATACCTTCGGAATTATTGTTGTTAAATCCAAAATTTGAAAATAAGAGATTAGAATCTTGAGTTGCAACAGATAATTGTCTGAGGGCTTCAATAAATCCAGCATTGAGCAAGGCCTTATTGTAGATTGGCTCTTGATTTTTTAATTATGCTGGATGGGTATTTTTTTGGGACGTCTTCTTACTCACTTTGGAAAACACTTGTTGAAGAAATTGGTTGTTATGGGCAGGTGTATGTGCCTGCTCAGGAGACATGGTCATGTTAGGATGACTATCTCCATTTAAATCGGGTGTATGTGCCCGACTGGATTGTCCCTATGACATGGGGGAGTATTCCCCACAACCCTTCTGGACTAGAACAGAGGTGTGTATCTGCTTCAGAGTGACATGTTGATGAGTTACTCCACTGATAGGGATAGATTTATGTTACTATCCCTATGATGTCACTGAAGTTTTTATAATATTCTGATAGGTATCCAGAATATGGGAAGGGATTTACTTCTGCTCTTTCACCGTTTTCAGAATGTTCTTGGTGACTTCAGCTACCAGAACGGAAATATACATCAATTCTGTGTTTGGAGTAGGTGTGTGTTCCTGCTCCTGTCCTCCTTTTCCTATCAGTTAATTCTGACACTACTCATGTGTGAGGGAAGAAAGTTGTGTTTGCCTCCTGTTTGTCATTGGAGATTTCCAATTGACATCTCAGGGTGCTACCAAACGAGACTGTTGGTTATCTTGATGAATTTCAGATGTATGTTCCTGCGGATTGTTCTCCACTGAATATGATTGATGAACTTCCTTCAATACTGGCAGACGATACTGCTGGAAGAATTGATGAGTGTAAGCAGGTGTATGTGTCTGTTTAAAGGTGGTTTCCACATTTGGTTGACGATCTTCTTTGGATGCAGTCAGACGAGCCTGTTGACTGGCTGATGATTTGTAAACAGGTGTATGTGCCTGCCTATAGTACTCCTCCGGAATTTCCTTGCGGGATTTGTGTGTTACTGCCAAACGAGTCTGCTGGGCAGTGAAATTAAGAGGGACGGGTGTATATGCCCACTCATTGTTTGCCATCAAGTTAGGTTGATGGACTTCTCCGGAGGGGGAAAGTGTAAGAACCTACTCCATGTTGGCCAAATTTCTCCTCTGACGGTTCTTCTTGCATGCTCGGGTCTGAGGAACCTGACCCAAACACCTAGAGGTGATACCCTCATCATGTTGAGGGTGCACTATCACACGATCTTGGTGGCGATTGTTGGTGGGATTCCTCAGGAAGGACTCATGTATTCTTGAACTGAGGCCTTGAGTTACCTCTTTATCCACCTCCCTGTAATATGGGAGGGACTGCTTGTTGCGTTCTGAGGATAAAGACCCGAAACGGTTGGAGACGGTGGTTGGCACCACCTGCTTCTTGACCACTGGTCGTCGTTTTCTAGACAACCAGGGTGAGTTATTAATTTGGAGGGCTTTTCGAGCGGCCTCCAGAGTCAGGATGGTACCATGTTGATGGTATTCCCTCACCAATGAATTTGAGACCCAGCGTTGAAGACGCTAATTAGGTGATGTCATCCTCAGAGCGGACAAGGATCCAGCAGGAGCAGCAACCGAGGAATTCACAGGTGTAAACCTTAAAGAAACCATTTTTTATTGCTAGGAGATCTTGGAAAAGTGTGAATTTTTGATATAGAAGACATAATCAAGATAAGTCTGGCCAGGGTACATCTATTGGATGATCACATATGTTATTGATTTCTTTTTTGGCCCTCATATTGAGTTTAATAGGGGCCTAACAAATAATTAAAACATCATTTGACTTGGTTAAGGGTTCACATCGGGTTCACCATTTTTTCTTTCATCGGGAAAATGGGGATGACCTTGTTTGTTTAAGGTTCAAGCTTTCCAATCAGTTTCTAACGGGTTTATTCGTAGAACCAGAAACACCTAATGATTCTATATCCATTTGGACCTAATTTCCAAAGGCAGGTGCTCATTTGCTGTGGACCGATGAGGCTTAAGCATTTACATTGGTCGAGAGGATGGGAGGTCAGGATAATCACACCTTTTTGGGCATAATTATTGCCTACTCCGGGACTCTCTTAAAGATTTAAGTTATGTTCACGAATCCTTATTAATTCACCAAGCATGAAAATGATTATTTCTTTAGATTTGGAAATCAATGATTGATATGTAAGGGATTTATAGAATCTTTAATATGTATTTGAGGTTCTTCATCGATGTAGAATCATCCGTATGTATTAGAAATTCTTAGTCAATTGTATCCTTCAATACATTATATAGAAATATCTTGGTCATTAGGATGACCACACTGGTTTTAAAGCCACTCAGTGGGGCACTTGAAGTTTATTCCCATTCATAAAGACAGGGATTATTTCAGATTTGGGATCATACCCACAGATGGGATACCTATGTATCCTCGTTAAAAAGGAATTAGAACCCACATAGTTTGATAAGAAAGATATAGTTTAACGTCATATGGGATGGAAAATAATTAATGAATTATGGGCTTGGACCTTAGAAAGGCTTCCTACGTACTCTAATTTTAAGGCAGAGATCAAAGTCCACATAGTTCGGGTGAAGAAATGTGGGGCTTATGCATGATTAACGGCCCAAAAAGAGATGTCATGATTACTTTTACACTCTAAGTTCATGTGAGTCATGCTCGGTGTGAGAAACAAGATGTATCAGTAAACCTAACAATTGTGCCGCGAAAGATGCAGTCACAAGAAATGATGTGGGGCTTACATATGTATGATATCCCAAATAGATGAAGACTAGGACTTACTTTAGGAAAGAAGCCCAGGAGCAGGGTCCATAAAGGTATTTTTACTTTATGGAGATTTGGAGTTTTAACCCGGGGCTTACTCCTGAGGAGGATGCCCAAATTAAAGGTGACTTATAACTTGGGGCTTACTTCTGTTAAGGAGGCCCAAATTAAAAGGGACTTATGATTGGGGCTTATTCCTGAGAAGGAGGCCCAAATAAAAATAAATTAAGATTGGGGCTTACTAGTGAGGAGGATACCCAATGTTAAAGGAAACTATGATTGGGGCTTACTCCTGAGAAGGAGGCTCAGGTTAAGGGGACTTAGGGATTATTCCTGAGAAGGAGGACCATGTTAAGGATCTTCTCATCTTAAAGGATGAGGTTATATGGAGGAAACCTCTAATCGTAGTGACATAAAGCATGTAAGTCAAGAGATTTTGGGAGAGGTTCTCACAGAATTCCTTGTAAATAAGGAATCCAACAAATGAACTGTGCCATAAATGGATTTGAAAAGGGGATTGAGGACTAATATCTTGAAGAGGATAGGAGAACGGGAGAGTGTCACACAAATGAATTTAGCGCGCAAGTCTTGGCCACACAAGTGTACTTGCGTGGAATAGGTTCACTTGGGGGATGAATAATCTGTAGGGTAATACTTGGGAGAGACTTAACTCAATCCTTTTGTATTATCCTAAGATGTTTCCAAAAGGGCGGCGCACAAGTTTCATCGAAAGGGTAAGGCGGCGCACAAGTTCTTCCATTTTTAAAGAGGTCTGGACACTTAGTCGTGCAAGTGTTGATGAATTATAAACACTTAGGCCTTATTCTACTCCTTCAAGTCTTCCATTCTAGGTAAAAAGTTACCTTAGAATCTTTCGGAACAGTTGAGTTGAAGACTTGGGCGACCAGAGCTTGAATTTGACTTTTGTAAAATCTGTCCTTGAAAAGGTGGCCCACATGGGCTACTTATAGGCCACCATGAACCTTGGGCGAAAAACCAAATAGGGTGCGCAAGTGAGCTACGCGACCCATAGGTGGCACGCAAGTGACTTGCGTGGCGCGCAAGTAACTTGTGCGCCTCATTCCAAATGGGCTCCTGATCCATGATTTCATCAATTTGTTTTGATGTTCTTCAAAGGGTGACCCTCTTTGTGCTTATGTTTTTTCCCTTTTCCATTCATTGGACTCTGTGACGAAAAGGAGTGTCAACAGCCTTGGGCTTAGGATTTATGTCTCATGTTTCCATATTATTTACACCATCTAATATGTTTGATCATATGGGATGACATATTTCTCTAATTATGTAATAATAATTTTTTTTATATTTCATGCTTATTTAATCATAGATTTTATTCTTACTTATGTTTTACCATATTCATATGATCTCTCTTAGGTAGCATGTTTATATGATTCTTATTCATGTAATGAGAATTAGTGATTATCACTATTTAGGTTTCCAATTATTAATTCATGATGAAACAATTACATTTAATACAACTAAAAGAATATGTAGAATGATTATTTTTAGGAAATGGTCTAATAATTTCAAATTTTGTGGTGTATGTATCTAGCCATTGATTACTCTAAACCTCTCAATTATCAGGATGATGATATTATTATGTGATTTAATGTATTAGTAATGGAAAAAATATAAAATAAAGGATACTTTATCTTGGGTTTCTATCCTTATGCCTCACACCTAGTGAGAGAATCCACTTGAGGGATGGATGAAGTTTTCATAGGGACTTGGAATAGAGAATCATGATTTTTTAGAAAATGATATCTCGGAAGTGACATTGATTAGTGAGATAGGTATTGTTAAGGGATTTTGATTAGGTTTGGAATGCAATGAAGTCATGGTTCAAAAGTGGGTCCTATGTTCTATGAGAACACCCTTGTGGTAGTGGATGTGGATCAGTGTCAATGGGAAGAGACCATGATGGGACTAGGGGATTCTACTAGACACCCTGATAGATGGGACAAGAATGTGTAAAGGATTGGAATGATTTACATGGATGAAAAATAATTTTCAATTTTAGGGGATATGTTTGAGTGACTAGATCATAGGATACGAGATGGTGATCTATATTATAATACCTCATGTTCTGATGAGAAATGAAATTCAGGGTGGATTTGAATTTTCATTTTGTTTGATGGTTAATTTTGATAATCGAAACTCTAGTTGAGATCATGAGTGTTTGAACATCGTAAAATGATTTTTTCAAATTATGTTCAAGGTAAGATGTATGAAATGGATATTCAAGTGAGTTTTGGAGGGGTCCAAATTCCTAAGGCTGCTAAATATTGCTAGAAGAGGCTATTTGTAGTGTGAATAGTAATTCATACTCTGAAAGTAATTATTCAGGCGCATTCCAAGTATGAGAGAGGGAATATTGAAGTTTCTTGGGGTATTTTCTAAATAGAAAAAACATGAATCATATGGTCATATAGTGAAAGGTTCTCAACTAGTTTAAAATAAATTAAAAGGGGGGGCCACCCCCTTTTTCATCTAAGTGACAAGCTGCATGCATAGGGCCTTGGTCAAACCTACAAAACCATCATTTTCCATTCATTTTTAGTGAATTTGGGTTAATTGTGATCAAATAAGAGGTATTTTTCCTCCCCCCATCCATCTATTTTGTTTTCCTTTGATCATTTATAATTTTGGTGTGATTCGTTTTAGGATTCGATGTTGATTCCACCAGAGCATGGTGGATTTTTTTTATTTCTAATAGGAATTTTTCTCAACCTATATAGAGTGGAACCCAAGACATAGTCAACATAATGAATCGTGATGTTTTGAAAATTTTATATCATTATTTTTATTTATAGGGGTTTTAGATATAAATCAATATATTTGGTCATTAAATAATTGATATCAGTTTGTTATTTTTCATATAATATGTCCGGGTGCCTCTCGGGGGTAGACCACACCCTATTTCTAGAAGTTTCATCATGAAAAGATTACCATGTCATTTTTATGTGGTTATGCATATTTAAATTAAAATTAATTGTGTTTATTAATTAATGAAAATTAATTAATTAAAAAAATAAAAAATATAAATTATTTACCATGAGGTAGGGACCCGGGTGGGCAGGCGATAACCAGTTGGTCATAGATGAGATCAAGAATTATTTTTAGGATACCTTTAAAAGGTAAAACACTCTTTTTAGGTTGGTGTTCTTTGTTAATTTCCTAATGGTTTAATGTGTTTTATTTATGAGGCATGCTATTTATAGTCATTCCACTAATAGAGTTGACCAATTTTTATTAATTAACTGAATTTTATATTTAAATTTAATGTTTAATATAAATTTATTACCTTAAATGAACTATAAAGTGTTGAGGCCTTGATGGAGTATATGTATTGGCCTACTAGACTCATCAGTCGATGGATGACCCATGTTTCAAAATCTTCCCTTGATGATCAAACCACGAAGAGGGGTGTTCTCGAGTTGAAAAAAAATGATAAGACTTAGTGACCCTCACTAAGAATTTCATGGAAACATCCATGATTTTGATGGAGTTTACATGACATGGATATCCCTAGTATGATTTTTTAGGACCCTTTATTTATGTTACCCTGGATGGATAGACTATTTCCATGATGAATTGGTTTAGTGAGTTGACCGACCGAAATTCAGTATGAGTCTATATGAAACCAAACACACCATATAGAGTTATTTCATTGTGATGTGACCTTAGACACCTTTATAGGTTCCCTAATGTGTGGCCCAACCTAAGAGGGTGAATTCTAATACTATAAGAAATAGTTACATGTGTCACCTAAGAACCTATACCATGCTTGTGATTCAATGGGATGTGGAATTTGATGGTGATTTTAGGTGTTTAGATGAAAATGTATTCTCTTTTATATTTGTTATGATTTTGTATATTGTTGTATGATAAAATTCCCAAAGGGGAATTTAGTTATGGACTTTTATTTTGTCTTTTATTTATGTATAGTAAAATTCTCTTATTTGAGGTATATTATTTGTGTTTGGAAAAAAACTTTGGGGAGGTCTTGGGAACATTCTAGAAAAACTCTCATAAGGAAATACTGCGTTTACTGTTGGAAAAAAATCATGTATGGGAGGTCTAGGACACTAGGATGAGAATAATATAATAGAGGATGTCAGTGATGCTATTTATAGGTCTAAAATGAAATTTGATATTGATTTGATCCAATATATTGGGATGTATATTTCTAGGAGAATTACTTAGATAGTTATATTGTATACAAGGGAGACCAAGGTTATTATACTAGTTTTCATGGTTATCATAACATTTTTAGAGACAACCAAACAGCGGAGAAAGTTGGAATGGTCAATTGTGATCATGGCCCCATGGACTGACATTGGTAAATATTATGCTGATAGATAATTTAAAGTTTCTATGATATCAACATTAAATGAAATGATTAGATACTCTATAGTACTGGGATGAAGTAGGTATATTTGGACTCAAGTGTCACCATAGATCCCAAGGGCCAAAATGGTTATTTCATTATTATATTGTTGTCATTTTTTTATTTTATCTGTTCATGTCACCTGTGCATATCAATGAATTTCCAGCCTATAAAGGACCATATTGGTGGTTCCATACTATGTTTTGTACATAGACCCTTCTTGTCCCACCACTACACTTGGGTACATGAGCATACTATTTGTTCTTATAGTTATAGGTTGTGATAAGGCTTGATTTGTTTGATCAAGACAGACTAGGATAGATTGGATTTTCTGATTGATTTGTGGGTGGAAAAAGGATTGTAGTTGAGACTCCAAATTTGTTATTTTAGTCTTTAACCTTATTATTTTATTTATTATGTAAAAGGGATCATCCTAGTGGGAAGTAGAGTTTTTATAACTATTTATATATCCATGCATTTCATAATATGTTTATTTATTCTTTTCATTATCCTGCTTACACTGGTATTCTCTCTTATTATGTTGGGCATGATACTTTCTTAATTCTTTCATGATTGATCACTCTGATATAGGGGGTATAGTATCCCCATTGTAAAACACTACATACCTATTGCTAATTGGAAGCCTCATGCATATAGGGAGGTGTGCTTAAGGACCGCCAGTTCGGGAAATGACTTATGGTATGTGCCTATGGGATGTTAAAAATTTTTATTATAGAATGTTATATTATGTTAGACTATAAATTAAATAGTGTAAATGTGGAATTGTGCTGTGTCAAGGAATATAATGTACCTCAGACTATTGTTCCATGAAAACCATTTCCTATGGGAAATCATGGTTAACATTTAAGGGGCTATTGTTATTTGATTTATCTATTATGTTTTCATGAAATTCACATCATGTGACACACATGATGTTTAGATTTGTGATTTATTAAGTATTTGACTCATGACCTATAGAGGTAAGAGGTGCCTCATGCATCCTGAGTTGGCATGTAGGATTCACAATACATGTATGTCGGGTAGTGTGGTTATTGTCACTGAATACATAGGTTATTGTGTTTAATGTGTCAAAAATATCTCCTTTGTTTCTTTCTTGTATAAGTTCATAGTTCCATTCAGGTCATCAAGACCAAAATCTACATCTATTTCCTTCTGATGGTAGCTTGTGTGAATTAATTGTGAGATGTCTGATGATGGTGTTACCATTTATATAGAGGTGGAGATTATATGTGGATTTATGTTAGCATTCAATGCCTTTGTGGACCCCACCACTTGTGGGTTTTTATTATTTGGGTTTATTAATTTAATTTTTCAGGAAAAATATATATGTGGTTTTTTCACATATCATGTAGTAAAATTATAATGAAATAATATTTTATTCATTGAGGTGTGGGATACCTATAATGGAATAGATATGTTTTCACTTTAATATTTATTCCCCTAAATTATGTTTTGAGTTCTCATGGTGGATGTTTAGTATGAAGATGTTCGTGAGAATCGATGCTTGGGGGGCAGTTGAATTGTCTTTGATGATATTATATATATGGGACCATGGAGTGGGTAGTTAGGCATCTGTGATGTCATGGGATGATTTAGAAAAGGGATTGTGTGACATAATATGAGTTTTAAACTATTTTGATATTTTTATCACAAGCTAGTTTGGAGGCTTAGAGAAATTTTTGAAGTGACCATGTTTTATGGTGACTCATTACATGGTTGTTGTTGTGAGGGTGACCTATTAGAGGGGTTAAACTGGGTTATATTTTTTCATAGAGTTGTGAAGATTGAGTAAGTGTAATGGGGAAAGGTTTTTGTTCTTGTTATGGGTTATATAGCATATGGTATGGTAATAAATATTTATATGACTCCTTAAGTGTAGTGAATTTGGTTTTGATGCTTTTGGTTTGTGATTTGTTTTGAAGTTCGGGATCATTCAGATTCTTAACCATGTAGTTCTATATATATATTAAATAGAAGATGTTAGCATGGGTAGCTGGTTTGGGTTTTAATATGGTATAAGATGGATTCTAAGAATGTGGATGGCCAAGTTGTGAGTGGGATGTATGGATTTGGATAAGAATAGATGGGATTTTCCTAGATTAAATTGATTGACATGTTAAGAAGCAAAGTTAGTGGTTTAGTAATGTGATACCTATTTAAACATGATATAGATCTTTCAATCATGATTCGGGTTAGTAGAATATGTTGTATAGAAGCATACACTTGTGAATTTTTGATGATATCATGGTGATGAACTTTTTTCATGTGTGGGGTCTATGGAATTTCAAATCGGTTATGATCATGTATGGGCATAGACTGATAGGATTTTTTCGTGAAACAGATAGGAGTTTGTGGGTAATGGTTAATGATGGTTATAAATGTACTTCTATGGTAGAGGGAACATCATAGTGGATCAGATGTTGTGGGATGGTCAATAGGGATGTGATCCATGATACATATTACAAGGATGGTATATAGTTAGGGGTTGATCGTTGATTAGAATAGTATAAGAGGATAAATACAATTGTTTTGATGTTATAACCTACTAAATGTACACAAGTGTATTGGTATAAGTGTAAATATATGGTTTGAAGTAAACCATTGGTCGTTTGATGGTGTATTCCTAAATTTTTTGGTATTTTTAGTGGATTTCATTTGACATGATTCCCATGAATATGGAACATATGATAATTTAATGATCTTCCTTATCACTCAACAAAGATAATGATGGAAGCATATTATAATTATGTTTAGTGATGGAAAAAACATGAGTTGTGAATGTGAGAGACTAACCAAGGGAAATTTTTTCTGACACTAGATTCTAGTGCACTTGTAAATTTAATTCAACCTGGACTAAATGGTGAATGTTAGCTGTGAATTTTTAATAGTGTGTTAATGGAAGATAGTGCATTGGAAATTTGATCAGGTTGATTTCAATGTGAACTGAGGATGATTCAGGGTGGGATCCATGATTCATGATTTTTTAGGGATCAAAACCCAATTTTGGGACATGGTTCAATGGGAGAACAATTTTCATTTCATAGTTCAGGTGGCGATTTATGTGAAAAAATTAGTGAGGGTGTAATTTTTTGTGAAAGTGCTTGTGGTGAAATAAGGTAAGATACTATAGATCATGGTGTGAGTGGGAACCCATGCATGTGGATAGATAGTATAAATTATATTATAGTGGAAATATATTATTTTGAGGATATATTAATAGGTGTAAGAATGAATTTTGAATATAGTCATATGGTGGAGGACCAACTAGCCTTATGTTTGAGGTTAGACATTGTGATGGGGAGACCATTTCATGATTGTTGTGTGGGATGTAGTTTGTAGGTTGAAAGGATATTGTTAGATATTTTTCAGTAGTTTATTCTTGTGTTGGTGAGAACCATGGTGAAAAATTGGAATTATAGTGAAGATTATTATGATGGGGAGTTCCCTAAGAATTAGGATCAATTGATTGAATAAATTCTGGTGTGTTGGGAGAGTTATGTGTGGGGGTGACATATCGGTGTTGGAATTAATACCAAGTAGGTGGACAGTCATATGGTAAAAAAATATGTTTGGTGTTTTTAGTTGTTCAATGAAATAATGACTAAGTGTTCATATTCGGAATACGATGAGTTCTTTTTGAAGATACGACTACATTGTTCAGGTTTTTTGATTTATTGGAAAGACATGCTTCCTTAGGATGAGATGTTTTATGGCAGGGTGTTTTTAATACCCTATTTATGGATAGGAAATTAAATTTAGGTGGCTTATAATATTTATATATTTTAGGGTTATTTTGGATAAATAATACATTACATGAAAATATGATTGATTTAACATCATGGAATGATTCTTTAGGATGAGTTTCATGGGTCATTGGATCCCTAAGTTTTTTATTAGATCATAAATGGTTAGGTGAATATATGGGGCTACTAAAAAAACAACATGAGGTTATTCCTTATGTTAATAGTTATGTATTTTTTGAATGGATTTCACAAGGTGATTTCATGGAATGAAAGTGGGTTGGCTAAGATGTGTAGCTGAATTTCCCAAACAATCATGGAATGAAAAATATAATCATATCATAGAAGGTTCCCAAATTAAATTTTTTTAAAATATTTCACATATATTTCTTTTAATTTAAATGAACATTCCACACATGGAGGGTCCTGGTTAGTCCTCCCCATCCCTCGATTTCTCTCTATTTTAGGTAGTTTCAAGTTTGTTTTGACGGCTTCAAATGTTAGGTTCATCCTGCCCCTTTAGTCCTTATTGGTTTCTCTATATAATCTATGATTTTGGTGTCATAAAATTTATATTTTAACACCTATTCCATTGGATCATGGTGGTTTCATTCAATTATTGAAACAACACGAGATGTTAAAATATATTTTTCTTCAAATAAATGCAATTTCTTCTATATCTTGTAATACAACCGAACCTAGGTCTAAATGATCCATTATATAATATATCATTATAACATACCCATTAAAGTAGTGTGTTTTATAGTAATAACTACATTTATAAAATTAATAAAATGTGTTTTAGATGAATAAAATATATTTATAAATAAATATTTAATCATTATTAATGCCATTAGAGGCTTCAAAAACAATTTTATCAAAATATAATTTTTATTTTTATTTTTGAGAAAATTATATAATTAAAACGTTCCACTATTAGATAGTTTATTTGATTAGATATTTTCCATTTTTTAAGTGTCAATTTAAAAAATAGTTAGGGAGGAATTGTTTATTTTTTCTACAAAATTTGAATTTCAAGTGAACAGTGAAAATGCTAATTTATATTAGAAATTGTATTTATGTGTCAAGAATTTACGAAGCTCCATTTTGTTTTAAAATGTTTTAAAATGTTTCAAAAGTAAAATTAGTTCAATTATATTATTAATAATTCAATGGTGTTTATTTTAATCAGTTTTATAATTAAATTTTGTATAAAAACATTTTAATATTTAAAAGTTATTTTTTAAAAAAAATCTTTTTCACTAAGTTTGAGTTTTTATACTAAATTAATTTATACCACATATAGAAATTGAATCATAAAAATTTGATTCAATATTTTCAATTAGGATTCCCATGTTTGGTAAAAATACCAATTTTATAATTTTTGTAAATGAAAAATAACCATAGTAAATTTTTGTTACAACGATAAAGGTAAAATTGGTTAATTATCATTAAAACTAATTTGATAATTCTTTACATTCATTAAAAAAAATTCCTTTATTTCATTTTTGGGGTATACCTCATCCATAATCATCTAATAATAAAAAATATGAAATTTTTCTCCCATTTAACTTTAATTGTGACCTCTATAATACTTTTTCAAAATATAAAGTGAAAAATGACACCTTCTTTCTATTAATAACAAGAATACCTTGTAAAAAAGATAGAAACAAATTACGTTTTCTAATAAAATGTTATTTCCAAAATAAATTTTTAATATAATTAATTATTTAAAATTTGTATTGATTAAATAATTACCTTTAATACTTATGCAACATAGACACAATGTTTGTACATATAGTAGAAAAATCAAGTTAATTATTTCAAAAACTCTTAATGTCATCTTTTTTATTTATATATTTTGATACATTTTGTATTTAATTATAAAATAATTAGGATTTTTTAAAGTATTAGATTCTAATTTTTTTTCTTACATGGTGTATTAAAACCTAAATTAAAATAGCAGCTAAAAAATGAAAATAATGATATTCTATAATAAATAAAATTTTATTAAATGATTTAAAATTCATAAAAATATTATATCTATTCATGTGGATCAAATATAGTTTATCATAACATCAATGTTCTATTTATGGGTCACTTTTATTTTTAAATTATCATTATTGACCCCTAAAAAATAAAAAACATTCATATCATGGTAATTATCAAAAGGATTAAAAGGGCCTTAAAACTAAGTGATAAGGTTTAAAACATAACCAAAACATGTCCAAATTATATTGGATTAATGTTTTTAGATTTTTATAAATTTTAAACTAAAATTATATCACTTTTTCTACTTGATGATAAAATTTATGTTATATTAATTTAAAACATTAAGAAATTCAATGGGCGCCCCTCCACTGACTTAAAAAAGGATTCCTATTCTCTGTCATGATTCCCAATGAATTAAATTTCAATGTTATACAATACATACACTAATATTATCCTATATTCCATAACTTCATACTAATTCTTTTTATATTTCCAAATTCCAACCACTCATGGGATAATCTGTTATCTAAATATGTTTCACAATGAAGTGGTATAACTCTAAATAGATGGTTTTTATAATTATTTATTTTTCTACCACCTATAAATCATTCATTTATATTCTAAAATAATGAAATTATTTTTTCAACATTATTATTTTTTATTATGTGAATGAAACAATCATTATTCACCTTCTTCCCATTTTATGGAAAATGATAATGTTTCCAATGCATATATATGGGCTACCACCTCCACAAAGTGATGAGATTTGTTTTTTTGATCCCTCTAAATATATACTGTAATAAAAAAATGTTTTATTAATATATGTGATATAATAATTCTTATGGAAAGGTGAATTAAAATTTACCTTTTTTGTTCCATTCTTCAAAAAGTTGAAACAATGGTCACACATACGTATAACCTATCGTCCCCATGAACGGTGTAATTCATTTTTATACCTCTACCATTTATGGAATATTATAAATAATGAATATATATTTTTTATATTACTATTATAATTATATAGTTTGTGGAAACATGATTAATATATAAGGACAAGGAATTTTTAATTGAAACATGCATGAAGAACATTGGTTTTTTCACCAGCAACTGTGATTTTAAATTCAAACTGATAATAAACAGGTGAAAAAATGTTATACATAAATCATATATGGAATAATATATATATAAGTATTATTATATAATATATTTATAATGTATCTCTATTTATTATATAAGAGGTATGAATGCTTTTGCATCTCTAAGAGGATTGAGGTAAGTGATTTACGCCTCAATCCCTTTTTAGTGGGGATTGTTTTTTCTTGAATTTCAATTGTGTAAATTATATGATAATTTTTAAGTAAATAAATTTAATTATTATTCTCCTATATTTTATTCTTTATAATATTGGTTTCCCTTCCATTTTCATCACTTTATGTACTCATGAGACTAAAATAACATTTTTAAGGAAAATTATATACATTTTACTATTGGTTCGGGAATCTTTTTTAATAATGTACATGTTTTCTAAAAAATTATTTAAATAATGACTGGGACTCCTATCCAATGATTTTTATATCATTTTTATGCATTTTTTGAATATTTTTTAAAAAATTCTTCAAAAGAAGCTTCTTGTAATTTTCTGAACAAGGTAATTTTAAATTTTTACCGAAATGTTGAGGAAATATTTTTTTAATATAAAAAAATGAATGGAGTTTCCCACCATTATGAATGATCAATGATTTTAATCAACCATTAAAAGTTGAAATTGTCCATTTTAGTGAAATATTTTCCTTAATATTGTATAATTTTTTGAAATGTATATAATTTATTCCAAAGGAAAAGGGTATTTTCTTCAAGAAATATTCCATTGATCCTTTAAAGTAATTTTAATCAATGAAATTTTTTCTGATGTTCATTATGATTTAATATGGATATATTCAAATGATACTATCTTTATTCTTTCTCTATATGGTTTATTATAATTATGATGAGATGTTTACTCAACCTGTTTATTTTTTAGGGATTATAGAATAATGAATTTATGAGATTTATTGAATCTTTTTTACCATGAATGAGTAATTATGTGAATATATAATCAATGTTTTATGATCATATTATAAATACATATATATTTTTTATTATCTATTGGGTGGAACTAAAATTATATATCTATCAAATTAATTGGGTAAACATTTATAACTTCTGATATAATTTTGGGATGTGAGTTGATGTGTTTAATCCACTATGGTAAATATAATGGGATTCCTAATCCACTATGTGAAACATTTTGTGATTCTTAATCCATTATTGGAAACATGTGATAATTAGTGATCCATTATAATATGGTAAACAAGTATTGATTTCAGATCCACTATAATTTGATTTTCCTAGCAGTTAACCTTCACATATGAAATTATTTCTTTAAATTTTATGGTACAAAAATTTTATGGAATGATAATGATTAAGAAATATGGTTCATTATTAATGTATGATGATTTATCTCCATAATAATTCATTAATTTTGAAATTATAATGTTTTATTCTATAATTAATGAATTTGATCCCTGGAAAAATGGGTATTATCTTCATTAGTTATTATCATGAACTCATATAATTATTCTTATCTTACACTTATTTATATTAATATATTTGTATCTCCCATTTTCCCTTTATATAGAATCAAAGTTAACCCTTTCTTAGTTTTACTTTTCCCTAGTTATAAAGAACAGTTTTATTTATTGTATGTTAGGAAGGGTATAGTGTGAGAAGAACTTCATGAGAGATGTTAGAGAATTTTCCTAAATAATATGTTCATTTATGTTTTCTTCAAAGATGATAAATATTTACTATTATTTTAAGTAAAATAATGTTATTTATTGTATATTTATTTATTAAGTTGTAATATAAATTTATGAAAATTAAGGGTAATTGTATATGTCATAGATAAAAGTTTAGTTAAAATTTGGAGGTTAGGATTAAAGAAAATTAGAAAAAAAAAATCTAGGGATACGTCTATTTATAAGATAATATCATAATGGTATGTAGGATAGAGATTATGCGGTGTTCCATTGTGAATATTTTTTCACACAATATATTTTTAGTTGTAGTATATATCTTGAAATAGGTTTCATCGTGCTAAAAAATAATGAAATAGACAATGTAATGATTTTCCAATTAAGAAACTAATTCTACAACTGATATAATGTATAATCTTGTTATGATCACATAAATTTCTAACTCCAGGAATCATGTAGGGATTCTTAATGATACAATTAGGTAACAATTTATTATTGAGTCTTTCATGAGGAAACATCCATATTCTTTTATTAGGTTTTCTGATCCACTAGTTATTGATTGATGTATCACCACCATTGAAAAAATATTTTCTATAATACAATGCTCAGAAGATGGGAATGTGGTCCAAGTTGTTTAATGTTTGGAAGGAGAAACATATTAATGGTGGAATATTATTAAAAACAAGTTCATAGAGGAATAGGTTGAATCAATGGAATTTGATAAGTTTATGAGGATATTATTTTTGAATGTACTTGCCTTATATAAAAAATTAATAAATAATTCTATGAGATCAAGTATAAGGATGATGAATTGTTTGGTACTTATGAGGAAACTTTTACATGACTTGCATGATATACTTATGGTATATTCATTATCACTAAAATAAAAATTTATAAATTCATTGTTGTATTGATATATGGCCTTCAAAATGAATTAACTACAAGATAGTTTATTATCTATGACAAAATCGTTCAATGTGGATTGAAGGTTGAAATTGAAATTGGAGATTCCCATAATTCACAAAGTGGAGATAATAAAGGGAAGTTGGATTCTCATAAAACCAAAAATAAATCACATGGTGGAATTAAATTATATCCATATACATAACATTTTTGGGGAAGAAACATTAAGTGAATTTTATGAATGGAACTTTGTGGTGAATAAAGTGTGGAATGGTGGTTCATAAATCCCTTGAATGTAAAATGGTGATGAATATGCCAGTTGGTGGAATGGAGGGATGCATGATTTTGACTAATACACTGGCCACACTAAAATTCTTTATGTAAAAGAAGTATGTGAATTATTCCATATGTTTCATGAATTATAATGGTTTCTAAAGGTGATCAGTGTCAACAACCTATTATGAATAATGACAAAGTGAAATCTTATTTGATCATGACTGTTGAAGATTATTTTAATAATTTTTTGGTGATTTAATACATGTCATACACTCTAGAATAGACAATATATTATTTGATTTTAACTCCACCCATTATTTTACTTATAGTTAATTTTCTAAGGGTATCAAATTACCGCCTCTACGATAAGATGATTAGCTAATATGGAATACTCCTAATTGTATTTTGGTTACATATCAAGTCAAATGTTATACTCCGATTCATGTTTTCTAGAATCTTATTCATGAAAATCATATGAATATCCTTTTTTGATTAATTTGATATGAATGTAGAAATGGATTGAATTTGATTATATGGATCCCATCTCAATAATTGAGGAAGATAAGTAATATTTTAAATTCCAAATGAACCTATGATCTGTTATTAGTGTGATGATGAATATTCAATACCAATGGAAGTTACTTCTATCTTTTTCATATTAATTCCTATCCATGATAGGAATTTTATGTGATACACAAATTTCAAAGATTCCATGTAGATTATCCCCAAATTAATTTTACGAATTTAAATGGAAACACAAATTTTGTTATGATAAGGGATCCATATACCCTAGTGAGTCCCCATGGAGGGAAACTATTCTTTTTGAAGAAGGAAGATGGGTCAATGAATGTTTATATTTATTATTGGAGACAAAACAAGATAAATATTAGGACCATTAGCCTCTAACTTGTATTAATGATTATTTTTAACAATTATGAGGATGTTAATAATTATCCATGATCAACATTCATTCTTGATATCATAAACAGAGGTTTAAGAAACAACATATACCCAAATTAGACTTCTATATGATGTATGATCATAATAAATTTATAGATATGCCATTTTTATTTAATAATTCCCATCCTATGTTCATAAATATAGTGAATATTTTATTTAGAGACTATCTTGATTAGTTTTAAGTAGTATATATAGATAATAATATTATATATTCCATGAGTATGGATTATTAGGAAGATAATTTGACAATTATTATAAATCTATTTTGGAAGTATAATGTGTATAAATAATTTACCATATTTAATTTTTGGATTCATAATGTTTCATTCTTCATTAATATAATCTCATGTGGGAGTATTTTAGTGGATCCTTCAAAGATATATGTTATTGAGAAGTTACCCATACATACCATGGTCACTGTGATCTATAGTTTTCTTGGGATTGAAGGATATTAATGATTTATTGTGAGAAATTTCTCATGGTTATCAAATCCACTAACCATGTTTACTTGGAATGGGTTTATGTTATTATAGAAAGTTCAATGTGAAGATAATTTCAAGGATCTAAATAGAATGTTCATTAGTGTAGTTATCGTCACGTTAACTTTTAATATGGAAGTGTTTGGGATCTATATTAATGGATCATATAAGTGATAGGGAATGTTCCTTATGTATAACAATATGGTGGTAGAATATTCCTTGCACAAATTTGAAATACCTGAGAAAAATTACTTGAAACATAATTTTCCATTAGAAGTGGTAATTTTTATATTGAAGACATGGATGAATTGTATTTATAGTGAAAGGTGTAAGATATACACATACCATAAAAGTATGAAGTATATATTCACAAAAAAGGATTTGAATATGTTCTATAGAAAATGGTTAAAACTGATTAATGATTATAAATTATCAATAAATTGCCTCTTTATAAAGGCAAACAAAGAGGATGATGGTCTAAGCTGAAAGAACTGGGTTAATTTGTCTATGATAAGGATTGGAAGAGATCCAATAAATATGTATTTTCATAATATGGAACATGAAATACTGACCAATGGGGTTGGATCCTATCATTCTCAAAGGAATGATAAACCATACATCCCTATGAATATTAGGGAGGGTAGAGGGGAAATGTATAACTAAAAAAATTAAGAAGTGTTCCTGAGTTATACCATGATTGTTATGGAATGATAAGTTTAATGATTCGAGTATGTTTCTCTCCAATACACTAATTAAAGAGGAAATAGTTTGATGAAGATAATAATTTTTAATTATCTATACATATTGGAAGTACAACGGTGCATAGAGATATGAAAGAGTATTTTAGGTGAGATAACATGAAAAGGGATATTAAAGAGTATGTATATTAATTCCTAGTTTCATAGCATGTTAATGTAGGTATATGGATGTGTAATGGTATGTTACATCCATAACCCATACTAGAATGGAAATCGAAAATATTACTGTGGATTATTTCATCAGAGTCCCTAAAAAATGAAATTGAACTATTATATTTTCATTGTAACTTGTCGCCTTTTGAAGTACACACAATTCATTTCCATCAGAGAAGATATTTCAATAATACATCTTTCCAGGTTATACAATAAATAAGTAGTGATATTTCAAGGATCACCACACTCAAATTTTTCTTACCATGATTTGATTTTTCCCTTGATGTTCAGGTGAAGTATTCGGCATGCTCTAGATTCAAGGTTGAGTTTTAATACTTTTTTTCATCCTCAGATAGATGGTATGTATATGGGAACCATTCAACTATGCTAGAATGTATCTTGAGAATTAATTAAATTTGAATATGATCTAGATGATTAGATGGAAAAAATTTCATTTCAATCGTTATCACATAAAGGTAGATCTATTTCAATATAAATTTTATGCTTAGAATCATCAACAAGGTATATAATTCAAATTTCATGAAATTTTATTCCTAAAAGTATCTCCTTTGGAATGGATTTTATGATTTATAATTAATGGAATGATGATATCTACATATATATATATATATCTCTTTGAGGTTCTTTATCATATTGGGATGTTAACTTATCATTTATAACATCCCCTGAATCTCACTGAAGGTTAGTATGTTCTCCATGTATCTCTCATAAATATGTATATACCTAATTATTAATATGTACTAAACATATAGATCATACCATTAGAGAAATAACTCTCATATTAGGAACAACTGGTGGATATTTTGGATCATATAGTGAAAGTCCTAGGAAATAAGACAACTCAAGCAGCCAAAGAATTGTGGTGAAACCATAAAATAGAGGAATCTTATTGGGTAACCATTTAAATGATGAAATTGAGATACCCTAAATGTTTTTTATCATAGTGGTAGAATTATAATGGAAGCATTCATTTTGAAGGACTTAGAACATAAAAAACTTATATTTTAGGATATATTTACCTTCATAAAAATTTAATCTAATTGATAGTATGAGATACATGAAAAACCAAATCAAAATGAACAATAATATAGTTTTAAAATCAATAGTTTTTATGATATAGATAACTGTATTTATATATATAAATGATTTAATTGATGGATTTCATTACACGAAACACATAGTTTAAATAAAATACATTATACTATTTATATATTATTATTTTATGTGATAGTAATTGCATAGCCATTGAATTGGATGATATGAGTAATATTAAAAACATTATTCAATATATATATATATAAAGGTACTACTCAATACAAATGTATTAACTAATTCTAAATAAATAAGCATTCAATTTTTATTAAATTCATTTTTCTCGACAAAAATACTCTCAAAAACTAGTTTCAAGTTTTTTCATTGAATATTGCAATTAGTTTTTGGAACATTTAGAAATTCCAATAGATAAAAAAATATCATTTTTTAAATTAATAAATTAAAATTATATTTGGGTGAGTTTTTTGTGGTTTTATGAAAAGAATTATTTTCCAGTGAATGTTGAAAAATACAGATTTTTTTAAAACTATTTTTTTCTCGTAGTAATAATGTTTCATTTTGTTTTAAATTGGTTTCTATGTAACATTATTTTTATTATTTTGTTAATAATAAAATTATATTAATTGGAATCAATGTTATGATTATATTTTTTAGGAAAACATTTTCTTACATAAAATCCATTTTTATGAAAAACTGTTTGTCATTGTGTTTTTAATTTTTATCATAAGTCAATATCATCCACTTCGAGAATGTGGATATTGAGAATGGTTTCCATATTTTTTATTAGTATTATAAATTTTGGTAAACGGGTCCCTTTTTTCTATATGATGAGTAACCTTAGTAATTCCATGTTATAATAGTAAAGGTAAAATGGGTTAGATTGGGTTAAAACTAATGTGATATGGCCTCACATTCATTCAAATACTTCCCTTTATTTCATTGGATGATTATATTTCTTCCATAATCATCTAAACCTAAAAATATGACCTTTTCCATTTAACATTACGTTTTACCTTTATAATATTTAAGTAATAGATAATATCAAAAATGTATCTATTAAGATTTTAATATATAAAATATTTTTTATAGAGACAAAAAAAAGTTATGTTCAGTTAAAAAAATTATTTTAAAGATGAAGAAATAATTTTATCATGGAAATTTATTTCTAATTTTTATTGATGAAAATATTATCTTAAATGCTTAGATAATTCGGACTCAATACCTATGCAAGTAGTACAAAAATGAATAAATTGATTTTAAAAACAATAAATGAATTTTTTGGGTAAGTTATAGTGTATAAATAATTTTTAAACTAAATCTATCATACTAGGGATGTGTAAAAGGTTTAAATTCAAATTAATTTGCTGCCATGTTTTTATAATTTTCAAATTAAATGAATTTTTCTAAAAATGACACTAATGGTATTTTAAAATAATTAATAATTTATTAAATGATATAAAATTCATAAAATTAATATTTTTAGAATTCTGAATACGGTATAGATGAAAATACTAGCATTGTCCCATTTATGAGTCATTTCTATTTTATTGTAACATTATTAAGAGTTAAATAGTCTAAAATTTTGATTTTGTAGTAAATGTCAAAGGGGTTAATGGGGGGATGGAATTAAAAGATGAGGGTGAAAACATAAAAAAATATTAATGGATGTTATTATTTAAAATCATATACCTATTATATTCAAATTATATAAATTTTAAGACTGTTCCCCTGAAAATTAATTTACACTTAATTAATACATTAAGTATTTCAAAGAGTGCCATTGTCCTCACTTATAAAAGGGACCCTCCTCTTATTCAGTAATAACAATTTCAAAGCATAATAGATCACCCAATACCTACTTTAATACCTTACTATATTACTTCATCATATATTATATCTTATTTTCTTTCTAAAATACCATCCTTTCAAACATTTAGCTATAAGCTAAGGATGGTATCTCCACAAAGAGTTATAACACCTAACTAAACATTTTTAATTTCATTTCATATTATATATCCTCTAAATAAATTAGATATATTATAAATTAATGTATTAAAATTTATAAAATATTAATTATTATTATGATGATGGAACAACAATTATCTACCTTCTTGCTATCTATTGAAAAATGAAAATGTCATTATTGCATATGTGTGGACTATGAGCCACATTAAGCAATGTGATTCAAAAATCTCCTATGTTTTTCATGGATGGATGTATGTGTAGATTTAATGAATATATATAATATATATTATATAATAAGGATTTTGTGAAGTTAAATTATTATTTTCCACACTTTCATTCGATATGTTGAAAAGTGAAAAATCTATCATGCCTACATACAACCTACAATCTCCATAAATACTATAATTTTTTTTGTATCTCTATATTTTATGTATGAATATAGAAATATATATTGTGAATGAATATGGTATTTATATAATTATAAATATTCTGGATATTTTCAACTGTTATCAAGGTATAAAGATAGGGACTTCCAAACCAAAACATGCTTGAGAAATGAAATAGGTATCCCATGGAAATTTGGTTTTAAAAAAATTATTAATAAATAGTTGATAATATGATATAATTAAATAATATATGGTTTGATAAATATGATCATAGTTCTAGAATACATGTATAACAAATATATATTTGTTATACATGAGGATGAATTGTGTATGATGATAAATGAGGTTTGAGTAAAGAGATTTATCTTTAATCAAATTTTAATCGGACTTCTTTATGATTTAATTTTCATTATGGAGATTATATGATCCATATATATGATAAATAAATTTCATTTTATTCCCCATTATTTATCTTTTAGTTTATCTATTTTACTTCTATATTCCTCTCTTTATGAACTCAATATACCAAAAGAATGTTTTTAAGGAAAATGTACTTTATTACTCTCTTCGATCAAAAATACATTTTCATCACTTTCAATGTTTTCCTAATATTTTTACTATATTATTATGATTATTTTAATTTATTTTTAGACATTATTGAACTTTTATAAATATATTTTCAGGAAATCTTCTTGTCATTTTAAAAATGAATTGGTTTGTTACTTTATATAGAAAATTTGAAAGGAATCATTATTTAAACATACATGGAAGGAATTAAATTTCAAACCATCAATACATATCTATGCCTTGAATTTTCCTTTAAATTTTTAAAAGGAAAATTTTAAAAAAATAGTTTCTATAATATTTTATAAATATTATGTTTTAGAATAAGTGATTTTGAAATGAAAAATTTATTCTTGTAAAAAACATTAATCTATGCTAACATCCTTTGATGTTTGTTAAGTTTTAATAGGCATATAATCGATTGATACAATATTAATTTTTATATATATGTTTTATGATTATGATAATGTGATTTTTATCTAACTCGTTTATTTTTAATTTTATATTATATGATGAATTCATGATATATTTATGAAACACGTTTTCATTTCAAAAATTATGATATGATGATATGATAAATGTTTTATGACCCTGTGTCATAAATATATATTGTTTTCATTTTGTAATAAGTGGTCAATTATATATCCCATAAATTCATTTGCTAAGGTTTTATCTATATTGATATAATGTTATAAATCTATCAATGTTCTTAATCACCTATGGAAAACAAGTTGACCCATTCGGTCAACTATAGGAAAAAATTGGTGATACCACATCTGTTGTGATATAAGAAACATGTACTGATGTCTTATCCACAATGAATTGATTATCTAGGTAGTTAAACATTACATTTTAAATAGTTTCAATCTTCTATGATTGCGCCATGCTTTTATGAAATGTTTTTATTCTTAGGATTTGAACAAGACGTTCATGATTAATTTGTCATGATCTATCACCCTTAGGATTCGTGTATTTCAAAAAGATAATTTTTTATGAAATGAATAATCTTTAAGATACATGGTAAATTTGGAATGATCTTTATATGTTGTTTTCATGATCTTATTCCCTTATTCTTTTCAAACTATTTCATATTATCATCCATTAATATCCATCATATTCACACTCACGGGGAATATGATATCACCCATTTATATGTTTCCTTTACCAATGTTATAAATAATAATTTAATTAGGGTGTTTCTATAAATAGTACAATGTTTTAAGATATTTATAGGATATATTGATGATCATTTATGAAATAAGAATATTGTGTATCTAGTATTTAAAGACAGTAAACCATAATGGTCCTCAAGCGTGTATTTTTGAAACGTATTCAAAATTCCTCTCAAAAGATTTAAAATTTATATATGAAAATTTTGGGTCTCTATAGTTGGTACTAGAGGACATGTTTAATCAATCATTTTAGAATAGGATTAGATAACATTAGTGAAATCCCTAAGGATAATTTTATCAATAGGATAAATTCCTAATGATTTGATAATAAACATGGTTAAAAATAAGGTTCCATAGATTAGGAAGAAAGATTCATGGTTAATACAACCTAAGAATGATATATGATGATTATATGATTACTCACTCTAATTATTAAATCTAAATGTTTATAATTTTTTGGGATTTATAAATTGGATTGAACAAAAAGACATCATGTTAACAATGAATGTACTAGACCATGCATTGATTATCCACCTAATAAACCAAATCCTATGGGATATAGAGTGAATACTCTTATATTTAGGATCATTATACTTTCTCAGGCCATGATTTTGTTAATATTACAAACTATGAATAGGGGAACAATGTAATGTTATGTATTTCATGAGGCCACATCTATATTCTTTTAGTGGGTATTATGATCCACTACTAGCTAAGTGATGGATCAACACCATTGATAAAATATTTTCTAATCACTAGTGCTTAAATCATGAAAATAGTGTTCTATCACACTATCTAATATAAGGGAAAGAAAATCAATAGTGTAACAATATTAAGAATTCTATATTGGAGGAATAAAATTATTCCAATTAATGGAATGAGTTTAAGAGGATATTTTTTATGAATAACATCTCTTGTATTCTATGTAAAAAAATAGAGATGAAAATAATTGAGAATAATAATAATGATGATGAATCCATTGGTATGTATGATGAAAATTTTAGAAGTCGTTCAAGGTATGTTTATGGTTCAATCACTAAACCTGAAAGAAAAAATTGATCAAATAATTGGTTTCATAATACCATTTTTCTAGAAGGTGTTAGATATAAGATATTTGTGTATCTATGAAGAAATTTTTTGATGTGGAATCATGGTAGAAAAAGAAATTAGACATTCCAACCCTCTCCATGGGTTTAATGAGAAAAAGGTAATGGAGCCCCCTTTTATTTTTCTTTTTTCATCGGCAACATCATCATTATTTATAAATGAATTGTTAGAGTTTAAAGAATATAAAAGGGAAAACAAACAAAAAAAATAAGGAGGCCTGAAGTAGTTTAGACCAAGGGCATCTCCAAGAACAATAATCTCCCCCTCATGCCTCAAAACGTTTGGTCATGGGAAGCAGGTGACACCAGAGCCTTAATGTGTTATGTATGCTAGGTGAACTAAAATAATTTTTCCCACGTGCTATGTGTGAAATACATGGGTATTCCTACTATGAAGTCCATTTCACCTTCTAATTATGTAGGATATTGTATATGGAATATTAATTGTACCTTGTATATAATTTTTAATAATTATGGAGTCTGTTTCCACCTCTTCTAGATCATTATTTACCTCCCAACACAGACGCAACCCCGTGAGCATGTCCATGGCTTCATCTTGAATAGAATGACCACCGTCGAAGTGAGTTGTAATAGCCATGAAAATTTATCCCCTAGAGTCAGCACAACACCCCCCACCCACACATGTCACTAAGGATACAAGTGCTATTCGTGTTAAGTCTTAGGCCAGTTGTTGGAGGGTTCCATCAAACCCATTACCCCTGGGAATTATTGATTGGAGGATGGGCAGGAGGGGAACTCACCTAAAGAAACCTCAATGTTGAATAATCATGCTAATTCTTGAATAGTTACACCATGTCACGAATCAGTTTACATGTTTTAATGATAAGCACCTTCCCAGATGCAAATAGCTCCTCATGGAGAAATATATTTCTTTCATTCTAGATACACCACCAACCAGTGATAAACACAATATCCCTCGCCATCCTTTTCATACCTACATCCGCTACACCATGAAACCATTAATACAAGAATGGTGTGTCATGACTCTCCCAGATAGATAATTCTATAAAATCACCAAAAACGTTCCATATCACATGCACTCAAGCACCTGCAAAGAACAGGTGCTTCTAGTTCTCCTCTTGGTGGATCCTACAAAAAGGACATTTACATGCGAGAGTAATGCCCATTCATTTAATATTATCATTAGTAGGAATGGCATGGTTCATTATTCTCTAGCCTAAGAAGTTATATTTTTTCGGAATTAAATAGAACCAAATATTCTCATTCTATCTATTAGCCTGGTTCCATTCGAACATCTTCATATAGAAGTCCTTCAAGGAGAAAAGTCCCGAACTAGAGGTTGTGAAAATAAAATTTTATGGTTATGTATTCAGGTCACTAAGGTCAAAAAATTTGTGCTAATTCTTATCCAGGACTTCGATGATAAATTTCGGATGATATCTAGCCTCCATAAATGTGATACTTGGAACCATGCACCCTGGAAAACCAATCTCTAACCCGGCACAATTGTGATACTAAAATAGAATGTTTTCATTCCCGATAATATATTTGGTTAGAGGCTACAGGGAAGAAATATGAGGATAAATCATAGTTTTTATAGGGGAAGAAAACCCCTCGAGACCTCTACACCCCCGCTGCATCTATTTCCCAATGCCCTTCCCCAAAGGGTATGCTCCTCCAATATTATAAATATTATAAATGACTATTTTTGGAACATTAACCATTGAAACTGCATGAATGGGAATAGCCGAGAGAACACTATTAACCAGTGAAATCCTACCTCCAAAGGATAAAAGGGATATTTCTATTTCAAGTTCCTACATGTGATCCTACTCATAATATGATCTTAATGATGAATGGACAATATACATGAATATATGGGGGCACTAAAATATTCCATTGGATTGTTCCCTCTATGCATGTCCAGACTATTTCATATAGATTTAACCTACCTATTTGAACATTTTTAGAGAAGTAAAGACTTATCTTTTCCTTGTTAATGATATTGCTTCCCTAATGTAAATACTTCTCAAGGACCATATTGATATTATAGATTGATCTTTTTCTAGCATCGAGGAAAACAATCATTTCATCCAAAAAACCTAAGATGATAAATACACTAGGGACTCAGTATGCTTCAGTGAGGATTTCACCCTTAATCATACCCCTGTTAATTAAGTGGCTAAGAACATCATGGGAAAGGATGAAGATGCTCGGAGATATGGGGTTACCCTGCCTCAACCCACATGTTGACTTGATGTAACCATGATTCCTCCACATAAAAGAGACTTCCAGCCATGATGAGCTAAAGAACCTAAAAATTAAATTAGAATCCAAAGAAGAGTAGATTGTACCTACCAGAACCTTGTTAATAAAGCTCCATTAAAGATTATTGTATGCTTTATCCATATAATTTTTGATTTCCAAGTTTGATACATGGGCCCTGAGATTAATTCCACCAATAACATCTTGGGATATTGTGATGGCCCCTATATTTTTTGGCCTTTAAAAAAACCATGTTTATCCTTAGAGATCCATCTTGGAGGTGGACTGATAGCCTTTTGTTGATAACACTTTCCATGACATTATAAGAAAATTTACATATCCTCACTAGTATATAGTGATATATAGAATATGGTACTTTTATTTTAGGAATGAGCACAAGGGTCATCGCATGGGAACCTTGTGGAGGGATCCCTATATGAAATAAATCTTGGATGACCATAATAAATTCATTCCTAACCACAAACCAATAATCTCTATAAAAGGATTATGGAAAACTATTTAGACCTAGGGCTCTTTCTGGATTCAAGCCCATCATATCCTCATAAATTTATTTCTCATCAAGAACTCATTCCATTAAAAAAATTTCCTATTTGGAAACCATTCTAGGAACCACCTCCTGAAATTTATCATCTCATCTTAGATATCCTTTAGGCATATGGGGGTTGGACCCTGTAATAATCATCTTAAAATTATAGTGATCCATGCCTCCAATGATATTCTAATCTTCAGAGTAAGATCCTCAATGTAACACCTCGAGACTTTACAATATTTTCCTTTTTATAAATTTAATTTATTTTCTTTCTTTTTTTTAAGAAAAACCATATTAAGCTTACAATACACACAACAATGATTTTTCTTACATAACACGTAAGGCCCAGTTCTACCAAACAACAAAATATTAATAAAATATTATTGTATAATATATAACCTAGATGTTAAATTAGTTATTATGAATATTATTAACAAAATATTGAATTTAATATATATCCCATATAATTTGAATATTCATCTTATTTATTTTCTAGACATGATATAATAAAATATTCTATATTTGGATAAAAGAAGTATTTTTTTTAAATACAGTTTTTATTCCTTTTGATGGTGCACCCATTTTAAATCTATTTTTTGAAACTTTTATATATTATACCTATAAAAATAAACTTATTTTTTGGAATCGGGTTATAAAAATTTACTTTGGATGAATTTATGATTTTTTTTGATAAGTAGTAAGTTTTTATGAATAGTAAAAATGTAATAAATTTTAGTTGAAAACAAATTTTTTCATATAAATAATTTATTTGGAAAAATTATATTATTTAATGGTTTTAAAGTACAAATAGAATATATTTTTATCATTTAATATAATTTTCATCATTGGTATTAATTTTACCATGAATTTTGATGTAAAAATATTTCAAACTTTCACAATGATTTAACTTTTAAACACTTATTTTACATTCTGAAAACACGATTAATTTTAAATTAATTACTACAAATTTTGTGTTTTGGATTTTGAAAAAAATGGATTCCACATTTGGAATTAGTGGGTCAAAATTATGTAAATAGGTTCATTTTTTGGGCATTATGAATAGTAACTTTAGTAATTATTTATTACTATGGTTAAGTGTAAATGGGGTAATTAATGGCAAAAATAATATTATCATTACCCAAACACTTGTCCTAATTTCATTTGGTAAGTTGTTTTCGACCAAAAGCATCCATGGGTCGATTTTGGGACCAATGGAGCCACTTGGATGACTTTAATATATTTATAATATTATATTTAAAGAAAATCCAATTATGTTATACTTCAGTTTTTAACAAGTAAAATATTTTTAATATGTGTTTATATATGTGATATGGTCCACTATAAATAGTCATTATAAATCCAAAATGTTTATATACATTATGGTAATTTATTTATTATTTTATAAAATAAATAATTAAATTAAATGGTGACACAATAATGATGTAGTAATTGATTTATTAAAGGACAAATCATTTAAATGATATTAATAATATTAAAATAAATTTTATTTCAAACATTTTATGTCATACATGAATTTTTTGGATGACATTTATATATTAGGGATTCGTTAATGTAGTTTTTTAAAAGTAATAAAGTTGTTATGATTTTATAAAAAACCAAATAATAAATAGTGTCAAAATTGACACAAATGAGATTTTAAAATAAATAATATTATATTAAATGATATAAAATTCATAAAAATCTATAATTCGTCTAATGACTAGGATAATGTTAAAAATATCATATTGAACTATTTTTAATCATTTAATGGACACTTGTCCATGAAAATAACATAGATATTATTAAAATTAAGAAACGTGACAAAGTGTCACACTCTCATTTTGTATAAGTTCAATAATTTTAAAATAGGGATAACATGGAGATAAATTCAATAATGAATAGTATTTGGAAATATAAAAACATTATTGGCATCATAGTAATTTATTTATAGTTTTTATATACTAAATAGTTACCATAAAGAATGACACAATAGTAGTGAAGTAATTTTTTTATTAATAGAAATATCAAATAATGGACTTTAAAAATATTACATTAAATATAATTTTACATAATTCAGGTGATCCACAAATTTTTTAGGTGACTATGATATTTTAAGAGTGTATTAAATGGTTTTTTAAAAGTTATTTTTATTTTTGGATTTTATTTAAATTCAAATTAATGAATAGTGTCAAAATTGACACTAAAGATATTTTATAAAAATAAAATATTATTAAATTATTTAAAAAACTAAAAAAATATTTAAAAATTATAAAGAGATAATTATAATCTAAAATTTCATAAAGTTTCCATTTATGGTCAATTGACACCATATAAGTTAATATTTATAACCATTTAATATTTATAATATTATTACCACAATTAAAATTAAATAGATTAGATAAGGATAAATCAAAATAATAAGGTTTAAAATAAAATAAAAACATGCCTAACTTTTATTGGTTTAGAGTATTTATACCCATACTCATATTATCCTCTAAATAACTCTCTTTGTAGCTATTCAAAATCAAAAATATATTTATAGTAAATTAATAGTTTTGGAGTTTCCTAAAGTGCCCATCCCCTCTCTTATAAAAGGTCACATATCCATCTCTTCTATTCAAACCTTTAAATCCCTTTGTCCCAGCCAACCCCTACCCAATTATCCTCACAGCTTTCATCATTTCATCTTAGAGGCCAAACTTTGGGTAGAAAGCCAACCTAAGGCGTCCTTTTGTGAAAATCAAAAGGAGGCGCTTGAGGAAGAGGTAATTGTTTTACCAATTCAATTCAATTTCTTTTCGACTTCTACTTCCTCTTCCTATGTTGTTTCAATTATAATGTAATAAATCTAGTATCATATAAATGATTATATGTTTTTATAATTATGAGAAAACCATTTTACTTCTTTTATCCATCCAATGAATAACAATATCACCATGTGTGTGTGCATACAGCTTAACGTCTCCACGCCGTGGTGTAATATGTTATTCAACGCTACTTTATTTGGATGGATATAATGATAAATATAAAGGATATAAATAATAAATATGAAATTATATTGTTTCTATATAATTTATATTCCATCCAATTCCATACCATTTAATCATTAAGGAAATGATATCATCACTCATGCATACGTACAGATTACCGTCACCATGGCACGATGTGATTCATCCTCTATTACAACCATTTCAGAATGATTACAAAAATTTATATAATAGATAAATATGACATATATGAAAAAATAATGCTTTTAAAATAATATATATATATATATATCATTTACTTGTTTCCATTCAATATGATAAGAAAACAGAAACAGCGTTCATTCATACGTTCAACCTACTATCTCCATGAACGGTGTATTCCATATCATATATCTATCTGTTATATATATTTATATACTAAATTTATATGATATATATATATATCATATTATACATTATGGATGTAATTAAATCATTATATATGTAATACGATCAGGAATAACAAGTCAAAACACGTATGATAAACAAAGCAATTATTACCCAAAACATTGCTTTAACATGGAATTGCTAAATGAATAGGTAATATAAAGTAATAAATGAATCATATTAAAGGAACTGGATATAGTGGAAGTGCACTGTTGGGTGGGGCCCAACTTTAATTTTTTCTGTAATCGATGACCATTTCGGGATCAATACGACGATAAACGCCAGTCTCCACGGATTATGATCAAGTAAGTAGACAAAAGGAAAGGTTCCAGATCCAATATCAAAAGGGATCTTACACATCATGTTTATAATAAATTTAATTAATTGTATAAGTAAAGGGATAGCTAGTTCTTCGGTACATTCTTCATTCGTGATGTTGATCACTCGGAATGACCCTTCTAGATTGTCTCGTTGTGCATGCGATGATCCAAACCAGAATCCCTCTTGCAGCAATCCACACATGCTTCGATGGCCTCCGATCGACACCACTCATTCTCCAGGTGCTAGTGCGGTGAAGTAAGTGTATTGTGTCGATCGTTCTTGATCTCTTGTTCTTCTATCTTGAATAACGTCTCTCATTCTTGATAGGAGGAAGAAAAGGATTCGAGAGAGAAATATTTTGTCTCAACAATTCTCAATTTACCAAGTGTACGGTGTGGTGTATGGAACAATAGACGTACTTGTCTATTTATATACATGGAACTTCAATTACATTGTTTAATTTCATAACAGTAATTAAATACATTCATGAACTTAGAGAAAACCCATACTCATAATAATAATATCACATCATTATTTATGGATCACCAACTTGCGTAAAAAAGGAAATATTAATAAAATTCCACGTCACAAAATAATAGCAGCGTCATTATTATTTTAACTTGTGATAACTAGTTAAATAATTATTTATCATCATGCAAATAATTATTTTACTATCAGACCATCCTTGGTCCCGTGTAACTCCACTTTCATTTTTTGAACAACCGAATAAATAAATAAATAATTTATTTTCTTAAATAAATATTTTATTTGAAAACAAGTAAATAAATATTTATTAAATTCTCAATAAAATAAATATATTTTATTTAATTTATGCGATCATTTTAACTTGAATAAAATTATTCCACAATTTTGAGAATAATATTTATTTCATTAATTAAATTCAAATAGACTTTAACCGAGAGCACCAAAAACACTTAGTGTGTGACCCTCTAGGATGCTTTCTCGTTGGCTTTAGGTGGGATTGCATAAAGTCCAAGAGTAATGTCTATCAATGGGTCAAGGCACCCAAGAGAAATAACGTAAATTCGCAACAATGACATCCACATACGAATGCCTACTGTGTAATATAATCCCTTTGTCTCAATATCTCATCACACAGGTTTCATGATAGTGTCATCAACCTTGATGCTTGATACGTCATTCTTTGACTACCTGAAATAAACTCATTGTTAAACCATGGACATAGAATTTCACATGATGGTTCTATTTCAATAAAAATCCTAAGATATCAACTTCGATAAATAGAAGAGATAATTCCTTCCTCAAATTATCCATTAATAACATGCCACTCATGACGCACCCAACATACCCTACTTCCCGCCATCATATGGCATGACAGTTTTTGTCAGTAAATCAAAGTGTGTGATTCATGACATGTATTAATAATAATATTAAATTCTAAGGGCCATTACACTTTCTCATAGATAGGAATATCTGATGACACCATAAGATGTGGAATTTCTACTGGTGGGTTTGTTCTCATAATCTCCCATCTTGGAGATTACCAAGTGCGAACTGCATGAGAGGAAGTCTCATCTGCCCATGAGTGCTCGCACCTAACAGTCTATACACTATGTGTCCCATCATAATATGTCATCTAACCATAGAACTGTGTTTAAAAATTTTGTTATAGAATTTCAAGGTTCTCATCATAGAGGGGAACTGCCAGGACCTTATCAATGCAACAAATACTCTATGACATTATTACATCATAGTCATGCAGAACAATGAAAAATATGTAATAAGATGTTTAATATTTAAATACATTAAATATCCATGTAATAAAAGTACAAATAGTTGGTTCTAGGACACCAACTCTTACAAACTCCCACTTGGACTAGATCCAACTGCCTACGACTTTTAGTCTGCTAGACCTCACATGATGATCATGTTTCTTCTAAGTCAAGGATCTAGTCAAGGGGTTCGCCACGTTGTCTTCCATGGAAATACTACTCACTGCAACTTCACCTCTCTGAGAAAAATCTCTCAAGAGATGATACTTTCAAAGTATGTGATTTGCCCGCTGATGTGACCATGGCTCTTTTGAGAGATCCACCGCTGCAGTCTTATCACAAGAGTGTGATGGGATCTTTATTGCTAGGTACCACATTAATCTATTGGACAAATATTCACATCCAAAATACTTCTTTAGATGCCTCATAAGATGTGATATACTCGGAATCCACTTTAGAATCTATGACCAGACTCTACATTGAGCTCTTCCAGCTCACAGCACCTCCATTCAAAGTGAAGATGTATCCCGTCTGTGACTTCATTTCATCCTGATTAGTCTAGGAACTATCATTTACATATCCTCTAATGACTATATCTTCATCTCCTCCATAAACCAGGAACATATCTTTAGTACGTCTCAGATACTTAAGGATAGTCTTGACTTCCATTAAATAGCGGTCACCTGGGTCAACTTAATACCTTCCTAACGCACTCAATGCGTAGGAAATATCTAACCTAGTACATAGTATGGTATACATGACTGACCCAATCGCTGAAGCATATGGATTCATTTCCATTCTCTATCTTTCCTCATGTGTCTGAGGACACATTTTCTTGGAAAGATGAATGTCATGTGACACTAGCAACAATCCCCTCTTGGATTGTTTCATACTGAATATCTTCAGTATCTTCTCAATATATGTACTTTGACTTAGGCCTAGGAATCTCTTGGATCTATCATGACGGATCTTTATCCCAAGAATATATACTACCTCACCCAATTCTTCACGTAGAAGCATTGATTCAACTGTGTCTTAAGGTACTGTAAGACTGGTATTTCATTTCCAATAAATAATATGTCATCAACATATACTATTAGGAAAATGACCGCACTCCCAATAAACCATCTGTAGACACAAGGATCACATTCATTCCTGATTAAACTAAATTCTGTTATGGCTTTATCAAAATGAATTTTCCATTACTTGGATGCTTGATTTAATCCATAAATGGATTTCTGCAACTTGCATGCCTTATTGGAATCCTTTGGAGTCACAAACCCTTCAGGTTGTGTCATGTAGACATCTTCCTGAAGGTTCCTGTTAAGGAAGGTTGTTTTGACATCCATTTTCCAAATCTCATAGTCATGGTAAGCAGCAATGGCCAATAAAATTATGATGGATTTCATCATCGCAATTGGTGAAAAGGTTTCATCGTAGTCAATGCCTTGACGTTGTTTAAACCATTTTTTCACCAGTCATTCCTTATAGGTACTGACTTTTCCTTCCATATCCAGTTTATTCTTAAATAACAGTTTTCAACCAATAGGCTTTACATAAACTAGAGGATCTACCAAAATCCAGACTTGGTTTTGGTAAATGGAATCCATTTTATAATTCATGGCTTCTTGCCACTTGGAAATGTATGTGCCACTTACTGCTTCCTCTTATGTTAGAGAATAATTATTATCAACTAATAATGATTCATCATCCTTGGTAATTAGAAAATTGCATCATTCCAGTTCTCTAACCTCTATTTTACTTCAACATAGTACTTGTGTCTCTGGAATATATTCTTCCTCCATAGGGGCTTTGTGGAATCTTCTCTTGTACCAACTCTTGTCAACCTTGAGCCTCAAATTCATCTAAGTCTATCTCTCTCTCACTATCTCTTTTATATATGTGATCCCTCTCAAGGAATATGGAGTGTATTTCCACTATAACCTTTTTTTTCTAAGGGGTTGTATAGGTAATATCCCCTTGTTTCCTAGGGATATCCTATAAAGGTTCACCTTGTGCCTTAGGGTGAATGTTTGTTACCTGAAATGGCCTTAACAAATGATTCTCTACCCCACACATGTAAATTTGATAACATGGCTTTTCTTCCACTCCAAAACTCATATGGATACCATTTATTGATTTAGTTGGTACATGGTTTAGTATGTGTGTTGTTTTTTGTAACACATACACCCAAAATGATAATGGAAGACTTGTATGATTCATCATTGATCTCACCATGTCTAACAAGGTGTGGTTGCTCCTTTCTCTTACACCATTCAATTTAGGTGTGTGATGAGGATTGATTTGGGATAGGATTCCAAACTCCTGTAAGTAATCAATGAAGTCCTGATTAAGATATTCCCCACCTTGTTCTAACCGGAGTTTCTTAATCTTCTTACCAAGATGGTTCTCAACTTCATTATTGTATTCCTTGAACTTATCAAAGGAATCCAACTTATACCTCATTAAGTAGATATATTCATATCTACTAAAATCATCCTTAAAAGTTATGAAGTATGAGTACCCACCCCTTTCTTCGATAGGAAATGTTCCAAACACATCAGTATGAACCAATTCAAGAATCTCTTTGGCCCTTTCACCTTTCCCTCTAAATTGGGATTTAGTCATTTTGTCTTGTAAACATGCATGACATGCGCCAAGTGGTTTTAGTTCAAAAAAATATAAATATCCATCTTGATGCAACATTGTCAAGTGTTTATCATTTACATGACCTAGATGGTGATGCCAAAGATGGGTGTGGTATGATTCATGAAAAGTATCTTTGTTATCAATTGCTAATACTTGATTTGTGTAATCTAACACGTACATACCATTGTACAAATGTGACTTTCCAAAACAAATGAAATCATTGTGAAAGAAGTAACATTTATTTCTGAACATGAAAACAAATCCATCTATATCTAGTTTGGATACAGAAATATTTTTTTGGTTACAGAAGGAACATAAAAACAACCCTTTAACACCAAGATCATCCCAATTATCAATATGAGTTGTTAGTCCCTGACAGCAACAGCAGGAAGTCTGTCTCTATTGGCTACTCGTAGATCTACCTCCCCTTGATCAATCTTCCTAAATCTACTTGGTTCCTGTATTGGATAAATATGTGAGCACCACAAGCTATATATAATACACAATTTGTAGAAAAAGATAGATTTCATTCAATTACAAATGCACCTGAAGCTTCCGCTTTCTTCTTAGGATGGGTGCAGTTCTTCTTCAATTGGCCCTTCTTTCCACATGTGAAACAAATAGGCTCTTATTCAATTGCCTCCCCTTTGATATTATTTTTATTGGAAGGCCGTGAAAAATCTTTGGGCTTAAATATGTTCGCCTTCCCTTTCCTCTTAATCACCATAAAGATAGAAGGCTTTTCGTGCTTCATATATTTTTCCACTTGGAGAATGAGGATAAGAAGATCAGATAGATACTTCTCAATGTTTTTCATATTTAAATTAACAAAAAATATGGAGAACCTCTGAGGGAGTGATGCCAGAATAATATTGGTACCCAGTGCTTTGGGTAGTTTAAATCTTAGAACCTCTAGGTTCTCAATGTAGCCAAAGATCTTGACTACATGAGGCCTAGTTGGGGCTCCCTCTCCAAGCTTACTCTGAAAGAGTTCCTTGAAGATCTCAAACCATTCATTTCTTTCTCTCTCCTAGTAAATACCACAGAGGTTTTCGATCATGCTATAGGAATTCATATTTTCATGAGACATCATTAGCTCAGTAGACATATATGATAGAATCAAACATTGAATGTCGACCCCATCATTCATATGTTGATCATTGATAAGGTAATCTTGATCACTCGCATCTTTGGAAGGAGGATCAGGTAATGCTGACTCCATCACATAAGACTTTTATTCATGGCGTAGAATAACCTGAAGGCATCTAAACCATTCTTGGAAGTTACTACCGGTGTGGATGTTGTCTTAATCCCGAATTAATCATAGGGATAGTGTGGTTGAAAATATTTTCAGTTTATTCTACTATTAAAAGAGATCATTAGTACTTTCTTGATTATATTTTATGAGAAATAATAAATTAATTTTATTAAGTCCCCCACTATTTTATCAAGTCCCGTTGGACCTCACCATTGAACTAGGAATGTCCAGTTTCCATGACATTCTAGTGGCAAGGATCCATATTCTCCTTCGCATAACCCCAAAAAGGGTTGGTCAAGCTATTTTAAGGTATTTAGGTAGGCAAGGATTTTCCAACTGTGGGATTTCAGGTCCTTGATCTGTTGAGTGGACTCCCCAATCCTGAAATCCTAACTTATATTTTCTCAACTCTTGCCTCCAGTATTACACAATGTCTAGAAAGGGATACTCCTCTTGATGCAATATGGTTAAGTAAACTCGAAACCTTTCATGAGGTATTCCTTTATAAAAGTAAGTGTCCCAACAAGGGTTGGTCAAACACATAGTTTTATTGAGTATTTCCCATAATCATGTAACATAAGGCTTGGTCTAACTTAATATTTTATTTGAGGGACTTTTATCTCTTATGTGTAAATTTCTTATTATCTTTATCACGTGATTTTTAATATTAAGTGGAACTTAATTAAGTGATTAACCATGTCTTGATAAAATTTATGCATAAGACTGTTTTATTTTAGTTCTATCTTATATGAATACTTAATTCATTATTTATGTGATCGCAACAACACGTCCATAATGATAAACCATGCAACTTATTGAAATAAAATAAATTAAAGGGCATGATCATGAGATTTTATAATGTTTAGTTTATCTAGCATTTGAAAAACTAACCCTGACCTAGGGGAGAAACACCTTGAACCTTTTGTGTTCGTGTTTACAACTTTCCACCTTTCCACCTTTATATCTCCTGGGATTGGTCTCTTCTTAGCTCCAGCTTGAACCACCTCCACTAGCTTGGGAGCTCCATCCATTACATATGCTTTTAACTCACATGCAGGTGAGGGGTAAAAGAGGTTTTACATAAAAGAAACCATGGGCACGTAGGCCCTACGTATTAATGAGGAGATATGGCGCACATACCAAAAATTAATTGAAAAAATAAATTAAAAGGGAAACCAATCACATACAAGGTTTGGTCTAGCTCATGATCATCCACATACATAAAACAAGTTACACATTGAATAAAACTAGCATTCAATTATTCAATCATTATTATTAAGATAAATCTCGCTCGAATCGATTAATTATTATCTTTAATTAATCAATCAATTAATCTTAATCCTTTCTTAATTTCCTTGAGATTCTCATCCTTGTATATAAATGCACCTTGGAGGTAACCTAGTGAATACCCATTCGAATCTAACCAACATGTATTATGTTCGCATACCGTTTTACTCTTATGAAACATGGAATACAAGATGCTTCAATACATAGAGTAACAACCTGTATAGTGATTTATATATGATATGAAGATCAAACATTATGCATAAATTAAAGTTTTAATTCTTCATAATTTGGTAAATTACAAGGTGTGTAGTTCCGACTACACAGCATGTACTACCTTCATCGTCTTTCCCAGAGTACACTCCTAGGGACTCGGCATGTGAGGCGTACTTTGGAAACTTTGAAGTATACTGCGTGTACAGTGGGATATATGTTGTGTTGTCTCCGCATTACACGGTTACCGGTCGGCTCAATCTGTGTATGGGATACATGGCTTTCCCCCTGACCTGAAAGGACTACACACCATGTCCAGTGGGACACCCGATGTGCAATCTAGTAAGTGTGTGCCTATCTATCCCGGTCAACATGCGGTGTAAAATTAATTACACTACATGTAATAAACGCACACAGCTTGAGTAATTTTCAAATTACTCACGATGCGTTGTACACGGCTAGATGGAATGTAGTTCGGATTACAATGCGTGTATGGTAGAGAACACGATGTGTAAGTCTAAACAAAAAATTTGTACTTTCATGTCACCTAGATAGAATCGTTGGCACCCAATGATGAGTTAATCATTTTAATTTTAATCCAAAAATTATTCATTTCTGTGAAATTTTCGAGAAACAAAAAAACAAAGAACATATCTCAAAATCTCATATTACAAGAACGATTAAAACTTGAATTGAAAAACTAAATTATTAAATTGTAAATCACCAATGATAATTCAATAATTATAAATGATGATGAACCTCCCTCTGATACCACTTGAAGGAACTGGACGCAGTGAAAGCGCAACATTGGTTGGGGCCCAACCTTAATTTTTTTCGTAATCGATGACCAATCCAGGATTAATATGACAATAAACATCAGTCCCCATGGATTAAGATCAAATAAGTATACAAAAGAAAATCCTTTGGATCCAAGAGAGAAAGGGATCTTGAACATCATATTTATAATTAATTTAATTAATTGCATAAAGAAAAGGACACGTGGTTCTTCGTCACATTCTTCATTGATGATGTTGATTGTTTGTAATAACCCTTTCAGATCATCTCATTTTTCTTGTGAAGATCCAAACCATAATCCCCCTAGAGGTGATCCACATGTGCTTCGATGGCCTCCGATCAACACCACTCGTTCATCGGGTGCTACTGCAACAAAGCAAGTGTCTTGTGTCAGTCATTCCTGATCTCTTGTTCTTCAGTCTTGAAGAACGTCTCTCATTCTTGAGAGGAGGAAGAAAAGAATTCAAGAGAGAAATGGTTTGACACAACAATTCTCAATTCACCAAGCGTATGGTGTGTTGTATGACACAATAGACGTACTTGTATATTTATATGAATGAAACTTCAGTTACAATGATTAATTGCATAACAGAAATTAAATAAATTCATGAACTTAGAGAAAACCCATGCTCATAATAATAATACGGCATCATTATTTATGGTGCGCCAACTTGCACAAAAAAAGGAATTAAAAATAAAATTCCATGTCACAAAATAATAGCAGCGTCATTATTATTTTAACTTATGCCAACTAGTTAAAAAATTATTTATTATATTGCAAATAATTATTTTAGTTCCAGACTGGCCTTGGTCTGCTCGAACTCCACTTTTATTTATTGAACATCCAAATAAATAAATAAATAATTTATTCTCTTAAATAAATATTTTATTTGAAAACTAGTAAATAAATATTTATTAAATGTTCAATAAAATAAATATATTTAATTTAATTTATATGATGATTTTAACTTGAATAAAATTATTCCACGGTCTTGAGAATAATATTTATTTAATTAATTAAATTCAAATAGAATTTAACTGAGATCACAAAAAATACATAGTGTGTGACCCTATAGGATCCTTTCTTGTTGGCATTAGGTGGGCTTTCCTAAATTCCAATAGTACTATCTAGAAATGGGTCAAGACACCTAAGAGAAAGAACGTAAAGTCGCAGTAATGACATCCACATATGAATGCTCACTGTGTAATATAATCCCTTTGTCTTAATATCTCATCATGAAGGTTTCATGATAGTGTCATTACACACACTCACATATAGGAATATCTGATGACACCAAAACATGCAGAATTTTTACTTGTGATTCTGTTCTCATAATCTCATATCTTGGAGATTACCAAGTGCGAAATTCATGAGAGGAAGTCTTGTCTGCTTATGAGTACTCTCACCTGACGTTATGTACACTATGTGTCCCATCATAGTATGTCATCCAACCGCAGAACTATGTTTAAGAATATTGTTATATAATTTCAAGGTTCTCATCATAGAGGGGGGTTCCATGACCTTATCAATGCAAAAAATACTCTAGGACATTATTAAATCATATTCATGTAGAACAATGAAAAATATGTAATAAGATGTTTAATATTTAAATGCATTAAATATCCATGTAATCAAAGTAAAAATAGTTGGTTCTAGGACACCAACTCTTACACATATATGATATAATAAATATTATTATGATTTGGTTACAAGTTATTAATATGTTTAAAACTACTATATAGAATTCTCGGACACTTGTGAAGGGAATCGGACCTATGGTAAGGGTTGATTTCAGAATATCATTGTGGTCTAATATTGTTTATACGTAAGTATTTATTGGAAAATATTTATCATCCAAGTCCATGTCTCTTAAAAAATCAAAGGAGTCTTTTAAAGGTTTTATTTAAGGAACTCTTTAACTAAAACATCATTTTAAATGTCTTAATGATTTATTCTTCTAAAACTTTTTCATTAATGTCCATGTTTTCAAATTGGTTTTAAGGATATATTTATAAAGAAATGAATGTTTTAAAATGTTAATTCCTTTCAAAAGTTTCAATGTGGTTTGGGACACTTTGATTAAAGAATATCTTTTTAAATGTCTTCATTTATAAGTCTGTGGATTTTGAATAATATATTTCAAAGGAAAATGGGTATTTTCCTCAAGATATTTTTAATGAATTTATTAGATTATTTTCATCTATATTAACATCCTTTGTTGGATTTTATGCTTAATTGAGTTGATTTATAATGTCAAAATCTACCATGTTTTATCGAAGGGTTTATGATATGTTTGACTGTGGATGTGTTATTTTGATACCATTCATGGTTTATAATTATTGTATTAAAATTTCGTATTCTAGTTTCAATATAAATGTTTATGTTGTGTTTTACCCCTTTTATAAGAGGAATGCATTGGACTTAGTAAATGATGGGTGGGGCCTACTAGAGCCCCTCGATGCATTGGTAGGTATCATGAGACAAACTAGTGTCTTGGCACAAGGCCTTAACGGTATGATTATGTATGGTGTTGTCATGAGGCCTTGACGGTATGGTTATGATGCTCGTCATTATGAATTCCCTCGTTATGATATTATTTATTGATATTACATATGATTTTTTGAATAGTATAATACCCATGTGAATGTTTAAATGGAAATATTTTATTTATTCTTTCCATATTAAGCTGAAGATTATGTTTAAAAGGCTTTTGTTTCAGTTTTATACATTTCCTTAAAATTTTCTTCTTATTTATGATAATTGATGCTGTATTTTTTATCCTTACTGAGTTTTTGAGCTCTCTCCTTTCTAATGTTTCATTTTCCTAGGATGTCAGGAGGTGTTTATGATTGATATGCAGGGTTAAGCTAGGAGAATAATATCATTCTCAAAAAAATCATCTTTGTTGCGTATTATATTTGGAATTGTAATGTAATGTTTGTGTATGTAATCTATTTTTCAAGAATGATAAACTAGTCTATCCTTCAGGACATGATTCCTTGTAATCTTGTCAATGTATTAAAATAATGAACTGACTTTGGACTTCTAGGTTTTATGGCGTTACAGTTGGTATCTGAGGAATTTTAGCAACAACCATGGAAATATGTTTAGAAAACATATATTAGAGATCATAACCCTAAGATAGACTTTGAGGGTAAGTATAGTGGAACATCATAAAATTTTGGTAATATAGATATTATGTGGGTATTTCTAGAAAATATATCCCTCTCTAGATACTACAAGTGGGTGTGGTTCTAGAACAGATATACATAAGAGAAATAACTCTAACAAGGTGTTCCGGGCTTGACTCGGGGTAACCTGGAACATGAAAATGGTCCTTAATAAGCAGTAGTTTGACATTCCCAAGGAATATTCTTAGGATAATTCATATTTTATTTACCTACCATTATGAGGGATTTAAAAGTAATGATTCCCCCAAAGTAACCAATGTTTATGATTCTAGGATTTACAATGAATAAATTTATGTGATGTTTTATACCATATTTAGAGTTATACAAAGTTCATAACATATTAATCTAATCAAGTATATTCCATTTTATAGAAATGGAGCATAGCAGAAGGAATGAGAACTCCACCAATGCACATGATCCAAAGAGTATTAAGGATCATATCTTTCATGGTCTTAAGCCAACATTTCAAAGGGAAATTGTATACCATATTTTCTCATCATATTAGTAAATATTATAATGTGTTAATAAGATAAGTAAATAATTATTTGAGCCCTATGTATTTGAAGGGAACTAAGAGCATAAGAGTATGTAAGAGAAAAATATGGATAAAGTGAAGAAGGGAAAGAAGGATTTTCCCACATGTGGTAACTAAGGAAAGAATCACCCTAGGAAATGCTAGAAGGGAATGAGAGTTTGTTATAAGTATGGAGAAAAGGAAGACCAAGTTCATAATTAAAATGGTAAGAAAACTTTTTCTAATGTAAAGTGGTTCAACTATAAGGATATGGAACACTATGTGAATCAATGTCCCAAACATTAAAGGAATATAACCCAGATGATGCTATTGGATAATGATCAAGTTATGATACTGCCGCAGATGAAGAGGAATGATTAATATGCCCATTCAATAATTTTTTCATTAGAAATGTAATGGTTATAATAATTATAGTGTATATAAGTATTGTACTGTAATACTATTTCATTAAGGATTTGAGATTTTTTGGTACCAAGAAAAGTGACTTAGTAGAAAGTTAAACTTTTGGAAAATATATGGTTGAGGGAAAGATAACCCTTATATGTTTCTGATACTGAGATAATGATGTTGGAATAAAGAGATGATTGATTTGGAAAAAGTAAATTGGATATTATTGAATACCTTGGAACTGATTAATGGGGTGTTTATTCCATCATTATTGGAGTTTACAACATTTTTGGATTGAAGGAATATATCCAATATTATGTGTTTTACTTAAGGAATAAAGAAGCATGAACGTATTCAATAAGGATTCATGGTAATTCATGTTATTTCCATATTTTAATAGAATACATGATAAAGTTAATCACATGTTTGGTATGTGACAAAAAGGGATATTCATTATGTTAGGTTCATTGTAGAAATTTAGAGACCTTCATTATAAATTTCTGGACTGTGAGTTCGGACAGAAGTATTTTGTATTAGTCTACGGGCTGGATTGGATTAAGTTCAACATTGGATAGTATTGTTTTTGTTTAAAATTTTTATTAAGGTTATTTTATGAATTTTATAATAATATAGTTTTAATAAAAGGAAAACACGCGGGTCGAGTGACAACCCGTCACATCCAGCAAGGTCGTGATACTTGAACCCACAACTGAAGGGCAACAAGGGTGAAAGACCTACCACTGGCCTACGCGATATCGTGGTCAGTATAACATAATTTTCCTTGTTTAAATTGTTTAATAGATAAATTATAAGTTCATTTTAGGTACCCTATACATTTAAGATAACTAAAATATTTTTGAATATTTTTATTTGGACAGAAAGATGAGTTTGTGGTAGAAATTAGTCAAAGGATGAAACTATACTTGTTTAGTAAGTATGATTCCTTTTGTACTTATTCTATAAAGTAAATTATTTCTTCAACTCTAAGGGAGATGATCTTGAAACCAAAAATGTTAGCCTAGTACTTTTCTGATGAATCAAATGGTCCATTAGATCATCACACGCATCTAGCTTTGTGATTGTTCACTTTCTCCTAATCATGTTCTCTGTCACTCTCCATTAAAACATGATGGTTATTTTTTTCTTTTATGTCCATGTTTTCCTACATGGAACCCTTGTATGTGATATCTACGGTAACCTTCTTACATCCCTTTATTTATTTTAAAGTGGATGTTTTATTGACCCTTTTTTCGATGTCGGGTTTAAATAAAGAAATTTTGAATAATCAAACATTATTTAACAAAACCAAATTCAAAAATTGTGAGGATGCATTTTATTGAAGGAGGGCAGGATGTAACACCCCGATACATTATAATATTTTCAATTTTGAATAAATTTAATTTATTTGATTGCTTGTTTTTTATGCAACACCATGTTAATCATACACTACACAAAACAATGAGTTGTCTTGCATTACATGCAAGGCCCAGTTCTACCAAACAACAATATATAAAAAAAATATTATTATATAATATATATCATAGACATTAAATTAGGGCTTATGAATAGTATTAACAAAATTTTGAATTTTATATATATCATATGATTTTAACATTCATCTTACATATTTTCTAGACATGATATAAGAAAATATTCCATTTATCGAATAAAAGATGTATTTTTCAAAAAAAGAAGTTTTTCTACCTTTTGATGGCGCACCCATTATAAATATAGTTTTTGAAACTTTTATATATTCTATTTTACAAAATAATCTTATTATTTTGAATTAGGATATAAAAATTTTCTTTTTATGAATTTATGATATTTTTCTGATAAGTTTTATGTTTTGATGAATAGTAAAAATAAACTAAATTTTAATTGAAAATAACTTTTTTCATCGAAATAATTTATGTGGATAAATTATATTATTTATTAGTTTTAAATCATAAACAGAATATATTATTATTAGTTAATATAATTTTGGTCATTGGCACTAATTTTACAAGGAATTGTTATGTAAAAACATTTCAATATTTTTCTATCTTTTAACTTTCAAAACCCCGTTTTACATTCCGACAATGGGATTAATTTAAATTAATTAATACAAATAATGTGTTTTTATTTTTTGAAAAATGGATTCCATATTTGGAATCAGTGGGTCCAAATTATGTAAATAGGTTCCTTTTATTTTTTGACATTATGAATAGTTACTTTACTAATTTGTTTTATTACCACAGTTAAGGGTAAATGTGGTAATTAAAGGTAAAAATAATATTATAATTACCCTAACACTTGTCTTAATTTTATTGGATAAGTGTGTTTCGAAAAAAAATCATCCTTGGTTTGATTTTGGGACCACTTGGAGCCACTTGGATGACTTTAATATATTTTTAATATTATATTTAAAGAAAATCCAATTATGTTATACTTTTTTTTAACAAGTAAAATATTTTTAATATGAGGTCATATAAGTGATATGGCTAACTATAAATGGTAATTAGAAAACCAAAATGTTTATCTACATTCTGATAATTTATTTATTATTTTAGAAAATAAATAATTAAATTAAATGGTAACACAATAATCATGTAGTAACTGATTAATTAAAGGATTAATCAATTAAATGATATAAATATTATTAAAATAAATATAATTTGAAACATTTTATGCCATACACAATGATTTTGGATGAAAGTGACATTTTTGGGGTGAGTTAATGTAGTTTGTTCGAAGGAATCAATTTGTTATAATTTTATAAAAAGTCAAATAATAAATAATATCAAAATTGACATAAATAAGATTTTAAAATAAATAATATTATATTAAGTGATATAAAATTCATAAAAATAAATAATTCAGAAAAATAACAAGGATAATGTTAAAAATATCATAATGATATATTTTTAATCATTTAATGGACCCTTGTCCATGAGAATGAGATAGATATTATTAAAATTAAAGAATATGACAAAGTGTCACACTATCATTTATTATAAATTCAAAAAATTTAATTTAGGGATAACATAGAGATAAAATTGATGATGAATGGTATATGTAAAGATAAAAGAATTATCTACATCATAGTAATTTATTTATAATTTTTTAGTGACTAAATAATTACAATAAATAATGACACAATAGTAAAAAAGTAATTATTTCATTAATACAAATATCAAATAAAGGGTTTTAAAAATATTAAAATAAATATAATTTGGCATAATTGAGGTGATCCAAGAATTTTATAAGTGACTATGACATGTTATAAGTGCATACAATGGTTTGGTTCAAAGTTATCTTTCTGTATGGATTTTATTTAAAGTCAAATTAAAGAATAGTGTCAAAATTGATACTAATGATATTTTAAAACAATTACATTTTATTAAATTATTTAAAAATCATAAAAATATTTAAAAATTACAAAATGATAATTATAAGGTATAAAATTTTATAAAGGTTCCATTTATTGTCAATTGAAACCATAAAAATAAATATTTATAACCATTTAATATTTTGAATATTATTACCACAATTAAAATTAAATAGATTAAATAAGGATAAATCAAAATGATAAGGTTTAAAATAAAATAAAAACATATTTAAATTTTATTGGATGATATTATTTCGACCCATATACATCTTATCCTAGAAATAACTCACTTTGGAGCTATTTGAAATTGAAAATCCATTTATAACAAATTAACAGTTTTGGAGTTTCCTAAAGTGTCCCTCCCCTCTCTTATAAAAGGGAACCTCTCCTCTTTTATTCAAACCACTAAATCCCTTTGGATCGGCCAAAAAATACCTAATTATCCTACCAACTTCCCTCACTTCATCCTAGAGGCCATTCTTTGGGCATTCATCCAACCTAAGGAGTCCTTTTGTGCAAATCAAAAGGATATACTCGAAGAAGAGGTAATTGTTTTACCAATTAAATTCAATTTCTTTTCTTCTTCTACTTCCTCTTCCTATGTTGTTTAAATACTAAGGTAATAACTCCAGTATTGTATACATTCTAAGATATTATTATAATTATGAGACAACCATATTCCTCCTATCCATCCTATGAATAACAATACCACCATGTGTGCGTGCGTACGGCTTACCGTCTCCACGCCGTGGTGTAATTTGTTATTCAAAACTACTTTATTTGAATGGGTATAATGATAAATATAAAGACTATAAATAATAAATATGATATGATATTTTTTCTGTATAATTTGTATTTCATCCAATTTCATACCATTTAACTATTAAGGGAATGATATCGTCGCTCGTGCGTAGGTACGGATTACCGTCTCCATGGCGCGATAAGATTCATCCTCCATTACAACCATTTCAGAATGGTTATAAAAATGTATATACTAAATAAATATTAAATATGTTACATAATAATTCTACTGGAATAATATATATTTCATTTACTTTCATCCATTCAATACGATAAGAAAACAGAAACAGTGTTCATGCTTACGTACGGCATACCGTTTCCGTGAATGGTGTATTCCATTTCATATATCTATCTATTATATATATTTATATACTAAATTTATGTGATATATATATATATATATATTATAAATTTTGGAAGTAATTAAATCATTATCCAAGTAATGTGATCAAGAATAACAAGTCAAAACATGTATGATAAACAAAGTGATCATTGCCCGAAATGTTGCTTTAACATGGAATTTCTAAATGAATGGGTAATATAAAGTCATAAATGAATCATATAAGATATCATAAATATTATTATGATTCTGGTACAAGTTAATAATACGTTTAAAACCACTATACTGGAGTTTCGGACATGTATGTAGGGAATCAGACCTACGGTAAGGGTTAATTTCGCAAACTTATTATTATCCGAGATTGTTTATACGTAACTATTTACTGTGACATATTTATCAATTATGTCCATGTCTCTTAATTTTTTTTTCCAAGTTAGTCTTTTTAAGGTTTTATTTAAGGGAATCTTTATCAAAAACATCATTTTAAACGTTTTAATGATTTATTCTTCTAAATCTTTCTCATTAAGGTATATGTTTTCATAATGGTTTTAAGGATTTATTTATATGGAAATGAATGTTTTAAAATGTTAATTCCCTTCAAAAGTTTTAAAGTGGTATGGGACACTTTGATTCAAAAAACTATTTCTAAATGTCTTCTTTTATAAATGCATGGCTTTTGAATAATTGATTTCAAAGAAAAAGGGGTATCTGTCTCAAGATTTTTTTAATGACTATATTAGATTATTTCTATCTATGTCAACATCATTTGTTGGATTTTATGCTTTTTTGAAGTTGATATATTATTATACATTCTACCATATTGTATCAAATGGTTTATGATATGTTTGACTATAGATGTGCTATTTTGATATCATTCAGGGTTTATAGTTTATGTATTAACATTTCATATGCTAGTTTTAATATGAATGTTTATGTTATTTTTTACCCCTTTCATAAGAGAAATGCATTGGACTTAGTAAATGATGGGTGGGGCCCGATATAATCCCTCAATGCATCGGTAGGTCTCATGAGAAAAACTAGTGTCTTGGCACAATGCCTTGATAGTATAGTTATGTATGGTCTTGGCACGAGGCCTTGACGGTATGGTTATGTTGTCTAACATTATGTATTCCCTCGTTATGTTATTAATTATAGATATTACATGTGATTATTTGACTAGTAGAATATCCATGTGAATGTTTAAATTTAATTATTTGATTTATTATTTCCATATTATGCTGATGATTATGTTTAAAAGAATTGTGTTTCACTTTTATACCCTTCCTTAAAGGTTTATTCTTATTTATGATAGCTTCTGCTATATTTTTCCCCTTACTGAGCATATGAGGTCACCCCTTTCTTAGGTTTTATTTTCTCAGGATTCCAAAAAGTGTTTTATGATTGATATAAAGGGTTAAGCTAGGAGATTAATAGCATTCTCAAAGAATTATCTTTGTTGCATATTATGTTTTGAATTGTAATGTAAAGTTCATGTGTGTAATCTATTTTACAAGATTTATAATCTAACCGGTCCTTCGGGATATGATTTCTTGTAATCATGTCAATGTATTAAAATAATGCACCGACTACGGGCTTCTGGGATCGGGGTGTTACACTCAAGAAATATATTAGGTCTACTGCTACATTGTTTCTCCTTTATACAAGCATGGGAATATGTTGTATTCCTGTCATGTTCTCACAACCACCATATTCTTGATCTCTCCCGAGCTACATGTTATTGCCAAAGAATCATTTCAACAAAAACATCTTTTTTACCAGATAGGTCATCAAATTGCAAGTCATTCGAGTCCTCTTCAAGGCTGGATTCTAAACAATCAATCTCCTTTTTGAGAATATACATTTCCTGGATGGGGGGGGGGTGCTCCCTAACCCACAACTTTAGGGTGCTTTTAAGGCATCTCAGTTTGTTATGTAAGATTATCCATGAATTCCCCAAAGAGAGTTTAAACCACGAGTCACTAACTGTTTGGTGATAACTCGGGAGTCGAGACCATAGGTGGGAGAAAATGAAGCACTCACTATCCACCTGATAGGGAGACAATGAGATCGGAAATGGTGAATGATCACATATACCTCATACCAGATATGAAACCTTTGCGTTGGGGTAGGAAATAGTATCATGAATATTTTCCAAGAATCTATCGAGTCGACACCAAGTTTGGTGGTCCCCACTTTGGTTATTATATCATGTAAACCAGTCACATATGTATCCCATGTCCATAATACCACTGTTAGCCATGAATTGGACAATGTCCATACTATCCTTTCTGGGAAACTCTCCTCTTAATTGTTTCTCCTTCGGATCTACTATGACATTAAAATCCCCTCCATCTATCCATGGGGATATTCCTGGGTCGAAGGCTTTAAGACCATGCCACTAGATCTCTTTTCTTTGAATGTCATAACTACCATATATAATGGAACAAAATAAACCGATCACACCTATAGCCATTTTAGAAGTGATGAACTGCTCATTTGCGTGGACCAGATCCACTGTGATATTACTCTGCCAAAAGATCAAAACATTCCTATTGTAGGGGATAGCATGCTTATAAACCTACATTCTGATTCTATGAGAAAAATCACCAATTTTGAAGGATTCCAGCTTAGATTCAAGAATTGAAATAATGAAGACCCTAGAGTTCTGGATTTTTGTCATTATGAATTTTGTTTTCACACGGGAACGAGGCTCTGAGAGTTCCATATGGAGATAGGTAACATTAAAACTGTAGTTGTCTTGATTTGGACCCAAACATATTGGCCTTTTCCAGGTGGGAGGTGGAGCACCTCTGGTAACTTTTTGACTGAGATCTTGTGCAAACACCACTAACCTGAGATAAAATAGGTGAAGCTCGTGAATTTGAATATGCCTTCCAGTGAGGTTTCGGCCCCCTTAGCCCACTGTAGGTAGTTCGTAGGGAATTCCCCTCACTACCTGGAGATTTAAGGGACGCAGATGTACATGTTTGTGGGGCTTGACGTCCTCTCTTTTAGGAGACTCTATTCGCATCTCCTTTAAATGAACTTCAACCAAGAGAAAACTCTTGGCCTGCGGTAGCGCCCTATTTGCATTGACCGGAAGGAGGGGAAACTGAATAGATGGACCTGGATCGCTCAAAGGGGGCAGGAAACCCAAAGGCCTTTCTATAATGTTCTTACCACGTAGCAGCAGAATAAAGGCACTAACCAGATCTACAACGTCACCCACGGAAGGATCCAGGGCCATCCTCTTATAAGGCACCAAGGCCATGCAATAGGACCTAATACTAGACAAAGAAGATGGGAGAACCATCTCTGAACATTGAACTAGCATGCCATCCTGGCTAGAAAGAAAAGGGACATGGCCACTGTTATCCTCCTGAACAACCCCCGAGATTGAGGCTTGCTTGTTGGATTGAGAAGATTGAACCAATCCGCTACTAGATACCCCCTGATGGCCGCAAACACTCTGATTCTGATTACTTCAAAATGAAACAGAATGGCCTTGGATGTGGAAAACCGAGCAGTACTTGGGAACCATGGGATATAAGATTTCATGATTCCAGGTGAATGAATCCTTCGCATGGAGACAAATCCGGTCTGGAAGAGGAACAGAATGGTCCAGCTCTATAAAAATCTGAGCCACTGCAACTTCGTCGCAGAGGCTGGCGCGATCATCCGTGCATAGAAAACCACCATGTGAGTCTTCGATATCTTTCTGGAGGGCGCCATTTTGGAATGGAAGCGGGAGGCTGTGAAGATGGATCCAGACTACTGCGCAAGATGCCTCCTTTCCTGAATGAGATTTCATCGACCAACAGGATAAATTGAAACGCCAGTGCCCTAAAGATCTCGGAGATTGACACCACGCCTGGATAAAATCCGCCTCTGATTCCAAGACAACGAAGAATGATTTATTGTGTAAAGCAGATACTCTGGCTGGGGCAGTCAGATTCCATGAGTCAACAAACCTTCGAAAAACTAGGAGTGGAGGTTTGGCCAAACCAAACCTCGCCACTAGAGTCCATTTGGGGCCGTTGAAGCAGCAACAAAAACTGAAGATGGGATCTCTAGAACCATCCAAGACCCCTCGCGTGACACCGGCATGGAATACATAGAGATATCTTGGAATGAAGGAGACAAGGAGCCTTGGATGTCACTGTAGAGGGCATCCTTGAAGGAACTGCGACGCAGAACTGAGCCGGAAGATAATGAGGCAGCATGGCAAGGAGACGGAGTAGGCATAAGTGACGACGTGTCGGGAGCTAAAGCAGCCATATTCTGGATCTCCTCCTGGAATCACATGTGTCACCAAGGAAGTAAAGGGGATGATTTTTTTGAAAATGAGGTGGCGTGTGTGGTGCATTCCACCGAGAATACGACATACTGAAGCCGAATGTAGCCTTCTGAAAACTCAAATAAATCACATGAAGGAATATAATTCCCCCCTTCTACATTCCATAAATGTTGAAAGGAACCTAAATGGAATTACATGAATGGATCAGGGAGATTCATTAAATGTGGAAGTGCATATCACAATGCCCATGAATGTTGAATGGTGATTTCTAGGCCAGTTAATGAAATTGATTAAAAGAAAATGCCTACTAATGCCCCACCCATGCTCCAATTCTTCAAATACACTGAGTTTGGGAATTATACCAACCAATTCAAGAATCCCAATCTTTTTTATGATGATTAGTGTCAAACACATCTTTATCCCAAAGAATAATGAAATCTTTCTCATTCATAATTTCCGAAGTGGGTTATGTGAATGACGTGGTGAAATGTAAACTTGTCATAAACTCTTCAAAAGATAATGTATTATTTCATTTTTGATATACCCAATCTTTTATATATAAGGAATTTTCAAAGGGTGTCAAATTACCGCATCAACGATTAGATGTTGAGTTTTTGGTGAAAACTCTCAATGGTATGATAGTCGGTTCTCAGCTCTATAGTTCATTTTCGATTGATGTTTTGGGTAAAGTGCTTCATAGAAATCATTTCATTCTTACTTTAGTTGAATTTTATGCCACTCTAGCCATATATTAGATTTATTCATTTGGAGTTCATACAAATTGCTGAGGAAGGGAATTCACATTTCATATTTTCAATAAACCTATGATCACTTGTCATTACAAGGAAGATTATGAACTTCCAATGGAAATTACTTTTCTCTTGTGAGTCTTAATTCCTATTCTTATTATATATATATCATGTGGGTTGAAATGAACCATTGAGGATACAAAAAATATACATGATTTTTTTTTATGTATTTACAAAAGGGTTACCTAGTCTTCTTCATAATTGTGATGTTGAGTCTTTAATGGAACTCATCCACGACGATACACATATTTCAAATATTCCTTGTATAATGGCCCCAATTGAGGTGAAGTAATTGAAGAAGAAACTCTAAGAAATTTTTAATTTGAGGTTCATATTTCCTTGTACATCACCATGGGGTCTATTTGTGTTACATGTTATAAATAATAATGGGTCAATGAATCTTTTAATTTATTATCAGGAACATAAGAAAATCACTATCATGGACAATTATCTTCTACCTTGTATCAATGATTTGATTGAAAAATTTTAGGTATCTCAATTCTTTTCTACGATTAATCTATATTCAGTATATCATCAATTGATTTTTATGAAGGAGGATATACACAAGAAAACCTTTTGTATGAGGTGTGGGCATTATGAATTTGTTGTGATTTCATTTAGACTTACTAATGCCTATAATCTCTTCAAGGATTTAAGGAAAAATATCATTAGAGATTACATTGATTAGTTTATGGTAATTTTTATAGATGATGTTAATATATATTCAAATAGAAAGGAAGATATTGAATGTCATTTTATAACTATGTTGAATACCCTAAGGAAGAATTATTTTTAGGAATAATATTGAATGTTTGAATTTTGGTTTCAAAAAATTTTATTCTTGGGTTATATAATATTCAGTGAGGGTATATTAGGATGTCCTTAAATGCTATAGGATGCCTTGGCCATAAACATTCAAATTCCATAGATTCATTTTGTTTTGAACTTGATTGGTTCTCATCATATTCAAATTAACATTAAAAAAATATATTTAGAAGATTCAAGCCTCATGTTTTCTAAAGAAATAAAAACTTCATCAATTTGATTTTCTTTCTAATTAATAGTATCACTCACATTATAATTCAAAAGAATGGATTCTTCAGGAAAACTAGAATTTTAATTATACACTCTATAAGCATTAGAATTATTTGAATACCTATGAATGATTCGTACATCACCATTTGGATCGAACAGACAATGTTATTCCTTATTGTTCAAGATATACACCAAAAATTCTAAGACATTAAATTATCTAACTTTTGGGTTTTAGTTATTCCATAACTCATGAGGTATCTTCTTGAGAAATGGAGAAATTAACGCTCTATTCATGATATGGCAAGCTATATAATCAACATATATAGATAAATAGAAAGGAAGACTATATAATTTAAATATATATTTTCCATTTCATAAATAGTCTTTTTTATTTATTCTATAATTCCATTCATTTGGGGTGTTCATGTATAAGAGAAAGTATCATTAAATACCATGTTTGTTAAAAATGAATTGAATTCACGATTCTCAATCTCTCCTCCATGTTCACATATTGAAGAAAGTATTTTTAAATCTCGTTCATTTTGAACAACTTGGAAAAAGCATAACAAAAAAATAAAAAAATTAACCTTTAAATTTTAAGAAATTCACCTAGGAAAATCTAGAAGTATCGTCAAAAATAACAAAAATCTATAGTATTCCTGCCTATCATACTACTATTGGTGGTCCAAAATAATCCATGTGGACAAGTTCTAATGTTTTAGATGTAACATCCTTGATAATAGATTTAAAATATGACTTATGTTTCTTACCTAGTTGTAATTATTCATAAAGGAACTAAGGTCCATAGTGTAAACATTTCTAGTTCTAGGTGATCTAAATATATGCACATTATCAATGAAAATATAAAAACCTCTTTTAGAAAAAATGACTAAAAATCTATCATCATAGAGATGAAAAATTATTGTCATGTTTTATTTTAGCCAATGAACAATGTAAGCATTGTTGATCTAGACTTTTTATGGATATGCAACTAATCCAACTATAATTATCTTTCCTTTAGCATTATCTCCGAAGGTAACCAAGACTCAACATACCTTTGATAGTGTATTGTAAATTTGAAATTTTGATACTCATGTTCCTTGAAAATCCTTTATCGATATAGCATATTAATCTTATCTACTTATGGATTTTTATAAAAAAAACATCACAAAAAAACATGTCTTTTTACCAAAATTATTATGGGTCTAGAAATTTTTGCATGTAAAGATATGGGAAAACAAGCCAATTTAATTTTTCTCGAAATTTAATAATTTACTTTAGATAAGATCCTAGAAATATTGTATTTCATTACACAGTAGATCTAGGGATTCAATAAGAAATAATTATTCACATAATGACCATAATTAAAAAATAAAATTAGGTAACATTATACATGATCTAATTCCATGAATTAGGAACAATGTAACTTTTATACTACATTGGATTTCCACTATTACATCTAATACCATATATTTACTTATTGACAAAATTATATTGATGAATCATTTCAAATGATTCATCTCATTTAGTTGGTATGGTAACATCACTTTTAAATGATTCCACCTCACCCTCCAACACTTTGATAATGTTTTTAGGCCTAGTGAATCTTATAACAGACTATGTTTTTCTTTTCTTTCCAGGATTTGTTTTTAACATAGCATATTTTTCCCATAAAATATACATTATGAATATTATTTAATGATTTTTTTTTCTGAGATTATTTTTTCTCTGCAAGAATAGAGAAGTATTCATTTAATTTGTTGTTTGAGAAACTTTCAAAACCAGAAGTTAAAGAATAGTAGGACTATAACTATTCTTCTTTATCTATAAAACACGTGTTAGATTTAAAATTTTATTTCTACTTATCTGATTCATCATTTGACAATCTGGAAGTTTCTTCAAAAACACTCATCATGGTTTTCATAGAATTATTCCATTTCCACTCATAATTATATTTGATGATCTAAAAGTGTCTTCATAAACACTCCATATAGTTTTCATAAATTTTTTCCATTTCCAATCATATTTATGTTTAAAAGGTTAATTAACTTCATTATTATCAATATTTTTATTTTTTTCATTCATTTATGGAAAATCATGTATATATACCCCAATTTGTTTCATTCGTAACACTGAAATTCTTTTATTCCAAGACTATTTCTTGTGAAATAATTTAAATAAATCCGAATTCTTTTTATTTTTTCATATAGAGAATGATGAATCATCATAAATTATGATCCAATTCCATTGATGAATCTAAACTACCAGGATAATTTGATTATAAAACAACCTCCTTAGATTTATTTTCATTTTTAGAGTTTTAACATTTATATATATATTCTCCATTTTGATGAATTTGTGATCCTCATCTTTAGATTTCATTTTGTATTCATACATAATCAAAGTAAAAAAAAAAAATTCCTTTAATGTTGTATTTTTAATACTAGTGTATTTTTTATAACTGTTGAGATTCCATTCTATTTATATTGTATGAATCTAAGAAAATTTATTTCCTGATCTGGATCAGGAATTAGTGTTCCCATTGTAGAAACACTATTTATTATTTCAATCAATCTTTCATTCATTTATGTAATAATTTCTCCATCATACATATAGAATGTATAAAATTTTAATTTTTACATTTTGTAACTCAACTATCTCATATTTTCAGTTTGTTTATAGGCACCTGCAATTATCAACTGCATCTCATATGCAGTAGCACGATGAGAAAAAATAGAATTTATTACAACCATATTCCTTATTATACATGAATACATGATATATTAAATAAGTATAAACATAATACAACCTATAAGATAGAGAATTCTATTGTCTTTGTGAATTATGTACAATACATAATAATTAAAAATAAGGAAAACAAAATCTTTATTAAAATCATCATTAACATGCTCACAATGAAAATTGCATGAGGAAACATGGTGACATACATAAGAAATGAGTGAGAAATTAGTGCTAGTAATGGAAAAAACATGGAATAACATGAATTAGGTAACACATTTTATACAATAGTAATATCAATGGGGAATAATAGGATTGGGAATCATAAATATGAACAATGAGTAATGATATAGCATGATAATCATAAAGGAAACATGGTAAATGTGGAAAAAATTAAAACACTACACCCCAAACACGGGTCAATGCTAAATTCCAAGATATCATGATAGAAAAAGTCCCATAAAGAAATCAAGTTCTATCCCTATACTAAAATGACATCTCATGAGACAAGACATTACCCAATTTATTGGAGATCTATATAATTCTGAGTGCACCTGTCACAATCATTTCATTCCCATGATTAAGTGTGACACATAGATCATACAACATGGATTCATTCATCATCATATTTAATTCCAAAATCATGGTTTGTGTAATAAATACATGTATTTACCCATTTAAATAATTATACATGTATGAATGTGAACACCCTTGATAGGAAATGGGTAAGGTATTTACTACACAATTGCTTTAGCATGGAAAATCATGGTGAAATTTCAAAAGCAAAATGACATCACTGAAAAATTAATAAAATGTTTTGATAAGAGTGAAAGGGGTCTGTCATAATTTTGAAATAAAATTGGAAGTAATAAGGTCATAGAAATACATTTCCCAAAATAGTAATTAGATATAGAATGCATAGGATAAAAAAGAAACTTGAATAAATAATAGAAGTTGAGGATCTATTACAAGTGTGTGTCTCCAAATGCTTGGGAGGAGCTTCTTGAGAGATTGTGGTCACCTTGAAAGGACTCTAAAGAGATTAGGGTAGATTAAGGATGTGATAAAAGGATTTGGAGTGAATAGAAATGGTATCTTGGGTGGGTTCATATAGGAAAAGAGTGTGGAATTATTTATCATTTCCCAAAAATAGGTTTTGTACTATATATAATTAAATAACCACAACAAAAAACATTCCCATGGTTTTTTCCAATTGTTTCTATAAAATGGCTATGGTTTCCATTATTTTATAAGACCATGGTTAGAACTTAATAAAAACAACAACCTTGATTATGTGGATATGAGTCATACTCTTAAAGAAAATATTCTAAAAACATAAAATATATTAATTGTTTTAGAGGATTCATAATGAATTTATAAAATTAATCAAATAAACATAAAATCACATTATTTTTTAAGGATAATATATATTTTTTCTTTTATGACTTTTAAAGTATTTATTAAAACACTTTTGGGTCATTATTATATCATAATACAAACAACATATTTATACGGTATTTAATTTTTACCTGAAAATCGATTGCCTCAGAAAATTATGAAAAATTCACTGTTGGATTAATTTCAACATTATGATTCAATTTTTTTTATTAAAAAGTTTTTATAAATATATGAATTTTCACTTTTAGAGTAAGAATCGAAATTAATGGATAAATTTTGGGTTTTTCTGATAGAAACAATTAACAATCCCTTATAAAATTTGCATTTGACTTCATAAAATTTATTTGATAAATTATATTTACTAAATAATTTTTAATAATAATTTTCTCTTAAACTATTATTTATTTCAAAAACCTATCAATTCATCAAAATAAATTTATTAATTGAAATTGAATACTAATTAAAAATACAATTTCTGTTTTATTGTATCAAAACAAAAATCATTTATAAAGTAATAATAATAAGATGAAAATATATTCATTATTATATAAAAAATAATGTAAATACTCATATATATAGGGTCTAATAGATATCTCCTTAACACACTAGAAAATACCATAAGGGTAAGGTGCATGAAAATGATACTTTCATGTGGTGGATCAACATAAATGTTCTGGTTCGTGATCTTGATGATCTTGAACTTCACCCATAAATTGTTTCTACCATGTTAATTTTTTGGATCTATGACTCGGAATGGTGGAGGAAAAATCCCAATAATGTTATCTCCCTTAGAATCTTTGATAAATGGGATTCATAGGGTACAATCCTACAAGTTGAGGATATCAATTCCTTTGTATGTGTTAATTGGATTTGTTAAACCCCTGTATTTATACTAATCAGGTGATCATTGTTCCATGGCCATATTGTCAATAATAATGATTCATAATGGTCTATTAAATATGATATAATAAAACAAAAAGTGTTAATGTTTTTTCTATAAACATAATACATAATAAGACATTTATTTTAAACACAAGGGGAAATTTTATTTATGATAGCTTGAGTCATTACAATTTTCCCCCTTAAGAAATTTCACCATAAAAATATTCATTTCACGTACTAAGATAGATTATGGAAACTCTGTTTCATCACTTCATCCAGTTCCCACATCACTTCTTAAAACTTGTGGTTTCTCCACAAAACTCTAACCAAGTGAATTCTGTTATTTTGTAGAACATTGTCTCTATGATTTAGACCTTCACCGGATACTTTTCATAGGAAATTTCATTCTAAAATGGTACCATCTATGGATTGAGTACATGTGAGGTGTTTGATATATACTTCATAATGAGGATACATAGAATAAATCATTTTCTTGAGATAGGTTTAGTGGGAGTGTCAGTCGATAGACCACTGCACTGATGTAATCATGTGTCTAAAATGGTCCAATGTGTCAGGAAATATGATTTTCATTCTCCCCAAATCTCATCACTTTCTTCCAATGAGGTATGCAGATGAAACCATGGCTCCAACATCAAACTCTATGTCAGGTCAACAATTGTCATCATATCTCTTTTGTAGACTCTGAGTAGCCTTTATGTGTTGTTGAATGGTCTTGACCTTTTCCCCCATTTCCTCAACCATTTCAAGACCTAGTAGTTTTTTCCCCAATTTTTTCATGGCATGTTGGTTTTCTACAGATCATCCTAGATAGGTCTTCATAGGGATCCATTTGGATGCTAGAGTGAAAAATATTGTTCTATGATAACTCGACCACATGCAGATGTAGGTCCCATACTCCTTATAAGCTAATTGAGTATACCCTCAACATGTCCTCCAACATATGGGTATTGAACTCAGATTGCACATCATATTGGGGGTGATAATCCTTGGTGAATTTTAACTCAGTATTTAGAGAATTTTGGAGACTTTCCTAGAACATGAAGGTGAATCTAAAATCTTGAATGGATACAATCAATTTTCATACTCCATGCAACCATACCACTTATATAATGTATATCCATGCATGTTTATCAATTGAAAAATCATCTCAAACAATAATCAAGTGTGTACTCATTTAAAGAAGATCCACCAAAACCCATATAGAATTATTCCCTCCTGATGTATTTAGAAAACCTGTGGCAAATTCCATGGTGATATTTTCCAATTTCCATGTAGGTATGGGTAATGGTTGGATCACCCCCTTGGATTTTTTCCATTTCACTTTTAGTTACTAGCATACAAGACATCGTGATGTATATTCTGCAATCCCCTTCTACATATTGACCCATTGATAGAGTTCTTGGGGATATCGATACATCTTTGTGCTTCCAGGATGGACAAATAAAGTTGAGTTGTGTGCATCATCCAACAACTCCTTTTTTATCTTAGTATTTGATGGTACACATAGTCTTTACCCAAATCCCACAACACCTTCTTAATTAACATTCAACTCCAAGGATTTTCCATTTCTTATATATTCCTCTTTATTATGAATTCTGACATCATCTCTTTGAGAATTAGTTGTATTCTCCAAAAGATACGGTTGATAATTCATTTTTAAAAGGATTGATGATGTTCCATCATTTATGATTTCCAAGTCAATCCTCCCCAAATTTAAGAAGATCATATCCTACAAATTTATCATCAATGATAAAATTTTTGGATCCTTTTTACTTAGAGAATCTGACACTTTATCCACTTTCCTTGGATGGTATTGAATAGAGAAGTCGTATATGTTGATCAATACTATCCATCATCATTGGTACATATTCAACTATTTATATGTGAATATATGCTTGAGGATTTTGTGATCGGTATATATTTTACACTTCACCCAATGAGATAATTTCACAATATTTTCATAGATAGTATTACTATAGCCAAATCCAAATCATGCATTAGGTAGTTCTTTTCATGATCTTTCAACTTACTTAAAGCATAGGGTATCACTTTTTCATTTTATATTAACACACAATAGAATACATTCTTCGAATCATCACTGAATACTATGAAAATTTATGCACCAGTGGGTAGTGTAATCACGTGAGCAGTTATAAGCCTCTTTCTTAGCTCTATGAACCTCTCTTCAGAGTCATCATTCCAATAAAACATGACTCCTTTTTGAATTATCCTTTTTAGAGGATTTTATAACCATGAGAAATTAACAACAAATCAATGATAATACTCATATAATCTACAGAAACTATAGATATTTATCTTTGATATTGGCATCATCCGTCATCCAAGATCTTCTTTCATTGATCAATCAAAATTATCCCATTTCTTATTATTAAATTCCCAAATAATTGGACTTAATTAAAACAGAAATTGTAGTTTCAATAATTGTCATAAAGCATAACCTTTCATAAGGTCCTTAACACAATGCTCAGATTCTTCTCATGCTCCTCCTTGGTCTTGGATAATATCAGAATATCATCTATATATACTACCACAAATTTGTTGAGGTAATATATAAAGACATTATTAATCATGTCTATAAACATCTCTGAAGCATTAGTGAGTCCTAAAGTCATCCCTATGAACTCACAGTGCTCATACCTCTAGTCATAGGAATATCATCCTTCTTCTCCCTAACATGGTAATATCCCGACCACAAATCCACCTTGAAGAAGTATAGTGATCCATGTAGCTGATTGAACAAGTAATCAATCCAAGTTAGAGGATACTTGTTCCTTATAATGATCTTTTTGAGTTCATGATAAATAATTAAAAAGCACATTGACCCATCCATCTTCCTGACGAAGAGGAATGGTGAACCCCATGAAGAAGCACTTGGGCATATGAAACCTTTATCTAGATTCTCAAATATTTTTTTCTTCAAATCTTCAAGTTCCACAACATACATTCTATTTAGTGTCTTGGATAATAGAAACACCCCAGGTATAAGATCGATTGAAAATTAATCCTCTCTGTTGGGAGGAGGACCAATAAATTCCTTAAGAAACACATCGTCATATTCCCCTACATTAGGCATGTCTTTGAGAATTATTGTTTCCATAGATTAAATTATTTAATCAAGACACTCTTCCTCATATTTCAATAATATCCATTTTGTGATGTTGTTTCTATAGAAGATTCATCCTTCTCCTTTCACTTGTAAAGAATTGGGGGCCGATATGCGATACGGTGAGTGATAATCATCTCACTGAAATTTATGTTCGCACTATATAGAGATAGCCATTAAATATATAAAATTACATAAATTTACACAAAAGGGAGTATGAAAAGTTTGGTTGAGATGTTCATAAAACAATTGTGATAGGGGAGGAGTTATATACATGGGATGCAATAATTTCCCCATTTTCCATTTTCACTAATAGCTCTACTTCCATGATTTGAGGTGATATTTGAATATTTCTACTAATTTTTCATGATATGAAGGAATTAATAGAACCATAATAAAAAAGTATGTTCCCTATTATTGAATGAATAACTATAACACTTATCACCACTTCATTATCGGGATCCACCTCAGTGGTTGTGATGGAAAAATCTTACCCTTTCTACCTTGTAGGTTGTTGGTTGTCTTTAAAACACATTGTCTTAGTATATTAGATTGAAATGTTCCTCGTTCCTTGTAGTTTAAGTAATAAACATTGTTCTATGGGTTGAATAGAACTTTCCTTTCCTCTATCGCCTTAGGAATTTTTTCTTATCGGAAATTCTTAGCTAGGTTTCTTTTCTTCCGACACCTAAATCATTTCCCCATTCCCATTAGTCAATTTCATGGGTTCTTATTTCCAAACCATTTACATGTGGGATGTGGAAATTTCTTGTCACTATTAGTTTTATGCATCAAAAAACCATAATTAAACTCCGCTTTCTACAAATTATCCCTATGTTACCCATGATACTCATCGAACTCTATTACGACTTTTAGGGCACAACGAACAATTTTTTCATAGATACCAAAGTCTCGGATCTCCATTTATTTTCATAGACTAGGTTTTAACCTACCAAAGAAGTGGTAAACCTTGAATTAGGGGGTAACAACAATGATAGAGGCATATCAAGCATGTGTTGTGAAGTTTTACTTATACAACCTGATAGATTTTTCATCTTTTTTCTTGAGGTTAAGGAAATCCAATTCCATTTTGAGATATAGATTTTTAGGAAAATATTTAACAAATTTTTTTTTCTGAAATTCCTTACACCCCATGGATTTGATATTGTCCTCAATATTCGTATTATTTTTCAATGCAAACCACTGATCAGCTTCTCCCCACATGCAATAAATAGCTAGAAAAACCATCTCCTTCTCATAAAATTAATGGATAGATAACTTCTTTTCAAGGGATTTGATCTATTATTTTGTGGCGAAGAGATTAGATGATCCATTGAATGTCAGAGGCCTTTGTCACGTAAATGTCTCGATTGCATCTCGTTCTCTCTTTGGGTGATTTTTATGATCCTCCTAATCCCGATTTCTATTCATAACCAAATTCATAAAAGATTGGATCATTAAAAAGATCACGATTCATGCTCTCATCAGGTTTGGCATCTTGTTGGGGCACTCATCACATTGCCCGTCGTATTCATTATTTACTCGATTCCTCCTATTTCTGGCCATTGATTAGAATAAAAGGGAAATTAGGGATGATTATTTTAAAACATTAAATACATAAAGGTGAATCAAATGACATTAAATAGATAACATATAAATTACATTTATTTTTTATCTTTTGAATTTATAGACTTTAATTTATGTCATACGAGATCTATTTCCTAACATATATTTTTATTAGCATTATTTTATACCTTAATAATTGTTAATAATGAGATTATTAATTTACCAAATAATATCACTTGGGAGTTTCAAATTAGTTGTGAAGCAAGGCAAATTTTCATGCACCAGTTTCTGCTAGAGTCTAGATTAATGCCGTGTTTTTGGGTTTTACACCTATGTACTTCTATGACAGAGCCACATCCACATGTACTATCCATAAATGGATGTATTAACTTTATAAAACACATACCCAATAATTACAAAAATTTTGGAATGTATCCATATACTTAGTATTATCCCAAAGGCTTTCTCTAGAGATTTCTAATCCAAATCCCAAAAATAACTAAATTGTTCCTTTGCGATCCACTATAAAAATAATATTCCTTATTATATATTAATATATGATTTATTACATAAGGTTACTCATAATAAATCCCAGAATATCTATAAATATAGTGTCATTGTGAATTAGTAACATTTCATGACAATTTAAAAATGGGAAAACATAATCTTTATTAAAAAATTGATTAACATGCTCGCACTTAAAACGTCATGGGATAACCTAGGGACATACATAAAAAATAGTGAGCTATAAAGCCTAAAAAGGGATCAAACATGGAATAACATTAATAAGGTAATACATTTTAAACATTAGGCATATCAATGGGTAATAAATGGAGTGATAATAATAAATTGGAACAATTAGGAAATATATAGAATGATAATCATAAAGGCAACATGGGAAATGTGGCAACAACTTAAAACACTACATCATAACCATAGTTCAAGGCTAACATACAATACATCATGATGTAAAAAGTATCATAAAGTAATAAGGTTCACTCCCTATTCCAACGTTACATCTCATGAGACTAAACATTATCCAATTACTTGTAGTGCTATATAATTCCAGGCACACCAGTCACTTTCATTTCATTCTCATGCTTAAGTGTTCCACATAGATCATACGACATGGATTCATTCATCATAATATTTCATTCCAAGATCAAGGGGTGCGAAATGAATATATAAAATCCCCATGTCAAGGAATTATGAGTGTATAATGTTGAACACCCATGATAATAAATGGTTATGGTATTCACTACACAATTGTTTTGTCATGGAAAATCACAGTGAAATTTTGGGAGCACAACGACGTCGCTTAAAAATTAATAAATTGGGTTGATGAGATTGAAAGGGGTGTATTACCATTTTTAAGTAAAATTTACATGTAAATACATGTCCCATCATTAGTAATTAAAAATATAAATCATAAGATAATAAATAAACTTGAATAAATAAGAGAAGATGATGATTCTTTACTTGAGCATGTGACACCAAATGCTTGGGAAAAGCTTCTTGATAGCTTGGAGGAACCTTGGAAGGACTCAATAAATGGAAGGACATATTAAGGATGTTCTATAAGAATTATGAGGGAAAAAATGTTATATTGGGTGAGTTTATATAGGAAAAGAGTGGGGGAATCTTTATCATTTCTCAAACATATATTTTGGACTCTATATAATAAAATAACCAATACCACAAACATTCCTATGATTTTTTCCATTTTTTATTCCAAATTAGAGTGGTTTTAAATATTTTTTAAGTAAAAGGGCCAAAAATAATAAAATAATACTCATGGATATTTGTAAGTGAGTCATACTCTTAAAGAAATGATTTTAGAACCTTAAAATATTTTAACGGTTTTGGAGGATTCATAATGGATTTATAAAATTAATAAAATAAATATAAAATAAAATTATTTTAAAGTAAAAACATAAAATCAGTTGTTAATTCCTTTTATAGTATTTATTACATCATTTTTGGGGTCATTATGTTGTTATAATACACACTGTATATTAATATGGTATTTATTTTTTACCCAAAAAATTTGACTTTCTCATAAAATTATGAACTATTCACGGGTGGATAACTTTTACATTGTGATTTAAAAAATAAAATTAAATTTATAAAAATAATTGTCTAAATATTTTTTTATCTTTTAAAATAATAATTGACATTTATTGAGAAATGCTGGGTTTTTTTGACAATTACAGTTTTCAAACCATTAAAAAAATTAAAATTGACATTTTAAAAATTATATTATCATTTATGTTTACTAAAAAATATTTAATAATAATATTTTATTAAATTTATTTATTTATAAAATCCATTAATTCATTAAAATAATTTCCATCATTGAAAATGGAAACTAATTAAAAATAGAATATTTGTTTTATTGTATCAAAATAAAACAAATTATAAAGTAACAATAATAGGTCAAAAATTTCTTCATTATTCTGTAAAAAATAATTTAAATACTCAAATTTTTTGTTTCTAGATACATATCCCGTCAATACACTATAAAAAGAACTAAGGGTAAGGTGCACGATAATGATACATTCAAAGGGTGGTTCTGCATACATGGGTTGGTCCATGATTTTGATGAGATTGAACTTCTCCAGTAAATGGTGTTGTTCATGCTTATATTTTTGGATCTCATCTTATTCTAGGTCGATGCCAAATCCCAATGATTCTATATCCTTAATAAGCTTCGGTAAATGTCCCTCATAGGGTATGACCCTACTGTTTGAGGTCATCACTTCCTTTTTCTGTGTCAATTGGATTTGTTAAAAACCTATATTTATCCTAATCATTTGAAAACCACTCAAAGGATATATTATCAATGGGAATGATGTTTAACTATCTTGTAATTAGGATATAATAAAACCAAAGGAGTTCATGTGTTTTCAATATCCATAATACATAATAATAAATTTAGTTAAAAACTATGGGACATTATATTTATTATTTTTTGGGTCATTATAGAATTCATCATGAACAATCCCACATATAACTTTATTCTTGGAACTTGAATTAACATAATATTCTTCCTTTTGGTAGCTTCCCACTTTTATAGTTCTTAGGTTATTTCATAATGTTTTAAAATTTTCATGTAAACATTGAAACCTAGATTTTATAGATAAGTTATCATTCAAGATTTCATAGATACATAATTTTATACATTGAAATATGGTGCTCTAATCCTGGAAATTCGTTATTTGAGTTTACCTATACAAATTTTCTCTTCATAGAGACCATTATATCAAGCCTTTTATAGATTAACAAAATTATTCATAAAGAACTCCCCCAATATAAATTGTTTATCAAAATAACCTGAAGACTGAAGAGGGGTGTTATAATTGTATACTTTTATAGAAAATTGAAAAATCAGAACTTATCCCACAATATGATATCAAAGGTGATGTTGTTCCTTTTTCATCAAATGGAATTTATAATGGAAATAATAAAGAAAGTAAGAGAATAATTTTTATAGTTTTCTAAGGAAAAAATATACCTTATTCCACTCAACCAACACTATTTCCATGAGCTTGGTGATTTCTACTAAATAGGTTATTTTACTGGGGACCTCAAATATTATTACATCTAGTTGACACATTACAGTTGGTCAGGTTCTTTTAAAGGTATCCTTGAATTCCATGACATAGTACGAGAAGATGAATCTCTAATAGAAAATAGATTCTTATTGATAAAAATAGACTCACCTCATAATTTTCTCATCATCTGACATATGAAGAGATATTCAAAGGAAATCTAAATGATCATTAAATCACACTCCATTTGAAGAACATATGATCTTTATATTAAGAAAAATATTTATAAACACACTGAAAATTGAAGAAAAATTTCTATTACACCAACAGAAAAAACACCTTACTAGATGATAAACAAGTATGAATATAATGTATTGCCATAAAAAAAAGCCTTAGAAAACTATATAAAAAGATAAATAGAGAGATTTAGAAGAAACAATCTGATGAACATAAAATAGATTTGGGTTAAAAAAAATTGTATCAAAATTGTATCCCTTTATTTAATAAGATATATATAATTAATAAGATCCAAATCTTGATATTTAACAAGAAGTTTAATTTTCATATGGTTAAAATAAAGCTAAAAAATTCTCTTGATAAAATGGGATCTATTACATGCAACACAGAACTAAATAAACACATAACTTAAAATAACCATGAAATGTAAAAATTCAAGGAATAATATAATCCTTTGTAGATAAAAACACAATAATCAATTAAAATAATAATTTATTTTAATTATTTTCAATTAAAATTTTAAATAGGATTCCTTTTGAAGAACCAAAAAATAGGGTATTATACTTTATAAAATTAAAATATCCATAGTTAAAAATTTACTATAATAAGTAATATTATGATTTTGTAAACTAATATATCAATATTCAATTATTTATAAATCTCTATAGAAAAAGACTATAAAAATGTTATTTTTGAATAAAAGTATTTATTATTTGTAAATTGTATTTTAATTTAAAAATAATTTATAAATTTTCAAATTTCAATTTAAGATAGTGAATTAATTTTTGGATTTATTAAGGAAATGATAGGTTTTTTTTGATTTTTTTGTATTTTTCAAAAAATATATATTTTTAGGTGAACGACGAAAAATATCACTTTCAAAAATGACACGCAATTTATGAAATTATTAGTATATTTATTTTTTAATTTTAGATTAACATACCCTGTTATAGGAATAATTCTTTATTTTATAAGGGAAATTAAATTTTTTGATTGTCGGTTTTAATTTAACAGCCCATATTTGAAATTTAAGATCTTATGTTAAAATTTTTAAAAAATAGTTTTTAATAAATTATATATTTATTATTATAAAATTATTTTATAAAATTTTTATAAATGTAATATTATTAAATGGATATAAAACATTGAATAATTATGATAAAACTATTTAATAAGGGCTATTTTATTTTAGTGCAAAATGGATAAATTACCTAGTTTAGAAATTGTTACCATGGTGAAAACCAATATTATAAAAATTGGAAACCAAAGAGGTAAAGGGACTAACATGTTAAAAAATGCTTTTAATTGAGTTTTTAGGTTTTCATGAAATTATCTATTCCCCATCCCAATTTTCTCAATTTTTAGCCACTTTCATTTAGAGTGACTTCCCATTATTGAATGTTTTTTGGTAATTTAACGAAATGTGATCCGTTTTCATTTATAAATTGGTTCCTCCTTTCCACACTTACTGACACAAAAAAATACATTAGTATCTCAAAGGCATGACCCACATTTCAATAGAGATAATCAATGAATTCGTGTATAAGTTCGTAACCTCTTTTTCTCATTTATATTTATTTTGTGTACTCCTTATTATTCAAACATAATTATACCATCCAAAAATGAAATCCTAAGTATCATAATTATACATATATGTTACTATAATTATGGTACAATAATTAAACCCAAATTACCTTTTCCATTAAGAAAAGTTATAACATGAAACATGTGTTTTTTCATACTATCAACTCTATAAAGTACCGTTTTCATTTTCCATTACTTCCATACATGGATGGTTTTATGAATTAATTTAATGGATGAATATGATATTTATTATATCATTAAGGTTCTATTATGTTAATTTGTAGAAACTATTAATGATATAAGAAATAAAAAATCATTATAAAATCAATTGTCTTAAACATGCCTACTAAGCGGTAAACAATCTCTTTATTCTAAGTAATAGATTTATATGAATTATACTCTTATTATTACTTATTTTAAATAAATTTATATCAAAATTTGTCACAATTATTAATATAATTATTCTTCTTTTATATTGATATTTAAAATAAAAAACTTCTTAATCATCCACTAATCATGATACATTTATGTTTGGTTCGGTTTGACCACCTAATGAACAATGATATAGATTTTTGACATAGATGATTTTAAAAACATACATTAATGGGTAATATTAAAAAACCATGTACGTAAAGACTTTATATCATTTTCATAAGGTTTATATAAATATTTATTTCATTAACAAAGAAAATAACCTTCATGGTTTAAAAATAATCGTAATACTCTTGTTTTCATTTTCATATTCTAGGTAAAGACTAAACCTCCCATGAATTGGAATTTTATGTCAATAAATAAAGACAATTTCTCCATTATATTATATATAATGAACATTGAAGGATGGATTTTTAATTATTAATAAATAATGACACACCTCCTATGAAACTATTATAAATGGTCAAATCTATAGAAACCTGATCTGGCAAAATATGTAACTAATATAAATATTGAATATAATTATAAGTGAAGAGTATAAATGAAAATAATTGTGAATAAGGTTTTAAAATAGTTGATTATGAAATTTATATTTATGATACAAGAAGATAAAACACCTTTTTGAATGTCAATAGTCTTGGTATGGGACTTTGGTAACTCAAATATCTTTGTATGTGATATATAGTTTCATATAAACTTCTACCTTAAATATTCTCAATATTAAATGATTTAAAATTTTATATGAAGTAACCTTTTTAATTTAAATTTAAAATGTCACTTTATAATCAAATCATCCTAATTTTCTGTTCTATGAACTAAAAGTCTAAAGTTACCAAGAAAAAACCACAATCTCTTAATTGGATATTTATTTGAAGTCCATGTTTTCACATACCCCCAATATTATCCTTTTTTGTATGAAAATACATGTATGTATCAATTTATTTGATCTTCATACATTCTATTTAAAATTTTAAAATAAAATTTTCATTATCCTTCTCTCTATGTGGGTTCTAAACAAAGGTATTTTAAAATATCAAAATTACATTTCCTTTAAAATTAAAACAGTTTATATTTGGTGTCTATTTTAATCTTTATATGAAGGGAAACATTTTATGTGAATATATTTTTTATAAATCTCTATTTAAAATATTTTATAAAATTATTTCTTTTGATTATTTAAATTAGTATCATTTGATTTGGTTTATGTGGTTATATATATGATACCATTTAAAATATAACATGAAACATATTATTATTCTTAGGTTTTAATTATTTAACGGTTAAATGTTTTCTTGTGGAACTTATGTGTTAGGTTAATCATTAAGTGAATGACGGGTCCTCTATATCCCTTCAATTCATTTTGAAGAGACCAGTATCTCATGAGATAATAGTGATATGAGTTGTGATGTTCAATCTAAAATGGGAAAAAAGTTGTGATTATTGATTGGCTGAGGGAAATAGGTTTTGATTCCCGACTCACTATGGGAAAAAGGATTTGATGCATGATCCACTACAAAAAATGGGTTATAATTCCTAATACACTTTGGGAAATTGGTGAAAATTCTTGATCAATATTTTTGATTTTCTATGATAATCTTGGTGACACACTATTTTAATATTTTACTATAGTATGCCTTGGGATCAGGATTTTTGTCTCATGTTTTCATAGTCTTTACCCTATATAATATGTTTGATCATATGGGATTACCTATTTCTCTAATTACGTAATATTTATTATTTATTTCATGTTTATTTAATCATATATTTCAGTCTTACTTAGGTTTTACCATATTCATATAATCTCACTTAGTCAGCGTGTTTATATGTTTTTTATTCATATAATGAGAATTGGTGTTTATCACTATTTTAGGTTTCCAATTCTTAATTCATGAGGAAATATAAACATTTGAGACAACTAAAAGAATATTTAGTATTTTTTTGGATAATGGTCTAAGAATTTCCAAATATGTGGCCTATGTATCTAGCCACTAATTATTGTAAACCCATCAGTTATCATTATAATGATCTTATTATGTTATTTAGTTTATTATTAATGGAAATAATATAGAATAAAGGTATTTTTATCTTGGTTTTCTATATTTATTTCGGACGCCCAGTGAGGAGAACCCACTTGAGGGTTAGATAATGTTTTAATGGGGACTTGGAATAGAGAATCATGATTTTTTATGGAAAATTATATCTTCGAAATGACATTGATTATTGAGATAGGGATTGTTAAGGGATATTAATGATGTTTGTAATGTGAAGATGTCTCAGTTCAAAAGGGTATCCTAGGTGCTATGGGAACACCCTTATGGTGGTGGATGTGGATTAGTGTCAATGAGAAGAGGCCATGATGGGACAAGGGGATCCTACTAGACACCCTGATAGATGGGACAAGAAGTTGGAAAGGATTGGAATAATTTACAAGGATGAAAAAGAAGGTTCAATATGAGGGTATATATTTGAGTAACTAGATCATAGGAGACGAGATGTTGATCTATATTATAATAACCCATGTTCTGATGAGAAATGAAATTTAGGATGGATTTGAATTTTCATTTTGTTTGATGGTTAATTTTGATAATTGAAACTCTTGGTGGGATCATGAGTGTTTGAACAATCGAAAATGTGGTTTTCAAATGATGTTCAAGGGATTATGGATGACAAGGATATTCAAGTGAGTGTTGGAGGGGGCCAAATTCCAAGGGCTTCTAAATATTACTGTAAGAGGCCATTCACTTCGTGAATACTAATTCACTCACTAAAAGGCATTATTAAGGTGCATTTCAGGTATGATAGAGGGAATACCAAGGAGGCGTAGGGAATTTCCTGAATAGTGAATACATGACATATATGGTCCTATAGTAAAAGGTTCTCAACTACTTTTAGAAAAATTAAAAGGGGGACCCATCCCCCTTTTTCATCTAAGAGATAAGCTGCACGTGGAGGTCCTTGGTCAAACCTACAAAACCACCATTTTCCCTTCATTTTCAATGATTTTGTGTTAATTTTGATCATGCAAGAGGTAATTTTCCTCCCCCCATCCATCCATTTTGTTTTCCCTCCATAATTTTTAATTTTGGTGTGATCCATTTTAGGATTCGATGTTGACTCCACCAGAGCACGGTGGATTTTTCTGTTTCTAATGGGGATTTTTCTCAACCTAACTAGAGTAGAAACCAAGACACACTCAACATGATTATACATGTTGTCTTGAAAATGTTACATCATCAGTTTTATTTTTAGGGGTTTTAGATATAAATCAATATATTTCCTCATTAAATCATTGATATCAGTTTTTTGTTTTTCATGGAATATGTCTAGGTGCATCTTGGGAGTGGACCACACCCCGAAGCTAGCACTTTCAGAATGAAAAGATTACTTGGTCATTTTTATGAGGTTATTCATATTTTAATTTAATTTAATTATGTTGGTTAATTAATGTAAATTAAATAAATAATAATAATTAAAAAATATTAATTATTTACCATGAGTTAGGGACTCGTGTGGGCAGGTGATAACCATTTGGTCATAGATGAGATCAATAAGTGTTTTCAGAATACCTTTAAAAGGTAAAAAAAATTGATTTATTTTGGTGTTCTTTGGTAATTTTTTTAATGGTTTAATGCATGTCATTTATGATGAATGATATTTATAGTCATGCCACTAATGGTGTTGGATATTTCTGGTTAATTAACTAAATTTTTATTTAAATTGAGTGCTTAATATAATGTTTTTTCCTTAAATGAACTGTAAAAGTTTTGAGGCCATGATGGACTATATGTATTGGCCTACTAAACTCAACAGTCGATGGATGAACCGTGTTTCAAAACATTCCCTTGATGCTTAAATCTCAGAGAGGGTGTTCCCAAGTTGAACAAAAATGATAGGACTTAGTGGACCTCAATAAAAATTCCATGGACACATCCATGTTGGGGAGGGAGTTTACATGAGATGTATATCCCTAGTAGGATTTTTGAGGACCCTTCAGTTATGTTACCCAAGGTGGATAGACCATTTCCATGATGAATGGGTTTAGTGAGTGGACCAATCGAAATTCAACATGAGTCCATATGGGATAAAACACGCCATATACGGTTATTTTATTGTGATGTGACCCAAGGCACCTTGATAGGGGCCCTAATCTAACATATCAAAGTTTCCTGATTTTATTTTTTGAAATTATTTGGGAAAGTTCCGAGACCAGACACTGAGAAAATGTGCGATTTCGACACCCAGTGTTCCTAGAACGGTTATTTAAAAAATGTTCAGTTTTAAATAAATCGCGCAAGAAGATTTCTAGAAAAAGTGTAATATCTCTGAAATGGTTTACCAAATTGAAAATCTAAGGGAAAAATTATGTTTGTAGTAGTGAATTTACCATACGATAGGCCTAACATCGGTCGGCACACACCAGCTGTGAAAGATAGTTTTTGGACGTAATTGTATATAAAATAATTAAATAAAATTATTTTATATCGAAATTCGAATAACTCATCAATGGTAGCACAGAATGGGAATCTGACACCACCTTTGATTCAATAATGGAGTGTTTTCCCTATACATGACTTAACTTTTTTCTGTGCGGGTCTTCTGTGGAAAAAACCTGAAAAGAACGTAATCGTCATTAAATAATTTACAGATAAATTATTTTGTTGATGCAGTAAAAATTTACTTCAAAATCATCCTTATGAAGAAATATCAGGGTTAGCCATGTAACCCTGGGGATGATGGAGAATTTCTAGGGAGAGCTTTAGAGAAACCTCCCAAGGAAATGGTGAACGAATCTCAGATTGACAATCAATGAACATTTTTCTTGATGGATCTCACCAACGACGGAGACGTAGTGACCAAACTTCATCAGTGAGCAATAAAAATCAAAGTTAGGATGCATTATTTTGGATTTCCTTCCCCATTCTTGAATTCCATGACGAACACGGACCAACCAACAAATAGGTTGATCTGCGGTTCGACCGTAACCTTGCGAGATGAGTTTTATTTCATTGGGTTTTATTGGCAGTTGATCTTATGATCATTTTTTGAAGAATTCAATTTTTTTATAATGGAAATGAACCATGATCGACATGAACATTGATCAAAGTCTGTTCCAATTTTTTGTTTTATGCTTTTCTCCCCCCGTTCATCATTCATCGACGACGTTCTTCGCTTGAACCACGACTCGACATATAACGATCAAACGATCATTGCGCACCCAGTTCTTGGCACAATGATCCAATATCATACATATAGTATTAGCGTGACATGAAGGAGGTGCGAAGATAGACATGGAGAAATTCATACAATGGTGGATCCCTGAATCTGCATTCTTCGACGTTCTTCGGTGGAACAAAGAGCGACCCTTTTTAATCCTTTGTGCGACTAGATCGGAAGACGATACATGTTATTTAGGAGATGGAGTGACCAAACAAGGATAGATTTTGAGTTTCCCAATAAGGTGTGGTTGGAATTGTGGTCGAAGTAGTGAAGGAGATGAACGGATCACGACCCAAGGATTCTGGAAAATCCTGATGAACACGACGTCTATCCCGTGATACACGACATGTGGGACTTGTCAGGAAGTAGCTAGTGTTTTGGGAAATAGTGAAGTGACACATGGAATGTGACACCTATAAAATAGCGTGTGGTGACTTCTCCAAAACTCATCATGTATCTCAAAGGATAAAAGGACACTGGGTTGACTACACGACTTGATGACATAGTGTGTACTCCCCCACATGGTTTGGTTGAATGGCTACATGACTTACCCCGTGTACGGGTACATAGAAAAAAACACACTAGTTGACACCATGTACTGGCACATGGCTAGGGTACATGGGTGGACCCTAGTTTCAAGGGCACGACAAGTATGTTATTCCACATGACATGTACTTAACTTTCTATATGATATGTACTTTCCGACCTGGGACGTTGTACATGGGCAATACCCGAGATCATGGGACATGGAATGTGACTATTCTACACATCGTGTACTACCTTGTACATGGATTTATCTCCTTGTCCACTGTATCTCAGACAAGGTTCATTTGGGTTGGTTTCCCTTTATCATTCCCCTAAAGGTAAGTTGTGTCATTTCCTACCTACAGGAGTATGAACCCCTTCAGCGAGACTTTCTAGATAGAGTTGAGAGTCCCCTTTGAGAGGCACTGATCAATATCCTCTATCCATTCTTGGACCTAAGTAAAGTCAAGTTATCACTATGACCAATCCCATTGGACATCGGTCCTCTACTTAGTAGGTGAATACATATGATTTGTAGTATACACTATGTCCCTTGCAGTGATCCTCATCTGTTTATCATGATATTCCTCACTCATGGAGTTGGTTCTCCCAAAATGGGTATATCGTATCTCTCTCTTCAGATCTATCAGTGTATCTCTCTCTCTCTCTCTCATGATAGTTCCCAATGAGAAGCACCTCTTGAACAGATGTCATTAGTGCTATTGGACTCAATAGTATGTGATCCTAGATGAGTTCTTTATGGAATCTTTAGGCAAACTCCTTAGCATTGGGTATGTGGTTTTGGCGAATTACCTCAAGAATATGGGTCTGTGTTTTGAGTATAACTGGATACCTTTTTTATATGTGATATAGACACGTACTTGTGTAGAACCGACTGTACCTTTACTTTGTGTATTGATTTATGGTTTCGAAGTGTCCAACTGAGTATTGTTTTACTCACCCCTAAAAGGGATTTACCTGCATGTGTCGTGTCTTTGGAATATAGGAGACCTTTGATAGAGTCCATGGTGGACCAGGACTAGGACCGGGTGGTGCTTCATAAGTTTATACATGTTGAGGTGTTCGTATGGCTATAGAAAACAATCACATTACCTTTTCTTTATAGGTTGGACTTTGTAGTTTTTGGACTCTTTCTTTTGGTGGGCTCATATTTTGGACCAATGTACCTTACTTAACTTTTATTTCCTATTGTAATTTGTTGGTTGGGTTTAGTTGTATGCATTCATTTTTTTCCTTTGTGGCTTTTTACATTTCAGCATTTGTGGGCTTGGAGATGTGTTCATGTGTATAGGTACTTAGGAAATGCCTCCCATTTGATTGATATGCCTACTTGGTGATTGTCACCAGCCCATGGCCTATTGGATGCGGGCTTGGGGAGTCATGTCATGGTCTCCACTGGGATGAGTTGTGACAAAGTGGTATTAGAGCTGGTCAGTTTTACCTTAGGACCGAGAGTCTATGAGATTGGTTTGGGGCAATAGTGTTAAGTGTCTTGAGTTCTTCTTTTAGACCAAGGACTCTAGTTTTTGTGCGGAAACCAACGTATCCATACACTAAGACTCTGATAAACCACATTTCAACCCGGTACATGAGAACACTAGTTATAGGGGAAATAATGGTACATGAATCATATAGGAATGGGTTGTGGTTTTCATGTCCATCTTGAGTCAGCTCTCCAGATATACTCTTTGACCATGGTGTATCTTTTTTTCTTATAGGATGTCTTTAGAATGTATACAAGCTAGGATTCAGTAGCTTGATCACGAGGATGACGACCTCAGTGAAAAGGCTTCAATACAGGGATCAGTTCTCCCAGATTTTACCTTCATTTGGGGCACCAACCGTACTGCCATCTATAGAGAAGCATGTGGTACTCGTTGTACAAGTGGATGAAGAATGTCGAATGAGAACGCTTCATGAGTTTCAATAGTAGATACCCCTCAGGTTCCAAGGTGGGCTTGACACACAAGCTTCTGAGGACTGACTTGAGGTGGTGTTTCCTCTGGAAATGGGACTTTTATAGGATTCATTATTCCCGGACGGTTTCTGTCGGATTTATTTATGGAACCGGAAACACCCAGTGGTTTTTTATCCATGAGGACCTGCTTTCCAAATGTAGGCATTCGTCAAGTCATTTGGATGAAGATTCTTGAGAATATATATTGGTTGAGAGGATGAGAGGTCAGGCTCATCACACCCTTTTGGGGGTAATTATTGCCTACTCCAGGAAACTCTTATAGATTTAAGATATATTCATGAATCCTTATTAATTAACCAAGCATGCAATGATTTTACCTTGTGATTTGGAAATCAATAATTAATCATTCATTGAATTTGATAATCTTTGTATGTATCAAAGGTTCTTTATTAATGGAGATATCTGTATGAATCTGAGGTTCTCCATCAATGGTATCCTTTGATATACTTATTTGGATATTCTCTATTTATTATTATAATTATAATTATACTAGTTTTAAATCCACTCAGTGGGGCACTTTGGAATTTTATCATCATCCAGGAAGATGGAAGTTGTTTTGATTTTGGGATCATACCCATAGATGGGATACCTACGTATCCTTATGAAAGGAATCAAAACCCATGTAGTTCGGTGTCACTTAACTGGAAACATCATACCTTTTAGGTTCATGTGATAAGGACCAAGACCTGTAGTTTAATGTCATGTGGTATGTACATATAGGTGGAATATGCCTAATCAATTTTTTTGTGAGACATATACCAAAGCATCCCATGGAACCTTGAAGGAATATGAATTTCAAAGTTGAATGAGACCCTGCTGAAAATGTGACTCAGAAAGGACAAGGTTGATTTGGATATTTGGGTTTGAACATAAAGGAGGATTCCTACATATCTCATTTGGATGAGAATCAAATCCCACGTAGTTTAAGAATATCTCATAGGAGAGTGTGTTCCTTTGAGAGAAATGAGTTCGGGGTTAATCTTGAAAAGGATGCCTTTTGAGCTCGGGTCTTAAGTAGACTTCCTACGTATCTCAGAAAAAATAAGAATCAGATTTCTCAAAGTTCAGTAAACCTGTCTCATCCAATATGGAATTTTTGTGATCATCACAAACCTCCAATCCCACGTGAGTCATGCTTTATGTGAGAAACAAGAGGATGTGAAAGATTCAACAAAGGCACACACACACACACACACATGCTTTTCATCCTTCACTGGTGGAAGAGGCCATGCCTACAGTGGAAACGGTGGATGAGGGTGTGGAGCAACGAATCCTTCAATGTGAAGTGAGAAGGCCATTACATCTATCCTGAAAAGGTTAGGGGCTTATGGTATGATTGCTGCCCTAAAATTGGTCCTGGTTGGGGAGAGAGACTTCTCATTTGTAAAGAAGATAGAGTAGGTGTCACCCAATTTCTTTCCTTCTGAGGACCTAAGCTAAACAACACTATTCTTGGGGGAAAATTACATGTGACTACGGATATAGAAACCCACATACCACTCATGAATCTTGAACCCATTATAAAAAAAATTAGTAAAACTCTTACTGCGGATATAGAAACCCAAATAAAAGACACACTGGTGTGCCTTTACCAAGTGTTTGATGAGTTAGAAGGTCGTGGTGGAGGTTTCATCTTAGTCCTTTTTAGACAAGGGAACCAACGAAGGAGAGGCCCAACCATGAGTGGATTAGAATAAGACCCAAAAAATTTCTCACATAGGTTCCAAGCATAGTGGTGTTGTGTAGCCATGTAGTGCAGGTGTGTCGCGTAGCTTATGCAGCTTAGGTATGCTATGCAGGTCCTTGGAGAAACTAAAAATTATGGTTGAAATAGGGAAATAATCTTCTGAAAGTTTGAATGGACTACTGGGAAGACAATATTTGGGAAAGATTTTGATCTAAACACCCTGGGTTTACTTTCGTGTCTTTGGAGGAGCTCTGTACAGGTCGTTACTTAAGGAATGGGCCTTGCTTAGGTGCCTACTTAATGAAATAGGGGTCCAATTAGATGTTTTGTATTTCAAAACTCCGAAAGTACCTCAATATTCCTTATCCTTATTCTTTTTCCTCTTTTCTAGTGTTCTAGAAAGTTACTTGAGAAGATTAGAGGGACTTGGGTGAAGTAGCTACGCAATGGGAGCTCTGGAGTTTCTTTCAAATTTTCAGATTCAAAAAATGGGGACCAAAAGTGTCATATTTATAGGCACGGAAGGGGGATGGACAAATTGAGTTTTTCAATGTAATTATTTCATGTAGATCCTCATCGTAGCTCCCCACGTAGGGGTGAAAAAATCATATAGCCATTTAGGTTCTCGGCAAAGGTCCTCAGCGTTGAGGGTTGCATATTGGGTTGCACAGGAAGGCTCTTCTTTAACCTTCTAATGTGTAGGGTAATTGTGTAGATTATTTCTTCCTTGTTTATTTTCAAACTTTTTTGAATACTTTTAGAGTGATCTTAATTATCTTTTTTCCTTTCTTTATTTAAAAAAGGAGTGTTAAAAAAGTCCCCCCTCTGCATTGGATATGAATTTTGAAAAAGAGGGTCTATTCTAAAGGTAAGTTAAATGGGGAAAATATTATGGAGAAATCATGCTAAATTGTGTAGGCCTATCACATAGTTGTCACACATTTCTCTCCGAAGTAGGTCATCTAGCATAAGGAGGAATTGTAGGTGTGCGGTGTCTATAAATATCTCTAGTCTTTTTTCAGCTTCCCCATCCATGTTTCTGGATTTGAAGAATTTTTTTCACTCTCGTTGTGAATCTTGTTCTTCCAGATTTGATTTCATAGCATTGTCACGTAGGTCTTTGAATTCTTTTAGAACTACACAAAATTAACCTTTTCGTAGGTGCTGCGCCATGGGAAATGGTCGAGAGGGCTGCGTTGGGTACTTCATCGAAGTAGCTGCATAGGGAACCTCGTCGAAGTAGCTACGCGACAATGTGACCTTTGCCAAATTTTTGAAATCCTTTTAGTTAGAACTTTCATTTCCTTGAGTCAATAATCCAATTTAGTAAAGAAACCTTGATGCTTTCTTTGAAAGAAATGGCTCGTTCAATGTATTCAACTGAAAGGGCTAAAAAAATTCAGACTGAAATGATCAAAGCTGTTAGCCTAGACTATTATGACATCGTTGAAATCTCATCTCCCGAACTATGGAAATGTTAGATTCCATATCAATGTGAATACACTCAAAGAGATTATTTGAATTTGTACAGTCATGAGATCCTGCAGGATTCCCATTTTCCTGATTATAATAATTTTTTTCCAACGTCCTAGTTTTTTAATTACACCAATTGTCACTGTATGAATATTTCTGCAAAGGGTATTCCTAAGAATGAATAAAATGCCCCAATTGAATATTTATTAGATCACAATAGTTTAAATATTGATTTGAAGAGTCATATGGTAGATCCAAGGCCACATTTCTATTTCTAAACCGTTCACGCATTCATAATAGATCAATCAAATGGTTGGAAGGAATATTAGGATCTTCACTCTGGTGGAGGAGTGAAGCCCGAATGGATGTGGGAATTCTGGGTTCACCAAACTTGTGTGGAGTTTAAGAAGGACCTAATGGAGGTTTATATTTATGAAGCTGTCTGGATGGGACAAACTTATGTTTATAAAAACAACCTTATTTCTGAGTTACTGAGCTGATGGAGCCCACAAACAAACTCTTTTCATTTGAAACATGGTAAGGTTGGTATTAGCTTATGGGACATTTATCAAATATTTTGGGTTCCCATTCTTGGGGAAATGTATGATGAATTCATACCTACAATGTCAACATGGGATGATTCTGAGAGGACACCGCCTCTATCTCACAATCTATTAAAGATAGAACAGAAATTACAAAAGGAAAAGAAAGATAATATTATTAGGACTGACATTGATACCGAAGAATAGATGAAATTTTTCTTAAAACTGTCAAAATATAGGGGTCCCACTTGCGGATGACCTACTATTTTCCTATTTGTAGATAAACAGGGTGCTTCAGGCACATATTGGCCCACACCAGAAAAGGGTGATTACAAGCATTGGGGTTACAAGACAAAACACAAGGTTTATGAAAAGTTTCACTTAGCTGGATTCCTTGCCATGTGGCTAAGCATTTATTTGCTCTCAGTTCATGAATCTAGTGGAGGTGTTAGCCTAGGTACATTCATAATTGTATCCAACCTAGTAGAAGAAAAATATATTGGGATGGCTACCCTCATATTCGGAAAACTCTATCGTTCTTTACTGCAGTTATACATTGGGAAAGCTCCATTCAGGTTTTCGACACCATTCCAAGTGTTGTGGGGCTTGATTTTGAAACATTTTTGTTCATATTCAGTGTTGAATTCAGTCAATGTCCCTAGTGGTTGGCTTTCTCCATTTTTACAGAAGGTTCTTTGGATTAGAACCTTAAGATTAAGACTTGATGAAGTACTGAGGACACTGAACATATCAGGGGAATTCAACTTCTTTCCTTTTGGTAATATACCAATTGGAAAATTTGTTGATGATGGAAAGGATAGTAATTATGATTTGAGGTCACACATGATGGCATTCACAGATAGTGTACTATCAACCAGGATTGATGGTGAAATTATCTGTGAGTCTTATGTTCCTTATCGGTTTTCCCATTAATTCAGATGCTTTCAACAGTTAAGTACCTTCTACCCCCCACATACATTAGACGTGAGAAACACCCATTAGTAGCTCAAAAATTGTGGATTTTGATGACTTTGGAGGCATAAAAAATGTCAATCATGCTACCTCCAATAGATGCCTCAATTGGACAAGAGGCTGGGTATGTGAAAGCATGGGATTCTTCATACCCTAAAGGGTCTTTAACCTATGGTGTATATCGGGTAGAATCCATGACAATTGTTGTATGTGCTAATAAAAAAATCTAAAACCAGGGATGATACAGACGTTTTAGAGGATTCATAGCCTTCAAAACTCCATCGCAGAAAAGCTACTAAGAAAACCTGATCCAAGGAAATACCATCTATAGTGCCACAGTGATCAAGTCATTGTCCACAAACATAGAATGCTACCCTGTTTGGGGATTCTTCGGAAGAGGAAGGGGAAATTGAAGAAACTTCCCAACATAAGAATTCATAATTTTCTCCACTGACATCAACATCCATACTAAATTATGTGCGTCCCTCAGTAATTCATTACTGGGAAAACCTAACTTGCAATCTTAATGATGCATGGTAATTTTTTCAATCTGGTCTTCGAGTACCAGATTTGGGTGACCTTAAAGCACCCTATGATATTTTTTTAGAAAATAATATGGCTGAAGTAACAGAATACATGATGGATTTGGATACTTTTATATGTGCTATAGACATCCAAGTCCCTCCCTTGCAAATAGTATCTGATATGATGGATCAGGGAATATGTGAAGGGGTAATTATTCACCCTGACGAGGAATGGGACCTTTATGTTAATGTTGAAAATGTACATTCTTCTTCTTTCGTTGTTTTATTATTTCTTATATTATAATTAACTCTGATGATATTTTATTCTATAGCACAAAATTAGAGCAGGGGTGTCAAGAAAGGTGATTGAGTCACCAAAGTATAGATCTACTGGTTCTCTTATTGATACCCTAGATGATATCCTCAAACCTCTGGGACTTTATCCAGGAGAGAAAACCATGAAGGATGAAATAGTGATAGAGAATCTTCAGTCATTACCTTAGACTTATCCTACCAAAAATAGCAGCACAATTTCTCTGCAAACTTATGAGAAGAAGCGCAAGAAGGCATTGAAACTACTTCGATGTGTACGCCAAAGTGACTGTTTTCATTTTCATTTGTGACTATAATTTTATTATAACTCTATCTGACTTTATATTTTCATTTATATGACCTTCATATCTATCTTATTTTAAGGGAGTAAAATCCAACCCTTTAAGAATAGAGAAATAAATCTCAAGTGAAGCACAGATTCATGCAGATGAATCTATTATTCTGACGAATGAAACATCAAAAGGAGTAGTTGGATCTACTCCTGTTTTTACATTAGAAGATCTGGTGGGAGTTAATTCTGACATTACTACTACTTCAGAAAGGAGATAGGATCCTAAGAGACATGCGTTAGGTGCTAGCGTTGATCTTGGATTAATAATTCCTTGTGGCATTACACCAATTGACAAGACGACATAGATGAATGTCAGTGGGATCCTTGAACAAAATTTGTTGGACACCTTAAACAGTGAGAGTAATATGAGATATAAAGCTATGTATACTAAATTTATGGACATTCTTAATCCAATCATTGATATTCTGGGTTCCCTCAAGGAATTTTGGGACCTTCTTAAGGAATTTCTAGGGCGTAAGTTCTCATTATTGTATTTTTTATACAATGCTGTTCTTATACCATTTGATATTTTACATCAAAAATCAACTCATATAGCTCTAACTAAAGTGAATGTTTCAAAGGCCTTTAAAAAATGGGGCATTTTACTTTATTCTTCTTCTACTGATTTTGGAAGGAATTCGAGTGAAAATCCAACATGGGGAGATGCTCTAGAGCCCATGATTATAGCAATTGGGAAAACTCAAGATAATTACCCTCTCCAGGAAATACTTGTTCAAACCTTTGAATTTGAGAGAAATATGTATGAGTATAACCAAGAAACCAATTTATTATCAAGTAAACAATATAGATTTATGAGATCATGCTTCAATTCTATCATTTTCTCTAAAACTAATAATGATTCTGATTTATAATTCTGAATTATCGGCTCCCTCAATTGGACTAGAAGGTGAAGCATCTGTGCTAGCCAAATAATCAATGGAAGGTGAAGCATTTATTGTTCCAGAAGACACAGAGCAAGGAACTTCTATGTGTAATTTGATTCCAGAGTATATTCTACCTCATGGTAGTGATTCAGAATCGGATTTAGAAATGAAAGTTTCCCTGGGAATGACGCGGAAAAGGACATGGCAACAAATTTGTAAGATAATTTCTGAGAAGCCTATGGATGAGCTACCTTCTCATTTTGGAAAACTCCCAGCATTATTCTACGTATTGGGATTTAGTTGATTCACTTTTCGCCCAATCTATGATACAATAAAAGAGACCATTCGCTGGCTGGATCAAGAACATTAGATGCGGTGAGATCTTGAAAATTCTAAAATGGTCATTAATGTTGATATTTTTCAGGATGTAGTAGATGAGGAAGGGTCTAATCATAGAAAAAAGTCATTAGAAGTCATCCAGTAGATCAAGGAGGCAACGAACAAGATGATATGTCTTCAACAACAACTAGATACTGTTAATCACAAGCTCAATCAATTGAACAAGACATTTAGAGAAACCCATTTAAAAGGGGTAACTGCCATTTCAACAACCAAGGAAGCACTTCGTCAAGTTGAGGAGGTTGAGTCTGCACAATTGATCGAGCTTCAGTGACCAGTTGACAAAGCTCATGAAGCCATTCTACAAATAAAGAGTCATGCTGAGAGCTTCCTATAATATATGGCAGAGAGATTCCAGTTTTGTGGATGTTCCTATAATTTTGTGTGTGTCACATAAATGAAAAGAACCCGGTTCCCAATCATATATTACTTCATTCTTGATTTCTTTCTAAGCCAAGGGGCCTAGTGTGCGTAATTTAACTATTACTAGGGTCATATGAACAACCTTACAAACTTTGTTTATTTTAAATTTATATTACTCAATATTACCTAGACCATACAGTGTGTAAGCCTGGCGAGCTGAGACTCAACTTTTTTCCAGAGTTCCCTTTGAGAGTTTCAATCTAGTGAGTACCATGGCTCTTTCAAAGTCAGTTTAAAGTCATGTATATTGGACTAATACGGCTAATGTTTAAGGTCGAATAGATTTGACCATAAATTTTGAAATTAGATCCCAAACGAGGCTTAATGGCTTGGAATTGATCTAATACTTTTTAGATACATCCAAGGGGAATCTTTAGTCATGATTTTTATGGTCACCAAATCTAAAATTTGAAGTGTAGGAATAAAATAAGTTTCTTCAAATAATGAAATTACGGATATTTGAAGAACTCGTTATGGGAGATATATTATGCAAGGAAAACTAGGGGCATGTGTTTCATAGTCAAATAGTAAAATCCTTTAACTGATAGACCCGTTATATATGGGAATTTTATGAAAGGCCACTGGGGGAATGCATTGCATAGTCAGGTAAAGGAGTTTCTTAATATTTTTTACATTCTATTATTAATAAACAAAGGGGAATCCGATTTGGATGATTCCAGACCATAGTAGGTGGTTTTACCAAGGGAAGGTTTTTGAGAATAAAGAGTTCATTTGTGCCAACATAGTCCATGAATGGGGAAATCATTCATATATGAATTTTATGTATGAAGAATGATTAAAATTTGTCACAAAAGGGGATTTTTGATATTGTGCTATGCAGTTTAAAGTTACACAGCAGGGACATTAGGGTTTTGCAGTTTTAAGTCATGTAGTAAGGACATTAGGGAGATTTAATTTAAGGTATTCAGCTCTAACCAAAGATTTATGAGTCTCCAATTTCATAGTAATTTTTCTAGAAACATACTACCATATTCAGGTATGGGAATGGAGAAATGGAAACTATGATTTGGTAATTTTCAGATCCGATGAATGACATGGGGAATGGGATAATAGTATTAGAGTAGGTCTATTCCAATAACGATGTTATCATTGCTTGACAAATATATTATGGTGGCTGTATTACACAATGCCACTGGGGTCATGTTCTTTATAGTCAAAAAATGTCATCCTTTGACTGATACGCATGTTATGTAGGTGAATTTTATACAAGGCCACTAGGGACATGTACAACATAGTCAAACGAAAGCGCTCTCAAGAATTTGACATTCTATTACTAAAAGTCAATGAAATTTTATGGAGATTCAAATTTTTTCCAATCACAGAGTTTGGTTTACGGGAAGAGTACTTGAATATAGAAAGAGTATATCCAATCATAATTTACAAATAATCAGAGAAATAATATTTCTATGAAGTTCTGACCCAAATGCAGGATGTATGGTGTCTGTAGTTTTAGGTCATGCGACTAAGACCAAAATATTACTGAAACAATGGATGATAAGTGGTCAAATTATCTGCGGTTACTTCAAGATGCTTTGAACATATGGAGGGGGAAATGTGTAAACCACAGTCTTGGAAAATTTCACATCAGGATAAAGGATATGGGACAAATATAAAAAGGATGACTATTTTAAAGTTTGGGTTCCCACATATCATCATCAAGATTTAAAGGGACGGAAGAGGTTTTTTCTTAATAATGAAGTTACCATTGTTTGAAAAACCTGTTATGGGGGATATATTATGTAGGGCCACTGGGGGAATGTGCTTCATAGTCAAACAATGGAATCCTTCGGCTGACAAGCTTGTTATGTGGGAAAATTTTATGCAAGGCCACTGGGGGAATGTACTACAAAGTCAGGAAAATGATCTCTCAGGTATTAGACATTCTATCACCAGAAATCATAGTAAGATTATAAAGATATGAAAGTAATCAAGATTAGGAGTATAAAATATGAAAGGGGTAATGTCCAAGGCACAAAATAAGTATTTGGACAGATATTGGACATAGGTTTGGAGTCCCTTACATATATCTGATTCATATGTGAAATTAGGACATTTCTTTGTTTCCTTGGTGGGATCTCTAAAGAGAGGACCCAAAATGAAATCTCCAGCAAGATCTTAAATTGTATGTGGGAGAAGGAATTTTCTCTTCATGGCTGGGACTAAGGATTAGAGCCTAGTCTTTACTATGAATCTCAATGGGATGAGAATCAAACCATACGTGGTTCTTTGAGTACTGTGTAGTTTAAAGTCATGTAGTGAAGAAATTCGGGTCTTTGATATGAGGAGAAATTGAATTTACTTATGTAGATATGGATCCTACATAGGAAAGAAGAGGTTTTTTCATATCATGTTGCTTCTGGGCCTAGGATTTAAAAATCTGGATGTCACTATGTATCTCATATAAATGAGAATCAAGATACACATAGTTCTTTTACTTCCATGCATTTTAACACCATGTGGTAAGGATGAAGAAGAATTGATGTTAAAAAAATAAATATTATAGCTAGATTTTGGGATATGACCCAAGTGTCACTACGTATCTTGATAGGAGAAAGAATCAAGACACACATAGTTCTTTAGATAAAGGTTCCTTCATCCTAATTGACTTCACAAATGATGTAAAGTGAGGCTTTTCATATTCGAGTTTACATAAGAGATGAAAGCTAGTATTGAATCTCTTCATGTAGACTTGACTCACACATGGGAGAAAATAACTGCATTAATTGCATAATGTTGTGGTTGGATCCAAGATTCGAAAGTTTGGACATCGATACATATCTCATATTGATTATAATCAAGCCACATGTAATTCTTAAAAAGGTTTCTCCCCATGTTAATTGAATTTGATATGAGAAATAGGGGTTTTAATACATTTCAGAATAATGATTAAGCTCAAAACACAATATTGGTATAAGAATCACACCATGTACTCCAGAAGAGTGCTCTGTATAAGTCTAATTTGTATACAGGAAAAGGGGAGAATAAATTTATTTTATGATTATGGCTGGTACCGAAATTGAGGATTTTGGGCGTCTCTACGTATCTCATTCAACTGAGAATCAATCCATATATAGTTCTTATAATTCTATGCAGATTATTGTCATGCGGTAATGAAATGAAGTGATTATGACGTGAAAAAGGAACATTTCATCTAGAATTGGGGAAATAACCCAAGTGTCACTACATATATTTTGAGGAGCACTAATCAAGTCACATGTAGTTCTAGAATTTTTGTGCAGTTTAACGTCACGCTGTAAGGATGAAGGTGATATGATGTGAAATGATGAGATACCTTATTTATGTATAGAATATCTTTACTCAACTCCTAAGTCCACGTGATCCATGCTCAGTGTGAGAAATAAAGAGTGGTAAAGAGGTTTCCTCCACAGTACAAAGGTATAATAGGAGAAAAACAAGGGTATAAATTAATAAATAGTGGCTGAGCTAAAATGTAAGATCCAAGAATTGCTATGTATCTTGCTATGAGAATGAATTAAGCCACACGTAGTTCTAGACAAGATGTTCCCTATGTAAATCTGACTCATATACACAAATAATGATGGAACTTTTTTTATTGTGGCTAGGCTCAATATTGGAGAACTGAGAATCACTACGTATCTCATTAAAATGAGAATCAATCCAAACATAGTTCTTGGGATGTATTTTAGTTTAACATCATGCGACAAGGATGAAGATTCTATATAGTTTAATGTCCTTTAGCATGGACATAATGTAAAGATGTTATACAGTTTAGTGTTATGAAACAAGGACATTTTTTATGTAATTTAATTTCATGCAACTAGGATGATCTTTTCATGATTATACAAGGTACTTATTCAAGAAATTTTCATTGGTTGGAGTTGTAATGAGTTCACCATCCATTGAAATCAAGGAATAAACACCATTAGAGTAGACCTTATGCACAGAGTAAGGTCTCTCCCAATTTGGATCATATTTTGGAGGCTTTTTTTTCCCTGGTATCATTGGAGTTCTGAGGACTAATACCAATTATCCTTGAAGGAAATAATTGAGGTGAAATTTCTTGTTGAAAGCTCATTCTATTCGATTATAATAGACTTCTAAATAATGAAAGGTTTGCAAAATCTTTTCTTCCAACCGTTCATATTCATCCAATAACTTCTGGGATTTCTCATCTATAGATAACTTGTCACAAATAGCAACCCTGGGTGAAGTCAATTGAACTTCAATGGGTAGGACTAATTCTGTTCTGTATACCAACAAGTATGGAGTTGATTGTGTTACAGTACGAGTAGTAGTCCGATAACCCCATAAGTATTGTAAAATTTTATCAGGCCAAGATTTTTTATCCTAATCCACCATTTTTTGTGTATGTTTTATAGGGTCATATTGAAATCCTCTATCTATCCATTGGCTACTGCATGATAGTGAGATGAATGGTTGGATTAGATATTGTGCTCCAGATATAGCTTTTTTACCTCAGCAGAGCGAAAATTGGTACCATTGTCTGTCAATATGGTATGAGGGACACCAAATATGGTAATGATATTATCTTTTACAAAGTTAACAATGATTTTGGCCCCAACTTCTTTAATAGGTATTGCCTCATCCCATTTGGAGAAGAAATCGGTAGTAGCATGGATATACTTCAACTTCTTGGTTGTAGCTGGGGGATAAGGTCCCACTACATCTAGTCCACATATAGAAAATGGGAAAGAGTATTTATCTGTCTGTAGAAACTCTGGTGGTTGATGAATGATGTTAGCATGTATTTGGTATGGGTGACACTTCTTAGTGAAATATGTGCAATCCCACGTCATTGAAGGCCAAAAGTATCCAAGCCTTCAGATTTGATTAGAAAGCCTATGTCCAGACTGGTGGTCATCATAGGCTCTTGCATGTACTTCGTTCATGACATATGCGGTTTCTTCTCCATCAATGCATCTTAAGATGATTACATAAAATATTAATTTATAAGGAATCTTCTATCGATCTGGGCTATCAAAAAGGGTGAAATTGACCGCTCGTCACCAGACATGATCTTTCCCAGCTCTATCAAGTGGAAGTACTCCATTTTGAAAATATTCCATGATAGGTGTCATCCATTCTATGGTATGGTCATATCGTTCAAAAAATGGTGTTGATTTCATTGATTTCCTCAATTATGATTTGAAAAAAATGTGAAACCACATGATGATGGGAAATACTGATGATTGTCTCATCCCAATTTAGATCTACCAGGGTTGTGGATGCATTATCCAATCCATCTGCTTGGGAATTTTTTGATCATGGGATATATGAAAATGTTGGTTCTGAAGGGAATTCATCCATTAATCCTCTGACATAATTACAAAAAGGGAATAACTCTTCTTTTCTGATAGCACAATCTCCATTGATTTGTTTAATTACCAATTTTGAGTCACCTTTCACTTTCAAGTAGTTCACTTTCACCTAGAGTGAAAATTCCAAACCCACAATGAGAGAATGATATTTTGCTTCATTATTGGTATCGCCTTCTGATAATAGAAAGGAATAAGGTAATACAACTTTTTTTGGGACATAATCAAAATTCTTAACCCAACTTTATTGAGTTTAGGTTCTTCTATTCTCTACGCTGTTGTACTTCTGGAAGCACCATCAAAGTACATCCCCCAAATATGGGGATTGTCTTAAATAGAGAAGATTTCTTCATGAGGAAGTTCAATATTCAATGATGTATCTTTGGTAGATGGGTGTTCAGCAAGTAAATCTTTTAAGGCTTTACTTTTCACTAATTTCTAAGGTACAAACTGAATATCAAATTGTTGCAAGATAACTTCCCACCATACCAGACGTCCTATCAACATGAGACGAATAAAGATAAATTTGAGCAGGTTATTGCAAGATACCAACTATATCTCATGATGATGAAAGTAGTTCCTTAGCTTCTAAACTACAAATATTAATGCCAGGAAATGTTTCTTGATATTTTAATACTGAGTTTCTGCATCGAGAATTGTTCTACTGAGATAATACAAGCTGGTTTCATTCTTGGCATCATTCTTTTTTGTGAGAAAGGAACCCAATGATCACTCTAAAGCTGTCACATGTAGAATAAGTGGATTTCCATCAACAAGTGGCATTAATACTGATGGTTTCAAGTGATATTTCTTGAGGGTATCAAATTACTCTTGTTAATTTTTAGTTCACTGATAAGTGACTCTATTCTTCATTAATTTGGTAAATGGTAAACATTTACCTGTCAAATTAGTGACAAAGCATCGAATATAGTCCAAGTTACCTTAAAGTACTATTAATTCTTTCAAATTTTAAGGAGGTGACATGAAAAGAATATCTTTTTTCTTCTTAGGATCAACTTCAATGCCACTATGGCGCACAACGAATCCAAGGAATTTTCCTGAGGTAACCTCAAATGAACATTTTAAGGGGGTCATCTTTAGATTAAATTCTGGAAGTTTACTAAATATGGTCTCCAGATTGGTTAAGTGATCATAATGTCATCTGGATTTTATTACTAAATCATCCACATAACATTCGACAAATTTTCCCAAAAAGGGTTTGAAGATATGATGCATGGCATGTTGATAAGTTGCACCTGCATTATTTAAACCAAAGGGAATTACCTGATAGAAAAATACACCTTGAGGGGATCGAAAGTATATAGACTCCTCATCTTCTAGATCCATCCAGATTTGATTGTATCTAGAGTAACCATCCAAGAAAGAGAGATCTTCATAGCCAGCTGCTGCATCAATTAAGAGATCAGTGATTGGAACTGGAAATATTTTTTGTGACAATGCCGGTTGAGATCGCTGAAATCAATGAAAGCTCTGATTTTTCCATTTTTCTTTTTCATTGCAACAATATTAACTATCCATTTGGGATATTTCACTTATATGATGAAATCGGATTTAATAAGCTTGTTGACTTCAGCCTCAATTTTGGAAGCATGCCTTGGGTGCATTCTTCTTTCTTCTTACTTGAATACTCAATGATCTTCTAGAAAACCCAAATGATGGGTGGACACTTCGAGGTAAAGACCAAGAATTTCTGTATAGTTCCATGAAAATAAATATCAATGTTTCTTTAGAAAGGAAGTATAAAATTCTTGTTCTTTAGGAGTCATGGCTGCACTAATCAGAGTGGATCATGGTTCTTCTTCTGTACCTATATTTATTTCTCTGAGTTCATCCACAGTAGTGGAAACACCTTCCTCAAATGCTGGAGGGGTGTCTTTGAGATCTTAATCCCCTTCTTCTTCCTCCCATGTTACTTCTTCTACCTCTTATTGAATGGTATCTCGAAGAATAGTTTATCAAGTAAGATTTTTAGGATTATGGGATGAGTTTTCATATGGATATTTTGAAGAAGAGGCAACCATTCTTGATTCAACTGATAGTGGAGGGTCCTCCTGAATTTCTAAAGGGAAAATAATTGATTGAGAATCAATACTTATATCTTTTCCCATTACTATGATAACTTCTTCCAATTAGATTGATGAAGTAGAAACTTTATCAAGTTCAGGATATGGAATGAAGTTACTTTCATCCATGTTTTCATTATTTCTTGGAGAATTGATAACTTCTTCTGCACTATCAGATTCAATTGCAGTAATTGACATTATAGAAGCCATTGAAAGAGTGCCTTGTGGATTTGAGTATACCCTATTCATTTGATTAATGGGTAGTACATAATCCACACTGAGATGATTTAATGGGTTAGATGGAATCTTTTCCATCCCATTCAGAGCATTGATCCTGGTAATAATGTTTGTCACAGATCAATTTTCCCTTATGTGATATATCTCTGCATCAATATACTGATATTCACAAGTTTTGAATGGAGTTTTATCACCAAGAAATGTCCCAATCTAACCATTGAAATAGTACTTAATACATTGATGATATGATGAAGGGATCATTGCATGTTGATGTAACTAGGGTCTTCCCAACAAGATATTGAAAGAGGTATCTTGCTACACAACCATGAATTCTGAATCAGAAGAAAGATCTCTAAATTGTATTTTGAGCATAATTTCGCAAAGAGGTTCTTGTTCTTTCTTGTATTAACTTTGCAACATCAATATAGAAGGAGAAAAATGTGATTCAGTAAGGCCCAAACAGTGAAGCGTCTGAATGGGAATGAGATTGAACCCTGATCCGTTATCAATGAATGCTAATCGAATATCAACATCATTAATCCTATCAGATAAGTACAGGACCCTAATGTGTCCATGTACAAAATCATCCTCATCTTGATCCGTGAAAGAAATAATTGCATGAAATTATGTGGGATCATTCTCTATATGATAAACTTTAGTAGTAGAAAAATCATTTACAAATTCTTGAGGGATTGAAAAAGCCTCAATGAGTGCTTCCCAGAGATCTTTTGGAAGATTTAGATCATCCAGGATTGATAATTTTTCTGGTACTTGGGCCAATTGTTTCAAGACATCATACATCCGATCCAAAGGTCTTCGCTTCCCCATATGGAGATGTTATTTTTCAAGTACCTTATGAGCTGATGTCCTTGATGTAGATGAACAATCTTTTGCAGTAGGGGCCTGAAGTATTTCCACTCTTGGTGGGTTAATCTGACTAGGCCTACCCACCTACCAATGTGGTGGTGGCATAGATTATAATTGATATTCCAATGTAATTGTATCAGGACATACTTTATCATGTGTGGGAGAATTCCTTTGTTCTTTTTGAGCCCACTGGAGGGCTCTCCCATGAGTTTCTGCCACATAAACGGTTCGAGCAGAGGTGTGGTTGAAGTAGTGACTGCTAGAATAACCATGTCTTCTCCTGTATCCTCGACTCTGATGATTATATCCTTCGGTTTCCCAATCATATGTGGGGAAATCAGGTTCAAAATCATAATTATTTTTTAAAGGGGATCTATTAGGTAAATAACGTTAATGGAACCTAAGATTAATTCTTACTCTGATGAGGATTCTTCTTGACAGGTCGATTCTCATTGTGTCGTTTGGTGGGACAGTGCCTGTAATTTTTAAATTGTTGGAATAAAATCCACCAAAGTCAAGGACAACTTTATCCTTGACACATAATCATCTTCTTCTGACTGCTTCTCATCCTTTGGACCATGTTGCTTCTTTGGGGATTGGCCTTTTGAGGATTGAGTTTTTTTATAAAGATGGTTTTGCTGTAGTAGAAATGGAAGTAGTCATAGTTTATTGCTTCAAACATGTCTAAAGAATGGAGTGAGTTCTGTTAATTTTTTTTGACCATCCTATCATTGAAATTCTATGCACTCTTTATTTTTACCTCTTTCCATTTACCTTCTGCCTCTGTATCAGTAGTAGAAACAGATTCTACTTGGGATGATGAAAATTTCAAATTCACTTTCCCAGAATCCACCATCTTTTATAAAAGGTCTTTCAAAACAAAACACTCCTAGATAGGGTGTGACAACATCTGATAGAAGGTAAAATAGTTGGGAGGTCTTTATATCCTTCCTTGTTCATCCTTTTAGGTATTGGAAACTGAACTAAGTTGTTTTCCAAAGTTTATATGAAATAGTCAGGAACTTTCTCTTTTTCGAAGGAGTATAATTTGTTTTTCATCTCTTCAAACTGTCTTTACCTTTGATCTTTTGGATCATCTTGATGAGGCAGTCATTGTTGCTGAATATCGGGAGGTAGATCCCTATTGTATAATGAGGGTTTTGAAGTAGAAGTAGGGACATGTGTTTTCTTGAGAGTAACTGTATCATCTTCTTCTTTTCCCATTCTCCTTCTTAGAGATGATGTAATTACTCAAGATTTATCCTTGGTCACTACAATGTAATTATCCACTTACTAAGAAATTTAAGAAAGGTCCCAAAACCCCCCTGTGTATTTCACAGGGATGAGTGGTGTGCACAATTCATCATGGAAATTGGAGACACAGATAGTCAGAAACTCTTCTCGAGGGAGTGGAAGATTTAAGGAATATGTCAGTCCTTTCCACTGAGCGGTGAAATATGAAACTATTTCATTCTCCCTTTGTTTACAATTCATAATATCAGATACTATATTCTTGTACATCGTAGAGATGAAATGGAAGAGGAACCTCTGACAGAGATCTTCCCATCTAATATTTGATCGATATTGTAAACTTGTATACCATACAAAGGCTGGACCTTATAATGATTTCACAAATCATCTGAGATTTAATAATTCTTTTTGTTCAAGGGTTCCCATCATGGGATCACAACAAGAAGTTAAATGCATCGAATTTTTCCCCAGGTCTCTCGAGCCATTGAAAAATGGAAACATTGTATTCCTAATGTTTGGCGGGGGAGGAGTTTAATCTACCCATTCAGGGTAAGCCTACTTTTTGGGTTGTACCGATGCACGTCATCCCTTCATAGCTTCCAATCAAGCAATTAATGACTCAATGGTAGTTAATAGTTCTCGAGAAACATCTGGATGAGCTGGGACCTGAATAGGTGCTATAGTTGGAGCCTGGATAGGTGCAGCGACCGATAATACCACTGGTGGTGGAATTGCTGGAATTTGACATGGATAACCTATAGGGATAGGCCTGTAAGGGTGTGCCTGAAGTGGAGGGAATTATTGATCTTCCTCAGTTGCTGCAAAAAATTATCTTGAATGATGTTCTCTAGCTAGAAGTACCCATTTGGAATTTATTTTTGGAGCATGTGTGTGAGGAAGACTACCCCATAGTAATTCTGCATTGAATCTTTTTAACTCTTTCCTTTCTTCTTCCTGCTACGCAAACCTTTCTTCCAACAAAATAGATTGACCTTATCCAAGAGTAAGGTGAGTCATAATATTAATTTTACCTTTTCCCTTAGTAGGTTCCATTAGAAAATATGGAAGTGTATTTTTTGAGGGAATGCCTTGATTTTGGGAAATCCCATGGTTCATGGTACACACACCTCTTTCATTTACTTTGGTGTCTATTGTATCTTGAACAGGAACTTCTTCCTCTTATTCCCCTGAGCTAGATTTGTGCTCTGTAGGATCTATAACAATAATATTAATGACATTTACTGATTCCTAATGCATTATGGGGTTTCTGCTAGTATTTTTGCACGATCGTATTCTTCCACGTCCTCTATGAAGCATTTTCCTTTGGTTGACTAATTACATAGGAATTTCATAGCAAACCATAACTTGAAGGGAATTCTCTGATAACTCATCCATGCATTTATCTTGTGGCTTCTTCCCTAATCAGTAGAAACTGACTTTTTCTAAGGAATAGGTTTTGAATATTAAGAATACCCCAGCCCTGCGGGCTAGGGCTACTCCTGTTCTTCCTACTCAACTCCTCATGCTCTGTCTTTTGACTCTAAGGGTTGGGTTAAAAGAGCCCCCAACTTATCAAGTTGGGGTGGTTCTTGAATTACTATAGCTAAAATTGTCTTATCCGCTCTTTTGATTTTGCAAAGCTTGGTCCAAACATTAGCTGGATGCATCATCTGAAACCCACTAAAATCATATGTCTCAGATGATCATTGGATTATCTTTGACATTTACATCACCTGATGATGTCATCTTCTAGATGAGAATCCTGATCAATGTTCTCAAAAAATTGATGAAAACATAACTCAACAACATGCTCTCTGTGTGCCTAACTTTGATAAGAACTAGTTGAGGCATATTCTTGAGCATATCTTTGGTTATAGACACAATCAGTTGGTTGTAGCCGGCCATGGGAAATATCATTGCAAGAATCCACTTTTGGAGGGCTATGCTGGTTGGAGAGTGTAGTGAAATGAAACACTCCATGAACACCCCATCCCCTGATATGAAAATCAGATGTGGTATCAATAATTAACTGTCATAGCCTTTTTAATGAACCAAGGCATGCACGTTGATGGGCACTCTACTTCTTTTCACCCTTTGGATATCAGGAAACTGAGAGAGATGCCAAGTCAATTTGGCAGTGCAACCCTTATATTACCATTATACGAATTTGATATTTTTCATAAGGTAATATATTTATTTTTTGATGATGAATATTTTTCCATATTTTGAGACGGATGTTATGAATACAATATTCTACCAACATATCTAGAATATTATACTATGGAGTGGCTAATGGCCAAAACATGACTAGTATTTCATTCCTTGCCAATTGATTTCTCATATTCAGTACATCCTCTTCATCTTTTTCTAGAGGATTTTCTACCTGATCAGACCAACGTTGGTGATTCTATGTTGATTTACCATATTCAACAAGATCAGTAGAGAATTCCTCTATTGTATTAGAATACATATAACTCAGGGGTGGTTCAGAGAATGACTGATGCCCTGGGCTATCTTCTTTTTGATAAAGTATTTCACCTGTCATGGATAAATCATTAAACATGACTGGATTTATATTTTCAAGTGCCTCAAGATAAGAGGTCTTCCTCATCGATGCATTGTCCATTAAAGAATTTTCTTGCCAATGTGAATTACTACTATGGATAGAATATTCATAGCTAATTTCATCATCATGGAGAGGACTGCCATGGTGGGTTACAGTAAGGGTTAGATCCTCTTTCTCCTTGGTCTTTTTCCCATATGGTGGATTTTCGTGGCACTAATCTAGAGATTTGGTTTCTAGATTGACCGAATTTTCATTAAGAAAGCCTTCATGAGAAAGCGTCGGATGTGAAGCTTATGAATTAACACTACTACTCCAATAATTTTCTAGTGGGAGAATAGGATCTTGAGCCGTAACAAATAAATGTCTGAGGGATTCAAGCACTCTAGCATTGAGTGGAGCCAAATCACATATCGTCTCTTAATATTTCAATTGTGTTTGAGGAGTCTTCTTATTATATTACCTATTTCTAATAGTTGGAGCCACTTTCTTGGAAAATTGGTTATTAGGGGAAGGTGTATGTGCCTACCTTTGAGTAGTTATCGGGTTAGTATGAATACTTCCAGTTGGATTAGGTGTGTGTTCCCAATCTGGTTGTTTGTATGACATAGGGGAGTACACCCCATGAACCTCCTGGACTGGAACATAGGTGTTTATTCACTTTGGGATGGCATGTTGATTAGTCATCCCAATTATAGGGATAGAGTTATGTTTCTACCCCTTAGATACTGCTGAAGTTGTTGTTATGATATCCTAGCATGTATCAATAATATGGGCAGAAATTTTTGTCTGTCCTTTCACCATTTCCAAAATATGTTTGGTGACTTAAGTGGTCGGAACGAGAATATACATCCATTCCATGTCTGGAGTAGGTGTTCATACCTACTCATATCCTCCCATTCCTATCAATGAGTTCTGACAGTACTCATGTATGTGGGCAGAGAGTTGAGTATGCCCCCTGCTTCTCATCAGGACATTCAAATTGATTTCTCCAGATGTTGAAAAACGAGACTGTTGGCAGGGTTGATGAATGCAAGCAGGTGTAGATGCCTACTAGATCTTTGCTGTCAAACATGGTAGGCTAGCTTCTTTAAATGCATCCAGATGAGACTACTGGCTGGATGAATGTTTGTAAGCATGTGTATGTGCCTTCTCATAAGGCTCCACTGAGTTTGGATAGTAGGATTGATTGGGCACTGCCAAGAGAGTCTTTTGTCTAGTGGGACTAATGTGTGCGAGTGTGTATTCACTTTCTCCTTTTTCCACCAAACTGGGTTGGTGGGCTTCTCCGAAGGGGGAAAAGGTATAAACTTGCTCCCTATTGGCTGATTGTTGTCCCCGACAGGCCGTATTGTGTGTCTAGGTTCGAGGAATGATAAAAAAACATTTTTATTGACTATTTTATTTATAATAAATGATATAATTTCCTCACATTGTGCTATATATGTTCAATTATGGAATATTTGGGATTATATCATTCATTTACAAAATTGATGAAAATTCCAGTTTTACCCTTTTAAAACGCATTGTAGTATTTCAAACATAAATATTTTTCTGTAAATTATTTTAACTTTTTGTAGATATTTTCCGAACATAATGGTCTACAACTTTATTTCCGGACATTAGAGCTAAATCATGCATTTGAGTGGGTTAAATGGGCCATCAAGAGAAAGATAGACTAAACTATCCAGATTGGACATTACTTTACCATTTGGGTTCTATCTTCTTCATCTAGGCTTGGATTGGGTCCAAATTTTTATGGAAGCTCAAGGAAAGTATTAAACACAAATAAACTTCTTGAAGTATCTCCAATTCTCTCTTTTTGGAGGTCAAATATGTAGTGAAACTTGGAGTAAAATATTTTTCCCAGTTTTCATTTCACACTTAAAAAATTATGTAACCCTAGTCCTCCCAAAATCTATTTAAAGGGGATTTTCACTCTTTGGGAGGGTTGGTAATTGCATTAGGATATTTAATGTAGAGTATAATTGGTTTCACTCAAATTCTACAACCATTGTAAGAGGGGTAGCTCTTGAATCAAAGATCCCCTCATCAAATCCTTTTTTTCTTCTTCATGTTGTAATGTTTGCATTTTCATAATAAAATTCATTGTTATTATTTTATTTCTTCTCATTTATTTTATTACTTTAAATTTTATTCTTATATTTTATCTTCCTAATTGGGATGGAATTCAATAGTAGAAATGGGATTGGGTTATACCCTTTATAAACCTTGCAAATGAAAAATGTTTCTACAATGACTACACCACCCATGGAAGAGTAGTTCTTTTTAGTAATCGATCTACCTCTCACATTCTTCCTTAATTTATTTTGAATCAATGATATACTGTAATTAACTAAACATGATCCATTAATTGAGTTTTTAAATTATAATAAACTAAGAAATCAATTGAACAATTAATACAAAAACATGCGAGGTTGAGATTTTGTGTAAATTGTGAGAGTATGATATTAATCTTTAATACAAGACCACACAACATCAATTTGTAGAGTTAAAATAAAATCCCTAAACTCTATTAATCCTCATTTACTGAGTGGGTAAGTTCCCTAATTTACCACCGACTATAAGCTATCCTTAGAACATCAATCAAAGTAGGGTGTTGCGATTGCATGTTCCGAAGCTAGCCTAGGGTTTAATTAATTTCATATTTGTAGTTATTTTACTTATCATAGGGTTCATGGGTTACCAATTTAAGGGATCATAACTAATTGAATGTTAATTTAAATTATAATTATAAATAATTTAGTGAAGAGGTATAGTTATATTGATTACGCCTTTTAAAATATTTTCTAAAAAAACATCTTCTTGTTGTGACTTTTTAATCGAACTTCATTTCAAAAATAAAAACAAAATGAAATATTTTTCCAGTATACTTCATCTAGATTTATAAATGGACCCCCATCCTTTAAAGAATTATGTTTAAGTTATTTTATATTATTTTCAAAATACCTTCAATAAGTTGTCTAAATTACTTCCTCCTTCGAGAGATGACCTTGGTCAGCCACTCTACTACCACTAAGTACCCAAAAAATCACACATAATTTGATATATCCCATGACATCACCTTTAAAGGAACCTGGACCGGACAACTGAAGGCAACAGCCCCATCATGATGGGGGTTCACTACCGCATGATTTTTCAGGCGGCGATTATTGATGGGAGCCCTCGGGAAGGAACCATGTGTCTTCGTATTGGGGCCATGAGTAACCTATGGATCCACCTCCCTATAGTATGAGAAGGATTGATTATTGAATTTTGGGGATAAGGACCCAAAACGGTTGAATACAGTGGTTGGGATTCTCTACTTCTTAACCACTCGTAGTCGATGTCCAGACGACCTGGGTGTATTGGTCACTTAGAGAGAATGTTGGGAAACCTCCAAAGTTGGGATAGTACCATGTTGAATGTATCCCTTAACCAATGTATTTGAGACCCATAATTTCAGATGTTGGGTTTGTGATGTTTTCTTTTATACAGATGAGGATCCAGTCTTGGGAACAGTCGGGGTGTTCATAGATGAGAACTTCAAATAAGCCATTTTTAATTTGTCAAGAGTTCTTTGGAAAAGAGTTCATGTTGATATATGACAGACATAATCAAGAAAACCCTGGAAAAATCTTCATCTTTTATATGATCACATGTGTTATTGATTTCTTTTTCAGCCCTCTTATCAATTGATAAGGGCCAAACAAATGGGTAAGCATCTTTAACTTTGTTAAGGATTCACGTTGGGTTCACCATTTTTTTGTTTCCTCTGAAAATGGGACTTTGATAAGAGTCATTATTCCCGAGTGGTTTACATCAGATTTATTTATGGAAATGGAAACAAAAAATGGTTCTGTATCCTTGGGGACCTACTTTCCAAAGGTAGGCATTCGTCAAGTCATTTGGCTGACGATTCTTGAGAATATACTTTGATCGATAGGATGGGAGGTTGGGCTCATCGCACCCTTTTAGGGGGAATTATTGGCTACTCCAGGACTATCTTATAGATTTAAGATATGTTCATGAATCCTTATTAATTAACCAAGCATGAAATGAGTTTCCCTTATGATTTAGCAATCAATGATTAATCATGTATAGAATTTGAGAATCTCTGTATGTATCTAAGGTTCTTTATTAATGGAGATATATGTATGAATATGAGGTTCTCCATCAATGGTATCCTTTGGTATACTTATTTTGAGATTCTATGATTATTATTATTATAATTATGCTGGTTTTAAAGCCACTCAGTGGGGCACTCTAAAATTTTATCATCATCTAGAAAGAGAGGAGTTGTTTTGATGTTGGGATCGTACCCATGGATGGGCTACATATGTATCCTTGTGAAAGGAATCAGAACCCACATAGTTTGGTGTCACTTAACAGGACACATCATACCATTTAGGGTCATGTGATAAGGACCAAGCCATACAGTTTAATGTCATGTGTTAAGGACATATAGGCGGAAGATGCTTAATCAAAGATTGGTGTGGGACTTATACCGAAGCAGTCCATGGAACCTGGAAGGAATATGAATTTCCAAGTTGAATTAGAGCCGAATGAGAATGTGACTCATAAAGGACAGGGTTGATTTGGATTTTTGGGTTTGAACCTGAGAGAGGCTTCCTACATATCTCATTTTGATGAGAATCAAAGCCCACGTAGTTCGAGAATATCTCATAGGAGAGTGTGGTCCTTTATGAGAAATGAGTTTGGGCTTACTCTTAAAAAGGATGACTTTTGAGCTCGGGTCTTATGTAGACTTCCTATGTATCCCAGAAAAAATAGGAATCAGAGTTCTCATAGTTCAGTAAACTCATCTCATCCACTGTGCAATTTTTGTGATCATCACAAACCTCTAAGACCACGTGATTCATGCTCGATGTGAGAAACAAGAGGATGTGAAATATTCAACAAAGGAACACACACACACACACACACACACACACACACACTCACACACACCTTTCCTCCTCCACTGGTGGGAGAGGTCATGCCTACAGCAGATACGGTGGATGAGGGCACAGAGCAATGAACCCTTCAATGTGAAATGATAATTCTATTGCATCCGGCCTAAAAAGGATAGGGGCTTATGCTATGATTTCTTCCCTAAAATCGTTCCAAGTATAGGAGGGAGACTTCTCATTTGTAAAGAAGAGAAAGTAGGTGTCACCCAATTTCTTCCCTTCTAGGGACCTCAGCTCTACTACACTATTCCTAGGAGAAAATTCCATGTGAATACAGATATCGAAACCCACAGACCCATCATGAATCTTGACTCCATTATAAAATAAATGTAGTAAAACTCTGACTATGGATATAGAAACCCAAATAGAAGACACGCTGGTGTGCCTTTCCCAAGGGTTTGATGAGTTGGGAGGTCTTGGTGGAGGTTTCATCTTAGTCCCTTTGAGACAAGGGAACCAAGGAAGGAGAGACCCAACCATGAGTGTCTTAGAATAAGGCCCAAAAGATTTCTCGCATAGGTCCCAAGCATAGCAGTGCCACGTAGCCATGTAGTGCAGGTGTGTCGCATTGCTTATGTAGCTTAGGTATGCTATGAAGGTCCTAGAAGAAACTGAAAATTATTCTTAACACAGGTAAATAAGCCTATGAAAGCTTTAATTTACTATCAATAATACAAAACTTGGGAAATATTTTGATCTAAACACCCTAGGTTTCCTTCGGTGTCTTTGGAAGAGCTCAGCGCAGGTCCTTCCTTAAGGAATGGGACTTGCGTTGGTGCCTTCTTAATGAAATAAGGGTCCAATGAGATGTTTTGTATTTAAAAACTCTAAAATTACCTCAATCTTATTTATCCTTATTCTTTTTCCTATTCTCTAGTGTTCTAGAGAGGTACTTGAGAAGATTGGAGGGACTTGGGTGAAATAGCTGCACAATGGGAGCTCTGGAGTTTCTTTCAAATTTTTAGATCCGAAAATGGGGACCCCAAGTGACGTATTTATAAGCAAGGAAGGGGGTGGCCGAATTGAGATTTTCAGCATAAGTCTTTCACGTAGATCCTTAGTGTAGCTCCCCCATGTAGGGGTGTAAAAATCATACAGCCACATAGGTTCCTCGCGAAGGTCCTCAGCGTAGGGGGTTGTGCATTGGGTTTTACGGGATGGATCTGCTCTGGCATTCTAATGTGTAGGGTAATTTCATAGATCCTTGCTTCCTTGTTTCCTTTAAACCCTTTTTAATACTTTTAGAGTGCTATTCATGATCTTTTACCTTTATTTAAAAAAGGAGTGTCAACAGGTGGTGAACTGAGTTTTTCATCAGCTCAGGACACCAAAAGATCAGATGGTGGTTCAGGCGGTGAGCCCTCTTCATCGCTCAGTAGGGAGATAGTGAGGTTTAGTTACCCAATCTTACGATGGGGTGACCCTTACTTGGGTATAGTTTGAGGACCATTTTAGAGAGGAGTTCTCACATTATATGTTGAGAGTTATGTGTATCCAAGAGCTTCAGAAGCTCCGACAGGATGACATATCGATGTCAGAGTATTCATCGAGCCATACCTACCTCTCTAGGTACTCAATGGATATAACACATGATCAACACTACAAGTCTTAGACCATTGAGAGAGGTCTATGCAGAGACATCCGAGCCATTGTATCCCCTCTATGCATTCCTACCTATGCTGGGGTGCTAGAGCAGGATTTGGTGGTTGGGAGTTTCTCAGGTAAGAAGATACATCTAGTGGTAGTAATTAGTGGGTAGGAAAGTGAAGAGACTTTGTCCACAGGAATCCAACATCAGCCTTAGAAATATAGATGTGGGAGATGTCACAAGAGGAAGAGACAGAACACATAGTCTATAGTTCAGGACTCCCAAGGTGGGTATAGTCAGCCTAGAGCAAGATGATTCTATTCTTGTGGCGACAAGGGAAATCTCACTTGATATTGTCCCACCAGTTGTGCTACTGATAGGGAGACAGTGGATGGGCCACTAAGGAAAAGGTAAAATAGGATCAATTAGATCCGTGGGGTGGAGGACGTGGCAGGGGAGTTGGGAGCGCAGCAGGAGGTGGTCAAAATTTTGACATGTTACCACCACCACCCCCAATTAGTCCGCACCAGGCTTAGGGGGGTTGGGGGAAAGGGGCAGGGACAACTGTGTGTGGTCGAGGCATATAACCTAGAGGCTCTAAGAATGATTCAATGCACGATATGTGTATTTTATACTTTAGATTCCATAATTGATAGAAACAGATACTAGTCTTAATTTCCTTGTGACAATTATTGTACGAGAGGTTGAGATTCGTATTAAATCATTGACTTGACCCTCATGCATAAGGACTTCTACTGGAAGAGACCCAATGATCACGCACTGGTGCAGAAAGAGAGACCAGACTCTTAGATGTGAGAGAATCTATTGGGGATCTATTGGTAGCGGCATTGAGGCCTTATGATTTCATTATTCATATGAACTATTTATCTATATTCCATTCTTAGATTGACTATTTTAGACGAAGGGTTTGGTATGTCAACATATATTGAATGAGGTTTTAATTTGTTAGATAAAAGGAAACCCAGGCAGTTCAGAATGGACTCATGTATAGGAGGGTGTAGCCAATCACTCGTGATTTGGCTAGCCTTACCCTTTAAGAAACATATTTTATGATCTTTTCATTCCTAGGAATGATGGTAGGGTACGAGGATGTCTTTCTTAATGATGTTCTAGGATTAACTCCCTATTAAGAAATAGACTTCTGTATTGTTTTATGTCCAGAGACATCACTGATATTAGCACCAGAATATCAGATGAATCCCACAGAGCTTCATGAGCTGAGGGTGCTGTTGGAGGACTTGTAGAAGAAGGTATTAGTAAGATCTAGTGTTTCACTCTGGGAGCCTCATTTTTGTCTTCCAGAAAGGTAGATGAAAGATTAAGGTTGTTTGTGGATTGAAGGCACTTAAACCAAGTAACTGTGGAGAATGAGTATACTCTATGAGGGATCGATAACCTCCCAGAGTAGTTTACAAGGTCACAATGTTTCTTGAAGGGTGAACCTGGGACAATGATTTCTGAAGCTGAGGTAATGTTTGACAAGTTCCCCGATCATGAGATTTCCAAAAAGGGTGTCGAGTACTTAGTGTTTTGCGATGAATCAGGTGTCCGACTTGGTCATGTCCTGATGCAAAGGCAAGATGTGATTGCCTATGGTTCATGACATTTGATTTCACATGAGTAGAACTATGTGACCCATGATCTTGAGTTGGAAATGGTAGTCATCATGTTGAAGATGTGGTGACACTACCTGATAAGCAAGTGGTTTACCATCTACTCCAATCACAAGAATCTAAAATATATCTTCTCTCATAAGAATATGAACTTGAGATAGAGGTGATGGCTAGAGTTCCTCTAGTAATATGGATTTGATATTTGTCTATACTCTTGGGAAGGGGAACGTGGTGGAAGATTCTCTTAGCAGGAGATCTAGTTCGTAGTTTCGGAATGAGGCATCAGAGTAGTTAGCCTCGTTATAGTTATCCTTCATGGATAGAGATGATAAAGATTACCTCCAATTGATGGTTTTTACCCCTCCACTCTTAAAGAAATTTAGGGAGGTGCATCTTGGGTATACTAATTGCGAGACCTTACATGCTCATATTTTCATAGGGCATGCACCTGATGGATATTCATAAGGTGGGGATCACATCGTTCTTTTTATAGGATGCACATGTTGTATTGACGGTATTATGAGATGAGGTCTTGAGGGAGTTTCATGCATCCCCTTTAGTGGTACACCCTGAAGTGGAAAAGATGTACCAGAACCTCTAGCTTCAGTTCTGGTGGACAAGGGTAAACAAGGCAGTGGAAAAGTTCTAAAATAATTGAATTTGTGGTTAATAGTGAAAAAGAGTAATTTTTAATATTTAATTAGTATATGAATTATTGATTCATAGATGATGTATGAAGGATTTAAGCCCTAATTATGATCTATAATTTATTTTTTTAATATATATAGTGATAATTATCAAACTATTAACAGTTTTGAGGAAAAAATAAACTTATATATAAAATAATGAGAAAACACCCCTCTCATCCTCGATAAATACCACGCCTTATCCACACACCAATTAAACCTTGAAGATTCTTAAATTTCTACTAAATACTCCTCCCAAGTCTATTCCAACCTTCAATATCCATTTATCTCAAAAATATACCAAACTCAAGCCCCTTAAGGAGGATCTCAAGGAAAAGAATTCGTGTGGTAAAATCCTATTTCGCTTTCTTTATTTACATTTCACTTTTTTTTTCTTATACTATCCTCACATCCTCCATAAAAATATTTATCATAACTCCTGGATAATATATATAATTTAATGATATATTTTCAATGTAAATTCTACCATAAAGTCTTTTCTCATCTTCCATTTATTGTAAAGATGAAAACATTGTCTTTGATGTGCTAATTTACCGCATTCCTAGACTACGTGTTTTCGTTTTTAAATGACGTCTTAAAGGCTGGTAATAAAAAAATTTAATTATTAATAAATATTATCATATATTTATTATATATTATTTAAATTTTGTAAATAGTATATATACATAATATTAATTAATATAACAAAACTACTGTTTGACGATCGAAAAAATGCAAAAAAATGATCTAGATGGTTGTCACTAACATATTTTCTAATGATTCATCCTCATCCAAAGTAACCAACTGAATTATATGAATGTTTAATAATAATTATTTTCAGTAATAAAATATTATTTCAATACTAGATAATTATTTCCATTTTAAATGATATTTTTTACATGTATAAAAGTTAACCAATCATGAAAACTAAGGAAAGAATTCCCCCAAATGACGAAATTAAATCTTATAACTCATAAAAATTAAATAAATGAACATGATAAGTTTATAATAAATAAATTACATTTTCAATAGGTATTTAAATAATTTAATAATTAATATAATTTCATTATCAAGGATGTTATATATAATTATAGAATGCTTTCAGATTTAAGGTCAGGGTTTTCCCATCTCACTTTTACTTCTGTGAGATACACCTTATTCAACACTGTTTCTTATATTTGGTGTATGTTTAATGAAATTCTAAATTTCATGACATGAATATATTTACCTCCATTGTATTCAATCTTTCATTTTATGATCGTTAATATAATGTGGAATATGGTACGAATGTTTCAAATGTGGTAAGGGATTCTCCCCAAAAATCCATTTTTCCAATTGGGTAACTCTTTATCTCTATTTTAATCCAATTTAAATATTACTTATTCTTATTTAATCCTATTAAATTATATTTTTATGTTACCAATATATGAATCTAAATCTATTATTTTTTCTATGATCAGAAATATATGGTTTGTAATAATTCTATTTTAATTCCTCCCTATAATGAAGACAAATTAAGGGGAACATCACAATATTGTACCCATATTCATGTACAAGACATAATGTGTTTCAAGGAACCTTTATTTTTCTAAAATCACACATTTAATCATGAAAAACTACTTTAGTAATTTTTTCGGTTTATGAAAAAAATTAATCCTTTTTTCATATTAAAGACTCTTTAGTAGTTTCCCTTAAACCACACTAAAGTGACAAATTTCTAAATTCTCTTAAAAACTCTTTTCATATGTTTTCGGATTAGTTTTCATAATTTATAACTCAAAAATTATTTCATTGTTCACACCCTTTAATTTCTATTATATTCATGTTTAATATCTAATTTTTTGACAAATACAATTTATTTTCAAAAAGAACTCTTCCTTCCAAAGTAAAAGGGTATTTCTATGAATAATTTATTAATGATTTTAGTAGAATATTTTAATTTGTGATTTTGATTAAAATATTTCAAAGTGGTATAGGTAACTTTTATTTAAATATATCTTTCTAAATAAATTATCCAACAAATTAGGAATGCATTAGACTTAGTATGTGATTTGTGGGGCCATCTATAACCCCTCGATGTAGCGATAGGTATACGGAGACAAATTAGATTGGGTTTTCACTGTGTATTAACAAATATAAATATATAATTCTTGGTCGATACATTGATTGAATATTTTTGAAGTCTATAATTGTGAATTACCACATTATGATATTATTAATTTATAAATCATGTGATTATTTGACTAGTAAAACAACATTGCCTATGCTTCATGACATTATTTGTATCAAATTATTTATTCAAATTTTATTCCTATCATAATATGATCTAGATTATTGTTTAATGACATTAATTTTCATTTATTCACCTTCACTAATTGTTTATTAATGCGTCCATAGTATTTATTACCATTAATAATAAACTAAACTCACCCCATTATTATGTTTTATTTTCCCCCAAGATGTGAAGATGTTTATTATGAATGACTTTAAGGGATAATGAATGATTTTATGGATGTTCTTAATGGAGTTTCTATTTTTTTTCCTTTCAATTTTTAATGTAAAACTTATGTGTGTATCTTGTTTTCCAAATCTTCTAAATTATTCTGTCCATCGGGATGTGACATACTTGTTTTTTTATAGCTATGTAGTTAAGTAAGGAATATACTCTTGGCTATTAGGGTTGAAGCCTTTCTATGCATTGGTAAGTAGTGTTGACTTTCTTTAATCTAAAGAGAATGACCTGATAGAAAATGATCTACTATGGTTCCCTGAATGTGGTGGTTTCCTCATATTCAGGGGAAATATTTATCATATTATCCCTTTAATACCATTCCATTGAGTACAGGTCTTGGTATCTAGTAGTTTCATTAATTGTAACTTATTTGATTTGTTATGGGAAGTCATCCTTTGAGAAGTATCTATTAAGGAATATAAAATCAATTCTAACCTTATTCTGGCCATTATTTTTCTTGATATGGAAAATGTTGGTGAGTCATTTGGGGTAATAGACTTCTCAAAATAAACGTTTTCTTTCATTAATTATTTATATTTTGATTCTATATTTGTATCATGAGAGGGGTGCATCCTCCTAGTTGTTTGCTAGAATTCTTGATGGTCCTCAGGAAATGCCAGGTGGTGTTTAGCCATATCAATGTTTAGCCTAGGAATTTCATTATACTCCCAAGAGAACAAGTATAAATGCTACTTTAAAAATGTAATACACATATCTTAGTTCTAATGAACAATGGTGACACAAATCAACATGGGTATAGGTTCTTATTTAACTTCAATATTAACTTGCCTAAGCTCATCGATGGTGGGGGGATTCCTTCCTTAAATGTGGAAGGGGCACTTCTAAGGTCATCCTCTTCTTCTTACATCTCTGATTCCATTAAGGAATTTTTAGAAATGGTGTGTAATCTAATGGAATCTCTATTATTATTGAGATAAGGGTGTCCATGAGAAGAGGTGGTGTCATCATAGACTGTAGAGTCAATGTATAGAGATCAAGATGATTCTTATTTTCTTTTTTACTACCACATAGGTAAGAGGATCCTGAGCCACATGAGTTATAGATATTGTCCTCGGGGTATCATCAATTTTTTCAGATGGTGATATGGAATTATTATATCCAAATTGATCATTAACTGAAGATTTTTTTGACAAATACCATTTATTTAATGCAACTAATATCCCATGGATATGATCAAATTAAGTTTGTGGTTCACAATAGATAACTGGGATTAATTATGTTGTGTCAAACATGTTTTTGGGTAGGACATAATTTCTATCAAACCTACTCCTTGGATTCAATGGGGTGGTACCAAATCTATTGGGGTCTATAACCTACATATCATCATCAACTATTGGTTGTTTTTCTTTATTATTATTGAAATAGGACATAGTATATATGGATTCACAAGAATTGAAGGGGGCGTTGTCACCAATTAGTATATCAACGTTCCCATCAATGGGTTATTTCAATCACTGATGAAATGTTGATGGAACAACTATGTAACTATGAATCCAATGTCTTCCAAGAAGAACATTATTTGATGTGTCATTCTATATAACCATGAACTCAATGATTGATGATAGATCCCTAAAATGATCCTTGAACATAATCTTTCAGAGATGTCTTTTCTCACTCTTCTCATATGCTTGAATGGTTTGATTTAGAAAATATATCCCCTTACTATATTTTAAAATTTGGAGGGTCTGAATTTGGGTGAAGTTGATCATAGAACCATTATCAACAATATCCATTTAGATATCGATATTACCTAGTTTTCATGAAATATATAGTGGTTTGATATTTCTTGGGATAAATTCTTTTTGATCCTATTATTTGAAAAGGTTGATTGTATAATACTCTATGGGAATAGTCTCCCCTAACTAAACCTCATCCACAATGAATTCTTCCTCAAACTCATTAAAGATTTATAGTTCCACGATTACTTCCACCCTGATCTATTTTTAAATGTATAGGGCATCTAGGATAGAGAGTTTGGATGGAACATCAACCAACTATTTCAGAATGTCGTACTTTTAAGCTAGATGTTTTTTCATCCCAAGATGGGGTTTATCTCTATTATATAGATCACGAGTTGAGTTTTTTTGAGGTGGATAGGCTAGGTGATTAAGAAATGTCAATGAAACGTCTGCTGTAAGTAGAATAATTCATACATCCCTTCCACTTTTTCTTGTATAATCAAACAATTTCACCCCAACCAGTTGGTCTTTTAACATGATAGGGATTGAATGTCAGCTGGAGGTATTTTAGAAATATACATTGTTTTTTTTCATGTCCTAGAGTGGTTTACTATGGTTCTCAGATGCATATATGGATAATGTAGTGATGTGACTAAAATATTGGGTTTTCCCATGCCTCTAACATCCACTGTATCCTCATTTTTTATGCCCCCAAACTTTAACTCCTCAGTCCAGAATAGGGAACTCATATTCAGAGTTCTATTTGTCATTGTATAAGGGATCCTATATATTTTTTAAAATGTTGGGGCTGAAGCCTCATTTCATATTAAATCAAAGCAAATACCACTTTAAATGGGTAGAGGGAGACCCATTATATATCCCGAAGCACCATTGGTAATTTAGCCCATTACATGGCCCATAGGCCTATTTTTTTCGCCCAAATCCCATTCTATGAATAGTACTTCTACATTACCCACCCTACTACAGTACCGCACAGTACCAGCCGCTGCTACAGTACTCTGCCGCTGCTATAGTGACCTGCCGCCGCTATAGTGCCTGCCATTGCTACAGTGCCATCACTACTACAGTACGCTATATTACTACTACAGTACCCTGTGCCCAATGGGTTTTGAACCCCTATTTTCATGTAGAATTAAGGGGTGCTTACCACTAATCCAAAAAATGTTTTCTTCATCTAATGAGGGTTACTTTTTGGGGTAGGTTCCCTTTCTCTAAATTTTTATGGAAATAATTCTATAAGAGTCATAGTTTGTGAGGAGATAGATGTAACTTTTTCTATTGTGTCTTTTCTTATGACAAATTACTAAATTTTCTTATGGGAGGTGTATTCAAAAATTCCTCCCTAGGTACCATGGTCATTTTTGTTTTATTTAGTTATTCTCCCAGGTTTCTATGATCCTGATCAACTATCCATTATGTCATCAAGTTATCAAACTTTTATCTGGTTGAAAATTTATTCAAATTTCTCACTTCTTCTTGTAGATTTACATTATGAAAGCTCACATGTGTTGTGGATTTCTCTAGTATCACATATCTTGAATGAACCATGTTCTTTTTTTCGTCTTTAAATACAAATAAATCATGTATTCTATGAACTAGCCTCCTATAAAAGGGTAGTAGTTAAGACAATTAGTGAGGTTGAACTCATTTAGTTTCATGGGATTTTGTATATGAAGTAGTATATTTTCCATAGATGTAAGAAAATAATAGTGGGCCTAAACATTTAGGATGGATTATAATTTTTTTATACAATCCATCAATCATTAGTGAGCCCATCCACTTTTTTATTTTGGTAGTAGGAGATTTTTGTTGCTGCATCTACTCGGTGGGAGGTGCTGGATAAATCTAGGACATCTTGGGTTCATGAATGGGTACTGATACTGGTATGAGGGTAAAAAACAATCTATTCTTTACCAATAATTTTTCTCTATGTCCAGGGAATGGGTAGATATGTATCCCAGTTCTTCTCAATGGATTCTTTTAGTAGTTTTGACATCTCATAGAACTCATGGAGTCTTCATGGATACTTTATTGGGATCAGAGGTGTTATGAGCTCATCCAAAGAAATTTCATCACATATTTTCAGTTATTTATCCTATAAGAGAGGGATAAAGTGTGAATACATTAGAACTTTCTATTTTGTGTTGATGTTTGAAACCCTATCATTTTTCAATTTTTTCAATTTGTTTTGTCAAATGTTTTTGTTTTCCATAATGTCGAGCCAAATTGATTAAGGTATTGATGGTGATGGTCTTTCCATTCCACAACAGATCCTACTGGATGGTTGTTATACTAAATGAATGTTTGTCCTTACAAAGTATATACAAAACATCTCAGTTTGTTCCCCTCCTACTAATATCAAGGACCCATCATCGTGTCATATCTAGATATAAAGTGCATCAAGTGTTGTTCAAGATCTACCGCAACATCGAAGGTTGAGAAAACAAGATTTCTGAAATTGTTCAGGGTCAAAGTATCATCCAATTTTTTGGGGTATGTATTATTATCAATCCACATAGGAAAACAATTACCTTCCATAGATTAAATTTTATCCTCCAAGGATTTAATAAAATTGATGAGTTCTAGAGGTACCATAGTCTGGATAGCATCCAATCTATTGGGAGCAGGCGAGGATTGATGAGGTGGCCCTATTTTTTATTCTGTTGATTTTTAGTCTATGATAGGAATGAATGATCACCCTTATGGGGAAGAGGGTTTAACCATCATATAAGAAATTCATGATCATACTTTACTTCCTTAATTATATAAATTGGTTCCCTAGATCTACAGATAGACTGACCCTCATATGTTACTATTGAATGAGGATTAACACTCTACTGATATATGGGAGGAGGTATATTCATCTCTTTCTGAGGAGCATACCCAATGGGAATGTTTCTTATGAGTATTTAATCATTTATCTATATTATAATTTTTAAATCATTATCATTTTTTCTAGTTATTCATTTGATGAGATAATTTGACCTCATCTGGGTGGTTATGGGGATGTAGCCACACCATTCGCCTTTTTCCATGGAATCATTCCACTGTATAGAGAGTAATTCATAATTAGGAGGTTTTAGGTTATAGATAATTATCTAATTCTTTATAAATTAAACCTTAGTTTGTGTATCCAGATCACCTAACTCTTGAGTAATTATATCAACATTGAATCCCTTTATGTTTTCCTCTTATTTTACATCAATTATTTTATTGATGGATATAACACTCACCATGGTTTATTAGGAAATAGTAATTATCACATTAATCTCAATTCAATAGGGGGGTTATGAACTACATACTCCTCTTTTAAGGGTTTCATCAGGGTCACTTCTCTGAACATTGTCCATATTTGACCATTTTGGATTATGTCCATTATGAAGTTTTGTTTCCCCCTTCCTACGTTCCTTTTATCATGATATGTGAATAGATACCGTAAGAGAGTTTCTGATCAATTTTTATGAATGGGACTCATATAGTAATGGTGTATTCTATGGTGGGAGGAATTGATGTGATTTTATTTATAAATATTTACCTCCCAACCTAGATAAGTCTAATTCCTTTTGGGTTGAATATAATTATAATAATTCCCTCCATCACTTTTGGTTAGGGATGATTCATGGTTGATTATAGAAAATTATGATCATGTAGTTGAGGATCTGATTATTCTAGACTTTGTTATAATGGATCCTAATATATAAATTTAGATATAAATAATCTTATCCATATAGTTTTTGGTTGATTGGGATCCACTATGATTTTCTCCAGGACCATTTCGGGTTGTGATGAACCTAGTTGTGGTAATTGAGATAAAAAGAACCCAAGTGCTATGGGATAGGTTTGGTTTTCAGCTACCACTGATATTTCATGGATAGGTTTTGATGGCCCAATGGGAGGAGGTGGTGGTTAAAATATACCCAATCCTATGGGATGTTTTTCTCCTAGAAAAAATGATATGATAAATGCTTTTGTAATCTATTTGATATGGTGAAAATATGCTCTTGTATGAGTTGGGTCCAATGGATACTTATTATGGTGGTAATACTGTTCTAGAATCAATCATGTAGTTCAAAAAATCAACTTTTATTTTTGAAATATATATGCATGACTTAAGAGTCTCTTAGTGGCCCTCTCCCTCCATTTTGACATCTTCGTGCCTTTATAATGGGGACATCTCAATTTATTTTCTTATAGACCCATGCATTCCCTGGTCCACTAACATATCATGTGGTTATAACATTATAGTATTTTATATCCTGGGGTAATTTCTATTATTAGGAAATAGTGAAGTGTAATCCTATATATTTTCCACATACTTCTGTTTGTGTGTTTTATGGTATTCTAGAAATTTTTTTGATGAAATTTTTTTATGATATATATACAAACACTTTGTAGGTATCTATTATTCTATTACATCCCTGGGTTCCAGACTATGTCAAAGACATCCATATCCAATTAAAAATGGATTGTATTTATGATATGAATGTTAACCTCATATCCTGGATGAGGGAGGTGTTTATCCTCCAAACACTAATGATATTCCTACACGTTTAGATATTAGTAACTCAGACACTCCTTATATAGCTCATTTGGGTTATCAGAGTTAGAAGTGGTGTTGGGATATAACCTTATTGGGAGGATATTTTAGGATACATATCCCCATATATATATATACCACTTATTCATCCGAATTATATGCCTCCACCTGGATAGACCATAGAGGTTTCTTCTCCAGGTCGCATGATAATAGTGGTGAACTACTTCTTATAGTTGATGGGACATAGTATAATATTAACCTAGGTGTTATAAGTACCTCTCTATATGAAGGTGTCTATATTTTAAGAAAATATTTAAATAAAGGTTTCTAGAAAAGGGGATTATTTCCTTTTCTAAGAGATATATCTCCATGAAATTGTTTACCCCATATTATTTCAAGAGTAGAGTCCTTCTGATCCATCTCTACACTACTATGAGGTGGAAAAATAAATTATTGATCACCTTCTTCTTAGGTTAAGGAAACAATGGATATAATTACCCAAGATTTTCATTCGTGGATATTATATTTTCGTAGATGCATATTATTTTCATTTCACAAACACATGCTCGATGACCGTAATAGTTTATTACCTTTGGAAACATGGAACACATTCTTCTAATTTGGTGAAAGATATTCAAAACCTCCCATAAAAATATTCCCTTTTATTACACATACATAAAACCATTCTTTACAACCTAGGAAAAGGAAACATAAGAAAGGGTGTGTTCAGATGCTTTGCAAGAGTAGAAAAGGGATATAAGTAAGTATAATCATTAACATAATGGTATGTGAACAAGATCTTAGCATTATAAAATCATACCTGGAATATCAAAGATCATATAAATAAGTCATGGTGTAAATAGTGTAATTTCAAATGGCATGAATTATCCAGAAATCAAGATCATAAGACATGAAATCATAACATATTAATAAGAAATAGAATTTTTGGTCGGCATGTAAACATGTAGTATCATTCCATATAGTCAAGGTATATTACCAAAACATAACAGGTTACTCCATAAGATATACACCTACAGGGAGAAACATGCCACCATGCCCAGACCCAATTTCTCCTTTATAATGGATCATGTTTCCCTATATTCCCATAGTGGGTTATGTTTCCCCATCATTCTATTGTGGATCTAGTTCCCCATCTTCCATAGTGGATCAAACTAGTCAACATGTTTCTATCTTTATCTTTTGAGACATGATTCATTACCCAATGAATTGGAGGGAGATATTGGTCCCACCCATCAGATAATGAAAACCAAACATTTATGTTCCACATGAACACAAAGAAATCATCATATCAGAACCCATGGGATAAAATGGTTTCATAAACATCACTTAATCATAACATAACACATCAAAAAGAAATTAGTTACCTAAATATCATTCTATAGTAAATATAAAACATTTTTAGAAAGAATAAAAAATGTATAATTTAATAATATCTTATGTAAAACATAATTAATATAAAATAATTTTATGTTACATGGAAAATAATTTTTAGAGATCATATAGAAACAATTCTTGAGGAAAATATCATTTCTTCGTTGAAAACGTTTTCTTTTACAAAAATGTCATGACATTTTTAAAGAAATATTTTTATTTGAAAAAAAACTTATAATATTTTAAGGTAAATATATGAAAATAAATGTTTCATGGTGGAAGAAAATTATTTTCAATTATTATAAGTTAAAAAGAAAATTTTATTTCATAATTTTGCAGGAAAATTCAAAAAGTACCTCATTTGATAACAACAAAAAGATTTCTTTCAAACTGTGTATTAAAAATTAAAAAATGTGTAAAAATAGTTTTAAACATCCATAGGATAATATTAAAAAACAATTTAATTAATTTTTAGGATACATGGGTTTGGAAGACAAACATTCCACAATGAAGTCATCAAACAAAATAATCCCAAATATAGAAGAGTTTGTGAAATATATACTCATCTATTTATAATCAGCAGAATAGTATTCACCCTAAATGAATGAAAATTAAATGTATAATTAAATTCCATAATATTATGGATAATAATAATAAAATATATTCATATTCAATATATACACCAAGTATAAAATCAAGTATTCTATACGACTTGTGTCAAATAGAAATATAACTAAGACATAAATATGATACCTTATGTCTTGACTCACATCATAATCTAGAAAAAATCATATATAATAAATATAAGATTATTATATTTCTATTATATAATAATATTAATATATATAATACATTATATTATTTACTTATGACTTTATATGATCTGGTTAATTAAAATTCCATGTTTACGTTATGTTTCAGGTAATAACTTATGTGTTTTCTGTACATGTTTTGACTTGTTATTTTTGTCTTCATACATAGATCACGATTTCATTGTCTCCATAATGATAACCATGATAAAAATATCATTTATATTCATAATATATGTATTTATAGTAACCTATAAAAGATAGAAATATAAAATGAAATACACCATTCACAGAGATGATATCTCATACTTACACATGAATGTTAAATACATTTCATGTCGTATTTAAAAAATAAAAATGACATGTATGTATACATATATATATATATAATGTAATTATAGTTGAATTATATTTTCATATATATCATATAAATTTACTAAACCCATCCATAATACATTTCATGTAAAGTGTGAACAAATCACATTTTCTGGAGGAGGTAGTAGTCCACACGTTCACAAATAAAGTTGTAGTATTTCCAAAAAATGGAAACCATGAATGTATGATTTATATAATTATTCCATAATAAATAATACGTAAGAAATTCCATATATATTATATAAAAATATATTTCACATCATAATTCCTAACCATTATAGGTGTTGAATGAAAAACAAACAACATCATTTCGTTTGGCAGTAGTTCACCGTACAAAATAATGGTAGGTTTGTTACCCATTTGATAGAAGAGTGTGTGAGTGCAGGTTGAACCCTTAATAAAAAAATCTCATCATATTGATTATATTGAATTTATTATATAAAAATTAATTAACAATAATTTAATGGGTTTAAGGAGGAAATAAAACAACAATGTTCATTGATGAACGTTACCTCTTCTTTGGGTTTCCCCTTTTTATTTTCACAAAAAGAATCCTATGGTAGGATTTATAACCAAATTAAGGATTATAGGATGAATGGAATTACGTTTAAGGATATTTGGATAGAGAATTTCTCAAACATAATGGCTTTGGGGTGTGAAAAAAAATGAATAATGGGTTCCCTTTTATAGGAGATCGGAGGCATACTCATTGATTTATTTAAAATTTTAAAATAATATAATTTAATTTTATATTAATAATTGTTAAAAAAATATTTATTATAAATATTATATGATTATGGGTTGAAATAACTTCATAAAAGTAAAATTAGATAAGTTTTTATTATTTTTTAATCCTTATCATTTTGTTTTAACACTTATTTAACCTTTTAAATTCTTATCTTGAGAGCATGTACTTTATAATTTGAGGGTTAATATAATTACTATAAAATTCCCAAACACCAATAAACTAGTCATTTATGTCATATTTTAACTTATACCAATTATTTTTCAAAATTTTAGATTGTTTTGAATGTTATATCATTTAATAAAGGATTATTTATTTTAAAATATCATTAATGTTGATTTTGACACTATTCAATCCAAGACATTTTAAAAATAAGATAAAAAATTTATAACTTAGAAAAAAATATTTTAACTTGTCAATAAAATGTCAAAGACCTTTAAAAAATTATTTTTTTACATTAATTGTGACCAATTATATTTCTTCAATATTTTGAATATCATTTAATTATTTTTTCTATTAATTAAACAATTACTGCATAATCATTATATCTCTATTTAAGGTAACTATTTTATCCCAAAAAATTATAATTAATTGACATGATATAGATAAAATATTATATTTCAAATTAGTATTTGTAGTCTAATATACCACTTATATTACCCCATATTGAAAATATTTCTCTTGTTAAAAACAAAATTATGACAAAATTCCCATTCCTTTTCATATAATATTATAAATGATATATTCTCATAAAAAAGGACAAAAATGCACTCCAAAATGATCCATTCATTAATAGGGATGAAAAATAATAATCCAATAATATTAATTAAAGTGTTATGGTGTTTTTATAATATTTATAATTTTATTTTTATAAAAATTACCTGATTTCCACATAACTATGGTAATAAAAAATTACTAAAGTTATTACTCATATTATTCTAGAATTAAAATGGACCTATTTTATAAATTTGGATGTTATGATTCTAAATATGGAATCCATTTTTTAAATATCATAAAACTTATATTGAATATATTAATTACAAATTAATCCCCTTGATGGTAGGAGAAAACAAGTTTTTAATGTAAAAATGTCCTAAAGAATGAAATGGTTTTATATGCAAAATCAATTTTAAATTTATTCCAACGAACTTAATTGGATTAAATGATAAAATATTTATCTAATTACACATTAATTTCAGTTTAATATAAAATCTAAAAATATAAATAAATCATACAGAAAAACTGTTTTCAATTAAAATAAAGTATTTTTCACTATTTATCAAAAAATGAATCTAGTCAAAAATAAACAAAAAACACCAAAAAGTTAAACATTTTAACTAAAATATTAAATAAGAAGTTTACTTTGTCAAATTTAATTTATAAAAGTGTCAAAACTAGATATAAAATAGCCAATAAAATGTAGTTAAACAATTTTTTAAAAAAATCCTTCTTTTATATTTAAAATTTTATTGTTTCTTATATCTTCTATTGAAAAAACATAATATGAATGTTAAATATTATTATATATATATAATATAATTCCATATGATTTATTTTTTTGTTAATTGTTACAAATCACACTTGTACACTTGTAAATAATTTTTCCAAAAAAATGCTCTTTTATTTTAAAAAGGATTTTACGTTCATTTATATTCAATTATTAAAATAATTATGTGTAAACCATAATTTCATAATATAGTTAATACTATTCATATATTTCATTATTATGACTAGGTTATAACTGTCTCTTTTCAATAAGTATACTAATAAAATGATGTTTTATAAAAACTGATTGTTGTGTGTAAAGAAAGATAAGTTAGTGTCACATGTAGCACAATATTAACATGTTGTAGGGTATACCTCTAGACACCAAATAATGTTAATTTATTCAAAAAAAGTTCATAAAGTCTTGGGGAATTACATTATTCTCCCCTTAAAATGAATTTCCCCACTGAAATTTGACATTCTAATATAAAAAAATTAAGATACTTATACCTTATATTATCATCAAGATACCAAATGGATTATTCTAAGTGGTGGTTTACCCACCAAACTGCAATCAGTTGAGTACTAATTTTTTGTAGAAATGTATCACTATAATTCAATATTTCTATAGTTTTCTCTTTATAAGAAAGATCTTGCTATAGCAACATGACCTCTAAGTTTAGTATCTGTGAAGGATCAGGTAATAACTTCCTATGAAGAGATATAAGGATCACATCATGAAAAAGATAGAGATTTGGTAGAATTCAAAATGGATATGCTACCCTTCCAATACGATGAAGAGTTTAAAAAGAAAATTTCAACCTTGAAATTTTATATTTCACTTTGAAAATCAATTGTGGATATTTGAGAATTCATTTGTTATAAACATACATTGTAAAAAAAGGACAATAAACCTTCCCCCCTAAAAATAATTAATGTAATAGGTAAATACCACCACATAAGTTGGATTAGTAGAATGTGACAACATGGACATGGATTCTAATTCCAACTATCAGGTTCTGATGGATAGTGATACATAATGTGATCATTATAAAGTCAATCATCACAGAATAATAAATCTATGATAAACTAAGGGACCATTGGACTCATGAAAATTGAAGGTACTAGGATAAAAAATCACTATACTTCTCCAAAAGTATAATAATTTTCACAAAAAGATATAATTACTGAATTCCATTACATTTTGTAAGAATGATCTCATCCATTGGTTGTGCCTTGATCAATTTGTGCATCATCTCTTACTCTAATAAGTGAGGATGAAATTTTTATACCTGATGAAATAATATATCATAAGATCCATAATTATATTCCAATTTATTCCTTATATCTCTAGTTATCATCGCAATAAAATGGTTTTCACATTTTATCCAATATTCATAAATTGAAACATTACTCTCTAAAACTGCATCCATATTTCAATGTAAAATGTTTCATAATTTTTTATCCTTATCAACCTTACAATAGATTAAAATCAAATACTTTTGAAATAATGTCACTAGAAATATAATTTTTTTCCTCAAAAACATGATTTATCTCATAATTATGACATACCAAACATGTGAATAACATTTTTATATTTTCTCTTGTAACATGATAATAACATGTATTACCATATAAAACCATAGTGAAAACATGAATTCTTTCAAAAATTTACACATTCCTCGTACCATAAATCCATAAAATATATAAAGAAAATCCATGATATCATAAACCACATTATCATTTTGTTAACCCAAGTGTCATCAATACTATCACATTTATTTTATCAAAATCACACTTATATGTGTTTTATTATCCAAACATCACACACATATTATATTTTTTCCTTCCATTAATCATGTTTTTTCAAAATATATCACCTTACCACCTCAATCACTTTTCCTGGTGAACATTACCATTCATCACATGTTCTTAAATCGTTATGGGTTTGCTATTGTAGATCAATACATTGATGTTTCATTATTCCATAATACCATAAATGTATTTCTAAAACATTATTCTTTAATTCTAATACATAAATACTCAACTATTCTACCACTTCATTATGGTACTCCACATCGCCAAAAGTGATTGAATGAGAAATCCATTTTTCATTTGCTTTATGAGGTTTCTGACATCGATCATCATCATTAACCCCTGGATTTGTGAATTGATTTGAATAATGGACATATTCTTTACACATAAATAATTGAAGTGTGGGGGGTTCATTCTGTGTATCATTATCTCTATTAGTATCATTAACTAACATTTTCCTATTACTTTTTCAATCATTTCCCAGATGGAATACATTTTCACACATGAAACATTTACTATTCCCCTTATGAAAATTTTTACCATGCTTCTTTGCACACTTAGAGTATAAAGTAAGGATTATCTTCTTTGATACATTGTTTTAGATTTTCCTTTGAACTCAATATTACTTTTCTTGTTAAAATCATGATATTGATACATAAATCCAACCTCTATTTAAACATTGACTGCACAATTAACAATCTATTCGTAGGGAAATTTTTTTTCAAGGATAATTCCCTTCTATGACTCATCTTTAACCCACTGATGTATTGATAAACCTTACATTTAGGTTGGGTGAAAATTCTTGAAGCAAACCTAGAAAGTCTTCTAGAATTTTCTTCATAGGATCCTATAGATTCATCATATTTTTTATTTCAATCATGGAATTCTCATTCAATTTATGTATGAAGTATATGAGAAAATTATATATTGGAAAATATGTTCTTGAACTCATCCCATTCCATGGATTCAATTTCTTCCAGTTACCTCATATTCTTAATAACATTACACCATTGATCTGCCTCACATCCAAAATGATAGGCATGAAAAAAATGAATTTCTCATGTTCTTTACATTATAGAACAAAAAATATATTTTTATTATAACCGATCCATTACTTAGCCACAAGTGGATCAGTAAACCCAATCAAATAACGTGGATGTTACCTCTTGATAGACTCAACAGAATGTTTTCCCTTCCTTTCTCATTTAGAATTCCAAAAGATTCTATGCTTGAAAAAGTAGTGTTCATATAGAAAAGAATCATTCTTCCCCTACAACATTTAGTTACTTATGATAAAAATTGTTTCATTTCCCAATGCACTCACCATTAGAATAGTTCCTCCAAGTTCTATCCATTGAATAAACTGATAAAGCATTGTTTTAGCAACACTAATCATAGTGGTATAACCATATAACATAAGGAAATTACTTATAATATTTCAATATATGACTCCTTAGGTTTAATCCAAATTTATTGAATATTACTATAAAAACCATAGGTTTGTAACATATACATAGACTTATCTGAAGATATGTCCCATGGAATATACTAGAAAATATATCTAGGCATCTTACTAAATATTTCTCATCCATGTTTTCAAAGGTTTACTAAACATTTCCTATGATACCAACTATAAAGAACCATGATTTTCATATGTGGATGTTACATCATTTTTGATAAATATTCATTTAATTACACAAACACAAGCCAGAGGACCATAATAGTTTATATAATTTGGACACTTGGGAGACATTGTTATAATTTGGTGAATGATCATCAACAAATCTCATAATGATCAACCCCATTAATAATCCTACTTAAAACCATTATTTATAACCTGAGAAAAGAAAACATAAGAAAGGGTGAGTATAGATTCTTAGTAATTTTATGAATGGGATATAGCTAAGCATAAAACATAATAGAAGGTTAGGAGAACATGATATTAAAATTTGAAAATCATACCCTACATATCAAATATCTTATACATAAGTCATGAAATAAATAATGGTAGTTCATAAGAAATTAATCGTGTGGAAATCGAGAACATAATACATGAATGAAAAACATAAGAATACTACATGAAATTTTTGACATATTCATAAACATGTAATATCATTATCTATAGTCAATTTGCATTGAAAAAACATTACATGACACTTCTTGGGGACTACACCTACTGGTCGGGACACACCACCAACCCCAGTCACATTCAATTCCTTATATGGGATTGGGTTCCCCATCTTCCCATAATAGACTAGATTTCCCCATCTTCCCAAAGTGGATCTATTTACTCCATATTCTATGGTGTTTCAATCACATCGACTTGTTTCCTTCATCATATCACATTACATAAATCTTTATCCAATGTATTGGAGGGAGATATAGGCCCTACATATAACAAAATGAAAACGAGACATATTTGTTCCACAAGAACATAAATCATTCATCTTATCAGAACTCGTGGAATGAAATATTTCATAAATATCATTCCCTCATAACATAACCCTTGGTAAGGAAATGAGTTTCATAATAATCATTCCATCATAAACATAAATATGAATCGTACAACTTCAAGGAAATTCGTATTGAGAGGATCTGAGATATGAGCCTCATTCTACATCATGGTTGGAATATAATGACCTTAGTTTTGGGGTTGACCATGGATATAATCCTACCAAATAATGGTTTTAGGAATATTATGATAACCATATGGTGTTAAAGGGATATGATCCCACTATTTAGAAAATGTTAGATTATTCCAGTGAGCTTCTATATTATTGTTTAGAACATTATCTTGCATATGAATAGTTTATAGAATATTTTGGTCAATCCAGGTTGATGAGGAGGTGTGAGAATAGTTAAAATATACATTACATATCATAATATTCCAATGGACCTCCAAAATAGAAGAAGGGACATGAGCATATTTCTATATAGCCTCTCAAGGATGTTGGTGCATTTGTTCATTGGTTGAAGTAGTGATATGAGGCTGGTATTAATGAACTATTGAAATATGTTTAGTATCATCACAATAAAGGGTATTATCTATGTCTGAGGTTATTTACATAATGAACTACAAAGGAAAATTAGAGTGGGAATATTATCCACGTCATGTTCCTTTAGAGTATGTCACTCGACATTTTAATTGGAATGGTTGCCTTTCCCAAATCATTTGAAAAATTGAGCTACTAATTCCTGATCATAATGTGTATATGAGGACAATATTATGTTTTATACTATAATGGAATATTCTAATAATCATCCTTTATAATAGAAATAATGTATTCTTTCTCCAGTGTAGACACTTGTTCATACTAATTATTGAGATATGTTGCTCTGGCTATTATGATAAGGATATCTGCCTACCCCTGCGTCTGTACCAATGATAGAATATTCTAATTGATCCCTACTAATATTTATAAAATGTAGTGAAAATTTATATAAGTGTGTGTTGGAATATAGTCCAATAGTTCTTGGCCACCAAGATATATTATAATATTTATTCAATTTATGTGGGGATATAATCCCACTCTTTTCCCCCTTGTTCTGTCGGAATATGCAAATGGGATTAATGTCTAGGGGAAGGGATTTGTCCCTCACCCATGCTTGATGTATGAATATGAATGAAGTATTTATCATATAGATTTGTGATATAATCCTTCCTACTAGTCAACACTGGAATATACCAATAGGCATCATTAGTGGAAGCATAGTTATAAGCCCCACCTATTTTTCCACAGCTTTCTACACTTGGTGAAACCTCCTTTGTACATGTGCCTGAATGTCCAATGTAGAAATTCATTGGGTGGTTTCCTTAGTAAATTAATGAGGGGAATTGGATGAATGAGTATGGTGATGTGGTTGATAGGTTCCCTCCTAGGATGCTCCTAAACTGGGATAGATATGTAGTTGACTCCTTGATCCACCATCCTATGACACATAATTTGATGATATCCACTTTGGAGATAATCATCTAGGGAGATTGGTGTTGGTGGTAAGTGCCACCGGTTTAATTGAAACTTTCCTTGAATGAGATATAATTCTAACCATAAGCATCTGGATACCATTACATGCAGCCTCAAGGGTTGAGATTGTACCATATCAGTGGTATTCCCAACCCATTGTCTTTTCCACATCGAGCTGCGGAAATTGGCTTGGTGAGTTTGTTTTGGAGAGATTGAAGGATATTATTGCAGTTGAGGTTCTAGATCATTTTGTTGATAAAGAAAATATTGCGAGTCAAGATGTTTTTAGAAGGAATTTATTAAGTCACAAAGACATGGAATAATATTGTCAACAAAATTTTCATCATCATAAGTGTGAAAACTTCTCTATCAAATATTCATGGGTAACATAATCTTCACTTATTGATCGTTATTTGGAAATTTTTATCACAATGAATTTTCATGGTGAGGATGATATCATTTATTAGGAAACATTGTTACATTTTATTATTGAATTATTTCAAATTGTGAATATAGTTTTCATTAATGATGGAAACAAAAAAAATATCTTGTTTTATGGTCAACAAATAATTTTTATAATTTAATAGATTCACATCATATTCAATATTGTTTCCCTTTGAAATATTCTTGTGGTACAGTTCCCCAATTTTTAGATACATGAAGCCCAATGCCTATAATGTTTCAATAATTCTATAATTCCATGTTTTCATGTTGGGTTAAACATTTTTTTCCTTCATAAGAGCTATGATCTATATGAATGATTGTGGGGGGTTCAAGTGGGGCTGGTCAATCATTCACATTGAGTTTACAATTTTCTTCTATCATAGAAACTCTTAAGGACTCCCACACCCACAGAAAGATACATACCTTCTTTATAAAGGCATGTGGTCATTTGGGGTTTCAAACCCAATGATTCTTTGGATGCCAAATTTTTTTATAGGATGGGAAGTTGAGCTTTTCATACCCTTTTTTATGGAATTATTTCATATTCTGGGACTCTCTTATAGATTAAAGATATTTTCATGAATCTATTCGAAACCTTGATACATTATTGTTTACCCTGATAAAATGATCTAGTGTCGAATCCTTAGACAAGTCAAGGGGTTTGGTTTAGTATACAATCTATATGTATCCATGGGTTTGCTTATATTTCCCATTATTTTAAAAAAATGGGAAGCTGCTTATATTTTTAAACCATATAACATAGCACTATGGAGATTAATACTATCTAGTAAGGGGATTTGTGTTTCTATGATGAGATTGATACTTCATAACCCATCCCGAGTATCCATTTATAGTAGGAATAAAAACCAACATAGCTAATTTATGTTCAAGTATTACAATTTACCATCATGAAGAAGAGAAATATATGAGGCACCTTAAGCACTGGGTAAGGACCTCAAGCCTTAAGAAGGAATCCCACTTATCGTAATTATAATATGAATAATGGAATTATAGTTGGACATGCCCTCAACCTGTTTATGGGTGAGGATAGATAATTAATACATGTTCATTGTTTTTTCCTGTGGTTTAAATATATGGGAACACCTTCGAGACATACACCAAGGTGGATAACATTGTATGGGGGTAATCGTATTGTGTCCTTGAATATGTATTACACACTAAGGTCACCCAATTTGAGTCACATTTATGATATGAGGTATATGATCACTAAAAATCTCTAATCCCACATGGTTCATGATCAGTGTGAGAAATAAGGGATAGAAAGTGACCAGACTCACTACATATTGATATGAGACTTATGCACTAGGGAGGCCCTAATGGGGTGTTTGATAAGGATATTAGACCCTAATAAGGCATCCTCTGTATCCTACTTATAGAAAGAATTAGAGTCCTCATTATTTAATTATATTCTCAATCCTCTCATGGATAAGGAAGAATAAAAACCAATATGAGAGTTTGGGTACCATGGAATAGAGTGTTTGAGATATAGAGGGACATATACTAAGATTGATTACTATTATAAGATTTATAACCCTTACCCTATAATAGATAAATTGTAGGACCCATGAGTGTCCATTTGAGCATGTTTTGTGTTCACATGGTTTGAGGGAACATACACACATTCACCTATTGGGCACGAAAGTCATTTTGGGGGGTTCCACCTAACATGTATAGGGATTCGGGCTGACTAGTCTAGGGTTCCTACCTGACACATTCTATGTGTATGCCTAACATTCCATGATTGTATATCTATCATGTCATAGGTTCCTGGATTACATGTCTATGGTATTTTCCAGACATGTCCTAATCATCTTCCTAACATGGATTATGTGTAAAAGGGTGTCTTCCTGACATGTCTATGGAGCTTTTCATGATTAAAGTTAACATGTCCACTTTACTTCACATGATCAAAGATGACATGTCAAGGGTAATTTCTATGATCAAGTGGACTTTTAAATGATTTCTTTACATGATCATGATTACATGTCCATGAGGTGTTACATTATCATGGATGACATTTTCAGAGGACTTTACATGACTTGGTTGATATGTTTGGTGGATTTAGAGTGACATGGATGAAATGTTTGTGTGCTATAGAATAACATGGATGACATGTAAAATGATTGTTGTATGAACTAGATGACATGTCTGTGTGTTTTTGAATGACTAAAATATAGGTTACATAAATTTCATGATCTTAGCTCTTGAAAATTATCCTACATTTCATCATGTAAGGCTTCCTTATTTTTTATCACTTTTGCATAAATTCCTCAATGCTCACTAGAATTAGCATGTTGATACATCATGTGACCATGTTAATGCATGGAAAATTCATCTCATAATATGTTTTATTCCCTAGAAGTACATTTCATGGTCAATAGATGATCATGTGAAGCATATATTTATTTCTCCAAATCCCTTAAGTAATTCATTAGGTTTTCATGGGGGATGACCCTTATGGTTGTGTGGATTTACACTATGAGATGTCCTCTCTCACCTCTATGCTCCTGTGTGTGTTTTTTTCAAACGTGAAGAAATTTATATGCCTCACCACCCTATATCCACATTGATTCACATGGTGCTCATATCTCATATTTGTTTTTGAGTTAGTGGATCATCAAGAATTTCACATAAAATTGTCACGGGTCATCTAGGGAGTTATCAATGCGTCACATGATATACAACAACTACAATATCATTCCATATTTTCTTTGTTTATTTGACCAATGTCTTGTAAATGGGAATTTCATTATCAAATAGACATGTCTAATGGCCTTTGTAATATCAGTCTAACATGTTAGGGTTTCTTTACAAGTTCTATATTCCTGTTAAGGATGACTTCACATGATCATGTGAGACATGTTTGGGGCCCTTAATGATATCAATTTGGTTCTTTGGAGATAATTCACATAAAAATATCATCATTGTACTTATAACAAGGGTATGTATATTTTTCAATTTTATTTTAAAAATCATATAGTTCCCTCCCATTTAATTTCTTTTAGGGAGTCACAAAATCAAATGGACATGTCTGATATCATTCAAAAGACTAAGGCGACAGGTCTGGTGGAGTTTACATGATGAAGACAATATGTTATTGGGTCTTTCACAAGATCAATTGACTAATCATGCAAACAACATCTAACCTTCATGTGAAATACATCATAGCTTCCTTTTTCATGAGGCTTCCACCTTTTCAATATTTTTATTTTAAATTATCCATTTGAATCAACTTTTCCCAATTAGTTATCTGTTAGGGTATCACATGATCAAAAAGGGATCTCGCAATGGCATGTGATTATTTTCTTGGAATGTCACTCCACTTTTCTTTGATGTCTTGTTTGACAAATTCTTGATCTCATGATGACATGTAATTATATTCATCCATATTATCTCCACTTATCTATGGATCCAAATGGGTGTCAAATGATTAAATGGAAATGTTTGAGGGCCATCACATGATAATGGAGACATACATAATGGATTTATCATAGAATGGATAACATGCTTCTTGGAATATCACATGATCATTGAAATGATGACATGATTTCTATAATACCTTCGTAGGAAAATCAATGTAACTTCCATTATAAGATGTTACACTACAAAATTTTTCACTTTTTCCAATAGGGATATATCTGTTGGTAAAAGTTCATTTTCTATTGGTAAAATGTTTTACCAACACTTATATCCCTATCACTTAACTATCGATAAAAACTCTGTCACTAAATGTTTTTGCGACAGATAAAATAGTTTTGTTACAAATATAATAATACCAACAGATAAAATATTTGTTGGTAAAAGTGTTTAGCATCAGATTATTATGCCAATTTTTTATATTGATAATAATATTATTAAAATATAATATCTATTTATAAATTAAATTTGAATAAAATTTATAATTTTTTCTATTTATTAATTTATAATATATAATTCATTTGTGTTAATTATTAAACGGGAGACGATTGAAAAGAATGTTCAAAATTAGAAAAAGAATAATTATATTAATAATGAAATTTAATACAAAATGTTGATTAAAAAATGCAGGATCCCAACACCCCCCACCCACAACAAGATCCATCACACCCATCACCCCCCAAAGTATCAGTGAACCATCAATGTCCCAACGACCTATCCATGCACCAGGACTAGTGATCCAGCTCCATCTACACCACAACCTTCAACGCACCAACACCAGCAACTCATCCATACCCCAAGACTAGCGCAACAACACCAATGACCCATCCATGCCCCAAAATTTACGAGCTAGCTCTATCACCAGTGAGAAAGAAATCAATCCAGCTCTAATACAAGTGATAATCCTCGAGTCACTATTTTGTCACCCCCTTAAACTCCAATATCTATATCACAACAACCAAACAAATCAGTGGAAATTATATTCATGAATCGAAACCACATTTCATTACTTTTTATGATAAATGAGACATGAGTTGGTCACCCAACTCATACCTCTAATACATTATTAAATAAAACAAAAGTTAAGTGAATACATGAGTAAAAAGCTTACACCAACTTGAATTTGAAAATTGTTACAGAAAAACAAAAAGCAGCAAAGGAAAATGGATCATCTCGTCACCAAAGAAATCAAGCCTACATTATATATGGATCCGTGATTTCATGGTCCGACCATAATATAACTAGTCACTATAAAACCAAATCCACGTATCAATAGACTGCTCAGATCAGGGGTCTCTATCACCTGAAGATGTATACATGCATGAGATTTCCCTATCACATTCTACACTGGAGTTATCTATGCAATATTGATATTCCATGTTAGAACTGGTTCCTTTGACCCAATGGACTTCAATACCAGAAGAAATAAATCTTGTTTGATTTCATCCTTACAAGAACATCAAGATCAGAAGAAACATATGCAGTGGAGTCCTGAACTCTTAAAATGTTGATGAAGTCATAATATTACACCAAAAAGTTAATGAGAAATGGATCATTTCATACTCAAATAAATAACCCTTCTGCATTTAGAGATCCAAAATCTCAAAGTCAGTAGAAATCTGATGTCATTTCAAAACGTATGTCCATTAGATCGTGAAATCTCACGATCTAGGGATATCATGACTCAGAAGTACCAGTTAGATAAATATATCAAAATAATTTTTAGCCTGTCGGAAAAGTGAATCAAGACGAAATAGGAATCTCACAGCTCAAGAGTCCTAAAAAATAATTTGTTATCAAACCATAGTCAAAGGATTTTTGGTTTGATAGTAAAGTATTTTTGGGCACCTACTTGGGAATAAAGGATTCGACTAAGAAAAAAAATTAGGACATTCCTTCAAAATGATGATTAATTTTAGTACTTTCAATAATGATGAATTTCAACAATTGAACAATTTCAATACAAATTACAAGGTCTAGTCACTTAAGTGATGACAAATCCTTACTGCTAGTGCTGCTCATGTAGTAGAAAATATTAACCTACAACATAATGTTTTCCACACCATATGCTTCATTCACATACAAGAGTTTATCATCATAAATGCTTACCCATTTCTATGATCAGCTCAATGTGAGAAATAAAAAAAGAACATATATTAGAATAAAAACAAGAAATAAACATATGTAATTTATATTGTTTTCCCAAACAGTTTTAAGAAATGAGAATATAAATATGTGAGTGACACAAATACTAATTGAAATTAGAAAAAAAGGGAAAAATAAAGAATAAAAAACCTAATAGTTGAAGGTAAATATAGAACAACTTTCCTTTTTGTAGACTTGCATTTGTTTTTTAATAATTGGGAAGATTTTGAATGGGGGCTTTGTTGAGTTTTTTTTGGTTCAAAGGGCACGATGATTGGCTATTGTAATGTTTTTCAAAATGAAAATGGAAAAAGGAAAAAGATGTCATCCGGCATTATCCCAAAGAAATAGGGGCTAATACCCTCCCTCTACAATTATAATTGAAGGAAGATTCTTTATAAAATCCCTAGAATCTGTCATTTTAAAATGATGTTAGTGTCACTACTGTGAAAAACCCAACGATATTCAATCTGAGAATAGAACTTGATGCAACTAAGGAATGGGTGTATGTGTTGACCAAGGATAAAGATGAAAATATGTGATAATGAACATATATTCTTACCAATAAAAGAAGAGGCCAACATTCCACCCACTTAGTTTTTTCAAATAAATTTAATAATAATCTTAAGGAAACATAATCTTTAATATTTTCTACAAGCATCTCAATATTAACAGTAACAAAAAGGACATACAAAAAAATTAAAACAAGAAATAAAAGTAATTAATTAATGACGTTTTCCCAAATGGTTGTAAGAAATGAGAATAAAAATCTATGTACACAAATACTAATTGAAATAAGAAAAATAAGATAAAAAAGAAGAATAAAAAACCTGTGGAAGGTAAACATGGAACCATCAGTCACTTAAATCACCTTCAAATATATTTCTCAAGCTAGCCAGTTAAGCTCTTCAAAACATGAACACCTGCAAAATTCCATGCATGGCCTATATGAACCTTTATGGATACATGTATAATGGAACAATAATCCAAAGCAAGATAACTATCAAAAGGATTTTGGTAAAAAAATGCTTGTTACATGACCTATGATGTGTCTAATTAGTATTAAACTAATTTTCCATTACACAGTTTTAAGTTCAAAATGTATTTCAATAGCATACATAAATTAATTCATATTAAATTCACGTAAAAACTAATAGTAAAGAAAGAAATATACCCGGAGAACAACTATTTTTCTGATAATTGAATTGAAAAGATAATCATCTTTCATATCAAAAAATACAAACAGGTTTCTAGCATAAAAATACATATTCATAAAATATAATAGAAAATATTAACTGTAACATTAGAGTTCAAATAGCTCTAAATCCAGAGTAAGTGATGGTATTCTATGTGGATTGAATAAGTGAGAACTCCCATCTATTAACTATTTCCAAAATTCCAGGCTGATGTCATGAATTCCCCACGGTGAAGTTTGAATTTTTTAGGTTGGATCCAACACCCTCTCAAAGCATGGTTTGGAACACCTCTCAGGGTGTCATCCTCCCTATATGGTGTGGTATTGAATGCATCATTCATTTAAATTTGGCTAAAGCACTCCCTGACAAGATATCCATGTTCACACTCCTATATTTCAACCACTCAATTAATTTTGTTCAATAAAAACTCAATAACTCTGACTACTTTTCATGTCATTAAATTATGGATATACTTCTTCTTTGACTTCCTGATTCAACTCAACTAGTTCATGAATGGACTAGTCTTAAATAGCCTTGAGTGAGGATACCCTCTATACACCATGTACGTAGCCTATCATGCTAACTACCCTAGGCATGGAAAATCAGTTTTAGGCAACAATACATAGACACCAGCTTTCCATGCATTCAACCTCACTTGAGTCTCCACTACACTGTTGCTATCTCAGACATTAAATCGAGAATTTAAACAGAAAACCACATGAAGAGTTTTCAATTTCTAATAATAAATCTAAAGAATCTCAGATCTATATGTTCAATGAACTGCCCTAATAGAAAACAAACATCTCCACTGTAAAACTGCACACTAAAAATCTTGAAAATATCCTCCTTACAGCAGTAGTAGCAACAAACTCATTATAGACTTCAGTCACCAGCTTCTCAAATTAGAGTCATCTACATTCTGACTTAATAGCAATCATAACCTGACACAACCACCTTTTCTGGTCTCTATTCGATTCAAAGATGTAGCAGTATTTCATCAAAAAAAATCTTTAGAAAACACTGAAAATGGATATGTAATGCTTCAACCTATAGAAAAATACAGCTGTGTCACTTGACTCTATAACCTTTTAGCTAGACTCGAACAACTAGGAGTCTTGAATATAGTTTCTCCAGTGCCCTTATCTCAAACCACTAAAAACTCGCAAAAGATCTATGCATAGAAATAATATACCAAATTCAATTAGGAGCCACCAAAAATGAAGTTGATATGGTAATGACCATGAGGTTAGAACCAATGACAACACAAACCAGCAGTGACTCTATAATTTTGAACTCCTTTCAATCTGAAACCTCCACTAGAGTATCCTCCTTATAACAAGATATTCCCTCAAAAAATTTACAGCATATATCCATGGACTCATAATTATAGTATCACTCTAGAAATCACCACCATGACCATCGTAGTTCTCAAACCAGACACTTTAAAATAATTTTTTATAAAAAATAACTTGTAGTTCTCCATATTGTAATTTCTTTAAGTTGTATTCTTTTGAAATTTATGTGTAAAAAGAGCCTTATCCCTTTTGGTGAAGTCTGACATTTATTCCATATTCAATGCAAAACATCATACATGCAAAATACATATTAAAATAAAAATTTTGAATACTAAAATAAACTATGATTCAATTACATGAAACACTAGTTTTTAATCACATGAACATATAATTGTGATGTTCCATATATAAATTCAATTCAATATACACATCAACTACTACATGTATTTTAACTAATTAAATTTACCAGGAATGAATTTTAAAAACAATTAATTGTATAGACTCTAAATATCAAATTCAACATAATATCAAAACATTAATGTAATAATCTGTAACTATAAGCAACTCAATTAACATGAATCACAGAAAAAATCCCACAGAACATCCAAAACAGATTCCAAGGATCAACCTCTAGTAAAACTATGGAACCTGAACATGTCCATTACATCAACAACAACTAGAGCTTAACCCAAAAATATGAGGCCACTACCATGACTTGAGCAACATTGTTAGGCTCCATTTTATAACACTATAAAATTAATTTAATAGATAATAATAATTACTTCTCTATATTATCACATATTTATTCTCAAAACATCATCCTTAATATTTTCTACAAGTAGCTCAATATGAGAAAACAATAGAAAAAATAAAGAATAAAACATTATTGTCGAAGGAAAGGAATCTAGAAACATGGAACTCTACACTCACCCAGATCACCTTCAATTGTTCTTCTCAAGATTTCCTATTCAATTCTTCACGACCTTAACACCCGAAAAGGTACATGAATGGTCTATAAGAACCACAATTAACATGAATCACAAAGAAAATACCACCAAACTTGAAGACTAGATTCCCATAATCGACCTATAGTAAAACAATGGAACCCCAACATGTCCATTACATACGCAAGAACAAGAAAACTACCGCAATATATGATTCCACTACCATGAAATACTTTGATTCATAACCATTTATAATCATATAAACATATCATTATGATGTTCCAAATATAAATACAATTCAATTTAGATAATCAACTTTTATGCCTATTTCAGCTAACTAAATCTATAAGGCATCCATTGAAAAAACTCATAATAGTATGGACTCAAGATATTAAATTAAATATCCTATTAAACAACTGATATAATAAAATTAATATAATGCATTTACACCTCATAAGGAAAGGTAATCATACATTAATCGTGAAAAGGAACGCCATTTAGGTATTGTTTAAGCCAAATCAAAAAATGAATTGTAACCTTATATAAAATAAACAATCATTATTCAAAGAATTAAGAATGAATATCCTAATAAGATGATTGTGATTAAATTCATCTATAAAACAAGGGATCTTTACTAATTTCAGATGTAAAATTTCTATGTAAATTGTATGCTTTACTATAATTCATAGAATTAAATTTTTTGTTGAATTAAAATTATATCTCAACCTATAATGAGACTTAAAAAGTATTTTGTTCAATATTCAAACTGTCTTGGTGTTATCATTCACTTTAGCCTAAAATGGGGAAATCGTAATATAAATTTCACATTTTTTTCACTTCCAATAAGATCTTCGAGAGGGAGAGAGATCGATGACCAAAGGGGTAAATTGATTGAAGGGAATGTAGCTCGTGAGGAATGGTGTGGCAATGAGACAAAGGGGGGTAAAATCTTACCAAATATGGGGGGGGGGTGCTTGAATGATTACCATATTTGGGGGGGTATGCCGAACAAGGATGAGCATTGCAGCGACGAAACGAAAGGGTGAAACCTGCAGTGATGAATGAAGATGAACCATGTGGCGACGAACCAAAGGGTTGAACCTTGTGGCGTCAAGCCGAAGTGGGATGAACACTGGAGATGAGCCGGAGTGGGATGAATGATGTGGTGATGAACACACGCTTGACTTCCTCTATATATTTCAGGGTTATTAGGGTATGATGAACTTCTCGCGATTTGGACAAGGGGAGCGCATTTATTTGTAGGATGATATTAATAAATAAAAAATGATTATTATTATAAAAATTATATATTTATAAAATAAATTACTTATCGTCAATAGATCTAATTATATATTTTTTACTTTATAAGTTCATAATTTATTTTGTTAGAATCAATATAAGTTTGATTCATTCATTGGTAATTTTAAATTTTATATATTAATTTCATGAAACATTTTTAAAATATCAGTATTTTAAATTAATTCATTATATATGCATATATTTTTAGGGATAAATGAATTGTTTCTAATAAAAAATTGGAAATTTATATAGTAATATTTTAGTAAAATATTTGTTGATGATGAATAATTTCTTGTAATGTCTTTGTAAAATAGTAAAATATTTTTCATTAAAAATAAATAATAAAAATATAATCATTTTTTTAAGATGATTGTTGGTATCCGTAAGATATAGGAACAAATTTAATTGATAATAAAAGATATGTTGGTATAAGATAGTAAATACTAACTGATGTATGTGTTGGTAAAAATAGTTGTTGGTACTTATAAAAAATAACAATAGAATGATATATTTATTGGAATTGATCATTTTTAAAAACAGGTATATTATCTGACACAAAATTTCTATTGGTATAGGTCAGTTTTTTTGTAGTGCCACCATATTTTTCATGATTTTATTTTATAAGGGTATTTAAATGATTGGATAGAATTAGACTATATGGACTCATCTAGTAGCCTTTACATAATGATTACGGCCTATCCAAAGGGCTTCACAAGATAAAACATACTCTTCGACATGTATTTTCATGATAAGAAGGACTTGATTAAGGATTGTTTCGTGATCTTTATCATATCACAGAGAGCACATGATCTGATCATGTGGCATCCCTTGGGTCATGCGTTGTATGACCTCTTGGGGTTTTAAAATATTCTAAACATATCCACCTATTCTTCATATATCCATTTAATTCCTTCCATTATATTTTCGATAAATTAATACATATGCTTCACATATTTATTCAATCCTAAAATTATCGATTTTCATTTAGTGGGCGTCAATAATTATAACTCTCACATGATAATCATGATTTCAATAAGGTATGTCTTTAGTTTTTATAACTTCTACATTTTAATTTGTGGTTATAATACTAAATAATATTACATCCATTTTATTAGAATCCTCTAAAAATATAATATTTTCAAAATACATGTATATTTCTTCTTTAGTTATATCATAAGTTGTGATATAGTTGGATTTTATGAAATCACTAACCACAAGAAGCTATAAATTTCTCAGACTAGTTATACTATCATTAGAATAACTAAAATATTAGATCAATCTATTATATTTCATAAAATGTATTTGTGTATGGCCTCATATCTAGTTTCTTATTTTCTACATATACATGGAACATGTCCTTTAAAAACTATTAATACTTTTCATGGGTTTACAACCGTCCCAATATAGATATCATAAATTTATTCATACATATAATTTCATAAATAATATATTTGATTATTTAAGTGAAAATGATTTTTTTCTTTATTTCATGTGACATATGCAATAATCCTATCTAGATTACTCAACCTTATATGTTAGAACCTAGATTAATCATAGGAGGATGAGATGTATATGTGTCCAAAAAATATTATATTCACTATTAATTGTAGTTGAATGAATAAATGTGAATTTGATAAATATTTGTATAATTTGAGAGTAGTATTGAACTGTTTTAGAGAATTTTTTGGTGAAGGAGAAAAAATTACATCACATTGGACAAAATGGTACATGTAATGGAATTTGATGATTAAAATACAAAGATAAGTCAAAGCTACTGAACATTGTAGGGATAAAATACATTATTTTTTCTTTAACCATGAAATGGATTCCAAAACACTATCATGCTTCATGTTGTTCATAAAGAGGGTAGATTCAAAATATTTCAAGAGTATTTGTGTAAACCATACCATTAATATTTTTTAAACACGATTCTTGTGTGAGTTTGAAAATTAAGAATGTTTGTTAAAAACATTCCATTAATAAAGGAATAGTGAAATATTATATTTTAAAAAAGTATATATCCAAAAGGATATGTGAATGAAATGTATCCATGGATGGAATCAATTTTTCAAAAATATGATCTAATTGTTTTGGTCTATTATTAGAGAGCTAAATGTTTTAATGAAAGTAATTATAGAAAAAAAATTGTTTCGTGAGAAAAAATACACAATACATCATGTATAAAATAACATCATGGTGTTTGTGAGATTTCAATTAAAAAATATTAAAATAGGTATCTTTTCATGGATATAGAGATATGGAGGTTATGGTTTTTTGGATAAAATTATTGATCAATAAACCATGTCATTCTTTTAAAGGCTACACCGTGGTTTTCATGGGCTTTACATATATTAATTATTTATTTATATTTTACAATATAAAAACCAGTATTATTTTATGGTAGTTTTAAATTATTCATGGTGGATAATTTTAATCACCAATAATTTTATGATATTTTGAATTTATATATAAGATATTCTATAGCTATAATTCTAAATAGATTAAAAAGAATACAACTAATTAAAGTGGAAAATAGGCAAATGGGAAGAGATGTCTATATTTATGGATGTATAAAAGGTTATTGGGTAAATAATAAATAACTCGTTTTAATTAAAAAAAATTATATATTATTTAAGATGTATCGATTTTGGGATAGTTTATTGAGTTTTCTTTGAATATTTCATTGTAAATAATTTTCATATTTTGTGTTTCATTTCCCTATCTTAAAGAAGTGTGTGGTGTGATAAGAAGAGGAATGGGTCAATGTATTTAGATGTAATTTCTTCTTAAATGTTCTAATTTCTCAATGGTGAGTAAGCTATTTCTTGGTGCACTGACACATCATTGGTATATAATCCTCATTTTTGGCTCATGTGGTTAATCCGAGTAAAAATACCTATGTACTTGTCCTTTACTTACCTTTTTGAATATTTATATTGAATTGATTTTGCTAAATAATTTAGGTTTTCATTATAACATGAAAAAAATATACACTTAGAGAATAAATTTTATTACCCTAATACCCCCACCCCTCTATGGGTGGTTGAAACCTTATTTTTGAAACAAGTTGTATTGTAATGATTATGACACAATTACCCATATGGTACAAAGTTGGGTCCCCACAACACCTCAGGAAAACCACCATGTCAATAAGAAATATCCTAAACATCATAATTTCGTTTAAATATATATGTGAGATTGTTTTCCACCTTGGTGCTATGAACCATTAAATGAAATATCTTTCTAATATTTTTTCCTGACCCTTATGGTCAGTATACATACACCCGATACACCAATGTCACTATGATTATTAATTTTGTAGATCATCTAATCAATATAATATGAAAAAAATAAACATTCATAAATAAGTTACTTAGAGAAAAATATCAATAAATTTGAAAATAAAGATTAAACTAAACACAAATTAAAATAGACATATAATGACCAATCCAAATGATTTTTAAGGGTATAAATAAGAGGATACTATAGTGGATTCATCCTTTGTAACCATCCATAATTTACCCTAGAAATATCCTCTATGACACATTTAGAACTTGAAAAGGTGTTATATCCATGATATAGACTCTATAAAGTACTATCACCCATTATTTGATTCTTTCTCTTTATCTAGATCATATAGAATATGGTATACATGTGTCTCATATGGACACATACATGTCATGAGTATAACAATATTATAGGGAGTCACCCCCACTCCTACATACCATTCATAAACCCATGTGCATAATGGAAAAAATAGATAAAATGATATCAAATAAATGTAAACAAATAGTATTACATACTATATTGCTTAACAGTTATAACTAAAATATATAACTCCCTATATCAGGTTTATCCTTACCTACTCTAACATGTTTTTGGATAACCCATTTTGGATATTGGGCTATAAGAAGGGAAATCATGTAGACCATACCAACTAGGTAATAACTCTGGGTTAGGGTAATGGGTATATAATTTTGTATTCCAGTAATGGGCCATGGAATACGGTAAGTGGTATACAAAGATAGGGAACTGTGATTCCATCCCATCTCTAAGCTCCAAATCAAGTTTAACATATTGATATATACGTACATAGATATTGATATATATATATATATATATAACATAAATACCCCTTATAATAAAATTTATGCTCATCATGTAGCATGTTAAAAGAAAATCACTGGTCATAGAAGAAATACTAAAAAACACCCTTATGAGCACATGATGGATGAACAATGTATCATATTATGATTTGTCATTTATATTAATTAAATTAAAATATTAACTATTTAAACTTTCAAAAAAAAAATACCATGATACTAATTTGGAATAAGAATCATGAAAATAACTCAAATCATGATTGTAAATTTCTATAAAATTTCTTCTAAAGTGAAATGTCTTTAAAAATTATAATCGGTGAATTTAAAATTCATTTTTAATTAAATACACTCCACCTTATAATTTTTCTTGTTTCTCCCTTGAAGAGTATGATATGGAAAAAGGATAAACAATGTAGTATCTCCCATATAATCTAATAAGAAATAGTATTATAATATAAATAAACATTACCAACATATGATTAAATGGATGAAACGTTTTAGCTACATTATTTTAGAAGAGTATAACAAAAAAAAACCCATGGAATTACATTTGATTCACCCAAGTTAGACACATGTACCAGCCATCCAAGATTAAACTGGAAGGATTTGGTGATTTATAAAAACCCTATTATTAGTTATTAAAGTTCTATACTAACTTCCATAGAGGGAATATAAGAATAATAAGGATAGGGAATCGATGAAATATTAACTATATTAGGATAATGTTCCATGATTAAATCAGAGTCACTTGAGGTAAGTATGAAGAGGGTTTTCTTAATATGTAAGAGAGGGTGAGAAAAGATCCATAGAGTCACCAATGCGGCTGAATAGAAGTAAAATCTTGGTCATAATGTGATGTGGGGTGTTGTATTTTATGGTGAATTGGAAAAAATACATCAATCATTAAAAAATAAATGATAATGTCAGTCGATACTGGATACTATGTCATCAAGTTCCTGATTGTGCTAATATGTTACCTATATAACTTAGGTCGACACCAAGTACCTAGATAAACACTAATATATACTCATTTTTGTCAGTACATACTTACTAACCACCTTCTATACCTTTTATATCTGAATCTTTTCAAATTCCTCCTCTCACTCAAAATACACCAAAATGAAGTTTAAAAACATAATATTAAAAACGAAATTGATCTAAAAAGGGTTAGTATCAATGAAATATTACCACCACTAGTATTTCCAGCCACATGAAGCCTAAACTAAAACCTTAATGAAAAATTATTATCCATTGATCTTACATTTCAACTTCCCACTCAAAAAAATTTTCTTGTTAATTCCCATACTACTTCTTAAACCAAACAAAAGTGGATCAATTTTCTCTATAGTATTTTATAAATTATATAAAAATAAAAAATGGGTGATCTAAATAGGATTCATTAGATTCCAACACCAAATCATTAAATCGAATCATGTTTTTGGGGCTAGGTACATACCTCATTAATTATAATCATGAATGATGTTGTGCAGTGTGCTGAATTTTGGAATAAACATATATTGATAAGAAACTTCCCCAAATATTATATGGATTTAAAATGGTTTAACAGATCTCATGGTTAAATTCCCTATCTTTCCAATCGATCATTAAAAAAGTTTTTGTGAAAAACTAAAAAGACATGGTCACCGACTTTTCATTCCAAGGATCACCTCTGATGGTTGGCATAGGACCATGTCTTCTCTAATAAGGTTCATGATTTCTCAAAATCCACATTACATGATTTATAATCTACTAGATAAAACAATTATTAATTATAAAATATTCAACTGACTTTTTCTGATAGAGCATAGAATTACATGGCCTTCCATATAACATATAATAAGGGGAAATTTTGATAGATTATTGATAAATGTTGTTGAAAGATAATTACACTAGTTTTTTGGTGGTACCACCATGATCCATAAAAATAAAAAATATAATATTAGATCATATAATTCAATATAAATATAGTCAAATCACATTGGCTATCCGTTTTAGAATTTAATGTGGTACTCAGTTTCACTTTAATCCTAAATCTCGATGAATACCTTTCAAATACCAAGATGTGAACCTCAAATCCATGTCAGATATAATGCTAGTTGGTACACCGCAGATATTCATGATCTTATAGATATATATATTCCTAATATCATCAACTAAATAATCTGTTTTAATAGGTAAAAATCAAGGCACAATGGTTAGTAATTCCATAATCAACCAAGTTATATAATCCGCCTTAGAGGATCTCAATAAATTAGTACTAAAATATGTCATGATTCCATACCAACTCCATTCATCTATAAAAAAATATTTTTAGATTTCCTAAAAGATTTTTATAATTTTCAATTTCTTGTTAACATGTGATTCATTTAGGGAAGAACTGTGTCATGCCATTATTTATACCAAGATACTATAACTCATGATGAATATCACCATACATATTTTTGATAAAAGGATGTAAAATACCCCTAATGTAATGATATTAATTCAAACTTTTAGGGATTATAAGTCTTCCATATACATGTACAAAATAATTTTAATATTATAAATATTCAACAAAAATCTCCCCACCATTTATTCTTTCTTGAATAATGGAACAATTAGGGTATTTAATATAAAAGTCCCTAACTCACACCAAGATTGATGATGAAATACTAATATGTTGTAGGTGTATTAATATTAAATCCTCCACCACGTATAAATGGATCTTGTACATTATTGTAATATGTATATAGTCATATTTAGCTTATTACACTTTTTAATGGTGAACTTTCCAAATAGGATCATCATAAATGGCATTCCCCTTACACCTAGCATACCAAATATCATCATAAAATGGATAAAGTTTTTCCACATAGAAATAGTAGATGATATTTAATTATCACTATGAGAAAATTCATTTTATGTAATTTTATTCTGAAAAAACAACAAATATTTTTATAAAAAAAATAATACCTCAAAAACATTCAAATATTAAAAATAGATTCCAATTATAAATCCTGGGTATGGTAGTTCCATTCATGAGGATTAAGCTACTCTGAACCAAATTTCACTACCTTTTTAGCATGAATAAGAACATGGAAGATGTTTTGAAAATATGCGCCACAATACACATCACACCCCAATATAGATGGGTTACATTATGAAATGGAGTAGTATACATCCTCTTCTCGATCTCTTGGAAATCTATTTAACACTGGCCAAACTATATAAACTTATCCACTTCTTTTTAAGGAATTAATATGTTCAACAATATTAGAGAAATATTATTAAAGGAACAGAAATAAACCGAAATCCCATGTAATCTCCATATTTCAATCACATTGTAAGGAAATCTCAAAGAAAATAATATTTATTTCATGGGATCCATAGATATGTGAACTATTGAAACCACTTGACCAAGGAACATAAAATTTCTGATCTAGAACAATCATTCTTATAGCTTCACATATAGTATATTTTATTTTAATGTTTTTTATACAATGCAATGATGTCAAATATGATCTTCTTTGGATTTATAACAGACTGGGATTTAATCTACAAATACTATGAGGAATGTAACGACCCAAAGTTTCATTAATGGAAAATCCCTCTTAGTCCAGTTAAATGTCTCTTTATGAAAAATATTTTTTTATAATATGTCACCTTCTTTGGTTTTATGTTTATAATTTTGACCATTGTTAATATAGCTGTTGAACAGTGATCACATGATTAGTATAAATACAGGACCTTAACAAATCCAATTTACATAGACAAAAGAAGTGATGGCCTCATCCAGTAGAATTTCCCCATATGAAGCCTATTTTTCGGGGATCAGAAAAGAGGTGGCATCCTTGGGCTTCTCCCTTGACCAAGTCTAAGCTGAGCATCACCATGTCAAGCTCGAACGGGACCGTCTACGGGAAAAGTGGAAGTTGATAGAGATTACCACTCGAGCGATGTTTTCCGAGCCACCCCAAGAGTCTGTCACCATCCCACACCATACCCTTGGGTCTTATGCGACTATTTTAAGGGGTTGTGTAAAAAATAAGTAGTACTATGCTCATGTACATTATTTTTGTATATAATAATGAATATAATTTCTAGTCATTTTTGATACATTGTAAATAGTTTTTAAATGTACAAATGGTGTTTTTAGTTATTATTTAATTAAGAAATATATTTTATTAAATTAAGGTATTTTTGAATTAAATAATATTTTAATAAAATAATAATAATATTATTAAATTATTTTTTTTATTAAATATAAATGATCTAATAATTTTATGAATGCAATTAAAAGTTTTTATTAAGGTTTGAAATCCATTTTTGTCAAAACCCGTGAATTTTCGATAAATGTCGGTTTTTATTTTAAAAGTGAAAATTAACATATTTTGAATTTTTTTGTATAAAATAAACATCATTTCTGGAATCAGGACATCGAAATTATCCAACGGTGAATTTTTCATAATTTTCTGAGACAGTCAAATTTATAGGTAAAAACTAAATACCATTTAAATATATAATGTTTTTATGTCATCATAATGACCCACTGGTGATGTAATAAAATACCATAATCCTTATGTTCGGCCAATATATGTTTTATAATTAAAATAATGTGATTTTGGGTTTCTTTGACTTACTTTTAAAATCATTAATGGACCCCTCAAGACATATTCAACACTTTGCCTTTTTAAATTAATTTCCATGGGAGTGTGACTCACCTCCACTTAAGCAACCTTATTATTTTAAGAAGTTCGGACTTTGGGCCTTATAAAATATTGTTATAATCTTCCCTTTGGCAAAAAACATGGGCAAAAACCATGGGATGGTTTGTGGTTTGGATTAATTTAATGTAAGGGGACCCAAACCTAAATAATAAATAATTCTCTCACCTTTCCTATATAAACCCACCCAAGCTCCCACTTCCTCCTCACTAAAATCCCTTGGAGTTCGTCCAACCTCTGCCCTAATCTCTCTATAATCCTCCCAAGGTTCCCCAAGCTCCCAATAAGCCTCTCACAAGCTGCTCTCTAGCCTTTTCAAGCACACTTCCAAGTAAGGGTTTTTTCTTCCTTTCCCATTTTTGTCCAATTTTCTTTAAGTTGTTTTGCCCTTTTAATTTCAATTATGAATGTTGGGGTATGGTTTCTCACCTCCCTCATACTTCCCTATTTATGTTTGAATGATGGGAGACCCCTTTTTCTCTCATTAAATGCTTCTCATGTACACCCGTTACTATGCCGAAATTCCGAAAGAAACATCTCTCTCTTTTTTTACATTCAAGCAATAATTTTGTATCATGAATAAAAATTCCATTAAAATTGTTGGGACATGTATCTATATGACCTACTTACTTTCCATTACATGTAAATATGATGAGGAACCCCTTCCTCTCTCATCAACCATTTTTATGAATTCTTATGTCACGCCGTTACGGTGCCGAAATCGCCCCGATTTTCTAAGCCAATGTCATTGTGTAGTGAATACCATGCCCATTTCTCCATCAAGGGTATTTAACATTATGCACATTTACTTATTTATTATAAAGTTTCATGTATGAATTCCACATTCCTTTATCGTGGAATAAATGATTATGTTTTATGAATCCATGTGGCACACTAATGCATGAAATGAAATGTTTATGAAGGGTGCGCCCTTATAGCACTCCAATGCATTGGGTAAAGTTTAGTATCATGATACGTCATGTTAAATGAGTGTTGACTCATGATAATTCAAGTGAAATGAGGGTTTACTCGTGCCTCATGTGAAATGGGGGTTTACTCGTGCTTTATGTGCAATGAGCCTTGGCTCATGCTAATTCCATGTTAAGTGTTGTTGCCACATTTCCATGTTATGATTATAATGTTTTATCATGCCTTTATGTTCATGTTTATTTTATGATCTATTGAAAATCCTATTGTATACAATGTATTGAACTCCTCATGTTATTCCATGTGTACTCCCTTACTGGGCTTTATAGCTCACGCTTTTGTTTTGCATGTCCTCAGGTTATCCCATGCAATGCTAAGTACGAGGGAATATAGTGGTCATGTAAAGGACGTTTTCAATATAGATGTTGTATTTCATGTACTATGTTTTTTTGTAATGATCCTAAGCCCCAAAGAAACTAAACCTCTCAATCTTCTTTATTGTATCAAGTGAAGTTTTATGTAATAAATCATGTTTATGTTGTAATAAAAAGAAGGGTTGTCATAGGTGGTATCAGAGGATAGGTTTAGTTATTTTTGGGATTGGGAAACCCAGTAAAGCCTTAGATACAAGAATAAGTATAATAAAAACATCCCTAAGTTTTGTTAAATACTATGTAAGTGGTTTATCAAACAAATACATCCCTCTCTGGATACGAGCAGGTAGAGGCGGCTCTGGCACAGATGTATCCTAGGGGTAAAACCCGAAAACACCGCTTTGAGCTAGACTCGAACGGGAACTGGTGCACGACAAGGGGCCTTGCTTCACTCTTGGTTACGACACTCCCAGGGGATTTGTTTGGATAAATTCACAAGATTAGTATGAACCCTTATTAATGGAATTAAAAAATTCCCCTAAGAATATATGTTTGAAAGTAGATCATGAAAAGCCTTGATTGAAGCCTATAGACTCATGAGTTAAGGAAATGAAAGTTTATTTATAAGTCATCAACTTTTGTCTTTGGATTACCCTTTATGTGTTACCCCTAAATTTCCTTTTATTCCAGCTAATGTCTGGTAAAAGGAGGACACGGGCTAACAACCGTTGTGATGATCAGTGTGATGACTGTACTAATGAGATGCCAAATCAAATGGGAGTGGGAATTGCAAACTTTTTCATGCTTCTCTCTCAGCTAACTCATGTTTTGAATAGAAACACGAGTCAAGAGGAACGTTCAACCCCCCCCCCCCCCCTAAGAAAGAACAAGTTGCTATCGAGAGCTTCTTGAGACAAAGGCATTAAACTTTTAGTGGATCATCCGATCCCACGATCACTGAACAATGGATCAACTCCATTGAAAAGATATTCTCCATCCTCTAATGTCCTGAACAAGAGAAGGTTCTCCTAGAAGCTTATCATGTAAAGGGTGAAGCTGATCAATGGTGGACGTTGATCAAAAATACGAATCATGAGGAGGAGATCGAGGCGTTAGAATGGATGGATTTCCAGAATATGTTTTTTGATAAATATATTCGGCGCACCCTCTAGATTAAGATGGAAAGGTACTTCCTTTACCTCAAGAAAAAAGATGAAGAATCTGTTGGAGCGTACGAGGAGAACTTCACAAGGCTTGCACGATACGCTTCCGGCTTTGTCGTTACCCTCGAATGAAAGTTCGGCCGCTTCTTTGGTGGGATCAAGCCTAGCTTGCGGAAAGCATTAGCGATCCGTGACTTCGACAGCTGTGAGGAAATTGTCTGATGTGACCTCACGGTCGAAATGGAGATCATGGAATCACAGGGGCATCATGGGGACAATAAGCGTAAGGAGGAATTCAATGATGGTGGCCAGATGGATAAATCCAATGGTTCTAAGAAGATACAGCACCCCACTTTCCAAAAGTGCGAAAAGAAGCACCCTGGAAATAGCCTTAAGGGGATGAGAAAATGCTTTAGGTGTGGAAGAGAAGGGCACCTTTCTGTTAACTGTCGGCAAGAAGGACCCGCAGCTGCTACAGAGGAGAGGAATGCTTCGTTCGAACCTAAATGCATTGTTCAATGCTACAAATGCAAAGAACTAGGTCATTTTGCAAATCATTGCCCTAATCCAAGGGTTATTGGAGGCAACCAACAACCTCCAAGACAGAAAGGAAGTGCTTTTTTCCATCACTTCTGCCGAAGTGAACCCCAACAACGAAGTGGTGGTAGGTACACTATTTATTAATTCAAGAATAGAGAACTTACTTTTTGATTCAGGTTCTACGCATTCTTTTATATCTCGAAAGTTTAGTAGAACAATCCCATCACCACCACAAATCATGGAAGTGAAGATGTCAGTGAGTATGGAAAATGGGGCAATCATTGCATCCCATGAGTATAAGTCCTCCCCTGTTATAATCTATGGATTGAATTTCTGGGAAAGCCTCGTTATACTCCCTCTGGTGGAATTTGATGCAATTCATGGCATGGATTGGCTTTCCTTATATAGAGCCAACATAAATTATCGGGAGAGGGAAATCACACTCCATATGGAGAATCGACCCCCGATTCCTTACAAGTGTTAGGAGGAAGATGAATCTCATTTAGCTCCATCATCTCAAGAATGGATATTACTGCCTTATGATCATGTGTATCTGGCTCAGATGATTGAGTTCAAAGAAGAAAAAATCCTTGAAGATATGCCTATTTTGAGGGAATTCCCTGAAGTGTTTCTCGAGGAGCTGTCTGGTCTTCCTCTAAGAAGAGATGTTGAGTTCTCAATTGAACTTATACCTGGGTGCTACCAATATCCAAGAATCCATATAGAATGGCTATTGTAGAGCTTGGAGATCTGAATAAACAACTCTAGGAGAATCTGGATAACGGGTTTATACGCCCAAGTGCTTCACCATGGGGTGCACTAGTCCTCTTCATCTAGAAGAATGATGGGTCAATGCAGCTTTACATCGATTATCATGAACTTAAAAAAATCACGATAAAAACAAGTATACTCTCCCAAGACTCGATGACTTGTTTGATCAGTTGCATGGAGCACAATACTTCTCCAAGGGGGATTTACGGTCAGGATATTATCAAGTAAGGGTGAAGAAGGAAGATGTCCCCTAGACTGCTTTTCGTACAAGGTACGGGCACTATGAATTTGTAGTAATGCATTTTGGACACACCAATGATCCAACAATATTCATGGACTTGATGAATAGATTCTTTAGAGGTTACCTTGACAAATTTGTGGTAGTCTTTATAGATGATATTCTAATATACTCCAAAACCAAGGAGGATCATGAGGAGCATTTAAAAACTATATTAGAGACTTTGAACAAGGAGAATCTCTATGAAAAGTACAGCAAGTGTGAGTTCTGGTTGAAGGAGGTCTCATTATTGTGCCATATCATCACAAGAAATGGGATATCCGTGGACCCCTCCAAAATAGATGCAATTGAGGGATGGTCGAGGCCAACATCGGTAACGGATATCCATAGCATCTAGGGGTTAGCTGGATATTATCGATGATTTGTGAGGAATTTCTCACGATTGTCCAACCCTCTTACCAAGCTAACTCGAAAGGGAGTATAGTTTTCATGGAGTGATGAATGCAAAGAAAGCTTCAAGGAGTTGAAAAGGAGGCTTATCATTGCGCCCGTGCTCACTTTACCCACAAGTGGGGAACTTTTTGTGGTATTCAGTGATGACTCAAAGAAGGGCTTAGGCTGTGTGCTGATGCATAATGATAAAGTGATATCCTATGCCTCAAGGCAGTTGCAAATCCATGAGCAAAACTATCCAACGCATGATCTGGAGTTGGCGGCTGTGATCTTTGCCTTGAAAATCTGGTGGCATTATCTCTATAGAGAGAAATTTGAGATATATAATGACCACAAGAGTCTTAAATATATATTCACACAGAAAGAACTTAATATGTGCCAGAGAAGATGGATAGAGATCATTAAGGATTATGACTATTCAATACATTACCACCCTGGGAAATTGAACAAGGTGGCAGATGCCCTAAGTAGAAAGGACCCAACAATTCTATCAATGAAGAGAATTTAGAAGGATCCAATCTTCTTAGACTTGATGAATATGGACGTGGGAATCATAAAGAAGGGAACATCATTAATCCTTTCACATATTATTGCTCAACCACCTCTTTTGGAAAGGTTAAAGGATACTCAAAAGGATGATGTGGGAATTCAGGAAAAGGAGGAAGCTATCAAAAAAGGGAAATCCTCAGAGTTTAATGTTAATGAAGAAGGAATTGTGCAGTTTGGGAAAAGACTATGTGTTTCATCCAGTCCAGAGCTGAAGAAGGAACTTTTGGATGATGCACATAGTTCAAATTTCTCTATTCACCCAGAGAGCACAAAGATGTATTGAGATCTCCAAGAAAACTTTTGGTGGGATAATATGAAGAAGGAGATCGTTGAATATACATCAATGTGCCTGGTGTGTCAACAAGTGAAGGCAGAGAGGAAGATGTCTAAGGGGATGATGCAACCATTTCCCATACCAGAATGGAAATGGGAAAACATCACCATGGACATTGTCACTGGACTTCCAAGGACATCCAAAGGTAACAATGCAATCTAGGTTGTTGTGGATCGTCTTACAAAGACTGCACACTTCATTGCTATTCAAGAGAATTTCTCATTGGATCAACTTGCACGGATATATATCTGGGAAGTGGTAAGTTAGCATGGAGTACCACTATCTATTGTGTCTGACCGAGATCCAAGATTCACCTCTAAGTTTTGGAAGAGTCTTCAACATGCTCTGAATACTGAACTGAACTTCAGTATGGCCTATCATCCTCAAATCAATGGCCAATCCGAGCGGACTATCCAAACACTTGAGGATATGTTGAGAGCACACTCAATAGACTTCAAAGGAGGATGGGATCAATATCTTCCTCTGGTTGAGTTATCTTATAACAATAGTTTCCAATCAAGAATCCAAATGGCACCATATGAAGCCCTATATGGGAAAAGGTGCAGAACACTAGAATGTTGGGATGAGGTCAGTGAATGTAGGCTGCTTGGACCAGAAATGGTCGAGGAAATGGTGGAGAAGGTGAAAACCATTCAGCAGCATATCAAGGTATCCCAGAGTCGATAGAAGAGTTATGCAGATAATCGTCAATGATACCTTGAGTTTAAAGCTGGAGACACGGTGTTTCTATGCATATCTCCGTGGAAGAAGGTCACGAGGTTTGGAAAGAAAGGGAAGTTAATTCCAAGGTACATCAGCCCCTTCGAGATTCTTGATTGTGTCGGGGATGTGGCCTATCAACTAGCACTTCCACCTACCATGGACAAAGTTCATGATGTCTTTAATGTATCCCTCTTAAGGAAGTATATTCCGGACCCTTCACATGTACTCTCTTCTGAGGTGGTACAATTGGAAGATAATCTTTCTTATGAGGAGCAAACAGTGAAGATCTTAGATCGTAGAGAAAAAGTTCAATGAAATAAGACAATTCCCCTAATCAAGGTGTTGAGAAGAAACCACAAGTTTGAAGAAGCGACATGGGAATCGGAGGAGAAGATGAAGCTGAGTTACCCACATCTGTTTTAGTGTGGTAAAAGGAAAAATTCCGAGGGCGAAATTTCTTAAGGGGGGAATATTGTAACAACCCAAAGTTTCATTAATGGAAAATACCTATTGGTATAGTTAAATGTCACTTTACAAAAAATATTTTTTTATAAGATATCAACTTCTTTGGTTTAATGTTATGAATTTTGACCGTTGTTAATATAGCTGTTGAATAGATATCACATGATTAGTATAAATTTAGGACCTTAACAAATCCAATTTAATCAGACAAAAGAAGCGATGGCCTCATCCAGTAGAATTGCCCCATACGAAGCCCATTTGTCAGAGCTCGGAAAAGAGGTGGAATCCTTGGGCTTCGCCCTTGAACAAGACCAAGCTGAGCTTCAACATGTCATGCTCAAACGGGACTGTCTACGGGAAAAGTGGAAGTTGATAGAGATTACCACTCGAGTGATGTTATATGATCCGCCCCAAGAGTCTGTCCCCATCGTACACCATACCCTTAGGTCTTATGCGGTTATTTTAAGGGGTTATGTAACAAATACGTAGTACTATGTTCATTTACATTATTTTTGTATATAATAATGAATATAATTTCTAGTCATTTTTGATACATTGTAAATAGTTTTTAAAAGTACAAATGGTGTTTTTAGTTATATTTAATTAAGAAATCTATTTTATTAAATTAAGGTATTTTTTAATTAAATAATATTTTAATAAATTAATAATATTATTATTAAATTAATATTATTTTTATTACAAATAAATGATCTTATAATTTTATGAATGCAATTAAAATTTTTTATTATGGTTTGAAAGCCATTTTTGTCAAAACCCGTGAATTTTCCATAAATGTCGGTTTTTATTTTAAAAGTGAAAATTAACATATTTAGAAATTTTTTTAGATAAAATAAATGTCATTTCTGGAATCAGGATGTCGAAATTATCCAATGGGGAAGTTTTCATAAATTTCTATGACAGTCAAATTTTTGGGTAAAAATTAAATACCGTTTAAATATATATTGTTTTTTATGAAATCATAATGACCCAATGGTGTTGTAATAAAATACAATAATCCTTATGTTTGGCCAATATATGTTTTATCATTAAAATAATGTGATTTTGGGTTTGTTTGACTTACTTTTCAAAGCATTAATAGACCCCTCAAGACATATTCAACACTTTTCCTTTTTAAATTAATTTCCATGGGAGTGTGACTCACCTCCACATAAGAAACCTCATAATTTTAAGAAGTTCGGAATTCGTCCTTATAAAATATTATTTTCCTCTTCCCTTTTCCAAAAACCATGGGCAAAGACCATGGGACAGTTTGTGGTTTGGATTAATTTAATGTAAGGGGACCCAAACCTAAATAATAAAGAATTCCCTCACCTTTCCTATATAAACCCACCGAAGCTACCACTTCCTCCTCACTAAAATACCTTGGAGTTCGTCCAACCACTGCCCTACTCTCTCTAGAATCCTCCCAAGGTGCCTCAAGCTCCGAAGAAGCCTCTCACAAGCCTCTCTCTAGCCTTTGGAAGCACACTTCCAAGTAAGGCTTTTTTTCTTCCTTTCTCTTTTTTGTCCAATTATCATTATGTTTTTTTGCCCTTTTAATTTCAATTATAAATGTTGGGGTATGGTTTAGAACCTCCCTCATACTTCCCACTTTATGTTTGAATGATAGGAGACCCCTTTCTCTCTCATTAAATGCCTCTCATGTACACCCGTTACTATGCCGAAATTCCGAAAGAAACATCTCTCTCTTCTTTTACATTCAAGCAATAATTTTGTATCATGAATCCAAATTCCATTAAAATTGTTGGGACATGTATCTATATGACCTCCTTACTTTCCATTACATGTAAATATGATGAGTAACCCCTTCCTCTCTCATCAACCATTTTTATGAATTCTTATGTCATGTCGTTACGCTGCCGAAATCGCACCGATTTTCTAAGCCAATGTCATTGTGTAGTGACTACCATGCCCATTTCTCTATCAAGGGTATTTACCTTTATGCACATTTACTTATTGATTAAAAAGTTTCATTTATGAATTCCACATTCCTTTATCGTGAAATAAATGATTATGTTTTATGAATCCATGTTTTATGATCCATGTGGCACACTTATGCATGAAATGAAATGTTTATGAAGGGTGTGCCTTTATAGTGCTCCAATGCATTGGGTAAAGTATAGTATCATGATACATCATGTGCAATCAGTGTTGACTCATGATAATTCAAGTTCAATGAGGGTTTACTTGTGCTTCATGTGCAATGAGGGTTTACTCATGCTTTATGTGCAATGAGGTTTGGCTCATGCTAATTCCATGTTAAGTGTTGTTGCCACATTTCCATGTTATGATTATCATGCTTCATCATGCCTTTATGTTCATGTTTCTTTTATTCTCTATTGAAATTCCTATTGCCTAACATGTATTGTACTCCTCATGTTATTCCATTTGTACTCCCTTACTGGGCTTTATAGCTCACCCTTTTCTTATGCATGTCCTCAGGTTATCCCATGAAATGCTAAGTACGAGGGAATGTAGTGGTCATGTAAAGGAAGTTTTCAATAAAGATGTTGTATTTCATGTATTATGTTTTTATGTAATTATCCTAATCCCCAAAGACACTAAACCTCTCGATCTTCTTTGTTGTATCAAGTGATGTTTTATGTAATAAATCATGTTTAAGTTGTAATAAAAAGCAGGGTTGTCATAAGGAATGTGTCTAATAAATAATGAAATATCTTATTTCTCAAGGATTTGAATTTGGATTTGACATTAGTTATTCCAAAATGAATCACTAGATATTCCAAATACTCATATTGATATCATAAAGAGTTATTTTGAATGTTTTCCAACTTGTACCTAAGTTGATGGTAGCATGAATGTAGTCTAATATTTTAGAACTTATATTTCCCCTTTAATTGATTAAATATATCATAAATACAAGTAAAGGATATAAAATTTCTTGATTTAACATCATTTAATTGTTGTTATTCTGCACAGAGGTGTAGAATTATATTTAACTTAATTGGAAATGTATATTGATCACCCCAAGGAGATGTTTCATGTAAAATAATTTTTTTCCCTCCAACTATTAAAATGAGATAATCAGTTCCCTAATTTTTTGGGAACCATATTATATGTAATATTCAGATAATTTTGGTCATAAGAAAATCATGAAAAGTAAACCTCACTTATCACTCCAATGGAAGCACTAAAAATTATTCTATAAACACTTCTGTTAAAAATAATCTACACGAGGTAAGGCTTTCATCCAATTATCTTCCACTTCTCTAAATACTAGAAAATACATTTTATTAGTTATCTCACATAATACTAACTATTAAATCCCTATATAACCATCACGAAACTCTAATTCTCCTTGAATTATATACAAAACACTAACAAGAAAGAACAATGATAACCTCATGTCAGTGAAATCTATGCATTATTAGAACTAGTTCAAAAATTATATTCCTAGAATGGTATAAATGGGGTCCATATTGGGAACAAAAAATCTAAATTATTCCCATATGAATCCACCACCAAATTACAAGATAAAAATTTCATTACAGCTGCAATTCACCATTCGAGTGGTGTGTTAACACTCGATAAGCAGGTGATACCAGTACTCATCAAATAAGAATGGTATAAAGTTGTTCAAAAATAAAGTAATATTAATAATGAATATCAAAACAATAAACATATATGGTAGAAGTTACCAAAATAGTTCCTATAACAGTAGATTTCCCACTCTGAAATATTCGGTATTGGGTAACTTTCTAACATATACACCACTAAAACCAACTTAAACATACATTATGATTACCTATATTTTTTTTAATTTCAATATCAATAATGTTATCTAAAATCAATTTTGTTTTTATTTGTGACATTATAAGTGATAATGATCTAAGGTTAACTCTTTTTTTGAGAGGTCATAATTGTTCCCTACACTGATGAGAAACTATAAGTGAAAAAAAATTCTAAAACATATTTTTTATGGTTGGATGATGTACTTTTATGGGACATAAATGTCACATGAAAATAGGGATAGTGGGTTTCTAAGAGAATGATAATTTTCTGATAAATATCATTCTTGGTAATCAAATGAAATTAGGTCATGTGAATTTAACCTTCTAGTTGGAAATCCACATTTATTTGTGTAGTTGTATGTTCCTATATATGAAAATGAATAATTATCATTTGAAATTAATATTATTTTTAATGCATGTCATGGTTTGTGTAAATTTATTTATTTATGAAAACTAGGATCTTATATTCTCATGATAAGGTAATATATTTTGGGGTCATCAATAGAGATACTACATCAATATATAAAGTGAGAAAGGATTTTTTTCATTACAAATTTTGTAGAAGTTGATATTTCAAGTCATTTTATGGGAATATAACTACCTAATTATGTATATTTCCATGTATTTTTTCCATCAAGTTCATTTCCATACATTCAAATAAAGATACATTTGGCACATAGGTTGAGTCTAATAGTGTGAAACAACATTGATTAGAGATATCATGATAAATAGTTTATATTACACATTTTATTTTTTGTATGAGGTAGTATATAATAAAAATAACAACTACTTACTATGAGGTAACTTCGAAATCTTATTAGATACAAACCTTGGACTTTATGTAATTATTTGAAATTCCACTGATTAATAGGCCTAGATGTTCAAAAAATATCATCATCCAGAACATAAATTTAATTCTATTAGAATTTATCATGTTTATTATATATTATTCCTTCATATGGATTAATAATATTCCATGTTTTGAAGGATAGAAAATAGTACATCATCAGCTATTCAAGAGAAAAAAACTTAGTTGAATATTTAATATATATTTATTCTCCATTTTTATAGAATATAATATTTATTCATTTAGCAGTGAGTGGTGTAGTGATATTTATTTATATATATAAATATTTATTATTCAATGTTTGTTAAATATTTTGGAGGATTGATGGACCGAGTTTAATTATCAAGTGAGAAGCTATATGTTAAATTTTATTGGAATAAATGTTAATTTATTTATTCAAGAAATAATATTTATTTATTCATGATTCCATTCATTTGGGGTGTTCATGTATAAGAGAAAGTATCATTAAATACCATGTTTGTTAAAAATGAATTGAATTCACGATTCTCAATCTCTCCTCCATGTTCACATATTGAAGAAAGTATTTTTAAATCTCGTTCATTTTGAACAACTTGGAAAAAGCATAACAAAAAAATAAAAAAATTAACCTTTAAATTTTAAGAAATTCACCTAGGAAAATCTAGAAGTATCGTCAAAAATAACAAAAATCTATAGTATTCCTGCCTATCATACTACTATTGGTGGTCCAAAATAATCCATGTGGACAAGTTCTAATGTTTTAGATGTAACATCCTTGATAATAGATTTAAAATATGACTTATGTTTCTTACCTAGTTGTAATTATTCATAAAGGAACTAAGGTCCATAGTGTAAACATTTCTAGTTCTAGGTGATCTAAATATATGCACATTATCAATGAAAATATAAAAACCTCTTTTAGAAAAAATGACTAAAAATCTATCATCATAGAGATGAAAAATTATTGTCATGTTTTATTTTAGCCAATGAACAATGTAAGCATTGTTGATCTAGACTTTTTATGGATATGCAACTAATCCAACTATAATTATCTTTCCTTTAGCATTATCTCCGAAGGTAACCAAGACTCAACATACCTTTGATAGTGTATTGTAAATTTGAAATTTTGATACTCATGTTCCTTGAAAAGCCTTTATCGATATAGCATATTAATCTTATCTACTTATGGATTTTTATAAAAAAAACATCACAAAAAAACATGTCTTTTTACCAAAATTATTATGGGTCTAGAAATTTTTGCATGTAAAGATATGGGAAAACAAGCCAATTTAATTTTTCTCGAAATTTAGTAATTTACTTTAGATAAGATCCTAGAAATATTGTATTTCATTACACAGTAGATCTAGGGATTCAATAAGAAATAATTATTCACATAATGACCATAATTAAAAAATAAAATTAGGTAACATTATACATGATCTAATTCCATGAATTAGGAACAATGTAAATTTTATACTACATTGGATTTCCACTATTACATCTAATACCATATATTTACTTATTGACAAAATTATATTGATGAATCATTTCAAATGATTCATCTGATTTAGTTGGTATGGTAACATCACTTTTAAATGATTCCACCTCACCCTCCAACACTTTGATAATGTTTTTAGGCCCAGTGAATCTTATAACAGACTATGTTTTTCTTTTCTTTCCAGGATTTGTTTTTAACATAGCATATTTTTCCCATAAAATATACATTATGAATATTATTTAATGATTTTTCTTTTTTTTCTGAGATTATTTTTTCTCTGCAAGAATAGAGAAGTATTCATTTAATTTGTTGTTTGAGAAACTTTCAAAACCAGAAGTTAAAGAATAGTAGGACTATAACTATTCTTCTTTATCTATAAAACACGTGTTAGATTTAAAATTTTATTTCTACTTATCTGATTCAGCATTTGACAATCTGGAAGTTTCTTCAAAAACACTCATCATGGTTTTCATAGAATTATTCCATTTCCACTCATAATTATATTTGATGATCTAAAAGTGTCTTCATAAACACTCCATATAGTTTTCATAAATTTTTTCCATTTCCAATCATAATTATGTTTAAAAGGTTAATTAACTTCATTATTATCAATATTTTTATTTTATTCATTCATTTATGGAAAATCATGTATATATACCCCAATTTGTTTCATTCGTAACACTGAAATTCTTTTATTCCAAGACTATTTCTTGTGAAATAATTTAAATAAATCCGAATTCTTTTTATTTTTTCATATAGAGAATGATTAATCATCATAAATTATGATCCAATTCCATTGATGAATCTAAACTACCAGGATAATTTGATTATAAAACAACCTCCTTAGATTTATTTTCATTTTTAGAGTTTTAACATTTATATATATATTCTCCATTTTGATGAATTTGTGATCCTCATCTTTAGATTTCATTTTGTATTCATACATAATCAAAGTAAAAAAAAGAAATTCCTTTAATGTTGTATTTTTAATACTAGTGTATTTTTTATAACTGTTGAGATTCCATTCTATTTATATTGTATGAATCTAAGAAAATTTATTTCCTGATCTGGATCCGGAATTAGTGTTCCCATTGTAGAAACACTATTTATTATTTCAATCAATCTTTCATTCATTTATGTAATAATTTCTCCATCATACATATAGAATGTATAAAATTTTATTTTTTACATTTTGTAACTCAACTATCTCATATTTTCAGTTTGTTTATAGGCACCTGCAATTATCAACTGCATCTCATATGCAGTAGCACGATGAGAAAAAATAGAATTTATTACAACCATATTCCTTATTATACATGAATACATGATATATTAAATAAGTATAAACATAATACAACCTATAAGATAGAGAATTCTATTGTCTTTGTGAATTATGTACAATACATAATAATTAAAAATAAGGAAAACAACATCTTTATTAAAATCATCATTAACATGCTCACAATGAAAATTGCATGAGGAAACATGGTGACATACATAAGAAATGAGTGAGAAATTAGTGCTAGTAATGGAAAAAACATGGAATAACATGAATTAGGTGACACATTTTATACAATAGTAATATCAATGGGGAATAATAGGATTTGGAATCATAAATATGAACAATGAGTAATGATATAGCATGATAATCATAAAGGAAACATGGTAAATGTGGAAAAAATTAAAACACTACACCCCAAACACGGGTCAATGCTAAATTCCAAGATATCATGATAGAAAAAGTCCCATAAAGAAATCAAGTTCTATCCCTATACTAAAATGACATCTCATGAGACAAGACATTACCCAATTTATTGGAGATCTATATAATTCTGAGTGCACCTGTCACAATCATTTCATTCCCATGATTAAGTGTGACACATAGATCATACAACATGGATTCATTCATCATCATATTTAATTCCAAAATCATGGTTTGTGTAATAAATACATGTATTTACACATTTAAATAATTATACATGTATGAATGTGAACACCCTTGATAGGAAATGGGTAAGGTATTTACTACACAATTGCTTTAGCATGGAAAATCATGGTGAAATTTCAAAAGCAAAATGACATCACTGAAAAATTAATAAAATGTTTTGATAAGAGTGAAAGGGGTCTGTCATAATTTTGTAATAAAATTGGAAGTAATAAGGTCATAGAAATACATTTCCCAAAATAGTAATTAGATATAGAATGCATAGGATAAAAAAGAAACTTGAATAAATAAGAGAAGTTTAGGATCTATTACAAGTGTGTGTCTCCAAATGCTTGGGAGGAGCTTCTTGAGAGATTGTGGTCACCTTGAAAAGACTCTAAAGAGATTAGGGTAGATTAAGGATGTGATACAAGGATTTGGAGTGAATAGAAATGGTATCTTGGGTGGGTTCATATAGGAAAAGAGTGTGGAATTATTTATCATTTCCCAAAAATAGGTTTTGTACTATATATAATTAAATAACCACAACAACAAACATTCCCATGGTTTTTTCCAATTGTTTCTATCAAATGGCTATGGTTTCCATTATTTTATAAGACCATGGTTAGAACTTAATAAAAACAACATCCTTGATTATGTGGATATGAGTCATACTCTTAAAGAAAATATTCTAAAAACATAAAATATATTAATTGTTTTAGAGGATTCATAATGAATTTATAAAATTAATCAAATAAACATAAAATCACATTATTTTTTAAGGATAATATATATTTTTTCTTTTATGACTTTTAAAGTATTTATTAAAACACTTTTGGGTCATTATTATATCATAATACACACAACATATTTATACGGTATTTAATTTTTACCTGAAAATCGATTGCCTCAGAAAATTATGAAAAATTCACTGTTGGATTAATTTCAACATTATGATTCAATGTTTTTTATTAAAAAGTTTTTATAAATATATGAATTTTCACTTTTAGAGTAAGAATCGAAATTAATGGATAAATTTTGGGTTTTTCTGATAGAAACAATTAACAATCCCTTATAAAATTTGCATTTGACTTCATAAAATTTATTTGATAAATTATATTTACTAAATAATTTTTAATAATAATTTTCTCTTAAACTATTATTTATTTCAAAAACCTATCAATTCATCAAAATAAATTTATTAATTGAAATTGAATACTAATTAAAAATACAATTTCTTTTTTATTGTATCAAAACAAAAGTCATTTATAAAGTAATAATAATAAGATGAAAATATATTCATTATTATATAAAAAATAATGTAAATACTCATATATATAGGGTCTAATAGATATCTCCTTAACACACTAGAAAATCCCATAAGGGTAAGGTGCATGAAAATGATACTTTCATGTGGTGGATCAACATAAATGTTCTGGTTCGTGATCTTGATGATCTTGAACTTCACCCATAAATTGTTTCTACCATGTTAATTTTTTGGATCTATGACTCGGAATGGTGGAGGAAAAATCCCAATAATGTTATCTCCCTTAGAATCTTTGATAAATGGTATTCATAGGGTACAATCCTACAAGTTGAGGATATCAATTCCTTTGTATGTGTTAATTGGATTTGTTAAACCCCTGTATTTATACTAATCAGGTGATCATTGTTCCATGGCCATATTGTCAATAATAATGATTCATAATGGTCTATTAAATATGATATAATAAAACAAAAAGAGTTAATGTTTTTTCTATAACCATAATACATAATAAGACATTTATTTTAAACACAAGGGGAAATTTTATTTATGATAGCTTGAGTCATTACAATTTTCCCCCTTAAGAAATTTCACCATAAAAATATTCATTTCACGTACTAAGATAGATTATGGAAACTCTGTTTCATCACTTCATCCAGTTCCCACATCACTTCTTAAAACTTGTGGTTTCTCCACAAAACTCTAACCAAGTGAATTCTGTTATTTTGTAGAACATTGTCTCTATGATTTAGACCTTCACCGGATACTTTTCATAGGAAATTTCATTCTAAAATGGTACCATATATGGATTGAGTACATGTGAGGTGTTTGATATATACTTCATAATGAGGATACATAGAATAAATCATTTTCTTGAGATAGGTTTAGTGGGAGTGTCAGTCGATAGACCACTGCACTGATGTAATCATGTGTCTAAAATGGTCCAATGTGTCAGGAAATATGATTTTCATTCTCCCCAAATCTCATCACTTTCTTCCAATGAGGTATGCAGATGAAACCATGGCTCCAACATCAAACTCTATGTCAGGTCAACAATTGTCATCATATCTCTTTTGTAGACTCTGAGTAGCCTTTATGTGTTGTTGAATGGTCTTGACCTTTTCCCCCATTTCCTCAACCATTTCAAGACCTAGTAGTTTTTCCCCAATTTTTTCATGGCATGTTGGTTTTCTACAGATCATCCTAGATAGGTCTTTATAGGGATCCATTTGGATGCTAGAGTGAAAACTATTGTTCTATGATAACTCGACCACATGCAGATGTAGGTCCCATCCTCCTTATAAGCTAATTGAGTATACCCTCAACATGTCCTCCAACATATGGGTATTGAACTCAGATTGCACATCATATTGGGGGTGATAATCCTTGGTGAATTTTAACTCAGTATTTAGAGAATTTTGGAGACTTTCCTAGAACATGAAGGTGAATCTAAAATCTTGAATGGATACAATCAATTTTCATACTCCATGAAACCATACCACTTATATAATGTATATCCATGCATGTTTATCAATTGAAAAATCATCTCAAACAATAATCAAGTGTGTACTCATTTAAAGAAGATCCACCAAAACCCATATAGAATTATTCCCTCCTGATGTATTTAGAAAACCAGTGGCAAATTCCATGGTGATATTTTCCAATTTCCATGTAGGTATGGGTAATGGTTGGATCACCCCCTTGGATTTTTTCCATTTCACTTTTAGTTACTAGCATAGAAGACATCGTGATGTATATTCTGCAATCCCCTTCTACATATTGACCCATTGATAGAGTTCTTGGGGATATCGATACATCTTTGTGCTTCCAGGATGGACAAATAAAGTTGAGTTGTGTGCATCATCCAACATCTCCTTTTTTATCTTAGTATTTGATGGTACACATAGTCTTTACCCAAATCCCGCAACACCTTCTTAATTAACATTCAACTCCAAGGATTTTCCATTTCTTATATCTTCCTCTTTATTATGAATTCTAACATCATCTCTTTGAGAATTAGTTGTATTCTCCAAAAGATACGGTTGATAAATCATTTTTGAAAGGATTGATGATGTTCCATCATTTATGATTTCCATGTCAATCCTCCCCAAATTTAAGAAGATCATATCCTACAAATTTATCATCAATGATAAAATTTTTGGATCCTTTTTACTTAGAGAATCTGACACTTTATCCACTTTCCTTGGTTGGTATTGAATAGAGAAGTCGTATATGTTGATCAATACTATCCATCATCATTGGTACATATTCAACTATTTATATGTGAATATATGCTTGAGGATTTTGTGATCGGTATATATTTTACACTTCACCCAATGAGATAATTTCACAATATTTTCATAGATAGTATTACTATAGCCAAATGCAAATCATGCATTAGGTAGTTCTTTTCATGATCTTTCAACTTACTTAAAGCATAGGGTATCACTTTTTCATTTTATATTAACACACAATAGAATACATTCTTCGAATCATCACTGAATACTATGAAAATTTATGCACCAGTGGGTAGTGTAATCACCTGAGCAGTTATAAGCCTCTTTCTTAGCTCTATGAACCTCTCTTCAGAGTCATCATTCCAATAAAACATGACTCCTTTTTGAATTATCATTTTTAGAGGATTTTATAACCATGAGAAATTAACAACAAATCAATGATAATACTCATATAATCTACAGAAACTATAGATATTTATCTTTGATATTGGCATCATCCGTCATCCAAGATCTTCTTTCATTGATCAATCAAAATTATCCCATTTCTTATTATTAAATTCCCAAATAATTGGACTTAATTAAAACAGAAATTGTAGTTTCAATAATTGTCATAAAGCATAACCTTTCATAAGGTCCTTAACACAATGCTCAGATTCTTCTCATGCTCCTCCTTGGTCTTGGATAATATCAGAATATCATCTATATATACTACCACAAATTTGTTGAGGTAATATATAAAGACATTATTAATCATGTCTATAAACATCTCTGAAGCATTAGTGATTCCTAAAGTCATCCCTATGAACTCACAGTGCTCATACCTCTAGTCATAGGAATATCATCCTTCTTCTCCCTAACATGGTAATATCCCGACCACAAATCCACCTTGAAGAAGTATAGTGATCCATGTAGCTGATTGAACAAGTAATCAATCCAAGTTAGAGGATACTTGTTCCTTATAATGATCTTTTTGAGTTCATGATAAATAATTAAAAAGCACATTGACCCATCCATCTTCCTGACGAAGAGGAATGGTGAACCCCATGACGAAGCACTTGGGAATATGAAACCTTTATCTAGATTCTCAAATATTTTTTTCTTCAAATCTTCAAGTTCCACAACATACATTCTATTTAGTGTCTTGGATAATAGAAACACCCCAGGTATAAGATCGATTGAAAATTAATCCTCTCTGTTGGGAGGAGGACCAATAAATTCCTTAAGAAACACATCGTCATATTCCCCTACATTAGGCATGTCTTTGAGAATTATTATTTCCAAAGATTAAATTATTTAATCAAGACACACTTCCTCATATTTCAATAATATCCATTTTTTTATGTTGTTTCTATAGAAGATTCATCCTTCTCCTTTCACTTGTAAAGAATTGGGGGCTGATATGCGATACGGTGAGTGATAATCATCTCACTGAAATTTATGTTCGTACTATATAGAGATAGCCATTAAATATATAAAATTACATAAATTTACACAAAAGGGAGTATGAAAAGTTTGGTTGAGATGTTCATAAAACAATTGTGATAGGGGAGGAGTTATATACATGGGATGCAATAATTTCCCCATTTTCCATTTTCACTAATAGCTCTACTTCCATGCTTTGAGGTGATATTTGAATATTTCTACTAATTTTTCATGATATGAAGGAATTAATAGAACCATAATAAAAAAGTATGTTCCCTATTCTTGAATGAATAACTATAACACTTATCACCACTTCATTATTGGGATCCACCTCAGTGGTTGTGATGGAAAAATCTTACCCTTTCTACCTTGTAGGTTGTTGGTTGTCTTTAAAACACATTGTCTTAGTATATTAGATTGAAATGTTCCTCGTTCCTTGCAGTTTAAGTAATAAACATTGTTCTATGGGTTGAATAGAACTTTCCTTTCCTCTATCGCCTTAGGAATTTTTTCTTATCGGAAATTCTTAGCTAGGTTTCTTTTCTTCCAACACCTAAATCATTTCCCCATTCCCATTAGTCAATTTCATGGGTTCTTATTTCCAAACCATTTACATGTGGGATGTGGAAATTTCTTGTCACTATTAGTTTTATGCATCAAAAAACCATAATTAAACTCCGCTTTCTACAAATTATCCCTATGTTACCCATGATACTCATCGAACTCTATTACGACTTTTAGGGAACAACGAACAATTTTTTCATAGATACCAAAGTCTCGGATCTCCATTTATTTTCATATACTAGGTTTTAACCTACCAAAGAAGTGGTAAACCTTGAATTAGGGGGTAACAACAATGATGGAGGCATATCAAGAATGTGTTGTGAAGTTTTACTTATACAACCTGATAGATTTTTCATCTTTTTTCTTGAGGTTAAGGAAATCCAATTCCATTTTGAGATATAGATTTTGAGGAAAATATTTAACAAATTTTTTTTTCTGAAATTCCTTACACCCCATGGATTTGATATTGTCCTCAATATTCGTATTATTTTTCAATGCAAACCACTGATCAGCTTCTCCCCACATGCAATAAATAGCTAGAAAAACCTTCTCCTTCTCATAAAATTAATGGATAGATAACTTCTTTTCAAGGGATTTGATCTATTATTCTGTGGCGAAGAGATTAGATGATCCATTGAATGTCAGAGGCCTTTGTCACGTAAATGTCTCGATTGCATCTCGTTCTCTCTTTGGGTGATTTTTATGATCCTCCTAATCCCGATTTCTATTCATAACCAAATTCATAAAAGATTGGATCATTAAAAAGATCACGATTCATGCTCTCATCAGGTTTGGAATCTTGTTGGGGCACTCATCACATTGCCCGTCGTATTCATTATTTACTCGATTCCTCCTATTTCTGGCCATTGATTAGAATAAAAGGGAAATTAGGGATGATTATTTTCAAACATTAAATACATAAAGGTGAATCAAATGACATTAAATAGATAACATATAAATTACATTTATTTTTTATCTTTTGAATTTATAGACTTTAATTTATGTCATACGAGATCTATTTCCTAACATATATTTTTATTAGCATTATTTTATACCTTAATAACTGTTAATAATGAGATTATTAATTTACCAAATAATATCACTTGGGAGTTTCAAATTAGTTGTGAAGCAAGGCCAATTTTCATGCACCAGTTTCTGCTAGAGTCTAGATTAATGCCGTGTTTTTGGGTTTTACACCTATGTACTTCTATGACAGAGCCACATCCACATGTACTATCCATAAATGGATGTATTAACTTTATAAAACACATACCCAATAATTACAAAAATTTTGGAATGTATCCATATACTTAGTATTATCCCAAAGGCTTTCTCTAGAGATTTCTAATCCAAATCCCAAAAATAACTAAATTGTTCCTTTGCGATCCACTATAAAAATAATATTCCTTATTATATATTAATATATGATTTATTACATAAGGTTACTCATAATAAATCCCAGAATATCTATAAATATAGTGTCATTGTGAATTAGTAACATTTCATGACAATTTAAAAATGGGAAAACATAATCTTTATTAAAAAATTGATTAACATGCTCGCACTTAAAACGTCATGGGATAACCTAGGGACATACATAAAAAATAGTGAGCTATAAAGCCTAAAAAGGGATCAAACATGGAATAACATTAATAAGGTAATACATTTTAAAAATTAGGCATATCAATGGGTAATAAATGGAGTGATAATAATAAATTGGAACAATTAGGAAATATATAGCATGATAATCATAAAGGCAACATGGGAAATGTGGCAACAACTTAAAACACTACATCATAACCATAGTTCAAGGCTAACATCCAATACATCATGATGTAAAAAGTATCATAAAGTAATAAGGTTCACTCCCTATTCTAACATTACATCTCATGAGACTAAACATTATCCAATTACTTGTAGTGCTATATAATTCCAGGCACACCAGTCACTTTCATTTCATTCTCATGCTTAAGTGTTCCACATAGATCATACGACATGGATTCATTCATCATAATATTTCATTCCAAGATCAAGGGGTGCGAAATGAATATATAAAATCCCCATGTCAAGGAATTATGAGTGTATAATGTTGAACACCCATGATAATAAATGGTTATGGTATTCACTACACAATTGTTTTGTCATGGAAAATCACAGTGAAATTTTGGGAGCATAACGACGTCGCTTAAAAATTAATAAATTGGGTTGATGAGATTGAAAGGGGTGTATTACCATTTTTAAGTAAAATTTACATGTAAATACATGTCCCATCATTAGTAATTAAAAATATAAATCATAAGATAATAAATAAACTTGAATAAATAAGAGAAGATGATGATTCTTTACTTGAGCATGTGACACCAAATGCTTGGGAAAAGCTTCTTGATAGCTTGGAGGAACCTTGGAAGGACTCAATAAATGGAAGGACATATTAAGGATGTTCTATAAGAATTATGAGGGAAAAAATGTTATATTGGGTGAGTTTATATAGGAAAAGAGTGGGGGAATCTTTATCATTTCTCAAACATATATTTTGGACTCTATATAATAAAATAACCAATACCACAAACATTCCTATGATTTTTTCCATTTTTTATTCCAAATTAGAGTGGTTTTAAATATTTTTTAAGTAAAAGGGCCAAAAATAATAAAATAATACTCATGGATATTTGTAAGTGAGTCATACTCTTAAAGAAATGATTTTAGAACCTTAAAATATATTAACGGTTTTGGAGGATTCATAATGGATTTATAAAATTAATAAAATAAATATAAAATAAAATTATTTTAAAGTAAAAACATAAAATCAGTTGTTAATTCCTTTTATAGTATTTATTACATCATTGTTGGGGTCATTATGTTGTTATAATACACACTGTATATTAATATGGTATTTATTTTTTACCCAAAAAATTTGACTTTCTCATAAAATTATGAACTATTCACGGTTGGATAACTTTTACATTGTGATTTAAAAAATAAAATTAAATTTATAAAAAGAATTGTCTAAATATTTTTTTATCTTTTAAAATAATAATTGACATTTATTGAGAAATGCTGGGTTTTTTTTGACAATTACAGTTTTCAAACCATTAAAAAAATTAAAATTGACATTTTAAAAATTATATTATCATTTATGTTTACTAAAAAATATTTAATAATAATATTTTATTAAATTTATTTATTTATAAAATCCATTAATTCATTAAAATAATTTCCATCATTGAAAATGGAAACTTATTAAAAATAGAATATGTGTTTTATTGTATCAAAATAAAACAAATTATAAAGTAACAATAATAGGTCAAAAATTTCTTCATTATTCTATAAAAAATAATTTAAATACTCAAATTTTTTGTTTCTAGATACATATCCCGTCAATACACTATAAAAAGAACTAAGGGTAAGGTGCACGATAACGATACATTCAAAGGGTGGTTCTGCATACATGGGTTGGTCCATGATTTTGATGAGATTGAACTTCTCCAGTAAATGGTGTTGTTCATGCTTATATTTTTGGATATCATCTTATTCTAGGTCGATGCCAAATCCCAATGATTCTATATCCTTAATAAGCTTCGGTAAATGTCCCTCATAGGGTATGACCCTACTGTTTGAGGTCATCACTTCCTTTTTCTGTGTCAATTGGATTTGTTAAAAACCTATATTTATCCTAATCATTTGAAAACTACTCAAAGGATATATTATCAATGGGAATGATGTTTAACTATCTTGTAATTAGGATATAATAAAACCAAAGGAGTTCATGTGTTTTCAATATCCATAATACATAATAATAAATTTAGTTAAAAACTATGGGACATTATATTTATTATTTTTTGGGTCATTATAGAATTCATCATGAACAATCCCACATATAACTTTATTCTTGGAACTTGAATTAACATAATATTCTTCCTTTTGGTAGCTTCCCACTTTTATAGTTCTTAGGTTATTTCATAATGTTTTAAAATTTTCATGTAAACATTGAAACCTAGATTTTATAGATAAGTTATCATTCAAGATTTCATAGATACATAATTTTATACATTGAAATATGGTGCTCTAATCCTGGAAATTCCTTATTTGAGTTTACCTATACAAATTTTCTCTTCATAGAGACCATTATATCAAGCCTTTTATAGATTAACAAAATTATTCATAAAGAACTCCCCCAATATAAATTGTTTATCAAAATAACCTGAAGACTGAAGAGGGGTGTTATAATTGTATACTTTTATAGAAAATTCAAAAATCAGAACTTATCCCACAATATGATATCAAAGGTGATGTTGTTCCTTTTTCATCAAATGGAATTTATAATGGAAATAATAAAGAAAGTAAGAGAATAATTTTTATAGTTTTCTAAGGAAAAAATATACCTTATTTCACTCAACCAACACTATTTCCATGAGCTTGGTGATTTCTACTAAATAGGTTATTTTACTGGGGACCTCAAATATTATTACATCTAGTTGACACATTACAGTTGGTCAGGTTCTTTTAAAGGTATCCTTGAATTCCATGACATAGTACGAGAAGATGAATCTCTAATAGAAAATAGATTCTTATTGATAAAAATAGACTCACCTCATAATTTTCTCATCATCTGACATATGAAGAGATATTCAAAGGAAATCTAAATGATCATTAAATCACACTCCATTTGAAGAACATATGATCTTTATATTAAGAAAAATATTTAGAAACACACTGAAAATTGAAGAAAAATTTCTATTACACCAACAGAAAAAACACCTTAGTAGATGATAAACAAGTATGAATATAATGTATTTCCATAAAAAAAAGCCTTAGAAAACTATATAAAAAGATAAATAGAGAGATTTAGAAGAAACAATCTGATGAACATAAAATAGATTTGGGTTAAAAAAAATTGTATCAAAATTGTATCCCTTTATTTAATAAGATATATATAATTAATAAGATCCAAATCTTGATATTTAACAAGAAGTTTAATTTTCATATGGTTAAAATAAAGCTAAAAAATTCTCTTGATAAAATGGGATCTATTACATGCAACACAGAACTAAATAAACACATAACTTAAAATAACCATGAAATGTAAAAATTCAAGGAATAATATAATCCTTTGTAGATAAAAACACAATAATCAATTAAAATAATAATTTATTTTAATTATTTTCAATTAAAATTTTAAATAGGATTCCTTTTGAAGAACCAAAAAATAGGGTATTATACTTTATTAAATTAAAATATCCATAGTTAAAAATTTACTATAATAAGTAATATTATGATTTTGTAAACTAATATATCAATATTCAATTATTTATAAATCTCTATAGAAAAAGACTATAAAAATGTTATTTTTGAATAAAAGTATTTATTATTTGTAAATTGTATTTTAATTTAAAAATAATTTATAAATTTTCAAATTTCAATTTAAGATAGTGAATTAATTTTTGGATTTATTAAGGAAATGATAGGTTTTTTTGATTTTTTTGTATTTTTCAAAAAATATAGATTTTTAGGTGAACGACGAAAAATATCACTTTCAAAAATGACACGCAATTTATGAAATTATTAGTATATTTATTTTTTAATTTTAGATTAACATACCCTGTTATAGGAATAATTCTTTATTTTATAAGGGAAATTAAATTTTTTGATTGTCGGTTTTAATTTAACAGCCCATATTTGAAATTTAAGATCTTATGTTAAAATTTTTAAAAAATAGTTTTTAATAAATTATATATTTATTATTATAAAATTATTTTATATAATTTTTATAAATGTAATATTATTAAATGGATATAAAACATTGAATAATTATGATAAAACTATTTAATAAGGGCTATTTTATTTTAGTGCAAAATGGATAAATTACCTAGTTTAGAAATTGTTACCATGGTGAAAACCAATATTATAAAAATTGGAAACCAAAGAGGTAAAGGGACTAACATGTTAAAAAATGCTTTTAATTGAGTTTTTAGGTTTTCATGAAATTATCTATTCCCCATCCCAATTTTCTCAAATTTTTAGCCACTTTCATTTAGAATGACTTCCCATTATTGAATGTTTTTTGGTAATTTAACGAAATGTGATCCCTTTTCATTTATAAATTGGTTCCTCCTTTCCACACTTACTGACACAAAAAAATACATTAGTATCTCAAAGGCATGACCCACATTTCAATAGAGATAATCAATGAATTCGTGTATAAGTTCGTAACCTCTTTTTCTCATTTATATTTATTTTGTGTACTCCTTATTATTCAAACATAATTATACCATCCAAAAATGAAATCCTAAGTATCATAATTATACATATATGTTACTATAATTATGGTACAATAATTAAACCCAAATTACCTTTTCCATTAAGAAAAGTTATAACATGAAACATGTGTTTTTTCATACTATCAACTCTATAAAGTACCGTTTTCATTTTCCATTACTTCCATACATGGATGGTTTTATGAATTAATTTAATGGATGAATATGATATTTATTATATCATTAAGGTTCTATTATGTTAATTTGTAGAAACTATTAATGATATAAGAAATAAAAAATCATTATAAAATCAATTGTCTTAAACATGCCTACTAAGCGGTAAACAATCTCTTTATTCTAAGTAATAGATTTATATGAATTATACTCTTATTATTACTTATTTTAAATAAATTTATATCAAAATTTGTAACAATTATTAATATAATTATTCTTCTTTTATATTGATATTTAAAATAAAACACTTCTTAATCATCCACTAATCATGATACATTTATGTTTGGTTCGGTTTGACCACCTAATGAACAATGATATAGATTTTTGACATAGATGATTTTAAAAACATACATTAATGGGTAATATTAAAAAAACCATGTACGTAAAGACTTTATATTATTTTCATAAGGTTTATATAAATATTTATTTCATTAACAAATAAAATAACCTTCATAGTTTAAAAATAATCGTAATACTCTTGTTTTCATTTTCATATTCTAGGTAAAGACTAAACCTCCCATGAATTGGAATTTTATGTCAATAAATAAAGACAATTTCTCCATTATATTATATATAATGAACATTGAAGGATGGATTCTTAATTATTAATAAATAATGACACACCTCCTATGAAACTATTATAAATGGTCAAAACTATAGAAACCTGATCTGGGAAAATATGTAACTAATATAAATATTGAATATAATTATAAGTGAAGAGTATAAATGAAAATAATTGTGAATAAGGTTTTAAAATAGTTGATTATGAAATTTATATTTATGATACAAGAAGATAAAACACCTTTTTGAATGTCAATAGTCTTGGTATGGGACTTTGGTAACTCAAATATCTTTGTATGTGATATATAGTTTCATATAAACTTCTACCTTAAATATTCTCAATATTAAATGATTTAAAATTTTATATGAAGTAACCTTTTTAATTTAAATTTAAAATGTCACTTTATAATCAAATCATCCTAATTTTCTGTTCTATGAACTAAAAGTCTAAAGTTACCAAGAAAAAACCACAATCTCTTAATTGGATATTTATTTGAAGTCCATGTTTTCACATACCCCCAATATTATCCTTTTTTGTATGAAAATACATGTATGTATCAATTTATTTGATCTTCATACATTCTATTTAAAATTTTAAAATAAAATTTTCATTATCCTTCTCTCTATGTGGGTTCTAAACAAAGGTATTTTAAAATATCAAAATTACATTTCCTTTAAAATTAAAACAGTTTATATTTGGTGTCTATTTTAATCTTTATATGAAGGGAAACATTTTATGTGAATATATTTTTTATAAATCTCTATTTAAAATATTTTATAAAATTATTTCTTTTGATTATTTAAATTAGTATCATTTGATTTGGTTTATGTGGTTATATATATGATACCATTTAAAATATAACATGAAACATATTATTATTCTTAGGTTTTAATTATTTAACGGTTAAATGTTTTCTTGTGGAACTTATGTGTTAGGTTAATCATTAAGTGAATGACGGGTCCTCTATATCCCTTCAATTCATTTTGAAGAGACCAGTATCTCATGAGATAATAGTGATATGAGTTGTGATGTTCAATCTAAAATGGGAAAAAAGTTGTGATTATTGATTGGCTGAGGGAAATAGGTTTTGATTCCCGACTCACTATGGGAAAAAGGATTTGATGCATGATCCACTAAAAAAAATGGGTTATAATTCCTAATACACTTTGGGAAATTGGTGAAAATTCTTGATCAATATTTTTGATTTTCTTTGATAATCTTGGTGACACACTATTTTAATATTTTACTATAGTATGCCTTGGGATCAGGATTTTTGTCTCATGTTTTCATAGTCTTTACCCTATATAATATGTTTGATCATATGGGATTACCTATTTCTCTAATTATGTAATATTTATTATTTATTTCATGTTTATTTAATCATATATTTCAGTCTTACTTAGGTTTTACCATATTCATATAATCTCACTTAGTCAGCGTGTTTATATGTTTTTTATTCATATAATGAGAATTGGTGTTTATCACTATTTTAGGTTTCCAATTCTTAATTCATGAGGAAATATAAACATTTGAGACAACTAAAAGAATATTTAGTATTTTTTTGGATAATGGTCTAAGAATTTCCAAATATGTGGCCTATGTATCTAGCCACTAATTATTGTAAACCCATCAGTTATCATTATAATGATCTTATTATGTTATTTAATTTATTATTAATGGAAATAATATAAAATAAAGGTATTTTTATCTTGGTTTTCTATCTTTATTTCGGACGCCCAGTGAGGAGAACCCACTTGAGGGTTAGATAATGTTTTAATGGGGACTTGGAATAGAGAATCATGATTTTTATGGAAAATTATATCTTCGAAATGACATTGATTATTGAGATAGGGATTGTTAAGGGATATTAATGATGTTTGTAATGTGAAGATGTCTCAGTTCAAAAGGGTATCCTAGGTGCTATGGGAACACCCTTATGGTGGTGGATGTGGATTAGTGTCAATGAGAAGAGGCCATGATGGGACAAGGGGATCCTACTAGACACCCTGATAGATGGGACAAGAAGTTGGAAAGGATTGGAATAATTTACAAGGATGAAAAAGAAGGTTCAATATGAGGGTATATATTTGAGTAACTAGATCATAGGAGACGAGATGTTGATCTATATTATAATAACCCATGTTCTGATGAGAAATGAAATTTAGGATGGATTTGAATTTTCATTTTGTTTGATGGTTAATTTTGATAATTGAAACTCTTGGTGGGATCATGAGTGTTTGAACAATCGAAAATGTGGTTTTCAAATGATGTTCAAGGGATTATGGATGACAAGGATATTCAAGTGAGTGTTGGAGGGGGCCAAATTCCAAGGGCTTCTAAATATTACTGTAAGAGGCCATTCACTTCGTGAATACTAATTCACTCACTAAAAGGCGTTATTAAGGTGCATTTCAGGTATGATAGAGGGAATACCAAGGAGGCGTAGGGAATTTCCTGAATAGTGAATACATGACATATATGGTCCTATAGTAAAAGGTTCTCAACTACTTTTAGAAAAATTAAAAGGGGGACCCATCCCCCTTTTTCATCTAAGAGATATGTTGCACGTGGAGGTCCTTGGTCAACCCTACAAAACCACCATTTTCCCTTCATTTTCAATGATTTTGTGTTAATTTTGATCATGCAAGAGGTAATTTTCCTCCCCCCATCCATCCATTTTGTTTTCCCTCCATAATTTTTAATTTTGGTGTGATCCATTTTAGGATTCGATGTTGACTCCACCAGAGCACGATGGATTTTTCTGTTTCTAATGGGGATTTTTCTCAACCTAACTAGAGTAGAAACCAAGACACACTCAACATGATTATACATGTTGTTTTGAAAATGTTACATCATCAGTTTTATTTTTAGGGGTTTTAGATATAAATCAATATATTTCCTCATTAAATCATTGATATCAGTTTTTTGTTTTTCATGGAATATGTCTAGGTGCATCTTGGGAGTGGACCACACCCCGAAGCTAGCACTTTCAGAATGAAAAGATTACTTGGTCATTTTTATGAGGTTATTCATATTTTAATTTAATTTAATTATGTTGGTTAATTAATGTAAATTAAATAAATAATAATAATTAAAAAATATTAATTATTTACCATGAGTTAGGGACTCGTGTGGGCAGGTGATAACCATTTGGTCATAGATGAGATCAATAAGTGTTTTCAGAATACCTTTAAAAGGTAAAAAAAATTGATTTATGTTGGTGTTCTTTGGTAATTTTTTTAATGGTTTAATGCATGTCATTTATGATGAATGATATTTATAGTCATGCCACTAATGGTGTTGGATATTTCTGGTTAATTAACTAAATTTTTATTTAAATTGAGTGCTTAATATAATGTTTTTTCCTTAAATGAACTGTAAAAGTTTTGAGGCCATGATGGACTATATGTATTGGCCTACTAAACTCAACAGTCGATGGATGAACCGTGTTTCAAAACATTCCCTTGATGCTTAAATCTCAGAGAGGGTGTTCCCAAGTTGAACAAAAATGATAGGACTTAGTGGCCCTCAATAAAAATTCCATGGACACATCCATGTTGGGGAGGGAGTTTACATGAGATGTATATCCCTAGTAGGATTTTTGAGGACCCTTCAGTTATGTTACCCAAGGTGGATAGACCATTTCCATGATGAATGGGTTTAGTGATTGGACCAATCGAAATTCAACATGAGTCCATATGAGATCAAACACGCCATATACGGTTATTTCATTATGATGTGACCCAAGGCACCTTGATAAGGGCCCTAATCTAACATATCAAAGTTTCCTGATTTTATTTTTTGAAATTATTTGGGAATGTTCCGAGACCAGACACTGAGAAAATGTGCGATTTCGACACCCAGTGTTCCTAGAACGGTTAGTTAAAAAATGTTCAGTTTTAAATAAATCGCGCAAGAAGATTTCTAGAAAAAGTGTAATATCTCTGAAATGGTTTACCAAATTGAAAATCTAAGGGAAACATTATGTTTGTAGTAGTGAATTTACCATACGATAGGCCTAACATCGGTCGGCACACACCAGCTGTGAAAGAAAGTTTTTGGACGTAATTGTATATAAAATAATTAAATAAAATTATTTTATATCGAAATTCGAATAACTCATCAATGGTAGCACAGAATGGGAATCTGACACCACCTTTGATTCAATAATGGAGTGTTTTCCCTATACATGACTTAACTTTTTTCTGTGCGGGTCTTCTGTGGAAAAAACCTGAAAAGAACGTAATCGTCATTAAATAATTTACAGATAAATTATTTTGTTGATGCAGTAAAAATTTACTTCAAAATCATCCTTATGAAGAAATATCAGGGTTAGCCATGTAACCCTGGGGATGATGGAGAATTTCTAGGGAGAGCTTTAGAGAAACCTCCCAAGGAAATGGTGAACGAATCTCAAATTGACAATCAATGAACGTTTTTCTTGATGGATCTCACCAACGACGGAGACGTAGTGACCAAACTTCATCAGTGAGCAATACAAATCAAAGTTAGGATGCATTATTTTGGATTTCCTTCCCCATTCTTGAATTCCATGACGAACACGGACCAACCAACAAATAGGTTGATCTGCGGTTCGACCGTAACCTTGCGAGATGAGTTTTATTTCATTGGGTTTTATTGGCAGTTGATCTTATGATCATTTGTTGAAGAATTCAATTTTTTTATAATGGAAATGAACCATGATCGACATGAACATTGATCAAAGTCTGTTCCAATTTTTTGTTTTATGCTTTTCTCCCCCCGTTCATCATTCATCGACGGCGTTCTTCGCTTGAACCACGACTCGACATATAACGATCAAACGATCATTGTGCACCCAGTTCTTGGCGCAATGATCCAAAATCATACATATAGTATTAGCGTGACATGAAGGAGGTGCGAAGATAGACATGGAGAAATTCATACAATGGTGGATCCCTGAATCTGCATTCTTCGACGTTCTTCGGTGGAACAAAGAGCGACCCTTTTTAATCCTTTGTGCGACTAGATCGGAAGACGATACATGTTATTTAGGAGATGGAGTGACCAAACAAGGATAGATTTTGAGTTTCCCAATAAGGTGTGGTTGGAATTGTGGTCGAAGTAGTGAAGGAGATGAACGGATCACGACCCAAGGATTCTGGAAAATCCTGATGAACACGACGTCTATCCCGTGATACACGACATGTGGGACTTGTCAGGAAGTAGCTAGTGTTTTGGGAAATAGTGAAGTGACACATGGAATGTGACACCTATAAAATAGCGTGTGGTGACTTCTCCAAAACTCATCATGTATCTCAAAGGATAAAAGGACACTGGGTTGACTACACGACTTGATGACATAGTGTGTACTCCCCCACACGGTTTGGTTGAATGGCTACATGACTTACCCCGTGTACGGGTACATAGAAAAAAACACACTAGTTGACACCATGTACTGGCACATGGCTAGGGTACATGGGTGGACCCTAGTTTCAAGGGCACGACAAGTATGTTATTCCACATGACATGTACTTAACTTTCTATATGATATGTACTTTCCGACCTGGGACGTTGTACATGGGCAATACCCGAGATCACGGGACATGGAATGTGACTATTCTACACATCGTGTACTACCTTGTACATGGATTTATCTCCTTGTCCACTGTATCTCAGACAAGTTTCATTTGGGTTGGTTTCCCTTTCTCATTCCCCTAAAGGTAAGTTGTGTCATTTCCTACCTACAGGAGTATGAACCCCTTCAGCGAGAATTTCTAGATAGAGTTGAGAGTCCCCTTTGAGAGGCACTGATCAATATCCTCTATCCATTCTTGGACCTAAGTAAAGTCAAGTTATCACTATGACCAATCCCATTGGACATCGGTCCTCTACTTAGTAGGTGAATACATATGATTTGTAGTATACACCATGTCCCTTGAAGTGATCCTCATCTGTTTATCATGATATTCCTCACTCATGGAGTTGGTTCTCCCAAAATGGGTATATCGTATCTCTCTCTTCAGATCTATCAGCGTATCTCTCTCTCTCTCTCATGATAGTTCCCAATGAGAAGCACCTCTTGAACAGATGTCATTAGTGCTATTGGACTCAATAGTATGTGATCCTAGATGAGTTCTTTATGGAATCTTTAGGCAAACTCCTTAGCATTGGGTATGTGGTTCTGGCGAATTACCTCAAGAATATGGGTCTGTGTTTTGAGTATAACTGGATACCTTTTTTATATGTGATATAGACACGTACTTGTGTAGAACTGACTGTACCTTTACTTTGTGTATTGATTTATGGTTTCGAAGTGTCCAACTGAGTATTGTTGTACTCACCCCTAAAAGGGATTTACCCGCATGTGTCGTGTCTTTGGAATATAGGAGACCTTTGATAGAGTCCATGGTGGACCAGGACTAGGACCGGGTGGTGCTTCATAAGTTTATACATGTTGAGGTGTTCGTATGGCTATAGAAAACAATCCCATTACCTTTTCTTTATAGGTTGGACTTTGTAGTTTTTGGACTCTTTCTTTTGGTGGGCTCATATTTTGGACCAATGTACCTTACTTAACTTTTCTTTCCTATTGTAATTTGTTGGTTGGGTTTAGTTGTATGCATTCATTTTTTTCCTTTGTGGCTTTTTACATTTCAGCATTTGTGGGCTTGGATATGTGTTCATGTGTATAGGTACTTAGGAAATGCCTCCCATTTGATTGATATGCCTACTTGGTGATTGTCACCAGCCCATGGCCTATTGGATGCGGGCTTGGGGAGTCATGTCATGGTCTCCACTGGGATGAGTTGTGACAGAGTGGTATTAGAGCTGGTCAGTTTTACCTTAGGACCGAGAGTCTATGAGATTGGTTTGGGGCAATAGTGTTAAGTGTCTTGAGTTCTTCTTTTAGACCAAGGACTCTAGTTTTTGTGAGGAAACCAACGTATCCATACACTAAGACTCTGATAAACCACATTTCAACCCGGTACATGAGAACACTAGTTATAGGGGAAATAATGGTACATGAATCATATAGGAATGGGTTGTGGTTTTCATGTCCATCTTAAGTCAGCTCTCCAGATATACTCTTTGACCATGGTGTATCTTTTTTTCTTATAGGATGTCTTTAGAATGTATACAAGCTAGGATTCAGTAGCTTGATCACGAGGATGACGACCTCAGTGAAAATGCTTCAATACAGGGATCAGTTCTCCCAGATTTTACCTTCATTTGGGGCACCAACCGTACTGCCATCTATAGAGAAGCATGTGGTACTCGTTGTACAAGTGGATGAAGAATGTCGAATGAGAACGCTTCATGAGTTTCAATAGTAGATACCCCTCAGGTTCCAAGGTGGGCTTGACACACAAGCTTCTGAGGACTGACTTGAGGTGGTGTTTCCTCTGGAAATGGGACTTTTATAGGATTCATTATTCCCGGACGGTTTCTGTCGGATTTATTTATGGAACCGGAAACACCCAGTGGTTTTTTATCCATGAGGACCTGCTTTCCAAATGTAGGCATTCGTCAAGTCATTTGGCTGAAGATTCTTGAGAATATATATTGGTTGAGAGGATGAGAGGTCAGGCTCATCACACCCTTTTGGGGGTAATTATTGCCTAATCTAGGAAACTCTTATAGATTTAAGATATATTCATGAATCCTTATTAATTAACCAAGCATGCAATGATTTTACCTTGTGATTTGGAAATCAATAATTAATCATTCATTGAATTTGATAATCTCTGTATGTATCAAAGGTTCTTTATTAATGGAGATATCTGTATGAATCTGAGGTTCTCCATCAATGGTATCCTTTGATATACTTATTTGGATATTCTTTATTTATTATTATAATTATAATTATACTAGTTTTAAATCCACTCAGTGGGGCACTTTGGAATTTTATCATCATCCAGGAAGATGGTAGTTGTTTTGATTTTGGGATCATACCCATAGATGGGATACCTACGTATCCTTATGAAAGGAATCAAAACCCATGTAGTTCGGTGTCACTTAACTGGAAACATCATACCTTTTAGGTTCATGTGATAAGGACCAAGACCTGTAGTTTAATGTCATGTGGTATGTACATATAGGTGGAATATGCCTAATCAATTTTTTTGTGAGACATATACCAAAGCATCCCATGGAACCTTGAAGGAATATGAATTTCAAAGTTGAATGAGACCCTGCTGAAAATGTGACTCAGAAAGGACAAGGTTGATTTGGATATTTGGGTTTGAACATAAAGGAGGATTCCTACATATCTCATTTGTATGAGAATCAAAGCCCACGTAGTTTAAGAATATCTCATAGGAGAGTGTGTTCCTTTTAGAGAAATGAGTTCGGGGTTAATCTTGAAAAGGATGCCTTTTGAGCTCGGGTCTTAAGTAGACTTCCTACGTATCTCAGAAAAAATAAGAATCAGATTTCTCAAAGTTCAGTAAACCTGTCTCATCCAATATGGAATTTTTGTGATCATCACAAACCTCCAATCCCACGTGAGTCATGCTTTATGTGAGAAACAAGAGGATGTGAAAGATTCAACAAAGGCACACACACACACACACACACACACGTGCTTTTCATCCTTCACTGGTGGAAGAGGCCATGCCTACAGTGGAAATGGTGGATGAGGGTGTGGAGCAACGAATCCTTCAATGTGAAGTGAGAAGGCCATTACATCTATCCTGAAAAGGTTAGGGGCTTATGCTATGATTGCTGCCCTAAAATTGGTCCTGGTTGGGGAGAGAGACTTCTCATTTGTAAAGAAGATAGAGTAGGTGTCACCCAATTTCTTTCCTTCTGAGGACCTAAGCTAAACAACACTATTCTTGGGAGAAAATTACATGTGACTACGGATATAGAAACCCACATACCACTCATGAATCTTGAACCCATTATTAAAAAAATTAGTAAAACTCTTACTGCGGATATAGAAACCCAAATAAAAGACACACTGGTGTGCCTTTACCAAGTGTTTGATGAGTTAGAAGGTCGTGGTGGAGGTTTCATCTTAGTCCTTTTTAGACAAGGGAACCAAGGAAGGAGAGGCCCAACCATGATTGGATTAGAATAAGACCCAAAAAATTTCTCACATAGGTTCCAAGCATAGTCGTGTTGTGTAGCCATGTAGTGCAGGTGTGTCGCGTAGCTTATGCAGCTTAGGTATGCTACGCAGGTCCTTGGAGAAACTAAAAATTATGGTTGAAATAGGGAAATAATCTTATGAAAGTTTGAATGGACTACTGGGAAGACAATATTTGGGAAAGCTTTTGATCTAAACACCCTGGGTTTACTTCCGTGTCTTTGGAGGAGCTCTGTACATGTCGTTACTTAAGGAATGGGCCTTGCTTAGGTTCCTACTTAATGAAAGAGGGGTCCAATTAGATGTTTTGTATTTCAAAACTTCGAAAGTACCTCAATATTCCTTATCCTTATTCTTTTTCCTCTTTTCTAGTGTTCTAGAAAGTTACTTGAGAAGATTAGAGGGACTTGGGTGAAGTAGCTACGCAATGGGAGCTCTGGAGTTTCTTTCAAATTTTCAGATTCAAAAATGGGGACCAAAAGTGTCATATTTATAGGCACGGAAGGGGGATGGACAAATTGAGTTTTTCAATGTAATTATTTCATGTAGATCCTCAGCGTAGCTCCCCACGTAGGGGTGAAAAAATCATATAGCCATTTAGGTTCTCGGCAAAGGTCCTCAGCGTTGAGGGTTGCATATTGGGTTGCACAGGAAGGCTCTTCTTTAACCTTCTAATGTGTAGGGTAATTGTGTAGATTATTTCTTCCTTGTTTATTTTCAAAACTTTTTGAATACTTTTAGAGTGATCTTAATTATCTTTTTCCTTTCTTTATTTAAAAAAGGAGTGTTAAAAAAATTCCCCCCTCTGCATTGGATATGAATTTTGAAAAAGAGGGTCTATTCTAAAGGTAAGTTAAATGGGGAAAATATTATGGAGAAATCATGCTAAATTGTGTAGGCCTATCACATAGTTGTCACACATTTCTCTCCGAAGTAGGTCATCTAGCGTAAGGAGGAATTTTAGGTGTGCGGTGTCTATAAATATCTCTAGTCTTTTTTCAGCTTCCCCATCCATGTTTCTGGATTTGAAGAATTTTTTTCGCTCTCGTTGTGAATCTTGTTCTTCCAGATTTGATTTCATAGCATTGTCACGTAGGTCTTTGAATTCTTTTAGAACTACACTAAATTAACCTTTTCGTAGGTGCTGCGCCATGGGAAATGGTCGAGAGGGCTGCGTTGGGTACTTCATCGAAGTAGCTGCATAGGGAACCTCGTCGAAGTAGCTACGCGACAATGTGACCTTTGCCAAATTTTTGAAATCCTTTTAGTTAGAACTTTCATTTCCTTGAGTCAATAATCCAATTTAGTAAAGAAACCTTGATTCTTTCTTTGAAAGAAATGGCTCGTTCAATGTATTCAACTGAAAGGGCTAAAAAATTTCAGACTGAAATGATCAAAGCTGTTAGCCTAGACTATTATGACATCGTTGAAAGCTCATCTCCCGAACTATGGAAATGTTAGATTCCATATCAATGTCAATACCCTCAAAGAGATTATTTGAATTTGTACAGTCATGAGATCCTGCAGGATTCCCATTTTCCTGATTATAATAATTTTTTCCAACGTCCTAGTTTTTTAATTACACCAATTGTCACTGTATGAATATTTCTGCAAAGGGTATTCCTAAGAATGAATAAAATGCCCCAATTGAATATTTATTAGATCACAATAGTTTAAATATTGATTTGAAGAGTCATATGGTAGATCCAAGGCCACATTTCTATTTATAAACCGTTCACGCATTCATAATAGATCAATCAAATGGTTGGAAGGAATATTAGGATATTCACTCTGGTGGAGGAGTGAAGCCCGAATGGATGTGGGAATTCTGGGTTCACCAAACTTGTGTGGAGTTTAAGAAGGACCTAATGGAGGTTTATATTTATGAAGATGTCTGGATGGGACAAACTTATGTTTATAAAAACAACCTCATTTCTGAGTTACTGAGCCGATGGAGCCCACAAACAAACTCTTTTCATTTGAAACATGGTAAGGTTGGTATTAGCTTATGGGACATTTATCAAATATTTGGGGTTCCCATTCTTGGGGAAATGTATGATGAATTCATACCTACAATGTCAACATGGGATGATTCTGAGAGGACACCGCCTCTATCTCACAATCTATTAAAGATAGAACAGAAATTACAAAAGGAAAAGAAAGATAATATTATTAGGACTGACATTGATACCGAAGAATAGATGAAATTTTTCTTAAAACTGTAAAAATATAGGGGTCCCACTTGCGGATGACCTACTATTTTCCTATTTGTAGATAAACAGGGTGCTTCAGGCACATATTGGCCCACACCAGAAAAGGGTGATTACAAGCATTGGGGTTACAAGACAAAACACAAGGTTTATGCAAAGTTTCACTTAGCTGGATTCCTTGCCATGTGGCTAAGCATTTATTTGCTCTCAGTTCATGAATCTAGTGGAGGTGTTAGCCTAGGTACATTCATAATTGTATCCAACCTAGTAGAAGAAAAATATATTGGGATGGCTACCCTCATATTCGGAAAACTCTATCGTTCTTTACTGCAGTTATACATTGGGAAAGCTCCATTCAGGTTTTCGACACCATTCCAAGTGTTGTGGGGCTTGATTTTGAAACATTTTTGTTCATATTCAGTGTTGAATTCAGTCAATGTCCCTAGTGGTTGGCTTTCTCCATTTTTACAGAAGGTTCTTGGGATTAGAACCTTAAGATTAAGACTTGATGAAGTACTGAGGACACTGAACATATCAGGGGAATTCAACTTCTTTCCTTTTGGTAATATACCAATTGGAAAATTTGTTGATGATGGAAAGGATAGTAATTATGATTTGAGGTCATACATGATGGCATTCACAGATAGTGTACTATCAACCAGGATTGATGGTGAAATTATCTGTGAGTCTTATGTTCCTTATCGGTTTTCCCATTAATTCAGATGCTTTCAACAGTTAAGTACCTTCTACCCCCCACATACATTAGACGTGAGAAACACCCATTAGTAGCTCAAAAATTGTGGATTTTGATGACTTTGGAGGCATAAAAAATTTCAATCATGCTACCTCCAATAGATGCCTCAATTGGACAAGAGGCTGGGTATGTGAAAGAATGGGATTCTTCATACCCTAAAGGGTATTTAACCTATGGTGTATATCGGGTAGAATCCATGACAATTGTTGTATGTGCTAATAAAAAAATCTAAAACCAGGGATGATACAGACGTTTTAGAGGATTCATAGCCTTCAAAACTCCATCGCAGAAAAGCTACTAAGAAAACCCGATCCAAGGAAATACCATCTATAGTGCCACAGTGATCAAGTCATTGTCCACAAACATAGAATGCTACCCTGTTTGGGGATTCTTCGGAAGAGGAAGGGGAAATTGAAGAAACTTCCCAACATAAGAATTCATAATTTTCTCCACTGACATCAACATCCATACTAAATTATGTGCGTCCCTCAGTAATTCATTACTGGGAAAACCTAACTTGCAATCTTAATGATTCATGGTAATTTTTTCAATCTGGTCTTCGAGTACCAGATTTGGGTGACCTTAAAGCACCCTATGATATTTTTTTAGAAAATAATATGGCTGAAGTAACAGAATACATGATGGATTTGGATACTTTTATATGTGCTATAGACATCCAAGTCCCTCCCTTGCAAATAGTATCTGATATGATGGATCAGGGAATATGTGAAGGGGTAATTATTCACCCTGATGAGGAATGGGACCTTTATGTTAATGTTGAAAATGTACATTCTTCTTCTTTCGTTGTTTTATTATTTCTTCTATTATAATTAACTCTGATGATATTTTATTCTATAGCACAAAATTAGAGCAGGGGTGTCAAGAAAGGTGATTGAGTCACCAAAGTATAGATCTACTGGTTCTCTTATTGATACCCTAGATGATATCCTCAAACCTCTGGGACTTTATCCAGGAGAGAAAACCATGAAGGATGAAATAGTGATAGAGAATCTTCAGTCATTACCTTAGACTTATCCTACCAAAAATAGCAGCACAATTTCTCTGCAAGCTTATGAGAAGAAGCGCAAGAAGGCATTGAAACTACTTCGATGTGTACGCCAAAGTGACTGTTTTCATTTTCATTTGTGACTATAATTTTATTATAACTCTATCTGACTTTATATTTTCATTTATATGACCTTCATATCTATCTTATTTTAAGGGAGTAAAATCCAACCCTTTAAGAATAGAGAAAGAAATCTCAAGTGAAGCACAGATTCATGCAGATGAATCTATTATTCTGACGAATGAAACATCAAAAGGAGTAGTTGGATCTACTCCTGTTTTTACATTAGAAGATCTGGTGGGAGTTAATGCTGACATTACTACTACTTCAGAAAGGAGATAGGATCCTAAGAGACCTGCGTTAGGTGCTAGCGTTGATCTTGGATTAATAATTCCTTGTGGCATTACACCAATTGACAAGACGACAGAGATGAATGTCAGTGGGATCCTTGAACAAAATTTGTTGGACACCTTAAACAGTGAGAGTAATATGAGATATAAAGCTATGTATACTAAATTTATGGACATTCTTAATCCAATCATTGATATTCTGGGTTCCCTCAAGGAATTTTGGGACCTTCTTAAGGAATTTCTAGGGCGTAAGTTCTCATTATTGTATTTTTTATACAATGCTGTTCTTATACCATTTGATATTTTACATCAAAAATCAACTCATATAGCTCTAACTAAAGTGAATGTTTCAAAGGCCTTTAAAAAATGGGGCATTTTGCTTTATTCTTCTTCTTCTGATTTTGGAAGGAATTCGAGTGAAAATCCAACATGGGGAGATGCTCTAGAGCCCATGATTATAGCAATTGGGAAAACTCAAGATAATTACCCTCTCCAGGAAATACTTGTTCAAACCTTTGAATTTGAGAGAAATATGTATGATTATAACCAAGAAACCAATTTATTATCAAGTAAACAATATAGATTTATGAGATCATGCTTCAATTCTATCATTTTCTCTAAAACTAATAATGATTCTGATTTATAATTCTGAATTATCGGCTCCCTCAATTGGACTAGAAGGTGAAGCATCTGTGCTAGCCAAATAATCAATGGAAGGTGAAGCATTTATTGTTCCAGAAGACACAGAGCAAGGAACTTCTATGTGTAATTTGATTCCAGAGTATATTCTAACTCATGGTAGTGATTCAGAATCGGATTTAGAAATGAAAGTTTCCCTGGGAATGACGCGGAAAAGGACATGGCAACAAATTTGTAAGATAATTTCTGAGAAGCCTATGGATGAGCTACCTTCTCATTTTGGAAAACTCCCAACATTATTCTACGTATTGGGATTTAGTTGATTCACTTTTCGCCCAATCTATGATACAATAAAAGAGACCATTCGCTGGCTGGATCAAGAACATTAGATGCGGTGAGATCTTGAAAATTCTAAAATGGTCATTAATGTTGATATTTTTCATGATGTAGTAGATGAGGAAGGGTCTAATCATAGAAAAAAGTCATTAGAAGTCATCCAGTAGATCAAGGAGGCAACGAACAAGATGATATGTCTTCAAAAACAACTAGATACTGTTAATCACAAGCTCAATCAATTGAACAAGACATTTAGAGAAACCCATTTAAAAGGGGTAACTGCCATTTCAACAACCAAGGAAGCACTTCGTCAAGTTGAGGAGGTTGAGTCTGCACAATTGATCGAGCTTCAGTGACCAGTTGAAAAAGCTCATGAAGCCATTCTACAAATAAAGAGTCATGCTGAGAGCTTCCTATAATATATGGCAGAGAGATTCCAGTTTTGTGGATGTTCCTATAATTTTTTGTGTGTCACATAAATGAAAAGAACCCGGTTCACAATCATATATTACTTCATTCTTGATTTCTTTCTAAGCCAAGGGGCCTAGTGTGCGTAATTTAACTATTACTAGGGTCATATGAACAACCTTACAAACTTTTTTTATTTTAAATTTATATTACTCAATATTACCTAGACCATACAGTGTGTAAGCCTGGCGAGCTGAGACTCAACTTTTTTCCAGAGTTCCCTTTGAGAGTTTCAATCTAGTGAGTACCATGGCTCTTTCAAAGTCAGTTTAAAGTCATGTATATTGGACTAATACGGCTAATGTTTAAGGTCGAATAGATTTGACCATAAATTTTGAAATTAGATCCCAAACGAGTCTTAATGGCTTGGAATTGATCTAATACTTTTTAGATACATCCAAGGGGAATCTTTAGTCATGATTTTTATGGTCACCAAATCTAAAATTTGAAGTGTAGGAATAAAAGAAGTTTCTTCAAATAATGAAATTACGGATATTTGAAGAACTCGTTATGGGAGATATATTATGCAAGGAAAACTAGGGGCATGTGTTTCATAGTCAAATAGTAAAATCCTTTAACTGATAGACCCGTTATATATGGGAATTTTATGAAAGGCCACTGGGGGAATGCATTGCATAGTCAGGTAAAGGAGTTTCTTAATATTTTTTACATTCTATTATTAATAAACAAAGGGGAATCCGATTTGGATGATTCCAGACCATAATAGGTGGTTTTACCAAGGGAAGGTTTTTGAGAATAAAGAGTTCATTTGTGCCAACATAGTCCATGAATGGGGAAATCATTCATATATGAATTTTATGTATGAAGAATGATTAAAATTTGTCACAAAAGGGGATTTTTGATATTGTGCTATGCAGTTTAAAGTTACACAGCAGGGACATTAGGGTTTTGCAGTTTTAAGTCATGTAGTAAGGACATTAGGGAGATTTAATTTAAGGTATTCAGCTCTAACCAAAGATTTATGAGTCTCCAATTTCATAGTAATTTTTCTAGAAACATACTACCATATTCAGGTATGGGAATGGAGAAATGGAAACTATGATTTGGTAATTTTCAGATCCGATGAATGACATGGGGAATGGGCTAATAGTATTAGAGTAGGTCTATTCCAATAACGATGTTATCATTGCTTGACAAATATATTATGGTGGCTGTATTACACAATGCCACTGGGGGAATGTTCTTTATAGTCAAACAATGTCATCCTTTGACTGATACGCATGTTATGTAGGTGAATTTTATACAAGGCCACTAGGGACATGTACAACATAGTCAAACGAAAGCGCTCTCAAGAATTTGAAATTCTATTACTAAAAGTCAATGAAATTTTATGGAGATTCAAATTTTTTCCAATCACAGAGTTTGGTTTACGGGAAGAGTACTTGAATATAGAAAGAGTATATCCAATCATAATTTACAAATAATCAGAGAAATAATATTTCTATGAAGTTCTGACCCAAATGCAGGATGTATGGTGTCTGTAGTTTTAGGTCATGCGACTAAGACCAAAATATTACTGAAACAATGGATGATAAGTGGTCAAATTATCTGAGGTTACTTCAAGATGCTTTGAACATATGGAGGGGGAAATGTGTAAACCGCAGTCTTGGAAAATTTCACATCAGGATAAAGGATATGGGACAAATATAAAAAGGATGACCATTTTAAAGTTTGGGTTCCCACATATCATCATCAAGATTTAAAGGGACGGAAGAGGTTTTTTCTTAATAATGAAGTTACCATTGTTTGAAAAACCTGTTATGGGGGATATATTATGTAGGGCCACTGGGGGAATGTGCTTCATAGTCAAACAATGGAATCCTTCGGCTGACAAGCTTGTTATGTGGGAAAATTTTATGCAAGGCCACTGGGGGAATGTACTACAAAGTCAGGAAAATGATCTCTCAGGTATTAGACATTCTATCACCAGAAATCAAAGTAAGATTATAAAGATCTGAAAGTAATCAAGATTAGGAGTATAAAATATGAAAGGGGTAATGTCCAAGGCACAAAAGAAGTATTTGGACAGATATTGGACATAGGTTTGGAGTCCCTTACATATATCTGATTCATATGTGAAATTAGGACATTTCTTTGTTTCCTTGGTGGGATCTCTAAAGAGAGGACCCAAAATGAAATCTCCAGCAAGATCTTAAATTGTATGTGGGAGAAGGAATTTTCTCTTCATGGCTGGGACTAAGGATTAGAGCCTAGTCTTTACTATGAATCTCAATGGGATGAGAATCAAACCATACGTGGTTCTTTGAGTACTGTGTAGTTTAAAGTCATGTAGTGAAGAAATTCGGGTCTTTGATATGAGGAGAAATTGAATTTACTTATGTGGATATGGATCCTACATAGGAAAGAAGAGGTTTTTTCATATCATGTTGCTTCTGGGCCAAGGATTTAAAAATCTGGATGTCACTATGTATCTCATATAAATGAGAATCAAGATACACATAGTTCTTTTACTTCCATGCATTTTAACACCATGTGGTAAGGATGAAGAAGAATTGATGTTAAAAAAATAAAAATTATAGATAGATTTTGGGATATGACCCAAGTGTCACTACGTATCTTGATAGGAGAAAGAATCAAGACACACATAGTTCTTTAGATAAATGTTCCTTCATCCTAATTGACTTCACAAATGATGTAAAGTGAGGCTTTTCATATTCGAGTTTACATAAGAGATGAAAGCTAGTATTGAATCTCTTCATGTAGACTTGACTCACACATGGGAGAAAATAAGTGCATTAATTGCATAATGTTGTGGTTGGATCCAAGATTCGAAAGTTTGGACATCGATACATATCTCATATTGATTATAATCAAGCCACATGTAATTCTTAAAAAGGTTTCTCCCCATGTTAATTGAATTTGATATGAGAAATAGGGGTTTTAATACATTTCAGAATAATGATTAAGCTCAAAACACAATATTGGTATAAGAATCACACCATGTACTCCAGAAGAGTGCTCTGTATAAGTCTAATTTGTATACAGGAAAAGGGGAGAATAAATTTATTTTATGATTATGGCTGGTACCGAAATTGAGGATTTTGGGCGTCTCTACGTATCTCATTCAACTGAGAATCAATCCATATATAGTTCTTATAATTCTATGCAGTTTATTGTCATGCGGTAATGAAATGAAGTGATTATGACGTGAAAAAGGAACATTGCATCTAGAATTGGGGAAATAACCCAAGTGTCACTACATATATTTTGAGGAGCACTAATCAAGTCACATGTAGTTCTAGAATTTTTGTGCAGTTTAACGTCACGCTGTAAGGATGAAGGTGATATGATGTGAAATGATGAGATACCTTATTTATGTATAGAATATCTTTACTCAACTCCTAAGTCCACGTGATCCATGCTCAGTGTGAGAAATAAAGAGTGGTAAAGAGGTTTCCTCCACAGTACAAAGGTATAATAGGAGAAAAACAAGGGTATAAATTAATAAATAGTGGCTGAGCTAAAATGTAAGATCCAGGAATTGCTATGTATCTTGCTATGAGAATGAATTAAGCCACACGTAGTTCTAGACAAGATGTTCCCTATGTAAATCTGACTCATATACACAAATAATGATGGAACTTTTTTTATTGTGGCTAGGCTCAATATTGGAGAACTGAGAATCACTACGTATCTCATTAAAATGGGAATCAATCCAAACATAGTTCTTGGGATGTATTTTAGTTTAACATCATGAGACAAGGATGAAGATGCTATATAGTTTAATGTCCTTTAGCATGGACATAATGTAAAGATGTTATACAGTTTAGTGTTATGAAACAAGGACATTTTTTATGTAATTTAATTTCATGCAACTAGGATGATCTTTTCATGATTATACAAGGTACTTATTCAAGAAATTTTCATTGGTTGGAGTTGTAATGAGTTCACCATCCATTGAAATCAAGGAATAAACTCCATTAGAGTAGACCTTATGCACAGAGTAAGGTCTCTCCCAATTTGGATCATATTTTGGAGGCTTTTTTTTCCCTGGTATCATTGGAGTTCTGAGGACTAATACCAATTATCCTTGAAGGAAATAATTGAGGTGAAATTTCTTGTTGAAAGCTCATTCTATTCGATTATAATAGACTTCTAAATAATGAAAGGTTTGCAAAATCTTTTCTTCCAACCGTTCATATTCATCCAATAACTTCTGGGATTTCTCATCTATAGATAACTTGTCACAAATAGCAACCCTGAGTGAAGTCAATTGAACTTCAATGGGTAGGACTAATTCTGTTCTGTATACCAACAAGTATGGAGTTGATTGTGTTACAGTACGAGTAGTAGTCCGATAACCCCATAAGTATTGTAAAATTTTATCAGGCCAAGATTTTTTATCCTAATCCACCATTTTTTGTGTATGTTTTATAGGGTCATATTGAAATCCTCTATCTATCCATTGGCTACTGCATGATAGTGAGATGAATGGTTGGATTAGATATTGTGCTCCAGATATAGCTTTTTTACCTCAGCAGAGCGAAAATTGGTACCATTGTCTGTCAATATGGTATGAGGGACACCAAATATGGTAATGATATTACCTTTTACAAAGTTAACAATGATTTTGGCCCCAACTTCTTTAATAGGTATTGCCTCATCCCATTTGGAGAAGAAATCGGTAGTAGCATGGATATACTTCAACTTCTTGGTTGTAGCTGGGGGATAAGGTCCCACTACATCTAGTCCACATATAGAAAATGGGAAAGAGTATTTATCTGTCTGTAGAAACTCTGGTGGTTGATGAATGATGTTAGCATGTATTTGGTATGGGTGACACTTCTTAGTGAAATATGTGCAATCCCACGTCATTGAAGGCCAAAAGTATCCAAGCCTTCAGATTTGATTAGAAAGCCTATGTCCAGACTGGTGGTCATCATAGGCTCTTGCATGTACTTCTTTCATGACATATGCGGTTTCTTCTCCATCAATGCATCTTAAGATGATTACATAAAATCTTCATTTATAAGGAATCTTCTATCGATCTGGGCTATCAAAAAGGGTGAAATTGACCGCTCGTCACCAGACATGATCTTTCCCAGCTCTATCAAGTGGAAGTACTCCATTTTGAAAATATTCCATGATAGGTGTCATCCATTCTATGGTATGGTCATATCGTTCAAAAAATGGTGTTGATTTCATTGATTTCCTCAATTATGATTTGAAAAAAATGTGAAACCACATGATGATGGGAAATACTGATGATTGTCTCATCCCAATTTAGATCTACCAGGGTTGTGGATGCATTATCCAATCCATCTGCTTGGGAATTTTTTGATCATGGGATATATGAAAATGTTGGTTCTGAAGGGAATTCATCCATTAATCCTCTGACATAATTACAAAAAGGGAATAACTCTTCTTTTCTGATAGCACAATCTCCATTGATTTGTTTAATTACCAATTTTGAGTCACCTTTCACTTTCAAGTAGTTCACTTTCACCTAGAGTGAAAATTCCAAACCCACAATGAGAGAATGATATTTTGCTTCATTATTGGTATCGCCTTCTGATAATAGAAAGGAATAAGGTAATGCAACTTTTTTTGGGACATAATCAAAATTCTTAACCCAACTTTATTTAGTTTAGGTTCTTCTATTCTCTACGCTGTTGTACTTATGGAAGCACCATCAAAGTACATCCCCCAAATATGGGGATTGTCTTAAATAGAGAAGATTTCTTCATGAGGAAGTTCAATATTCAATGATGTATCTTTGGTAGATGGGTGTTCAGCAAGTAAATCTTTTAAGGCTTTACCTTTCACTAATTTCTAAGGTACAAACTGAATATCAAATTGTTGCAAGATAACTTCCCACCATACCAGACGTCCTATCAACATGAGACGAATAAAGATAAATTTGAGCAGGTTATTGCAAGATACCAACTATATCTCATGATGATGAAAGTAGTTCCTTATCTTCTAAACTACAAATATTAATGCCAGGAAATGTTTCTTGATATTTTAATACTGAGTTTCTGCATCGAGAATTGTTCTACTGAGATAATACAAGCTGGTTTCATTCTTGGCATCATTCTTTTTTGTGAGAAAGGAACCCAATGATCACTCTAAAGCTGTCACATGTAGAATAAGTGGATTTCCATCAACAAGTGGCATTAATACTGATGGTTTCAAGTGATATTTCTTGAGGGTATCAAATTACTCTTGTTAATTTTTAGTTCACTGATAAGTGACTCTATTCTTCATTAATTTGGTAAATGGTAAACATTTACCTGTCAAATTAGTAACAAAGCATCGAATATAGTCCAAGTTACCTTAAAGTACTATTAATTCTTTCAAATTTTAAGGAGGTGACATGAAAAGAATATCTTTTTTCTTCTTAGGATCAACTTCAATGCCACTATGGCACACAACGAATCCAAGGAATTTTCCTGAGGTAACCTCAAATGAACATTTTAAGGGGGTCATCTTTAGATTAAATTCTGGAAGTTTACTAAATATGGTCTCCAGATTGGTTAAGTGATCATAATGTCATCTGGATTTTACTACTAAATCATCCACATAACATTCGACAAATTTTCCCAAAAAGGGTTTGAAGATATGATGCATGGCATGTTGATAAGTTGCACCTGCATTATTTAAACCAAAGGGAATTACCTGATAGAAAAATACACCTTGAGGGGATCGAAAGTATATAGACTCCTCATCTTCTAGATCCATCCAGATTTGATTGTATCTAGAGTAACCATCCAAGAAAGAGAGATCTTCATAGCCAGCTGCTGCATCAATTAAGAGATCAGTGATTGGAACTGGAAATATTTTTTGTGACAATGCCGGTTGAGATCGCTGAAATCAATGAAAGCTCTGATTTTTCCATTTTTCTTTTTCATTGCAACAATATTAACTATCCATTTGGGATATTTCACTTATATGATGAAATCAGATTTAATAACCTTGTCGACTTCAGCCTCAATTTTGGAAGCATGCCTTGGGTGCATTCTTCTTGCTTCTTACTTGAATACTCAATGATCTTCTAGAAAACCCAAATGATGGGTGGACACTTCGAGGTAAAGACCAAGAATTTCTGTATAGTTCCATGAAAATAAATATCAATGTTTCTTTAGAAAGGAAGTATAAAATTCTTGTTCTTTAGGAGTCATGGCTGCACTAATCAGAGTGGATCATGGTTCTTCTTCTGTACCTATATTTATTTCTCTGAGTTCATCCACAGTAGTGGAAACACCTTCCTCAAATGCTGGAGGGGTGTCTTTGAGATCTTCATCCCCTTCTTCTTCCTCCCATGTTACTTCTTCTACCTCTTATTGAATGGTATCTCGAAGAATAGTTTATCAAGTAAGATTTTTAGGATTATGGGATGAGTTTTCATATGGATATTTTGAAGAAGAGGCAACCATTCTTGATTCAACTGATAGTGGAGGGTCCTCCTGAATTTCTAAAGGGAAAATAATTGATTGAGAATCAATACTTATATCTTTTCCCATTACTATGATAACTTCTTCCAATTAGATTGATGAAGTAGAAACTTTATCAAGTTCAGGATATGGAATGAAGTTACTTTCATCCATGTTTTCATTATTTCTTGGAGAATTGATAACTTCTTCTGCACTATCAGATTCAATTGCAGTAATTGACATTATAGAAGCCATTGAAAGAGTGCCTTGTGGATTTGAGTATACCCTATTCATTTGATTAATGGGTAGTACATAATCCACACTGAGATGATTTAATGGGTTAGATGGAATCTTTTCCATCCCATTCAGAGCATTGATCCTGGTAATAATGTTTGTCACAGATCAATTTTCCCTTATGTGATATATCTCTGCATCAATATACTGATATTCACAAGTTTTGAATGGAGTTTTATCACCAAGAAATGTCCCAATCTAACCATTGAAATAGTACTTAATACATTGATGATATGATGAAGGGATCATTGCCTGTTGATGTAACTAGGGTCTTCCCAACAAGATATTGAAAGAGGTATCTTGCTACACAACCATGAATTATGAATCAGAAGCAAGATCTCTAAATTGTATTTTGAGCATAATTTCGCAAAGAGGTTCTTGTTCTTTCTTGTATTAACTTTGCAACATCAATATAGAAGGAGAAAAATGTGATTCAGTAAGGCCCAAACAGTGAAGCGTCTGAATGGGAATGAGATTGAACCCTGATCCGTTATCAATGAATGCTAATTGAATATCAACATCATTAATCCTATCAGATAAGTACAGGACCCTAATGTGTCCCTGTACAAAATCATCCTCATCTTGATCCGTGAAAGAAATAATTGCATGAAATTATGTGGGATCATTCTCTATATGATAAACTTTAGTAGTAGCAAAATCATTTACAAATTCTTGAGGGATTGAAAAAGCCTCAATGAGTGCTTCCCAGAGATCTTTTGGAAGATTTAGATCATCCAGGATTGATAATTTTTCTGGTACTTGGGCCAATTGTTTCAAGACATCATACATCCGATCCAAAGGTCTTCGCTTACCCATATGGAGATGTTATTTTTCAAGTACCTTATGAGCTGATGTCCTTGATGTAGATGAACCATCTTTTGCAGTAGGGGCCTGAAGTATTTCCACTCTTGGTGGGTTAATCTGACTAGGCCTACCCACCTACCAATGTGGTGGTGGCATAGATTATAATTGATATTCCAATGTAATTGTATCAGGTCATACTTTATCATGTGTGGGAGAATTCCTTTGTTCTTTTTGAGCCCACTAGAGGGCTCTCCCATGAGTTTCTGCCACATAAACGGTTCGAGCAGAGGTGTGGTTGAAGTAGTGACTGCTAGAATAACCATGTCTTCTCCTGTATCCTCGACTCTGATGATTATATCCTTCGGTTTCCCAATCATATGTGGGGAAATCAGGTTCAAAATCATAATTATTTTTTAGAGGGGATCTATTAGGTAAATAACGTTAATGGAACCTAAGATTAATTCTTACTCTGATGAGGATTCTTCTTGACAGGTCGATTCTCATTGTGTCGTTTGGTGGGACAGTGCCTGTAATTTTTAAATAGTTGGAATAAAATCCACCAAAGTCAAGGACAACTTTATCCTTGACACATAATCATCTTCTTCTGACTGCTTCTCATCCTTTGGACCATGTTGCTTCTTTGGGGATTGGCCTTTTGAGGATTGAGTTTTTTTATAAAGATGGTTTTGCTGTAGTAGAAATGGAAGTAGTCATAGTTTATTGCTTCAAACATGTCTAAAGAATGGAGTGAGTTCTGTTAATTTTTTTTGACCATCCTATCATTGAAATTCTATGCACTCTTTATTTTTACCTCTTTCCATTTACCTTCTTCCTCTGTATCAGTAGTAGAAACAGATTCTACTTGGGATGATGAAAATTTCAAATTCACTTTCCCAGAATCCACCATCTTTTATAAAAGGTCTTTCAAAACAAAACACTCCTAGATAGTGTGTGACAACATCTGATAGAAGGTAAAATAGTTGGGAGGTCTTTATATCCTTCCTTGTTCATCCTTTTAGGTATTGGAAACTGAACTAAGTTGTTTTCCAAAGTTTATATGAAATAGTCAGGAACTTTCTCTTTTTCGAAGGAGTATAGTTTGTTTTTCATCTCTTCAAACTGTCTTTACCTTTGATCTTTTGGATCATCTTGATGAGGCAGTCATTGTTGCTGAATATCGGGAGGTAGATCCCTATTGTATAATGAGGGTTTTGAAGTATAAGTAGGGACATGTGCTTTCTTGAGAGTAACTGTATCAGCTTCTTCTTTTCCCATTCTCCTTCTTAGAGATGATGGAATTACTCAAGATTTATCCTTGGTCACTGCAATGTAATTATCCACTTAATAAGAAATTTAAGAAAGGTCCCAAAACCCCCCTGTGTATTTCACAGGGATGAGTGGTGTGCACAATTCATCATGGAAATTGGAGACACAAATAGTCAGAAACTCTTCTCGAGGGAGTGGAAGATTTAAGGAATATGTCAGTCCTTTCCACTGAGCGGTGAAATATGAAACTATTTCATTCTCCCTTTGTTTACAATTCATAATATCAAATACTATATTCTTCTACATCGTAGATATGAAATGGAAGAGGAACCTCTGACAGAGATCTTCCCATCTAATATTTGATCGATATTGTAAACTTGTATACCATACAAAGGCTGGACCTTATAATGATTTCACAAATCATCTGAGATTTAATAATTCTTTTTGTTCAAGGGTTCCCATCATGGGATCACAACAAGAAGTTAAATGCATCGAATTTTTCCCCAGGTCTCTCGATCCATTGAAAAATGGAAACATTGTATTCCTAATGTTTGGCGGGGGAGGAGTTGAATCTACCCATTCAGGGTAAGCCTACTTTTTGGGTTGTACCGATGCACGTCATCCCTCCATAGCTTCCAATCAAGCAATTAATGACTCAATGGTAGTTAATAGTTCTCGAGAAACATCTAGATGAGCTGGGACCTGAATAGGTGCTATAGTTGGAGCCTGGATAGGTGCAGCGACCGATAATACCACTGGTGGTGGAATTGCTGGAATTTGACATGGATAACCTATAGGGATAAGCCTGTAAGGGTGTGCCTGAAGTGGAGGGAATTATTGATCTTCCTCAGTTGCTGCAAAAAATTATCTTGAATGATGTTCTCTAGCTAGAAGTACCCATTTAGAATTTATTTGTGGAGCATGTGTGTGAGGAAGACTACCCCATAGTAATTCTGCATTTAATCTTTTTAACTCTTTCCTTTCTTCTTCCTGCTACGCAAACCTTTCTTCCAACAAAATAGATTGACCTTATCCAAGAGTAAGGTGAGTCATAATATTAATTTTACCTTTTCCCTTAGTAGGTTCCATTAGAAAAGATGGAAGTGTATTATTTGAGGGAATGCCTTGATTTTGGGAAATCCCATGGTTCATGGTACACACACCTCCTTCGTTTACTTTGGTGTCTATTGTATCTTGAACAGGAACTTCTTCCTCTTATTCCCCTGAGCTAGATTTGTGCTCTGTAGGATCTATAACAATAATATTAATGACATTTAATGATTCCTAATGCATTATGGGGTTTCTGCTAGTATTTTTGCACGATCGTATTCTTCCACGTCCTCTATGAAGCATTTTCCTTTGGTTGACTAATTACATAGGAATTTCATAGCAAACCATAACTTGAAGGGAATTCTCTGATAACTCATCCATGCATTTATCTTGTGGCTTCTTCCCTAATCAGTAGAAACTGACTTTTTCTAAGGAATAGGTTTTGAATATTAAGAATACCCCAGCCCTGCGGGCTCGGGCTACTCCTGTTCTTCCTACTCAACTCCTCATGCTCTGTCTTTTGACTCTAAGGGTTGGGTTAAAAGAGCCCCCAACTTATCAAGCTGGGGTGGTTCTTGAATTACTATAGCTAAAATTGTCTTATCCGCTCTTTTGATTTTGCAAAGCTTGGTCCAAACATTAGCTGGATGCATCATCTGAAACCCACTCAAATCATATGTCTCAGATGATCATTGGATTATCTTTGACATTTACATCACCTGATGATGTCATCTTCTAGACGAGAATCCTGATCAATGTTCTCAAAAAATTGATGAAAACATAACTCAACAACATGCTCTCTGTGTGCCTGACTTTGATAAGAACTAGTTCAGGCATATTCTTGAGCATATCTTTGGTTATAGACACAATCAGTTGGTTGTAGCCAGCCATGGGAAATATCATTGCAAGAATCCACTTTTGGAGGGCTATGCTGGTTGGAGAGTGTAGTGAAATGAAACACTCCATGAACACCCCATCCCCTGATATGAAAATCAGATGTGGTATCAATAATTAACTGTCATAGCCTTTTTAATGAACCAAGGCATGCACGTTGATGGGCACTCTACTTCTTTTCACCCTTTGGATATCAGGAAACTGAGAGAGATGCCAAGTCAATTTGGCAGTGCAACCCTTATATTACCATTATACGAATTTGATATTTTTCATAAGGTAATATATTTATTTTTTGATGATGAATATTTTTCCATATTTTGAGACGGATGTCATGAATACAATATTCTACCAACATATCTAGAATATTGTACTATGGAGTGGCTAATGGCCAAAACATGACTAGTATTTCATTCCTTGCCAATTGATTTCTCATATTCAGTACATCCTCTTCATCTTTTTCTAGAGGATTTTCTACCTGATCAGACCAAAGTTGGTGATTCTATGTTGATTTACCATATTCAACAAGATCAGTAGAGAATTCCTCTATTGTATTAGAATACATATAACTCAGGGGTGGTTCAGAGAATGAATGATGCCCTGGGCTATCTTCTTTTTGATAAAGTATTTCACCTGTCATGGATAAATCATTAAACATGACTGGATTTATATTTTCAAGTGCCTCAAGATAAGAGGTATTCCTCATCGATGCATTGTCCATTAAAGAATTTTCTTGCCAATGTGAATTACTACTATGGATAGAATATTCATAGCTAATTTCATCATCATGGAGAGGACTGCCATGGTGGGTTACAGTAAGGGTTAGATCCTCTTTCTCCTTGGTCTTTTTCCCATATGGTGGATTTTCGTGGCACTAATCTAGAGATTTGGTTTCTAGATTGACCGAATTTTCATTAAGAAAGCCTTCATGAGAAAGCGTCGGATGTGAAGCTTATGAATTAACACTACTACTCCCATAATTTTCTAGTGGGAGAATAGGATCTTGAGCCGCAACAAATAAATGTTTGAGGGATTCAAGCACTCTAGCATTGAGTGGAGCCAAATCACATATCGTCTCTTAATATTTCAATTGTGTTTGAGGAGTCTTCTTATTATATTACCTATTTCTAATAGTTGGAGCCACTTTCTTGGAAAAGTGGTTATTAGGGGAAGGTGTATGTGCCTACCTTTGAGTAGTTATCGGGTTAGGATGAATACTTCCAGTTGGATTAGGTGTGTGTTCCCAATCTGGTTGTTTGTATGACATAGGGGAGTACACCCCATGAACGTCCTGGACTGGAACATAGGTGTTTATTCACTTTGGGATGGCATGTTGATTAGTCATCCCAATTATAGGGATAGAGTTATGTTTCTACCCCTTAGATATTGCTGAAGTTGTTGTTATGATATCCTAGCATGTATCAATAATATGGGCAGAAATTTTTGTCTGTCCTTTCACCATTTCCAAAATATGTTTGGTGACTTAAGTGGTCGGAACGAGAATATACATCCATTCCATGTCTGGAGTAGGTGTGCATACCTACTCATATCCTCCCATTCCTATCAATGAGTTCTGACAGTACTCATGTATGTGGGCAGAGAGTTGAGTATGCCCCCTGCTTCTCATCAGGACATTCAAATTGATTTCTCCAGATGTTGAAAAACGAGACTGTTGGCAGGGTTGATGAATGCAAGCAGGTGTAGATGCCTACTAGATCTTTGCTGTCAAACATGGTAGGCTAGCTTCTTTAAATGCATCCAGATGAGACTACTGGCTGGCTGAATGTTTGTAAGCATGTGTATGTGCCTTCTCATAAGGCTCCACTGAGTTTGGATAGTATGATTGATTGGGCACTGCCAAGAGAGTCTTTTGTCTAGTGGGACTAATGTGTGCGAGTGTGTATTCACTTTCTCCTTTTTCCACCAAACTGGGTTGGTGGGCTTCTCCGAAGGGGGAAAAGGTATAAACTTGCTCCCTATTGGCTGATTGTTGTCCCCGACAGGCCGTATTGTGTGTCTAGGTTCGAGGAATGATAAAAAAACATTTTTATTGACTATTTTATTTATAATAAATGATATAATTTCCTCACATTGTGCTATATATGTTCAATTATGGAATATTTGGGATTATATCATTCATTTACAAAATTGATGAAAATTCCAGTTTTACCCTTTTAAAACGCATTGTAGTATTTCAAACATAAATATTTTTCTGTAAATTATTTTAACTTTTTGTAGATATTTTCCGAACATAATGGTCTACAACTTTATTTCCGGACATTAGAGCTAAATCATGCATTTGAGTGGGTTAAATGGGCCATCAAGAGAAAGATAGACTAAACTATCCAGATTGGACATTACTTTACCATTTGGGTTCTATCTTCTTCATCTAGGTTTGGATTGGGTCCAAATTTTTATGGAAGCTCAAGGAAATTATTAAACACAAATAAACTTCTTGAAGTATCTCCAATTCTCTCTTTTTGGAGGTCAAATATGTAGTGAAACTTGGAGTAAAATATTTTTCCCAGTTTTCATTTCACACTTAAAAAATTATGTAACCCTAGTCCTCCCAAAATCTATTTAAAGGGGATTTTCACTCTTTGGGAGGGTTGGTAATTGCATTAGGATATTTAATGTAGAGTATAATTGGTTTCACTCAAATTCTACAACCATTGTAAGAGGGGTAGCTCTTGAATCAAAGATCCCCTCATCAAATCCTTTTTTTCTTCTTCATGTTGTAATGTTTGCATTTGCATAATAAAATTCATTGTTATTATTTTATTTCTTCTCATTTATTTTATTACTTTCAATTTTATTCTTCTATTTTATCTTCCTAATTGGGATGGAATTCAATAGTAGAAATGGGATTGGGTTATACCCTTTATAAACCTTGCAAATGAAAAATGTTTCTACAATGACTACACCACCCATGGAAGAGTAGTTCTTTTTAGTAATCGATCTACCTCTCACATTCTTCCTTAATTTATTTTGAATCAATGATATACTGTAATTAACTAAACATGATCCATTAATTGAGTTTTTAAATTATAATAAACTAAGAAATCAATTGAACAATTAATACAAAAACATGCGAGGTTGAGATTTTGTCTAAATTGTGAGAGTATGATATTAATCTTTAATACAAGACCACACAACATCAATTTGTAGAGTTAAAATAAAATCCCTAAACTCTATTAATCCTCATTTACTGAGTGGGTAAGTTCCCTAATTTACCACCGACTATAAGCTATCCTTAGAACATCAATCAAAGTAGGGTGTTGCGATTGCATGTTCCGAAGCTAGCCTAGGGTTTAATTAATTTCATATTTGTAGTTATTTTACTTATCATAGGGTTCATGGGTTACCAATTTAAGGGATCATAACTAATTTAATGTTAATTTAAATTATAATTATAAATAATTCAGTGAAGAGGTATAGTTATATTGATTACGCCTTTTAAAATATTTTCTAAAAAAACATCTTCTTGTTGTGACTTTTTAATCGAACTTCATTTCAAAAATAAAAACAAAATGAAATATTTTTCCAGTATACTTCATCTAGATTTATAAATGGACCCCCCATCCTTTAAAGAATTATGTTTAAGTTATTTTATATTATTTTCAAAATACCTTCAATAAGTTGTCTAAATTACTTCCTCCTTCGAGAGATGACCTTGGTCAGCCACTCTACTACCCCTAAGTACCCAAACAATCACACATAATTTGATATATCCCATGACATCACCTTTAAAGGAACCTGGACCGGACAACCGAAGGCAACATCCCCATCATGATGGGGGTTCACTACCGCATGATTTTTCAGGCGGCGATTATTGATGGGAGCCCTCGGGAAGGAACCATGTGTCTTCGTATTGAGTCCATGAGTAACCTATTGATCCACCTCCCTATAATATGAGAAGGATTGATTATTGAATTTTGAGGATAAGGACCCAAAACGGTTGAATACAGTGGTTGGGATTCTCTACTTCTTAACCACTCGTAGTCGATGTCCAGACGACCTGGGTGTATTGGTCACTTAGAGAGAATGTTGGGAAACCTCCAAAGTTGGGATAGTACCATGTTGAATGTATCCCTTAACCAATGTATTTGAGACCCATAATTTCAGATGTTGGGTTTGTGATGTTTTCTTTTATACAGATGAGGATCCAGTCTTGGTAACAGTCGGGGTGTTCATATATGAGAACTTCAAATAAGCCATTTTGAATTTGTCAAGAGTTCTTTGGAAAAGAGTTCATGTTGATATATGACAGACATAATCAAGAAAACCCTGGAAAAATCTTCATATTTTATATGATCACATGTGTTATTGATTTCTTTTTCATCCCTCTTATCAATTGATAAGGGCCAAACAATTGGGTAAGCATCTTTAACTTTGTTAAGGATTCACGTTGGGTTCACCATTTTTTTGTTTCCTCTGAAAATGGGACTTTGATAAGAGTCATTATTCCCGAGTGGTTTACATCAGATTTATTTATGGAAATGGAAACAAACAATGGTTCTGTATCCTTGGGGACCTACTTTCCAAAGGTAGGCATTCGTCAAGTCATTTGGCTGACGATTCTTGAGAATATACTTTGATCGATAGGATGGGAGGTTGGGCTCATCGCACCCTTTTAGGGGGAATTATTGGCTACTCCAGGACTATCTTATAGATTTAAGATATGTTCATGAATCCTTATTAATTAACCAAGCATGAAATGAGTTTCCCTTATGATTTAGCAATCAATGATTAATCATGCATAGAATTTGAGAATCTCTGTATGTATCTGAGGTTCTTTATTAATGGAGATATATGTATGAATATGAGGTTCTCCATCAATGGTATCCTTTGGTATATTTATTTTGAGATTCTATGATTATTATTATTATAATTATGCTGGTTTTAAAGCCACTCAGTGGGGCACTCTGAAATTTTATCATCATCTAGAAAGAGATGAGTTGTTTTGATGTTGGGATCGTACCCATGGATGGGCTACATATGTATCCTTGTGAAAGGAATCAGAACCCACATAGTTTGGTGTCACTTAACAGGACACATCATACCATTTAGGGTCATGTGATAAGGACCAAGCCATACAGTTTAATGTCATGTGTTAAGGACCTATAGGCGGAAGATGCTTAATCAAAGATTGGTGTGGGACTTATACCGAAGCAGTCCATGGAACCTGGAAGGAATATGAATTTCCAAGTTGAATTAGAGCCGAATGAGAATGTGACTCATAAAGGACAGGGTTGATTTGGATTTTTGGGTTTGAACCTGAGGGAGGCTTCCTACATATCTCATTTTGATGAGAATCAAATCCCACGTAGTTCGAGAATATCTCATAGGAGAGTGTGGTCCTTTGTGAGAAATGAGTTTGGGCTTAATCTTAAAAAGGATGACTTTTGAGCTCGGGTCTTATGTAGACTTCCTATGTATCCCAGAAAAATAGGAATCAGAGTTCTCATAGTTCAGTAAACTCATCTCATCCACTGTGCAATTTTTGTGATCATCACAAACCTCTAAGCCCACGTGATTCATGCTCGGTGTGAGAAACAAGAGGATGTGAAATATTCAACAAAGGCACACACACACACACACACACACACTCACACACACCTTTCCTCCTCCACTGGTGGGAGAGGTCATGCCTACAGTAGATACGGTGGATGAGGGCACAGAGCAATGAACCCTTCAATGTGAAATGATAATTCTATTGCATCCGGCATAAAAAGGATAGGGGCTTATGCTATGATTTCTTCCCTAAAATCGGTCCAAGTATAGGAGGGAGACTTCTCATTTGTAAAGAAGAGAAAGTAGGTGTCCCCCAATTTCTTCCCTTCTAGGGACCTCAGCTCTACTACACTATTCCTAGGAGAAAATTCCATGTGAATACAGATATCGAAACCCACAGACCCATCATGAATCTTGACTCCATTATAAAACAAATGTAGTAAAACTCTGACTATGGATATAGAAACCCAAATAGAAGACACGCTGGTGTGCCTTTCCCAAGGGTTTGATGAGTTAGGAGGTCTTGGTGGAGGTTTCATCTTAGTCCCTTTGAGACAAGGGAACCAAGGAAGGAGAGACCCAACCATGAGTGTCTTAGAAGAAGGCCCAAAAGATTTCTCGCATAGGTCCCAAGCATAGCAGTGCCACGTAGCCATGTAGTGCAGGTGTGTCGCATTGCTTATGTAGCTTAGGTATGCTATGAAGGTCCTAGAAGAAACTGAAAATTATTCTTAACACAGGTAAATAATCCTATGAAAGCTTTAATTTACTATCAATAATACAAAACTTGGGAAATATTTTGATCTAAACACCCTAGGTTTCCTTCGGTGTCTTTGGAAGAGCTCAGCGCAGGTCCTTCCTTAAGGAATGGGACTTGCGTTGGTGCCTTCTTAATGAAATAAGGGTCCAATGAGATGTTTTGTATTTAAAAACTCTAAAATTACCTCAATCTTATTTATCCTTATTATTTTTCCTATTCTCTAGTGTTCTAGAGAGGTACTTGAGAATATTGGAGGGACTTGGGTGAAATAGCTGCACAATGGGAGCTCTGGAGTTTCTTTCAAATTTTTAGATCCGAAAATGGGGACCCCAAGTGACGTATTTATAAGCAAGGAAGGGGGTGGCCGAATTGAGATTTTCAGCATAAGTCTTTCACGTAGATCCTTAGTGTAGCTCCCCCATGTAGGGGTGTAAAAATCATACAGCCACATAGGTTCCTCGCGAAGGTCCTCAGCGTAGGGGGTTGTGCATTGGGTTTTACGGGATGGATCTGCTCTGGCATTCTAATGTGTAGGGTAATTTCATAGATCCTTGCTTCCTTGTTTCCTTTAAACCCTTTTTAATACTTTTAGAGTGCTATTCATGATCTTTTACCTTTATTTAAAAAAGGAGTGTCAACAGGTGGTGAACTGAGTTTTTCATCAGCTCAGGACACCAAAAGATCAGATGGTGGTTCAGGCGGTGAGCCCTCTTCATCGCTCAGTAGGGAGATAGTGAGGTTTAGTTACCCAATATTACGATGGGGTGACCCTTCCTTGGGTATAGTTTGAGGACCATTTTAGAGAGGAGTTCTCACATTATATGTTGAGAGTTATGTGTATCCAGGAGCTTCAGAAGCTCCGACAGGATGACATATCGATGTCAGAGTATTCATCGAGCCATACCTACCTCTCTAGGTACTCAATGGATATAACACATGATCAACACTACAAGTCTTAGACCATTGAGAGAGGTCTATGAAGAGACATCCGAGCCATTGTATCCCCTCTATGCATTCCTACCTATGCTGGGGTGCTAGAGCAGGATTTGGTGGTTGGGAGTTTCTCAGGTAAGAAGATACATCTAGTGGTATTCATTAGTGGGTAGGAAAGTGAAGAGACTTTGTCCACAGGAATCCAACATCAGCCTTAGAAATATAGATGTGGGAGATGTCACAAGAGGAAGAGACAGAACACATAGTCTATAGTTCAGGACTCCCAAGGTGGGTATAGTCAGCCTAGAGCAAGATGATTCTATTCTTGTGGCGACAAGGGACATCTCACTAGATATTGTCCCACCAGTTGTGCTACTGATAGGGAGACAGTGGATGGGCCACTAAGGAAAAGGTAAAATAGGATCAATTAGATCCGTGGGGTGGAGGACGTGGCAGGGGAGTTGGGAGCGCAGCAGGAGGTGGTCAAAATTTTGACATGTTACCACCACCACCCCCAATTAGTCCGCACCAGGCTTAGGGGGGTTGGGGGAAAGGGGCAGGGACAACTGTGTGTGGTCGAGGCATATAACCTAGAGGCTCTAAGAATGATTCAATGCACGATATGTGTATTTTATACTTTAGATTCCATAATTGATAGAAACAGATACTAGTCTTAATTTCCTTGTGACAATTATTGTACGAGAGGTTGAGATTCGTATTAAATCATTGACTTGACCCTCATGCATAAGGACTTCTACTGGAAGAGACCCAATGATCACGCACTGGTGCAGAAAGCGAGACCAGACTCTTAGGTGTGTGAGAATCTATTGGGGATCTATTGGTAGCGGCATTGAGGCCTTATGATGTCATTCTTCATATGAACTATTTATCTATATTCCATTCTTAGATTGACTATTTTAGACGAAGGGTTTGGTATGTCAACATATATTGAATGAGGTTTTAATTTGTTAGATAAAAGGAAACCCAGGCAGTTCAGAATGGACTCATGTATAAGAGGGTGTAGCCAATCACTCATGATTTGGCTAGCCTTACCCTTTAAGAAACATATTTTATGATCTTTTCATTCCTAGGAATGATGGTAGGGTACGAGGATGTCTTTCTTAATGATGTTCTAGGATTAACTCCCTATTAAGAAATAGACTTCTGTATTGTTTTATGTCCAGAGACATCACTGATATTAGCACCAGAATATCAGATGAATCCCACAGAGCTTCATGAGTTGAGGGTGCTGTTGGAGGACTTGTAGAAGAAGGTATTAGTAAGATCTAGTGTTTCCCTCTGGGAGCCTCATTTTTGTCTTCCAGAAAGGTAGATGAAAGATTAAGGTTGTTTGTGGATTGAAGGCACTTAAACCAAGTAACTGTGGAGAATGATTATACTCTATGAGGGATCGATAACCTCCCAGAGTAGTTTACAAGGTCACAATGTTTCTTGAAGGGTGAACCTGGGACAATGATTTCTGAAGTTGAGGCAATTTTTGACAAGTTCCCCGATCATGAGATTTCCAAAAAGGGTGTCGAGTACTTAGTGTTTTGCGATGAATCAGGTGTCCGACTTGGTCATGTCCTGATGCAAAGGCAAGATGTGATTGCCTATGGTTCATGACATTTGATTTCACATGAGTAGAACTATGTGACCCATGATCTTGAGTTGGAAATGGTAGTCATCATGTTGAAGATGTGGTGACACTACCTGATAAGCAAGTGGTTTACCATCTACTCCAATCACAAGAATCTAAAATATATCTTCTCTCATAAGAATATGAACTTGAGATAGAGGTGATGGCTAGAGTTCCTCTAGTAATATGGATTTGATATTTGTCTATACTCTTGGGAAGGGGAACGTGGTGGAAGATTCTCTTAGTAGGAGATCTAGTTCGTAGTTTCGGAATGAGGCATCAGAGTAGTTAGCCTCGTTATAGTTATCCTTCATGGATAGAGATGATAAAGATTACCTCCAATTGATGCTTTTTACCCCTCCACTCTTAAAGAAATTTAGGGAGGTGCATCTTGGGTATACTAATTGCGAGACCTTACATGCTCATATTTTCATAGGGCATGCACCTGATGGATATTCATAAGGTGGGGATCACATCGTTCTTTTTATAGGATGCACATGTTGTATTGACGGTATTATGAGATGAGGTCTTGAGGGAGTTTCATGCATCCCCTTTAGTGGTACACCCTAAAGTGGAAAAGATGTACCAGAACCTCTAGCTTCAGTTCTGGTGGACAAGGGTAAACAAGGCAGTGGAAAAGTTCTTTTCTCTATTCCATACGTGCCAGCAGGTGAAGGCTGAGCACCGGGTTCTGGCAGGTTTAGCTCACCCCTTGATGTACCGGAATGGAAGTGGGATGGAATATCTATGGACTTTATGATGGGTTTACCACATACATCTAGTATACATGATGCCATCTATGTGACCATTGACTTACTCACCAAGTCAGAACACTTGCTAGCTATCCGAGGGAAGAATTTTGTGGAGATCTTGGGATGCCCCTATATCCAGAAGATATCTAGACTCCATGAAGTTCCATTTACAATTGTTCCAGATCGTGATTGTTGGTTCACATAACGATTGTGGAAGGTATTACAAGAGGAATTTAGAACTCAGTTACACTTGAGAATGGTGTTTCATCCCAAGATGGATGGCTAGCTGGAGAGGTTCATTCAGGTTCCAGAGGATATGCATCAGGATTTCATGTTGGATTCTAGTCGTAGTTGTGAGGACCACCTATCACTAATGGAGTTTTCATACAATAATAGCTAACACTCCACCATTGGTATGGCATTGTTCGAGGCTTCGTATAGATTACCCTTTTGGTCACCACTTTGCTAGACATACCCAGAAGAATTAGTACACATGGGCCCAAAGTTGGTGTGAGCTACAACTAAGAAGGTACAGATCATCTGGGAGCATATGAAGATTGTATAGAGCTATCATAAGTCTTATACTGACAGACGGTGGAGACCTTTGGAGTTCAAGGAAGGAGACCATGTCCTCCTTAGGGTCTCACCTCGACAAGGGTTATGGGGATTTGGTTGGGGTGGAAAGTTATCTCTGTGGTTCATCATCCCTTTTCAGATATTAAATAGAGTTGGCGAGGTAGTGTACCACATATCTCTACCCCCGCAGCTGCACCGAGTACATGATGTCTTCCATGTGTCATAGCTGAGGAGGTACGTGCATGACCCATCACTCACCATCAATAGCGGTAAGCTGTACATTGATGATGGAGAAACCTTTTTTGAGTACCCAGAGGATTTGAGGATCGGTAGAATAGGATTTTTCATGGGTGGTAGATTCTGTTAATGTGTGTCCTATGTAAGTAGAATAATCTTCAGGAGATCACCTGGGAGTGGGAGGCTTAGATTCATGCTTAGTACCCTTATCATTTTTAGTATCCTATTTTTGGCTTTTCAGGGACATAAATCCCTAAGGTGGGGAGAATGTAATGACTCTAATTTTCTAGATTTTATTTTTAGAAATTATTGGTGAATGTTTCAAGACTAGTCATTGAGACGACATGTGATTATAAGGCCTAGTGTTCCTAAAATGGTTAGTTGAAAAATGTCCAGTTTTTAAAAAAGCGTGTGAGTGACTTTCATAAAAAAATAGAATAGCTCTTAAACGGGTTCCCAGATCAGAAATCTGAGGGCTCCATTGTGTTTTGAGCAGTGTCTTTACCTTATGTGGGGCCTAGCATCGGCCGACTTGGGCCAGATGTAAAAAATAGATTTTAGATGTAACCATAAATAAAATAATAAAATAAAAATATTTTATTTAAAAATTCTAATAACTTATGAATGGTAACTCAGGTTTGGATTCTGAGACCACCTTTGAGTTCATAATGGGTTTTTTTTCCTAGGCATGACATAACTTTAGTCGGTGTGGGTCTTCTATGGAAAAATATTAAAAGGAAGTAATCATCATTAAATAATTTAAAGATAAATTATTTTGTTGATGCATCAATGAATTCCTTTAAAATAATCCTGATTTAGAAATATCAAGGTTAGATGCATAACCCTGGGGCATGGATGATTTTTTTATTATAATAAGTAAGAGGTAACAACTGGAAACATTAACAACCCAAGAACTCAGGTGGGCCTAAAGTAATGTAACCCTAAGGCATCCTTCAACACGAAGGGACTACAATCAAGCTTTAGAGATCCCAAGCTTCTATACATAACAACCTCATCCCAGGGACTTCCAATCTTCACGAGCACATCCGCAACAAAATTTCTTCCCCTCCAACTATGTTGCATGAGTTTTCCTTGGTTTTTCTCCAAGGCACACTGCCTGATGATATACGAAAGATCCCAAGGCATGTCTGACCTTCCCTAGACATGATTAACCAAGACCTCTAAATATGACTCCACTTCTGACACCTGAAAGATGCTGCTCCTACAAGATCTCAGTCCCTCATGAAGGGATCGGGCCTCCACCCCTAATGAGTTGCCCATTCCAAAGGTAACACTAAAGTTCATATGTAATGAGCCTTCTGAGTCACAAATAACCCCACCGCCTCTCATCATGTCATGCATGCATGAGCCTTCCACGTTAATCTTGAGCCCGCTGGAAGGAGATTTCTATCTTACCCATCGCCCTTCGAAACAGATCAGGTTGTGAGGACTATGCAAGAAGTTGGACTCCATAGTTGAGCGCTGATCCAAACTTGCCAGCGAGACCAACTCATGGATAAACAATCTTTCTCGTAACTGAATCGAGTAAATCGAGCTCTAGAAACCCAATCGTTCTTTGTTCCTGGCCTCCTAGATAACCCAGCAGGTTGCAGCGAGAATACAAGCTCTCACCATTCCTTTTTATTCCCTGAACATCCCTCCATGTAACCATGAGGACAGGAGCTCCTGGAAGAAAAAATGTTCAAAACTAGCACAAACCAGCAGGGTGAACATGCTCCAGATAGTTTCTTCCCAATCTCTCTGAAAAAAGTGGTGGTTGGTAGATTCTCTCTTGGAAGTTTTGCAGCAATAGCAGCGGGTTTCTAGATGGATTCCCCTGCTTTGAATATTTTCATCTGTCGGGAGGGCACGGTTCTTGACATGCCAGACCAGAAAGTTCATCTTTTTTGGGATCTCCTTGCACCATATGTTCTCCAACCCATTTCTAGGATTGGGCTCTATGATCCTCCATTCTCTGTAGTCCCGAATAGAGAACCTACTCAAACTTGAGCCCATGAACCATCATCGGTCCTCTTCCTCATTTATGCAAATACTATCGAAGACCTTCTTCTGTTCCGGGATGAGAACTACGTTGATGAACTCAGGGTTCTTTGAAGCTTCCTTGAAGGTGATGTCCAGTGTAGGAAATCCAGGAAAGAACAACCGCTCCCCTCCCCAATTGTCTTCCAAAAACTGGCATCCCCTCTTCCAATGATCCACCTGTCCGAGTCACGAAGCTCCTCCAAGAATCCCATCATGCACCTGCCCAGGCGATGCATCGATCAACCTTCATCAGCAAGTGGTCCAAATCAAAGTTAGGATGCATTATTTTTTATTTCCTTCCCCATTATTAAATTCCACAATGAACACAGACCAACCAACGGATAGGTTTATCCACAGTTCGATCGAAACCATGCAGGATGGGTTTTATTTCCACGGGTTTTATTTGGAGTTGATCTTTTGCTCATTTATTGAAGAATTTTATTATCATTTTAATGTAAATGAACCCTAATCGACATGAACATTGATCGAGGTCTGTTCCTCTTGTTTTTTACGCTTTTCTCCCCCCGTTCATAATTCTTCACGAGTGTTCTTCACTTGGCACACAACTCAACATATCCCGATCAATCAATCATTTTGCACCTGGTTCTTGGTTCAACAATTCGGTATAGAATACCTGGGATTAGCGTGACACGGTGGAGGTGAGAAGATTGACACAGAGTTATTTGGATGACGGTGGATCCCCGAATCGACATTCTTAAATGTTCTTCAATGGAAAAAATAATAAACCTTTTTAATTAATTATGTAACTAGATCGGAAGATGAGACACTTTTTTGAGTGATGGAGTGACCGAACGAGGCTGGATCTTGAGTTTCTCGGCAAGGTAGATCCGAAATGGTGTTCGGAGCAGCAAATAAGATGATCGAAGCAGGACCTAGAGATTCTAGAAAATCATGATGAACATAGCGTGTATCCTGTGATACACGGTGTGTGGGACCCGTCTGGAAGCAGCTTAGGTTTCGAGAAATAGTGAAGTGACACAAGACATGTGGCACCTGTCACACGGCATGTGGGGCCTTCCCCAAAACTCGGCATGTATCTCAAAGGATACATGGACCCGGGGTGGACTACATGACTTGACGAAATGGGGTGTACTCCCCAACATGGTTTTTTCGAATGACTATACAACATATCCCATGTATAGGTACACAGGAAAAATAACATGGGTTGGAACCATATATTAGCACACAGACAGGGTATACGGGTGGACCCTGATTTGAAGGGCATGGTGTGTAAGTTATTCCACATGTCGTGTAATTACCTTTCTATATGGCATGAACATTCCGACATGGGCCGTTGTACATAGGCAGTACCCAGGGTCATGGGACACGGTGTGTGACTATTATACATGCATTGAACTTCTTTGTATACAACGTGATCTCTGTGTCCACCATATCTTGAACAAGTTTCTTTTGGGTTGGTTCCCCTTGTTTGTTCCCCTTAAGGTCAGTGGTGTCATTTCCAACCTACATGAGTATAACCCCCTTTAGTGGGACTTTCTAGATAGAGTTGGGAGTCCCATTAGAGAGGCTCAGATCAGGATCCTCTATCAATTATTTTCCCTAAGTAGAGTCAGGTTATTGGTGCAACCAATCCTACAGGATGTCGGCCCTCTACGTAGCAGGTGAATCTGGATGAGTCCTGGTATATTCCATGGACCTGGGAGTGATCCTCATTCATGTATCATGATCTTCCTCACTCATGGAGTTGGTTCTCCTGGAATGAGTATATCGTATCTCTCTCTTCATATCTATAAGTGTATCTCTCTATCTATCATGAAAGTTCCCGATGAGAATCACCTCTCAGACAGATGTCATCAGTGCTATCAAACTCAAGAGTACGTTCTCCCAGATAAGTGCTTAGTAGAATATTTGAAGTAAATCCCTAGCATTGGTTATGCGGTCATGGTGACTTTCCTCTAGACTACGGTTCTGGGTTTTGAGTATATCTGGATATCATTGTTATATTTGTTATAGACACATACTTGTGTAGAGATGATTGTACATTTACTCTGTGTATTGCTTTGTGGTTTTGGGGTGTCCTACTAAGTATTGTTGTACTCACCACTGTACAGGATTTTCCCACACGTGTCATGTCTTGTGAAGATAGGTGACCTTTGATAGAGTCCTAGGCGGACCAGAACATGGACCATGTAGTGCTTCGTGAGTTCAGAGAGGCCGATGTATTCCTATGGCTATAGACAGTAGTCTCAATACCTTTTGTTTATAAGTTTGACTTTATAGTTTATAGGATCTTTCCTTTGGTGGAATTGTATTCTGGACCAATGTACCTTAATGCTCTTTGCATTCCTATATTACTCTATTGTTTGGGTTTAGTTTTATGAATTCATTTTGTTCTTTTTGGATTTTTACGTTTTATCATTTGTGGTCTTGGAGATGTGTGTGTGTGTACAGGTACCTAGGTAATGCCTCCCATTTGAGTGATATGCCTACTCAGTACTAGTCACCAGCCCCTGGCCTATTGGACAAGGTCTTGGGTTGTCACTGTATAGGCTCCACTTGGATGGGTCGTGATACCTAATGTCTAAACCAACCTAAGAGGGTGAATATTGATACTATTATAGATAGTTACCTATGTCACTAAAGAACCTATACCATGATTTTGACTAAATGGGATGTGGATAGTGATGGAGAGTTTAGGTGTTTATATGACAATGTATTCTCTTTTATATTTGATGTGATGTGGTATATTGATGTATTAGAAAATTCTCAAAGGGGAATTTATTTAAGGTCTTTTATTTGGTCTTTTAATTATGTATAGTAAAATTCCCTTACTTGTGGTCTATTATTTGTGTTTGGAAACCAACTTTCGGGAAGTATTGGGCACTGGTTAAGAAAACTACCATAGGGAAGGACTATGTTCGCTGTTTGAGAAAACTAATGTATATGTGGTATATGATACCTGGATAAGAATACTCTCATCAGTAATGTCTATGATATTATTTATATGGCTACAAAACAATTTAATATTGGTTTGATCCTATATATTGGGATGGATATTTCAAGGATCATTCCCTAGATCATTATATTGTAAACAAGGGCGACCAAGGTCATTATTCTAGTTTTCATGGTAATCATAACCTTTTTAGTGACAACCCAACACTTTCCAATGTTGGAATGGTAAATTTTGATCATGGCCCCATGGAATGACATTATTAACAATTATACAGAGAGATAATTTAGAGTTTCTATGATTGAAACATTACATAACATGATCATAGACTTTCTAGAACTGGGATGAAGTAGGTATATCTGGACTCAAGTGTCTCCATGGATCCCAAGGGCCAAAATGGTTATTTCATTATTATATTGTTTTCATTGATTTATTTTATATGGTCATGTCTCATGTGCATATCAATGAATTTATAGCCTATAAGGGACCGTATTGGTGGTTTCATACTATGTTTTCTACTCAGACCCTTCTTGGGACACCACTGAACTTGGGTACATGAGCATACTATTTGTTCATGTAGTTATAGGTTGCGATAAGGCTTGATTTTTCTTTATCATGATGGGATAGGATAGATTGGTTTTTCTAATTGATATGTGGGGAGGACAAAGGATTGTAGTTGCGACTCCAATATTTTTATTTCAGTATTTATCCTTATTCTTTTATTTGTTATGTAAAAATGATCATCCTTTTAGGAAGTAGAGTTCATATGACTGTTTATATATCTATGCATTTCATAATATATTTATTTATTCTTTTCATTATCCTGCATACACTGTTATATCCTCTTATTGCGTTGGGAATGATACTTGGTTATTTCTTTTATAATTGTGAACTCTGATATAGGGGGTATAGTATCCCCATTATAAAACCTTAGACACATGTTGCTAATTAGAAGCCGTATGCATATGGGGAGGTGTTCCAAAGTAATAGTAGAGACCAAAATTTTGTGAAATGACTTGTGGTATGTGACTATGGTATGTTAAAAGGTTTTATTTTAGCTTGTTATATTATTTTTCAGACTATAAATTATATAGTGTAAATGTGACATAGTGATGTGTCAAAGCATGCAATGTACCTCAGACTATTGTTCTATGAATACCATTTCTGATGGGAAGTCTAGGTTACCATGTAAGGTATTATTTTCCTTGGATTTCACTACTATATTTTCATGAAATTCACATCATGTGACACATATGATTTTTGGATTTATGATTTATTAAGGATTTGAATCATGGCCTGTAGATGAAAGAGGTGCCTCATGCATCCTAAGTTGGAATGTAGGATTCACAATACATGTATGCCTACTAGTGTGGTTAGAATCACTGAATACATCGGTTATTATGTATAAAGTGTCAAAAATATATCCTTTGGTTTTTTCTTGTATAAGTTCTTGGTTATATTCGGCTCATCCAGACAAACATCTGCATCCATTTCCTTCTGATGGTAGCTTATGTGGATTAATTGTGAGATATATGATTATGGTGTTAGCATTTATACATAGGTGGAGAGGATAGGTGGATCGATGTTGGCATTCAATGCCTTTGTGGTCCCCAACACTTGTGGGTGTTTATTATTTGGCTTTATTAATTTAATATGTTAGAAAAAATCTATATGTTATTTTTGAACCTATCATGTAGTAAAATTATACTTAAATAAACTATTATTCACCGAGGTGTGGGATACCTATAATGAAATGGATATGTTGTCACATTAATATGTATGACCCTAGATGAATTTTGGTATTCTCATGGTGGATGTTTAGTATGAATATTCTCGTGGGAATCGATGCTCATAAGGTAGTTGATTTTTCTTTGATTCCATTATATATATGGGACCATGGAGTGGGTAGTTAGGCATATGTGATGTCGTGGGATGTTTTGGACACGATATTATGTAACATCATATGTGTTTTGAACTTTTGTGATATTTGTATCAAAAGCTAGTTTTTGAAGCTGAGCGACCCTTCAAATGTGACCAAGTGTTTTGGTGAGTCACTGCCTAGTTTTTATTGTAAGGGTGACCTATTAGAGGGGTTAACCTGAGTTATATTTTTTCCGTAGAGTGGAGAAAAATGAGCAAGTGTAATGGGGAATGGTTTTTGTTCTTGTTATATGCTATAGAGTATATGGTATGGGAATAGAGAAATCTATGACTCCTTAGATGTAACGACTTTAGTATTGATGCATTTGGTTTTTGGTTTGTTTTGAAGATGAGGATCATTGAGATTCTTAACCATGTTGTTCTATATTTACATTAAATATAATATGTTAGAATGGGTAGGTGGTATGTGTTTTAATATGGTAGCAGATAGATGCTAAGAATGTGTATATCCTAGTTGTGAGTGGGATGTATAGATTTAGATAAGAATATATGGGATGTTCTTGGATTAAATTGATTGACATGTCAAGAGGCATGGTCAGTGGTTTAGGAATGTGATCCCTATTTATAAATGATATAGATATTTTAATCATGAGTCAGGTTGGTATACCATACTGTATAGAAGTGTACACTTGTGAATTTTATATGATATAATGGTGATAAACTTTGTTCATGTGTGGGATATGAAAAATTTCAAATCGGCGAAGATCGTGTATGGGTATATAATGATAAAAAATTCATGAAACTGATAGCAGTTTGTGACCAATCATTAAAAATGGTTATAAATATACTTATATTGTATAGGGAACATCACAGTAGATTAGAATTCATGGGATAGCCAAAATGGATGTGATCCATGATACATATTACATGGATGGTGTATAGTTAGAGGTTGATCGTGGATGAGCATAGTACATGAGGAGAAATACAAGTGTGTTGATGCTATAACCTATTGAATATACACAAGTGTATTGGTATAATTAGAGATATATGGTGTGGAGTAAACCATTGGTCATTTTATGGAATCTCCCTAAAATTTGTTGGATTTTTAGTAGATTTCATTTGACATCACTCCCATGAGTAGGGAACATGTGATAATTTAATGATCTTTGTTTTCACTCAATAAAGAGAAGGATGCAGTCATATAATCATTATGTATAGTGATGGAAACAATATGAGTTATTAATGTTAGAGTCTAATCAAGGGAAATTTTTTATGACAATAGATGCTAGTACGCTTGAAAATTTAATTCAACCTAGACTACATGGTGAATGTTAGCTGTGAATTTTTAATGGTGTGTTAATGGGATACAATGCTTGGGAAATTAGATTAGGGTTATTTCAATGTGAACTAAGGGTAATTCAAGGTGGTATCCATGATTCAATTATTTTGTTTAGCGGGAAAAACCTTTTTTTGACATGGTTCAATGGGAAAACAAGTTTCATTTCATCATTTTGGTGGTGATTTATGCGATGAAAATTAGTGAGGGTGTAATTTCTTGTGAAAGTGCTTATGGAGAAATATGGTAAGATATTATATATCATGATGCTAGTTGGACCCCATGAATGTGGATAGATAGTAGAAATACTATGATAGTGGAAATAATTTATTTTGAGGATATATCAATGAGAGTAAGAAATCATTTTGAATATAGTCAGATGGTGGAGGACCAATTGGACTTATGCTTGAGGTTAGACATTGTGATGGGGAAACCATTTCACGATTGTTGTGTGGGATGAATTTGGTAGGTTTAAAGGCTATTGTTAGATATTTTTTAGTAGGTTATTATTTTAGTGATGAGAACCATGGTTTGGAATTGGAATTTTAGATAAGATTCTAAGGAAGGGAGTGCCCTAAGCCTTAGGATCAATTGAATGAATAAACTATGGTGTGTTGGGAGAGTTAGTTGTGGGGGTGTCATCTCAGTATTGGAATTAATACAAATTATGTGAATAGTATTATGGTAAACACTCTATTTTGTGTCAATAGTTGTGCAATTAAAGAATGACTAAGTGTTTAGATTCGGAATACGATGAGTTATTTTTGAATATATGACTATATTGGTCAGGTTTTTCGATTGATTAGATAGAGTGGATTCCTTAGGATTAGATATTTTATAGTGGGGTGTTTTTAATACCCTATGTCTAGATGGGAAATAAATTTTTTTTGGATTATAATATTCATATTTGTTTATGGATATTTTGGATAAATAATAAATTATAAGGAAATATGATTGATTTAACATCATGGAATGATTCTTTTGGTTTAGTTTCATAGGTCATTGGATCCCTGAGTTTTTTCATTTATCATCGATGGTTGGGTGAATAGATTGGTCTATTAAAAATAATTACATGAGTATATTAATGATTTTAATAGTTATTTATTTTGTGAAGGGATTTCAAAGGGTGATTTCATGGAATGAATGTGGGTTCGCTAAGATGTGTAGTTGAATTTCCCAAAAAATCATGGAATGAAAAATATAATCACACCATGGAAGGTTCACAAATTTCCTTTTTATTTTAAAATAGGTTCCATATACCGATTTTTATTTAAATGAATATTCTATACATGTAGGGTCTTGGTTGGTTCTCCCCATCCCTTAATTTCACTCTATTTTAGACAGTTCTGAGTTTGTTTTAATGGATTTGAATATTAGCTTCATCCTACCCATTCAGTCCTTTTTTCTCTCCATCATCTATGATTTTTTTGTCATCCAATTTATAGTTTGAAACCTATTCCATTGGATCATGGTGGTATCATTCAATTATTGAAACAATACGAGATGTTATGATGTATTTCACTTCAAATAAAGGCATTTTCTTCTATAACTTGTATTACAACCGAACCTGGGTCTAAATGATCAATTATATAATATTTCATTATAACATACCCATTAAAGTATGGTATTTTATAGGAATAACTACATTTATAAAATTATGAATATATGTTTTAGATAAATAAAATATATTTATAAATAAATATTGAATTTTTATTAATGTCATTAGGGGATTCAAAAAAAATCATCAAATATAGTTTTTATTGTTTTTTGAGAAACTTTTATAATTAAAACATTCCACTAATAGATATTTTATATGAATTAATAATTTTTATTTTTGAAGTTACCATTTAAAAATAAGTTAGGGAGGAATTGTTTATTTATTTCTACAAATAGTGAATTTCCAGTGAATGGTGAAAAATACTAATTTAACTTAAAAATGATATTTACGTTTCAGGAATTTACAAAGTTCTATTTGTAAAAAAATTAAAAGTAAAATTAGTTCAATTATATTATTAATAATCCAATTATTTTTATTTTTATCAGTTTTATAGTTGAATTTTGTATAAAAAAAATTAATATTTAAAAGTTATTTTTTCTGAATTTTTTTTCATTGAGTTTTGAGTTTTTATACTAAATTATTTTCTACCACATCTATAAATTGAATCATGAAAATTTGATTCAATATTTTAAATTGGGAGGGCCATATTTTGTAAACACTCCCATTTGTTTTGTTGAAAATGAAAAATAACCATAGTAAATTTTTGTTACCACGATAAATGTAAAATTGGTTAATTAGCATTAAAACTAAAGTGATAAGTCTTGAAATTAATTCAAACACATTAATTTAATTACTTTTAGGGTCATAATTCACCCATAATCATAAAATCATAAAAAAATATGACACTTTGTTTCAATTTAACTTTTATTGTGACCTCTATAATAGTTATACCAAATATAAAGTAAAAAATGCCACCTTATTTCTTTTAATAACAGGAATAGCTTGTAAAAAATATAGAAAAAATTTATGTTTTGTTATAAAATGTTATTTCAAAAATAACTTTATTTGTTAACATAATATATTATTTTAAAATTTGTTGATTAAAAAATTACCTTTAATGTTTATGCAACACAAACACAATGTTTTCACATGTAGTAGAAAAGTCAAGTAAATGATTTCAAAAACTATTAATGTTATCTTTTTTATTTATATATTTCAAAAAATTGTATATAATTATAAAATAATGAGAATTTTATAGAGTATTAGAATCTAATTCTTTTTCTTACATTCTTTTTAAAATCAAATTAAATGAATAGTTCAAACAATGACAATAATGATATTCTATAATAAATAAAATTTTATTAAATGATTTAAAATTCATAAAAATACTATATTAATCTTCATGAAGGGGATATAGTTTAACATAACATCACTGGTCCATTTATGGGCCACTCTTCCTTTTAAGTTATCACTCTTGGCCCCTAAATAATAATAAAAATTAATATCATGGTAATTGTAAAAAGTATTAATATTATGTTAAAACTAATAAATAAGGTTTATAACATTATAGAAACATGTCCAAGTTATATTGGATTAATGTTTTTAGATTTTTATAAATTTTATACACAAATTATATCACTTTTTTTTTACTTGATGACATATTTTAATTTATATTAATTTAATACATTAAGAAATTCAATGGGTGCCCCTCCGCAGACTTCAAAAAGAGATCATCTTCTTTAATATGATTCCCAATTAATTATATTTCTATATTATCCAATTTATACCCTAAAATCATCCTCTATTCCTTAACTTCATACTATTTTTTTATATTTTCAAATTCCAACCATTCATGGGATAAGTTGTCAGCCAAATATGTTTCAAAATGAAGAGGTATAACTCTAAATAGACGGTTTTCAGAATTATTTAATCTTCTACCACATATAAACACATCATATAAATTATAAAATAATGAAATTAATTTTTCAATGTTATTAATTTTTATTATTAGAATAGAACAACCATTATTCACTTTATTCCTATTCTATGGAAAATGATAATGTTTCCCATGAATACCTGTGGACTACCACCTCCATGAAGTGATGAGATTCATTTTTTGACCCCTCTTAATATATAATGTAATAAAGACATGTTTTATTAATATATATGATATAATAATTCTTATGGAAATGTGAATTATAATTTACCTTTTATTTTTATATTCTTAAAAAATTTGAAACATCGTTCATAGGTATGTACGACCTACCATCTCTATGAATGGTGTAATTCATTTGTTTACCTATACCATTAATAGAATACTATAAATGGATATAAATATATAAATAATTAATATATTTTTTAAAATTAATATTATTATTATAGATTTTATGGAAAATGATTAATGTATAAGGAATGGGAATTCTAAACAGAAACAAGCTTGAATAACATATCTGTTTTCACCTGGAATAGTGATTTTAAATTCAAACAGATAATAAACAGGTGAAAAAATGTTATATTTAAATCATATGTGGAATGATATATGTAAGTATTATTATAAAATATATGTTTAATAAATATCTATTTATTATATAGGATGTATGAATGCTTTCAAATCTCGAAGAGGATTGAGGTAAGTGATTTACATCTCAATCCCATTTTAGTAGGGAGTGTTTTTGCTTGAATTTGCATTGTGGAAATTATATGATAATTTTCAGATAAATATATTTAATTTTTATTCTCATATATTTAATTCATCATAATACTATTTTTCCTTCCATTTTCATCACTTTATGTACTCATGAGACTGAAAGTTTATTTTTAAGGAAAATTATATACATTTTACTATTGGTTCGGGAATATTTTTCAATAATGCACATGTTTTCTTAAAAATGTTTTAAATAATGATCAGGAATCTTATCTAATGATTTTTTATATCATGTTTACCCATGTTTGAATATTTTTTAATAATTCTTCAAAATATGCTTCCTGTAATTATCTGAACAAGGTAATTTTAAATTTTTAATGAAAATGTGGATGAAATATTTTTTTAATATAAAAAACATGAATGGAGTTTCCCACCTTTTGGAAAGATCAATGTTTTGAAGTTTCTATTTCAAGTATATATGTTCAATTTTAGTTAATTTGTTTCCTTAATATTTTAGAATGTTTTGGAATGTAAATAATTTATTCAAAAGGTAAAGGGTATTTTCTTTAAGAAATATTCAAGTGATCTGTTAAAGGAATTTTAATCAGAGTAATCCTTTTTTATGTTAATTATGATTTAATGTGGATATTTTCAAATGATACCATCCTTATTCGTTCTCTATATGATTTATTACTATGATGATGATATGTTTACACAACCTGTTTACTCTCGATGGATTATACTATAACGAATTTATGAGATTTACATAATCTTGTTTTCCATGAATGAGTTATGATATGATGATATAATGAATGTTTTATGATCATATTGATCAGACATATATATTTTTAATTATATGTTGTGTGGAATTAAAATTATATAGCCCTCTAATTAATTGGATAAAAATTTATATATCCTGAGATATTTATGGGATGTGAGTTGATGTGCTTGATCCACTATGGGAAATATGTTGGGATTCCTGATCCACTTTTTGAAATAGTTTGTTATGTTTAATCCACTTTGGGAAACATGTGATAATTAATGATCCATTAGAATATGGTAAAACTGATATGATTTTATATCCACTATAATTTGATTGTCTTAGAAATTAACCTTCACATATGAAATTGTTTCTTTATCTTTTATGGTACCAAAATTTTATGGCATGATTATGATTAGGACATAGGGTTCATTATTGATGTATGATAATTTATCTATATAATAATAAATTAATTTTGAAATTATAAGGTTTTATTCTATGATTCATGAATCTAAACCCTGATAAAATGGGTATGATCTTTATAAGTTATGATCATGAACTCATACAATTATTCTTATCTGACTCTAATTTATATTAATCGATTTATTTCACTCGTTTTTTCCCTTATAGAGAATCTAAGATAATAATTAGTTTTACTTTCCCCTAGTTATAATGAACATTTTTATTTATTGTATGTTAATAAGGGTATAGTGTTAGAATAAATTTATGAGAGATGTTTGAGAATTTTTCTAAATAAGATGTTCATATATGTTTTCTCCAAAGATGATAAATGTTAACTATTCTGACAAGGAAAATAAAGTTATGTCTTGTATATTTATTTATTTAGTTGTAATATAAATTTATGAAAATTATGGGTCATTTGATATGTTATAAATAAGTGTTTAGTTAAAATTTATTGGTCAGGATTAGATAAAATTGGTGAAAACCCTTGGTATACGTCTATTTATAAGATAACATCATAATGGTTTGGTGCGGTAGATATTATGTGGTGTCTCATTATAAATAATTTTCCACACAATATACTTCTTGGTTTTAGTTTATATCTTGAAATAGATTCCATCATGCTAAAAAATAATGTGATAGACATTGTAATGGTTTTCCAATTATGAAACTAAATTCTACAAGTAATAGAATGTATAATCGTGTTGTTATGGTCACATAAATTTCTGAGTCCATGAATCATGTAGAGATTACAAAGGATAAAAGGAGGTAATAATGTATTTTTGAGTCTTTCATGAGGAAACATTCACGTTCTTTTATTAGTTATTATGATCCACTAGTTATTGAGTGATAGATCACCAACATTGAAAAACAATTCTGTCATCCAATGGTCAGAAGATGGGAATGTGGTCTAAGTCCATTAATTTTTGGAAGGAGAAATAGATCAATGGTGGAATCTTATTACAAATAAGTTGAAAGATGAATAAATTGAATTAATGTAATGTGATAAGTTTATGGGGGTATTGTTTTTGAAAGTACATCCCTTATACAAATAATGAATAACGATTTCCATGAGATCAAGTAGAAGGATGGTGAATTTATTTGTACCTATGAAGAAAAGTTTACATTACTTACATGGTATTATTCTGGTATATTTTTTATCACTAAAATAAAAATTTATCAATTCATTGGTGTTTTAATATCTGGCCTCCAAAAGGCATTAACTACATGATAATTTATTATATATGATTAAATCATTCGATTTGAACTAAAGGTTGATATTAAAATTGGATATTCCCATAATTCTCATAGTAGAGATAAGAAATGAAAGTTGGATTCCCATAAATCCAAAAATAAATCACACGGTGGAATTAAATTATATCCATATACATACCATTTTTGGGGAAGAAACATTAATGGAATTTTATGAATGGAACTTGGTGGTGCATTAAATGTGGAATGGTGGTTTATAAATCCCTTGAGTGTAGAAAGGTGATGAATATGCCAATTGATATAATGGAGGGATGAAAGATTCTGAATAATACACCAGCCACTCTCAAATACTTCATGTGAAATCATTATTTGAATTATTCCATACAGTACATGAATCATAAGGTTTTCTAAAGATTATTGATGTCAAAAACCTATTATGAATAATAATAGAGTGAAATATTATGTGATCATGACCATCAAAGATTGTTTTAATAATGTTGTGGTAAAAGGTATACTTTCCACAACCACTTGAATAGAAAATATATTATTTGATTTTAACTCCACCCACTATTTTACATATAAGTAATTTTCTAAGGGTATAAAATTACCACCTCCATGATAAGATGATGAACTAGTAGTGAATACTCCTAATTGTATGTTGGTCACATCTCAATTCAAATGTTCCTCTCAGATTGATGTTTGTTAGAATTTTCTTCCTAAAAAACATATGATTCTCATCTTTTTATTAATTTGATATGATAATAGTCATGGATTTCATTTCATTACATGGATCCTATATCAATAATTGAGGAAGGGAAGTAACATTTCATATTCCAAATGAACCCATAATCCATTATCTGTGTGAGGAATAATATGAAATACCAATGGAAGTTACTTATATCTATTGTGTATTAATTCCTAACTGTGATAGGAATTTTAAGTGATACACATATTTCAAAGATTCCTTATAGATTATCCCAAACTGGATTTTAAGAATTTAAGTAGAAACAAAAAGTGTGTCTTGATAAGGTATTTATATACTCCAGTGAGTCCCCATGGTGTGAAACTATTATTTTTTAAGAAGTAATATGGGTCAATGCATCTTTATATTTCTTATTGGGGAAAAAACAAGATCAATATCAGGAACAATTATCCTCTACATTGTATTAATTATTTGTTTTAATAATTATGAGGATTTTGATAATTATCCATGATAGGAATGCATTCTTGATATCATAAATATAGGTTTAAGAAGCAACATATACCCAAATTATCCTTCCATGTGATGTATAATCATTATGAATTTATAGTGATTCCATTTGGACTTAGTAATTCCCAACCTATATTCATCAATATATTGAATAATGTTTTTAGAGATTATCTTTATTTGTTTTAGTAGTATATATAGATAATATTATTATATATTTAATGAGTATGGATGATCATGAAAATAATTTGACAATTATAATAAAGCCCTTTTGGAAGGATAAGGTTTATAAAAAATTTACTAGGTTTAAATTTTGGATTCACAATGTTTCATTATTTTTTCATATCATCTCATGTGGGAGAATTTTGGTGGACCCTTCAAATATATATGTTAATGATAATTGACTCGTACCTACCACAATCACTATGATATGTAGTTTTCTAGGTTTTGATGGATATTAATGATTCATTGTGAGAAATTTCTCATGACTATCAAATCCACTAAGCATTTTGACTTTTAATGGGTCTATGTTCTTGCATACAATTCAATGTGAAGAGAATTTCAAGGAGCTAAGTAGAAGGTTGTCTAGTATAGTTATAATCACACTAAATTTTAGTGTGGAAGGGTTTAGGATATATATTGATCGATCTAATAAGTGATAGGGAAGTGTACTCATGTATAACAATATGGTGGTAAAATATTCCTTACACAAATTGGAAATACATGAAAAAAATTACCTGAAACATAATTTTCCAGTACTAGTTGTAATTCATGTATTGGAGACATGGATGAATTATATTTATAGTGAATGGTGTGAAATATACACTGATCTTAAAAGTATGAATTATTTCATCAAAAATAATTATTTGAATATGTTTTATAAAATATGGTTCTAATTGATTAATGATTATGAATTATCAATACATTACCTCGTTATAAAGGTGAACAAGGATGCTGATGCTCTATGCTGGAAGGACCATGTTAATTTTTCCATGATGAGGATCGAAAAAGATCCAATACATATGGATTTTTAAAATATGGAGCTTGAAGTATTAACCAATGGGCTAGATTCTATCATTATCAAAAGAATGATAAACCATCCATCTCTATGAAGATTAAGGAGGGTAGATGGGAAATGTAGAACTATAGAAAAAAATTGCAGAGTGTTCCTGAGTTCAACCATGGTTGTTATGGAATGATAAGGTTCATTATTCGAGTATGTGTCTCCCCAATACACTAATTTAAGAGGAAATAGTTTGATAAAGATAATAATTTTTCATTTTTTTCATACTCAAAGTACAACGATGTATAGAGATATGAAAGAGTATTTTAGGTGAGATAACATGAAAAGGGATATTTGAGAGTATATATCGTCATTCCTTTTTTGTTGGTATGTTAAGGCAGGGAGATGGATATATAAGGGGATACAATATCCATTACCCATACTAGAATGGTAATAGAAAACATTACTATGGATTTAATCATCAGAGTCCCCAAAAAATGAAATTGAACAATTCTATTTGCATTGTAATTGGTCACCTTATGAATTCCACACAATTCATTACCATCGGAGATGTTGTGTCAGTAGTACATATTTCTAGGTTATACAATATATAAGTAGTGATATTTCATGGATCACCACAATCAAATTTTTCTCACCATGATTTAATGTTTACCTTGATGTTCTGGTGGATTCAATGTTGAGTTTTTGTACTGCTTATCATCCTCAGGAAGATGGGATGTATATGATAACTATTCAAACATGATGGGATGTAGTTTTAGGATTAATCAAATTTGAATATGATCTAGATTATTAGATGGAAAAAATTATAGTTCCATCATCATCACATAAATGTATATCTGTTTCAATATAAATGTTATGCTGAAAATCATCAACAAGGTCTATAATTCAAATTTCAGGAAATGATATTCCTACGAGTATCTCCTTTGGAAATGATTTTATGAATTATAATGAATGGAATGATGATATCTACATATACATATATATATATATATATATATATCTTTGATATTCTTGATCATATTGGGATGTTAACTAATCATTTGAAACATCCCATGAATCTCAATGAAGTTCACTGTGTTCTCCATGTATCTCTCATAAGGATGTATATACCCAATTATTCACATGTACTAAATGTATAGGTCATACAATTGGAAAAATATCACTCATATTAGGAACAACTAGTCGATATTATGGATCATAGAGTGAAAGTTCTAGGAAACAAGATAACTCAAACAACCAATGAATTGTGGTCAAACCATAAAATAGTGTAATATTGTTGGGTAAACATTTAATTGATGAAATTAAGATACCTGAAATCTTATGTATCATGGTGATAGAATTCAAATGAAAAAAATCATTTTAAAGGGGGTAGAACATAACAAACTAATAGTGTATGGTATATTTCACTTCAAATAAATTTAATCTAATTGATAGCATGAGATACATGAAAAACAGAATCCAAATGAATAATAATATAGTTTTCAAATCCATAGGTTTTATGATATATATATATATATATATATGATATCATTGATGGATTTCATTAGACGAAACACATAGTTTAAAGTAACTAAATTATAGTATTGATATATTATTATTTTATGTGATAGTAATCACATATCCATTGAATTGGATTATATGAGTAATATTAAAATCATTATTAAATATATATATATATATATATATGTACTAATCAATATAAATGTATTAACTAATTATAAATAAATAATAATTCAATTTTTAGTAAATTCATTTTACTCTACAAAAATACTTTTTCTCAAAAACTAGGTTTAATTTTATTTTTTTTGTGAATATTACAATTAATTTTTGGAAAATTTAGAAACTATATTTTATAATAAAATATAACTTTTTAAATCAACAAATCAAAATTATATAAGGGTGAGTTTTTAGTGGTTTTATGTAAGTAAATATTTTCTAGTGAATGTTGAAAAATACTGATATTTTTAAAACAATTTTTTTTCAAGTAGTTACAAAGTTTTATTCTATTTTCAATTAGTTTCTATGTAATATTAGATTGATTATTTTAATAATAATAAAATTATTTTCATTGGAATAAATGTTATGATTATATTTTTTTAAAAAAATATTACATAAAATCCATTTTTATGGAAAACCATTTTTCATTATATTTTTCATTTTTTCATATGTTAATTTCACCCACTTCTAGAAATTGGATCTTGAGAATGGTTTCCACATTTTTAATTAGTAGTAATAATTTTGGTAAATGGGTACAATTTTTTCAATATGATGATTAACCATAGTAATTCAATGTTATAATAGTAAAGTTAAAATGGGTTAGATATGGCTAAAACCAATGTGATATGGTCTCACATTCATTCATACACTTACCTTTATTTCATTAGATGAGTCTAATTATTACATAATCATCTAAACATAAAAATATGACCTTTTCATCTTTTTAACTTCATAATATTTAAGTAATAGATAATGTCAAAAATGTATCTTTTCATATTTTAATATATGTAATATTTTTTGATATAGATAAAAAAAGTTACTTTTACTTATAAATGGTTTTTTTAAGATGAAGAAAAATTATCATGAAAATTTATTTTTAATTTTTATTCCTGAAAATATTATCTTAAATTCTTATCCAATGCTCACACAGCACCTGTGCATGTAGTAAAAAAATGAAGTAATTGATTTTAAAAACTCTAAATGATTTTTTTGGGTAAAAAAATTTTAAAAGTAAATCTATCATATTAGGGATGTGTAAAATGTTTAAATTCAAATTATTTTTCTACCATGTTTTTGTAAATTTTAAATTAAATGAATTCTTCCAAAAAATAAAATTAATGATATTTTAAAATAAATAAAAATTTATTAAATGATATACAATTCATAAAAGTCATATTTTTAGAAATATGAATTGGATACGGTGGAAATACAAGCCTTTTCCCATTTATGAGTCATTTTAATTTTATTGTAACATTATTAACTGTTAAATAATATAAAATTTTGATTTTTTAGTAAATGTGAAAGGGGTTAACAGGGGGTGGAACTAAAAGACGAGGGTGAAAACATAAAAAAAATTAACAATATATTAATGGATGTGAGTATTTCAAATCCTATACATATGATATTCTAATTATATCAATTTTAAGACTTTTTCCATGAAAATTAATTTACATTTAATTAATACATTAAGTAGTTTAAAGACTACCTATGTCCTCACTTGTAAAAGGGGACCTCCTCTTCATTAGTAATAAAAATTTCTAAGCATAATAGATCACCCAATACCAACTTTAATAGCTTACTATATCCCTTCATTATATACTATATCTTATTTTATTTCTAAAAGACCATCCTTTCAAGCATTTAGCTATAATCTAAGGATGGTATCTCAACAAAGAGTTATAACTCCTAACTATTTTTTTTAATTTCATTTCATATTATATATCTTCTAAATAAATGAAATCAATTATAAAATAATGTATTAAATATCATAGAAATACTAAATTATTATTATGATGATGGAACAACAATTATCCACCTTCTTCCCATCTGTTGGGAAATGAGAATGTTACTTGTGCATACATGTGGACTACCAGCCCCATGAAGCGATGTGATTCTATTTTCTCATCGGTTTTTCATGGATAAAAATATGTATATATTTAATGACTATATATAATATATATTATATAATAATAATTATATGAAGTTAAATTATTATTTTCCACTCTTTCATTCCATACGTTAAAAAGTGAAAAACTAACATGCCTATATACATCCTACCATCTCCACGAATAATGTAACTTATTTTTGTATCTATAGATTTTATGTATGAATATAGAAATATATATTATGAATAAATATGGTATTTATATGATGATTCATATTCTAGATATTATGGAACTGTTATCAAGGTAGAAGGACAGGGACTTCCAAACCAAAACACTCTTGATAAATGAAACAATTATCCCATGGAACTTTGGTTTTTAAAAAAAAATCGTTAATAAATAGTTGATAATATTATATAATTAAATGATATATGGTTTGAAAAAAATTATTATAGTTCTAGAATACATTTATAATAAATAACTATTTGTTATAAATGAGGATAAAATGTGTATGATGATAAATGAGATTTGAGTTAAATGATTAATCTTTCAATCAAATTTTAATCGGGATTTTTTATGATTTAACTTTCATTGATGATACTATATGATCCATATATATGATAAATAAATTTAATTTTAATATCCACTATTTATTTTTTAGGTAAAATGGTTTACTTTTATATTCCTCTCTTTATGAACTCAACAAACCAAAACAATGTTTTTAAGAATTACAAATCTCTTCGATCAAAAGTACATTTTCATCGATTTCAATGTTTTCATAATTATTTTACTACTCTATTATGATTATTTGAATTTATTTTTATACATGTTTGAAATTTATAAATATATTTCAGGGAAATCTTCTTATCATTTTAAAAATGCGGTGGTTTTGACTTTTTACAGAAAATTTGAAAGGAATCATTATTTCAACATACATTGGAAGAATTAAATTTCACACCATCAATACATTTATATTCCTTGAGTTTTGCTTTAAAAATTTTAAAGGATAATTTTTGAAAAATAGTTTTTAAAATATTTTATAAATATTATTTTTTAAAATAAAGGATTTTTAAATGAAAACTTGATTCTTATAAATAAATTTTAATCTATAATAACATCCTTTAATGTTAATTATGTTTTAGTGGTGATATAATCCAATGATACAATACTAATTCTTTCTCTAGATATTTTATGATTATGATAATGTGATATTTATCAAACTCATTTATTTTTTATGTTTTATTCTATGATATATTTATGAAACATGTTTTCTTTTCAATAATTAAGATATGATGACATGATAAATGTTTTATGATCTTGTGGAATAAATATATATGGGTTTCATGTAACGATCCAAAATTTTGAATTAATTTTGTTTCCTAAATTAGTTGTTATTTTATTTTATACTCAACAAAAATATTTCATTTAATAAAATGATTATAATTAAAATGTGACTGTTGGGTTTTGACTATTATATAACTGTTAGTCAGTATGACCGTTGGAAACTAAATGTTGTGATTATTGTCTATAAATAAAAGTGATCTTGGTTAATTAATATAGAAAGAAGATTTGATGGACTCATCCAGTAGTCTTGGTCCAATCGTAGCCCATCTAACAGAACGTTGGAAGGTGGTAGCACCACTGGGCTTTGCTCTGGACCAAACCCAAGACGAACTTCATTGTGTGAAGCTAGAACAGAATCTCCTTTGCGAGAAGTTCAAGATGGTAGAAATCACTACTCAGGAAATGTTGGCTGAGCCGCCCCAAGATTCTATCACCCTACCACACCTTACTCTTAGGTCCTATGCCGGTGTGATAAGGGGATATGTAACGAGACCATATATAATTTGTGTAATCCTTTGTTATAAATAAAATTGTGTTTTCTTCTTATGGGAAAGTTTGTGAGTTTTCAAATGTTCGAATGAATATAGGATGTATTTTAATGATGAATTTGGAAAAAAGGATATTTTAAAATATTTATGTAAACCTTAAATAATTAATGATGTGTAATTATATTCAAAAAATGGTCTTCTGCCAAAGTGTTCAGTAAGAAATTTAGAGTCTAATAAGATCAACTTAATTTTAGATGAATGGTAAATTACGAATAGTGAGTTTATGATTAGGATTAGTAATGTGACAAAATGGATTAGTAATCTCACTTGAAGAAAGTATTAATATAATTTAGGCACCTTGATTAAGTATTGTGATCCAATAAAATAGGTAAATAACAGTTTCATTAATTATTAGTCAAGTATTAGTTTTTTCAGGTGAATAGTGTTTTTTAATTAAAAATTAAATTAAAAATATTTAGAAAATTATTTTTATAAAATGGACTTTATTTTTAAACTTAGAGCATTGATATTATGTTAAGATAATTTTGGGGGATATTTTGAGAAAAATAAATTTCCAGTGAGTAGTGTTTTTATTTAAAAATTAAATTAAAAATATTTAGAATTTTTTTTTATAAAATGGAGTTTATTTTTGAATTCAGATCATTGATATTATGTTAAGATAAATTTTTGGGAATTTTCTGAAAAAGTTGAATTTTCAGTGAATAGTAAAAATACAGTTTTAAGGTTTCGGTATGTTTAATGAAATCATAACTGTGCCATGATAATGTCATGAGATATTTTAAGGGATGGTCGACTTTTTAATAGTGAGATAAGGTGTGATTTGTCCCAAGTGTCCAATACCATGAGGAAATACCACTTTTTTTCCAATACCACCAATGAGGTGTCCCTTGGCCATTAATGCCTTGTCCCCCCACTTTCCCTATAAATACCAAGCCATTATCTCATCCTTTCCACTCCAAAATCATCCTCAAAGAATTTATGGTCTCCTTACCTCCCAAGTATCCCTGCCAAGGTGTCCCCAATCCCTCAAGGTCCCAACCTTCGAGTTTTAAGTGTTACGTTTTAAGGTAAGGGATTCTACCTCTCTCTTTCTTTCCAAGTACTCTCTTTTATGTCATTTCTTTTAAGCTCCATTTTATTATGTTGGGTATGTACTTTTATATTCATCTTACTATCCCTTTCATGTTCATATGATGAGATAACCCCTATTGCTCTTATCATCTCATTTTAATAATGTTTAAGTGGCGTTGTTAGGCTGCCGAATTTGTAAGGGATTCTTTCACCCTTCTTGTTTTCAAGATCTATTTTCATGAAAAGTTTTTCAAGTTCCTTTTTGTTATTTTGGAGTATGATATTCATATCTATCATACTGATCTTTTATTTTCATATTATGAGAGACCCCATTTGATCTCTTCAATTCATTTTTTGATGTTTTAAGTGACGTGTTAGGCTGCCGAATTTTCATAAGAGAAATCTTATTCTTGTCTTCCTTTCAAGATTTTCATTTCATATGATATGTCTTTAAAATTTCATTACCATGTTCTTATATCCATTATATTCTGTCCCTATTTTTCTTATAGATCATTTATGAGTGGGTGGCCCATGTCCCCTCTCTTTTCAATGTTTTCTAAAACCCTGTAACATAGTTGTTATGCTGCAGAATTTTCGTCTCAAAATGTCCCTCTCTTTTTCTCAAATTATTTCATTTTATTTATTGAATACTCAAATATCATTATTATAAAGTGGTATTCACATATATATCAAGATGTTCTGTTTTAAATTCTGGTATTTACATATATGAGACCCACTTTCCTTTTCCGTGGGTTTAAAGTGACATAAAGATCACATCTTTAAATCAGTTTTTAAAATGTTATGACTATAAAATGAACCCCATTTCTTTTATGCTATATGGGTTTTTATGAAATTATTGATGATGATATATGTGGATCACATGATAATATAGATAAATTTAAGGGTGATCCCTGATAGCGCTCCAATGCATTGGGTAATGATGTAACCACTAGAGATTACAATTTTAACGTTACCTTGGGGTTTACCTTGGTAATTTCAGATGACACCTTGGGGTTTACCTTGGTGATATGTTCATGATTTTATAAGTTAAATGTTTCAACCACATCTTCAAGTTATGAAACACGTTATTTTTATTATGATATGCCTCATGAACTCTTTCTCATGACTTAATGTTCTTTTTCATGACTTTTTGATGTATCTAAAGTTCACATGTAAATTTTTTCCCTTGTTTCCCTTAATAGGCCTTCTTCTCACCCTTTCCTTTGATGTATACTCCCAGGTTATGAGATACTGTAATGAACTTATGATGAAAAAATGAAGAATACTTTCAAGTTTTTAATAATAATGTTTTATGTTGTCATGTATTAAGTTCCTGGTTTCAAAGACACTAAACCTTAAAGATCCTCAGTTTTGTATAATGTAATGAAAGTTTATGTGATAAAAGGCAGGATGTTATAGTTGGTTTCAAAGTATGGTTTATTTATTTGTGTAAATTAGGATATAAAAACTTTAGGAAGAATCCTATAGAAAATTTTAAATATAGGAAATCTTCCTGGTATTTTGGTGAGTATTGAGTAAGTGGTTTATCAAGAAAATACATCCCTGTCTAGATACGAGCAGGTAGAGGTGGCTCTGGCGCAGACGTACATAGAGGTAAAACCCGAAAACACCGCTTTGAGCTGGAATCAAACGGGAACTGGTACACGACAACGGGCCTTGCTGCACTCTTGGTTAAGACACTCCCGAGGGATATTCTTTGGTAAATTCATATGCTTAGTATGAACCATTATTAAAGGAACAAAGATAAAATAAAATAATGATTCACATAAGAATATATGATCATGGATATCCTATATTAGAACCTAAGGGATCACAAGTTAGGATATACTTTTCTTCTACAATTTTATCCTTCTATGACTAAAGTTTCCTTTTCATGATTATTGGCTAAATATTTAAGCCCCCTAATTATTATTTCTTTTCTTAGTTAATGGTGGGAAATATAAGAACATGCCCCAACAACCAATGTGATAGGAAATGTGACGATTTCCTTATTAATATGATAGAGATGACGAGAGATCTAGTTGAATATATTGTGATTATTCTAAACTAGCTATCAAAAATCACAATTAATAATTGGTACCTAGTTGAATGCCCAAATTCATCAAGGAAGAAGAAGACAATGTGTCAAGGAGGTTCATATGATAAAGTTGATAAGAGAAAGAAGATCCAATTTCCTTTGTGAAAAAAGTGTGTAAAGAGGCACCAAGGAGAATGTCACAAAGGAATCAGGAGATGTTTTAAGTGTGGGGTGATAGGGCATAAAGTAACCAATTGCTTTAAAAAATGGATAATGTGATGAATAGAGATAAGGTTCAATCTAATGTACCTTATACTTTTCAATGTCATAAATGCGGATAATTTAGACATTATCCAAGGAAATGATCTCTTGGAAGGGATGAGAAGCATGATGAGCATCAAAAATCTTCAAGGACAAGGGAACAATGCAAGTCCTATGTTGAGATGGATCATGATGACTGAAGTACATGTAACTTCTTCGCAATAACTGCCTATGTCATGTTTTATTTTAGTTCGTGCTCTATGATCATATCTTTAATGTTTTCTAAGAACATTGCGTCACTACCTAATATGATTTTATATCATTAAGGAAAACATCTATTGATATGTATCCCATGTTGAGGTTATGAAGCTGTTCTTCTTGAAAGAAAAAAGATGATTAGAGGATAAAAGATGATTATTATTTTGGAATACGTTAACTATTTTGGGAACCCTATATGATTGAGGAAAATGGATTACTACAGTATTTTCTTTGAGGAGTAAAGGTTGAATTATATTTTGAATAATCGATGAATTTAAGGAAAACTTATGGTAATAAAGGTTACTTATGGAAATGATTAACCTATCTTGGGGAAAATGTGAATAGGTTAGTTACTTTTGTTGTAAGATGTTAAGAGTGGTTGATGTTGTTTGGAGATGAATGATAAAGTTTATCTTGGAAGACTATGTTATCAAATCCTTCTTGTATTTGGGTTTTAATCTTAGTTTGTCTTTTTTGAGGAATTTTAAGGACAGTTATTTATGGAGTGACCTATGATGAACTTTGGGTAGTATCATGGAATTTTGAAGATTAAAAGTAGTTTCCCTTCTTATGGGGTTATTTCTTTTTGAAGATTTGTTTTATCTTACCCTTTCTGATTTTGGGATAATTTTTAAAGATAGAAGAAATAGATAGTTAATCTTTTGTGGATTATGTGATTCTATAAAAGATGATTCTTGTTCTTTTGATGAGACCAAGTGTTTTTTGCTCATCGTTTGGAGAAAAGATTAGTTTTGGAAGAAACTTATTAAGGGATGAAACTCTAATTGATGGTAAATATATTTCCTTGTGTTTTTATTCTATGTAGTAAATGAATTCTTCAAAACTATGAAAAGAAACATAAAAAAAAGTTGTCTGTTAACGTTTCCTACTGGGAAATAAAATACTTTTTAACCCATCATAATTTCATGATTTTCTTGTTGTTAACTTTCTCCTAATCATGTTTTCTATCACTCTCCCTCAGAACGTGACCCTTTGTTTTCTCTTCCAGGTCCATGTTTTCCTACATGGAATCCTAGTATGGGTTAACTTGGGTGACCACTGTACTTACTTTTCTTTATTTTAAAGGAATAGTGTTACTGACTCTTTTTACGATTTGGGAATTTTAATAAATTTTCCAAACCAAATTTTAAAAATTGTGAGGATGCAATTTCTTAAGGGGGGAAGAATGTAACGAACCGAAATTTTGAATTAATTTTGTTTCCTAAATTTGTGTGTTATTTTATTTTATACTCAACAAAAATATTTCATTTAATAAAATGAGTATAATTAAAATTAGACTCTTGGGTTTTTAGTATTATATGATCGTTAGTCAGTATGACCGTTGGAAACTAAATGTTGCAATTATTGTCTATAAATACAAGTGATCTTGGTTAATTAATATAGAAAGAAGATTTGATGGCCTCATCCAGTAGTCTTGGGTTGATCGAAGCCCATCTAACAGAACTTGGGAAGGAGTTAGCACCACTGGGTTTTTCTCTAGACCAAACCCAAGCTGAACTTCATCGTGTGAAGCTATAACGGAATTGCCTTCGCGAGAAGTTCAAGATGGTAGAAATCACTACTCGGGAAATGTTGGTCGAGCCGCCCCAAGATTCTATCACCCTAGCACACCTTACTCTTAGGTTCTTTGCTGGTGTGATAAGGGGATATGTAACGAGACAATATATACTTTGTGTAATCCTTTGTTATAAATAAAATTGTGTTTTCTTCTTATGGTGAAGTTTGTGAGTTTTCAAATGTTTGAATGAATATAGGATGTATTTTATTAATGAATTTTGAAAAAAGGATATTTTAAAATATTTATGTAAACCTTAAATAATTAATTATTTGTAATGATTTTCAAAAAAGGGTCTTCTGCAAAAGTGTTCAGTAAGAAATTTAGAGTATAATAAGATCAACGTAATTTTTGATGAATAGTAAATTATAAATAGTTATTTTATGATTAGGATTAGTAATGTGACCAAATGGATTAGTAATCTCACTTAAAGAAAGTATTAAAATAATTTAGGCACCTTGATTAAGTAGTGTTATTCAATAAAATAGGTAAATAACTATTTCATTAATTATTAGTCAAGTGTTAGTTTTTTCGGGTGAATAGTGTTTTTTAATTAAAAATTAAATTAAAAATATTTAGAAAATTATTTTTATAAAATGGACTTTATTTTTGAACTTAGAGCATTGATATTATGTTAAGGTAATTTTTGGGGATTTTTCTGAGAAAAATAAATTTTCAGTGAATAGTGTTTTTATTTAAAAATTAAATTAAAAATATTTAGAAAATTATTTTTATAAAATGGAGTTTATTTTTGAATTCAGAGCATTGATATTATGTTAATATAAATTTTTGGGAGTTTTCTGAAAAAGTTGAATTTTCAGTGAATAGTAAAAATATAGTTTTAGGGTTTCAGTATGTTTAATGACATCATAACTGTGTCATGATGGTTTCATGAGATATTTTAAGGGATGGTCGACTTGTGAATAGTGAGATAAGGTGTGAGGTGTCCCAATTGGACAATACCATGAGGAAATACCACTTGTTTTGCCAATACCACCAATGAGGTGTCCCTTGGCCATTAATGTCTTGTCCCCTCACTTTCCCTATAAATACCAAGCCATTCTCTCATCCTTTCCACTCCAAAATCATCCTCAACGAAGTTCGGGTCTCCTTACCTCCCAAGGATCCCTCCCAAGGTTAACCCAATCCCTCAAGGTCCCAACCATCATGTTTTAAGAGTTACGTTTTAAGGTAAGGGATCCTACCTCTCTCTTTCTTTCTAAGTACTCTCTTTTATGTCATTTCTTTTAAGCTCCATGTTATTATGTTGGGGATGTCCTTTTATATTCATCCTACTATCCTTTTCATTTTCATATTATGAGATACCCCCTCTTTCTCTCATCATCTCATTTTAAGAATGTTTAAGTGGCGTCGTTAGGCTGCCTAATTTGTAAGGGATTCTTTCACCCTTCTCGTTTTCAAGATCTATTTTCATGTCAAGTCTTTCAAGTTCCTTTTTATTATGTTGGGGTATGATCTCCATATATATCATACTGATATTTTATGTTCATATGATGAGAGGCCCTATTTGATCTCATGAATTCATTTTTTGAAGTTTTAAGTGACGTCGTTAGGCTGCCGAATTTTCATAAGAGATATCTATTCTTGTCTTCCTTTCAAGATTTTCATTTCATATGGTATGCCTTTAAAATTTAATTACCATGTTCTTATATCCATTATATTCTGTCCCTATTTTTTTGTTATGGATCATTTATGAGTGGTTAACCCATTTCCCCTCTCTTTTCAATGTTTTCTAAAACCCTATAACATAGCCGTTATGCTGCCGAATTTTCGTCTCAAAATGTCTTTCTCTTTTTCTCAAATTATTTCATTTTATTTAGTGAATAATCAAAGCTCTTTCATCTACAGGGGTATTCACATATATATCAATATTTCCTATTTTAAATTCTGGGATTTACATACACGAGACCCTCTTTCCTTTTCCGTGGGTTTAAAGTGACATAAAGATCACGTCTTTAAAGTAGTTTTTAAAATGTTATGACTATGAAATGAAACCCATTTATTTTATGCTATATGGGTTATTTATGAAATGATTGATGATGATATATGTGGATCACATGATTATAAAGACAAATTTAAGGGTGCACTCTAATAGCGCGACAATGCATTGGGTAATGATGTAACCACTAGAGATTACAATTTTAACGATACCTTGGGGTTTACCTTGGTAATTTCAAATGACACCTTGGGGTTTACCTTGGTGATATGATCATGATTGTCTAAGTTAAATGTTGCAGACACATCTTCAAGTTATGAAACATGTTATTTTTATTATGATATGCCTCTTTAACTCTTTCTCATGCCTTAAAGTTCCTTTTCATGACTTTTTGATGTATCTCAAGTTCACATGTAAATCGTTTCCCTTGTTTCCCTTATCGGGCCTTCTTCTCACCCTTTCCTTTGGTGTATGCTCCCATGTTATGAGATGTTGTAATGAACTTATGAAGAACAAATGAAGAATCCTTTCAAGTGTTTAAGAAGAATGTTTTATGTTTTCATGTATTAAGTTTCTGGTTTCCAAGACACTAAACCTTAAAGATCATCGGTTTTGTATAATGTAATGAAAGTTTATGTGATAAAAAGGCAGGATGTTATATTTCATTTTGGAACAACTATTCCTAGAATTTCATATCCCGTCGATTCATTGGATATGGTTTTAGCTATCATGAGATAATTGTTAGAAATTGTTCAATGTGCTTAATCAGCTATGGGAAACTAGTTGACCTATTTGATCAACTATAGGAACAAATTAGTGATTTCACATTTTTTATGACATGGGAAACATGTCTTGATGTCTTATACATAATGACTTGATTGTCTGGGTAGTTAAACAATAAATTTTAAATAGTTTCTATCACATATTATTGTGCCACATTTTTATGACATGTTTTTATTCTTATGATTTGAACAAGATGTTCATGATTAATTAGTGATGGTCTTTCGCCCATAGGATTCATGTCTTTCAAAAAGATAATTCTTTATGTAATGAATAATATTTATGATCCATGGTAGACTTGGAATGTTCTTTGTAAGTTATTTTCACAATCTTAGTCCCTTATTATTGTATAATTATTTCATATTATCATCAATTGATATCCCCCATGATCACCCTCATTGAGCATATGAGCTCACCCATTCATATGTTTCCTTTAACAATGTTATAAATAATGTTTTAAGTAGGTTATGTCTATAAATAATACAATTTTTGAAGATATTTTTAGGAGATATTGATGATCATTCATGAAATAAAAATATTGTGAATCTAGTCTCCAAATACACTAAACTGTTGTGGTCCTTAAGGGTTTATTAGTGCAATGTATTCAAAATTTATCTAAAAATATTTAAAATGTATATATAAAAAGTATGGGTCTCTATAATTAGTACTAGAGGAAATGTTTATTCAATCATTAGAGAATAGTATTAGATAACGTCAGTGAAACCCCTAAGGATAAGTATATATATATGATAAATTCCTAATGAATTAGTAATAACTAGGGTTAAAGATATGGTTCCATAGATTGAGAAGACTTATTCGTGATTAATACAACCTAAAAATGATATATGATGATTATATGATTTATCACTCTAATTATTAAATCCAAATGTTTAAATTTTTTTTGTTTTATAAAATGGATTGAATAAGAAGACATCATGTTAAAAATGAATGTGATGGACCATGATATGATTATCCACATAAGAAAACAAATTCTACGTGAGATAGAGTGTAGACTCTTATATTTATGCTCATTATACTTTATTAGGCCATGATTTTGTTAAGATTACAAACTACCAATAGAGGGAACGATGTAATGTTGATTATTTCATGAGGCAACATCCATATTCTTTTAGTGGGTATTATGATACACTACTAGCTAAGTGATGGATCAGTACCATCGAGAAAATATTTTATGATCTTCAGTTATCAGAACAAGAAAATGGTGTTCTATCACATTTTCATATATAAGGAAAAGAAAATCAATAGCGGAACAATATTAAGAATATGAGACATGAGGAAGAAAATGAGTCCATGGAATGGGATGAGTTTAAGAGGATATTTTTTAGTAATCACATCCCTTGTATTCTATGTAAAAAAAATATAGATGAAATTCATTGAGAATAAGAAGAAGGATTATGAATCAATTGGTACCTATAAGGAAAATTTTAGAAGTCATACAAGGTATGATTTTTGTTTAATCACTATACCTGAATGAAAAAATGATCGAATAATTGGATTATTAAAACCATGTCTCTAAAATGTGTTAGCTATAAGATATTTTAGGTTCTATTAATAAATGTTTTTATATGGAATCATGGTAGAAAAAGAAATTGGATATTCCCACCATCTCCATGGTTTTAATAAGAAAAAGGCAATGGAGGATCCTTTTCTTCTTCTTTTTTCACCATCATCATCATCATTATTTATTTACTCATTTTTACAGTCTAGATAACATGCAAGGGAAAAACAAAAAAAATAAGGAGGCTTGATGTAGTGTATACCAAGGGAATCCCCAAGAACAAGAATATCCCCCTTAGGCCTAAAAAAGTTTGAGAAAGGGATGTAGGTGATACGAGAACCTTGATGTGTTGTGGATGCTAGGTGATCTACAACAATTTTTCCCTCGTGAGAGGTGTGAAATACATGGGTATTTCTACTATGAAGTCATTTTCACATTCTGACTATGTGGGATATTGTCTATGGAATATTAAATGTTCCTTGTATAGAATTTAAAATAATGGTGGAGTCTGTTTCCACCTCTTATAGACCATTACATACATCCCAACACAGGCACAACCCCATGAGCATGGTCATGGATTTAGCCTAAATATAATGACTACAACCAAAGTAAACTGTAATATCCATGGAAATTGATCCCCTGGAGTCGCACACAACACCCCCTGCCCGCGCATGTCACAAAGGATACAAGATTCATTCGTGTTAATTTTAGACTGGTTGTTGGAGGGTTCCAACGAACCCATTTCCCCAGGGAATTTCCGATTGGAGTATGGGCATGAGGGGAACAAACCTGAAGAAACATCAAGGTTGTAGAATCACGCTAATTCTTGAAGAGTTCCACCATGTCAAAAAGAAGTTTACATGTTTTTATGATAACACCTTCCTAGTTGCATACACCTCCTTATGGAGAAATCTATTTCTAGCATTCTAGATACACCAACAACCAGTCATAAACTCAACAGTCCTAACTGTCCTTTTTGAAACTGAATCCCCTGCACCCTGAAACCACTGATCCAATAATGGCATGTCATTACTCTCTTGGATAGATAATTCCGTAAAATCACCAAAAAAGTTCCAGATCACGTGCACCTAAGATCTTGCAAAGAACAGGTGGTTTGAGTTCTCTTCATGGTGGTTCCTACAGAAAGGACATTTGGATGCGAGAGGAATACTCATTCAATTAATATTATCATTATTAGGAATGGAATGGTTCATTATTCTATAGACTGGAAAGTTATATTTTATAGTAATTAAGGAGAACCAAAGATTATCATTCTATCTAGTATCATGGTTCCATCTAAACATATCCCTACGAATGTCCTTCAAGGAGAAAAGTCCTCAGGTAGAGGTGGGAAAATAAATTTTTCTGGTTCTCCATTTAGGTCAATAAGGTCAAAATATTTATGATGATTCTGATCTAGGACCACCTTGATGAATTTTTAATGTGAGATGGCCTCCCTAAATGTGATACTTGGAACCATACTCCCTGGGAAACTAATCTGTGACCCAACACAATTGTGATGCTAAAATAGAATGTTTCCATTCCCCACAATCTATCAGGTTAGAGGCTGCAGGGAAGAAATATGAGGATAAATCATAGTCCAAATAGGGGAAGAAAAACCCATGAAACCTCTACACCCCTCTGCATATGTTTCCCATGGCCCTTCCCTAAAGGGTATGCTCCTCCAATATTTCCCATGAAAAGTTTTCATGCATAAAATGATGGGTTTCAAAAGGGTTTCTCACATTGAAACCCCATCCCCATGTTGGCCTTTCCATTTTTTCCCACGATGCCCAATGCTTTTTCTACTATCACAGAGAATCCCAAATGAATCCCTTCAATACATTATCAATATTATAAATGACTATGTTTAGAACATTAACCATTGAAAGTGCATGAATGGGAATAGCCGAGAGAACACTATTAACCAGTGCAATCCTACCTTTAAAGGATAAAAGGAGATTTTTCTAGTTCAAGATCTTACATGTGATCCTGCTCATAATATGATCAAAATGATTAATGCGCAGTATACCAGAAGACATGGTGGTACCAAGATATTCCATTGGGAAGTTCCCTCTATGCATGGCCAGATTGTTTCATATTGAGTTAACCTGCCTATTAAAACATTTTTTAGAGAATTAAAGACTTCTCTTCACCTATTTAATGATCTGGAATCTCTAATGGAAATACTCCTCAAGGACCAAGTTGATGTTATATATATAACGTTTTATATAATCAAGGAAAATAATCGTGTCATCCACAAACATAAGATGAAAAATACACAGGGGACTTAGCCTTCTTCAGTTAGTGAGGATGTCACCCTTAATCATGCTCCTATTAATAAAGAGGCTAGGAACATCATGGGAAAGGATGAAGATGCTCAGATATAATGGGTCACCCTACCTCATCCCACATGTTTCCTTGAAGAAACCATGATTCCTCCCAATAAAAGAGACTTCCAACCATGATGAGATAATGAACCTAAAAATTAAATTAGAAGCCTAATGAGAGAATCCCATACCTGCTAGAACCTTGTTAATAAAGCTCCATTCAATGCGTTCATATTCTTTATCCATATCCATTTTGATTACCATGATTGGGCCATGGAACTTGAGATTAATTCCACCGATAACCTCTTGGGATATTGTGATGGCCCTAGGATTTTTCAGCCTTTGACAAAACCATGTTTCTCCTTAGAGATCTAGCGTTGGAGGTGGACTGATAAATTTTTGTTGATAACACTTCCCATGAATTTATAAGGAATTTTACATATGCTCACAAGTCTATAGTGATGTATAGAATAGGGGACTTTTATTTTAGGAATGAGAAAAAGGGTCATCGTTTAGGAAACTTATTGAAGGCTCCCTCTGTGAAAGAAGTCTTGGATGACCATAATAAAATCATTCCTAACCACAAAAAATAAATATATTTTTAAGGATCACAGAATTCTATCTGGACCCGGGGATCCTTCTAGATTCAATCCCATCATAGCCTCATAAATTTCTTTCTCATCAAGAACCCCTTCCATGAAAATGTTTTCCTCTCCGAAAACCATGTTAGGAACCACCTCTTCAAACTCAGCATCTCCTCTTGGATATCATTCAGGCATATGGGGGTTGGGCCCTATATGAAGTATCTTAAAATGAGAGTGAGCCATACCTCCAACGATATTCCGATCTTCAGAGTAAGAGCCTCAATCAATATATTAGGTTTACTCATACATTGTTTCTCATTTATACAAGCATGAAAATATGTTGTATTCATGTCACGTTCTTAGATCCACCTTATTCTTGATCTCTCCCAAGATACATGTTCTTGTATCAGAATCATTTTAGCCAAAACATCTTTCTTACCATATAAGTCATCAAACAGTAGGTCATTCCAGACCTCTACAATCATTACCACAAAATTGGGTTTCTATAGCGTCACCCTTTAACAGCGATAAAAAAAGCATTGATAAAAGGGGTGTCTCTATTAGAGCTAAAAAATGTTGATAAAGGGTACTTTTAACAGTGTTGTTAAAAATGACCCTTTATCTCCGCTTTTTTTAGCTCTCATAAAGGCACCCCTTTATCAGTGCTTTTTTTGGCGCTGTTAAAGGGGCCCCCTTTATCAGCGCTCTTTTTAGTAGCGCTGATAAAGGGGGGCTTTATCAACGCTTTTTTCCCTAGTGATAATAAAGTGTATATTTCAAAAAAAAATCATAAAAAATAATATATTAATATATAATTATATAATTATATTTATATTGATATAAATATAATATATATTTTTTAAATATGTTTTAGATAAATATAAAAAAACATTTACACTTAATATAAGATATGTAGTGAAAATAGCTTATAAAATATCTTCAAAAAATTATTAATTTATAATTTTCTAATTATCATCAACAAATAATCATTTAATAACAATTTGAAGACACAAGAAATCAAAAAGTTAATAAAAGATTTAAAATAAGTTGAAAATGTAACTCAAACTTCAAACGACCATAACTTTTGATTCGGGTGTCCGTTTGAGCTCTACAGCATATCAAATCGAAGTTTGCGATGATATCTACGCCACTATGACCTGAGAAGACCCAGTAAAGGTTCTTTCGATGCCAAAATAGGCTCATAAGACCTCCAAAACTGATTTTTTAGTATGCGTACCCTAATATTTTAACATTTGATGGATTTTCAAGCTCATTTATGGGGGTCTTTTTTCCCTTTTTTGGTGGGAACTAAATTTATTAACAGGTCTTAGAATCATATTGATATAATGGTTTTAAAATTTTATCATTTTTTACAAGGTACTGTTATTTATAATCAAATATATAACAATATATACATATTTCTTATATATTCACACATAAAAATTTAATTTTATAAATAAATAATTAAAAATATTTACATATAAAATATATTTCTCAGTATATAAGACTTATCTAAATAAAAAAACTAATATCCATTTTATTTAAAAGACAAATATATGAATATTTATATACCTATATAATGTGTGTGTGTATATATATAATTTTGGTGCATCTGTATTGACAAACTGATATATATTATCTATATATTCTAAACATATGTATATACATATTAATATATAATATTTGTAAATATATATAAATATTTATAATTATAATTACATATACACATATAATATGTGTGTGTGTTGTATATATGTATTTATTTATTTATACACACACAAAAAAGCATATTTTATAAATGTATTTAAAACTGATCTTATAAATATATATTAATATACAAATAAGTATATGGATAAAAAATAAAAATATTTATCAATAAATAGATATAAATATATATTAATATATGAATAAATATATAAATATAACTATATATGTATATATATATATATATATATTAATATAACTAAATATATATATTAATATATATATATAGATATATTGTAATATTAATATATATTAATATATGATTAAATATAATTAAATATATATTAATAAATATATATATTATTAGATGCAGAGAAAAGCAATATGGTGGAGTGGTAAAGGTTTAGGGGCGCATGCAGGAGGTCTCAGGTTCAAATCCAGGGGTAAGCAGGTCCCCTGCGCGTGGTGGGAGATGCAGCTAGCACAATTAAAGGGTGGGTGGGGCTGCTAGGGAATGTGTGCAAGGGGTGGGGGAGCTTGGGTGTGCGAGCTAGGGCGGGGGCGCTGTTAAAGGGGGGTGGAGGCGCTGTTGAAGGCACTTCCCAATTTGTAGAAATATTATTTTTAATTTTATCAGTGCTTTTTTTAACGCTGTTAAAGGGCCCCCCCCCCCAAATTTTCCTCGAGGAATAGAGTTTGTTTAGCGTTGTAAATGGAATTCTCTAGAGCTAATAAAGGTCATATTTGAAGTAGTGAATGTTGGATTCTAAATAATGAATATCCTTTTTGAGAATATCCATGTCCTGCATGCGGGGGGGGTGCATCCTAACTCACAATTGTAGTATGTTTTTAAGGCATCTCAGTTTGTTATGTAGTATTATCCATGCATTCCCCTGTGAGGTCTTATACCACAAGTCACTAACTGTTTTGTGATAACCTGGGAGTCAAGACCATAGGTGGGAGAAAATGAAGAGCTCACTGTCCACCTGACAGGGAGACAATGAGATCAGAAAAGGTGAATGATCAGAGATACCTCATACCAGAAGTGAAACCTTTCTATTGGGGTAGGTAACAATAACATGAATATTTTCAAGTAATCTATCGAGTCGGCACAAATTTTGGTGGCCCCCTCTTTGGTTATTACACCATGTGAACCGGTCACCTATGTATCCCATGTCTATAAGACCCATGTTATCTATGAATTGGAAAAATTCCATACTATCCTTCCTCGGAAAGACGCCTCTTAATTTTTTCTCCTTCGGATCTACATGGATATTAAAATCCCCTCCAACTATCCATGGGGATTTTCCTGGGTCGAAGTCTTGAAGACCATGCCACTAGATCTCTTTTCTTAGAATATCACAACTACCATGTCTAATGGAAGCAAAAAAACTAGTCACACATGTAGCCACTTTAGTAGTGATGAACTGCTCATCTTCGTGGAAAAGATCCACTGCGATATTACTCTACCAAAATATCAAAATTTTCTTATTGGAGGGGCTATCATGCCTATAAGCCTATATTCTCATTCTACGAGAAAATTCACCAATTTTGAAGGATTCCTACTTAGGTCCAAGAATTGCAACAATGGAGACCCTAGAGTTCTGGATTTATGTCGCTATGAATTCTGTTTTCACCCGGGAAACCAGGCCCTGAGCGTTCCATTTGAGGATAGGTAATGTTAAAACTGTAGTTGTCTGGCATTGGACCCAAACATATTATCCTTTTCCACGTGGAAAGTAGAGCACCTCTGGTTACTTTTTGATAGAGATCTTGTGCAAACACCACTAACCTGAGATAAAATAGGTGAAGTTGGTGAATTTGATAATGCCTTTCAGTGAGGTTAAGCCCCCCTCATCCCACTATAGGGAGTTCGTAGGGAATTCCCCACACTACCTGGAGATGTAAGGGACGCACATCCACATGTTTGTTTGTCTTGATGTCCTCTTTTCGAGGAGACTCTTTTCGCATCTCCTTTAAAGAACACCAACAAAGAGAAAACTCTTGGCCTGCAGTAGCGCCCTATTTTCATCGACTGGAAGGATGGGAAACTGAGTAGATGGACCTGGTGTTGGGGCACCTCCTCATATGTCCCTAATATTTTTTTTATCTTTTAATAGATATATCTTATATCTTTAAAAGATATTTTGATATCTTTGACGAGATATATCTGATATCTTTAATAAGATATATTTTATATCTTTGATGAGATATATTTGATATCTTTAATAAGATATGAGATATCTTTAATGAGATACATGAGACATCATGTGAAGAATCTCCTATTTATATGAGATGTGCGGCTTCTCTCTCGGCAGTTGTTGGAGGCAGTGCAGTTGTATTTTCAAGGAGCAGTTTTCAGATCTGCAACCGGTGGAACTACTCTGATGTGATCAGCTTTCATCTGTAGTGGTTTTTGATCTTATCCTAGTGTTTGTCATCTGCACTTTTTTTCGGACATCAATATTATTCTTTCACGTTCAGATCTATTTGGGTTTCTTTAGTAGGTTGCTTTCTTCATTTTAGGCTTCATTCAGACTGCATCTATACTACGACTTTGATCCACTATTTTTCTAAGTATTACTTTCGAGATCCCTTTCATTTTTGGGGAGTCTTTACCATGTACTTATCTATTTTAGTGGATCCCTCTTTCTAGACTAGGTCTCATGGTTTTCCCTTTTGGGTTTTCCACGTAAAAATTTCTGGTGTCAATTTTATATTTTGCACCTATTTTTGTCGCTACACATCCGCTGTTAGAGGAAAAGGTTTTTCTACTGCGCATTCATTCTTTTTGTTGTTTTCACGTTCATCGCTTGCTATCTTTCCCAACATCTAGTATCAAAGGGTTTGGTTTTCTATTTCATATTTATTATGTAGGCTGACTACATTCAGATGATTTTGTTGAATGGTACCAACTACCATATGTGGCGACTTAAAATGAAGGATCTGCTTTTTGTAAAGCGAATGCATCTTCCAGTGTTCAGTACCCAGAAGCTAGAGAGGATGTCAGATGAAGAATGGGAATTCTAGCATGAGATGGTTTGTGGCTTCATTCGACAATGGGTCGAAGAGAATGTGATGAACCACATTTTCAACATCTCTCACGTTAGAACTTTGTGGGAGAATCTCGATACTACCTATGCTTCCAAGACAGGAAACAATAAATTGTTTCTTCTAAAAAATGATGAATTTGAGGTACAGAGAAGGTATGCCTATTTATTATCATTTAAGTGAATATCATGGATGTTTTGATCAGTTGTCTGGCATGGGTATCAATTTTTAATATGAGGTTTTAACACTTTTATTGCTTAACACGTTACCTGATTCTTTGGAGAATTTACGTGTTACTCTAACCGGTTCTTCCCCAAATGGTGATGTGACATTATGTTTTGTTAAGTATTCTATTTTGAATGAAGAATTCAAGAGACGTACTCAAGATAAATCTTCAGAGCTTTTAGTCACAGAGAACGGGGGGAGAATCCAGGAAAAGAATCAGAGATAGAGTTGTCAAGGAAAGCGTAAAAGTAGAAGAAAATCCAGATCAAAGTAGAGATATTTTGAATGTCATCATTGTGGTAAAAAGGGGCATGTTAAGAAGTTTTGTTATCAGCTGAAAATAGAAAACAGAATGAAGGAAAGTCAAGAAAAAAATAATGTCGATGGAGATGATCATGTCGTTGCTGCTACAGGGGGTGATCTTGTTATTGTTTATGAATCCATTAATATTTCTTCTGATCATTCTTACTGGGTTGTTGATAGTGGTTCTTGTTTTCACATGACATCAAAGAATGATTTCTTTACATCTTACAACCCAGGTAATTTTGGGATTTTGAAGATGGGTAATGATGGTCATGCTAATGTCGTAGGTATCGATATTGTTTGTTTAGAGACCAGTACTGGAAGTAAGCTGATTTTGAAGAATGTTCGACATGCACCAATGGTTCGCTTGAATCTTATTTCTACCAGCATTCTTGATGATGAAGGGTTTATCAGCACATTTGGTGATTTCCAATGGAAGCTTTCCAAGGGATCTTTGATTGTGGCTCGAGGGAAGAAGCAGTCAGGTTTGTACTAGACTAGAGCGTCTATTTCAGGTGATACTGCTTGTGTTGTTGAGTGAAATGTTTCGTCCAAGTTGTGGCATAAGAGGCTCAGTCACATCAGTGAGAAAGGTATCGGTTGTTTGGCCAAGGTAAATCTTCTTCAAGATTTTAAGAGTGTCAAATTGGACACATGTGATCATTTCATGGCTGGGAAACAGAGCAGAGTGAGTTTCAACAGTCATCCTTCACACAGTAAGTCACAAGTACTTGAATTAGTACATTCAGATGTTTGTGGTCCTTTTAAATCTAAGACCTTTAGTGGTGGTCTTTATTTTGTGACATTTATTGATGACTAATCACAAAAGCTTTGGGTTTATGTTCTGAATGCCAAAAGTCGTGTGCTTAGTGTTTTTAAGAAATTTCATGTTTCTACTGAGAGGGAATTAGGCAAGAAATTGAAATGTATTTGTAGTGAAAATGGGGGAGAGTATTGTGGTCCATTTGATCAGTATTTCAATCAGGAAGTTATTCGGCATCAGAAGACACCTCCCAAGACACCTCAGCTAAATGGTGTAGTTGAGCGGATGAGCATGACTTTGTTGGAAAGAGTTCGTTGTTTTATTTCAGAAGAAAAGTTGTCTGGACACTTTTGGGGTGAGGCTTTACTTACTGCTGCTTATATTATCAATTTATCACTTGCGGTTGCTTTGCAGATAGACACTCCCAATAAGTTTTGGTATGGAAAAAAGATCAGTTATGATCACTTGAAAGTTTTTGGTTGCAAGGATTTTATTCATGTGCCTAGAGATGAGAGATCCAAGTTGGTTGATAAGTCACAATATTGTATTTTTATTGGTTATGGACACGATGAGTTTGTGTACAGGTTTTATGATCCTTCTTTGAAGAAACTTGTCAGAAGCCAAGATGCAGTGTTTAAAGATGACTAGACTATTGTAGATATTGATAAAGGAGAAAATTCCACTTCTCCAACTTTTGATGGCTTTGTTTGTCTTGATCTAGGTTCTAATTCACATTTACCTCATATTGTGGATTCTAATGATCACATTGATGTGCAGAATGATTCTCAGGGTGAACAGGTTGGAGTTGATATTTCTGATGCACCATTTTTTCTGATGATCCAGTTCCTAGGGTTATCAATGAACCTGCAGTTCCACTCCGGAGGTCATCTCGGCATCATACCATTTCTACTCTATATTCACCTGATGAGTATGTGCTCCTCACTGAAGGGGGAGAACCATAATATTTTTATGAGGCAATGGAAAGTGAACAGAAGGACAAATGGGTTGTGGAAATGGATGACGAGATGACATCATTGCACGACAACCACACTTTTGAGCTGGTAAAGTTACCGACAGGTAAGAGAGCTTTGCAAAATTGGTGGATTTATCAGATTAAGAATAAAGAATCCGATTATGTTCCAAGATAAAAGGAAAGGTTAGTTGTTAAAGGCTTCCGTCAAAAGAAAGGTATTGATTTTGATGATATTTTCTCACCTGTTGTCAAAATGTCTTATATTCAGGTTGTTCTTGGTTTGGATGCTAGTTTGGATCTGCAGATTGAGAAGATGGATGTGAAGATATCTTTCCTCCATGGAGATTTAGAGGAGGAGATTTATATGGAGCAACCAAATGGTTTTGTTGAAACAGGTAAAGATAATCAAGTATGTAGATTGAAGAAGAGTTTGTATGGTTTGAAGAAAGCTCCGAGAAAGTGGTATAAAAATTTTGAATCTGTCATTTCTCATCAGAATTTCAGGAATACATATTCTGATCATTGTGTGTTTGTTCAGATATTTACTGATGATGATTTTATTATACTGCTACTTTATTTTGATGATATGCTCATTGTTGGCCATGATGCTTCTAGAATTGACAGATTGAAGAAGGATTTTTGTTAGTCTTTTGCGATGAAAGACTTGGGGCCAGCACGACAGATTCTTGGCACGACGATCTCCCGTGACAGTAAGGCCAAGAAATTGTGGTTATCTCAGGAGAGATATATTGATAAGGTTCTTCAGATATTTTCTATGGATAGAGATAAAGTAGTTAGTACTCCTCTTTATTTACATTTTAAGCTCAGCACTAGTCATTCACCTTCTACTGATGAAGAGAGAGAGGAGATGCAACACATACCTTATTCATCTGATGTTGTCTGTTTGATGTATGCTATGGTATGTACTAGACCTGATATAGCTCATGCAGTTGGTGTGGTGAGTCGTTTTCTGTCAAATCCACGTAGAGAGCATTGGAGGGCAGTGGAGTACATTTTTCGTTATCTTTGTGGTACTTCTGATCTGAGATTGTGTTTTGGAAAAGGGGAACCTATGCTTTGTGGCTTTACAGGTTCAGATATGGCAGGATATTTCAATTCGAGGAAGTCTACTTCAGACTATTTGATCACTTTTGCAGGGGGAGCTGTATCTTGGCAGTCTAGGTTGCAGAGATGTGTTTCTTTATCTATCACAGAGTCAGAGTTTATTGCATCTATAGATTCATGCAAAGAATTGTTGTGGATGAAAAATTTTATTCGAGAGTTCAATTTTAATCAAGACAGATATGTTTTATTTTGTGATAGTCAGAGTGCTATTTGTTTGGGAAATAACTCTACTTTTCATGGTAGGTCGAAACATATCGATGTTCGGTATCATTGGTTCTGCAATGTCCTTGATTCAAGACAATTAGAGCTTGAGAAGATCTACACTGATGACAATGGGTCATACATGTTGACCAAGAGTTTACCCAGAGGAAAATTTGAGACTTGTCGACTGATTTCAGGGTTGGCAATGATCCGTAGTTGTGTCAGAGAGGGAGTTTGTTGGGGCGCCTCCTCATCTAGCGCCAATATATCTTTTTATCTTTGAATATATATATCTAATATCTTTAAAAGATATTTTTATATCTTTGATGAGATATATCTGATATCTTTAATAAGATATATTTATATCATTGATGATATATATTTTATATCTTTAATAAGATATGAGTTATCTTTCAGAAGATACATGAGATATCGTGTGACGAATCTCCTATTTATATGAGATGTGTGGCTTCTCTCTCGGCAGTTGTTGGAGGCAGTGCATCTGTGTTTTCAAGGAGCGGTTTTCAAATATGTAACCGGTGGAACTACTCTGATTTGATCGGCTTTCATCTGCGGTGGTTTTTGATCTGATCCCGGTGTTTTTCATCTGCACTTTTGTTCGGACATCAATCTTCGGCTTTCACGGTCAGATCTATTTGGGTTTCTTTAGCAGGCTGCTTTCTTCATTTCTGGCTACATTTAGACTACATCTATACTCATACTTTGATCCACCATTTTTTTAAGTATTACTTTTGAGATCCCTTTCATTTTTGGGGAGTCTCTACTGTGTAGTTATCTATTTTAGTGGATCCCTCTTTCTGGACTAGGTCCCGTGGTTTTTCCCTTTTGGGTTTTCCACGTAAAAATTTCCTGTGTCACTTTTATATTTTACACCTATTTTTATCGCTACACATCTGCTATTAGAGGGAAAGGTTTTTCCACTGTGCGTTCGTGCTTTTTGTTGTTTGCGCGTTCATCGCTTTTTATCTTTCCCAACACCTGGATCTCTGAAAGGGGGAAGGAACCCCAAAGTCCTTTCTATAATTTTCTTACCACGTATAAGCTGAATAATGGCACTAACTGGCTCTGCAACGTCACCCGGGGAAGGATCCTTGGCCATCCTCTTACAAGGCACCAAGGCCATGCAAGAGGACCTAATACCAGACAAAGAAGATGGGAGAACCGTCTTTGAACATTGAACTAGCATGCCATCCTGGCTTGAAAGAACAGGGTCACGGCCACTGTAATCCTCCTGAAAAACACCCAAGATTGAGGCTTGCTTGTTGGATTGTGGAGATTGAACCAATCCGCTACAAGATACCCCCTAACGGCCACGACCAACCTGATTCTTATTCCTTAAAAATGGAACGGAATGGCCTTGGATGTGACATATTGATCATTACTTGGGAAGCATGGGATATAAGATTTTCTGATTCCATGCAAAAGAATCCTTCGCACGAAGACAAATCCGGTCTGGGAGAGGAACATAATGGTGCAGCTCTACAAAAATTCAAGCTACTGCAGGTTCATCGCTACGGTTGGCGCAATCATCCACGCATAGAAAACCACCATGTGAGTCTATGATATCTTTGAGGAGGGAACCATTTTGGAATGGAAGTGGGAGGCTGTGAAGATGGATCCAGACTACTGCGCCAGATGCCTCCTTTCCTGAATGAGATTCCATCAACCAACATGATAAATTGAAATGCCAATGCCCTAAATATCTCGGATCTTTACACCAATCCTGGATAAAATCCACCTTCGATTCCAAGACAATGTAGAATGACTTATGGTGTAAAACAGATACTCTGGCTGGGGACGTCAGATTACATGAGTCAAAAAACCTTCAGAAAACTAGGAGCGGAGGTTTTGCCGAACCAAACCTCACCACTAAAGTCCATTTGAGGCTGCTGGAAGCAGCAAAAAACACCGAAGATAGGATCTCTAGAACCAACCAAGACCCCTCTCATGACACTAGCAAGGCATACATAGAGATATCTGGGAATCAAGGAGACAAAAAGCCTTGGATATTACTGCAGAGGGCATCCTTGAAGGAACTGGGACACAGAACCGAGCTAGAAGACAATGAGGTCGTATGGTGAGGAGATGGAGCAAGAATAAGCGATGACAAGTCTGGGGATTGAGCTGCAAGATTCTGGATCTCCTCCTGGGATCACATGGCGGATGAGGAAGTAAAGGGAATGGTTTTTTTTAATGAGGTGGCGTGTGTGGTGCATTCCAGTGAGCATACCATGTACTGAAGTAGAATGTAGCCTTCTGAAAACTCAAATAAATCACATGAAGGAATGAAATTCCTTCCTTCCACATTCCAAAAATGTTGAAAGGAACCTAAATGGAATTGTATGAACGGAACATGGATATTCTTTAAATGAGGAAGTGTATATCATAATGCTCATAATGGTTGAATGGTGTTTTTGTTGAGATTCATCACATTTATTGACGAGAGAGGAAAATTATTAAAGGAGGGATTCATCACATTTATTGATGAGAGAGGAAAATTATTAATGGGGAGATTTATATCACCATTAATTGATGATTTTCTCCCAACATTAATGGATATTTAATTATCAATATTATTGGATGGAATAATGAATGTTGACTGAATTAATTGATTATTATGGACTTGGTGTCTATATAAGGAGGATGCAGAAACATATTTTGAAAATAGAAAGGGTGTGCTAGCAAGATGAAGCCGGCAAGGGAGACCCGAGTAGGGGTTGTTGTGTTTGCGGTGGCTCATGTGGCACGAAGACGATGACGCGTCAACATTTGAAAGGTGCAGAGCAGCGACTACAGAATTGATGATCATGGACATGTATCAAAAGTCTTTCTGATAGTGGTGATCAGGTGGCGTGTCCCGATTAAAGATCAGCGGTACATCATAATGGAGAGATCATTCAGGTGTCCCAAGCTGGTGCGAGGTTGATGCATGTTCGGGTGAAGATCTCTAAGGTAGTGACATTTCGTCGACAAAAGGGTGACATTTTGTCATAGATTGATCTTCCGATACATGGAGTCAGCGGGATGTTTATCAGAGAGAAGGCAGAGGCATATCGGGGTGTGGATTTCACATGGGTTTTCTATGCTCTCTTATTTGTAATTCAAGTTCAGGAATTACTTGGATTTTTGTATTCTCTGATTCATAGTAGATATTTTGGGAATTACCCCGTGGTTTTTTAATCCTCCGCATGGGAGGGTTTTTCCACGTTAAAAAATCCTGAATGTTTATTTATTTATTCTGCTTATATCACTTCCATATTTCGAAGGGTTTTTAATGGAAAAACTCATTTAAATTTGGTTATAATGTAAAACCTCGTGATTATATGAAAAAATTTCAAATAAATTTAATTTCTTCGATGGACTGTGTTTCATGAAACACAGAATTTTAACGAACCACAATATACTATTGAAATTTTATTATTTAATACTGAATTTATAAACTAGATGGTAATTGGAAGGTATTAATAGGATTAAATATATTATAAAAATTATATTCTTTATACATGTATAAAATAAATTCATTGGTTATCAATTGATTATAAGTTAATAAAATTACATGAGAAAAAATTGTTTTTTCTAAAAAAAAATTATGCTCGCAATGTGTTTTTATCTTAATAAATAAAATTATACACTATTGTTGATTGATGTTAATGAAATTTATATATTATATATTCATTCAAATGTTTTAACATTCATCTAATTCTTTTTCTAGGCATGGGAGAATAATAATCCATCTTTATTCTTTAAAAATGAATTTTTCTAACAAAATGGTTTCATCACGTTTTGTGCAATTATTTTAAAATTAAAATTTTCCACTTTAAGAAAATTTATTTCAAAACATGGAATTAATTTTTGAAATCATAATGTAAAAATTATATTATAGTGATTTTTTTAGAATATTCTAACAAGATTATTTTTTTGATGAATAATGAAAATATAGATTTTTAAAGAAAACTATCTTTTCATTTACAGTATTTAAAAAGTAAATTTTATTTTAAAATGGTTTTAAAATTAAAATTAGTTCAATTATATTATTATTAATATAGTTTTTTCATTTTAATCAATTTCACATTGAATGTTGATATAAAAACTTCTAATACTTATGAAAACTTCTTCTTTGGAAAACTGATTTTTCATCACCTCTGTGGGTTTAATTTTAAATTAACATCTACCAATTATGTGAATTGAATTTGGTAAAAATGATTCCATTTTTTAAATTCAATAATTAATATTATATAATAATTTCAACTTAATTTTGTGTCATAATGAATAGTAAAAACAGAAAAAATTAATTATCGTGATTAAGGTTAAAATGGGTTTACTAAGGGATAAACTAAAACAATAAGGGTTAATTAACATAAAACCTTGTATAATTTATATTTTATGGACATATGTTGAAATTATATCATATAAGGTTATATAATGATCCATTTTAGAGTCATTTTATTTGTGTAAAATGTGGCTATATATTTTTATTTTCACAAATTCCATGCATGTTCTCTCCCCCACTTATAAAAGGTCACCCCATATCCTCTCCAATTCACACATAAAAATCATTTTTTATCAGAAAATAACTATAAAAATACCTTTAATTAATTCCCTTACCAATTCCTAGATTCCTTATTTTTATTATGAAACCCCCTTAATAAGGCTTTATATGAAAAACCAAAATAGGTTCTCTAATGAGGAGGAGTACTCCATAACCATGTGCTTTCATTATATTTAATATTCTAACTCCATAAAATAATCTTCAACTATGTTAATATAATAAAATCAGTATATACCATATAATTATATTTTATTATGTTAATTTCATAACATATATTCATCTCCTCTTCCATCAAATGGGAAATAAAAGCGTTGATCATGTGTACGGTGGACTACCGCCTCTCAAACATATTTAAGTCGTTTTTGATCACCATGTCTCACTAATGGATATAATAATGTATTTAATATTTATAAATTATATTTATTACATTATTATAATTTTTAATTATAATATCACATATAATTTCTTACCTTCCAATCCTTTGAAAAATGATTACATCGCTTATGCGTACATGTGGACTACTGCCTCCATGAAACTATGTGATACATTGTTCATTTTATTTTGAAATATATGGTAATAGGGATAAATTTAATGAATATATAAGATATATTTTATATAGAAATTATTTTTTAAAGGTTGGTTAATATTTACATTTATTCTATTCCATCCTTCATGAAAATTGAAACAACATTCATGCGTATGTACGTCCTACCATCTACATGAATAGTGTAATTCAATTTATATCTCTATATTTAATGAATTTTTCTAAATAAATACATAATAAATATATATTTTATTTATATCATTAATAAAATAATTTCTATTATGTAACTATGATCAAATTACAAGGACCAAAACTACCTAACCAAAAAATACATGAACAATGAAGCAGTCATCACCTGGAATAGTGATTTTAACAATGAATTATTACTGAAGATGTGATAAAAGGGTATATGTAAATCATATATGGTATGATATATATTATTATGGTTATTAATATATTTATAATAAACCTTTATTTATTATATATGAGGTTTGAACATGTATGATGGAAGGCAGACCTAGGGTAAGGGATTTTCGTTTCAAATTGTCTTATTTGAGACATAAGTTATATTATAAACCAGTATTATTTTATGAGGTGTATATACAGACCATTTGACATGATATATCATGAACTTATTTATTCTCATGATATTTAAATTTTCATTTAAATTTATTCTTTCATGGGTATTACAATTTAAAAGTTACTAAATCATTAATAGATTTTCATCTTACTTTTAATTCTGGAAGACACATGTCATATTCACCACTTGTTTATTTTATGTATTGTGTATAATTCCCATGAATTTTTAATATTATTATGAATTTTATAGGGATATAAATATCCATATAATTTTCTTTCATTCATGGGGCTTATGATTCAAAAGTTACCAAAGTGGTAAGAGGTTTATGTTTCAATATTATTTTAATTAGGATTGTTTATGCTTGAATTTCCATTGAAGGAAATTATATGATATATTCATGATGAATACACTTAATTTTATTTTCAAACATTTATTTATGGAGAATAAATGTTTTAATTTTATTTTTCTATCCTTCTAATCTAAATAGACTGAAATAATTTTTTAAGGAAAAACTAAATTTATTTCTATCTTCGGTTGAAATTAAATTCTCTTTCATGCCCATGTTTTCTAAAAATTCTTTAAAGAATGTATTTAAAATTCGAAAAATAATTTTAAATTCATTTTTACTCAGTTTTTATTTTTAAAAAATAAATAAAAGGAATCTTTTTTTTATTTCTCAATAAGGTTCCTTTTGAAGTTTTTTATAAAAGTGTTAAAGAAATGTTTTTATTTATCTTGTACTATATGAAAGGAGTTTTCAGTCATCATTTCCACTAAATTATTTGAATATTACTTTAAAATTCTCCAATGTGGTTTTAAAATAAAATGTGTTCTTTTTATTTTAAAGAATTTATTTCAATGTTTAAATGATATTTTCCTCAATAATATTTTAATTAAAATTTTATGGTATATATGTTCATTAACAACAACATACTTGGATGTTTCTTATTATTTATTGGGGATATGATCCAATGATACCATCCTTATTATTTCTCTAAATTTTTTATGGTTATGATGGAAATATTTTTATGGAACTCATTTGTTTTCCATGGGTTATACTATGGTGAAATGATTATGAAACTCATTTATTTTCATGGGTTATGTTATGATTTGATGAATGGTTTATAAAACTTTTTTATCATCCATGGGTTATGCTATGGTGAAATGTTCAAATGTTCATGAAACCCTTTCCTTTTCCATGGGTTATGGTTATGAAGAATTGTTTGTGGAATTTATATGAAATTATTATGATTATGTGATGGTTGTGTCTATTAAATCCCTCTAATGAATCAGGTAAAGATAGATAACTCTTGAATTAATTATGTTATGTATGAAACTGATTCCATGTTCAGAGTGTTATCTTTTAACCTAGTATCATGTCCATTATTTTATGTGTGGAACTGGTTTCATATCTATAAGGTTATTCATAGACCTAGTTTCATGTTTATAAGTTTGTGTGAGGGACTGATTTAATGTGAATAACTAAATGTGTGAAACTATTTTTATTTATGTATGTCCACAATGTTATATTCTTATGTTTTTTCAAAAACATTATGTCTATGTTATTCCCTCATGGATTATGTTCATTTATATCCTTTATAATTCATGTCTTATGAACTACCAAGCATTGTTACATGAGTCAGTATTATGATATATGTTATGCAAGGTATGGTTTTCAAATGTTAAGATCATGTTTTCATACCCTTATTCTCATGTTTATGTTATTTCTAGTATATCTCTTTCTTACCATTACTAAGTATCTAATATCACCCTTTATTATGTTTCTTTTCCCATGTCATGATGACTGTTTTTAAGTAGGGTATGCTTATGATGATTATAAAATGAGAATATATTTATGCAAGATATTAAAGATATTTCATGAAATAAGAATATTGTTTCTAGTCTCCAAAGACAGTAATCCTTTATGGTACTTAGGAATGTTTATGTGAAATATATTGAATATTCATCTAAAAAGATGTAATATCTATGTATGAAAATTCAGGTTCGTTATAATCCCAGGCCACCAAAGATGACTCCTCAAAATATGGTATATCTTAGATATAGTAGGGTGAATTGCCAATGTTTAAATATGAAACTCATTTATAACCTCCCCACACATTGATAATGGAACAAAAAATATCCATAAAAATAATATTTTATGTATATCATCTTTCATATATCCCGTAATATCATCACCATGAATGATATGATCTTGCATCACCTCTACCTCTTATTATTCACATTGAAACTCCTCTATATACTACATCAAGTATGATTTCACAGTAGTCTGAAATGAGAAATATCTACCACCATCCTCCTCATCAGCATGATGTATTAGTGAAAGTTTTCTATCCCTCTCCAAGAATCTCCATACTCTCAAATGAAATCCCCTCATGAATTTCTACATAGCACAACAGTAACTACATTCCCTTTTCTCAGAGAGTAAGAGATCTTGAAGTCATAGTTTTGCATGAACTTCAACCAACACTACTAACATGGATTCATATCCTCCTAAGATAAAAATAAACCTCGATATTTTGGTATTTTTAAGACTATAAATAACTCACAAATGTGTTAATTATAATATATTTTTAAATAAAATATCATAGAATCCAACTCAAGATCATGGGTGGAATATATATGCTTATGGGAATGTAACTTATTACACATATGTGAGATAAATTCCCATTATTTAATCAAGATTCATCCCAACATGAAATTATAAACATCACAAAAAATATCAAACGTCACTCCCTGATTTGGTAGTCAAATAATGGGATCACTAGCTAGCCTCTCCATCGAGTAGGCAAGGCTTCCTAACACTAATCAATCCATGAAAAATCATGATTCATCCTAGTAAAGGATATAAATAAGGATATGATCTAAGATAATTAAAACATGAACCTCTAATAGTTTCCCCAGATACCAAATAAAGTATTAACCTATACAACATTATTAGGTATTTTCTAAGAAATAATTTCCTTGATATTTGATGGATCAAGCACCACTCACTACTGGGACACAAAATTTCCAATGATATGTACCTATCATATCAAAAAAATTCACTAGGACAGAATCCCATTAATTTTTTGGTGATTAAAGACTTCTAAAATATCCATAATATTTCTAGAATGATCCTTCTCTAGCCTCAATTAAATGAGAATGTCATCGATGAACACTACAATAATCTGATCCAGGAACTCATGGAACATGAAGTTCATGATTCCAATGAAAATACTAGGGTAATTCATGACACCAAATAGAAAAACCACAAACTTGAATTTAATATACTAACATCTGAAATAAATCTTGGATATCCGCCTCTTTCACCCCAATATGATGGTATATGTACCCTAAATCAATTTTCAAAAAACACCTTGATCCATTTAATTGAGAATAAATCATCTATCTTTGGAAGAGGATAATGGTTCTTGACTACCACCTGATTCAGCAATTGGTAGTCTATACATAACCTCATACCACCATCCACCTTATTACTCAATAATATAGACTCACTCCAAAATGATACACTAGGACAGATGAAACCCCTCTACATTAGATCATTAGTCTGGATCCTCAACTCCCATTGATTTAAATGTTCCATCCAACAAGGATCCATTGAAATTAGAGAGGCTTCAGGATGCAAATTTATCCCAAACTCGATATCACTTCCATGGGTAGTGTGACAACCTCTTTAGAGAAACATTAAGAATACCCTCTATAAATTTAGGAAACACTTTCACCAATGCCTCTACCAAACCCAAAAATAACAATACTATCTAGGACAATAATGGATTCAAACATCTATTTCTCGTCCAATAATACCTATCACCAACGAATATCACACTCTAAAACTCCCCATCAATGAACATTACTCTTTTCTAGAAGAATTTGATGACTGCACATATGAAATACAATAATTAGTTGCAAAGAATAAAATCATAGGGTTATATATTTAGTAATAATAAATCCACATATAACTGATGTTACATCAATATTAACTCATAACCCTGAAACATATCAATCAAACTTGACTGGTCTCTGACTGGCTTTGTCAAAACCATGAGAATCAGAAGTCTCTCCAACTTAAGTCCCATGGAACAGACCAAGGAAGGTTCAATAATGCTGCATGATTATCCTGAGTAATAAAAATTATAATAAAAATTATATTATAACCAAATGTTACCTTTAATAGAATATAGACCATCATTAATTGGCAAGTCCAAAGCATAAAACTGCCCACATACATCTCATATACCACACTATCCCAACTAAAGACCTCCTCCATGGTTATGCTCAGCCCTATATCCATGAGTCTTGGGAACATCATGATTTTGGCCTCTACCAACTCTATCATCACTCATTGGAACATAAGCATGCCACCCCTACTATTTATATAGTCTTGGAGGAAAATATTGTTAAGGATGAAATGGAAACTAGTCACCCACACTACACTGATTAATAAGGATAGTCGATCACTAGAATCATCTATAGCCATGATATTCACATATAAATAACATATGAGTAAACATCATAGTGGATACATTGGAAATTATTTATTTAGTTTAGAATAAATAATAATGTTGAGCCCTACTCCTAGTTGGTCAGAACCTCAACTACCCAAACATCTGAGATCCTCCTTCTACAAATCTACTCCTTAGAAAACTCAGATGGATTCCCTACTAAGATGATCCTAACTACGTTTTAATCTACATGATCACCTATATATTCTTCCACACCTCTAGATACATATTAAACATAAATATGGTGATTGTGTGCCGAATAACAAGACACGATGCCACCCTATGTCACCCTTCCCTTGACTCCTCAACTAGAAAAAGATCAGGGGTAGAAGGCCAATAAAGTGAATCCTAAGATCTCATATTCTTAGTATCCCAAAATAAAAGGAGAAAAAATCCTACCTCTTCACTCCCCTTAATCATTGATGATAGGAACTTCACATATAATTTCCTCTAGAAATCATAATATGAAATCCTAACCCACTTTTCCTCCCTCAGATTCAAAATCCACCACTAGAGTATTGATCCTCACATATGACTAATGTCCATTAGAACTCGATACTCTTACCTGGAATGGATAAATCTGAAGGTAATATTGATCTCCTCTAACTAGAACTTCATCTCCAAATTAGATAAACTCACATTATTCTTAGAAAATCTTTAACACTAGAGCTTACACAATATCTTCCTCCAAGTCTTATCATCTTTAAGCAGGAAACTCTATTATGGTTAACCAGATCATCCTAACCCACCTTACCAACCAATTTAATGCATGAATAATGAAATGCAGGAATCTATAAAAACAATAAAGAGAACTCATAATCTATGTGGTGTGAAATTTATTAATATAAGAACCTGGTTCTTCTTCTTGAGGTACAGGTTTTCTATTTTCTCTTTTCCTTAAGTTTTTTTGAGAAAATATGGAAAATGGGGAAAAATCATAAATTCTGGAAGTACATGCCATGTACATTTTCCATACGTCGTGTACTTCTGGCTGTGTGGAATGACTACATAGGGCATGTGGCAATGCCGGGGATGAAGGGTGTAAGAACCGACTACACACTGTGTATGGGTCCTTTACACGCTATGTAGTCAGTCGGAAGGCCAGAATAGTAAGGCGGTGGAGCAGCCGCTAGCTGGGAAACAGTGCACACTGTGTAGTCGTGAGTACATGTCGTCATGTGAACAGTGTCACGCTGGCAGGAAGCCGCCAAGTGAACAGTTTAAAAAAATAGAAAGTATACGCCGTGTAGCTTGTTTTTTCAGCTTAAAATAGGGAGTATCCCCATCATTTGGCAGAGGAGGAATTTGAGCCGTTTTGGAGCCAAATGAGGATGAAGAACCTTTGAAGATCTGTCGGGTGTTCGTCTGGAATCTGTTTCCACCTCGGACGATCTCGTTGGAACTACGCGGGTAAGCCCTCTCTTATCCTAGCATGTTTCTTACCAATTATTCTCCTAACAAGAGTTATTTGAGGTTAATCAAGTTTTGATCTTCGTCATATCTAGGCCGTTCTTGGGCGTTTCTAGAATCAGTGTTTGGGTATAACGTTCGTTGGCGTATAAGGTTGGTGGCTTGGTGTTAATTTTTTCCAACTATCATGTGTTTTGTGCATTTTTGTGCCACGAACCCATATTGGGGTGTCGTGTGGCTGAGGATGTTTCTATAATAACCAACTAGAATTGAATAGGTGATTACTTTTGATATTAAAATGCTGGTTGGGATCGTTTCTTGGATCCGGAACCACCCTGGGGGTGTGTTCCACTATTTATCCATTAGGCCAGGATACCTAAGGGAACACCTTTAAAGTAGTAATTTTAGAATTTCCATGAGAGGAATTGCTTTTTTACTGTATAATGACATATTAGGCATGGCCCGGTTACTGTTTAGCCCGAGGTTGTTGTTGTGATTAGCCTGTGGGCGCTGTACTATTTAGCCCGAGGGAAGTAGTTATTTCGGCCTGAGGGAAACTTCTTCCATTCATGAGGGTGATGGACTCTGTGCCTGAGGGTGACACTACCTACGCCTAAGGGAAAACTCTATTATGCTTAAGGGTGGATTCTTGTATTGGATACTCCTTACCTGAGGGTAGGGGTTTACTTGTCTGAGGACGGGGATTGTTTACTTAGAAATGCACGGTGGTGATTTCTAATATTTAATGGATTAAATGGATAATAAAATGGCAATATAACTGGTAATTAGTTACTTTTGAGTACTGGTTACCTTTTTGCATTTTACTAGTGCACACTGTTGTTTCATGCTTACACGCAGTTCGGCACGAGCCTTTGGTGGGTGCCTATTGAGATATATTTCTCACACCCTGTTTGGGTCATGTCTTTAGGCCTAAACAGATTACGTTTCTGCAGGTGTAGATAGGGGAAAGAGTCCCTATACAGGTACTTGACTGTTTCTGAGGAGCAGGAGGGCATGGGACCGAGCCTAGGCTCGCGATGCCGCTGCCAGTTGTTTTCTTTGTTTTGCTATACTCTGCATTTTGTTATACTGTATTGATGTATAACATGTTCTGGCTGTTTTCTTAGAACTTGAGACATGTTGCATCATTATTTATATACAGTTGGTTATATCTACTGCAGTTGTTTATTTTCATTGTGCATGGTTTACTGCTTCCGCTATTTGTTGTATATTTTCTTCGTATTCCGCTGTGCTACACTTTGACATATGAGGGCATAGTTTCCCAATATCAGACCTGGGCCCTCGCTGCTAGTCAGAAGCCTCTAGCGTTTGGGGAAATGCGCTTGAGGTCACGTGGTGAACCGGGTTCAAGGCACCCGTTGAGTGGCACCCAGAACCGGGATGTTACAAAGTGGTATCAGAGGAGTTTCTTTTCTTTGACTTACTGTTTGGAGCCATAGTCAGGGATAGGATGAACGGTAGTTGGTAATAAGCTATGCCCGGGCATAGCTAACCCCTATACAGGGAAAATCCAATTTACCTCATATTGCAATTTTACTGATTTTGCAATTTATAGTTGATTTGATTTCACTGTTGGGTGACGCACTTGTATTGTGCTGTTTATATTTTATTGATGGGTTCTATTTTAGTTGCAACCCGATGAGATGAGGGTATGTCATCTCATGCATCATATAGGCACATGCTATAAATCACATGCCATGTAGGTGCATTAGAATGTGCATGTTATTGTGATAGTTCTTGTGCTAGAGAAGCAAGCTGTTGTGATAGCTGCTCTGAAAAAATACATGTTGTGTGATAGGGTAATTTTATTTGAGCCTGTTTATAGAATGAAAGAAAAACTTTGGTTTTTGGGGCGTATGGGCCCCCATTTACCGGAATTTGGTAGATCATTGACTGTTTATGTTGTACAACATAGATGAGTTGTCAAACTTTGATTCGTGGGGATTATGGGCCCTCACGGACCGAAATTTGACACTTAGGTGTTGTTTTTCAGTAGTTTCTGGGTTCCAGAGAAGTTTCTGAGGCATACTGTCTGGAAACCCAGTATACACGTCGTGTGGTACTTTAGACACATTGTGTATGTTCTTATGTTCGGGAAGAAAAATAAAACTTTTGAGTACATGCCGTGTACCCTAAGTACACACTGTGTAGTTTCTTCCCGTGTCAAAGACCGTGTGGGCAGGGACACAGGAAAGGGAAATGAGTTGGGCGAACACGCCGTGTAGCTTTTGTACACGCCGTGTAGTGTTGACCCGGAGTCCGCCCATGTGACAGACAACACGGACAGAGGAGACCTTGAGATATACAAATCATGTCCACAATAGAACATGCCATATATTCTGACCTGGGGACCTGGCCGTGTATCTAACAACATGGGTCGGTGAACTCCTATACAGAACACGCCTTGTCAATGATGAACACGCCGTGTAGTGTGACCTGGGGACTCGGCCGTGTAACTAACAACATGGGTCGGTGTCACCCCTTCTTGAACACGTCGTGTACCTGTAGGACACGCCATGTAGTCTTGTCCAAGGACAGACCGTGTGGTGTTAGCCGTGTGGATGGAAAACGGGATGGTGTACACATCGTGTGTGGGTGTAACATGTCGTGTAGTGTCAAGCCGAGTAGTCGGTCGTGTCACAAACGACACAGGCAGTTGGAAATAACACCATACACGCCGTGTATAATATATACACGCCGTGTAGTTTTTGTTCAATGGGAGTCGTGTGGCTTAGCCATGTGGAAGGACCCGGGAAGGAAAGGGAAGTCAAGTACACACCGTGTAGTCAGTATACACGCAGTGTAGTCTTGTTTTGAAATTTTTTGAAATGCATTCTTCTCTTGTTCCTATTGGGTTTCTTCGTTCTTGGTCTTTAATAATCTTGTTCTAAGGCGTGTTTTTGACCTTGTAGTGTCATGCCGCCTAGACGACCGCGCGTTGTTCTCCAAGAGAGCGGCAACGAGTATACTCCAGAGATAGTGGGCCATGGGCTACTAGTTGATCCCCCAGCAGAGCTAGATGTGGCACCAGCTGCTATACCGGACACAAGCACAAAGGCGCAGTTCTGTGAAGGCTTATTGTGGTTTCTGCAGACCTTTCAGGGAGCACCTTTGGCTGCCACATCTATGGCCGAGCTGACGCGTATCTTTCAGTAGTAACATCCTCTTATGTTTTCAAGGGATGGAGGACCAAAAGTTGTGGAGTCTTGACTGGGGTCGATGTAGACTATTTTCGAGCATCTTGAGATGCCTCCAGGGCGGAGGGTCAAGCTCGCGACTTATATTCTGCGTGATTCAGCCAAGAGGTGGTGGGATGTTACCACCCAGTCAGAGCATCACAGGGACATGGCATGGGAATATTTTCAGGAAGTCTTCTATGACTTCTTTTTCCTGGAGACGCTGAGGGTAGATAGAGCTTGAGAGTTCATGAATCTGCAGCAGGGTGCTATGTTAGTGATGGATTACTCTGCTCATTTTGTAGATCTTCAGCGCTTTGAACCCGTGCTGGTGGGTGATGAAACATTGAGAGTCAGGCGCTTCGAGGATGGTCTTCATTATGACATCCGAGTGCTGGTGACTGTTTTCAGGTTGCCTACTGTACATGCTATTGTGAACCATGCACTGATTACAGAGAGGAATCTACAGGAATCTAGTGGTGTGGGCCAGGGCGGTTCAGCACCAGTTACTGGTACTATTTCTGCGGGCAAGAGGAAGAGACAGATGAACTTCTCTCAGGGTGGCAGTACCAGTCAGACGAATGGTTCAGGTGTCCAGGTTATGTGCTACCAGTGTGGTAGAGAGGGGTACAATAGGCCACAGTGTCCACAAGACCCAATGAAGTGCTGAGATTGCAGCAAGATGGGTCATCTGCAGTGCTTTTGCAGGGTGTTTCTACCAGAGGCTAGTGACACAGGTTCTATGCAGACTCCATGAGCGGGAGCAGGACCAACAGCTTCTTACCAGTCAGGGAACTGGAATATGTCATGGCGTGCAAGAAGATATGGTGGTTGTGGTCATGGTTTCCAGACACCAGGATCACAGAGGCAGCAGGGTGGGACAACTCAGGGTATCCAGGCTATGTCGCAGGGTCGCGGCACTGGGCAGACATATGCAGTGCAACAGACCCAGTAGGAGCAGGATCTTGGGCCTTCTACTGTCAGAGGTACTATTCTAGTATCTTCTATCTTATCTTCTGTACTTTTCGATACGGGTGCTACACATATCTTCATATCTGTGCCCGTTGTGGAGAGCCTTGGGCTCTGTGTTTCTTCTTCTTCTGCTGTTATGACGCTAGACACTTCGTCGGGGACTAGAACGACTGGTGTGCATCAGTGCAAGGAGTTCCACCTTGAGGTTGGTGGGTGTCACTTCCTTTGGGACATCTATGTCTTAGAGATGACAACTTATGATGTCATTCTCGGGATGGACTGGTTGGTTCCCTTCCGAGCCTTTGTAGACTGCTATCGTCGCAGGGTGTGTTTCACGTCACCAGAGGGAGGAGATTTTCTATACAAGGGTGAATGGTATGTTCAGAAGAGTCGAGTTTTACTAGAGCATCATGGGTGAGGTGGAGTCACAGCCTAGATTACGAGCTTATATCTGGATGATCATGGCACTTTTCATACGGATTTCCCTCCTGTGGTTGATCATTTCAGGGATGTCTTCCCGGACGACTTTTTAGGTCTTCCTCTAGAGCGTGAGGTGGATTTCTCTACCGAGCTTGTGCCAGGAATAACACCGGTGTCCATTCCTCCTTATAGGATGGCCACAACTGAGTTTCAGGAGCTCAAGAGGCAGTTAGAGGAGTTACAGGAAAAGGGTTTTATCCAACCCATTACTTCTCCTTGGGGATTGATGGTCCTTTTTGTGAAGAAGGTGGACGGTACCCTCAGACTATGTGTGGATTATAGAAAGATGAACCAGTTGACAGTTAAGAACCTATATCCTTTACTAAGGATTGATGATCTTTTTGATCAACTTCGTGGAGCATGAGTGTTCTCGAAGATTGAATTGAGGTCAGGATATCATCAGCTACGCGTGAGACCATCGGATATACTGCTTACATCTTTTCAGAGTAGATATGGTCTGTATGAGTACTTGGTCATGCTGCTCGGACTCACGAACGTGCCAGCAGTTTTCATGGATCTGATGAATCGAGTGTTCCATCCTTACCTGGATTCTTTTGTGGTAGTATTCATGGATGACATCTTGGTATACTCTCACACTTGACATGACCACGCCACCCATCTTGAGATCGTATTGAGTACACTGAGAGAGAATCGGTTGTATGCTAAGCTCTCGAAGTGCCACTTTTGGATGGACATGATTCACTTCCTAGGTCATATCATCTCAGAGGCAGGAGTTTCAGTAGACCCAGAGAAGGTGAGAGTAGTAGTTTCCTAGGAGGAGCCTAAGAATGTGTTTGAGATGAAGAGTTTATTAGCGATGGCTGGTTACTACAGACGCTTCATACAGGACTTCTAATGCTTAGCAGCGTCGTTGATAGGTTTGACTAAGAAGGGTGTAAAGTTTGTTTTTTCAGAAGCTTGCGAGAGAGCCTTTCAGGACCTGAAAGGAATTTTGACATCATCACCAGTCTTGATACTTCCCGAGGAGGGGAAGAGGTATACAGTTTACTATGATGTATCAGGTATTGGGCTAGGAGCAGTGTTGATGCAAGGCGATCGAGTTGTTACGTACGGTTCTCGGCAGTTGAGGCCACACGAGAGGAATTACCCGACGCATGATCTCGAGTCGGCTGCAATTGTGCATGCATTGCGCCATTGGAGGAATTATCTTTTGGGAGAACATTTTTTGGTTTTCACTGACCAAAAAAGCCTCAAGTATATCTTTACTCAACATGACTTGAATCTGAGGCAGAGAAGGTGGTTCGAGTACCTACAGTCCTTCTATTTTGAGCTTTCCTATACACCTGGTAAAGGTAAGGCAGTAGCTGATGCACTGAGCAGGAAGACTCAGATAAAGGCAGTACATGAGGCTAGTGGTGAGTGGCAGCTTATGGCTTTGTTCTCTGAGATGCATTTGGAGGTTCACGACAATCAGGGGAAAGCTTATCTTTCCTCTTTAGTTGTGACTTCTACCCTCCTGGATAGAGTGAGGATGAGAGAGTTATCTGATCTAGAAAGCCTAGTTCTATGGGAGTCGGTGGAAAGTGAGGACCCTCCTCCTAGTTGGATGATATGCAATGATGAGCAACTGCGTTTCCATGGACGAGTATGGGTTCCAGGGGATATACGTGAGGAGCTGATGTGGGAGTATCATACTTAAGCTTGGGCAGTTCGTCCCGGGGTTACCAAGATGTACTGTGACTTGAGATGTCAGTACTGGTGGTCGGGTATGAAGAGAGATGTAGCTAGTTTTGTTACGAGGCGCTCCACCTGTCAGCAGGTAAAGGCAGAGCATCAGAGGCCAGTCGGGATGTTACAGCAGCTACCCATTCTGGAGTAGAAATGGGATGATGTCACGATGGATTTTGTGACGGGATTGCTGAGGTCACCTAGAGGCAATGATGTCGTGTGGGTTTTTGTGGACATACTCACGAAGGTAGCTCACTTATTCCCGATCACGGAGACCTTCGGGGTTGACGATCTCAAAAATATATATATCCGAGAGATCATATGTCTTCATGGGGTCCCTCATTCTATCGTTTCAGATAGGGACTCCCATTTTATGTCTCGTTTCTGGCAGAGTTTTCAGGGGGAACTGGGTACACAGGTGCTTCTGAGCACAGCTTATCACCCTCAGACCGATGGCTAGTCAGAGCATATGATTCAGGTTCTTGAGGACATGCTGCGTGCATGCGTCCTATACTTTGGGAGCTCTTGGGAGAAGCACATACCCCTAGTCGAGTTTTCCTACAATAATAGTTTTCAGGAAACGATAGAGATGTCACCATACGAGGCTTTATATGGTAGGACATTCCGATCACCTTGTGCTGGTTAGAGGCAGGTAAGGCATCTTTACTAGGGCTACAGCTCGTGCAGGAGACTACTGAGTAGGTCCAGTTGATTCTAAATTGGATGGCTACCCTGCAGTATCATCAGAAATCTTATGTTGATCGCCTCAGACGACCTTTGGAGTTCGTGGTCGGGGATCAGGTTTTCTTGCGTGTTTCACTGAGGCTGGGACACAGATGGATCAGGAGATAGGGTAAACTTTCATCGAGGTATGTGGGGCCATTTGAGATTCTGGAGAGAGTCAGGCTGGTTGCCTATTGGTTGTTGTTACCGCAGTGGTACTGAACCATGCACGACATCTTCCATGTATCTCAGTTACGCCGTTATCATTCAGACCCATCTCACATCCTTTATCCCGAGGAGGTTGAGCTTCAGGTAGATGCGTCCTTTGAAGAGCATCAAATTCATATCGTTGACAGAAGCATGAAGTTTCTCTAAGGCCAGTCAGTTACTCTTGTACAGGTGCTATGGCAGCATGGTCGAGTGCAGGACGAAACTTAGGAACGGGAGACCGATGTACGTGATCAGTGGCCGGTGTTGTTCATGGCTATATCTTTACCAACCTTAAGAAGGAAATTCGGGGACGAATTTCTATATGGGGGGAAGTTTGTAAGAACTCGGTTCTTCTTCTTGAGGTACGTGTTTTCTCTTTTCTATTTTCCTTAAGTGTTTTTGAGAAAATATGAAAAATGGGGAAAAATCCTAAATTTTGGAAGTACATGCCGTGTACTTTTTCCACATGTCGTGTACTTCTAGCTGTGTGGAGTGACTACACAGGGCATCTGGCCATGCCAGGGATGAAGGGTGTAAGAACCTACTACACGTCATGTATGGGTCCTTTACACGCCGTGTAGTCAGTCAGAAATCCAGAATAGTAAGGCGGTGAAGCAGCTGCCAGCTGGGTGATAGTACATGCCATGTAGTCATGAGTACATGTCGTGTACTCATGTCGGCATGTGAACAGTTCCACGCTGGTGGGATGCCTCCAAGTGAACAGTTTAAAAAAATGGAAAGTACACGTCGTGTACTTGAGAGTACATGCTGTGTAGCTTGTTTTTTCAGCTTAAAACAGGCAGTAGCCTCCTCATTTGGTAGAGGAGGCATTTGAGCCGTTTTGTATCCAAAGGAGGAGGCCAAACCTTTGAAGATCCGTCAGGTGTTCGTCTGGAATCTGTTTCTACCTCTGACGATCTCATTGGAACCGGGCGGTTAAGCCCTCTCTTATCCTAGCGTTTTGCTTACCAATTATTCTCCTAACAAGGGTTATTTGAGGTTAATAAAGTTTTGTTCTTTGTCAGATCTACTCCGTTCTTGGTCGTTTCTGGAATCGGCGTTCGGGTATAATGTTCGTTGGCGTATAAGGTAGGTGGCTTGGTGTTAATTTTTTCCAACTGTTGTGTGTTTTGTGCATTTTTGTGCCACGAACCCATATTAGGGTGTCATGTGGCTGAGTCCGTTTCTATAATAACCACCTATAATTGAATAGGTGATTAATTGTGATATTAAAATGCTGGTTGGGATCATTTCTTGGATCTGGAACAACCCCAGGGGTGTGTTCCACTGTTTAGTCGTTTGGCCAGGATACCCGAGGGTACGCCTTTAAATTAGTAATTGTAGAATTTCCTCGAGAGGAATTGCTTTTTTACTACATAATGACATGTTGGGCATGGACCGGTTACCTGTTTAGCCTGAGGGCGTTGTTGTGATTAGCTTGTGGGCGCTGTACTATTTAGCTTGAGGGAAGTAGTTATTTCGGGCTGAGGGAAACTTCTTCCGAGCCTAAGGGCAATAGACTCTGTGCCTGAGGGCGAAACTACCTGCGCCTGATGGAAAACTCTGTTATTCCTGAGGGCGGATTCTTGTGTTGGATACTCCTTAGATGAGGGTAGGGGTTTACTTGTCTGAGGACGAGGATTATTTACTTAGAAATGAACGATGGTGATTTATAATATTTAATGGATTAAATGGATAATAAAATGGAAACATAAATGGTAATTAGTTACTTTTGAGTACTGCTTACCTTTTTTAATTTTACTACTGCACACTGTTGTTGCATGCTTACACATAGTTGGGCACGAGCCTTTGGTGGGTGCCTACTGAGATATATTTCTCACACCCTATTTGGTCCATGTCTTTTAGCCCAAATAGATTAAGTTTCTGCAAGTTTGGATAGGGGAAAGAGTCCATATACATGTACTTGACTATTGCTGAGGAGTAGGAGGGCATGGGACCGAGCCTAGGCTCGTAATACCGCTGCCAGTTGTTTGCTTTGTTTTGCTGTACTCTGCATTTTGTTGTATTGTATTGATGTATAACATGTTCTGGATGTTTTCGTAGAACATGAGACATGTTGCATCATTATTTATAAACAGTTGGTTATATCTACTGCAGTTGTTTGTTTCCGTTGTGCATGGTTTACTGCTTCTGCTGTTTGTTGTATATTTTCTTCGTATTCTGCTGCGCTACACTTTGACATGTGAGGGAATAGTTTCCCCACTATCAGACTTGGGCCCTCGCTGCTAGTCGGCAGCCTCTGGTGTTTGGGTAAATTCTCTTGAGGTCACGTGGCGAACCGGGTTTGGGGCACCCGTTGAGTGGCACCCAGAACCGGGACGTTACAATTAAGGCTCATTTCATTAATTTCATTTAATTTTACCAATTTTACCCCAATTTAAGCTCAAGAATGAACAATATGATGCATGTAACTTCCCTATGTTTCTATACTCTAATTTTATCTTTTTAGGGGTGCTTAATAATATTAACATCCTTTCATTAGAACATAGGGGGCCCTAATCACTTGTGTCCTAGTTGGTCTCCCCTGCTACATCACAAACATAGGTTTACAAACATTGTTTCCATGACAATCCCATTAATTTATCACTAAATCCAAACTAAAATATCCATCCTAACTCTCAGCCAAATCTTTGATACTTATTTTTCATGGCCCACCCTCACTGGGGACCCCTCATGGGCCTACAGTGAAGAGATGATTGGCCCCTGAAACCTGCATCTAATAATTCATGGAGTGGTGACTAGCACTGAGGGTATAAATCAGACACATGGGATTCATTACCATTATAAAACCCATAAACATAAGATAAAATAAACAATAAACTCTATAATATAAAATAAAAACCAAGATCCCAGATACATTAAATTAAACACAGATACAATGTATCTAAAATGAAAATACCAAAATAAAATCTTATGTAATGACTCCAACCATAGGTCCCAACTCCAAGATAGTAATGTCTAGCTTGGTCTCCAAATACCTTTTGGAAACCATAAAAATATATTTATATATAGGGGTGAGATTATATTTATACTCAAAATTATCCTCTATGAGAACCCTTGTGATAAAAGTAAAAGAAACATATTGATGCCTCAGTGAATATCATAACCAACAAGCACCTACCAAGTCAACTACCACCCAACCTCACCAAGCCTCACTCACAAAATATCACATCTAGGTATTGTAAAATAATATTAACAAATATATAAAACATCACACCCATCCCTTTTATATCATCAAATACATATCCACACAATACATATAACAAGAAAAATTAGTTGTGGGTTGGACCACAGCCCCACCTACCCTAACTCATGTGGGGTCCAATGTTATCATTAGAATAGGTCCAAAATCACAATAAAATATACATATCATAACCATTCATAACTTTCCATAATATTATGCTATTGTGGCCAAAAATAACAAAAACCTTTTTCCATCTTCCAAACATGTAGGACCCCTACTATATACCATGTCATCATCTCATCAACATCAACTCAATCTATCTTTTAACTTTCATCAATCACATCTCGTGCATGTAAACCTCAATCAGAAGAGATATCAAGGTAGAGGAAGAATTCAAACATTCATTCCCTGACCAACCTAGATGATTAGAGAGGACACTAAGAATCAAAAATACTTGTCCATTAGTATGTCCGAAATGGGTGGGGTGTGTATGAAATCATAAGAAATAAAAGTATAATATAGCCACACACATGCCCAACCTAAAGAGTTTCAACAAAACAAAACTACCATAACCATCCCATCCAACATACCTCCACCGATACACACTAACTATTACATTCATTTACCAAAACCAATTACCAATCCACTTTCCCAAACAAAATATCTACAAATTTTCCCATTTAATCAACCCACTAAACCATTTCTATATTTACCATTTACTATATATATTACATGAATTATGTAATTCATTATCCATATTGAATAAAAACCATTCATAAGACAATTAACGATATATTTCCAACTCTTACCACTTCATTTAATATCATAAAAGTTCATTATAACATTACTTATTAAAATTTTACACTATCATCCAACTTAACATTAGTTAATACCATGATATGTTATCCCATTTCAAACTACCATGAATCTATAAATTCTACCCTGAATCACAAATCTATCCATAACACCATCCTCTTCATAAACAACCCCATGCATAACAACAACACAACCAACCACATCCAAAACAAGCATTTTACACATAAGTAGTCATATTCCATGGAATTATTCCAATGAAAATTATATATATCCAATAAGTTCATTTTATAATATCGAATATTAATTCATGAAACCCATGTTTTACAAGCTATAAATTATCATCCAACTATATAGGTGATTTCATCATTTAAACTCACCAACAAAACAAGTTTCAACAGCAAAACAAATCACCAAAGAAAGTATTTTATAATAGAAAATGGAGCATACAAGGATAACATTAAACATGGATTATCAAATTATCATATAAATTAAAAAAAAAGTCCCCCTCCCTCCAAAGATACCCCTCCTGATTTGGAAATGAAGGAATATATATAATGACTCCTGAATCCTGCCTCCAGTCGTCCCTGGATTAGTGACTAGTACCAAGGGTATAAGAATCACACATATGGAAGGAATTACCCTAAATAATATAAATAGGATTAGGATATATTGTGAATATCTACAAAAAACTCCATCACAAAATATAAAAAGGGAAACTAAACCACCATAAAATTCAAGAACAATGACAAGAAAAAAAATAAAATTCTCTGAGTGAAGTATCAAAATACAATCTTATGGTAGTAACTCAATAATATCCCCAAAACCCAAGCTAGTAATGTACAGCTCAGCCCTCAAAGTCCTTATGGGAACTAGAGAAAATATTTTATATATGTAGGGTGTGCATAACATGTATAATTAGTATGTTCATACCCAAGGTCTCTCAAGCATATGAGAAAAGAGAATATTAATGCACTGGTGAATAAATATTAGAACCAACAATCACCTAATAGGTCGACTATCCATCCCATACTCACCATGATACTCAAAAACTAGTGCATGAAAATATAATAACATATCATCAAAATAAATATAAATAAATAAAACATGCAACAACTTACCCGTTGATTTTTTTCTCTTATGCCCAAACTCAAACATATTATACCCAAATAAATTCTATATCATCACATCGCATATCCCTCCATATTTGATGTGGGTTGGGATTAATTCCTACCTACCCCACCCTCATAAGGTCTAGCATCCCATGCTAGCATAAATCAATGTCCATATATCATCACCTCATCACATAACCAAGGTATAAGGGTATCATGAATTTGAAGGACATAAAACTCATGCCCTCCTCTGACCACGCATGACTCCCAACACATATCACATCCTCATCATCACAAGGAATCTGAAACACAATATGATGATATTATTAATATTTGACACCATCCATCATCGGTCAGTGCTCACCACCTACTAGAAACTATATCCATGTACTACTTGTAACACCATGGACCTTCCGGCCCACTAAATTTTGGGAAATCCAGTGATTGAGGTGTTTAGGGAAAGTCCAGATGTGTTTGGTGGAGGGAGGGAGTAGTTTTAGTTCACTGAACTAATGGTAGATCATTGAAATGGAGGTGGATCACTAAAGTAATGGTTTATCTCTGAACAAGAGGTAGATCACTGAACTAGTGGTAGATCAATGAACTAATGGTAGACCACTAAAATGTAGGTAGATCACTAAACTAATATTAGATCTATAAACTAGATGTAGACCACTAAAGTAGTGGTAGATCTCTAAACTAATGGTAAGTCTATGAACTAGTGATAAATTGATAAACTAATGATAGATCTATAGTTAATTCTAGTGGTTGATATCAATGTTATATCAACAGTGAATTCTGGCGGTAGATCTCAATAGTAGATATATGGTGAATTATGATGGAAGATCTCAACGATATATCATTATAGTCATAGATATATATTGAATTATGATGGTATATCTCAATGGTAGATTTATAGTGAATTATGGAGGTATATCTCAACGGTAGATCTATAGTGAATTCTAGAAGTATATATCAATGGTAGATCTACAGTGAATTATGACGGTGGATCTCAATAGTATATCATTCTAGTGGTATATCTTAATTTAATTCTAGTAGAATATCTCAATGGTAGATCTCAAAGGTAAATCTATAGTAAATTCTAGCGATATATCTCAATAATAGACCTACATTGAATTATGACGGTGGATCTCAATGGTTGATCATTCTAGTTGTAGTTCTATAGTGAATTCTAGTGGTAGATCTCAATGGTGGATCTACAAGGAATTATAGTGATAGATCTGAATGGTATAACTACAGTGAATTCTGGTAGTATATCTCAACGGTAGATCTTTAGTGAATTCTAGTGGAAGATCTAAAGGGTTCATCTATAGTGAATTCTGGTAGTAGATCTCAATGTTATATCTATAGAAAATTTTTCTGCTATATCTCAATGTTATATCTGTAGTAAATTCTAGTGGTAGATCTCAATTGTAAGTCCATAGTGAATGATCTCTAGATACCATTTAAATTTTAAACCAAGTGGATTTAATGATATCTAACTTTAATATCCTATTAAAACCATATTTAATCCCACTAGTTTTGGATATAATCTTTCAAATGAGAAGATATTTTCATTATTCTTTACATCTTTATTCCTTTTGATATCATAGGTTCTAGAGGATTTTCCCTTAAATTCATGGAGCCCTATTTCCAGTGTTAGTTCGAGTTCTCCCTATAGGAAATTTCCTCATATACGCGCACCCTATTTTTCATGTAGTAAGTTGGTGTAAAACTACTTTCCTCTAAGTATATAATTATTTCATTTCTCATCATTTGTAACATGTAGAAGGGGTTCATGATTCTATTTCATTTTAGGAAGGTAATATACACCATATTTACAAAGATAATAAATCGGTTTAATTAAATCAAAGGGTAAGGTGTGTGTTTCATATGATTTTATATATTTTTTATATTTTGATATTGGATATATGTTTGTTGTATCATTGAAATTCATGGTTATTGGTACAAACTTATTTTTTAGTTTTTATACATGCTTTGATTCCATTTTATCTAATTTTGTTGTGAAACCATCATAAATAAAATGTTAACCACTTACACTCGGCTAATGAAATAGTTTCACTAGGATACATGGCTTGTGTGATGACACTCTTAAATAAAGAAGTGGAATTGAATAAAATCCCTTTTTCTTAATATAAAAAATTCCATGTGGATGGGGTGTATTGAGTTTGCGAAAGATGATGTTTGTTATTGATTATTTGTGCTGTTGTGATGCATGGGAAGTGGTTATGTCATGATGCATGTGCAGTGGGGTTATGGTTTTGTTGTGTAATGGGGATATTAAGCAGAGGTTGGAAGGTTGTTATGTGGAATTTAGGTTGTTTGTTCCTAAGTTATCAAGTGTTATGCTAGTTTCACATATAGTAATGGAATTAAATACATTATAATGATTTAAAAAATTCATATTTAATGAATTAGTTGATGATGGGTTGTATGGTATAAATGGTAAATTTTTATATACAAACTTTCTATTTTAAAATGAAAGGGGTTGTTAAAGTAGAATTAATTGATAATGTGAAATCTAGAAATTGGATAATTACAATTTAAAAGTGGAAAATGAATTTTGGTATATGTTTTTATTGGGTGGGTTTGTGAATTTACTTTGGAAGCGGAGGTGGAGAAACATGTGATATTTACTGTACACTTATTGTAAACCCATAGGTTTGGATTGTGTGTTATGATATAATATTTCATGTATAATAGTATGATTTTCTATATGTTTCTCACCCACATCGATCACCATGTGCCGATACCAAATGTTTTGGGGGTGTTTTTCCAACAACAATTTGGAAGGATGGGTGGTGGGCCACCAGCTCTTCCCTACTCCTTCCTGGTGATTATAAGAAAATTAATGGACTATAATGGCCAAAAGTCAAAAGTTACACTATTGAGATGATATATGAAATCCCAATTGTATTTGGGTGAGATGTGGTGAGATGGATTATGGTGGGGGTCATGCATGGTAGGAAGAGGTAATGAGTTTGATGTCCTTCATGTTCATCATACCCTACTACACTGGTTATGAGATGTGGCGTGATGTGATGGCCCAAGTTTCCATGGGAAGGAGGTGAAATGATGTGATGTTATTCTGAATAGTTTGGATCTCTAGGATATTTTTTGTTGGGGTGTGAGAGAGGAAAATTAGTGGGAATTTGGTGTGGGGTACTCTAACATCAATATGTTTAATATTATGTTATTATACATGATATTTGTTACATGGTGATTAGGCCATGGTGAGGATGTTTTGGTTAGTATAACTGTATAGGTGTTTTTTGGTTATGCTATATACTTAAAGCTACATTAGTGTCCTAATTTTACATGTTCATGATAGACTTTGGTTTTTCAGCTAAGTATATGTGTAATCTCACCCTATGTATATAAACATATTTTCATGTTTCCAGGAGGACTTCATGGACCGTGATAGGAATTACTAGCTTAAACATTTGTGTAACGCCCATACCCCAGTTACCCAGAGTCGGTGCATTATTACATAACATTGGCATGATCACAAGGGATCAAATTTCAAAAGAACTATTAGTTAAGTATCCTTGTAAATACTAGATGTATTCATAAGGTTTACATTACATCATGAAATAGAAAAACTACAAAAACATTTTTTCCATAGACAACATTGAGATCCCATAGACTATCCCTACAGGTTAGTCATAATATACTTCTTCGCATCCTGGGAAAAATAAAACATAGAAAGGGGTGAGCTCAAATGCTCAGTAAGGATAACAATATAGAGGAAACATTCATAAATAAGCATAAACATTTAAGACAATGTATAAAACTAAAAAAATGTCTTTTAAACATAAATTTCATCATAATATAGAAAATATAAATCAAAATAATTCCATTTACTTACTTACATGGATATTCTACTAGTCAAATAATCACATTCAATATCAATAGCCGCTTTCATAATGATGGAATGCATAATGCTAGACTTTCATAACCACATAGTCAAGGCCTTGTGCCAAGACTACAAATAAGATTTTTTCAAGGCCTTGTGCCAAGACACTAGTTTGTCTCATGAGACCTACCGATGCATCAAGGAGCTATAGAAGGCTCCACCAGTCACTTACTAAGTCCAATGCATTCATCATATGAAATGTTTTAAGCATAACACAAACATTCATATTAAAACTAGCATATGAAATGTCAATACTTTATCCATAAACCATGAATGGTATAAAAATAACACCTCCAGTATAAAACTTATTACAAAACCTTCAATACAATATGGAAGTTTTTTATCATAATAAATCAACTTCAAATAAGCTTCAAATCCATCAAAGGGTGTTGAACTAGATGAAATCAAAACTATTTGAGAGAAATGTCTATTTTTTGAAATCATTTAAAAGTCACGTAATTATAAAGAAAACATTTATTTTGAAAATATTCTTATAAGCTTGTAAGGGAATCTTTAAAGGTTTAATAATGGCGGAGAATAACCCCACCCGCCGTATAAGTTAAAAAAAGACATTCTTACCATAATTTTGTTGAAAAGGTTATAAAGTACATTGTTTGGAAAACGACGGAAAGATTACTTTGGAAAAATATAAGGTAAAATAAGGGTATAAATTACTTGAACCCATAGTCTAGTAAACAGTAAAAATGTTTTTCAATACAATTTTTAGAAACATGGATGTGGATGATAAAGAGGTCCTAGTAGTTACTTACGTAAAAACAACCTCGGATAATAAAGATATTGTGAAATTAACCCTTAACTTGTACTTTTCCTTGGTCGATGTTAGGTTAACCTCCTGTATAATGGTGAAATAATTGTTATTAAATTATACAAGAATCATATACATTAACTTGATATGATATATTATCTTTTAACATTGCTTTGTTAATAATATCTTAGTATTATCGTCGTTTCGGGTGTTAACAGATTCGTTTTACTTTATATTCTTTATTATGTGAGTCGTATTTTTTATGGATGGGATGCATATTATTCATATCCAGAATGATATAAATTCTTTAAATATTATTTTAATCATCAAATGAAAATTAGTCTTGAATGGATACGATGAGGAATGAATCTCATCGCGATCATGGAGACTGTAATCCGTACGTACGCACGAGCGAAAATATCATTCATTTAATTTTAAATAATATATAATTGGATGGTATATCATATATACAGAATCATTATAATGTTATATGTATTATTTACATTAATTATACATCATTATTATACCCATCCAAATAATAATGTATTTAATAACAATTGCACCATGATGTGGAGACGGTAAGCTGTACGTACGCACGTATGGTGACATGTCATTCAAAGGATGGATAGAATAATGAATTTGGTTATACCATATTTATAATAACATCAATTTATATAGAATATATGGGAGTTATTATTTTATAAAGTAAACAACAAAGAAAGAGTAAGTGGAAGAAGAAAGGAACATGAAAGAGGTGATGAAATATTTACCTCTTCTTCGGGTTCTTTCTTTTGATTTGATCCAAAGGGCTCCTTAAGTTGGCTTTCTGACTAAAGGAGGGCCTCTAGGATAAAGGGAGGAATGTTGAGAGGGTATTTGGACAGGGGTTGGATGAGGAAGATAGATTTTAATGTGTGAATTAGAGAGAAGGGGGGGGGGTTCCCTTTTATAAGAGGGGTGAGGGGCACCTTAGGAAAAGCTAGAAATATTATTTTATAATAAATTCATATTCGGTTTATAATGGCTCCAAAGTGACTTATTTAGAGGATAAGGTGGGGATGGGTCTAAATAATTTCAACAAATATATTTTAGACAGGTTTGGGTCACTATATTAACCTTATCTTTTAGATTTAACTCTTTGTTAATTAGTTTTACATTTACCATGTCTCTTTGTGTTTTTATATTATATGGTCAATAAACTTAATATATACTTCCAAGAGAACCCCAATTGGTTAATTAATGATACACATATCATTATATAATACTTTTGGAATAAACAAATATTTTTAGTAATATAATATCAATTAATAATATAATATTTTGTATAAAAATATTTTATGTCAATTTTAACACTATTGGGTAATTGATTTTTTTGAAAATTATAACAGAATGATTACTCCGAAATAAGTTAATTAAATCAATACTGACATGTCATATTAACCTATAAAATTCTTTTAATTCATTAAAAGTCTTAATTTACATTTATTTGGGTATTTATAATATCAATTATTTTAATATTTCATTAATAAGGTAATTACTGCATCATCATTGTGTCATAAATAAATTAAATTATTTAATGTCTAAAAATAATAAATAAAATACCATTATGTAGGAAATATTTTTTTATTTCTAATTAATATTTATAATTTAATTTTTATTATGTATAACCCTATATTAAAAATGGTTTAGTTATTAAACTTTGAATTTAACAATCTTAACTCTTCTTTGAATTAAATAGTAATAAATGTCCTAATCTAATCAAAGTGGACCTAAAGGATCATATTTTATTCATAAGGTTGTTTTGGGTCGAATTATGCTTATCCAATAGAATTAGGACATGTGTTAGGGTAAAAATAATATCATTTTTACCTTTAATTACCCTATTTACTTTTAACCGTGGTAAATAAAAGTAAAAATTTACTCTTCAAAAAAAATTATTTTCATCTCATTGAACAAAATTTTACTTATTGGTATCAACCGTGTCTCTTGGATTTTTTAAATTCAACTCACAGAAGCGGTAAAATTATTTTTTATGCAAATTTGCAAAAGCTCTTAAGAGGTGGGTAAAAGACGGTAAAAGTTCAATAAAATTTTTATATATTTAAAATTAATGTAAAATGACTCCAATGAATTACATTAAACTTATATAGGTATTATCTATCTATTTTTACCACAAATAAATTTAAATATAATCAATAATTATTTAAATAAAAAGTCTGTTTTAACCAATAACTCAATGTTTTTCACTATTCATCAAAAAATGAAAGTTTTCAGAAAAATACCAAAAATTCACCCTAAGCTAATTTCAATATTAAGAATCAAAAAATGAAGTCCATTTTGAAAAATAAAATTTATAAAATTTCAAAAAGTGGGTATTACTATTCATAACGGCTAGTTTGATTGGTCGCGGTGTGTTATAATCTCGAAGTTGCGTACAATGCAAGCTATTTAATTACTCAAAGGGAAACGTATCATGGAAGCTTGGATGTTAAAATTTGGATAGTTTTTATGTCACTACTTTAGATTTTTTTTCAGTTATTTTCTTTTGGTGACTTTTATCTATATCATTTTTGTTTATATATGCATTATAGGATGGATTTTGGTTCTTTTGAATATTATTTTCAGGGAGTTTTTTGTGGTTGATTATTCCTATATCCTAATTTTTTTTACTTAATAGAGAGTAATTACTCCCATATTGTGAGGTTTTTACACCCTCGGTGCTAGTCCTCAACCTGGGGCCTACTAGAGGTGGGACTCAGAGGTCATTATCTCCCTTTCTTAATTATCATCCAAGGAGGGGTACCTTTGGATGGAGGGGTTCATGAAGAAAATGGTATCAGATCCTGATTGTTAATAGATAGGGTGTATTTTTTAGTTGGGCATGGTAAGGACTTCATGGGTTGGTAAGGAAAAGGTGTTAGTTGATCTTGGTATGTGACATAGGCTAGAAATATTGGCCTATAAATAGGATTTTAGGGTTCCTCGTGAACTTGTGCATAGAATTTGGGATTATTGAATGACCAAGTGAGTTGGTACCACTTGTGGTGTAGAGACCTAGGAGAGGTAAATGCATCATGATAAATTGTTTTCTTTATTTAGTTGGGTTGTTTTGGTTCTAGGAAGTTAAAAGTTGATTATAATGAAAAAAATGAACCTTAAAAAGTTCTATACTACTGGGATTAGGAAATATTTCTTTCCCTTTTTATCTAGAGCTCCTGGTCATCATCCGTATGTGGCTCGGGCAATGGTGGTTCAGAATGTTTATCCAGTTGATCATCAAAGGGTTGATCTGGTTGGGGAGGATGATCAGTGGAAGAATACATTGTGAACTTTTTAGTGGTATTATTTATAGAAGTACAAATGCCTCTTTTCTAATGTGAAGATAGAGAGTTTTCTAGAGGATATGGATACCATGTTTAGTTTGATCTGGGCCCTGATGGAGTGCTTGGTCCCTTTGGAAGTTATTCATATGTGAGGAGTTTCATGTTAATAGTGGAATTTGTACCTTGGTGAGTAGAAAGAATGAAATGTTTCATGGGTTGACTTCTAGAAGCAGTTCTGGGAATATTTCTTTTTTTCGACCATGAAGGCATTGAAGAGAAAAGAGTTTCTCTCACTTCAGTAGGGGAGTATGTCAGTTCAATAGATGGGGATCAAAGTTAAGGAACTTCTTTTATTCACCTTGGATTTATTTCATAATGAAGAGTCACATGTGATATGTCTTTAGGAGTCACTCCATCCTTTGATCCATTATGCAGTTACTCCTTTTTCATTTCCAACATAAATGGTGGTTCTGAATAAGGTGGAGGTGATATAAAATATTCAGTCATAATGAGGTTTTCCATGAGAGGAGATCCAGTAGGGTTCCTCAAGGATCATATTCATCATTAGAGGGTCTAAAGATATAAGACCATCGAGGTTTCAACAATCTAGGAGTCAGCCTCAACATATTCCTTTTTAGATTATTAGAATTTTTGAGCCAATTTCTTTCACATGGAGAGGTTGTGTTCATCACCAGGATTAGTACCCGATGACCCTTGATTCTCATCTTGGTAGAGGAGGTCAGTTTTAGCAGCATTTTCTAGTGTGATCATTTTAGCAGTAAAGACTTAATTCTTATGCTCCACTAAGGGGAGATAGATCAGGAATAGGTTGACCTAAGGATGTTCCTTGTGATCAAGGACCTAAGGAAGAGCATGGTCATAGAGGTGGGTGTTAGTTGAGATGTATAGGAACTGAGCATGGTCAGTTTTATGTAGTAGAGGAAGTATAACCAGAGGGGCCAGAGAACGTTTGAGGTGTGCTCAGTTAGCCATGTACCATTGTTTCTACTTATTCATTGTTGTATGGTTATTCTAATTTTGTTTCCTTATGTGATGTGTGATTAAAAACATCAATAATACAAAAAGGGGGAACCTAAACTCTAATCAGGACATGTTTTACTTTGACGTGATTGAAATTGTGTGGGTGATTTAATGATACCCTAAGCGTATAATATCATGAAATGGGATAGGAAATTAATCAACCTATGTGCCTAGGGTTTTGTCATGTGGTGTTGGATATTATTGATTTATGAGATGTTTTTTTGTTAGTGTGTAATAAAACTCTAACATACAAAAATGGGATAACCTGGTTCCTAATTGAGACACATTATACCTTTATGTGATTAAAACTATGTGGACGAGTCAGTTCCACCCATATTAGATAGTATATAAACATGGAGGATGGAATTACGTGATTCTTATATTTGGGGCAGTATGATTTGTTTTTTGTTTTTGGTGCTTTAGTTATCAAGTTATTTTGGTGGAGTTGTTTTGAATATATCAAGATCCTTGTGAGGTGTCTATAGGGATGAATTTTCATACCTTCTCTCTTTCCTTTTGGGTTGGTTTTGAAATAACAAGGGTGAGAATATTTTTGAGAGTTATCTGATGTAATGGTCTAAACCTTCCATCAAATTACATTTTAGTAAATCTGGTGATTAAGTTGTCTGGGGAAAGTCCAAATGAGTTTAGTGGAGGAAGGGGGTTTTAGGTCACTAAACTTAAGGTAGGCCACTGAACTGGTATTAGATCACTGGACTAACAACTGATCTCTGAATTAGTGGTATATCAATGAACTATAGGTAGATCTATGAACTAATGGTAGATCACTAAACTGGAAATAGATCACTAAACTAATGGTAAATCTATGAACTAGCGGTAGATCACTGAACTAGTGGTAGATCTCTGAACTAATGGTAGATCTCTGAACTAACAGTAGTTCACTGAACTATAAGTATATCTCTAAAATAATAGTATATATATAGTGAATTATGGTGGTAGGTCTACATTGAATTATATAGGTAGATATCAACAGTAGATCTACAGTGAATTATGATGGTACATATCAATGATATATCATTATAGTGGTATACCTATAGTGAATTCTAGTGGTAGATCTCAATAATAGATCTACAATGAATTTTGGGTGTAAATATCAACATTAGATCTACAGTTAATTCATGTAGTATATATCAATGGAATATTTATAGTTAATTATGATGGTAATATCAATAGTAGATTATTCTTACTATAGATCTACATTGAATTCTATTTGTAGATATCAATGATAGATCTACAATGAATTCTAGTGGTAGATCTATAGTTTATTCTAGTGGTAGATATCAACGGTAGATATACAGAGAATTATGGTGGTAGATATCATTGATAGATCATTATGAAGGTAGACCTAAAATGAATAATGGCAGTAGATCTTAATTGTTGATCACAATTTAATTATGGTGGAAGATATCAATGGTATATCTACAGTGAATTCTGGTGGTAGATCTCGATGGTATATCTATAGTGTATTCTGGCGATAGATCTCAATGGTATATTTATAGTGAATTATGATAGTAGATCTCAATGGTAGATCTACAGTAAATTGTGGTGGTAGATATCAATCATATATCTACAGTTAAAGATCTATAGAGAGCATTTAAATGTTTAATCCACGTTTATTTAATGATATATGACTTTAATGGACAATTAAAATCGTATCTAATCCCACTTGTTTGAAATTTAGTCTTTCAAAAGAGAGTATCCTTTATGCATTATTTCCCACTTTCTTTCTCTAGAGACAAAAGGTTCCACAGGATTTTTACCTTGGAGTCATGGATCCTTGTTTCCAGTGTTGGTTCAAGTTATCCCTATAGGTAGTTTCCTCCTATACGCGCACCTTGTTTTTGGTGTAGCAAGTTGGGGTAATGATTCTTTCTTATAGGTTGGTAATTCCATTGTTTCTCATTACTTTTAACATGAATGAGGGGTTCATTCTTCTATTGTATTTTGGGAATATATTATACACCAAATTAAAAAAGAAAATAGTTCTGTTTAATTGAATCAAAGGAGAAGGGGTATGTTTGTCATTCTTTTACTTCATTTTCAATATTTTGATATTGGATCTATGTTTCTTGTATAAATTAAATTCGTGGTCACTGGTATCCCCTTATTTTATATATATATGTTCTTATTCCATGTTATGTGATTTTTTTACAACACCGTAAATAAATGGTTAACTTCTTACACTTAGATAATGAATAGGTTTCACTAGATACATGGCTTGTGTGATGAAACCATTAAATAAAGAAGTGGAATTGAATTAAATCCCCTATAACTAATCTGGAAAACTCTATGTTCTTTGTGTGTTATTTTTTTGGTGAAAGATAATGTTTTCTATGGCTTGGTAGTGTTTGTGTGATGCACATGCAGTGGATCTATTTTGATGCATGTGCAGCAGGGCTGCAGTGGTGGTTGTGGTGTAGTTGTGCTGTGGAGATTTAAAGTGGAGGTTGGTAGGTTGGTATGTGGAAGTTGTGTTGTATGTTCCTATGATATTATGTTTTATTCTAGTGTCCCATATAATAATGGAATAAAATACAATATAATGATTTTAATTTTTAGTGTTTAACAAATGAATTGATGATGGGTTTTGTGGTTTAAATAGTTAATGTTTATATATGAACTGGTTGTTTTAAATTGAAAGGGGATCCCAAAGTTGAATTTATTAATATTTTAAAATCTATAAATTCATTAATTATGGTATAAAAGAGGAAATTGAATTATGGAATGTGTTTTTCCTATGTGGGGGTGTGCATTTATTTTTCATAGTGGAAGTGTAGAACCTTTTGTGATATATTATATTCTTATTGTAAACCAATAGTTTGGGAACATGTATTGTGATATTATATTCCATGTATATTATTTTGATTTTCTATATGCACCCCACCCATGCTGAGAACCATTTTTCAATGCTAATGTTTGGGGGGGGGTCCCAACAACCCTATGGGGGGATGGCTGGATGGCCACCCGCTCTTCCCTGCTCCCTCTTCCAGGCGATGAGATAGACATGCACGAGTTGTGATGGATATAATTAAAAAGTACCTCTGTAGATATGGGATGTGATGGCATGAGTATATTCTTAAAATATATGGTGAGATGTATTATTATGGGGATTGTGATGGTAGGATGAGGGCATGATCTTGATGTCCTTAATTTTAATGATACCCTACTCCACTAGTTATGAGACGTGATGTGATGTGATAGCTCCCATGTCTGTGGGAAAGATTTGATGTGATGGAATGAGTATATTCCAATAAAATTATTATTGGGTTGTGAGAGTGGTAAGTTAGTGGGAAAGTGGTGTATGGTACCCTATAATTGATATGTTTCATATTATATTATTACACATGAGATATGTTACCAATAGAGTGAGACATTGTGAGAATGGGTTCCATTAGTATACCTATATAGGTGATGTTTGGTTTTTATGTTTAATCACAGGTGCATTACTATACTCCGTTCAAATGTTCATGAGAGAATTCAGTTTTCCAACTAAGTATACTTATATGATCACCCAATGTATATAAACTGATTCTTAGGTTTCCAGGAGGACTTTGTGGACCATTTTGTACATTACTATCTTAGACCATTGGATAGATTTTGTATCACTAATTTAGATTTTATTTTGGGTATTTACTTTTAGATACTTTTATCTATATGAGTTTTATATTTACACTCATTTTGGTATGGATTTCGGTTCTTTTAAAAATTATTGCCATGTAGTTGTTTTCATTTGATTCTTACTATCTCCCGAGCTTGTTTACTTAATATAGGTTAATTCCTCTCATACTGTGAGTTTTTTGCACCCTCAGTGATAGTCTCCAACCTGAGGCCTTCTGGAGGTGAGAATCGGGGGGTCATTATATCTATTTATTCATTGTTTTACTAGTAGGGGTAGCTTTAGAGTGAGGGGGTTGTGACACTACTGCTGAATTTAGAGTTGGGAAGAGGGAGTATTGTAACGGCCCGATCCCTCCTAGTCTAGTACTTTTCCAAAACAAGGTTCCATCAAATGGTTCCACCCAAACGGTGGCACCGGTCACGATCTTACAAAGAAACAGTGGAACCGCTGACGGTGGCACCGTGAAGGTGACACCGTGATGGTGGCACCGTGAGGGTGGCACCATGACGGTGGAACTGTGAGGGTGCCACCATGACGGTGGCACCGTGAGGGTGGCACTGTGATGGTGGAACTGTGTCCTCACCAAGCAGTCTTCATTCTTCTTCCTGTTTCTAACTTTTCTGCTCCCACAACGTATCTTGGACGTAAAAATTCTTTAATACCCCCTTTCAAATCCATTTAAAGACCATAAATGATATCTGAAATTCCCCAAATCCGGGAAACCTTTAACTTACCAAAACATGTGGTTTTTCCTCGGTGTCACACCCTTTCCCCAAACCTTCCACTTCCGCCCCTGTTGCATGTTTTCTTTTGATTAAAGAAACTGTTTAATGCACAACTATTATAGACACCACTCTGGTGAGAATTATTAAATGAAAATTAATCCCATCGTGTGTAACCACCCAATCGCGTGGGAGACCACTATCCGACTTTAAATCCATTCAAAATTCCATATTCCATAACAATGGGATCTCATCTTTATATCATGCTGGAATTTTTCTCCCTTCTTCTTATTAGTGGGGTTTGTACTTCCCTTGGTGCGTTTGGATTCCCCTTTCTGAGGCAAGTGGTGCACCTATGTTGTAGCCTTCCTTCTAATCCTTGGAGTCCCTGATTCTCCTCCCTTTCAAGTCAAGCATCCCCAGTTTTTGGAACATGGAGTTAAATGAAGATCTTTGATCATCCAAGTAGGGGATTTTCCTTTGTCTATCTCTCTACTGTGTATCATGCAGGGTGTGTATGCCATTTCTTCTGTGGGGTTGGGTGAAACCAAACTTTAATAAAGATAATAAATAGACTTTAAAATAATGAAGGGGGTTTGACCAATGTTTCTATTGTTCTCTTATCCTTGTATATGTGTTGAGAATTGTACGGGCTTATGCCCACTGAAAATCATGGTCATTGGTGGTCCTTCTTTGTGACTAATGAACCCTTGTCTTCTATGATGATTGATTTGGTTAACATGGAAATTGGCTAATCACGTGAACTCAATTGATTAAATGGATTCCCAGTTAAAAAAAAATCCTTTTGTGATCACCCCGGTTAACCAAACAAAAAGAAGGAACGTAATGAATGGTGTGCTTGAATCTGGAAACTCCCTTGATCTGTTTTGGTGGTATGTTTAGTGTTCTGCTTGACTCTTGTGGGGTGATATGTACGGTAATGGTATCCCCTGTTGTGGTGAGATTGTTGGTTTTGGATGTCAGGATGTGTGGGCCATATGGTGAGACTTGGTTTGGTTCCAGTACTTTGAGGGATCTCACGAATCTCTTTTGTTGTTGTGATCTTTACAAGAGAACTGGGTGTGAATTATTAAAGTGTTGTTTGGCCGTTTTCCTTTCCTTAACCAGTGGTTATTCCTGTTAGTTGCCCAGTACTGTATAATTCACTTATATGGAAGCACTTGAACATGAAAACAAGAAAGGCTCAATGGGGAATTGGTTCTGGGAATGAGTTGTGACTTGGCTGTGGGTGGTGTAACGTTTATGAATGAAGAGTAACAAGGGTGTTTGTTCTTAGGATGGTTTCGTAACCCTAGGTTAGGATGAGTGATTTTTTACCTATATATATAATTATTTAGTTCTTATGTTTCTTATTCACACCCCACCCAAGTTGAGTACCTTGTACCGAACACCCCCATTTCATGGGGGAGGGTGTTTTTTTCAACACTTCTATGAGTGGCTGGTTATTAGATAATTTGTTTCTCCCTTTCCTGAGTATCCCATGATCCTTCGGGCAGGCTGTGATGGCCTGAGCTCTATTATAGCCCAAGATTCTTCGGGCAAGGTTATTGTGGTGGCTGGCCTAGGTGTGTGCAGGCAGGTTGTTTCCCAAGTATCTTCGGGATGAGGCCCAGGTGTTTTCGGGCGTGGAAGTAGTTGTTTGGGCCGAGGTGTTTGTGGGCGTGGTTACATGTGGTTGTTGTGACCCAGGTGTTTTCAGTTGGGATGTGTGGTTGTGGTAGCCCAGGTGTGTGCAACCGAGGATATGTCAGTGAGAATGCGGTGAGAATGGTGGGGAAGGTCCGATGCATAGGATGCCTTCAATAACCAGTGGGAAAGTGGCATGGGGTACCCAAACATCGATGTGTTATTACTATTACATTACTTGACTTTCATTATTTGGGGAGTGTGTCTTGGTGAGGCTTGGGAAGATAGTTATCCTTATTTGGTGTTTTGTTTATCTCTTTTTTCATGGGGCATTAGAATGACTCCCCACTTGTGAAATAGAGCTTCTAGTTTTCCCTACTGAGTATACTTATATACTCACCCTCTGTATATAAAACTTCTTTCAGGTTTCTAGGAGGACTTCAGGGATCACGTGGGACCACACTAGTTCAGACTTTGGGATGGTTTCTATTGTCGTTTTTCTTTTCTTGGGTACTTTTACTTTGGGGTTTTCTTGTACCTTGTGGAATTTACATTTGGACATGCATATGGGAATGGTTTACTTGTGGTTTTACTTTTATCTCTAGTTGGTGTTGTTGGGATTTTCTATCTTATCTCCTGGTCCTATTAAATAAAAAGGGTAATGCCTTCCATTTTTTGTGTTGATTCTATACCCTTGGTGCTAGTCGCCACTCTGGGACCTATTGAAGGCAGGTTTCAGGGGTCATTATCTCTCCTTCAACTTGAGGTCGGAAGGGTCTAGCAATATGCTACCCCTTCCCTCGTCTTGATGAAGTTAGGTCATGAAAAGTATTTAGCTATCTTACCAACCAAAATATTGTGGAAAACATCTAAAACCCAAGGAAAATAGGAGATGGTAAGGTCATTCAACTTTGGTGGGTGCATATATAAATAAAAAATATATAATAGAATATAGTCTCACATAATCCCAACACATGGGTTCAAATCCAACACCTATAGTACATCCCATAACACCACCACAAAATCTCATGATGTCTACCACCAACAACGGCCACCTCTAAATACATCACACCATAGAATCACCATACATAACCACATGAATTCCACTATCTATTACATTTTCATCCATTTTACCGATTACTATCCATCATCGTTTCATTATTCCATTTCATCCTATACTTTAAACCATCCCATTCATTAATTATTCGATTCAATAATTCAATTACCACTCATAAGTTCCAACCAAAATTAATAATACCCATACCATTTCAATTTCATTGTTATCATTTAATTCCATTTTTATTGAGTAACAAAATAAATACTATACATAACATCCCATCTACCTCACACTAAAAACCATCACATCATAAAGAAATCCATCAGCACAACCCATCCATCTCACCAAAAAACCAAAAATTAATCACTACACATCAACCCTCATCACCTCCATGAAAACCAACCATATATTCATTTCCAAACACATTCTACACTCAAATCGGGTACCACTATCACCACATGATCCCCAAAAGATCCCCACACATCACATTAGAAAACACAATTACCAAACCAAACACTTATAGCACCAAAGGAAAACTCCCATAATCACTATAATTTTAAATTTATATAAAGGGAAACAATACCTCAATTCATTACATTATTGTGTATTCTGACACAATTCTAGAGTTTCATGGGAAACTAGTTTATTATCAATATATAATTTTTTAACCATTTTGTTCAGGGTGAGTTAAATCAATCAACACAATAAGGGTTTTAAAAATCAGAACAACCTCAATATACACAAGGATACCAACATCCATGATTTTCAACAATAGTAATGGACATGGATAGATTCATAAAACATGTCAGAGAAAAATTAAAAACATGAGAAAATCCCAACCCTTTTTCTTTTAGTTAAATCTAATTAATTATCATATTAATTTAAAACATACTATCAACATAATAGAAAAAAACATGAAATTACCATAGATTTACATAAAATTAGAGAACAAGGATCCCCTATCTCTTCCAAATCTTTCTGAATTGATGTTCAGGAATAATCCATGAGAATGATGATCACCAAGACAAACAACCCAAGGATCACCCCAATCAACCTGAACACAGTGACCCCCCATAAAAATATTAGTCTAACATATTCCAAACAGATTTGGAATGGACATTGAGAATATCCCTGAGAAAAATGGGGATGTAACCAAGAGAAAAGGTGGAAAACTCATGTCCAGTATTCAAAAAAAAACAATTAAATTTGAGGATCGAAGCTATGAAGGGAGGGATAGAAGGACTCCAAAAACACTTAGATTCCACCCATGGTTTGATAGAAAGGGTAGGATAATTAAGAAAATCATTCTAAGAATAGGATTTATAGGAAACATGGAAAACACCATTCATAGAATTAAAAGAACATTCTTGTAGTGAAATCCTTGAGTTTTTATGATTTACAACTTGAAAATTTATTTCTTGTTGTGAATGGTTCAAGTAAAACATCCGTCAAATTTCAAGGTGTCTCAAGAAAAAGTAATTCACATTGTGAAGATTTATTCATGTCATGAATCAATACTAGGAGTAACCCTTCGAAGTCCAACCTACAATCCATGGAATAGCCCTCACTCTATGAACCACACCATGAATCATATACATGTCGTCACAAATGAATCATTCCATGAACCATTTCCTACAGTAGAAATTTAGCACCAAACTATTATAGTCCTCCCTCAAGACTACCTAGATACCTTGCAACACCAAAAATCACAAAGGAATTGGCTGAGAAGACAAATGTTGTTACATTAGATACCTCTCGATCAACTCTCATCTTTGATAATTAAAACCAAACCTGGCCAGGAAAAAAAGTTCAGACTATTAATACACCTCCAATGGAGAAAAGGGGAAAGGATAAGTTTTGAACAACCATCCCATGAGATATATCTAAGGTAACTTATTATTTCTCAAATGGAACCACCAACCAAACATGACTAGAAAGAGGAATAATTAACATTTCATAAGAAAATAACAAACCATGCATTACATCATACAAGAAAAAAAACAAAACCAAATCTTAAAAAATCCTAATATTGATCATGAATATATATCTCATATTTCCATGTACTCTTCTCCAATACATCATACCTCCACAGTACATGATCTGAGGGAATAGAACTTCCATGAAGTACCTTCTCCTATCAATCCAAGATCTTAACTAGTTTCTCTATAAATGTTACATTATCCTCGATATCCAACTCTCCCAATTCAATGACATGGGATTCACAATGAAGATACCAATGGATTTGAGACATGTGGAAGACATCATGGACCATGTCGAACTTTATGGGAGAACCAACTGATATGACACCTCACCAATGTGCTCCAACACCTTGAAAGTCTTGAAAAACTAGGGATAATATACTCCCAGACCAAACCTTAGACGCCCATAACGAGGGAAAAACCTTAATAACACATGGTGTTCCACCTCAAAATACAAGGGCCTCCACCTATAATCATCATTTCCCTTATAATATTCCTACATTGTCTTTTTAAAGACCCTAATTTTCCATTAAAATGTTTTTTTAATTATATGGAATTATTATGAGTCTGTGAAAATTAACAGCGCGTGATTTCGAGGCCTGGTGTGCCCAGAATGAATTTCTGAACTTTTTTTCATGTACATTCAGTAAACGCATGAGTCGCATTTTGTAACTTTTTAACCGGTGCTCAGAATTAAAATCTAAGGACATCGTTGAACTCACAGCGCCGATATTCACTTAAGGGGGCCTTCACCTCAACTACAGTAAGTCGAGGGTGGAAGTTGGTTTTTCAGTTCTCCGGGGGATAGTTAAAATAATAATAATAAAATAAAACTATAACTTTTATTTTATTTATTTGAAACCTTTCATTTGAATTTTACTGGTAGGGACCACCCGACCATGAAACCTTTGTAACTCTGGGAATCCTTCAATTGATGTGCTAGCATTAATTGGTCAAGTAATTAATTCTTAAACTTAATCAAGTTAGCTTCCCCCTTTCTTCTTCCTCTCAGGGGTTGGAAAATGTGGTGAAAACATTTTCTGGAGAACTCTCAAAGGAAGAACATCCTCCAACAAAGAAGATCCTCCAACGAAGAGCATCCTCTGAATGAGGAATGGGAAACCGACGTTTGAGAAGTGCTGACGCATCATCTTCCTCCTCATGCCACCTCCAACAGATGATCGAGGTATGGAGTTTATTTTGAAGTTTGATAAACATATATTTGTTGATTCTTTATAATCTTTATTCTCAATGATGATGGCCAAACAAAAACAGCCATCAATCCGCACATATACCGTGATCTTTTCTATCCGTTCTTAGTGCGTTCTTCAACGTCAAATAATTAAGCACGCTAAAAATACAATGTTTCATATATCACCACATGTGGATGTAGAGATCTTGACCCAAGGATCGCGGATATGTAGATGAAACATTTTTTGGGCTTATAATGAAGCTACACAGGCCCACGGAAGAAGGTGGTGTGCATCCGCATCGTCAGAAGAGTAGGAGGACGTAGTTGTCGAGCCGCAGCGGTGAACCAGGGCAGCCGGCACCCGGCCAGCCGTGGGAGGTGCAGCAGGGAGGCGCACATCTGTGCCACCGGTAGAGGAGGATGAGGTTGCTGCTGTCGAGCCTCGGTGTATCAACAGGGTGGTTGGCACCCAGCAGGCCATAAGAGGATCAGGGGGAGGCACGCATCCGTGCCGCCGGTAGAGGAGGAGGCCACAGCGGCGCACCCGGAGGGCGGTCGGCACCCGACCGGCCGTGGGAGGAATAGTGGTATCATCGCACCACTGGAAGGAGAGTCGAACAGATTTTCATTTGGTCGTTTCATGCTGAGTAGGACCTGCTCCTGCGGGTCCCACATTCTAGAAGGTGGTTCCACGTGGCAGGTTGGATCGAACTCATATCCAACCGATCCCTCGGAATTGAAATGCTAATAACTTACAGATCTGACGTCCAATTGATTTGTTGTATGTTGCGTTAGGACCCTTATGATGTAGAGTTCCTTTAATATACTTTTTTGTGGGAATTCGTGGAAGTTGAAGTATCAACCGATGTATTTAGGAGAGGATCCTCTCAAAATCAAGAATGATTAGTGCGGAAACCCTATGGCTGGATGTACTTAAAGAATCTATAGATCATGTGTGGGTCATCTTCAGATCATGTGTAGGTCATCTTCAGATCCTGTGTGGGTCATCTTCGGATCCTATATGGGTCAACATCTTCAAATCCGGTGTGGGTCATCTTCCGATCCTTTGTGTGTCATCTTCGACCCTATGTGGGTAAACAGCAGAGCTTCTCGACGAAGTAAGAGGATATAGCGATACATATAATCATCTATACTTTCTTACTTAAGTAATACCTAGTGTGAGCTGAGTCTTTACCTTTGTGTTACACTTCTGTGTGGCGATACCTTCGTGGTATTATTCTGTGTGGTGTTACCTTTGTAGTACTTACCTTCATGGTGTTACCTTCGTGGTATCATTTCCTGCATGGAATAGTTTTTCTTTTGGCTAAAAGGTTAGTCCTTGTGTTTCCTCACGAACCAGATGGGTTTACTTTATAACTTAGGTATATGTATGGGCATATACTGAAGTATTGTTGATGACTAGTTTCGTGCTTTATAATTGTGGTCTTGCTTTTTGGATTATCCTATGTGGATTCTAAGAGACCTTTGGGGTTCATGGGGCCCCTACTGAGTATCGCTATACTCACCCCTCCACAGTCTACACCCGAACCTTATTGTGTCTTTTTCAAACAACGGATAGCATTGATCGAGGCTGAGGGTGCCGGAACTGGACGTTGCTCGGTGGTGGACCATTAGACGAGATGTACCGTAGAGAAAACAGTTTGAGAGTTGTACCTACCCTTCAGGTAGCATCTTTGGCGGGTGTTCATAGGATCTATTTTCAGATTTACTTGTACTTTTCAGTTGGGATTGTATTCCGGCTCCTTTACTTACTGCACTCACTCTATTAACTATATATTTTACTTTGTTATTATGTCTAGCTGCTTGGATTGTGTGAGTTTGCAGGTTAAAAAGGAAATTCCTTCCCAGTTTTAGGGATATTCCTTTCCAGTGCTAGTCACCAACCCCTGGCCTATGGAAGGGGTGCTTGGGGTAGTCATGGCACAAGCCTTGGGGGATGGGTCGTGACAAATTGGTATCAGAGGAGTCGGTTCTATCGAAGAACTTAGACTCTATTCTTTTAATTGGAAATATTGTTAAGTTTTATGAGTATGGTTATCAGTTTGGGCAATCTAGTGATGTTGTGGCGGCCGACATATCCATACACCATGACCCTGACTTCTGATTTCCAACATAGTGCATGAAAACACTGATTGTTTGTGTGTTTTTGAAATGTTTGCTTTGTGATCTCTTTGAGTCAGCTCAACAGGTATAACTTATTGACTGTGGCGCACCAGTTTATTTCTAGGATGCCTCCACGAAGACAGCTAGCCAGGGTTCCAGGTACAGTAGGTGATGACATCCCACTGAGCGACAAGGATTAGGTGTAAGGCCCCCTTTCGGAAGATGTACCATTGGGTGGTGTACCAGCAACACCACTAACCATTGGGAAGCTGATGCCACCATCCCCATAAGCAGAGGGTTCACGCCACTTGAGCACGTTGTAGGAGTTTCAGCACCAGAGTCCGTCGAGGTTCCAGGGAGAGACGGATCCACAAGCGGCTAAGGAGTGGATGGAGGTCGTGGTTAGAGTTTTTCGACTGGTAGGTACACTAGTTGATCTCATGGTGATCCATGACTCCAGTATTATTCAAGCAGTAGTGGGCAGATGGTGGAGCTTGATTCTTTAGGTTCATGAAGAGGTGATTCTCATCTGGGTGGACTTTGAGAGACTTTTAAGGACAGAGTTTGTCCCAGCGACCTTATGCTCTATGCGTATTCCAAAGATTCTCCACTTGCAGTAGGGTAGCATGACTGTGGCTCAGTATTCAGCGAGGTTCACAAACCTCTCGCACTACTCCACTAACATGGTGCAAGACCATTTCTTCAGGGTTTGGACATTCGAGTAGGGGATAATATAGGAGATTAGAGATTCGATGATTTCTCTTAGCATCCCAATGCAGGCGGGGGTGTTAGAGTTAGCACTCTTAGTGGAGAGATTCCTTGCTGAGCAGTCACCGGCATCGATACCCACCACTGGATGTCACTTGGCAGAGTCATCTGCAGCTAGTAGCAAACAGATGACGTAGATGTCCAAGAAGACCAGACCTATAGGTGGACAATCGCATGATATAGGGTCGATTGTGTGGGGATCTCGAGATAGAGAAGGACAGGCAAGGAGAAAGAAGTGTTACTCGTGCAGTGGGAAGGGTCACATGGATCGCTACTACCCAACCCAACATACAGATGACCAGCATACGGTCGAAGGACTACTTGGTAAGAGGAAAAGATTCAATCGAGGAAGTCCACAGTCAGAAGGCGTACGTGGAAGAGGAGTTGATCGTGCTGCAAGCAGTGTGTGGCAATTTGAGGTTATACCATCTCCACCTCTAGGTGGTCCACCCCAACCATAGGGAGCAGGTGAATAGGGATGAGCTCATCTCCAGACAGCTGAGGCCTACGACCACGGCACTCCAGAGATGATTCGAGGTATGACCTATGTCTACTCCACGTTAGCTACAGTACTTATAGGCATAGGTTTCAGTCACTATTTTATTTCCATGGCCCTCGTTCTGATCTTGGAGATTTTGATAGAGTCGTTGGATCAAACCTTACGGCTAGAGACTCTTACGGGAGAGGATTCAATGATTACACACTGGTGCCGGTAGTGTGAGATTAATCTAAGAGGTGAGATCTTGGGATGGGATCTTCTAGTAGCGGTGTCGAGGCCTTACGACGTCATCTTGGGAATGGATCGGTTATCTATAGTCCATGCTCATATCGAATGTATTAAGCTCAAAGTGCGGTGTGTCGTTGAGGATGAGACCTGGTTTTCCTTCACCGGAGAGAAGGGAACCTTTGCAGCATAGGATGAAATTACCTAGAGGAGGGTGCAACCGATCACAAATCATTTGGCTAGCCTTATCCTCGGAACAGTTGATGTTGAGAGTCTGAGCTATCCTATAGTGGTGGACCAGTAATCTGATGTTTTCCCTGATGATGTTCCATGTATGCATCTTCACATAGAGGTGGACTTTTATATCGACTTTTACCCCGGTACGACACCGATATCTACACTAGCATATTGGATGGCTCCCACAGACCTTCGAGAGCTGTGAGTAAAGTTGGAGGACTTGCAGAGAAAGGTATTCATTAGGCCCAGTGTTTTTCATTAGGAATCCCCGATTTTGTTCGCCAAGAAGGTGGATGGGAGTTTGAGACTCTGTGTGGAATATCCGTGCCCGAACCAGGTGACCATGAAGAACAAGTACCAGCTATCGAGGATTGACGATCTTTTTGATCAGCTGAAGGGAGCATAGTTTTTTTTCGAAGATACACATCAGATCAGGCTATCACCAGCTCAGGGTACGAGATAAGGATGTGCATAAGATAGTCTTCAGATGTCGGTATGGCCACTATGAGTTCTTGGTTATTCCATTCGGTGTGACCAATGCCCTAGAAGTGTTCATGGGACTCATGAATAAGATCTTCCAGCCATACCTTAATCACTTTGTGGTAGTCTTCATCGATGACATATTGATATATTCAGCTATAGAGGAGGAGCATGCCTATCATCTGAAAATAGTTCTGGACACACTCTGAATGCACCATCTTTATGGTAAGCTCTCATAGTGCTAGTTCTGGATCCAAGAGGTTCACTTCCTGGGACACGTCATCTCGGAGGTTTGAGTTGCAGTGGATCTAGCAAAGATCAAGGTTGTGCTTTCTTGGGACGCCTCTACATACAAGAGATTGTATGGCTTCATGGACTTCCCTTGATGATTGTCTCTGATCGTGATGCACATTTTACTTACTGGCTATGGAAGGGGTTGCAGGAGGCGTTCGGGACATATCTTCGATTGAGCACTGCCTTTCATCATAAGATAGATGTTCATATAGAGGAGAACATTCAGACCCTCGAGGACATGTTACATGCTTGCATCCTTGGTTTTGGCCGCATCTGGGAGGATCAATTTCCCTTCGTGGAGTTCGCGTACAACAACAGCTATCATTCCACCATCGGTATGGCACCATTTGAGGCATTGTACGGTAGTCCTTACAGATCACCTATATGTTGGACTGACCCAGGGGATTCAGCACTCATGGGACTGGAGATGGTATGAGCTACCACGGAGAAGGTGCAGATCATTCAGGAGCAGATAAAGACTACACATAGCAGGCAGGAGTCTTATGCTGACAGGAGATGGAGACCTCTGGAGTTTGAGGATGGTGACCATGTATTTCTATGGGTCTCACCTTGATGAGGTTTGTGGAGATTCTGTCAGCGCAGAAAGTTATCTTCGAGGTTTATAGAACCCTTTTAGGTCCTCAGCAGAGTTGGCGAGGGGGAATACCGCATATCTCTCCCCCCTCAGTTGTACCGAGTTCATGAAATTTTTCACGTATCTCAGCTGAGGAGATATGTACATGATCATTTGCACATCATTGATAGGGGTGATCTAGACATCGATAATGGGGCGATGTTTTCAAATATTCCAAAGGAGATTGAAGATGGACATGAGAGAGTCCATAGTGGGCGATCGATACCTCTGGTGTGCGTACGCTGGCAGCACGGGAACCTCCAGGAGAGCACATGGGAGCGGGAGGCTCATATTCATGCTCAGTACCCCCATTTGTTTCCTTAGTCTATGTTGGGTATTTTGGAGATGTAAAGCCCTAAAGTGGGGAGAATTTAAAGACCCAGATTTTCCATGTAATGTTTTTAATTATAAGGAATTATTACGAGTCTGTGAAAATTAACGGCGCATGCCTCTGAGGACCGGTGTGCCTGGAATGAATTTATGGACATTTTTTCAGGTAAGTTCAGTAAACATGTGAGCGGTGTTTTGTAACTTTTTAACCGGTGCTTGGAATTAAAATCTAAGGACACTGTTGAACTCGTATCACCGATATTCACTTAAAGGAGCCTTCAGCTTGACTTCAGTAGGTTGAGGGTGGAAATTGGTTTTTCGGTTCTTTGTGGGAGAGTTAAAAATAATAATAATAAAATAAAAAAAATAACTTTTATTTTATTTATTTGAAACCTCTCATTTTAATTTTGGTGGTGGGGACCACCTGCTCTTGAAAACTTTGTAACTCTTGGAATCCCCCAATTGATGTGCCAAAATTAATTGGTCAAGTAATTAATTCTTAAACTTAATCAAGTTGGATTCCCCATTTCTTCTTCCTCTGGTGGGGTTGGAAAACATGGAGAAAACATTTTCTAGAGAACTCTTGAAGGAAGAACATCCTCCAATGAAGAAGATCCTCCAACGAAGAGCATCCTCTGAATGAAAAACGGGAAACCAATGTTCGAGAAGCACTGATGCATCATCTTCCTCCTCACGCCACCTCCAATGGATGATCGAGGTAGGGAGTTTATTTTGAAGTTTGATAAACATATATTTGTTGATTCTTCATAATCTTGATTCTCAAAGATGATGGACAAACGAACACGTCCATCGATCAACACATATACCATGATCTTTTCTTTCCGTTCTTCATGCATTCTTCGTGCGCTCTTCATCGAAAAATAATTAAGCGTGCTAAAAATACAATGTTTCATTGAGTGCTACATATGGATGCAGAGATATCGACTCAATGATCACGAATATATGGACGACACATTTTTTTAGCTCAGAATAAAGTTACGTTGGCCCGTGGAAGAAGGTGGTGCGCATTCGCGCCGCCAGAAGAGGAGGAGGTCGCGTCTATCGAGCCGTAGTGGCACACTAGGGTGGCTGAAACCCAGTCAGCTGTGGGAGGAGCAACAGGTTGGCACACATCTGCACCGCCGGTAGAGAAGAAGGAGGTCACAGCTATTGAGTCACGGCGGTGCACCAGGGAGGCGGGAACCCAGCTAGCCCCAGGAGGAGCAGTGGGGTTGCACTCGTCTGCACCACCGATAGAGGAGGAGGCCATGGTTTTTGATCCACGGCGGTGCACCCGGAGTGAGTCCATCACCCAAATGGTCGTGGGAGGAACAATGTCGATGTCACGCCACTGGAAGGGGATCCGGCCGGATTTCCGACTGGAGGCGTCACGCCATGCAGGACCTGCTCAGGTAGGTCTCACATGCCAGCAGGTGGTGCCACGTGGAGCTGCAGGGTTGGCCAAAAGAGAACAGTCCATTGGACTATTCAGGAAATCCTGGGGTCACCTCCCCCGGGTGGAAGATAAGGTGGGCCCCGCCACGACGTACCACACCCAGTTGAGGGCCGTACCGAGCGGGTCGCGCCCAATGGGAGGAGCTGCCCCCTTTGCAGGCTGGGCCGGACTTGGGCCAGGTCGGGTCGACCCAAACATGGTCAGGTTGGGCTATGTCGGTCCAACCATGTCGGACTAGACCCGGGCCCATATAGACCAAGATACACCTTTTTAGCCATATCATGAGAACCGGGCGTCCGTTTGATGAACTGTCTATGTAAATGGATTCCTCGGATCGATATAGTCCTTTTGGTATACTCCACTTGAGTTTTGGATAAAGTTGGAGTATGGATAGGTTGGATCGAACCCAAATCCAACGGGGCCCTCAGAACAGAAATGCTATTAACTTACAGACCGGGAGTTCGATTGACACGTCATCTGTTGCGTTGGGACCCTTATGATGTGGTGGTCCTTTGAGATACTTCTTCATGGGACTTTGTGGTAGTTGAAGTATAAAATTATGTCTTGAGGAGTGGATCCTCCTGGAATAAAGCACGCTTAGTATGGGAACCATGTGGATGGATGTACTTGAAGAATCTATAGATCTTGTGTGGGTCATATTCAGATCATGTGTGAGTCATCTTCAGATCCTATGCGAGTCATCTTCGGATCATGTGTGAGTCAGCATCTTCATATCCTGTGTGGGTCATCTACGGATCCTGTGTGGGTCATCTTCGATCTTGTGTGGGCCAACTGCAGGGCTTCTTGATAAAGTTAGATGATCTAGCGATACAGTTAATCATCTATACTTTCGTACTTATGTTATATCTGGTGTGATCTAAGTCTTTAACTTTATAGTACACTTCTGTGTGGTGATACCTTCACTGTATTCTTCTGTGTGTCATTAAATTTTTTATACTTACCTTTGTGGTGTTACCTTCTTGGTATCCTTTCCTTCGTGGAATTGTTGTTCTTTTGGCTAAAGAGTTGGGCCTTGTGTTTCCTCATGAATGAGATGGGTTTACTTGATAACTTAGGTATATGTATGGTCATATACCTAAGTAGTCTTTATGACTATTTCCTCATGATTTTTAATTGTGGTCTTGCTTTTTGGATTGTCCTCTATAGATTCTGAGAGACCTTCGGAGGTCTCAGAGTCCCTACTGAGTATTATTATACTCACCCCTGCACGGGCTATGCCCGCACCTTGTTGTGTCTTGTGAAGAGGACAGATAGAATTAATCGAGGTTGAGGGTGCTAAGACTAGAGGCTACTCAGTGGTGGACCATTAAACGAGACATACCGTAGAGACAAAAGTTCAAGATTTATACCTACCCTTCATGTAGGATCCTTGGAGGGCGTTCATAGGAAATCTTTTTAGTTTTACTTGTACTTTCTAGTTGGACATGTTTTCTGGTCCCTTTACTTATTATACTCACTCTATTTACTATATAGTTTACTTTGTTCTTGTGTTTAGCTGCTTGTATTTTGTTAGTTTGCAGGTTAAAAAGGAAATGCCTTCCCAGTTGTAGGGATATGCCATTCCGGTGCTAGTCGCCATCCCCTGGTCTATGGAAGGTGGGCTTGGGGTAGTCATGTAACGGGCCCTAGGGGACGGGTCGTGATAGTCTTTATCCACTCTAGTACCACCTGGATCTTCTATATCGTGATACACACCACATCAAGTCCAATGATCGCTGACTCTCCTATATAAGTCTAGTACAACAAAAAATGACATGGATGTCTAAAAAAACACCTCAAATGGTTACAATATAATGGATTATTATATAGAAACTCATATAGGGGTAAGTGATTTACCCATAACACACCAAAATCCAAGACAAATTTCCATAATATATTCTGTAGTGTTTAGATTTTCCACTTAATATTCCCAATTTTCTATGAATGAAAAGTAGTGATATGGTGTAGGTGGGATTCAAATCAACGTTATAATCCTATCAAATCTCACAAGGTAAAAAAAATAGGATCTTCATCAAAAATTATGGTCCTTAATGACCCATGAAGCCTAAAAAATATTATCCACATACCACTATGATAGAGTATCCACAAAACATGACTCTTTGATCTCTATAAAATGATCTAAGTATGTCATTCAGTCCAAAATCACCCAAATAGCATTTGATCACCCCTAGACATGGGGTAAACTGGGGATGAAATCCATAAAATTTACTCCCATATCCATTTAGGGACATCCAAATGATGAAACAAAACCCATGGAACTATATTACTTAACTTTAACCTATTAAAATACTAGGAACCTCTCTATAAACAATGTCATAGGCCACCTCATTCCAGGCCACCAATGTTTCCTCCTAAAGTCATTGTATATCTTAGACACACTCGGATACACTAGTAATGGTGAACTATGAAACATATAGAGGACATCATCATGCATATCCAAAGGAACAAACAACATTCCCTGAAACAATATATTGTTCAAGCCACCCTCCAAACAACCCTATAGATAATCACTATGGTTGATGCAGTATCACATCACCTCCACCTATGAGTCTCTCGTCTAAGAAACATACTCCTATATCCCAAAATATGAGTCCATAATCATCTGATAAAGAAAACCTCTACCACTGAACTCTTATATACCTAGTTTTATCACTGTAAGTTCTTTTATCCCACTCCAAGCATCAGTAGACTCTAAGATGACATCTCTTCATGACTTACAACTTAGTTAAATAGAAAAAAAAATTACCATGTGGTGTAATAGATCTTGAAATCATAGTCTTGGATAAAATAAATCCACCACCACTATCATATATTCATATCTCACTGAGAGAATACATACCTCAGTTTTTGTGGTTCATGAACACCAAAAAGTACTCATAAATGAGTAAATATCACTAAATATTCAAGGAAAACACTATCGTTTACAACTATAGGTCATGGGTGGCATAGACACTAATGGGGACACAACTTCCTAGACCCATAAGACATATTCTCCCTTTTATGAATCAAGATTCATCCAAAATCTATACGGGGAGTGTCATAAAAGACATCAAACATCACCCCTTCATCTGGAAATTGAAGCATTGGGGAACTACTTAACATCTCTTTCAGGTAGGTGAAACAATACTATAAATAAAAATTCTATATCAATGTTTTGAAACTATTGATATAGGTTCTCAACCATTATTATGTCCTATACAAATTGTTTAAAGAGTTGTTGGTTGTTTTGGAATCGGGATAGAACAATACCAATGATTTTTGGGAAACTTGTTGGTATATATGGTCTATACCAATAGTTCTCAGACCATTGGTATAGGTCATATATATGAAATACCATTACAAATTGTGTGTAAATTTTTTTTGAATAGGTAATGTAAAAATTCCAGTGATTTTTGATCCCAGCACCTCCTTGTTTTACATCAACGACTTAAACATTAAGCTATAATCAGTTTTATAAACATGATTAGATAAATATTTATATTTTTTCATATTTAAAATTAATTTAAATTTTGAATTAATTAATTTTATTTGATAAAATAATTCATAAAAAATTAGGGTACTTATACCAACGATTCTCTAAAACCATTGGTATAGACCTATACCAATTTTTTGGGAGAACCGTTATTATATTTAATCAAATTTTTTAGGACCTATACCACTGATTCTGTAAAATTGTTCATATAGGGTTCCTATGAAATACCTATACCAATATTTCTCCCAAAACTTTGGTATAGGTCTATTAGCACAGATAAAATTTCTTGTCATGAAAGATTCTAAACACTAATCATCCTGAATGAAATCTATGTGTTTTATAGTCAATGATATTAGCATGGAAATAGTTCGAGAGAAATTGGACACAAATATATAATAATATCATATAATACCAATGAATATGTGAAAATCCGCTATGTTCTTGGGTACCATCTTAGATAAAACATCCTCTATCATTATGGGTCTATGGAAACGCCCTTATGATACACCACATGTCTAAGGATATGAGACTCTTACATCTAGAATATACACTTGGACAATTTACCATACAACTAGTAGTGTCAAACAGTCTGTAAAATGGTCCTCTGGTACTTGTTATGCTCCTCCTCTAACCCCAAGTATACAAGGATATCATTGATGAACATGACTATGAAATAGTCCCAAAATTCATGAAACATAGATCTCATAATATCCATGAAATTGGTTGGTGTTTCCTTGACAAAAAATGACATGAAAACAAACTCAAAGAACCCATACCTAAATTTTAAGGCAGTCTTTAGGATATTTATATCCTTAAATCTAATCCAGTTACACCCAAAAAATAGTTCAAACTTCAAAAGATAACTAGTTCCCTTTAGCTAGTCAAATATATTTTCTATCCTTGGAAGAGGTTAATGATTCTTAACTGTCACCACATTCAAATTATAGTAGTCTATGCATAGTATCATACTACCATTTTCCTTCTTGCAGAAAAACACTAAAGCACCCCGAGGAGATACACTGGGTCGGATGACACCCCTCTACATTAGAAAATCAATCTAGAGTCTCAACTCCTACAACTCAATGAGTGATATATGATATGGTACCATAAAAATTAAAGATTCACCCAATTGTAACTTTATCCCAAACTCGATTCCCTGAAGAGTGAGTTGTGTCACAACCTCATCATAAAATACAGATAGAAAATCTTTTATGACCCTGTGAACCTCCACTTTCTATACTTCGATTGATTACTCTGTAAACTAAGATAAAAGTGGAATTTTTCCCCTATTTTTTATTATGTATCTCTTCTCACCAACAAACACTACTTGTTTCCCTTCCAAGTCATAAAATAAAACCCGCCACAGGAAGCATCCAAAAACTAAAAGAATATAATACAACCATTCCACTCCAAGGATAACATTTTATTGATGTATATAAAAAAATATTTCATCGACTAATGATTCCCCATTGTTCATTTTCATCTCTAGAACACATAAAATAATCAATCATAACCTCGAATAGACATGGATAACACTAGGGAACATGAAGCCTCTCCACCTCTAGTTTTAAAATTTGAAACAAATAAAGAAAAATAAAGGAGTGTGAACCTCCATAATCAAATAGGTAATAAACTATGGTATTCGATAAACTCATCATACCTTGAACAACCTATGGCCCCTCTCATGCTATCATATCTCTAGTATGAATCTTCCTACACCCATCTCTTTATCCTAATTGTTGAAGTCCTCTACATCCATGCTCTAGTCTAGGTCCTTGATGATTAGGACCATCATGGGGATGACATTTAACAACTTCACCTCCTCTTGAAAGTTAAAAAATTGTGGTGTCCTTTACTGCTATTGTGGATGGAGAAAGGCATGACCGAATGAACCAAATTTTCCTACCTAAGCATTCAGTCACTAATATAAATATTGATTATAACCTTCTCAACTATATCATAGGAATAGGAATCCTCGAGTAGTTATTCAAGAACCAATATCCATAGTAAATCTGGAAGAAGGCTCATGTGATCAACTATCTATTGATAGATACCTTGAGTAAACTGATATCTATGATCCCCTGCTTAAATATCTTCTCCTTGAGAAGCTCTACTAACATACCTATTGAGGTACTCCTCCCTATGAGTGTATCTTCTCGATCATTTTCTCCTAATTATACACTGTATGATATATAGGAAGTGTAAATGGGTGACTTTATATATGATTGATTGGTATTTTACCTCCTTAATACATCATTTGTTAGACTAATCATATGAAAAGATATCACTAGAAAAATTAAAAATGTCTTTAAACATAATCCTAAACTCTCACACACTCAAGATTCCCTACTGAAGGGAGATCAATTTATACCTCTATATTTCCTTCATCATTGTTGATAAGAACTATAGGTAGAACTCCATTTTAAATTAATTCAATGAAGCATTCACTTACTATCAATCACTGAGATACAATGTTCACTACTGATGCATTGTTTCTTGCATCTAGTTGACTGAAGATGGAACCCACAACTTAGTTAGGTCTTGAATCCGACTAAAAAAATTTTAATCACCTCCAACCAGTGTAGATACAATCCCTTTATTATTTTCATGACTCTTCATTCGAAAGGATTAAAAATACCTCTACAATTCCTCATCCTTCTTTTTCGTATTGATCCTCTGATGATCCACTTGGTTTTCTTACTAGACCTCCACTTCTGTAACTACACACAAACAATGATCGAGATCCATTTTGAAAAAAACAAGGTAACCCTAATCCTAGTAGCATAAAATTTTCAAGATTAATTCAATTATATTCATTTTAATTTTCCAAAAATAACCTCATTAAATCAAAAATGAAAATAAGGATCATACATGTAACTCTCTGAGATCTCTACCCTACAAGTCACCACTTCACTCTGTTGTTTGATAGACTCAAATTCCTTGCATATGATTATGATGGGTCCTGAAATACTATATTCTAACTAGTCTAACTAGCCTATTTCACACACCAAGCTCTACTGATACCATTTCCATACTAACTCATACAATCCCCACAAGTTTATAACCCCAAACTTTATCATATATCTCTACAAAATCCTTTGATACCACTTTGTCACAACTCCCTCCCTCCAAAATCACACCTCCAAGTATGGTAATGAAAGAAGATAGATAATGAACCCAAAAGACTTTATTTAGTATGACCTAGGTATGAGACTATCACTGAGGGTATAATAATTACACATTTGGAATAAATTACCCTTAATAATATAAATATAATTATGATATATAATGAAAAAACCTCATGTAATTACATCATAATATATAAAAAGGGAACCAAACTACCCCAAAATGCATGAATAATGTCAAACAAATAAAAATAAAAATCTTTAAGTAAAGTACCAAAAGGAACTCTTATAGAAACAACTCAAAAACAACCCCAATGCACAAGATAGTAATGTCATGCCCAGTCCTTAAAGTCCACTTGTAAAAAATATATATAGTTTTCATACATAGGGTGATCATAACATGTATAATTAGTAGGATTATACCCATGGTCTCCTTTTCATTGTGAAAAGGTCATACCATTACACCAGTGAATAAACAATATAACCAACAAACACATAATAGGTCAAAATTCCATCCTAACATCACCATGGAACTCTATCCAAATAATGCATCCAAGTATAGTAACATATCATCAAAATAAATATAAATAAAGGTTCCCCACAACCACTTCCACAATGATTTGCCTCTATCATTCCCCAACACCAAACATTAGGTGCACACATCCCTTCCATATCACCATTTCACATTTCCATAGATATCTTATGTGAGTTTCGATGAATCCCCATCTACCCTTCCCTTGAAAGCTCTATCATCCCTTTCTAGCATCAGTCAATATCCACATATCACAACCTCATCAAGTAACCAAGGAAGTAGGTTATCATGAATTTGAAGTATGTCAAACTCATGTTATCCTCTAACCATATAAGACCCCCACCATATATCATATCCCCATCATCACTAGAAATCCCCACACTAATATTCAACCCCAAGCACCTCCAACACATGTCGTCATCAGTTAATGATCATCTATAACTAGGAACTTCAGTCATATACTATTTCTTAAGGAAAATTGGGGAAGAGGGGTAGTGATCCATTCAATTCACCATTTACCTAGATGTTAAATAAAACACTTAAAACCCAAAAAATTTGAGTGATGGTAAGGTTATAAAACTCAAGTGTTGTGTGTATGTAAATAACAAGAAAAATAAAAGAATATAGTCTCACACAATACCAATAAATGGTTTCACATCCAACACTAATAGCACATCACATAATACCACCACAATATCTCATGATTTCTACCACCAAATGGTACCACATCTAAACGAATCACACCATAGAACCACCACACATAACCATGCAAATTACACTTTCTATTACATGTTCATCTATTTATAATATTTTATTGATTACTAAACAATATTGTTTCATTAAAAAGTTTCATCCTAAAATTTAATCCAACCCATTCATTAATCATTCAATTAATTAATTCAATTACCAATCATAATTCCTTTCCCACAATAATAATTATGAACCCATTCCATTTTAATTTATTTATTATCATTTTATTCCATCACTGTAAGGAAATTACATCAACTCACTATTAAATATCTCATCTACCTCACACAAACAACCATCACATCACACACTAAAATCTAACATAATGAGATTTTATGATATATTTTTTACAAATTAATTTGATATTATATTTATATTCAATAAAGAGTTTCTTTCATAGCTTATATTATATGGAAAACTGAGTTTAATCGAACAACAATGTACTATTAATAGTATTATTTAATATGATAGTTATTCCCTATACATTGGAATGGTGGGTATAAATTGGATCAACTAAATTGTGAAGATTTATGGTTTAAAAATGTAAAAAATTAATTCTTTTTTTCTTGATAAATTATAAATAAGAAACCCCAATTTAATATAAAGGAATTTTTTTAATTAAAAACTATTTTTAACTACAAAAAGGTATTTTATATTAAAAAATTAAATTAATCAATTTTATTGAATTATTTTAATTAAATTTAGATATTATATATTCAATAAAATCCTTTTAAATTCATTTAATAGGTTTGACAGGATTAACATAAGAACAAATCCAATTTTATTCTTAAAAACATTATTTTCTCTAAAAAGTAAATTTGTCACATTTTATGATCTTTTTCAAAATTAATTTATTATAATTTTAGAAAAATAATTTTTAAAAATAGACTTAATTTTTTTAATAATAATTTAAAAATTATATTAGGATTAGTTTTCTACAATTTTCTGAAAATGTAAGTTTTTCGGTGAATATAGTTATTAAACTCATTTTTATTAAGAATTTTCATTTCTTTTAAAGATTTTAAAAACATAAAAAAAAGTAAGATGATTTTAAAAGTAAAATTAGTTTAATTATATGTTTATTGATCCAATATAGGTCATTTTAATCATGTTAATATTTAATTTCTATATAAAAACCTTTCAAATTTTTGAATATTTTCTTTTTGAAAAACTGCTTTCTCGTCATGTCAGTGGGATTAATTTTAGATTTACATTTTCCACTTATGTAAATGAAATTTTATAAAATGGATTAAATATTTAAAAATATAAAAATTTATATTATACAATAAGTTAAAATTAATTTTTTTCATAATTAATAGTAAAAATAGTAAAAATTATTTTCCATGGTTAGGGTAAATTGGTTTTACTAAGGCTTAAACATAAAAGTTAAGGGTTAAAAATGATACAAAACATGTCCAATACCTATTTTATGAAAATATTTATACCTTATAATTTTTATTATCTATAATGGTCCATTATTTGAGTCTTTTTACATGAAAAAAATGTGGGTGGAATTCTTTGTTTTCAGAAAATTACAAGTGTGCCACTCACATCACTTATAAAATGTCACCCCTATCTCTCATCAAAACACTCTCAAAACCCTTTGGTTCATCCAATAACTACAAAAATCACTTCTATATTTTCCACCACTAATAATAGAATCTTTTTTGTTTTGTCATAAATCCAAACAAATAAGTATTTTAGTGCAATTCAAAAGAAGTTGTCTGAAAAATGTAATCTTCTTCAATGAGAATTTTTATTTTATTTCTTCTTCAACCTCCTTCTATTATTATTTAAAATTTAAATATAATAACATCAGTATCATAAATATAATTATTTTTTTATTACCTATATCGATATGATATTCCCTTAAATGGGAAATGAAACCGTCAATTTTGTTTATAGTGGACAACCGCCTCACAGACTGACATGGTTCGTTTTCCATAACTACTTCTCATGGTTTGTTATAATGGTGAATTTAAAGTATTTATATGATATTTTAAACATAATTATACTTCTAGAATTATTATATCCCATATTACATCTTACTTTATATTCTGTGAGGGATGCGATAACACCGCTCGTGTGTACGGAGAACTACCACCTAGAGAAGCTATGTGATTCGTTATTCACTTACACTATACGTGGGAGGTAATAAGGATATATTTGATGAAAATATGTGATATATATGACCTAAAAGTACTTAAATAAATATAATATCACATATAAATTATTATTTTAAAACTTGATAGTAAAAAATAATGTCGCTCGTGTGTACAGCAGGCTACCGCCTCACGAACTGATGTGATGTGTTTTTCTTTTCTATTTTACTTTGATTGTAATAAGGATAGATTAAATGAATATGTATGATATATGTATATTATATATATATATATATTATATATTTCATCATAATGATTCTATAATGGGGATATATTATTTACCTTTTTTACATTCTGTTCATCGAGAAAATGGAAACAATGCTCATGCGTACGTACAGCCTACCATCTCCAATAAAGATATAGGTAATTTTATATCTCCAACTTTAATGTATTACTATAAATATATATATATATATATAATGAATATATATTATATTTATATATTGTTTAACATTATTTAAATTATGGAACCATGATCTATATAAATGGACCAAGAATACAAAACCAAAACATTCGTGAAAAATGAAATAGTTATTACTTGAAACATAATTTTAACAATAAATTATTAATAAGTGGTTAATTAAAGGTCATAAGTAATTAATATATGGTATTATATACATTATTATGCTTATTTAATATATTTATAATAAAATTAAATTTATTATACAGGAGGATCTAATGTGTACAAAGGATGTTGAGACTTAAGGTAAGAGGATTTCTAGTCTCACTTTTATTTCTGTGAGACTTATGCTATATTCACCACTTGTTTCATTTATGTGGGGTATATACTACCCAAATTAAATTTTATAGAATTAATTTTATTTATTTAATGATATTTAAGGCTTCAATTTATTTTATTCTTTCTCGGGGCTTAGGATTCAAAAGTTACTCAAGCAGTAATGGATTTCTAGATCACTTTTTACTTCTATGAGATACATGTCATATTCACCACCTATTTTATTTATGTGTGATATATACTATATTAATTTTATTTTTTGAGAATTATACTGAAAATTATATTAATTTAAATATCCGTTTTATTATATCTCTTTCATGGGATTTACGGTTCCAAAGTTACTAAAGCGGTAAGAGATTTTTATCTCAATTTTATTTCTTTGAGACATATGTTATGTTGTTCACCTATATCATTTTATAAGGTGTATATAAAACCACTTTGAAATGTAATATAATTAATATATTTATTCTCATTATATTATAAGTTTCATTTAATTTTATTCTTTCATGGTTCTTTCGATTCAATGTTACCAAAGTGGTAAGGGTTTTATGTTATAATCTCATCCTTTAATGGGGTTTTCCATGTTTATAATTCTAATGATGAAATATTATGATCCATATCTCGAAAATTATATTTTATTTTATTATCCTATGTTTATTTCATTAGAATAAATTGTTACCCTTCATTTTCCTCTCTTTAGTTCTATAGATTCCAAAAGAATGTTCTTAAATAAAAACTGACATTACTTATCTCTTCAGCCAGAAATCCTTTTTCTTCTAAAACCACATTTTCTAAAAAAAAATTAATATTCTATTATGATTTTTGAAAGAAATTTTTAACCACGTTTTACTTTTTAAAAAGTTTTTTAACATTAATATTCATTTCATTTTCAAAACAAGGCCTGATGTTCTTTTACTAAAATTATGAAAAGAATGTTTGTTTTTAACATGCATGACATAAACAGTATTTCACACTATCATTACCTCTCAATGATTTCAATATTACCTTATAAATTTAAATTTTAATTCCAAATAAAAAAAATTCCTTAATATTTGGAAAATTATTAGATTTTAAATAAATTATTTCAAAGTGAAGAGTATTTTGGAAATGTTTTATGTATTAAGAAGTGTTTTTTAAAGAATGGTTATCTTTCTCATGGAATGTCTTAAATTATTTTCAAATATTCCATTTTTTGTTTTAAAGGTTATTTTAAAGAAATTTTTTTAATGATTTTTTATGTTTTCAAAAGTTTTTTCAAAGTGGAATAGCTATTTTCTTTAAAAAATGTTTTTAAATGACCTTTAAAAACTTATTTTAAAAGAAAATTATTTAGAAATGATTTATATTTTAAAAAAATTAATTCCAATGTAAAAAGTTTATTTTCCTCAAGAAATGTTCTTAATGATATTTAAAAATGATTTTCCATATAATATGATGTCCTTTTATGTTACATAATTTTTATTGAGGATATAATCTTATGATACCATCCTTGTTATATCTATAGATATTTCAAATTCATGATTATAATGAAAGATGTTCATGAAATCCATTTATTTTCCATGGATTATTATATGATGAATTAGTGAAATTATTTTAAAACCTTTATCTTTAACACATGTTATTATATAGTGATTTTTTTATAAAACCAATCACTTTTCATGGGTTATGATATGATGAATGTTTTTTGATATTTTGAAACACATATATTTGATTTCATTATGTGATGATTGGGACATATATCTCCCTCTAATTATTTTGTTAAAGATTTATATATCATGTGATAAAAATGATTGAAATTGGGAGTAAACCCAGTTCATTAAGGGACTTTATCCTCTAAAATGGTGTTGGGAGTGAACCTTGACTAATATAATGGTTTGAGGAGTGAACCCATTCCATTAAGAGAAACAGGTGGCTCTTAATTCACTATGGGAACTAGTTTATAAGGCATGATACACTATGATGATGTTCTTGGTAGTTAACCTTGACATATGAAATTTTTTTCTATACCTAAATTGGTTCCACACTCTTATGAAATGAGCTTATGGTAATGATTTATTTATAATGATTCATCACTCTTATGACCCATATATTTTGAAATTATAAATTTTTATTCCATGACTCATGTTTAAGATCTATTAAAAGTTGGGTATGAACTTCATAAGTTATGTTTAATATCACATACCATTATGATTATCTTATGATTTTATATGATCATAGATTGATATCTCATATATTTACCTTTACTGAACATCTGAGTTCACCCTTTATTATTTTTTATTTCCCTAGGTTGTGAATAAATCATGTAAGTAGGGTATGTATATAGAGAGTAAAAAAGTGGATATCTTTGTGGTATATGTTGAAGATATTTCACAGATATTAAAATTTTGTGTTTACAATCTCCAAATACACTAAACTAATACATTCCTTGGGCATGTGTTGTGTAATTAAATGAATATTCATCTAGAAAATGTAATACTTATAAGTAAAAAACATGGTTCATTATAGTTGGCATTAGATAAAGGTTTAGTCATCTTCTGGTGATTATGATTAGAAAAAAAATTGATAACCATGGGGATAAGTATAAGTATTGGATAACATCCTAATGTTTTGGTAAGGAATATATTATGTGGTTCATCTAGAAATAAATTCTTGTCTGGATACTAAAAGTGGAAGTGGTTCTAGCATAAATGTACCTAGGGGTAATAACTCCAAAAATATTTTTTGGGATTGACTCGAGCATTACCCAGTACACAATAATGGGCCTTAATGCGTACTTGTTTTAACACTCTTGGGATATATGATTTTTTAATTAAAATTTTATTTATGAATAATGATGAATGATTTAAATAGATATTGACCATGGATGACCTAGGTTAAACCTAAGGTGTCATAAATTTAAAAAAAAAATTCTTGATTTATATATCTTATAAATGATTTTTCAGACTATGTGGGTTTACACTATGAACATTATTTCTCACATTATGATTTTTTGTTTTAGTCAATGGTGGGAACCAGAAGGAACTAGTTTAATATTGAATGTGACAGACAATTTATTGCGGGGAATACAAATAGAATGATTACTAGAGTGAAGGATATTGTGATTATTCCTAATGAGTTATCATGGAACATGATTAAAAACATACATCTTAACCAACTCTAGGACTCACCAAATAAGAGAAGGATAGTGTTTGCTAAGATTTTAGATAGTAAAGAACATAGAAGAAAGAATGTTTAGTTTCTTACATTTTGAAAATGTGGGAGGAATCACTCAAGGTAATGTCTCAAAGGAATGATAAGATGTTTTATGTATGGAGAATAAGGACATAGAGTAATTAATTACTAAGGAAAAATAAAGAGTTCAATTAACATAATGGATGAAAATAATGGTTTACGAAAGGCATAACCAGTAGTTAAATGTTTTAAATGTGGAAATTATGGGCATTATGCAAATAGATGTCTTTGGGAAAAATCTCAAGAATAATATCATCAATGTTTATGAGTAACGGTTTTTCTATTGATGAGGAAGAGACTATGAATAACATATGAAATGAAGGAATTATAGAGGAATAAGATGATGATGCCTAATTAATGTATTAAGGATTATATGGATTAAGTAAAGCATTTATGTATTTTAATTCAAGGATTATTTTATATTAATCATGAAATATATATTGTTTGTTCATAAAAAAAAGTATTTTCTAAAGGATTTACAAGATTATGATGTCACTGATACCTAGAAAATTGATTTAATAGCAAGGTGATATTTATGGAAAACAAATATTTAAGGGAAATATAACCCTTAATATATGTTTTATGTTGATATAATGAAGTTATTATAAAGATATTATTGATATGGATAAAGTAAATTTGATAGTATTAATTATCTTGGAACGGATTAATGATTTGTTGACAAAAATTTTTAATCTGTTGATGATGGAGTTTACAACATTTTTGGATATAAGTATTATCATTAATAATACATGTTTTATTTAATGAATAAGGAACCACATATGTTATTAATAAGGTTTTATGGTAATTCAATTTGTTAATATGTTTAAAAAAATATATGATAAAGGTATTCACATGTTTGGCATGTGACAATTAAGAGGAACTTCATGTTTTTCTTTGGGGGGATGAATGATAAGATGTTTTTGGAAATTTATTGGTTTTATTTATAAAGTATTTTATTTTAATATTTTTGAATGGTCAAAATTTTAACCATTTATGAGAAGGTTTAAGGTGAAATTTGGATGAGGTTTGGGAGATTAATTTATTACATCACCATATGAAGAATTATTCATATTGATTAACCTATTCAAGAAATTTTATTATTGAAATAACTAGATATAGAAGAAATTACTTATTATGGATCTTATGATCCAATAATGATTCAATCATAAAAAATTAATCTTCATTTTTTGTAGTAATATATGAGTTATAAATTTATCAAGGAACAACCAAATAATGAGATTCTGGTCATGAAATGGAATGAAATCAAGTAAGTATATCTTCTAATAAAAACTATTTAAATTTAGGGAAAAAATCTTGAAATAAAATTTTATTTTATTATCATAATTTTTTATGATATCAAGGACCTTTTTTACACCGATTTGGTTTATGGTTTTGTGGTTGTTTATTTTCACATGATCATTCACTTTCTTATGATCAACGATCACTATCACTCTCCATCATTATTTAGACATTATGTTTTCATTACATTTCCAAATATTCCCTTACCGCATATGTTCTCAACCTATGTGGAAACCTATTTATTTTTACTTTATATTGAATTTATGTTTCCAACTATTACTTTTTAAGGAAATTTTTATTATTCATTTGTATGATGTGGGAATCTATGAATAAAGTTTCATTTGTTAAACCTTTGAAAACTAATATTAATCTTATGGGAGAAATTAATATTAAGGGGGGTAGAATTTAACAACCTGATATTTTATGGAAATTTTTTAAATTAATTTAAATTTTCTTATATATTTCATTACACACAACAATGATTTTCTTTGATATCTTCTGTTACACACAAGACAAGGTTTTACCAAACAACAATACAATATTAATATTATTATTTAATATACTAGTTATCTCCTAGATATTGGAATGGAGGGAATTAATAGGATTAAACAAATTATGAAAATTTATTTTTAACATATTTTTTATATTAATTCTTTACTACTAAATTAATTATAAATGAAAATAAAACCCGATTGAATATAAAGGAAATGTTTTTTTGAAAAACATTTTTATGTGCACAAAGGGATTTTATCTTAATAAGTTAAATTAATCAATATTAGTTAATTATTTTAATGAAATTTATATCTTATATATTCAATCAAGTTTTTTAAAAATTCATACAATAGGTTTTATAAGTATAAGATAAGAACAAATCAAATTTTATGCTTAAAAATTGTGTTTTCTCTAAAACACAGTTTTGACGCATTTTGTGCACTTACGTTAAAGTTAATTTTTTTCAATTTTATAAAATTATTTTTATTAAATAAACATAATTTTTAAAATCTTCATTGTGAAATTATATTATGATGATTTTTTTATATTTTTCTGAAAAGAAGATATTTCCACTGAATAGTAAGAAATACTGGCTTTTATTAATAATTTTCATTTCTTTTAAGGATTTTAAAAACATTAAAAAATTAGAATGGTTTTAAAAGTAAAATTAGTTCAATTATATATTTTCTAATCCAATATAGGTCATTATAATCATGTTAATATTTAATATTGATATAAAAACCTTTTTAAACATTTGAACATTATCTCTTTGAAAACTTGATTTCTCATCGTGTATATGGGAATAAGTATTTGGAATCAGAATAATCTATATTATATAATAAGTACAACATAATTTTTTACTGTAATTAGTAGTAAAAACGGTAAAATTTATTTATCATGGATAGGGTAAAAATGGTTTTAACGAGTGTTAAACTTAAAATTTAAGGGTTAAAAATGAACCAGAGCTTGTCGAATAACCATTTAACAGAAATATTTCTAAATTATAACTTCTATTATCTATAATGGTCTATTATTTGAGCCTTTTTATGTGAAAAAAACGTTTTTGGAATTATTCTTTTTCAAAAAATGGCAAGTGTTCTACTCGCCACTCTTATAAAAGGTCACCCCCAATACTCCCTTATTCACACTCTCAACCCACTTTTTTAAACCAAGACCTAACCAGGTAAATTATATAGTTCCCTACCCTCATATTATAAGTATTTTTTGGTCATAAATCCAACCAAGGAGGTATTTTGGTACAATCCAAAAGAATTTGTCTGAAGAAAGGCAACGTTCTTCAATAAGATTTTTTATTTTATTTCTTCCTCCACCTCATTAAATTATTATTTAAACATGAAAATATAATAACCTTAGTATATTAAATATACTGATATTTGTTTATGTTATGGTAATGACCAATATCCATCTTATCTTCCCTCAAATGGGAAATGAAACCATCGATCGTGTGTATAAAAAACTACCGCTTTGCAAACTAAAGTAGTTCATTTTCCATCACCGCTTTTCATGGATTTTTAAAATTATATATATGATATTTGTAACATAATTTTATATATTTATTTATTATATCAGATACAAATTTTTAAATTTCCATTCTGTGAGGGATACGATAACGTCACTCGTCTGTACGGCGGACTGCCGCCTCACAAAGTGATGTGATTCATTATTCACTTAAGATTTACATGGGATTTAATATGGATAATGTAAATGAACATATGATATATATATGAAATATATATACTTATGGAAATATAATATCACATTTAACCTATTATCTTACAACCTATGTAAGAACCCGGATCTTCATTTCAGGTATGAATCTTTATTTCAGGTTGTTTTTTAGGAAAAAGGAAGAATTGGAAAATTTTATAAGTATACACCGTGTAATTAGGATTACACATAGTGTAATTGGTTGTTACATGTAGCCATGTGATGGTCCTGTAACGACCGAGTACATGGTCATGTAGGTGACCTGGCTGACCGCCTAAAGCGGGATTCGGTTGAGGCTAGTACATGGCATGTACATTAAATGAAAATGTTGTATACTTTTATTTTTAATTGATTAATCATAGTGGGGTAATGTCTCATCTAAAAAACACTCTCCTTCTCCCTGTGTCTCATACAGGAGAGCGACAAACGACCGTGAATCTTTGAGCTCCTCTCGTTCCTCTATCTGAGCTCGGATTGAGATGTTTTCTAGTGCGTTGGATTCCCACTGGTGAGTTTTCTCTTTCCCTAGAGCCTTTCTTCCTGATTTATCCTCTCTCCTGAGTTATCGATGGTTGATCATTTTACCCTTTTCAAAGATATATATATTTCTAGGCCGATTCAAGGGTCTATATTCAATATTGTTCATCATACAACATCATGGTAGGTGGTTTGTTCCATTCTTTGATCGTCTTTGGATTATATATGCTTAAAGTACCAAATAAACATGCTTGGGGTATTGTGTATTTGGATTTTGACCCTATTTAATACCATCTATGGTTTTTTTGATTGATTAAGGGTTGTTTAATAAGAATAATATTGTACACCCTTTTTTATGGGACACCCCATGGGTGTGTTCCCTTGTTTGACTGTTATTGGTCATTTTTCCTAGGTTACCTATGAGGCATACCGTGTTTCCATAACATGAGTTGTATAGGATGGAATTGATTGCTTATATGTGATTCATGTGATTATTCTTTGATTAAATCTGATCCAGGTAATATTATTGTTTGCTTGTAGAGCCTTTAACGAATGTTGTATGAGTGTTGATCTTCCAATAGACCCTGAGAGCCTTGGACCAAGAAAACTGTGGGGGTTTCCAGGTTTATTTACCTAGGACCATGAGAGCCTTACTGTAGACTTGACCTAGGGTATTGACTATGAGAGCTACCTAGGGGGTCATTTATGATTTTTATACTACATTGACCCATGGGGTATTGAGTGTGAGAGATACCTAGAGTTCATGTATAAATTATTGATGCCATGTAAACCCAGGGGTATTGATCATGAGAGATGACAGGTGGTGATTAAAATTTGATTAGTGCTATGTTAACCAAAGGGGATAGACCATGAGATCTTTCCCAGAGGGTTGTTATGAATGATTGATTGGATATTTTTGATGAGTCTACCATGCCAAAGCACAATCTTGGACTTGGTATTACTTGTTGTTTAGATGGTCTTCTAATACGTATGATGTCACTATTACATGGGTGGGATACAGAATTTAGGCTAGATTATGAGATTTATTATTCAACGGTTTGAATAATTAATAAATGAAAATTAATGTAATTGAAAACTTTAGGATTGTTTACTTTTGAGTACTTCCAAGTTTATTGCTTCATTTTTTCATATTGTCTACAATATATATTCACTGGTAGTTAGGAATAGATATTTTGGGGGTTGCTTACTAGGATTCAACTCACACCCTTTTTGGGTCATGATTTTGGAACCAAACAGATTATATGGTTGCAGGTATATATAATGGCAAGCGCCTTTCTTCATCAGGTACTTGATTATTGTTGGATCTAGATAGTGTGAGACCAAGTTAAGGCTTGCGATGCTGTTGGAGTTTACTATATTCTGTACTTTGGTTTCAGTACTCTATTTCCATCATTGTCACTTGTTTTTATATTTTCCTAGATACATGTGACATGAATCATTTATTTATATATGCTTTAGTTGTTTATACTATCAATCTTATTCTATTTACTTTTGTTGTATTATATTACTGCTTCCAATATTGTTTACTATTTGATTTTTTCTCTATATACTATGCCAATGAGGGCATAGTTTCTCCACTATCACAGACAAGGCCCTCGCTGCTTGTCTATAGCCTCTTGAATTAGTGGAAATGCACTTGAGTACATGTGACCAACTGGGTACGGGGCACCTTTAGGAAGCACCTGGATCCGGGATGTTATAATGCAGTATTAGAGGGGTTATTTTTTTCTTTGTATTACTATTTGGAGAATATAAATAGGGATAGGAAGGAATAGGTAGTTGGTAATAATTTTTTCCTAGGAATAGCTAACTCATGTATAGTGAAAAGCCAAGTTACCTCAAATATTTCAATTTTCCTGGTTTTCCAATTGTTACAGTTGATTTGATTTCACTGTTTGGTGACACACTTGTTTTGTGATATTAGGATTTATATTATTGTGGTTCTATTTCTGTTTCAACCCAATGAGATGAAGGTATTCTATTTCATGCATCATATAGGCACTTTCTAGGGATCACATTTCATGCATTCTTGTCATGCCATTTAGGGTGCATTCCTAATTTAATGTTGTCATGATAGTTATTGTGAAATAAATGCATGTCTTTGTGATAGATGTCATGATAGAATACCTAATATTTTTTATAGGGTATTTATATAAGTAAAGGTTCATTTGGATGGAAACCAAACATTGTTCCTTGAGTTGTTATCGGTTCTCTTGGATCAAAATTTTGTGGATCATGTTTGGACTTTAGTTTAATTTTGTCAAGTTTATTTGAAAAAGGATTCCAAACATTAATTCGTGAGGAGTATGGGATCCCACAGGTCAGAATTTGTCATGACTTGGACAAAATTTTTATTTTCTAAGGGTTCTGGAGAAGTTTCATAGGCCTACTATCTAGAAACCCAAAAAACACGGCGTATGGTGTTAGCAACACATGCCATGTGTTCTTCTGTTCTAGAAGAAACAACTTTTCTTAAGTACACACTGTGTACTGGGAGTACACGTTGTGTAGTTCTTAACCATGTGACTGACTGTATGAGAAGATACAGAGGTTGATAAATGTATAGTAGAATACATTGTGTACGAAAAGTACATGTCGTGCTATAGAGACCATATATCAGGTTGTGTGACTAATGAAACGGGTGGATGAAGATCAGATGGTACATTTCATTTCTATATTGTACATGATGTGTGGTGATCGACCATGTGTCTGGATGTGTGACTAATGACAAAGGTGGATGGAACATAAGTGGTACACACTGTGTGTAGGGTGAACATGACATGTAGTGTTACCTGGGAGAGAATCGTGTAGTTCTAGCTGTGTATAAGAACTTGGGTAGGAGGGAGAATTCATGTACACGTCGTGTCCTAGGAGGAAAACATCGTGTGTATGGGTGTTACTCGACCAGGTTTGCCAGAGGTACACGCCATTATAAAGTCTTAAGGGGAACATTTTGTGTAGGGGTTATACATGTTGTGTAACACTATTTTGTAAAACTTGAATTTTTTCTTCTCCTATTCTGTTGCTTCACTTCTATGTTTCATTCCTTGATGATATTTAACTAAGGTGTGCACTTGATCGTGCAGAGTAATGATACCAAGACGTCCTTTAGTTTTATTCCATGTACAGGGTGGTGACCAGACACCTGAAATAGTAGATCAGGGACTACCAATAGACCCTCCCATCATGCTCATCTTGACACCAGCTATTATACTGGATGCATGTGCTGATGTACAGTTCCGTGAAAGCTTTATGAGGATCATGAAGACTTTAAAGGGAGCACCACATCCTACCCTGACTATGGAAGAGGTGACTCAGGTGTTCCAACAGCATTATCCTCCAATTTTTTTAGGGGATGGAGGACTACAGGATACAGAGTCATGGTTGGAGGCCATTCTTTCCTTCTTTAAGAATCTGGAGATGCCTCCGTAGAGGAGGGTGATTCTCATGACTTACATATTACATGATTCCACCAGGAGATGGTGGGATGTTATATCACATGAGGAATGTTTTCAGAATATGGTTTGGGAAAAATTTAAGAGAACCTTCTATGATTATTCCTATCTCGGGATGTTGAGGGCCGATTGAGCCTGAGATTTCATGCATTTGGAGCAGGGCACTATTTTAGTGATGGATTACTCTTATCATTTTATAGAGCTTCAGTGCTTCCCACCTATTCTAGGAGGTGATGAGTTATCCTTGGCTAAGATATTTGAGGATTGTCTTAGGTATGTAATCTGATTGAATGAGAATGTTTTCAGGATGACATAGGTGAAGGATATAGTGAACCAGGCACTGATTACGGAGTGAAATGTGAGGGATTTGGGAGCTATGAGAGAGGGATTTTTAGCATCCTAGGTAGGTATTCTTTCGAAAAATAGTATGAAGTACCATAGGGATCCCTCACGCAGTGATTCCAGTTGAAGGCATGTAACTTCAGGTATCCATGTGAGGTGCTAGAAGTGCAGGAAGAGTGGGAACAAAAGACCGTAGTGCCCTAGAGACCCAGTCAAGTGCCAGACTTGCGGTAAGATTGGCCATCTTCAGCATTTTTTTAGGTTTTTCTCACTAGCATCTAGTGAACAGAGATTTGTTATGACTCCCTATTCAAGAGAAGGACTACCAATTTCCCCTTAGTCAGAGAAATGGAGTTCTTCAAGCTGTTCAAAATGAGGAGGAGGTCGTGGTCTTGGTAGTCAGGCTATAGGTTTCTAGCGATAGAATGGTGGATCAGCTCAGGGTAGTCAGGTAGGGTTGTAAGGTTGCGGTACAGGTTAGACTTTTGCAGTGGAGCAGACCCAACAAAAGAAGGATATCGAACCCTCTATTATTATAGGTACGATTTGATTTTCCTTAGTTTTATATTATACTCTTTTTGATACATGGGCTTTCCATAGATTCATATTTGCCATCATTGTGGAGAGCCTTGGCCTCTGTATCTTTACATCTGATGATGTGATGGTTCTAGACACTCTTTTGGGTATTAGTATGGCTAGTTTATGTTAGTTTAAGGAGTTCCCTCTTGAGGTTGGTGGGTGACACTTATTATGGTACCTCTTTGATTTGGAGATGACAGGCTTTGATTTCATTATCGGAATAGACTGGTTAGCCTCCTTTCATGCCTTTGTTGACATCTATCATCGTAGGGTGATTTTCACATCACCCGAGGGTGGGTCTTTTCTACACAAGGGAGAATGGGATTTCCAGGCGAGTAGAGTTGGAACTGAGCATCAGGGGTTGGGAGAAATCATAGCCCATTTTTCTTGTTTATATCTATATGACCAGGGGACCTCATAGATGGACTTTCCTCCATTGGTGGATCATTTCATAGATGTCTTCCCAGAAGACTTTCTAGGTTTACATTTAGAGCGAACGGTAGCTTTCTCTATTGATATTGTTCCATGGGTGGAACCAGTGTTCATTCCCCCTTATAGGATGGCTACACTAGAGCTATATGAGCTCATGAAAAAGTTATAGGAGTTATAGGAAAATGGTTTCTTCCAACCCAGTACTTCTCATTGGGGTTCGCCTGTCCTTTTTTCTACGAAGGTGGACGGTACCCTCAAACATTGTGTGTATTATCAGAAGCTGAACCAGTTGAAGGTCAAGAACTGATATCCCTTTCCAAGGATAGATTATATCTTTGATCAACTTTGCGAGCCCGAGTGTTCTCAATGATCGAATTTAGATCTGTTTATCATCATTTTCATGTTATACCATCCAATATAGCTCTTATGTCCTTTCGGAGGAGGTATGGTCTATATGAGTATTTGGTTATGTTGTTTAGTCTTACGAACACACCATTATTTTTTATGGCTCTGATGAACTGAGTGTTCTATCCTTACTGGGATTCTCTTGTGGTAGTCTTCATGGACGATATCTTGGTTTACTCTCACACTCGACATGACCATGCCACCCATCTTGAGATCTTATTGAGTACACTAAGAGAGAATCAATTATATTCCAACCTCTCAAAATTCCACTTTTGGATGGACCAAATTCACTTCTTGGGTTTTTTTATATCAGAGACAGGAGTATCAGTAGACCCATAGAAAGTGAGAGCAGTAGTTTCCTAGGATCATCCAAAGAACTTCTTTGAGGTAGAAAGTTTTTTGGGGATATCTAGTTACTACAGATGATTTATACAGGACTTTTCATGCTTAGTTTCACCACTGAAAATCTTGAATAAAAAGGGGGGAAAGTAATTTTGGATAGATTCCTACCATTCAGGATTTCAAGAGATAAAGTGATATTGACTTTAGCACTGATATAGATTTTAGAAGATCCAGGAAAGAGTTACACCGTCTACTATGATGCATCAGGTATGGGGATGGAAGTAGTGATTATGTAGGGGGGAGGAGTCATTGTATACATGTCTTGGTAGTTGAGGATACATAAGAGGAATTAACCAACCCATAATCTCAAGTTAGCTGTAGTTGTGCATGCTTTGCGTTGTTGGAGACATTATCTTTTGGGAGATAATTTTGTAGTTTTATATGACCACATAAGTCTCAAGTATATTTTTACTCAGCATGATAAGAATTTGAGATAGTGAAGGTGGGTTGAGTACCTTCAGTCCTTTGACTTTGAGGTTTCCTACATGCCTAGGAAAGGTAACATAGTGGCTGGGGCATTGAGTAGGAGGACTCAGATACAGGCAGTTCAAGAGGTCAGTAGTGTGTGGCAGCTTATAGCTCTATTCTCTGAGATTCCTTTGGAGGTGCACAACATAAATGGGCATAGGTTCCTTTATTTTATAGTTTTTACATCTACTCTACTGGATAGAGTGTGAATGAGGCAGTTATCAGATTCTGAAGGCCTAGTCCTACTGAAGAGTGTGTCAGACGAGGACCCTACTCCTGGGTGGACCGTAGGTAAGGATGAGGTCTTGCATTTTCATTGAAAATTATGGGTTTCTATAGATATATGTAAGGAGTTGATGCGAGATTTTCAACCCTCTATTTGGGAAGTTCATCCTGGTGTCACCAAGATGTATCGATATCTACAACGTCAATATTGGTGGCCAGGTATAAAGAGGGATGTAGTTGGTTTTGTTATGAGATGTTCTACCTGTCAGTAGGTGAAGGCAGAGCATCAATGACCAGTAGGGATTTTACAATAGTTACCCATTCCCAAGTGGAAGTGTAATGATTTTTTAATGGATTTCATGATAGGTTTACCAAGGTTGCCTCAAGGTAATGATGCAGTTTTTATTGCTGTTGACATACTATTGAAGGTTGTACATTTCATTCTGATTAAGGAAACATTCAGTGTTGATGAGATTAGAGGTTTTTACATATGAGAGATTGTATGTTTTCCTGGTGTTATGCACTCTATAGTTTTAGATAGGGATTTCTAGTTTACTTCCCATGTCTGGATGGGATTATAGAGGGATTTGGGTACAAAGGTACTTCTGAGTATAGCATACCATCCCCAGTCAGATGGAAATTCTGAGAGAATGATTCAGGTTTTGAAGGACATGATTCAAGAATGCATCCTAGATTTCAAGGGATATTGGGAGAGACACATACCCTTAGTGGATTTTTCCTTCAATAATAGTTTTCGGGTGATGATTCAGATGGAACCTTATGAGGCTTTGTATTATAGGTCTTGCCGATCACACCAATGTTGGATGGATGTCGGAGAGGATGCTATGATGGGACCTCTTCTTGTCCAGGATACCACGGAGCAAGTGGAGATGATTTGGAAGAGGATGTCAATTACACAGTCTCAGCAGAAATCTTATGATGGTCGATGGAGACGGCCTCTGGAATTTGATGTCAGAGATCATGTTTTCTTAGGTGTCACACCAAGGTTGGAACATAGAAGTATTAGGAGACAGGGGAAGCTTTCATCTAGATATGTTGGGCTGTTTGAGGTTTTGGAGAAGGGAGGGATGGTTGCCTATCAGTTGTAGTTACCTCAGAGGTACTAGAAAATAAAAAATGTATTTCATGTTTATCAGTTACGAAATTACTTTTTGGACATGTCTCACATTTTTCAACCCAAGGAGGATGAGTTAGAGGTGGATGTATCCTTCAAGGATCACCCTGTTCAGATTTTGGATCACAGATTGAAGGTTCTCTGTGGTAAATATATTCCTCTAGTATGGGTGTTATGGAAGCATAGGCGATTACAAGACGAGACTTGGGAGAGGGAGGATGACGTACGATCATAGTGGCCAGAGTTGTTTGAAGTTTCTTCTTCACCACCCTTGGAAGGGAAATTCGGGGATGAATTTCTTTAAGGGCAGAATTTTGTAAGAACTATGATCTTCATTTATAGTATGGATCTTAATTTCAGGTTGTTTTTTTAAGAAAAATTAATAATTGGGTAATTTTATAATTACACATCGTGTACTTAGGATTAAACATCATGTACTCAGTTGCCACATATAGCCGTGTACTGGCCTTGTGACGGCTGAGTACATGGCCATGTAGGTGACCGGGATGACCGCCTAAATTAGGAGCCAGTTGAGGCTACTACATGGTGTGTATATTAAATAAAACTGATGTGTAGTTTTATTTTTAATTGATTAATCAGAGCGTGGTTTCGTATCATCTCCAGAACTCTCTTCTTCTCCTCGTGTCTCGTGCAAGAGACGACGATCGGTTGGGAAACTTTGAGCTTCTCTTGTTCCTATATCCGAGATCTGATTGAGATGTCGCTGAGTGCATTTTATTTCCACTGGTGATTTCTCTCTTTCCCTATATCCTTTCTTCCTGATTTCTCATCTCTCATGAGTTATCGAGGTTTGATCTTTTTTACCCTTTTCATAGATCTATGTCATTCTAGACCGATTCAAGGGCCGACATTGAAGAGTGTTAATCGTACAACATCGAGGTAGGTGTTCTGTGCCTTTCTTTGATCGTATTTGGATTATATATTCCTATAGTGCTAAATACCCATGGTTGGCGTATTACGTATTTGGATTTTGACCCTGTTTAATACCTTCTATGGTTTTGTTTACGGATTAGGGGTTGTTGCCTATGCATAATATTGTATACCCTTATTTTTGGGACACCCCATGGGTATGTTCTCTTGATTGACTTTTATTATCCATTTGGACTAGGATTTCTAAGAGGTATACTGTGTCTCCATGCCTTGAGTTGTTTAGGATAGATTTGATTGGTTATATGTAATGCATGTGATTATGCTTTGATTAAAGTTGATCCATGTAATAGTTTGGTTTGGATGTAGAACCTTTAATGAATGTTGTATGCGTGTAGATCTTCTAATATACCGTGAGAGCCTTGGACTAAGAAAACTTGATGGTTTCCATGTTTATTTACAAAGGGCCATGAGAGCCTTAATGTAGACTTGACCCAGGGGTATTGACTGTGAGATCTACCTAGGAGGTCGTTTATAATTTTAATACTTCGTTGACCCAGTGGATATTGACAGTGGGAGCTACTCGGAGGTCATGTATAAATTATTGATGCCTTGTAGACCCAAGGGTATTGACCGTGAGAACTTCCTAGGTGGTCATTTCAATTTGATTAGTGTTATGTTAACCAAAGGGGTTAGACTGTGGGAGATTTATCATACGGTTGTTATGAATGATTGATTAGAAGTTTGTGATGAGTCTGTTAAGCCAAAGCACAAGATTGTACTCTGTCTTACTTGTTGTTTAGATGGTTTTATGAGATGTTTATTGTCACCATTACATGGGTGGGATACATAACTTAGGAAAGATCCTGAGATTTATTATTGAATGGTTTAAATAATTAATAAATGAAGATGAATGCAATTAAAAACTATAGGTTTGTTTACTTTTGATTAATTCCTAATATATTGCTTCATTTTTTCATATTTCTTTCTATATATATTAACTAATAGTTAGGCATAGATCTTTTGGTGGTTGCCTACTCAGATTATTCTCACACCCTATTTGGGTTATGCTTTTGGACCCAAAAAAATTATATGGTTGTAGGTATAGATAAGGGAAAGCACCCTTCTTCACCAGGTACCTGATTACTATTAGAGATGGAGAGCATGGGACCAAGCTAAGGATTGTGATGCTATTGGAGTTTACTGTTTTTTGTACTTTGGTTCCAGAATTGTATTTCCATCATTGTGACTTGTTTGGCTGCTTTACTAGATACATGTGACATGCATCATTTATTTATATATGCTATATTTTTTTATACTATCAGTCTTCTTCTATTTACTTCTGTTTTATGGTATTACTGCTTCTGATATTTTTTACTATTTTCTTTCTATTGTGTATACTCTACAAAAAAGGGCATAGTTTCCCCACTATCACACCCAAGGCCCTCGCTACTAGTCGGTAGCGTTTGGCATTAGGGAAAATGAGCTTGAGTCCATGTGACCAACTGGGTACAGGGCACATTTGGATGACACGCTGATCTGGGATGTTACAACCTGATAGAAAATAATAAAATCGCTCAAGATTACGGCGGACTACCGCCTCACAAAACCGATGTGATGTGTTTTTATTTATATTTTACTTGGATGGTAATAAGGAAATATTAAATGACTATATATGATATGTATATATATATATGACATATATTAAATCATAATTATTCTTTAATGGGGATATATTATGTATATTTATTACATTTTGTTCGTCGATAAAATGGAAACAACGTTCAGGCGTACGTATGGCCAACCGTCTCTATGAACGGTGTGGTTTATTTTCAATCAATAACTTTAATGTATTAATATATATATAATTAATATATATGATATTTATATCATTTTTAACATTTTCTAAATGATTTAACCATGATCTATGTAAATGTATCGAGAATACCAAATGAAAACATACATGTAAAATAAAACAGTTATAACCCAAAACGTAATTCTAAAAAAGAATTATTAATAAACTGGTAGTAAAATGTCATAAGTAAATCATATATGATATGATAAATGTTATTATTAATCATTAATACATGTATAATAAACTTATATTTATTATATTGGAGGTTCAAATGTGTACAAATGATGTCAAGACTTAAGGTGAGGGGATTTTGGGTCTCACTTTTATTTCTGTGAGACTTATGTCATATTCACTATTCATTTCATTTATGGGGTGTATATACTTTAAATATGAAATTTTATATCATTAATTTATTTTATTTTATTTAATTTAAATTTTCAATTGATTTTATTCTTTCACAGGGCTCATGATTTGAAATTTACTCAAGTAGTAATGGATTTTGTCTCGCTTTTTACTTCTATGAGACACATACCCTATTCACCACCTATTTCTTTTATATGGGGAATATACTACCATGAATTTATTTTATTAAAATTATTATAAAAATTAAGGTGATTTAATATATCTATTTTAGTATCTATTTTTCTTCGGGTTTATGGTTAAATAGTTACTATAGTGGTAATGGATTTCTATCCCGATTTACATTCTTTGAGACATATGTTATGTTATGAACCTATCTACTTTTATGAAATGTATATACATCCAATTTGACATGTAATATCATGAATTTATTTATTCTCATGATATTATAACTTTAATTTAATTTTATTCTTTCACAGGGCTTTCGATTCAATGTTACCAAAGTGGTAAGACTTTTATGTTACAATCTCATTAATTAATAGGATTCTTCATGTTCATGCTTACAATGATGAAATATTATGATCCATATCTCAATAACTATCATTATTTCCTTATCTTCTATTTATTTTATAATAATTCCTGCTTTCCATTAATTTTATTTTCTTTATGTACTCCAGATTCCAAAATAATGTTTTTTAAGAAAAAACTGACATTATTTCTCTCTTCAATCGAAAATATGTTTTCTTCCAAAACCATGTTTTCTAAAAAAGTTTTAAAAAATATTTTAGTATCCTCTTATAATTTTTAAAATAAATTTTTTACCATGTTTTAATTTTGAAAAATTGTAATAAAATTAATCTTGTTATCATTTTCAAAAAAAGGCCTCTTTGATTTTTTTTTAAATGTTAAAACAATATTTCTTTTTAACATGCACTACATGAATAGTATTTACTATTGTCATAATTTCTCAATGATTTCAAGATTCCCTTACCAAGTTTTAAAATTATTTTCAAATAAAAAAAATTCTTTATTATTTAGGAAGTTTTTTGTATTTAAATAAATTATTTCAAACTGAATAGGATTTTGAAAATGTTTTACGTTTTCAAAAAGTTTTTTTCGAATAAAGTTTATTTTTCTAAAGAAATTTTTTAAATGGATTTCAAAAATTCCTTTATATGTTTCAACGGTTATTTTTAAAAAAAAATATTTATAAAATTTTTTATCTTTCCAAAAGTTTTTTTCAATGTGGAAAGGATATTTTCCTCAAGAAATGTTTTTAAAGTATCTTTAAAATATTATTTTCAGAGAAAATGATTTTGAAATGTTTTATGTTTTTAAAAAATTATTTTCAATGTAAAAAAGTTTATTTTCATAAAGAAATGTTCCAAGTGATATTTCAATATCATTTTCCATCTAATATGATGTCCTTATATGTTACATATGTTTTATTGATGATATTATCCAATTATACCATCCTTATTCTTTCTATGGATGGTTCATGTTCTTGATTATGATGAAAGAGGTCCATGAAACATGTTCCTTTACCATGGGTTATGCTATGATGAAATTTTTAAATGAATATGAAACCGGTATCTTTTCCATAGGTTATGATATGATGAAATTTTTATAAAACTCATATTTTTATGGATTATGATATGATGAATGTTTTATGATCTTGTGGCACACATATATATGATCTCATTATGTAACAGGTGGGACCTATATCTCCATCCAATGAATTCGTTTAATATTTATATCTCATTATATAGACTCGACTAGACTGGGAAGTGAACTCGGTTCAGTAAGGGACTTTATCCTCTATGGTGGTCTTGGGAGTGAACCTTGACTACTATAAAAGTTTTGGGAGTAAACCTATTCCACTATGTGAAACAGGTGCATCCTGATCCACTATAAGAAATAGGTGATGATGCTTGATCCACTTTGATTATGGTCTTAGTTGTTAAACTTGACATATGAAATAGTTTTCTATTTCTATTTTGGTGCCACACTCTTCTTACATGATATTATGGTTCATGATTTATTTATTATGACTTATCACTCTTATGACCCATGACTTTTGAAATGATGAATTTTTATGCTATGAATCATATTTATGACCTATGACTGGTTAGGTATGAACTTTGTAGGTTATTTTTTTGAACATATACCCTTAAACTAATCTTATCCTTTCATATGATCATATACTGATTTATAATATATTTAACCTTACTAAAAATTTGATCTCACCATTTCCTATCTTTCCTTTACCCGTGTTATGAAGAAAGGTTCTAATAAGGGTGTGTCTATGAACATTACTAAATAGAGAGATCTTTGTGGGAGATATTGAATTTTTTTAAATAAATTAGATTATTGTGTTTCTAGTATATAGAGACACTAAAATATTATGGTTCTCAGGCATGTGAAGTGTAATGAAATGAATATTTATTTAAAAAGATGTAATATTTATGTGTCAAAAACCTGGGTCGTTATACAGGCCATCATCAAAACCCAACCATCACATCGTAAAAAAACATAAAACAACCACCACATATTATCCCCCATCACCCCCATTCCATCCAACCATAGCTTTACTACCCAGTGTGTTCCACAATCAATCTGATCACCACCATCACTACAAGATCCCTATGATATCCCCACACATCACATAGTAAAATATGGAAAATGAACAAACAAAAATAGAACCAAAATTCAAATCCCGCAATCACTATAATTTTAGATTAATATAAAGGTCTATATCAAATTACTTTATTACATTCTTGGGTATTCTCAAAAAATTACATATTTTCAAGGGAACCCATTTTTTTAGACATATTTAAGTTCTTAAAATTTTACTCAGGGTGAGTTCAATCAATTAATCAACATAACACGGGTTTCACAAATCACAATAGCCACAATATATGCAAAGTCTCCCAATTTTTATGATTTTCAACAATATCTATGAAGATGGATAGACTCACAAGCAATTTAAAAAAATAAGTAAATATATGTGAGACCTCTCATCCCATTTTAATTTAAATTTAAGCTAATTAATTATCTTCTTATGTCAATGGATACAATACACCCAATGGAAGAAAAAATCATAACATTCCCACATATTCACATAAATAGGACATAACAAGTATCCCCTACCTCAACCAAATCTCTATGAGTCACTGTAAATGAATGAAACAAGAGAAGGATGATCACCATGAAAACAAATGCGAGGAATAATCCAATAAACACAAACACAGTGATACCACATCAAAATAATTACACAACACATCCCAAACTGATTTGGAATAGCCGTTGAAGATCATTAGGAGAACAAAATGTATAAAAACATAACAAAAAGTAAAAAACTCATCATATGTCTCTATAATCTAAACTCTTGAAGTCAGGGATTGAAGCTATGAAATTTGGACTATATAGTCTCCCACAAAATATTAGGGTTTACCTAAGGTTCTTGTGAAATGGGTGGAGAATGGATAAAATTTAACTGGGATGGAATTTATAGGAATTATGGAAAACACCATTCATGGCATGAAAAATACATTGATTTCATGACATCTTTATGTACGCAATCTTTCACGGTGTGAAAATGTCTTTCACACTTGAATTATTTGAGTCTAACATCAACATAATTTCAACACACCTTAAGGAAAATACATTCATGGTGTGAAGAACGATCCATGTCGTAAATCAATTCTAGAAAAAACCCTTGAAATTCCAACCACCATGTCACAAACCAACCCTCGTATCATGAAGTAAATCCTAAATTACATTCACACTATAAAAAATTTCTCATATAGTGAACCACTTCCTATACTATAATTTCAGCTCCAAAAACCTATGAATCTCCCTAGTTCCTACCTGAAAACCTCTAAACACCAAAACTAAAAAATGAATTAGCTTTAAATACATGGTCTATTTAAAGAAGGCTCATATAATATTATTTTTTCCTTTTAATTTCATAATTCTAACTCTTCATTATATTTCTTTTTAGGTTGATCCATATCATTTAATAAAAAAGGGTGGCAGCATGATAATTCCAAGATTCACATAAAATAAATTAAATATCATTCCACAATAGATTATTTAACATCTTGTTGCACATGAATTATAAAATAAAAGAGAAATCATGAGTCTAGAAATCGAGCTGATTAGGTATAGGCATGCTAAACTCAAATATTGATGTTCTGGTCGTATTAGTTTGATAAATCAAAAAATCAAATGAAAGGGACTTTATAAATTTTAAAATAATATAATAGTCATTATTTTTTGATATTTACAAGAGGTTTACATTCTTCTAAAAAATTAGTAAAATCTTCTTAAATTTCCATTCAAATTGGTTGTATATATTTATCAAATTTTAATAACATTTAAGTTATTTAAATAACAGTTTTGAATCTTTTAAGGGAGATGGGATTCTTATTTATGTTTAAAAATAATGGTTTTAAAGATTTTATGATTTAAATTTTCATTTTAAATTTTAAAATATAATTCTAGTTAAAGTGATGAAATCTCATAAAGGAATTAATCTTACATTTCATATGTAAGATTTTCTCCAGAACCAAAAGAATTGATAAAGGCTTGATCCACCCTATGAAATGTAATATATATATATCATGTGTAAGATATTTATTTTATTAATAGACAATACATAACAATTATTCCTTTAAATGAAATCCATACATAAAATATTTATGTTATAAATAGGTTTTTATAATTGGAATATATTCAATATGTAATACAATTGTGATGCGTAATATATTTCATGCAAGGAACCCCCATGTGTAAAATATTTTTCTTTATTAGAATTCCATATGTAATATATTTGAAGGTATGTAATATATTTCATTTTGAAAAAGATTTTTTACATAATAGATTTTGAAAACATAAGGTTTTATGCCAAAATATAAGGTTTTTTACTTTTTAAAAAAACATATATATAAGTTATTTTAAAAATATTAGGTTTTATTTTTAAAATTATTATTTTTTACTTAAAAAAAATAGGTACATCAGAGATTTTATGAGCTCCTTATGATACATAATATATTCCCTATAATGAATAAGATAATGGATGTGGTGAAAAAAATTAGAATCCCCACAAGTAATATACTTCCTCCCAATACATAATTTTTTTCGCACACATAAGATATCAATCTTTAATAGAAGAAAAGTATGTGCTATGTGTTTGAAAATTATATTATGTATTTAATTTCAGAAAATTTACTAAGTAAATTATCTTATATATAATCATAAGATGATTGAAATCAATATGTAAGATATAATAAACCCATTATTAATACATAATATATTATACTTAGTCAAAATCAACCAAATTTTTGAAAATTTATAATTACCTAAAAAATCAAATATTCCCTCCCATAATTGCTGGTTTACTTCCAAAATCACAAATACACTTCAAAAGTAAAATTAAAAATGATAAATACCTCCCTGAACCTTTGTAATCTCAAGAAAAAATCCCTAAAACCCAATAAAAGAAAGGATTCAAGTAAAACCAAGTCACTTGACATAATTGTTTGGTTTCTGTATGGTGATTTCTCATTTTGAATTTTAGAATTTTAAAACTAACATATATGTATAAATAATTTGTTTTTCTATATAAAAAATTCCCATAAAAAGGTGGGATGAAAATTTAGGATGATGAGATCTTCATACTAATATCCTCTCCCTATCCAGGACTGGTATTAGACTCGTTAAGCATCATTAAACCATGTGGTTTATAAATTTAAAATTTTAAATTAACCTTCTGAAAAACTAAATTAATAGTTTATAGTAAAGTATTGATATGGTATTAAACCTTAATTTTAAAATTGAATACAAGGTATTACCTTCTAATAAATTTTATATATCTTAAAACTAATTTTATATGTTGATTAAAATATCAATTAAAACACTAGAACTAAATTGAACCCTTTTTAAAAAATCCAATGTTTGTGAATAAATTTCAATATATAGTTTTTATAAAAAATAAAAATTGAATTAACTTAATAATTCAATTGAAAATATTACTTTAAAGATAATAAATATAGTTATATTTTTTATCTTCAATTAAAACTTCTTAAAATATCATTTTCCTATAATAAATATAATTAAAATAATTTAATGTGTTTTAAGTTTAAATCTTATAAGTAAAAGTTGAATAAATATTACTCTTTGGATTTCAACCACCCTAATATGTTTTATTTCATCTCTAATTATAAAATTTTTCTCATTTATCTTATAATAGTTAAGAAAAAAATAATAAGTATCATCATGATATTATTATTACTATTTTCAATGAAAGGTGGATTTTGATTAATGAATTAAGTACATGTCCATATACTCATAACTCATTTCGCTTCTAGTGAGCTAATCAGTAATGATAATGTTTGATGATTCATTAAAATATAAAAGATAATAATCCTTTAATTATTTGAAACTAAAATTTAATGGATCACCAAAAAGAAAAAGAATTATTTTTTCACTTTAATTAAAAATGAACAAAACAGTTTCAGGAAACTGAGGTAAAAGGTACTCTTTATAGAATAGACTCTAAAACTCTAAAAACTAAATAGAAAGTTTGATAAAAATATTAAAACTAATAAAATATATATATCCTAAAAAACCATGATGTGAAGGAATAACCATGATGTGGGGGTCCTCCATATCTCCTTGAAACGGATAGTGATAAAGGAAATGTCAAGATAAAATTCTTTCGTCATATGGATTTAAAATTTATATCATAAATGTATTTAAACATTTTCTAATGATATGTATCTAGTTATTTCCATATATAGCTTTAAAAAGAAATATCTAAGGAATATAGTATTCAAAAAAATTATCTTTGACATTACCTTCACTATAAATTAAGAATAATTTTCGTGAATATAAATTAGTTTATGTTATGTTAAACAATGTGTGGTTTGGGAGTTTCATAGAAATATTTTCTATCATAATTTTTTTATTATATTTACTTTGAAAAACAATTTAATCAATATAAATTAAAAATATTCTATAAATATAATAATATATTCACTTGGGTGTGTTTTTTTCATATGGTATAATTTTTTTTTATTTTATTTTAGTCCTTTAGTAGTTTATATAACAGAGTTGGTCTCCACATCATGATTTTTTATATCCTTTTTAATTTTATTCAAACTACATATAAAATCCAATTATGTTTCAATATTATCACAAAATATTACAAATAAATAAACTTTTTTAGAAAAATATCAATTAAAATTAATATTCCCTATAAAATAAATTTCTCAAAATGAATATAAAAAACTCCCACACATTAAAACTTTTTCTAATCCTCAAGTAAAAATACCCAAAATTTATCAAACATAAAACTTACTTTAATATGATATAAAATACCTAATCATGAAAAAATATGAATATTTTGAAATTAGTATTTTTAATTAATTAATCAAAAAATATCTTAAATTCACATTTATTATAAAAAATCAAAAGAACTATGAAATTTACTCACTTTCAATTCTATCTTTAATCAAGGAACATGACAAAAAATCAATTCTTCATTTGAAACCAGAATTATACTGATTTCCATTTTAATTTACTATTAAACATATCACATACACTATTTTCATAATTTATGAATTTTTCATTTTTTTTATATGTTAATCGGGATATAAACTTTTCATAACAGACATAGAAGTTGATCCAAACTAAAATATATATACACACTATCAATTACCTCTCATGAATATTTTTTATAGTTCTGAAATAAAGGGGAGGGGTTTTTTATTAATTCAACAATTTATGGTTATATTATTTCTTTTTCAATGTTTTTACCTGAACATGATTACTTATATATTTGAGGATAAATTAACACTTAATTTGATTCATTAATAACTCAAATTAATTAGAGTAATTATTATTTCTTAAAAATATTTTATAAAAATGAATTTGATAATATGGTGTTGTAAAACCACCCTAGTTCATTTAATTAATTGTTCATGAATCAAATCAGTGTATGGTTCTAAAAATTAATCACTTACAGAATTTTTCATATTATTATCATGATTTTAAAAACTTTAACACAAAAATGAGATGTTTGTTATCAATTATCATTTCTATATCAATGATTTAAAGTAAATATCTAGTGGATTCTTACATGTACCCATCCATTACACATAATCCAAACATTGAATCACATATTTGAGTCAAGGTGAGAGAGATTTTATTTATTGTCCTCATTTTCACTACCCTCATCCCATTGTCGTTGGTTTTGGTAAATATATGGAAAACTTGGACATCAATTACATGAAAATGACAGTGTAAGTGGTTAGAAAACTATTTTTATTTAACTGTATAACAATCAAAAAAATTACAATCTGTATGTTATAATGGTATTACAATCCATCACATATTTTTCTATTTCACATGATATTTTTTATATAATAAAAATAAAAAAACATATTTAGATCCTATCACATTTAATAAATTTATTCCTAACTACTATGGTGCATTAGGTTTTTAATATTTTAAAAACATATTCATATTTTATTTTTTTAGTAATTAAGATTTCTAACATCTCTTTAATATATAGGAATAGTTATACCATATTAAAACAAATTGGTTGGTGGTTTCACATATATATACAAAGAGAATACATTTATAGTTTAAAAGTCAAGAAAGGACTAAGGGAGTTATATCTTCACTATTCCACATATGCATATGTATATGTGAGGCACAAGGGTCATATCTCTATATAATTTCCCAAAATAGTTTTTTATCATTGAAAATATATTCTTTTAAGTTATCAAAATATTTTCTAAATGTGGATAAAGAATATATATTTGATGGAAAGAAATTGTACAACTAGTCACTCAAGTCAAGAGAGAAGTCAGTAGATTCATCTACAAAAGTTTATATATTGAATGCATTATCAATCACTTTTTATTTTTAGTTCTAGGAATAAGTATTAGTAATGGGGATATTTTTAGTATTGAGGTTTATTTGATTGTTTTAAATAATATAAATACCTTTTATTGTTTACAAATACCTTTCATGTTTAAATTGGATAATTATAATATCTTATGGCATTACTAATGTAATTTTATTTATTGTTTAGTTATTTTTTGTTTATAATTTTTTATAATGAATTTTCAGTTTTCAGATTTTTAGTGTTTTTGGGAAATTCAGTTACCTTTTTGAACTTGTTTTTTACCTTTCTTAACTAACTTCGCTTTTCTCAAATACTGTATATAATAAAATTCTATTATTTTTTATTTTCTTATTGAAATGGATTAACTCTACTTTTTAAATGGTGTTATGATTATTTTAAGTGTTTTATTCAATTATTATTTAAGTTTTTTCAATGTGATTTAATTTTTTAATATTATTTTTCTAGTTTTATAATGTTTTTGAGAATATGGTAAATTGTTTTTACAAATTATGTCAATAAATTTGATAATTACATAGATATTCAAAATCATGATTATAAAAATTTCTAATGTGATGTTTAAGAAGATTTATAAAATTATATTTACACACTTTATAAAATAATTTTTACACAAAATTAATTTGATGTTTATAAAAAATTAAAATGATTTTTATATAGATTTAAAAAATGATTCTTATAGAGTTTACATTGTTTAAAAATTCATCTTTTTTATACTCTGTTTTTATATACATTTTATATTTTTATTTTATGTAATTTTATATTGTTTATCTTATCTATTATATTAATTTATAAGTTACTTATAATTTATAACAATGATATTTGAAGAGTTTTTTAATAGTTTGATGAAGGAAATAGTGCGAGATATTTACATATATAAGTATATGACATTATTCCATGTTTACATTGTTTCATACTATGGATACCTATTATTAGTTCCCAAGAAACACCCATGTGATCAATAATATCATGGAATTAATGACAAGGTATTTTCCATTGGTATTTTTACCGTGGGGACACAATAAAAATACAACGATGGCTATAATAATGAAATAAGGATACATGATTCATATAATAAATGTGAGAGTGATTAATCCTTTCTATGGTGAATTTCCTTTTCACTATAATCATAAGTAATCTTCATTTTTTGATCCTTTGTTACTGAATTGATCAAAACTACATTGAGTTTCTTCATCATCGACTTTTGTTATTTATCTTTTTAGTCTAGTTCTAATAATTATACCTTTTTATTATCTATTTGTAATATTAATTGCCGTTTTATTCTTTTTCTATTAAAAATAGTTCCTTTTTGTTTGGTTATATCTTCATGAAAAAAGTTTCATCATTGGGTTATGAGTAACAAATAAAATTTAGATGTTCATTTTCTCTTGTTCCTCTACGTGAGGAAGATATAGTTCTTTTAAAAGTTTATAAATCCTTTCAAGAGTTTGGTTTATCATAATGTATTTCATTCCTCTCATTATATAAATATGATTGAAGAGAAGATGTGGGATCTTGGTAATTAAAACTACTATAAAAAATTTTTGTTTACATATTTTTATTTTTGCTACAATTTATTTTGAACACTACTACACTTGAAATGTATTATTCTTAATGCCTATATGTAAAAATAAACTCTGATATTTTAATCTATTTAAAAAAATTCAAGTTCAATCCAACCCCCCCCCCCCCCACTTTAGACCATATTGGTATCTTACTATGGGAAAAAATTGGTATCAAATGTTAAACCTTTTAGAGATCTAGTTATTGTTATTTCATATTATTATTATTATGTTAATCAACTCCTAGACCTAATGTATAAGGAAAAGATTTTTTAATTTGATAACTATGAATCCAAATAATATATGGATTCTACAAAATCCCTTTTATTGTAATGTAAATTACTATAGGTATTTGAAATAAAAAAAAATTAGCCTTATCTAGAGAAATTAAACATCGGTTACTAGATGACCATATTGAAAACATATAAGATGAAAAATACTGATTCAGATGATAATGTTGCTAATGAGGTGGTAAAATATGTTTTGAAATATAAATTAATGAATATATTAAATATGTTATAATTTGAATTGTTTTTAGCCAGGTTTTATCCTATAGAAAATTCCATGATGTATGTTTAATACATCAACTAATGTATAAAGGTACTGAAATTATCAAAATAATAGAGTTGGGTATGCTTTATGTGGAATAATAGTATTTTAAAATGAGATATGATGAATCTATTTACTAAATGGTTCACTTCCTCAGAAGCATTATCAGTGGAATGGGTGCACTAAGAGGTGAGTTGTACAATACAATTCTAGATGAAAGGGTGTTGTAGTCACTACATATAAATCGTCATGCAAAGAAGGTGTTAATTGATGATAGTATATACTTTAATGAATATACCTTATATGAATTCATAAGATCTCTACTATAGTATGAGATGGAGTTAAAAAATATTTTGGATTATGAATTTTATAAGAATAAAGTTATTTCTTTCAATATAATATAAATTTTTCTTCTAACTCTTCTAAATATAAATCATGAAGAATTAATAAGTAGTTAAATCATATGAAAAAAAAGCGTTTACAAGTCAATAAGAAGTTCAGTAAGAAGAATGGAAATGAAATAAAGAAATGTAATTATAGTAAAAAAAATTATGTTTTAGATATAACTTGAAATGAGTGCATAAGGAACGGACATATCAGATCAAATGTTCAAAAATTAAATAATTCATAGAAAGATCATTAAAATAATAAAAAAGATAAGAAAACACTTTTTGGTTGTTGGACTTTTACTAATGATTCTAAATCAAGAAGTGATTTACAAAAGTAAAGTAGGGACTTGTAACCTTTCTTTAGTGGATGCATCTTCTAAGGTACCTAAATAACCTTTTACATAGTTATTAAAAACTACTAATGTTTTTTATAATATTTTTACTAAAGAATAAAATAATTATGATCATCATCCTAGTTTTTATTATAAATTAGATTCTGAAAATTATTTTATTAGACAATGGTATAATAAAAATAAGACATTTTTGAAAAATGGTCTAAAAATTTCTAATTTATAAAAATAATTAAAAGGTAAAAATAAGAAATTGGTCAAATAAAATAATAAACTAAAAGAAGAAAGTGAAAATATCAAAGTTTCTATCTCTAACAATGAAGGAAAAAAGTAATGATGGTTTGAAAATATTTAAACTTATCGTTTAAAATTATATAATTAAATATTTTCATTCTAAAAATAATGAAAATCAAGAAAGTAAATTTAACTTATTTTTTTGTGAGAATACTAAATTCAAGAATGAATTTAATAATATCAGGTGAGAAATTAAAATACTAAATAATACATCTTAATGTTCAAATGAAAAAGTCTAATATGATTTAGAATATATTCAAAAGGAAAATGATAAATTAAAATATAAGATTGTTATTATGAAAAATGACCTATATACTTTTCATAAAGGTAAGTAAAAATATAATAAAATGATTTATATAATGAAACCTAATAAAAATAGAAATATTTTTTGTTATAACATCCATTTACCAAATATAATTTTTTTTAAATCTTAAATGAATGTTTCTCAAGTGTAAAGTATTTTAATTATCAAATGCATGAGAATTATTCCAATGAATGTTCTTTAATATTTAATCAATAATTCAGTCATATTAAAACATTTATTTCTAAGAAATTGTTTTCTAAACTACCCAAAAAATAGATATTTGAATTCTGTTTAGGTGCCTAAATGTTCTATTTTTAATCTTGTTAGTCCAAGATAGAATGGGTACTGAAACAATATTCTACTTGATTGATTTTAGGTAATCTTCCTTATGAGTCTCAAAGATCCATGGTATAAGGAAAAAGGTTATTCCAGACACATGACAGGCGGTATTTCTAACTTCCTATCATTTAATTCATTTGATATAAGTTCCTTCACTTTCATATATTACTATAAAGTTCATATTAAAGGCTTTGATGAAGTTTAATTATCTAAACCTATTTGTATTTCTAAATTATAGTATGTTGTGGGTTTAAAACACAACATAATATGTATATCATAGTTTTGTGTGGTTGGAATGAATTTCAAATTTTTAAATGATAATTGTGTAATTTTTATGAATAAAATAGTTATGTTTTTTGAAAATATAAAAGCAAACATATACTTTATCTATTTTTTCGAACTAATAAAATAGAATGTAAAGTGATTAAATGTTGTAGAAACATATAACATTTTATATAATATAAGTCTTGTACATTCAAGCCTTATGCTACTTCATGAACTTTAAAAAAATATAAATATTCTATGTTTACCTTACATTAAGGTTACTAAATTATTTGTTTGTGATTCCTTTTTAAAAGGTAAGAACCACAAAGAAAATTTTAAATATTATTAATAGTGAAAAAACGACTTTATCTCTTGAATTGTTACATATTGATTTATTTTTTCATTTAAACCCTGCTAGTTTAAGTGGAAAGAAGTATGTGTTTGAAATTAGAGATGATTTTAGAATATTTACTTGGACTTATTCTATGTCTCATAAAATCAAAACTCTAACTAAGCTTATTTCTTTTTGAAAATTAATTTAGAATTCTAAAGGCTATTTGATTATCACTATTATATGTGATCAAGGTGCTGAATTTTTAAAATCATAAATTTTAAAGATTCTCTGATTAAAATGCGTACCTTCAAAATTTATATACTCCTCTAAAACCACAACAAGATGGTGTGGTAGAAAGGAAAAATAGATCAATTTAAGAAATGGATAGAATAATGCTAAATGAATTTAATGTGCCTAAATATTTTTGGGTTAAATATGCTAATAAAAATTTTCATGTTTTAAATGGAGTTTTAATTATATAAATCTTAAATAAAAGTATTTATGAATTATTTCAAGGAATAAAACCTAAAGATGGATATTTTAGGGTGTTTGGTTGTAGAATTTTTATCTTAAATAAAAATTATAATCTACATAAGTTTGATTATAAATATTATCAAGGGATATTTATACAATTTTCTAATTCATGTTAGGAATATAAAATTTTCAATAAGATAAATTTAATTTTTGAATAATTGGTGCATGAAATGTTTAAATAAAAAAAATATAAATCAGAATTTAGATTTAAATAATGATGAATAATATTTTTGACAATTTAACATTGGTTAAGATTATTCTTAAGATAATGAGAAAAATATAACAGTTGAGGGGTATAAAATCTCTTCTCAATCTAATATTAATGACTAGAAGAGTATTAAAGTTCTCCCTATTGAAAAAATAATTGTAAATTTTGAGTCTAGTGTTCAACCTATAAAATTCAATTTGAATTTCTATGATAATTCTATATTTTTTACTAATTTTTCTCCTAGTTATATTTATGAATCATTGAATTATTCTAATTGGATTGATTTTATACATGATGAACATAATTATCTTGATATAAATAAAGTTTGTAATCTTGTTAAACTTCATAAAGATAAATAAGTTATGAGAATCAAATGGATTTTTAAGAATAAGCTAGATAAATTTGGTATTGTAACTAAAAATAAAGCTAGATTAGTTGTCCAATGTTTTTATCAAGAAGAAGTATTTTATTTTGAATATTATTTTGCACTTTTTTCTATTATATAATATATTATGATTTTATTTAATTTTCTTGCTTTCAAGATTTTAAAATATTTCAAATAATGTTAAAGTGAATTTTTAAAAGGTTTTATTACTGAGGAATCATATGTTAATCAACACCCTTGTTTTGAAAATGATAAATTTATTAATAATGTTTTTAAATTGTATAATTTTTTAAATGTCCTTGAACAGGATCCTAGAGCTTGGTATGATATAATATCTATGTTTTTGTTGGAAAATGGTTTTAATGGAGGGAAGGTTGATCATACCTTGTTTATTTATAAATTTTCAAATGATAGTTTGATTATTAAAATATATATATATATATATGTATATATATATTGATGGTATTCTTTTTAGTTTTACAAGTGATTTTATTAATAATGAATATTATTATTTTATGAATTTATAAGTTTTATATGAGTTTAATGGGTGAATTGAAATTATTTTTCAATCTTCAAATTTCTTATATAAAAGATGGTATATTTTTAACCAATCAAAATGTGCTAAAGAAAGAGTTAAAAGTTATAGTCTCAATCTATAAAAATAATTTAAAACACCTATGTGGTTAAAATTAAAACTGAATATAGATAAATATATAAAATTTGTTGATTAAAAACTATATAGAGGCATGATAGGTAGTTTTCTTTTCTATATTGTATCTATACCTGATATAATGATTATTATTTTCTTATGTTCTGTATTTCAATATAATCTTAAATAAATCCAATCAAAGGTTGTTAAATGGATAATTGGATATGTTAAAGGAAGTTTTAATGGTGTTTTTTCTATTCTAATTAGAATTTATTTGATTTAATATCTTATTCTAACTTAGATTTTGTAATTTTTTAGTTTGATAGAGAGATAATTTCAGGTATGTAACATTTTATTGGTAAAATTATTATTTCATGAAGTTATAAAGAATAATTATTAGTTATTTTATCCACATATATGGTTCATTATAGAGTTGATGATAGTTAATGTGCTCAAAACTTTGTGGATAAAACAAACTTTATCTGATTTCAATGTTTATTTTAATAAATTTACTTTTTTAATGTGACAAAACTTCCATAATTTCAATTCTAAAAAATCATTTACAGCATTCTATAGAAATATGTATTGATATTATATTTCATTTTTCTAAGAGATCACTTTAATAAAGAAGACATTATTTTAGATTTTTTATCTATAAATAATCAACATGATAATATATTTACTAAAGCATTGGATGTACTAAAGTTTGTGAAAAAATGAACCTCATATGATGGATAATTAACTTTAAATGTTAGAATTAAAAATGTTATTATTGTTTTGTATTTATAATAGATCTACTGTACATATTTTCGGAATCTATTTTTCAATAAAATATTTGATTTTCTGATGTTTTTTTCCTTCTCTACTGTTTTTAGAATTTTATTCTTTAATTAATGGGGGGATAAATTTATTGGTGTTAATAATATTTTAGCTAAAATAATTATTATTATACTTTTTTAACATGTTTATTCTTTTCTATTTTGTAAATAATTTTTGAATATATTGTATATTTTTTTATGTTTCTGATAAATTTCAAAATATTGAAGAATTTTTATAGTTCTTTTAAAATATTGTTCAGTTTTTCATTTTCCTAAACAAGAGAGATTTTTAGTTATAGGACTAAGTATTAATGATGAGGATATTTTTAGTATTTATGTTTGTTTATTTTTTTTAATATTAATATTACCTAACATTTCTTATAAATACACTGCATATTTTAATTGGATAATTATAATTTATTATAGCATTATTAAAACACCATTTTTTATTCTTTAAGTATTTTTTTATAATGTTTTTATATAAAATCTATAGTTTTTATATTTACAAAGTTTTTTGGAAATTCATTTACTTTTCATAACTGGTTGTTTACCTTTCCAAACTAAGATTACTTTTCTGAAATTTTTTATATAAAAACTTCTTTCATTTATCATTTTCTTACTAAAATGGATTTACTCTATTTTGAAAATGATGTAAGTATTATTTGATGTTTTTTATTCCATTCATATGTAATTTTCATCATTGTGATATATTCATTTAAAACTAGTTTTATAGTTTTCAAATGTTCTTAAAAATATGGAAAATTGTATTACAAATTATGTTTATGAAGTTGATATTTACATAGATATTTAAAATTATTTTTTAAAAAATTATAAAATAATATTTATTAAGATATCTAAAATAATGTTAGTAAACTTTATAAAATGATGTTTACCTAAAATTCAAATGTTTTTTTACATATAAGTAAAAATGATGCTTGTGGAGTTTTATTTATTTCAAATTCATTTTTTTATACTCTATTTTCTTATACTTTTGAAATTTTGATTTATAAAAAGTTTATATGATTTATTTTATTTGTTGTATTTATTTTTAATTTACATATAATTTATAACGATGGTATTCGGAGTGTTTTTAAGTTTCATGATGAATAAAATGGAATAATATATTTCCATATATATAAAAATGATATTATTCCATGTTTATATTTTTTTTAATGATTGATACCTATGAGTAGTTATCATGAAACACCCAAATGATCAATAATATCATTGAGTTAATGAAAAGTGATTAGTTATTGGGTTTTTTGATCATGGGTTCTCTATAAAAATGCAACAATGACTCCGATAATTAAATTAAGACACACGATTCATCTGATACATGTGAGAGTGTTGAATCCTTACTACCAAAACATCCATTTTCATTGTGATCAAAAGAAATATTCAATGCCTGATTATTTTCCACAAAAGTATCAAAGATATATCAAGATTCTTTAGTATTTACTTATTTTATTCATGTTTTTGGTTTTGGTTTAAATATTTATATCTTTTTATAATGTATTTGTGATGTTAACTATCAGTTTTTGATTTTTCCTATTTCAAAAGTTACAATTTTTGGTTATGCATACCTCCTAGTTAATAGGTACATCACTAGTTTGTGATTCTTGAAAAAAATAAGGTTTTTTTTGGGTTGTACCTCTAGGTTGGAAAAATCCAGGTTTATAAAAATCTATCACCCCTTTCCAGAGTGAGTTTTATCCTAGTGGGTATCATTCTTCTTACTGAGTAGAAAGGAGTTAAGAGTAGATGTGGGATCTTGGTGATCTAATTTACCATAAAAATATTGTTTTCATATCTTCTTATTTTCACTAAATTTTATTTTGAACATTACAACACTAGTATTGCAATGTTCTTATTGTGAATGTAAAAAGGTTTCTCTTACATATAAAAATAAAAATTGATATTTTAATTTGATTAAAAGTATTAAAAGGTCTATTCACCCCCCCCCCCTCTTTACTGTATTAATATCATACTATACACCAACATTTGTGATGTATATTCAATAAAATATATAGAAAATCGTAAAATATAAATAAATTACTACAAATTAACCTATGAAGAATATTGACTCTAAGTACACCATCAAGGATTTGAAAAAACTAGACAGGAATGAAAATAACCAAAAGGATAATATAATTGAGGGAAAATATATCATGTTATGAAATAAATGATAGCAAAAAAGGTGATTTAATATGATCAAATTTTTGTTGGGATTATTAGAAATTTTGTAAAACCTAGACTTTAAGAAACAATGTTGATTTTATCTTAAGAAAAAGAAGGAAAGGAATAAAGAAAATATGCTGAAATTAAGTACTAAATTTATTGAAGTTTTTTATAAGGCTAACATGATAGGTGATTATGAGTACTATTGGATTAAATCTGGTGACACAAGGTATATAGAAATAAATGGGGTGTTGTTTTAAACCTATGGTATAATAATTGAAGATATTAATGTCTATTGGGAAAACTCATTTATAGAAAATTATAAAGTATAGGTAGGAGTTGTGATTGAACTCACTACCAATAATATGTTTAATAAAACCTAATGATATTTCTTTAAAAAATATAGAGGGATTAATTTACTTATTGTTAGTTAAACAAATGTGGATTTAAAATCTTGTTAAACTTTGACTGTTTGGTTTTACCATGGATAGATTTATATATGGGAAAATTTCATGAAGTAGGATGAATGTATAGTTTAAATAAAATTTAAGAAATTGTTTCTTATACTTATTTTATGAATTTTAATGATTCATGTAAAGAAATATTAGGATATTTTAATCGTAGAAGTATGAACATAATGAGTAAATTAAATTAAATATATAAAAATGGAACAACTAATTATAGAAAATATAAAATATGAATCTACTATAACATTTCAAGTAAAACATTTAAAAGTTTTGAAATGGATAAATAATTATAATATTTAGTGCATTCTGAAATTTTAAAATTAGAGGATAATATAACTAGAGAAGTAAAAAAAATTACATATCATTCATAGATAATCAATTTAAATATACTCAAGCATATTTTTTAATTACTAAAGTTTTGGAATTTCAAAAAAATAAAAATATATAATGTGTAATATTAAGATTAATTTTATTGTATGATTATGGTCCGACAATCTAATGGAGGTGGTTGATATATGTTGTTCAATTAATTTTAAAACATTTATGGTGTTATTCTGTAACATCCCAAGTAAGTAATGAATAATAGATATTTTTATCTATGCCTATTAATGAATTAGATAGTGTTTTATAGGCTTAAAATGAAAATAAATCCAATCTTAAGCATGGAATACACTAATATTTTTAAAAGATTGTTTTACTGCCTTTTAATGGAAAACCATTTTTAAATCTATCTTTTGACAATTTTATAAGTCATGTTTGTCAAAATAAACTTATTCTTTATGATCGGGACATCAAAATTTACTTTGTTTATTTTTCCGATAAAGTTCATTTTTAATGAATAGTGAAAAATGTTGTATTCTAATTCAAAACCTCTTTTTAATCTAATTTATTTATATGATTAGATTATATTTTTAATTGGTTTTAAAGGGAAATTAAAATATATTTTTACCATTTAATCCAATGGTGGTCATTGGAATCAATTTCACTTTGAAATTGGACTTAAACTAGTGTCAATCTTTTGATACTTATTGTTTCATAAAAACACGCTATTTGTCATGACAGTGGGAATTAATTATTAAATTAATTAATTCAACTTACATGTTTTGAATTTTGTAAAATAGACATCATTTTTGAATTTGGAATATCAAATATATCTTAGGGTGATGTTTTGGTATCTTTCTGAAAAACTTCAATTTTTGATGAATAGTGAAACCACTAAGTAGTAGTTAATGAAACTGATTTTTTGTTTAAATGAAACTTTGTCACTTCTGTGATTTTATTTTCAAAAATCCGACATACATGGTTGTCATTAAGAAGTAAAATGTGGTTCAATGAGATTAAAATAATTTTTTGGTGAATAGTAACTTTTAAGTTCTTAATCGCGATTAGTGATAATTAGTGTAGTTTAAGGTAAAAATAATGTTTTAATAATATGAGATGAGATTGACACATGTCCTACCCTCATTGGATGTGTCATGGCCGACCAAGACAATCCATGGGTCAACTTGGGGACCCCATGGAGCCACTTTGGTTGAGAAATGACATAAATAACTTTTTATTTAATGTTAAAGTAAAAATGACACAAACAAGAGATGTTTTACTAAAACAATTTTTACATGGGGTTACACAAGCCAGATTTTTGATTATAAATATTAATTGGAAAGATAAAATATTTCCTACATCATAGTATTTTTTTTAATTTTTAGACATTAAATAAACTAAATTATTTATGACATAATGATGATGTAACGATGACCTCATTATTTAACGATTTAAATAAAATGGAAAGATAATGTAATATATAAGACCTACACATGTCCAAAACCTATTGGATGAGTGGATTTCTAACCCTTATCACCTTATCCTCGAATTATATCAATGTGGGACCTCTTAAATCCGAATACCATTTTTAAATAAAGTGACTTTTCTTTACTTTCCAAGAGTGCCCCTCCTCTCCTCTTATAAAAGGCCCCCACCTCTACCTCCTTACCCACACTCCCAAAGCCTTTCGCTTGGCCAACCCCTGCCCATTTTGTCTCTCCACTTCCCTCTATTACTCCTTGAATCCTCACTTTGGGCATAATTCTTCCCAAGGAATCCTTTGAGCTCAAACCAAAGGGAGTTACCCGATTTTAAGGTAATGTCTTCACTTGAGTCCTTTTGTTTTATCTTGCTTCTCCAACCCCCTAAACTCTTTTTATTCATTTCTTTTGTAACAACTCCAGTATATTAAATATACTAGTATTTTGTTGTAATAATGATTTGAGCTACACTTACACACACCTACATCTAATGGTTAAATGACATACTGTTTCCGTGGATGGTGAATTTATGCCTCCCGAAACGATGATTGTTCAACATTCTTTTAACACCTTAAAAGGTGTCCATTAAGATGTCACTATATTTATATATGATATATAATATGTTTATGTTTTCCTTAAGCTTCTGTATTTTTCATTTTGGGCATACCTTTAGGGTTTCCATTACGGGTAAACGCGATATCTTCATTTAAGGAAGTGCGGACTACCACCCCCTCAAAGTGGTTTGATTCGTTAAATACCATATGTGGGACGTATAAAGGATGGAACTATGATATTATATATGATATTATACTGAAATTATAATATACCTTTATATCATTATGATTCCATTCTATAAAATACAAAATAGATATTAAAGTAGCGTTCATGCGTACGTACGGATTACCGTCTCCATGAACGGTGCATTTCATTTCTTACCTCTAAATGGTTATGTAATATTATAAATGCATGCATGTACTGGATATATATGACATATATGATATCTAAATCATGAATACCATTTTGGATATAATGTATACATGAACAATTTGTAATTATAAAGGGTTTATTTTTGACTCAAGTACCAATGATCGTTAAAATGACCGTTATTAACTTAAATAATTAAATAGTGTTCATGACATGGAAATAAGTGATATAAAAGTAATAATTAACTTTAAAAAGGTTATTAAGCAAGTAGAAATTAACTCAAGTTTATTATTCAGGACATTAAAGAACGATCGAGTCAAGTCGGACCCGAGGTATGGGACTTCGTCTCAATCTCCTTTCATTGAGGCATATTTTGTTTTATACACAACCTTATTTTATACGGTGTATAAACCCCTTTGACTTTTACATTTATCCAAAAGGAATCTTTTTTATACTAAGCGTTTTACTAAACGATAAAAGGGAATGTTTTTGTCATACGTAAGCGGAGACAACGACTTCTCCGCCGCCGTGACCATTATTTGAGTTTCGACTTCCTCTACAAGCCATACCTTTTTTTAAAGAAAAATAAATACCATGTTTTACTTTTCTTTTATTTTGGTATTGAAAATGGTTTTCATAATGTTTTTATATCAATGTTTTATATTGATATCTTGTGATTGAAAGGTGGAAATGTTATGTTTTCTTTTATGCATGTTTTATGTGATACGATTATGTTGAGGTTCTTGGGAATTATTATGAAGACGGGTGGTTCCGTGATAGACTAAGGGCGGGTGAGCCCGATATAGCTCTCCAATGCATTGGGTAACGCGAAGGAGTGAAACGTTAAGGTTTCTCGGAAGATATTTAGGTAATATACTGTGATGGGTATTCCAAATGTAACCAAGAGGGTTAATCCCTACGTAAGAATGTTATGAATGCCTCAAGTTACCTTTATGTCTTATGATTTCTATGATTTATTCATGATTTGATGAGTTATGTTAAAGTGTCTATGTTTTATGGGTAAAGTATGATTTCATTCTTATGTATATATGTACCAATGTTTCCTTTCCATATTTTTATATCCCTTACTGAGTTTTTTATGCTCATCCTAAGTTTTTTTTTTGAAATGTTTTTCACAGGTCAAGGGAAAGGTACATGATATGATGATAGTGTCAAGGAAGTGTCAAGAAAGAATCCATGTTTTATTTTAAATATGTTTCCATTTATGGGAATGGAGAATACTATCTTTATGTAACCACTTTGTTTATATGTGTAATGTAATGCAAGTTTTATGATCTAATTCTCTAAAACTCTATAACCGAAAAGATCCTCAATGTGTAATCTTATAATAACTCAAGATTAAGTAAGGTTTAATGCTAGGGCCTTATAATTGGTATCAGAGGTCGGTTTAGATAACTTTAGGAGTTATAATTCTATTAAATGATTATCCAAAAATATTTTTTTATGGTCAAATTGAAGTGATATAGAATTTGAAGATTACCATGTTGCTTCATCTAAGACATGTTTGTTCAGAATGGTTTTCCGTAGAGGAAACAGGGAAGCAGTGCTAGGAAGGAATACATAAGGAAATAACCTTCCGAAACAGCATCCTGAGATGGTCTGAATTGGAACTAAACAGTTTGTTGCAGTAATGGCGCAGTTGAATCAAGCGATAAATGGTGGTGGTATCCATGCACGAGATCAGCCAGATCAACCGTAGAGGAACATGTCAGTGGTGGAACATTTCATGAGGAAACATCCCCCATCATTCAGAGGATCATCTGACCCTATGTTAGCTGAAGGGTGGATTAAAGAACTGGAGAATATTTTCGATGTCATGGGGTGTTCAGACAATCAAAAGGTTAGTCTTGCTACTTACCGTTTGGAGGGTGAGTCAGATCAGTGGTGGTCTATGGTTAAAAATATCAGGGATGCCGATAAGATTGATGCTCTTGACTGGGATGAATTCAAAGGTATGTTTCTTGAGAGGTATTTTCCTAAGGCCGTTAGACTTAGGATGGAAAAGCAATTCTTGGAATTGAGGCAAGAGGAAGAATCAGTGGCTACCTATGAAGAAAGGTTCACTCGATTGGCAATGTATGCTCCAAATTTTATCCAAGACCTTGATAGTAAAATCAATCGTTTTTACTCAGGATTAAAGCCAAAATATCGAAGGGCATTAGCTTCTCGTGAGTTTAAAAGTTATGAAAATCTTTTTCGATGTGATGATAAGGTGGAAATAGAGTTTGCCGATGATCAAGTGTTCTATAACAACCAACAGAAGAAGAGACCGAGGTGGCAGGAGAAAAGTAATAATTCTTCAAAAAAGTCTGATGGTAAGAAAAATAAGTATCCAGTTTGTGATAAATGTGGCAAAAGGCGTGCTGGGGAATGTCTTCTGAATTCTGGAAAGTGCTACCGATGTGGTAAGATGGGACATAAGGCTCGTGATTGCACTGAAAAGGATCAAGGTGAAGGTAAGACCAAATTTTATTTACAGTTAGTGAAATGTTATAAGTGCAATGAGATGGGTCACTATACAAATGAGTGTCCGACAAAGAGCTTGAGTGATGGGAAGTAGTTAGACTATAAGCAGAAAGGGGTGGTGAAATCCATTGCAACTACTTCAGCAGATGTCGGGCCATCAAATGAAGTTGTATCAGGTACTTTGTTTTTTTTTCAGATTATGCCAGTGTGTTTTTTGATTCGGGGTCTACACATTCTTTTATCTCTGAAAACGTTTCTAGTAAAATGGGAATACCATCTCAAGAAATGACTCCTGAACTTTTGGTAAAAACACCTGGGGGAAATTTTGAGGCAAAAAGAATTTATAAGAATCTGCATATCCTTATATGTGGAAAGAACCTACTTGCAAAACTTATTGTTCTACCTCTAGTAGAGTTTGATGTTATCCTGGGTATGGATTGGCTCTCTATTTACCATGCTAAGATTGACTTTAAAGCTAAAAAAGTTTCTATTCAGAAAGTCTTTCAGTTTGTGTACAAGAATGAACCCTTACTGTTGATAACATATCAAGAGACCGATAAACTTGTAAAAGATGGAAATGATTGTTACCTTGCACACATCATTGAAAATAAAGGAACTGTTCAGATTAATGATGTGCCAGTGGTAAATGAGTATCCTGATGTTTTTCCTGATGAGTTTCCTAGAATAATACCATATTGGGAAGTTGAGTTTACCGTTGACTTAGTTCCTGATGCTAAGACAATTTCAAAACCCCCTTATCGAATGGCTCAAATTGAACTTTTAGAGTTGAAGGAGAAATTGCAAGATTTATTAGGGAAAGGTTTCATTCGACCTAGCACATCACCATGGGGTGCTCCTGTTTTATTTGTTAAAAAGAAAGATGGTTCAATTAGACTTTGCATTGATTATAGAGCCTTGAATAACATCACTGTTAAGAAAAAATATCCTTTGCCTCATATCGATTATTTGTTTGATCAGCTCCAGGGAGCTCAGTATTTTTCAAAGATTGACTTGAGATCGGGGTACCATCAGCTGAAGGTAAAGGAAGAATATGTTCCGAAGACCGCGTTCCGTACAAGATATGGCCATTATGAATTTGTAGTAATGCCTTTTGGGCTAACCAATGCACCTGCTATATTCATGGACTTAATGAATATAATTTTCCATGAGTTCTTGGATAAGTTTGTTGTGGTTTTCATTGATGATATTTTGGTGTTTTATAAAATTAAAGAGGAGAATTAAAGGCATTTAAGGGTTATCTTTCAAACCTTAAAAGAAAATAAACTGTATGGAAAATTCAGCAAGTGTGAGTTTTGGTTGCAACAAATTTCTTTCCTTGGTCACATTGTTTCTAAAGATGGGATAACTATTGATCCTGTAAAAACAAAAGTTGTGGAAGACTGGCCAAGACCCACAAATGTAACTGAGATTCGTAGCTTCCTTGGTTTGACAGGATATTACCGAAGGTTTGTTAGAAATTTTTCATGGTTATCTAGTCTAATGGCTAAGCTAACTCGGAAGGGTGTTAAGTTTATCTGGACAAAAGAATGCGATGATTGTTTTCAGGAACTGAAAAGAATATTGGTGAATGCTCCAGTTTTGTCACTTCCTTTCCGGAATGGTGAGTTTGTTATATACAGTGATGCTTCATTGAAAGGACTTGGTTGTGTCCTAATGCAGAATGATCAGGTAATTGCTTATGCTTCACGACAGTTGAAGACTCATGAGGTAAATTACCCTACACATGATTTGGAATTAGCTGCTGTTGTTTTCGCTTTAAAAATTTGGAGGCATCATTTGTATGGAGTAAAGTGTGAAATATATACTGATTACAAAATTTTAAAGTATATATTCACTCAGAAAGAGTTAAACATGAGATAGAGGAGATGGCTGGAATTAATCAGGGATTATGATTGTACAATTCATTACCATCCGGGAAAAGCAAATAAAGCGGTTGATGCTTTGAGTCGAAAAAGTAATGCTTCATTAGCAATGTTGCGTTTGGAACATGATCCTTTGGTTAAGGATTTGATGAACTTTGGCATAGAAGTTGTTAGTGCAGGATTTTCTTCTGTTTTGTTTCAGGTATTAGTGAAATATTCTCTATCAGACAGAATCAAGCAAGCACAGAAGCAAGACAGTGAGTTGCATAAAAAGGTAGAGCTAGTTCAGAAAGGTAAGTTTCCTTAATTAAACATTGATAAGGATTGTGTTTTGAGATTTGGGAATAGATTGTGTGTGTCGTGTAATTCACAGTTGAAGAGAGAGTTGTTATGTGAAGCTCATAGTTCTCCGCTTTCAGTTCATCCTGGCAGTACTAAGATATACAGAGATCTGCGGGAGTATTACTGGTGGGATGTAATGAAAAGAGATATTGTTGATTTCACTGTGAAGTGTTTGACTTGTCAACAGGTTAAAGCAGAGCGGCAGTTACCGAAAGGGATGCTTCAGCCTTTACCAGTGCCAGAGTGGAAATGGGAGAATATATCCATGGACTTTGTTGTGGGATTACCGAAGACATCTCAAGGTAATAATGCAATCTGGGTTATTGTTGATCGCTTGACTAAATCTGCTCATTTCCTTGCTATACGAGATACTTTTTCCCTAGATCAACTTTCCCGTTTGTATCTTAAAGAGATAGTCAGGTTACATGGAGTTCCTCTCTCCATTGTATCTGATCGTGATCTCAGGTTCACTTCTAACTTTTGGAAAGGCCTTCAGAAGTCGTTGGGTACTGAATTAAATTTTAGTACAGCTTTTCATCCTCAATCAGATGGGCAGTCAGAACGAAAAATTCAAACCTTGGAGGATATGCTACGTGCTTGTTTGATGGATTATCAGGGAAGTTGGAACCAACATCTTTCTTTGGTTGAATTTTCATATAATAATAGTTTTCATTCTAGTATACAGATGGCACGATTTCAGGCATTATATGGGAAGTGGTGTAGAACTCCAGCTTTCTGGGATGAAGTGGATGAAGGGAAGTTGATGGGACCAGAATTGGTAGAAGAATTGGCAGAAAAAGTTCAGTTGATACAGAAACACATGAGAACATCCTAGAGTAGGCAGAAGAGTAATGCGGACAGCAGGAGGAAGGAACTCTCTTTTGAGGTAGGTGATCATGTTTTTCTCAAAGTATCACCATGGAAAAGTGTGATGAGATTTGGTAAGAAAGGAAAGCTGAGTCCATGTTTCATTGGACCATATGAAATTCTGGAGAGAGTTGGATCAGTTGCATACCGAGTGGCTTTACCTCCGAGTTTATCTCAGGTACACAATGTTTTTCATGTTTCGATGCTGAGAAAGTACATTCCAGATCCATCTCATGTTTTGAGTCCAGAGGTAGTTCAGCTGGAAGAGAACCTCTCTTACGAGGAACAACCGGTCCAGATTCTTGACCACTGGGAGCAAGGGTTACGGAATAAGGTGATAAATCAGGTAAAGGTTTGTGGAAAAACCACATGATGGAAGAGGCAACATGGGAATCTGAAAATGCAATGAGGGATATGTACCCCCCATTTATTCGATAAGTAAATAAATTTCAGGGACGCAATTTTCTAAAGGGGGGAAGGATGTAACATCCCAAGTAAGTAATGAATAATAGATATTTTTATCTATGCCTATTAATGAATTAGATAGTGTTTTAGAGGCTTAAAATGAAAATAAGTCCAATCTTAAGCATGGAATACACTAATATTTTTAAAAGATTGTTTTACTGCCTTTTAATGGAAAACCATTTTTAAATCTATCTTTTTACAATTTTATAAGCCATGTTTGTCAAAATAAACGTATTCTTTATGATTGGGACATCAAAATTTACTTTGTGTATTTTTCCGATAAAGTTCATTTTTAATGAATAGTGAAAAATGCTGTATTCTAATTCAAAACCTCTTTTTAATATAATTTATTTATATGATTAAATTATCTTTTGAATTGGTTTTAAAGTTAAATTAGAATATATTTTTACCATTTAATCCAATGGTGGTCATTGGAATCAATTTCACTTTGAAATTGGACTTAAACTAGTGTCAATCTTTTGATACTTATTGTTTCATAAAAACATGCTATTTGTCATGACAGCGGGAATTAATTATTAAATTAATTAATTCAACTTACATGTTTTGAATTTTGTAAAATATACATAATTTTTGAATTCGTAATATCAAATATATCTTAGGGTAAAGTTTTGGTATCTTTCTAAAAAACTTCAATTTTTGATGAATAGTGAAACCACTAAGTGGTAGTTAATGAAACTGATTTTTCGTTTAAATGAAACTTTGCCACTTAAGTGATTTTATTTTCAAAAATCCAACATACATGGTGTCATTAAGAAGTAAAATGTGGTTCAATGAGATTAAAATAATTTTTTGGTGAATAGTAACTTTTAAGTTCTTAATCGCGATTAGTGGTAATTAGTGTAGTTTAAGGTAAAAATAATGTTTTAATAATATTAGATGAGCTTGAAACACGTACTACCCTCATTGTATGTGTCATGGAAGACCAAGAAAATCCATGGGTCAACTTGGGGACCCCATGGAGCCACTTTGGTTGGGAAATGACATAAATAACTTTTTATTTAATGTTAAAGTAAAAATGACACAAACAATAGATGTTTTACTAAAACAATTTTTAAATGGGGTTATACAAGTCAAAATTTTGTTTATAAATAGTAATTGGAAAGCTAAAAATATTTCCTACATCATAGTATTTTTTTTATAATTTTTAGACTTTAAATAAACTAAATTATTTATCACATCATGATGATGCAGTGATGACCTCATTATTTAACGATTTAAATAAAATGGAAAGATAATGTAATATCTAAGAACTACACATGTCAAAAACCTATTGGATGAGTGGATTTATAATCCTTATCACATTATCCTCAAATTATATCAATGTGGTACCTCTTAAATCTGAATACCATTTTAAAATAAAGTGACTTTTCTATACTTTCAAAGAGTGTCCCTCCTCTCCTCTTATAAAAGGCCCCCACCTCTACCTCATTACCCACACTCCCAAAGCCTTTGGCTCGGCCAACCCCTTCCCATTTTGTCTCTCCACTTCCCTATATTACTCCTTGAAGCCTCACTTTGGTCAGAAGTCTTCCCAAGGATTCCTTTGAGCTCAAACCAAAGGGAGTTACCCGATTTTAAGGTAATGTCTTCACTTGAGTCCTTTTGTTTTATTTTGCTTCTACAACCCCCTAAAATCTTTTTATTCATTTCCTTTGTAACAAATACAGTATCTTCAATATACTAGGATGTTTTTATAAGAAGGATTCTATCTACACTTACACACACCTACATCTAATGGTTAAAGGACATACTGTTTCCGTGGATGGTGAATTTATGCCTCCCGAAACGATGATTGTTCAACAATATTTTAACACCTTTAAAGGTGGCCATTAAGATGTCATTATATTTATATTTAATATATAATATGTTTATGTTTTCCTTAAGATTATGTATTTTTCATTTTGGTCATACCTTTATGGTTTCCATTATGGGTAAACGCGATATCTTCATTTAAGGAAGTGCGGACTACCCCCCCCCCCCCCCTCAAAGTGATTTGATTCGTTAAATACCATATGTGGGACGTATAAAGGATGGAACTATGATATTATATATGATATTATACTGAAATTATAATATACCTTTATATCATTATGATTCCATTCTATAAAATACGAAATAGAAATGAAAGTAGCGTTCATGCGTACGTACGGCTTACCGTTTCCATGAACGGTGCATTTCATTTCTTACCTCTAAATGATTATGTAATATTATAAATGCATTCATGTACTGGATATATATGACATATATGATATCTACATCATGAATAACATTCTGGATATAATGGATACATGAATAATTTGTAATTATAAAGGGTTTATATTTGACTCAAGTACCAATGATCGTTAAAACGACCGTTATTAACTTAAATAATTACATAGTGTTCATGACATGGAAATAAGTGATATAAAAGGAATAATGAACTTGAAAAAGGTTCTCAAGAAAGTATAAATTAACTCAAGTTTATTATTCAGGACATTAAAGAATGATCAAGTCAAGTCGGACCCGAGGTATGGGACTTCGTCTCAATCTCCTTTCATTGAGGCATATTTTGTTTTATACAAAACCTTCTTTTATATGGTGTATAAACCCCTTTGAGTTTTAATTTTATCCAAAAGGAATATTTTTTATACTAATCGTTTTACTAAACAACAAAAGGGAATATTTTTGTCATATGTATGCGGCGACAACGACTTCTCCACCGCCGTGACCATTATTTGAGTTTCGGCTTCCTCTACAAGTCATACCTTTTTTCAAAAGAAAAATAAATACCATGTTTTACTTTTCTTTTATTTTGGTATTTAAAATGGTTTTCATAATGTTTTTATATCAATGTGGTGTATTGATATCTTGTGATTAAAAGGTGGAAATGTTATGTTTCCTTTATGCATGTTTTATGTGATACGATTATGTTGAGGTTCTTGGGCATTATTATGAAGACGGGTGGTTCCGTGATAGACTAAGGGCGGGTGATCCCGATATAGCTCTCCAATGCATTGGGTAACGCAAAGGAGTGAAACGTTAAGGTTTCTCCGAAGAGATTTAGGGAATATACTGTGATGGGTATTCCAAACGTAACCAAGAGGGTTACTCCCTACGTAAGAATGTTATGAATGCCTCAAGTTACCTTTATGTCTTATGATTTCTATGATTTATTCATGATTTCATGAGGTTTGTTAAAGTGTCTATGTTTTATGGGTAATGTATGATTTCATTCTTATGTATATATGTACCCATGTTTCCTTTCCATATTTTTATATCCCTTACTGAGCTTTTTATGCTCATCCCAAGTTTTTTTTGAAATGTTTTTCACAGGTCAAGGGAAAGGTACATGATATGATGATAGTGTCAAGGAAGTGTCAAGAAAGAATCCATGTTTTATTTTAAATATGTTTCCATTGATGGGAATGAAGAATAATATCTTTATGTAACCACTTTGTTTATATGTGGAATGTAATGCAAGTTTTATGATCTAATTCTCTAAAACTCTAGACCCGAAAAGATCCTCAATGTGTAATCTTGTAATAACTCAAGATTAAGTAAGGTTTAAGGATGGGGCCTTATATATTCAATAAATAAATCTCCCATATATTCCATATAATAATGGTGTGGTTAAAAGAAATAATTTTACCATATATGATATGGAAAATTCTTTTATAAATACTTCTATGCTACCAAATATTTTTTTGGAGTGACCTATGTTTCAAATAGAATACCCCACGATAAAACCAATATTTCTCTATATGAACACTAGCTAAAGAAGAAAAATTCTTTTAATTATGATATATGGGGTTGGGTATCATTAGTGAAATTAATTTATCCCAAAAGTCCAAAGATTTGGAGGGAGGTTATTCAATTTTTATTTATAATATATGCATAAGATGGCAACGCATATATATTTTTCACAATAAAATCTATATATTTTATATCTTTTAATACCATTTTGGAATCATGGGATGTAGAATTAATTGAAATATTTTTTTAAATGTAAGTGAATTATAAATAACGAAGTGTAAATTTAATTTTAATAATAATATTAAAGATATCATTGGAGATTTATATTAAATATATCTAAAGGAAGATAAATTTGATCCCATAATAAGTAAAATAAAAAGAAAAGGAAAAAAATTCAATGGTGATTTACATATCTTTTTAATAAAAGGTGATATAAAAAATATTTTATCTTTTAGAATCATTAATGTTGAAAATGTTAATATTGACATATATCCTTTAAAATTTAAAGATACATTATCAATTAAAGATTCTTTTTTTGTAATAATTTACTAATAATAAAATAAATATGATTTCGATAAATAAAACATGGGTTTTAATTGATTTTCCTGAAGGATGTAATCTATTTCGTTAAAAATGGATTTTAAATAAAAATTAAGAAATATAATGGATCTATTGATAAGATTAAAGCAATATTTTTAGCAAGGAAATTTAAATAAAAATAATGGATATATTTTTTTGTATTGACATGGAATTACCTTGGAATACCATTGAATATTTCTAAAAATATTTAATAAAGTTTTCAGGTGTTAAGTCTTCTTCAAGTAATCATGGACCCCCATATAAATATTTAATTTTTTAAAAAAATATTTAATATTTTTTAAAAAAATTATTTAATATTTGAAAAATATATATATTATTATTAACCCATTTACATGTAAACAAGGTAAATAAATAATATATTATAATTATTAATCTAAATGGAAATTATGACATAATATTTGTGTCCAAGATGGGGGGTTTTCCTAAGAGATTTATAACTTTTGAGTTTGAGGCTTAGGACACAAATCAATCAGTTTCTGTTTTTTAATTAAATTGTTAATTGACAAAAATTCAAGTTATAAATTAGAATCTAAACCAATTTTATTAGGATTGGTAGTATACACCGAAGGAAAATTTATGTGTCTAAGGTTAGATATTCCATTATTTTTAGAGGAATCTATGTTAGATTACATTTCAATATTGAATCCTGAAGGTCCGATGATACTCCATCATAGTATGAATTAAATTATTATTTTATGCTTTATTGTTTGTTTTCATTTACGATCCCATTATTGAATTATTTTATAATATATTCAATCAATAACATATTTTATATAACACAATATTGTTAAAAATTATCAATCCTTGTTTATTTGTTGAGGAGGTAATTTGAAAATGATGTTTCAAGTGGTCAAAATCATATCAACCACCAATCTCTCTCTATCTCTTTCTCTCTCTATATATCTATCTCTATCTCTCTATATATATTCCTTTTTAATATACCTTATTGTGATAAAAGATCATTTACAACCTTTTCAATAGCTGATGATATGATAATTGTAGCCCAAGATGTTGTTCTAGACAACGATGAGTGATGGCAGTGTATTTCAACTAAGGTAATGATGAAGAAAAAATCGCCAGTGTTGTGTAGCGGTGAATGGTTGGTGAATGAGGACCCATATGTGGTGGTGATAGAATGAGACTAAAACTTGGGGATAGATATCGATGTAGTAGAGCTTCAGGGTGAGTAGTAGAGAAAGGCCTACCAGTGGATATGACTGTGGATGGTAGTGAAAGTCATGGTGGTGGCATTTAAGGGATATCCAAGTGGAAAGGATTCCTATAGATCTAGTTAAAAATTACACTAAATGTGATTTTTGAGGATGATTTTGTGTTTTTCATCAAGTTTCCACTAGGGTTTACATATCCAAGATAAATATCCTACATTGTGTAGCATTAAAGGACACAACATGTTTAGTTTATCACATGTAACAATCTATATTTGAGTGCATTCTCAACTATCCAGTGGTCCATACATGCCATGTGGGCTAGAGAACATGTCATTCCCATGAGAGACATGACTCAAAACTATATGATACACACCTATCCAGCTCATGAGTCTCACATGTTTCCCCTGAAAAAGGAACATTCTATGTAGGTTGAACCCAAATAGAAAAAAATTCAAGTACATTCTCATCTACTAACCAAGGCTCACACACCATTTCCAAGAGATTACATACCATATATATTTATATCCTTGGTACTTGATTCTATATTATCACCCCAATATTAAAATTAGGTAGATTAACAGTCCAATATGAGAATCATTTCACAGAGTGTGATAGTGTAACTCTTTTAATCATCATAGACAATTTTCATGGTGTTTTAGATAGTTCTAGGGTATTATATTTGTAAAGGCGGTGGTAAGGTATGGGCAAGGTGTTCATATAAGACACGGAGTTTGTAATCCCCCATGGATTATGGAGTAGTCCTCCATTAGGGTTCAGGTACTTCCCTGGATATATACTCATCATAGGTAATGGTTTTATATATATTAAATAAAAATTTATCCCTTGTGTGTCAAGGAGTAGTCCTTCATAGGGATTAGGTACTCCCTCTATCAAAAAATATATCCCTTGATGCGTCATGTTCCCACACTATAATTTCATAAAGGTGGCATAGAATTTATGAAAGCTGGGTTGTTTGGGTGTTATCGGTCTTATGATATATCAATAATTTAGGGTTACCCCCAGGATATGACTTAAAACTAGAATGTCAAGTTGAGTTTTCATTATGAAATTGGTTTTCTAAATCCTTTAATCATATATAGAATTTTTCTTATCATTCACCTATCTTTAATTTTTATTTGAATTCTATATCTATCTACCCTTTTATTTCTAGGGCATCTTATTGGGTATTTTTATAATCACCCATGTAGATGTCATTATTCCCACATATGTTTTGGTTGTGAAAATGATACATAAATTGGAATAATATTGGTGGATGTGGAGATTTTGGAATTGGAGACTATTATTATTAGTTTTTATATTAGGATTTTTTATGATGTGAGGTTGTCCTATCTAATTGTTAGAGGTCTATTTTTTATTTTAGAATATTGGGATCTTTTATCTTCCCCTTAATTTTATGATGTTGTATTTCTCATACTATTATGGTAGATTAGTGGGATTTATATGATTTTTATATTATATATGGATATTATGTATAGTTTATCAATATTAAATTCTATTATAGAGATATGTGGTTTTGTGTAGGTTCATTAGGCTAAGGCATCCCATGAGTGTGATATCTCTTTCTAGAGATATTAACCAGGACCTAACCTATTTAAAGCGATATTTCAGTTGTAACTCAACTCACCACATACCCAGATAGGGTCCTGATGGATCAGGTCATTTCATAGTGGTATCATATAATGTATGTATTAATGATAACGTTTAGAGTTAATATTCAATAAGGTTTGGTTTTAAAACTTAAGGAAAAGATTTAAATGGGTCTTGAGTTTAGTTACCAAACCAAGGAACCCAGTGTATGTTTGGGTGGATGATCTTGTTGTACCTCTCGTACCCCTCGTGGTTTAATTTTCATGATCACAATCACTCTCTTATTTATCTAATCTTGTTTTAAGTGTTTTTGGATGATAGGCATGATTTCAGGTTGCCAAGGAATTGGGCCAAGAAAGCAAGAAGCCGAAAGTGGACTGATTTTCAGTCCACCGGCCAACCGGTGGATGACCACCGGCCAGCCGATGGAGCCTGGACAGAAGGCATCCCTCTGTCCAGACCACCGGCCAACCGGTGTCCCACCACCGGCCAACCGGTGGCACCCAGACAGAATAGTGTCAGCTATTGCCTCAGTCCACCAGCCAACCGGTGGATGACCACCGGCCAGCCGATGGAGCCTGGACAGAATGCATCCTTCTGTCCAGACCACCGGCCAACCGGTGTCTCAGCACCGGCCAGCCGGTGGAACCCAGACAGAATAGTGACACCTACTGTCTCAGCACCGGCCAACCGGTGGCCTCCTCACCGGCCAGCCGGTGGCGCCTGAGCCCGAGTCCTCTCCCTTTTTCAAAGCACCGGCCAACCGGTGGCCTAGCACCAGTCAGCCGGTGGAGCCAGTCAAACTAGTCGTTGGGCTTTGACCAGGCTTTTCCTTTTGACTCCCAACGGCTCCGAAGACCTCTCCAACGGCTCCGAAGACCCCCAAAGGCCATTTGAGGGTTTCCCCTCTATAAATAAAGGACTAGGAAGCCCCGGAAACTCAAGGAAGCCCACGGGAACATTTTTGATCATTTGGCGAACCTCCGGCGCATTCCTCCAAGGAACCTCCACTTGCTCCAACCCACTTCCACATCCAAGGAGCACCACCATAGAAGCTTGGGAGCGCTCTTCATCAACTTCATCAATCCATTGGCGCCCAAGACTTCTCCCATTACGGTTTTTATTGTTTTATTTATTTTGAGCATCAATTTGGGTTTGTGCCTACAAACCCCCATCTCTTTCTCTCATCCTCTCATTTGGGTTTTCACACCACCTTCAAGGTGTGAAGAGGTTAGTCAAGCCTTACCTTTAAAAGGCTTGAGTCATAGGTGAGCTAGCCTTCACCTGTAAGAAGGCTAGTGGGTTCTTTCTCAACCATTGAAAGCAAGTGGGTTCTTGCATAACCATTAAAAGCAAGCTGTAATAGGTTCTAGAATAACCTTAAAGTCTAGTGGGTTTCTTGCTAAAACCATTAAAAAGAAAGCGGTAGTAAATCTCTCAACGGTTGAGTTGGGAGTGGAGACGTAGGCTTTGGTTTAAGCCGAACTTCGTTATCAATTTTGTGTCTTGCCTCATTTATTTCTGCTGCACTTTGATATTTGTTTTTAAATTGTTAATTATTTTTTAAAAGGCAATTCACCCCCCCCCCCTCTTTCCATCACCTTTTCCGGACCAACAATTGGTATCAGAGGAAAAATTTGAGTAATACCCTAACCGGTTTCAAATTCAAGATCCTTTGTGATGGCTTCAACTTCTTTCTCCCTCGAAGGATATTCTTTGGGTCGTGCTCCATTCTTTGATGGAACCGACTATACTTATTGGAAAACCCGCATGACTACTTTTCTTAGAAGTATAGGTTATCCCATTTATAAAATTGTCATGCATGGTTATTCACTTTCTTCTCCCGATGAATCCAAATGGACTCAAGCCGACATTAAAAATTTCGAGCTTGATGGCAAAGCCATGAACGCTCTTCATTGCTGCCTTGATCGTAATGAATCCAATCGAGTTTCCACATGCACCTCATCACATGAAATCTGGAAACTATTGGAGGTTACCCATGAGGGGACCAACAAAGTTAAGGATACTCGATTGGACATGTATCGCCAATATTTTGAAAGCTTCACCATGCATCCATCCGAATCTATTTCTGAAATGTTTACACATTTTACTGATGTTTGCAATGGTAGAAAATCTCTTGGAGATGATGTTTCTGCAGAGACGATGGTCAAGAGGATCCTTAGGATCCTACCAAGCTCATGGGCTCCAAAAGTCACGGAAATCCAAGAAGCGAAGGATGTCAAGAACATGCCGGTCGAAGAGCTCATCGGATCCCTCATGACCTACGAGATCACCATGAGGAGGCAAGCTGAAAAGGAAGGAAAACCGATCAAAGTTCTAAAGAACATCACCTTCAAAGTTCAAAAAGAAGAAAGCTCCTCCTCCTCATCGTCTTCCTCTTCAAGCGGCGATTTCGAAATGGAGAATCTTGCCCGCAAGATGCAAAAATTCATGAAGAAGCACAAGAAGAAGAAATCCCGCAAGGCTCAACCCAACGAAAAATCCGAGCCCGAGGTAACATGTTACGGGTGTGGCAAGAAAGGCCATTACAAGCCCGATTGTCCACTCAACAAGAAAAAGGCCAAGCAAAAGGAAAAGAAGAATGCATTCAAGGCCACATGGAGTGATAGCTCCACATCCTCCTCCTCCTCCTCCTCAAGTGACAACGGTAAAAAATGTATAATGTCATTTAATGAGGTAACCTCTTCCGACTCCTCTTCCTCTTGTTCTTCCAATTCTTTCAATATTTTATCTTATGAGGATCTCCAACATGCGAGAGATCAATTGGAGGAAGGTTTTCACGAACTTTCTTCCAAATTCATTGCTTTAAAAAAGAATTTCAAAAAACATTCTTCCGAAAAGGAACAACTTCTCAAAGAAAAGGAGGAGTTGTCCCTCAAGGTCCAAAACCTTCCCAATGTTGATTCTATGGAATTAACAATCAAAGATTTAAGGGAATCTCTTGCCAAGTTCACCCAAGGTGAACAAAATTTGACCAAATTGCTAGGTTCCCAATGCATATCTAGAACCACCCAAGGGCTTGGCTATTCCAAGCAAGCTTCCTCTTCCCATGCTCCAACTATTTTTGTAAGGGGGAGCTCCCAATATAAATTTTGCAATTATTGTAAAAAGTCTGGGCACTTAATTTATGAGTGCAATTACAAAAATGCCCGGTATGGAAGGCCCAAAACCATTTTATTTAATGATGAATTTCATAGGAGAAGACCCGCCACTAGACAAGTGTGGATTGAAAAATCCCTTTTAGCGAGTCTCTCCGGGCCAAAATTTGTCTCGGTTCCAAAAACCACTCCCCGGTGATTTATTGTTTTTATTTAGGGGGAGTTAGGATCGTTTAAGCCTTTTTAATTTCAATTTCAAAACTTTCAAAACTTTCATTTCAAAAATTTCATTTCAAAACTTTCAATTCAAATTTCAAAAATCTCAATTGGTTTCAAAACTCTATCTTGTTTTTTAACCTTTCCCTCAATCAAGTTTTATGCCCCGTGCTTTTTTGATAATCACAAAGGGGGAGAAATTCTTGGTTGATTGGGGGAGAAATATTTCTCTAATTCTTTGCTTTACTTTTCAATTTATCCTTTAAAGCATGCCTCTCATTTCAATCTTTTACATTGCTTGTTTTGGTGATTGTGATCATCAAAATAGGGGGAGATTGTTGTACCTCTCGTACCCCTCGTGGTTTAATTTTCATGATCACAATCACTCTATTATTTATCTAATCTTGTTTTAAGTGTTTTTGGATGATAGGCATGATTTCAGGTTGCCAAGGAATTGGGACAAGAAAGCAAGAAGCCGAAAGTGGACTGATTTTCAGTCCACCGGCCAACCGGTGGATGACCACCGGCCAGCCGATGGAGCCTGGACAGAAGGCATCCCTCTGTCCAGACCACCGGCCAACCGGTGTCCCACCACCGGCCAACCGGTGGCACCCAGACAGAATAGTGTCATCTACTGCCTCAGTCCACCGGCCAACCGGTGGATGACCACCAGCCAGCCGATGGAGCCTGGATAGAAGGCATCCTTCTGTCCAGACCACCGGCCAACCGGTGTCTCAGCACCGGCCAGCCGGTGGAACCCAGACATAATAGTGACACCTACTGTCTCAGCACCGGCCAACCGGTGGCCTCCTCACCGGCCAGCCAGTGGCGCCTGAGCCCGAGTCCTCTCCCTTTTTCAAAGCACCGGCCAACCGGTGGCCTAGCACCGGCCAACCGGTGGCCTAGCACCGGTCAACCGGTGGAGCCAGTCAAACTAGCCGTTGGTCTTTGACCAGGCTTGTCCTTTTGACTCCCAACAGCTCCGAAGACCTCTCCAACGGCTCCGAAGACCCCCAAAGGCCATTTTAGGGTTCCCCCTCTATAAATAAAAAACTAGGAAGCCCCGGAAACTCAAGGAAGCCCACGGGAACATTTTTGATCATTTGGCGAACCTCCGGCGCATTCCTCCAAGGAACCTCCACTTGCTCCAACCCACTTCCACATCCAAGGAGCACCACCATAGAAGCTTGGGAGCGCTCTTCATCAACTTCATCAATCCATTGGCGCCCAAGACTTCTCCCATTACGGTTTTATTTGTTTTATTTATTTTGAGCATCAATTTGTGTTTGTGCCTACAAACCCCCATCTCTTTCTCTCATCCTCTCATTTGGGTTTTCACACCACCTTCAAGGTGTGAAGAGGTTAGTCAAGCCTTCCCTTTAAAAGGCTTGAGTCATAGGTGAGCTAGCCTTCACCTGTAAGAAGGCTAGTGGGTTCTTGCTCAACCATTGAAAGCAAGTGGGTTCTTGCATAACCATTAAAAGCAAGCTGTAATAGGTTCTAGACTAACCTTAAAGTCTAGTGGGTTTATTGCTAAAACCATTAAAAAGCAAGTGGTAGTAAATCTCTCAACGGTTGAGTTGGTAGCGGAGACGTAGGCTTTGGTTTAAGCCGAACTCCGTTATCAATTTTGTGTCTTGCCTCATTTATTTCCGCTGCACTTTGATATTTGTTTTTAAATTGTTAATTATTTTTTAAAAGGCAACTCACCCCCCCCCCTCTTGCCATCACCTTTTCCGGCCCAACAGATCTATCCTTTCATCGGGAATCTGATAATCTATTAGTCAACTAAAAACATGAATTAATAATTTATAGGGGAAAACGAGATGGTATATATATCATGTAACATGTTATATATGATTTTTTCCATGTCATTATTCAATTATCTCAACTGGCAATTCTTTAATAACCATGGGTTATTCTTGTTGAATATAGGATGATACTATTAGATTTGGTTCCCTAGAACCAAATGAATTTGTACTATCTATTACCATAATGTTAATTAAAATCTTAACAAATTATTATTGTTATTTTGAATAAAATTAATGTGATAATGTCTTTAAAGTATTTTCCATATCAAAAAAGTTATAGTAGATCACCACTATAATGAAAATATAGAGATTCTATAACAATATTCTTAAACATATGTGTTATGTTCTTGATTAAATATAGTATATGGGACATATAAGATGTTTGATTATTGGGTTTTAGAGGCTCATAAGACATTGATATTTCTTCTCATGAATTTTTCACTTGGTAATATCAAATAAGGGAGGTTCAAAGTCTAAGACCCCACCCTTAAACATTACTTATTCTTGAGATAAATAAATAATTTGAATTTAATTCACATCGAGGAACTTTTTGGTTTTAGAACTTTAGAGTATTAGATCATAACTTATACATAACATCTTGAATATTAAGATTATACACTTCTACTCACTATCCATTTTTTTCATAAAACAAAAACTCTTTAAAAAGAAGCGTGACATTATTTCATGTTTTAACAGCATAACTTTTCTTTGATCTCATCCTTGACTCTATTCTTCTTTATTTACATTGAAAAATATTTCAAAACTTGGAATGAGAATAAAAATTTCAGTGAGTGATACATAAATAAAGAAAACTATTAGTCTTGGGATAACACGGAAACCATGAATACTTTATTATAAAGTAATACTTTTCACCTTTAAGAAGTAGTAAATATACTTCACTGAATATAAGCTCATTTCTTACCCTTTCTGTAACCAAAATATTACCATAATCCCATAGAAAGAAACATATAACATATAATGGTAACTTGGGAGATAAACATATTTAAATGGAATAATCATACGTTCGACTTCCACACACATCACTAAATAGAACAACCATATGGCCAACTTCCATACCCAATGCATTGGAGGTTATAATTTAACCACCCATACTTGGTTTATCATAGAACCACTCATCATTTGGTTTATCACATAACCATCCATCATTGGTTTATCACATAACTACCCATCAAATTTCCATGTACCATCATAACACATAAAATATTGAAAATATCAACATTTCACTAATAACATTTCATTTACAATCAAAAAAATTTATTTCAAGATATTGAAATAATCAATCCATTACAAAAACCATTTTCAATACCAAAACAAAAAAAAATGGAATAAGGTATTTCTTTTCCTTTTGAAAACATTAAGGCTTATATAGGAATCCAAATATCAAATAATAGTTACGGCAACAGAGAGGTCATTGTCACCGCATGTGTTAAAAACATTCCTTTTTTCATTTAGTAAAATACGTCATCGAAGAAATATTCCCTTTAAATTTAATTAAAATTCAAGTGGGTTTATTATACATCGTATAAAATAATTAGGTGTTTATTATCAAAACATACCTTAATGAAAGAATATTGAGACGAAGTCCCTTACCTGGAGTATGATTCGTCACGTATGTTCCTTGTTCTTACTAAATAATAAAATTAAGTTAATTTATACTTTATTAAGAACATTTTTCAAGTTTATTATTCCTTTTATATCACTTATTAACATTTTATAAAAAATGCATAATTATTTAATTAATATCAGTCATTTTGTCGATATTGGGTACTTGAGTCGAAAATCATCTTGTTATAATTAAAATTTTCCCATGTGGTGACAATTACATTATCTCCATAATATAATTCATATATATCATATACATACAGTATATATGTACTTATAATAGTCCATAAAATTTGGAGATAAGAAATGAAATGCACAGTTCATGGAGACAGTAAGTCATACTTATGCATGAATGCTAATTTCATTTCTATTTCATATTTAAAAGAATGAAAAACCTAATGATACATAGGTATATTATAATTAAAATATAATATCATATTTTATATATGTTACATAAGTTCATTAACATCATCTTTTATACGTTCCATGTATGGCATGAACGAGTTGTATCACTTTGAGGGGGTGGTAGTCCGAACTTCCTCAAATGAAATTATCATGTTTACACATCATGAAAAGCATAAAGGTATTTTGTAAATAAAAATTAAAGAAGCATAGAGATAATATTAACATAAAATATATCATATATAAATATAGTTCCATCATAATGGCCACCATGACAGGTGGTAGGGGAAAATTGAACAATCATCGCTTCGTGACGCAGCAGTTCGTCGTATACAGAAACAGTATGTTGGTATCCATTAGATGGGGGTGTGTGTAAGTTTAGTTTGAATACTTCTCATAAAAATAAAATAATATATTTATAATATTATTTATTTCTATAATCAAAAAATAATAATATAATACATAGTGAAGAAGTAAAATAAAAGAAAAGAACTTGAGAGAAGATGTTACCTCTAAATCGGGTAACTCCCTTTGGTTTGAGCCAAAAGGCTTTCTTGAATTGCCTTATTCCTATGGTAAGTCTTATAAGATGAATATAGGGATGTTATTATATTATTTGGGTAGAGTTTTTATGATCCAATTGGCTTGAGTGGTATGATTAAATGGGTAGAGGTGATTCCCTTTTATAAGAGGGAGGAGGGGCACTTTAAGAATGTCTTAAAATATTATATTATCAGAAACAGAATTTAGATTTTCAAAAGGTCCATAAATAATGTAATTCAAATTTAAGATGATTATTGCTATAAATACTCTCAAAAATAGGTTTTATACAAGTTTTGGTCTCAAATTTAACTTTATCTTTTAGCTTTAACCCTTAGTTAACTAATTTAACTCTTACCATGTCTTCTTGTATATTCATACTATATGGTTAATATAGTTACTATTAAATTCCAATAGAACCTCAAGTGTTTAATAAATGACATTATCAAAATTATATAAGTAATTTTTCTGAATCTTAGATTTTTAGGAGCATTATATCATTTAATAAAATATTATTTGTTTTAAAACTCATTTATGTCAATTTTCATACTATTCATATCATGAATTTTTAAAAAATACATAAAAACTTGATTATTTATAAAAAAATTCATTAATTCAAATACAACAAATCATAATAATCCCCAAAATTTTTGTATGGCATAAAAAGTTTGAAAATAAATTTATTTTTATATTTATAATCTCATTTATTTGAATCATTCATTAATAAGGTAATCACCACATCATCATTGTGTCATAAATAAATTTATTTATTTGATGTAAAAAAATTATAAATAAAATACCATAATGTATTAAATCTTTTTATATTTCAAATAAATATTTATATTCTAATATATCCCTTATATAATCCCATATATAAATGTTTTACAAAAAGATACATGTTTATGTTACATTTTTCTTTACTTGAAATTAATTCTTATAAAATGTCATTTTCACATCAAAGTGGCTCCATGGGGTCCCAAAATAGACCCAAGAAACCCCATGTTCAGAAATATCTCATCCAGTAGTATCAATACACATGTTAGGGTAGTTTAATATTATTATAATATTATTTTGTTTACCCTTATTTACCATATTTACCTTTTAACCATTGTAAATAAAATAATTACTGAAGTTACTATTCATTATGTCTAAAAATAAAAGGTACATATTTACAAAATTTTAACCCCTTGATTAAAAATATGGAATCCATTTTTTCAAATTAAAAAAACAAAACTTTCATAAATTAATTTAAAATTGATTCCCATTGTCAAAACCAAAAAGCGTGTTTTTAAGATGTAAAAACTACCAAAAGATTGAAATGTGTTTATGTCCAATTTCAAAGTTAAGTTACTTCCAATGAACAAAATTAGATTAAATGATAAAAATATAATCCAATTAAACTTTAAAAACCAATTAAAAGTACAATATAACTGTATAAATAAATTAGATGAAAAGGCAGTTTTGACATAAAATGTGGTATTTTTCACTATTCATTAAAAATGAACTTTATCATAAAATTACCAGAAATTTATCCAATGTAAATTTTGATGTTTAAATTCTAAATAAGAAGTTTATTTTTTCAAATAGAACATATCATGGTGTCAAAAGAAATATTTAAAAAGGGTTTTCCATCAAAAGACACTAAACCGAACTTTTAAAAATATTAGAGTATTTTATACTTAAAATCAGATTCATTCTTATTTTAAGCCTCTAAAATTTATTGGATAAAAGTAAAAACATTTAACAAACATGTATAATCATATTTTAGTTAGTTATGTTAATTCCTACCAATAAAATGTATAGGCATTAATTACCATTTAAAATAATATTATTATTATATTATTATTTTCAGTATAACTCATAGTTGTGTGAAATGTAAGATTTCAAAGAAACTCGTTGTTGTGTGTTGAGTACACAATCGGAAAAAGAATTCCCTTTAATTAATAAATATTAATAGAAAAAAAATATTATTCTATAAATACCTAGGTTGTTATATCCTTTCCCCCATTTGGGAATTGCGTCCCCGCAATTCTATTCACTTATCAAATAAGTGGGTGTATTTCTTCATTATATCATTTTAAGATTCACATGTTGCATCTTTAACCATATGGTTTTTCCACAAAACGTTTACCTAATTAATCACCTTATTCTGCAATACTTGCTCTCTTAGGTCAAGAATCTCGACTGGTTGTTCCTTATAAGAATGAATCTCTTCCAACTGAACTACCTCTGGACTCAAAACATGAGATGGATCTGACATATACTTTCTTAACATTGAAATATAAAAAACATTGTGTACCTAGGATATACTTGGAGGTAAATCCACCTTATAGGAAACTGATCAATTTTCTCTTGGATTTCATAGGGACCAATGAACCTCATACTTAACTTTCCCTTTTTACCAAAACGCATCACACTTTTCCATGGAGAAACATTGAGAAAGACGTGTGCACCTATCTTAAAAGAAATATCCTTCCTCTGATTATCCACATAATTTTTATGTCTCCTCTATGTTGTCCTCATGTTCTTCTGAATCAACTGAACTTTTTTTGTCATCTCTTCTACCAATTTTGGTCCCATTAACTTCCATTCACCTATTTCATCCCAAATGGCTATATTTCAACACTGATTTCCAAATAATGCTTCAAATGGTGCCACTTGTATACAAGAATGAAAACTGTTATTATAAGAAAACTCAACCAAAGAAAGATTTTTTCCCCAAATTCTCTGGTAATCCATTAAAAAATCACGTAGAAAATATTCCAAGGTATGAATTTTTCATTCTGACTTCCCATCAGATTGAGGATGAAAAGATATAATGAAATTTAATTCAGTTCCCAATGACTTTTGAATTCCTTTCCAAAAGTTATAAGTGAACCTGAGATCATGATCAGATACAATGGAAGGGGTAAATCCATGTAACATGGAAATCTATTTAATATACAATCGATAAAGTTGATCTAGGGACTGAGTATCTTGAATAGAAATAAAATGAGAAGATTTAGTCAATTCATCAACAGTAACCCAGATTGCATTGTTACCTCGAGATGTTTTTGGTAACCCCGCTATGAAATCCAGGGACACATTTTCCTATTTCCACTCTGGCACTGGAAAATGTTATATAATCCCTTTCATTAACTACCACTCGGATTTAAACTACTGAAAATCAAACACTTCATATTAAAGTCAGAAATAACTATTTTCATTCCATCCCACCAGAAATACTCCTGAAGATCTATGTACATCTTAGTACTGGAAGGATGAACTTAAAATGGAGAACTGTGAGTTTCACATAACAAATCTTTCTTCAACTATGAATCACAAGTTACACATAATCTCTTTACAAACCTCAAAACACAGTGTTTATCAATGTTAAATTCTTGTAACATACCCTTCTAAACCAATTCTACCTTTTTTTGTAACTCACTATCTTCTTTTTTCACTTTCTTAACCATGTCAAATATCGATGATTTTACTGCCACCTGAAAAAAAAAACATAGGAATTTCCTACACCAACCACTTCTAATCCAAAATACATAAAATTAAAAACCAAATGATCATGTTCAAAATATAGAATGGTTAATGTATAATTACTCTTTAAACTTAATTAATTAGCCATTTTATTTGGCATTCTGGGATGGTAATGGATTCTAAAATCATACAACTTGATTAATTCTATAGATATCTTCTGTCTCACATTTAATTCATTCTGGGTGAATATATACTTAAAAATTTTGTGATCAATATATATTTCACACTTTACTCCTTTGTATCACATTTAAATATTGTTTGCTTTATTACTTCCACCCATAGTTTTTACCAAAAGTTCTATATCACTTTCATGAGGTTCTATATCCAATTTTCTTGCAAAGCTCTCAGAAATGAAAGAATGTGAAGATCCAGAGTCAAATATAGTATTGGAATATTTTGAAGAAATCTGTAACATACCTGTCACCACTTCATTTGATGGTCCCACATCAATCCCAGTAGTTTCAAATTATTTTTCCATGCCCTTCTGATTTGGAAATTGTTGGTTTCCACCCTGGGTAATCAACTTTGGACACACATTGGAATAATGTACTAACACATTACAACTAAAGCATATTATCGTTGGTTTTTTCATTTATTTCCAGGTCATCTTCCTTAAAGTTACGAGCAATATGAACCATCTTACCACATCATAAGCACTTTCCAGATATTGATATACATTCTCTAGGATTATTTTTACCACACTTCTCACAAGTTGGAAATTTGGTTTTCTTACCTCCAAACTTCATTGATGAATTCTTTCCCATTGCCTGCCAACTTGATCTCCTATTTTGTTTTCTCTTATGGGATACATTCTCATCAAAAACTCCATTTCAACCTTCTCAGCACATTAGACAAGTTTCTCATAGCATTTGAACTCACGAGAAGCTAACCCCCTTCAATATTTTAGCTTCAATCCTGAGTAAAACTGGTTTATATTACTATCAATATCTTGGATAAAATTTGGCATGTACATTGAAAAATGGGTGAAATTTTCTTCATATGAAAACACTAAATCTTCCTCCTTTCATCTCAATTCCAAGAATTAATTTACCATCATAAGTTGAATAGCCTTAGGAAAATATTCCTCAAGGAAGATATTCTTTAATTCATCCCATTCTTTGGCGTCAATATTTTCACTTCATCTAATATTGTTAATCATTGATCACCATTGATCAGCTTCACCTTCAAAATGATAAACCATAAGACTAATTTTTTTATTTTCTAAACAACCCATTACATCAAAAATCTTTTCCAATGCTTTAATCCACCCTTCAGCTTGCACAGGGTCAGATGATCCTCTAAATTATGGGGGATGTTGCCTCATGAAATGATCTATGATCGACATATGCCTCTACGGTTGGTCTAGTTGATCTTGTGCATGGACACCACCACCATTTATCACCTGAGTCAATTGATCCATTACTACAACAAAATTTTTAGTTTCGATTCTTACCATATCAATATGTTGATTTGGAAGGTTATTTTCTTCTCTATGCCCTCCCAGCACAGCTTCCCTGTTTCCTCTGTGGAAAACCATTCTGAAAAAACATATCTTAAATGAAGAAATATGGTAATATTAAAATTCTATATCATTTCAATTTTACCATAAAGTAAAAATATTTTTTGGATATTCTATTAACAAAATTCTAACTTTTAAAGTTATCTAAACTGCCCTCTAATACCAACTGTAAGGCCCCAGCCTTAAACATTACTTATTATTGAGATAAGTCAATAATTTGACTTTAATTCACATTGAGGATCTTTTCAGGTTTAGAGATTTAGAAAATTAGATCATAAATTATACACAACATCTTGAATATTACAAGTATACACTTCAACTCACTATACATTTTTTTCATAAAACAAAAACACTTTAAAAAGAAACATGACATTGTTTCATGTTTTAACAACATAACTTTTCCTTGATCCCATCCTTGACTCTATTATTATTTATGTCCTATTAAAAACATTTCAAAACTTGGAATGAGCATAAAAATCTCATTAAGGGATACATAAATAAAGAAAATTTTTAGTCTTGGGATAACATGAAAACCATGAATACTTTATTATAAGTTAATAATTTTCACCTTTAAGAAGTGGTAAATATACTTCACTGAATATAATCTCATTGCTTACCATTTCTATAACCAAAATATTACCACAAGCCCGTAGAAAGAAACATATAACATGTAAAGGTAACTTGGGACATAAACATACTTAAATGGAATAACCATACGGTCGACTTCCACAGATAGCACTAAATGGAATAGCCATATAGCCGACGTCCATACCCAATGCATTGGAAGTTATAACGTAACCACCCATACTTGGTTTATCATGGAACCAATCATCATTTGGTTTATCACATAACCACCCATCATTGTTTTATCACGTAATCACCTATCAAATATCCATGTACGAACATAACACATAAAATATTGCAAATATCAACATTTAACTAATAAAATTTCATTTAAAATAGCAAGAACTTATTTCAAGATATTGAAATACTCAATCCATTTAAAAAACAATTTTCAGTACCAAAACAACCATGAAGTGAATAATGGATTTCTTTTCCTTTTGAAAACATTAAGGTTTATAGAGGAAGCCAAATATCAAATCATGGTTACGGTGGCGGAGAGGTTATTATCACCGCATAAGTTAAAAACATTCCATTTGTCATTTAGTAAAACACCTTGTAGAAAAAATATTCCCTTTGAATGAAATTAAAATTCAAAGGGGTTTATTATACACCGTATAAAATAAGTATGTGTATATTATCAAAACATGCCTCAATGAATGGAGATTGAGATGAAGTCCCTTACCTTGTGTCTGATTCCTCACGTATGTTCCTTGTTCTTCATAAATAATAAACATAAGTTAATTAATAATTTATTAAGAACATTTTTCAAGTTTATTATTCCTTTTATATCACTTATTACCATGTTATAAAAATTACATAATTATTTAAGTTAATATCAGTCGTTTTGTTGATATTTGGTACTTGAGTCGAAAATGATCTTATTATAATTAAAAATTTTCCTTGTGGTAAAAAGTCCATTATCTCTAGAATATTATTCATATATATAATATATATCCAGTGTATATGTATTTATAATCTTCTATAACATTTGGAGATAAGAAATGAAATTCACTGTTCAGGGAGACGGTAAATCGTACATACGCATAAACGCTACTTTCATTTCAATTTCATATTTAAAGGAACGGAAACTTAATGATACATAGGTATATTATAATTATAGTATAATATAATATTTTATATATTTTACATAATTTCATTAATGATATATTTTATATGTTCCATGTATGGAATAAACTAGTCATATCACTTTGAGGGGGGCGGTAGTTCGCACTTCTCAAATTAAATTATCATGTTTACACATCATGAAAAGCATAAAGGTATGTTGTAAATTAAAATTACAAAAGAATATATAAAATATAAATATAATATATATCATATATAAATACAGTTCTATCAGAATGTCCACCATGATAGGTGGTAGGGTAAAATCGAGCAATCTTCGCTTCGTGAGACAGCAGTCCAACGTAAACAAAAATAGTATGTTTGTATCCATTAGATGGAGGTTTATGTAAGTGAAGTTATTATCCTTATCATAAAAAAATCCTAATATATTTAGGATACTGGTGTTTTCATGCAATCAAATAATAAGAATAGAATAGATAGTGAATAATTAAAATAAAAGAAAAGAACTTGAGAGAAGATGTTACCTCTAAATTGGGTAACTCCCCTTGGTTTGAGCCAAAATGATTTCTTGAATTTTCTTATGCCTAAGGTAATGATTCTAGGAGTAATAGAGGGATTTTGGGAGATTATTTGGTAATTTTTTGGATGATCTAATGGGATTTAGAGGTGTGATTAAATGGGTAGAGGTGATTCCCTTTTATAAGAGGGAGGAGGGGCACTTTAGGAATGTATTGAAATATTATTTTATTATAAACTGAATTTCAATTTTCAAAAGGTCCAAAAATCATTTAATTCTAATATAAGATTAGTATTGTTCTAAATAATCTCAAAAAATAGGTTTTAGACATGTTTTGGTGTCAATTGTAACCTTATCTTTTAGCTTTAACCCTTAGTTAACTAATATTACTCTTACCATGTCTTCTTGTATATTCACATTATATAGTTAATATAGATACAATAAAATGTATATTGAACCTCAAGTGGTTAATTAATGACATTTTAGACATTATCTAAGTAATTTTCCCGAATATTATATTTTTAGGACTATTATATCAATTAATAAAATAGTATTTGTTTTAAAAACTCATTTATGTCGATTTCCATACTATTCATATCATGACTTTTTAAAAAATCCATAACAACTTGATTATTTCGAAAAAACTTCATTAATTAGAAGATAAAAATTCATAATTATCTATAAAAATTGTTTATGTCATAAAAAGTTTTCAAATAAATTTATTTTAATATTTGTAATCTCATTTATGTAAATCATTCATTAATGAGGTAATCACTACATCATCTTATCATAAATAAATTTATTTATTTGATATCTAAAAATTATAAATAAAGTACCAAGTAGTATTAAATATTTTTTAGATTTAAAATGAACCTTTATAGTCAAAAATATAACTTATATAATCCCATATAAAAATGTTTTACTAAAAGATACATGTTTATGTTACATTTTTCTTTACTTAAAATTAATTCTTATAAAATGTCGTTTTCACATGAAAGTGGCTCCATGGGGTCCCAAAATCAACCCAAGGATGCCCATGGTCGGAAATATCTCATCAAATAGTATTAGTACATGTTTTAGGGTAGTTTAATATTATTATAATATTATTTTGTTTACTCTTATTTACCAGATTTACACTTTGACCATGGTAAATAAAATAATTACTGAAGTTACTATTCATAATATCTAAATATAAAAGGTTCCTATTTACACAATTTTGAACTCATGATTCCAAATATGTAATCCATTTTTCTAAATTCAAACTACGGAAGTTGCAGAAATTAATTTAAAATTAATTCTCATTGTCAAAACCAAAAAATGTGTTTTTAAGAAGTAAAAACTACCAAAAGATTGACATGTGTTTATGTCCAATTTCAAAGTGAAATTACTTCCACTTACCAAAAATGGATTACATCATAAAAATATAATCCAATTAAAATTTAAAACCAATTAAAATTACAATCTAACTATATAAATAAATTAGATGAAAAGGTAGTTTTGACTTAAAATGTGGTATTTTCACCATTCTTTAAAAAATGAACTATATCAGAAAATTACCAGAAATTTATCCAAAGTAAATTTTGTTGTTCCGATTATAAATAAGAATTTTATTTTGTCAAATATAATATTTTGTCAAATATAACATATAAATGTGTCAAAAATATATTTAAAAAGGGTTCACCATTAAATGGTTATAAACCGACCTTTTAAAAAATATTAGAGTATTTCATGCTTAAAATCGGATTCATTCTTATTTTAAGCCTCTATAATTTATTGGATAAAATTAAAGACATTTATAAAACATGTATAATCATATTTTAGTTAGTTCTTTTCATTCCCAACAATACAACGGCTAGGTGTTAACTACCATTTAAAATAATAATATTATTATATTACTTTTTTCAGTATAACTCAAAGTTGTGTGAAACGTAAGATTTCAAAAAACCAATTTTTGCATGTTGAGTATGCCATCATAAAAATAATCCCCTATAATTAATAAATATTAATAGAAATGAAATATTATTATTCTATAAATATCTGGTTTGTTATAAAAAGGATAGACCAGCTAATAGAAATTATACATGTTATTTGTTTCATTGGATATTCCTATCTACAAACATGTATATTGGTCCTTATAATTGAGATTATTATTAATGTATATTGTCATGACTAGACCCACTGGGGCATACCTGGGCAGCAGTATGCCGAGTGTGACAACCAATTCTTGCCTCCAATAAGCTAGGGGTATGCGACTAGCACTGAGAAGTTATATCACTTAAATGGTAGTCCTTAGACTAAGTAACTATACACATGAACACAAAAAACTCAATGAAATAGTAAATAGATATAATAAAAGACAGAAACATATTGATTTTAAAACAAGCATTCAATAACCTCTAGGAAATATATCAAAGCATAGTAGCGTAATACAAAAGTATAATGGGAAAAACACTCCCAACTAGAAATGAGGTCCCAACCAAACAACTGAGAAGAGGGGAGTACTAAATAGATCATGTGTCACAATATCCAAGGACAGCCACCAAATATGATTAGTGCCAAGATCCACTATTATCCACCAAAACTAGGTCTACCAATGTTACCATCAACCTGCTTTTCATCTACATAAGACACAACACGTGCAGGAAAATCCCATGTTGGGGTTAGTATATACATACTCAGTAGGCACCCCAAAAACCAAAAAGGGGGAAACATGAAATAAATAACAGTAATATCAACCCATAAGCAAGAGGTAAATGAAACCCAATATATATTAACAAAAGGAAACCCAAGCGAGAGAGAAATGGGGTCTCCATCTCCATAGCCCAGCTAAGAATGATGAGTCATACTACACCTCCAAATGTCCCATCTACAAGGCAAGCATCATGTGCGAACTCATAATAATCTATATTTAGGTTTTTAACCTCTCCACTACTCTCCATAGATGAGGGGAACAATTTTCAGTAGAGGAAAAACTCCCCATTGTAGTTCGAAGTGGGGGGTGTAACTCCGTAAATAGAGGATTTGCGCCCTATGTAATATGGGGGTTTCTAACTCTACTTGTGTAATTACTATGGGGGACCCACTCCAGAGTTTGAAGGGTGGTTTTACAACCCTAATAAAACATTGATGATAACACCTGATCACTGACATTGGTCAAATATTGACGAAATAATTTTCATTCTTATAACACTTCGTTTTTTATCTCTTATTCCAAAATTAAGTCCACCATCACATTCTACGTCAAACATTGCTCAAGATATTCTACTCATGGACCAAAATACGAGCCTAAAATAAGGATATACACAAGGTGGAATTCTATTCGAAAATTATATGGTGTGTACTTTGGGTCACATGGAGTGTGAACTCACATGGACACCTATGCATGTCATCTCTTACACAAGGATTAACTGGCCATGTGGATATCCACTGCATGTACATGAAGTACATGGTGTATATGGGAAGCTTGAGGTATGACCATGTCCTCCTGGCCTATGCCCCTATAATATGGATCATGCCTTTGTACTAAAGCTTTTTCCTATATACTAGGCCATGTACAGGTATCCTAGCCATGTCTGAGTACACCCGAGGTCTATATGTCTACTACTACACAACCATGTCCCCTTACATGGGTTCATTTCCCATATACTTGGATGCATGTCCATGTCACACTACATAGCATGTACTCTAAATTAAATAGTGTGTAGTTCAAAAAACTCATTATTCCCCGAATAGAAAGAACACAGGGCATGTGTTCCTAAACCACACATCGTATGATCAGGATTTCTGAATGGGAAATCCCTATAAACCACCAAAACCCCTTTTTTCTAATTACACACAGATCAAACCCCAGGGGTACTTAGAAATTATATAAGGGATTTAAAACCTTTAAACAAACCATATTTTGGGATCGGGACTTAAAACACATAAAACTTCCAACCTCATGGTGAAAGCACAAAAACTTCAGGTACAAAACTGCACCCTAAAGTTGTTAAACCTTGATCTGAGCTTGATCCCCATCATGGATGAAGTCTGGTGAAACCTCCTTCCCCCTTCTCTAGGCTTGGCTATCACATGAGGTATAAACCCTATTCCTTTCTCTTTTATTCATAGGATTCCAAAATGGGGGTATATTTAATTTATTTTAGTAAATTAAATTACACCTTTTATTGATTATAATATACACCAATAGTCATCTTCAACCGAACCCCTGATTTCAACTAAGTTTATGTCACACCTAGGGTAAAACCCACATTATAAAAGAAACCATAGTCTTAGATTTTCAATTTAAGGTCCCAAATAATAGAAAAAACAATTATACCAGAAATATTCATGTCATTATTTAATATATACTAATATTTTTAATATATTAATTCTGGGGTCCTACACGACCCAAAAAATGTTCTAACTCTGGTGAAAAATCTATAGATACATATAGAAATATTCAAAGGAATAAACTAACAAAACTGGAGATGTTACACTCTCCCATCCTTCATGGATTTTCACCCAAAAAAGATCAATCTACACAAAAAGGTGGGGTTTTGAGTCCACATTTGACTCTTGCATTCCCATGATATCTCCTACACACTTTCATAATTCAAAATAACTCAACCCAAAGGTATGGTCAATACATTAATGGACCTATCATGTCGATCCTCGATCACAAATGGGTACTCCATAAAGGTGGCTTCTTCTTTGATGTCATGCTCACCCCAGTCAATAACATGTGTTGGTTCATACATGTATCTCGTCAGTTGTGACACATGGAAGATGACGTCCACTCTATCCAACTTAGGGGTAATTCCAAGTGGTAATCAACCATTCTAAACCTCTAGGGAATCTAGAATATTCCAATGAATCTCGGGTGTAACTTGCTACCCTGGCCAAATCTCTAGAATACTCATCATGGGGAGGCTCTTAGGAAAACATGATCTCCTTGATTGATCTCAAGATATTATGTTGATACGTGTAAGATTCATATTGGATCTAGTCTATCCTCATATAATTTTAGATCACCTAAAACTTATCTATCATCACCTGCACCAGCTTTGAACTGATAATAGATGTCTCACCAATATCATCCTGGAACATGCGTGACCTATACAATCTTCAATACAGGACCTTGAACATTTACATGCCTATAGTAGAGTGATATCTATTATTATAAGTAAAATTTACCAATGTAAAGTGATACTCTTAGGTCCAAACTAAGTCCAAAACATAGGCTCTCAGCATATCCTCCAAAACATGGATAGTCCACTCGGTTTGGCCATTGGTGTGGGGGTGAAACGTTGTGCTCATTCGCAACTAGGTCCCAAAATCAACCTATAAACCACTCCAAAAACAATATGTGAACTAGGAATAATATTTGGAGATGATATTCATGGGTAACCCATGAATTTTAATGATCTCCTGTACATACAACTTTCCCAAACTCTGATCCAAACACTGCTCTCAAATGGAAAGAAAGTGTGTTGACTTATTGAGTCTGTCAAAAACAACCCAGTTATCATCATGGAATCTTTTTATCCAAGGAATATCCATCATTAAATCCATCAATACTCCATGTCACTTCTATTTAGGTATCTCAGTAGGTTGAGTAAAACTTGATGGAACCTCATGTTCATCCTTTACCCACTGATATGTGAGGCACCATGAGACAAACTCAGTAATGATCTGCCTCATGTCATCACATAAAAACTTCTATTGAAATTCCTTGTAAATATTTACCACAACTAGATGTATTTACAAGGATAATTAATAATATACCTCAATACCTCCTCATGAAAAGTAATAGGAACTACCGTGTGTCCCTGAAAATAGATGACATTCTCCCCTCCTTTAGAAAATCCATCTGGTGCATCTCATAAGGATATCTAGCTATGTAGAACCTCATAGTAAATGTCTTCCAATTGGTCCTCCCTCACATACTGAAGAAGTGGTGGATCCCCCAACATCTAATAAAGTTGAGTTTCACCCCTTTCCTCCACTATGGTCATCTACAACAAATCCAACTGCTCATACGCCTCCTCCTCTAAGAAAGAGTGAGATTTCATACTAAGGGAATCTACCATCACATTTCCCTTCACAATAGTATAGACTATATTGAAGTCATGATCCTATAAGAACTACAACCAGAGAATATATCTTAGGTTAAGATCTCACTGATTAAATATTTACCTAAGACTCTGGTGGTCTAAGTAAACAATAAAATGCTCACCCAGAAGATAGTGTCCCTACATATTCAAAGCGAGGACTATAACTACCAACTCTAAGTCATGGGTTGCATAATTATTCTTATGGGGTGTTAATTTCCTCAACCCATAAGTGATCACTTCCAACTGTTGCATCAACCCACAATTGATCCCAGATGCAGAGTCATCACAAAACACCACATACTCTACACCCTCCTCTAGTAGTCCCAAAATAGGAGCATAGGTCATCCTCAGCCTCAACTCCTTGAATTATTTCTAACACTACTCAATATAGGTGAAAATATTCCCTTTCTATATCAAGGTAATAAAATGGGGTGTTATCTTGGAAAATTATTTAATGAACCTCTTGTAGTACCCCACCAAACCAAGAAAACTTTTCACCTATAACATGCTCTTGAGTGGATCACAAGAAAGAACTACATCAATATTTTCTAGATCCACAGATAAACGATGCTTAGAGATTACATTCCCAAGAAAGTGAACTTCATAGATCCAAAACTGACACTTTGAGATCTTACCATAAAGTCGTTGCTCCCAAAGTATGTCTAGAAAAAACCTAAAATTATCTACATACTCCTCCTATGACTCAGTTTATATGATGATGTTGTCAATGAAGACAACCAAAAATCAGTCCTAGTATGGCTAGAAGATCTAGTATATAAGATCCAAAAACATAGTTGAGGAATTAGACAAACAAAAAAATGAGTCATTAGGAATTCAAAGTTTCTATAGTTACAAAAATATGTCATATTCATAATATTATCCATGAGAACCCCAAACTGATGGAATTTGAACCTGAGATAGATCTTTGAGAACTAACTTTCACCTCTCAACTAGTTAAAAAGTTCATAAATACTTGGTATGTGTACTTGTTCATTATCATAACCTAATTTAGGAGATGATAATCAATACAAAGCCTCAAACTCCCATCCACTTTTTTCTTGAACAAAACTGGAGATTTCCAAGGGATACACTATTTGTGATAAAACCTTTCTCTCTAAGGTATTCCAACTATACCCTCAACTCTCAGATCTCGGTGGGGGTTATCTGTATAACAAACCACCTCTTTATTACACATTAATACTTGATTTATTAAATGAAATTACACTTAATAAAACCTAAAATATCGATAAGTATAGTGTATTTGTGAATTAGGTATGTTTCATAAGAATATAAAATATAGACTACAACGTCTTTATTGAAAACTTCTTTAACATGCTCAAAATACTCTTTAGAACTTAAAACTGCATGGGATAATATGGAGACATGCATAAGAAAGGGGTGGTCCATAAATCTCAGTAAGGGAACAAGAAAGGCATAACATGAAAAAGTAATACATGTTAGGTAATAGGCATATAAATGGAGTATAAAAGGAATATGAATAATAAGGCATGATATAGCATGATAATCAAAACATGGGAAATGTGGAAACAACTTAAAACATTGAATCATGAACATAATTCAAGGCTAGACCACTAAGGATTCATGGTGGAAAAAGTCCCATAAAGGAATCAAGTACACCCCTATCCCAACATGACTTATCATGATAATAAACACTACCCAATGCATTGGAACGCTATCTGGGTATGCCCGTCATAATCATTTTATTATCATGATTAAGTGTGCCACATAGATCATACAATATGGATCCATTCAACATCATAATTTATTACATGATCAAGGAATGTGGAATAAGTACATGTAAGTCCCTAATAAATAAGTATATGTTTATAAAGGAGAATAACCTTGATAGAAAAATGGGTATGGTATTCACTACACAAACATTTTGGCATGGAAAATCGCGGTGAAATTTCGGCAGCATAACAACGTTACATAAAAATTAAAAAAAGGTTGATGAGGGAGAAAGGCGTATATATTTATTTGGACATAAAATTGGCAGTAACAGGGACATAAAAATGAATATCCTAACATTATAAATTTGGAAATAGAAGGCATAAGGTAATGAAGAAACATGAATACAAAAAAGAATCCTTACGAAATTTCGGTATGCTAACAGGTGTACATAAAGGATTTTAGAAGGCTAAATGAGTGTGAAAGGAAGTTATAATAATTTATAAATAAAATGGTTGGTAAGGGGAATATGGAATATCACATCCCATAATAATAAAATGAAAATTAAAAGACATGACAAAAAAGGAGTGCTTGATAAAAGAGGATAGTGGAAGATGAGGTTCCCTTACTTGAGTGGGTAACTCCAAAGGCTTGGGAGGCGCTTCATGAAAACATAGGGGTGCATTGGGAGGAATATAGGGAGTGGAGGGAAGAGTGTGGACGTGCTCCAAGGATTTTGAGTAAAGACTAATGGGATCTTGGGTGGGTTTATATAGGAAAAAAGGTGGGTTTCTTTATTATTTATGTTTTAGACTCTACATAATAAAATATCCAAAACCACAAAACATCTCTTTGCTTTTACCCATTGTTTTTGAGAAATGGGAGTGAATTACATTATTTTATAAGACCAATGTCTGAACATAATAAAAAATTACCATTAGTGATGTGGAGGTGAGTCATACTCATAAAGAAATGATTTTAAAATTTTAAAATATATTATAACACTGCGCCAAAATTTGTATTTAGCGGCTGTTTCAACAACCGCTAAATCATTCTGTGGTGGTTTTGGAATATCGTCACTAAATCATGTGTGAGGAAATAATTAGGGCCCATTTTTTAAAACCATCGTAGAACAATTTAGCGGTGGTTTAAATAGTCGTTAAATTGTTTTTTTTTTGTTTTTTTTGTTTTTTTTCTTAATTTATTTATTTGTTTTTTTGTTTTTTTGTTTGTTTGTTTGTTTATTTATTTTCGTAATTCATTAAATAATTTTTCTATTTTTGTAATTTATTTATTTATTTATTTATTTATTTATTTATTTATTTATTTTTGTAATTAATTTTTTTATTTTTTTATTTTTTTATTTTTTTTATTTTTTTATTTTTTTATTTTTTTATTTATTTTTGTAATTATTTTTTTTAATTTTTTTTATTTATTTATTAATACCATGCTCATGCCCATCTCCGTGTACATGTCCATACCATATATAGAAATTCTTCATTGCGTGAGATTTGAACCTCTTACCCCTTGCTTATTCTCCAAAAACTTTACCACTTCAGCAAACTCTTCATGTTATCAATAAATCGAATTTAATATACTTATATATATATATATATATATTAATTGGAAAAATAAATAATACATAACAAATAGATACATACTGAATAATTATTCATCAATAATTATTAATCAATAATTATTAATCAATAATTATTAATCAATAATTAATTATTAATTATTAATTATTAATTATTAATATTTAATAATTACTAATTTCAAATTACTAATTAATAAATAGAATATAAATGAATAATAAATAATGAAATATATAGCATGGAATAAATTGTAATTAAAAAATATTAAATAATAAATAGTAAGTAATAAATAATCAATATTAATAATAATTAGTAAATAATAAATAATAAATATTAAATAGTAAACAGTAACTTGAAAAAAATAAATACTAAATAATATATAATATATAATATATACTATATGACATATAACATATAATATATAATATATAATATATAATATATAATATATAATATATAATATATAATATATAATGCATAATATATAATATATAATATATAATATATAATATATAATATATAATATATAATATATAATATATAATACATAATATATAATACCCAATATATAGTACATAATATATAATCCATAATATATAATACATAATATATAATACATAATATATAATATATAATATATAACATATAATATATAAGCAATGTATAAATAATAAATTAATTAAAAAATAATTTAATATATGAAAAATAAATAAAAAATTAAGAATAAATTAATAGATAAAAGACAAATAAAAAAATTATAAATAAATAATATATAAATAATTAATAATTAATAATTAATTAATAATTAATTAATGATTAATAATTAATAATTAATAATAACTAATAACTAATAATTAATAATTGATCATTAAGAATTATTAATTCCTAATTCATAATTAATAATTAAAAAATTATAAATTATTAAAAAAATTATTAATAAATAAATGATTAATAATTAATAAATATTAAATATTGAATAAATAAATGATTAATTAATAAATAAATAATAAACTAATAATAATTTAATATTTATTAAATTAAAAATAAATTAATAAATCTTAAATCATAAATCATAAATAATAAATAATAAATAATAAATACATAAATACATAAATACATAAATACATAAATAAATAAATATATAAATATATAAATTAATAATTGATAATTAATAATTAATAATAACTATTAACTAATAATTAATAATTGATAATTAATAATTAATAATTATTAATTAATATTTAATATTTAATATTTAATTAATATATAATTAATAATTAAGTAATTAATAATAAATAAAATAATAATAAATGAATAATAAGCTAATAATAATTAATTCATTAATAATTAATTAATTAATTTAAAAAATAATAATTAATGTATACATAATAACTAAATAATAAATAAATAAATATTAAATATTAACTAAATAAATAATTAAATATATCAATAAATAAATAAATTTATCAATAAATAAATTGGTAAATAAGTAAATTAATAATAGATAAATAAGTAATAATTAAATAATTAGTTAATTATTTATTTATTTAATTAATTAATATTAAATAAATAAATAAATCATAAAACGTTAAGAACCTCTAAAAACCCTAAAAACACTATAATGGCCATTAAATCTGATCCGAGAATCCTTTTTCAGCACTGCAACCAATTACATCGAAGATCACAAAATTAGATTCGATATGATATGTGGTACAGGCTGAATAGACACCTCGATCGAAATTTATACCCGTTTGAATTTTATGAAATCGGGGTCTGTAACTAAAATCTCTGTTTCGGAGGCCTTCTAGGCCTTTCAAGAGAAATAAAAAGGGGTACAATACTCAAATAGTTGGTACCAGATGTGAATAGCATAGATCTTTTCACGGGCATCAATTGGATATGTGGTAGATCCCAAACAGACACCCTGATTAAAAGTTATGGCCTTTTGAAGTTAGAGTTCGATTTTTTACTTTTGCAATTTGAATATTTTTTTCCTTTTGATTATCACTTAATTTAAATTTAACTTGGTTTTAGTTCATTTGATAAGATTCAATTTGATTGGTTGTGGAGCTGAAATGGACTCCTGAAACAAAAGTTATGTGCATTTGATGTCGAAGTCTGTTCTTCAACTTATTGAAGATTTGTTTTCAGTTTAAAAATATTATTAACTAATAATTATAAATATTTATTAATTGACACATTATAAAAAATTGAAATCATAAATAATAAACTATATTTTATTGTAAATAATAAATAATAATTACTAAATAATAAATAATTTTTTAAAATCTTTTTAAATTTTTTTTCTTCAATTTCACAGGGGTTTTGAAAAAACAACAGCTAAAAAAATTGTAAATTTTTTTTGGAAGAAATTTTAAAACATTTATAAAATATATTTAAATTTTGAAAACTTCTGCAAAAAAAACCGTTGTTAAAACACTATTTTCTTGGAGTGTAAATCTTAGAGAATTCATAATGGCTTTACAAAATAAATAGAATAAAATTAAAATAAAATTATTTTAAAGGTTAAACATATATTTTGTCATGGATCCCATTTATATTACTTATTACATCTGTTTTGGGTCATTGGGATGTCATAAAACACAATCTATATTTATTCGGTATTTAATTTTTACCCAAAAATTCTACTATTTCCAAAAATTATGAAAAAATCACTATTGAATAATTTCAAAATCCTGATTCCAAAAATAATATTCATTTTATCTAAATAATTTTCTAAATATATGAATTTTTACTTTTAAAATAAAAAACCGACATTTATTGAAAATTATGGGTTTTTTATAATAACATTTTTTTGAACCCTTATAAAAATTACATTTGACTTAATAAAAAATATATGATCATTTATATTTCATAAACATTATTTAATAATAATATTTTGTAAAAATATTATTTAATTCAAAAATCCATTAATTCCTCAAAATAGATTCCTTAATTGAATTTGAATATTAATAAAAAATATTATTTGTGTTTTATTGTGTCAAAATAAAAATCATTTTTAAAATAACAATAATGGGATGAAAATATTTTCATTATTATATAAAAAATAATATACATACTCATATTTCTAGGGTCTTGTTACATATCCATTTAATACACCACTAAACTTCCTAAGGGTAAGGTGCGCGATGGTGGGACTTTCATTGGGTGGTTCGGCGAACATGGTCTGGGTTGTGATCTCGATGATATTAAACTTCTCTCATAAATAATTTCTCTCATGCTTAAGTTATTGGATATCATCTTGGGATTAGCCTAGAGAAAATCCCAAAAATTCTATCTCCCTCAGAAGCTCTAATAAATGAGCTTCATAATGTATGATCCTACTAGTTGAGGTCATCATTTTCTTTGTCTGTGTCAATTGGGTTTGTTAAAAATTTATATTTATAGTAGTCATGTGATCATTGTTCATCAGATATATTATCAATGGTAAATATATATAAAGTTCATTAAAATCCAATTGGATATAATAAAACAAAATAAATTCATGTGTTTTCTATAATCATATTATATAATAATACATTTAATTGAATCAAAAGTGGGATTTTATTTACAACAATTCAGGTCGTTAGAATTTAATATGCCTTAAAAGATGTTGTTGTGGTCCTATGGTGAAAGTCGACGCAGAAGTCAATATTGAACCTCGGAGGAAGTCTTGAAACACATTAAGGGAAGACATCCATATATTAGTCTACTACTTCTAGAAGACAGATTCATGAAGATCCAGATGAACCAAGAGATAAACTCACCAACTGATGGGTGATAGGTTATAGTTTTATCAGGAGGCCCACTCTATAATCCATAAGATATCTCTTTCCCAAAAAAGAGAATCTCATCCCATTAATATAAAGGAATATAACTCCCCTACGATGACAGTGAAACTGAGTGTGCACCACAAACAACCAGTCTATTCCTAGGATGACGTCATAAGATTTCATCACAGTGACAAAGAGGTCTCATGAGAAACTCTCTCTATTGATCAAAAACTCACCCTGTCGGTAGATATATGATATAGAATAATCTCTCCTTGTAAGAACCACTAGTCTTATAAACTAGGTTAAAGACTCAAATAGAAGCTCTAGCTATCATATAAGGGATATGGATATAAAGGAATGAATCCAACCTATGACTACAAGTACTGGGGAAAGAGTATAAAAGAAACAGATTGTACCTCAAATCATCTCATGAGGATCCTAGTCATAACCCCCTATAGCCTACAGTTTCCTACACCCTCGACTTCCGGCACTCTAAGCCTGAAGGGGGTCACCTGACTATTGTGTTAAAGGGAATTGGTCATAGAGTCGAGCTCCACTTACTGATCCTACCTCAAAATCTACACATACCACTATATCAGCATTGCCTTCCTGGGGGCCACCTTGACCACACTTGGGAGATACCTGATCACAATGTTGACTCTTTCATGGTGGTTTATCCACTACCTTCCCACTCACTATAGCTAGTCGATTCCAGAAATTAGGATCTATATAGACTTGCCCATCACAAGCATAGCATCATCCCTTTTCTGGCATATTGGGTCCTTTACACGAACCCTGAGTAGTTGATTCATGTATCTGAGTCCCGACATAGGGAAGTATCAATCATTGAGACCCTAGTGAATGATTCCTTCTATATTTTGTAGATGATTAATCCCCATGATTCCCACTTCTGGCTCCAACTACCTATCATCCCTCTCTAATGAATTTCTCTATAACAATATCCTTCTCTAGAACTATAGCATGAGTAGGAATTCATAAGCAGACTACAATGGAATAGATGTCTCTATGAAGAACCTACTAAAAATTTCACACCCATAAGAATCCATCTGGCACCATATCAAGAGAGAAACATATTATGTTGGTAACCCTCATGGAATACCCAGAAGCTGACATATCACCCTATTACAGCTCAAGAATCTCATGTATTCACATAGAGTTCAAGCATAAAGTTATATAATCATCTTGAAATATACGTTATAAATCTAACCATGAGAGAAATTCCTCATCATTATTCTGTTCAATTTGACTCCACCAGCACCCTATTTCTCCATGAGGAATAATATATGCAAGTTAAATCATATGATTAGTTAGGGTCTGAATAAGTCTTATAAATAGGATCACTTCCTTGATCCAATACTCTATTTCCTAAGGGTATATCTTTTAATGGAACCTCATTTTTCTCTATCATTCTAACTCACTTAATGCACTAAGACTATGCACATCATCGTCCTAACCTAATATAGCTATCAGTAGAAAAACATAGAGTCCAACATCTTTCTAAACTACTAGAGTTGGTTACAATCACCACCCAATAGTTGGTCGCATTGGTTAATTCCCTCCTAAAAGAAACACCTTCCAATTGGGTCCCTAAACTGAGGCCTTATCAATCAAATAATTCTCATCACAATCTTTTATCACTATCTTAGTTGGCTATCTTCGTGGAGGCATCCTAAAAGCTATCATGATGCACCATGGTTAGATTATCATATATGGGGATATGACTCAAGAATAATATGAAATTAAAAAATACCTAATCATATATGATTCATGTACCATTGGTTCCATGCAATTGATTCCTCTATATTCCAAGTTGACAAGAAGGTAGTCAGAGGCCTAGCATATAGATATGTCAGCCGCCACACTAGCATTGGGTTCCCTATCCTGAGATCCAAAGTCAAGAAACTCTAAAGTAATATACTTATTCTCCCAAACTAATCCTAAAAATAAATTCAAACCCCAAACACCAACTCGGAGGATATACCACATCTAATACCAGTATGTCATGACCCAACCCATCAGAACCCACTTGGGTGACAGTAAGCCAATTGTGACACCCCAACCCCACCTATAATAGGCTAGGGGATAGAGATTAGTTCCAATAAGGAATACAAATGAAATGAGAGGCATTAGCCTAAGTAGTTATATGCAAAAATATGACCAACTACATGGAATAGTATAGAGATATGATTGAATATGAAAACATCTAGAATGTATAAAATCCATGAAAAACATATAGAAAATACATAAAGTAATGACATGTAATAAAAATGTGTAATGGGAAAAATACATGCCTAACCATAAATGAGGTTTTAAACTAATAACTAAAAAGAGTTAAGTATTGAATAGATACTGTCACACAATCTCCATGGATAACCATTAAACACAGTCCATGCCAAGAGCCACTATACTCCATTGAACCCAGGTCCACCAAGGTCATCATCGACCTTACTTTCATCTTCATAAGACACAAAATGTGTTGAAACAGACCATGTATGGGTGAGTATATACATAACCCATGGGTTCCCTAAAAACCAAAAGGAGAGAAACAGGAAAGAAACAATAGTCATGTAACACCCGAGACTTTTATGTTATATAAATCATCAAAGTAATCTTTTTTCTACACAACACTTGCTTGGCTTGCTTTACACGCAATCGCTACCTTCCTCGATAGCTTGCGTCGTACGCAATACCGAGTTTCACTAAACAACAGTATGCTATTAAAACTAGCCGTTATGAATAGTAATAACCACTTTTTGAAATTTTATAAATTTTATTTTTAAAAATGGACTTCATTTTTGGACTCAGAATATCGAAATTAGCCTAGGGTGAAATTTTGGTATTTTTCTGAAAACTTTCAATTTTTGATGAATAGTGAAACCACTAAGTGGTAGGTTAAAAACTGAATTTTGCATAAAACTTAATTTTACCGCTTCTGTGAATGTAATTTCAAAAATCTGATAGGCACGGTTGATATCAGTAAGTAAAATGTGGTTCAATGAGATAAAAATAATTTTTTGGTGAATAGTAACTTTTTACTTTTTTTTACCGCGGTTAATAGTAAATATGGTAACTAAGGGTAAATATGATATTAATATTATCCTAACACATGTCCTAATTCTATTGGACAAGTGTAATTTGACCAAAACCAAACTCAGGAATAAAATATGACCATTTAGGCCCATTTGGATTAGATTAGGACATTTATTATTAATTTATTTAAAGAAGGGTTAAAATAGTTAAAATCAAAGTTTAATAAGTAAATAATTTTTAATATGGGGTTATACATAAGATAAATTCGACTATAAATATTCATTAGAAATATAAAAAGATTTCCTACATAATGGAATTTTATTTGTAATTTTTAGACATTAAATAATTTAATTTATTTATGACACAATGATGACGCAGTAATTATCTTATTAATGAAATATTGACATAATTGATGTTATAAACACCAAAATAAATGTAATTTGAGACTTTTTATGAATTCCACTAATTTTCTAGGTTACTATGATATATTAATGTTGATTTAATCAACTTGGTTCGAACATATAATTCTGTTATGACTTTCACAAAAATCATATATCAAATAGTGTCAAAATTGACACAAAATAGGTTTTAAATCAAATATTATATTATTAATTGTTATTTTATTCCTAAAAATCTATGGTTCGGCCAAATGACTTAGATAAGGATATATATATTAATAATAAACAATTTGGGGTTCGTTTGGCATGTTATAGTAAGTGTATTAACCATATAGTGAAAGAAAACAAAAAGACACGGTAAAAGTTAAATTAATTAACTTAGAGTTAAATCTAATTGATAAGGTTAAACTAATACCCTAAACTTGTCTAAATCCTATTGGTTGATAGGATTTCGACCCATCCCCACTTTATCTTAGAAATAAGACCCTTTGGAACCATTATAAACCGATTTTGACTTTAATATAAAATAATATTTTGAGATATTCCTAAGGTACCCCTCTCCTCCCTTATAAAAGGGCACCTCCTCCCCCTCCTCCTCACACCAAATTGAGCACTCAAGCTCGGCCAACCCCTGCCATTTTCTCCTCTCCACTTCCCTAGAATAATCCTAGAGGTCCTGGTCTTCTTCAAAGACCAATATTAGTTCCCTAAGTGAAGGATTCAAAGAAGCGTTCCAAAGAAGAGGTAATATCCATTACCGATATTTTCAATTTCTTTCTTCTTCAACTTCTTCTTCTTTAGTTGTTTCATGATAAAGTAATAACATCAGTATTACTTACATACTGATATGTTATTATAATTATGAAACAAACCTAATTCACCTTCTATCCATCCCACGGAAAAATGAAATCACCGCGCGTGCGTATGTACGGAATACCGTCTCCATGCCGTGGTGTAATCTATTTTCCACCATCACTTTACAAGGTTGGGTATAATGGTGTAATGAGTAACTATTTATGATTATATATTGATACTGAAATAATATATATACACTCCAATACAATTCCACGATCATAAGAACGATATCATCACTCGTGCGTACGTACGGAATACCGTCTCCACGATGTGATGCGACTCGTTCTACATGATCATCATTACATAGTAATTATATAAATGAATTGAATGAATAAATATGATATATGTTACACTAATACCATTCTGGATATAAGTTATATATAACCTTAAAATAATAATAAGAATTTATTCGGCAAAACACGCATAAGAACAAAAGGCAATAAAGACCCGAGTAACAAGTAACAATGAAATATTACTAACAAGAAGCTAAGAATATGACCATATATGATATCATATCAATATGTATGACTCTGGAATAAGTCAATAACATTATTTAAACCATTATACAGGAGCTTCGGACATGTACAAAGCAAATCGGACCTAAGGTAAGGGAAATATCACAATCTCATTTTTATCCGAGATTGTTTATTCGTAAGTATTTACTGGGGTGTATTTTATCATCCACATCCGTGTTTCATCAATATTTAATATTATTTCCATCCACCTACAATTGTTTAAATCTATTTTTACCCTTCGGTGAGTTTTTAGTAATATTTATGAAAGGAATCTTTTGTCGTTTTTCGTACGAGGTACTTTTTTGACTTTTCCGACAAAAGTACAAACAATGTTTTTTTTAACTTATACGAGATGAATGGATTTCTAAAAAATTATTTCCAAGAAGCATAATTTACAAGTATTCAAGTTTATTTTTAATCAGATTCTTTTATTTTAAAATTGTATGACATGTTAAGAAAGGAAAAGTGTTTTTGAAGTAGAAAGGATATTTTCCTCAAGAATGAAGTTCAAGTATTTTATCAAAATTATTTTCCATATAAGATAATAAAAGGGTTCTGTTTTTACCTCTATTATTACATGGATTTGATTATGTTGTGATGGAAACATTTTTATGAATTCCTTTATCTTATATGAATTGTTTTATGATGTCATGTTGTTTAAGAATCCCATTTTTATTACATGGGTTATGCGATGATGTATGATTTATGATTATGTGGCACACATAAGAAAGGATTCATTATAAGATGGGTGGGACCTATATCTCCCTCCAATGAATTGGGTAAAGATTTTATATCTCATGAGATAGAGAGGGCTGGAACGGTAGGTTATACCGGTTCAGTGAAACAGGACTGAAACGAGGGTTACTCGATTCAGAAAGGGACTGTGTCCACTAAGATAGTCTTGGCAATGAGTCTTTACTAACAAGAAATGATTTTCCATGATTATTTGTGCATGCCACAAAGTTTCAAGTTTTATGTTATGATTATGGGGATCTCATTTTAACTTCTATGATTTATTCCATGTTAAGATATTATGATCTCTTTTGCAGGTTTTGATTTTCAAAAAGATATGATATGATTTTTATTTATTTTATTTGCCCTTGCTGAGCGTTTGAGCTCACCCTTTTATGTTTTCTTTTCCCCAGGTCAGGAACATGGATATTTAGTAGAATATGCTAAAAGGGACCCTAGATATGATGAAATAAATGGGAGACACTGTAAAAGATTTATGAACCAGTTGTTTATGTTTTCCAGTTTCTAAAGATACTATACCTATACGGTCCTTTGTGGTTTTGTCATATGTTGTAATAAGTGTGCTTCAATTTTGACGTATTAACAATGTATGTAAAGTATGGGTCGTTATAGTTGGTATCTGAGGAAAGGTATAGTCAACCTTTGGAAACTAGGATGTGAAAGCCTTAATAAGAACCCTAAGGATAAGTCTAAGCATAGAACACAATATTAGTGTTTTAGAAATGGCCTTGAATAACCTAGGATAAGACCTTAAGCATGAAAATTTTATTCTTGAATTATGTGGTTTTCCTATTATAATTAGTGTTGCTCACACTATTCTTCTTGGTTTTAGTCAATGGCTGGAACCCGAAGGAACCGTGTTAATGCGGAATGCGATGGGAAATGCAATGATTGTCCCCCTGAGCAACCAAACGATATGGGAGATGGAATGCAAAATCTTGTAGCCATGCTCACACAACTTTCTCAAGCTATGAATCATGCAGGACTTCCAAACGAGCAAAGGAAGGAGCAACATTCTGTTGAATCCTTCATGAGGCAGTGTCCACCTTCTTTCAGCGGGTCTACTGATCCATTAGTTGTAGAACAATGGATTAGTACTACTGAAAAGATATTTTCAGTTCTTCAATGTTCTGAGCATGATAAAGTTATCCTAGCAGTGTATCGTTTGGAAGGAGATGCTGATCAATGGTGGAATCTTATTAAGAATACGAGGCAAAGGGATGAAATTGAGTCTATGTAATGGGACGAGTCCAAGAACTTATTTTTCAATAAGTACTTCCCTCGTATTCTCCAAACAAAGATGGAGAAAGAGTTCCTTGAATTGAAGCAAAGGGATGATGAATCTGTTGGTACCTATGAAGCAAATTTTACAAGACTTGCAAGGTACGCTTCTGGTATTATTATCCAACCTGAGAGTAAGATCGATCGATTCTTTAGTGGCTTAAAACCAAGTCTTCGAAGGGCGTTAGCCATAAGGGACTTCAATATCTACGAGGAAATCGTTCGATGTGCTCTCAAAGTCGAGATGGAGATTGGAGTAACCCATCAGTCACATGGGTTTGATAAGAAGAGGAATATGGAATTCAAAGAAAAATCTAAAGAGCACACGGAAAAGAAGATGAACTTTCCCTTATGCTCAAAGTGTGGAAAGAAACATGGAGGGAGTTTTCTTAAAGGGACAAGTAAATGTTTTAAATGTGGAAAGGAAGGTCATCGGGCATTTGAATGCCGCGATAATGGGAAGAAGATGTCTAATGATGCAAACAAAGGAAGGGATACACAGAATGAACCTACTGCACTTCAATGTTTCAAGTGCAAGGAGATGGGGCATTATGCCAATCAATGCCCAAATCCAAGGGTTGATGATGATGGTCGACATCAACAAAATCTTAAGGCTAAATACAAAGGAAAGTCACATGCAATTTCTATCAGCGATGTGGAGTACGATAACGAAGTGGTGAAAGGTACACTTATCATCCACTCTAAAGTAGCAAATGTTTTATTTGATTCTGGATCCACCCACTCTTTTATTTCTAAAGAATTTTCTAAGGGTATCACTATATTACCTCAACAATTAGATGTTGAGTTAGCTGTGACAACACCTAATGGCACAACAGTCGCATCAAAAGTTTATAATTCTTCTCCGATCGAAGTTTGTGGGAAAGTGCTTCCTGCAAATCTTGTGATCCTTCCTTTAGTGGAATTTGATGTGATTCTTGGCATGGATTGGATTTCTCTACATGGAGCTCATATCAATTGCCAAAGAATGGAAGTCACATTTCATATTCCAGATCAATCTACGATCGTATATCAATGCAAGGATGAACATAATCTTCCAGTGGAAATTTATTCCATCTTATGGGTATTGATTCCACTAAATGAAGGTTATTTATCTCAAATGGTTGGTGAGAAACTCACGATTAAGAATATGCCCATTGTACGGGAGTTTGATGATGTCTTTCCGGAGGAATTACCGGTTCTTCCACCAAATCGTGAAGTTGAGTTTTCAATAGAACTCGTACTGGGTGCTTTACCTATTTCAAAGACACCTTATAGAATGGCCCCAATTGAGTTGCAGGAATTGAAGAAGCAACTCCAAGAGAATCTTGATAAGGGATTCATACGCCCTAGTGCATCACCTTGGGGAGCACCTGTTCTATTTGTTAAGAAGAAAGATGGATCAATGAGACTCTGCATTGATTATCGAGAACTTAACAAGATCACTATCAAGAACAAATATCCTCTCCCACGCATTGATGACTTATTTGACCAACTACGCGGAGCTCAATACTTTTCCAAGATTGATCTTCGTTCAGGGTATCATCAATTAAGGGTCAAAAGGGAGGATATACTAAAGACGGCTTTCCGTACAAGGTATGGACACTACGAATTTATAGTGATGTCATTTGGTCTTACTAATGCCCCTGTTATCTTCATGGTTCTAATGAATAGAGTCTTTAGAGACTATCTTGATCAATTTGTAGTAGTCTTTATAGACGATATTCTTGTCTACTCAAAGAGCAAGGAAGAGCATGAAGATCACTTGAGAATTATATTGAAGACCCTGAGAAAGGAGAAGCTTTATGCCAAATTTACCAAGTGTGAATTTTGGCTTCAAAAAGATGCATTTTTGGGTCACATAATCTCAAAAGAGGGGATATCTGTGGATCCAGCAAAACAGAGGTTATCGAAAGATGGTCGAGACCAACAACAGTAACTGAGATCCGAAGTTTTCTTGGTTTGGCTGGATATTATCGACGTTTTGTAAAAGATTTTTTACGATTATCTAATCCACTCACCAAGTTGACTCGGAAAGGAATTAAGTTTGTCTGGACGGAGGAATGTGAATAGAATTTCAAGGAGTTGAAAAGAAGTTTATCCAGTGCACCTGTGCTCACACTGCCTTGTAGTGGAGAAAGGTTTGTGATCTACAGTGATGCATCCAAGAAGGGATTGGGGTGTGTTCTTATGCAAAATGATATGGCGATAGCTTATGCCTCACGACAGTTGAAAATCCATGAGCAAAATTACCCAACACATGATTTGGAGTTGGCTGCGGTAATCTTTGCATTAAAGATTTGGAGGAATTACCTTTATGGTGAAAGGTGTGATATTTATACTGATCATAAAAGTTTAAAGTATATTTTCACACAAAAGGAGATGAATATGCATCAAAGAAGATGGTTGGAGCTGATTAAGGATTATGACTGCTCAATCCATTACCACCCTGGGAAAGCAAACAAGGTGGAAGATGCATTAAGTCGACAAGACCATGCTAGTTTATCCATGATGAGGATCACAAAAGATCCAATATTTATGGATTTACAAAGGATGGATCTTGGAATTATAATGGAAGGGGAAAAATCTTATCTTTCTCAAATGAATGTTCAACCATCTATACATGTGAAGATTAAAGAGGCACAGAAAGAAGATGTCGAGTTACAAAAGAAGGTGAGAAATGTTCCTGAATTCAACCTTGATTGTGATGGGATAATAAAGTTCAGGAATCGGGTTTGTGTTCCTTCCATCCCCGAATTAAAGAAGGAGATGCTGGATGAGGCTCATAGTTCTTCATTCTCTATTCATCCTGGAAGCACGAAGATGTATAGGGACCTGAAAGAGTACTTCTGGTGGGATGGAATGAAAAGAGATATTGCTGAATATGTCTCTCGATGCTTGGTTTGTCAACAAGTTAAAGCTGAGAGACAGAAGTCTAAGGGGATGTTACAACCATTACCCATACCCGAATGGAAATGGGAAAACATCACTATGGACTTTGTCACAGGACTTCCTAAAACATCCAAAGGCAATAATGCTATCTGGGTCATAGTTGATCGTCTTACAAAGTCTGCACACTTCATTCCTATTACGGAGGATTTCTCTCTAGATCAGCTTGCCAGGATATATGTAAAGGAAGTGGTAAGATTGCATGGAGTACCACTTTCTATTATATCTGATCGGGATCCGAGATTTACCTCGAAGTTCTGGCGAAGTCTTCAGCATACTCTGGATACAGAGTTGAGTTTCAGCACTGCTTATCATCCCCAGACAGACGGTCAGTCTGAGAGAACAATTCAAACCCTAGAAGATATGTTGAGAGCTTTCTCTATGGATTTCAAAGGAGGTTGGGATCAACACCTACCTTTGGTGGAATTTTCTTATAATAATAGCTTTCACTCCAGTATTCAGATGGCTCCTTATGAAGCTCTCTATGGAAAGAAATGCAGGACTCCAACTTGCTGGGATGAAGTTGGGGAAAGAAAGCTATTAGGACCTGATCTCGTTGATGAAATGGCAGAAAAGGTCAGATCTAGTCAACAACACATAAGAGCAGATCAGAGTCGACAGAAAAGTTATGCCGACAACCTAAGAAAAGACCTAGAGTTTGAAGTGGGTGATAAAGTGTTCTTACGAATATCTCCCTGGAAGAGGGTTATGAGATTTGGAAAGAAGGGGAAGTTGAGCCCTAGATATATCGGTCCTTTCGAAATACTGTATCGTGTTGGGAAGGTAGCTTACCGATTGGCGCTTCCACCGAATCTCTCTCAAGTTCACGATGTGTTCCATGTATCTCTCCTGAGAAAGTACATACCAGATCCTTCACATGTACTCAGCTCAGAAGTTGTACCGCTGGAGCAAGATCTTTCTTATGAAGAACAGCCGATAGAGATTCTGGATCGTAGCGAAAAAGTCCTACGAAACAAGACCACTCGCTTGGTGAAAGTTTTATGGAGGAACCACCAACTTGAAGAAGCTACATGGGAGCTTGAGGATATGATGAGGGAGAAGTATCCTCATCTGTTTGTTACAAAGTGACGAATTTCGAGGGCGAAATTCTTTTTAAGGGGGGTAGAATGTAACACCCGAGACTTTTATGTTATATAAATCATCAAAGGAATCTTTCTCTACACAACACTTGCTTGGCTTGATTTACACGCAATCGCGACCTCCCTCGATAGCTTGCGTCGTACGCAATACCGAGTTTCACTAAACAACAGTATGCTATTAAAACTAGCTGTTATGAATAGTAATAACCACTTTTTGAAATTTTATAAATTTTATTTTTCAAAATGGACTTCATTTTTGGACTCAGAATATCGAAATTAGCCTAGGGTGAAATTTTGGTATTTTTCTGAAAACTTTCAATTTTTGATGAATAGTGAAACCAGTAAGTGGTAGGTTAAAAACTGAATGTTGCATAAAACTTAATTTTACCGCTTCTGTGAATGGAATTTCAAAAATCCGACAGACACGGTTGATATCAGTAAGTAAAATGTGGTTCAATGAGATAAAAATAATTTTTTGGTGAATAGTAACTTTTTACTTTTTTTTACCGCGGTTAATAGTAAATAGGGTAACTAAGGGTAAATATGATATTACTATTACCCTAACACATGTCCTAATTCTATTGGACAAGTGTAATTCGACCAAAAACAAACTTAGGAATAAAATATGACCATTTAGGCCCACTTGGATTAGATTAGGACATTTCTTATTAATTTATTTAAAGAAGGGTTAAAATAGTTAAAATCAATGTTTAATAAGTAAATCATTTTTAATATGGGGTTATACATAAGATAAATTCGACTATAAATATTCATTATAAAGATAAAAATATTTCCTACATAATGTAATTTTATTTGTAATTTTTAGACATTAAATAATTTAATTTATTTATGACACAATGATGATGCAGTAATTATCTTATTAATGAAATATTGACATAATTGATGTTATAAACACCAAAATAAATGTAATTTGAGACTTTTTATGAATTACACTAATTTTATAGGTTACTATGATATATTAATGTTGATTTAAGCAACTTGGTTCGAACATATAATTCTGTTATGACTTTCACAAAAATCATATATCAAATAGTGTCAAAATTGACACAAAATAGTTTTTAAATAAAATATTATATTATTAATTGTTATTTTATTCCTAAAAATCTATGGTTCGGCCAAATGACTTAGATAAGGATATATATATTAATAATAAACAATTTGGGGTTCGTTTGGCATGTTATAGTAAGTGTATTAACCATATAGTGAAAGAAAACAAAAAGACACGGTAAAAGTTAAATTAATTAACTTAGAGTTAAATCTAATTGATAAGGTTAAAATAATACCCTAAACTTGTCTAAATCCTATTGGTTGATAGGATTTCGACCCATCCCCATTTTATCTTCTAAATAAGACCCTTTGTAACCATTATAAACCGATTTTGACTTTAATATAATATAATATTTTGAGATATTCCTAAGGTGCCCCTCTCCTCCCTTATAAAAGGGAACCTCCTCCCCCTCCTCCTCACACCAAATTGAGCACTCAAGATCGGCCAACCCCTGACATTTTCTCCTCTCCACTTCCCTAGAATAATCCTAGAGGTCCTGGTCTTCTTCAAAGACCAATATTAGTTCCCTAAGTGAAGGATTCAAAGAAGCGTTCCAAAGAAGAGGTAATATCCATTACCGATCTTTTCAATTTCTTTCTTCTTCAACTTCTTCTTCTTTAGTTGTTTCATGATAAAGTAATAACATCAGTATTACTTACATACTGATATGTTATTATAATTATGAAACAAACCTAATTCACCTTCTATCCATCCCACGGAAAAATGAAATCACCGCGCGTGCGTACGTACGGAATACCGTCTCCACGCCGTGGTGTAATCTATTTTCCACCATCACTTTACAAGGTTGGGTATAATGGTGTAATGAGTAACTATTTATGATTATATATTGATACTGAAATAATATATATACACTCCAATACAATTCCACGATCATAGTAACGATATCATCACTCGTGCGTACGTACGGAATACCGTCTCCACGATGTGATGTGACTCGTTCTACATGATCATCATTACATAGTAATTATATAAATGAATTGAATGAATAAATATGATATATGTTACACTAATACCATTCTGGATATAAGTTATATATAACCTTAAAATAAGAATAAGAATTTATTCGGCAAAACACGCATAAGAACAAAAGGCAATAAAGACCCGAGTAACAAGTAACAATGAAATATTACTAACAAGAAGCTAAGAATATGACCATATATGATATCATATCAATATGTATGACTTTGGAATAAGTCAATAACATTATTTAAACCATTATACAGGAGATTCGGACACGTACAAAGCAAATCGGACCTAAGGTAAGGGAAATATCACAATCTCATTTTTATCCGAGATTGTTTATTCGTAAGTATTTACTGGGGTGTATTTTATCATCCAAATCCGTGTTTCATCAATATGTAATATTATTTCCATCCACCTACAATTGTTTAAATCCATTTTTACCCTTCGGTGAGTTTTTAGTAATATGTATGAAAGGAATCTTTTGTCGTTTTTCGTACGAGGTACTTTTTTGACTTATCCGACAAAAGTACGAACAATGTTTTTTTTTAACTTATACGGGATGAATGGATTTCTAAAAAATTATTTCCAAGAAGCTTACTTTACAAGTATTCAAGTTTATTTTTAATCAGCTTCTTTTATTTTAAAATTGTATGACATGTTAAGAAAGGAAAAGTGTTTTTGAAGTAGAAAGGATATTTTCCTCAAGAATGAAGTTCAAGTATTTTATCAAAATTATTTTCCATCTAAGATAATAAAAGGGTTCTGTTTTTACCTCTATTATTATATGGATTTGATTATGTTGTGATGGAAACATTTTTATGAATTCCTTTATCTTATATGAATTGTTTTATGATGTCATGTTGTTTAAGAATCCCATTTTTATTACATGGGTTATGCGATGATGTATGATTTATGATTATGTGGCACACATAAGAAAGGATTCATTATAAGATGGGTGGGACCTATATCTCCCTCCAATGCATTGGGTAAAGATTTTATATCTCATGAGATAGACAGGGCTGGAACGGTAGGTTATACCGGTTCAGTGAAACAGGACTGAAACGAGGGTTACTCGATTCAGAAAGGGACTGTGTCCACTAAGATAGTCTTGCCAATGAGTCTTGACTAACAAGAAATGATTTTCCATGATTATGTGTGCATGCCACAAAGTTTCAAGTTTTATGTTTTGATTATGGGGATCTCATTTTCACTTCTATGATTTATTCCATGTTAAGATATTATGATCTCTTTTGCAGGTTTTGATTTTCAAAAAGATATGATATGATTTTTATTTCCTTTATTTTCCCTTGCGGAGCGTTTGAGCTCACCCTTTTATGTTTTCTTTTCCCCAGGTCAGGAACATGGATATTTAGTAGAATATGCTAAAAGGGACCCTAGATATGATGAAATAAATGGGAGACACTGTAGAAGATTTATGAACCAGTTGTTTATGTTTCCCAGTTTCTAAAGAAACTATACCTATACGGTCCTTTGTGGTTTTGTCATATGTTGCAATAAGTGTGCTTCAATTTTGAAGTATTAACAATGTATGTAAAGTATGGGTCATTATAAGTCATCTCAGCCCATAAGTAAGAGGGAAACAAAACCCAAATTATATGCTCAAAAATAAACCCAATAGAGAGTGAAAGGCGATCTCTATATCCACATCCCTAGAAAGAATGAAGAGTCATTATGTAGCAATAATGGTCCCATCTACAAGACAAGCATTATGGTAAACCTCACAAGAATCTATGTAGATGGACCGCACCTTGACACTGAGCTCCACAACCGATGGGGTTCAATATTCAATAGAGGACATGCTCCCCCACCATAGATTTAATATGGGGGTTCAACTCAATAGATATAGTACTTGTTCCCTATGTAATATGTGGTTTCTGAACTCTACATGTTTAAGAATTGTGGGGACACGTTCCCTGGTGTGATAGGGAGGTTTCCAGTCCTAGTAATGCTCCGATGATCACACTCAATCACTGACATCGGTCAAACATCACTAAAAGAAGCATCATGCTCATAACACCTCATGTCATATATAATATGTCAAAAAAAGGCCACCATCACATTATACATGGAAAACTTATCTATATAGGCTACTCATGATAAAAAATTTAATTCTCGAATAAGGATAAACATGTGGAGGAAGTCTCTTAGAAAAGTACACGGTGTGTACTTGGGGTCACAGAATATGTGACCTCTCCAGGAAACCCGGGTGTGTCATATCATGCACACGGCTTGGATTTCTATGTGGACATACACGCCATGTACATGGAGTACACATAATTTCTATAAAGCCTAGGTATTCTCATGCCCTCCCAGACCATCTAAGTAAACCCAAGGTTTGGTCATGTACTACTACATGACCATGTCCACTAACATGGGGAGTCTTCCCATGTACATGGTAACATGTTCATGTCTCACTATACGGAATGTACTCTCAAGTACATGTTGTATAGTTCCAACAAAAATTCTTCTCCCATTGGGAAGAACACATGGCCTGTGTTCCTGAACCACACATCGTGTGATCTGGATTTCTGAATGAGAAACCCCTATGAACCTCCTAAAGCACCCATTTTTTTCCAATTAATCAAAAATCAACCATCAAGGGATCCTTAGTAGTAACAAAAGGTAATTAAAACCTTTAAAAAACACATATTTGGGGATCATGACTTAATAATCATGAAACCAACTACCTTATGGTGAAAACACCAAAGCTTCGGGTCCAAAATTTCACCTGAAAGCCATTGTACCTTGATCTGAGCTCGATCACCATCAAAGATGGAGTTTGGTGGAACCTATTTCCCCCTTCTCTCGACTCAGTCATCATCTAAGGGATAAAACCTATTAATTACACTTACATGTGTAGGAATCCAAAATGGGGGTGGGTTATATTTAATTTATTTAATAAATTAAATTACCCCTTTATTGATTATTATTTCCTCCAATGGTCGCCTTCAACCAAACACCTGATGCCAATCAAAGTTATGTCATTCTGGGGAAAACCCACATTTTTTTAAAAAAAAATTCTCAGATTTCCCATATTAGGTCCCAAACAATGTGGAAACCATTTTCACCAGAAATATGTATGTGTATTCTTTAATATATATTAATATTTTTAATATATTAATTTTGGGGTCCTAAGACACCCAAACATAGCACTAACATCGAGAAAATCCAGATATATATGTATATATATATATATTCAAAGTAATAAAACCAAAAAACTAAATTAATGACATATATCACATATCATGTAATTTGATATATGGATGAAAAGCATGAAAACATATTCTCACAGTGTGGTAGTATGTGTTAGGTGCATCATAAGTGATATAGAATTGATATAATAAGTCAAAAAAGGATGTGTCCCTTATGAGTTAATGGAAGAATATATCCCTATAAATTTGATTGAAGTTAGACTATTTGATTAAATCTATGGCCATGGTAGTTCATCGAAAAGTTCATTTTAGAGAATTAAAGAATGATAATCAAGCATATAAGATGATGACACAAGTATTCATCATGATTGATGGGATATTGATAAAAAGGAATTATATTGCATAGTTTATTTCATAAGAATGTTTTTGTCATTTTAAAATTAGCTTCTTTATCTATGGGTTCACCATCATGTTGCTAGATGCCAATATTGGACATTAGGTAAATTCACATAATTCCACTGATAAAGAAACTTATAGGGTTACACGCTAAGTGTATCCATAATTTCATTAAATTCAATTTAATTTTATATTAATATTAAATATTATTTTTATTTTAGGGAATAATATTTATATAGGTATTTTTAAGTACATTAATTAATTCTCCATATACCCAAGTTTAGAATATGTGTGTTGAATTTTATTTCTTGTTTATTATTTTCATGGTAATAAAAATATATATTTATTCACTAGTCTAGTGAATATATTAATATAAATATTTATTTAGTTAAATGAATATTAAAATAAATATTTATTCAAAAGTTTAGTGAGAATAATATTTATTTATTTAAAAAACTAATATTCATGTGTTGATAAATGATGGGGAGGATTGACGGGATGGTTTAATATACTGAAAGAAATGATATATTTACTTGATATCATTTAAAAAAATATATTTATTTATTTATTTTACAAAATATATTTTTTAACATTTCATTTGTTTTAGAGTTCCCTTCACAATAGAACCTTTATAAGAATCCTCATAATCCATGGAGAGAATATCCTCCTCCCTCCTTCTCAATGATAAGATAGAACAATATAGATTCTTTATTGTGATCAAAGGTGAATGATGACAACCACTCAATACCTCAATGATAGAACCCAGAATACAAAGAGATACATTAAGATATTTATGTAGCTTTTGTGGATACAACTAGAGGAATCCTGGTTTTTGATTCTCCATCTCAACGATTACACAATAATAGTGGAAACCAAATTAATCAAAAGTGATTTTCTATTTTGAGGTAATTCATGTTTGGAATTAATTATAATTTAAATGTGAAAGGTTACTAGTGGAAAAAATGTTTAACACGACATCATTTTTCAAGTCGGTTCTATATAACCAACATGATAAATCGATAAGAATCCATTTTTTACGTCTGTTATTTAATAACCAACCTAAAAAATACTGAGATTAGCTTTATCACGCCAGTTATTTTATAACCGCCGTGAAAATAGAATCTGGGCACTTTATCTCACCAGTTATAAACGAACCGACGTGATAAAGGAAATATCAGCCATTTATCACATCGGTTATCAAAAGAACCGATGTGATAAAACACCATTTTTCACGTAGGTTATAAAATAACTGATGTTATAAATTATTTTCTATGTCAGTTATTAAATAACCGATGTTATAAAACTAAAAAAAATAGTTTATCACGTCGGTTATAAAATAACTGACGTGATAAACCTTTTAAATGATTTATCACACCCCATATTCAATCATTCTGTTTTCTTCGATTTGGCGACCTGCGACTCGTCTCTCCCGCATAGAAAACCTAGAAAGGATTCTTCAAAGTTGTGACCTCCAGACTCGTTTTTCCAACATCATTCATCATCTGTATTATCACCAGATCAATTAGGTTGACTCTCAACATTCAAGTAAGCTTCACATGGCTTGATTTCAGTTTTTATTTTTTATGATGCCCTAAACTAATTTTTTGAGATGTTATTTTTTTATCTTTGTTCTTACTATCATGATAAGTTTCATAGTGTTCATTTATACCATGATAAAATCTTTTCTAGTAAAAGAAACTATGGAAGTGATATCATGCCACTTTATGCTTTTTGTGTGTTCAATCATGTGTGTGTGTGTGTACAGAGGGTGTCTAAGGGGGTGGGGGATGTCTAGAAGTGTGGGGTTTTTCCAAGGGGTGGGGGGATGTCTAAAGGGTGGGGGTGTCCATGGGGTGTCAAAGGGGGTGGGGGTGGTGTTCAGGGGGGTGTGGGGGCTGTCCAAGGGGGTTGGGGTGTCCAAGGGGGTGGGGGTGGAGTCCAGGGGTGAGGGGGCTGTCCAAGGAGGTAGGGGTGTCCAGGGTGTTGGGGGTGGTGTCTAGGGGTGAGTGGGTTGTCTAAGGAGGTAGGGGGTGTCCAGGGGGTGGGGGCTGTCTAGAGGGGTGGGGGGATTTCCAGGGGGTGGGTGACTATCCAGATGGGTGGGGGTGTCTAGGGGTTGTCAAAGGGGGTGGGGGTGGTTTCTTGGGGGTGTGGGGGTTTTCCAAGGGGGTGGGGTGGTGTTGAGGAGGGTGAGGGGGCTGTCCAAGGGGGTAGGGGTGTCCAGGGGGTGGGGGTGGTGTCCAGGGGGTGAGTGGGCTGTCCAAGGGGGTAGGGGGTGTCTAGGGTGGGGGTGTCTAGGGGGTGGGGGCTGCCCAGAGGGGTGGGGGCTGTCCAGGGGGTGGGGGATGTCCAGAGGGGTGGGGGTGTCCAGGGGGTTTCAAAGTGGTGGGGGTGGTGTCCAAGAGGGTTTGGGGGTTTTCCAAGGGGGTTGGGGTATCCAAGGGGGTGGGGGTGATGTCTAGGGGGTGAGGGGTTGTTCAAGGGGGTAGGGGTGTCCAGGGGTGGGGTGGTGTCCAGGGGGTGAGTGGGCTATCAAAGAAGGTAGGGGTGTCCAGGGGGTGGGGTGTCTAGGGGGTGGGGGATTTCAAGAGGTGTGGGGGTTGTCCAGAGGGGTGGGGGATGTCCAGAGGGGTGGGGGTGTCCAGGGGGTGTCAACGAGGGTGGGGTTGTGTCTAGGGGGTGTGGGGGTTGTCCAAGGGGGTTGGGGTGTCCAAGGGGATGGGGGTGGTGTTGAGGGGGTGAGGGGGTTGTCCAAGGGGGTAGGGGTGTCTAGGGGGTAGGGGTGTCCAGGGGGTGTGGGGGTGGTGTCCACGGGGGTGAGTGGGCTCTCCAAGGGGGTAGGGGTGTTCAGGGGGTGGGGGCTGTCCAGGGGGTGGGAGTTGTCTAGAGGGTTGGGGGCTATCCAGGGGTGAGGGGGCTGTCTAGAGGGGTGGGAGTGTCCAGGGGGTGTCAAAGGGGGTGGGGGTGGTGTCCAGGGGGTGAGGGGGCTGTCAAAGGGGTTGGGGTGTCCAAGGGGGTGGCGGTGTCCAGGGGGTGAGGGGTTTTCCAAGGGGGTGGGGGTGTCCAGGGGGTGGGGGTGGTGTCCAGGGGTGATTGGGATGTCCAAGGGTCTAGGGGTGTCTAGGGGGTGGGGATGTCTAGGGGTGGGGGATGTCTAGAGGGGTGGGGGTTGTCCAGGTGGTGGGGGCTGTCCAGAGGGGTGGGGGTGTCCAGGGGGTATCAAAGGGAGTGGGGTGGTGTCTAGGGGGTGAAGGGGGTGTCCAAGGGGGTTGGGGTGTCCAAGGGGGTGGGGGTGTTGAGGGGTTTAGGGGGATTTCCAAGGGGGTAGGGGTGTCCAGGGGTGGGGGTGGTGTCCAGGGGGGTGAGTGGGCTGTCCAGGGGGTAGGGGTGTCCAGGGGGTGGGGGTGTCCAGGGGGTGGGGGTGTCCAGGGGGTGGGAACTTTCTAGAGGGTTAGGGGGATGTCTAGGGGTGGGGGGATGTCCAGAGGGGTGAGGGGTTGTCCAAGGGGGTAGGGGTGACCAGGGGGTGGGGGTGGTGTCTAGGGGGGTGAGTGGGTTTTCCAAGGGGGTGGGGGTTTCTAGGGTGTTGGGGGTGTCCAGGGGGTGGGGCTGTCTAGAGGGGTGGTGGTTCTCTAGGGGGTGGGGTCTATCCAAAGGGGTGGGGGTGTCCATGGGTGTTGGAGGGGGTGGGGGTGGTGTCCAGAGGGTTTGGATGATGTCTAAGGGGGTTGATGTGTCCATGGGGATGGGGGTGGTGTTTAGGGGGGTGAGGGGAATTTCCAAGTGGGTAGGGGTGTCCAAGGGGTAGGGGTGTCCAGGGGGTAGGGTTGTCCAAGGGGGTTGGGGTGTCAAGGTTGAATTTGGTATCCAGTTTCACCAGGATGTATTCTTTGTATACCTTAAGAAGAAAGGATCCAAGATGAATTTAAAACTGTTATATCTAACTATATTTTCTTTTTAAAATGATTTTCATGCATATTTTTTTCAAATATGCATAGATTTGTTTTATATTTCAAAATTTTTTACATTAAAATTATGATATTTTTCATATAAATATATATTTTTCTTTTCTTAGCAAGATTTATAATTTTGATATTTTTTATAGGTTAATAATTATTCAAAGTTAGATTACAGCACATCGAATGAGTAATGAATATGAGGATGGTGTTGATGACTTTTTGGAATTTTCTAAACAAAATGTTCCAAGCAGTGACATTTTTTTCTGTTCATGCCTGAAATGTTAGAATATAAAGAAGTTGAAAAGTAGAGAGATCAAAGATCGTCTGATTTTTCCTGGTTTTAATCCTAGTTACAACCCTTGGATTTTGCATAGTGAAACTGGAAATAATGTCAGATCTACTGATGATGATGATTCGGAATATGGTAACTCTGATTGAATTGAAGAAATGATTCGTGATATTGCAGTAGAAGAAATTGAGATAGAACCGACATTTGCACTTCTACATGGTGATGCTGAAAAACCATTGTATCCTGGTTGTACGGATTTTACAGTTTTTTCGGTGGTGTTAATATTGATTAACCTGAAGGAGAAACATGGATAGAGTGATAGAAGTTTTACAGAGCTCCTAAAATTGATGAAAGACATTCTTCCAAAAGATAACGATCTTCCAAATTCACATTATAAGGCCAAGAAAATATTATTCCCGATGGGATTGAGAGACAAGAAAATACATGTCTGTCTGAATGACTGTATGATATATAGGAAGGAATATGAATTTCTGTCAGAGTGTCCAAAATGTGGGACCTCAGAGTATAAGTTGAAATAAAAATCACAAACTGATGTATAGATTACAAAGATCCCTTCCAAGGTATTTTGGTATCTTCCTATAATTCATCATTTGAAACGTTTATTTTCTAATTCACATGATGAAAAAAAGGTTATGATGGCATGCTGATGATCGGTTATGTGATGGAAAAATACTTCATCCAGCTGATTGTCCGTAATGGAAGAAAATTTATGATCAGTATCCTACATTTGGAAATGAAATTAGAAATCTCATACTAGGGTTGTGCACAGATGTAATGAATCCATACCGAACCCTTAGTAGCACACATAGTTGATGGCCTGTTTTATTAGTAATTTACAACCTCTATCCTGAAGTTTTTATGAAGCGCAAATATGTCATGTTGAGTATAATGATCTCTGGTCCAAATCAACCCATAAATGATATTGATGTTTTCTTGTCCCCATTGATTGATGATTTGAAACTTTTATGGGAGGATGGTATTAGGGTGTATGATTTTTATAAAATGGAATATTTACAACTGCATGAAATGATTATGTTCACTATAAATGACTTATCGGCATATGGAAATTTTTCTAGATACAGTGTTAAGTGGCATAAAGCATGTTCTATTTGCGAATAGCAGACTTCATATTGTCAATTGCATCATGGGAGGAAAACAGTGTACATGGGTCATCGAAATTTTTTCCTATAGATAACTCTTATAGAAGACTAATATTTCTCTAAAACTTTTATCCCCTAATGTGTATTTTGAGAGGGTGGAAAACCTTGATGTGACATTGGGAAAGACACATAAATCTTTTAATGATAGACATATTTAGAAGAAAATGTCAATATTTTTTGAGCTACCATATTGGAGATATCTTGAAGTTAAACATAATATTGATGACATGAATGTGGAGAAGAATATCTGTGATAATTTGATTGTAACATTGTTAGATATTTAAGGAAATAAAAAATATGGGTTGAATGAAAGATTAGACTTACTATCAATGGTAATACGTTTGGATTTAGCTCCCACTCCTAATGGAAGATGAACATTTCTTCCCTCGGCTTGTCATGCATTATCCAAGAGGGAGAAAATTAGATTTTTTCAGTGTCTTCATGATATCAAAGTTCTTTAAGGTTATTCTTCAAATGTAAAAAATGTTGTCTCATTGAAGGATTTAAAGTTGATAGGTATGAAATCTCATGATTGTCATGTCATGATGCAAAAACTTCTACCAGTTGCATTGCGTGGAATATTTCCCATCTGTGTTAGAAAGACTACGATGAAGTTGTGTTATTTTTTCAATTCAGTTTTTAATAAGGTGATTAATGTGAATGCTTTGAAAATTTTGGAAAAGGATGAAATTTCTATACTTTTTCAATTGGAAATGTATTTTCCTCCATCTTTTTTTGATATAATGGTGCATTTAATGATTCATATGGTTCAAGAAATAAAGCGTTGTGGACCTGTATATCTTTGTTGGATGTAACCTTTTGAAAGGTATATGAAAATATTGAAGGGTTATGTTAATAATCCATATTAACCTGAAGCATCCATTATTGAAAAGTATATTTCTAAGGAGTTTGTGGAGTTTTGTACGAGCTACTTGGTTGTGGCGGAGCACATAGTTTTGCCTCCATTTCACCATGAACGAGTTAATAATGAGGGAAAGGGGATTAATGGCTTGAAAGTCAAATTATTGTCAGCTGAACATATGAAGAACTTATAATTATACATCTTGAATAACATAGTTGATGCTCAACCGTATATCACATTAAATATTAATGAGTTGAAACAATTTCATCCAAAGAAGAAATAAATATGGATTTTGAATGAGCACAACAAAAAAAATTTATAATTTCTTAAAAGACCTTGCTTGGTAGATCAGATGTATCAGAGACATTAGGATGGATAGTGGGTGGCCCATGTTTAGATATGATAACATGGTCTGGTTATGACATTAATGGCTATACATTTTATACGAAAGCTCAGGACAACAGAAGTACAGTTCATAATAGTGGTGTATTGGTGCTTGCAGAAGTAATGCATTTTTTGATTTCTAAAGACAAAAACCCAATTTCTGAATTAAGTGCATATTATGGAGTTATTGAATAAATATGGGAGGTTGATTACATTAGAATTAAAGTTCCTATTTTTAACTGTAAATAGTTTATCAGTAACAATAGTGACAAAAACGATGAATTTGGAATAACAGTTTTTAATCTGAATAGATTGGAAGACATAGTTGATTCTTTTATAATGGAAACACATGAAAAAAAAATTATATCTAGTTGATCAATCAATAATGTAGTGGTATTTTGTTTTACAAGGGAAAAAACAAAATGTTGGTGAGGATTAACTGGATGAAGATGCTAATTTATGTGAGATCCATACTTCCATGGAAATATTAGTAGAACATAATTATGAGAATGTTGAAGACATGGTTTTTTCCATAAGTAATGATCATAATGAAGGAATTTGGTAAAACAATCCATTTATACATTCCTAATATTATAGGTAACATAAGTTTATTTCTTGTTTACATTTATTATTTTCATAAAATGTAAAATATTATAATTTTTTATTTATTAAAACATGTATTAAAACAAATAAGTAGAAGTTTTTGTTTATTTTAATTTTGTTTAGTTTAGTTTATCATGTTTACCATTACATAAATTATATATCTTTTATTTTAGTTTAATTTCAATTACTTTACCATATTTACCATATTTATCATGTTTACCATATTTACCATGTTTACCATGTTTACCATGTTTACCATGTTTACCATGTTTACCATAGTTTACCATTGTTTACCATATTTTAACTTTATATATCTTATATATTTATTTATTTTATTGAATGAAAATTACACTACCATGTTTACCATGTTTACCATCTTTTCCATTGTTTAACATGCTTACCATATTAACCATGTTTATTATTATATAACTTAGTTGAATTTTCCATTTTCTGTATACATTAGTATTGTAATATTTGAATTTGTATATTTGTGAACTAATGTTTGTTTTCTTTATTTTAAGGATAATGACAGATCAATCAGTTGATCAACCACATGATTTTGGAGATGAGCATAATGAGCATACCACTGGGGAGGAACATTCGTATGCTCCTCTTGATGTTCCCCAATATTCCTCATGTACTCCCATAACGACAAAGAGTTCAAGAGTTAGTAAACGTGGGTGTACACATTTACCAAAATTATCACTTACCTGTACATAGGACCAGAGTATACTCATTGAGTTTGATGATAATGATATTCCTAGAGGTCCAAATGAAAAAGATTTTAAGAGTTTTGTATCAACTCAGGGTAAGAGAAAAGTAAGTATTTTTTATGATGATTGGAGAAGTGTGGACAAAGCAATAATATCTCAATTGTGGGAGATGATTTTGGTATATTATTTCACTATCGTGTGCCTATTATTTAAATGTTTCTAGTATAATATGTTTTACCACTTCTTTATCAGATGGAATTTGATATTACTAACACTTGAGGAGTTCGGAAGAAATTCTTATCGATGGCTGCTAGGAGAAGGAGGGATATCAAATCAACCCTCACATGTGATTTCATTTTTGGTCATAAGATTCATGAAAATCCATTTCATATATGTCCTTTCATAGATGAAGACACATAGAGACAGTTTTTTGAAAGTAGAAGAAAAGATTCATTTTTTGTAAGGGCAATGTAAACTTTTATAAGTTGTCTTATATAAATGATCTTATTAATGATTTGTTAATGATTTCTTATTCTGAATTTATAGAAAACAAGGAAATATCATCAGGAGATCCAATTTAAAAATGTATACCCTCATATTTTATCTTAGGGAGGGTATATATTATTGGAAGAACAAATGATGGAGGAAAAATTACAAAAACTGAGAGCTAAGTCTTCAAGCTCTGGATATGTTGCCCCTCCATCCCCTCCATATAGACATGAAAAATAGAAGAGAGCTCGAATGGGAAAAAAGGGGAAATATATTTTGAACGATTCGATAATATTAGTTGAGAGGATTGTAAGATATTTATTTTATTTATTTAAGATAACTATATTATTCATATAATTTGAATCATTACAGAAATGTTCAATTAATTAATACAGGATTCTCTTGAGGATCAGATCTCTCAGGGGGTATTTACAGCTACTGGGAGGCAAGATATTTTATTTGTAACATTGGGAAAGCCCGAACATCCTAGTCATGTACAAGGATATCCGATGGGTTTATCGGTAAGAAAAGTTTTTCCACATTCTTCTACTTCTTCCGTTTAGGGTGTTTATAAAAAAATAGAATCCTTGGAGGCTGAAGTTCATAATATTAATGCGACGATGGAGGAAAATATTAGAACATCGGTACAGTCTTTGTTCGTAGACATGCAAAGACAATTTCATACTGCAGCTCTCACTCCTCCACCTCCCCATATAGACCCCATTATCTATCCTCCACCTCTTCCAGTAGCTCCCACTCCCCCACCTCATCCTACGGACCCCATTTCCTATCCTACTCCTCCGCCACAGCTTCCTACTTACTGTGAGTTGTATGTTGATGATCCTCAACATCATTTAGTTGTATATGGGATGGTATATTTTATAATATATACAGTTCATCATCAACAGTTAGAGGTAGAGAATCATAGGGTCACTATATAGGATATTATAGATAGATCAGCTCAAGTACCATTACCTACAGATGTGGTGATGACAGTTGGACATAGTATCGGCTATTTTTAAATTTGGTCATCCAGACTTTTTTGACTCATTACCATAGAGGTATGTATGTTATATCTTCTATTTTATTTTTTTATTATAGTTTTTTTAATATTTGAAAACTGATATATTTTTCTATTTATTTTTACAAGAATACTTCAATGGTAAAGAAATATTATATAGACAACAACAAAGAAAAATGGATATGACATCAGATACAAATTCTAGTAGTCTTGATAGATTGTCAAGATATTCAAATTTTTTGGGGGATCATTATGAGTTTACAATAGAAGCTCATGTTTGTGGATGTGAAATAAATGTGGGGATTGTGAAAACTGATATCATGAAGCTTATTACTGGAGATAAGTTTGGTATCAACATGGTGCAAATTGTTTCCATGTAAGTCTTAACACCTTTTCCCTGCATTATATTTATTAAAAATGTATACTTATGTCCATTTTGTATTAGGTATATTTATAAAATTTGTGATAATAATGAGTGGACAGATGTATATGGATTCATGGACTCGCATTTTATTTCCCTTGAAGCACATGCATTGGATGAGGAACAAAGAATGCTTCATATTGCTGAAAGATTTGAACAGAATATAATCACACAGTGTTGGATGATGCCTTTTGTGAGAGGTATAAAACATATATATGGAAAAGAGTTCATTATATTTTAACATAAAAAACCACTAACCTTAAATTATCTTTTATCAGTTATCATTAGATGTTAGGTGTTTTTTTCAACGGAGAAAACACTTTATTGGATATACTCTATCCATGGTTATGTGTGGGAAAGTTTTAAGAATATGTTGGAAAAGTAAGTTTCAATTTCTTAATAGTTTTATATATTATAACGAATTGTAAATTTATTTTATTCATATTATTTTTTAACATGGGATGGGTCTACTTTCAAATAAACATAAAGAAAAGGAGTTCCAAGATCAAATATGTAAAAGTAAAGGTAAATATCCATTTATAATTTTTACTTTTTGATGTATTATATTAAAATTTTATTTTGAATTTACACTCATTCAAATATAATTGTCATGAAAAACAGGGCGTCGTCGAATGCGGATATTATATCTTAATATTTATGTATGAAATAATTATAACTGGAACACTTGTGAACTTTGACAAGGTAATATTTCCTTTTAAACATTGAGATTGTAGTATTTACTTTTAAACTTTTACATAATATTTCATTTGATTTATTCATTATACATGTTAACTACTATCCTTTTAATTTTTATCTATTTGATGACCCTCAACCATATAGTGCTCAAGAGGTCAAACACTTACAAGTGGAATGGTCAAATTATTTTACAGGTTTTATTAGATTTTAGTTTGTTTGTAGTGTAAAATTTAATTTTGAATATTTTAATTATAATTGTGTATTTGGTAGTTGTTTAAGTTGGATTTAGGTTTTTTGTGGAAATTGTAAGTTGTGAATGTTATATATGTGAATGTTTATTTTTTCTCTACTTCTTGTTTTGGTCTACTTCTGATGGTTTTTCTGGTATGGATTCTGGTCTAGGGGGTTTCCAGGGGTGTGGGGAGGTGTCTAGTGGGGTGGGGGGTTTCTAGGGGTGTGGGAGGGTTGTCCAGTGGGGTGGGGGGTCCAGGAGGATGTGGGTTGTCCAGGGGGTGTCCGGGGGTGTGGGGGGTTCCCAGTGGGGTCAGGGGGCTTTCCAGGGGTGTGGGAAGGTTTTCTAGTGGGGTGGGTGGTGTCTAGGGTTTCCATGAGGGTGGGGGTAGTCCAGGGGGTGTCCAGGGGTGTGGGGGGTTTCTAGGGGTGTGGGAGGATTGTCCAGGGGTGTGGGGGTGTCCAGGGTGTCCATGGGGGTGGGGGTGTTCAGGAGGGTGGGAGGGTTGTCTAGGGGGTGGGGGCTGTCCAGGAGGGTGGGGTGTGCAGGGGTGTGGGGGTGTCCATGAGGGTGGGGGTTTTCAGGAGGCTGGGAGGGCTGTCTAGGGGGTGGGGGCTGTCCAGGGGGGTGGGGGCTATCCAGGGGGTGTCCAGGGGTGGGGGTGTCCAGGGTTGTGGGTGGGCTATTTAGTGGGGTGGGGGTTTCCAGGGGTGTGGGAGGGATGTCCAGGGGGTGGGGGTTGTCCAGGAGGGTGGGGGTGTCTAGGGGGTTTCCAGGGGTGTGGTGGTTTCTAGGGTTGTGGGAGGGTTGTCTAGGGGTGTGAGGGTGTCTAGGGTGTCCATGGGGTGGGGGTTTCCAGGAGGGTAGGAGGGCTGTCCAGGGGGTGGGGGATGTCCACGAGGGTGGGGGTGTCCAGGGGTGTGGGGGTGTCCATGGGGGTGGGGGTGTCCAGGAGGGTGTGAGGGTTGTCCAGAGGGGTGGAGGCTGTCCAGGAGAGTGGGGGGTTGTCCAAGGGGTGTCTATGGGGTGGGGGTGTCCAGGGTTGTGGGTGGGCCATTTAGTGGGGTGGGGGTTTCCATGGGTGTGGGGGGGTTCTAGGAGGGTGGGAGGGTTTCCCAGGGGGTAGGGGTTGTCCAGGAGGGTGGGGGTGTCCAGGGGGGTTTCCATGAGGGTGGGAGGGTTTTCCATGGGGTGGGGGCTGTCTAGGGGGTGGGGGCATGTCCAAGGGGTGTTCAGGGGGGTGGGGGTGTCCAGGGTTGTGGGCGGGCTGTTTAGCGGGGTGGGGGCTTCCGGGGGTGTGGGGGGGATGTCCAGAGGGTGGGGGTTGTCTAGAAGGTTGGGGGCAGTCCAGGGGTGTGGGGGTGTCTAGTGGGGTCAGGCAGCTTTCCAGGGGTGTGGGAGGGTTTTCCAGTGGGGTGGGGGTGTCCAGGGGTGTGGGAGGGATGCCCAGTGGGTGTGGGAGGGCTGTCCAGGGGGTGTCCAGGGGTTTGGGGGTCTAGTGGTGTGGGAGGTATTTCCAGAGGTGTGGGTGGGTGTCCATGGTGTCCATGGGGTTCAGGGGGCTTTCTAGGGGTGTGGGAGGGTTGTCCAGTGGGGTGGGGGTGTCCAAGGTGTCCAGGGTGTCCATGAGGGTGGGGGCAGTCTAGGGGTGTCCATGGGTGTGGGGGGTTTCTAGGTGTGTGGTAGGGATATCCATGGGGTGTCCAGGGGTTTGGGGGGTTTCTAGGAGTGTGGTAGGGTTGTCCAGGGGTGTGGGGGTGTCCAGGGTTTCCATGGGGTTGGGGGTTTCCAAGAGGGTGGGAGGGTTGTCCAGGGGAGTGGGGGGTTGTCCTGGATGGTGAGGGTGTCTAGGGGTGTGGGGGGTTTCCACGGGGGTGGGGGTGTCGAGGAGGGTGGGAAGGCTGTCCATGGGGTGTCCAGGGGGTGGGGGTGTACAGGGTTGTGGGCGGGCTGTTTAGTGGGGTGGGGGTTTCCAAGGGTGTGGGAGGGTTGTCCAGGGGGTGGGGGCAGTCCAGGAGGGTGGGGGTTTTCTAGGGGGTTTCTAGGGGTGTGGGAGGGCTGTCCAGGAGTGTGGGGGTGTCTAGGGTGTCCATGGGGATGGGGGTGTCTAGGAGGGTGGGAGGGTTTTCAGGAGGGTGGGGGTTATCCCAGAGGGTGGGGGTGTCCAGGTGTGTGTGGGGTGTCCAGGTGTGTGGGGGTGTCCATGGGGGTGGGGGTGTCTAGGAGGGTGGGAGGGGTGTCCAGGGGGTGGGGTTGTCCAGGAGGGTGGGGGATTTCTAGAGGGTTTCCAAGGTTGGGGGTGTCTAGGGTTGTGGGTGGGCTGTTTAGTGGGGTGGGGTTTCCAGGGGTGTGGGAGGGATGTCCAGTGGGTGGGGGATTTTCCAGGAGGGTGGGGGCTGTCCAGGGGGTGTCCAAGGGTGTGGGGGGGTTTTTAGGGGTGTGGGAGGGTTGTCCAGGTCTATGGGGGTGTCCAGGGTGTCCATGGGGGTGGGGGTGTCCAGGAGGGTGGGAGGGCTGTCCAGGGGGTAGGGGTTGTCTAGGAGGGTGGGGGTGTCTAGGGGTGTGGGGGTTTCCAAGAGGGTGGGAGGGATGTTCAGGGGTGGGGGATGTCTCGGGGTGGGGGATGTCTAGAGGGTGTCTAGGGGGTGGAGGTGTCCAGGGTTCTGGTTGAGATATTTAATGGGGTGAGGGGTTTCTAGTGGTGTGGGAGGGTTGTCCAGGGGGTGGGGCAGTCCAGGAGGGTGGGGGAACTTCAGGGTTGTGGGTGTTTCCAGTGGGGTCAGGGGACTTTCCAGGGGTGTGGGAGGGCTGTCCAGGGGGTGGGGTGTCCAGGAGGGTGGCGGGGGCTGTCCAGGGGGTGTCCAGGGGTGTGTGGGGGGGGGGGGGTTCTATGGGTGTGGGAGGGTTTTCCAAGGGTTTGGGGGTGTCAAGGGTGTCCGTGGGGGTGGGGGTGTCCAGGAAGGTGGGAGGGATGTCCATGGGTGGGGGTTGTCCAAGGGGTTGGGGGTGTCCAGGGGTGTGGGGGTGTTCATGGGGGTGGGGTGTCTAGGAGGGTGGGAGGGTTGTCTAGGGGGGGTGGGGGCTTTCCAGGAGGATGGGGGGGTTGTCCAGGGGGTGTCCAGTGGGTGGGGGTGTCCAGGGTTGTGGGCTGTCTATTTAGTGTGGTGGGGGATTTCCATGGGTGTGGGAGGGTTGTCCAGGGGGTGGGGGTTGTCCAGGAGGGTGGGGGTAGTCCAGGGGTGTGGGGGTGTCCAGTGGGGTGGGGGGTTTTGGTCTTTTTTTGTTCTGTTTCAAGTATTCCTTTGGCTAGGCATAGTTTTGGTTTAACGGTTTAATTAAAAAAATTGGTTTTTACGTTGGTTGTTTTATAATCGACGTAAAAAATGCACTGGGATTGGTTTTAACGTCGGTTATTTGAAAACCAACGAAACATATGAATGGGAATGGATTTTACGTCGGTTATTTCATAAACGACGTAAAAAATGGAGATTAATAGTTTTTAATGTTGGTTATTATATAACCTACGTAGTAGATATGTTTTCACGTCGGTTATTATTTAACTGACATGGAAAACCGCTTGACAGACTGCTTTATCACGTCGGTTATGAAAATAACCGACGTGATAAATGATTAGGAAGCATGATTTAGGATGTCGGTTATTATATAACCGACATTTTAAAGTATATACCATGTCGGTTTTTAAATAACTGACGCAATAAATCACAACTTCAAAGTTTTTTCCACATCAGTTTTTGTGGAACTGACATGAAAAATGCTTCGGTTTTTTGTTTTTTACATCGATTTTAAAATAACCGACATAAAAAACAGCATTTATAACGTCTTCTGTAATAACGTCGACCAAAAACCAACGTAAAAACTAAAAAATAACCGCTGTAAAAAAATGTTTTATAAACTATGGGGTCCTCTATTATATGATTCTAGGGTTTCTTTCATCAATTTATTTAGATATTATCCCATGAAACCAATGAAACCCCATTATTGAGTACGGCCCTGACTACTTTCACTATATCCTGGAAAATTCATGTTTTATCAAAGTAGTCACATTAAAATTTATATTTATTATTTATTTATTTAATAAATTTCTACACTTATTTACTGTCTTTTCATTTCAGGAATTCTATTACTAATTTAAAAGGTTAAGATGATGATATTTTTTGAATTTATATAACCAAGAACAGACCAAGAATAAATAAAGAGTTCTCAAAGATCCCATCTGTATGTGCCAAGGTTGATAGCTATGTGACACAGATACACAACATGTAAGATAAGAATTACATGTCATGTACCCATGGTCAATCACACAAGGGAAGGTCGTGAAAATCACAGCATGTCATGTGGGAGTTATATGTGATTTCATTATATTCCACATACTGACTATCAGTTGGCACACATCTTGACAGGGATTACACAATGTATACATGGTGTGCACGTTATTTAACCTCACACATCCTTGACTCTATGGAAATTGTGACAATCTATGTAGTCAAAGTATGTGGTGTCATTACACATTATGAATTGAATTCTATCCAAGTGACACAATAATATATGAATTACATGATGCGTAGATGGTTTTACACACCGAGTAACATGTTGTAACCCATGTAAGATATAGACCAAGTATTTAGGTGTGTTGTGAGGGTGTCCAAAAATATATTACATGGCATGCAGTTGGTTGTACATGCCATGTAACATGTTCTAGCTCACACATGGCACACATCAGGATAGTCATGTCTTGTTGGTTAAAACATGGTATAATTAAGTGACACACAAACTATATGGTATGTGGATAGATGTACATTCTATGAGACATGTGGTATTCTACCCTAGGTATACACTGAGTAATTTTTAGAATATCTTGTGGAAATAAATTCAGAATTATTTCTTTCCATGCTATTCTTCTACTACACTACATGTATATTCAACGTATATATCATTTACTTCATAATAATTACCAAATATATAATCCACATATACTTGTTACATGTCTTGTGGTCATACATATTGTGAATAATACAAATCTTGACCTATATAACAATAATCCATTTATATCAAGACATGTTATGCAAGCATACATGTTTTGTGAGTTAACAGTACAAGGAAAGGACCATAAATGACATAATTCATGTGTTGTTTCAAGTGATAGAACATGTTGTGTAAGTATTAAAATTTATAAATGTATTTAATCATATATAAAATGGTACACTCCATGTTTCCTCCACTACATTTAGTTTATATATATATATATTAAATTCTAGTAGTAAATTTAATCTAGTGTAGAAAAGTTAGACATCTTTTGACTTCATCAGTACATGTCATGTACTTAATAATTTTAAATTAAAATTAAATAAAATTTATTTATTTAAAATTATAATAGGATGGGAGTCTTATAATATCGCAAGGACAATATAGACATGATATTAAGATAATTAAATAATTAATAAGTTGACTAATTTAATAAATAGAGTAAATTTATCTTAAAAAGAACTAATTTAAATGAATGTTATGAAGTTTAAATGGATAGTCGTTGCATGTTTTTATTGATCATGATCTTGAACAACATGTGTATATATTAGATTTATTTAATTTAATTATTTATTATATGGTTTTATGTGATAAATTTATTATTAAATTAAATATGATTTTTTGTGTATCATCCTTTCCTCCATTATTATGTATGGGTCTACATGTCCATGTTTTATTTTATATAACTCTAAACCCTTGTAACCAATAAACTATGAGTGAGTAAACATATGTAAAGGATGGATCTACCTGTAAGATAAGACACTTAAGGACCCTATTCAAGGTGAAACAACCAAGGAGATACATAGGTTAATGGTGGACTATTGTAACTCGATTCAGGCATCGACTTAAGAAATTATTTTTCCTAGGGTCAAGATTGGTTTATCTTCCACTCTATAAACCAACTAGTAGTTAAAATAACATGATCATATAATATGTTTATTTTATTTTATCATGTTTATGGTTATTTATTTATTTTTGGGATTCATGGTTTATTTAATGATTAAATATGATCACAGAAAGTAAATTAATTTACAAGAATGTTGAGATGAAATAAAATAAATACTATTATGTATAAGTTATCTTATAGAACATGGTTAATTAATTATGTAAAATCCATATAATATTAAAAAATATATGGAGAATAAAATAAAGAACGTGTAATATTATGTTAAAAAAACCCACACTGAAATTATTAAGTCAGATATCACCTTTTGTTACTTGAGTTAGAATGAAACCATAGATTAATTTATTGGAATGGACCCCATCAGGATACTTTAATTTATGAGAACTAATGAAATTTTTTGGTTGACTTGACCAAGTTCATATTAAGGGTATTTTTTCCCTCAATACTAAGTTTAAAATGGAAGAAAGTGTTCGGGAAATCTAACATTATGATTTTACGGTTGGGAAGCCCACTCAATAGATCAAGGAAATATGAGTTAATATAGTTGGATAACATATCCAACCTAAATTCCCTAAAATAATTTAATAATTCTTATGCCTAGGTAATTTGATGGGGAATATATATCTATGACACTAGAATATCTGAAAAAAAAGATATTATATATCCAACAGTGATGGATCTTGAGATTTGTTAAAATAGTGAGAGACTAATAAAATTATTTTATTACATCACACTTGGTAAGTAAGATAAAGTACCAAAATCTGCTTTTATTTTTTTTAGAAAATTTAAAGTCATTCAGCCATTAAATTATCCCTATGATTCATCTTGGATAAATAAATTATTCCAAATAATGCTAACTTTCAGGATTGGTACAAATTCGTGTTCATTATATTATTCCAAGAGTATAAGATTTATATACTAGATTCCCTAGTTTCTATAAATCCTTTTAAGAAGGAAAATAAGGGAGAGAAAAATGTTTTTTGTAAAGATATGGATGATACATTGGATTTCCAATGCCTCATGATATCATCCATGACCAGTGAACTCTAGAAGCCTCACAAAGACATGGATGTATATACAATGTTGTATCATCTTTTTGATCTAATCTTCAGGAACTTTTATTATTGAGTGTAATCATTCCATTTCTACAAATTGGGTATTATATTTATCTTTTTCTTCTTGTATTTATATCCAAATATAGGAAATAACTAGATTCTAAAATATTACTAGATGTGAGATAGATCTTCAAGAGGCCAATGGTGAATGACTAGTTATGCTAGCTATTGCAGACCACCATCTCACATTTCCGACTAGATTAGTTCTAGTTTTAATGAATTTTTATTACATGCCCAATGTAACAAAAACATAATATATGTGTAAAATTTATACCTAAATGGATTTATTTTCAACTTAGTAATTAAAATTTTATACTTTTATGAAGATAAAATAAGAATAACATGCTTTACATACTCGAATATGAAAATAAAATCATGGTAATAAATGATGAATTAAGATCACATGACTCATATCACACCCTGTTATGGAATCACCATCTTGGTCATGTAAATGAAAAATGTTATAAAAAATTATATCAAGAAGGTTATTTATATTCTTTTGAGATGAAGCCCTTTGATATATTTTATGATTATTTATGATGAAAAATAACCAAAGATCAATTTATTATAAAATTTAAAAGAGATATTGAGATTCTAGATTTAGTTCATACAAATGTTTTTGTACCTTTTCCAAAAGAATCTAGAGATAGATAATGTTACTTCATAAATATTATTGATGCCTTTAGTAAGTATGGACATATCTACTTAATGATGTATAAGTTTGATTCCTTTTAAAAATTTAAGGAATGTGATAATGAACTAAAGAATCATCTTTATAATAATATTAAGAAACTCCACTCCGGTCGAGGTGGAGAGTATCATAACCAAGAGCTCATACATTATATAAAAGATTTTGGGATACTATCCCAAATCACTCCTCCTTATACCCCATAGTGGAATGGTGTTAGTGAAAGAAGGAATCACACCTTTCTAAACATAGTGGGAATGGTGATGAGTCATTTGAATATTTCATTATCCTTTTGTTGATATGAATTATATGTTATAGCGCATATACTAAAATGAGTTCCAACTAAAGGGGTAAGAGGAATCTCATATGAGTTGATGTATGGGAAGAAATCCATTTTTCTACATTTACTTGTATGGGGATGTGAAGCATTTGTTAAGGCCACTTCTAGAAACAAAATTTCATCTTGATGAACTATGTGTATATTTTTAGGATATCCTGAAGAAACAAAGGGATATTATACTTATGAACCCTTAGAAAAAAAAAGATTATAGTGGAAAGAAACATTATGTTTCTTAAAATTATCACTCCTTAAAATAGATAGTGGGGGAAAGATGGGCTTCAATAATGTCTAGGCTCAAGATATACAATTGATGGAAGAGGAACAAATTCCATAAGTCCCATTAGAAGAAGTTGTTATAGAGACAAAAGGTACTACATGAGATCACTATAGATGTTATAGAATTGGAGAGATGTAGTTTTTTAGTCTCCAAGGAAGGTGACACATTATTAGTTAAATATAATAAACCTCTCTACTATAAGGAAGAAATAAATAGATCATAAGTTTCAATGTAGAAAGAAGACATGAATTTTGAAATGGATTATATATACTAGAACCAAGCCTGGGTTTTTTTATATCCTCTAGTTGATTTAAAGTTTTTTGGGTGAAAATGAGTATTCAAGAAGAAGCTGGAAATTTATGGTAAATTCAGTACCTATAAAGCATGATTGGTGGATTTAGGGTATAAGAAACATCAAAGAATGGGATATGATGAAACCTTTTAACCAGATATTATATTGAAATCTATTATAATTAAACTTTCCATAGTAGCTTACAAATATTATGAGATCTGGAAAATGGATATTAAGATAATTTTTCATTAATGAAAACCTTTTTGAAGATGTCTATATGATACAACTAGAAGGTTTTGTGACTCCAAAGGATGCTAATAAGGTGTTCAAGTTGAATAGGTCAATATATGGGTTTAATCAAGCCTCAAGAACATTGAACATTAATTTTTATGAATCCATAAGAGAATTTTGATTCATAAATAATGAATGTGAGTCCTGTGTCTATAAAAGGTTTTGTGGGATTGTATTAATTTTCTGATGAGAGCCAATATTTTTAATTTTCTTATTCTATTTTTCAATGTTAATTAACCCCAAAATTAATATAAAAATTAAGATATTAATATATTTTTTATAATTTGAGTGAATCTTTAATTAAATTATTAAATATATTAATTTATGGTTTTTATTTATTTAATTAAATTTTGGAATAATTTGGATAAAACCTACAATGAGTATGTGTTTTTAAAACTTTTAAGGTAACTTCCAAAATACAATTAGATATTATAATAATTAGGAACTGAAATTTACATGATAAATGTAATATGTTAAAGTTCTATAAGAACTGGATATATAAGGGTCATCATAGCCCTTGAATAATGGTCAGATCAATGGATCTTCTAAGAATGTTGAAAAAATGCTTCTACATAAAATACTTAGGTGAACAATCATACATTTTAGGGATTGGTATCTATCAAGATAGATTTAAAAGGATATTTGGACTAAGTCATGATACATATATTGATAAGGTATTAAATATATTCAATGTGGAACAATCTAGGAGAGGATTGTTATATATGTCACATGGTATATATATCTCAAATAAATGTGTCCCTAAACAAAATAAGATAGAGATAAATAATGATAAGAATCAATTATGCATCAATGATCAAATTTTTCATGTATTTAATGTTATGTACTTGGATTGATGTTACTTATACATTGATCATAGTAGGAAGATATCAAGCAGACCCAGTAGATCCATATTGGTTAGTTGTAAATAATATCCTTAACTATCAGATACATAAAAAGGAAATGATCTTAGTTTATATAATATATGAGGAGATAGTTATGAGGGGATACATATATGCTAGTGTCCAGATAGATCTGAATGGTCTGAAATTATTTTTAGGTTATGTGATTTGATATAATAGAGGAGTTGTGATAAAAAAATAGTTATAGGTAGACCATGGTTTCTAATTCTATAATAGAATATGAGTATATTGAGACTTCTAATATAGATAAGAAAGATTTGTGTATATAAAAATTCATCCAAGGGCTTGGTCTTATACCTGGTATTAATGATTTTATCAATTTTTATTATGATATTATTGCAGCAATGGTTCTAGCCAGAGAGTCTGGTCAAAATAATTAATGGAGCATATGCATTATAAGTATCATCTCTTGAGGTATTTCTCTCAAAGAGGTGAAGTTGCAGTAAGTAGAGTATCCATAGAGTAGAATGTGGAATACTTGTTTTTTAAAACATTATTTCATAGAACCATGAATATCATGTGATTTCTAAAGGGTTAAAAATTCTTAGCAATTAGACCTAGTGAAAGTGGTTATATATCAAATCCTATGTATTAGAATCAATTATCTTTGTACATTTCATTTCCAAATTATTAATAAATATCTTATCATAGAGTGATTATTATTCTACGTAACATTACTGTGATAATTTTTTTATAGTATTCAGTATGTTAATTGGCTATAGCAGTTCCCAACAATAATGATAACCTAGAGATATTATAATGATATTATTAAATATTCCCTATAGTCTTGATAAAATTGGTCTAAAATTACATAGATGATGTGGGGATATCAGAATCTAGGGTCTCATAAATCATTGTGTCTTCTTCTCATGAAGATCACACTTTATGATCTTCAAGAAGATAGGTCATGAGGACAGAACTGCCAATAAGAATGCTATATTTTTATATGTAATTGGATATTACAACTATGAACATGTTTAGTGGTCTTTAGACTTGATATTGTTATTGATGTTTATCATGAATCGTGTACTTTGATGTATAGACAAAAACCATGATAGCATATTCTTATGGTGTGATAACATACATTGGGTGTGTCATAAGTGATATGACATTAATTGAATAAGCGAATAAGGGATTTATCCTTTTCAAGTTAATGGAAAATATATATTTGACTCTTTGATTTAAATAGAATCTTTTAAAAAATTCATGGCCATGGTACTTCATTGATATGCTCATTTCATAGATTCAAAGAAAATAAATCAAGTGTGTGGCATCATGATACAAGTGTGAATCGTGTTTGATGAGATATCATTAGAATTAGATTATATTAAATTGTAGTATTCATAGAATTTTTTTTCGTGGCATTAACTTCTTTCTCTATGGGTACCTCACTACAAAAAAACAACAGATTAGCGGCGGTTTTTTATAGGGGGTTATACCCAACCCCATATAAATTCATTTTCTGTATAATTTAGGGGGGTTATGCACAACCCCCACTAATAATTGAATTTAGATGTGGTTCACAAGCCCCTATAAATTTTTTATCATTTTTTTTGAATATTTGGTTGGATTTTAGAGGTAGTTATGTCAAAACCACTGCTAATTTAATAATTAGTAGTGGTATATATTCCATTTAATTTTAAAGGTTCTATATATATAATATTTCTTTGGATTTTAGAGGATATATATATAATGGAATTTCTTTCGTTAAGGAAATAGTAGGGTTTCACAACCCCCTCTAATCTCTTATATTATAGGGGGTTCATTAACCGCCTCTAATCCCTTGGATTAGAGGGGGTTTCAACCCCCTCTAATTTATTTTTAATTTTTTAAAAATAAATCCAATATAAAGTCAAATTTTATAATATATGTGTGTGTGTGCACATGTGTGTGTGTGTGTATAATATTCAATTGCATTATAGAGGCTACATATATATAATGGAATTTGGTTTTTTAAAGGAAATAGTTGGGGTTCACAACCCCCTTTAATCTCTTAATTAGAAGGGGTTTTAAACCCCCTATAATTTATGACATTAGAGGAAGTTTTGAACCCCTTCTAATTTATTTTTTATTTTTAAAAGCTAAATCCCATATAAATTAAAATTTTATAATATATGTGTGTGTGTGTGTGAATGTGTGTATGTGTATATATATTACATAAAAATATTATATAAATGTATTTAAATACATTATAAACATATATATAGATATAAATACATTATACAAATACTTTAAATAAATACTCATACATATAAACAAAATTGTATACATATATAGATATTGGTATACATAATATAAATATAATTATAAATATAATTACAAAAATATATAAAATTTATATGTGGTTTTATAAATACTTACATTTATTAAATACATTTATATTATGATTTATATTATACATATATTATATTAAATACATTTGTATTGTATTTTTATGGATAAATATATTTATTTTATATTATGTATACAAATATATATAATATAGACAAAATTATATATATATATATATTATAATTATATATATATAATATATAAATATAAATATATGTATAAATATATTTTTATATGTAAAATATTTTTATATATAAATGTATATAAAATCTCATCTATATAAAAATATTATATTATATTATATTATATGAATATATATTATATTATATTATACATATAATAAGTAAATTAAACATATATTATATTAATTTTATGAATATTAAATATAATATAATATAAATATATTAAATTGTAAACAAATATAAATATAATATATATACATATAAGTGTATTTATAAAATATAGAATATATATTTGTATGCGTAAATTTTTTTAATAAATATATATTATCATTTTAATTGTGTACGTAATGCCTTGACATAACACCTAGTCCGGATACCACTCACCAGTACCCCGGGCCAGATGTTCCCATGACCTTAAGTACGTCTCTCCATATCCTAGAGGCTATTGACTAGCATCGAGGGTCTAAAGTGTTACCGTGAGGAGACTATACCCTCGTATCAGAGACAAACACATGGTGGAAATTACCAAACAATATCCATAGAATGATCATCATAGTATGCATAAATTAATAAACATAACACTATAAATAATTTCCCTTATGAAAGCATGAAAAATACATCAACTAGCCACCCACTAGGCTGATACCATAAAAAAATAAAAAATAAAAATAAAATATATAAGGTCTCTACATCCATCCATAAGCCTCAACAACCCTATCTCTAGATACCCTTTGAGTTTCTCTATCCTAATCCAATTTATGTCATGTGCTCTAACCTATAAAGAAAACATAAGGTCTTCACACTCACCAAAGTGTATGTGAAAGGTATGAGAAATAAATCCCGGTACGGTATCACTATGTACCCCTAGTATACACTATCATATACATGTATTCACAAGGAAAGTAAACATGCTCATACAATCGCGCCATACATCATGTGATAACCATACCACCACAACTCTATTCAGTTTAGGCCATTTTATGCAAAGCAGGACACCACGATACCCGATAATACCAGTTTCAACCCCATTCGGGCTATGAGGCCCTTCGGGCCACTAATCGCCATCGGGCTATAGGGATTTTGGGCCACAGAAAAAGACCAAAGAAGAATAGACCACATCGGAGCAAGCCCATATGAAGATTCAAAGCAAAATAGCAACCACTAGAGCAGAGCTAACCGGATTGGGAGAATGAGGGGGTATGGAAACTGCCATCGGTACCAGGCTTCGTGCAGCTCTGCATGGGGAAATGCTAGTCGATCAGCCATACGAGGTGGAAAGCTAGGCACCTTCAAGATGCAGATGTTGGAAAAGGACTGTTTCAAGTGTTCCAAGTCTTGGGCCTTTGAGGTAGTGTATTGAGTCATGAATAGGCCTTGTGCCTTGGGCCTACGGGGTCATGTAAGGGTTCCCCTTCAACCCTTAAAAGGGGGATTATCCAAAATCAAATAAAAATAAGGCCTTCAGGCCATTCGGGTTTTCATACCTTGGCCTCTACCATATCACTCAAGGTAGGGTCCATCATCCTTGTCTCACATAACTTCACGACTGGACAATCCTTCCCAGACAAGACTATCCATTATCCTGACCATTTTATTCTCACTCAAGGTAAGGTCCAAATGAGGTATCAACCCATGCCTTCTCACTCAAGGTAGGTCCAAACATTATGCACAAATAGAATCTATCTCACTCATGGTGGTCTTATCAACGCCTTCTCACCCAAGATGGGGCCAGACCTCAAGATCTGAATCGCCCACACTATATCTATTAGTAATCATAAGCAAACAGCCAAGAACACCTATGAAATAGAAAACAAGTCCCTCATCCCATATCATAACTCACAATATTTTCCAAGAGCGATAATCACTCAAGACCTGGCCCCTCATCTTAAACACATTTCTCTGTCCATCTGACCTCGCAAGTTATCTCCTCGGGACCTTCTTGGACTCACAACCATGACATGTCTTATCCTCTATAATTCTCATCTCACCCTCCAAGGCATTTACTAGGGTGCTGCAGACCCATCTCGATCTCTTCTCATTGGAAACAAGCCTCTCCAACACCCCATGATGTTATCATGGGTCTTAGTCTCTACACAACCCTAGCCCCAAAGGTGGGGTCCAATCTTCATCTCATTCTCATATCACAACCTAGTCTCATTATCCAGGTATGATCCTAATCTATCCCACTCTAAACACTTTGGAATCCCAATACTAAGTCCCCATAAAATTCCCAAGACCCCCGACTAGGTCCCATCTCATATATCCTAAGGGAGATCTATCAAAACCAACAACTAGAGGAAACCCCTATTAGTCACACTAAGGAGAAAATGGATATTTGCGACGGGATATTTACAACGGGTCAGGAGCCCGTCGCAAATAACTCGTCGAAAGGGGGTATTTGCGATGGGTTGATTACCCCGTCCCAAATAACTATTATTTGCGACAGGCGGTAAGGACCTGTCGCAAAAGGTTTGGCGCAAAATATGCGTCAAACCACGGGCAAGGGTATTTGCGATGGGTTCCTATTCCCGTCGCCAATACCCAGCGGCGGTTTTTAGTATTTGTGACGGGATACTTGTCATGTCCCAAATACTTTGTCGGCAGGTACCCATTTGCAACGGGCCCCATCGCAAATAACATTTTAACAGCCCACTGTAATTAATGCAGGCAGAGTCATTTGCGACGGGGCCCGTCACAAATACCCCCATCGCAAATAATCTAACCTACATATACCCTCCATCTGTTTTTCTTCTCATTTCACTCTTTACTCAACTTCTCTCTCTTTCTCTTCTCAAAAAAATTTCTTCTAAAATTTTTTCATTGTTTAAACTTTTAAATCAGAGTATAATCTGTGACTTTGATGCTCTGAAAGCTTCAGTTTTAAGGTATTTATCTTTTTTTTATTGTTTAGTTAATTTATTTTATTTTAAATTATTTATAATTTTTGTTAATTAGATGTAAATTAATTAAATTAGAATTAGATATTTGTTTTTTCAGTATTTATTTTTCTGAATAGTTATATCTAAGAGTTAATTAGTAATAATTATCAATAATTAGTAATAATTATCAATAATTAGGATCAATTAGAAAAAATTATCAATAATTTGGATTAATTAGAAATAATTATCGATAATTAACATTAATTAGTAATAATTAGGATTAATTGGTAATAATTAGGATTAATTAGTAATAATTAGGATTTATTAGTGATAATTAGGATTAATTAGTAACAATTAGGGTTAATTAGTAATAATTAGGATTAATTAGTAATAATTAGGATTAATTAGTAATAATTAGTAATAATAAGAATAATTATCAATAATTAGTAATAATTCTCAATAATTAGAAATAAATTGTAATAATTAGTAATAATTAGTACCAATTAGAAATAAATTGTAATAATTAGTAATAATTAGTAATAATTAGTCATAATTTAGATTAATTAGTAATAATTAGTAATAATTAGTAATAATTAGTAATAATTAGTAATAATTAGTATTAATTAGAAATAATTAAAAATAATTATAATTAATTAATACTATTTAGTAATAATTATCAATAATTAGTAATAATTATCAATAATTAGTAATTATTATAAAAATTAGGATTAATTAGAAATATTAGGTAATAATTAGAATTAATTATCAATAATTAGTAATAATTATGATTAATAATCAATAATTAGTAATAATTATGAATAATTATCAAAGATTAGTAATAATTAGTAATAAATAGGATTAATTAGTAATATTTAGGATTAATTAGTAATAATTATGATTAATTAGTAATAATTAGAATTAATTAGAATTAATTAGGATTAATTAGAAATAATTAGTAATAATTAGAATTAATTAGTAATAATTAGGATCAATTAGAAATAATTAAGATTAGTTAGTAATAATTATGATTAGTTAGTAATAATTAAAATTAATTAGTAATAATTGTGATTAATTAATAATAATTTCAAATAATTAATAATAATTATTAATAATTGGTATTAATTATCAATGATTAGGGTTAATTAATAAAAATTAGGAATAGTTAATAATAATTAGTAATAATTACTTATTATTATTAATAATTATCAATAATTTGAAATAAATCGTAATAATTACTAATGATTAGTAATAATTACAAATAAATTGTCATAATTACAAATAAATTGTAAAAATTAGTAATAATTAGTAATAATTAGTAATAATTAGTAATAACTAGTAATAACTAGTAATAATTAGTAACAATTAGTAATAATTAGTAATAATTAGTAGTAATTAATAATAATTAGTAATAATTAGAATTAATTAATAATAATTAGAAATAATTATCAATAATTAGTAATAATTATCAATAATTAGTAATAATTATCAATAATTAGTAATAATTATCAATAATTCGGATTAATTATAAATAATTAGAATTAATTAGAATTATTTAGTAATAATTAGGATTAATTATTAATAATTAGTAATAATTAGTAATAACTAGAATTAATTATCAATAATTAGTAACAATTATGAATTAATTATCAATAATTAGTAATAATTAGTAATAATTAGGATTAATTAGAAAAAATTAGAAAACATTAGTAGTAATTAGGATTAATTAGGATTAAATAGTAATAATTAGTAATAATTGGGATTAATGAGCAATAATTATAAATAATTAGGATTAATTAGTAATATTTAGGAAAAATGAGTAAAAATTAATAAAAAATAGTAAACAATAGGATTAATTAGTAATAATTAATATTAATTAGTAATAATTAGGATTAATTAGTAATAATTAGGATTAATTATTAATTATTAGGATTAATTAGTAATAATTAGGATTAATTAGTAATAATTAGGATTAATTATTAATTATTAGGATTAATTAGTAATAATTAGGATTAATTAGAAATACTTAGTAATAGTTTGCAATAATTAGTAAAAAATAGTAAAAATTAGGATTAATTAGTAATAAATATTAATAATTGTTAATAATTAGTAATAATTGTAACAAATCATAATAAGTTCGAGTGCATTGATAAACTGGCACAATTTATAACGGAGTGGCGGCATTCCTTTTGATTAACGCCTTAGATTTTTTGTAACTTTCTCCCACTGAAATCAATATGAAAAATATGCTCAAACATACGTCAGAGAAGATTTTTCATAACGATCTAAGTCTGAGAAAGTTGCAGGGTGGTTCGGAAAAAAGAGGCTCTTTTGCCTGATGACTCATCCCCTTGCAACTTTTTACGACTGAAATCACTATGAATAGTCTCCTCTGACATACAAATATTCATTTTCGTATGCACGAGAGTATGAAGAGTAGTGCGGCAAGGCCTCCCTCCTCTTTATCCTCCTGTATACGAAAATGGATATTCGTACGTCGAAGAAAACTTTTCATAATGCTTTTAGTCATAGGAAGTTTCAAGGGGATGAGTTGTTGGGAAAAAGAGTTACCGCCAATCTGTTGGAAATTATGTCTTCGGTAATTAACAATAATTAGTACAAAATACCATAAATTAGTAATATTTAGTGGTAATTAGTATAATTTTTTATAAATAAATGTAGATTAGTATAAAAGCTTAAAAATAGTATAAATAATTATAAAATAATAGAAATTATTATAAATTTCTTGAAAAAGGAATTTAATTGTCTTCTCTTTTTTGGAAGGCGTTTATATTATATCTAATTATACAAAATTACTAATTATTTCATATTTTTTAGAAAAATATGGAACAAGGAAGTCAAAAAAAAGTCATTATTATATGACCGTGTTTGGATAACTCAGTGTAGTAATTAAAATGGTTCTAGTTTAAATCATGTATATATTGAGGGAGTTCAATATTTTTTATCATTTGCATCATCAAAACCAAAATTTTCTTTAAAAGGGAAAATTAAGTTTCCTTGTAACAAATGTGCTCTGAGGACATATGACACATTTGACAACATTGGAGGTCATTTATTGTGTTTGGGATATCAAACAGATTATGTTTTTTGGTATCAATATGAAGAACGCAGTTCTAGAGAAGATATTAATAATTTGGTTCCAAATACAACACAGTTTCAAAATTTAGTATATGACGTGGAAGGTCCATTTGTTTAAAAAAACTAAAACTCAGGATGATATTGATTTACCTCGGGAGTTGGAACCATCTCATTTATATGAGTTGTTGAGGTCAACTAAGGTTTCCTTATATCCTGGTTGCAATATAAGAAAGTTTGAAGAAGTTACTAAATTTATGGACATTAAATCAAATAATGGAATTTCAAATAGTTGTTTTGATTAGATATTATCTTTGTTAAAAACACTACTACCTAAAGGAAACGTGTTTCCTAAAAATTTATATGAGATCAAGAGGCTGTTTCGTAATCTGGGTCTTGGTTATCATAAGATTAATGCATATTCAAATGACTGCATATTATATTATAGTGAAAATGATTTGTTGGATAGTTGTCCTACATGTGGACAATCAAGTTATAAAGAAGCTCAATCAAGGAAGTTTGGATTTTTACCTGTAAAACAATTTAGATTTTTCCTGCTCACACCCAGATTACAGTGTTTATTTATGTCTCAAAACACATCATCATTGATTTCATGGCACAAAACCAACATTTCAACCAATAAAAGCTTAAATCGTCCCTCTGATGGGGATTCATGGACACATTTTTACCAAGTGCATCTCTTATTTTCTTTAGAATCCCAAAACATGTGATTGGATCTTTCTACTGACGGTTTCTATCCATTTGGTTCTTAAGGTAGTCAGTATTCATGTTGGAATGTCTTTATAAATCGGTATAATTTACCTCCATGGATGTTGATGAAGGATCCATATATCTTTTTGACCTTAATAATTCTAGATCATCCGAAAAAGAATATCGAAGTTTATTTGAAACCATTGATTGATGAGTTGAATTCACTCTGGATTAATGGTGTCAATACATATGATGTTGTTGTGAAACAAAACTTCTAACTGAAAGTTGCATTGATGTGGACAATTAGTGACTTCCCAGTAAATGTCATGTTATTTGGTTGGATTACACATGGTCCAAAATCATGTTCGTATTGTATGAGAGATAATGAAGTATTTATGCTTGTCAATGGAAAAAACATTTTTTTCATCTATCATCACAAATTTCTTCCAACCGATCATAATTTTCGAAGAAAAAATATCATTTCAGAAAAAGAACAGTTGAAAAAGATGGGCCTCCAATAAAGATCTCAAGTATAGAGTTAAAATAAATTGTATCTTCATTACCTCCCATCACATTTTTACCAACAATAAACCAACATAAAATTGATGAGTTTGGAAAAGAGAACAATTGGATAAAACGAGCATTTTTTGGGATTTTCTATATTGGTCTGATTTGTTGGTCTGTCATATGTTGGATGTGATTCATATTGAGAAGAACTATTTTGATAATTTATTTCATACAGTTTTGGATACACCAAGTAAGACCAAATATAATATAAAGGCATGATTAGATCTTTCCCAAATTTTCAATCGACTAGAACTTGAACTGTTTGAAAATGTCAGTTCACAGAAGTTAATGAAACCAAAAGCATCTTATACACTATCCAAAGAGTTTCACTTATTATTTTGTTAGTTTATTTCATATTTGAGACTTCCATATGGTTATGCATCCAATTTGGGCAGATTCTTTAGAAATGATCATATTATCAGATTGAAAATTCATGACTGTAATGTTTTAATGGAAAGACTTCTTCCCATTGGATTAAGAAGTTTGTTAAATCCAATGATTTGGGATTCTCTTATAGATATATCAAGTTTTTTTTGATACATTTGTGCTTCAAAAACAGACTATGATGCCATAAGAAAAATGCAAGAAGTTGTCACTTTAATTTTATGTAAATAGGAAGAAATCATCCCACCAGGTTTTTTTGACTCAATGAAACATCTGATATTACATTTTCCTTATGAAACAGAATGTGGAATTACGATACAGTTTTGATAGATGTACCTATTTTATAGATGCATGAAAAAATTGAAAAAAAGGTATGTAACAAAGCATAAGTAGAAGTGTAAATTACAAAAGCTCATTTACAAGAGGAAATTTCTTTTTTTCTACTCTCATTAATTTCAATATTAATATCCTTAAAATGAAAACTGCATGATTTTTAATGAGGGAAATTTGACGATGACATGAGAAATCATTTATCAGTTTTCAATCAGCCTGAACTTGGCTTCAGTGGAGTTCATGAATGATAACTTTTAGATGATGAACATCACAGAGCTCATACATATATTATGGGCAATTGTGAAGAAATTACACCATTTGTACTATGAGTGCTCCTATCACTTATTCTATAATTTTTATTATAATAAATTAATCTTATTTTATTCGTAGGTTATATGATAATCATATCAAGAAACAGTTTCCAAAAATTAAAATAGCTGCTCTTGAAGAACGGTGCCAAAACAAATTCCTACTGGTTTCAAAAACTGGTAACATAAATTATTTTTCATTTCACATAAAAAATAAATTTAATACTTGTTATAGTTATAATTATTTTATAACTTTTCAGGTATCTCAACATGCTAATAAAATTGATAATCGATTATCTGTATTGAGTAACCCACTGTCGAAAATGGTTAAATATTATAATGTATATGTGGTTAATGGTTTTCAATTTCATACATGTGCATATAGGGAATCAAAAAAACAATGAATAGTGGTGTTTTCTTGATAGAATCTCATCATAGAGAAACTAAAGTTGAATTTTATGGAATGATGTAAGAAATCATTGAACTGTGTTATTTGGGATAATATTACATAATAATGTTTAAATCTAAGCGGTTGGATACTGAGAGAGGCTTGCATGTTCATCTAATCCATGGAATCACTGATATTAAATATAAAATTCTTCTTGCAGTAAATGAACCATTTTTATTGTCTTATCAAGTACATCAAATTTATTGTAAAAATTATTATGCTACTTTAAGGGAGTTTGGTGATTGGTGGAGCATAATAAAAATTAAATCTCGAGAAAAACAGTTTACTGAAAGATAATGTGGTTCCTCTGAGGTGAAAGGAATTAAATTTTTTAAGAGATTTCTTTGAATCCATATTTTTCACTAAGAGACATTAATATCATTGATGACACCCCATAGTTAAGGGTAGATGGTGAAGATGATGTTAATGATGTTACAACCGAATTTGAAATGACAAGAGATGATAAAACTGAAACTAATAGGGAAATTGATGATGCTGAGGAGGAAGATGAAAACATTGACATTAACAACTATGAAGATGAGGATGAAGATGGACATTAACACGGTTAAATGTTTATTATAATGATATATAATATATATCTATATATAATAGTTGTTTTCAACTATTTTTTAACAACAATCATTTTGTGTTTCAGATGGATGATGATTTGTATTGTTTGTGACAGGAGGTTGACCTACCTTTGGACAGGTATAAGGTTGGATCATCTAACCCTCAGACTTTTGGCGGTTCAGGGGAAACTCAGAGGGGGCGTGGTCTTTCCCCACTGATGATTCCTGACCCTATCCCCGAGAGACAATCACATATTGGGATCGATCCATCCATGTAAGGATATGTTTACCTATGTATTTTAGTTAGTTTTCATTAATTTATTTATATTTTAATTGTTTGATTAATTGTTCTTTTTTCACATCTTCACACATATAGATGTTGGACATGAGATTTCTATATAGTGAAATTATTTTTCTGATGCATGGGTGTCATGGGATCATATTCCTGTTGATATTCAGCAGTTCATGTTCGAGCATTGGATAGTATGTAAATAAATAACATTTATTTTGAAATTAATTTAATTAATAACTTGATATAATAAATTATTTATAGGGTTTATAGTATCCCATTGATGATTGCATGCATGATTCTATTTGGATGGCATGGTAGGGACTTATGCATCTGTGTTGCACTCAGTTTTTTCACAATATGAAAAGTAAAGTAATGGAGAATGCAGGAGTGAAAGAGTTTGACGAGACATGTTGTGTCAACTGACCTGATTATATTTCATCTCAGGTTTAGGATGGATTATGTACACACTGGTTGAGTAGGAGGTTTCAGAGTAGATCATTAGTAGGTCGACAAAATCGGCAGAGACCGGAGGTGACACATCGAGCTGGTAGTCATACATTCAGTGTACATAGGGTGTATATGTTAAGTACATTTTTTTAAAATATTTTATATAACTTTAAAAGTAAACGGTTTATTTTATATTCATATAGGTAGTCACACATCCTGATATTACAGAGTACGATGTTTATAGGAGGATATATAGTGATCCAGCCACTAGGGAGATTAGAGGTGCTCACCAGCATCATATTGTGGTCAGTATAGGTTTTTTTGAGTTTTAAATTTAACTAAAAAAAATATTTTAACTATTTTAATTTTAAATTTAAATTGAAGGAGTTATAAAAGGCCACGACATATCAAGAAGATATTAAGAGTCATGCTGAGACCGATGGTCAGACCAGTGCCCCCCCCCCCCCCCCCCCCCCGATTTGATGAGGCAGCATGGATGCAGGTGACCTAGTATGGCTTCGAGAATGGTTGATTTGTTGGTATCGGCTCCTAAGTGACCCATGGGGTTTTTTATGGAACCTCAACGATGTCGATCCAGCTCGAGAGGAGCTCACGGAGAGTCATCATCATCTCATGCAAAGTATCAGGAGAATCTATGACCTTAGTGTGAGCTTATAGGGACTACTCGTAGGGAGTAGGAGGAGATTTTTCAGTGGAAGCAACAACAGTAGGAAGAGTTCCTACGACAGCAGCAACAACAAGAATAACAGATGCAGGATGAGATGCGTCGATGGCAGCAGGAGCAGGAGCATATGGAGTACATGTGATGTTTTACTTGTAGTTTAGGGATGGTGTTACCTCCATCATCTCCTCCAACTCTTCCAGATGACCCTCCCCCTCAGTGATATATTTTTATTTTATGATGAAACATTTGAATGTTTTTTTAAATATTAAATGTTTAAAGTGTTAAATAGTGTTTATTTTATATTGTCTCAAATATTACAGATTTTTATTATTTATTTAATTTTTTAATATATTTATTATTTTATTAATTAAAATATTTTTATATTTTTTTGAATACTCAGGTTTTTATTATATTACTAATATTAATATTATTATTTCATTAATATTAATAATATTATTAGTATATTAATTAATTATTTTATAATTAATTTTATTTTATGAATATTATTATTATTATTTTATTTATATTAATATTATATTTTTTATTATTTTATTTAGTTTTTTTAAAAAAAAATCAACTATTTGTGATAGGCCCATTATAAATACTAATTTTAATGGTCCATCGTAAAAGGTTTTAATTTTTTATATTTTCAAAACTAATTGTGATGGACCATCGCAAAATTAAAAAACGGGAAACTATTTATGGTGAGTCTCTGGGCCGTCACAAATAGTATCTTAAAAAATTCTCCGAATGTTTTTTGCGATGGTGTTACTACCCATCACAAATAATAGGTTGTATCAACGGTCTGTCGCAAAAAGTAATATTTGCGATGCCATTTTCTGCAATATGTCATTTGCGACGGGGTCCCGTCACAAATGATCCATCAAAATAATTCATTTTTCCAGTAGTTTCATACCACACCCAGTCCTAAAGGACTCACCCCACTCAATTAGCTTACCAAAACTCAATCTACCCTCAAGAGGGTGCTATTTTCCTAGTGTGATATGTCTATCCATCTCACTCATCATACCATGCCTATTATTCATGTACAATTATCCCTAGGGTACCTACCTAGGCTACCTGCAACCTGTCTCGCATCCTGAGACCTACACGAGGTCTCACATCAACTCAACTAGAAATATTTCCTCTTAGTGACATAGTCGCTGAGAAATAATAAATTACCTAAAGTGATAAAGATAACTTATCATGAGCCCAGTAGGCACAAATCCATCCTATCTCTTTCTCTAAGGAACTCTTGGTCCTTATCCCTCTACTTGGTCCCATGAAACATGAATTCATAAAACTAGTCATGCATAAGAATACATATGGTTTTATATTCTAAAGACCACCAACTACCAACAATACCATCCTCATGATGATCTGTGCAACCTTAGATGAGCCCATCCATAACTCTTCAAAGCCCTTAAATAAGTCCAAACTCCTATATCACACCAAACATCCAAAATAATTAATTATAAAAAAATATAATTAATTATTCAATTTAATCCAATTAGGAATAATGGATGAAAAACTCATTGTCCATAATTGGGTCACCAAAACCTAAACCAACCACATCCATAAGGTTCATAGAGTACCCTCAGTATCATCCTGATAAATATAACTAACCAATGGTACATGGTAAATCACTAATTTCATTCAATTTAATCAAAAACACTAAATAAATTCACTAGATGATGTGCCTTCAATGGAATGGTGAGCACTGATGTTTGTTCATTATCATGTGACATTCTTTCTTCAACCCAAAAAAACATCCCCATAGACTTAGGTGATTTTCACCATGCTCCGATATAAATTTTCAACAAACCCTAACTAATATTACCATAAATCAGATGGCTATCAAGAAAACCCAAAATGGAATAAGTGATGATAAAGAACATACCTATAATTTTCATGAAATCGCTACCAATAACATTCCTAGACATAGGGGTTGAAAGAGGAAGGGGTGTGAGAGCCTATTGATTCATCCCTATCCTAATTCCCTTAATCTTAAAAAATATTGAGGGGGTCTAGCGGTATATGACTAGTTTCCCCCTTATAAAAAAACACCCATACCTTGGGCTCGACGTAAATAAGGGGTCACGGTGGGATTCATCGCTTCACCATAAAAATTTATTTCATGACCAAAGAGTTTTTTGTGCCAGCACCAAGGTATAGGGACTGGCCTAAGGCCTACCTTCTTTGTGGAGTTACCCACCTAGGTCACGAGGTGATTCCCCCATGATAGAACCAACACCCTAGGACCCCACCCTTCATGGTGAAACCTTCACACCGATTGCAGCATGATTCCTGCTATAACATAGGCCCTCACACATCGTGGTTCATACCACACGATCCTGATTGCAATGAATCCATGGAGAAATTGGTCATGATGCGACCTATGTGTCATGATAGGACATTTTTCAGTTGTAGAGTTTCAACAAGTCCACTCATCCTTTACCTTATGTTCACTCGGAGAGTAGTAACACTTCTTGGGCCACTATCCACATCCAAAAATAACTCTAATAGATGTTCCACCTCTCAGATTCTTGGTATAAATACCAATTCACTAAAATACCCCTTCTCTATGACTAAAACTTCATGTTCCCCCAACTACTAATGAATATAAAATTCATAGGTCATTACACTTGAATTTATTCTAGACATTGATCTTGGAATTTAGATAAGTTCACTTAATTATACTCAGAAAGAGGCATAAAGGGTCACACACTAAGTGTGTCCAAAATCTCATTAAATTCAAGTGAATTTACTATTATGAATAAATATCATTCTTATCTTGTGAAATAATTATTATTCAAGTAAGCTTGATCACAGAAATTTAATTATGAGATATCTGAGTTTAGAATATGTGAGTTTAATATTTATCTCTTATTTAATTATTCACATGGTAATAAACAAATATTTATTTATTTGGAAGTTTAGTAAATAAATTAAAATAAATATTTATTTAGTTACATGGCTATTAAAATAAGTACTTATTCACAAATTTAGTGAATATAATATTTATTTATTTATTAAATGAATATTATTTATTTGATTAAATATTTTATTATTCGAGGTTTAAAAAAAATTATAGAGGATTGATGGGTTAAGTTAATAGCTCAAAGGAAATAGTTTATTTTATTTAATATTATTTAAACAAATGTAATTTTTTTTAATAAATGATATTTAAATAAACACATTTCATATAAATTATAATAATATTATTATTATTTAGCATGGGGATTACTTAGAATAAATTAATTGATAATGGGAATTTGTGAAATTATCATTTGTTTAACCCTATGTATAAAATCTCAATTATATCATTTTAGAGGTGTGAGACTTGTTGTCCACAATGAAATCTTATCTAGAATTATCTCTATACTTAGAGAGATTCTTCCTCCACCCCCCTCTCAAGAATTAATAGATAATAAGAGAACACTTAGTTATATTGATAATGAATAGCATAGGGAAGTTCTATCTATTGCGCTATCACCTAGAGATTCAAGAACAGAGTTTAGAGATTCATGAAACATGTGAGGATGCTCCTAGAGGAATCCTCTCTTGGATTCTATACAGCAACAAAAGCACATCAAGAGTGGAAATATATAGTGATCAAAAAGATTACCTCATTTAAGGTAATTATTAATATAAATTAATTATAAATTGAATGTGAGGTATCCTATCTAGGAGATTCTATGATTGGTTTTTTCAAGTTCTTCAGATATTAACTAGTGAAACTGATGGAAAAAAAATTGGGAACCCACCCAATGCTTCCAATATTCCTTAGAACCTTCAAAAGTGTACATGAATGTATTTCTAGAGGATATACAAGAGTTTCCCACTTTTTGGGAGATCAATTTTAGTATCAAATAGTATTCTAGGACTGCATAGATATATTTGGTAGATTATTAGATGGCCTTGACCGAGCTCAGGGTGATGAAGGTGTTGTTAGAGGACTGTTTTGAGAAAGGTTTCATCAGTACTAGTGTGTCTCCTAGGGTAGATCCCATTTTGTTCACAAAGAAAGTGGATGGGACTCTAAGGATTTGTATTGACTATTATCACCTAAACAAGGTGGTAGTCAAGAATGAATACCATATTCTAAGGATCGATGTCCTCTTTCACCAGATAAAGGGATCGAATTGGTTTTCAAAGATCAAACTTATATCTGGATATGACCAACTTTGGGTACATGAGGAGGATTTACTTAAAACAGAATTTAGGTATCATTATAGGAATTAAGATTTCCTAGTGATTTTATTCCTAGTTATGAATTCCCCAACTCTATTCATGGGAATAAAGAACTGGGTCTTCTAGCTATTCCTATACCGGTTTGTGGAGGTTTTTATCAATTTAATCCCCATCTACTTTACATCAAAGTATTATCCTAATAAAAATTTGAGGGTTGTTAGGGAATTTTTTTGATAACATCATTTGTATAGTAAACTCTTAAAGTAAATGTTCTAGATGTGATAATTCCATTTCTTTTGGAATTATAATTCCCTAGCCCGAATCGCCAAATTCAAGCTAAAGTTTAACATAACCTCATGTGTGCCTCCCCTTATTCAAGAGGTTTCCAACTAGAGGAGAGGGTCCACATGTTGTTAGTGGGGAGACTACCACAGTATTAGTAAATATAAAGATAAAAATAATAATATAGTAGAATAAATAATGTTATAAAATCATCATACAAAATATCTCAATACATACAAGAAAATAAACCAAGTACCCCAATTTGATTGTTCAACAAAATTATAAGTAAGAAAAGTAAGTAAACAATTGTGACATCACTCTGGAGTTCATCCCAGTACCTCTTCTGAACACCATTCTCCATCTCTTAGCTCCCTATCATTGAGACTTTCCCTTACCTATATCTGTGGTTATGGATTATATACAGGCACTGAGTTGACCATGTAGGATGTGAGTATAAACCTTGTAAGAAACCACCAATGTATCCTTAACATGATTTCACATGTATAAGTGTGTATATCCGGATAATAAACAAACACACAAGTAATAGTATAAAATCATTTACTCATCATTTGTAACACCTTGATATTTTTTGAAATATTTTTTTTTTCGAATTAAATTGATATTTTTGATATTTTTCAATTCACACAAAACTAAATATAGCTTTTGTCATATGAAATCACTAAGCGTGGATTGCATTATACACAACACCAAGTTAATATTCTACTACATTCCATAATTATATTAACTTTTGGTATATGAAACATTATGTTTGTCTTACGTTACGCACAATACTAAGTTCCTTCAATATCTTTTCTTACACATAAGGCCAATTTTTACTGAACTACAATATACTACTAATATATTTATTAAAATATTATTATAGTTATCACATAATCATTGGAATAGAAGTTACAAATAATATTAAATAAAATATGAAAATATTATTTACACATTTATATAAAATTAATCCTTTGGTTTTCAATTATTTATAAATGAATGTAATAAATATTTGAAAATAAATAAATTACTTTTAAAATAAAACATTTTTTCTATGTACAAACACAATTTTATCTTAATAAATTAAACAAACCAATTTTGATGAATGTTTTCAAAAACAATTATATATTAAATATAAAATAAATATTTTTGATACTCACCCAATATCTTTTATTGGTATAAGATAAGAATAAATCCAATTTTATGAATAAAAAAGATTTATTTCTCTAAAATGTAATTTTACAGACTTTTAATGGAGAACCCACATTAAATCTAAATTTTAACACTTTTAAAATTTTAATTTGAAAAAATAAAATTAATTTTTTAAATCATAATATCAAAATTTAATTTGGGTTTATTTTTGGTATTTTTTCGAGAAGTTTTAGTTTTTGATGAATAATGAAAAATACTGAATTTGAATTTTAAACTGATTTTCATTTTAATTTATTTATATTGGTAAATTTTATATTAATTTGATTTTAAAGTATAATTAGATCAATTATACATAAAATAATATAATTTATGTCATTATAACCAATTTCACATTGAAATTGGATATAAAAACATTTCAAACATTTGGACTTTTTCGCTTCAAAAATCCACTTTCATGACTTGTTTGTGAGATTAGTTTTAAATTAATTAATTAAAATTATGTGTTTATAATTTTAAAATAAAGGATTAAATATTTTAAATAATCATAATTTATAATATCTATTAAGTTTAACTTAGTTTTTGACAAAAATATTAGTGAAATTAGTTAAAATTAATTACTCTGATTAAGGTAAAAACAAGTTTACTTATTAGTTAAACTTTAACTAAGGGGAAAAATACCCTAGAAAATTTTACAAAATAAATTTTATGGAAATATTTATACCATATACTCCATTTAATAAAAACTATAAAATTATTGGTGGTTCATGATGTATGTTAGACCTCTCAATAGTGTTTAACTTTGTATTTTTTTCAAGAATATCACTCCTCCACCACCATAAAAGGGCACTCACTCCCCTCATTTCCTCACACCTATCACGGAATTTTTATCATAAAAACCCTACAAAAATAGTCACTAAAATTTCATCCTATCAACCTATAAGCCTCAATCTGTGCACAAATCAAACCAAGTTAGTCCTTTGGTGCAAACCAAAAGGAATTACCCAAAGAAGAAGTAACATCCATCCATAAGCTTTTTTGTTTTATTTTCATTATCCACCCAATAAATTATTATTATTACATGATTATATAATAAACACGGTATAATAAATACACTAATATGTTTTTATTTTAAGGTTTATACCTACACCTACACACACTTCTATAAAATGGGTAATGAACTTACCATTCGTGTGTACGGCGGACTACCGTCTCGCAAAATGAGTTCGTTCATTTTTCCTTTACCACATATCATGGTTAGTCATTATAATGTACACAATATTTTTATATGATATATATTATATTTATGATTTATTTATTATTATTTAATTATTATATGAAACATACCTTCATGTTTTCTATTTTGTGTAAATACGATAACTTCGTTTGTGGACGTGTGGACTACCGCCTCCTCAAAATGATGTGTTTCATTCACACTTTACATGGAATATATTAAGTATGAGTTTATTAAACTTATATGATATATATTAAATAATAATTATAAAAAAAAATTAGAATATATGTACACATATATTTCATTTAATTCATTTCTTTTAATGTGATAATAAAACAGAAACAACATGCATGCGTATGTGTGGCCTATCATCTCCCTGAACAGTGTATTCCAATTAATATTTATATATTTTATAGATTATTATAAATATTTATATACTGAATATATATGATATTTATTTAATGTTTTAAATTCTTGAAATAATTAAATCATGATCTATGCAATAGGATCAATAATAACATGCAAAAACATATCCAAAAAACAAAGAAGATATTACCTGAAAGATAACATTAACATGGAATTGATAATAAATGGGTAATATGAAGTCATAATAAAATAATATATGGAATTATATATAAAAATATGGTTATGTGGTATATTTATAATAAACTCATATTTATTATATAGGAGTATTGAATGTGTATGAAGAAATTCAGGCTTTAAAGTATGGGTTTTCTTGTCTCACTTTTAGTTCCATAAGATATATGCTATATTCACCACTAATTCTTGAAGTGTGGTGTATATACTTCCTTATTACATGTAATATCATGAATATAATTTATTTCATGATATCAAAATGTTTAATTGATGTTATTATTTCATGGATCTCATGATTCAAAAGTTACTCAAGTAGTATTGATTTTCCCATCTCACTTTTATTTCTATGAGACTTATGCATTATTCAGAACTTTTTTTTGGGTGTATATACTACCCATTAATATTTTATATTATTATTATAATGAAACTTATGGGTATTTATTTATCCATTTTATGATCTTTCTTTTATGGGGTTTATGGTCAAAAAATTACCAAATCGGTAATGTAAATTTGTCTCAATTTCCCTCCTTTGATATACATCTCATGTTATACACCTACATTTTTCTATGAGGTGTATATACTGCCCTTTTATAAGTTATATAATTAATATCATTATTTTAATTATATTTTATGCTTCATTTAAAGTTATTATTTCATGGTTATTATGATTCAAAGTTACCAATGTGGTAAAAGTTTATTGCTATAATCTCATCATTTATCGAGATTATTTATGATTATAATTCTATTGATAAAATATTATAATTCATCTCTCAATAACTCTCATTAATTTTCTTATCCTTTGGTTATTCATGATATCTTCAATTAATGGTACTATTTTCCACTCTTTGGAACTTAAGATAATTAAGAAAGTGTTTTAAATAAAATCTAGCTTCATTTCTCTCTTTGGTCAGAAATCTATTTTCTTCCAAAAGAATATTTTCTAAAAATGTTCACAAAAATGTTTTTGAAAAAAAATTAAGATAAGTTTATAAGAAAATTTGTTTCAATGTTTCAAATCTTTAATTATAGTTTTTTAATGTATTTTAGAAGAAAAAGGTTTTCAAAATGTTTTTAATATTTCTTTATAATATTTCAAATTACTTTCGAAGAAACAGGTTTTAAAAATGTTTTCAAACTTATATTATAATTCTTCAAAGATATTTTCAAAGAAGAAGGTTTTAAAAATGATTTATGTTTTAAATAGTTTTTTTCAAAGTAGAAAAAATAATTTCTTCAAGAAAAGTTTTAAATGAAATTTCAAAGCTTTCTTTATAAAAAAGGATTTTTGAAAATGTTTTATGAAAGAGATTTTCAAAGAAAGGATATTTTCTTTAAGAAATGCTCAAAGTGATCTTTCAAAATCCCTCTATATATATGATGAAATCCTTTGAAATGGATTATTATTTACAAGGGATATTATCTAAGGACACTATTATTATTCTTTCTTTGAATGGTTTATGTTTAAGATGAAAAGTTATTGATGTCACCCATTTATCTTCAACAGTTTATATTCTTTTGAAACCTAATTCCTTTTATAGGTTATTCTATGATTAAATGATTATGAAACCTTTATATTTCCCATATTTTATTTTATGATAAAATTTTTATGATACCCATTTCATTTCATGAGTTATGATATAATTTTTATGAAACCCATATCTTTTTATGGGACATGAAATGATGAAAGTTCTATTATCTTGTGGCACATGTATGCATGACTTTGTTATGTGAAGAGTGGTACCTATATGTCCCTAAAATTAATTAGGGAAATATTTTTATCTCATGAGTATGATAGTGATGGAATGTGGAGTGAACTCGGTTTAGTATGATAGGGCTGGAATAAGGAGTGAACTCAGTTCAGTATAGTAGGGTTGGAATGAGAATTGAACGTGATTCAGTAGTACAATGTTGGAATGGTAAGTGAACCTGATTCAGTAATATAGGGATGGAATGGGAAGTGAACCTGGTTTAGAAATATAGGCTGGAATGGGAGGTGAACTTGGTTCTGTACTATAGGGATGGAACAAGAAGTTAACTCGATTCAGCAATACAAGGCTGGAATGGGAATTGAAATCAGTTTAGTAATACAAGGCTATAACTGGGAGTGAACCAGATTCAGGAAAGGAATTTTTACACTAAGAAGGTTGTGTATGTAAGCCTTTATTACTATGGAAATCATTTTATATGTCTCCCATAATTTTTTGTTTTATTCCTATGCTATGCTTTCATGTCTTATGCTCTCGATTACCTTATGATACATGTCTTATGTAATATAAATATTTATACCATTACTCTTGATTATGATCTTTGATATGTAGGGTATTATCTTCTAATAATATAATCATGTTCTTATAACCTTATTCTAATGATTATTCTTACATATTATAACAACCCAGATACTTATAAAAAAATATTTTTTTATTCTGGAATAAAATAGTTAAATTCATTATAAATGTATAATGAAATAAGTTGTATTTGTTGAAATTAAGGAATCTATAATAATAGAACAGTAACCTCACCTATGAAATTATAAATAAAATTTAGGTATCTTATACTTCAAAATATAATATATTTATATCATTGAATAAGTATATAAATGTTGTGATAATGACAAATTAAGTGTTGGTATTTTTGTGAAACATAAATATTTATTTACAATTTTATAATAAATATATTGAATTAAAATAAAATTTATCTTCATAAAATATATTCATAAATTAATATTTTGTTCTCTTGTGATTATAAGATAATTTTATGAGACCTTGATTGATTTTTCAAAATGTCATAAAATCAGTTATAATTTTAAATTTAGTATTTTTTGAATAAATAATGATTTTAATTAAAAATTAAATTTATAATATTTATAAAATTATTTTCAAAAAAAATAGTTTATTTTTTAATTCTGCCCATTGAAAAATGGTTAAGGTTAATTTTTTGTATTTTTCTAAAATACTTGAATTTTTTGTGAATAGTATAATACAGTAATTTATGGTATATATACATTATAAGTTAAATACACTATTACTTGATACATTTATGATGTAATAACCATAATCTATAACTAACCTTAATTATTTTAATATATTTAGTGATAATTCTCAAGATATTCACATTCTTGAGACAAAAATAATAAAAAAATGCATATAAGAATGAGAAAACACCCCTCTCCTCCACTGTAAATACCACCCCTCACCACCTCTTCTCCTCACACATAAAATTCTTGTAGATTGTTTAATTTATTCCCAATTACCTTCCCAAGCCTCTTCCCCACTTCTAAGACCTTATGGTATCACCAAAATACCAAAACCAAGTTCCTTAAGGAGGTTCTCAGAGAGAAGAATTCAAGAGGTAAAATCTTCTTTCTTTTTCTTTATTTTATTTTCAATTTATTTTCTTTTTTTATTATCTCCTTATCTCCCCTCATACAATTGATATGGTAAATCCATAATATTATATATACTATAATTTTATTTTGTTAATGTAATATCCATCATCAAACCTCTCCTCTTCTCCTCTTATTCTAAAAAATTAAAACATCATCTGTGATGTATCGATTTACCATCATCGTGGAAGATGTGATTTAATTTTCATTTACTGCATTCAATACTGGTCATAAAACCATTATTATGGTTAAATAGAATTTTATTATTCATATTATAAGTTATTTAATGTTCTGGAACCAATATATAAACATGATATTAAATAAAATGATATAAGTTCGATATAGTTGTAAAAACAGACAAAATAAATTAAATCATTTTCATTAATGTTTTATCTAATGTTTCATCCTATTATCAGAAAAAATGATATATGTTATCATTTAAAATTATTTAAACATATTAACACAATTTCATTCTATTTCTATATTTTTTCTTCCATTCAATAAGAAAATTCATATTGAACCAACCATGGAAACCATGAAATAAATGCACCCGAAACAATGAAAATAAAAAAATATTATTAATAAATGGGTTGAAATATGTTATAATAAGATCATATGAGTAAATAAAAATATTAATATGGTTCTTTAATATATTAATAACACTCTTTAAACCATTATGTAGGAGGTTTGAACACGTTTTGAGTAAGAAGAACCTGAGGTAAGGGACTTTCTTTTTTAAAATCCCCATTAATGTATCTTTTTACAAAAATTAAAAAGGAATATTTTTATGATTCAATTATTCATGTTTTATGATTATTTTTTGGTTCTTTTTCATTTTTTATGATTAATGTTGGGACCTATATCTCCCTCAAATGCATTGGGTATGTTTATGTTAAAAGTTGACAGTAATGGTTATTCCAAGTGTAACTGTGATGGTTACACCATAAGGTAGTCATGAGGGTTACATTGTAAGGTAGTCATGAGGTTTAAAAATCACATGTTAGTCATTAAGGTTACAATATTAGGTAAATAATTCTGAATTCACCTATATGGTATTATTTATGTTTTCTATGTTCTATGAAAATATCTTGTTTTCACAAGTTAAGTATATGATACTTTATGGGTGAGAAATATGTCTTTATAAAAATAATTTCATATGTTTATAAGTATTCATGGACTAATTCCTTCCTTTATTTTATATACATTAATAAAAAAAATTGCTTATACCAAGTTTTAAAATTATTTCCATAGGGTTTAAGGATGGGTAAGAGAAAATTAGAAGCCAAGCTGAATGTTGTGAAGATTTTTTGTGAAATGATTTCATGTTTTATTAAAAACTTTTATATTTTGGAAGAAATGAATATTATTTAGTAGTACCCACTTTTTATTATTGTGGGTTGATATGTATGAATTATGTACTAACTTTCTAAATCTCTAAAGCTAAAAGATATTTTGGAATGTATGAAAGTGAATTCTAAAATAATTTTCAAGATTATGTGATGTTTAAGGAAGGGATATTCTAGTTGGTATCAAAGCACGGTTTAGATAAATTTAAGGCTTAACATGATGTTAATAGAATACCAATAAATTATTTTAACTTATTTTTAAGTTTAAATTATATATCATTTGAGGGTTACCATGTTTCTTCATCTAAGATATGTCCGTTCAGAATGGTTTTCTATAGAAGGAACATGGAAGATAAAGTAGGAAGGCGCTGATGGGATAATATCTTTCTGAATCCACATCCTAGAATTGTGGGAATTGAAACTGAGAATTTTGTGACAGTAATAGCTCAGTTTACTATGGATATAAATATAGATGGAATCCATGCAAGAGAACCACCAGAACTACCACAATGAAACATGATGATAGTGGAACATTTTATGAGGAAACACCCTTATTCTTTTAGTTGATCTTCTAACCCAGTAGTGGATGAAGGGTGGATTAAGTTCCTTGAAAATATATTCAATTTAATGGGGTGTTCTGGTAATCAAAATTTTATTCTTTATATTTATCATTTTAAAGGGGAATCCAACCCTACGTGGTCAATGGTCAATAATATCACAGATAACGATGAGATTGATGCCTTGGAATGGGATGAATTTAATAATATATTACTTGAAAAATATTTTCCTAAGGTGAAAATACTTAGGATGGAAAAGTAATTCATGGAATTGAAACAGAAGGAGGAAGATTCAATGGCCATGTATGAAGCAAACATCACTCGAATGGAAAGGTATGCTCCAAATCTTATTTAGGATCTCGATAGTAAAATCAATAATTTTTACTCAGGATTGAATCCATTATATCAAAGGTAATTGTAATCCCATAAATTAAAAAGTTTTAAGGAACTTATATTATGATCTGAGAAGGTATAAATGGGGATTTGTTATGATCATGATTACTTTGACAATAATCATAATAAAATGTCCAAATGGAAGGCAATGGGTAAGAATCAATCAAATAAATATGAAGGTAAGAAAATCCAGTTTCTAGTTTGTAAAAAGTCTGGTAAAAAGAACTCTGGGTAATTCCTTAACAGAACCAAGAAGTGTTTTAGATGTGTTAAGTTTGGACAAATTTCCTAACATTTCCATGAAACTGATCTTATGATTAATTCTGATAAAAAACTATAAAGTGTTTTAAATGTGGTGAGATGGGTCATTATGAAAATAGTTACACAAATAAACATCTGAATGTTGGAAAGAAGCCAAGTTATAAGAATAAAATTGAAGAAAAATCCTTTATAACTACATCAGATGATGTTGGGCCATCTAATAAAGTGGTATAAGGTACATTGTTTGGTTACTTATATTTTTCTAATGTTTTTCTTATTATGGGTAATATACATTCCTTTATATCTAAATAATTTTTAGGTGAATTTGGAAATTTCACCTCAAGAAATGAAACCAGAACTTATGGTTAAAACATAATGGGGGGATGTTGAAGAATAAAAGACATTATAATAATGTTATTGTTGTTTTCTATAGAAATAAATTACCTAAAAACCTTGTTTTTTTCCTAGTAGAGTTTGATGTTATTCTGGGTATGTATTGGATTTCTTTTTATCATGCTAAGATTTATTATAGAGATAAATAAGTTTTTTAAAGAGAATCAGTTTGTATACAAGAATGAACCCATAGAATTGATAACAAATTAGGAAGCTAAGAAACTGTTAAAAGAGGGAAATTAAAGTTATCATGCATGTATTGTTGAAAATAGTGGAGCTTTTCATATTAATGATGTGATAGTAGTAAATAAATAACTATATGTCTTCCTAATGAGTTCATTAGTGTTATACCTAATCGATAATTTTAATTTATTATTGACTTGGTTCCTAATGCTGAGACAATTTCAAAAACCCCATATTGAATGGATCAATTGGAACTTTTGAAATTGAATAATCAGTTATAGGAGATTCTAGATAAAGGATTCATTCATCCTATCACTTCACCATGGGGTGATCCTATTTTTCTTGTTAAAAAGAAATATGGTTTCATAATGATTTGCATTGATTATCGAGATCTGAATAACATTACTGTTAAGAATAATTATCTATTTCCTCAAATCAATTAGTTGTTTGATCATCTCTAGGGAGTTTAGTATTTTTTCAAGATTGACTCGAGATTCGGGTACCATCAGCTGAAGGTGAAGGAGGATGACATCCCAAAAACAGCTTTTTACGCTAGATATGGGAGTTATCAGTTTTTTTTATGCCCTTTGGTTTCAAAAATACCCCTACTATATTCATAGATCTTATGAATAGAATATTATTTGATTATTTGGATAATTTTTTTGTTGTTTTTATTGATGATATTTTGTTATTTTCAAAAAGGTATGAGGATCATGAAAGACATTTATGGATTTTCTTGCAAAATCTCATAGAAAATAAGTTATATGGAAAATTTATCTAATGTTATTTTTGGTTACAACAAATTTCTTTTATTGGGAACATTATAAATAAGGATGGAATAACAGTTGATCCCACCAAAATAAAAGTGGTTGATGAATGTCCATGACTTACAAATTTTATTTAGATTCATAGTTTTCTTGGATTAGTCAGCTATTACCGACAGTTTGTTAAAAAATTTGTGCAGTTATCTATCCCATTAATTAAGTTAACGCGAAAAGGGGTTAAATTTATTTGGAAATAATAATGTGATTTTTGTTTTCAGGAACTGAAGAATAGATTGTAGAACGCTCTAGTTTTTCCCCTACCTTTCAGAAATAGAGACTTTCTCATCTATAATCATGCTTCTATGATGGGATATGGTTGTTTTTTGATGTATAATGATCAGGTAATTTATTATGATTTAATACAATAGAAACCTCATGAGTTTAATTAACACAAAAATGATTTGGAATTAGAAGCTATAGTATTTTCTTTAAAATTATGGATATTCCATTTATATAGATCCAAATGTGAAATATATAATCACCCTAAAATTTTGAAGTATAGATTTAATCATAATTAATTTAACATGAGGCAAATAAGATGGCTCAAACTGATGAAAGATTATTATTTAACAATCAATTTCCTTTTATGAAAGGAAAAAAAGTGGAGGATGCCTTGAGTCAAAAATATCATGCTACTTTAGCCATGTTACATCAAGAACATGACCCATTTATTAATGATTTTATGAGTTTTGTCTTGGAATTTATTGGTTCTAAAATTCCTCTATTTTGTTTTAGGTTCTAATACATTCGTCTCTCTCAGATAGAATTAAGTAAGCATAGAAGGAAGATTGTGAGTTATAAAAAAAGGTATAACTGGTGAAAAGGGTAAGTTTCTAGAATTTAACTTTGATAAAGATATTGTTTTAATTTGGCAAAGCGATTATGTGTATCTTATGATCCCCATATGAATAGATAATTTTTAAGTGAAGCTCATAGTTCTCTGTTTTCAATTCATCTGGGAAACACTAAGATGTAGAGAGGCCTTCATAAATATTCCTAGTGGGATGGAATGAAAAGTGATATTTCATATTTTACAATGAAATGTCTGACTTGTAATAGGTTAAAGAAGAGTGACAATTACCAAAGGGTATGCTTCAACATTTTACAATGATATAGTGGAAATTGGAAAATATATCCATGGATTTCATGGTGTGACTACCAAATACTTCTCAAGGTAATAATATGATTTTTGTTATTGTTGATCGATGGACTATATTTCTACATTTCCTTCCAATTCGAGATACTATGTATTTGGATCATCTTTCTCAACTATACATCAAAGATATTTTCAAGTTGTGTGGAGTTCCTCTTTCCATTGTATCTAACCATGGACCAAGGTTCACTTTTAACTCTTAGAAAAAACTTTAGATGTTGTTGTGAACATGATTAAATTTCATCACGACCTTTCATCCCCAATCTGATAGAAAAACCAAGAAACAATTCAGACCTTGGAAGACATGTTACATGCTTGTTAAAGGGATTACCATGGAATTTGGGATCAGCATCTTCCTTTAGTTTAGTTTCTTATAATAACAGTTTTTATTCCAGTATACAGATGGCGCATTTTAAGGAATTATATGGAAAGTTGTATCAAACTACATCATTTTGGGATGAATTCAGGGAAATGAAATTTATGGTACCATAATTAGAAGAGGAGGTGGCTAAGAAAATGATGATGATCCAACAACATGTAAGGGTACCTTAGAGCAGATTGAAAAGTTATGCTAATAATATGAGAAAATACTTTTCTTTTGAGGTAGGTGATTGTGTCTTTATCAATGTCTCTCCATGGAAAAGTGTGATGTTTTTTGGAAATAAGGGGAAATTGAGTACATTGTTCATTGGAACCTATGAAATCCTGAATAATGTTGGATCACATGCCTACATAGTGTCTTTTCTACTAAGTTTTTTCCAGACACATAATGTCTTTCATATTTCAATGTTAAAAAAGTATGTTCTAGATTCATCTCATTTTTTGAGCCCAAGTGTATTTCAACTGGAAGAGAGCCTTTCTTATGAGTAAAATCCTTTTTATATTCTTTATTTTAGAGATCAAGTATTTCAGAAAAGGGTAATTCATCGAGTTAATATTTTTTGTAGAAATTACATGGTTGAAGAAGCAACATGGGAATCCAAAAATGCTATTAGAGAAAGGTATCTTCACGTGTTTAATAAGTGAATAAAAATTATGAGGATGCAATTTCTAGGAGGGGAGAATGTAACAACTAGAAACTTAAAAAATAATTTGTTTTTATTCTATAATTAAATAGTTAAATTCGTTATAAATGTATAATGAAATATGTGGTATTTATCAAAATTAAAAAATCTATACTAATAGAATAGTAACATCACCTATGAGATTATAAATAAAATTTATGTATATTATAAGTGAAAATATGATATATTTATATCATGGAATAAGTATATAAGTGTTTTGAAAATGATAAATTAAGTGTTGGTATTTTTGTGAAACATAAATATTTATTTACAATTTTATAATTAATATAATGAATTAATAGAAAATTAATCTTCAAAAAATAGATTCATAAATTAACATTTTTTTTATGATTATAAGTTAATTTTATGATACTTTGATTAATTTTTCAAAGTGTCATAAAATTAGTTATAATTTTAAAATCTGTATTTTTCGAATAAATTATGATTTTAATTAAAAATTAAATTTATCATATTTAGAATATAATTTTCATAAAATTGAGTTCATTTTTTAATTCCAAACTTTGAAAAATTGTTATGGTGAATTTATGGGATTTTTCTAAAATACTAGAATTTTTGGGAATAGTAAAAAAATGGTATTTTATGGTATATATACATTATAAGTTAAATATACTATTCCTTGAGTCATTATTAATGTAATCACCATAATCATGAACTAACATTAATTATTTTAATATATTTATTGATAAAACGAAAAATATTCATAGGTTTGAGCCAAAATAATAAACTAATGAATATAATAATGAGAAAACATCCCTCTCCTCCACTATAAATACCACCTCTTCTCCTCACAGCTCAAATCCTTTTAGATTGTTTAATATCTACCAAATTACCTTACCAAGCCTCTTCCCCACGTCCAAGACCTTCTATTATCACTAAAAGATCAAAACCAAGTGCCTTAAGTATGTTCTCAAGGAGGAGAATTCAAGAGGTAAAATCCACTTTTTATTTTATTTTCTTTTCAATTTATTTTTCTTTTATTATTCTATCATAACCTACCCTCATCCAAGTTCCATAAAAACTGAATTATATTACATATACTTTTATTTTATTTTATTAATGTAATATACATCATCAAACCTCTCTTTTTCTCCTGTTATTCTAAAAAATGAAAACATCATCCATGATGTGTCGATTTACCATCATTATGGACGATGTGTTTTCATTTTATTTTACCACCTTCAAGGATGTTCATAAAACCATTATTATGGTTAAATAAGATTTTATTATACATATTATAAGTTATTTAATGTTCTATAATGAATATATAAACATTATATTGAATAAAATGATATAAGTTCATGATGGTCGTAAAAATCGCAAAAATAAATTAAATTATTTTCATTGATGTTTTATCTAATTATTTATCCTCATATAAAAAAATGATATATTATGTCATTTAAAATTATGGAAACATATTAACACCATTTCATTCCACTTATTCTGTTATTCTTCCATTCAATATGAAAATCCATAATGAACCAACCATGGAAGCCATGAAATAAATGTACCTGAAACAATGGAAATGACAAGATTTTATTAATAAATGGGTAGAAATAAGTTATTAGAAGATCATAAAATTTATTTTAAATTTTAATATGTTTCTTTAATATATTAATAACACTCTTTAAACCATTATAAATGAGTTTTGAACACTTTTGAAGTAAGAACAACCAGAGGCAAGGGAGTTTCTTTTTTAAAATCCTCCTTAATGTCTCTTTTTAGAAAATTCAAAAGGAATGTGTTTATAATTTAAGTATGCATGTTTTATGATTATTTATTGGTTATTGGGAATTAATTATGATGAAGGGTGTTATCTATATATCCCTTAAATACATTGGTATGTTTATGTTGTAAGTTGACCGTAATGGTTATTCCAAGTGTAACTGTGATGGTTACACTATAAGGTAGCCATGAGGGTTATATTTTATGGTATCCATGAGGTTTAGAAATCATATGGTAGTAATTATGGTTAAAATATTAAGCAATTAATTCCCTAAGTTACCTATATAGTTTTATTTGTCTTTTCTATTATCTATAGAAATCTCTTGTTTTCACAAGTTAAGTATATGATACTTTATGGGTGAGAATTATGTCTTTGTAAAAATGATTTCATATGTTTATAAGTATTCATGGACTAATTAATTAATTTCCTTTATGTAAATTTATAATCTTTTTTTTCTCATCCCATGTTTTAAAATTGTTTTATAGGGTTAAAGGATGGTTAAGAGAGAAGTAGAATCCAAGATGAATGTTGTGAATATTTTTCGTGAAAATATTTCATGTTTTATTAAAAGATTTTGTATTTTAGAAGAAATTGATATTGTTTTATTAGTACCCACTTTTTATTCTTTTGGGGTGATATGTATAAATCATGTCCTAATTTTATAAAACTATAAACCTATAAGATCTTTGGGAATGTAAGAAATTGAATTCTAAAATAATTTTCTAGATTATGTAATGTTTAAGGTGGGGATATTATACATATATCCTTGTTTAGCCTAACTGATCATTATATCTCACACCTTCCCTATGTTTCCTTTCCTCATGTTATGAATAAATGTTTTAAGTAGGATTACTAAAGGGTAAGATATTTATGGGAGATGTTGAATATATTTTACCAAGATAGAATAATGGGTTCCATGTTTCTAAAGAAACTAATCTATTACATTCCTCATGAATGTATTTTTTTTTAATGTGCTGAATATTCATCTAAAATGATGTAATATCTATAGATGTTAAGCCTAGGTCTCTATAGTTGGTATCAAAGGAAAATAGTCAACCTTTGGAGACTAGGATGAGAAAACTTTAGTGATATCCCTATAGATATTTCTATGGATATGTCTAGGGATATATCTAATGAAAATTCTAAGGTCTCATAGATTTGAATGTAGGTTTCATGATTTAGTCATCCTATAAGTAATTTTTCATGATTATGTGATTTTATACTATAATAAGTGTTGCTCACACTATGCTTTATGGTCATAGTCAATAATGTGAACTAGAAGAAACTGGGTTGAAATTGAATGTTTCGGATGTTTAAAATATGTGTATTATACAAATCTATGTTCTAAGTGGAAGTATCATAAAGATGATCAGGAAAGTGGTACGAGTATTGGTAATACTACTGAAGAGAAAGAGGCCCCAGACGACATGTGAAAGGTATGGGATGTTTTAAAAGCATTTTTTACATTAAACATATAAATCATCATTAGATTGAGGTTGATGATGCTTAATACATAATTCATTTTTCATATTATATGAAAGGGGTATTAAGGAATAATATGATGAATCCTCAATAATGGTTTAAGAATAAAGTTTGATGATTGAAGTGTATAAGTATTGGAATTAAATAATTATGTTATATAAATCATGAAGTATATGTTTTCTAATAAGGATTTTAAAAAATATATTGAATGGATCTAATGACCTAGAAAATTTATTTAATGGAAATGTGGTGTTTTGATTAAAGGAACCTAACCCTTAATGTGTTCATCATATATAGAAAATTGTGTTTAGCTTGGATAAAGATATGATTATGGATAAAGTAAATTGGATAGTACTGATTAACATGTAATTTATTATTTATTTTTTGGAAAATTGTTCTATGCTATCATAGATGGAGTTTATGAAATTTTTGGATTTAAGGGATATATTCAATAAAAGTTGGAATAAGGAAACATTCACATTTTCAATAAGGATTTATCATAATTCGGGTTATAACCATGTTTTAAGAGAATAAACAATTAAGGTATTCACATGTTTTGTATGTGACAATAAGAGCTACTTTATGAAATGTGGGGGATCAATGTTAAGATGGTTTTGAGAAATTTAGTGACCTTCTTTTTAAAGTTTTGGACTTTCATCTTTCGGAAGCGTTACAAGGTCAACTATTTATGGAATGGTTTATGTTCATATGAGGTTTTAGGGAATAAAGTATTATCTCACCACATGAGTATTTAAGTATATTGGATAACTTGTGCTAACCATTTTGATGTGATGTTAACTAAGGACGGATGGAATTGAAGCAAGTATCTATTTTTCCTTGTGAAAACTCTCCAACTTTAGGAAAATGGTCTTGAAATAAAATTTTGTCTCGTTATCATTATTTTTTATTATATCAATGACCTCTTTCAAGCCTCTTTGGGTTATGGAATTATGATCATTGAATTTCTCCTAGCCATATTCACTGTCAATCTCTATTAGAACATGATAGTTATATTTCTCTTCCATTCCCATGTTTTCACTTTCCACCAATGTCATCCTATGTGGAAACCTAGTTATTTGTTACTCTTGTTAACTATTATGGTTCCAACTTTACCTTTTTAAAATAATTTTTAGTATTCATTTTTATGATGTGAGTTTCTATGAAAGGAACTTTCAAGTATTAAAACTTTGATAACATAGATTAATTTTGTGGGAGAATTTAATTTTAAGGGGGTTAGAATGTAACACCCCCAAGAATTTGTGCAATATTTTTTTCGAATTAATTTAATCCTTTTGGTATTTTTCATTTTACATGAAACCGAATATAGATTTTCTTATATAAATTCACTAAGTGTGTATTTCATTATACATAACACCGAGTTAATATTATGTTACACTCAACACTTAGATTAAATTTTTGTACAAGAAAAACTATGTTTGTCTTGTTTTATACACAATTCCAAGTTCCTTCGATAGCTTGTGTTACACTCAAAGTAGAGTTTTACTGAACTAAAATATATTAATAATATTTTTATTAAAATATTTTTATCGTTAACACCTAGTCATTGGAATAGATGTTATGAATAATATTAACTAAATTTTGAAAACATTATTTAAAAGTTTATATAAAATTAATCCTTTTTATATCAATTAGTTTTAAATGAATGTAAGAACTATTTGAAAATAAAAAAATTACATTTCTAAGAAAACTATTTTTTTAATGTACAAACACAATTTAATCTCAATAAATTAGAAAAAAAAACTTTGATGAATATTTTTAATAAAATGTATATATTATATAGTCCATAATTATTTTTTATACTCATCCAATAGATTTTATAGGTATAATATAAGAATAAATATAATTTTATGAATAAAAAGATGTACTTTTCTTAAAGGTGAGTTGACCGCCTTTTAATCGAGAACCCATTTTAAATATAAATTTTTACAATTTTATAATTTTTATTTGAAAAAATAAACATAATTTTTGAAATATGAATATCAAAATTAACTTTGGGTGAATTTTTGGTATTTTTTTGAGAAGCATCATTTTTTGATGAATAGTGAAAAATACTGAATTTTAATTCAAAATTTCTTTTTCATCTAATTTATTTTTATAATTAAATTATTTATTAATTTGGTTTTAAAGTATAATTATATAAAATATTCATTAATTAATCAAATTTAGGCCATTTTAACTAAGTTCACATTGAAATTGAATATAAAAAATTTTCAAATTTTTCAAATTTTTCTCTTTAAAACCCCACTTTCATGACACGTTTATGGGAATAATTTTAAATTAATTTTTTCCACTTATGTTTTTATAATTTATAAAAATGGATTAAAAATTTATAATAACAATAATTTAATATATATAGTATGTTCAAATTAGTTTTTGACCAAAAATATTACTCAAAGTAATTAATATTAATTACAGTGACTAAGGTAAAATCAAGTTTACTTAGTGGTTAAACATTAACTTAAGGGGAAAATACCATTAACACGTGTCAAAAAGAAATTTTTTGTCTATATTTCAACCATATCCTCAATTTTATCTTAATTGGTCAATTATTGGAGGCATGTGATGTAATATATACCTATCAATAGTGTTTACCTTTTTATATTTGCAAGAATGTCACTTATCCTCTACTATAAAAGGGAACTCACTCCCTCACTTCTTCACACCTCTCAAGACAATTTTTATCATCCAAACCATTCCAAAATAATATCTCAACATACCTCCTCACAAACTATAATTCTCCCTTTGGTAATAAGGAAAACCAAGTTAGTCCTTTGGAGAAAACCAAAAGGAATTACCCAAAGAAACGGTAGCATCCTTCCACAAGATCTTTTGTTTTATTTTCATTATCCACCCCATAAATTATTCTAATTATATGGTTATATAATAACCATGGTTTCCTCAATATAATGATATAATATTATTCTATGGTTTCTACCTACACCTACACAAACTTCCATCAAATGGGTAATGAACTCACCATTTGTGTGCACGGTAGACTACCGCATCGTTAAACGATGTTGTTTATTTTTCATTTACCACCTATCATGGTTGGGAATTATGATGGAAATAATTTTTTTATATGAAATATATGTTATTTATAATGTCTTTATGATAATTAAATTGTTATATGAAACACACCTTAATGCTTTCCATTTTGTATAAATACAATAATTTCATTTTTAGAAGTGTGGACTTCCACCTCATCAAAGTGATATGATTCATTCACACTTTACATGGAATGTATTAAGGATGGGTTTAGTAAACTTATATGGTATATATGAAACAATAATTCTAATGTAATGATAATATATATATACATATATTTCATTTACTTCCTTTTTTAGTACAATAATAAAATGTAAACAATTTTCATGCGTATGCACGGTCTACCGTCTCTGTGAATAGTGTATTCCATTTCATATTTTTACCTTTTATAGATTATTATAAATATTTATATACTGAATATATATGATATTTATATAATGTTTTGTATTCTGATAATAAGTAAATCATGATTGATTAGCTTCTCAAATATGTTAATATTCATTGTTTATATCTTAATATTGATGTGTTTCAATGTCTATCAACACCAATTTTAGTCCAATTCATAAATTGAACTTCATTTCACATCATTGTGAAATTCATGTTTAAAGTTCCAATTTGGTCCCAATTAATCATCTTCTTGTGGAATAAATTATAGTTATTATTTTAATTTTATATTTTGGGATATTATTTATCACTTTGATAGAAATATTTTGTCTTTTAGGATCAATAGATGAATCCCAACGGAAGTTGGAGATTTTTTGAAATGAACGCAGAAATTCCTGGACAATGCATAATGGGCCTTAGGACCATCAAACAAAAGTGGGACCCACAATTCACGCCCAATGAACCTCAAATTTTAACTATATAAATAGAAAATTATGAGGATCATTTCATTCAACTGTGTATAGAGCTAATTCTGGATTTTTTTTGGAGATCTAGGGTGCTGAAGTTGACATTTAAATTATGGGCTAGATCTGAAGGCCCATAAAAGAATCCCGCCATTTTGAGAATAAATTTCAAAATAATGATCCAATTAGCCTGAAATTTTGAAATATTTTAGGGAAAAACTATATGAATATATTTTTCTTATACTATCCCTACATATTTAGTCATATTCTGTTAAAATTCACAAATCATAAAGGGGGTGAATCTGGCTGAATTTTCTAGTCCACATTGAAAAGTCAAAATTCCTTTTATTTCTCACCCTCCTTGTAATGTCCCAGAAATTCCACGTAATTTTTTTAGTTTATTAAATTGTATTATGTGTGTGGTTTTGGAAACTTCCAAATAGGTTCTGGGATTAAAAATTAGAGGGAGCCATTGCATCCCAAAAGGTGACTTTCACTTAGGAAGGACATAACCTCGACTGGTATGGGTAAAGGGTAAAAGATAATTTTTTGAGCGTTTTAAAGGAAAAATAAAATAAACTTAAAAAAATTTCACTATAATGCAACGTTTAGCCAGCTATTTAATTTCATAAATGAAAGAGTATAACGACACTACAACTCAAGAATAATATAAATGATGTTTCATTTCATAAATGAAATAGCGTAACAATGTGGTGACTCATCGTAACAGAAAAGATGAAATGTGTTTCTTCTATTTAGCTAATTAACAGAGATACAGGATTAGGGGAGGATCCAAGAAATTTCTCTGAAGACTTGGAAGAAATTCATTGGTGAACGATGAGTGGAAACGGATGAAAATCACCAAGGACAACAAACAACCCTTCTATTTGAAGGATTTCACCGACATCAACGGTTGGCAGATCGAGGATCAACGAACGACAGAAGTGTCGCTCTATGCTTCTCCAATGACCGATCCAATCCCATATAGGGGTTTTATTCTTTCTATTTGATTTCCCTTTCCCCTGTTCTTATTTTCTAAATGACAAACATGGATCAACCCACTAATAGGTTGATCTGTGGGTTGATCATTCTTGAGAGATGGGAATTAAATTGTGGGGATTAAAAAGGGGTTAGATCTCGGTGATTATCCATTAGTACTCTGTGATTAAATTTGAACTGAATCTTAGTGATTTTAAATTGTTTCTTTGAGATCATGCTAACAAGAATGCATTCAGGCTGACATAAATGAAGGCATGAATCATTCTTTGGGTGTTATTATACCTTTCCCTTTCCCCCATTCTTCATGATCTCATGATTCTAGAAACAAATGGTTGTTGAACCCTCAAATTGTGGTGCAACAACCCAAAATCAAGAGCCTGACATCGTAGTGACCTCCCACAAAGATGTGACAGCTGACGGTAGGTGTGGTACAAGACAGGGTCACTGGAGGAGCGGCTGGGGTAGGAAGCGACATCAACTCGACAACACGGTCGGTCCAAGTGGATGACCACTGGAAAGGGAGATAGTGACAGCTGAAGTCCATGTTCATGTTGGTCACAGTGGCAATGGGAGCCTACAGCCAGGTGGGCCATGGTTGCGGCAAGGGCCATTGGCTCGATGGTCTTCGGTCGCCGTTGCGAACATGGAAGGCAGTCGCAGTGGATGTGGTAGGCAGGACATGCCAGGTGTCTTGGGAACTATGGTCCAGTAGAACCATGGTAGAGGACCCATATCATTGACTACAGGTGGGGGATGTGACACTGGCCGCATTTTGGGTGGTGAAAAATGGCCCACTTTAGCGGGCTGGGTCGGGCCAGCGCAGCAAGCCGGGTCGGGCCCAGCAGGCCAAGTCGACCCAGCGGGTCATGTCGAACCTTATGGGTTGGGTCGAACCTGATGGGTTGGGTTGGTAGGACTCGTTCCGGGTAGGGTTAAACCTGGTGGGTCGGGTCGGTAGGACCCAAGCCCCACCGGCCCCTTTTCACTAAAACACTCATAACTCTCAAACCATACATCTGTTTGATGACCTATTTGAAGCATTGTGACCATCACAACGAGGAAGTACTTTTGAGATACTCTGAGTGGGTTTTTATAGAATTCATAATAAAAACTTTGGCTTGAGGATAAATTTATCCTGACATGAGCATGCTATGAGCGGAAATCATGTGACTGGCAGTGATGAGAAGACTATGACTATGAGTCTAAGTGACTCAGTAGGTATCAGTGACTCAGCGAGTCTGTGTGACTTAGCGGGTCTAAGTGACTCAATGGGTCTAGGTGAATCAGTGGTTCTGATTGACTCAGCAGGTCTAGGTGACTTAGTGGGTCTTAGTGACTCAGTGGGTCTAACTGACTCAACAATACTAGGTGTTCTGTGATTACATCTGATAGTCTTTATTTTCATATTTGTGATTTATACATGTGTGAACTGACAATAATTCGTGAGTACTTTAATTTGTGGTTATTACTTTTTTATTATTTTATTTTGGTTATTCCTTTTTGTTTATTCCTTTTTGGTTATTCCTTTGTGGTTATTCCTTTGTGGTCTTTCCTTTGTGGTATTTCCTTTCTGGTCTTACCCTTTGGTTTGGGGTCCTTATTGGGTATTATTTTACTCACCCCTGCATGGGCTTTTCCCATACATGTTGCATCTTATATAGATAATTGATTCTTTGACAGAGATCTAGGTGGTCCAGGACTAGGTGGTGCCCCGTAAGATGAGATAGGTAAGGTGTACTCCTACAGCTTCAGGTAGCTACCCTTCACCTACCCTTCAAGTAGGGTTTTTTGTAGATGAGTTTCCAGTGACTTGGGTACTCACTTGTTTACAGATTTTCATTTGTAGGGATTGTATACTGGCCCCTTTACTTTTAGTTTTGTATTGTTACTCTCAATGGTTGTCTTAGTGGCATTCATGGTTTACTCAGTGTTTACTTTTTAGTATTTTTGTGCTTGTAGTTGTGTGCATGCGTACAGGTTTAAAGGAAATGCCTCCCATTTGTGAGATATTCCTACTCAGCATTAGTCATTAGCCCCTGGCCTATTGGAGGTGGGATTGGGGTAGTCATGGCATAGGTCCCACTGGGACAGGTCATGACAGAGTGGTATTAGAGTAGTTTGTTTCCACATTGGGATCGGGAAACTGTGAGATTGGTTTGGGAAAAAATTGTTAAGTGTTTTGAGTTTGGATTTCAGACCAAGGACTCCAATGTTGGTGTGGCGGCCGAAGTATCTATACACCAAGACTCCAGAAACCTACTTTCTGACTCAGAACATGAAAATTCTGATTTCAGGGAAATAAATGGTACATGCATCATATAGGATTTTAAGTGCGTCCTCTTATCCTTATTGAGTCATCTCACCATGTATACTCTATTGAATGTGGTTATTCTTGATCTATTTCAAGATTCCACCACATCGACAGCCATACAGGATTCCTTTTCATGACCACAAGGACAGTATTCCTAGTGATGAGGCATCGGTACATGGACCAGCATCGGAGTTATCCCAACTGAGGGGTGAACCAGTGTTACCACTACCCATCAGTCACATTTTCTACCAGAACTACCGATATAGGATGCACACATGCTCAGTACAATACACAAGTTCTAGAGGAAAATACCTCTCAGGTTTATGGGTGAGACTGACCCCTAGGTGGCTGAGGATTGGATCGAGGTGGTTATGTGATTCTTCTTTCTGGTGAGGAATCCTCTAGACCAAATGGCGGTCTTAGCTATGATCCTTCTTCAGGGATCGGTGGGGATACGGTGGTGATTGATAATCCAAATGCATGGTGAGGTGAACCTCACTTTGAAATACATTGAGAACTTCTTCAGGTAGGAGTTCTTTCCGACGATGTTATGCTCTGTGCTAATACAAGAGCTACAACACATACTAAAGGGTAGCATGATAGTAGTGGAGTAATCGATGAGGTTTACTGAGCTTTATCGCTACTCCACAGACATGGTGTGATGCATGTTATTCAATAATTAGGATTTCGAGTATGGAATATGCTAGGAGATCAGGGGGACCATGGTGTCTCATTGAATCCCTACTCAAGTTGGGGTGCTAGTGCGAGATCTACTTGTGGAGAGCTTCTTGGAAGATGAGGTGCTAACAGCAGGAACTACTAGTAGACACTGGGTTAAAGAGCCTTCAGCAGTGGGTAGTAGGAAGTAGACGCAAGGAACCAATAGGGTCAAGCCTTCTAGGGGATGCCCCAAAGATACAGGCTTGGAAGTACGGGTCTCCCAGGGTAGAGGGAGTCAGCAGAAGAGAAGGGTGTGCTACTCAGGTAGCGGTTAGGGGCACATGGACCATGATTACCTGACTCGTCGTACAGACAACCAGCAGACAGTCAAGGGACTACTGAGGTAGAGGGTTGATCATGGTGGTCAGTAAGGTGTTTAATGTGGAAGGGGAGCAGGCATAGTGATAGAAAATTGGTGTAGGTTCAAGGTACTACCACCACCACCACAGGTGTCCTCCACGGGATCTGGGAGCCAGTGGACAGGGGCAGGCCCAACGTTAGGTGATAGAGGCCTATGATCCTGATACTCCAGATATTATTATAGGTATGATCTATGTATTCTCCACCTTAGTAGTAGTTATTATAGACATAGGTTCCAGTCACTCTTTCCTTAACACAGACCTTGTTCGAAGAATGGAGATTTCGGTGGATCTGTTGGATCGATCCTTACCCTTAGAGACTCCTATGGGAGGGGATTCGACAATCATGCACTGCATCCAACAGTATAATCTTACTCTTAGAGGCAATAACTTTTTCTGGGATCTCCTAGTAGCATCATCGAGGCCTTATGATGTCATTCTGGGTATAGACTGGTCATCCATAGTCCGTGTTCATATTGAATATTTTCGGTAGAGAGTGCAGTGTGTCCACAAAAATGGGACCAGGTTTTCTTTTACCGGTGAAAAGGTAATGCTTACAGCATGGGATGAACTTTCACAGAGGAGTGTGAAACTGATCACTCACCAGTTGGCTAGCCTTAACCTCGGTGCGGTAGATGAGAGGAGTCCTCAATTTTCTACAGTGGTGGAAGAGTAAGAGGACATCTTCCATGAGGATTTTCCAGGGTTACCTCCTTGCAGGGAGGTTGACTTTTTCATTGACTTGTACCCAGGGATAGCACTGATATCTACATAGTCATATTAGATGGATCCCATGAAGCTTCATGAGTTCAAGGTATAGCTAGGGGACCTATAGAGGAATGGCTTTTTGAGGCCCAGTGTTTCACCTTGGGTGGCCCCAGTTCGGTGTGCAAAGAAGGTAGACAGGAGCTTAAGACTGTGTGTAGACTATTGGTGCCTATATCAGGTGATCGTGATGAAAAAATATCTACTGTCAAGAATCGACAACCTCTTCAACCAGCTGAAGGGAGTGAGGTGGTTCTTGAAGATAGACCTTAGGTCTGTCAATAATCATATTTTTGTATGGGGTGAGGATGTACCGAAGACATCCTTTAGATTTTTGGTATGGCCACTATGAGTTCTTGGTGATTCCATTCGGCATGACCAATTATCTAGTAGTATTTATGGAACTCGTGAATAGAATCTTCTAATTGTACCTTGACTGGTTCATCATGGTCTTCATTGATGACATACTAGTGTACTCAGTTTCTGAGGAGCATATGACACACCTAAGGAGGGTCCAGGATACACTATGTGAGAACCAGCTATATGGTAATCTCTCAAAGAGTCAGTTCTAGATTCAGGAAGTCCACTTTCTGGGACATGTCATTTCATAGGCTATATTTGCAGTGGATTCGGTGAAGATAGAGGTGGTTCTTGCTTGGGATCCACCTAGGAGCGTGACTGGGGTGTGGAGTTTCTTGGGTTTGGCTGGATACTATAGGAGTTCATGTCTTACTTTTCTAGGGTAGCATCACCCTTATTAGCTTTGACATGGAAGGGACAACCCTTTTTGTGGATGGAGAAGTGACAGCAGAGTTTACAGGAGTTGAGGCTAAGACTGATGAGTGCCCTTATCTTGAGACTTCTAGAGGGGGTGTTGGGTATGTAGTGTTCTGCAATGCATTAGGGACCGGACTAGGTCGTGTCTTGATGCCGGGGAAAGTGGTAATTTCCAACAGTTCATGGAATTTGAAGCATCATGAGCAGAACTATATGACCCATGACCTTAATTTTGCAGCAGTGTTATTTGCTTTGAATATAAGGTGACACTACTTGATGGGTGAGAGGTTTACCATCTACTATGACCATAAGAGTCTTAGGTATGTCTTGTTCCAAAAGGACCTAAACATGAGGTAGTGGTAGTGGATAGAGTTTCTATGGGATTATTACATTGATATAGTTAATACTCCAGGGAAGGGGAACGTGGTGGCATACATGCTCAATAGGAGATCTGGGTTTTAGTTGCTAGGTGAGGCGTCAGGGCAGTTATCTGTGATGCAAATATCCTTCATGGATAGTGATGGAGAATCTTATCTTCAGTTGATGGTTGTCACCCCTCCACTCTTTCAGAAAGTGAGGGAGTCACAACTAGGGGATGTCGACTATGAGACCTGACGTGCTCAGTTATATATAGGTAAATCCTCTAATATATATTAGATAGGTGGGGAGCACATCATCCTTTTCAGAGGGTTCACCATTATACCAGTGACGTTGCGAGAGGAGGTTATGAGGGAGTCCCGCACCTACCCTTTGGCGGTACATCCAGTAGTGGCAATGATGTACCAGGATCTCTGATGTTTGTACTGGTGAATGGGAATGAAAAAGGAAATGGTGTAGTTCATCTCTCAGTGCCTCACTTGTTAGAAAGTGAAGGAAAAGCATCAGGTTCCAGTAAGCTTGGCTCATCCACTTGAGGTGTCGGAGTTGAAGTGGGATGGTTTATTGATGATATTCATGAAAGTTTTACCATGCATTTCTAGGGGGAACGATACCATCTAGGTTATCATATACCGACTCACCATGTCATCCCACTTTCTACCAATCCAAGAAAAGATTTTGGTAGATATATTTGGATGAATCTATGTTCAGGAGATAGTTCAGCTTTACAAGGTGCCTTTAACAATTGTTTCAACTTCAGATGCTCACATCACATCCCAGTTATGGAAGGTATTGTAGGAGGCATTCAGTACTCAACTATTCTTGCTCAAGGATGTTCATCCCCATAGGGATGGTCAGACGGAGATTACTAACCATGATATAGAGGACTTTCTTCGTGCTTGTATCTTGGACCTCAGTCGCAGTTGGGAGGATTTCCTACCTTTGGTGGAGTTTCCATAAAATAATAGATACCACTCCACCATTGGTATGGCACCATTAGAGGCCTTTTATGGGTAACCATGCAGGTCACCACTATATTGGACAGACCCAGGGGAGTCATCACTCATGGGCCCAGATTTGGTGTGGGCTACCCCCAAGAAGGTGCAGGTCATATAGGAGTGGATAAGGATTGAAAAGAGTAAGCAGAAATCATATGCTGATAGAAGACGAAGTCCCTTGGAGTTCGAGGAGGGAGACCATGTGTTCCTTCGGGACTCACCTCGATAGGGATTGTGTATATTTGGCAAGGGCGGAAAGTTGTCTTCGAGATTCATCAGCCCTTTCCAGATTATGAGCAGAGTTGGTGACGTGGTGTACCACATATATCTTCCCACACAAATGAATCGGGTACATAATGTCTTTCATGTGTCATGAATGAGGAAGTATGTGCATGATCCATCACACATCATCGAATTAGAATAGCTAGACATTGGTGATGGGGTGACATTTTCAGAGTTCCTGGTGGAGATTGAGGATCAGCAGGATCAGGACCTTCATGGGTGGTCGATTCCTCTAGTGCATGTTCAGTGGCAGCACAGGAATATATAGGATATCACATGGGAGTGGGAGGCTTAGATTCATTCTTAATACCCCCATTTGGTTTTTTAGATATTATTTTTGGATTATGAGGATGTAAGGCCTTAAGGTGTGGAGAATGTAATGTCCCCAAAATTCCATGTAAATTGTTTTGGTTTATTAAATTAGAACATGTGTGTGGTTTTGGAAACATCCAAACAGGTTCCCATATTAAAAATTAGAGGGAAAAATTACATCTGGAATGGAGGATTTTACTTCGTAAGGACCTAACCTGGACTAGCATGGGTCAAGGGTAAAAGTTAATATTTTGAGAGTTTTAAATAAAAAATAAAATAAACTTAAAAATGTATCATTACAATGCAACATCAAGCCAGTTGTTTCATTTCATAAATGAAACACTGTAACGATGCTGCAACTCAAGTGAAACAAAAATGTTGTTTCATTTCCTAAATGAAATATCATAACGAAATGGCGACTCAGCGTAACAGAAACACTGAAACATGGTTCATCTATTTAGTTGATTAATAGAGATACGGGATCAGGGGAGGATCCTAGAGTTTTCTCTGAAGCCTTGGAGTAAATTCATTGGTGAACGACGAGCGGTGATGAACGACGAATCACCAATGACAATGAATTCCCCTTATCTTCGAAGTATTTCACCAATGGAAATGGTTTGTGGATTGGGGATCGACGAATGATAGCAGTGAAACTTTGTGCTTCTCCAAAGACCGATTCAATAACAGGTAGGGGTTTTATTCTTTCTGTGTGATTTTCCTTTCCCTCGTTCTTCTTTTCGAAATGAATAATGTGGATCAGCCCAATAATAGTTTTATATGTGGATCAATAATTCTTGTGGGACAGGTATTACCAGACAGGGATTAAAAATGGGTTAGATATTTTTTATTCTCTTTTAGTTCTATGTGATTAAATGGGAACTGAATCTTAGTGATTTTAAATTGGTTCTTCATGATCTTGCTAATAAGAACACATTCAAGCCAGCAAGAATGAAGTCATGGATTGTTCTTTAGGTGTTCTTGTGCCTTTCCCTTCCCCCATTCTTTGTGATCTCGTGATTCTGGAAACGAATGGTTGTTGCACCCTCGACTCGCAGTGAAACAACCCAAAATCAAGAACCTAACACCACAGTGACCTCCCATGGAGATGAGACTATAGTATTGGTATAAGACGGGGCCACCAGCAGATTGTCCAATAGTGGAAGCAACACTGACCCTATGGAACAACTGGGCCAAGCGGATGACCGCCGGTAAGCGATCCGGTGATGGTGGAAGGCCACATCTAGGTGGGTCGCGGCAGCGATGGCAGTCTGCAGCCAAGTGGGCCACGATGGAAGCAAGGGCTGCCAGCAAAGGAGCCCATGGAAACCACCTCAGGCAGTGAGCATGGGCCGCTGGTAGGGTGTGAGCTTGCTGGTGGCTGGTGGCTGGTGGCTGTCCACGACAGACGCAGCAGGAGGGCCACATCACACTGTTGGGGAACTGTGGTCCGGTGGGAACATGGAAGAGGACCCGCCTCATCATTCGTGGGTTGGGGACGCGGGTTGGGGAACTATGGCCCGTCACATCCTAGGTTGGGATAGAAAGGCAGTCTGGCCTCAGGTTGGGAAAGCAAGCCAACCTCAGGTAGGGAAGGCAGGCCAGGTCGGCGGGCCGACCTCAGGCCGGGTCGGCGCAGCAGACTGGGCCAGCGTAGTGGTGCGCAGCGGGTCGTGCCAAGCGGGTTAGGTCAACTCTGTAGGTCTATTCAGACTCATCATGTCAGTTCGTGTTAGACCAGACCTAGACCCAACTGTAGCCTTTTCACTAAAATGCTCATAACTCTCAAATTTTACTTCAGATTAATGAGATGTTTGTGGTATTGGGACCCTCACAATGAGGTGGTCCTTTTGAGACACTCTATAAAAGTTTTAATAGATGTTGGAATAAGACCTTTGGATTGAGGAAAATTTTCACTCAACATGAGTGTGCAATGAGAAGGAATCATGTGGTTGGTTGTGACGAGAAGACTATGACTACGAGTTTAGGTGACTCAGTGTGTCTCAGGGACTCAGCGGGTCTAAGTGACTCATTGGGTCTGAGTGACTCAGCAGGTCTGAGTGACTCAGCGGGTCTGAGTGAATCATCGGGTCTGAGTGACTCATCAGGTCTAGGTGACTTAGCAGGTCTAAGTGACTCAGTGGGTCTAAGTGACTCAACAGTACTAGGTTTTCTATGATTACGTCTGATAGTCTTTTTTTTCATACTTTATAATTATACCTACGTGAGATGAAAATACTTCGTGCCTACTTTACTTTGTGGTTATTCCTTTTTGGTTATTCTTTTGTGGTTATTTCTTTGTGGCTTTTCCTTTGTGGTCTTTCCTTTATGGCCTTACCTTTGTGTTTTGGGGTCCTTACTAAATATTGTTTTACTCACCCATTCACTGGCTTTACCCACACATGTCATGTCTTGTGAAGATGACCAATTCCTTGACAGAGACCTAGGTAGTCCAAGACCAGGTGGTGCCCAGTGATATCAGACAGGCGAGGTGTACTCTTACATTTTTTGGTAGCTACCCATAACCTACCCTTCAATTAGGGTTTTTTGCAGACAGGCTTCCAGTGACTTATGTACTCACTTGTTTGCAACTTTTCTTTTGTTGGGATTGTATATTGGCACCTTCACTTTCTATTTTATATTGCTACTCTCACTAGTTGTCTTAGTGTCATGCATGGCTTACTCATTGTCTACTTTTCATCATTTTTGGGCTTGTAGTTGTGTGAATGCATACTTTTTTAAAGGAAATGTCTCCTATTTGTGAGATATGCCTACTTAGCGCTAGTTTCCAGCCCCTAGCCTATTAGAGGCAGGATTGGGGTAGTCACGGAACGGGCCCCACTAGGATGGGTCGTGACACTCCTTTTGAATCTCCTAATTAATGGGGAAGGAATTTATTATTGGGGGGTAAACCTAGGGATATTAATATGCCTTTATAAGGATATGGTTTTGAATGGATTTATTCATACAATTTTTTTCTATCAATTGAAATTTTACATTTTCATTTTGTAATCGCATCTTCATTTTTTGACATGTAAGTTTTTCATTCACCTTAATTTCATAATAAAAGTTCTTCACCTTATTATTATTTTTCATTTATTATTTATTCTTCATGTCACATTTATTCCATTTCCTTAGTGGGTGATTCTATTTACAACATATTTTGTGGAAATCATCACACAATGGTAGAGTGATGGTTATTTCGTTGTTTTTCTTCTTCAATTCTTCCTTTTTCTTTGACTTCTCGCTTTTATTGAGATATTCTAATAAATGGAGAGCTTACCCTTTTATGCATTGATACTATAGAGTCTCATGTGTTGGATTAAATTTTATTTCATGTTCTTTAATATTTTAATCGGTTCATTATTTTAATATTTCCATTCAATGAGTTATTTTCTTTTTCATCTTCAAAAACTTTAACGATGACACATTTTGAGTGATAATACGATCCAATTACTTAGAGTGATCATTAATATAATCCTCTAAGTGAGTTGTTGATTAGACTTGGTAGGGATTAAATTGGTTAATTATGTTGTGGAATTATCTTGTTTGTGGATATATCATGAATTAGTGATCTGAAACTTGCTAAGAAAATAAATTCATCCAATCTAACCCTAGTGAAAACCTAGGACCGATTCATATTATTTAATTGTTTAAATTAAAATCATTATATATTTAATTATCAAAATAATTCCATTCTCTTAGTTAATTTTTTATTATTCTATCCAATCAATTCGAACCCAAGTTGGCCACTTCATATCCAAACATCTATAGAATGTACGTGTCTCTAGGTTTTTTATTTGATCTCTATAGATTAGATACCTAATTATAATTCAACAACCCATTATACCAGTATGGTAAGTTTTGGTGGACCTAATAATCTATCTAAGATTATAAATAAAAATAAGTCAGAACATATCTGAAAAACAAAGCAGATATTACCCAAAATGTAACATTAACATGGAATTGTTAATAAATGGGTAATATAAAGCCATCATAAAATCATATATATTATTAGATATAACAATATGGTTATTTTTTAGAAGTATAATAAAATTTTCTTTATCATACATGAGGTTTTAACTTTTATGAATAAATGTAAGGCTTAAGATAAGGGTTTTCTCATCCCGCTTTTATTTATGTGAGATATATTCTATATTCCCCATTTATTCTTGTTGTGTGGTGTATATACTTAACTATGAAATGTTATATAATTAATATAATTTATTTAATGATACAAAAAGTTTTAATTGATGTTATTATTTCACAGATCTCATGATTCAAACTTACTCAAGTAGTATGGATTTTCTCATCTCACTTTTATTTTTGTGAGACTTATGCCATATTTACCACTAATTTATTTTATGTTGTGTATATAATACCCATGAATGTATTAAATTATTATTATAATTAAAATTATGGGTATATAAATATCCATTTTATGATCTTTCTTTCATGGGGTTTATGGTTTAAAAGTTACCAAATCGGTAAAGTAATTTTTGTCTCAATTTCCCTTCTTTGAGATACATGCCATGTTATGCACCTATATTTTTCTATGATGTGTATATAATGCCCTTTGAAATTTTGTATCATGAATATAATTATTTTCATGATATTTTAATCTTCATTTAATGTTATTATTTCATGCGGATTATGATTCAAAGTTACCAAAGTGGTAATAGTTTATTGCTATAATCTCATCATTTATCAAGATTGTTTATGATTATGCTTCCATAGATGAAATATTATGATCCATATCTCAAGAAAACTCATGAATTTTATTATAATATATTAATTCATAATATCTTAAATTACTTTTAATATTTTTACAATATTTTGTACTTAATATAATTAAGAAAGTGTTTTAAAGAAAATCCGACTTCATTTATCTCTTCGGTCAGAAATCTGTTTTCTTCCAAAACCATATTTTCTAAAAAAAATTAAATGATATTTTAATATTATTAACAAAAAAAGTATTTTATTGTTTTGAAGATTTATTTATAGGTTTTCAAATTATTTTTGAAGAAGAAAATTTTAATTTTTTTTTAAGATTTCTTTATAAGTTTTCAAAGTATTTTCAAAGAAAAAAGTTTTCAAAATGTTTTTAAGAATCCATTATAAGTTTTCAAGGAATATTTAAAATAAAAAGTTTTTCAAAATTATTTATCTTTTAAAAAGTTTTTTTAAAAGTGGAAAGGATGTTTTCCTCAAGAAATGTTTTAAATTAAATTTTAAGTCATTATTTATAATAAAAGGATTTTTGAAAATGTTTTATGAAATAGATTTTCAAAGAAAGGCTATTTTTCTTAAAAAAATGTTCTAGGTGATCTTTCAAAATACCTCTCCATCTATTATGACATCCTTTGAAATGGATTATGATTTACTGGGGATATAATCCAAGGTCACCATTTGTATTATTTCTTTTAATGGTTTATGTTTAGGATGACAAGTTGTTTATGACACTCGTTTCTCTTCCACGAGTTATATGATTTTGAAACTTTCATCCTTTAAAAGGTTGATCTATGATGAAATGATTATGAAACCCATCTCTTTTATATAAGTTATGACATGATAAAATTTTTATGATACCCATTTCATTTCATAGGTTATGATCTGATTTTTAAGAAACCCATCTTTTTTATGGGTTAGGATATGATAAAGTTTTATTATCTTGTAGAACATATATGTATGACTTTATTATGTGATCGGTGGAACCAATATCTCCCTCCAATGCATTGGGTAAAGATTTATATCTCATTATTATGATAGGGAAATAATGATGAGTGAACTCGGTTCATTATGACAGAAATGGAATGAGGAGTAGCATGACAGGGATGGAATGAAGAGTGAACTCATTTCGGTAAGATAGTACAAGAATGGGAATTGAAATCGGTTCAGTATTATAGGGATGGAATGGGAGGTGAAACAGGTTCATTAATATAGGTCCAGAATGGGAAGTGAATCTGGTTCAATGATACAAGGATGGAGTGGAAAGTGAACCTGGTTCAGTAATACAAGGCTGGAACAGGAAGTGAACCTGGTTTAGTAATACAAGAGAATGGGGAGTGAATCTAGTTCAGTAAAGGAATTTTCCACTAAGATGGCCTTGGAAGTAATCCTTAACATCTATGGAAATCATTTTATATGTATTCCACAATTCCATGTCTTATTAATATGTTATTATATCATAGATTATGTTATCTATTACCTTATGATTCAGGTGTTATGAGCTACCAATATTTATTCCATGACTCTTGATTATGATCTTTGATATGCAGGGTATGATCTTCTAATGATACGATAATGTTCTCATGCCCTTATGCTAATTATTATGCTTAAATATATCCTTTTTTACCCTTACTGATCATTTGATCTCATCTCTTTCTTATGTTTCCTTTCTCCATGTTATAAATAAAGGTTTTTAGTAGGATTAATAAAGGGGAATATATTTATGGGATATATTGAAGATCTTTCACCAAATTAGAATAATGAATTCCAAGTTTCCAAAGACACTAAAATATTACCATCCTCAGGCATGTATTTTTGTAATGTGATGAATATTTATCTAAAATGATTTAATATACATATATGTTAATCATGGGTCTCTATAGCGGTCATTTTCTAAACAAGCTACTACAAACCCCCAGTCATACCTACTTCGACTCCATTTTGGAAATGTATTCATAACTAAAGTCAACAACTAGAGTTGACCACAAGGTCACCATACACATCCCATGGTAGTAATAAGACTAAAAGTACCATGTTATACCACCCAAGGCCATCATGACCCATCTCTATCTTGACCATTCCATAAGTCCACTGCATTGTGACACTCCCTCGAGTCATACCATGAGATCATCATATCCTAACATCATGTCTCAGGTTAGGTCACCATAGACCATCATAACCTATTGTTTCCTCTTGAGTCAGATCAAATAATTTCATCATTCCACTAGGCCAATCCACAAAATTTCATCATGCCCCCATCATCTATCTTGGCCCAGTCATCATACGACATGTCGTGTCTAAACATGCTCTCCCTCCAGGGCCACCGAGCCATGATAGGTTAACCTGTCACTTTTTGTACCATGCATAGAACAATATAATACAGTATATACCAAAACATATTATATAAATAGTTAATATAATATAAATTCATGTCCTATAATGTAAAGAATAAGATATGGTATCAAAACATACATAAATGACCAAACTCAATCAGGGGTATCCCTGTTACGCACACATACATGTGCAATCAAAATCAAGCATGGTCTAAATCATATAAGAACACAAGACATGTCATGCTAGAAATTATAAATATTAATTCAATAAGGTAAGTAACTTCCAACATTAATCATTTCATTATCAATGTCTAGGATCATCAATAGTGTCATCACCCGAACCAAGTTTTTATATCAACCAAAAAAATCTTGCATGCCAAGAAATCCTAGAACCGATGCCAATACAACATGAAATGGGTTATAGAATTAGGCTCAAAGAATAATCAAACTAAGGGTAGAAAAACCACTTACCTAACATCAATAATTGAAAATTGTAATATTTGAGTCTGTATGGGAAATAAGAAACGTCGTCACTCATGGAAAGTGATAAGAACAAAGGTTTAAGGCTTGACCATGATGGAAGGAGTCCTCCCAAATACCTAAAACCAGAAACAAAAATAATATAGGATTAACTGAGGTCATAGATCAACTAAATTTTTGGAAAAATCAATCCAAATGAGGAATAAATTAGGCTTAGATCAATATTTCACAAGATCAGAACCCGGGTCTTCTATGAATCTAAAAACCTATCTATAAAAAGGTGTAATCGTCAAGGAAATAGGATGAATAACATACGAGGGGTATAAATCAACTTAAAACCACATTAAAACCAAAAAAATAAATTCCACACATTTTCCCATTGTTTTGGTTAAAATCCATGAAGAAAAGAGAATATTTAGACCATTTTGAATCCACTCGGATGCTTCCACGGCCACCATCACAGTCTCACCACAACTATGGTGTTATTAAACATTCCCCCTAACATGATTTGAGGATATGGAATATCCCCAAGTATTTTATCATTTTCCCTCGCCATTCCCTCCACCACGGGTGTAGTGAGGTCATCCAAGTTATGGTCCATAAAAGGGCCTGCAAATAAATACATCATGGCCACAGTATGCCTACCCTATTTCCCCTTGGTCTTTTAACACACCAGGTCCAGCACGGCTTGCACCACACCATGGTGTTTCCAGTTTTAGACAAAAGGGTCTCAAAAACAAATTTTTACGATTCCAAAATCTTCTCAAGGACCACTAAGCTTCACCCAACCATGTATCAACTAGGATTCTGTGGAAGATGTAAACAAGGTTTTATATTTAGGAAACAAAAGTTTTGGTGCTTTACATTATCCCCACTAAAGACTTCTCGTCCTTGAGAAGTGTCTCTAGAAATATTACTCAAGAAAATCAGGACACAAAGCATGAACATATGACTCTCATTCCCAAGTCTCCTATTGTATCTTTCCATGCTATAACAAGACTCAAAAAAGTGGAACATTCTTCCCCCACAACACTTTCTCACTCCATTCTATGATCTTAATTGGGCACTCAAAAAAAGATCCATCTAGTTCCAACTCACTATCAATCACATTCATAGGATTGGGTGTGTACCTCCAAACCTAGGAAATGTGGAACACATCATGATTTCATCGTAAAATGTAGAGGAAGGTCTAGTTAGTAATCTACTACTCGGATATGTTCAGTGACATTAAACGGACCCACAAACCACAACACCAGCTTCCCCTACATCTGAAAATATCGATGCCTTAACTTAGGTGGAACCCACAATAAAACTCAGCTAGAAATAATGAACTATAAAGGCCATATCCTCCAGTCTACATACGATCTCTTCCTACTCTGAGTGATCACCAACCACTTCTTGATCTGATGCACTCTATCTGAATACTCATACAATCGGATCAGTCCCACAATGTCTACAACACCTACCTTATGTTATCATAAAAGAGAGTGGCAAGGTTGTCCATAGATAGCCTCATATGGTTCCATCTATATAGAAGCCTGATAACTGTTATTATAGAAAAACACTACCAAGTTTAGATGCTCATACCATGCTCCATCAATGTCTAGGATGCAATCCCAAAGCATATGATCAAGGATATGAATCATCCTCTCTGACTATCCATTAGTCTATAGATGATAAGTCATACTCAACCCCAAATAATTCTCCATAGCCTTTTGAAATATTTTACAAAACCATGATGTCAAACATATATCCCTATCTGATATGATACTAGAAGGCACTCCATGTAGTCACACAATATCCTAGACATAAAATTAAGTGGAACCTTTAACCACTTTATGCTTTGATAATTACAAAGATTTATTTGTTTTATTTCCTTTAACATTAGTATTTAAAATTCTTAATAATTTGAATTGTGTAAATATAATTATTATATTTTATATTGATTAAATTGTGCTTAAATTTGATTATATATTATATTTATTTTATTAAAATATCTTTACATTTCGTGTTCTATTTGTTTATAACATTTTCAATGAGTTTTATACTGAGTTTTTATACTAAATACATCATTTGGTACCTTTAAATATCAATTATATATGTTTTTTACTATTCCCTCGTAGCCAAACCACATAGCCAAATATCCCACATATCCAAACCACATAGTTAAATATCCAACATATCCAAATTTCTAGAATTTGTTACCTTATATAGTTAGATCATAAATAGGGATACAATACTCCCAATTAATTCATTTTTTTGTTATAAATATAAGAAAATTATATGCTTTTCATTATAAGAAATCAAATTCAAATTCTATATTTATCATGTCTGGAATTAGTCTAGAAGTCACTACAATGTTTAGTATAAATTATATAGTTTTTAGAACTATTTTTCTACTATATTTTAATAATAACTTGAGCTACAAAATTACGATTAATGTTATTATTGATTAGTTGGAAATATAATGTAATTTTATAAATATAATTCCACTAGAAAAAAAAGATGATTCCTCCATTTAGAATTTATTATTTAGGTATGAAATTTGATAAGTCGGGTTATTTATAAATTTCTTAATTTTTCATATGTAAATTTAGATAAGTGAACAATTTTCTTATGTGAATTCGGCTATGTGAAAAATTCACTTATGTGAATTTGGCTATGTGAACAATTATTTTTTATTAATTTGGCTATGTGATCAATTCACTTACATGGATTCAGATATGTGAATGGTTTTGATATTTGAATTCAGTTATGTTATAATGTTGGTTATGTAGATTTAGCTACGTAGACATATTCACTTACTTGGTGAAATTCACTTGCGTAGAACTCAGCTATGAAGATTTAGTTATGTAAAATAATTCCCATACATATAGAAATATCATACATAAATTTTATTATGTTATAATTTTATATACATTATATATATATACATATTCTTTTGTGAATATTGAAAAATCACATATGTGTATAACTCTTACTTGGTTTTAATAGTTTCTACAGGTTGTTCTAAATATGAAATTATACTCTATTTTTCATATTATTTCATTTTTATATTTTATGAAAGTTTATTATTAATATTATTGGTGTTTTATTTTTTCTAAAATTATACATTAATTATATAGAATCCATGATAAAAGGTTTTATATTGTTTTATGATGAATTAAATTATATTCACGTGGGATTAAGCATGTATGGATATTCAAACTGAAATTTTGAAACTTGAAAAATTCAAATTTAAACTTAATGAAATATGAAGATTTGGTATCGTATATTATCAGGGAGTTTCCCATGGATATTAATATTTTTTTACTGGTATCCTAATTATTATATGGATTTTCACTATACCAGATGTTATTTTTTTTACAAAGTATCAAGAAGAACCCACATGAATATTAATTTCTATTTATGAAAGATTTACATGTGGAACATTATCTAGGGAATAATAATGGAAAACTATAATGTAGTTCATTGGTTGCACATGATAAACTCTAACTTCTGGAAAAACAATGATTCAATAATTTTCAACTTTCAAAAATGTTGTTCATGAAGAAACTCTATATATAAAGTTGAAAAAACCAGTTCAATATAAAAAATTATCAAATAAACACTGACTATGAAGCACTGTAAATTTCGTACACTTCATCTGATCATTGAGGATCTGATCACTTTTTTGGACTTTATTATTTGATATTTATTTACTATAGTGATCCATACTACATTGATATTCACAAGATAAAATTTTTCAACTAGTTTTTTGGTGATTTAATTATTTATATTATTTATTATAAATAAAGTTTTGTTTATTATATCACTTAAAAAGGTGCATGTCAGTTTGGTTTGTGAATACCCAATAAAATTAATTTTTGGATGTGCCTCTAGGGGAATAGGTAGGACTATTCGGGTTATACCTCCAACTAGAAAAAGTAGGTTAGTATTGGTTTTAACCCTCTAGTGGAAAATATTTTTAATTGGGTTATGACTCTCGGTGTTCAATATTCAGTGTAAGATTCCATAGTTAGTGGATTCCATCTCCCTCTACATTTGAGAGGGGTGAGGAGTATAGTAGGATCAGTTGGATTTGGACTACTATAAAAATATATTATGTCTATTTATTTTATTTCTACTACATTAACTTTAAAATTCTAATATAATATTTAAATTTATTTAAAAAGGCTAATTCACCCCCCCCCCACCCCTCCCCCTCTTAGCTATTATATTATCTTCCTTTTGGGACCATAAATTACAACTTTACCAACTCATCTACATGGTGAGTCACACATATCAGTAAGAAATTAGAAACTTTCATTAACAGATCAAAAATCACCCAAACAATGTCATGGGTCCTTAAGGTCATGGGTAACCCCATACCAAATTCCATAATGATATCCTCCTACTTCTACATAGGCACAAGAAGTAGTTAGATAAATCACCAGGATATTGGTGCTCATGCTTTATGCTCTGGAAGGTAATGCATTAGGAAATGAATCCAGCAATGTCCCTCTTCATCCTTATCCACCATAACTTCCACTGAAAGTAATGGTACATCTTTTTTTCTCTAGGATTCACCACCCACATAGAGGTATGGAAGTCTCTCATTATATCTTACCTGATCTAAGCATGGAATAAAACTCCCTCATGTACTAGAATCACATCCTCATCCTCTAATGACTACCCAAGTATTGGGTCACCAACTTCTAGTTTTTTCCAAATCATAGCACACTCTGGGTTGGATTCATGAATAGCCTTCACCCAGTCTACTAAAGAAGATGTGATCACTAATGTGTCACATTTCATTGATCCATAGTTCTTGAAACATATATCCTCTAGTCATCAAACAATCTCAAGAGACTCTACTATTCCTCTGAAGTCTATTCACCAAGATCCTAATATACATATATCTTATGACTAAGAGAATCTACAAAAATGTTACCTTTACCAAGTGCATAGGCAATATCAAAGTTAAATGTATGTAGGTACTCTACCCAATGCCTCTACCTAAAATTAAAATCTCACTGTAAAAATATATAAAGGAGGATAATGTGGTCCATGTTAATAATAAACATCTCTCCAAAGAGATAGTGTATCCAATACTTCAAATCATATACCAATGGGTAGGGTATTTTCTCTCATAGGTTCACAGTTAACATGAACCATAAGCTACCACCAGATATCTATGGATCAATACTATCTTCAAACAAAATCCTGATGCATCTTAAAAAATAGCATAGAATATCCAAGTATTTTGAAGAATAAACACTAGAGCTATATTCAACCACCTCTTTAGCTTAATAAAATCTTTCTCACACTGGTCTGGCCACTAAAACTTAACCCCCTTCTTCATCAGTGTAGTCATGGGTGTTAATAAACTGGAGAATTCCCTGATAAAATGTAAATACCCTGACCCTATTAGTCTAGAGTTTGTGGTTACATTATTACATTGGAATAATATACAAGGAATCACATCCCAAAGGACTGAATAGTTTAGTATTTTTTTAAAACTAGATACATACTTGAATCTTACAATATAATTGAAAATATAAAATACAATATAGTAATTCCTTTTTGAAAAATGTTATTCTCCAAGATTATCCATTCATATTAATCATAATATAATTTTAGGAATCATGGGGGAAAATAAATATAAGAAAAAGAGTGATCTCGGATTCATAGTAAGTGTAAGCATACAGCAGAATCTAAATAAGGCATGAGTAATATAAATAGAAATCAAATAATTCCATAATCACATGAGATAAAAACATGTACATGGATATCATAACTAATAAAATAATAATATAGAAATAAATAATTAATCTCATAACGAGGTAATGAATAATTACAAACATCATAAATATAATGTCAAGTCTTCGGACAAGACATCATTCATAAACAGGTAAGACAACACCAATACCCAAACTAGTTTGTTTCATGATACCTACCGATGCATCGAGGGGATATAGTCGGCCCCACCCATCACTTACCAGGTCCAATCTGTTTCTTATATGAAAGGGGTGACACATAAAAAACTTATATATTCATATTGAAACTATCATATTAAATGTTAGTAACTTTCCTCAATCAATAAACATAACCATACACTATCTAGAGTAATATGGTAAATGGTATCAAAATAGTACATCCCCAGTCAAATTGATCATAAACCATTCAATAAAATATGGTAAATTGTATCATAAGAGATCAAAATAAATGATGAATAGTATTCAACAAAGGATGTTGACATATAAAAAAATACTTTAATAAGATCATTATATAATTCTTGATAAAAATAACCTTTTCACTTTGAAATCACTTATTTTTTAAAATGATGAACAATTATAAAAGGAAAAATTTTCTTTGAAAAGAATATTATAAACTTTTAAAAAAAGATTTAAATCATTAAAGATTCATAATGGAAGGAAAATAAACTCATGTAATATAAGTTAAAAAAACATTCCTACCATATTTTTGTTGGAAAATTCACAAACAACATCATTTATAAAACAACAAAAATATTCCTTTCAATCCATTTTGTAAAAAGTAAAAATTGGTGAAAATAATTTTAAATAATTATAAGAGAATAGTGAAAAAAAATTGAACACATTTCTAGTAAATATGGACATAGAAGAGAAACACTCCCCAGTAGAGACTTAAACATAAACAATCATAAATAATGATGAGATTATGAAATGAACCCTTACCTCATGTTCGACTTCCTTCATACATGTTCAAACCTCCTATATAATAAATATAGATTTATTATAAATATTTTAAATAAAAATAAATATATTTATATTGTTATATATGATATATTTTCCTCTTATAAAATTTTATCACCTGTATCTTAATAATATTTCATTATTACCCTTGTTTCGGGTGTTAACTATTTTGTTTTCTCATGCATGTTTTGGTATGAAAATTCTGGTTCTTGAGAATATAATGTAATTACATAATCTAAAAAATATTATTATTGTTATAAATATCGTATTTTGTCATTAGTTACATTTTTTAGAATCATTATTGAATATTTTACATGAAAAATGAATCGCATCTCTTCGTGGAGATGGTAAGTCGTATGTACGCACAAGCAATGATATCACTCCATTAAAGAGTGAAAGGGTAATAAAGTGGGAGATATAATAATTTTATAGAATAAAAATTATTTCATAATTATCATATATATTAATTATTTTCATCATTATAACCATCCTAGTAAAGTGGTGATAAAAAAATAATTACACCACTGTGTGAAGACGGTAAGACGTACATATACACACATGGTGCTTTTGTTTTTCATAGGATGGATAAAAGATGAAATATGGTAATATAATAATCATAATAACACCTCATAATATATATAATACTAGAATTATAATTTTATCATGGGAAAAATACATGAATATGAATTAGAATAAGAAATAAACTTGAAAGAGTCGGTAAAGATGATTACCTCTTCTTTGGTGGACTCCCTTTAGATATCTTCTTAAAGGACTTAAGGATAGTCTTTTAGGGAGAAAAAACATACATATTTATCTAAATATGTTTATTATAGAAATTTTAAGGAATTTTACAAGCTATATGGTTCAATGTAGTGTGAAAAAGTGAGCGAGGATGTGCCCTTTTATAATTGAGGTGATGAGTACTTTTAGAATCTCTCAAATGTTTAAAATATAATATGACTCTTCTTGAGAAACATAATTCTAAATGGTCATTAATTAAAACCTAGGGTAGTATATATGTGAAATATCATCAACAAATAATATTTTTAAAGGTTTAAGTAAAATTTTAAAAACTTATCTTTTTCTTTAACCCCTTAATTAGCCTATTTTAACATTAATCGTGGTGACATATTTTGCACTAATAATGTCATAAAATTTTACCTATAAGGTAACTATTGACTTGTAAATGGATAAGAGATAAAATTATAGACCATATTTTATCCTAATTATCTACTTTAATGGTTTTATAATCTTTAAATAATTTAATAAAATATTATTTTGATAAATATCATTTTTATCAATTTTGACACTATTCATTTAATTTGACTTCAAGTACATCAAGAAAAAATAGAAATTGTAATATAATTATTTAAAACCTATATATTAAATCATATATATCTATTAAAAATTGAAAAATTAACTAATTAAAATTATATCTAAAATGTTATTTTTTAAAATAATTTGCTTTATTTTTCTCTTTATTAAATAAATACTATATTAGTGTTGTGTAAGCATTTAAGGTGATTATTTCTTCACTAAAAATAAAATATAAATTAGTATTATTAATATAAATCTTTTATATTTCAAAATAATATTTTTATCCGAACATATCCTTTGTATAAAATATATTAAAAATATTATACTTATTAAAAACATAATTGTGACATGTTTGACTTTTCTTTAAATAATATACTATAAAGGTCATAATTTTATACATGTTTCCTAAAATGGTCATAAATTCATCCCTTGTATGATTATGGTGAAAAGTTACTCATAAAATAAAATTGGGGTAAGTTTTAGGGTAATTTTATAGCCCTTATCATATTATTTTTACTCTTAATTACCCAATTTACCCTTTACCGTAGTAACAAAAAATACTAAGGTTACTATTCGTATTGACCATAAATAAAATGTGGATATTTATTTTACCTCTGAATTCAAAATATGGAATCCATTTTTCAAAATTTAAAACATATAAGTGGAATAATTTAATTAAATATTAAACCGGAAAAATGCAACGAAAATGTTTTTCTAAAAAATTCTGTTTTAAGTATAAACTGTTTTTATACTAAATTGAGGAATACAATTCATTTAAAATACCAATATTAGATTATTTATAGTCCAAATTAACTAATAAAACTTTAAAACTAATCCAAAATATAATTTTACTTTATAAATTCTTAAAAAGATAATACAGTTTTCATTGTATATTAGTATTTTTCACTATTCATTAAAATTTCAAACTTTTTAGAAAATTATTAAAAATTCATACTAGGATAAATTTTACATTCTGAATTAAAAAATGAAGTTTATTTTTTAGAATAAATTTCTAAAAGTTTCAAAATTTAATTATATTTATTCTCTCATAAAGAGAAATAAAAATCGTGTTTTGAAGAAAACATATTTTTGAAGAATAAAATGGATTTAATAAAAATTGTGTGTTTATTTCTTAATAATTAATAAATAATTTTTTATTAAATATATCCTTAAAATATATTTAATAATATGTTTATTCCTATTCACATTCACCAATTAAATGTCTAGGTTATAACAGTCATGTTAAAATAATAATATTTTAATAGTATATAACAGTTCCTTTAAACTTTGTATTGTCTATTTTATACGCAATCGAACATAAAATTATTTTAAGATCTTGGGTTTGTGTGAAAAATAATAAATCAAAGATATTACATTTATTTAAAAAGACACATACAGTATAATCTTGGTGAATTACATTCTTCCCTCCTTTAAAAAATTTCATCCTCGAATTTTCCAGAATGTCACTTCATGAATAGATTTTTATAGTTCATTAGGATTTATTAGGGTTCCCATGTCATCTATTCTATATTATGATTCCACCAAAGTACCTTTACCATATAAGATATCTTATTTCTCAAAAATTGTTCTCCAATTTCCAGAATATGGATAGGCTCTTTATAGTAAGATAAATCATGTTCAAATTCTATTTCTTCAGAAGTGACAACATGCATCGGGTCTAGAATATAATTCCTTAACAAAGAGATATGGAACACATCATGTACTATTGAAAGGATAGGTGGAATTTCCAAATAATAAGTAATAGTTTCAATTATTTCTGGTATTTCAAAAGGTCCAATGTTCATGGGCTCAGTTTTCTTTTCTTATCGAATCTTATAACACCCTTCCATGAAGACGCCGTCAAGAAAATATAATCTCCCACTTTAAATTACAAATATTTCTTCCAGTTATCAGTATATATCTTTTTCCTACATTGAGCTTATTTAATATTGTTTTTAATATTTTTTACCTTTTCCATTGTTTCTTCCACAATTTTTGGGCCTACAGTCTTTCTTTCACCAACATCATCCCAATAAGTTGGTGTATGATATATGTTTCTATTTAACACTTTATACAATGTCATTTGAATACTTGAATGGAAGTTATTATTATATTAAAACTCTTATAAAGGTAAATATCGATCCCACATACCTTGTAAGTCAAGTGAGAAGGACCTCAATATGTAATTTTGGATAGTCCTTTCTGACTACCCGTTAGTTTGAGGGTAACAATCAGTGCTCAAATGAAACTCGGTATCAAGAGAATTATATATATTTTCCAGAATTTTGATGTAAATAATGGATCATGATCAGAGAAAATTGAAATAGGTTCACCATTAAGTCTCACAACATCATTAATATAGAGTTGTGTAAGGAACTCTAAAGGAAAATCTTCTCTTATAGTAAGGAAATGTGCAGATTTTATAAGCCGGTCAATAATAACTCATATTGATTCATTGTTTCTTAGAGTATTTGGTAATATAGGGAAACATTTGATAGTAATTTCATCCCATTTCCATGTATTAATAGGTATTGGTTTCATGGATCCCCTAGTATGTTGTCTCTCGGTCTTTAGTTGTTTAAAAACCAAACATTTTGACACATAATCAGTAATTTTCCGCTTTATATTCTCCCACCAAGAATGATCCTTCAAATCCCTATACATATTAGTGCTACCAGGGTGTATAGAGAAATTTAATCTATTAGAATTATCCAATAATTCCCTTCTTATCTCAGGTATAGATAGAACACAAATCCTCTTTCCAAATTTTAGAATTCCATCTTCATATATAAAGTCTGCCAATTTTCCATCATTCACAGCTTTAATTTTCTTTTGAAATTTCTCATCATCATACTGAGAAATTTTTATCTTTTCAAATAATTATTGTTTGGAAACCATTTGAAAAATGAGTGATGTTTACGCTTCCATAATAATTCCCATATCCATCTTTACTTGATCCATAAACACAAGATCCCTATCAATCATCATTTTGTTTGAAACTCCATGATCCTTCCTATTTAATGCATCTAATACATTATTTTCCTTCCTTGGGTGGTAGTGTATTGAAAAAAAATACTTGAGTACCTAAAACCATCATTATTTCCTCATGTTGATTTATTTCTGTGTAAATATATATTTCAAACTCTTGTGATCTATATAAATCTCATATCTTTCACCATATAGATAGTGTCTCCATATCTTCAAAGAAAAAATTAAGTCTCCTAACCCAAGATCATGAGTTGGATATTTATTTTCATGATTTTTAACTTCATTGATGCATAGAAAATAACTCTATCATTATGCATAAGTATATAACCAATTCCCTTCTTCGATGCATAACTATAAATGAAAAATTCGCCATTTTTTCAATGGTAAAGTCAAGATCAAAGAATTCACCAATATCCTATTCAGTTATTAAAAATATTTTTTACATTCCTTTTTATAAATAAAATTATTCCATTTATGAGTAATCTTGGTTAACAGGTCAGTTAAATGGGAAATTTTTGAACAAATCATCAATAGTAACCTACCAGACCAATAAAAATAGGTACCTCGGTTATGTTTGTTATCATAGGCCATTCTTATACTATCTTTTTCTTCATAGGATCAACTGAAATTATATCCTTGTAGACAATATTTTAAATAAAATAAACCTATTGAATCCAGAATTCACACTTTCTAAATTTACCATATGACTCTTTTCTTATAAGTGTATCAAGAACAATCTGCAAGGGATTCTCATGATCCTCATATTTATTGGAGTATAGAAAGATATCATCAATAAATAACATAAAAAATTATCAATATATTCCATGAATACTATTTTCATTATATATATAAACAAAGGTTGTATTATTCTATACAAATGGAATTAATATAAACTCACAATGTCCATACCTTGTTTGAAACACTTTCTTCAAAATGTATTCCATCTTTAGTCATAATTGATGATATCCAGAATTAGGGTCAATATTTGAAAAATATTGAACTCTATAAAGTTGGTAAAATAAGTCATTAATGTGAGGAAGAGGATAATTATTAATTATCATAATAGAATTGATTTCCCTATAATCAATTCACAACATCGAAGATCTATCTTTCTTCTTAATGAAGAGAACAGAGGCTCCCCAAGGTGAAACACTAGGGTGTATAAATCCCGAACTGCTTAAATCCTATAGTTATTTCTTCAAATCCACTAACTATATTGTCAAAATTCTATAAGGAGTCTTTTATATAGGTCTTGCATCATGTATTAAATAAAAGGAAAACTCAACTTCCCATTCTGGTGGATATCTAGGTAATTCCTCAAGAAATACATCAATGTATTCCTATATAATAGGTACATCCCTAATTTTGAGATTACCTATTTCATCAGTAGGTTTTTTATTCTCTTATTATTAAAGAATATTATTTAGAAGATATACTAGAGGTAGATCAAGACATTACTCATATGATAAAGTCTCCCCTATAAAGATATGGAATTCCATATCTTTATCATGAATCATAATTTCCTTCTTTTTATAATAAATCTTTTCATTATATTTTGAAATCCATTTGATACCAAGGATTACATCAAATTAAATCATAGGTATGATAATAAAATAATCAAATAGATCATTTTTTATGTGTCATAATATGAACTACTTGTCACATCCTTGTTGCAATTAAGTTTCCACTATGAGTTTTGACTGACAAATCCCTTGTAAAATATCTAATTTTTTAGTAAATTGAGTAGATATAAAATAATACGATGATCCAGAATCAAATAAAGAATTAGCTAAATTTTAGGATGTAATTAAATTACTTTCCACCACATCATTAGGGACTTAAAATTTAGTGGTTTTGATCACATAATATTATCCTTTCTCCCTTGGAATTTTTTAGGAAGATTTTCCATGACGCCAAGGAAAATCATTTGAATAATTTCTTATTTCCTTAAATCTGAATCATTTCACATTACCATCTTATTTATTTCCATTGAAATCATGGGTTTGTTGAAATTTTTATTCACACTTTTAAAAAACTCTTGTTACCAATTTTAATGTTCCATGATGTTTCTTTCCACATTTATTACAAGTTTAAAATTACACCATTCCATTATTCCCCTTTTATTTATTTATTTTTCTGGATTACTTTGCATCCCTATTCTTATCTTTCATCCCTTCAAATCCATATGACTTGGATAATTATTTTACTCTCTTGATATTACATTATATGATATCTTTATATGATTAGAATGTTTGGGAGACTAGGTCCCTTTAAATAATTGGATTAATCTCATCAAATAAATGATCACTATTACTTTTTGGATTATGTACGTAGTCCACATCATGCCTTGATAACCTTGTAAAGTTTTCTTCATACTTAGAAACATTCTCATCCTCCTTGTATCTTAGACTCAAGAATTTTCTCTCCATATATACTCCCTATTCTTGAGGAAAATATTTTTCTATGAAAAGATCCTTAAAATCCTTTCATTCCATGTTTACTATTTCCTCCTCATCTTTAGTGTCTTGAATGAATGACTACCATTGATCATCATCTCATGGGATTTACAAAAATTAAATGAAAACCTTATACCTTTTATTAATTCCCAAAGTGAAAAATATATTCTCTAAGTAACTTATCCATTGGTTGGCTATAAATGGATTTTTAGTCCCATTCAATGATGTGGGTTATTGTTGTATGAAGCGGTATAACATTGTTACACCACATTGTGGGTCAGTAGAATGATCTATACAGGTGAGGTTATTTCTTATAACCTAAGTAAAATATCCCTATAGGGTTTTAAGTTGTTTAGTTTCAACTATCGCTCTAGTTCCAGTATCATTATCTTCCCTAGGATAGAAATCCCTACATAGATTACATTCATTGATATGATTTCGATTCTTACCTCTATGCATCATTTCTAAACAATGGAATATACTAGATTAGGTTATGAATCATAATAAGTAATTTTATAACACTTAACATAAATTGAAAATTTATGTATAACTAATCTAAAAAATCATAAGATTGGTTACTTTGGAAATATTGTGAAAGTCTGTTATAGGGTTTTGTTTCACTTATATATGTTTTTATAAATCTATATTCCAAAGTTTCTAATGACCTTTATCTTTTACCAACTATAAATACCAGAAATCTATTAGCCTATATTCAGTGTTTACTTTATTACATTTTCATAGTAATCAAGGAATCGTATCCCGAAGGACTAAATAGTTTAGCAGTTTTAGAAAAATAGAGACATAATTGAATCTAACATTATAATTGAAAATATAAAATACAATAAAGTAATTCATTTGAGAACATAATTATTATCCTATATTATCCCTTCATATAAATCATAAAATACTTCACGTCATCCTAGGGAAAAACTAATATAAGAAAAAGGGTGATCTTAGATGCTCAGTAAGGGTAAACTTTTAGCGAATACTAAATAAGGAACGAGTAATATAAATGGAAATCAAATAATTCCATAATCACATGAGCTAAAAACATGTTAATAGATATCATAAAAAATTAAATAATAAAGTTTAAATAAATAAATAATCTCGTAATGATAGAATGAATAATTTTTGAGATCATAAACATATTTTCAAGGCTTCATCCAAGACACCATACATAAAAGGGTAAGACATCATCCAATAGTCAAATTAGTTTGTATCATGAGAGTTATCAATACATTGAGGGGATATAGAGGGACCCTCCCACCACTTACTAATCCTAATTCATTCCTTATAAAGAAGGTTTGAAACATAATAAACATATACATTCATATTGAAAATAGAATATGAAATTTTATTAACTTTCCCCAATCAATAAAAATAACCATAAACCCTCCAGAGTAATACGGTGAATGGAATCAAAATAGTACATCCACGGTCAAACTGATCATAAAACATTCAATAAGATATTTTAAATGGTATCATAAGAGACCAACCTCAATGATTTATAGAATTAAATAGAGTATGTTGACAAAGATAAAAAAATACTATAATAATATCATTACAATATTCTTGAGAAAAATACCCTTTTCACTTTAAAATCACTTATTTTATAAAAATGTTTTGAAATTATAAACAAAAACATTTTATTTTAAAATAACATTATAAAGTTTTAAGGTAATCTTTAAATAATTAAGGTTTAATGATGGTAAGTAAATATTTTCATGTCATATATGTTAAAAAAACATTCCTATAGTATTTTTGTTGAAAATTTCACAAATAAACTCGTTTAGAAAATGAAAAAAAAAAGATTCCTTTCAATTTGTATTATAAAAAGTTAAAAATGGGTGAAAATAATTTTAAATAATTATAGTATCATATTGAAAAAAAATTTGAAAACATTTTTAGGAAACATGGACATTGGAGAGAAACACTCCCCATTAGAGACTTAAACATAAAAAATCTCGAATAATGATGAGATTATGAAATGAACCCTTACCTGAGGTTCGACTTCCATAGTACATGTTCATAACTCATGTATAATAAATATATATTTATTATAAATCTTTTACATAACCATAATTATATTTATAATATGATATATGATCCTATTATATTATATTATCACCTGTTGTTTAAAAATATTTCATTATTATCCTTATTTCGGGTGTTAACTGTCATGTTTTCTCATGCATTTTTTTCATAAAATTTATAGTTATTGAGAATAGTATGTAGATTTATCATATAAATAATAATATTAATGTTATAAATATCATGTTTTCTCATTATTTACATTATTATAATCATTCTTATAGATTGGAAATGGAAAATGAATTGCATCGCTTTGTGGAGATAGTAAGTTGTATATACGCACGAGCGATGATATCATTACATTAACAAGAGAAAGGGTAATAAAGTGGGTGATATATTAATTTTAAAAAAACAAAAATTATATTATAATTATAATTTATATCTATGTTTTCTATCATTATAACCATTAGATTAAAGTGGTGATGAAAAACAAATTTCACCGCTATTTGGTGATGGTAAGTCGTACGCACGCACGTATGGTGTTTTTGTTTTTAGTAGGATGGATAAAATATGTAATATGGTTTCACCATAATCATAATAAAATCTTGGTATATATATTATTCTGGATTTATTATTTTATCATGGTAACAACACATGAATGGGAAGTAGAAAAGGAAATAAACTTGAAAGAGTCAGTAAAGATGATTATATCTTCTTCGGTGGACTCCATTTAGATCTATGGTTAATGGACTTAAGGATGGTATTTTAGGGATACCAACACATAAAAAATTGGTCTAAATATGTTTAGAATATAAATGGGTCGGTATTGGTCAAGATAAATGGCTCAATGTGCTGTGAAAAGTGAGAGAGGATGTGCCTTTTTATAATTGAGGTGAGGGGTACTTTTGGAATTTCTAAAATTTTTAAGTATAATATGATTATTATAGAGATAAATACTTAAAAATGGTCATGAATTAGAGATTATAGTATAATATGGTTTAAATCTCATCAACCAGTAAAATTTGGACAGTTTTATGTGATATTTTAAACCTTATCTTTTGGTTTAACCCCTTAATTAACCTATTTTAACATTAATCATCGTAACATATTTTTCACTAATAAAGGGTTATAATTTTACATATAAGGTAACTGTTAACTAATAAATGGATAAGGGATAAAATTTTAGACCTTATATTATCTTAATTTTACACTTTCATAATTTTTTATAATTTTTAAATAATTTAATAAAATATTATTTAGATAAAATATCATTTTTTCCCATTTTGACACTATTTATTTAATTTGACTTCAAATACATCAATAAAAGGGGTAAATTAGAATATAATACTTTAACACATCTCTAATAGATCATATATATCTATAAAATTATTTTTACACATTAAACCATTCAAATTATATCAAAAATAATATTTTTAAAATCATTTGTTTATTTTTATGTTAAATAAATAAATATTATATTAGTGTTGTGTAAGTATTTAAGGTAATTATTTCTTCACTAAAATTTTAAAATAAATTACCATGATGAATATGAATATTTTATATTTTAAAATGATATTTATAGTCAAACATATCATTAGGATAACACTATATTAAAAATATTATAGTTGTTAAAAACATAAGTTTGACATGTTTGACTTTTCTTTAAATAAAATACTATAAATGTCATAATCTTATCCAAGTTTCCCTAAATGGTCATAAATTCATCATATGGATTATCATGGTCGGAAATTACTCATAAAATAAAATTTTTAATAGTTTTAGGGTAATTTTATAGTCCTTATCATATTATTTTTACTCTTAATTACCTAATTTACCCTTTACTGTAGCAACAAAAATTACTAAGGTTACTATTTATATTGACAAAAAATAAAAGAAGGATATTTATTAGATTTTTAAATACTGATTATAAATATGGAATAAATTTTTAAAAATTCAAAATCCATAAGTTTCATAATTTAATTTAATATTAAACCAGCAAAATGCAATGAAAAATAATTTTTCAGAAAAAATGCCCTTTTAAGTATAAAATGTTTTTATAATAATTTCATGTATAAAATTAATTTAAAAGGAAGAAATTAGATTATTTATATTCAAAAATAGAAAATTAAAGTTAAAAATAATAAAAAATATAATTTTACATTGTAAATTTTTTAAAATAAAATATAGTTTTCAATGTAAATAAGTATTCTCCATTATTCGTTAAAATTTCAAACTTTTTTGAAAATTCTCAAAACATCATCCTAGGATAATTTTGACATGATGAATTCAAAAATAAAGTTTATTTTTTCAAATAAAATTTTTAAAAGTAAAAAAAAATAATTATATTTATTTTCTCATAAAGAGGAATAAATATCATTTTTTAAAGAAAACATATTTTTCAAGAATAAAATGAATTTAATGAAAATTGTGTGTTTATTTCCTAAGAATTAATAAATAAATTTCTATTGAATATAATATTTACATATATTTCATAATATATCTATTCATATTCACATTCTCTAAATTAATAGTTAGGTTATAACGGTCGTGCTAAAATAATAATATTTTAATAGTATATTGTGGTTTGTTTAAACTTATTATTGTGTGTTCTATATGCTATCAAACATAGAGTTATTTTAAGATAATATATTTCTATGAACCGTAAGATATCTAACTGATTACATTTATTTAAAAAGATAAATATATTAAAATCTTGGTGTGTTACATAAAACACTGATAGTACCCCTCAAAACCCAGGAATCTTCTGATCCAAAACATGTTCTAAGGACATGTCCAAAACATCAATGCCTCTAATTTATATAGGTACACTAATATACCAGTCTTATGAACAACAATCCACAATAATTTTACCTCATAAATCCAAAATTGACACTTCTAAGTGTGCTCAGAACTATCTTGAGAGGTATGGAATGTTGCTCTAGGGTTTGTGAGTAAATGATGATATCATCAAAGAACACAATGATGAAAAACTCAAGGTATGTGTGAAATGTCTTTTTCATGAGATCCATGAATACTTCTGATGAATTATTCAGTTGAAACAGCATAACAAAGTACTCATATAGACTATACCTTCTCCTAAATTCCACCTTCATGATGTCATCCTATTTAACTTGCAACTAGTGATAGCATAATTGAAGAACAATCTTGGAGAAACACCAGGCTCCCCATAACAAATCAGGGAGATCATTAATCTTATGAAAAGGGTAATTATTCTTCACAGTCACCTGATTCAACTTCTAATAATCTATAGAGAGTCAAATACTACCATCTTTCATCTTGGTGAACAAAATAAGTACACCCTGTGATGATGTGATCATCCTAATAAAACTCTTCTATTATAATTCATTGATCTATAATTTTTTATCCTTTAACCCAGTTGGAAATATACGATAAGGGGGTATCAAGATAGGGTATGAGTCTAGCATGAGTTTTATCATGAACTCAACACCTCTCTCAGGGGGAAGACTTGTGAAGTCATCTGAGAAGACATCCTGATAGAGATACACAAGTGGAGGAAAGATCAAGGGGGATACCACCAGTCCTATTAAAAGATACAAGCCTACAATTAGTGCCATAATTTTCCTAATAAATCTCATTTATTGAACCACTCTACATGCTCCCAATTCACACTCACCAATCATCATGAACTTCTCCCCCTTGGTTGATGTAAACGATACCCCTCTCTGATAGAAATCAATGTGGGCTTGAAAAATTTCATCCAATGCATTCCAAGAATCACATCGAAGATTTTAATCTCTAGTATCATGAAGTCTCATATAATTCCATAACCAATAATTAATATGGGACACTATAGAAATCATTACAAATGGAAATCTTTATTTCCCAAAGTTGTATCAAAGGAAAGAAACTCAAAAGATAACTTGAATAATAAGTCAAGTCAAGTAATAACTTGTGAAGATATAAATTAATGGGTAGCACTGGTATCAACCAAAGTAGTATACATCATATATGTTATCATGATCATACCTCGAATAGCAAACATCCCCTCTACACCGTCTACGGGATCCTGATCTATTGCATACACTCATCCAGCCTTAGGTCCATAGCCTTATCCCTAATATTCATGACTCACCTATGTCATTATCAACTAAGTGTTTTGAACCTACTATTAAAGACCCCATCTATTCCCATGGATCTATTACTTTATTGGAATCAAACTTCCATGATACCTCATTCATTATTCCTTCAAGTAGAAACATATTAGATTTCCTGTCTTTCCATACTGATGGAACTATGTCTTAGGATTTGGATAAAACTTTTGATAATGACCAATATATGAACAGTTAAAACACTTGGAAAAACCTTCTCCTATATAAGGCACTGAAGAGCCTCTACTCAACTATTGTTATCTACCACCACACTATTTTGAATCATATGCCTTCCTCTTCCCACTGCTGGAAGTGTCACTAAGAATTCCTCTAGATACTAAAATAAGGATAATGTATTTATCCACCTCTAGAAACATTTCCATCTTCAGGTCATTATAGAGTGCCAATATATATGTTTTCATGTCAAAATTCCTGACCTTGAATCTCAACTATAGATGAATTTCAATATCAAACTTCTTGGACTTCTACACCTCATTCCCATCCAAGAGTGGATAAAATCATATCAACTCTATGACACATTCGAAATAAAAAAATATTATCATTTTCCCTTGATGATTCTTCATAAACACTTATTCTTGGTATTTCTTTGTCAAAATCTGGAAATAAATCCTCAAAGAAAAAGTCCTCAAAGGCCTTCCAAGTCAATCCTCCATGTCTCCCAACCTGAAGCATAACATCCCACCACCAACTAGTAGTTCCCTGAAGTACAAAAGGATTCAATTTTTACCTTTTGATCCACCGGGGTCTTTAATAGGTTGAAGATACTCTCAACAATATGTATCTAGTTATCTAAATACTAAGGGCCTCTGGTGCCCTGGAAGGATAGAGGATACAAGAACTGAATATTCCAGGCACAGTCGACCATAGTCTTGGAAACTCCTCTTCCTTGAACAGGAACTATAATAAAGACTCATGGATTAATTTTTCCTTCTGAATAAACTACTAGAGAGAGTGTGTGAGTGTTCTCTACTTCACCCCCCCCCCCCACACACACACACACACATAGCGAGTGGTGGAATAGGGGAATCTCCCTGGAGGGAGTGTCCCAAACCATGTCATTTATTGGTCATATCAGTCTCATTTGAGGTTAAATATTTTTAAAATTACAAATTAATGTTTCAAACACTTAAATCAATTAATAAAGATCCTTGATATCCTATTGGATCAAACAAAAGTTCTCCTAATAGGTTACCTATAACCCAAGGTATATCTCTCGTATCACTACACAATGCTCTCTATGATTGTATGTTAGTCACAGACATATATATAAAAAACATAATAAAATTATCAAGTTCAACTAATTCTAATTATAACATTGATATATCATAAAAAATTCAACATAGATATATCACACAACTGAAAATATAGGTCTACCATGAATAGATAGCACAATCAAGGAATTAAATTAAATAATTACCATATGGAACTCAATAGGTATATATATATATATATATATATAACATGTGATTCTAAGTGTCTAGTCATGATTCATGGATTCACCCAAATTCCATACTATAAAAATACAATATACTTAGGATCAACATGGAACTTTAAAACCATAACAATAACACCAATTCCATCAATGATGACATAGAGGCTTGTTATACATGTGCTAGTCAAGAACACATAAAAGATTTTCTACCTAAGTCCCACATGACCTAACTTCTTTCATCATTTCCCCAACTATATTCAAGAATAAATAGAAGAGGGAAAACCTACTTTGATAACAATTTTTAATTCCCTTTCCTAAATCACTAAACCTCATGCCTTCCTCCCTTTACTAAAGTATATTACGACTATCAATGAGGGTAAAAAATCCATAAGTTTATTGATTATATCCTCAGTATTAATAAATGAAAATATAAAAAAAATACATAATAATGGATAATGTTATAACAGTGGCAGGAAAAGTATCTCAAGTCATATAGGAAAATAAAGAAAGGACCCTCGATTTGGTGGGTCAAGAAAAGTGTAAGAAATATATGTAAGTAAAAAATCATCACAGTTTCACTTCAGAGTCTATCTCAGTACTATCTATGAACACTATGATTCATTTCATTACTCCCTATCACTGGGGCCTTTCCCTTACCTGTTTACCTTGTTGTAAAGTATTTACATCCATCAATATGCCTTTGTAGGGTGTGAGTATAAACCCAGTGGGACACAAAAAATGTTTCCTTGACATGATTTCACATTTATAAGTGTATATGTCATGATAATAAACAAACAAACAAGTAGAAACATAAAATAACATACTGAGTTGTCATGCTCTAGCCATTCCACCATAAACCTCTAGTCATACCTACTTCGAATCCAAGCAAGAAACACAGTCAAAACCGAATTCTAGAACCAAAGTTTACTACAAGGCCACCATACACATCCCATGGAAGTCCCAAGGTTGATATTATCATGTCAAACCACACAAGGATACCCTTCCATGTCTCTCACATAGCCATGCCACAAGGTCGTTGCATTATAACACTCCCTCCGGACACGCCATGAGGTCATTATATCCTGACACCCTATCTCATGTTGGGTCACAATATAACATCATGGAATTTTTTCACCTCATGGGTCAGATCACATAAGTCCAACATGCCCAATCTCTCTCATAGACATGCCACAAGGTCACCACATTCTGAAACTCCCTCGGTCCACACCATGAGGTTGTTGTATCTCATCACCCTGTCTCATGTTAGGTCACCATAGTCCATGATTCCCCATTATTTCCTCTAGATTTATATCACATAAGGCCATCATACCCCATGGTTATGATAACATTCAACATTTTATATCTTGGTTCTGTCATCGTGTCAGATGCAGTGTCTAAACACACTCCCCCTTTAGGTCTACAGAGCCACGAAGGGTCTACCTATCACTTTTTGTGCTACGCATAGAACAACACAATACAATATATACCAAAATATCTTATAGAAACAGGGTATATCATACATAGGAACATCATATCATATCAATAATAAGATATGGTATCCAAAAATACAAATATGATCAAACTAAAACACAGGTCTCGCAGCTACATGAACACACACATGAAATCAAACTCAAGAATGGTCTAAAGTATATAATCACACAAGAAATATCATGAAAAAAATTATAAACATGGACTTAATATGGGAAGTAACTTCCTACCCCAAGATATTCATCATCTACATCTAGTTTCTCTAAGAGCACCGTCACTTGAACCATGTTCGCACACCAATTGGAACAATATTTCACACAAAGAACTCTTAGAATCTATTCCAATCCAACATGACATGGGTTCTAGAATGAGGCTCCAAGATGAATAAAACTAAGGGTAGAAAAACCACTTACCCAACATCAATTACTAACAACATTAATCTTCAAGTATGATTGAGAAATAAAAAAATGTTCTGCTCATGGAGATGAAGTGGACATTGAAAAGTGATCTTATAATACCTTTATTAGAGTAAGTAGTTGAGTATAAAGTGTTTTTATATGTCTCCAGAGTTTAGATTTTATGTGTGTTAATTTAGAGTTAGAAAGTGATTTCTTACAAGTCTAGATTGCTGAGACCCCACAAGTATAACTATATAACCCATGAGTTGGAGATTTCAACAATAGTGTTTTCCTTGAAAACCTAGAGACACTAACTTCTTGGTGAGAGGTTCATTATTTACAAAAATAACATGTTCCTTGGGTATATATTCTCCCAATGAGATTAACTTGAGGCATAGATGGTGGAAAGAGTTCCTACAGGACTATGATTTTGAAATAGTTTATACTCTGGGGAGGGAGGTGGATAAGTAGTTATCCTCAATGAATCATGATATTGGTGGAATAGGGAGATGATTATTACCTTTGTTTTATGGTAGTGGTCCCCACATTTTTTCATTAGGTAAGGGTGGACCAACTTTGAGATATTTATTATGAGGTTTTTCATGACCAGGTATTATTTGGTCATTCATTTGAAAAATTATATAAAAATGGAAAGAACATAATCCTATTCCAGCGGTGTATAGTGGTTCCATTTGGGGTATTTTAAGAGTTGTTGAGGGAGTTTCACACATACCATTTCATGAACTAACCCAACTTATCCCTAAATTAGACACTCAATTCTTCCCATGGCAAGGCCTGAAAATCATTCTCAATCCTCACAGGCTAGCAATAAGAACCTTTAAATTAATAACTATCATTGGAAATGATTTTTTCCACAAAAACCCAAAAAAATAGACATCATATATATATATATAATAAATTAAACATGCCGATACAAAGTCAGATGGTGGAAGTAAAATAGTACAAGACAAGTACAAGTGCCATACCAAAACAGGTAAACCAAAGTAGTTGATACTGACAACAACCCATCATCTTATGATATGAGGGAAAAAATACCTCCATGTCACCGATAAAATCACATTACCCACTAACATAGGTACTCACTACCACTATGTGTCACTTTTTTTTTACCTACATTAGATAAAAAAAAGATCTACACACACCTAAATGTATGTTCATGGTGAAATAAAAACAAGACCATTATAATCACACCAAGATTTCATATATAATATTTATAAAACAAACCAATTATTCTCATTTAAATAAATAAAATGCATGAAATATAGATTTACACAGTTTTCAATAAAACATGTAAATTATCCCTTTTTATAATAGTTTATAAATCATTTATAAACAAACCATTTTCAAAGCATCTACCAATAAAACATTTTTTAAATCATTTATAGATAACCAATAAAAAACGAGCTTCATGAAAACTAGTCCTAAAGTAGATTTAGGTCTAAACTATCTAGGATCATTACACCTCAATGTTCAAATGACTAAGTGTTCAAAAATATCTAGAACATAGGCTTAGAGATAGGATAACACCCCAACAATTGAAACCCCTATCATTAAAAAAGTATAGTTTTAGTTGTAGAATATGTCAATGCTAGGTAGCCTCAAACATTCCTAGCATGATTGTCCCAATCTATCCCCCTCCTAAGTACCCCAGGTTCCTCTATGACATAACCCACACTTTGAGAATTCCAATTTCACAAATAGCCTACACTTTGAGGCTTTTATTTTCACAGTTCAAATTATTTCAAGGTCATACTACACACAAATAATAAAACTATCCAAATTCATAATAAAACATGCTTTGAAATATATTTCCATTTTCAATAAAAAAAAGTGGAGATAAGTTTTATGAAAGAATACAAAACTATCACATTTCAATAATTATAAATCATTTCATTACATAATTTAGAAAAACCAATTTAAAATGAGAAAGAAATAATGGTTTATAAACAAAGGCTTTTCATCAAAGCACCCACCTCAAACACTTGGTATTTTCAAAAAAAATGGTATCCACACAATAAGGGGGAAAATTCTCATAATAAGTAAAGGATATACATAAATCATGAAACCCATATCATGAAATTCAGATTCAAAAAACCCTTGGTTAGAAAAGGCAAGAAAACCAACTTACCAAGATAATTCCCAAAGAAGTTCACAAAGATCTAGGTAGATCTGGTCTCTAACTTTCTCTATTACCATGGATCTATAATAAAACTTATTTGATCATGAAACAACCCATAGATATATCCATAATATCCCTAGTCTATGATTCCTTCTAAGAAAAAGATATAAGATCTAGAAAAATAGTGAAGAACAAAAAAGAATGGGATCTTACCTCATGTTTCCTAAATCCAACACCCTTAGATCCATTGGAATCGCTATTCGGGAGAGTTGGGATCTCCATAATCTCTATATAGAATCCCTAGAGTTGATATTTGAGGCTTTAGGAGGAATAATGAGACCAATAGGGAATTTTTTGGGTTAAAAAAATAATTTTTAGTTTAATTAATTCACATCACACATTTTAGTAACATGATTTAACAAATCATACACCAACTATGTGAAACATCATTGTCCTAAACCACCAAAATTCACATGGATTATTGGGAATGATTCATGATCTATCCTAATCATGTTCTGGTTGTTCGCATGCCTATAAAACTCCCAAAAATCCCAATAAATAATCCAGAACAATTACAGGATGGTTCAGAACAAAATTTGGTCAAAAAAATAAATGTAAGTAACTGAAAGTGACATAGAGGTGTGATATCCCATTTGATGGTGCATTCAGGCGAGAAAAAAATGTCATGGGACCTTAATAATCAATTTTCATGACTAAGAGTGAATAATAGAGGATGGTTTTATATCATATTGACTCACCTATTACCAGGTGATGTTTGAGAACCATTTTCTATCATGTTTGAGCCAACCCATCATGGTTATAGAGTGAAAGTGGCATAGTATAACGATGCATTTCATGTGTAGACTTCTGCACTGGGAAAAGGGGAATTATACTATCTTGGTGATCATCAACTAAATAACCAAGGAATATCACTTTATTTCTATATGTAGTGATTGCAATGGGTACCCATTAACCAATAACTAGGGCCTACTCAACCCTATTATATAGGTTTCAGGTACTATCATAGCCTTTATCGGTGTTATGAAAAAAAAGTACAATTAAAACTAAGTGGATTAGGGTATTAGATAGATATTGGATTGTTAATAGGTCTAGGGTTAAAGAATAAAATAAAAAAAAATTATATGAGTTTGGTTAGGGTTTGGGGTAAAGAATCCCTAAATGGGTAGGTAACCAACTTTTTTCCATCCCTACTTATATGATAGAAAAGTTCTATAAATGTTTTGGGGTGTGTGTACATGGATAAGATTGTATAGTTACGCACAGTGTCTTAGATGATTATTTCCAACTGAGAAGTTTGATCCACAACCTATTTATGGAGGATCTTGTAGGATGATTTTGGGACTCAGTTATAGTTGACCACATAATTACATCCCCAGATAGATGAACAATCATAGAGGACCATTCAGGTTCTCGAAGATATATTATAAGCTTATATACTCAATTTTGGAAAGAGATGATTTGATCACCCTCTATTAATGGGGTTTGTTTATAACAATAGCTATCACTCCGCTATTATAAAGGCAAATTTCAAGGAACAACTTAGGAGACCCTACAGGTTACCACTATATTGGTCAAATATTGGAAATTCTTTGTTTATGGGATCTAATATAGTGTATTTAATGAAGAACAAGGTATAGGTGATTTAGGAGCATATAAGGATGGATTAGAGATGTCAAAATTCATATATAGATTGAATAAAAAATCATTTGGAGTTTAAACATTTGGATCATGTGTTTTTTAAGGTCTCACTATGATGTGTCTTGAGGAAGTTTGGATGGGGAAGTAATAATAGAGATATTACCTAAATCCTTACATATATATTATATATATATATATATATATGATGAATTATATGAAAATTGTGCTCTTCATGCAGAAAGAGGAATATAGTTTATACTTCATATGATAATAGTTATAATTTTGATAGTTAAATAATCTACATGACTATAATTAAATGAATTTTTCATCTAATGAAATGTTTGGGACTAAATGTTTATGATTCATTCATTTCATCCTTGGTATTTATTCATCCATTTTAACACATGAATAAATTAGACAACCCAAGGAGATTCCTCTAGGATTATAAATTATACATATATAGGATGGTTTTAGGGTGTTTTATTATCGAATTCTTGGAAAAAAACACCCAAATCTCATATATCTCTTCATATTAATTATTTTCATATTAAGGTACTATAATATTGTAGAGAGAAGATGGATCTGATCCGAACATCGAATGATTCTGTGAAACTTGTGGATACCTATGGAGGTGGGATGCCTTTTGGTTTCCAATTTTTTATATTTATCAAAAATGTTTGAAGTTTTTATAAGGTGGTTCATAAACTTCTTCAGTGTAATTTATGCCTATACAGTATTTATTCATTTTAGTATTTTACGCAGTTTCATATTATCTTTCTTAGGGATCCTCAGACAATAGTTTTTAATCACTTCTTATTGATTTGATAAATTTTATTAGACTCATTTAAAACTCTCCCATAGTATCAAATGGATCCATGTTTAATTTTTATGAAACTTGTAATGAAATGAATAAGAAAACCAAAAAAACTTGAGCAGTGTTTTGTGTTTTTGGAAAATCATTTTTATAAAATAGTTTCCCTGGAGTAGCGGGGCTATATAAAGGTAACTGAGATCTTACCTTTACAAATATGGGATGCATGAAGGAAAATATCATTTACCCTTATGTATTACCCTTACATAGAAGTTATTTGTAAGGGTAGACTCTTTATTACCTTTACACAAATGGGTTTCATAAAGGTAGTACCCTTATTCAAGGGGTCTACATAAAGGGCATACTGCGATGCAAGCCAGCTAGAAGAAGGTAGTACCCTTATGTAGTGTTTCTTGAAGTCCAAATAAAGTTATATCAATACCTACCCTTATGTGAACCATTCATGTGATGGTAATATCCTTAGTACCCTTACGGAACACATTTTATTTGAGTCGTATATAGGTAAGTAGTGACTTACCTTCACACAAGAACTTCCAGTTTGCACTATGTAAGGGTATTACCTTTATGCAAAGCATCTACATAATGGTTGAGGATAGTTACCATCATGTAGAGTGTCCTCATAAGGGTAAACATAAAAGATTTTAAAATTTTATTTAAAATTATTAAATGGTTTTAATGGTTTATAAAATGTATATAAATAACTATAAAATTTATTTTGGGATATTTTAATTTATAAAAGATTTATATATTAACAAATTATAAATTTTTTATAACTAAATAAATGTTTATGAAACATTTTTTCTCAAATATTAAATGTTAATATTTGAAATTCCATTTAACAAAATTATATGGCATGTTTTATAATATATAAATTAAAGTATTTATTTAGAAATCATAAGTAATAATTTTTAAAGGGCTGTAAATTATGAAATAAGGTTAAAATATAACATGTTTATATTTAAATTATGAATTATATGTAATTAATTATTTTGAATTTTTAAAAATAAAATGGGTCTTATTTAGATATTTTTTAAGCTATATAAAAAGTTTTTTGATGATTCATATGATCAAGGTTTAAATAATGAATTTTTATATGATATTTAGATTATTTAAAATGGTTATATAATATAAATTGGATTATAAATAGTTTATAATTCATATAATATCATATATTTAAAATAGAAATGTCATATAATGATAAATATGAAAGAGTTCATATTGAAATTAATTTAAAAAATTTATATTAATAGTTATGGAATGACCATAATGGTAAAGCTAAAATTATAAAATGTTTATAATTATATTTTATTTATGAATAGTTCATAAATGGTTATCTCATGTTTAAATATTTGAATTTTTCATTTATTTAAAGGTTATTTTATTTTTTTATTAATAGTTATAAATTGTTTATATAATGAATTTATTTGTGCCAAAAATTATATGCTAAATTGTTTTTAGGATATAGAGCATTGCATTACATACTAGGGTTGACTTCATAATTAATTTATTTTTTCATCTATCTTGACCATGGTTTGTAATTGAAGTTATTAGATTTAATTTAGTTGTTGAATATTGTTTGAGGATATTAGTGTTATATTTATGGTGAATTGAATTCTATCTTAAGTAAAGTGTCCATGGGTAGAGGGACTTGGGGTCAAACTTCCGACCTACCTGGAGGCTTGTTCCTTAACTAGGATGGTGAATAGGGTTTTCTATCTTTAAATATAGTATTACTTATGTATATATTATCAATCTATTATAAATTTATGATTTTATATGAAGTTTTCATATACCTTATTCATGTGATGCATCTATATATATATGAATATGTTTGAATTTTATTTTATTTTTTGTAAGTAACAAAACTTGTGGGTTGTGTAAAAAGTTTCACATCAATGTGGTTCGAACATATTGATTTAGTGGAGGGAATAAGATTCGAAAATAAATTACTAGAAGCATGCATACAAAAAATAGAATAACATTATATAATATTGATGATCCTACTTGGTGTTTTTGTTGTATTTTTTTATCAATGATTCAGCAAGTAATGAAGAACTTAACTTCAATATGAATTGAAGAATAAGACTATCTTGTAATTGTGTTGTGGTGTTACCGTGTTTTTTTGGTAATGTAGTTTAATTGTTGAAGGATATTCATCCATGAGGAGTTTGAAACCCACATATTATATTTTTGATGAAGTTGATGTAATTATGATGATTGTTGAATAGGTCTGCATGTTTAAAGAACATGTACTAGTGGGTAGCACATTGTATACAACAATGAAGATGATTAAAGACCATAAAAATATTAATATGCATAAATAAATGTTTATATAAGTGGAATTATAAAGTCCAATTCAAAATATATTTATATTTTTCATGAAGAACATTTTGAATAATGCATTTGGTTGGTTTAACATTCTTCATTCTTGGTCATTATACTACGTATGAGTTGGGCCTTAACAAAAAAATGGACAACCATATAATCCTTGAAGGTGAGATCAATCCCACAATTTTGGGAGATGGACTCATCCACATCGGAGAGCTAGCATATATGTATAGGCATGGTGGCAATGAGGATACATAACACCCATAAAGACTGCATGGTCTAGCATGAGGATCAGGGGGTGCATAGTGCCCATAGGGTGCCTGAGGACCACGCATGTAATATATATAATTTTTTCATGTATTATTTTTTAAATATTATAGGGAATTATTTCGAGACCAGGCACTGAGATGATGTGTGATTCTGAGACCTGATTTTTCCAGAACAATTGTTTGAAAAATATTAAACTTTTAATAGCACTCATGCATAGTTTTTGTGAAAAAAGTGGAATAACTCTTAAATGAGTGCTCAAATAAGAAATATAAGGGCACTGTTGAGTTAATTTCAATGGATTGACCCTAGGTGCAACATAAATTTTGTATGTGTGGGTCATCTGTAGAAAAAGTCACGGAGGGCATAACTATAGATAAAATAATTTTATAAAAATTATTTTTGATGCAATGACTTTATTTTTATTAATATTTTTTCAGAAATTCAGGGTTATCCTCATAACCCTATAATTTATTTATAAATTTGGAGAGATAACCTCTAGAGAAACCATTGGTAGATGATTATGGATTGATTGAAAAATGCACCTCGGATTCGACGAACCTTGACAATGATAAAAACAACGCTTCGTTCTTCATCAGTGATCGAACCAAATTGAGGTAGGGAAATTGTTACTTTTTGGTTTCCCTATTATTAATTTCCATGATTAATTCAGGTCAATCCACAAAAAGATTGATCCATGGTTTGATCTTTGTGGTATGGTTTATAATTCCGGGATTATTTTGGGAGTTTTCTTAATTTGGTTCTATTTTCTTAATTTGGTTCTATGTTCTTAACTATAACGAGAAAGAATAGAGACCAACCTAAGATGGCTAAGGTTTGTTCCTCATCTTCATGTTTCATTGGATTTATCCCCCTTTTTCTTTACGTTATTCACCTTTGTAACCTCATGGTTCTTGGTTCAACATTTTCATGTGGATCCAACCATGATCAGACCCCCGAATAGGAGGAAACCCGACAATAGAGTTTGGGTATGTGTAGATCAAGAATAGAGGTGCATGGATCTATGATCGTATTCAAATTCAGGCACTGTAGAAAGAACAGTGGATTGAGGAAGCAGGGGCGGCAGCGGCCGATGCATGGTGGCGGATGGTGGCTTGGCATGGCCGGTGGAGGTGGTCAGTGTCGCGGGTGGTGGAGCTGCATTGAACGTGGAGGGTGTCCACATGGGAGCTAGCGAGGTTGACGAGAGAAGACTGCGGTAGTGTCCACATGGGACATGGCTGATGGATACATGGATCAGAGGGAATGGACGTGACCAAGTATCCAGTTAGGGGGATGGCTATACCAAATGAAATGGGACGGGCCAGGTGGGTGGGGTTCTGGCCAGGTGGGTCGGGTCGAGCCAGTTGGGTCGGGTTGGGCTAGGTGGTTCGGACCCAGAGTGACTGAGGTGGAGACATGCAATAGTCTACTGTGAGCCACATAATCTTTAGATCCCATAGCGTAGTGGCCACATATGGTCAACAGTCACGGTCCCAGTGACCCCCCCCCCTTGAAATTTTGAACTTCCATAACTTTCAAATGGTATTTATGTTTGATGATCTGTCTACGGAATTGGGACCCTAGTGACAAGACTGACATTTTGGGACAAGTTTTGGTTTTTAGTTTGGACCAGTATAGGTTTAAAGTGTTTCCCTTGGTCTTTTCCTCAAGGTTTAGGTATGGTATTACATCCACATCACCAGACTATAATCCCTTATAAAGGTTGATTCTGAGATAGAGTATGGTATCCCTCCATGGGAATAGAGTTCGATCCAATATCACCCCTAGTGGAGTTTTGGAATCAGCATAACCTCTAAGAGAATATCTCTATTCGACTATCTAGTATCTTGCATTGTTTGGGTATGTGGTATCCCCCAATGAGTTTGGTCGTGATCTGTGGCATCCCTCAATCAATTATAGGTGTGATCCCCTATGTAGAGGGTTGAAACAAATTAGGTACATAGCATCCCCCAGTGAGTTTTGAAATGATATGAGGTGTCCCCTAGTTAGTTTTGGGTGTGACCCCATCTCTGTGCATCATAGCCTTCCTTGACTATTACGTTCTCATTTGGGCAAGGCCCAAATGAGCTAGACCCCTTGGTGAGTGTCTCCGATGATATAATGAATCAAGAAGTGAGTTCTCCCAGAATGATATTTGTAACACCCGAGACTTTTATGTTATATAAATCATCAAAGGAATCTTTTTCTACACAACACTTGCTTGGCTTGCTTTACACGCAATCGCGACCTTCCTCGATAGCTTGCGTCGTACGCAATACCGAGTTTCACTAAATAACAATATGCTATTAAAACTAGCCGTTATGAATAGTAATAACCACTTTTTGAAATTTTATAAATTTTATTTTTTCAAAATGGACTTCATTTTTGGACTCAGAATATCGAAATTAGCCTAGGGTGAAATTTTGGTATTTTTCTGAAAACTTTCAATTTTTGATGAATAGTGAAACCACTAAGTGGTAGGTTAAAAACTGAATTTTGCATAAAACTTAATTTTACCGCTTCTGTGAATGGAATTTCAAAAATCCGAGAGACACGGTTAATATCAAGGACTAAAATGTGGTTCAATGAGATGAAAATAATTTTTTGGTGAATAGTAACTTTTTACTATTTTTACCGCGGTTAATAGTAAATAGGGTAACTAAGGGTAAATATGATATCAATATTACCCTAACACATGTCCTAATTCTATTGGACAAGTGTAATTCGACCAAAAACAAACTTAGGAATAAAATATGACCATTTAGGCCCACTTGGATTAGATTAGGACATTTATTATTAATTTATTTAAAGAAGGGTTAAAATAGTTAAAATCAAAGTTTAATAAGTAAATCATTTTTAATATGGGGTTATACATAAGATAAATTCGATTTTAAATATTCATTAGAAATATAAAAAGATTTCCTACATGATGGTATTTTATTTGTAATTTTTAGACATCAAATAATTTAATTTATTTATGACACAAAGATGATGCAGTAATTATCTTATTAATGAAATATTGACAAAATTGATAATATAAATACCAAAATAAATGTAATTTAAGACTTTTTATGAATTCCACTAATTTTCTAGGTTACTATGATATATTAAGGTTGATTTAATTAACTTGGTTCGAACATATAATTCTGTTATGACTTTCACAAAAATCATATATCAAATAGTGTCAAAATTGACACAAAATAGTTTTTAAATCAAATATTATATTATTAATTGTTATTTTATTCCTAAAAATCTAAGGTTCGGCCAAATGACTTGGATAAGGATATATATATTCATAATAAACAATTTGGGGTTCGTTTGACATGTTATAGTAAGTGTATTAACCATATAGTGAAAGAAAACAAAAAGACACGGTAAAAGTTAAATTAATTAACTTAGAGTTAAATCTAATTGATAAGGTTAAAATAATACCCTAAACTTGTCTAAATCCTATTGGTTGATAGGATTTCTACCCATCCCCACTTTATCTTCGAAATAAGACCCTTTGGAACCATTATAAACCGATTTTGACTTTAATATAAAATAATATTTTGAGATATTCCTAAGGTGCCCCTCTCCTCCCTTATAAAAGGGCACCTACTCCCCCTCCTCCTCACACCAATTTGAGCACTCAAGCTCTGCCAACCCCTGCCATTTTCTCCTCTCCACTTACCTAGAATAATCCTAGAGGTCCTGGTATTCTCCAAAGACCAATCATAGTTCCTTAAGTGGAGGATTCAAAGAGGCGTTCCAAAGAAGAGGTAATATCCATTACCGATCTTTTCAATTTCTTTCTTCTTCAACTTCTTCTTCTTTAGTTGTTTCATGATAAAGTAATAACATCAGTATTACTTACATACTGATATGTTATTATAAATATGAAACAACCCTAATTCACCTTCTATCCATCCTACGGAAAAATGAAATCACCGCGCGTGCGTACGTACGGAATACCGTCTCCACGCCGTGGTGTAATCTATTTTCCACCATCACCTTACAAGGATGGGTATAATGGTGTAATGAGTAACTATATATGATTATTATGAATTAATATTGATACTGAAATAATATATATATACTCCAATACAATTCCACGATCATAGGAACGATATCATCACTCGTGCGTACGTACGGAATACCGTCTCCACGATGTGATGCGACTCGTTCTACATGATCTTCATTTCATAATGATTATATAAATGAATTGAATGAATTAATATGGTATATACTACACTAATACCATTCTGGAAATGAATTATCTATAACCTAAAGATAAGAATAAGAATTTATTCGACAAAACACGCATAAGAACAAAAAGTTATAAAGACCCGAGTAACAAGTAACAATGAAATATTACAAACAAGAAGCTAATAATATGACCATATATGATATCATATCAATATGTATGATTCTGGAATAAGTCAATAACATTATTTAAACCATTATACAGGAGCTTCGGACACGAACAAAGCAAATCGGACCTAAGGTAAGGGAAATATCACAATCTCATTTTTATCCGAGATTGTTTATTCGTAAGTATTTACTGGGGTGTATTTTATCATCCACATCCATGTTCCCTCAATATGTAATATTGTTTCCATCCACTTGCAATAGTTTAAATCCAATTTTACCCTTAGGTGAGTTTTTAGTAAAGAATATGAAAGGAATCTTTTGTCGTTTTTCCGTACGAGGTACTTTTTGACTTTTCCGACAAAAGTACGAAGAATGTTTTTTTTTTAACTTATACGGCATGAATGGATTTTTAAAACATTATTTCCAAGAAGATTCCTTTACAAGGTTACAAGTTTATTTTTAATCAACTTCTTTTAGTTTATAATTTTATGACATTTTAAGAAAAGAAAAGTGTTTTTGAAGAAGAAAGGATATTTTCCTCAAGAATGGAGTTCAAGTATTTTATCAAAATTATTTTCCATCTAAGATAATAAAAGGTTTCTGTTTTTATCCCTATTATTACATGGATTTGATTATGTTGTGATGGAAACATTTTTATGAATTCCTTTATCTTATATGAATTGTTTTATGATTTCATGTTGTTTAAGAATCCCATTTTTATTACATGGGTTACGCTATGATGTATGGTTTATGATTATGTGGCACACATAAGAAAGGATTCATTATAATATGGGTGGGACCTATATCTCCCTCCAATGCATTGGGTAAAGACTTTATATCTCATGAGATAGACATGGCTGGAACGGAAGGTAATTTCGGTTCAGTGATACAGGACTGAAACGAGGAGTGAACTCGGTTCAGAAAGGGACTTTGTCCACTAAGATAGTCTTGGCAATGAGTCATGACTAACAAGAAATGATTTTCCATGATTATGTGTGCATGCCACAAAGTTTCAAGTTTTATGTTATGATTATGGGGATCTCATTTTCACTTCTATGATTTATTCCATGTTAAGATATTATGATCTCTTTTGCAGGTTTTTATTTTCAAAAAGATATGATATGATTTTTATCTCATTTATTTGCCCTTGGTGAGCATTTGAGCTCACCCTTTTATGTTTTCTTTTCCCCAGGTTAGGAAGATGGATATTAAGTAGAATATGCTAAAAGGGACCCTAGATATGATGAAATAAATGGGAGACACTGTAGAAGATTTATGAACCAGTTGTTTATGTTTCCCAGTTTCTAAAGACACTATACCTATACGGTCCTTTGTGGTTTTTTCATATGTTGTAATAAGTGTGCTTCAATTTTGAAGTATTAACAATGTATGTAAAGTATGGGTCGTTATAGTTGGTATCAGAGGAAAGGTATAGTCAACCTTTGGAAACTAGGATGTGAAAGCCTTAGTAAGAACCCTAAGGATAAGTCTAAGCATAGAACACCATCTTAGTGTTTTAGAAATGGCCTTGAATAACCTAGTATAAGACCTTAATCATGAAAATTTTATTCTTGAATTATGTGGTTTCCTATTATAATTAGTGTTGCTCACACTATTCTTCTTGGTTTTAGTCAATGGCTGGAACCCGAAGGAACCGTGTTAATGCGGAATGCGATGGGCAATGCAATGATTGTCCCCCTGAGCAACCAAACGATATGGGAGCTGGAATGAAAAATCTTGTAGCCATGCTCACACAACTTTCTCAAGCTATGAATCATGCAGGATTTCCAAACGAAAAAAGGAGGGAGCAACATTCTGTTGAATCCTTCATGAGGCAGCGTCCACCTTCTTTCAGCGGGTCTACTGATCCATTAGTTGCTGAACAATGGATTAGTACTACTGAAAAGATATTTTCAGTTCTTCAATGTTCTGAGCATGATAAAGTCATCCTAGCAGTGTATCGTTTGGAAGGAGATGCGGATCAATGGTGGAATCTTGTTAAGAATACGAGGCAAAGGGATGAAATTGAGTCTATGGAATGGGACGAGTTCAAGAACTTATTTTTCAATAAGTACTTCCCTCGTATTCTCCGAACAAAGATGGAGAAAGAGTTCCTTGAACTGAAGCAAAGGGATGATGAATCTGTTGGTACCTATGAAGCAAATTTTACCAGACTTTCAAGGTACGCTTCTGGTATTATTATCCAACCTGAGAGTAAGATCGATCGATTCTTTAGTGGCTTAAAACCAAGTCTTCGAAGGGTGTTAGCCATAAGGGACTTCAATAGCTACGAGGAAATCGTTCGATGTTCTCTCAAAGTCGAGATGGAGATTGGAGTAACCCATCAGTCACATGGGTTTGATAAGAAGAGGAAGATGGAATTCAAATAAAAATCTAAAGAGCACACGGAAAAGAAGATGAGCTTTTCCTTATGCTCAAAGTGTGGAAAGAAACATGGAGGGAGTTGTCTTAAAGGGACAAGTAAATGTTTTAAATGTGGAAAAGAAGGTCATCGGGCATTTAAATGCCATGATAATGGGAAGAAGATGTCTAATGACGCAAACAAAGGAAGGGATACACAGAATGAACCTACTACACTTCAATGTTTCAAGTGCAAGGAGATGGGTCATTATGCCAATCAATGCCCAAATCCAAGGGTTGATGATGATGGTCGACGTCAACAAACTCTTAAGGCTAAAGACAAAGGAAAGTCACATGCAATTTCTATCAGCGATGTGGAGTACGATAACGATGTGGTGAAAGGTACACTTACCATCCACTCTAAAGTAGCAAATGTTTTATTTGATTCTGGATCCACCCACTCTTTTATTTCTAAAGAATTTTCTAAGGGTATCACCATATTACCTCAACAATTAGATGTTGAGTTAGCTGTGACAACACCTAATGGCACATCAATCGCATCAAAAGTTTATAATTCTTCTCCGATCGAAGTTTGTGGGAAAGTGCTTCCTGCAAATCTTGTGATCCTTCCTTTAGTGGAATTTGATGTGATTCTTGGCATGGATTGGCTTTCTCTACATGGAGCTCATATCGATTGCCAAAGAAGGGAAGTCACATTTCATATTCCAGATCAATCTACGATCGTCTATCAATGCAAGGATGAACATAACCTTCCAGTGGAAATTTCTTCCATCTTATGGGTATTGATTCCACTAAATGAAGGTTATTTATCTCAAATGGTTGGTGAGAAACTCACGATTAAGAATATGCCCATTGTACGGGAGTTTGATGATGTCTTTCCGGAGGAATTTCCGGGTCTTCCACCAAATCGTGAAGTTGAGTTTTCAATAGAACTCGTACCGGGTGCTTTGCCTATTTCAAAGACACCTTATAGAATGGCCCCAATTGAGTTGCAGGAATTGAAGAAGCAACTCCAAGAGAATCTTGATAAGGGATTCATACGCCCTAGTGCGTCACCTTGGGGAGCACCTGTTCTATTTGTTAAGAAGAAAGATGGATCAATGAGACTCTGCATTGATTATCGAGAACTTAACAAGATCACTATCAAGAACAAATATCCTCTCCCATGCATTGATGACTTATTTGACCAACTACGCGGAGCTCAATACTTTTCCAAGATTGATCTTCATTCAGGGTATCATCAATTAAGGGTCAAAATGGAGGATATACCAAAGACGGCTTTTCGTACAAGGTATGGACACTATGAATTTATAGTGATGCCATTTGGTCTTACTAATGCCCCTGCTATCTTCATGGATATAATGAATAGAGTCTTTAGAGACTATCTTGATCAATTTGTGGTAGTCTTTATAGACGATATTCTTGTCTATTCAAAGAGAAAGGAAGAGCATGAAGATCACTTGAGAATTATATTGAAGACCCTGAGAAAGGAGAAGATTTATGCCAAATTTACCAAGTGTGAATTTTGGCTTCAAAAAGTTGCATTTTTGGGTCATATAATCTCAAAAGAGGGGATATCTGTGGATCCAGCAAAAACAGAGGTTATCGAAAGATGGTCAAGACCAACAACAGTAACTGAGATCAAAAGTTTTCTTGGTTTGGCTGGATATTATCGACGTTTTGTAAAAGATTTTTCACGATTATCTAATCCACTCACCAAGTTGACTCGGAAAGGAGTTAAGTTTGTCTGGACAGAGGAATGTGAAGAGAATTTCAAGGAGTTGAAAAGAAGGTTATCCAGTGCACTTGTGCTCACACTGCCTTGTAGTGGAGAAAGGTTTGTGATCTACAGTGATGCATCCAAGAAAGGATTGGGGTGTGTTCTTATGAAAAATGATATGGTGATAGCTTATGCCTCACGACAGTTGAAAATCCATGAGCAAAATTACCCAACACATGATTTGGAGTTGGCTGCGGTAATCTTTGCATTAAAGATTTGGAGGCATTACCTTTATGGTGAAAGGTGTGATATTTATACTGATCATAAAAGTTTAAAGTATATTTTCACACAAAAGGAGTTGAATATGCGCCAAAGAAGATGGTTGGATCTGATTAAGGATTATGACTGCTCAATCCATTACCACCCTGGGAAAGCAAACAAGGTGGCAGATGCATTAAGTCGACAAGACCATGCTAGTTTATCCATGATGAGGATCACAAAAGATCCAATATTTATGGATTTACAAAGGATGGATCTTGGAATTATAATGGAAGGGGGAAAATCTTATCTTTCTCAAATGAATGTTCAACCATCTATACATGTGAAGATTAAAGAGGCACAGAAAGAAGATGTCGAGTTACAAAAGAAGGTGAGAAATGTTCCTGAATTCAACCTTGATTGTGATGGGATAATAAAGTTCAGGAATCGGGTTTGTGTTCCTCCCATCCCCGAATTAAAGAAGGAGCTGCTGGATGAGGCTCATAGTTCTTCATTCTCTATTCATCCTGGAAGCACGAAGATGTATAGGGACCTGAAAGAGTACTTCTGGTGGGATGGCATGAAAAGAGATGTTGCTGAATATGTCTCTCGATGCTTGGTTTGTCAACAAGTTAAAGCTGAGAGACAAAAGTCTAAGGGGATGTTACAACCATTACCCATACCCGAATGGAAATGGGAAAACATCACTATGGACTTTGTCACAGGACTTCCTAAGACATCCAAAGGCAATAATGTTATCTGGGTCATAGTTGATCGTCTTACAAAGTCCGCACACTTCATTGCTATTAGAGAGGATTTCTCTCTAGATCAGCTTGCCAGGATATATGTAAAGGAAGTGGTGAGATTTCATGGAGTACCACTTTCTATTATATCTGATCGGGATCCGAGATTTACCTCGAAGTTCTAGTGAAGTCTTCAGCATACTCTGGATACAGAGTTGAGTTTCAGCACTGCTTATCATCCCCAGACAGACGGTCAGTCTGAGAGAACAATTCAAACCCTAGAAGATATGTTGAGAGCTTGCTCTATGGATTTCAAAGGAGGTTGGGATCAACACCTACCTTTGGTAGAATTTTCTTATAATAATAGCTTTCACTCCAGTATTCAGATGGCTCCTTATGAAGCTCTCTATGGAAAGAAATGCAGGACTCCAACTTGCTGGGATGAAGTTGGGGAAAGAAAGCTATTAGGACCTGATCTCGTTGATGAAATGGCAGAAAAGGTCAGATCTATTCAACAACACATAAGAGCAGCTCAGAGTCGACAGAAAAGTTATGCCGACAACCGAAGAAAAGACCTAGAGTTTGAAGTGGGTGATAAAGTGTTCTTACGAATATCTCCCTGGAAGAGGGTTATGAGATTTGGAAAGAAGGGGAAGATGAGCCCTAGATATATCGGTCCTTTCGAAATACTGGATCGTGTTGGGAAGGTAGCTTACCGATTGGCGCTTCCACCGAATCTCTCTCAAGTTCACGATGTGTTCCACGTATCTCTCCTGAGAAAGTACATACCAGATCCTTCACATGTACTCAGCTCAGAAGTTGTACCGCTGGAGCAAGATCTTTCTTATGAAGAACAGCCGATAGAGATTCTGGATCGTAGCGAAAAAGTCCTACGAAACAAGACCACTCGCTTGGTGAAAGTTTTATGGAGGAACCACCAACTTGAAGAAGCTACATGGGAGCTTGAGGATATGATGAAGGAGAAGTATCCTCATCTGTTTGTTACAAAGTGACGAATTTCGAGGGTGAAATTCTTTTTAAGGGGGGTAGAATGTAACACCCGAGACTTTTATGTTATATAAATCATCAAAGGAATCTTTTTCTACACAACACTTGCTTGGCTTGCTTTACACGCAATCGCGACCTTCCTCGATAGCTTGCGTCGTACGCAATACCGAGTTTCACTAAATAACAATATGCCATTAAAACTAGCCGTTATGAATAGTAATAACCACTTTTTGAAATTTTATAAATTTTATTTTTTCAAAATGGACTTCATTTTTGGACTCAGAATATCGAAATTAGCCTAGGGTGAAATTTTGGTATTTTTCTGAAAACATTCAATTTTTGATGAATAGTGAAACCACTAAGTGGTAGGTTAAAAACTGAATTTTGCATAAAACTTAATTTTACCGCTTCTGTGAATGGAATTTCAAAAATCCGAGAGACACGGTTAATATCAAGGACTAAAATGTGGTTCAATGAGATGAAAATAATTTTTTGGTGAATAGTAACTTTTTACTATTTTTACCGCGGTTAATAGTAAATAGGGTAACTAAGGGTAAATATGATATCAATATTACCCTAACACATGTCCTAATTCTATTGGACAAGTGTAATTCGACCAAAAACAAACTTAGGAATAAAATATGACCATTTAGGCCCACTTGGATTAGATTAGGACATTTATTATTAATTTATTTAAAGAAGGGTTAAAATAGTTAAAATCAAAGTTTAATAAGTAAATCATTTTTAATATGGGGTTATACATAAGATAAATTCGATTTTAAATATTCATTAGAAATCTAAAAAGATTTCCTACATGATGGTATTTTATTTGTAATTTTTAGACATCAAATAATTTAATTTATTTATGACACAAAGATGATGCAGTAATTATCTTATTAATGAAATATTGACAAAATTGATAATATAAATACCAAAATAAATGTAATTTAAGACTTTTTATGAATTCCACTAATTTTCTAGGTTACTATGATATATTAATGTTTATTTAATCAACTTGGTTCGAACATATAATTCTGTTATGACTTTCACAAAAATCATATATCAAATAGTGTCAAAATTGACACAAAATAGTTTTTAAATCAAATATTATATTATTAATTGTTATTTTATTCCTAAAAATCTAAGGTTCGGCAAAATGACTTGGATAAGGATATATATATTAATAATAAACAATTTGGGGTTCGTTTGACATGTTATAGTAAGTGTATTAACCATATAGTGAAAGAAAACAAAAAGACACGGTAAAAGTTAAATTAATTAACTTAGAGTTAAATCTAATTGATAAGGTTAAAATAATACCCTAAACTTGTCTAAATCCTATTGGTTGATAGGATTTCGACCCATCCCCACTTTATCTTCGAAATAAGACCCTTTGGAACCATTATAAACCGATTTTGACTTTAATATAAAATAATATTTTGAGATATTCCTAAGGTGCCCCTCTCCTCCCTTATAAAAGGGCACCTACTCCCCCTCCTCCTCACACCAATTTGAGCACTCAAGCTCTGCCAACCCCTGCCATTTTCTCCTCTCCACTTCCCTAGAATAATCCTAGAGGTCCTGGTATTCTCCAAAGACCAATCATAGTTCCTTAAGTGGAGGATTCAAAGAGGCGTTCCAAAGAAGAGGTAATATCCATTACCGATCTTTTCAATTTCTTTCTTCTTCAACTTCTTCTTCTTTAGTTGTTTCATGATAAAGTAATAACATCAGTATTACTTACATACTGATATGTTATTATAAATATGAAACAACCCTAATTCACCTTCTATCCATCCTACGGAAAAATGAAATCACCGCGCGTGCGTACGTACGGAATACCGTCTCCACGCCGTGGTGTAATCTATTTTCCACCATCACCTTACAAGGATGGGTATAATGGTGTAATGAGTAACTATATATGATTATTATGAAGTAATATTGATACTGAAATAATATATATATACTCCAATACAATTCCACGATCATAGGAACGATATCATCACTCGTGCGTACGTACGGAATACCGTCTCCACGATGTGATGCGACTCGTTCTACATGATCTTCATTTCATAATGATTATATAAATGAATTGAATGAATTAATATGGTATATACTACACTAATACCATTCTGGAAATGAATTATCTATAACCTAAAGATAAGAATAAGAATTTATTCGACAAAACACGCATAAGAACAAAAAGTTATAAAGACCCGAGTAACAAGTAACAATGAAATATTACTAACAAGAAGCTAATAATATGACCATATATGATATCATATCAATATGTATGATTCTGGAATAAGTCAATAACATTATTTAAACCATTATACAGGAGCTTCGGACACGAACAAAGCAAATCGGACCTAAGGTAAGGGAAATATCACAATCTCATTTTTATCCGAGATTGTTTATTCGTAAGTATTTACTGGGGTGTATTTTATCATCCACATCCATGTTCCCTCAATATGTAATATTGTTTCCATCCACTTGCAATAGTTTAAATCCAATTTTACCCTTAGGTGAGTTTTTAGTAAAGAATATGAAAGGAATCTTTTGTCGTTTTTCCGTACGAGGTACTTTTTGACTTTTCCGACAAAAGTACGAAGAATGTTTTTTTTTTAACTTATACGGCATGAATGGATTTTTAAAACATTATTTCCAAGAAGATTCCTTTACAAGGTTACAAGTTTATTTTTAATCAACTTCTTTTAGTTTATAATTTTATGACATTTTAAGAAAAGAAAAGTGTTTTTGAAGAAGAAAGGATATTTTCCTCAAGAATGGAGTTCAAGTATTTTATCAAAATTATTTTCCATATAAGATAATAAAAGGGTTCTGTTTTTATCCCTATTATTACATGGATTTGATTATGTTGTGATGGAAACATTTTTATGAATTCCTTTATCTTATATGAATTGTTTTATGATGTCATGTTGTTTAAGAATCCCATTTTTATTACATGGGTTACGCTATGATGTATGGTTTATGATTATGTGGCACACATAAGAAAGGATTCATTATAAGATGGGTGGGACCTATATCTCCCTCCAATGCATTGGGTAAAGACTTTATATCTCATGAGATAGACATGGCTGGAACGGAAGGTTATTTCGGTTCAGTGATACAAGACTGAAACGAGGAGTGAACTCGGTTCAGAAAGGGACTTTGTCCACTAAGATAGTCTTGGCAATGAGTCATGACTAACAAGAAATGATTTTCCATGATTATGTGTGCATGCCACAAAGTTTCAAGTTTTATGTTATGATTATGGGGATCTCATTTTCACTTCTATGATTTATTCCATGTTAAGATATTATGATCTCTTTTGCAGGTTTTGATTTTCAAAAAGATATGATATGATTTTTATCTCCTTTATTTGCCCTTGCTGAGCATTTGGGTTCACCCTTTTATGTTTTATTTTCCCCAGGTCAGGAAGATGGATATTAAGTAGAATATGCTAAAAGGGACCCTAGATATGATGAAATAAATGGGAGACACTGTAGAAGATTTATGAACCAGTTGTTTATGTTTCCCAGTTTCTAAAGACACTATACCTATACGGTCCTTTGTGGTTTTGTCATATGTTGTAATAAGTGTGCTTCAATTTTGAAGTATTAACAATGTATGTAAAGTATGGGTCGTTATAATATTGCTTCGAGAGAAATCATGTGGTTGGTAGTTGGTTATGATCTCTTGATTATGTGGTGTTCCTTATGATTATATCTGGATATTCTTGTTATATGTGTTGTAGACATATACCTGTGTGGAGCTGACTGTAGTTCCCTTTGTGGTACTCCTTTGTGGTATTCCTTTTTGTTATTCCTTTGTGGTATTCTTTTGTGATTTCAGGGTGTCTTACTAAGTATTTTTATACTCATCCCTGCATGGGATTTTCCCGCACATGTTGTGTCTTGTGTATAAGATCGACCTTTTGACAAAGCCTTAGGCGTACCAGGACCATACGGTTCTTAGTGAGACCAAATAGACTGAGGTATATTCCTACAGCTTTAGACAGCATTCCTTGTACCTTTACTCTTGGTTGGACTTGTTTTACAGAATATTTTTGGTGGTCTTGTATTCTAGTGCTTTTTACTTTACTATACTTGTTTCCATACTCTGTTGTGGGATCTTAGTGGTTTTTGTGCTTGTTTACTTAGTGGATTTTACTTTTCATCATTTTGTGGCTTGGAGATGTTTGTGTGTGTACATGTACTTCATCCAATGCCTCCTATTTGTGGTATATGCCTACTCAATGCTACTCATCATCCCCTGGTCTATTGGAGGTGACATTGGGGTATTCACAGAATGGGCCCCTATGGTATGGGCCATAACATTGTGGTATCAAAGTGGTCGGATCTACTTTAGGACTGGGAGTCAGTAAGGTTGTTTTGGGGTGATGGTGTTAAGTGTTTTAAGTTCTTCTTTCAGGCCAGGGACCCTAGTGTTGGTGTCACAGTCAACATATCCATACACTAAGACTCTGATTACTTGATTTTCAACTGGGTATATGAAAACACTGGTTGCAGGGAAAAGTAATGGTACATGCATCATATAGGAATGGTTTTTTTTTCATTTCCTTCTTGAGTCAGCTCTCCAGATATACTCTATTGACTGTAGTACATCTTATTTTATTTCAGGATGCCTCCACATAGACAACCATCCAGGATTCTTCCACGTGATCATGTGGATGATCTACCTAGTGACAAGGAATTAGTACAAGGTCTTGTACTTGATATGGAACCTCTGATTGGTTTACCAACTATACTACCATTTGTTGAGTAGTAGTTATTACCAAGGCTACCAGATAAGGATTCACACAGGCTAAGTGTATTGTACGAGGTCCAGATGAAATGACCTCCCAGGTTTTAGGGTGAGCCAGACCCCCAGTTGGCCAAGGATTGTATAGATGAAGTCACCCATGTTTTCTGCCTTGTATGGACGCATACTGACCAGATGTAAGTCCTCACTACGAGTCTTTATCAGGGCTCCATGGGGCGATGGTGGAGCTTGGTGACATAGTATCACAATTCGATATCTCTCTCCCGGATAGTCATCGAGCATCTCTTCAAAGAGGAGTTCTATCTGACCACATTGTGATCGGTATGCATACAGAAGATTCTACATCTTCAGTAGGGTAGTATGACCATGGAAGACTATTTAATGAGGTTTACTAATATTTCATGCTACTCCATAGACATGGTATGATACAAGTTCTTCAAGGATTGGACCTTTTATTAGGCCTTATGCTAGGACATCATTACATCAGTGGTATTCCCTAGGATTACTACTTATACTAGGGTACTTGAGTGATCCCTACAAGTAGAGATTTTTCTAGTGGAGTATACATTGGTGGTAGGAGCTAGCGGTGGGCACCGGGTAGCTAAGACCTCGGCATCAGGCATCTGACGACAGTAACAGGGATCCAATCGATGTATGTGCTTCAAGGGGAGATTCTAGGACTCAAGGTTAGTGGTGTAGGGATCACATGGTGGCTTGAGTCATCTTAGGGGTAGAAAGTATTACTCATGTGGTGGTCGGGGACATTTTTCCTGAGATTGTATGCCTCTTCATATAGTTGATTAGGAGATAGTCAAGGGACCGTTGTGGAAGATGAAAATATAAGAGTAGTGTAGTCCATAGGGTAGCAAATGTGGAAGAGGGGAAGGCAAGGAAATAGAAGGTGGTTATAGTTTTTACCTATTACCACCCCCCAGGTTATCCATGTTAGGCTTAGGGAATTGGTGGATAGGGACTAGGCCAGCTGCAGGTGGTGGAGGCTTATGAACCTAGGGATCCCGGGATGATTTGAGGTATGATCTATGTATTTTCCACCTAAGATGAAGTTTTTATAGATAGAGGGTCTAGTAATTCCTTTCCATACATGAACCTTTTTCGAGACTTGAAGATTCTGGTTGAATCATTGAATCGACCCTTATGCATGGATACTCTTACTGGAGGAGATTCGATGATCACACACTAGTGCCGATAGTGTGACCAGAATCTTGGAGGCAAGAGTTTTGGTTGGGATATCTTGGTAGTAGCATTGAAGCCTTACGATGTCATTCTTGGTGTAGACAGTTTATCCACAGTTGATGCTCATATTGACTATTTTAGGCGTAGAGTGTGGTGTGTTCTCAGTGATGGAACCAAATTTTCCTTTGTCGGTGAAATGGAAAAACAGGCTACACGAGATAGACTCATGCATAGAAGGGTTCAATCGATTACTCATTAGTTGGATAGTCTCACCCTTAGTGTATTGGATGATATAAGTCCTCAGTTTCATGTTGTGGTGGTGGAGTATGAGGACGTCATCCCCAAAGATGTTCCAGGTTTACCTCCCCATAGAGAGATGGAATTTTGTATTGATATACACCTCAGTACAGCCTCGATATATACACCTACATATCGGATGGCTCCCATAGAGCTTCAAGATCTAAGGTTATAGTTGGATGAATTATAGAGGAAGGGCCACGTGAGGCCCAGTGTTTCACCCTGGGAAGCCCCAGTTTTGTTTTCCAAGAAGGTATACGAGAGCTTGAGGTTATTTTTGGATTACTGGTGCTTAAACCAGGTGATTTTAAAGAACATATATCCACTACCGAGGATCTATGACCTCTTTGATCAGTTGAACGGAGCATAGTGGTACTCAAATATTGACCTCGGATCAGGCTATCACTAGCTATGAGTACGGGATGAGGATATAAAAATGAGGGCCTTTAGATGTCATTATGGTCACTATGAGTACTTGGTGATTCTATTTGTCATGATGAACACCTTAGTAGTGTTCATGGGACTCATGAACTGGATCTTTCATCCTGACATAGACTGGTTCATGGTGGTCTTCATTGACGACACTATAGTATACTCAACGTTCAAGGAGGAGCATGTGAGACACTTGAGGATAGTCTTGTACACACTCTGAGATAACCAACTATATGGGAAGATCTCAAAGTTTTAGTTCTATATTTGATAGGTCTATTTTTTGGGACACGTCATCTTAGAGGCTAGAGTTGTAGTGGATCCAGTGAAGGTTGAGGTAGTACTTTCTTAGGATCCACCCAAGAGTGTTACCGAGGTGTGTAGTTTACTTGGGTTGGTATGATACTATTAGAGTTTTGTGACCAGATTCTCTAGAGTAGCAGCACCCTTGACATCTTTGAAACAAAATGGTCATCCTTTTGTGTGTATAGAGAAGTGCCAGCATTGCTTCCAGGAGCTGAGGTAGAGGTTGACGGGTACTCCCATCCTGAAGTTACTGAAGGAAGGATTCAAGTACGTAGTGTTCTACTATACATTAGGGGTCGGGATTGGTTGTGTCTTGATGAATATTGAAGATGTGATTGCCTATGGTTCATGATAGTTAAGAACGCATGAGAAGAACTATGTGACCTTTTTTCTTGAGCTAGCAGTGGTAGTATTCGTATTAAAGATGTGGGAAAACTACCAGATGGGTGAGAGGTTTATCATCTACTCTGATCATAAGAGTATCAAGTGTATATTCTCTCAAAAGGATCTAAACTTGAGATAGAGGTGATGTTTAGAGTTACCCCAGGACTATGAATTTGAGATTTTCTATACTCCTGGGAAGAAAAATGTAGTGGAATATTCTCTCAGTGGGAGATCTAGTTTGTAGTTGCTGAACAAGGCATCAGAGCAGTTAGCATCATTGCAAATATCCTTTATAGATAAAGATGGATTAGCTTACCTCATGTCAATGGTTATCACTCATCCATTCTTACAACAAGTCCGGGAGGCTCAACTTGGGGATATCAACTGTGAGATCCCACATCCTTATATGTCTATAGGGAATACCCCTGATAGATATTCAAAATGTGGGGTTTACATCATACTTTTTAGAGGGAACTTAGTAGTGCCAGTGGAATTGTAGGAGGAGGTTTTGAGGGATTTCAGTACATCCCCTTTGGTGGTACATCCATGTGTGGTGAAGATGTATCAGGACTTCCAACATCAGTTTTGGTGGCTTGGTATGAAGAAGGGAGTTTCAGAGTTTGTCTCTCGATTCCTTACTTGTCAACAAGTAAAGTTCGATCACCAGGTTCCAATGGGTTTAGATAATCCCCTTAAGCTGCCAAAATGGATGTGGGAGAAGATATCGATGGACTTTGTGATGGATTTACCACATACTTCCTAGGTACATGATACCATCTGGGTGATCATTGACTGACTCACCAAGTCATACCACTTCCTAGCTATCTGAGAGCAGGGTTTAGTAGAGATATTGGGATTCCTCTATGTTTAGGATATAGTTTGAATCCATATAGGTCCATAGATAATAGTTTCAGATCGTGATGATCTCTTTACATCCCGGTTGTGGAATGGATTACAGGTGTCATTTGGGACACAGTTATGCTTGAGCATAGCATTTCACCCATAGATGAATGTCCAAACTAAGCAGACCATTCAGGTTCTGGACGAAATGCTATGGGTGTGCATGTTGGACATTGTTTACAGTTGGAAGGATCACCTACCAATGGTGGAGTTTACATATAACAACATCTATCACTCTACCATTGGCATGGCGCCATTAGAGGCCTTGTATGGGTGACCCTATAGGTCACCACTTTGTTGGACCGACATAAGAGAGTAGTCACTAATGGGCCTAGATTTGGTGTAAGCTACTATCAAGAAGGTGCGGATCATCTTGGAGTAGATTAATACTATACATATCCATCATATTTATTATACTGACAGGAGGCAGAGGCCTTTGGAGTTTGAGGAAGGAGACCATGTGTTCCTTAAGGTTTCACCTCGACAGGGATTACAGATATTTGGTCAGGGAAATGAGATATCCTTGATGTTAATTATCCCTTTCCAGATACTACATATAGTTGGTGAGGTTGTGTACTTCTTGGATCTACCACCGTAATTAGATCGGGTAAACGATGTCTTCCACTTGTCGCAGATGAGGAGGTATGTTCATGACCCATCACATGTCATCAAATGGGTCAATCTGGACATCGAGGATGGTGAATCTTTTACTGAGTACCTAATGGAGATCAAGGATCAGCAGGATAGGATCCTTCATGGGAATTTTATTCTTTTGGTGTGTGTCTTGTGGCAGTATGAGAATCTCCAGGGGAGCACATGGGGTCAGGAGGCTCAGATTCGGGCTTTGTACCCTCATCTGTTTGAGTAGCTTTTGTTTTTTATTTCGGGGATGTAAATCCCAAGGTGGGGAGAATATAACATCATGGATTTTTTCATGTATTATTTTTTAAATATTATGTGGAATTATTTTAAGACTAGGCACCGAGATGGCGTGTGATTCTAAGGCTTAGTTTTCCCAGAACAATTTTTTGAAAAAATATTAAACTTTTAATAGCATGCATGCAAAGTTATCCAGAAAAAGTGGAATAACTCTTAAATGGTTGCCTAAATCATAAATATGATGTAAACATTGAGTTCTAAGTAGTTTCTTTACCCTAGGCACGATATAAATTTGTTTAGCATGATTCGTCTGTAGAAAAAGTCACAAAGGGTGTAACTGTAAAAAAATATTTTATAAAAATTATCTTTGATGCATTGAATTCCTTTTTATTAAGTCTTTTTCAGAAATTCAATTTTAGCCTCATAACCCTAGAATTTTCCTAGAAACATGGAGAGATAACCTCTGGAGAAACCATTGGGGGATGACAACAGATCGATCAAACAATGCACCTCGGATTCAAAGAACCTTTCCAATGACGACAACGACGCTTCGTTCTTTGTCAGTGATCAAACCAAATCGAGGTCGGGCAGTTGTTTCTTTGTGGTTTCCATATTATTGATTTCCACAACAACCATGGTTTAATCCATGAATAGATTGATCTGTGGTTCGATCATTGCGGGATGGTTTATAATTGCGGGGATTATTTTGGGATTTTTCTTAATTTGTTTATTCATTCTTCATTCTAATGAGAACGGATTGAGGCCAACCTAACACAGTCGAGGTTTGTTCCTCATCTATGTGTTTCCTTGGGTTTCTCCCTTATATTCTTCATGTTATTCAACATTGGAACCTCATGGTTCCTAGTTTGACATTTTTGGGTGGTTTCGAACGAGATCGGACTCCCAAATTGGAGGAAAACTGACAACAGAGGTCGGGTGTGTGTAGATCGGGACCCAAGGAGTGTGGATCTAGGATCGTATCAAAATTCAGGCACCAGAGGAAGAACAATGGATCGTGAAAGTAGGGGAAGTGGTGGGTTGCATAGGCAGTGGCGAACAGTGGTGCGGCACGGCCAGCAAAGGCAGCCGATGTTGCGGGTGTCGGAGCCATGTAGAACACGGTGGGCAGTGGCATGGATCAGATGCCCTGGATGTGGCTAGTTTGGATGGGTGTGGGATCCCGTGGGTGAGAGGTCCAGGAAGGTCCATGATGGGCTAGGTGAGTCAGACCCATGTTGGACCTGGTGTGATTGAGGTGGATCTGCATCACGGTCAACCGCCATGGTCGGTCCATGAGCCAGTTCGGGCGGTCGGCCGCCATAATTGGTGGACCTACCATGCGATCAATCCACAGGCCCAATGACCCCCCTTTGAAATTTATAATTGGTATAACTTTCAAATAGTACATCCGTTTGATGAGACTTATATGGAATTGGGACCCTAGAGACAAGAGGGACATTTTGGGACAAGTTATGAGTTTTTAATTTTGACCAGTATAGGTTGAGATTATTTCCCTTGGTCCTTCCCTCAAGGGATCATTATGGTATTATGTACACATCACTAGATTTTAATCTCCTCTAGAGGCTGAGTCTCAAATATAGTGTGGTATCCCTCCTTGAGACTAGAGTGTGATCCTATATCACCCCTAGTGGGGTTGTGGAATTAGTGTAACCTTCAAGAGTAGGGAATTGGTCCTCCATCAAGTGGTTCACATCATTTGGGTACGTGGTATCCCCCAGTGAGTCTGGGTGCGATCTATGGTGTCTCCCGGTTAGTTCTGGGCATGACCCCATCTCTATGAATAATAGTCTTATTTGACTAATATGTTCTCATTTGGGTAGGGCTCAAATGAGATAGACTTCTTTGTGAGTGTCTCTGATGATACCATGGATCGAGGAGTGAGTTCTCCCGAAACGAACGTGCTTCGACGGGAATCATGAGGCTAGAAGTTGGTTATAACTGCCCAATGGTGTGGTGTTCCTTATGAGTATTTCTAGATATTCTTGTTATATGTCCTATATACATATACTTGTGTGGAGATGACTATACTTCCCTTTATTTTATTCCATTATAGTATTCCTTTGTGTTATTCCTTTGGGTAATTCCTTTGTGGTATTTATTTGTGGTATTCCTTTGTGATTTCAGGGTGTCCTAATGACTATTGTTATACTCACCCCTACATGGGTTTTTCCAGCACGTGTTGTGTCTTGTGCAGACAATTGACCTTTTTATAGAGCCTTGGGAGGATCAGGACCATATGGTGCTTAGTGAGACCAGATAGACTGAGGTGTGTTCCTATGACTTCAGACAGTAATCCCCATACCATTACTCTTGATTAGACTTTTGTTATAGATTCTTTTTGGTGGTCTTGTATTATGTCCCTTTTTACTTTTTTATACTTCCTATTTTACTCTGTTGTGGGATCTTAGTGGTTTTTGCATGCTTGTTTATTTAGTGGTTTTTACTTTTTATCATTTTATGGCCTGGAGATGTGTGCGTGTGTACAAGTACTTGGGAAAATGCCTCCCATTTGTGGGATATTCCTACTTAGTACTAGTCACCATCCCTTGGCCTATTGGAGGCGGGTTTGAAGTAATCATGGCACGGGACCCTCTAGGATAGGTAGTGACAGTGCAAGGGTGTGGTGCGGCCCATGTGGGTAGGTGTGTGCATAGTGTGTCTGGGTGTTGACCCCAATGCCGGCTCGAGCTGATGGTGACACAAGAATTCTTATTAAGCAAAATTAGATATAAGAAAAGATTAGTGTGGGATGTATGATGCAAAGTTTATATTCACATGTTAAAGTGTTATGCATAGAACACCCGCGGCTCGATCAAATGGATATTGACCATATAATTGATTCGGTGTCATCATCTTCAATCTCCTATAGCCCTAGCATGTTTAACATTGAGATTTCCTTATTCTAACCATCTTCAATGAGAGTGTTACACTGATGATCGATGCCATCTTGGATGAAAGAGATAATATGATACATGCTTAATCATCCTAAATCCATGCATGAATATGATAATTTAGAGAAAGAGAATCATTTGAATGCAAACTGATGATGTCGTAAGATGTTTCATGTAATTTCTTTTTCATGTATGTGAGGATACCATCATAAAGGGAGAAGAATAAAGGCTATGTAAAGACTCTAGGATTTTCAGCATTATGGAAACTACGTGAAGTATATAATCTACCAAAATCATCGGTGATATTGAAAGCATATGAGACTCACCACCATTATCATATATGGTACTAAACATGGATTTTATGTTGGTGAATTCATGGGGACACTAAAAAAACACCCATATTATATGGGGTTATTTTTCAGTTTATAAGGGGTTATAACCCCCTCTAAATGAATTAGCATCAATTATGGTGAATCGCCACTAATGTGCCCTACATATCCTATTAGGGGTGGTTTTAGGGAAGCAATGGTAAAATTCATATGAGATTAGAGGAGGTTAGATTAGAAGGGGTTTAACACCCTTTTAAATGCATTTAAAATCCCCAAATTTGTGTTGATTAGAGGCAGTTTTAACCACCTCTAATCTGGACCCTCAATTTAGGGGGGGTTATAACCACCTTTAATTGAGGGTGTAGATCTAATTTTAGGGGAGGTTATTGTAACCACCCCTAAATCCTACAATTTATTTTTTAAATTTTAGCCATTGGAAATCCAGGGTCATCCCTTGGACACCTCTCCTGACACCCCACTGGCTCCACTGACACCCAATGGACCTCCCTAGAAACCTCACGATCCACCCCTAACACGCCACGGGCTCCCCCTAGACACCCCCCCCCCCCCCCCCGACACCCCAAGGGATCCCCTTAGACACTCGCCTGACACCCCACGATCCTCCCCTGAAACCCCATGGACACCCCCCACGGACCCCCTTGGACACCTCACCAGACACCCCACAGGTGTCCCCGACACCCAACAGACCCCCTAGACACCCCACGAACACCTCGCCAGACACCCCACTGGTGTCCTAGACACCCAACGGACCCCCTGGACACCCACACAGAAACCCAACGAACACCCCCACAGACACCCCACAAGATGCCACAGACAACCACCTTGGGGAACCCTACAACCTTGACTTGGCTGCCACACAGGCACGCGCATAGGACCCACCAACTCATCTTCACCGCAACACGCGCCAGCAAAAATCCCCGTCAGTGGGAATCGAACCCATGACCTCGGGAGGTTCACTCGGTTAAATAACCACTACACCAGCACCTCTTTTATGTATTATTTAGAATATATTTTATTGATTTAGATGCAAAATTGATTTATAATATATATATATATATATATATATATATATATATATTTGTGTGTAGAAATATAATAAATATACTATATTTATCTATAATATATAATATATATATTTGTGTATAATATATATATATATTACAACTCTGTATATATAATATATATAAATAGATATATTTAAATATATTATTATATATTTATACATATATTTATATACATTTATATTTGTGTGTCTGTGTATATATTTATATATTTATAGATATAATATAATTATAATATATATATATATTTATTTATTTATTTATTTTTATAATTATTTTTATATAATTATGTGTGTGTTTGTGCAATAATACTATTATTTATTATTATTATTATTATTATTACACCTACTTTTTAAACTATACAAATTATATGTTGGTTTTATAAATACTATACATTTTTATATTTTATGATTTATATTATACATATATTATATTAAATATGTTTATAGTATATATTTGTTTATATAATTATATAAATTTATATTATATCATGTATACACACATATATGTATACACACAAAATTAAATTCATTCATATAATTGGAAATGTATAGTATAATTAAATGATATATGTATATATACTAAATTAATTTATAATTAATATGGTATACTATGATATATATAAAATAATTATATAATATATATAAATTTACATATATTAAAATATATATAATATAATATAATATATATATATAATAATATAATATATATACATAATAATATAATATATATACATATTTATTTAATTAATTAATTTTATCTATATATTATATAAGTAATAATTATATAATATATATAAATTGATATATAATATTATAATATTTATATAATAGTTATTTATAATATATATATATATATATATTTAAATTTGTCTATATTATATATATTTGCAACATAATATAATATAAATGTATTTATGTATAAATATAATATGTAATACAAATTTATTTAATATAATATATGTATAATATAAATCATAATATAAATATATATTATTTATAAAACCATATGTAAATTTTATATATTTGAATAAATATATTTATAATTTCATTTAATTATGTATACCAATATTTATATATGTATACATATTTTTATATATGTATAAATATTTATAAATACTATACATTTATATTATGATTTATATTACACATATATTATATTAAATACATTTGTATATATTTGAATAAATGTATAGTATTTATAAAACCATATGTAAATTTTATATATTTGAATAAATATATTTATAATTACATTTATATTATATATACCAATATTTATATATGTATACATAGTTCTAAATATGTATAAATATTTATTTAAATTATTTATATAATGTATATATATCTGTGTGTGTTTATAATGTATTTAAATACATTTATATAATGTGTTTATGTAATATATATATATATATAAACACACACATGCGCGCACACACATATATATTATAAATTTTGAATTTATATAACATTTATTTAAAAAAATAGAGGGGGTTAAAATCCCCTCTAATATAAGGGATTAGAGGGGGTTCATGAATCCTTATAATGACATAAATTAAAGAGGGTTTAAAACCCCCTATAATCAAAGGGATTAGTAGTGATTCATAAACCCCCTTTAATTTCATCAACAGGGGGTTCAAAACCCCTCTAATGTCTTAAATTAGAGTGGGTTTAAAACCCCCTCTAATATAAGGGATTAGCAATGGTTCAAAACCCTCTGTAATTTAAGATTTTATAGGGGGTTATGATCCCCCACTATTTCCTTTTAAAAAATAAAATTCCATTATAAATATATATAGCATCTAAATTACAAATGAATATTATATATATATATATATATATACATATATATCCTCTAGCATTGAAATAAATATAATATATATAGCTCCTATAAAATCAAATCGAATAAATAGAGCCACTAATTATTAAATTAGCAGCAGTTTTGTCATAACCACCTCTAAAATCAAACCGAATATTAAAAAAATAATGCTAAAAATTTTAGAGGGGGTTGTGCATAACCCCCTCTAAAATTAATTTAGAGGGGGTTGTTTATAACCCCATCTAAAAAAACTACTACTAATCTATTGTTGTTTTTATAGTGGAAAAATTATAAAACCTCATCTATAAATAGTGTGGTACCGAGGCCGAGACATGCTACTGAAAACTTTGTTGCTCTCATTTTTCAAAGAAACAGATCGTCAAAAACCCATTATTTCATGAAGAGAGTAGTGGGTTCCTTGAGCCATTTGGCTGCATGAAGATAGTCTCTCACACACTTATTTGTGTGAAGAAGAATCATGCTTGACAGTGTCACGTGAAGGAAAGTTCTTTAAAACTCATTTGAGTTCATGAAGATAGTCTCAGGTTCTTTATTCATGTGAATGAAGTCTATACCGTGAACCTATTTGGTTAGGTGAAAAATAAGACGATGCTCACAAGCCTCCTTTTCTTTCATGAAGAAGAATAAACTCATGTACTCACATGATGAATAATAGTTACATTCCATAATAGTACTTCGTACATAACCCTATATAGAAAAATTCAAAGCAGATATGTGTGCACACTAGTTTGGAATAATCTGTAAAAAATGATAATAATAATAATAATAAGGTTAAGAAGTGTGTTATCACATGAAGGATAATATCCACATGCCTTGTTTCACATGAAGAAACCCTGAGTTAACCCATGCATGAAATAATGTGTATGCATGAAGGATTGTGAATGTGTAGGAATTATTCAAGATTTTTCATGCACATGAAATAATATTGAGTTATGAAATATTTCATAACATAATATTGAAAATGTAGTGTGATTGAGTTGTATAAATATTTACTGCACCAAGAAGAACAATGAAGATCCAATACAATTATAGTTGTTCATATTATGTATTGATAAATTCTAAGAATATCAGTCTTTAACATCTTGATATCTTTCTAAATAAAGAATAATAAGAGGTATCCCTTTAGATTTAAATATAATTTTTTTCATCCCATTGATTAATGAATCTAAGATAGATCATTGATTACTGTATTCAAGGAAACAATTTTATTGCTACATTTATAGGAAGTTGATCAAAGTTTATTGTTTTCTATTAAAGAGGAATTTTTCTACACTTGTCGATTGGTTCAGAATAGGAAGGATAATATCCTACAACTTTTTATTCAACGTTTAAGCTTGCATTATACCTGGTCGATGCGAGGAGAATAGGTTCAAGCTCATACCCTTGCCTGTGATTTTATTGATAATAAAAGGAAATTTGTGTGTGAGTGGGATGATAACCATCACACACTGAGGACATAGTCATCCACACTATAATCGAGCCTTGTTAAAAATATCTATGTCCCTTGCACTTTATTTTTTTATGTGAATTCTAGTTAAATATAAGTGAAGAATAAAAAAAAATATTTCATTGAAAAAGTGATAAACGTATAGAAAATGGATATCGAGTTTAAAGTGGTAAAGGTTTTACCACACTGATTCACTCCCCTCTCAGTGTGGTAATCCCAATGTGATCCTCATAATTGGTATCAGAGAAGTGTTACACCTATGTTTTGATTATCTTATTTGAATATTATTAAATATTTGATATATCTCTTCTCAATTTAAAATGGAGGTTAAAATTGGAGTAGTTTTATCTATTGAAGATTATATTTCTATCTCATCCAAGACATTAATGAATATAATAAAGAAAGAATTGAGAAAGATTAAGAATTCATCCCTCTTATGAAAAGAAGAAGATGAGTTAGTTTCCCAATGCATTATTCCTAAAAAATATATGTCATTCATGGGATTCAAAGATCTTATAGTTTATCCTACTACCAAAGATATGGACAATAGTTCTACTTGAGATGTCGATGAAGAGGTGTCAGATATTTTTTCCCAACATTTTCCAACAAAAGAACCAAGCACAAGTGGTAAAGATAATTCCTCTTACAATGATATTTATATAGTTTTGAGGAAGAAATTATAGGATAATATCACTTATCTTGAAGAATAATCTAAGAATATATATATTTCATTGGCACAAAGTGTTGTGACATGTGATGATATCACCATACAATGTAACCTCAAAAGTGTAAGAATTAATAAGTTTGATGAATCATGTTCTAGAGTTGGGAAGGATTGGTTTGAAGTAATCCTGAATAAATATGAATCCATTTATAATCTTGAAGTGAAGTTCCATGCATTATAAGACAATCATAAGAATGTCATTGGTGTCAAAAATTCATAACTTGAGATTAAATCAAACAAGATCAAGGAGCTTGACACTTTGATACAATAGAAACATAAAATGCATGATGAGGAAGTTATGAATATTAAAATAGAATGTAAAGATAGTCTATAATTATTGGAGGATAATAAATTCATCCTAAATATGAAATTTCTTAAACTCTTATTCAAATTATGAAATATGGAAAATGTTTAAGTTGAGTCTTCACAATAAGATGAAAGATGACTTGTTACTACAAGAGCTACAGGAACACAAACTTATAAGGAGTACTCTTATCCAAATAGACCTCTAACTATTGGAAATAATATATTGAAATAATCTAATGATCAATCTCAATCGGTCTCAAATAAAAAGTAACCATCCACCTCCATAGATAATTTTTTTGTTAAATATATTTCTATAAACTATAAATATTTGAAATCAAAATATATCAAAGTGTGGTTGAATAAAAATGGTGAGAAAAACACCAATATAACCAGGGTGTATGAAATTAAGTGTAAAGTAATAGTTCCCCTAATGAATCCCAAAATAATAGTGAAGGGAAACAGACCCAACAAGTTTTCCAATCTAGTCCAACTATTATTCCAAATAAGCGATCAATATTTTTCATCTATTATTAGTGTTTTGTATGATTTAGTCATGTGGAATCTTATTGTTGGTTTAATTTAATAGTATCTAAAAATTAAAGGAATCCTACAAAAATGAGGAGAAATTAGTGAAGAAGAAAAGATCATAGATGAAAGGAAATAATCTGACTATTATAAATAGATTTGAAATTATGAAGAATTTTTGTGGGATTTTCAATGGTAGAGGTCACAGTGAAGAGGTATCCAAGTATAAATCATTCAATTGTTCCACTGAAACAATTCATAATAAAATACCTTAGAATATGAATATTTAAGGTGACTCGAACTTGGGAAAGAATTAGGATAAAATTTTTACAAAGAACATTCCAAAGAAGATCACAAAGAAGAAATATAATTCAACCTTGGGTAAATATCAGAATAAGGATGATAAAAACAAACCCAAGAAGATAAATAAGGGTTATAAACCAAAGGATATAATCTACTTGTTTTTTGGAAGAAGTGGTCACACCATGAATCACTATAATCAGGCCACATATGTCATAATGAATGGAAGAAATCTTAAAAAATAGAAGGGAAGACTCATCCAAAAATAAAATAAATGGAATAAAGTGGTAAAAATAATACCTAATAAACCATGTGGATCTACCAAGAATATTGAGGATATTCCAAATGACATACTATAAATTCATCTAGCTGATTTGTGGGGACAAAGGAAAATTCAAGAAGATCAATAGAAATAAGAAGATAAATTAAAATAGGAGATTCCACATAATGAAGTTAAATATCATGATGCGTTATCAACAAATCATGACTAGGAATTCTCAAAATCACTATATTAAGGTTGAAATAAGGTTGGATACATTTCTGTTAATTTCTCATTAATAAATCCATCTCAATAAGTGATGTGGAAAATGATTCAAAAATCACATGGTGATGAATGTGCCTTGATGGATAGTGTAAATAAGAATATTTCACACAAATAAATTGTTAAAATAAAAGATTCCATTTTTTAAAATACTAATAATGAAGCTAGTAGATTTGGCATTACTAGGTCACCCCCACATGGAGGAGGAAAGAATGGAGTTTCATAGTAGAGAAACAATTCTCAACCTTATTTCTCTTAATGAAAAGAAAATGCGACCCACCTTATTCTCATATACTTTGTGTTTAATAATTATTTAAAGTAATTTAAGGTGATGAAAATGTTCATAGGGAACTAAGTTCAAGATTATATTTATATATCTACAAGCTAGAATATTCATTTAAATCTTTATGTAATTCACTATCCGGGTTTGATTTATCTATTTTTATCTTGAAGATCATTAGATGAAAAATTTCGGAGATCAACCTTGAAGAATCTGATCAAGATATTATAAATTATCAATAAATCTTTAGTCCCCATCATGTATGAGATTTCAAAAATTAGTCCTTACATAAATTGGAATATATAAGAAAAAATAATGACAAGATCCATTATGATGAAGTGAAACTAGAGATCATCCCTTGAGGGGGGTATCCAAAGATGTTCCCAGGGAACTACACTTTAATCAAAGCTATTATCTCTGGAAGGTGCTTGTTCAATAATTCATTTATGAGGTATGTTGACACACTCTCTTATCGGTATTCTCAAAAAAATGAATTCTCATCTTAAAGGGGAGAACTTAAATAAATCAATTTCTTGAGAAAAATAATCTTAAAGAAGTGACTGATTTCATGAACATTACCTACCTATTATAATTGAATTTTTTTAATCTGTGTGTTGATATGAGTTAAAGAATTTCAGGTTGAATATATTTTGAGAATTTATTATTTAAAAGAGGTATAATACATGTTTCCACTTGTATTGTATCAATTGGAATCAATGAAATGATATCAATATAGAAATAGTTGAATAGTCTCTAAGGAAAGAAGCAATTTATGATATATCAGTTGGTATCATATCCTGAATTGAGAATAGAAAAAATTTATGTCTAAATTATACCTTCTTTTTTTCTGCATTGGGTTAGCACAAGTAAAATTTGAGTCGAATAATTTGTGGCACATTTCTTAATAAATAAATGATACCATACTCTATCAAGTACTTTTCATTTGTTATCAATAAGGGGGAGAGATGAAAATGAAAATGGTTAAGAGATAGGAGGAGAGAAGAGAGAAATCATATGTGCAACTTGTATAAACATATTGACATGGAATTTTCTGTTCGTATTAACAAAAAATAAAAAGGGGTAGATTGATGATCTCACTTTTGCTTTTGTTGTTTGTGTTGTCAATGAGTCAGTAAGTGATGAAACGCTTAATTTAAATATGAATTGAAGAATAATACTAGCATGAAAGTGTGTTGTGTCATTCCCAAGTTTAGTTGGTAATATAGTTGAAGTGTTGAAGTATATCTATCCATGATGATTTCAAAGGCCACATATTATATTTTGTATGAAGTAGATATAACTATGATGATTGTTGAATTGGTATACATGTTTTTAGAACATGTATTAGTGTGTATCACATTTTTTACAAAAATGAAGATGATTGAAGACTATGAAAATATTAATTTGAATTAAGAAATGTTTGGAGAAGTGGAATTATAAAGTCCATGAAAAATATGTTCATATTTTTCATGAATAACATTTTTAAGAAGTCATTTGGTTGGTTTAATGATATTTATTCTTGGTAATTATTCCAAGTATGATTTGGTCCTGAACAAAAAAAATTGGCTATCCATACAATCCATGAAGGCTAACTCAGTCCCATTCTTGTGGGAGTGGGGCTCAACCATATAGGAGAGATAGCCTAAATTTCTATTCATGGAAGCAGTGATGTTAAATAGCACCCAAAGGGAGCTCATAGGATTTCATGAGGATCAGGGGGCACATAGCACCCATGGGGTGCTCGAGGATTGCACAAGGGTGTGGCATGGCCCGTGTGGAAAGGTGTGTGCATAGTGTGTCTGGGTGCAAACCACAGTTCCATATTGAGCTAATGGTGACATGTGAATTATTATTAAGTGGAGTGAGATGGAATAAATTACCAATGTGGGATGTGGTATGTGTAGTTATTTTTTGTGTGTTAAAATTTTATGTAAATAACTCTTGTCACTCGACCAAATAGATATCGACAATCTGATTGATTCTATAGTGTCATCTTCAACCTCTTGTAGCCCTAGTATGTTTGACGTCAGAATTTCCTTTTTTCAACCATCTCCAGTGAGCATGCTACAGTGATGATCACTTCCATATTGGATGAAAGAGATAATATGAGGAGTGATTTATCATCCTAAATCCATACATGTAATATCTATCTTGCGTGCATATAATTTAGAGAATAAGATTCATCTAAATGAAAACCAAAGATTCTCTAAGAAGTTTTAGGCAATTTTTTTTTTGCATGAACAAGAGGATACCATAATGAATGGAGAAGCATTCAAGATATGAAAAGATACCATGATTTTTTGTTTCACAGAAACCACATGAAGTATTTAATATACCAAAATCTTTAGTGATATTGAAATTGTCCAAGACTTTCCACCATTATCAAATGTGTGACACAACTCGGATTTTAAGTCAGTGAATTTATAGTGTAAATGTGGTGAACCAAATTTATAAATAGAGAGGTACCAAGGATGAGACGCACTACTAAAAACTTATTGATATCATTTTTTAAATAAACAGACCATTGTGAAACCCTTTGTTTCTAAAAGATAGTAGTGGTTTCCTTAATCCATTTTCCTATGCGAAGATAGTTCTGCACATTCTTGTTTGCATGAAAAAGAACCACACTTGACACAATAACATAAAGGAAATATCTATAAAACCCAATTGAGTTCATGAATACAGTCCCGTATTCTTTGTTCATTTGATGTAATATAGTACCAAAAACCTCTTCGATTATTTGAATAACAAGAAAAAGAAACTCACGGACCTTATTAGCTTACGTGAAGAAGAAGAAACGCATATACTAACATGATAAAGAAGAGTTACATACCATAATAGTACTATGTACATAAACCTATGCAACGAAATACAAAGGAGTATCTTGTGCACATTGGTTTGGAATAATCTATAGACAAGTATAATAACAATAAGGGTAAATAGTGTGTGCTTTCATGAAAGAGAAGATCCACATGCCTTGTTTCATGTGAAGAAAACATGAGTTAACCAATGAATGAAATAATCATTTTTCATGAATGATTGTGAATATTCATGCATTATTCAAGATATTTTATGCATGTGAAATAATATTGAGTTTTTCAATCTTGTATAACATAATATTGAATGTGAAATGTGATTTAATTTCATAAATTTTCAATGTACCAAGAAGAATAAAGGAGAGTCCATAAAATTATAATTATTGATATTGTGTATCGAGGAATTATGAGAATATAAGTCTAAAACGTCTTGATATCTTTTGTTCTGAATAAAAATAAGAGTAAACCCTTTATATTGCAGCATAATTTGTGTCATCCCATTAATTTCTTAATCTAAGATTTCCCGTTGATTGTTGTATTTAAGGCATCCATTTTATTTCTATATTTAGAGGAAGTTGATTAGATTTTAATGTTGTATATTGAAGATTACTTGTTCTACATTTTATGATAACTTTAGAAGGGGAAGACTGAAATCCTACACCATGTTCTTTAAAGTTTAATCTTTCATTATACTCAATTGGTTCCAAAAGAACAAGTTTAATGTAAAACTTATGTCAGTTCTTTTCTTGATAATAAATGAAAAGTTATGTTAGAGTAGGATAATAACCACCATGAACTGAGAATATAGTCATCCACACTGTAGGTGAACCTTGTTAAAAATACTAGTGTTATTTTAGATTTATTTTTTGATGTGAATTCATGTTAACTACAAGTGAATAAGAAAATAGAATCTTTCATTGAATAAGTGACAGAGGTACAAGAAAGGGATGTTAAGTTTAAAGTGTCAAATGTATCCCACAATAATTCAACCCCACCCCCCTTTGTGTGATCATTTAATATCCAACTATTTTAAAATAAATACAATGTTCAATAGAATACAAGATATGCAACACCGACCATAAACAAACCATGAAATATTATTATTTAAATATGATCGTTATAACCTAGTCCTTGAACTGGTAGGTATGAATAGGATTAATATTATTATGAAATATATATAAAGTTCATAATAAATAAAAATTTATTGACTAATTATTAGGAAATAAACACTCAATTTTTAGTAAATTCATTTTATTCTTCAAAGATACGTTTTCTTCAAAAATGGTTTTTATTAATTTTTGTAAATGAATATTATATTTAATTTTAGGAAATTTTAGATATTTTATATTATAAAAGTGGTATCATTTTTTAAATTATTATTTCAAAATTATATTAGAGTGAATTTTTGGGATTTTTCCGTAAAGTTTGATTTTCCAGTGAATAGTGAAAAATACTAATTTTTATTGAAAACTGTATTTTTGTTTCAAGAATTTACAAAGTTCCATATTTTTTTTTAAATTATTTAAAAGTAAAATTAGTTATATTATATTATTAATAATCAAATTAACTTAATTGGATTCATTTTATGGTTTAATTTTGTAAAAAAACATTTTTATACTTAAAAAGGCATTTTTCTAAAAAAATTGTTTTTCATTGCATTTTACGTTTTAATCATAAATTAATTTATGTAACTTATATAAATTGATTCTTAAAAAATGGGTTCCATATTTTTAATTATGATTTATAAATTTGGTAAATATGTCCCTTTTATTTTTGTTCATTATGAATGGTATCCACAATAAATAATTATCACCACAGTAAGGATAAATTGGATAATTAAGGTTAAAAATAATATATTAAGGACTAGAAAATGATCTTATATCTTTCCTTTAACCTATTTGAAGGTTTTAGTTTTTCTGTTTCCATAAAAGTTTCAAAAATATGGAAACTTGGTTCCATATTTCTTTGATTTTGACCTTTATAATATTTAAGTAAAAGATAAAGTCAAAAATGTTACTTTATTGCTTTCAATATATATAATATTTTGTTATAGGGATAAAATTAATTATGTCCAGTTATAAATGGATATTTTGGAAGATAAGTTATATTTTTATGAAAAAATAATTTCTCTAAATGTGCACTCAATGTCTGCACAATATTTATTCAATTAATAGAAAGATAAAATAAACGATTCTAAAAATATTAAAAGTAATATAATTTGAATGAATAATAGTATCTAGTGATTTTTTTGGATAAATATAAAAGGTTAGAGATGTGTGAAATGATTATATTCAAATTTATTTCTTTTCATGTTGTTTTCAAAGTTGAATTAAATGAATAGTTCCAAAAATGACATTAATGATGTTTTATAATAAATAATATTTTATTAAATTATATAAAATTGATAAAAATATTATCTTCAGACAAGTGATTTTGATATGATTGAATATATCTACCATTTTCAACTTATGGTATAATTTTACTTTATAGTAACTGTCTTAACCCCTAAAGAGTAAAAAAATTTATTATCGCAATAATTATCAAAAAGGGTTAACACGGGTTCGAACAAAAAGATAAGGGTAAAAACATAATCTAAACTTGTAAAAATTTAATTAGATGAGATTATTTAGAATTATACACGTCATTTATTCAAATTCTTTCATTTTGGACCTATTTTTTCATGAAAATTAATTTATATTAATTTTATTCTTTATGTAATTCCAAAAGTGCCCCTTCCCTCACTTATAAAAGGGAACCTCCTCTCATTTTTATTTACACTTCAAAAAAAATATACTAATACCTACCCAAATCCCTTCATTACATACTTCCTCATATCTTATTGATATTTTTTTTATTAGAAGCTAACCTAGGAAGGCTTTAGTTATAAATCTAAAGAGGTTCTCTAAAGAAGAGGTATGGTTTTCAACCAAGCATTTTCATTTTATTTATTATTCTACCTCCATAAAATATTATCCAACCATGTTGAGATAATAATATTAGTATATTTCATATTATAGGATTTTAATATGTTAATTTCATAACCTATATCCATATCCTCTTCAATAAAATGTGAAACGAAACCATCCTTTGTGTGTATAGTGTACTATAACCTCACGAACCAATGCAATTCGTTCTCCATCACTGCCTCTCAGGGTTGGTTATAATTATAGATTTAATGTATATATATGATATTCATGAAATAATTATAATTATTTAAAAGTAATATATCCACTATTTTCTAACATTTCCATTCAATGAAAAATGATAATATCATTCGTGCGTATGTGTGGACTACCACCTCCACAAAGTGATGTGATTCGTTTTTCATAACCACATCACATGGAGTATATATATAAGTATATTTAAAGAAATAATATATTATTTATCATATAATGATAATTTTTTAGAGATAAAATAATACTTACCACCTTTCCATTATGATCATTTAAAAATGGAAACGTTACCTATGCATACATACGACCTACCGTCTCCATGATTGTAACGTATTTCATTTTTCATAACAATATTTCATGATTGGTTTTAAAATTATAATTTATGTATAAAAATAATAATCATTTCATTAATATTATTCTATAGATTATTTAATAATTAATTCATTGACCATATTCAACCTACCAATGTAATTTTGTATATATGAGTCGAATATCATCAAAACATCTAACATGAACTTATATAATTAAGTAATTAAATGTACCACAGTAATAAATAAAATAAAAGGAATAATAAACTTGAAAAAGTTACTTAAGAAAGTAATTAATTGACATAATTTTATTCTTTAGTAAAATAAAGAACATACGTGATGATTCGGACTTCAGTTAGGGGACACATTAACCTTAAACCTCATTTAAATGTTTTAAAGTTTTATTTTTGAAATATTTCTCTTCCATACCCATATTCGTAAAATTATTTTATGAATATATTTATATGGACATAAAGAAATTATAAAAGTAAAATTTATATTTCTTTATCATTTCATTCAAAGGTTTTCAAAAAGGAATATTTTTACTAATCATTTTTACTTTCTCTACAAAAGATAAAAGGAATGTTTTATTTTAACGTGTAAGATGTCAACGGATTTTCCCGCTGTCATAACCATTATTTGATATTTTTATTCCTTTAAAAGATTTAATTTTTTATTCAAATTAAAACCCTATTTCCCTCTTTTTCATGGTATTTTAGTTTTTAAAATGGGTTATTAAAAAGGAAAGGATATTTTAATATCCGAAAGTGTTTTTTATATGGGTTCAAAAGTGTTTTTTAAAGATTTTATGGTGAAAATATGTGAGCATAAAATTTTTTATTATTGTTATGATACTTGATAATTATATATGATGAGAGAGTGAGCCTTATATTTCTTATATGAGTGGGTGTTCCTGATATAGCTTATACAATAAAGTGATCCCAATACAACTTATGTTAGGAAAAAATCCCTCAAGGTGGAATTTTGGTGTTTTTTGGGTGATTGTGTTTGTTAAAAAATTAATATGACTACGAATCAGTATGGTTGGTGTTTTTGAAGTATATTTTTAAGGTGGCACAGTTTTCTAGTGTTTGCGAAATGTTTGGGCCTCAAAATCAAGAGTTTATTTTTTGGAAAAGGAAGGTTTTATATAAAGGATTTTGTGAAGCATAGTTCATGGACTGCAAAGCAGTGTTCATGGACTTAAAAAGAGGTACACGGAATAGAGAATAAAAATTGTAAAATGTATATTTCTGTATAGAAATGCTATACAGACCGTGAAGCACACTATGTTGACTGCATAGTGAGATCAATATGTGGGAGGCTCTCAGTTTGCGAGAGTTTTGTAGTTCATGAGAGGCTCATAATTTGTGGAATGGAGGTGGTGATTTAGGGTTCCCCCAAAGGGTTTTTCATTTTTGGAATACATTGGTTGTCACAAATTATTAATGAGTTATGCAGATCGCATAACAGTTCACGGTGAAGGCTTTAGCGCATCAAAGTTTTGGGTATTTTGGATTAGTGTGTTTCTTCTGATCTATTTTCCTATATAAAGACCCAAAATCATATAAGTAGAGAGAATTTTATTAGAAAATATCATCATTTTGGGAATAATTCAGTGAAGTATGAAGTAGTTTTCAAGGGATAATTCCATGATGGAGAAGAGTTTGTGAGGGAGAACTCTGTGAAGGGTGAAGTAATTCATGGGAATAGTTCACGAAAGGGTTTTTTTAGGGTGTGATAGCCCATAAAGAAAAAGGGGTCAGGGAGAATTAGTGGCATGTGGAACATCAGCTATCCATGGAAGGATAGGTGGTTCTTGGAAGGATAGGTTGTTCGCAAATAACTCACACCATTCAGTGCAAGAAATTTCACGTAGTAAGTAGGAAAGTTTGTAAAGGATTCAGGGAAGTTCATGAACAATTCATGGAATTTCACAAAGTCACAAGAATAGTTTTTGAAAGTAATTTCTGAAAACTAACAGTACACGGAAAAGAGGGACTTCAATGGAGCATCTACCTATAGTTGAGGATGCATTTATTAGTGATAATAAAGGGACCTACATGTTCATAAACTATGAGTGGATCCTTTCCAGAGTAGTGAGAAACGGAAGAAAAATATGGTGATCCTTTTTAATAATAGTGATCTATATAAAAAGAAAAAGGGAGTGACCCTTGGGAAAGCAGTGAGTTGACCCTGTACTTTGTAATGTAAATGAGCCTAGGAATAGAAGTGATCTAGCATGAACCTTGTAATTTGGAAGTGAGCCTTAGTGGATTTGGTACATCATCACATTGTCATTTTATGCTCCTTGGGTGTATCCCAATGAGGTTTAACCAAGTAAAATTAATGTTTCTTGTAGATGCTTTCAATTTTATTCATACATACATCTGGGAAATAGAGAGAATAGTGTTTTGTTTAATAAAGAAACAAGATTGAAGGGGTAGTTGTTTTAATCTTTAATACCCTAATTAATCCCCCCCATATCAAGGTATTTGACTTAATTGGTCTAACAATTAGTATCAGAGATAAATGTTGAATGTCAGTGGTTCCATCTTAATTAAATAAATGGAAGTTTTTAATCACAAATGGATTATGATCTTTGATGGAAATAATTTTAAGCTATAGAAGAATTTAATTCAACGCTTCATTTGATCATTGGGTATAGATTTATTTACAGCTGAAATACATGGTATTTATACCAGTATGTATAGTGATTTTTTATCATAAGAAGAACATAGAGAATTGTATTTTGATTCCAAAGGAATCAATGTGTTAGGGGGATCCCTATATAATGCAATCTATATGAAGGTGATGTTGTGTAAGTCATAAAATTATATGTGGGAAAAGTTACTAAATATTTATGTTGGTGACTCAAAAGTTATAGAATAAAAGTTTTAGGTATTATGGAACAAGTATGAGGATCTCATAATGCACCCAAATGAGTCTTTTAATGCATTCTTTGATAGGGAGAATGTTTTTGTGGAAGACATGTGTGGTCTCAGAGAAATTATTGAAGATTTAAATATTGTAAGTGCATATTAAGAGGGCTTTCACCTCAGTTCAATTGAAAATTTTCTTTATTGGATGATAAAGATCTGAAGGGGATGAAATTGGATAGCTTTCACATTACTCTTATCTCATATGAAATGATAAATGATGATAATGATGTTATGGAAAAGGAAAAGTACAAAGAAGTGGAATTTAAGGCCATGAAGAAGCTCACCAGTGAATATAGTCAGGAGGAAGGCAATTTTGATGATGTCATGTCATTTATATCCTCAAGTATGAAAAAAGGAAGAGGAAATTTTAAAGGGAAACTTCCACTTGCTTGCTTTCAATGGGGAAAGATTGTACATATTGTAGAAAAGTGTCCTAAGAAGTTCCAAGATGATGATAAAGACAATGATGAATTTCTTGGGAAGAAGTATTCATCCAATATGAAAGTAAGGATAAGTACAAATATAAATTTTTTAAAAAAGAATAGTACACTTTCAAAAGAAGATAACAGTTTAGTAGAATTTGAGGTAGAAGAATTGGAGGACTGTAAGGATCATGAAGCAGATGATATGGTTGAAGTTGTAAAAAAATATCAAGAAAAGGAAGATAGCGACAATGATGAACATAATTCAATGGAACATTTGACCTTTATGTCAAATTAAAATATGTTCTTGAAGGGTTAGATGTTTGGAGAGACAAAAAAAGAAGGTCAATAATGCCAAACTCTATATACAACAAAAGGAAGAAGAAAAGTCTGAGATAGTGACTGATATTGAAAGGCTTAAATCTTCAATTCTAGAGAACTCAGAAAATATTGTTAAGTAAAAAATCAAAAATGAATAACATAAAATATTGATCGATAGTTTGACTAATACTATAAAATATCAAATTAAACATATAAAATAACTTGAAGATGAAGTTTTCAGTATGTGAAGTAAAGTAAAAGATTATGAGAAAATCTTTATTTCGGCAAAGTAGGATAAAAAGGAAACAAAAAAAGTAAAAGTAGAATTAAGAGTTCCAGTGAAGTAGAAAAATGAGTGTTAAGAGATAGAAACGATTGATTATAATGATATAGATGGTATGGGGTGTGATCGCAAATAGAAATCAGTAATGGTTGAAGTCAGACCATAAGATCTTACTCTAAGGATGAAGATTGATTTGGGTATGAATCAACATCATAAGATTCAGATAACCCAAGGGATAACCGATAGTGTAGTATTTCCACACAAGAATTCACCCTGCATTATATGTTATTGTTGTGGAAAAATGGGACACTCACAAAATGTATGTTCAATTTACAAGAGGTACCAAAGGGAACAAAACTAATAAAGGCATTCATACAAAGATCAATATTCCAGTTCATCATTTGCAAGTAATTGATTTAGGTTTAGAGGATTAAAACACATGGAAATATATTTCTCATCAATAATGTAGAGGAATGTTCCAAAGTAGACTAAATGTGGTCATAAGCAGCAATTAAATATATCAACAAATGAGCTGAAAATAAACAATCTATTTGCAGCCTTGAAAGATGAAGTTGGTTTGTCATACACCAAGGAATATCAAGATTATCAATTTGTACCAAATATAAAGTCAAAAACATGGACCAAAAATATATATTTGAACATGCAGTAGTTGCAGAGATTACTTTTAAAGCATCTGATCACAGTGGAATATGGATCATTGATAGTAGATTTACCTCTTATATGATAGTAAATAAGGAACCAGTGACATGAATCAGATATGATAAGGAAGGTATTGTAATATTTGGTAATGATGAAGGCTGAAAAATTATTGGCTCGGGAAAAGAAAAGTTTGGGGGGGAAACATGAGACATGAATATGTATTGATTGCTGAAGGTATCAATCACAATTTACTAAGTTTCATTCAATTATGTGATTCAGAAGATTCCATAATCTTTTCCTTGAAATTATGTGTCATCAAGGAAAAATATGGTGTAGTGGTTTTATAAGGAAAGTTTCCAAAGAGTGATGTATACCTTGTGAGTGGATAAGAAGATATGTGCATTCTATCCAAGGAAGAAGAAGAAAATTTGTGGAATAAATGTCTTGGTCACTTCAGCCAAATGTCCTTGGAAGATCTGGTGAAATATGATACTGCTCGAGACCTCCCTAAATTATCACGTGATCATACTCATATGTTCAATGCTTGTCAACAAGTGAAGATCATTCAAAATACATATAAGTAGAAGGAGAAAATGTCAAAAAAATTGATTGAATTGGTGTATATTGATGTGTGTGGACCTATTTCACCAAGAGATATTTATGGGTGGATATATTATGTTCTCTTCATTGATGAATTTTGCATAATGGAATGGGTTTCAATCATTACCCACAAATATAAGGTGTTCAGTTGCATAAAGACTTATCTAAGGGAAGTTGAGAAGATGTTGAGTCAAAGAATCTGGAAGATTCAAATAGATAATAGAACAAAATTTACAAATAGACAAGTAGAATATTATCTCGAGAAACATAGGATAAGGCACCAAGTTTCAGCAGTAAGAACTCCACATCAAAATGGAGTAGTTGAGAGAATAAATTGAATTATCAACAATATGGATTGAAAAATTCACATTGAGAAATACCTTCTAGATATTTTTTGGAAAGAAGTAGTGATGACATAAATCTACACATAAAATAGATCATTATTATGTCTGAAAGAAGAGAAGAATTCATATGAGCTATTATATGGAAATAACCCAATGTTGAAGTACTTTTGAGTCTTCAGAAGAAAGTGTTTCATTCTAAATAAGGAGAAACATAGGAATTTTTAATCTCATGCAGATAAAGGTATATTTCTTGGATACTCAAAGAAAAGAAAAGCATATAAATTCTTCAATAAGTGGCTGGGAAAGGTAGTTGAAAGAAATGATGTAAATATAGTACAAAATAAGAAAAATACTCAGAAAATACATGATCAGTCTCAGGAGGATAGTGATGAAGATATAATAAGATCATGGGATGTTCTAGTTCCAACGGTTGATTCATAAAAATATTCAGATAATGGAAAGGATGAGAAAAACTAGTATTTACTCAAATATCAAAGAGAAGATCTGAAATTGATATACAGAACATAATTGGTGATCGGACAGCACCAGTACAGATAAGGAGGATGAAGATCCTACAATAAGAATTGTTCTTATCACAGGTAGAGACTAAATTTTTTGATGAATTATTGGAGATAATAATTTCTTCCATGATATGAATAAAGTGTTTGATCAAATTGAGAAGAATCAGACATGGGAGACTATTTCGAGACAAATAGATAAGAATGTCATCATGACTAAATGGGTATTTCAAAATAATATGAATGAAGATGGTGTAGTGATTACAAAAAAAGCATGAATAGTGTGTAAAAGGTACTCCTAGATAGAGGTTATTGATGTTGATGAAACATTTTAACATGTTTCAAGAAAAGAGACAATCATATTATTCTTTTATATAGTAGTACAAATAAGGTTAACAGTTTTCCATATGGACATCAAGTCAGAATTTATGAATGGGGTTCTGGAAGAAGAAGTTTATATTGAGAAACCATATGATTTTATCATTCATGAATATGATAACAGAGTATGTTGGTTGAAGAAGACTTTATATGGGTTCAATAAAGCACTAAGAGAATGGTATTCAAGACTGGATCAGTTTTTGAAGAAGATTGATTTTCAATGTGGTGGAGTTTCTTATAATATCTATGTCAACAAAGATATTAATCAAAGGATGATAGTGTTGGTATATGTCGATGACATAATATTTGGTGGATCAGATGAAGCACAATGCATAAAATTCATAGTATTCATCAAAAGTAAATTTGAAATATCTATGATTGGTGAACTGAAATTTTTTCTTGGTTTACTGGTGACATAAGGAAAGGATGGCAAGTTAATTTATCAATCTAAATAATCCATGCAGTTCTTGATAATATTTGGAATGGATAATTCCAAGGAGATAAAAACTCTGATGGCTACCCAGTTGAAACTATCATAGGATGGTGGAGGGAAAGTAGTTAATGTCACAGAATATAGAAAAATCATTAAAAGTTTGTTGTACTTAACAGCAACACGATCAGATATTGTTTTTTCCACATTCCAAGAAGCATGATATCAAATTAATCTTAAGTAAATATACTTTCTTTAAGTGAAAATAATACTTTGGTATATCAAGTGAACTGTGGATTTCAATTTTCTGTAAAATGATAAATCTTAGTAAGAGTTATTGGGATATACAGATGTAGATGAGGCTATACCAGCTAATTATAGAAAATTAATGTCATGTGGTTAATTCTATCTTGTAATATTGTGTATTTATTAGCTAAGAAAGAAACAATGTTTCATTTAATTGAGCACCAAATTATTTTATCATAATGTGGATACTCAAGAATTCACACAGTTATTATGGATAAAGCAATAACTTGATGATATAAATGTGGAAGTGAAGTCTAATTGTAATCCATTTTGATAATTCAAGTGCTATAAATCTTAGAAAAAATCTATTCCATAACTCAAGGACAAAGAAAATTGAAATCAAGTATCATTTTATCAATGACAAGGTGCGGAAAGGGATTTTGATGTTGGAGTATGTACCAATAAAACTATAGGTTGCGAACATTCTGACAAAGGAATTTCCCAAAAAACTCATTTGAAAGTCATCGACTAGATCTGGGAGTTCGGTCAACTCCCCGCATGTGAAAAAGTGTGGATGTGGGACCCTCTATCCTCGATATTTGGTGTGTTTCCCTAATGTGTTGATCTATGTTATTTACCTTGTTTCATACCTCAAAGGAGTGGCCTTCAGGTTCATTGACAAAGGGGGAGAAATTGTAGCTGTAAAATGGGAGAAAATGTCATAATCAAGATAGGTGGAGAAGCTGATAGGAGGAGGAGTGAAGTAAGGGAGGTTTTAAATATGACGATGTTAAAGGTAACCAATCAAAGGCTATATATCATGATAGGTGAGATTCATGATGAAAGAAGTTGAGTGGTTTTGGAATAAAGTTTTTCACTGATGAAATTTTCATATTACTCTTGTTTCTCATGTTGATAATGAATCATGTGGTCTTAGAGTGTGTGTTGAGTAAATCCTTGATCATTATCTTAATCTCAAGAATAGAATGCTGGTAGAATATGGAAGAAGCCTTAATGAGGCATCAGTATGTGAGGAGTTGTCAACAAACCCAAAGGGGGATATTGTTAGGAAAAAATACCTCAAGGTTCCATTTCAGTGTTTTTTGGGTGATTATTTTTGTTGAAAAATTTAGATGATAGAGAATCATTATGGTTGGTGTTTCCAAAGCAGATATTTAAGGTGGTGTAGTTTCCCAATGTTTTCCAAATTTTTGGGAATCAAAATCAAGATTTTGTTTTATAGAAAAGGAATGTTTTCTACAAAGGAGTTCATGAAGAAAAATTCATGAATTGAAAAGTGAGGTTCACTGGCTGAAAATGAGGTATGTGGAACAATGAATGAAATTCATCAAAGTAAGGTTTTTTCATAGCAGCACTATGCGTACTATGAAGCATGAAACATGCACCGGGTAGTGAAATCAGTCCACGAGAGGCTCACAATTCATAAAAGGTTCATAGTTCACAAGAGGCTCGTCATTTGTGGAATGGAGGTGGTGATTTAAGGTTCCAAAAAGGGTTTTTCATTTTTGGAAGACATCATCTACCGAAAAGGACTAAGGTGTTATGCGGACCGCATAGTAGTTTGTAGTTAAGGCTATACCACATCAAATTTTTTCTTATTTCACATTATCAGTTTTTGTGGATCTATTTGACTATATAAATACCCCTAATCAGATCATTAAGTAAAGAAAATTTGATTAGAAAATATCATCATTTTGGGAATAATTGGGTGATGTCCTAAGTAGTTTGCGATGGAGAATTCCATGAAGGAGAAGAATTCATGGGGGATAATTCTATGAAGGGTGAAGTAGTTTGTGTGAACAATTCTCAAAAGGGTTTTTTAGAGCATGATATCCAACAAAGAAAAAGTGGTTGCGGAGCATCAACAGTCAACGAAAAATTATTCATTCGCTAAAGGAGAGGCAGTCTGCAGAAGGATAGGTGGTCCATGGAAGGAGAGGTGGTCTGCGAAAGGAGAGGTGGTCCACATAAGGAGAGGTGATCCACGAAAGTAGAGGTTTTCCATCAAGAACATACACCATATGGTGCAAGATAGTTCATGGAGGAATTAGGGTAGTTTGTGAAGGTTTCAAGAAAGTTCTCAAAAGCACAAGAATAGTCCACGTGAGTAATTTCTACAAACTAATAGTATGTGGAAAAGAGGGAATTCAATAGAGAATATACCTATAGTAGAGGATGCATTCATTAGTGATACTGAAGGGACATACATGTCTATAAACTGTGAGTGGATACTTTCCAGAGTATTGAGTAAAAGAAGAGGAAGAATTTGATCAATTACATTGGCAGTGATCTATAGAAAGAGATAAAGGTAGTGACCCTTGGGAAATAAATGAGCAAAATAAGAGGAAGAAGGTGATCATTTCCGCCGGTATTGATCTATAGAAAGAGACAAAGGGAGTTACCCTTGGGAAAAAAGTGAGATGATCCTAAACTTTGAAAAGGCAGTGATCCTAGTAATAGAAGTTATCTAACTCGAACCTTGTGATTTGGCAGTGAGACTTAGTGGATATGGTAAACCATCACATTATCATTGTATGCTCCTTGGAAATAACCTAGTTAGGGTGAACCAAGAAAAATTTTTGTGTCTCGTGCATGCTTTCAATTTTTTTTATAAATTGATATGGACAATAGAGAGAAGATTTTTTTGTTTTAATGATGAAACATGATCTAAAGGGGTAGTTATTTTAATATTTTATACCCTGATCCCCCCCCCCTCTTAGGGTATTTAACCTAATTGGACTAACATCTTATACGAGAAGGTGATCCCAATAAATCTTATATAACGATTGAGCCCTATTAAAGCTCTCCAATTCATTGGGTAATATTCCATATCTTCATATGCAATAATGAGGTATCTATCTAGTGTGTTCTCACCTATTGATTTAACTGGGCTTGAGTTATTTCTGGCATGGGTTATGAATATAATTCTCTAAGTCACATAAACAAGTTTTTATTTTCCTTTTGTGAGTTTTAAAGGTTTTATTTGAAAAAAATTGTGTGTTTTTTATATAGATATTATTTATTTTATACACTCAATTATTTTGTGAAAATGTTAAACATTTTAGGGGTTTTCATGTTTTTCACTAGACTAATGGATTTCCTTCTGTAATTCCCATTACTAATTCTTTTATGCTCATCCCACATTTTCAAAAAAAATTATAAGGTATTAAGGATGAGTATGTACAATGATGAGGTCAAGATGAAAATTGTGAAGATATATTGTGAAAATAAAATGTCTTTCTTTTTTTAAAAATTATATTATGGAAAAATTAATACTGGGTAAAAGTGTCCACTTCGTAATATATGTTTTTCGTGTAAGAGTTATGACCTAATTCTCTAAAACTCTAAACTATCAATATCATTGAAATGTAAGAAATTAAATTCTGGACTAAAACTCATTAGTATATAATTTTTTAATTTTGGTTCCTTACAGTTGGTGTTAGAGGAAAGTTTTAGATAACTTTTTATATTATGATGTTATTTGAACATAATTTAAAATTCCTTTGTAATGAAAATGGTTAGGTTGTTAGAGATAATTATAGTTATTTTAGATAAATCAAAAGAGTTGAATAGAAGATAACATGGTTTATTATATCATAGTGTTTTTCCTCATCATAATATGGCTTATTATGATTTTATTTATATACTCACACTAACCTATTTTTTTAGTAAATGGATGGATCTAACGGGAACCAAATTAATAGTGGATGTGAAGGAAAATCTTGTTGTTTTCTAGATGATTAACCGAACAGAATGGGAGCAGTAGTGAAAAATCCTATGTTTATTCTTAACCAACTATCATAAGTTATGATTAACAACTTGAACCTGGGTTTTTTCCCAATGAACCAAACAAGAGAAAAACGGAGTACCATGGAATTTCAAGTGATAAAGATTAAAAAGGTAATATGATTCAATGTCTTGTGTGTCAATAATGTAGGAATAAGAACCTAGTAAAATGTCATAAAAGAATGTTAAGATGCTATGTAAGTGGTAAAGGAGGGAATGAAGCAATAAATTTCCAATATAAAAGGAACAATTTGATTAACACCGTTAAAGATATTAAAGTTCATCCCAAGGTATCGATTGAATTCTTTAAATATGGGGAGTATGGGCATTATGAAAATCAATGTCCTAGGGGGGAGGTCAAGAATGGGATTAGCAAGACCGTACAAATAAAGGTTTAGCAATTCCTAATGTAATTATAGTTTAAGATAATGAAACCATGAATGAAGTATAAAATTTATGGATTATATTTTGATGTATGTTTTGATATTGATGAATCTTAGGACATGATTCAAATTTTTAATTGTAGTAAGGAAGTATTAAGGAATGATATGTAAAAACATGGTAAACAGACTATGAATAACATTGAATGATATAGGTGTCTACATATAGGGATTCACGAATTATAATTTAAGGATGATCATAATTTTAAAAGAATTAGTAATCTTTTGATGATTTATGTGATGGGGGTACCTTAGAGGTATTTATTGAGTCTTAATAGATATTTGAGATAAATGTATGTTTTAAGATTAACTTTTATTTTAAAGTAATGTTATTGGAATAAAAATGGATCTATATTTTATGGAAATAAGTTTAAAGGTATTGATAACCTTAATATTTTATGTGATATTTGATATTGAAGTTATTATGGTTTATTATAATTTGGGATCATAAGTTTTATCATATAGATAATTATGTGATTGAAAAGTGATTAGGTGACTAAGTGATTAATGTTATTTCAGATTAAAATCACTATAATTTTGAGGAACATTATATGATGGGAATTTATTTGAGTAAAAAATTGAATTATCTTTTAGAATCATTTTAATGTGTCTTTTGGATTATTTAGGTTATTTATGGAAATTCTTAGCATATTTTGGAAATTATATGATTAGGGAAGATATACTTTTGGGTATATGACTTTGTGAGTGACTAATATTAATTAGAGATAAATATTAAATTAATTTAAGAAGAAATTGTGACCAAATCCTTCTAAATTTTGGGTTTTGAACTTGATTAGGAATATTTTCAAGAATTTTAAGGTTAGTTATTTATAAAATTATCTAAGTTAAAATTTGTATGTTATTATTGAGGATTTATAGATTAATGTTATATCTCATCATATGAATGTTTATTCATTTTGAGAATTATCTTACCTTATGCTAACTGTTATAGTTTTGGTTGTGTCTAAAGATAGGTTTAATAGATTTTTTTCTCTTTGTGAAATTATGTGACCAATTAAAATTTGATTTTAGTACTTCAAAGATGAAAAATTCATCTTTAATACCCATTGTTTGGAGAAAAATATGATATTATAGAGGAAATTGCTTAAAGGATGATATTATACTTGTAAAATATGTATATCTCCTTAAGTTATTGGTATATAGGGTAAAGGAATTCCTCAAAACTAGAAAAAAGATCCTTAAACAAAAAAATATCTTATTACCTTGATTTTTGATGAATTGATGATCTTTTTCACACATCTTTGCTTCATGTTTTTTTGGTTGTTGACTTTCTCATGATCAGCCACTTTCTTTTGATCAATTTTCTCTATCACTCTCCATTATTTTTGTATATTAATTTTTCATAAATGTGTATATTTTCACTTCCCACTAATGTCCTCCTATTTGGAAACCCATTATGTGTTATTCCAAATCACCTTCTTATTTTATTTTCCCTTTTTCAAGAGGAAGTTTTATTAATCCTTTTTACGATGTGATTATTTTAAAAAGGTATTTAAAAAATTTAAATATTTGATTACCGAGTTAAAGATAAAATTGTGAGTATGAAATTTATTAAATGGGGAGAATATAATATCCAAATATTTTAAAATAAACACTATGTTCGATAATGTATAATATATGCAACACTGAGCTTTAACGAACTGTTAAATATTATTATTTTAATATGACTACTATAACCAAGAAGTTGAATTGGTGGGTATGAATAAGATTTACCTCATTTTAAAATATATATAAAATTACTAATAAATATAAATGTATTGATTAATTCGGAGGAAATAAACACTCATCTTTTAGTAAAGTCATTTTATTCTTTAAAAATATGTTTTCTTCAAAAATGTTTTTTATTGCATTTTGTGAGTGAATATTATAATTAATTTCTAGAAATTTTATAAATTTTATTTGATAAAAAATATTTCATTTTTGAAATCAATATATCAAATTTATATTAGATTTAATTTTTTATATTTTTATGGGAAGATTGATTTTCTGGTGAATAGTGAAAATACTTATTTTCCTTGAAAATTGTATTTTTCTTTCAAGCATTTACAAAGTTACATTTTCTAAAATGGTTAAAAAATAAAATTAGTTCTCTTATATTATTAATAATCCAATTTAGTTCATTAGAATTAATTTTATGGTTTCATTTGGTATAAAAACATATTTATACTTAAAAAGAAATTTTTCTGAAAAACTATTTTTCGTTGCCTTTTGTATTTTAATCTTAAATTAATTTCTACCACTTCTATAAATTTAATATTGAAAAATGGATTATATATTTTGAATTTATAGGTACAAATTTTATAAATAGGTCCCTATTATTTTTGGTAATTATGAATAATAACCATAATAAATAATTGTCACCATAGTAACGGTAAATCGAGTAATTAAAGTCAAAAATAATTTGAAAAGGAATAAAAACTGACCCTATAACTTGTATTTATCCTATTGTATGAGTGTAATTCATCTATTTACATCCATGTTTCAAAAATATGTAAAATTGGTGTCATATTTCATTGATTTTGACCTTTATAATATTTCAGTAAAACAAAAAGTCAAAAATGTCACTTTCTTACTTTTAATAACTATAATATTTTTTGAAAGAGATAAAAAAAAACTTGTGTTCCGTTATAATAGGTTATGTGAAATATAAATTATTTTTTAGTGATGAAATATTAATCTTAAATTCTTATTCAACACCGATACATTATTCATTCAATTAATAAAAAATGATTCTAAAAATATTAAAAGTAACATAATTTGAATGAATTATTATGTTCCAAAAAAAATTAAAAAATTAACACATTAGATATGTGTTAAAGGATTATATTTTAATTCTATATTTATGTTGTTTTAAAATTCAAATTAAATGAATAGTTCCAAAAATTACATTAATAATATTTTATAATGAATAATATTTTATTAAATGATTTAAAATTTAAAAAAATATTATATTCCTCCAAGTGAATTGTATTTGGTAAAAAATATCAACCATGGTCCATTTATGATCCAATTTTATTTTATGGTAACTATTTTAACCACTAAAGATAAAAAAAACTTTGTTATAGTGGTAATTGTCAAAAAAAGGTAACATGGATTAAAACAAAAGATAAGGGTAAAAACATAATCTAAACTTATCCATTTTTTATTTTATTAGAGGATTTAAACCAAAAATAATCATATATTATAATTATTTCATTTTGGATCCATTTTTCCTTGAAAATTAATTTATATTAATTTAGTACTTTAAGTAATTCCAAAAGTGCCCCTTCCCTCACTTATAAAAGGGTACCTCCTCTCCTCTTTTCTTCACACTTCAAAAACATTTTGGTTTATCCAAGACCTAACCAATCCCCTTAAATAAATCCCTCATCACATCCTAATGTATTTTTTATCATAAATACAAAATAGGAAGGATTTAGGTATAAACTTAAAGAGGTTGTCTAAATAAGATGTATGGTTTTTAACCAAGCGTTTTCAATATTTGTTTTCTCATACCACATTCAAATAATATCCAAAAATGATAATATAATAACATAAATATATTACATATAATATGATGTTATTATGATATTTTAATAACCTATATCCATCTCTTATTCCATAAAATGGGAAATGAAACCACCATTTGTGTGTACAGCGGACGACCGCCTCACGATCTGATGTAATTCATTTTCCATCACCACCTCTCACTGATGGTTATAATGATGGATTTAATGTATATATATTATATTCATGAAATTATTATCACTATTAAAAATTGATATATCATATATATTTTTACATTTTATTCATTTAAAAATGATAATGTCGTTCGTGCGTACGTGTGGACTGCCACCTCCACGAAGCGATGTGATTCATTTTTCATACCACATCACATGGATGATATATATATATATATATAAGTATATTTAAATAAGTAATATGGTATTTTTGATATAATTGTATTTTTTTTTAATATAAAATAATACTTACCCATCTTTCCATCATGATCATTGAAAAATGGAAACATTATTCATGTGTGCGTACAGCCTACCATCTCCATGATTATAACGTGGTTCATTTTTCATAGTAATAATTCATGATTAGTTTTAAAAGTATAATTTATGCATAAGGATGATAATTATTTCATTATTATTATTATTCTGTATATGATGGAATAATGGTCTCATTACCATAGTCAACCGACCAAATTCATTTTGGACATATGATCTAAATATCATCAAAACATCCGACATGAAATTAAATGATTAAGTAACTGAATATAACATGGTAATAAATAAAATAAAAGGAATAATAAATTTGAAAATTGTTATTAAGAAATTATATAATTGACATAAATTTATTATTCAGAAAAATAAATAATGTACGTGACAATTCAGACTCAAGATAAGGGATACTTTAATATAAAATTTTATTTTTAATGTTTTAAAGATTCATTTTCAAAATCATTCTCTTCCATGAACATATTATTAAAATTATTTTATGAATTTATTTATATAGAAATGAAATAATTTTAAATAATATTTTATTTCCCTTTTAACTTTCATTCAATTGTTTTCAAAAAGGAATCTTTTTACTAAATGTTTTGACTATCTCTATAAAAGACAAAATGAATTTTTTATTTTAACAGATATGATGTCAATGGATTTTCCCACCATTGTAACCACTATGTTATTTTTTGATTATTTAATATGTTTTAATTTTTTATTCGATGAAAACCCATCTTTCCCATGTTTTTAGGTATTTTGTTTTTGAAAATGGGTTTTTAAAAAGGAAAGGGTGATTCAATATCCGAAAGTGTTTTACATACGGGTTCAAAAGGGTTTTTCAAAGGTTTTATAATGAAAAGATACAAGAATAAAATGTTTTATTCATGATATGGTACTTGGGAATTATATATTCTGAGCAATTGATCCTGATATAGCTTATAAAAATGGGTGATCCTGATACAACTTATATGATCAGGTGAGCTTAATACAGCTTATTCGAGCGGGTTTGTCCTAGTATAGATCTCCAATATATTGGGTAGTATTCCTTATCTTTAGAATATATAAGAAGTTGGTTAACTGGTGTTGATTCTTCTATGGATTTAACTATACTTTATTTATTTTTAACATGGGTTATGAATATAATTCTCTAAGTCACCTAAAACAGGTTTCTATCTACTTTCTATGAGTTTTAAAGGTTTTATTTGATAAAAAAGTGTGTTTTTTATGTGGATATGATTTATTTCATATTATCAAAGTATTTTATGAAAAATATTAAAAAATTATTAGTTTTCATATTTTTCACTACACTAATAGGTTTCCTTCTTTAATATCTCTTATTGATATTTTTATGCCCATCCACCATTTTCAAATGCTTTTCACAGGGTTTTAAAGATGAGTAGAGATAAGGATGAGGTCAATATGAAAATTGTAAAGATATTTCATGAAAATAAAATGTGTTTATTTTTAAAAGTGTTATATTGTAGGGAAAATGGATACTGGTTAGAAGTGTAAAATTTGTAATGTATGGGTTTTTTTGTAATAATTATGATCTAATTATCTAAAATTCTAAACCATAAAGATTATAAAAATGTAAGATATATAACTCTTTACTAAACTCGTGATTATATAATGTTTTAAGGATGGTTACTTACATTTCATACCAAAGTGATCCTAACTAATAAGGTGAGATAAAATACCCTTCAAATACTAAGTGTTAGATTCCTTCCAAAAAAGAACTTTTCAAGACCTTGATCATCCAACCAAGTAGGTCATGTCATAGCTAGGAGGCCCTAGATTATCTTGGGTAAGGAAAACAAGGATTGGTGACACTTAATCATCATTGGGTAGGTCATGTCATAGCTAGATTCCCCTGGATTGTCGTTTTTTAGCTTATTATTGGTATTTGTTTTGGGTTACACTAGACAAGAGACCCTAATACAATTAGGTTATTAGAGAAATAAAGTTGGTTTTATCCATATGATTGATTGGAAAAAGAGTTTTATGCTCGACTATCCAAGAGTTGTATATGATATGATTGAGATGATGCCCTGCTTAAATAACTATGTGGTGAGATAAACTCTATAGAGGACTCATTTCTTAGTGAAATGTGGATAGTTTCCCACTAATGGGTATGATGAATATTAAGAGGGGTCATCATTTTAGAGTGATGATATTTAATAAAATTTCCTTATTAAATGGTTAATAATACATGATATTCATCTAATAAACACTTCTATTATAGATAATATCTTCATCATCATCAATATAAACTTTCTAATTAATCCTTGTATAGAGAAGATTAATGTAAGATACTCCTAATACTGATAACTTAAGAAAATTTTTTAAGAAAGACTGGTGATTTATGAAAAATTATTAAATAAAAATTCTATGTGTCAGAACAGTTTTGTTCCTATATAACCAAGTGTTAAAGTTTTTAAAAAAAGTGTATATAGATGTTTATAGAATCATAGAGTAGTTTATTTAAGGTTTCAAAGGAATTGGATGAAAAACGACCAAAGGAATCTTATTCTCCACTCATGTACTCGATATGATTGGGTCTGTCGATTTTAGTCTCATATACTAAATATGATTGGGTCCATAAAATGATATTCAATTTGATTGAATATGTTAAAGGATTTGGGGAGACTAAAGTTTTCCTTAAATATTTATTGTTCATAGAAATAAATTATATTATTCTAATAGATATATGATAACAATTGTATGTTTTATAAAATATTGTAAATGAATGAAAGGTCATAAATAAAAAATAATTGAAGTTTAGAGCTTGAGGTAGTCTTTTAAGTAATAGAATAAAAGATTTATTTCATTTATAACTTGGATACTTCATGCTTGAATGAACTTTTCATAAGTTGTGTATTATCTCAGTTTTCTCATGGGAAGAGCATGAAAACAATTGTTGTTTAATAAAATGAGATGAGGTGTTTTTTTATAAACATAGTTATTATTTGTTAATTTCAATAAAATTCTTTAAGAAGAGGATAAAAATAGATTATTATGATTAAAGAATTAATATTATTGTCATCTATGGAAATGTTCTGATAATATGATTAAATTCAAAGAACGGTTACTCGATACTCTCAAAGTATTAGGGATATATATGAAATGGGCATATGATGTCTAGTTTCTAATGTACTATATAGATAATACAAGTAGGTAAAAGTTCAAACTAGATGAAGAAAATTTGATTAAAAAGTTAAAAAATGTTTCTTCAAGAAGAAAAATAAGGTCATTGAAACCTATGGTTGTTAGGAAGGAAGTGTAATAATTTAATATGATTAAATTATAAAATATATACCTGAAGGATTTTCTAAAACTCCATATAATTTCCATGTTAGGTATGGATTTTATAGAAAATAATTCTTCAATTTTGAAAGGTATGTGATAATGAATGTATATTTTATGAAGTGTTGTAAATATATAGGAGTTCAAAATCAAAGGAAAAATTTATTGAACATGTAGTTCATACTCATGAGATGAATTAAATAGTTACTGTATTGAGGATTTGAATGTAAATAATTTTATCAAGATCAAATGAATCTAAGTAAAATATGTGTATCTTCATATCATTTATCTTATGGGATAAGATAAGAAATTCGATAAAAAATAGTTTGTATGAACAAGAATGATATGATTAATTATATACACATGTTTTATGATTCATCAATTTATATAACATTTTTTCAGAAGAAGATATGGATAAAATTGTTTTATCCAAGATAAAATGTTTCTCTAGGTATTTGTTAAAATATGTGGGAATGTGGTAGTATACTTTAATAAATTCATCTTTTAAAATAAAAAATCTTCCAAACATATATAATATCATATATGATATAGTTTATTTGTTAAATGTTCCTACTAAAAAGAATATAATTGTTATTTCCTAACACAAAAGGGTTTGTGTATCTTAGGAAGATATTTTTAAGATAATATAATGTCTAAGCGGATAGTGGGAGTGTTTTTGGACGTAAAGAAGTTCAAATTTAACAAATAAAGAATTACACCAATATAATTTTAAATTGAATTTTCCTTAAAAAGATATTTAGGATGTATTAGTAAACAAAAATGTAAGTAGTTACATTTTTTAAAAGTAAAATTTTCATGGAATAGGGTTCCAAATATGATGGTGAGGAATATAGAAATAGTTCTAAGTAGATAATAGAAGTTGACATCATAATATTTGATGTTGTGAAGTTAAGATGTTTGAATATGTTCAAGAATTTAAACAGTTAGGAATATGATTCATAAGTCTCACCATTATTTAATTTATCTTACTCCATAGATGATTCTCACTAAAGAATTTAGTGGGAGACTTGTATCAGATGGTCACACGAAGATGTGGTATATATTACATATGATGTAATGTGTTAACAAATCCTAGAAAGTGTAGAATCTATAAGGTTGATCAGGTAGTTTATCATATATGATATGATAAACTAGTGCTTATTCCAGTTTTGTTAAATATTCTCAAAGAGTTTAAAAATATTAAAATGTATCATATTAAATAGAAACCTCCATATTATCTATCTTTCACATTTGATGCATAAATGAATATATAGATATACATTTCCTAAAGTATAATAATAATTGACCTGTCAATGTATGACTTTGAGTTTATCCCTAACTGATGTTCATCATGGAGTATTATAGGTTGTGAAGAAATGATAAGATTAGCATGAGTATGATTCTTGTATAGATATGCATAATATGATCATGCGGCACAAAAAAAATAATGTTATTCTTTGTGTGCAATGAAGACCTACTAAGTATACCACATGGAGTGTCATGATGATGTATTTGGTACACTAGGGGCGCATCGATCATATTTGAGTCTTCACTACCTGAAGTTGGTGTGATGCCTAGCATGATAACCTTTATACTTTGATACCCTACTTACGAAATTCTACATATTGACTTAGTTAATATGGGGGTGGTTGGGTATGTTATTGGTCATGTCATCAGTTAGAGCTTAACCAATATGGGATTTGTCCCCTCATATTACAAGTATAACATATGGGTCCTTAATTGAAATAGATTTTGCGAGTGTGTGGCCAAATATAGATATTGTATATCTATCTGGATAAGGGACATATAATATGATTATCCATAAGTATGAATAACATTTTATGTATTTATTAATCAGATTATTCTACACTCAGAGAGTATAGAACATATGAGTTAGCTATATGATATTGATATGTTTCGTCTTTCATGGTCACTTTATGTCATGGACAAAGGGAAAATATGAGAATTTATGTTTTCGTATGCTGTAAACTGGTGGACATAGATATAGAGATACATGTGTTTGATAGAGATCATGCTAAATCCATTTATATCTTAAGTAGCATTAATTATTTTCTAGAGGCAAATTTTTTCTTATATATATGGATCTAGATATTTTTATTTGTTGTTGATGCTACAAATACAAGTGGGGTAACACCTTTTGGTTGACTAAATGGGGACTGAGTTTGACTCAAAGAGCTACTCTAAAAGTATTTTAGAGTTAATCCAAAAGTGTTTTGTATGGGTGTTCACAAAGTATTGAATTTGATGTAATACAAGGTAAATTTAATAATAGATTTCCAAAAGTTTTTTAGAAGATATTTGAAAGGATTTTTGGATATGGTTTCATAAGTTATTATATATGATACAATATGAGGTGAAATGGAATAAAGTCTATTGGGATTTAGTTCACGTGAGAGATAGATTGAGATATAACCTAAATCCTTGTGTGTGTGTGTGTGTGTGTGTGATATATATATACACACACAATGGCTTGTAAGTAAATTATGATTTGTATGCAGAAATAGGATATCATTTATACTTATTGTGATAATAGTTATCATTTTGATAGTTCAGTCATCCACACAATAATCATTTAATATATAATTTCATTAATGAAATGTTTGGGAGTGAATGCATATGATTCATTCATTTCATCCATGTTATTTATTCATATGTTTTAACGCATGAATAAATGAGACAGCCTAAGGAGAATCCTCCTAGAATATAAATTATGTAACCATATGATGGTTGTAGGGTGTGTAATTTCCTCACACTTATCCAAAACTCCTTGGGACCCATATCTCTATTCATATTCCTTATTTTCATATTAAGGTGTTAGCATATTGTGGAGAGAATATGGATCTCAAATGAATGTCGAATGATTCTACACAACCCCTGGATACCTATAGAGGTGGGATGTATTTTGTTTTTTTCTTTTTAAAGTTTATCAAACATGTTTGAAGGTGTTCTATGGTGGTCCAACAGCTTCTTTAGTGTAAGGTATGCTTATACAATATTTCTTCATTTCAGTATTTTTCACGATTTCATATTATCTTTCATGTAGATCCTTAGACAAGGGATTTTAATCACTTCCACTTGATATGATAAATTTTATTAGACTCATTTAAAACCCTTCAAGTAAGTTATCCCTGAGGTTCGTAGAGTTATTCCAGATTTTATAATGGGTAGGTGAGGTTGCTCAGTGCCTAGATTTTCCCTTGCAATTGGACCGGGTAAATAATGTTTTTCATGTGTCACATCTAATGAGATATGTGCATGATCCATCACACATTATTGAATATGGTGATATGGACATCAAGGATGATACCACCTTCATAGGCCTAGTGGTAATTGAGGACTAGTAGGAGACTACCTTTTAAGGGTAAGTGATTCTATTAGTGTGAGTATTGCGGTGGCATAAGAATTTTCAGGAGAGATCATGAGAGTGTGAGAATCATATGTGAGCTTAGTAACCTCACCTCTTCGAGTGATTTATGTGTTTCAAGATGAGAATCCTTGAAGGTGGGGTGGATGTGGTGATATATCTTTCTCTTATAATTCCTTTGAATATTTCTAATAATATTTAATAAATAAATATCATGATTTGGTTTTTTAATGTGTCATGGACCATCAAAAAAATATTTAATATTTTAAAAAAATATTATTCGTAGCCCTCACACATGAAAATGAGGTTATATAATTAATATCACCTATTTAGATCCCCAACTGGAAATTATAACACCATGGTTGTGTCCAAAATGGGGGGTTCTTAGGAGAGGCATAATTTTTGTGTTCGAGGCTTCATCCTTAGACCGATCCTTTTCATAATTTTAATTAAATTATCAGTTATCCTAAATTAAAGTTATAAATTTGATGATAAAAATCTTTTTAGTCGATTATTTTTCAACCCCAAATGAAACCCTATGTGGCTAGGGTTGAATATTAAATTCTTCATGTTGGTGTCAATGTTGGATGAAACATCAATATTAAACCTTGAAACATCGGCAATATACAACTGAAGTAGGAATTAGATTATTAATGTACACTCCATTATTTATTCCTTTTAATTTTAAAATAATTATTAAATTATTTTCGGATATATTTAATTGATAAACCTTTTTCTCTATTATATTATTATCATGGATTCTTGATCTCTGCATGTATGTCAAATAATATGTTTCCGAAAAAAAATTGGGTGGCCGAAATCGCATCAGCCACAAATATTTATCTCTCACTCTTGTTCTTATACCATCTCATGATGACCAATCACCTCCAGCCTCCATAATGGATGATGGTTTGATGATAGAAGTCCATGACAGCAGACTAGTCGGTGATAAGTGTGAATAGAAGTGGTAGTTGTGATGAACGATGGTCGATAAAGTACTTTTGAGTGGTAACTCAGGCTCAAGATCAATAGATATCAACAAAGAGTATAAGTGGCTGGCTTTGGGCAAGCAGTAAAGGAAAATTGTTCGATGGTAATGGGTGTGAACAATATCAGAGGTCACAACTGTAGTAACGGAGAAATATCTGGGCTGTTATGGTTTCTAATTTTTGATTTATTGGTCACATGACATGTGTTTACCAAGCCACACACTATGTTTAGCACTGAGTGGGGCTAGGGCTTCTAGAGACGAGATTAATATCACATGCTGTGTAGCTTTAAATCACACATCATATTTGATTGGTCATACGACATGGGTTATACTAAAGTACACACCCATTTATCCACCTAACCACATATATTGTATAGGCCAGGGAACAAGTCATGTCTATGGGTGAAACGAGTCTAGGTCTTCGGGATACACTCTTAGATAACTCACAAGTCCCACATGCCATGTATTCTATATGAAAACACCCAATAGGTTGACCCTACATGGCCGGAAGGATAGAAGTACACACTCAGCTACTGCCTGAGGCTTACACATCGTTTCAATAAGTACATGATGTCTACTTTTCTATCCTTGGTAATTTTTGTATCTTCTTTCTCATATATCAGAATCAGCTAGATAAATAGTCTATTATAAGAGTGTTTCAATGTAGGATGTGATAGTGCAACCCTCTTCATCATTAGGGGCCATTTTTTTGGTTTTATAATTATTTTGAGGATCTTAGTTCATCGTGGAAACAATAGGGTTTGATCAAGGTGTTTAGATAAAACATGGATTTGTTACCCCCCCCCCCCCATGTGTGTCAAGGTGCGATCCTCCCACTACTATAGATCCGGTCATAGTCAATGATAAAAATGATCATTTTCAACACACAAAAAATTTTACAAGCTAAGCATCCTAAAAAAGTTTCAGCCTTTATCAGCACTACTAAAGGTACCTTTTATCAATACTGATAAAGGTGTATTTACTTGTTTTTTTAACATTGATAAAGGTGTCTTTATCAATGCTTTTTTTTATTGCTATCAAAATTCAAAAAATATTTTTTAAAAAAAATTGTTCAACCCACCCTTTTTATTAGCACTCTCACCCCCTTCCCTTTATCAGTGCTTTATGCCCCACGTACCCACCCTAAAGCCTGGCTCAAGACTAACCACTTTTTATATATGCTTTTTACCCCCTTTATCAATGATTTTTATGCCATATTCAGCCCTACATGTGTCTGGATTTGAACCTATAACCTCTGCCTTCAATCCTAACATCTTTACCACTACACCATCAATATTTGTTTAATATTTTACAATATATCTATTTATATATGTGTATATACATAATTAAATTTTATTTATATATTTATCCATATAATTATATACATTTATATAATTATTTTTAAATACTTATTTAAAATTTTTCTATATATTTTATATTTAGATATAAATTTTTTACATGTTTACATATAATTGTATATTTAGATATAAATTTTTTATAATGTATTTATAAATATTTTTTGTAAACAAATTATATACTATATTTAATGATAATGATATATTTATAAAAAATAATTTATATATGATGTATTTACAAAATACTAACACACACATACACACACATATATTTACACACAAACAAACACATTTATATTTCACACATGCATGTGAAAATATGTACATATATGTATTTATTTACATATATTAGAATATACACATTAATATTTATTTATTTATTTATTGAAACATACATATTTATATATAAACATTACTTGTATATGTTCATATATATATATATATATATTATTGAGAAACACCTTATTTTAATGATCCCAAATCATGTTTATTATGTTGCTAAAAAGTTTAATTGTTTATGATGGTAAATGATTTTCTGTCCAAGCTATGAATTTTATCTAAGTATTGATCTATCGTTAGTTCAAAGGTATATTATCAATTAAATCTTGCTACCATGAGTTAAAAGGTCTACCATCAGCTAAATATTTCTATCATTAGTTTAACCTAGCTATCGCCAAGGACTTAACGCTAGACAAATCTACTTCCAAGTAGTGCTACTGCTTGTGTGTTATACCATCACTTTGTGCTACCGTCAGTTCAAAGGTGTTACCTCCAATATAGATCTACTACCAATATAGATCTACCACTATCTTAGATATACCAACAGTATAGATCTACCGCTGGTGAGGATCTACCGTTCTAAAGAGTTTCCGTGAGTGTGGTACCATAACTGTCCAAGATTAATTTCAAAATTAATTCTCCAATGACTAGTTTGCGCATTTAATTATCACAGAAGCATGTGGATTTAAGAATGATTATTCTTAAACCACTCCATCAATGCATTAAAGACCGGATCTATCACTCAGTACAAAAATACTGATTTTTTTAATATTATCCATCAGTATATATTTGGATTGATAGTGCACTATAAATTTAGTGAATCTCCCTTGTGCACATGTTTGTGTGGACAGTGGAATAGTGGAACATGATTGAACATAGAATCCATGAATCTCACTCAGTGAAACAAAAAATAATAAGAAACATATGGGTGTGGAAGATCCCTAGACAGTCACAAACCAAAATCAGAATCATTTTTCAAACATCTATGACCCCTATATTACTGTAACTTCTTAGAAACTTTTTTGAGCTCCTAAAAAAGACAAACTTAAGGAATCAGAACAACTAAAGCTTTATGTATTGAGTATAACTACATTTTCTTCATCTCTAAACTTTTTATCTTTATACTTTGCTTTACATTTGAGTTTTATGTTGTTTTGATCAATTTATCTGTATGAACTATCTCTTATACCAAAATAGAGAATTAACAACACACACTCTCTAATTTCTTTATCTATATACCCATGTACAACTGTGGAAGGGGTCTTGTGTGACATGTGCTTGTTTTTCATCCTATGTATAACTATGGAAGAGGCTTTATGTTTGGAAAATAATGTGTGATATTGTTTGTAAAACCTGATCCATGTTTTGGATCGATTTATTTTATAATAAATTGCTTGGTAGTGGGTGATTTCCAAGTGGAGGGGATTAAGTCTCAACCTTAGACCAAACCCCTTGTTAAAAAAAGATATTCTATAATTTATTTATATGATTTATTTTTTTCATTGTTTTATTTCAAACTGATTTGCAGTTTTTAAAACTTTAAAACAAAACTATACTCTAATATTTAACTTAAATTAGTGTTTTATATACTATATTTGATATGAGTATATTAGTTTAAAAAGTTAGAGTATTTTCAAAAGTATTTTAACTGAGTTTTGATCAAGACTTTGAGAATATTTTTAAAATATCAAATTATATATATCTATGTTTTTGTTAACTAGGAATTTCTATCAAATTGGGGGATTTATATTTTAAAATTGTTTTAACAAAAAAAATTATTAGAAACTCAATTCACCCCACCTCCCCACCTTGATTTGTCTACTAGAACCAACATTTGGTATCAGAGCACCTTTAAATATCTTTTTACAGTGATCTAGTTTTTTCTAAAGATCTTTAAATTTATATTTTACCTAGATTTATATCTTTATGGATAACACAAATATAGAAGGAAATTTCACCAATCAACCTTATTTTTTAATGGAACCAATTATGCTCAATAGAAAAGGAAAATTCATATTAAAACTTGGGGTTTGAAATTTGGACTTATATTGAGGATAAATATGAATTACCTAAAGATATTAGAAGATATTAGAGTGGTTTCACTTACGAATGAAAATGATTATAATGGTAAATATATGAATGATTTTTATTATGCCTTAAATGAGGATGATTTTAATATAATATCTACTTGTAGTGCTGCTTTTAAAATTTGGGACACACTGGTTGTTTCTCATTAAATAACATCCAATGTTAAAGAAATGTGTTTGAATAATTATTCTATTAAATATGATAATTTTAAGATGAATCTTGATGAATCTAATTCTGACATGTATCTTAGGTTCAATGAAATCATTAACATGATGCACACACTTGGAAAGACAACTAATGACACGGATCAATTCAGGATAATTTTGAGATTTCTACCAGATAGATAGAGATGAACCTCTATTCCCATAAGGGAATCTTGTGATATAAGTAAGTTTCTATTTAAAGAGATAATTAGAAAGCTCATGATGCATTAATAAGGACTACAAGTGAATAAAGAGGAATTGGGTGACCCAAAGAAAAATTCAGTATCCTTTAATACATCATACTCAAAACAAAAAGAGAAGATCAAAGATAAAAGTTCAAGTAATAAGGAGTCTCCATCAAACATTGATGAAAAAATTTCTCATTTATCTATATGATTCAATAAAATTTACAAGAATAAAAAGTTTTTCAATAAATCCAATTACATAGGAAAGTATGATAACGAAGGGAATTGGAGACAAGAATTGAGAAAGGGAGATTCTACCATTAAAGTGATCTGTTATGATTATAAAATGAAAGGACACATCAAAGTTGATTGTCCCAAGCTCAAATATAAGAACAAGTATGAGAAAAAAATAAAAAATCATAAAAAGGCTATGAAATCCACATAGAGTTCCTCTGAGGAGAGTTCAAGTGATTTAAACTTGAGCAGAGGAGAAAGAAATTACAAAGATAATATGTGTTTTATGACAAACATATCTGAGGTATTGAATGTTTTTCCTAAATCTCCTGCTCATATTTCAAATCATTATGAAAAAGAAAATGATATTGAAAACATGTACAGTGATGAATTATTTGAATATTGTAATTCCTAGAAGATACCTTTAATGAGTTGAAAGATAATTATAAAAGTTTAATGGACATCATTCTATGACTGCTCATTTTAAAATTTATTTTACAATAGAAAGGGATAAAAATGTTTAACTTATAAAAGAGACTAATGAGCTTAAATTGTATAATGAGAAACTAAATAAATATTTTTAGAGGTTAACTAATGGAATAAAAAATAAAAATTCAGATTCTTGGTAAACAAACTTCACCTAATTATACTATAGGAATCCGTTATCAACCTAGAAAGGGAATAATTTATAAAAATAAATTTGTCCCAAGTTCCAGTTCTACTAGTCTAGTTAGTAGTTCTTATTCAACATAACCTAATAAAGTTTTCATTTTTTGAAGTAAATTTTATTCTTATAGGAAACCAGTTAAAAAATTGTGGATTCTTAAAGCATTTATTACTAACATATATGGACCCAAGAAAATATGGGTGGAAAAACATTTCTTGTTTAAATTTATTTTGTAGGAAACCTACTTGAAAATTTACAATAATTAATTATGGTACCTGAATAGTGGATGGTCCAGATATATAACTAGGTATTAATCAATCTTTAAGAGTTCAATTAAAGTGTATGGTGTTAATGTCACTTTTGGTGACAATTCCAAATAAAAAAATTTACCTCGGCCAAATTGGTAACTCTAGTACAGCTGTAATTTCTAAAGTTTTATTTATAGATGGATTAAAATATAATATTTTTATCATTTCATAATTTTGAGATGATGGTTTTCATGTTATGTTTGAAAACAATGCTTTCAATATTTTTACGCCAACCATGCTTTAGTTTTTACTAGAATAGAAAATTGAAATGTTTATCTTATAGATTTAAATTCATTATTTTCGCAGAATGTTTTGGGTTTAAGGTCCTTTCACAAAGATTTTTGGATTTGGTATAGGAGACTGGATCATTGAAATAAACACTCACTTAGGAATCTAACTAGTAAATTACTAGTTAAAGATATAACAAAAATTTAATTCTCAATAGACAAAGTTTGTAATCCTTATCAAAAGGGAAAGAAACACAAAATCTCCTTCAAACCAAAGAAATAAGTTTCAACTTCTCAACCTTCATATTTGGATCACATAGATTTTTTTAGACCCTCTATATTTTCTAGTTTAGTAGGTAAACATTATGAATATGTTATAATGGATTTTTATTTAATATACACATGGGTATTTTTCAATTTCTCAAGTGAATATCTTTCCTATTTTTCTAAATATGTTAAATTAGAATAGAATATAAGTGGGCATAGAATTAAGACCTTAAGAAGTGATCATGGTCGTGAGTTTGAAAATTGAGAATTTGAATCATCATTCTCACAAGATGGATATAGTCACAACTTTTCAGCTCCTAAAACCCTACAATATAATGGTGTGGTAGAGAGAAGAAATAGAACCCTTTAATAAATTTTATAGACCATTCTCAATGAGTATGATTTACCTATTTATTTTTGGGAAGAAGATATGAATATAGCTTGTAATATAATTAACAGAATTATAATTAGACATATTTTAAAGAAGAACCCATATTAATTATAGAATAGAAGAAAACCAAAGGTCAATTATTTATATTTTTTTCTTGTAAAGTCTTTATACTCAATACCAAAGAGAATTTATACAACTTTTATCCCAATAGTGGTGAAGGAAATTTCCTTCAATATTCTATATCCCATAAATCATACATGGTATTTAATAAAATAAGCAAGACTATGGATGAATCTATCCATGTTATGTTTGATGATACATATCCACATGAGCCTAAGACCCCTTTATAAAATCTTGAGGATTATATTTCCAGCATGGACATCAATGATAAATCTAGTGATATTTATTCCAAGGATCATGTAAAAAAATATCATAGTTCTGAAGAACACCTTGAACCGGAACCTGTAGATAAAAATGAACTACCAAACACTTTTGTTCCTAGAGATGGTAGGACTCATAGATACCATCCCTTAGATATTATTATAGGATAATTTGAAAAACTAACTCAAACTAGAGCTTCTCTTATAAACCAAGTAGAAAATCAAGCTTTATTTTCATATATTGAACCTAATAAGATCATGTAAGCAATTAATGATGAATTATAGGTAATGAATTTGCAATAAAATAATCATTTTGAAAGAAACAGTGTATGGGAAATAGTTGAAAGACCTAAGGACTACCTAACTATTGGAACTAAATGGGTTTTCAGAAACAATTTTGATGAGTCAAGAACAATATTTATAAACAAAGAAAAATACTGATTTCACAAGGATATAGTCAAGAATAATGAATTGATTATGAGGGAACCTTTTCTCTAATTTTTAGGCTTAAATCCAAAAGTATTTTTCTTGTATATGCATCAAATTTTAATTTCAAACTATATCAAATGGATGTCAAGAGAGCATTATTAAATGGTTATATTGTTGAGTATTTTTTTGTGAATAACCCCCAAGATTTCAAAACTCATACTTTCCAAATCATTTTTTTAAAGTAACAAAATATTTATATGGTTTTAAACAATCTACTAGTGTTTGGTATGATCAGCTCAACTCATTTTTTATTTCAAAAGGTTTTACTAAAGGAATAGTTTATCATACTTTATTTATTAAAATAATTTCAAAAGATGTTTTTGTTTTAAAAATCTATGTTGATGATATTATTTTTGGATATTCATGAAATTTTTAGTGTACTGAGTTTTAAAAAATAATTCAAAGTGAATTTGAAATGAGTCCAATGGGTGAACTTAAATTCTTTCTTAAATTTTATATTTTTAAAAATAAAGATGGAATTATTTTAAATCAAATAAAGTACACTAAATATTTTTTTAAACGTGTTAGTATAGATATTACTAAAGGTAATGATAATCTCATTAGTACTATATATAAATTAGATCTTGATGAAACTGGTAAATCAGTTGATCAAACCATTTATAAAGGTATTATTGGAAACTTACTATACTTAACTACTAGTTGGCTGACTATAATGTTTAGTGTGTGTATGTGTTCCCGTTTTCAAGAAAACCCAAAGGATTCAAATTTAATTGATGTAAAAATAATTTTCAAATACCTCAAAGGTACAAATAATTTAGGATTATTCTATTCTAGAGGATAAGTATTTTACTTAGTTAGTTATTCAAATGATAACTTTGTTGGTTGTATGTTAGATAGGAAAAGCACCTCTAGAATATGTCACTTTATGGGAAAGTCTCTCTATCACGACCCCCTCCCCGAAAACTGTACCCATACTAGGCTAGCATCGGAAGAAGAGAGATAGGGATACCTGATTTTTGCCTCCATTAGGCCCTGGTTTGGATACTATCACTAAGGGTATAGTAAACACACATATGGAATACATTACCCTCTTAGAGAAAACATGAGAAAGAGAGTGATATGATAGAAACCAACCAACTCTTTCTCATATTACAATATAAAATAAAACCCAAGAACACATATGTAAATTCATGTAAAAACAACTACAACTGAAAGGGAAAACTGAAAGTACCAAAATAAAGTAAAACGGTAGTGACCATAAAGCCTAAACAACTCCTGCAAAACCCCAAACTGATAGTAACCAGCCTAATATCCAACCTACTCCAACTGACCTAAAAAATATTTTATATAATGTAGGTTGAGTATAACAGTATACTCGGTAGGATCCTCCTCGGAGCCTCTTGTGAAAAAGTAAAAAAGGCATGTTAAATCATAGTGAACAACAAGTGAAACTAACTCATCACCTAAACAGGTATATCAAGTTCCTAGCCTCACAATTTCTAATCTTACCAAGTATCGCATACAAGAGTATATAATATAATAAATAATATCAAGGGTACCCTACTACCACTTCCCCACTAGTTTTCTGATTTTCCCCATCATCGCACATCCTGAGATCTCTCTCAAAAAAATGTTATCCCAAAGACACCTAGGAGAAGCACCACAACCTTTACCTCGTGCAACACTCCACCACCACATCCAAATAACCAAAAGTAACCAGGTAGTTTATGGGATCCACCATAGCCTGTATAACGTGTATAAAACATCAGGTATTATACCTCAAGCCATTATAGCCCATACGCAGAGTAAGGATCCTCTAGACATCACAGCCTATACACGTTATGCCTATAGTAGTCCATAGGGAACTATATCCAGATTAAATTTGTGTGAAATAACCACAAGATATTATAGCCCTCTACACACATATATGGAGAAAACTAACCATCGTGAAAACCAGCATAATTAACTACTAATATAAGAGAGTGGGGCCAAAGGGGTAGTCATCCATCCATCCTCTCACTAAGATGTTAGGGAAAACACCCCTCCCCCCATGGCTTAGAATCCCCAGGGTGCCAGTTTCCCTAACTGATATGGTGGAGTAGCTTATAGAAACAGAAAATGTACATGATATAAATGTAGCTCAAAACCAAATTATGGGAATAACCTAGTCTTAGACTCAACTACAGCTAACGTATCTCAGACTCTCAGCTACCACTACTAAGACTAGATATTCTATAAGCACACAACTATTTGAAGAGATTTATTAAATCATAATATCCCTTTTAATCAGTTTCACTTTGTTTTAATTAATTCTTTAACCATTAATTAGCCGTTATCATTTTCCACATTTTATTTCATTACCATTCCAACCAAGATCCATGCTCTCCAGGCATAACCAAACTGAGTCCATGTCTTCTCAGAAATACAACGCCAACATCGCATCCCAGCAAACTCCAATTCCATGGGTTAAACATTTATTCATTCATTTATTAATGAAATTAACACTTTCCATAATTCCAGGTATTCTAATAATACATTCTAAGCTACCAAACACAAGGGGCTCAACACGGTGAGTAAATGAACTACCCATTGAGTATTCACCACCTATAACAGGATCATAGACCCATCCATCCTCAAGAATATAAAAATTAAAAGCACATGGAATACCTCATGCGTCTTCACCTCTCTTGGAAGGAAGGTAAACAAAACCATCTACCTCAAGAAGTGGGGAAAGTAAAATAGATAAACAAACAATAGATTCAACAAGCATCCAACATTGATATCAATGGGTTATCCCATCTTTAACTCGTTCCTTTAACTCTGGTGTTCTCCTAAACACCCATATGCATAAACCAATGTATATCTCCACTCTAGGAATCAAATGTTTCTACAACAACCGGGCCTTACTACCCCACATATCACAACAACCCTCCAAGCTCAGCCATCCAAGGATCACATCACACCACAAGAATCAGGAAACAAACAAACATACCATCTGAGATCTTATCCCTAAACAAGGCATCTGACATTCCCACACAACATGATCTCACGGATCCAAAGAAAAAGTCACTTGGACTTTACAATAAAAGGGAAACTCAGGCCCTAAAAAAATTATCTTTTATTCATATAACTTGTTCTTAAAGAATTCAGTTAAACATGCATATCAACATTAATTTTATTATCATCCAAAATACAACAACAAAAACCAGATTCATTAAACACACCTATTTATCTTTAGCCAATTAATTATTAATTAATTCTAGATTTATATTATTTACCAATTTCCATAAATAATGACATGCTAAATAGCAAGGCATAGATATCACACTATCTATAAAATCAAGCGGCAACAACATCTCTAAGAAATTGATACCAATTCTTTAATCCAGTTCAAATATTTATTATGTCAATTTCATTGAGATCCAAAGGTATAAACCATGCTATCTCTATGATTTCACATAAATAAAAAGAGAATCAATGAATCCCATACCTCAAAATGTATTCAATGTTATTTTCATGAGAATAGGCCAACACAATGGATCACGATCACCTCTCACACAACGACTGCATCCAAACAAGGACGTTGTGACCCAACCACACCAACCAACAACCGATAAAAATCCATTAGAAACATGAAGATCACATTCCATAACATGGAAAGGATAAATGGGAGAAAAACATATTGATGAACCCAAAAGAACAATGGTATAAAATACCTTATATCAAAGATGGATCAACACTTCCTAGTTGTACCAAAACAGGGGGTGTGTATGCGGCAGGAAAAACTCCAAGGGGAACATGATCCAAGGATTATAGTTCAATTTCACAACTCCTATGGTAGTAAGAACTCTGGGAATCTCAAACTAAAGAAAAAAAAGAAGAAAGAAAAATAGAGGTAGGTATCTAGACCTTTTGAAAATATAAACAGAGCAGTAGTTTAAATATGATTTGGATTTTACATTAAAAGATGATCTGGTCAAGATTACGTATTTTGACCGAGTAAGGTTCTCGTACCCTTAATAAAATTAATATTGGAGTTATGGAATTTGAATCAGCCTTAAATACCTTAAAACATGGCTTTGAATTCGTTTTATTTCAAAGATAATGTCAAAGGGTAGAAACTGTAGGAATCTGGAAAAAAATTTCACAACCCACCGTTGGATAACTCGTCGTTCCTGAATCACCAGTCCTAAAAACACTATTCAACCTACCATTGGATGACTCACTTTTACTGACTCACCGGTACTAGAAACATTGTTCAACCTACCATTGGATGACTCATTGTTCCTGACTCACCGGTCCTGGAAACACTATTTAACCTACCATTGGATGACTCACCATCCCTGACTCACCGGTCCTGGAAACACTGTTCAACCTACCATTGGACGACTCACCGTTCCTAACTCACTAGTCCTAGAAAAACTATTCAACCTAACGTTGGAAAACTCACCAATCCTAACTCACCGGTCCTGGAAACACTTTTCAACCTATTGTTGGATGACTCACTGGTCCTAGAAACACTGTTCAACCTACTTTTAGACGAATCACCATTCTTGACTCATCGGTCTTGGAAACATTGTTCAACCTACCGTTGAATGACTCACCATTCCTAACTCACCTGTCCTAGAAACACTATTTAACCTACCGTTGGATGACTCGCCATTCCAAACTCACTGATCCTGGAAACACTATTCAACCTACCATTGGACGACTCACCGTTCCTGACTCACTGGTCCTAGAAACAATGTTCAACCTACCATTGGACGACTCACCATCTTGGAAACATTTTTCAACCTACTGTTGGATGACTCACCATCCTAGAAACACTTTCCAACCTACCATTGGATGACTCACCATCCTAGAAACAATTTTCAACCTATCATTGGACGACTCACCATTTTGGAAATATGGTTCCCCTGGAAATTTTCTCAAACTTTTAGAAGTAAGTCACCTTGACCTCCTAGAACACCTCAAACACTGGATTTTATTAAATTAATGGACTGGAGAGGTCTTATCCATTCCACTCTGGTTTCAAAGTGTAGTAAGAAATATAATTTTGTTGTTATTATCCACTACTGAAGCTGAGTACATAGCTGCAGGTAATTGTTGTACACAAATTTTTTATATGAAACACGCTTTACTAGGATATGGATATCAATTTCTACATGTCCCAATAAATTGTGACAGTACAAGTGATATTAAAATTTTCAAGAATCTTGTGTCTCATTCTAGAACCAAACATATTGATATAATACATTACTTTTGGATAAATTATTTTCAAAATGGAGATATAACTCTTGAGTTCATAGGTATTAACCATCATCTTGCTAAAAATTTCAAAAATCCTTTAAATTTTGAGATATTAAGTTGTATCAGACATGAATTTAGAATGATAAGTTTTTGATAATCTTTTATTCTTTAATTTATTTTTGATTCTGGTAGAAAAATCATGAGACTTGGTAATCTACTATTTTTGATACATCGTTGTTATCCACCATTGGTTCTCTGTCATTGGTGATCTACCATTGGTGATCCACTATTAGGGATCTACCACCAGTATCCATCATCAGTAATCGGCCATTACCTTATAATATTATTGTGTCATCGTTTCAATTTTCTATTATTAAATTTTTATCGGGTTAATTTATTTATTATTATTCATGTTATATTTAATTTCTGTTTTCAAATCCTTAAGTGATAAAATCGACTTAAATTCATAATTTGAGAACCCCTATTGTGAGCCTCTTTTAAACCATTATTTATCCTTTCTCTATTAACTTGAGTCCTTCTATATCCTTTCTCCTAACCTCAAATCAGTGTGTAAATAGTGAGATTTAAGCATCCTTCTGCGTCATCTCCTAGAGAATCGTATCCCTCAAAGAAGTCACGAGGTGAATCCTGACGACCTACTATAGAACTGAAGAACCCTCAACTTATGTCTCATGAAGTTAACCCTAAAAAGAAAATTAATGTCGAATGGTTAGTCTCAAGAAATTAGTTGGTGCTGAATGTGATCCAAGAGCAAGGATGTATTGAATGGTTCTCGAGGAACAACCAACCATTCAATCCTAGGTTGTTTCACTAGTTTTATCACTTTTCATAGTATGATTTTTATGAGAAGAAATATTTCATTAATACTATGATAGATGAAAAATTTCTCACCTTTTCATTGAAGTAGTGGGAAAGATGCCTCAATATTTCTCATAAAGTTATCTCTAATGATTTTTAAGGATCTATTTCCAGTAACATTGAAACTTTTGTGCATGAGGTGCATTATTAGAGTTAAATGGGAATATTTTTATTTCAAGGCCTACAATAGTAGAGCTTGTTGGTGAATGTAGGATGGTATTCAAGTTTATATAACATGTTCTTTGTCCCTTAAAGGGGGAGTTTAGCATCATGAGGTAACAAGATGTATTTTTCTTATTTCTTATGAAAAGAGGAGATAAGTTAAACTGATGTAAGTATTTGATGGTCCATATGATGGAGTTGAGAAAGAAATATTTTAGGTCAAATTCCTTAGCCTATCCCAAGTTCATTTTTTCCATGCTAGAAGCTAGAGGTTTAGTGCCTTAATGTGAATAATCAGTAGTAAAATGTGTTGGAATTGGCTTAGGTCATTTTTCCTATAAGAGAATAAAGGTTATTTGGAATCCTTGGTTGAAGAAATGGGTAGCTGATAATGATAATTTTTATGAGAGATTCATCCCAGTGCAGTATCTTACCCAACATGGAGACTTGGTTGACCCTGGAATGGATCCAGATGAGGTTTTGGTATATTCCTATGATGAGGAAGTTGAGGTTTATGTTTAAGAACAAGAATTTTAGGTAGAGAGGATAGAGGCTAGTTCAGTGGAATTGGTTAGTAACCCAGATGTGCCTAAGTGTAACGACCCTAAATTATTTCAATGGAAATTCCCTTCTTATAATTATTTCATATAGTATAAACCACATAATATCACCTTGATAACGCTATGGAAACATTATAAATAAATAATTAATTAAATAATAAGTTTTTCTAGAAGTTAAAAAACCTATACCAATGAAATAGTAACTTGACCTTTGGAATATTAATGTGACCTTTATGAATAGTAAACTGGAAAAATTGAATAGTAAACTCACCAATGAAAGTATAAATAAAATTTATCCATATTAAAAATGACTTTATGATTATATCATAGTATAAGTAAATAAATATTTTTAAAATTATTAATTAAGTGTTGGTATTTTTGTAAGTCATAAATATTTAATTAGAATTTTAGGATTAATTTATTAATTTAAAAGAAATTTTATTTTCCTAAAATTTATTCATAAATTAATATTTTTTTCTCACATGGTTATAAGATAATTTTATGAGACCTTAATTAGTTTTTCAAGGTGTTATAAAATCAGTTATAATTTTAAGATTGGTATTTTTCAAGTAAATGATGATTTTAATTAAAAATTAAATTTATCATATCTCAAAAATTATTTTCATAAAATGGAGTTAATTTTTGGATTCTACATGTCAAAAAATGGTTAGGTTTAAGTTTTGTTATTTTTCTAAAATAGTTTATTTTTTTATGAATAGTAAAATATGGTAATTTACAGTATTTAAATTATAATACAAATACATGAATTAAAAACATCATGTATGATTTAAGCACCCTTAGTTCTAAATAATGTGAAATAGTTACTATATTTAGTCACAAGAATCAATACTATTTCTTTTCTTGATAAAAATAATAAAATAATTAATAGAATAATCAAAAAACACCCCGCTTCTCCACTATAAATACCACCCTAACCACCTCTTCTCCTCGCACCTTCTAAGCTTTTAGCCTTGTAAATATTCTACCAAATACTCATCCAAAGCCTCTTCCCCACGTCCAAGAGACTTTGGTCTCATAAAAAGACTAAAACCTTTTCCCCAAGGTGGTTCTCAAGGAGAAGAAGTTCAAGAGGTAAAACCCTCTTCCGTTTTCTTTCAATTTCTTTTCAATATATTTTCTTTTCTTATTCTCTCCTAAACTCCCCTAATAAAAATGGTATGATAACTCCAGTAAATTATATATAATGAAATTTTATTATGATAATGTAATAATTCTTCATCATCTATCTTTCCCCCTCCATTTATACAAATAATGAAAACAGTGTCCGTGATATGTTAATTTATCGCATTCAAGGACGATGAGGTTTTAAATTTCCATTAACTCATTAAATAATTATCATAAAACCATATTTATGGTTAAAATAAATGATAATATATTTATTAAAACCTATTTAAGTTTTTTTAACTAGTATATACATGATATTAAATAATAAAACAAAACTATTTCGTGATGATCGAAAAAGCGCCAAATTAATCCAAGCGATTATCATTAAAGTTTTATCTAATGTTTCATACTCATACCATATAATAAAATTAATTATATATCCATTTTATATTATTTAATTTCATTAATATAATATAATTTCAGTTATGGAAAACCAATCCCATTTTACATGAACTTATGTACTCATATACAAGTGAACCGATCAAGAAAACCAAGAAAACGAGCACTCCCAAACAATGAAATTGAACACTATAACTCATAAAAAAGGTTATAAATGAACATAATAAAATTATAATAAATCAATTATATGTAAAAAAGGTTCAAAAATTAATAATTAATTAAACTAATTTGACTATTTAGGACATTAAGGTCAAATGCATAACCGTTTCAGATATAAGGTAAGGGATTCTACCTGAATCCCCATTTTTCCTTCGAGTTACTCTTTATATCCCTTTACCCAATGTAATGATTCTTTATTTTTGTTTACTTATTCTAAATTATGTTTATATATTCCAAAATCATCATATAATACTTATTTTATGGGGAAATTCATGTTTTAAAAAGGTTCCCTTCTCGAATCTTCCCGATAAGAAAGCCTGATTAAAGGGAACTTCCCAATTTCCCACCCATTTTCAAGTGCACTTAATAATTTGTTTCAAGTCACCATTATTTTTATAAAATCACTCGTTTTATCATGAAAAAATATCTTTTTTTATTTCTGGTTTTATACAAATAATTATTCTCTTTCCATTTTAAATAATCATTAATACTTTCCAAAAAACCACACTAAAATTTTTTATTTCTAAAGTTTCTTAAGTCCTCATTTTACATGTTATCACTTAATTTTTACATAAATTATCATGATATATATCTATTTTTCTTTATTAATGTACATGTATGATTTAATTCTGTTATTTCATGTACACTTTTATGATATTCCTATTTATTATGATTTATGGCATGATTATGATACTCATTTCTTTCCATGGGTAACCCTTATATTTATTTTTCATGTGGCGCACATATTCATGATCATTTTATAATTGGTGCACCCATATAGTTCTCTAATTACATTGGGTAGTTTTTAGTCTCATGAAACATCATGTGCAATGGTCTTGGTGGTTATTCTTGACGTGTGCTCCATGTGCAACGGTCTTGGTGGTTAACCTTGACTCGTTCTCCTTCATGTGAAATGAGCCTTGAATCATTCTTATGTCATGTTATATGTTGTTTCCAAATATCCTATGATACCATGATTATATATTTTATGATTTCTTAGGTATATTCATGCCTTTTATGTCATCTTATTATGCCTTATTACCCATGTTCTATGCTTTATTCTTATGTTTATTCCCATACTGAGATTTTTAGCTTATCCCTTTTTTCATGTTATCCTCAAGTTATCCTATGTAGATGTAAGGGATCAAAGGAAGTTAGGATATAATATTGGATGATAAATAAAGAACATTTTTATTTAGTACCATTTTTTTCAGTTTTATGCACCTAGTCTTCCAAATAGACTAGACTTTATGATCCTTGTCTTGTAATTTGACAGTTAATTATGTTTAAAATAATGTAATAATATGTGAAAATGATAGGGTTTCTATAGTTGGTATCAGAGCACGATCTAGTTATTTTTTGAGATTAGGACTAGAGAACTTCAATAAGAACCTTAGGTATAAGACTAATTATAATAAAACATTCCTAAATTTTGGTAAGTACCGAGTAAGTGGTTTATCAAGAAAATGAATTCATGTCTAGATACTACAAGTGGATTTTGTTATGAAACATATGTACCTAGGAGTAACAACTCTAACAATTTTTTCTAGTCCTGACTTAGGGTAACACAATGTTTCTTACTCCACACCTAGTTTTACACTCCTGTGAGTTATGTTTTGGTAAATTCATAGTCTCATTACGAACCATTATTAAGGGAAAAAAATTCCTATAAGAGTATATGTTAGGAATTAAATCTTAGATAACCTTGATTGAAACCTAAGAATCACAAGGTAGGATATACTTTTCCTTTAAAAGTTTTTATGTTCAATGTTTCTTTTTACATGCTTTTTAGCTAGGTATTCAAGCCCCCTAATTGATCTTTCTTTTTTTAGTTAATGGTGGGAAATAGGAGAACATGTTCCAACAATAAATGTAATATGAAATGAGATGATTTCCCTAATGATATGAAAAATATGATGGGAACAGGTGCTAAAAACCCATGATAGTACTTTCTCAACTGGATTAGGTTATGAATAATAACTCAAATTTCATGGAATGACCTCCTTCCCCTACGAGAGAGCAAGTTTCCATCAAATCCTTCATGCGATAAAGGCCTCCCATGTTTAGTGGATCTTCTAATCACCTACTCACATAACAATGGATTAACTCTATTGTGAAAATATTGTATGTCCTCCAATGTTCAGAAGCAAAGAAATTTGTGTTGGAGGCCTATCATTTTGATGGGGAAGATGATCAGTAGTTGAAAATGATCAACAACACAAAGTCTAAGGATGAAATTGATTCCATGGAATGGGAATATTTCAAGAAAATATTTTTCAATAAATATTTTCCCCAAACCCTCCATCTCAAGTTAGAAAGGGAATTCCTCAAACTGAAGAAAAAGTAATATAATTCTATCAGGGTGTATGAACTAAACTTCACAAGGTATTCAATATATGCTTCTAACATTATCATGAACACCAAAATCAAGGTGGATCACTTCGTTAGCGAACTAAAGCTGAGTCTATGAAAACAGTTGGTGATTCGAGACTTTGATAGTTATGAGGAGATTTTATGTTGTGGCCTTAAGGTTGAAATGGAGAATAGAGACTCTCAATGGTCTTGTTGTCCCGGTGAAAAAAGGTGGAAAATGGATTTTAATATGAGTGGATCAGAAAGTAAATCCCATGATGGAAAGAAGACCAAATATCCCACGTGTCAAAATTGTGGGAAGAAGCATCATGGGAACTCTCTAATGGGAACTAGGAAATTCTTCAAATGTGGAAGAGTGGGGAATCTGGCTAAGAACTGATGAAGGGATATGAAGAATCCCACTAATGCAGAAGAATAAAGAAAGGTCTAAATCAACACTCATCCTGTAGTGCAGTGTTTCAACTGCAAGGAACATGGGTATTTTACATACCAATTCTCTAAGACCAGGGTTGTCAGAGGCAATCAACCACAGCCTCCAAGGTGATGAAGAATGGAATATGTTCTCACTACTACTGAGGTGGAGCTGGGAAATGATGTGGTAACAGGTACACTGGTTATTCATTCAAGAATAGTGAATATACTATTTGATTATGGTTCTATTCATTCTTTCATATATTTTAAGTCTAGTAAAACTATTCAAACACCACCTTAAAATATATAGGTTGAGTTATCTATGATTACATTAAATGGGGAAATTATTGTGTCCAAAATTCATAACTCCTCCCCAGTTAATGTTTGTGGACTGAACCTCCCAATAAATCGTATCATACTCACTTTAGTAGAGTTTGATTCTATTTTGGTCATGGATTGGCTGTATTTATATAAATCCAATGTCGACTATTGGGAAAGGTATATCACTCTTCACATCCTGACGCATCCCCCAATTCTGTACAAGTGTAATGAGGAGGTTGAATCTCCTTTGGAATCATCATCTCGATTGTGGATATTGTTTCATTATAAGAATTCATATCTAACTTAAATACTTGAGACAATGGAGAGAATCATGATCAAATACATGCCCATCATGAGGGATTAAACTGATGTATTCCCTAAAGAATTTCTCGTTCTTCATCCTAATCGAGAGGTTGAGTTATCAATTGAACTTATACCAAGATATATTCCTATATGAAAGTAACCTTATAGGGTGTCCATCATTGAGATGTAAGAACTAAATAAGAAGTTATAGGAGAATCTAGATAAGGGTTTTATAAACCCGAGTGCTTCACCATGGGGTGCACCAATCCACTTTGTCAAGAATAAGTATGGATCAATGCCCCTCTACATTGATTATCATGAGATCAATAAAATCATGATAAATAAAAAGTATCCCCTACCATAGATAGATGACTTTTTTGATCAGCTATGTGGGGCCGGTTATTTATCTAAGGTGGACCTTCAGTTGGGATATCACCAATTAAAGGTGAGGAAGGAAGATATTCCCAATACTACTTTTCAAACAAGGTATGTACACTATGATTTCATAGTGATTCCATTCAGACTCGCTAATGCTCCAAAAAAATTATTGATTTAATGAATAGAGTCTTTATATATTACCTTGAAAATATATTGTGGTCTTTATTGATGATATTATAATGTAATCCAAGAGAAATAAGGAACATGAGGAGCATTTTAATATTGTACTAAAGACTTTTCGAAGGGACAAAATTTATGAAAAGTACAGTAAATGTGAGTTCTGGATAGAGGAAGTATCACTCTTAGGGAATGTAATCACTATCAAAGGGATATTTTTTGACCCTTCCAAGATAAAGGAAATCAAATAATGTCCCATACCTACATTTGTAATAGAGATTCGTATTTTCCTTGGTCTAGCTAGGTATTATCGGTGATTTTTGAAAAACTTATCATGATTTCCGAACCCACTAACCAAGCTAACTTTGAATGGAAAAAAGTTTTTTTGGACCAGTGAATGTGAAGACTGATTTAAAGAGTTAAAAAAGAGGCTTATCACTACACGGTTCTCAAAATACCAATAAGTGGGGAACTTTTTGGAGTGCATAGTGATGCCTAAAAGAAGGTATTAGGCTATGTAATAATGAAAAATGATAAAGTGATAGCCTATGCCTCAAGGTAGTTGAAAATCCATGAGAAAAACTATCCCACGCATGATCTGGAGTTGGTAGCTGTGATCTTTGTGTTGAAAATCTGGAGACATTATCTCTATGGGGAGAAGTGTGTGATATATACTGATCACAAGAGTCTCAAATTTATATTCAAATAGAAGGATAATAATATGTTCCAATGAATATGGTTATATCTCATCAAGGATTACGACTGTCCAATCAAATACCATCCTGGTAAGGCAAATATGGTCGCAGATTCTCTAAGTAGAAAGGTTCTTGTATCTTTATTAATGATGAGTATTGAGAAGGACTTGATATTCTTACACCTTAAATGTACAAACATGGGAATATTTAAGGAAGTAACATTATCAATACTTTCTCAAATGATTTCTCAACCATCCCTTATGGATAAAATAAAGGATTCTCAAATAAATGATGTGGAAATTCAAAAGAGCGTGGAATCCATGAAGAAAGGAAAATCCTTAGATTTCAAAATAGATGAGGAAGGAGTCATGAGATTTGGGTCATAACTATGTATATCTTCTAATTCATATATAAAGAAGGATCTTTTGAATGATTCACATAGCTCAACCTTCTCTATTCACCTAGATATCACAAAGATGAATCGAGATCTATGCAAGAACTATTCGTGGGACTATATGAAAATAGAGATCATTGATTATACATTAAAGTGCCTAGTATGTCAGAAAGTGAAGGCCAAAAGGAAAAACTCTAAGGGAATGATGCAAAACTTACCCATACCAACATGGAAGTGGGAGAACATTAACATGTAATTTTTCACTGGACTTCTAAAGACATAGAGAGGAAAAAATGCTATATGGGTGGTTCTTGATCATCTTATAAAGATATCTCACTTTATCGCAATTCGAGAGGACTTCCCACTGGATCCACTTTCATGGATATATATCAGAGAAGTGGTAAGTATTCATATAGTACCACTCTCGATATTATCCTAACGAGATCTGAGATTCACCTCAAATTATGGAAAATTCTTCAACATGATCTAAGAACTCAGTTAAAATTCAGTATGTCCTATCATCCTCAAACTAATGGCCAATCTAAGGGAACTATTCATAAACTAGAAGACATATTAAGATCATGTTCTATGGACTTCAAGGGAGGATGGGACCAACATCTGCCACCGGTCGAGTTCTCTTACAACACTAGTTTCCACTAAAGCATCCAAATAGCTCCATATGAATCCCTTTATGGGAAAAGGTGTGTAACACCAGCGTGCTGGGATGAAGTTGGTTAACATAAGCTTCTAGGACTTGAAATGGTTAAAGAAATGGTGAAGAAGGTAAAAACCTTTCAGTAGTACATCAGGTAGCCTAAAGTTGACAAAAATAGTTGTGTAGATAATCATCGACAGACCTTGAGTTTAAGTTTGGAGACATTATATTCCTCTACATATCTCTATGGAATAGGATCATGAGATTTGATAAGAAATGAAAGCTAAGTCCAAGGTACACTATCCCCTTTAATATTCTTGATTGTGTTAGAGTTGTGGCCTATTGACTAGAACTTCCTCCAACCATGTCTAAAGTACATGATGTATTCCACATATACCTTTTGAGAAAGTACATACCAGATCCTTCACATGTACTAAATTCAAAGGTGGTATATTTGGAAAATGAATTCTCTTATGAGGAGTAGTCGTTGAAGATATTAGATCATAGACATAAATTTATATGCAAAAAGACTTTTCACTTGTTCATAGTACTATGGAGGAACCATAAGTTCTAAGAGGAAACTTGGGAACAATAAGAATTGATGAAGGAGAATTACCCTCACCTATTTTCCCCATGGTATGTAAAAATGAAATTTCTATGGTGACATTTCATAAGGGGGGAAGAATGTAAGGACCTTGAATTATTTAAATGGAAATTCCCTTCTTATAATTATGTCATATAGTATAAACCACATAAAATCACCTTGAGAACACAATAAAAACTTTATAAATAAATAATGAGTGAAATAAGAAGTATTTATAGAAGTTAAGAGACATATACCGATGAAATAGTAACTTGACCATTGGAATAGTAATGTGACCCTTATGAATAGTAAACTAGAAAAATTCAATAGTAACTTCACCAATGAAAGTATAAATAAAATTTATCCATATTATAAGTGTCAATGTGATTATATAAAAGTATAAGTAAATAAATATTTTAAAATTTATTAATTAAGTGTTGGTATTTTTGTAAGTCGTAAATATTTAATTAGAATTTTATGATTAATTTATTAATTTAAAAAAATAGTTTCATAAAATTTATTCAATAATTAGTATTTTTTTCTCATGATTATAAGATAATTTTATGAGACCATAATTAGTTTTTCAAGGTGTTATAAAATCAGTTATAATATTAAAATCATTATTTTTCAAGTAAATGATGAATTTAATTAATAATTAAATTTCTCATATTTATAAAATTATTTTCATAAAATAGATTTCATTTTTGGATTTTACACATCAAAAAATGGTTAGGGTGAATTTTTGGGATTTTTCTAAAATAGTTGAATTTTTTGGGAATAGTGAAACATAGTGATTTGCGGTATTTAAATTATAATACAAATACATGAATTAAAAACATCATTCATGATGTAAGAACCATTATTTATAACTCACATGCACTAGTTACTGTATTTATTCATAATAATCAACACTATTTCTTATCTTGAGGAAAATAATAAAATAATGAATAGAATAATCAAAAAAACCCTCACTCCTCCGCTATAAATACCACCCCTCACCACATCTTCTCCTCACACCTTCCAAACTTTGATCCTTGTCCAAATTCTTATAAATAATCTTCCAAATCATCTCTACCATATTTAGTATCCTTTGGTCTCATCAAAATACCAAAACCTTTTCCCCAAGGAGGTTCTCAAGGAGAAAAAGTTCAAGAGGTAAAACCCTCTTCTATTTTCTTTAAATTTCTTTTCAAGATCTTTTTTTTATTATTATCTCATCACCTACCCTCATCCAAATGGTATGATAACTCAATTAATTTATATATAATATAATTTTATTATTATAATTTAATAATTCATCATCATTTCTCATTCCTTTTCTTTTATATTAATAATGAAAGCATCGTTCGTGATGTGTTAATTTATCGCATTCAAGGACGAAGAAGTTTTCAATTTTCATTAACTCCTTCAATAATGCTCATAAAACAATATTTATGGTTAAAATAAATTATAATATATTTATTAATACCTATTTAATGTTATTTAAATAGTATATATATGGTATTAAATAATGAAACAAAACTAGTTTGTGGTGATTGAAAAACTACAAAATTAATCCAAGTGATTGTCATTAAAGTTTTATCTAATGATTCATCCTCATCCCATGTGATAAAATGAATTATATAACCATTTTATCTTCTATAATTTCATTAATATAATATAATTTCACTTCTATAAAACCATTACCATTTTACATGAACTTATGTACTCATATACAAGCAAACCAATCATGAAAACCAAGAAAACGAGCAATCCCAGATAATGAAATTGAACACTATAAATCATAAAAAAGGGCATAAATGAACTAAATAAAATTATAATTAGTCAGTTAAATATTTAAAAAGTTTCTTTAATTATTAATTAATGAATCTAATTTTATTATTTAGGACATTAAGATTAAGTGTAGAACCGTTTCGGACATAAGGTAAGGGATTTTACCTGAAACCCCATTTATCTGTCGGGTTAGTATTTCTCTCTCTTTACCTAATGTATGATTATTTATTTTTGTTTAATTATTATACATTGTGTTTTTATGTTCCAAATTCATCATATCGTCTTTCATTGATGGGGAAATACATGTTTTAAAAAGGTTATATTCTCAAATCTTCCCGATAAGCAAGCCCAAATAAAGGTAACTTCCTGATTTCTCACCCATTTTCAAGTATACTCTGTAATCTATTTCAAGCCACCATTATTTTTATAAAATCTCTAATTTTATAATTAAAAACTATCTTGGATCATTTCATGTTTTATACAAACAATTATGCCTTTTTAATTTTAAAGAATCATTAATACTTTCCCTAATACCACAGTAAAATGTTTTATTTCTAAAGTTTCTTAAATACTCTTTTTACATGTTATCACTTATGTTTGACATCACTTATCATGATCTATGCATATTTTACTTTATTATTTTCCATTTATTATTTAATTCCTTTCTTTTATAGACACTTTTATGATATTCCCATTTATTATGATTTATGACATGATTATGACACATATTTCTTTCCTTGGGTAACCCTTTTGTTTATTTATCATGTTCCACACATATTCATGATTATGTTATGATAGGTGTCCCCAAATAGAACTCCAATACATTGGTTAATTTTTAGTCTCATGTGACGTCAGTTGCAATGGTCTTCGTGGTTGGCCTTGACTCGTGCTCTATGTGCAACGGTCTTGGTGGTTAACCTTGACTCATGATCCTTAATGTGAAATGAGACTTCAATCATGATTATGTCATGTTGTAGTTTGTTTCTACATATCTTATGATACCATGATTACATATGTTATTCTTCCTTATGTATATTCATGCCTTTTATGTCATATTATTATAACTTCCTACCCATGTGCTTTGCTTTATTCTTATGTTTATTCCCATATTAGGCTTTTTAATTCATACCTTTGTTTATATTATCCCCAGGTTATCCTATGTTGATGTAAGGGATCAAAGGAAGTTAGGATCTCATATTGGATGATAAATAAATAAATTTTTTATTTATTCTGATGTTTTCAGTTTTATGTACCTATTATTCCAAAGACACTAGACTTTGTGATCCTTAGCTTGTAATTTGATAGTTAATTATGTTTATAATCATGTAATAATATAAGAAAAAGTCTAGGGTCTCTATAATAAGAGCCATGTTGTATTTTTTTGAAAGTAATAGGGGCAATCCCCTTAAATTGAAATAGAAATAACTCCTTTTGAATGTTGGGAAAAAGGAGGAACCCATTACAAAGATAGATGAAAACATCTTAAACAACAAGGCACTAGTCCAAATAGGGATCCAAATTCCAGAAAAGAAACAAACATCATAACAAGAACAAGCTAGAAATCTCTTTGCCCCCCTGTCTGAAAATGAAACAGCAAAATCTAACAAAGATGATGTGTCACCCCCTATGCGAATAATTGTGTCATGCTGGAAACACAATAAAGGAAAATCACTCCTCCATCTCACATTGAAATATGAGAGTAGGACCAGACGATAGGTGCCAGTATACCTATCTCTCTTTCGATCTGTCCACCCAACGGTGCAAGCGAGAAACTCACTGCATAGTCAACGTGATGCGTCACAACATCCACCAGAAAACACCATGAATAAATCAAAATGGGTACCCATCCATCCAAAAAAGTGAGTAAAGACTACTTAATAATGGGTGTCAGCACACCCATCCCTCTTTAGAGGTTTCCCACCCAATGCAATCTGCAAGAAACAGAAACACACCAACCAAATGCAGAGAGAGAAAAATCCAATTCCTACCATGACATTTTCATCTCATCGACAGTCAGATCTAGAAAATAGAAGGAACACATGACATCCAGATCATCTAGAACACCATTATCCCATACTACCTCAACACGCTGAATGAATCTCAACAGCCACAAGACACAGGAGAAACAAAGAAGCAACGAAGCGCATCATGGAAAAAACCAGAGCAGCCAAAGGCACATCACGGAGCACTGGAGAAACCAAAAGGTGCATCACTGTTGACGAGAACGACTACCGTGAAGCAGACAATCCATCCCCAAAACACAGCAGCCACAAGGCACAGAAGCAGCAACGAAGAAACGAAGCGTGTCATGGAGAAAACCAGAGCAGGCAGAGGTGCATCACGGAGCACCAGAGTAGCCAAGAGGTGTATCACTGTATCAAAAGTCTGAGAGAATCAATTCAACCACTAAGCATCCAACTCCTCTGATGAGGCAAACAAGAATGACTCAATGAGGAGACCAAGTCAAGGGACCAGATCTGTAGGCTGGGAGATCAGAGATCCACCACTAGAAGGAATCATGCAAGGCATGAATCTCACGTCTCCAAAGCTACTGATGTCTCCAAAACAGATATGGAAATATCCGAAGCAGGCTGCAAAAGAGGAGAAATCAGTCTAACAAGGGATATCAAATTTGGGTAGAAGCATAAAGCACAACCCATGGCTATTTCCTGATGAGGACGTGGAACAGAAGAATCCTCAATGAAGATCCACATGGAAAGAAAACCATAAAAGCTCAACAATAAACCTCCCGGAGATCCTGTCGGCACCATCGAGAACACCATACCCCAACGCAAATCCCTGGACGATGAGCCATACTTCGTCAAACCCAAGCATCACACCACCTCTAGACAGAAGAGATCGAAGTCGAGTGATGCAAGAGAGCCCAGATCCGAAGAAGCTCATGGAGAGGAAAGCAAATCCATAAAATATGGAAGATTTTGTATCCCGAGCAAGAAGAGGACGGGAAGCCAAGGTTGGAGTAGAGCGTCGATCTATGGATGATGGAAGCCGAGGCCAGAGCAGTGTGCCAAACAATGGATGAGGGAACTAAGCTGAATGCTAATTGCACTGCGCTCCTGGAGAGTGCGGCTCCATCCAATGCCCCTCGATCCATGTTGTATATTTTGGAGTAGCTAGTATATATATATATATATATATATATATATCTTCCTTTTAGGGAAATCTTACTAAGGGAAGAAGATGAGTCAGAGGAAACATAAGTTTTTAATGGTGATGAAACTAATAGGTCTTCTTCTAAGAGTCCTGAAGATATATTATTTCTTTTAGATGATTCTGAATATGATGTTGATGGAGTTAATGAGGATGATCGGTCTCACAATTATTAGTATGTGACTAAGACCAGTATATATGTCAGTGGTGATTGGTAAGGTGTAGAGCCTTATTCTTCAGCAATTCAGGCTCCCAAATATGGAGATGATTAGGATAATCAAGCTTTTGGAAGTCATGTTGACTTAATTCCATTTAATAGAGATGAATACAGAGCACCTACTAAGGGAGAGAAATCTATAGGATCAACCAAACTTCAGATATATTATTTTGAGTCTGATGATGATGATCAGGGCAGTCCACCAGATCATGGTGGACCTACTAATTTGTTTGAGCAAAGGGATCCAAAGGTATCTTTGGTAGAAAGGATTGATCATCCAGGATAGTTAGAGTCCTTTCCTTTTGAGATACCTGCTATGGAGACTATAATCAAGGATATTGTTATTCCTAGACTAGAGAGGACTCCTCCTCATCCCCCTTATCCTACTCCTTCTAGGTATGTGATTGAGGATGACTTAGATCACTTTAAGGCAAATTTATTTTCATGCCTTTATGGGATACTTAGATCTCTTTCAGTTCAGGAGACTATGATTAGTGAAGAGGATATGAAGATGATGGTTTCTTTGGTTATTTCTCACATTCAGTATATTATGTTTCTAAAGATGGAAAGTTATAAGATTGAGAATAAAAGCCTAATGTGGTATATGGTAGTTATCTAGATCTCTATGTAGGATAGGTTTTTCAGCTTTACTAGGAGGGATATATCACTTTTAGAGAGGATCAAGAATTTATCTACACCTGGAGAATCTAATTCTAGAGATCATACACCTTCTTCTTCTATTCCTACTTTAGTGGATATTGATTTTATTAGATTTATAGTTAGAGAGGAGTTTCATGAAATTATGGATGGAATTGTTTTTTCTCACTCAGATGAACTTCATCAAATTAAATCACATGGGGGCATATTTATAAGTTATTAAAATAATATTTATATGAGACAAGGAGTGATGGAGAGACTATCACTAAGGATATTAAATATTATCTTTCAAGGATTTACACAAAGAGTCAGCATAATACTCATTTTAGGTTTTTGGATAAGAAATTAATGGTTCCTCATGTAACTAGAGCCTTCAAGGAGCGGGTGATTTAGATAAAGGATTTGGAGCCTCTTCTCAATATCTTTATGGAAGATAAGACTGATTTCCCCAAGATTATGGAGCATGGTGGAAGGATTATCACTCGGTTTATAGAATTTATGGAACTATTTCTGTATACCACCATGACAGTAATGATTTATCCAACAGATCCACAACTAGAAATTCCCTTGATTGGATACATTTCTTCACCCACCTCTGTACCTATCCAGACTACCTCTATTGCAGTGAGCCCCTTCAGACTCACTCCTATTAACATTGGGAGACAGCTTAAACCCATGGAATCCCCTGGAATAGTCTTTCGGCCTCCTACACCTACAGGTCCACATGAATAATCTTTTGTTCCTCCTGCCACTATAAAAGGAAAGGAGATAGTAGCTTCTGCCTCTCTCGGATATAAGGATGGCTCTTCTGATTCTGATTAGAGATTTGATAGGGTTTTTTATATGTAATCCCTTTTTCGGGATGTAATCTCCTGAAATTAATATATCAATGATGATTTATATTTTATTAATTTTTTGATACTTATTTTATTTCCTTTTATATTCTATTTACCACTTTGATAATCCCAAAATGGGGAGTAATGGAATAGAATATATCACACGGGTACTTGTATGGATTAATTGAATACCTATGTGCCTCGCATATTTACTTGACATGTTAAGAAAAATACTCTTTTGTTTAATATTTTATATATTGTTATAAATTTCATGATTTGTGGTCATAAAAAAGGGATAGATTGTTAAGCACATCATTATTTTAATGATCACAAATCATATTTTTTATCTTTCTAATGAGTTTAAAGTTTAATGATTGTAAACAATTTTCTAGTCAAGTTGTGAATTTTATATAAGTATTGATCTACCATTAGTTAAATGGTCTACCGTTAGTTAAAGCTTGCTACCATTAGCTCAATGTTCTACCATCAGTTAAATTTTTCTATCATTAGTTCAACCCTGCTACCGCCAAGGACCTACCGCCAGACAGATCTATCGCCAAGTAGTGCTACTGCCAGTGTGTGCTACTGTTGATCTGTGTTATCGTCAGTTTAATGGTGATACCTCCAATATATATCTACCTCCAGTATAGATCTATCACTAGTATAGATCTACCACCAGTATAGATCTACCACCAGTGAGTATCTACCATTCTAAAGATCTACTGCCAGTGTACTACTATAACTATCCTGGGTTAATTTTAAAATTAATTCTCCAATGGCCAGTTTACACATTTAATGCTAAAAAAAGAATGTGGAATTAAGAATGATTATTCTTAAACCACTCCACTAATTCATTAATGACCGGATCTATTTCTCAATACAAGTATCCTGATTTTTTTATTATCCTACGATGGATATTTGAATGGACATTATGCTATAAATTCATTAAAGCTTCGTAGTGCGCATGTTTTTGTGGATAGTGGAATAGTGGAACATGATTAAACACTGAATTAATGATTCTCACTCACTGGAACAAAAAATAATAAGAAGTTTATGAGGGTTTAATATCCTTGTACAATCACAAACCAAAATCAATAGCATTTTCTAGACATCCACAACCCCCTATTTTACTACAAATTTTGAGTAACTTGTTCAAGATCCTACCAAAGACTAACTCAAGGACATGAAACAATTGAAGCTTTATGGATTGAGAAGCACTATATTTTCTTCATATCAAAACTTTTTTTCTTTATGTTTTTCTTTGCATTCGATTTGTGTGTTGTTTTTTCTATTTATATATACATGTTGTCTCCTATACCAAACTGGAGAGTGCTTGACACTCTCTCTACTTTCATCATCTTTATTCACATGTACACCTGCGAAAGAGGTTGTGCGTGACATGTTATTTTTTTCCATCCCATGTATAACTATAGAAGAAAATTTTTTCCTAGACATTCTTATGTGTTGTTGTTTGTAAAACTCAATCCAGTTTTAAGATCAGTTTTTTTTTTTGTAATAAACTTCTTGGAAGTGGGTGATTGTCAAGTGAAGGGAATTAATTCTCGGCTTGAGACCAAAACCCTTGTTAAAATTCCATTGTTCTCTATTTTATTTATGTGATTTATTTTTTTTAGTTTATTTTTTAAAATTAAAATTAGTTTAATGTTTTCTAAACTTTTAAACAAAACTATACTCTAATAGTTAACTTAAATTAGTGTTTTATATATTGTGTTTGATATAAGTAGATTAGTTTCAAAAGATAGAGTATTTTCAAAATTATTTTAACTAAGTTTTGATTGGTCTTATGAGAATATTTTCTAAAGATCAAATTATAAAAATCTATTTTTTTGTTAACTGGGTGTTTTTTATCAAACTAGGTGATTTAGATTTTAAAATTGTTTCAATAAAAACTTTTATTGGAAACTCAATTCACCCCTTCCCCTCTTGAGTTTTCCACTGGGACCAACATTTGGTATCAGAGAACCTTTAAATATATTTTTACTATGATTTATTTTGGCCTAATGTATTTAAATTTCTATTTTATCTAAATTTATATCTTTATGGATAACACTATGTTGGAAATAACTAGCACTAATCGGCCTCCTTATTTGAATGGAACTAATTGTGCTCAATGGAAAATTGAAATGAAAAATAATATTTAAAGCATAGGGTTTGACATTTGTACTATTATTGAGGATAAATATTAATTACACAAAGCTCCTAGAATATATTGGAGTGTTTCCATTAAGGCTGCCTATGATAGTAACTATAAATCTATGAATGCTTTGTACTATTCCTTAGGCGGGGATAATTTTAACAGAATATCTTCTTGCAGTACTGATCTTGAAATTTAAGATACACTAGTTTTTTCTCATAAAGGAACATCCAATGTTAAAGAAATACATTTGGATATTTATACTATTAAATATGATAATTTTAAGATGAAGACTAGTGAATCTATTTCTGACATATATCTCAGCTTCAATGAGATCATTAACATGATGAACGCTCGTGGGAAGAAAATTACTGACAAGGATCATGTCATGAGAATTTTTAGATGTCTACCAGATAGATGAAGAGGAGCCACTATTTACATAAGGGAATCATGTGATATAAGTAATTTATTAGTTAAAGAGATAATTGGAAAACTCGTGATGTATGAAGAAATAAAATTGAACAAAGAGGAAGTGGATGAACCCAAGAGGAAGTCAGTAGCCTTTAAGACTTCAGACTTAAAACAAAAAGAGAAGATCAAAGATAAAAGTTTAAGTAATTAATAGTGACCATAAAATAGTGATGATGAAATGGATCATTTATCCAGATGATTCAAAAAGTTCTACATGAAGAAGATGTTTTTCAAGAAATACAATTATAGAGGAAAGTATGATAACAAATGGAATTAGATAAAAGATTGGAGAAATGATGATTCTGTCAATGATGTGATCTGTTATGGATGTAAAAGGATAGTACACATAAAAGTAGAATATCCCAAGATCAAATATAAGAATGAGTGTGAGAAAAAAGAAATTAAAATGTATAAAAAGGATATGAAAGGCACCTAGAGTGCCTCTGAAGACAGTTTGAGTGATTCAGACTTGATTAGAAAATAAATAAATAAAAATGTTGATATGTGTTTTATGAAAAAAAAATCTGAGGTACTGAATATTTTTCCTAAATCTCATTCTCATATTTCAAATCATTCTGAAAATGAAAATGATGTTGAAAACATGTACAGTGATGAATTATTTGAATATTTTAATATGATTTAAAAGTATTTTAATGAATTGATAGATAAGTATAATAGTTTGAAGAAGTATAAAATTATTATTAAAACCTAATAATAACTAGAACAACACTAATTAAGAGTATCATATACATAGAGAAGGATAAAAATATTTTTCTAACCAAACAAAAAAAGGAAAATAAAAAAGAGACTAAAACAGTCAATGAGAAAAATGATGATGTTTGTGAAGGAAACTAAAAGAGAGGCATGCAACATATGAGATTAGGGAATCAAAATACAATGAATTGATAAAATATATTTTATACTCTACTAAAAGCTATTATATTTATTATAGTGATATAAAAAATGATTGTTGAGAACCTAACTATCATTAAGTGTTTATCATATCCCAGTGAACACTCCTTAATATGATTTGTCAATAAAAATATGAGAATAGATTTAGTTCTTTAATGGAGAAGATTATTTTAAATATTTTTTAATTCTCAGTACTTTGGGTGATGAAAAAAGGTAAGGTATCCACTACTATTTCCCATCAGTATATAGAGTAGTATAAAAATTATTCTCATTAAGAATGAAGATGAAAACACTAAACTAAAATTACACTGACATAAAGACGATAACAAGAACATAAAAAAATAAGTAATTCAATACATTACAATCTAAAACTATAAAAAAATTATCTGATCATGATAAGTATATAAAATAAAAAATATTTAAAGAAATACATTGGAGAGAACAAATGAAAATAATAAGTGACAAAATAGAGAGAAGTATTCTCTATAGGATTTGATTTCCTCTCTATATTGAGATATTGTAGATTTATCTTTATTTCCTCTAATTTTCTAAGTCCCAGCTCAGGTCTACCCCAACTCTCATTCCCCCTCTGCTCTCATCTCTATAAGTCATATGAAAATTATATGTTTTTCCTTTCCTTGAAAATTTCCTATCCAATATATTTTATTTTACCTTCATTTGTTGAAAAAATTCCCTACATCTACCCCATGACTGTCAAGTTTCACAATATTTGTTGTTCATCATTTCACTGCCACTATCACTTTAGAAACTATCCTATAAAATAATTATTCCACTTATAAAATTACTTAATTATTCCAATTTACTTCAAATTAATTCCATAATTTGACATTATATGTCAATTAATTATGTGGATTTGTCAACTAATAGATTCCAAATGTTTCTTTTTCTAAACTAAACCATCTAACATAAGTCATAGATGTATTATTCCAACAAAAAGATCTTACTCCATATGTTCTTCCTCATATTCGACTAAAATCTACACATAAAGGGAGTTTGGTTTTGGGTTCACTTGGTTTGAAATTTTTCTTCAGTGTTTGTTTAAGCTTGTAACATAAACTTTGGTTTCATTTGGATGCTTCACACGAATAATTTATTAATTCATTAAAAATAAGATAAATTACAAGGCAAAAAAGAAAACATTAAATAAAAAAAAATAGAAGTCTGTACAGATCTATGGGGGTTTAAAATGGGGGATCCCGAGTGAATCCCCTCTGAAAATTGTCACACCCTCAAGGGGAAAGGATCCTGGGCTAGAGATGTAGGTCAATCACATGTCTTGGGTTGCTGAGGAAGCAAGGAAATATGAAAATTTTCTCCCCTTTCTCCAGGTGTGGAGGACTTTCATGTTGTTGTTAATAAAACCACAACCTTTGTGAATTTTATAAGAGATTGACCAAAGGACATGGCCAAATCCATGTAGGGAATTGTGAATAGTATAGGAATCAATTTTGATTGTTGAAATCTCAATATTTTCTTGGCTACACATGTGAAGACCAGTAAGAATCATATTGGCATATTCTTGGAGAGAGTCACCACTACCAAAGTAGGCAGCAGACACAAGAATGATAGAGACCCTGGGATCATAAATCACTCCTCCACCCTGAATAATACCCACGGTGCATGAGCCATCCGTATTGAGTTTGGGACCAGATACATGGGGGAACCAATATACCTATCATCCCTGGTTAGAATTAAGGGTTGAGTGATTAGGGGATTTCCCATCCACAACTGTTCTGAGTGAGGGGGAATCATCTTGATTCCATAGAAGTTTATACAGATCAACCAGAAGTTTTCTGGTTTTAAAAACAATAGTTCACTTAAAGTAGTGGGTTCCCTCATGAATTATATTGTTACTTTCCTACCAGATACACCCAAAAAACATAATAAAAATCAGATAATGGGCCTTATTCTCAGGACTGGGAGTGCCAATACCCTGAAACCAGTGATTGAGAAAAAAACTCCTAAAGATACCAAATTAGGCAGTCCATTGAATGTAATATGAGAGTTCCATGTGGTGAAATCTCATTCATCTTCGAAGAAAAGGTGATTCAAGGTATCTTCCCATGGATCACCATAATAGGTGCACCTAAACACATGGTGGATGCCCGTAAATTTGATGTTATCATCTATGGGTAGATACAGGTTCCTAACGCGCCAAGTGAGAAAGTTGTATCTCATAGGGATGTCCTTACACCACAGGTTCTCTCCCTAGGGCATCCGGGAAAATTGATCTTTCTTCCAACCTAGTTTTGGTTCCAAAAATTGATATCCCCCTTTCAAAAATATAATTAATATGGATTTGGAATGTTGTGATGTAGGGTTGAAGCATGATCCATAGAGGGGAGGGACACCCTCTCGAACTTGGTAGTGGTTTCATCGTCAACTCCTTCAACAAGATCAGTCTAGTTCTTCTTCAACAAGCAACGAGCAGAATCATTCTTTTTTGGTCATCCTTCATAGATCCTCAATTGGCATTAGGTACCCCAAGAATAGGGTACTTGGTAAGGACAATTGGATAAATGGATATGTGATATTGATAGGAAAATGGGAATATATCCATTTGGCTACATGAGGGTAGTCTCCATTCCGATACGTAGCCTGCAATTTTAATTGTCTATATGATTTCCTTCTTTAACCCTTATATAGAGTCTCTTCCATAATTGGCTATGTGAATCATGTAAATCATAATTTTTATATGTAAAAGTTTGGCTACATAGGTGTTGGGAGAATAATTGGTTATATCCCTATGACATCCAAAAATAATGATAAATTTACCAAAGTAAAAAATCCATCATTAACAAAATAAATTCTCATTTAATTTTTTAGTTAATTAAATAACAAAACTATTTATTAAAATTAATAAATACAAACTAATTTTTCAATAATAAAAGATTAAATATAAAAAATGAACTACATTAAATAACTAACTATTTAACTATGAACTAAATAAAGAAATTAATAAATAGAATAAAATAATTGAATTATAATTTACTATTAAAAGGTATTAAATTATTTAAAGAATGAATTAAAATTTTAAATATAATTTAATTATTTTAATAGATTACTACCAAAAACTAAAATGTGATAAAAATTAAATACACAGAACACAAAAAAATATAGTAATCAAAGAATTGATAAAATAAATAATAATAAAATAATTGGTAATTTAAAAGACATTAATAAATAATTCAAAGAATGAACAATTGATAATTTTAAATTTAAAAACAAAAAAATTTATTATATAACCATTAATTTACCAATTCCACCATAAAGTAATTATTAACTTAATTATTGTCATTTTAAGCATAAAATACATAGTAAAACCCCCCAAAAGGATGTCGAAAAATGTAATGAATATTGGTCACATCAAATTCCCCCACACTTAAAAAATTGTTTTTCCTTAAGAAATATTTAGTCATATTCAATAGTATGAAATAAATCTCAAAATGGAAAAGATAAAATGCCACTTAGAATGGATTTTCATATTGATTTTACGTCAGGTATCCTCTTAGGTAGAGAAATATGAATGCCCTCTCAACTAAAATTTCTTCAGTTCAAAATTAGTTACTACTTTACAAAAATTATTTAAATTGAAAATTTTAAAGATAATTTAAAAAACCTCAATTTTCATCCATTTGAAAGTCTAAACTTCTCTTTAACTCTAAGTTAAGATACTCACATAATTTAATAAATCAAAATATATAGACACTTTATTTAATGTGGTGGAGTGAAAATTTATTAGTGGAATAAATTACTCATCCAAAATCTTATTAAATAAAGAATGAATAGAATAAAATAATGGATTCAACCCAAATTAGGATTTTCATTTCATAATTCATTTGGATGCTTATGAGTTAAATTCAGATTAAAAAGTTCAAAGTAAATAATAGTAGTATAACATTTTCCCAAGATTTTATCAAAAATCATGTTTTCAAAGAAGGAAAGAGAAATTATTTACCTAGTTAAATCCAATTGGTAATAAATATTAACCTACTCAAATTGGATTCACAACTCTAAATTTGAGAATAAATTTCACCGAGTGAAAATTCCTAAATGAATATTAAAAACTCAAAATTTGAAAACAATTTAAGGGATTTTGATGGGATCACATTGGAACACAATTTAGCATAAATTAAGACCCCTCCCCCACACTTAAAACCCAAAAATGTCCCCATCATTGAACTCATGTTGGAAAAAAAATTATAATAGTTTAAGTTCAAAATGATTTTCAATTAAGTACTGAATGTTTCATGTAAAGGGTTGCAATAAAGTTTAAAATTTATTTTTCCAAACGAAAACATTAAAAACAATATAAGGAATCCATTGGCCATAGAAAACCAGTTCAATACATAAAAGGAAATATTGAAATGGTGTATGTTGTCACATTTAAAATTCAAGAATGGTTTTCAAATGAACAGATAAAATTGCATGCATATGAACTTTTTGAGTGAACAGAACAGTTAGAAAAAATAATTTTTGACTAAAAAAATTAAAATCATTAAAATCATTTAGCACAAAAATTCATAAATTTTTTCCAAAAAATAACAAAACTAAAATTGTAATAAAATTTAAAAATAAATGGGGAGTCATTAAAAATTAAACTATTAAAACAAGTACTCCCCTAGAATGAAGAATCTTTTTCTATTATTATAAAAAAGACTCCCTTCATTACTTTACATTCAATAAATCTATCCATTTAATGGAATACCTATAAAATAGAAATATAAAACATGAGAATCTAGAAATTTGATTTCAATAATGAATGTATCCAGATAAAAATGAAAGAGATTTTGAAGAAATTTGTTCAATGTTGTAGATCATATGGCAGTGAATATCAGTCAAGAATATGTTTGTGAGAATCACATCAATGGACCATTAAAAATAGAAACGAGGTAAGTGTAGAACTAGAATGGATCAAATTCAGGGACAATTATTTCAAAATAAAAGTTAAGAAAAAATTAAAATTTATGGGTTACCTCCCATGCAGTGCTAGGTTTTATATCCTATGACATACTTCCTCCCTAAAATTTCTAACCATGATCATTGATAGGAAAGGTTAAATTTATCAATGAAACTTTGTTATTATCTAAACTAATTTTATTTCACTTTTCCAACACCTTATTAACACCATCAACAAGTAAATATTTAATAAGTTCCATTAAAAATGGAGCACCAAGGTTTCTTTCCACCATTGTTTCGATGACCATATTTTAAAATTTTGGCAAAAAAATTATAGAAAACAGACTAAAAAATTGCCCAAGTAAACCAGTAATGTTATTAAGGTTTCCCCCACACTTTGGGCTTCTAAACACTAAAAAATAGGTGCAAAAACTATTATAAACTTCTCACTACAATGGTGAACTGTGTGAATAAAATCTTATTAAAATGAAATCTCAGGAAGTACAACCAAAATTATTACATTAATACATAGGATATAGATTTTTTAGAGTCTAAATATGACTTAAAAGAAGTTAATTTATAAAAAAAATAGAGGAAAAACATACAACACAAGTACAACAGCAACATGTGTGAAAATTTATAGAAAATGAACTTTTTCAAGTTGAAAAACATCAAGTTTTTGTTAGGGATAAATTCCAAAATTTTATCTATTTTTAGACATTTCCTAACTCTCAAAATTAGTATATAATTAGTCATAATCAGGTTTAGAAAACTTAGTATTAAATATTTTCAATTCTAACTTCAGATTTGGTTCTTAGGGAGGGGTTTCTGCATCAATATAGGATGAAAAGGCTGAAAAACTGTCTGAGTAATACTTTTAATGGGTTGGGGAATTCTAATATCTGTAACCTCAAGAGGGATATAACCATACTAAGATATAACCTTAATTATAAGGCACTAATTATCAGTAACATCAATCAAGTTACAACTATCCTCATGTTTGGGCATTTCAAACACTAGAATCTCCTCCACATCATCTACAACTTGGAGGGAAAGTTTTACTTTAGAAACATCTATGATAGCAACTCCAGTGGAAAGGAATGGTCTACCTAATATGTTTGGGACCTTTTTATCCCACTCCATGTCAAGAATAAGAAAATAAATGGGAAATGTAAGCTTCTCTATGTTGACCAATAAGTCGTCCAACCTTATGTAAGGATGAGTGAGTGACCTATTAGCAAGTTGAAGTTAGATAGAAGTTGGTTGAAAATCTCAAAGATTCATATTTTTTAATAAGGAGTAAGGTATAAAATTAGTTATTTCTCCCAAATCACATAATAAATTTAGTTTCCCACTTATTCCTATTTTACATTTAATAACAAAACTATCAAGGTCCTTTATCTTTAGAGACAACTTCCTCATAAGAACTTCACTAATCTCCTCATTAATATTGATGGTATATAATTTATTACAATCATTTTTGTTAGCTAAAAACCTCTTTGTGAATTTAAAATATGATATAATTTTATCCAAGGATACCAAAAATGGCATATTGATGCTAAAGGACCTGGACATTTTTAGGACTCTTAGGTGGTGAGGTTCATCACTCTTTTTAACCCTTTTGCAGAAATGGATGAGAGGGGAATAAATTTTTAAAACTAGTTTATTACACTCCTCATACTTTAATATAACATTTTTATTTCCCTACTTAATAAACTCCCACTTCATATTCCTTATTTATAGGGATTTATCATGTGAATATTCAATATTTTTTTATTCAAGAGAGTGGTGTCCGGATTTACAGGTTTGGGGTTTTAGGAAATATAAACTTCAGATTCATCTTGTTTATCATTTTTAACCTTACTTTCTTATTATTTGACTTAAACTTGGGTTTTTAGACCTGATATAGTGGTTATATCCATAAGATTTTCCCACAGGTTAGGCTTAGTTGTGCTAGGAAACTTTCTTTTTTCTCTCACAGCTAAATCCCAAGCTGCTTTACTCATTTGAACATACAAATTATTGATACTATAATGTTGAGAATCTACCATATAAATCAATTCCCTATCCATTACAACTAAATCAAAAGTGGAATTTGAAGGTTTTTTATTATTTTGAAAATGATTTCTGGGATGATTTGAGTAACCAATGGAAACATCAAGTTTTAACACACCTTTTCTATATAAGAATGATTAAGGTGATTTTTATAACCTTAGTTATAATTATTAGAGAAAATATCACTAACACCTTGATTTCCAGCTCTAAATTCCACAAACTAAGCACTACCCTTAGGATAGATAGGGAGGTCAATGTTGAGGAAACAATGTTGTGAATGACCAAACATCCTACATTGAAAACACTCCTCCCAAGAGCTCTATAATCAAAAATAGTTTCTTAAGTATTTGTTTCATCTCAATGAATAAATCTATTCTATGTGTGTTTATGTTGATATTTTTGTGAGAGTTTGTTAGAGACTTTTTTGATATCATCTTTTCCCATTTCTGAAAAATTACCACCACAATATTGATCAATATGATTTTAACTATAAAAAGTGAGACTATTATAGAAAGTATCCATCAAGATATGAGGGTAAAGTTGGTGATTGGTACATTTCCTAAGAATTCCACTAAACCTGTAACATGTTTCATATAAAAGTTCATCCACATATTGAATGAAACCGGTGATTTTATTCCTCACTTTATTTGTGGTATTCCTTGGATAAAACTTAGTAACAAAGGAATTGAGAAGTTTGTCCCATGGGTTAAACATTTCTCCATCTAAATTTTGGAACCAGATCCTAGACTTATTCTTCAAACAAAATAGAAACCTTCTCAAACTAATCACCGAGTTGTCTATTAAAAGAGGATAACATTGAAAGGTATGATTGTTTTATTAATTAATTCCTAGACCATTGAGACAACCCTATATATGAAGGATTACTTTAAATGGTTGGAATATTGAAATATTTAAGCCTATAACTCTCATAAATATTATTCTTAGGTAGATAAGCAACCATATTTTTTATTTCCCCCATAGCTCTCATAATTAACAGATTTGGATTTTGGTTTTATTTTCCATTTCATTATTCTTATTAAGTGATGAACAATGTATATTTATCTTAGATATTAAAGGTTTCAGTTCAAATTTAGTGCTTTACCTTATGTTCATAATATTTTTGGTTCAAATAGTTCACAAATAGCACATAAAAGAGAAATAAAAGAATATTTTTTAGTTGAATTTTTTTAAAGGATTTTTTAAGAAATAGTTGATTTTTTTTACTTTATTTTTTGGTCACACGTGCCTTACCCAAAAATGATGCAAAAATTGTACCATGTCGTCATTGAGAATGTGTCAAATTTAATTATTTTAAAACCTACTAACAACTAGAATAGAGGTAAGTAAGACTATCATATCCACAGAGAAGGCTAAAAGAATTTGTGTGACTAAACAACTAGATTTAAAATAAATAAAAAATTAAAAAAACAATAGCGTCTAAAATAGTGGATGATAAAAATGATGAAGTTTTTTAAAAAAATTGGAAGAGTGGAAATAAACATATGATATTAGGGAATCAGACTATAGTGAATTGATAAAATAGAATTTCTAATAAACTATAACCTATCATATTTATGATTATGTTAAAAAAAATGAGTGTTGAGAACCAAACTATCATTAAATGTTTAACATAGCCCAGTGAAATCTCCTTAGTATGATTTTTCAATCAAAAACTAAGGATAAATTTATTTATTTAATGGAGAAGAGTATCATCAACCATTTCCAATTCTCAGTACTTCAGTTTATAAACAAAGGTAAAGTATCCACTACTGTTACCCATCGGTACATAGAGTAGTGTAAAAATGATTCTCATTAATAATTAAGATTAAAACACTGAATGAAAATTACACTAACATAAAGGTGACAACAAGAGCCGAACAAAATAATTAATTCAATTCATTACAATATGAAACCCTAAATTTGTTTATCTTCTCATGATCAAATAAATAAGTATAATTGATTTAAATAAATACATTGCAGAGAACAAAGAAAAATAAGAAGTAATAAAATAGAGAGAAATATTATCTATGGAAGTTGATTTATTCTCCTTTTTAAGATCCTATAACTTCAAATTTATTTCCTCTACTTTGGTCAACCCTAATCTGGTCTACCCCTACTCTCATTTCCCCCTACTATCATCTCCATAAATCATATGAAAATTATATTTTTTGCCTCTGTCAAAATATTTCTTATCTAGAAGATTTTATTTTTACCTCCATCTCATTGATAAAAATCCCCACATGAACCCTATGACATCCAAGTTTCATAGTATTTTTTTTCATTACTTCACTTTCATTATCACTTTACAATGCTCCTCCAAAATAATTCTACCACTTATAAAATTCATTAATTATTCAAACTACCTTCAAATTAATTCCATACTTTTAATCCATATGTTAATTAATTATGTCGAATTTTGATCTAGAAGATTCTAAATGCTTCCACTACTCAAGAAAACCATCCAATTAAGTCACAAATATTTTCTTCTAACAATAATCTTAGACTTCAAACACACTTCCTTAGAATCGATCTAACTCTTCAAACAAAGGGAGTTCGGTTTTGGGTTTACCTGGTTCAAAATTATGCTTCAGTGTTCGTTTGAGCTTATAGGATCAGCTTTGATTTCAATTTGGATGCCAATTTATCCAATCTCAACATCATCCTCAATCAAAATTTGATTGATCAATGTTCATATCTATATTTGTGACCCTCAGTGGAAAGTCATAATTTTATGGGTCATCTTCAAGCTCTAACTCGATAGTGGTTTCATCATCGACTCCTTCAACAGGCTCTGTCTAGTTCTTATTCAACAAGTAATGACTAGAATCATTCTTTGAAGATCGTCCTTTAAATATCCTCAGTTGGCATTCGGTACCCAAAGAATCAGGTATGTGGTAAGTCCAATTAGATAAATGGCTACATGGTATTGATGTACAAATGGGTATGTATCCATTTGGCTACATGAGGGTAATATCTATTTGGATATATAACCTATAAATATAATTGGTTATAATATTTACTTCTTCAAACCTTATGTGTATTCTCTTCCATAATTGGTTGTGTTAGTCATGTAACTAAAAATTTGTCTACATAGCATTTCGGCTATGTAGCTGTTAGGAAAATATTTGGTAACGTCCTTGTTGCATCCAAAAATAATGATAAAATTACCAAATTAAATAATTCATCATTAACAAAATAAAATATAATTTAATTTTTTTGATTACTTAAATAAAAAAACTATTTCTTAAAAATAATAAATAAAATCTAATTATTTTTTTAAAATAATAAAATATTAAATATAAAAAATGACCTTCATTAAAAAACTAATTATTTAATTAATGAACTAAATAAAGAGGTTAATAAATATAATAAAATAATTGAATTATAATTTAATATTACTAAGTATTAAATTATTTAAATAAAGTAATTATAAAAGTTAAACATAATTTAATTATTTTAATATATTAATACCAAAAAATATAACATGATAAAAATTAAATACACAATACAAAGAAATATATAATAACTAAATAATTTATAAAATAAAAAATAATAAAATAATTGATAATTTGAAAGAATGGACAATTGTTGGTTTTAAAATCAAAAATGAAACAAATATTATAAAGACTATTAGTTTACTAATTCCACCATAAATTATTCATAAATTAATTATTAACTTAATTATTGTCATTTTAAGCATAAAATAAACAGTAAATTTCCCAAAAAGGATGTGTAAAAATGTAATGAATATTGGAAAAATCATTTGTAATCCGATTGTGGCCATTGGATCGTTTTCCCATTTGGGTTAGATTTGGATGGGAAGAACCAAAACTTTTTCCATCCTAAAACCCAGTTTCTAGAATCAAAATACAAGGCTGAGTGGTATTTTGAGTCGAAAGGATTATAAAACATTTGACTAAAAATTTTGAAATCCGACTGAAATTTTTTTAAGTCGGAATACTCACTACATTCACATTAAAAAAACTAGTTCTCCCCTCATGCATTTTCACATGAAAAATATTCTTAAATATTGAAGCATTGTAGTTGAAATCAGTTATGCCTTTCCAGTGTCATCCAAAGAAATATGATTGCCCAAGACTAATCCCAAAAATGTTTCCCTTTCATATAAAGCTATAAAAAACTCAATTTTAATTTAAACTATAACCAACCTATGAAACTAAAGAATAAAATAAATTTTTAGGGAAGTATCAATTAATATAGATGCAAAAAATAATAATTACCAGATGATTACAACGTCACTCTAAGTTTTTTCCTATCCAGAGTATCTCGTTCACTTCTATATCCGAAATCGAACTTCAAAATTTTACTATTACAACATCAACCAACAAATTACATAGTTTTCAAAACTCCAGCATAAGGATAACAGCTATAAGGATAAAGGGAATAAAATAAACCAAATCTATCAAGAAAGTGGTCTTAGAATATGCCCACCTACACTATCACACCTCTAGGTTCTCACTTGTCACCTTTAGAACTCCCATTGAGGACTCACGATATGTTATGAGTTTCCCCTCACCCCAAAACAGGTACCTCAAAATGTTGTGTAGGCTTCATCAACATGTAAAAAACTAGAAATGAAACCAATGTGAGGGGGAAGACTCAAAAAATGGCATCCCATCATCTAGGATGGAACTTGGGGAGTGGTAGGTGGGGAAATTGGGGAGACGTGATATGAGGAGGTGAGGTAGGGTAGCAGTGTCATAGGAGGCGAGCTGATTATGAAAGGGTTCTGAACGAGAGGGAGATGGAATGAAGGGTTGTAGGTTTCCCCATCATAGCTTATTGTCCTAGCTCATGGGCTTGTGAGGATTTCTATTGGGTTTTTCTTGTACCTCTATCTATCTAACACCCATATGGTATCGTTTACATCTATTTTCTAATATTGTATATTATTTGGGGTTATTTAAAGTTTTTTTAATTTTTAAACTTTAGTTTTTAAATTTGGTTATGTTTTTGGGAGGTGCATTATCTATTCATGGTTAGTGGTAACTATACATAAAAAATTCAGATGGGGCTACAAACTTGTTAGTGATCACTTATATGGTCTCTATATGGTTTTCCCAACCATACGTGGCTTCCCAGAAATCTTTGCAACTTGTTTTTAGCTTAAGTTTAGATCACACAACTACCATATGGTTAGTACAAACCAAACATATGAACCTTAAAAAAATGGGAGTTAACTCAGTGGCTATAATATAGTTAGCACATGGTTTGAAAAACTATACAGTCTATCCATATGTCACTTAAAAGTGAAATTACCCATTTAACTCACTGGATTTTTAACATTTAGACTCTCCCCACTCCTCCCACTTTTCATCAATCCTTTGATATGTTAAGGTAGTTTTATAACTCTATTATACTTTTATCTGTGGCCCATTTCAATGGGATTCAAGTGATTTCCCTGGAAATTCCCCACTCTCATTCTCTATTCACTCATCCTTCCCTCTCCTCTTCATTTCTCCTAGGTTTCAACTTATCTCAGAAACATGAATCATTTTTATAGATGGGGTTCGGGTTTGGGATGGTTCTAACCTAGGATATTGGTATTTTATGGATTGTAGAGGGTGTGTTCTTTATTTTTTGTTTATTTTTTATGGAAGGAAATATGTTTTGACTTGATTTCGATCGATTTTAGGTAAGTGTTTGTATGTAATCACTTTATTTCACAATTCACATAGTGATTGAGTTTTATAAATTACTTTTTATTGAATATATGAATATGTGTGATATTTTTGTGGTGTTCCTGTATTTTTTCTATGAACTTTCATCTTGGAATAAAAGTTTTTTTATATAAATTTTAAATTTTTCCTTGAAATAAATGTTTAGCCATGAAAATTCCTTTTTGAAAATGAATATATGGATCTTTTAAGTAAGTTTGACAACATTGAAAGTATTTTAACTTTGTTTTCGTTTTCAAGGAAGTAATTCCATGTTTTAAAAAGTTTTTTTTGGATGAAAATGGGGTTTTTAGTTTTAATAGAGTTCTAAAAGATTTTTAAAGTGGATTTTTTTAAATGAAAAAGGTCCTAAAATCCCAAGTAAATTTTTAATATGGAGGTATGTTTGGAACTTTTAAAAGAAATTTTTGTGAAATATGTGAGACCCTCATGATACCCCTTTTTTATGTGTTTTATTTCACTTAATTGGTGGTTCTTAGAGAATGTGGTGTTTGGAGGATGAATGAAGGGGTTGTTTCTTTAGAAAGAGTTGGATGTGTGGTAAGATATATTAATTGTATTTTATTAATGCACTTGTTTCATGGTTAATTTCTCACCTCTATTTTTTGATGATATAGGAACCTTGGGTAGCTAATAGAAGTTTTGGATGTGTGTTTCACTAGAATAATGTGCACAAACTAGCTAGTTCCCTAGGATAGTTTCACCCTCCTGTGGGATGGTATTGGTTTAGCCCCCAATACTTTCCAAAGGAAATGATGGATGACACATCTTTTCAAGAGACACATAGTAACTAGTGAATCCAAGAACCAGGTCCAGAATATTTCTAGTTAGAGCCTAGAGTGTAGCCATAGGAACTTATCCCTTGGTTGGTGGTTCTATATACGGGTTTCATTCTTCTCATTTACGTGTGCCTCCTTTGGCATGCTTTATTTTTGGCACTCTATATATTTTTTACTCTATTTTTTTATTTTATACACATTTGAGTTCCATTGATATATGCTTCCTTTTTTTTGGTTATTTTACTTAAGGTTGTTCTTAAAACTATTTTATAATGATATGATGAAATGGTTTTTTTATTCCTTGGGTATTAGTGTTTTAAAATAGTAAAAAATCGTTTTTTTTTACCTTGTTTGGTTTAGTTAAAAAGGCACTTGTTTTCCTTAAGTTTTTAAACTAGATTTATTTAAAATAATGGATTCCTTATTTATAGGCAAAGGAACGTTCTTGGTTTTACTTTTCTATATAAAATGAAAACCTTGTTTTATATTGTATTTCAAACTAGAATTTATGAACTTCTTAGAGAAATGAATTTCATAGACTCCAAGGTGAAATCCCATTGGGCCTATTTTCTCACACCCTGTATACACACTCATGTATGTGTGTATGAAACTTCATGTTATATACAAGTTCATAGTCTTGTCTTTAGATTTGATTTACATCTTGGATCAATGATGGAGAGTTGGGATGTGGTGATAAACCTTAGGTTGCAGAGAGATAGTCTCACAGAATTTTTCAAGTTTGGTCTTATATTTTAGTTATTGTTGTGGTGATCAATTCATCCTATTGTATTTATATTTATTTTAGTTTTCCTCTTTTATTAGTATTAACGCATACTCTGTATCCCTTTTATTTTTGTGATGAGTTGTATTTTTATTCAACCATGCCATTTTTAGAATTTTCATTTATTATTATAGGGATAAATCATTCCAAAGGTAATTTTTTGTGTTTCCCAAGCACTAGATTCCAGACTATGGGGATTTGGAATGCCCTTCAGGCCTAGGGTGGGTCAGTTAGGGTGTTATTTTTGTGGAATACCAATCTGGTTCATTACAAATGGTATCAAATCATTGGTTCTCATCAATTCCTAGGTTCTAGATCAATCTTTTGTTATTTGTTAAGTTGATATATTAGAGAGTAGGATTGTCAAAATTCAAGTGGTAGGTGCAGGGAGAGTCTCAAGGGTAGTTTCTCATTCTGAGCCTTGGGTTACCAGGGGTGGTCGGGATTTGGTTTTTATTTTAATTATTTATTTTATTGAGGATTGATATTTTCAATGGTACTTTATACCTCATTAGAATTTTAAAAGATTCCTTGAGGGTTTCTCTTAGTATTAAGATGAAAATGGAGAAGAATCTCAAGCATGGGGTTGGATTTCATGGCATGAAAAACCATGCGGTGGACACACACTTGATTTCAGAAATGGTATATGAAATAATACCTTATTGTTATATGGATTTTCAAACCATGAAACCAAGTCAATTATATTCTTTAATCCAACTTGATTTTATTGTTTAGTCCTCTTGATTATTGGATTTTACATGAGTTTAGTAATAGGAAAAGAATCAAGGAGTGTCTTGTGATATGTTTATGATGTTGAATTGATTTTTTGTTGAAAACTTTGATGTGTCTTTGTTTATGTGTTTGTGGTGAAAGTGTTTTTGTGTGCATGAAATAAATAATTTATGGAAATTTTGATTGAAAACTAATTTAAATGGGTTTTAAAAAAAGGAGTTTCTTGATTCCTCATGGTGTGATTTATAAAATGGTTTATTTCATTATCATGGTTGGAAAATGTTTGAAATAATTTCTTATAGTTTTTAAATGGAGTATATTATTTTACCAAGGCTGGTTTCTTTCAAAATAGGTCATATGTTTTTCAAACACATGCCTTGGGAAAAAGGGTTTCAAATTTTTTATTAGGTGTTGATGGTTTTCTTATTTCTTGTTTGGGGTGGTTTATCTGATGTTATTTGTCCCGAGGATAATAAATGGACTAATTGTCTAGGATATTAAGGTGTGAAATTATTTTGTTCATGTCTTGTTCTTTTTATAATGTGCAACCCAAAATAGTCGATTAATAAAGTAGAAGGACTATTTTCGAGGATTACATGTAAGGTGAATACCCTTATCATTTAGAAAAGATCTATTTAGTTTATAATTCCACCCAGTATCTGAATGAAACAGTGGCATTGGAACCCATTTTACTTTCAAATCTCATATCAGACTTCTTAAATCAATATCCGCCTTCTCTTAGTAAAGATAAGGGTTCAGATGAAGTACTGAAGTAACATAAAAGGATCGAGGGAAACTTTAATTCACTTAAGACGCCTGAAACTTCCAAGGTGAAAGTGGTTGAAGAATTTATCATAGGACCAAACCAAGTGTGGTGAGGGTAGTTAATTCCTTCTCAATCGCATGAGGAATGGTTTTGGGAGTTTTTCAATATGATTTTTGATGGTGGTTTTCTTTCTGGATCTAGTTGTAAATGAAATTGTGAGATACTATACTTTTAGAGGAGGTATTCACCTGGGTGTCAGAATAGCTATGATTTGTTTTGGCCAGATATATTTTTAGGATATGATTTAGGAGTCTATGTGGGGGGAACACATCAGACTAGAAAACTAATTGTGGGAAATTACTTGATTCCACTGAGTGGGAATGAAGGTACTCCACCTGGTGTGGAATGAAATTTGGTTGAACCCATGTTGGAAGTTTAGGAGGGTCAATATTCTTAAGGAATTTTTTCCCTTATGGGGAGAAGAGACCACTCATGTGATTCTATTATAGGATATAGGGTACTCTAAACCCATTTTCCTTAAATCTCTAAGTACCTACCTCTATTGTGGCAGTTTAGTCCATATTTAAGGGTTTTGTGATATATTTTATTGATAAAGGTCTTGAGAGTTGTTTGGATTAGGATAAATATTCATTTTTTTGTTTTATTTTTTTTGATTCAGATTATATTGGTTCTTTAACGTTTTTTTGGGATGTTTTCTTTGGGTTCCTCATTCATGGACTTCTAAGATGTTGGTTATGTTGCAGTTATACTTCTATGTGGTTGTTTGAATTTTTTTCTTAAGGCTTATATGTGTTATTAGGTTGATTTTTGATGGAAAGGCATGGAAACTACATTGAGTTATTATTTGGTTTACTATGACTGATGATGCACCAGTTTAGATTATGCATTGGTTGGTGTTTAGATTTGACTTGGTTGGGTTCACCTTTATTGGGAGTTCTGTGTAATAATTCCAAGGTTACTTATCCCTAATTATATTTATACCTATGTTTAGACTATTTTTTATCTTCATTAAAATTTATTGTAACTATACAACTTTTCTATTTTGGGTTGGAATTATTCTGTTGGATGATATGATGGTTTGATGGAATCATTTTTTTAGACATCCAGATTCTTGTAGAGGTTGAATCTATCTTTTAGATTATATATGGTTCTTGTGGATAGTGGATTATGGTTGGTAGAGGATACTATTTCCTTGTTTTTTAGTGGGAAATGTTTTTTACTGGTGGTAGTTTTCTCTTTGGAGGATTTTTTTCTCTTGTCTCGCCAATTTAGATGAATTCTAAATGGTGGGCAGACATGTGGCCAGTCTCTATACATCTTAGAACTCCATGTAGATGGTTATGGATTAGATATGCTTGGATAAATGGGTTTTTCTTGAGGAATTGGGTTATGTTATTTTGGGGATATTAGGTGCTAGTTTGGGTTGAGGGATAGTATGGTTAGTTAGTGTGTCATCACCTTCAACATTGATCGAAGACTCTATGGAGATAGAAAGTGGAATGGTGGGGAGAATTTTAATACCCATGTGTTATTGTAGATTTCAATTTAATATTATTTTAATTTATTTAAAATTTTAGTAATTTATATACAATAATTTTAAAATTTGTGAATGTTTTTAGGTTCTACGTGGTCTACACACAGTTAGTAGTAACCATGAAAAAATCATGAAAATGGGGTTGCATACATGTCAGTATTTATTTTCAGGATTTACATATGGTTTTTTCAACCATGTAGGGATTCATAGGAAACTATGGAACTTTTTTTGTGTATAAGGGTAGAACACATTGATATCACATGGTTAGTACTAACCATGCGTATGAACCTTGTTGGAACCAGGGTTTTTATTTGTTGGAAATTGAGTATGGTTTGTGTTTGTTTTCAATACTTACATGGATGATCAGGGTGATTGCAAGGAAATGGATTATACTGTTCAAGCAGGCAACAGTTTTGAAGATGATGATGTTTTCCAGTGTTTTCTAAATTTTGGGGGTCTAAAATTTGGAGGATGATTTTAAATGTGAAAAGTGGTTTTTCTTGAATGATTTATTCAAATATGTAAGAGGTATGAGTTTCATGAATATGGGCTTTGCGAGTTGCATTTCGCAAAGACTTAAAGATTTCTGAAGGAGTTATTTTTGATTTACGATAGGCTTCATGATCGGAGATGGAGTTCTTCATGATTATGAGTTTTGGTCTATGTGATCGTTGATGGAATGCTTTGAGATTTGGATGAGTGTCGTGAAGAACTTTGATATTGGTGATGGTGGTCTCTACGGTCATTGACGAAAGGCTCTATGATTTTGAAGGGCGCTGCGAAGGGTTTTTATGGAAGCTTCTGTGATAACGATGAGCTTTACAAATGAAGAATTTACATGGTTCTTTGCGAAGGGAGGAGCATCGTGAAGACATTTTTTTGATTTGGAAAATCTGAAAAGATTCTATGGAGCTTCGTGAACAAGAGAGACTATAAATATGAGGTTACCCCTATTTATTTGCATCAAACCTTTGAAGGAAAATCTAGAGACGCTTTGAGTTCGTGAAGAGCTTCACGAACTGGTCTTTCTATGAGAGATGGTGCACTACGAAGAGACTAAGTCTTAACTGATGCCCATTATTTTGATAAATGGTACTCCACAAAGATGAAGTTTTCCACGTTGACTCAGTGAGTTTCAAAAAGATAGTTCTTTGAATGAAAGGGTGCTTCGCAAAGATAGTTCTGCAAAGGAAGGGGTGCTTCGCAAAGACAGTTTTATTATACGAAGGTAGGGGTGCTTCTCAAAGGAAGTTGGTTCTACAAAGGAAGGGGTGCTTCGTGAAGAATTGTTTTTTGAAAAGAGGCTTCATGAAGAGCAATTTTGAACTTCAAATTTAGTGGTCAAGGATTTCAAATAGCATCAACTCAGGTCTATGGTGCAAGCAGAGTCCCACACTAAGTTAGATACAAAGTCTTTAATTCCAAATCATTGAAGTGACCATCAAGTTGATAAACTGAGTTGGACTTATTTTAGAGTAGTGATCTAGGGGGAGTCAACGGAAGTGATCTGAGGGACGTAGTGAGCGATCCCTAAATTCTTGTAAATGCAGTGAGACTGGAATAGAGTGATTGTGACCAAACCTTTGTATTTCATAGCTAGTAATGTTTATTGTATTTTGGTATGACCTAATAATTTTTTATGTATGCTCCTTATATGTATCCCTTAGTGGTAAACCAATTAAAAATAATTTGTGGTCTCTGTGCATGTGATTGTTTGAGTTCTATTATTATCCTTCATATAGGTTTAATGAGTTCTTACCAAGGTAGAAAAAATATCCTTATTTTAAAAAGAAAAGGTTGACACCTTGATTCACCCCTCCCCTCTCAAGGTGTCCCAGGGTCCTACAAGTGGTATCAAAGGGTAAAGGTTACTAGTGTTAGATATGTCCTTTACCTTCATGAAGAATTATGCCAATGTCAGGGGAATCCCTCTCTTCGATGGAAGTAATTTTAAGATTTAGAAGAACAGAATGAGATATCATATAAGATCTCTTAGAATGAAATTCCTCTTTAATAATGTTCAAGGAATACAGGTTACTAATCCAACAGGGCTTGTTATGACTGATACAGAGAGGAAAATTCTTGATGCAGGTGCTAAAGTGTAGAATGCTCTCACTGCGGCTCTTTCTGATCAAATCTATCTAAAGTTGATGAGTTTCACCTCAGCACAATCTATATGGAATAAACTTAAAAATATTTATGAAGGAGATATAAAAGTAAAGGAGGTGAAGATTCAAGTCCTGCACAATAGGTTTAACAATCTGAAGATTCATTCTGATGAGAATACAAATTCCTTCTTCAATCGAATTACAGAAGTGGTAAGAGAAATTCAAGGTTTGTGAGAAGAAATCAAATATATTGATATTATAAATAAAATCCTGATAAGACTTATACCCCTTTACAATGAAAAGGTGTCATCCCTTGAGGAAATATATCTTTATAAACTTTATCTGGATGATCTGCTAAGCATCCCGATGGCATATGAAATGAGAGTCAAACCAGAAGATGCTACAACTTGTGTGAGCAAAGAAATGGAATTCAAAGCCATGTATAAACTAAAAATTTCTGGAGATAGTAGTGGTAGAGATGATGAAGAAAAATAAATTCTTTCTCTCATTTCCAAGAGGTTCAAAAAGGGAAAAGGTAAATTTGAAGAAAATTTACCTTTGTCTTTCTTTCGTTGTGGTAGAGTTGGGCACATTGCCTCTCAGTGCTCAAGAAAGTTCAATGATGAAGAGAGAGAAACTGAAAATATTGAGAGGCCTCAGAAAAGGTTTTTTAAAAAGTGAGACTTAAAATATAGTAAGAAAGTATAGAAGAAGAGTTTTTTGTGTGAATATAAAGATGATGAGAATGAATTCTGTGAAGAAGAAGTACTAGAATTTAAAACTGGAAACCGTGCTTCCATGATGGCTACCATTGAAAAGTCAAAACCATCGATAGATAAAGCTAGAGATAACAAGTTTACAACTAATTATGATCCCAAGTTTCAACTTAAGGATGATTTTAGTAATCTTGAGAATAATTTTAAGAGATGAAACAAGTGTAAAGTAATGGTGGAAGAATCATCAAAATATGTTGATCATCTTGAAGTTGAAATTAAACGACTGAAAGAACTAGTGAAAGTGAAGTCAACAATTCTTGAAAGGACTAATGATGTAGTGGAACTAAAACTCAAAATTGAATAATAGGTAAAGGTCATCAATGACCTTACCTCTAGACTAGATTAGAAGTCCATGTCCGTAGAGGTACTTGAAGAGGAATTTGTTACTCTTAGGAGAAAACTCGAGAGTGAATCAAAACCAAAAGAATAAAGAAAAAAATACAATTTGAAAAATTGTTAGATGTTGAGTTGTTGGAAAGAGCTAAGAGAGGGTTATATGGGGTTGAAAAAATCTTGAGTGATCAAATACCTACTTATATGGGAAACAGTGGAATCAGTTGTGAAGTCGATACATAAACTACTGGAAATAAAGTGAGCCAAATGAAAGACAAGATGAAAGTTGGACATGCTGAAAAGTTGCCTAAAGTTCTGAAAAAGAAACCATCAATCAAAACTAAAAGAAGAACTAAATATTATCCTCGATATTTCAGAAATTATAGGTAGTCAAATATTTTTCCCTAGGAAGAGGGAATGATGAGAAATTTAAGTGAGAAAACATTTCCTCTCATGAAGTTCCAGTTTTGTGGCTATCTGGGCCATACCATGTCATATTGTGAAGAGGAAAGGAGCTATTTGAATGGGAAAGATCTGGAAATTCAAAAAAGGAGAACTATTTCATATCCTATATCTTATATAAGAACTATTTTCTATGGATACTATTTTTAATGTTATAACTTTGTCCATAAAGCTGTGTATTACAGGCAGAGGTATGGTAGGATAAATTCATACAACTCTCAGAGACAGATCAATACTTTCCAACCAGATGGTGTTGTTCTCACAAACAGGTTTTCTCCTTTGGAATAAGAGTATGGGTATGTAGAATTTGATTACATGGAAGAAATAATTGAAATTCCATCCATGTCCGACACTCAATCCAATATCTCATAGAAAGAGAAGAATAAAATTGAGAAATCCAACCTTGCAGAAGTAGCTCTCAAAGCTATAAAGAGAAGAAGATCCCGAATTATTGATAGTAGATTCTCATATCATATGATAGGAAATGTTTTCCTTTTAATGAACATTAATAAAAAGGTTAATGGAATAGTGAGGTTTGGTAATAATAGTGATTTGAATATTAAAGGCAGTGGAAATACTGCACTGGCCAATGGAGGGATGAAGAAGACTGAAGTTCTTTATGTGGATAGTCTACGTCACAATCTCCTTGGTGTGATTCAACTCTATCACTTAGGGATTATAATAACATTAAATCAAAAAGGATTCACTATAAAGGGAAAGACAAGGAATCCCCTCATGAAAGGATACAGAATAGATGGAAACTTATATCAGGTTGACAGTAAAAAGAACACTTTTTATCTATTTTTTGAAGAAGAAAACAACATGTGGCATCGAATTTTGGGTCACATTAATCAACAAAACATGGAAAATATATCTAATCTGAAGATATTCATAGATATCCCCATTCTGAAACATGAATGGGAAAACACTTGTGATGCTTGTATAAGGGAAAAGATGGTCTGCAGTTCATGTTAAATAAAGAAGAAAAAGGCATCACACCTTCTTGATCTCATCCATACAGATGTATGTGGCCTGATAAATATTTATGGAACTCATGGAAAGAGGTAATTCGTTCTTTTCATTGATGATTATAGTAGAATGTCTTATTTCATGGTTATAAATAGGAAACAACAAGTACTTGATTGCATGAAAACTTATCACTGAATTGCTGAAAATGATACTGGAAGAACAATAAAAGTTCTACAGTCAGAAAATGGAAGGGAATAGACATCCATTGAGTTTGATAATTACCTCGAAAAACATGGAATACAATAATAGGTGGCTATTGTGAGAACTCTACAACAAAATGGAGTATTTGAGCGCCAAAATCAATAGGTCAACAACATGGCTAGGACTATGCTGATTGAGAGTCATATCTCTCACTATTACTAGAAAGAAGCTATTGAAGCTAGAGTGCATATTCAAAATCAATCAAGTCTTTATATAGGAGAGACAAAGACACCATATGAACTGTGGCATGGAAGGAAGTTGTCTTTGAAATATTTTCATATTTTCAGAAGTAAATGTTTCATCTGAAACAAAGAAGAAAATCAAGGGAAGTATGGTGAAAATACAGATAAAGGAATATTCCTTGGATATCAAATGAACAGAAAATCCTACAAGTGTTTTAATAAGTGCTTGGGAAGGATTTTGGAAAGCAGTGATGTTAAGATCATTGAAGACAAAAACACAAATGCTTTAAGTAATTTCTATGTTGATGAGATTTAAGATAAGAAAGAATGTGACCATAGAATAAATGAAAATAGAGAAATAGAGGAAGGTGTACAAAACTCTCAAGAGTCACATAATGATGTTGACTTAGAAGAAGAATCTGAAGATGAAACCATGGCTAGAGAGAATTCGTTTGAACCTCAAATGAGGAATCAAAGAGCAAAAATTGATCAATCCAACATCACTGGGGATTGGACTACACCCAAACAAATGAGGAGAATGATGAGTAATGAACAATCTATGTTTCTATCAATTGTGGAACCATCTTCATTTGAAGAAGCTTCAAAGGATGAATCATGGGTGAAAGCCATAAATGAATATTTAGATCATATTGATAAGAATCAGACCTAAGACCTTGTCAAGAGACCCGAAGGTCACAATGTGATTAGTACAAAGTGAATATTTAAGAAAAAATATGATGAGCATGGTAATTTGATCCAAAATAAGGTGCCACTAGTGTGCAGGGGATATTCATAGATTGAAGGTGTCAATGTTGAGGAAACATTTTCTCTGGTGGCTAGATTGGAGTCAATCAGGATATTTCTTGCCATGGAAATCCAAAGAGGATATAGAGTGTATCAAATGGATGTTAACATATATTTCTTGAATGGAATTCTCGAAGAATAAGTCTATATTGAAAAAACAGTGGGTTTTCTTCTTTGTAATGATGAAATAAATGTTTTCAAACTAAAGAAATCACTATATGGCTTGAAACATGAACCATGGGTGTGGTACTCTCAGTTGGATTCTTATCCGAGAAAACTTGAATTTAAAAGAGGAGGAGTGGATAACAACTTTTATGTGAAGAATTATCATAAGGATTAGTTTATGGTGTTGGTATACGTGGATGATATTATTTTCAGTGGAAGCAGGTAGGGATCAGTGGATGAATTCTCTAATCATATGAAATTAGAATTTTAAATGTCTATGATTAGTGAACTCACATATTTCTTAGGGATGAAAGTGATTCAGAAAAAGAATTATACATTCATTTCTCAGGAAAAGTATTCAAGATAGATATTGAATAAATTTAATATGCATGACCCCAAACCAATGTCAACTCCGATTGCAGTTGGAACAAAACTTGGAAATCATTAGGATGAGACATCTGTATATCCAACTATGTACTGAAGGATCATTGGGAACTTATTATACCTGACAGCAACATGACCATACATTGTCTTTTCAACATGCTTAGCGACCCGCTTTCATAGTAATCCGAAGGAAGAACATATGGAAGAAGTGAAAAAAAATCATGAGGTATATTCAAGGTACTCACAACTCTAGCTTATACTTTGATGTAGGTAGTGATAGAGAACTATCGACGTTTTCTGATGTTAATTAGGCTGGAGATGTAGTGGACATAAAGTCCACCAGTGGTACTGCATTCTATATTGGGAAGAAATGTGTGGGCTGACTGAGAAAGAAATAAGAAAGTACTTCTCTTAGTACTATTGAAGTTGAATATGTATCTTCTAAAAAGGAGTGCACCCAGTTACTTTGGATGAAGCAGAAACTGACTGACATTGATGATAAGGTAAAACAACTAATGGTGATATGTTGTGATAACAAGAGCGCAATTGATCTTATGAAGAATCCTTTTCATCATTCTCGTACAAAACATATTGAAATAAGATATCACTTCATAAAGGGAAAATTTAAACAATGAATGATTAAAATGGATCATGTACAAACTAATGAGAAAGTGGATGATATCCTGACCAAGACATTGACAGTGTCTCTATTTGAGAAACATCAGTTGAACCTTGGTGTTTAGCCACCTCCTAGTGCATAAGGAGGTTACAAAATTCCCCTCTCCCCAATTGTTTTAACTATTTTAATCTATTTTTGAAAGTGATGCAAGTTTATGGGGGAGATACGATCAACTAAGAGTATGTTATGATCCCTACAATGTTCAAATACCAGTCTTTGGGTTTATTTGAAATGGGGGAGAAATGGATAAATTCAATGTGTTTCAATGTGGAATATGAAATGTGTGGAGGATGAAATGTTTTTCCAGAGATACATAGGAGTGTGAAGGGAGTTCAAACACATGAGAACACAAATCGTGTCTTCCCTCTTGTTTTTTACAATGAGCATTGCTCACGTAGGCTTAGTGTGTTGGCTAAGTTGATTCTTTCATATCTAATTTTTATGTGTTGATTGATTATTGGTGCTCTATTGAGTTTATCTTTAGATTTCCAACAAAACCTAGGGGGGTTTGGAACTTGGGCTATTCTTTTCTAGAAATGTAGTATGGTTTGTGTTTGTTGTCAATACTTACATGGATGATCAGGTAGATTGCAAGGAAAAGGATCATACAGTTCAAGAAGGCAACAGTTTTGAAGATGACGTCATTTTCCAGTGTTTTCCAAATTTTTGGGGTCCAACATTTGGAGGATGGATTTCAATGTGAAAAGTGTTTTTTCTTGGAGGATTTATTCAAATATAGAAGTGGTATGAGTTTTACGAAGATGGGATTTATGAGTTGCATTTCACAAACACTTAAAGATTTCTAATAGAGTTCTTTGCGATTTATGAAGGGCTTTGCGATCGGAGACGGAGTTCTCTATGATTAAGAGTTTTGGTCTATGTGATCGTTGATGGAATTCTTTATGATTCAGATGGGCACTATGAAGAACTTTTCAATTGGTGATGGTGGTATTTACGATCGTTGATGGAAGGCTCTGTGATTTTGAAGGGTGCCACAAAGGGTTTTTACGGAAGTCTCTGCGACAACGATGAGATTTGTGAACGGATAATTTCAATGGTTCTTTGTGAAGGTAGGAGCGATTTGAAGACATTTTTTTGATCTGGAAATTCTAAAAATAGGTGGTGGAGCTTCGTGAATGGGAGAGCCTATAAATATGAGGTTACCCCTCTTCACTTGCATCAAACTTCTGAAATAAAATCTGGAGACACTTTGAGTTTGTGAAGAGCTTCGCAAACCGGGCTTTCTATGTGAGCGGGTGCATCGTGAAGAGACTAAGTCTTAACTGATGCCCATGATTTTGATAAAGGGTACTCCACGAAGATTAATTTTTCCACTTTGATTTAGTTATTTTCACAAATATAGTTCTGCGAATCCATGGGTGCTTCGTAAATAAAGTTCTGTGAAAATAGGGGTGCATCGCAAAGATAGTTTTGTTCTGTGAAAAAAGGGGTTCTTCGCAAATGTAGTTGGTTTTGCGAAGGTAGGGGTTATTTTCAAAGAAGTGTGTTTCGCAAAGATACTTCGAGAAGAGAAATTTTGAACATCTGATTTAGTGGTTAAGGATTTAAAATAGAATCAACTCAGGTCTATGGTGCAAGAAGAGTCTCGTGCTAAGTTAGGGACAAAGTCTTTAATTCCAAATCATTGAATTAACCATCAAGTCGATAAATTGATTTGGACTTCTCTCATATCAGTGAGCTTGGGGGAGTCAACAGAAGTGATCCGAGGGACGTAGTGAGCGATCCTTGAATTCTTGTAAAGGAAGTGAGCCTAGCACAGAGTGACTGTGACTCAGGGGTGAATTAGAGTATGTTAGATTAAAAATTTCCCTTGTTTGGATCTTATTTCATTATTATAAAAAATTTCTTTCTCTATCATTCCCATAACAAAGTATAATCAAAATGAAAACATGCATGAGACTCAACAATTTTACTTGGTTCACCCTTAACTAGGCTAGTCCAAGGAGCATACAAATACAATATACTGATGGACCAAATCCTCTAAAGAGCACTATTGTTACAATGTTTAGAATGGACTCACTCTTCTACTTAGTTTACTACCAATCACAATTTGAAATCCCAATACTATTTCAATTGAATTGTGATCATTTATCCTTTAGAAGATTCCTTCATTGATTTATTTTAATCAATGTTTTTTATACCACATTCGTTGAATCATGAAGCTCAAATTTCATCCACATAATGAATATAAATTTACCATATAATTTATGGGAAATTTCATCTAGTTCACATAACTTTCACTTTTTCATAACCTTTGCACAAATTTTTCAAAACTTCCAAAACATTCGTGTAACTTCCACAACTTTTTAAAAACTTTTTGTTTTGTTGTGAAACTCCCAAATTTCATTCAACTTATAAGTTTTTTTGGAGAACATACTTGGTCTTATAGAAAAAAAATAGTTTTTTGTTCACAAATAATGTTTGAGTTTATTTTTCACACAGGAAATTCTATTTCACAACTCTTACATGTATTAAATCCCTAATATTCTCTAATTTTTGGTTTCTTTAAATGAGGGGGTAGTTTCCTATTCATATACATGGCTAACCCTTCACACATATTCATATTCAAACATTGAACTTGCTAAAAAAATTCCTAATTTATTGAACTTCAGTGATTTTATTTTTCCTTTACCATGAAACTCTCTTCCATCATGAAACTTTATATGTATTTCATGAGTTCATGAAACTCTGCCTACATTATGCAACTTTGAATTTTATAAAACTTTCAAACTTTTTAGAAACACGTTCCTTTTTTGTATTTTGATGAGGTAGCCCCAAAACACTACTTTCATGAAACTTTATGAATACCCTTCACACTTTTTCATAACTTTTTAATTTTTCATGAAAATATCTCCTTTTCTAAAAACACCTTGTCCCTTCCTCCATTTTTTGGACCACAAAAATATGAAAAACACTGGGTAAATCCACCACCTTATACGTGAAACTATATATAAATCTTATATATCTTCCATACCACTATCTCAAATAATTATCAATATAATTGTTCTATAATAACACTAAAACTTCACACCTGATCTTGTCAATGGCTTTTTCAACAAACAAAATCAACCCAAAAATACTACAAAGCCACCTTGAGGGATTTTTTCCCAACACCTTCCCTATAATATTCAACTATACTAGGTTTCACCTTCTCCCTAAACCCTAAATCACTATAATTTCTAAGTTTTGGATTCAAGATGGTTCAAAATGAGGATTTTGGTCTCTTATTTCTTGTAGAGGGAGGGTTCTTACTTGTTCGGTGTTCGCTATAGAAGATGACATGTTGTTACTTGATTTTGATCGATTTAAGGTAGTTGTTTCTATAAAATTTCATTATTTTTCAATTCATAGAGTTAATGAGTTTTATAAATTCTTTTTTATTTAAGGTATAGATATATGTGATATTTTTTTGGTAATCCAAATTTTTTAATTAAATTTTTCCTTGGACTAAAAGACTTTTCTTATAAATTTCAAATGTTTCTTTGAAATGAATATTTAGTCATGTAAACCACTTTTTGAAAATTATTCTATGGATATTCTAAGAAATTTTGAAAATAATGAAAGGATTTTATAGTTTTTTTTTAAGGAAGGAAATCCATGTTTTTAAAATTGTTTTTTGAATGAAAATGGCATATGTGGGTTTAATGGGTTTCTAAAAGTTGTTTAGAGTTGATTTTTGTGAAATTAAAAAGGGCTCAAAATCCTAAGTCAGGTTTTAATATGGAGGCATGTTTTGAACTTTTAAAGTTAATTTTAGTGAAAAATGTGAGACCCTCACTATGCCCCTTTTGTATGTGTTTTCTTTCCCTTAATGAGTGGTTCTTATAGAATGTGGTGTTTAGAGGATAAATAAAGGGGTTGTTTCTTGTGATGGGGTTGGAGGTGAGGTGAGAGATATTGATTACATTTTATTGATGTTTTTTCCTAGTTAATTGATTACCTCCATTAATTTGGCTTCATGGGAACCTTGGGTAGCTAATAGAAGTTCTTGATGCATGTTGTGATAGTCTATTGTGTGAAAGATGGCTAGTGCCCTAAGAGAGTTGTGCCCTCCTATGGGTTATTATTAGTTTAATCACTAACAATTTATAAGGGAAATTATAGATCATATATCTCTTTATGAGTCAAATAGGGATAGATTAATTTGATAACCAAGTCCAATAGCAATCTAGTTATAGCCTAGAGTGTGACCCATGAAACTTTTCCCATAGTGGTTCTATATACGGGATTCCTTCTTAATTATTTGTTTCCCCTTATGAATGATTTATTTATAGAATTATATATATTGTTTACTCTATCATTTTCTTTGATCCATATATAAGTTCCATTAATATATGCTTCCTCTCATCATGGTTAGTTTACCTAAATGGTTTCCAAAGGTTGTTTTTAGAAAAAATGTATTTAAAATGATATGAGTAAATGGTTGGTTTATTTTTACAGTTTTAGAAAGGTGTTTGAAATCAAGAAAATTGGTTTTGTTTACCTTGTTTGGTTTAGTTAAAATGGATCTTTATTTTTATAATCTTTCAAACTTGTTTTCTATAAAATGGATCTTTCTTTTGTTCTATTTTTATTGGTAATGGAACATGCTTTCTTTTACTTAGATCTATCAAATGAAAACCTTGTTTTATATTTTATTTAAAACTTGAATTTATGAAATTATTAATGAAAGTAATTGCATGTACTCTTTGGTGATATCCTACAGGGCATGTTTGATCACACCTTGCATACACACTTGTGTATATGTGTATGAAACTTCATGTTGTCTACAGGTTTTAGGTATCATCTTCATATTATATTACTTATTTGGAAAATGATGGTGAGTTGGGATGTGGTGAGAAATATTAGGCTAAAGGGTGACAGTCTCATGGTATGGTTCAAGTTTTGTTCTATATTGTGTTCATTTTTGTGTATACTACTTCAGCCTACTGTATTTATATTTCTTTTAGTTTTCCTCTTGTATTAGTCTTGCTACATACTTGTATCTGTTATATTTATGAGTTAAGTTGGATTTTTATTCTTACATTCCTTGTTTGGATTGTTAGTTTTTTATTTTAGGGAAAAATATTTCCCAATTTAGTGCTCTATGATACCCAAGCACTAGTTTTCAAACTATGGGGACCAGGAATGACTTTTGAGCTAAGTAATGGGATGGTTCATGAGTTGATTTGGTGGAAGGTTGGGATGGTTCATTAAAAATGGTATAATGGATTAGGTTCTCATAAGGTTCTAGGTTATGGATATCTCTATTATTATTTGGTAAGTTGGTAGACCAGAGAATAGGACTGATATAACTTAAGAGGTAGGTGCAGGCAAAGTCCAACATAATATTTCTTGCCCTGAGCCTTAGGTTACTATGGGTGGTCAGGATTTGGTTTTTATTTTAATTATTTTTTTATATTGAGGCATGATATTTTCAAATTAAAATTGATCTTAATTTACATTTTAAGATTTTCCATGAGGTTTTTTATTGGTTTTTGGATGAAATCATAGAAGAATCAGAGGCCTAAGGTTGTCTTGCATGGCCTGAAAAACCATGAAGTGAACAATATCTTTATTTTATACATGTTGTAGGAACTATTTCTTGATTGGAACATGGGAAGCAAAACCATGCAACCAAGTCACAAATAGTTCCACATCCCACTTAGTTTTTTTATTTAATCAACTTTATTATTAGATTACCCATGAGTTTAGTAATGGGGGAAGAATTAAGGTGGGTTTTCTGATATATTCATGGTGTTGGATTTATTTTTGGTTGAAATTTTTAACATGTCTTTTCTTATGTGATTGTGGTGAAAATTATTTTACATGTGTGAAATGTATAATTTTAGGAAAAGTTGATTCCAAAATCATTTATATTTAGTTATTTAAGATGGAGTTTTTTTTCCTCATTGTGTGTTTTATAAAATTGATGATTTCATTATAGTGGTTTGAAAACATTTTGAAATGATTTGTGATAGTTTTTAAATTTTGTAAATTATTTTAACAAGGTTTGTTTTCTTTTAAAATATGTTGTATGTTTTTCAAACATATTCCAGGGAAAATGGTTTCAAATTCTTTGTTAACCATTGATGGTTTTATTATTCCATATCTAGAGTGGTTTATCTAATTTTATTTTTCTAGGGTATAGAGGCATGAGTTGATTATGGTTATATCATTTTTGATTTAGATTATTTCACATATAATGGTCAATAGAGAAATTATAAGGCTTTTATTCTAGGATGATTCATAAGGTGAATCCTCTTATAATTTAGAGAAGATCTCTTTAGTTTTGGATTCCACCCAGTCTTTGAATGGAATGGTGGGATCAAAACTTGTTTTTATCCTGGATCCCATCAAAAACTTCTTTAATCAACACCCACCTAATCTTCATTAAGACTATGGTTTGGATAAAGTAGTATAGTGGATAAAAATGATTGAGGGAAACTGTAATTATCTTGAGACTATTGAATATTCAAAGGTGATTGTTGTTGAAAGATTACTCAAAAGACCAATCCAAGTGTAGTGAGGGTTTTTTATATCCTTTTTAGTTTCATGACTAAAAGTATTTTTATTCTTTCAAGATGATTTTATTTTGTTGTTTTCTTTCAAAATATGGTCATAAATTACTCTGAGAGAGACTTTCCTTCTAATAATTTGTTTTTGGCTCTAGCCTGATGTATTTTTAGGTGATGGATGAAGATTTCATGTGGGGTGAGTTGATAATTATAGGAAACTAGTGGTGGGTACTACCTTGATTCCACTAAGTAGGAATTAAGGTACTTAACTTGGTGTGGATTAGAAGTTATATGAACCCATGTTGGAAGTATAGGACGGTAAATCTTCTCAGGGCCTTATTATACCTTGTGGGGATAATATACCACACATGCGCTTCTTGTATGGGGATTTAGGGCACTCTAAACCACCTTTTCCTATCTCCAAGAACCTTCCTTTTTCATTTCCATTTAGGCCATTGTTAAGGGTTTTATAAAATGTTTTTTTTTGGAAAAAGATTTTAGAGTAGTTTGGATTTGGAAAATTCTCAATTTTTTTGTTTTATTTTGGTGGATTCAGATTCTATTGGTGATTTAAGATTATTTTGGGGGATTTTTTCTTTAGGTTCCTTATTGATGGACTTGTGGGATGCCAACTATTTTGTGGTTATACTTATGCATGGTTGCTGAAATTTTGTTTCCTAAGGATTATGTATGTGATGAGATTTATTATTGATGGTTGGGTATGGGAATGACCATGGGTTATTTATTGGGTAACTAGGACCAGTGATCTACCTATTTAAATTATTCACTAGTCGGTGTTAATATTTGACTTGGTCGGGTTCACCCTGAGTGGATGTTTCATTTACGATTTACTAGGTTACCGATCCCTATTTGTTTCTTGACCTGAGGTTAGACCTATGTAGCTCTTCATTTAGGTTTATTGTAATTTTTTAGATTGTATATTTTGGGTGGGATGTGTTCCAATGGATCTTATGATAATTTGAAGGAAATGTTTTTTTAGATGTCTATATGCTTTTATGGGGTGAATCTCACTTTGGGATTTGATTTAGTTATTTTGGATGGTTTTTTATGGTTAGTGGAGGATTTTGTTTCGTTGGATTTTAGTGGGAATGTTTCTTCTGGATTGTGGTTTTCTCCTTGTAGGATTTTTTTCTCTTGTTACGCTAGTTTAGATTAATTCTAAATGGTGGAGAGACCCATGAATGATCGTTGTCCCTCTTATAATTATAATTAAGTGGTTATGGTTTAGCTATGCTTGAAGACATGGATTTTTTTTAAGTAATTAGCTTATGTTGTTTTGAGAATATCAGTTTCCAGTTTAGGTTGAGGGATCATGTGGAGAGTTAGTATGTTTTTTCATTTTACATTGACTAAAGACTTTATGGTGATCTAAAGTGGCATTATGGGGAAAATTATAACACCCCCATGTTACTATTGATATCTATTTTATATTATTTTGGGTTATTTCAAGTTTTAGTAATTTTCAAACAATAATTTTGGAATTTGGGTAAGTTTTGGGGAGCTTAATGGTCTACACATAGTTAGTATTAACTATGGATAAACTATATAGATGAGGCTTCAAACTTGTTAGTGCTAATTTTTATGGTCTCCGTGTGGTTTTTTCAATCATGTGGGGATTCCTTGGAAGATGTGTGACTTTTTTGTGAATAAGGGTAGCTCATACAGCTACACCATGGTTATTACTAATCTTACTGATGACCCTTTCATAGGGGGTATTTCACCCAGTGTCTCTTGCACAGTTTTTACACAATTCGGCAGACCATGTGGTAAAACTGTACGGTCTTCCAAGATTTCACTTAAAAGTGAAATTACCCATTTTACCCCTATTTATTTTTAATATTCATCCTCTCCCCTACCCTAACACTCATTTGAAAAACCTTTTGTGTGTTAAGATATTTATCTCTCTCTTCTACTTACATTTTTGTCCCTATTTCATCACATTGTAAGTGATTTCCAAGGTAATCACTCACTCTATTTCCCTATTATCTTCTCATTTCCTCTCCTATTTATTTATCCTAGGTTTTACCATCTCCCAAAATACTAAATTTCTTTCCTAGCTAGTATTTGTATTTGGTATGGTTCTAACCTAGGATTTTGGTCTCTTATGTCTTATAGAGGGTGGTCTCTTTCTTGTTTGGGTGTTCTCTATGAAAAGAGACACATTGTGGCTTGATTTTGACTGATTGAGGTCGGTATTTATATACAATCATTTTCTTTCCTAATTAATGGGGTAATTGAGTTTTACAAATTGTTTTTTATTAAATGTTGTTTATATATAATGTTTTTTTGGGTTTTCCTAAATTTTTTCAATGAACTTTCTACTTGGAATAAAAAAAAATTATTATAAATTTTAAATTTTTATTTGAAATGGATGATCCTTTGTAACACCCCGACCCCAATTACCCAGAGTCAGTGCATTATTACATAACATTTCCATGATCATAAAAGATCAATTCTCGAAAGATATATTAGTTTAGTATCCTTGGAAACACTAGATACATTCATAAATGTTACATTACATCATAAAGTGAAAAACTACAATAACATAGTCTCCATATTCCACACTCATATCCCCTTCAGAGTATCCCTTTAGTTCAGTCATAAAATATTTCTTCACATCCTGGGAAAAATAAAACATACAAAGGGGTGAGCTCCGATACTCAGTAAGGATAACAATATAGCAGAAACTTTCATAAATAAGAATAAACTTTAAGGAAATGTATAACTAAAACAAAAGCCTTTTAAACTTTAACTTCAGAATAATATGGAAAAAATAAAATGAAATAATTCTATTAAATTATTCAAATGGATATTCTACTAGTATAATAATCACATGCAATACCAATAACCACTTTTATAATGATGGAATGCATAATGTTAGACTATCATAATCACATAGTCAAGGCCTTATGCCAAGACTACAAATAAGATTTTGTCAAGGTCTTGTTCCAAGACACTAGTTTGTCTCATGGGACCTACTGATGCATCAAGGAGCTATATCAGGCTCCACCCATCACTTACTAAGTCCAATTCATTCCTCATTTGAATAGGTCTAAACATAACATAAACATTCCTATTAAAACTAGAATACGAAATGTTAATACTTTCTCCACAAACTGTGAATGGTATAAAAAAACATCCACAGTAAAACATATCACAATACCTTCAATACAATATGAAAGTTTTGTATCATAATAAATCAACTTCAAATAATATTAAAATCCATCAAAGGATGTTAACATAGATGAAATCAAAACTATTTGAGAGAAATATCTATTTTTTTGAAATCATTTAAAAGTCACATAATTATAAAAGAAAACATTTACTTTGAAAATATTCTCATAATATTGTAAGGGAAGCTTAGATGATTTTATAATGGCAGAAAATATCCACACTCGCCGTATAAGTTAAAAAAGACATTCTTACCTTAATTCTGTTGAAAAGGTTAAAAGGACCTTGTTTGGAAAATGACATAAAGATTCCTTTATAAACATCTTATAAAAAGTTAAAAAAGGTATAAATGACTTTAACCCATAGTCTATAAAATATTAAGAATGTTTTTAAATACATTTTTAAGAAACATGGATGTGGATGATAAAGAGGTCTGAGTAGATAATTACGTATAAACAACCTCAGATAATGTAGAGATTGTGAAATAAACCCTTACCTTGTACTTTAACTTGGTCGAGGGTAGGTTAACCTCCTGTATAATAGTTAAATAATTGTTATTAACTTATAAAATAATCATATACATAAATATGATATCATATATTATATTTTAATATTTCTTTGTTAATAATATTTTAGTATTATCGTCGTTTCGGGTGTTCACTTACTCGTTTTCTCTTATATGTTTTGTTACATAAGCTGTGTTTTTTATCCATAAGTTGTATCTTATTCATATCCAGAATGATATAAAGTTCTTAAACATTATTTTTAATCATCAAATGAAATTATTCTTGAATGGATACGATGGGGGATGAATCTCATCGCGTTCGTGGAGACGGTAGTCCGTACACACGCACGAGCGACAATATTATTATTTTGATATTAAAATAATATATAATTGGATGGTATATCATATATACATAATAATTATCATGTTATATTTTTTATTTAAATTAATTACACATCATTATTATACCCATCCAAATAATAATGTATTGAATAACAATTACACCACGACATGGAGACGGTAAGTCGTACATACGTACGTATGGTGACATTTCATCCAAGGGATGGATAGAATACTGAATATGGTTGTACCATATTTATAATAACATAACAGTATATATAAGATACTGGATTTATTATTTTAGAATGGAAATAACAAAGAAATAAGAAGTTGAAGAAGAAAGGAACTTGAAAGAGGGTGGTGAAAACATTACCTCTTCTTCTGGTTCTTCCTTTTGATTTGATCAAAAGGGCTCCTTAGGTTGGATTTATGATCAAAATAAATCCTATAGGTTAAATTGAGGTAATTTTAGAGGATATTTGGGTATGGTTTGGCTGAACCAAAAGGCTTTTAAGGTATTAATTTTAGAGAAGGCGGAGTTCCCTTTTATAAGAGGGGTCAGAGGCACCTTAGGAAAAAATTAAAATATTATTTTATAATAAATTCATATTCGGTTTATAATGGCTCCAAAGTGACTTATTTCGAGACTAAGGTGGGTATGTGTCGAAATAATTTCATACAATAGATTTTAGATAGGTTTTCGTTTCTAAATTAACCTTATCATTTATATTTAACTCTTAGTTAAATAGTTTGACATTTACCATGTCTCTTTGTATTTTTATATTATATGGTTAATAAACTTACTATATACATCCAAGATAACCCCAAGGGGTTACTTAATGATACACCTATCATTATATAAGTCCTTTGGTAGACCCTTAGATTTTTAGGGATATTATATTAATTTATAATATAATATTTGTTTTAAAAACTCCTTTATGTCAATTTTGACACTATTTAATAATTGATTTTTTTAAAAGTCTTAAAAACTTTATTAATTTGAAAAAAAATCATTTAAGCAATCCTAAAATTTCATATTAACTTATAAAATTATTAAAATTTATAAAAAGTCTCAAATTACATTTTTTTGGATATTTATAATATCAATTATTTTAATATTTCATTAATTAGGTAATTACTGCGTCACCATTGTGTCATAAATAAATTAAATTATTTAATATCTAAAAATTATAAATAAAATACCATTATGTATTAAATCTTTTTATCTTTCTAATTAATATTTATAATTGAATTTAGCTTATGTATAACTCTATATTAAAAATGGTTTAGTTATTAAACTTTGATTTTAACTCTTTTAACTCTTCTTTAAATTAAATAATAATAAATGTCCTAATCTAATCCAAGTGGACCAAAGAGGTTCATATTTTATTCCTAGGGTTGTTTTTTGTCAAATAATACTTATCCAATAGAATTAGGACATGATTTAGGGTAATAATAATATCATTTTTACCCTTAATTACCCTATTTACTTTTAACCGTGGTAAATAAAAGTAAAAAGTTAATATTCACCAAAAAAACATTTATCTTATTAAACCACATTTTACTCCTTGATATTAATCATTTCTCTCTGATTTTCAAAATTCTACTGACAGAAGCGGTAAATTTAAGTTTCATGTGAATTTGCAAATTCTCTTAGGAGATGGGTAAAAGACGGTGAAAAGTTCAATAAAATTTTTATATATCTAAAATTATTATAAACTGACTCCAATAAATTACCTTGAACTTATATAGGTATTATGTATATATTTTGACCTAAAATAAATTTAAATAAAATAAATAATTATTTAAATAAAAATTCTCTTTTAAACTATAACTCAGTGTTTTTCACTATTCATCAAAAATTGAAAGTTTTCAGAAAAATACCAAAATTTCACCCTAGGATAATTTCGATATTCTAAATCCAAAAATGAAGTCCATTTTGAAAGATAAAATTTATAAAATTTTAAAAATTAGGTATTACTATTCATAACGGTTAGTTTGATTGGTTGTGGTGTGTTAGAACTCGAAGTTGCGTACAACACACGCTACTGTATTATTCAAAGAAAAGTGTAACATAGAAGCTTGGGGTGTTACATTATCCCCTCCTTAAATAAATTGCATCCTCGCAATTTGAAAAAAAATCAAAAATAAAAGGTTGAAAATAGAAAATACCTTTGTGGAAAACCCATATCGGATATAGGGTTAATAAAATTTAGTTTTAATAAGAGAGAAAGGGAAATGAGAATGTCACCACCAAATTAGGGTTCCAAATAGGAGAACATTGGTGGAAATTATAGACATGTAATTAGAAGGAAAATGTAAATATTTATAGGGATTGATTGAGTTCATCAATCACAAACAAGTGTAAAATTGAGGGCCTCAAAGCCATCAATCTATGATGATTTAAAATATCATCAGTTCAACAAAACATAAGGTATTAGTATAAAACATTTTTGGTTTTAATATCCCTTACCAAAAGTTTAAGAATTATTTTCTTCATTGAATAAGAGAAGAAGAAAAATATATACTTGACAAGTATAGTTCCATCCTTTAACTAATTTCTACCACAAACTCATCTTTCACTCTAAAAGATAATAGAACTTAAAAAATATTATATTTATCCTATTCATATAGGGTTCCGAAAAAAATGTATTTATAATTCATCTACTAGACCTTTTAAAAAAATACATTTTTCAATCCAGGACATCACATGGGCCAGTGGTAGGTGATACGCCCTTGTCGCCCTTCGGTTACGAGTGCAAGTCTCGTGGCCTTGCCGGACGCGATGGGTTGCCACCCGACCTCCGGGTTGTCCTTTTATGGAAATCCAAAAATAATCTCAAACTAGAATTATCCAAAATACTTCTGTCAAAACTCATAGTCCAAAATTTATAAGGAAGGTAAGCACAATAAATATCCTTTTTCCCCGTAAATACATGTGAATGTCTTCATCATGTATTCTTTTAAAACATCGCAACATCCTAAATTACCATAAAACCTTATTGATTACATTCATGATCCCTTATTTATTATAGAAAATTGAATATACTCCTTCTATACAAAAATGTTTTAAACTCCAACAATGATAGAATATACAAATCATTAATCAGTTTCAAGGTAGTCAAGAATATCCAATATAATTTATCCAAAACAATCATGTATTATTCCAAAATCACTACCTCGGTATCAGAACCATATTATGGTTTATCTTTCTCTCAACCATATATTTTACAAAAATTTAACCTGCTATTGAGTCACTTTTCTTGGTTCTACACAATCTCAAGTCCTTAATGAAATAGTACACTAGTACAATCCTTATATACTCCATAGTTTTTATAACCAGTACACTGTTAATACAACACTCAAATGACATAATTCTTTAATAACAACATAAAAACTCTAATCATTCCTCCTCATCAGTGGTAGTGTCATAACTTTATTATTATCCAATAGCATCATTTGGGGAATACTCTGATGATTTCGACATTGGTTTGCGTGGTGTCCCAACTCCTTGCATATGAAGCATTGTACATTTGAAACCTTTTTCTTACCCTTGTAGTCATGTACTTGGTGTCCTTTTTCTCCACACTTATAACAAACTCTCATTCCCTTCAGGAAAGTTCCAGGGTGTTTCTTCCCATAGTTATCACATATGGGAAAATTCTTCTTTTCCCTCTTCCCTTTATCTATCTTTCTCTTTTCCATATTTTTCTTCTCTTGCTTCCCTTCAAAGCCATAGGACTCTGAGAATTCTTTACTTATCTTATTAACACATGATACTATTTCTTCATATGTTGAGAATACATGGGAGACAATTTCCCTTCTAAATGTTGTCTTACTACCGTGAAAGATATGATCATTCTTACTCTTTGGATCATACGTATTGTTGGAGTTCACATTCCTTTTACTGGGCGCCATTTCTATACAATGGCATAAACTATGTCATTTTATGAATTTTAATGAATAATTACAAACTATTAAAAAACCTAATGTAAATTGAATGGTTTATGGATATAATCCATCATCATAAAGATGTTTTCATTGAGGAAGTATATACTCATAAACCCTTTATAATGATTTTAAATAAAATGAGAATTATCCTAAGCATATCCCCCAGGAATATCCTAACCAAGAGTGTAGTAAATCCCGTTGTCGTGCACCATTTCCCGTTCGAGTCTAGCTTAAAGTAGTTTTTTCGAGTTTTACCCTTAGGTACATCTGTGTCAGATCCGCCTCTACCTGTTCGTATCCAGACAGGGATGTATTGCTCGGAAAACTCACAAAATCTCTACAATACCAAAATTCTAGAAAGTTCTGCTATACTAATCCTCAAAGTCCATCTTAGGTCTATGTGCTCTAATCAGAGTTTATCTAAATCTAGCTTCCAAGGTTTGTACTAAACTTCCTATGATACCAAAAATAACACCCCGACCCCAGTTACCCAAAGTTGGTGCATTATTACATAACATTGGCATGTTCATAAAAGATCAAGTCTTGAAAGATTGATTAGTTTAGTAGCCTTGGAAACACTAGATATATTAATAAATGTTACAATACATTATAAAGTGAAAAAACTACAATAATATAGTCTCCATAGTCCACACTCATATCACCTTCATACTATCCCTACAGGTCAGTCATAAAATATTTCTTCACATCATGGGAAAAATAAAACATAGAAAGGGGTGAGCTCAGGTGCTCAGTAAGGATAAAAATATAGCAAAAACTTTCATAAATAAGCATAAACATTTAAGGCAATGTATAACTAAAACAAAAGCCTTTTAAACTTGAACTTAAGCATAATATGGAAAAAATAAAATGAAATAATTCCATTTACTTATTCACATGGATATTCTACCAGTCTAATAATCACATGAAATATCAATAACCACTTTTATAATGATGGAATGCATAATGCCATACTATCATAACCACATAGTCAAGGCCTTGTGCCGAGACTACAAATAAGATTTTGTAAAGGCCTTATGCCAAGACACTAGATTGTCTCATGAGACCTACCAATCCATCGAGGATCTATAGCAGGCTTTACCCATCACTTACTAAGTCCGATGCATTCCTCATATGAACAGGTTAAAACATAACATAAACATTCGTATTAAAACTAGCATACGAAATGTCAATACTTTCTCCATAAACCGTGAATGGTATAAAAATAATGCATCCACAGCCAAACATATCACAATACCTTCAATACAATATGAAAATTTTGTATCATAATAAATCAACTTCAAATAAGCTTAAAATCCATCAAAGGATGTTGACATAGATGAAATCAAAACTATTTGAGAGAAATATCTCTTTTTTTGAAATAATTTAAAAGTCACATAATTATAAAAGAAAACATTTACTTTGAAAATATTCTCATAATATTTTAAGTGGAGCTTCGATGATTTTATAACGGTGGAAAATATTTGTACTCACTGTATAAGTTAAAAAAGACATTCTTACCTTAATTCTGTCGAAAATGTTAAAAGGACCTTGTTTGGAAAACGACAGAAAGATTCCTTTATAAACATATTATAAAAAGTAAAATAAGGGTATAAATTACTTTAACCCATATTCTATAAAATAGTAAAAAATGTTTTCAAATACATTTCTAAGAAACATGGATGTGGATGATAAAGAGGTCCCAGTAGATAATTACGTATAAACAACCTCGGATAATGTAGAGATTGTGAAATAAACCCTTACCTTGTACTTTTCCTTGGTCGAGGGTAGGTTAACCTCCTGTATAATAGTTAAATAATTTTTATTAAATTATATAAGAATAATATAAATAAATATGATATCATATATGATCTTTTAATATTGTTTTGTTAATAATATTTTAGTATTATCGTCGTTTTGGGTGTTCGCTTACTCGTTTTCTTTTATATATTTTGTTACATAAGCCATGTTTTTTATCCATAGGTTGTATATTATTCATATACAGAATGATATCAAGTCCTTAAAAATTATTTTTAATCATCAAATAAAATTAGTTTGGAATGGGTATGATGGGGAATGAATCTCATCGCGTTCGTAGAGACGGTAGTCTGTACGTACGCACGAGCGACAATATCATTCTTTTGATATTAAAATAATATATAATTGGATGTTGTATCATATATAAATAATAATTATCATGTTATATTTATTATTTACATGAATTACACATCATTATTATACCCATCCAAATAATAATGTATTGAATAACAATTACACCACGAAGTGGAGATGGTAAGTCGTACGTACGCATGTATGGTGACATGTCATCCAAGGGATGGATAGAATTATGAATATGGTTTTACCATATTTATAATAACATCACAGTATATATAATATACTAGATTTATTATTTTATACTGGAAATAACAAAGAAATAATAAGTGGAAGAAGAAAGGAACTTGAAAGAGGGTGGTGAAAACGTTACCTCTTCTTCGGGTTCTTCTTTTTGATTTGATCAAAAGGGATCCTTAGGTTGGATTTCTGATCAAACTAAGGCCTCTAGGTTGAAGTGAGGGAAGTTTAGAGGATATTTGGGTAGGTTTTGGCTGAACCAAAAGGCTTTGAAGGTATTAATTTGAGATAAGGGGGAGTTCCATTTTATAAGAGGGGTGAGGGGCACAAATGGAAAAAATTAAAATATAATTTTATAATAAATTCATATTCTATTTATAATGGCACCAAAGTGACTTATTTCTAGACTAAGGTGGGAATGGGTATAAATACTTTCATAAAATAGATTTTATACATGTTTGTGTCACTATATTAACCTTATCATTTATATTTAACTCTTAGTTAAATAGTTTGACATTTACCATGTCTCTTTTAATTTTTATATTATATGGTTAATAAACATACTATATACTTCCAAGAGAACCCCAAGTGGTTAATTAATGATACACCTATAATTATATAAGTCCTTTGGCTGAACCTTAGATTTTTAGGGATAATATATCAATTTATAATATAATATTAGTTTTAAAAAATCCTTTATGTCAATTTTGACACTATTTAATAATTGATTTTTTTTAAAGTCTTAACAACTTTATTAATTCAAAAAAAATTAATTTAATCAATAATAAAATGTAATATTAACCTATTAAATTATTTTAATTCATAAAAAGTATTAAATTACATTTATTTGGATATTTATAATATCAATTAGTTTAATATTTCATTAAATAGGTAATTACTGCATCACCATTGTGTCATAAATAAATTAAATTATTTAATATATAAAAATTATAAATAAAATACCATTATGTAGGAAATATTTTTATCTTTCTAATGAATATTTATAATAGAATTTATCTTATGTATAACCCTATATTAAAAAAGTTTTAGTTATTAAACTTTGATTTTAACTCTTTTAACTCTTCTTTGAATTAAATAATAATAAATGTCCTAATATAATCCAAGTGGACCAAATAGGTTCATATTTTATTCCTAGGGTTTTTTTTTTGTCGAATTATACTTATCCAATAGAATTAGGACACGTGTTATGGTAATAATAATATCGTTTTTACCCTTAATTACCCTATTTACTTTTAACCGTGGTAAATAAAAGTAAAAAGTTACTATTCACCAAAAATTATTTTTATCATATTGAACCAAATTTTACTCCTTGATATTAACCGTGTCTCTCAAATTTTTTAAATTCCACTCACAGAAGTGGTAAAATTATGTTTTATGTGAATTTGCAAATTCTCTTAGGAGATGGATAAAAGACGGTGAAAAGTTTAATAAAAATTTTATATATCTAAAATAATTATAAACTGACTCCAATGAATTACATTGAACTTGTATAGGTATTATGTATCTATTTTTACCTAAAATAAATTTAAATAAAATAAATAATTATTTAAATAAAAATTCAGTTTTAAACTATAACTGAGTGTTTTTTCACTATTCATCAAAAATTGAAAGTTTTTAGAAAAATACAAAAAATTTACCCTAGGCTAATTTCTATATTCCGAATCCAAAAATGAAATCCATTTTGAAAGATAAAATTTATAAAATTTCAAAAAGTGGGTATTACTATTCATAACGGATAGTTTGATTGGTTGTGGTGTGTTAGAACTCGAAGTTGCGTACAACACACGCTACTGTATTATTCAAAGAGAAGTGTATCATAGAATCTAGGGGTGTTACATTCTCTCCTCCTTCAATAAATTGCATCCTCTCAATTTGAAATTGTTTTCTGAAAATAAAATGTTGAAAATAGAAAATACCTTTGTGTAAAACCCATATCGGAAATAGGTTTAATAAAATTTAGTTTTAATAAGAGGGAAAGGGAAATGAGATTGTCACCACCAAATTAGGGTTTCAAATAGGAGAACATTGGTGGAAATTACAGACACATAATTAGAGGAAAAACGTAAATATTTATAGGGAGTGATTGAGGTCATCAATCACAAACAAGTATAAAATTGAGGGCCTCAAATCCGTCAATCTATGATGATTTAAAATATCATCAGTTCAAAAAAACATAAGGTATTAGGATAAAACATTTTTTGTTTTAATATCCCTTCCCAAAATTTTAAGAATTATTTTCTTCATAGAATAAGAGAAGAATAAAAATATATACTTGACAAGTAGAGTTCCATCATTTAACTAATTTCTACCACAAACACATCTTTCACTCTAAAAGATAATAGAACTTAAAAAAATATTCTATTTATCCTATTCGTATAGGGTTCCAAAAAAATGAATTTATAATTCATCTACCAGGCCTTTTAAAAAAACTACATTATTCAATCTAGGACATCACGTGGGACAGTGGTAGGTGATACGCCCTTGTCTACCTTTGGTTGCGGGTTCAAGTCTCGTGGCCTTTCCAGACGTGATGGGTTGCCACCCGACCTCCGGGTTGTCCTTTTATGGAAATCCAAAAATAATATCAAACTAGAATTATCCAAAATACATCTGTCCAAACTCACAGTCCAAAATTTATAAGGAAGGTAAGCACAATGAAGATCCTTTTTGCCACGTAAATACATGTGAATGCCTTAATCATGTATTCTTTTAAAACACTGCAACATCCTGAATTACCATAAAACCTTATTGATTACATTCATGATCCCTTATTCCTTATAGAATACTGGTTATACTACTTCTATCCAAAAATGTTGTAAACTCCAAGAATTATGGAATATACAAATCTTTAATCAGTTTCAAGGTAGTCAAGAATATCCAATATAATTTATCCAAATCAATCATGTATTGTTCCAAAATCACTACCTCGGTATCAGAACCATATTATGGTTTATCTTTCTCTCAACCATATATTTTCCAGAAATTTAACCTGCTATTAAGTCACTTTTCTTGGTTCCACACAATCTCAAGTCCTTAATGAAATAGTACTCCAGTACAATCCTTATATACTTCATAGTTATTATAACCAGTACACCGTTGATACAACACTCAAATGACATAATTCTTTAATAACAACATAAGAACTCTAATCATTAATCCTCATCTGTGGTAGTATCATTACTTGATTATTATCCAATAGCATCATTTGTGGCATACTCTGATGATTTTGACATTGGTTTGTGTAGTGTCCCAACTCTTTGCAGATGAAGCATTGTACATTTGCTACCTTTTTCTTACCCTTGCAGTCACGTACTTGGTGTCTTTTTTCTCCACACTTATAAAAAACTTCCATTCCCTTCAGGAAAGTTCCAGGGTGTTTCTTCCCACAGTTATCACATATGGGAAAATTCTTCTTTTCCCTCTTCCCTTTATCTATCTTTCTCTTTTCCATATTCTTCTTCTCTTGCTTCCCTTCAAAGCCATAGGACTCAGATAATTATTTACTTATCTTATTAACATATAATACTATTTCTTCATATGTTGAGAATACATGGGAGACTATTTCCCTTCTAAATGTTGTCTTAATACCGTTAAATATTTGATCTTTCTTACTCTTTGGATCATACGTATTGCTGGAGTTCACATTCCTTCTACAGGCCACCATTTCTATAAAATGGCATAAAATAGGTCAGTTTATGAATTTCAATGAATAATTACAAACTTGTAAAATACCTAACTTAAATTGAACGGTTTATGGATATAATCCATAATCATAAAGATGTTTTCATTGAGGAATTATATACTCATAAACCCTTCATAATTATTTGTAAAGAAAATGAGAATTATCCTAAGCATATTTCTGTGGGAGTGTCGTAACCAAGAGTGCTGCAATGCCCATTGTCATGCACCAGTTCCCGTTTGAGTCTAGATCAAAGGAGTGTTTTAGGATTTTACCCCTAGGTGCATATATGCTAGATCTGCCTCTACCTGTTCATATCCAGACAAGGTTGTATTGCTCGGAAAACTCAAAAAATCTCTACAATACCAAAATTATAGGAAGTTCTTCTATAATAATCCTCAAAGTCCATCTTAGGTATATGTGCTCTAATCATATTTTATCTAAATATAGCTTCCAAGGTTTGAACTAAACTTCCTCTAATACCAACTGTAACACCCCGACCCCAGTTACCCAGAGTCGGTGCATTATTACATAACATTGGCATGATCATAAAAGATCAAGTCTCGAAAGACAGATTATTTTAGTATCCTTGGAAACACTAAATACATTCATAAATGTTACATTACATAATAAATTGAAAAACTACAATAGCATAGTCTCCATGGTCCACACTCATATCCTCTTCAGACTATCCCTTCAGGTCAGTCATAAAATATTTCTTCACATCCTAGGAAAAATAAAACATAGAAAGGGGTGAGCTCAGATGCTCAGTAAGGATAACAATATAGCGTAAACTTTGATAAATAAGCATAAAAATTTAAGGCAATGTATAACTAAAACAAAAGACTTTTAAACTTTAACATCAGCATAATATGGAAAAAATAAAGTGAAATAATTCCATTTACTTATTCACATGTATATTCTACTAGTCGAACAATCACATTTAATATCAATAGCCACTTTCATAATGATGGAATGCATAATTTCAAACTATCATAACCACATAGTCAAGGCCTTGTGCCAAGACTACAAATAATATGTTGTCAAGGCCTTATACCAAGACACTAGTTTGTCTCATGAGACCTATCGATGCATCGAGGATCTATAGCGGGCTCCACTCGTCACTTACTAAGTCCAATGCATTCCTCATATGAACATGTTTAAACATAACATAAACATTCATATTAAAACTAGCATAAGAAATTTCAATACTTTCTCCATAAACCATGAATGGTATAAAAATAACACATCAACAGTCAAACATATCACAATACCTTCAATACAAAATGAAAGTTTTGTATCATAATAAATCAACTTCAATTAATCTTAAAATCCATCAAAGGATGTTGACATAGATGAAATCAAAACTATTTGAGAGAAATATCTTTTTTTTAATCATTTAAAAGTCACATAATTATAAAAGAAAACATTTACTTTGAAAATATTCTCATAATCTTGTAATTGAAGCTTTGACAATTTTATAATGGCGGAAAATATCTGCACTCACCGTATAAGTTAAAAAAGACATCCTTACCTTAATTCTGTTGAAAAGGTTAAAAGGACCTTGTTTGAAAACGATAGAAATATTCCTTTATAAACATTTTATAAAATGTCAAACAAGGGTGTAAATGACTTTAACCCATAGTCTGTAAAATAGTAAGAATGTTTTGAAATACATTTTTAAGAAACATGGATGTGGATGATAAAGAGGTCCCGGTAGATAATTACGTATAAACAACCTCAGATAATGTAGAGATTGTGAAATAAACCCTTAACTTGTAATTTTACTTGGTCGAGGGTAGGTTAACCTCCTATATAATAGTTAAATCATTGTTATTAAATTATAAAAGAAACATATACATAAATATGATATCATATATGATCTTTTAATATTGCTTTGTTAATAATATTTTAGTATTATCGTCATTTCGGGTGTTCACTTACTCATTTTATTTTATATGTTTTGTTACATAAGTCATTATTGTTATCCATAGGTTGTATATTCTTCATATACATAATGATATCAAGTTATTAAACATTATTTTTAATCATAAAATGAAATTGGTCTTGAATGGATACGATGGGGAATGAATCTCATCGCATTTGTGGAGATGATAGTTCGTACGTACGCACGAGAAAAAATATCATTCTTTTGATATTAAAATAATATATAATTGGATGGTGTATCATATATACAGAATAATTATCATGTTATATTTATTATTTACATGAATTAAACATCATTATTATACCCATCCAAATAATAATGTATTGAATAAAAATTACACCACGACGTGGAGACAGTAAGTCGTACGAACGCACGTATGGTGACATGTCATCCAAGGGATGGATAGAATAATGAATATGGTTGTACCATATTTATAATAACATCACAGTATATATAATACACTGGATTTATTATTTTAGAATGGAAATAACAAAGAAAGAAGAAGTGTAAGGAGAAAGGAACTTGAAAGAGGGTGGTGAAAACATTACCTCTTCTTCGGGTTCTTCCTTTTGATTTGATTAAAAGGGCTCCTTAGGTTGGATTTCTGATAAAACTAAGGCCTCTATTTTGAATTGAGGGAAGTTGAGAGGATATTTGGTCAGGGTTTGGCTGAACTAAAAGGCTTTGAAGGTATGAATTTGAGAGAAGGGGGAGTGCCCTTTTATAAGAGCAGTGAGGGGCACCTTAGGAAAAACTTAAAATATTATTTTATAATAAATTCATATTGGGTTTATAATGTCTCCAAAGTGACTTATTTTTAGTATAAGGTGGGTATGGGTAGAAATAATTTCATCCAATATATTTTAGACAGTTTTGGGTCACTATATTAACCTTATCATTTATATTTAACTCTTAGTTAAATAATTTGACTTTTACCATGTCTCTTTGTATTTTTATATTATATGGTTAATAAACTTACTATATACTTCCAAGATATCCCCAAGTGTTTCATTAATGATAAAAATATCATTATCTAAGTCCTTTGTCCAAACCTTATATTTTTATGGATATTATATCAATTTATAATATAATATAATTTTAAAAAAACTCCTTTATGTCAATTTTCACACTATTTAATAATTGATATTTGTTAAATTCTTAAAAACTTTATTAATTCAAACCAAAATCATTTAATCAATACTAAAATGTAATATTAACCTATAAAATTGGTTTAATTCATAAAAAGTCTCAAATTACATTTATTTCGATATTTATAATATCAATTATTTTAATATTTCATTATTTAGGTAATTATGGCATCACTATTGTGTCATAAATAAATTAAATTATTTAATATCTAAAAATTATAAATAAAATACAATTATGTAGGAAATTGTTTTATATTTCTAATGAATATTTATAATTGAATTTATCTTATGTATAACCCTATATTAAAAATGTTTTAGTTATTAAACTTTGATTTTAACTCTTTTAAATCTTCTTTGAATTAAATAATAATAAATGTCCTAATCTAATCTAAGTGGACAAAAGAGGTTCATATTTTATTCCTAGGGTTGTTTTTGGTCGAATTATACTTATCCAATAGAATTAGGACATGTGTTAGGGTAATAATAATATCATTTTTACCCTTAATTACCCAATTTACTTTTAACCATGGTAAATAAAAGTCAAAAGTTACTATTTTCCAAAAATTATTTTTATCTTATTGAACCACATTTTACTCCTTTATATTAATCGTGTCTCTCGGATTTTCGAAATTCTACTCACAGAAGTGGTAAAATTAAGTTTTATGTGAATTTGTAAATTCTCTTAGGAGATGGGTAAAAGACGGTGAAAAGTTCAATAAAATTTTATATATCTAAAATTATTATAAACTGACTCCAATGAATTAAATTTAACTTCTATAGGTATTTTGTATCTATTTTGACCTAAAATAAATTTAAAAAAAATAATTAATTATTTAAATAAAAATTCGGTTTTAAACTATAACTTATTGTTTTTCACTATTCATCAAAAATTGAAAGTTTTTAGAAAAATAAAAAAAATTCACCCTAGGCTAATTTAGATATTCCAAATCTAAAAATGAAGTTCATTCTGAAAGATAAAATGTATAAAATTTTAAAAACTGGGTATTACTATTCATAACAGCTAGTTTGATTGGTTGTGGTTTGTTAGAACTCGAAGTTGCGTACAACACACGCTACTGTATTATTCAAAGAGAAGCGTACTGTAGAAGCTTGGGGTGTTACATTCTCCCCTGCTTTTATAAATTGTGTCCTCGCAATTTGAAAAAAAAAATCGAAAATAAAAGGTTGAAAATAGAAAATACCTTTGTGGAAAACTCATATCAGAAATAGGGTTAACAAAATTTAGTTTTAATAAGAGGGAAAGGGAAATTAAAATGTCACCACCAAATTCGGGTTTCAAATAGGAGAACATTGGTGGAAATTATAGACACGTAATTATAGGGAAAACGTAAATATTTATAGGGAGTGATTGAGGTCATCAATCACAAACAAGTGTAAAATTGAGGGCCTCAAAGCCATCAATCTATAATGATTTAAAATATCATTAGTTCAACAAAACATAAGGTATTAGGATAAAACATTTTTTGTTTTAATATACCTTCCCAAAAGTTTAAGAATTAATTTCTTCATAGAATAATAGAAGAAGAAAAATATATACATGACAAGTAGAGTTCCATACTTTAACTAATTTCTACCAAAAACTCATCTTTCACTCTAAAAGATAATAGAACTTAAAAAATACTCTATTTATCCTATTCATATAGGGTTCCAAAAAATGAATTTATAATTCATATACCAGACCTTTTAAAAAAACTACATTATTCAATCCAGGACATCACGTGGGACAGTGGTAGGTGATACGCCCTTATCGCCCTTTGGTTGTGGGTTCAAGTCTCGTGGCCTTGCCAGACGCGACGGGTTGCCACCCGACCTCCGAGTTGTCCTTTTATGGAAATCCAAAAATAATCTCAAACTAGAATTATCCAAAATACTTCTGTCCAAACTCACAGTCCAAAATTTATAAGGAAGTTAAGAAAAATGAAGATCCTTTTTGCTGCGTAAATACATGTGAGCGCCTTCATCATGTATTCTCTTAAAACACTACAACATCCTGAATTACCATAAAACCTTATTGATTACATTCATGATCTCTTATTTCTTATAGAATACTGGAGATACTCCTTCTATCCAAAAATGTTGTAAACTCCAACAATGATGGAATATAAAAATAATTAATCAGTTTCAAGGTAGTCAGGAATATAAAATATAATTTATCCAAATCAATCATGTATTATTCCAAAATCACTACCTCGGTATCAGAACCGTATTATGGTTTATCTTTCTCTCAACCATATATTTTCCAAAAATTTAACCTGCTATTGAGTCACTTTTCTTCGTTCCACACAATCTCATGTCCTTAATGAAATAGTACTGCAGTACAATCCTTATATACTCCATAGTTATTATAACCAGTACAGCGTTGATGAAACACTCAAATGACATAATTCTTTAATAACAAAATAAGAACTCTAATCATTCCTCCTCATCTGTGGTAGTATCATAACTTGATTATTATCTAATAGCATCACTTGGGGCATACTCTAATGATTTTGACATTGGTTTGCTCAGTGTCCCAACTCCTTGCAGATGAACCATTCTAAATTTGAAACCTTTTTCTTACCCTTGCAGTCAAATACTTGGTGTCCATTTTCTCAACACTTATAACAAACTCTCATTCCCTTCAGGCGAATTCCAGGGTGTTTCTTCCCACAGTTATCACATATGGTAAAATTCTTCTTTTCTCTCTTCCCTTTATCTATCTTTCTCTTTTCCATATTTTTCTTCTCTTGCTTCCCTTAAAAGCCATAGGACTCAGAAAATTCTTTACTTATCTTATTAACACATAATATTATTTCTTCATATGTTGAGAATACATGGGAGACTATTTCCCTTCTAAATTTTGGCATAATACCGTGAAAGATATGATCATTCTTACTCTTTGGATCATACGTATTGTTGGAGTTCACATTCCTTCTACTGGGAGCCATTTCTATACAATGGCATAAACTAGGTCAGTTTATGAAATGCAATGAATAATTAAAAACTTGTAAAATACCTAACGTAAATTGAATGGTTTATAGATATAATCCATAATCATAAAGATGTTTTCATTGAGGAAGTATATACTCATAAACCCTTCATAATGATTTGTAAAGAAAATGAGAATTATCCTAAGCATATCCCTCAGGAGTGTTATAACCAAGAGTGCAGCAAGGCCCGTTGTCGTGCACCGGTTCCCGTTCAAGTCTAGCTCAAAGCGTTGTTTTTGGGTTTTACCCCTAGGTACATCTGTTTTAGAGCCACCTCTACCTGTTCGTATCTAGATAGGGATGTACTACTCAGAAAACTCACAAAATCTCTACAATACCAAAATTCTAGGAAGTTATTCTATACTAATCCTCAAAGTCCATCTTAGGTATATTTGCTCTAATCAGAGTTTATCTAAATCTAGCTTCCAAGGTTTGTACTAAACTTCCTCTGATACCAACTGTAAAGCCCTGAACCCAGCTACCCAGATTCGGTGCATTATTACATAACATTGGCATGATAATAAAAGATCAAGTCTCGAAAGACCGATTAGTTTAGTAGCCTTGGAAACACTAGATACATTCATAAATGTTACATTACATCATAAAGTGAAAAACTACAATAACATGGTCTCCATAGTCCACACTCATATCCCCTTTAGACTATCCCTGTAGGTCAGTCATAAAATATTTCTTCACATCTTGGGAAAAATAAAACATAAAAAGGGGTGAGCTCAGATGCTCAGTAAGGATAACAATATAGTAGAAACTTTCATAAATAAGCATAAACATTTAAGGCAATGTATAACTAAAATAAGCCTTTTAAACTTGTAATTTAGCATAATATGGAAAAAAATAAAATGAAATAATTCCATTTACTTATTCACATGGATATTCTACTAGTCGAATAATCACATGCAATATCAATAACCACTTTCATAATGATGGAATGCATAATGTCAGACTATCATAACCACATAGTCAAGGGCTTGTGTCAAGTCTACAAATAAGATTTTTTCAAGGACTTGTGCCAAGACAGTAGTTTGTCTCATGAGACCTACCGATGCATCAAGGAGCTATAGCGGGCTCCACCCATCACTTAGTAAGTCCAATGCATTCCTCATATGAACAGGTTTAAACATAACATAAACATTCGTTTTAAAACTAGCATACGAAATATCAATACTTTCTCCATAAAACCTGAATGGTATAAAAATAAAACATCCACATTCAAACATATCACAATACCTTCAATACAATATGAAAGTTTTGTATCATAATAAATCAACTTCAAATAAGCTTAAAATCCATCAAAGGATGTTGACATAGATGAAATCAAAACTATTAGAGAGAAATATATCTTTTTTGAAAAACATTTAAAAGTCACATAATTATAAGAGAAAAAATTTACTTTGAAAATATTCTCATAAAATTTTACATGAAGCTTTGACGATTTTATAACGGCGAAAAATATCTGCACTCGCCGTATAATTTAAAAAATACATTCTTACTTTAATTCTGTCGAAAAGGTTAAAAGGACTTTATTTGGAAAAGGACAAAAAGATTCCTTTATAAACATCTTATAAAAAGTCAAACAAGGGTATAAATTACTTTAACCCATATTCTATAAAATAGTAAGAATGTTTTGAAATACATTTTTAAAAAACATGGATGTGGATGATAAAGATGTCTCAGTAGATAATTACGTATAAAAAACCTCGGATAATGTAGATATTGTGAAATAAACCCTTACCTTGTACTTTTCCTTGGTCGAGGGTAGGTTAACCACCTGTATAATAGTCAAATCATTGTTATTAAATTATACAAGAATCATATACATAAATATGATATCATATATGAACTTTTAATATTTCTTTGTTAATAATATTTTAGTATTATCGTCGTTTCGGGTGTTTACTTACTCGTTTTCTTTTATATGTTTTGTTACATAAGTTGTGTTTGTTATATAGAGGTTGTATCTTATTCATATATAGAATGATATAAAGTCCTTAAACATTATTTTTAATCATAAAATTAAATTAGTCTTGAATGGATACCATGGGCAGTGAATCTCATCGCGTTCGTGGAGACGGTAGTCCGTACGTACGCACAAGCGACAATATCATTATTTTGATTCTAAAATAATATATAATTGGATTTTGTGTCATATATACAGAATAATTATCATGTTATATTTATTATTTACATGAATTACACATCATTATTATACCCATCCAAATAATAATGTATTGAATAGCAATTACACCACGACATGGAGACGGTAATCCGTACGTACGTACGTATGGTGACATGTCATCCAAGGGATGGATAGAATACTGAATATGGTTGTACCATATTTATAATAACATTACTGTATATAGAATATACTGGAGTTATTATTTTATAATGGAAATAACAAATAAATAAGAAGTGGAAGAAGAAAGGAACTTGATAGAGGGTGGTGAAAACATTATCTCTTCTTCGGGTTCTTCTTTTTGATTTGACCAAAAGGGCTTCTTAGGTTGGCTTTCTGATCAAACTAAGGCCTCTAGGCTGAATTGAGGGAGGTTTATAGGATATTTGGGTATGGTTTGGCTGAACTAAAAGGCTTTGAAGGTATGAATTTGAGATAAGGGGGAGTGCACTTTTATAAGAGGGGTGATGGGTACCTTAGGAAAAAACTTAAAATATTATTTTATTATAAATTCATATTCGATTTATAATGGCTCCAAAGTGACTTATTTAGAGGATAAGGTAGGTATGGGTTGAAATAATTTTATCCAATATATGTTAGACAGGTTTGGGTCACTATATTAACCTTATCATTTATATTTAACTCTTAGTTAAATAGTTTGACATTTACCATGTCTCTTTGTATTTTTATATTATATGGTTAATAAACTTACTATATACTTCCAAGAGAACCCCAAGTGGTTAATTAATGATACAACTATCATTATATAAGTCATTTGGATGAACCTTATATTTTTAGGGATATTATATCAATTTACAATATAATATTTGTTTTAAAAACTCCTTTATGTCAATTTTAACACTATTTAATAATTGATTTTTCTTAAAGTCTTAAAAACTTTATTAATTAAAACCAAATTCATTTAAGAAATCCTAAAATGTCATATTAACCTATAAAATTAGTTTAATTCATAAAAAGTCTCAAATTACATTTATTTGGATATTTAAAATATCAATTATTTTAATATTTCATTAATTAGGTAATTAATGCATCACCATTGTTTCATAAATAAATTAAATTATTTAATATCTAAAAATTATAAATAAAATACCATTATGTAGTAAGTAGTTTTATCTTTATAATGAATATTTATAATATAATTTATTTTATGTATAACCCTATATTAAAAATGTTTTAGTTATTAAATTTTGATTTTAACTCTTTTAACTCTTCTTTGAATTAAATAATAATAAATGTCCTAATCTAATTCAAGTGGACCAAATAGGTTCATAGTTTATTCTTAGGGTTTTTTTGGTCGAATTATACTTATCCAATAGAATTAGTATATGTTTTAGGGTAATAATAATATCATTTTAACCCTTAATTACCCTATTTACTTTTAACCGTGGTAAATAAAAGTAAAAAGTTACTATTCCCCAAAAATTATTTTTATCTTATTGAACCACATATTACCCCTTGATATTAACGATGTCTCTCATATTTTCGAAATTTCACTCAGAGAAGCGGTAAAATTAAGTTTTATGTGAATTTGCAAATTCTCTTAGGAGATGGGTAAAAGACGGTGAAAACTTCAATAAAAGTTTTATATATCTAAAATTATTATAAACTGACTCCAATGAATTACATTGAAATTATATAGGTATTATGTATCTATTTTTACCTAAAATAAATTTAAATAAAATAAATAATTTTTTAAATAAAAATTTGGTTTTAAACTATAACTCAGTGTTTTTCACTATTCATCAAAAATTGAAACTTTTCAGAAAAATACCAAAATTTCACCCTAGGCTAATTTAGATATTCCAAATCCAAAAATGAAGTCCATTTTGAAATATAAAATGTATAAAATTTTAAAAAGTGGGTATTACTATTCATAACGGCTAGTTTGATTGGTTGTTGTGTGTTAGAACTCGAAGTTGCGTACAACACACACTACTATATTATTCAAAGAGAAGCATACCGTGGAAGTTTGGGGTGTTACATTCTCCCCTCATTCAATAAATTGTGTCCTTACAATTTGAAATTGTTTTTCGAAAATAAACGGTTGAAAATATAAAATACCTTTGTGGAAAACCCATATCGGAAATAGGGTTAATAAAATTTAGTTTTAATAAGAGGGAAAGAGAAATGAAAATGTCACCACCAAATTAGGGTTTCAAATAGGAGAACATTGGTGGCAATTATAGACACATAATTAGAGGAAAAACTTAAATATTTATAGGAAGTGATTGAGGTCATCAATCACAAACAAGTGTAAAATCGAGGGCCTCAAAGCCATCAATCTATGATGATTTAAAATATCATCAGTTCAAAAAAAAACATAAGGTATTAGGATAACACATTTTTGGTTTTAATATCCCTTACCTAAAGTTTAATAATTAATTTATTCATAGAATAAGAGAAGAAGAAAAATATATACTTTACAAGTGGAGTTCCATCCTTTAACTAATTTCTACCACAAACTCATCTTTCACTCTAAAAGATAATAGAACTTAAAAAAATATTCTATTTATCCTATTCATATAGGGTTCCAAAAAAATGAATTTATAATTCATCTACCATAACTTTTAAAAAAACTACATTAGTCAATCCAGGACATCACGTGGGCCAGTGGTAGGTGATACTCCCTTGACGCCCTTCAGTTGTGGGTACAAGTCTCGTGGCCTTGCCGGACGTAACGGGTTTCCACCCGACCTCCGGGTTGTCCTTTTATGGAAATCCAAAAATAATCTCAAACTAGAATTATCCAAAATACTTCTGTCCAAACTCACAGTCCAAAATTTATAAGGAAGGTAAGCATAATGAAGATCCTTTTTGCCACATAAATACATGTGAACGCCTTCATCATGTATTCTTTTAAAACACTGCAACATCCTGAATTACCATAAAACCTTATTGATTACATTCATGATCCCTTATTCCTTATAGAATACTAGATATACTCTTTCTATCAAAAAATTTTGTAAACTCCAACAATGATGGAATATAAAAATCATTAATTAGTTTCAAGGTAGTCAAGAATATCTAATATAATTTATTCAAATCAATCATGTATTATTCCAAAATCACTGCCTCCGTATCAGAACCATATTATGGATTATCTTTCTCTCAACCATATATTTTCCAAAATTTTAACCTGCTATTGAGTCACTTTTCTTGGTTCCACACAATCTCAAATCCTTAATTAAATAGTACTGCAGTACAATCCTTATATACTCCATAGTTATTATAACCAGTACAATGTTGACACAACACTCAAATGACATAATTCTTTAATAACAATATAAGAACTCTAATCATTCCTCCTCATCTGTGGTAGTATCATAACTTGATTATTATCCAATAGCATCATTTGGGGCATACTCTGATGATTTTGAAATTGGTTTGCATAGTGTCCCAAATCCTTGCAGATGAAGCATTGTACATTTGAAAACTTTTTCTTACCCTTGCAGTCACGTACTTAGTGTCCTTTTTCTCCATACATATAACAAACTCCCATTCCCTTCAGGCAAGTTCCAGGGTGTTTCTTCCCACAGTTATCACATATGGGAAAATTCTTCTTTTCCCTCTTCCCTTTATCTATCTTTCTCTTTTCCATATTTTTCTTCTCTTTCTTCCCTTCAAATCCATAGGACTCAGAGAATTCTTTACTTATCTTATTAACACATGATACTATTTCTTCATTTGTTGAGAATACATGGGATACTATTTCCCTTCTAAATTTTGGATTAATATCGTGAAAGATATGACCCTTATTACTCTTTGGATCATACATATTTATGGAGTTCACATTCCTTCTATTGGGCACCATTTCTATACAATGGCATAAACTAGGTCATTTTATGAATTGAAATTATTAATTACAAACTTGTAAAATACCTAACGTAAATTGAACGGTTTATGGATATAATCCATAATCATAAATATGTTTTCATTGAGGAATTATATACTCATAAACCCTTCATAATGATTTTTAAAGAAAATGAGAATTATCCTAAGCATATCCCTCGGGAGTGTCATAACCAAGAGTGCAGCAAGGACTGTTGTTATGCACCAGCTCCCGTTCGAGTCTAGCTCAAAGTGGTGTTTTCGGGTTTTACCCTTAGGTACATCTATGCCAGAGCCGCCTCTATCTATTCGTATCCATACAGGGATGTATTACTCTAGAAACTCACAAAATCTCTACAATACCAAAATTCTAGGAAGTTATTATATACTAATCCTCAAAGTCCATCTTAGGTCTATGTGCTCTAATAAGAGTTTATCTAAATCTAGCTTCCAAGGTTTGTACTAATATTCCTCTAATACAAACTATAACGCCCCGACCCTAGTTACCCAGAGTCGGTTCATTATTACATAACATTTTCATGATCATAAAAGATCAAGTCTCGAAAGACCGATTAGTTTAGTAGCCTTGGAAACACTAGATACATTCATAAATGTTACATTACATCATAAAGTGAAAAACTACAATAACATAATATCCATAGTGCACACTCATATCCCCTTTAGACTATCCCTTCATGTCAGTCATAAAATATTTCTTCAAATCCTGGGAAAAATAAAACATATAAAGGGGTGAGCTTAGATGCTCAGAAAGGATAACAATATAGCGGAAACTTTCATAAATAAGCATAAACATTTAAGTCAATTTATAACTAAAACAAAAGCCTTTTAAACTTAAACTTCATCATAATATGGAAAAAATAAAATGAAATAATTCCATTTACTTATTCACATGGATATTATACTATCCAATTAACCACATGCAATATCAATAACCACTTTCATAATGATGGAATGCATAATGCCAGACTATCATAACCGCATAGTCAAGGTCTTGTGCCAAGACTACAAATAAGATTTTGTCAAGGCCTTGTTCCAAGACACTAGTTTGTATCATGAGAACTAATGATTCATCTAGGAGCTATATCTGGCTCCACCCATCACTTACTAAGTCCAATGCATTCCTCATATGAACAGGTTTAAACATAACATAAACATTCATATTAAAAGTAGCTTACGAAATGTCAATACTTTCTCCATAAATAATGAATGATATAAAAATAACACATCCACAGTCAAACATATCACAATGCCTTTAATAAAGTATGAAAGTTTTGTATCATAATAAATCAACTTCAAATAAGCTTAAAATCAATCAAAGGATGTCGACATAGATGAAATCAAAACTATTTGAGAGAAATATCTCTTTTTTTGAAATCATTTAAAAGTCACATAATTATAAAAGAAAACATTTACTTTGAAAACATTCTCATAATATTTTAAGGGAAGCTTCGATGATTTTATAACGGCGTAAAATATCCTCACTCTCCTTATAAGTTTAAAAAGACATTCTTACCTTAATTCTGTCGAAAAGGTTAAAAGGACCTTGTTTAAAAAACAACAGAAATATTCCTTTATAAACATCTTATAAAAATTAAAACATGGGTATAAATTACTTTAATTAATAGTCTATAAAATATTAAGAATGTTTTGAAATACATTTTTAAGAAACATGGATGTGGATGATAAAGAGGTCCCAGTAGGTAATTACATATAAACAACCTCGGATAATGTAGAGATTGTGAAATAAACCCTTACCTTGTACTTTTCCTTGGTCGAGGGTAGTTTAACCTCCTGTATAATAGTTAAATAGTTGTTATTAAGTTATACAAGAATCATATAAATAAATATGATATCATATGATCTTTTAATATTGCTTTGTTAATAATATTTTAGTATTATCATCGTTTCGGGTGTTCACTTACTCTTTTTCTTTTATATGTTTTGTTACATAAGCCATATTTTTTATCCATAGGTTGTATCTTATTCATATACATAATGATATAAAGTCCTTAAACATTATTTTTAATCATCAAATGAAATTATTCTTGAATGGATAGGATGGGGAATGAATCTCATCGCGTTCGTGGAGACAGTAGTCCGTACGTACGCACAAGCGACAATATCATTCTTTTGATATTAAAATAATATATAATTGGATGGTATATCATATATAAAGAATAATTATCATGCTATATTTATTATTTACATTAATTAAACATCATTATTATACTCATTAAAATAATAATGTATTGAATAACAATTACACCACAACGTGGAGATGGTAAGTCGTACGTACGCACGTATGGTGACATGTCATCCAAGGGATGGATAGAATACTGAATATGGTTGTACCATATTTATAATAACATCACAGTATATATAAGATACTGGAGTTATTATTTTATAATGGAAATAACAAAGAAAGAAGAATTGGAAGAAGAAAGGAACTTGAAAGATGGTGGTGAAAACATTACCGCTTCTTCGGGTTCTTCCTTTTGATTTGATCAAAAGGGATCCTTAGGTTGGATTTATGTTCAAACTAAGGCCTCTAGGTTTAAGTGAGGTAATTTTATAGTATATTTGGGCAGCTTTTGTCCGAACCAAAAGGCTTTGAAAATATTAATTTGAGAGAAGGTAGAGTTCCCTTTTATAAGAGGGGTGAGGGGCACCTTAAGAAAAACTTAAAATATTATTTTATAATAAATTCATATTTGATTTATAATGTCTCCAAAGTGACTTATTTCTAGGATAAGGTGGGTATGGGTCTAAATCATTTCATTCAATAGATTTTAGACAGGTTTTGGTCACTATATTAACCTTATAATTTATATTTAACTCTTAGTTATATAGTTTGACATTTACCATGTCACTTTGTATTTTTATATTATATGGTTAATAAACTTACTATATACTTCAAAGAGAACCCCAAGTGGTTTATTAATGATACACCTATCATTATATAAGTCCTTTTTCTGAACCATGGATTTTTAGGGATATTATATCAATTTATAATATAATATTTGTTTTAAAAACTCATTTATGTCAATTTTGAAACTATTTAATAATTGATTTTTTTTAAGTCTTAAAAACTTTATTAATTAAAACAAAATTAATTTAAGAAATCCTAACATGTCATATTAACCTATAAAATTATTTTAATTCATAAAAAGTCTCAAATTACATTGATTTGGATATTTATAATATGAATTATTTTAATATTTCATTAATTAGGTAATTACTGCATCGCCATTGTGTCATAAATAAATTAAATTATTTAATATCTAAAAATTATAAATAAAATAAAATTATGTAGGAAATATTTTTAGTTTTTTAATGAATATTTATAATCGAATTTATCTTATGTATAACCCTATATTAAAAAAAATTAGTTATTAAACTTTGATTTTAACTCTTTTAACTCTTCTTTGAATTAAATAATAATAAATGTCCTAATCTAATCCCAGTGGACCAAAGAGGTTTATATTTTATTCCTAGGGTTGTTTTTGGTCAAATTATACTTATCTAATAGAATTAGGACATGTGTTAGGGTAATAATAATATCATTTTTACCCTTAATTACCCTATTTACTTTTAACAGTGGTAAATAAAAGTAAAAAGTTACTATTCACCAAAAATTATTTTTATCTTATTGAACCAAATTTTACTCCTTGATATTAACCGTGTCTCTCAGATTTTCGAAATTCCACTCACAGAAGTGGTAAAAGTAAGTTTTATGTGAATTTGAAAATTCTCTTAGGAGATGGGTAAAAGACAGTGAAAAGTTCAATAAAATTATTATATATCTAAAATTATTATAAACTGACTCCAATGAATTATATTGAACTTATATAGGTATTATGTAACTATTTTGACCTAAAATAAATTTAAATAAAATAAATAATTATTTAAATAAAAATTTGGTTTTAAACTATAACTGAGTGTTTTCCACTATTCATCAAAATTTGAAAGTTTTCAAAAAAATACCAAAATTTCACCCTAGGATAATTTCTATATTCCGAATCCAAAAATGAAGTCCATTTTTAAGGATAAAATGTATAAAATTTCAAAAAGTGGGTATTACTATTCATAACGGCTAGTTTGATTGGTTGTGGTGTGTTAGAACTTGAAGTTGCGTACAACACACGCTACTGTATTATTCAAAGAGAAGCGCACCGTGGAAGATTGGGGTGTTACATCCTTCATGCTAAGAACTTTGTGAAAATGATTTTATGGATCTTTTAAGTAAGTTTTAATATGATGAAATTATTTTATCTTGGTTTTGGTTTTCAAGGAAGGAAATCCATGTTTTAAAAAGGTTTATTTGAATGAAAATGGTGTGTGTGCTTTTAATGGGTTTCTAAAAGATATTTAAAGTGGAGTTTTATGAAATTAAAAAGGGATAAAAATCCTGAGTCAAGTTTTAATATGGAGGCATGTATTTCACTTTTAAAGGGAATTTTTGTGACATATGCGAGACCCTCATGATTCCCCTTTTGTATATGTTTTCTTCCTCTTATTGGGTGGTGCTTAGAGCATGTGGTGTTTGGAGGATGAATGAATGGGTTGTTTCTTGTGAGGGAGTTAGAGGTGAGGCAAGAGATGTTGATTGTATTCTATTGATGTGTTTTTCCTGGTTAATTGATCACCTCCATTATTTTGATTTCAGGGGCGATTTTTTGTATCTAATAGAATTTATAAACCATGACACATATGTTCATTGGGAAATATGATACATTGGGTTTTTCATGAGTAATATAAAATTAATAGATAAGTCAATAAAAGATTTTTTCCTTCCATGTTTAGTGAAATTTAATATCCCTATCCCTTTGATGGAAATGAAATTTCTTGATTAATTCCATAGCCATGGAGTTATGTCAGTATGTTTATTTCTGAAAAAGGTAAAGAAAGACATATCAAGCACATAGGTCAATGGTACAGGTATGCGACCTACTTGATTGAAGATATTGAAAAAAAAATTATTATATTACTTGATGATTTCTTTTAGAATAGTTATTGTCATTGTGACATTAACAAATTTATCTAAAAAATCCAAGATGTGTTTCTAGATGCTAATCTAGGAATTTAAGAAAGTTTGACCTAACTCTATTAAAAAATAGGCCTAGAGGGTCACACAATAAGTGTATCTAAAGCCTAAATTAAATTATATATGAATTTAACATTATAATGTAATATTATTTTCAAGTTAGGAAATAATATTTATTTGGGATATATATTGATTGTGTCATTTATTTATCAGTTAATAATGTAGCGATATTTGTTTATTAAATAAATAGTGATTATTCAAGTCCTGATAAATAATGAGGATAATTGAAGGGCAAAGTTAGTATGTGACTGGGAAATGGTATATTAAATATAATTTAAATAAATAGTAATTTAATTATATAAGGAGATGATATTTATTTATCTTCAAGTGTTTCACATGTAAAGTAAATAATATTATTATTATTATTTAGACATTGGATTAGTTATGGATTAAAAGAATAATCAGGGGCCTATTTGTAATTATTTTATTAATATAAATCTATAAATACCTAGTTATATCATTTTCCTAGGGTTAGGTGTGGTAGAAATCTATTTTACACAATGAAACTTCAATGAGTTCTCTCTTTCCCTATAGAAGAATTCTCAAATAACGCTCTCAAGAACCAAGATCCATCTTCCTCCTCTATCTCTCAAGTCATGAGCTAACTAAAATGACCCTTTAATTGATGAAGGGATTCTTGCTATGATCATCAATGGATGATGCATGGGATTTGTATTGGTTGTACCAGCACCCGTTGATTCAATAGTAATGTCTTGTGATTTTGGAGCATGTGTGGATCACCACTAAAGGAGTTCTGCCTTAGAATCTTAGTAGTAATGAAAATACATTGATAAATGGTTCTACCTATTCGACAACAAATAAAGAATTAAAAATCTAGGTAATTATCAATTCTTATAAATTAATTATAAATAATATATGAAAATATCCTCTCAATAGATGTTCTGGTGTACATTCATTAAGACCTAGTGATTAATTCAAGGGAACCAGTGAAAAATCTTATTGGGCATAGGCCCAACCACTTTCGTTGTGCACCCCAAAACCTTTAGTAAGTACCATTAATTTATTAAAAAATATATAACTGAGCTAACTACCTTGAATTATTTTCAAGGTGGTTATAATCACTGTTAAATATTATATTAATACCATATTTCAAATTATCACATTCATTGTAACAACTGCTTTAAAACTGACATGAATTAAAAAAATTGATGGTTCCACAAGACTGTTACTAATTAATAGTTGATTCATTAAACCCTGATGGTTTGATAAAATGTCATGAATATAGTTTTGGGAGTTTAAACCACCATTTAATTAGAAAAAAAACACTGTTGGAGGATGTTTTAACTACTAGAATTTAGACCTATACTAAAAATTTGAAAAAAAAAATATTGGTATAGGTCCCCTATACCAATGGTTTTAGTTAAATATTGGTATAGGGTGGTTCTAGTTGGACTATTCCAACATTTTTTTAACTTTTGATATAGCCTAATATATACCAATGGTTTTTTATAACCATTGGTATAGGATAATAACTATACTATCCTACCCAAGCCCCCTTCCCTTGTGTGAAATCACTTCCCCAAGTGGTCAGTTTATCATATTTCATGATTCCTTTTATTCCCCCATTCTATTATACTTTGATTCATCATTTTTTCAATGATTTTTAGGTTCAATAATCAAGTTATGTTGGTTATGTTCACATTTTACCTTATTTTATTTTCTTATTTCTATATTTTCATGACTTATATTGAAAATTAACTAACCAAATTATATACTTTACATGTTCCTATATTATTTTTTAAAATAATGTGTGAATAAGATCCATCCTAGAGAAGTTGTTTTTTGTTTTTTTAGTGAGTTCCTTAGTATTTTTAAATAAGTTCTCTAATCTATACTCATTTTTTTGATCTTTTCTTGAATGATATCAAGGTGCTCAAAAATGTATGTCCCATGGAACCTCTCTATTTATTATGGGTGTTATTTCACACCCACCCTTGATTAAATTTTCTTTTTTGGATCATGCTAAAATTGTCCCTAGATTCCAAAAATTACAGCTCAATTAGTGATATCTTGATCCTTTAAAGGTAAATCTATTTTTTCCCTCCAACTTAAATATTCTGAATTTTATAAATCAAAATTATTCTCATGATCCCCATGCTAGTAGGCTTGAAATCTTATTTGAATTATTTAATTTTTATCTTGGTTAAATACTCATTTCCCAACCAAGGATTGTCAATGTTTTTCCCTTACTAGATTGATATTTGTTTGAAATTAGACCATTTATAAGAATATTTTTAGATTTTCTAGCCTGTTGGAATCAAACACTATCCCTTAAAAACATTTCCAAGTTATTTCTCTAACCAGGATCATGTGATATTAAGAAAGTGTCACTTCTCTATGGTCATTTTCCAAGGACACTCATGTGTTTTTATTATAATTAGAAGGGTAAAGGGTTTCAGTAATATCATAATTTATTAATTTATTCTATCCTTGTCTAAATATTTCTTTTGAGTAAGATGCATCCTTATTATTCTCTTGGGATTTTGATATCAAGTTATCCAATTGTTATTAAATTTTAGAAATTTGGAAATACAGTTCACAGTGGATAGGTTTTTTAAATAGTTGATAAAGCATGTATATTTTCCATATAGAGTCTTATATCAAAACACACACCAATTAAAGAATTTCATTTCATAGAGGAAAATAATTATGAAATCACCTTGAGTAATGAACTACATGATGCTAGAATAATAATCGTCATATTTAATTTTAATTAAGTAATACATTTTCAAGTGGTTCCAAATAAATGTATCCTGATAGTGATTAAGAATAATAAAAATCTACTGATACCTAATAGAAATATCAAATTATTTTTTATATGTGTTTATTATAAAAGTGTTAGTGGTAAAATAAGAATCTATTACCTTACATTAATATTAATTTATAATATGATTTAAAGGTAAATAAATAGTGAGTATTATTTCTTTCATAGATTGTGGTTACACCTGAATATCAAAATAAGAATACATACTTTTCCCTTTACTTATATCATATAGTGTGATATACAAAGAAAATGTATTTTAGGAATAGAATTTAAAATGTTAATTTGTAATATTCAATGTTAACTTTAATCTCCACCTAAGATTTTTTTGACTATTTGAGAATTTTTAGATGATGTGGAAAATGAGAAATTTACATGTTATAATAAATTTTTAAAGAGTTTAATATTTATGAGACTCGTTAGTTAGTTTTAATGAATGTTACAATGTGAAAATGTTTGACTATACAACCTATAATGATTTAGAATCACTTTATCCTTTAGATTTGATATACTTAAATTAGTTAGGGAAATTTAATGGGATCTAGATTCATAGAATTAGAGACTGACTAATAGGGAACTCCTTTATTGAAATACTATAGAGATCTATCTCTATTTTACATGGTGATTTCCTTGCATAAGGTGGGGAATAGGAGATCTATAGGAGTTGATCCAATATTTTTATAATTAGGTGGATTACATGAGAAGGCTAGTGATATTTTTTGTGATAGTTTGTATCAATCAATCACAAGGTAATTAAATGTCACAAGGACTTTACAATCAAAACTTTTCATCTTTAATTTTATTTTATTTTAATATCACTTATTCAATCATGGATCTTGTTTTTGTTCATATTCCACTATATTTGAGGTATATAATATTCTAAAAAATAAAAAACTTATAATTTATGCTTGTTCTATCTAATAAAGTTATGAATTTATATGAAAATTATAATTATTAAAAAAATTATGAATAGAATTTGTATGGTATGAAATATGGATGTCACTATATATGTGATGATGTATTTTTATGTGTTTCATTGATTTTTTTGTGGTTTTTTAATATTAGTAGAAATGTTATAATGTAAATACATACTCTAAAAAACAAATATCAAATACAAAAAACATTTGATCATAATACACTTTAAAAATAAGTCATACTCGAGGAATTAGTAAAAATATATGTTTTTGAAAAAATTTATAATTTTAATATATATTGTTATATTGAATAAATAAATTTTTTTACATGGATATATCATGTGGTTTAGGAAATAAGACTTTTGTATTCTTTTTTTCATATAGTGTGGCATAGATAATTTGTATACTATAACATAGAGATTCCTCTCTAATGTCATAAATTTTATAATTATAGTTTACTATTTTGATATTAATATACACTTTTTTATAATGGAATGGATAGAATTTGGATGTATGATACTGATCATATCTAAACTAAGTTTTAAAATAATTTGGATTGTTTTTTATATTTTTTATTTAACAATGCTTCAGATAAAGATCTTATACACTCCCCTTGTTATAATTATGTTGGAAGACCTTGGTTAAGTTATGAAGAAGTTAGATACCATATAAAAAAAATTGGTTTTCAAACAAACTATTATGTATGGTATCAAAATAGAGAGAAAATATGATCTCATAGTGTTCATGGTCGAAATGAAAGGAGTCGAATGGATAATTTGGTAATTTATTAGTTTCTACTTATTCATCATCATAGGAAATAAAGTTTGGAAATACAAGGAGATAATGATATGAGTACACATGGTGTAACTAATGAAATTGATAGTGTTGAGAGGGATAAAAATCGATGGATGACGCTAGGACTCTTGTATATCAATAACGTCGTAAAATGAAAAATCTTGAATTTTTAATGTGGTTGTATCATAGAAAAATCATGTATGGAATTTTTAATACATCAATCGATTGTATTATTACCTTTTTAAACGAATTTTTTCCTGATGATGTAGATATTCCCTCAAATATTTATATGGAATGGAAGTTAATTGAACAGCTTGGATATTCTAAAAATAAAATTAAAGCTTTCTCAAAAGATTATATCTTATTATGGGAAGAAACCGTGGGCCTAGATGATTGTAAATAATGTGGTGCATATTGATGGAAACCAAATGTGGATAGAAAACCATCTCATGAAACACAAAAAGTAATATGGAACTTTCAATTTATTCCTATGATCTAAAATATTTTTATTTTTGATGAAATATAAAATAATATGTGATGGAATGATGCTGAGAGAATTAAGGATAATGACGATTTGGTTTATCCTATAGATGAATTAGCATGGTGAAAATTTGATACATGACATCCTGTTTTTTCAGATAAGGTGTGTAATGTCTGGTTGTATCTATCATGTGATGGTTTTAATCTATCTGGTCATATGATCACTTCGCACAACTTGTGGCCAATTTTCATTCCCATTTATAACATTCCTCCATTTTTTATGAAAAAACTATTTAATTTCTTGATCATACTCATATATAGACCTTTTGATCCTAGAAATGAAATAGATTTTTACATGTATACTTTAATAAAAAGTTTAATTTTATTTGGAATATGGGTGTGAACACATACAATTATTATTTGAAAGACATATTTCACATGCATGCTACTCTTATATAAATGATGAATGATATTTCTTCTTATGAAACAATGTGTGGATGAAGCATTAAGAGAAAACTATCATATCCTATTTGTATTAAGGATGCATGATCTAGAAGACATAAATATCATCATAGTTTCAATTTCATGATACATCATTGATTTTTTCCAATGGATCATCCATACATGAATAATCATCAAAGATTTGACAATACCATTGATATAGATAAACCAAATCAGTGTATGTTTATAAATAATGGGATTAAATAATTTAAAGATGTCATTTTTTATTTCAAGATAGGTTAGACAAAATCTAAAAATAGGAAAAAAATCTATTGAATCCAATTACTATTGTAAGAAGAAAAGTATCCTCTCTTTTTTTTTGTATTGGTCAACCAATTTGTTATAATATTTTTTATATGTAACACACATTGAGAAAAAAATTTGTGAAATTTTTCTTTCAATTATTATAAATGTTAAGGGAAAGACCAAAGATGATATATGATCTTGATGTGACTTTGTGGATTGTGGTATCAGACCAAAACTACATCCTATGTGTATCATTGAAAATAATTGGAAAGATACCTTTGATTCTTATGTGATGAAACCTTTAGAGAAAAATCAATTCCTTGAAGTACTAGAAACTATCAGGGTTTCTAATGGATATTAAATAAATATAGAAAAATGGGTCAATAGAAGAGAGTTGAAACTGGAATCTTTGAAAAATCATGACTACCACATCCTTCCATATGAATTGATTCCAAGAAATCCATCATTTACTATCCAAAATATAAGGGTGATGGTGATTCCGTTGTATCTTTTTTATAATTATCTATTTTCTAAAATATTTTCTAAGTATTTATTGAAAAAAATGTATGAAGGGGAATCGTTAATTCTATTTGTGTTAGAGAAAAATTTCCCTCAATATTTTTTCACTTGCATGTTTCATAAAAATGTCCATCTTCTAACTGAAATACATGTTGGGGGCCTATCAATTTTCATCGGATATATCCAAATAAAATAAATATGTTTATAATAAATTATTATGTCTCAAACAAGAATCATATTTAAGGATCCATTGTGGATGTTTACTTAGATTAAGAATGAATGGATTATTCAATTGTATTTGTGTACTGAGCTATAGTAGCTCAAGATGTAACTAGAAGACTTAAAAGCAAAGGGGTTTATACGATCCAGAACTTTTTTATGGGTTTCACTAGTCTTTTTTGCAAAACAAAGGCATATGTAACCCTCAGGCTATGTATGGATTATCGAAAGTTGAACATATTGATGGTTAAGAATCGGTATCCTTTTCCCCATATCTATGACATCTTCGACCAGCTCTAAGGAGCTCGGGTTTTCTATAAAATTGATTTGAGATTAGGTTATCACTAGGTACATGTTCGACCTGTAAACATACCTCATATAACTTTTCATAGTAGGAATATTCTTTATGATTATCTGGTTATATTGTTCATTCTTACGAATTTACCAGAAGTTTTCATGGATTTGATGAATCAGGTTTTCCACCTATTTTTTGAAATCTTTCATGGTACTTTTTGTGGAAGAAATCTTGGTGTATTCTCATAATCAACATGATCATTCCAAACACCTTAACATCATTATTAATACACTGAGATAGCATAGGTTGTATTCCACAGTCGCAAAATGTCAGTTCTAGATAAATAAAGTTCACTTTTTTGGTCACATTATCTCATATAAAGGAGTATCTATGGACCCACAGAAGGTGATAATTCTAGTTTTTTGGGAGTATCCAAAGAATATATTTGATATATGAAGTTTCTTGGGGTTATCTGGATATTACAAGTGCTTAATCCAAGACTTTTCACATCTAGTTATGCCTCTCACAGGCTTGAACAAGAAATGAGTATCTATGGACCCAGAGAATGTGAGTATTATGGTTTCATGGGAGAATCCAAAGAATATCTTTGATATATGGAGTTTCTTGGGGCTATCTGGATATTACAGGTGCTTAATCCAAGAATTTTCACATCTAACTACGCCTCTCACAGGTTTGAACAAGAAAGGGGTTAAGCTTGAATGGTATAAAATGCGTGAAAAGGATTTTCAGGAGCTTAAGGGTAGGTTAACTTCAATGTCAATCCTAATTCTTCTAGAGTCTAGAAGAATCTATATGGTTTACCGTGATGCAACAAGAATTGAACTGGGAGTTCTTCTGATGTTTTGGGATAGAGTCATGGCATACGGATCTCACCAGTTGAGGCCTCAAGAATGAAATTAATCGATGCATGATCACGAGTTGGTATTCATAGTTCACGCCTTGCACTTTTGGGGGAATTATTTACTGGGAGAGCATTTTGTGGTATACAAATACCATAAAATCCTCAAGTGCATATTTATGTAGTGTGAATTGAATCTTAGGAAATGAAGGTGGTTTGAATACCTGCAGTCTTTTGAATTTTAGGTTACCTATATGCCTAGAAAGGGAAATGAAGTACCTAATTCTCTAAGCTAAAAGACTCATATATAGGTATTTTAGGAGGCCAGTAGCAAGTGGAAACTTATGGCCCAATTTTTAAAGATGCACTTGGAGGTGTAGGATAGTCACGGGTGGGATTTTCTCTCATTTTTATCTATGAATTCTACTCTTCTGGATAGGGTGATGATGAGACAACTATTCAATTATGAGGGCCCAGTCCTATGGGAGAGCGTGGTTGGTGAGGACCCACCTCCTGGTTGGACCATTAGAGAGGATGAAATTATATGCATCCATGGTTGTGTTTGGGTTCCAACAGACACACATGAGGAGATGATGTGAGATTTTAATACATTATCTTGGGAAGTACATACTGACATAAGAAAGATGTATTGGGATTTACCTAGCCAGTATTGACGGTTGGGGATAAAGTGAGAGATATCTAGGTTCATTATGCAGTGTACCACCTATCAGCAGGTGAAGGCAGAATGCCAGTGACTAGTTGGGATTTTACATCAGTTTCTTATTTATGAGTGGAAATGGTATGATGTTGTGATGGATTTAATGACCATGTTACCATGGTTTCCATGAGGTAGTGAGGTTTTATGTGTTATTGTGAACAGGCTCATGAAGGTCACACACTTCCCACCAATCAATGAGACCTTCTCAATAGATGATCTGGGGAGGATTTATATTTTTGATATTGTGCACCTTGATAGGGTACCTCATACCATTGTATCGAATAGGGAAACCTAGTTTATATCTTGTTTTTGTAACGACTTACATAGTTTGTTGGGTATACAGGTGCTTTTGGCTATGGAATACCAACCTCGGACTAATGGCTAGTCAAAGCACACTATACAGGTTCTATAGAACATTCTTAGAGCATGCGTCCTCAATTTTGGGTGCTCTTAGGAGAGGAATATACCCCTGGTTGAGTTTTCCTACAATAATAGATATTAAGAAATTATACAAATGGCACCTTATGAGGCTTTGTACGGTAGGCCATACTAATCACCTCTGTGTGGCTAGAGTCGGGGGAGGAAATATTATTGGGATATCATCCCATCTAAAAGACTTTAGAGTAGGTCTAGTTGATCAGAAAGTGGATGGATACTGTATGGTCTAGAAAAAAAATCCTACATCGATCGTCATCAATGAAATCTAGAGTTTGACATCAGGGATCATGAATTTTTAAATATCTCATCAAGGATGGGTCCAAAACTTATTTTAAGAGAGGGTAATCTTTCATCATGATATGTTGAGCATTTCGATATTCCGAAGAGAGTCAGTTCAGTATCCTATCAGTTGTTATTACCTCAGAGGTACTGAGTTAGGAATGACTTATTCCATGTATCTCAGCTACGTCGCTATCACTCAGGCCCATCTCATACTCTTCGTCTCGATGAGGTTGATTTGTAGGTAGATACATCCTTTGAGGAGAATCCTATATGTATCATTGATTGGAGAATGAAGGATCTCTAAGGCCAGTCTGAACCTCTCATATGAGTACTATAGTAGCATGACCGTGTGAAGAATGAGGCTTGGGAGAGAGAGGTAGATATACATGATCAATGGATAGAACTCTTTTCATATTCTTTACAACCCTCATAAGAGAAACTCAAGGATGATTTGTCTTATGAGGTGGATATTGTAAAATCCTGAGTTTTCCTATGAGGTAAAGATCCCTTTTTATTTATGGTTAAACTCCTTTTTAAGTTCTATTTTTGGATTAGACCCTAAATATGGGATCGTGTTATGGTTGGGTTGTTTTGGAAGGAAGGAAGCAGGGGGATAAAGGTAGGATATAAGCTAAGTACACAACATGTATTTGGAATACACGTTGTTTACCCAATACACGATGTGTGTTTCTCTGGGTAGGACAATTCATGATGTGTAATGAGATTTCCTTGGAAGGGAAAGACCGAACATTAAAAGATGTGTAATTCATTTACAGTCATGTAAATTACTAGCATCTATTTTTAAATTAAGAGGCAGGGCCTCCTTTTTTCTATAATATCCAACCCTCCCTGCTCTCTTTCACAGGAGTTCCCATGAAATCCTAACCTATGATTTTTCATATCTCTCTGATCCAGACTCTGTTTCTCTCATCTTAGGCCTTGTTGGATGCACATCGGTGAGTTCTCTATTCTTCTTCTACCTTTTTCCATTTCTCTTCTCCTAGATATATTTATTTTGATATAGACTCTTATGCCCTATTGTTACAACATTCTTCCATTCTTCCTCTTTCTTTCGATCTGGGTCAAGTTAAAAGTTGGTACTAGACGAGTGTTCTACCATAGACATACGTTAGGTGATCTATAACTTTTCCACAAAGCCTAGTTGTTTTATAGATAGTTTTTTTTGTTACACACATCATACTTTCTGATTGTTCTCCTTAAATTAATTAAATTAATTGATTAAATTGATTAGAACCTTTTTAGGTTTCCCACTTAGCACCATAATATGGTTGGAGGTTGTCAACTCCAACCCGGGACACCTGTGAGGTGTATTTACTTTTTTTTCCCATGAGTTACCACCTCGTTGGGTGTGTGTGTGAGAGCTCACAATAATAGTGGGAGTCGTAATAAATTGAACAAGAATTTAGGAGAGGTATTATGCCTCCTTTTCCATGTGTTTACATGTGATTAATATGGTTGAATGGTTACAATGGAAAATGTAGAATGAGTTGGATGAACTCGTGGATTGTGTATGATTATGAATTGAGTTATTAATTGATTAATTAATTGATAAATAATTTGGATTCCTTAGAAATTTATACTCCTTGGATCCAACCCTTGAGGATCTAAATTTGATTGTATTGTATGACATGGACATTACTACTCCATGGATTCCATATTATATTTGATTCCATGGACATTTCTACTCTATGGTTAAAAATTACTTGGATACCAAGGACATTGCTACTCCTTGGATCTAGCTTACTTGGACCACCTTGGACATGCTTCATGGACATGCTCCTTGGGCTCCACCCAAGTCTTTACCGAGTTTTCTATGAAGATTATCCACAGACTCGATGAGGATTCCTTATTCACTTATAGCTTGGATCCATACCATATATTCCTAACATGATGAGTATGCCTTAGTCAATTATAATTTGGATTCGAACCCTTTGGGTATGACACTAGATTTCTTGACATAGGATAAAATGTATGTTTTACCATGCTTTACTGGTAGTCCTTATTATGGGTATTTGATTACAGTTGTTAGAATGGATAGTATAGCACTTTTTTTATCATGATTTACAGTTAGAATATGTTTACATTTGTTGGTTCATAGTGATACTTGTTGGATGGACAGTATCATACCTGATTATTAGTTTATTTTAATATTATATATTTCACATTGCTTCTTCTTGTAAACACAGAATGTATTTTTTATAGACACCGTTGGTGGTGGCCTACTAAGTGTTATCTCACAACCTATTCATGCCATCATTGGGTATCCAAAAAGACTTCATGGATGTAGTTAGGGACTAGGGAAATCACCCACTTTATGATTCTTGATTGATTATGCATAGAATTGGGGGATCACAGGACGGAGCTCTGGATCTTGATGCTATCTGGAGATAGTTCTTTTTTCTATTTTGTACTTTTGATAGATGTATTGTAATGGATTTATGATTCTGTGTATTTCCTTCCATTTTGTATTGACACATGACATACTCATTTTATATATGATATTTCCTTTGGAATGATTTATTATTATTATTTTCACATGGATTTTTATCTATTGTTGTTTAGTTATTGATACGTTTCCACTACTAATTTATGTGATTACACTCATGTGATACACTCTAATTATAAGGGTATTGTCTCCCCACTATACCACCTTAGACCCTCACTACTAGTCGGAAACCTCTAGAGTATGGGGTGGTGCATTTGAGACCATGTGACCCCCTAGTATGGGGTTTTGTTTAGTGTCTCTCAGGTCGGGATGTTAAAACATATCTTCAAGAAGAAGTATGATATGTTGGTTGCATCATGAGTAATATTTCATTAATTAATAATGTAGGAAAGGAATTTTTTCTTATGTTCTTTAATGGAAGTTGGTATCTTAGACCCTTTGATAGAAATGATATATCCTGAATAAATACATAGTCATGGTGTTCTGTAGGCAGGTTCATTTTCATAAATTCAAAGAGAGAGACATTGAGAACATAAGTTGATGTCACTAACATGTAACCTGCTTGATTAGATATATCATGATAAAAAGATTATATTACACAGTAAGAATCCATGTGAGGTTTTATATCATTGTAACATTAAATTATTTCTCTATGGGTTCCTTGGTATGGTTTTGGATGCTAACCTTGGACTTTGGGCTGCTTCGTCTAATGCCACTGTGAAAGTGATCTAGAGGGTTACACACTAAGTGTATCCAAAACCTCAGTTATATAATATTATCATTTATTATTTAACATATTGAATAAATATTATTCCTGCATGTGGTTTAATAATTACTCATGTTTTCTTGATCACATATATTTTATCATTGGTTATTTAAGAGAATATTTTTTTAGAAAAATATTTAATAAATATTTATTTTCTATTTAGTGAATATATTATTTATTTATTTATTGAAGAATAATGTAGTGATATTTATTTAATAAATAAATAGTCATTGTTCAAGGCCTGATAAATATTGTGGAGGAATGGAGGACTGAGTTTAGTGGTCTGGTAAAAAATAATATATTAAATATTATTTGAATAAATAATATTTAATTAATTCATGAGTTTTTCACAAGTTAGGAAGTAATAATAATATTATTTTATTATTATTATAAACATGGGGTTCCATAGGGATTAATGAAATAACAAGGGTGCATGTGAAATTATTATTTTCTAACCCTAGGGCTATTTAAACCCATTTATATTATTTCTAATGGGTTTTCATTTCATTTGTTTTGTGTACAATGACATCTAGAGATAAGTCTCTTGAATCCCTAGAGAGCGCCCTCTCCAAGAATTCTCTCAATAATAGAGAGAAATCCTCCTCCGCCGCCACTCTAAAATCTATAGAGATCTAAGAGAATATTTCCTTAAAGAGATTCTTAGTACGATCAAAGATGAACGATGAAAGTGTTAGGATCTAATGTGCCAGTACCTAGAGATTCCTATGATGATGTTAAGAGGTTCATGGAGCACATGTGGATCACCTCTGGAGGGAATATACTATTGATTACTACAATGTAATGATGACATGATGTAGAGACATTATAAGATTCATCAACAAAGAATAAATTAATCACAAGGTAATTCTTTAATTGTTTAAATTAATGATAAATAATATGTGATGATCCTATACCTTGGTTCTGATGTTCACTGGTCAATTAATATTTGATTCAATTACATTGGTCACAAAATTTATCATCAATGTAAATCTAGGATTAATTATCAATTATAATAAAAAATGAGTTGGTAATGCCTCATCTGATGTTTCTGCTGAGCTTGGAACATTCAGGCACCCCTTTGGATTTGAGCAATGTTTATATATATCGAATACCATAGATTAATGTCATGGATTCCTATTGGGTACCTTGGATGAATGTCACGGGATGAGATCCCAGGATTTAGCTTGATCTATTTTGGTGGAATTCCATGGGTGTAAGTTATGAATTCCAATCAAGTCATGCTTCTAAATGTCAAGGATGGTTCCTTGAGTTCAGACTAGTATACTGGATATAGTGTAATGCCAAGGGTCATGCCCCTTGGATTCCCTAGAGGTCTTATTGAGAGGGAATGCTTGGTAGATCCACATGGATTCCCTTGGATTATTATGAATAGGGATGACTCAGTTGTATACCTTAAAACTAGTCGATTTATGGTGTATTCCATGATCATATATTTATCAGTGATGACCAAGAATGGTATAGTTTGATGTCAAGTGAAACTATAGAGCTTGGGGCATCAGGAATGTTTTGTTGTTTTCTTATATTTACTTAAACTGCTAATTATTGAATTGTTAAACTATATAAATGTTTATACATGTCATACCTGCATGTATTTTATTATCAACTTTTTATTTTAGGGACGTCATTGATGGTGGATTACTGAGTTATAATCAAACCCTGCCTGAGCCCCCATGGCACTTGGGTACCCAAGCATCTATCATTCTTGCATAGCAGATTCAGGTGCAGGCAAGTGATCGGTGTTGTTGACTTCATGGTTGTTAGGAAAGAACATTGGTGTTGGGACCAGGTTAGGACTCAAGTCCATTTTTGGTGGATTGCCTAGTCTTTTATATTTTGGTCATTAGGATAACATATTTAGACCACTATCTGTGTGCGCCTTTCCTACCAAGTATTGTTACGCCTCATTTATTATTTCATGGATTATTTGATTATTGTCAGTGCTTGTCGGTATTTAATTCCATTTAATGTTTTATCTAGGTGTTGTATCTAGTTGGTATTATTTCCATTGTTGTTCACTCTGATATATAGGCATAGTCTCCTAACTATACCACCTTAGAATCGTGATCCTAGTCGGTTTCCTTTGGTGTACAGGGAGGCACGCTTAAGTTCATGTAGAAACCATCAGCCTAGGCACCAAATAATGGTCTAGGGTGGAGGGACGTTACACCATTTATCCATATATTACATATAACCATTGGCATAGGGGAATCCCGAAGACCTAACTCTCAATGCTTCCCTTCCCTATACCAATGATTTCAAACTATTATTATAGTTTCATTTTCCAGCATTGTTTCCATGTAATGTGTATGTATATTTTTACAATATGCAATAACATTGTCTATTGTATGAAATTATAGTATGTTTAACCACTATTAGAAAAATGACTATTTGTGATGGGTTAATTGCGATAGGCAGTTACACCATCGCAATTACTCTCTGAAAAGGACCTATTTACGACGGATAATTTATTCTGTCATAAATAGTCACCATTTGCGACTGAATAAATCATCCATCCCAAATTCTTTTGGTAGGACTTCCCACTGCCTAGTGTGAAAATCTGTAGCAACAGTCAGTTGTGATGAAATGCTATATCCCTCAAAAATAGTCATCGTGTAGGAAGTATTTGTGATGGGCATTAATTCCCATCGTAAATACTTTTGATGGAAAAATTATTTGTGATAGAATTAATTCCATCACAAATAGTCTATCGCAATTAATTTTAAATTATAACCCTATAGCCCCCTCTCTTCATCTCCCTCCTCTTCATATCCTTTTCCCGAACGGTCATGGTGTGCAATGACCGAAATCGCCCTGCTCCGACCTACTCCAGTGCAACTGATTTTTTACAGATTCATGTTCGAATCACATTAGTATGAATTCCTCTTGTATATTTTTTCATTATTTTTGTGTTTTATTCATTTTATCTTACATGATTTAGTTTGGAAAAAACCTGGGTTAATAAATTTATCAGATTTTCATGTTTTATTTGGCATTTAAGACTACTATAAATTTATTATTCCCTATTTTCATGTTAATCGGGTTTACACGGGTTATTTTAATTGGTTTTTAGGTATTTTTATCACTTCTTAATTTGGATATATGTATGTTTGTGTGTATTAACATGTGAATATATATATATATATTTAAAAAATGTGTAAGTTTATATATATGTGTGTGTGTGTGTGTGTGTTAGTATGTATGTTTGTATCTATGTATATATAAATTTGATAGGTATATTTGTTTAAAAAATTCAGAATATACTTGATGTATTTATATTAATTAAGAAATCTTGTAATATATATATATATATATAATACCTTCTCAATATACATATGTAAAAGTTTTAAAAAATGTGTAAGGATTTTAATATATATATATATATATATATATATATATAAATGTGTAAGATTTTTAATATATATATTCATAAATATTTATATGTATGTATATTAACATGTGAATATATATATATATAATTTTAAAAAACATGTAAGGTTTTTGATATATATATACACACACGCACACAAATATAAATGTTTTAAAAACGTATAAGGTTTTTGATATATGTATATATATTGATTTGATATGTATATTTGTTTCAAAAATATGTAAAAATATATTTGATTAAGAAATCATGTAATATATATATATATTAACATTTGAATATGTATATATAAAATTTTTTAAAAAAATTGTAAGGTTTATTTTATATATATTTATTTATTTATATATATATTTATATAGATCTGATATGTATATTTATTTAAAAAAGAGTCAGAACATATTTGATATATTTATATTAATTTAGAAATCATGATATATATATATAGTGATTATTAAAAATGTAATAATAATTAGTAATAATCATTAAATAATTTATAATAATTAATTATTCAATATTATTAATAAATATTAAATAATAGTGTTAATTTCCAACTATTATTAATTATTTGAAATTTTGAGAAAATTATTAAAATTTGTAAAAAAATTATAAAAGGAAAAATATGAAATACTATTAATTGTTAAAAATAATTAATCTTTATTATAAATGTAGTCATAAATAATAAATAATTAGTATTACTTAACAAATAATTTTATCAACTAGTAAAAATTTAAAAAATTGTAAGAAATACTAAATTTTTTCTCAAACCTTGCAAAAAAATATAAAAAATTATAACTATTAGAAATTATCAATAATTCGTATAAATTTTGTATTAATTAAAATAATTTTTATTAATAATTCATATAAATGTTGTAATATATATATAATATTAATAAAAGATTAAAATGTTACCCTCACATGTGATGTTACCAAACACTCGATGTGTACAAATGTTATATTGTGCCTAGGGTAAACCCAGTATCTCCAATCTAACGGTGGTCTCAGATTTTTGATATGATACACCATTATGATGATACTTCACTTTTTTGTAAAAAATTGTAATAAAAATATTAAATGAATTACTATCGCGCGTAATGTTACAAAACTCTTGACACTCAAATATGTTATGTTGCGTCTAGGGTAAACTCTACATCTCAAACTTAATGGTGGTCTCTGATTTTTTATACGATACATAGTTTGAGAGATACTTTATTTTTTATAATAAATTATAATAAAAATATTAAATGAATTACTCTCGCATGCAATGTAACCAAACACCTGACACGCACAAATGTTATGTCACATCTAAGATAACCCCAACATCCCAGACCTAATGGTGGTCTCATATTTCCCATATGATACACCATTTGGGAGATACTTCAAATTTTTGTAAAAAAATATAATAAAAAATTAAATAAATAACCAGTGTGCGCGATGTTACCAAACTCTCAATGTGTACAAATTTTATGTCGTGTCTAGGGTAAACCCCATATTTCGGACCTAATGGTGGTCTTCGATTTTTCATATAATACACAGTTTGGGAGATACTTGAAATTTTTATAAAAATTATAATAAAAATATTGAACGAATTACCCTCACGTGCCATGTTACCAAACAACCGATGCACACAAATGTTATATCATGCCTAGGGTAAACCCATCATGCCCCATCTAACAGTAGTCTTAAATTTATGATAAGATACACCATTATAGAGATACATCAATTTTTAAAAAAAATATAATAAAAAATTAAATGAATTACTATCGTACGTGATGTTACCAAACTCTCGACATACACAAATGTTATGTCGCGTATAGGGTAAACCTCACATCCTGAACCTAATAGTGGTCTCTGATTTTTCTTATGATTCATGGTTTGAGAGATACATAATTTTTTTATAAAAATTATAATAAAAATATTAAATGAATTATCCTCACGTTCAGTGTAACCAAACACCTAACGCACATAAATGTTATGTCGCGCATAGGGTAAACCTTGTTACCCAGACCTAACTGTGGTCTTCAATTTCCCATATGAGGCATCGATCAGGATATATTAGATTATTTTCAAAAAATATCATGTGTTTGATGTTATATATTTAATATTTTTATTCTATCTACGTTGAGTCTTTATGGGACTTGGAATCCAGTGTTAACCCTGTACCCCAATCCGATCATATTACATAGAATATTTCAAGGTGTTAAAATATAATAATAATTTTCAATTAGTCATAATGATCAGTAATAATTATTCTAATTTCTACTGTTTTTTAGATAACTATGGACTCAGGATGTAGACACAAGTTTCTATTATGCAATCGTGATTGGATAAATCATCACAAAAATCTCAATGGATTTGGTATGAATCATATCTCCATTGATGGTGTTGAAACATTTATATCATCTGCATCATCAAATTTAAATGTGTTTCTGAAGGAACAATTAAATGTCCATGTCATATGACAAATTCAATATCAAGTGTTCAATTGAGTCAAAGAAGCCTAGCATAAATATTTTATCTAATTTATATAAAACTAAAATAACATCCTTTTGCAGCATACTCAATGTATCATAATATGATGTTTCCACACAAATATTTCAAAATAAATATGTTATTTTAGTCAATACATCCCATATTAAAGAATTAAAAAACCCTCTAAGACCAACATGCAGTAATATTTTCAGTATGACATGGAAGTCTTGACTTTTTAACCTAGTAATATGCCCATTTCTAACACAATGAGAAAAATTATAATCATAACCATCCTGTAACCTCAAATCTCAAATCAATTGAAAAAATAATAAATTAATTTTTCTCACTGTGTCAGAAATGGGTATATTACTGGTTTAAAAAGTCAAGACTTGTATGTCATAATGGAAATATTACTGCATGTTGGTCTTAGAGGGTTTTTGAATTCTTTAATCTAGGATGTATTGACTGAAATATCATATTTATTATGAAATATTTATGTGGAAACATCGAATTATGATGCATTGATTATGCTGAAAAAGGATGTTGTTTTAATTTTATGTAAATAAGATAAAATATTTATGTCAGACTTCTTTGACTCAGTTGAACATTTAATATTGAATTTATCATATGAAGCTAAATGTGGAGGACTAGTACAATTCCAATGCATATACCCATTTGAGAGATGTATTCAAGAGTTAAATAATAATGTAACAATGAATCGGTTGAAGTGTTAATTATAGAAGCATACTTGTAGGAGGAAATTTCAAATTTCTTCTCTTATTATTTTCAATCACAATATCTTTCAAAACATAATTGGATGGGTCACAGTGAGAAAAATGTTGATGATGTCACATAACATCAATTATCAGTTTTTAATCAACTCAAGGTTGGTTTTGGTGGTTATCATGAACGATGGATTTTAGATGAAGAACTCTACATAGATCATGCGTATGTTCTGCTGGATTGTGAAGAAATGACATGATTTGTGCAGTAAGTATACTTTTTATTATTATTTTAAATTTTTATAAAAGATGCATTTATTTACATTAATTTTTTATAGACTACATCATGACCATATCAAAAAAAATTATAAAAATAATATTTGTTAATCCTGAAAAACATCTTCAACAAAAAATTTCATATTAGTTTCAAAGATTGTTAAGTTAAGTTGCTTTCGATGGAACAATAAATCAATTTTGCAATGATATCTATTATTAATAATTTTTATTGTTTGTAGTAAACAAAAAATGAAAATAAAATTGATATTTGATTATGTGTACTCAAAAACCCTCCATCTAAATTGATAAAATCTTATAATGGATATGTGTTTAATGGATTTTGATTCCATACATGCATATATGGTGACTCAAAGAAATATATGAATAGTGGTGTTTGTTTAAAAGGATATCATCGTAAAGAAATTGAAGTTGAATTTTATGGTATGCTGGATAAAATAATTGAGTTATGTTATCTGGGACCAAATTGTGTAACAATGTTTAAATTTTATTGGATTAATATTGATTGAGGGTTGGGAGTTCATCCACGAAATAGAGTCATTGAAATTAAATATAGCAGTCTCCTTGCATCAAATGAACTATTTATGTTGAAAAATCAAGCACATAAAGTTTATTATGAAAATTACTGTGATGTTTCAAGAGATTTGAATTATTGATGGAGTGTGATAAATTAAATCATGCAACAATCAGTTTATTGAAAATAAAAATGGTTCTGTGAAAGTATAACATATTGAAGTTTTTCAAGAAACATCCCAAAATATATCTCTTACCCGATGATATATAAATGTCGATAATGAAACCCCCCAAATAAGGGCCGATGATATAGATAATGTTAATGAATTAATAAGGGATGATGAAACTGAAAGTCATATAGAAGTTGACAGTATTAAATATGAGGATGAAGACATTTCCCTCAATGAAAATGATGAATAATATGATGATTGATGTATTATATTTAGGTATTTATTGTTTTTTTATATTTTATATTTTTTAACAATTATTTATAGGTAATATTATTTGTTTCAGATGGCTAGACCTGATGATCTATTTTGTTCCTTCACTGATACCAATAATTTTTTTTATTTGATATTCAAATTAACATTTATTGACTGGTAAGAATATTATATTTTGCATGATATTTATTAGTTTTTTATATTTTATATCTATATTAACAATATTTACAGGTTAAAATAGTATGTTCTAGTATTTATTTATAGGTAATTATTATATTCTAGTATTTATTAGTTTTTTATATTTGATATTTGTATTAACAATTTCTTATAGGTAAGATTATTATATTCTTGAATTTATTAGTTTTTTATATTGGATATTTTTATCAACAATTTCTTATAGGTAAGATTATTTGTTTTAGATATATGGAGATTCCTCGATGATATATTTTGTTCTCTCACTGATGTTAGACTTCTTATTGATGAGCCTGATTCATCTGATCTGTAGGATGATGCGTCTATTAGAGGGGTTGCAGTTTTGCTCGATTGAGGATTTTAGACCCTAGTTTAGAGAGATGCTCATCTGTTGATTTTGATCCTTGTTTACAGATGTATGTTTAATTTTTGAATATATTTATTTTATATTTACTTTTTATAATAATTTTGGTAATAATATTCTGGTTATTTGTTTTTATTTTCATAGTTTTTCACATTTAGCTATTAGGTAGGATGGTGTGATTCTAAGAAATTATTTTCCTGAGCCATGGATTCCATGAGACCAGGTTCTCATCATCGTACATCACCATATGTTTGACCACTGGATTGTACACTATTAAATAATATATACTTTTTAAAATTTATTTAATTACTAATATATTGTTTTTAATTTTCTTGAAGAATTTATTTTCTCAGATTGCTGATAGCCTGGGAGATCATATCTGAGAGGAATGAGATATTTTTATATGTGATCTCTTTCATCAGTTTTTACACTACCTTAGAAAGCGAGCTATGATTAAATCTTATACTACTATTTTCGACCAGTATTGCATCTCTAATCAACCTGACTATATCTCGGCTCAGGTATGGAATGGATTGTGCTTCTACTGGCTATGAGAAACTTTTAGGAGGAGGTTATCATATCGACGCCAGAGTCGGTGGGCAGAAGGTCACACATAGAGTTGAAATTTGTACATTTGGCATACATCAATGACATATGGTTTGTTATGTTATTTATTAATGTATATATACTTTAACCGGAAGATGTTTGGTATATTATAAAAGTCACTACTGACCCATCTATTACAGATTTTGAAGTTTATAAGAAGATGTATATTGAACCTCATATAGGAGAACTTGTAGGTGACTGACAATGTCATATTTTGGTTAGTAATTTTTTTTAAAATTTCACAAATATTAATTTTATTGTTATTATAATTTCTAATTATATATGAAGGAAATGTATGAGGTTGTGACTTCTCATTCACAAGAGAGTCAAGCGGAGAGTGAAGCAGATTCCACTGGAGATTCAGGTTTCGATTAGGGGGCATGGATACTGGAGAATTTTCATGGTGTTGAGAAAGGTTGGGTTATTGGTATTGGTTCCCAACAGACACCTACTAGTTATTATGGTACTTTCGTGATGTCATTAGTGATATCGAAAGGAGCTCGTGGAGAGTCATCATTGATGTCATCATCTGTTGCACAGTATAAAAATAGATTGAGGGCTCACGATGAGATGATACAGTGGATACAGAGAGAGGGAGAGAAGGAGTGTGAGCAAGAGTATCAGATGGATAAACAAATGTTGGAGTATATGTGACGGCTTGCATGTGGCATTGGTATGGAGTTTACTCTCCCTGATCCTTCAAGTGATCCACCTTGCTATCTGGAACCAGTTGATGATTTTTAAAGTTTTATGATTGTTTTGCAATTTGGAGTGAAAAACATATTATGTTTAAAATGATGTATTACTTTTATATCGGTCTTAATTTTTTTAATTTTTTAATTTTAAAATTTATTTTAATATTTTTAATTATTTGCAGGTTTTTTAATTATTTGTAATTTTTTTAAATGTCTTTACTTTTTTTAAGTTTTTAATTATTTTTAAATATTTTAAAATTGTTTTAATTATTTTTAAATATTTTTAAATATTTTTATTATTTTTTAAAAAAAATCATTATTTTTTAATTATTTTGACTATTTTAATTATTTAAAAAAATTATTTATTTAATTTTTTTGTATTTTTTTAAATATTAGTATTTGAGATGGATGAAGAGTCTGTCGTGAATAATATCAATTGCAATGGTTTGTCACAATTGAAATTTTTAGAAAAAATATGAGCATCATTTGCGATGGTTTTTGCATCTGTCACAATTAATATGTATTTGTAACAGACCATCACAAATAACTACATCTGTGACACCATCATTTACAATGGTGCATTAACAATGGAATGCCCTTGTAAATGACCTTTTGTGACGGACTCCCATCGTAAAAGTTTCATCGAAAAAAATGAAATATCTAGTAGTGAACACATCTGTATGCAGTTTAGTATTCCTCCCATGACTCTTCCAAATTAATTAATTGCATACAATATGCATATAGTATGCATCAATTTCATACTATATGAATATAGTATCTATAAATTGTGTACTCTATGCATATATTATACATACAATTTGCATACACTTTTTGAAATTACATACACCTGCATGAATTCACTGTGCGTGCATTGTTTGAATTTACGTACACCTATGCACATTATATAAAAAACAACAGTATGCATAAACCTATTTGTGTGCAGTGTGCATACAATCATAATGTTTAAAAACATTAATATGATGACACCTAGATGAGTAGAACATGCATACAACCTGCATACATTGTTTGAAATTACATTCACATTCTTTAAAAAATGGCTAGAATTGTTAGTATTGAACAGATTCAAATATAAAGTGTCCTTTCTTTAAATCCCCAAGTTTTGACATACTTGTATTTACCATATCCATAATTTCATTATTATAGTTTCTTAAGTCAACCATTCTATAATTAACTTATAAAACCAATCAATTAAAATAAATTTAGATGCATGTGTATGCACTCTTTGTTGCTTCCTTACCATAAACATATTGTTTTCTATTGTATTGAATCTCACATATTGGTTGTTTAATATATTCTTTGTAGAGATATTTACAAAATGATTTTTATGAAGAAAGTTTTTCATAAATAGATGAAGGTGTAATTGAATTCAACCATGGAGCTTCAATATTCAAGGATATTTTGAAACATTTGACTTCAGAAAACTATAAGAAGAAAACAAAGACTGAAAAAGAATAACTAAATAGAATTTGATATCTTCATGTGTTTCCCTAAAGTATAATTTCCCAATTATTGGAAAACCATTTTACATTCAATACAAAATCAATATTATTTGTTACATTTTTTATTCATTATTTATTTTAGCATTTGTTTCTCTTTCTATATTACATATGTCTAATTTTTTTATAAATAAAATTTATTTTTATTTATTTCACAAACTGTTGTGTTCTGTGAAAAATGTACAGGGTTAGTTTAAAAAAACATGAAAGTGGTGGGTATTTCAGCTTCCAAAAATCTTCACCCAAATTTCAAAAATTTCACTTTTTTTGGAATCTAGCCAACTCAAAGAACCAGTCAATCCTGTATTTCAGTCTCAAAAACTAGGTGTTTGGATTGGAGAAGTTTCAGTTCTTCCAGGCCAAATCTGATCCAAATGGAAAAACGATCCAATAGCCAAAACTGGATCTCGAAAATGATTAGGTGACAATCTGATTTGGTTTTCATAACAATAATAATGATAATGTAATTAATATTAATATTATTAAAAATAATAACTACATCTTATTTTTTAATTAGGTTATTAACATGATTGGAAATCATCATCATTATTATCAATTAAATTTTTATTATTACTTATTTTTAATTATATTATTATTATTATTATTAATTAGTAATTAGTAATAATAATTATTGATTATTAATTATAAAGATATTATTATTAGTTAAATTAGCATTTATTTATAATTATTATTATTTAATCATAATTATTGTTAATCACTGATAATTATTATTTATTACATTATTAATTATTACTAATTACATTATCATTGATAATATATAATTATTAATTATTAATAATATATTATCATTAGTTATATTTTATTATTAATTATTAATTATTAATGATGTTTTATTATTAATAATATAATATTATTAAAACTCTGAAAAAAAGAATTTAAATTTATATTGAAAACATGGAAATGATTTTCTAAAAGATTTTAAATGATATTTTTAAATGATTTTAATAAAATTAATATCAAATATAAAAACACTTAAATAATATTTAAATTTTTATTATATATATTATTAAAAAAGTAATAAATGCATCGTCTATTCAAGATAACAAATATCATATATATCACAGGAATCCTATTTCCAAGAATCACCACCCATCTAAACTTGAAAACAAGTTCGATCAATGGATATCAATGCATGGCATCATCTCCAGCAAAATAATTCTGCCAATTCTCCCACTATAAGCATGCTTTAGTCCTCTTCTTTGAATTGAAAACTATGAATTAATTCATTCCTTTTAGTTTTCATATTGAAATTAGCTTTTAATTCATATGACATTTAGATTATTTTGATACATGTAGTATTCCTTTTATTTTATTTTGATCGTTTTATTATAATCTGTTGGGCATATTTTTTATTTGGGCCTCATTTGATGGGATGAGTATTTGGTGGCCTTCTCATTTCTTTCTCATGGATTATTTCAGTTTCCACCTTCCATTCTGGGTACTTTTTCTTTCTTCACTTCTAGTCATTCATTCATGCTACCGACCATTTGATCGTGGCCATCCATTCATATTGGGCAGTCTTATGCACCACTGGATGGGTTGTTCAGGATGCTTTGTGGTGTTGTTTCCTTGGATGTTTCATTACGCCCTCAGGCTTTGTGAGGGGGCATTCATCACCCCCTATGATAGATTTTTTCATTCGACAGATTCAGTGGATTTTCAATCTCTCCCTAGCTGCTATTTCTTTGGCCTATCGCTCCAAATATTACTGGTATTCATGGCTTCATCCTCAATGGATGATTTGATCTATTGGCCTACTGACCTCCCTGCATACCGATCATGTGCGAATCGTGGTGGAGTTTTTTTAGCATACTTTCCTGTGAAGAAGTACGGTCAACATTCGGATCAGAATAACACTACCTTAGATCTAGCAAGATCTTCCTTTGGTGAGTTCTAGGAGAGAAGTGGAATCATATTTTCCAGGAGCTTCAAGAGAACCATATAGGCAAACCATTGTGTTTGGCACTGTAAGTGTTTCTTCTTTTTTGGTTTCTCAAACTTTTAGTTTGATTCTTGAAGTATTTATTGATGCAGTTTGTTTTGTCGGTTTGTATTGTATCTTATAAGTCTGTTCTGTTTCTTTTGATCATTAATAAAAGTGTGTGTTGGGTGGTGTTCTTGTCATTCATGTAGGTCCACGCAGGGCCGAAGCACATAAATCCTGGTGTTTCTTTATCTTTGTTTTAATTTCTTGTATCATGGTTCTTCTAGTTTTGTAATCGTTGCATTCTACTAGAAATAAATCAAATGGTCTTGTTTCGGTTTGGTGTTCTGTTATTTTCCATGACACCCTGTCCCCTTCACATGTGGTATTAGAGCCATCTTGATTTTCTTTTTCCCTAAATTTGTGATTCCTGATCTTGTATTATAGTTCTGTACATTTGGTTTATTTCTGCACAACAAACTCATTCTTAAATCACCACTGTTTTATTAATTTCATTGCTTAAATTTATTATCCCGTTATTTTTTTGCATTTCATACACCTTCAACAAAACATCGTTTACCCAAGGGATTCGTCGGTTGTTGGGGGTGTACGCTTAGCATTGTCTGCAAGAACTCAATATTTACTCTGTGGGTAAACATGTCCATGATGAGATATGAAATCAAGAAATTTGACAGTGGCGAATTAAGATGAAATCCTTACTATTACAACATGTCTAAATAGATTCCCTTTATGGGCCCAAGAAACCAATTATTATTGTAAATGAAACCAGAAAGACCACTATTGAATACACTGATGCCCCCTGATGTTCTAGTTAAAGTACATAACTCTTTATTATTGTCTTTAGGAGATAAAGTTATAAGAGTTGTTTCTTTTGAGTCTATGGTTGCTGGTATTTGTCTTAAGCTAGAGAAATTGTACATGACTGCTTCATTAGTTGGTAGGATTTATAAAAAACATCTCATGTTCACATTTAAAATGAAACATGGTAGTTCTATTAAATCCCATCTTGATGAATTTAATAAAGTAATGTTAGATCTTTCCAACATTAATGTAACTATTGATGATGAGGATCAAGCAATGATCCTTTTAATTTATCTTGATAATAATTATAGTTTTTTAGTCAAAATCATGATGTATGGACGAGACTCACTAACCTTTAAAGAGGTTAAGTCAACCATCCTTTCTAAAGAAATACACTCAAAACTGAGAATTAAAGGTGAGGCATAGAGCTTATTCACTAGGGGTAAACCTCAAACAAAAGGAAAAGAGAAAAAAAATTCTAAGGAAAAAAGATAAGAATAATGAACACTCTTAACCTAATTCTGAAAATAGGGAAAGAAAATTCACTTGTTTCTGTTGTGGAAAACTAGGGAATACTAAGCCTGAATGTAGGAAACTCAAACGTGAGTTAGAATCCAAGAAACCCATTGAACAGTCCCTTCTAGTTGACTCATGCTATGACACTACTGAAGTCTTAAATGTGTCCAGCCATACACTCAATCAAGAGTGGATCATTGACTCAGGTTGTTCCTTTCACATGTGTCCCTTTATAGATTCATTTCTAGAATTGGTTAAAAGGGTAGAAGGAGATGTCCTATTAGGAAATAATAATAGATGCAAGGTTGAGGGAAGAGGTTCTATTTTGATATAACTAGATGATCATTCCATCATCACTTTACTTGATGTGAGGTGGGTTACCATCCTTCATAGAAATTTAATCTCCTTAGGGGTCCTAGATCAAAAAGGGTTTACCTTTAGATCTGAAATAGGTTTTCTCAATATCTCTAAAGGATCCAAAACCATCATTAATGGATCTCTTACTAATGGGTTGTATGTATTGAATGGAAAGAGCCATTCAAGAAAATTGGTAGTGTCTACAACACCAACACTGATAATATTATGTTATGGCATAGAAGATTGGGGCATGTTAGCTCCAAGGTTTTAGAGGAACTCAATAAGAAAGGGTTATTGTGTGATATCACACCTACTAATATTCCATTCTGTGAAGATTATGTGATGGGTAAAGCCAAGAGGGTCAGTTTCAATAGGTCCTCCTTTAAAGCTACAAGCCCCCTTGACTATATCCATTCAGATCTATGGGGTCCATCCAGGACCATCTCTCACAGAATAGGTTCCTATTTTGTCACCTTTATAGATGAATTCTCTAGGAAAGTTTGGATTTACATTTTGAAAAATAAATCTGATGTTTACCAAACCTTTAAAACCTAGAAAGCTTTAGTTGAAAACCAAACTGAAATGAAAATCAAAACCATGAGAACTGATAATGGGTTGGAATACCTATCCACTGAATTCATTCAGTTTTGGGAGTCTAAAGGTATTAAAAGGAATATGACTTTTAGGGAAACCCACTAATATAATGGTCTTGCATAGTGGATGAACAGAACTATTTTAGAAAGAGTATGAAGCGTGCTTATATTCTCGGGTCTCCCTAAATCTTTATGGGAAGTGGTTGTTAGCACTGTTGTTTACCTTATTAATAGGTGTCCCTCGTCTACAAATCAATTTAAAACACCTAAAGAATTGTGGAACGGTAAGCCTCCTTCCAACACCCACCTGAGAGTCCTTGGTTGCACAACTTATGCTCATGTTAAAACTGATAAGCTGGAACCAAGAGCACTTAAATATGTATTTGTTGGTTATCCTGAGGGTGTTAAGGGGTATAAACTCTAGCTTGACAAGCCAGGTTACCAAATATGTATTATAAGTAGGGATGTAGTCTTCCATGAATCCTCTCCTCCAAAAACCAAAGCTGCCACATCTGGCAGTAGTGAGCAAGACCTTGACAAGGCTAATGAAGATGATCCCCTAGGTCATTTTGAGGCTAATGTTCATCCTAGTCCACCTACTCCTCAACCCACTCATGAGGCTTATTCTAAGTCTAGTTATGGTTCAGATTTTGAATCTGAACCTTCTTCCACTAATAGGGATTATCAATTGACCTGAGAAAGAGAAAGGAGAGCCCCAAGACCTCCTGCTCGGTTTAGCCAATATGATATGGTTTCATATGCCTTTCATGTGGCCCGTGATCTTTTAGATGATAATCCTCAAACCTATATGCAAACCTTAAATGATAAAGACTCAAAGTAGTGGGTCTTTTCCATGAATGAAGAAATACACTCTTTAAGAAAAAACAACACATGGACCATTGTAAACAAACCACCTAATGCTAAGATAATTGGTTCCAAGTGGATTTACAAGAGAAAAGAGGACAACACTGAGGGAAACGAAATTATGTACAAATAAAGGTTAGTTTCTAAGGGTTTCTTTCAAAGAGAAGGTATTGATTATACTGAATTTTTTTTCTCATGTTATTAATCATTATTCTATTAGGATCTTAGTTTCTTTTGATGCCTATAGTGATCTGCACATTGAATAATTGGATGTTAAAATTGCCTTCTTGCATGGAGATTTAAATGATAAACTCTATATAAAACCACCTGATGGTTACACTAAGGAATTCAAACTAAATCAAGTATGCCTATAAAATAAATCATTATATGGTTTAAATAAAGCATCTAGGAAATGGTATGAGAAATTTGATTCCTTCATATTAGATAACCAGTTTACTAGGATCCAATATGATGCATCTTACTATTTCAAATCAACTCAAAATTGCATGATTTACCTACTACTTTATGTTGATGACATGCTTGTCATTTGTAAAAATATGAGTTTAATTACTGTTGTTAAATCTCAATTTAAAGGAAAGTTTAAAATGAAAGACTTAGGTGCGGTTAAGAAAATATTAGGTGTTGAAATCATTAGAGATAAACCAAATAAATTGCTTTATTTATGTCATCATGCTTACATTTTAAAGATTCTAAAGAGATACATGTTCAAATATCTCAAACATGTCAATGTACCTCTTGGACAACACTTTAAACTGTCATTGACACAAGTACCCACTGTTGATGAAGATATTCAATTTATGTCTAAAATAATTTATGCTAATATTGTTGGTAGCATTATGAACTCTATGATTTGCACCAGACCTGATATTGCATATGCAATCTACACTTTAAGTAGATTCATGGTCGCACCTGGGAAGCCACACTGGCATGCCCTTAAGTGGCTTCTTTGATACCTCTCATGTAGTTCAAAACTGTCTTTGTGTTATGGTAAAATATTGATGCTTCTGAAATTCTGGTTAGATATGTTGATGCTGACTATGTAGGTAATATTAACACTAGAAAATCTTTGACTGGATATGTGTTCACTGCCTATGGTGGCCCTATCTCTTGGAAATGCAACATGCAGTCCGTGGTTGCTCTTTCAACCAAGAAATATGAGTACATCGCCGTTACCGAGGCAGTAAAGGAAGCCTTATAGCTTAAAGGCTTTTCTTCTAAACGTATATTTTGATAGTTAATCAACACTTCATTTGTCTAGAAATTTAGTTTTTCATGGTAAATCAAGGTACATAGATATTAGACTACATTTCATTAGAGATATTATAGAATCAGGAACCATGTGTGTCAATAAGATACACACCGATAAAAACTCGGCTAATAATTTGACTAAAGTCGTGATATTATCTAAGTTCAAGTTTTCTTTAGATAGGATGAACTTTTTTCCTATTCTATAACAATAGTTGCAAGAGCATTACCAATTTCAATTGAAAATGGTAGAGTTTTTTGAATTAAGGCATTCTTTTAGTTTTCATATTGAAATTAGCTTTTAATTCATACTGCCATTTAGATTTTTTTGATACATACAATATTCTTTTTATTTTATTTTTCTCGATTTATTATAATCTGTTTGGTATATTTTTTATTTGGGCCTCATTTGATGGGTTGAGTATTCGGTGGCCTACTCATTTCTTTGGCCCGACTTATTTCGATTTCCACCTTGGCAATCCGGGTACATTTTCTTTCTTCACTTCTGGTCATTCATCTGTGATGTCGCTCATTTGATCGTGGTCATCCATTCATATTGGGCGGTTTCATGCGCCGCTGGATGGGTTGTTCGGGATGCTTCGTGGCGCTGTTTCCTTGGTCGTGCAGTTACGACTTCAGGCTTTGTCAGGGGGCATTCGTCACCCCTTGTAACGGATTTTTTCATTCAACAGATCTAGTGGATTTTCGATCTCTCCCTCGTTGTTGGTTCTTCGACCGCTCGCTCCAGATCTTGCTGGTATTTGTGGCTTCATCCTCAATGGAGGATTTGATCTGTTGGCCTGCCGACCTCCCTACATACTGCTTGTGCGCAGCTCGTGGTGGAGTTTTGTCAACGTCCTTCCCCGTGAAGAAGTGTGATCGACATACGGATCAGAAGACCACTACCTTAGAACTGGCGAGATCTTCCTTTGGCGAGTTCTAGGAGAGCAGCAACATTGACTTTTCCAGGAGGTTCAAGAAAACCGGACAGCCGGACCATTGCGTCCGGCGCTGCAAGTGTTTCTTCTTTTTTGATTTCTCAAACTGTTAGTTTGATTCTTGAAGTGTTTGTTGCTACATGTTCTGTTAGTTTTTGTTGCATCTTGTAAGCTTGTTCTGTTTCTTTCGAGCATTAATAAATGTGTGTTGGGTGGTGTTATTGATGTGCACGTAGGTCCCCATGGGACCGAAGCACGTAAATCCTGGTGTATCTTGCTCTTTGTTTTAATTTTTTGCATCATGGTTCTTCTGGTTTTGTAATCGTTGCATTCTGCTGCCAATAAATCAAACGGTCTTGTTTTGGCTTGGGGTTTAGTTACTGTCCATTACACCCTGTCCCTTCACAAAAACCGATTCAAACTGAATTTATTCATCATTTTGTTCTCGAAATTAATGGATTTTTGCAACCTGCATTTAATATGAGCATGAAATCTTCGTCTTTTTCTTTTGATTTTGCATATTTATGAATATTTAGAATCTAAAATAAAATAATATACAATGAATATGTTTAAAAACATAAATACCATAAACCATCTGAGATAGAATCCGACGTCTATCTACCCCTAGGGCCTAGCCTAGTGGAAAAGGTCATTGTGGGGTGTCGAGGAGGTCTTGAGTTCGAGTCTTCCCACCTTCCTGTATGTGTGTGTGTTTGTTTCTTTGTAGCTTTGTAGTTGTTCTTCACCAACCATTTATAATAGAATCAGATGTCTTTCCAATCATATATGTGAAAACCAAATTGATTGCGGACACTTTATCTGTTAATATGTTGTTTTTAAGGGGAATGACATCTGAGTAATTTGAATTTATTCGTGGATACTTTGGAATAAATTCCAATTTTGATCCTCCATTATTGTTCTCCCATTTTTTTAAGCATAAAAAATATCCATTATTGATGGGTTTGGTGGGCTGAGGGAGGGTGGGCAGTATCCTTCGGTAATCTCTCTTAATATTTCCAGCGTTTCAAACCCTTAATCCGTACCCTCCTCTTGGCTTGGGTTGCAGAAACGAACGACTGGCGAAGATGGTTGAAGCTTTCCTTACCTCCGACCTTGCTGTTGCCATCCTGAGCAAGCTAGCTTCACTGGCAGCTGAGGAGCTGGTTCGTGCGTGGCGCCTCCGCGATAACCTCGATCTCCTCAAAACAAGTATGGAATTGGCCGGTGGCTTGCTTTCTGATGCCGACTCCAAGGCCATCGACTCGATCTTCTTGCGGAGGTGGCTAAGCCAGTTCGGGGATGTAGTCCGCGATGCAGATGTTTTGCTGGATGAGTTTAGGTATCTCACTCTTCGACAGCAGGTAGAGCGTCATTCCAAGGTACGCAAGTACTTATCTTTGCATTTGAGATTCAACATGTCTCGCAAGATTGAGAAAATCAACACATCCTTGGATGGGATGTACAAGAATGGACGTGGACTTGGATTACAGCCTGTGGGGTCTATGGATTCTATTATGGGTACAAGTAAGATCCGACCTACGGGGCCATTTGTTGACGAATCACAGATATTTGGAAGGGAAGATGAAATCAATATATTGGTAAAGGAATTGTGTCGCTCCTACAGTGAGAATGATTCGCACATCATTTCGATTGTTGGAATGGGTGGATTGGGAAAAACGTCTCTTGCTAAGATGGTTTATAATAATAGCCGCGTCAAAGACCATTTTGAAAAAAGTTTTTGGATCACCATATCCGTGGACTTTGATTTGTTGAGAATTCTAAACGAGATGTTGCAATCCCTCACTCGCAAAAATAATCCATTGTCTAATCTTGAAACACTCGTTATGACAATTAAGGAGGAGTTGGGCTCCAAGAAGTTTTTACTCGTTCTGGATGATGTTTGGAATGAGATTCAAAGCAAGTGGGATGACTTGCATAATTCTTTGATGAGAATTAATGTTTGAACTAGAAGCAGAATTATGATTACCACTCGGAAGTTGAAAGTTGCTGAAATTATGAGAAATCATTTTATTCATCCGTTGGGAGAACTTTCACTCCCAGATGGGTGGGAACTATTTAGTCAAAAGACCTTTGCAAATGGAGGGGCAGTTGACACAGGAACGCTTGATGCTATTGGTAAAAGGATGGTGGTGAAGTGTAAAGGTCTGCCTTTAGCTATAAAAACACTTGGGGGTTTATTGTATTTTAAGAGATCTGAAGATGAATGGATGTCAATCGAAAAAAACCCATGTTGGGATCAAACAGAAGTTTTACCTTCTTTGCGAATGAGCTTTGACCACCTGCCATCATCGTCATTGAAAAGGTGTTTCGCATATTTTTCTTTTCTTCCTAAAGATTTTGAGATGGAAAAAGATAAATTAATACGGCATTGGATGGCTTTGGATTTTCTTAATGATCCTGAAGGAACTAGTAGTATGGAAGATAAAGGGGCGTGTTATTTTAATATCTTGTTGCAGAATTCTTTGTTTCAAGATGTCCGAATGGGTTGGTCAAAAAACATTACCGGTTGCAAGATGCATGACCTTGTCCATGATCTAGCATTGCATGTGTCAAAAGGGAGTTGTTTAACTATAGTGGGTGAAGAGGAAGATGATGTTCCTCTGGAGATTACACATCTCAGATTAGTTGGTGCAAATACTGAAAAAATATCAAAAATTTGCAACAAAATCCTTCGGGGGCTACATACATTATATTCACAGGGTAATTTTTTTGTCGACATGCTAAAGGAGTTGAAACAATTGCGTGTTTTAGTATTGTCAGGTTTTAATGTTATTAATCTTCCTCGTTCAGTTGGAAGATTAATACATTTAAGATATATTGACATCGTGGAAACAGGTATTATGACACTACCAGATTCTATTTCTGAACTTTATTTATTGCAAACATTGAGAATTCGTCGTTTGAGTGAGTTGCCCAAAGGGTTTGAAAAATTGGTTAGTTTGAGGCATTTATATTTTGAAGAGGTTGAAAATAGTTTGGGTTGTATGTTTATCGGGATAAGACAGATAGCCTGCTTGCAATTTCTATCATTTTTTGTAGTTTGTCATGCAAGGGGTTGTTTGATTGAAGAATTGACAGATTTGGGTGATCTTTCTTCTGAGCTGACCATAAATGTTGAGAATGTCAAAATTTTGGATGACACAAGAAAAGCAAACTTGGACAAGAAATCCAAAATTCAATTTCTGAGATTTAATTGGCCTAGAACGAATAATGATGACGGGCAGAATGACAAGGATGTGTTGGAAGGTCTTAAACCCCATGCAAATACCAAACGGTTGAGGATTGAAAATTTCTTGGGAATATGCTTTGCGACGTGGATGGTGATGCTCCAAAATTTGGTGAAGGTCAAGCTGGTGAATTGTCATAGATGTGAGAAGCTTCCTATGCTTGGAAACCTTCCTCATCTTGAGGTTGTTGAGATTAAAGGGATGGACAATTTAAAATGCATTGGGATGGACTTTTATGGGATTTGTAATTGTATTAATTTAAATGTTACAAGTGGTGACAATTCTGTGGCTGCAGGTGTACTATTTCCTGCTCTTAGGGAGCTCCAATTGAATCGGCTGATTAATCTAGAGGAATGGATGGAAGCAGGTGAAGTTGATGATCCCTTGTCGACTTTGAAATCAAGGTTCAACATTTTTCCTTGCTTTGAGGAGTTGCGAATTGATGATTGTCCGGTGTTAAAAAGGTTTCCAGGTCATTTCCCCTCTTTGAAGAGCTTTTATTTGAAGGATTTGCATAAGCTAGAGGAATGGATAGAAGCAGGTGAAGTTGATGAACCCTTGTTGCCTTTGAAATCATGGTTCAACATTTTTCCTTGCCTCGAGGAGCTGGTAATTGAAGATTGTCCGGTGTTAAAAAGGATTCCAGGTCATTTCCCCTCCTTGAAGAGCTTAGATGTTTGTTGTTTGAATGATAGCGCGGCACTTGAAAAGATGAGCAGCGGTCTCAGCTCCCTCTCTAAGCTGGAGTTGAGAACAATTGGGGGCCCCAAAACTGAGTTGGTATTGGAGCAGTTGTTACGGAGCAACTCATCTCTAAGGAGAGTGGTCATTGATGGATGCTCACAGTTGAAAAAACTGCCAACGGACTGCTTTGAATTGTGCATGTCCCTAACATCATTGTGGTTGGATTGTTGTACTAGCCTTGATTCTGCACCAAACTTGCAGAGCTTAACCATGCTTGATGAGTTACGCATTGGTGGGTTTTGCGGAGAACTAGATGAGTTTCCGTGGCCTTATCCTGGTGCTTCATTGACGACATTGTCGCTGTATGGGCGGGGAAAGCTGAAATCACTACCCCACCAACTCCACCACCTCTCCCCCTCTTTGACGTCGTTGTCTATAGTTGGCTTTGGTGAATTGGAGAGTCTCCCGGAGTGGCTGGGTAATCTCTCCAATCTCCGATATCTGTTTATATGGAATTGCCCGAAGCTTTAGGAGTTTTCCAAGCCCGGAAGCAATGCGGCGCCTCTGCAGTTTGAATTATTTAGAGGTCCAAGGGTGTCCTGTGGTAGAAGAGAGGTGCAGGGAGGGAAATGGTCTGGTGTGGGCCAGCATTGCCCATATCCCTCATGTTCGTATCGGTGGTGTTTAAGGCGGGGAAGAAGTGAAGGTGTGATTTTGAATTGTTTTTTTGATTGATTGTTTTGTTTTGTTTACAAATCATCAACCATTTCCATCTTAGGATGCTGGGGAGTGAAGAAAGGTGGAATCTTGACAGAGCCTGCTTAGAGGGTGTCCGCTGGTAGAAGAGAGGTGCACGGAGGGAAATGGTCTCGTGTGGGCCAGCATTATTGCCCATATCCCTTGCATTTATATAAACGGTGTTAAGGCGGGGAAGGGTGATTGGAAGTGACATACATACACAGAGGAAAGAAGAGAAGGTGTGATTTTGAGTTGTTTTTTTGATTGATTGTTTTGTTTTGTTTACACATCATCAACCATTTCGATATTTCAATTTTTTTAGGATGCTGGGGAGTGAAGAAAGTTGGAATCTTGACATAGCCTGCTAAGAGAGGGTGTCCTGCAATCGCTGCCCATTCCTCTTAAATATTGATTTTTGTTTTTTATTTTTTATAATTTTATTATGATGTATTTTTTAATATTTTTTATATCAACGTATTTGTATGATTCCATTTTTGTGTCCATTCACTCCTGTGTGTGTATATATATATATATAATTTGTTCCATTATAAAATTCTAAAACTATTTTATTAAATTCAAAATTTATCATACACTAACTAGTAAATATAACGTATGACATTAAATGAAAAAAACTCAAATGTTTAACATCCATAAATGTTGTTCTATGATTGAATTCATTTAGTTTTTATTCATATGATTCATTGTGACATACCTAAGGGGGTTTATTTTTTGCATGGGAACTGTTTTTTTACGCTGCTTACATTTACATTTATTGGAAATATATATATTGTTTCCTTACCTGTATAACCGCTCGTTTTGGGACTGTTGACCATGGGCGATTGAACGGTAGTGGATTCACTCGACTGTGTTTGTTTGGCTCGACTTCTATCCGGGCTGCCTCTGTTTTGTCTATCTCGCGACTCCACATTTCCCATGCATTGTCCCGCTTTTTATGCGAATTGTTAGCTTCATCTGAGTTGTCCTCGTGACCATGATCCCGCGATTCTGCCTACTGCCTGATGCTCCATGGCAGGCCATCATTGCTCCACTTGCTTGCATTGATTCAGGCATTCGATCTTTTCGGCTTAGGGTTCTCTTGGTCTGGTTTGACTGGTGAGCTATCGGTGAGAAGATCCTACGCTGCGCAGAGGGCGTCTCGGAGAAGGAGAATTGAGGTAATTCAGCCACCCACACTCTCCTCTAGCGAAATCGTGTCGCCTCCTGAAACCGGAGTACTGCTCCGATGGAGATTCAGTGGAGATCGACTCGATCTTGGGTTCAGGACGACTACACTGAGAGTTTCCGGATCTTGACTTGCTTTTCATTGTAACCAGGTTTCGATTTAGAATCTTGGCTCTTTAGCGAATCATTTCATTCTATCATGTATATATATGTATCCTTTTTTGGTGTGTGTGTGAGTCTGTCCAGGAGTGGACGGTGTTGATTCTACGTGACAGGCTTGATCACTGCCACCTAGTTCAACAGGGTGATCTCCTCAAATAGTTTCTCTTGTTTTACTTCTTAATTCTTCGAGTTTGTATTTCTTTACTTGGCTTTTGCTTGGTAATATAAATACTGGTCTGGGTGGTTTATCATTGTGCACGTAGGATCACATTGATCCGAAGCATGTTATACCTTTTCGAATTTTCTGTTTTCGTTCTTCTAGTAGCTCGACTAAAGAAGAAATTTGTTCTGTTTCTTTGTCACCAATTGTTTAATTGAATATATCAAATCTATAACCCGGTAATAAGCGACAGTGGGTCTGAGATGTTTTAGGGTTAAGCGGCTTAGCCTCAACAATAAATTATTTCTGAATTATCCTCCATGAGCTCTTAAAAACTCAACAAATACTTCCACATGGAGTTTTTTTATTATAAAAATCAAATGATTTTTGTATAACATAAATTACATTAAAAAAACAAGTTTAGTTTTAAAGTGTTTTCATTTAAAGTAAATTCCCCCTTCTCTTACTAAAAAACTTAATGAAATCACCTATACAATTAAACATTTTAAAATACTTGAATTCTTACATTCAAACCCCTATGGAGGACCCCGCCCCAACACAACACATGTGGGAGTAATGACTCCATTGATGGAGGGCCGCACCCTAACACATGCGGGAGTATCCTCATCAGTGTTTTTTAGGTCAAAAAGGACCCGAAAGGCCTCTAAAACAGAGTTTTTTTGACGGTGCATCTTAATTTTTGAACATTTGATGGAATTTTAGTCCCATTTGAGGGGGTCTTCTTGTCTTTTTTCAATGGAGACTAAATCCATTCTCAGTTATTACACTCATTGACGTTACAATGTTTAAATTTTACCATTTTTCATATTAGTGTTATTTATAATTAAATATATACGTATTTGGATATATTTACATATAATAAATCAATTGTATTGATAAATTTTTAAACATATTTACATAAAAATCTATTTATATATAAAAAACCATATAGAAATAAATATTCATTATTCATTTTATTTAAAATAAAAAGCTATCCATTTTATTTAAAATAAAAAGCTATCCATTTTATTTTCCATATAAAAATGAATATATATATATATATATATACTAGTGGTAGATCTATACTAGTGGTAGATCTATACTGGCGGTAGATCTATACTAGCGGTAGATCCATATTGGCGGTAGCACCGTTGAACTGACGATATCACAAAGCAACGATAACACACACTAGTGGTAGTACTACTTGGTGGTAGATCTGTCTGGCGGTGGGTCCATGGCGGTAGCAGGGTTGAACTAACGATAGCAAGCTTTAACTGACAGTAGACCTTTGAACTAACGGTAGATCAATACTTAGCTAAAATTTACAGCTTATCTAGAAAATTATTTAATATCATAAAACATTAAACTCATTAGCAACATAATAAACATGATTTGTGATCATTAAACTAAGGAGGTGTTCAATAATCTCCCCCCTTTTGATGATAACATACCATGAAATTTAAAACTATATATAAAAGGTTAAACAAAAGAGTATTATTCTTAACATGTCAAGTCAATATGTGAGGCACATAGGTATTCAGTTAATCCATACAAATACCTGTGTGAGATATGCCATTCCATTACTCTGCCTTTTGAGATTATCAAAAAGGTAAATAGAATAGATAAGGAAATAAAATAAGAAACAAAAATATGAATAAAAGAGAAATTATCATCAATATATTAAAGTCAGGAGATTACATCACAACAAAGGATTACATATAAAAACCAAAATCCCTATCAGAGTTCTAATCAGAATTTGAAGAGCCATCCTTCTATCTAAGAGAGGAAAAAGCTACTACCTCCTTTCCTTTTCCAGCAGTAGGAGGAACATAAGAGGAGGCAGGTGGAGTTGGAGGTGGAAAAGGCTGAAAGAATATGTCAGTAGCTGCCACGGGTCTAAGCTATCTCACAATGTCAAAAAGAGTGAGGTTGAAGGGGCTCATTGTAATAGAGGTAATTTGGACAGGTATAGAGATGGGCGCATAAATGGATCCAGTCAAGGGAATCACTGGATGAGGATATGTTGGAGAAATCACTACTGTCCTGGTGGTATACAGAGAGGGTTCCATCAATTTTATAAACTGAGTGATAATCCTCCCACCATGCTCCATAATCCTGGTGAAATCGGTCTTCTCTTCCATAAAGATCTTGAGAAGAGGTTCCAAATCCTTCAACTGAATCACTTGCTCCTTAAAGGCCATAGTCATAGGAGGTATCCTTAAGTTCCCAACTAAAAACTTAAAATGAGTATCATGTTGATACTTTGTATAAATCCTTGAAAGATAATATTTAATAGCCTTAGTGATAGTCTCTCTATCACTCCTTGTATCATTTAAAAATTCTTTTACTAATTTTTAAATATGCTCACCATGTGCTTTGATCTGATGAAGCTCATCCGAGTGAGAAGAAGAAAGTCCGTCCATCACTACATTTAGCCCGGCCTCACATCCCGTCGCGACTCCCAATCGCTAGCGTTCCTCCCGACGGATCGACCCCTCCCCGTTGCACGCACGCTGTTTCCGTCGTGCCTCTCTGCCCTAAGCGGCCTTCCCTCGTCGGCTTCACCCTGTGCGCGTGACGAAATCCAGGCAGCCCCTCCCTGCGTGATTCTCTCAAGGACCAGATCCTCCTCCTCTAGCGGCTTCCCTACTTCCAGATCCGACCAGATCCAGTCAGCACGCACCATCGCTTTGACTCCGCCTCCTTGCATGACGCATCAACCCTGCTCCCTCCATGTCGGCCTCCTCATGCTTCCTGCGAAATCCCTGCCTTCCTGCCTGGTGCCTCCTGCGGAATCCCCGCCTCCCTGCTCGGTGCCTCCTGTGGAATCACCGCATCCAATCGTCGGTGACTCCTGCGGATTCCCCGACGCTTTGATGATCGACCCTCCTGTGTGGATTTCTCGGCGCTTTGACGATCGACTTGACAGTGCAGATTTCCTGGCACTCTGACTGACCGGCCCATAGTGCGAATTTCTCGATGCTTTGACGACCGACCCGCCGGTGTGGATTTCCCAACGCTCTATTGTCCGGCCCCACACTTTTTCGGCGTTTACCCACCCTTTTTCAACAACATCATATCAATATCGTCAGGGGGAGTAGCAATGTTGAAGCTTTATCTTTTATTATGTTTTGTCTTGTTTTTTGTCATCAAGCTGGGCCCCTCCAGCTTGAGGGGGAGTGTTAGCATATGTTTTGTTGCTTTTTGTTTTCATTATGTGTCCAAGCTAGGTACACCTAGCTTGAGGGGGAGTGTTGGAGTCTGTATCCCACATCGGACTTGTGGTTCGATGTGGTCTTTATCATTCATTATAAAAGAACGCCTCATCCTCACTTTGAGGAAAGGAGGCTGGGGGGTTTCCCAATCTACACTCTTCACTGATCTTATTCACCTGAACTGAAGGAGATCTGAGCATCCCAATAAGGTCTGAAAACAAATTGGCCTTAAATTCATCTAAGACATCCTTAGTCACATACCTGGAAGGAGTATCAGAAGGAGGTGGAGGAGTCCTCTTCTGTTTAGGCATAACAAAATCATTCGTTATGGTATCCATAGCTAGTATCTCAAAATGAAAACCCTCTAACTGTAATGCCTGATCAATCCCTTCTACCAAAGATCCCTTAGGACCCCTCTGTTCAAATGAAATAGCAGTTCCACCACAATCTAGTAGACTGAACTAATCATCATCATCTAATTCAAAATAATCTATCCCATGTTTGGAAAATCCTGGAGATTTATCCCCCTTAGTAGGTGCTTTATCTTCATCTCTATCAGATGGAACTGGGTCAGCATGACTTCCAGAATCCTAAGCAGCCTGATCATCTCTATCACTAGGATATTGACTAGCTGAAGGAGAAGGCACTACACCCTACCACTCACCACTGGAAGATCTTCTGGTCTTGGTCATAGACTACTAAGTGTGAGAAAACTCATCCTAATCACCTACATCATCATCATATTCAGAATCATCTGAAATCACTACTATATCCCCACAAGTCTTAGAATAAGACCTGTCAGTTTGATCTCCATTAGAAAGAAACTTCTATTTCTTTTGACTCATATTCTTCCCTTAGCAAGCTTTCCCTAGAAAGAAGAGAGAGAGAGATGGACTACCTACTGCATAAGATACAATAGGGCTCTTAGGAACATCTGGATCACTGCCCACTTCCACTAAACCAACCTCTGGCTTCTCTTCCTCAGATTCTTCTTCTTCAACATCAACCTCAACTTCCTCACTAGAGGAATATACCACAACCTCATCCGACTCCAAGCTAGGTTCAACCAAGTCTCTAGGTCGGGTAGGATACTACACTGGGTCAAATATCCCATAAATATTATCAGTATTAGCTACCCATTTCTTCTACTAAGGATTTTAATTAACCTTCATCCTCTTAAAGGTAAACTGACAAAATCCACCACATTTGACCACTGATTCTTCACCTCCTGACACTAAACCTCTAGCTTCTATCATGGAAGAAATGAACTTGGGATAGGCCAAGGAATTTGACCTAGAATATTTCTTTCTCAACTACATCATATGGACCATTAAATACCTACATAGATTTATCCGATCTTCTATTTTCATAAGAAATAATAAAAAATACATCTTGGTACCTCATGACGCTAAAGTACCCCTTCTTGGGAAAAATCATTTGCTATATAACTTGAATAAAAACCAATAGTAACCATTATGCTCTACTGATATAGTCCTTTAAACAACAACATTCCCAGTTAATTCTAATAAGGCATCCTCATACACGAAAGATTCACTATTACTGGGAATATATCTTTGAAAATCATTGAAAATACCTTTATGAGGAATATGGAGGTATATTTCCCATTACTTCAAATAAAAGGTCATCACTTTTCCATATATCAGAGTCTTAATGACATATTTCTTCTCACCAAAATCATAATTTGAAAACTGATAAAATTGGTAAATCAACCTAGTATAGAATGGTCGGTCATTCCTCAAGAGCCATTCAATTCATCCTTGTTCCTGGATCACATTCAACACTAGAGACTTGCTTGAGACTAACCATTCGACATCAATTTCCTTTTTAGGGACAATTGTGTGAGACACGAGTTGAGGGTTCTTTGGTTCTACAGTAGACCAACTGGATTCACCACACGACTTCTTCAAGGTACATGATTCTCTAGGAGACAACTCAGAAGGATGCTTAACTTTAACCATTTCTGCATTGATTCAAGGGTAGGAGGAAAGATATGGAAGGTCGTGAGTTTAGAGAGAATGGAGAAGGGATGTTTTAAAGGTGGATCGTGAGAGGGGTTCTCAAATTCTAACTTTAAGTTTATTTTATCACTTAGGGATTTGAAAATGGAAATTAAATACAATATGAATAATAATAAATAAATAAACCTGATAACCATTTAATAACATAAATTAATAATGGTATCACAACAATGATATAAGGTAATAAAGGATCACCAATGGTGGATCACCAACGGTGGATCACCAACGGTGGATCACCAACGGTGGATCACCAACGGTGGATCACCAACGGTGGATCACCAACGGTGGATCACCAAGTCTTATGATTTTTCTACTATAATAAAATATAAATCAAAGAATAAAAGATTATCCAAATATTATCATTCCAAGTTCACGACTGATATAGATTAATCTCTAAAAATTCAAGGGATTTGTGAATATTTCAGCAAGCTAATGTTCAATACCTATGAATTCAATAGTTATATCATAATTTTTAAAATGATCACTCAAAAAGTGGTGTATTATATCAATATGATTGGTTCTCAAATGAGACACATGATTCTTTGAAATGTTAATATCAGTTGTATTATCACAATTTATAGGGACACATCGAAATTGATATCCATAGTCTAGTAAAGTGTGTTTTATCTACAAAATATATGCATAAAAACTACCTACAACTTTTTACTCAACTTCAGTAGTGGAACCAGTCTTTCTTTGTTTCTAACTATTATGCCTGACTCATTAACGTTGTTTCTAAAAACCCATTTAGTTCCAATAGTAAGGTAGTCCTTGGGTCTTTTAACTAGTTCAATATCTCTATTTCTTTCGAACCGATTAAGTTCTTCTTATATTTCCATCACCCAAAATTTATTATTAATTTATTTTGTGATGTTTTAGGTTTAAGATATGGCAGGAAAGATTTATGTTCAACTTGGTTTCTAAGAGAAGTTCTAGTTTGAGTTCCTTTTTCCAAGTCCCCTACAACATCATCTAATAGATGGTATCTATAAGTACCAATAGCTCTAGAAACTGAAGTGTTTGACACTTCATTTTCATCTATAGGTTTGGGTTCAAGGTGTTCTTAAAAACTAGTAGATTTTTCAATAGGCTCCTTGGTAGAAATATCATTAGATTTAGAACTGATGTCCATGTTGGAAAGATCATCCTCATGATTTTCTAAAGGGGTCTTAGGCTCATGTTGATCAGTCTCATCAAACATAACATGAAAAAATTATTCCACAATTTTGGTTGTTTTATTAAATACCCTGTATGATTTAATGGATATAGAATATCCAAGGAAAATTTCTTCATCACTCTTGGAAGAAAAAATTTCTAAATTCTCTTTCATATTGATTATACAAACTTTACAACCAAAAGATCTAAATTAATTGACATTTGGTTTTTGTACTATCCCATAATTCATAAGGTGTATTATTTAAAAGAGTTAAAATTATAATTGTTTTAATTATATATTAAGATGTATTCATAGATTCTGCCTAGAAATAAATAGGAAAATCATACTTATTAAGCATGGCCCAAGCAATTTCTTGAAGTGTTCTATTTCTTCTATATACTACACCATTCTGCCATGAGGTCCTAGGAGTTGATTTTTTTTGACTATAGCCATGTTGTGAGAACAATGATTCAAATTATTGATTTTCAAATTCATGACCATGATCACTTCTTAAGGTATTAATTCTAAGTGTACTTAGATTCTCTATTAATTTAGCATAATTAGAAAAACAGGAAAGTGCTTTACTTTTATGTGCAAGGAAAAATACCCATGTGTATCTTGAATAATCATCCCACTATAACATAGTCATAATGTTTTCTTAATAAAATAGAAACTCTAGAGGGTCCAAACAAATATATGTGAACCAACTCTAAAGCTTGATAAGTTGAAACTTCCTTCGTTGGATTGAAGGATATTTTGTGCCATTTTCCCTTTTGATAGGGATTACATACCTTGCCTATTGGGAATTCTAATTTGGGTAGATCTTTAACTATTTTTTTACTAGTTAGCTTTCTAAGTGAGTGTAAATTGAAATGAACAAGTATCCTATGAAAAATCCAAGATTCATTGTGAAAGACACTTAAACAAGAATCGGTCTGATAAAATAAAGAATTTAAGTCTATAGCATAAACACTATCATTTCTCATATCAGTAAAAACTAAAGCATGTTTGGTATTAAAAACTTTACAAGAATCATTTTTAAATTTAACATGAAAACCATCATCGCACAATTTTTAAATGCTAATCAGATTATATTTTAATCCATCTACAAGTAAAATTTTAGAAATTTAAACTATACTAGAGTTATTGATTTGGCCAAGTTTGATTTTTCTTCCTTTGGCATTGTCACAAAAAGTGACATGACCACCATCCAAATTAATTAAACTCTTGAATCTTGAGTAATCCCCATTAATATTTCTAAAACATCCTCCATATATATACCATAATTTCTTACTATATATTTTCAAGCAGGTTTCCTACAAAAGAAATTTAAATCAAAAATGATTTTGGTACCCATATTTTATTGGGTCCAGATATATTAGTAATAAATATATTAGGAACCCCAAATTGTTTAACCAGTTTCCTATAATCAAACCCTATAATTTAATAAATTAATTTTTTTATGTCCCATTGAATAAGAACTACTAACTGAACTTGCAGAATTGGAACTTGGGACAATTTTTTTTATAAATTATTCTTTTTCCAGGATGATAATTAATTCCTATAGTGTACTTAGGTGAAGTTTGTTTTCCAAGAATTTGGGTTAATGTTTTTCTTCCATTAGAGAACATCTCCATATCTTTAGTTAGTTTCTCATTAGAGAATATAATCTCATTACTATCTTTTAGAAATTGGGAATTTTTATCCTTTTCTACTATAAGATCAGTTTTAAATTTTATGCATTACCAAAAATGACATGGTCTAATTTTGGTATCATTTTTGGAGATGGAATGTGCGAGAAACAAAAAAAAATAAAAATAAAAAAATAAAATAAAAAACATTTCAACTATTTCTTAAAAAACTATTAAAAAAATTCTTCTAAAAATTCTTCTTTTATTTCTCTTATGTGTGTTGTTTTTGAACTGTTTGAACCTAAAATATTATGCACCCAAGGGAAACACAAAATAAAAAATTGAACCTTTAATACTTGAGATAAATATAAACTACTAATACCTTAAGAAGAATAATAAAATGTAAAATCAAAACCAAAATCCAAATCTAGAAATTCTAAGAGTAGTGAGGGAAAATAAAAATCTGGTAGCTCATTTACCTAGGAATGAAGTTTCTGAGAGGCCTAGGATTTAGGATTTCCATCTTAAAACTACTTCAATTAATCCTTCATGCATAAGGTCATCCAAAAGGTCTAGAAATTATGAAACAAAACAATCTTAACTTTTAATGTTAACCCCCATTAATGGATATCCTGGTGATGATTCTTTAGAGTTTATTTGAGAATTTTATGGTGTGGTTTAACAATTAACTTTGTGTGGGCTTGGTGAGGAGGATTTTAGGTTAAAAATGTTTCCATTTTGTTTAAATAATAAGGGTAGGATCTTGTTCTAGAATTTGGATGGGGAAATTTTTGACACAAGGGAAAAAATTTTCAATTCCTCTATTACTAATTTTTATCCTAGGAATACCATAAATAAAGTGAGGTCTAAAATAACTGTATTCATTCAAGATGAGGATGAACATTTACATGAAACATGGGATAGTTTTAGGGGACATCTTAGACAATGTACCAATCACCAAATTTCCACTCATCTCTTAATGGATAATTTATATAAAAGTCAAACTCCTTACAATAAAAAACTTATCAATTAATCTTATTGTGGTGATTTTTCCGACACGATGGGTGAAACTCTCATAAAATTATCAACATAAAATCAAAAGGAAGATATTTTTTCATTTAGATGAAACAAATACTCAAGCAGGTTTTATTGATGATAGAGTTCATAGGGAGTAGTTTTGTCAATGTGGGATGTTTGGTCGTTGTCAACGATGTTTCCCCAATATTGATCTACCTATCCATCCTGAAGAGAGTGTTCAGTTTTTGGAATTTAGAGATAGTAATCAAGGTGTTAATTACCATTTCTATAATAATTATAACTATAGTTATAAAAATCACCCCAATCTTTCTTGGAGAGAATAAGGTGTGTTGAAACCTACTGTTTCACCTGGTTACTCAAATCAATCCAGAAATCAATTTTAAAATAATAAAGGACCTTAAAATTCCAATTCTGATTTAGAATTACTAGTTAGGAAATTTATTTCTAAGATAGATTCTCAATAGTCCATCATTAATAATTTGTAAGTTCATCTGGGTCAAATGGATAGGGATTTAGGTGAGAGATAAAAAGTAAAGTTTCCTAGTACAACTGAGCCTAACTTGAGGGAAAATGTAATGGTTGTAACCCTAGATCAGGCATAAAAACCCAATTTTAATTTAAATAATGACCAAGGAAGGTTAAAAATGATGAACAAGATAAATATGAAGTTGATATTTCTGAAAACTCCAAATTTGGAAATCTGGAGACCACTATCCAGAATCAAAAAAATATTGAATCTTCCATGATAAATCCCCAGAACCATGGAAGATGAAGTGGGAGTTGATCAAGGAGGGGAAGAAAAAGGTGATATTTGAGTATGAGGTGTGTCATCAACCAGTTTTAAATCATTATGACCTTGTTATACCTTCCACGAAAGAGTTAAAAAGACTGATAAACATGACTACTTAAGATTCATGAAAATGATCAGGTTCTTTAGAATCAACATTCCATTTTTTCAATCCTTGGATAAAATTATATCATTTTTAAAATTATTCAATAGGTTTTTTGGATAACAAGAATGATAGGAAGAAATTGAATACCATCAATATTAATGAGGAGTGTAGTGTTTTTCTTCTAAGGAAGTTGCCTCCAAAGTTAAAGGACCCTGGCAGTTTTTTTATTCAATGATGAATAGAAGGAAGTTGGCAATTGAGTTTATTATGTGATTTGGGAGAAAGTATTGATTTGATTCCTTACTCATTATTCAAAAATACGAGTCTTAGGGATTTAAAACCAAATTATGTCTACCATCAACTTGTTGATAGGTCACTCACTTAACCTTAAAGAAGGGTGGATGACTTGTTGATCAGCGTAGGGAATCTTACCATGCCCACACGTTTTCTTATTCTTGATACGAATTGTGATAAAAAGGTCCCAATCATCTTAGGCAGACCATTCCTTTCTATTGGAGGTACTATCATAGATGTGTCCAAAGGAAAAATTACCCTCCAAGTTTTAGATGTTATGGAGTAGATTCTGGTCTTTGAAAAGCCCAAACATGAGGATAAATGTAACCAGATTGATTTTGGTAAGAATGATTGATTCAAAATTGAGGTTATATCTAAGTATGGTTCTTTCCCTCTTGAGGATATAGAGATTAGAATTATCTAACCATTAAAAGTATTACTCAGAAATTTGTTCCACCTTTTCATCCATCTATTGATGAAGAGATCCCTTCCCAAGAACTAAACCTAGAGTCATAATTTCAAATCATTAATACTGAATTTTCAAAGCCTGAGTATGAATGTTTTTTAATGAATTTTAGAGTTTGGAAGTGTTTAAAACTGAATAAAATTTCGAATTGAGTGTCTTTGAAAACCTTGATATATGTCAAACTGAATAAGTCTATTTTATGGAAAGTTTCACACCATATATTCTTGAACCCATGATTGAGGTTTTTTTCCAAATTTTGAGAAATTCACTTCTTTTGAGTCATTTTCCTACTCTAATTTTTTTATCCTATGTAGTAATTGAAACATTTATATGAGGGATTTCTGAGTTTTCATTTTTATAGAATGTTTTGAACATGGTTACCATTGTAGTGATCAGGTTGTAGTGGTTTTGAACCAATTTTTGAGTGTTTAGAAGCCCAAAGTGTGGGGAAAAAATTTGAGAACCATATTGGTTTACTTGGAGCATTTTTTAGCCTATTTTCAACAATTGTTTTCCCTAATTATGAAAATTTGGTCATTGAAACAATAGTGGAAAACAACCTTAATGCTCAATTTTTAACAGAAATTATTAAATATTTGCTTGTTGTTGGCATTCATAAGGTGTTGTAAAATTTTAATGAAGTCCACTAAAATAATAATAAAGTTACACTCATAATTCTTGAATTTTAAATGTGACAACATACACCATTTCTAGATTTCCTATTTTGTACTGAATTTCTTTTCTATGGACAATGTATTCCTTCTACTTCATGAATATTTTTGTGTCGAAAAATAATTTTTGAACTTTATTGTGACCCTTCACATGAATCATTCACTACTAAATTGAAAATATTTTTGAACTTAAACTGTTATAATTGTTCTTCAACCTTGAGTTCAATAATGGGAACAATGTTGGGTTTTAAGTGTGCGGGATGAGTCTTAATTTGTGCTAAACTATGTTACAATGTCATCCCATCAAAAAAAATTAAAATTTTATTTAATTGTGATTTTTTAATATTTATTTAGGAATTTTTACTGTGTAAAAAGTTTTCTCAAATTGGAGAGTTATGAAGCCACTTTGTGGAAGTTAATATTTATTACCTCTTGGATTTAATTGTGTAAATCATTTATCTTCCCCTATTGGAAAAATAGTGTTTGGTAAAATATAGGGAAAATGTTATAAAATTATTATTTAATTTGAAATTTTAAATATATATTAAATCATAATTTATGCATCCAAATGAATTATGAGATGAAAATATTAATCCAGTTTGAATCCATTATTTCATTCTTTTCACTCTTTATTCATTAAGATGCTGGATGAGTTATTTATTCCACCACTAAATTTTTACTCCACCTCCTTCAATGTATTTTCTACTTATTAAGATCTCATAAATTATGTGAGTATGTTCACTTAGACCTAAAGATAAGTTTGGACTTTCTGATGGATGAAAATCGAGGTTTGTTAAATTCTCTTTAATTTTTTTAATTTAAATCATTTTTGTAAAACAGTAATAGATTTTCAAATGAATAAATTTGAGTTGAGAGGGTATTCATATTTCACTACTTGAGAGGATCTATATGGGAAAATCAATATGAAAATCAATTCTAAGTGGCATTTCAGCTTTTCCATTTTGAAATTTATTTCCTACAATTGAATATGAATAAGGATTGCTTGAAGACAAACAACATTTTAAGTATGGGGGAATTTGATGCAGCCAATATTCATTACATTTTTTCACATCCAGTTTGGGAGATTTAATGTGTATTTTATGATTAAAATAACAATAATTAAGTTAATAATTACTTTATGAATAATTTAAAATGGAATTAGTAAATTAATGGTATTTATAATAATTTTTTTTTATTATTTAAAACCACCAATTGTTCATTATTTGAATTATTTATTAATGAATTTTAAATTATCAATTGTTTTATTATTGTTTATTTTACCAATCATTTTATTATTATATATTTTTGTGTCCTATTTATTTAATTTTTATCTAATTTTAGTTTTTGGTATTAATCTATTAAAATAATTAAATTATGTTTTAACTTTTTAATTATTTTCCTTAAATAATTTAATACTTAGTAACAGTAAATCATAATTCATTTTTTTATTAAATTTATTAATTTCTTTATTTAGTTCATTAATTAAATAGTTAGTTATTTAATGCAAGTCATTTTTTATATTTAATATTTTATTATTTTAACAAAATAATTAGTTTGTATTTATTATTTTTAATATATATTTAATTTAATTAATTAATTGACAAATTAAATTAGATTTTATTTTTTTAATGATGACTTATTTACTTTGGTAAATTTATCATTATTTTTGAATATAGTAGTGACATAACCAAACATTCTCCCAACATATTTGTAGTCGAATTGCTACATAGCCAAATTTTATGTTATACGACTCACGCAACCAATTATAAAAGAGAATCCATGTAAGGGTTAAAGAAGGAAATCTTGTATCCAATTACAATTGTGGGCTACGTATCTGAATGGAGATTACCCTCACATGACCAAATGTTTACATAATCTTTTTTCCATCAATCTCACATAACCATTTATCCAATTAGCCTTACCACATACCCAATTCTTGGGGTACCAAATATTGACTGATGATATTTGAAGGATGACTGATAAAGAATGATTCCACTAATTTATTGTTGAATAAGAACCAGACCGAGCCTATTGAAGGAGTCAATGACAAAAACACTACTAAGTTTGATCTTGAAGATGGCCCATGAAATTATTACTTGCCATCTAGAGTCCTATATCTAGATATAAACACTGATCAATCGAATTTGGATTGAGGATGATTTTAATATTAAATAAATAGGTATTCTAATTGAAACTAAAGCTAAAGCTGCAAGATCAAATGAATACTAAAGAAAAATTTCAAACCAAGTGAATCCAAAATCAAACTCCCTTTATGTGAAGAGTTTGATCAAATCTGAGGAAGTGCATGTGAAGTCAGAGGTTTTTGTTTGATTCATCCATATGTGACTTTAGTTGGATGGCTTGATCGAGTAGGGGGAGCATTTTGAATATTTTAGTTGAAAAATCCATGTAATTAATTGACATATAGAGTCAAAGTATGGAATTACTTTGAAGGATGTTGAAATAATTAATGAATTATAAAAGTGGTAGAATTATTTCAGAGGAGATTTTCTAAAGTGACAATGGTGGTGGAATAATGAAAAAAATATTATGCAACTTGGTTATCGTGGGGTTGATGCACGATTTTTTATCAAGGAGTTGGAGGTAAAAAACAAGCATCTGGATAAGAATTTTTTGGGAGAGTATAAACATATAATTTTCATATTATTTACAAAGATGGGAGAAGGGTGACATGAGATTAGGGGTAGACCAGAGTGGGGGATGACTGAACTAGAGGCAATAATGATGAAGCTATAGGAGCTCAAGGCGGAGAGGAAATCAACTCTGATAGAGAATATTTCTCTCTATTTTCTCGCTTATTCTTTTTCTTCATTCTCTGCAATGTATTTCTTTAAATCAATTGTATTTTCTACTTTGATCATGAGAATATAAACATTTTTAGGGTTTGGACTATGCTGCATTGAATTACTTATTTTGTTCTACTGTTATATTCATATTTATGTTAGTGTAATTTTTGTTCAGTGTTTTCATCTTCATTCTTAATAATAATCATTTTTACACTACTATATATAACAATGGGTGATTTTAGTGGATACTTTACCTTTGTTCATCAACCTAAGTATTGAGAATTGGAAAATTTGATGATACCATTCTCCATTAAATAACTAAATTTATCCTCAGGTTTTTATTGAAAAATAGTACTAAGGATAGTTCACTGGGTTGTGTTAAACACTTAACGATAGTTGGTTGTTAAACACTCTTTTTTTTTTCTGAATTGGCATAAATATGATAGCTTGTAGTAGAGCAGAAAATATATTTTTATCAATACACTGTAATATGATTCCCTAATCTCATATGCCAATATACTCTCTCCTAGGTTTTTTTCTCAAACGTAATCATTTTTCTCATCATCTATTTCAGTCGCTTTTGTTTGTTTTAAATTTTTTTGTTTGGTCGCAAAAATGTTTTTATCCTTATTTTTGGATACAGTACTCTTACTTACCACTATTATTATTGTTATTAGGTTTTAAAAATAATTAAATTTGATGCGTTTTCAATGATGATGTGTTCAATTGTATGTGTTGCTCTGATCACGAGCAGCTAGACATTTTTAGGGTTTTGGATTGTAATGCATTGAATTACTTCTTTTATTCTACTCTTATTTTTCATCTTTATGTTATTATAATTTTTGTCTAGTGTTTTCATCTTTTTTTTAATGAGAATCATTTTTATACTACTCCATGCACCGACGGGTGATGGTAGTGGATACTTTACCTTTGTTCATCATTGGATAATTAGTAATCATCATCATTATTATAAATTGTTTCAATTATATTTTTATTATTAATTATTTTTAACTACATTGTTATTATTATTAATTAGTAATTAATAATAATTATTAATAATTATTAATTACATCATTATTATTATTAGTTAAATTATTATTTATTTATAGTTTATATTATTTACTCATAATTATTGTTAATGAGTAATAATTATTATCTATTACATTATTAATTATTAATATATTAATAATGTATATTTATTAATTATTAATAATATATTTTCATTACTAATATTTTCTTATTAATTATGTGTTATTAATGATTCTTTATTATTAATAACATAATATTATTAAAATTCTTAAAACAGGATTTTAAATTCCTATAAAAAATATAGAAATGATTTTAAATGATATTTTAAATGATATTTTTTAATATTTTAATGAAATTAGTATCTGATAAAAAATGGTTAAATAATATTTAATTATATATATATATATATATAAAATTAAAAAAATAAAAAATAAAGTAGAAATGAACATATCTTCAATAAATACTATCATCTCTATCAAAGAAATCCAATTACCACAAATCAATACCCAACAAAACATAAAAGAATTTTACACCATGGAATGGACGGATTAATATCTTCTCAAGTTAGGGGTCCCAACCTGAGTGTCCAAACCCTCTTTCAGACTAGAATACCCATGTGGCCCTTTTTTGATTTCTTGAAGGTTCATGTTCATTCTTTCTTACATTTATAAATTTATAAATATAATAATATTTATATATATCTAGTATAATATTTATTATATGTGTTTACTATATAGAATTTATTAATAATATAAATATACATATTATATATATGCATATACAGTGAACTTATTATGTGCATTATAAATTTTATTATGACGAAATTATTGTATTTTTTTTATTATTAGTGGAAAAGCATTATATATATGTACATATTCATTTATTATATATAAATATATTTTTTATTTATGTATAAATATAAATATAAATATAAATAAAATTATTTATATTTATATGTGTATGTTTTTACTCAAAAATTAATTTTCAATGAAGACTTCCAAAATTTCAATAAAAAATTTCAATATTTATTTATATTTATCTGTGTAAATCTATACTCAAAATCTAATTTCCATTAGACTAAAAAAAATTCCATTTCAATTTTCAATGAAAATTTATAGTGAAAATTTATAGTTTCTAATGTAATTTTATACTTGAAATTTAACTTCCAATGAAAAATTCATTCTGATGATAATTTCTAATGATGATTTACATCAAAAAGTTTCAGTATTTATTGAAATTTATTATCAAAATTCAATATAAATCTATTCATACATATATATACATTAATACAAGTATATACATATATAAATAAATCTATATTAATATAAGTACATATATACATATTTACATTTTAATATAAGTATATACATACATACATATAAAAATTTAGAAAAAAAATTCATAGGGAAATTTCAAGTGAAAATTTTCACTGGAAATTTTCAATGAAAATTTCAACATCAAATTTCCAGTTCAAATATTCACTTAAAACTACAATGTGAAAATATTAATACATAAATATAAATTTTAAATTTTTTCCAAAATTTTCATTGAAAATATTTATTGTTAACTTTTAATTTAATTTTCCACTTAAATTCACAATGCAAATCTCCACTTAATTTTTACAATAATTGTGTTGAAATTTTGATTACAAAAATTACAAAATAAATTCATGTTTAAATTTTCAGTGAAAATATATTAACACAAAAACAATCTAATTTGTAAAATAAAATTTGAACTAAAAAATTCATAAGGAAATTTTTAGTGAAAAGTTCCTCTGGAAATTTCTAGTGAAATTTTCTTGTGAAATAACAACTGAAACTTTTCTAGTGAAAATTTCCATTGAAAATTTCCAAATTGAATTTATAACAAAGATTATGATAAAAATATATTAATATATATTTATTTTTCAATTTTTAGTGTAAATTCATTAACATAAAAAAACTATTAATTTTTCACTAAAAATTTTAAATACAAATTTCATATGGAAATTTCTAGTGAAAATTTCCATTGAAAATTTCTAGTGAAAATTTCCAATTTAACTTTTAACTAAAAATTATCATGTAAATATATTAATACATAAATATCAAATGAAAATTTTTAGTTGAAATCTGTTTTGAAAATTAACAATGTAAATTTTCCCTGAAAACTTCTAATTCAAATTTCTACTTAAATATTAAGTAAAATTTTAGATTAATTTTCATTATAATTGTATTGAAAATTTAAACTACAAATTTTATAGGGAATTTTTTGTGAAAATTTCAATTATAAATTTTCATAAAAATTTTTCAATGTATATTTTCTACACACCATAAAAATATAATGTATTTTTTAGTTAAAAATTAAAGTGCATATTTTTATTGTATACATATGTACATACTTGTATGTGTATATATATACACTAATTAATATTATATAGAATTGAATTATAGATTGAAAATTTTAATTTATGTTATAAATATGTGATGCAGATCGTTGACACTAGGAATTTCTAAAATTTGCAGTTACTATTAGAGATTTCCAGTAGAAATTTAATTTACAAAAAATATAAAGTTTTAATTGGAAATTCAAAATTAAAATTTATAATTTCCAAAAAAAAATTGAAAAAATAAATAAATTTTCAATGAAAACTTCTATAATTTTAATATGATATTTTCAATGAAAATTAATCCTAAATATTTTCATTCACCAGTGGAAATTTAGGCATAAATATTAATTTTTAATGAAAATTTTAAAACAATGATCACAGTTTTCAATTACAATTCACATAGAAATATTTCAGCTTTGAGTGGATATTTTTATAAACATATATAAGTTGTATAAAGTTTCATTGAAAATTTTATATTTGTAATATGCATAGGAAATTTGCAGTGTGAATTTACATTGTAACTTTCAAGTGAAAATTTCTAGTGTATATTAGAATAAATAAATACATATATACTGTATGTTTTTATATTTGGAAGTCTCTATTATAAATTAAAAATATATTTTATATTTGAATATATATATATATATATATATAAATTTTCTAATGTATACTTGAAAATTTATACTTGAAATTTAATTTTCAAGAACTTTCAAAATCCTAATAAAAAATTTCAATGACAATTAACAGTGAAAATTTACACTAAAAATATCTAATAAAAATTTCTAGTGTATAATTTCTACATACGTTATGGAAATTTCAAGTTACCAGTAGAATTATTTAATTGAAGTTTAATTTTTAATAGATACTTTCAAAATCACAATAGAAATTTTTAATGAAAATTTATTATGAAATTTTTTAGTTAACAATATAAAGTTTGACACTGCAAAAATGTTGTGCTTATTTATAATTGAAATTTTAGGTGAAAATTTAGAATATATTTTTTAAATTATTTCAAAACAACTAAAACTGTATATATCAAACCTAATTTAATATACATGTATATAAAAACACATGAAAATACAACTTTTAAAAAATGAAATTATATAATTTTATTTTACTATAATTATTTTTTTATTTTTGTTATTTTATATTATTACTTCTCTTTTATTTTAGTGATTTATAATAATTTTTTAATTAAGCATTTTATGGGTAATTTTTTTAAGTGGGTTGCAAGATAGGCATGAGGAAATTATGATCTATGTCTTTAAAGATAAATAATTTGATTTTTCTAAATTTTTTAAAATATAAAATGATCTTCTACGGCTGATTTTTCTAGCCATCAACTCAACACTTGGTTTCTCATGCATTGGCATACCAACTCCAAAATAGTAATCGGCCTCCATAAATTACCGCCTTGTAAAACATAAATGAAAGGCCCACTGTTGATCTATAAACAGTCGGAAAATGGGAACTACATATATTTTTTAATATCAATAAAATTTTATCAGATATATTTTATTCAAATAATGTCAAAATTTCAATCCACACCAATCTTATATATAGCTACAAATTTTCATCACAAATTTATGGTGTTTTTTTATAACCCATTCTAGTGTTTTTTAATAGATACAATATATACTAAAAAATAACATATAGATAAAAATATTTTAAAATTAACGAGTATAGATATTTATATGTATACACATACATACCTATATATATACACATATATAAATATATTTATCAATATACATATTAATGTAATTATTTACAAATATACATTTATATAATTTCAAACATCAATATATACGTACATTCTTGATTCCATTCATATATATAAGTATAGAAAAATATAATTATTTACATGTATACACACACACATATATATATATGCATAAACATATATAATTTTACATACAACATAAATTTTACACTATAAAATTTAAAGTGTACTTTTTTATACACTATAAATGGAAATTAAATTTTTTAAACCCATAAATAAAAAAAATATATATTGTGAAATTGATCAAATGCCGATTCAAACCATGAAGAATTTTGAAAACGGAAATATAAGACCGATTGTAGGTGAAGTACATTATTGATGAAACGAGAGTCAAATTTTTTTATGGTGATGACATATAGAAATATAAATATAAGAGAAAGATAATAAGTATAAAAAAATAGCACAATATGGATCCCAAAAACCATCCACTTTTATTAACATTTCCATGTATTTATAGTGTGCATAAGAATTCCAAAATCTAGAATATGAAAAGTTTGGAATATAAAGGGGTTTTTTGGGAATAAAAGTTATAGTAATTATGACATTCAAATTTAATGTTTCACAACACTCCCCTTGAATGTCATAATTTCATGGAATATTATATAATCTTCACTTAAAAAAATCCTATAGGAAAAATAAGTGAAGCCTGAGTAATTGAATTCCATGTCATGCTACCTCACTAAAAACCTTACCAGGAAAACATAGTGGAAACAAACCTAATGAAGGGAAAACAATTTCAGCATTCCCAAATCCCCTTGATTATATCATTTAATTGTGCCTTTATGACATAAATTAATATTATTATTTAATTATATCTTTGGGACATGATAGAAAGACCATAGGTAATAATGAATGGTCTCGTTGAAAATTACGACTCATGGGGAAGACTAAAAATTGCCATTAATTATAGATCTCCAAAATAATTTATAGAATTCCCTTGGATATCTATTATGATGTATTATTTTCTCATTAAAAAACCTCATCAAGGAAAAACTCTACAATGGAAAAATCCTTGACTAGTGAAAAAGACTAAAATAAAAACAAGTTCCCATAGTGTTGCCTCATTAAAAAAATTATCAAGAAACCCTAATAAGAAAAACTCGACTAAGGGAAAAAGAGTACAATATTTACATATCCCACTCATAATGGTCATCACTAAATCATTTAACTCATAGAATATCTATGATCAATTCATAACCAAAACATTCAATTTTAAATTTTTGAATAAAAATAATTTATACCCTTTAGATTTCAATGAAGAGTGAGTAACATTACCTTGCATCATAATATTATTTTTGTTATTTTCTAGGTATATATGCACATGTACATCCATATCCTCCAGAGATAAATAAAATATGCATTTACATTTAATTATTTTGGGATAACTGATTTCTTTATAAAACCTCTATGTGTCAAATATATCACTATTAGAAGTAAGATACTTAATTATTCATTAAGGGTAAAATATTTATAAAATGTAACATTTCATCTTTGGGATGATTGATTAAAAAATACATGGATATTCTTTGTAATTTCATGATCAAATTGTTCATTTATTTTAGCAATATCTGCAGTATTTTTGATGTTTTTCAAAAAATATTAATAATATGATGAATATAATGATTTATACAATAGATGGGATGATAAATTCAATTTTATATTCTTTGTTATCTTAATATAGGCACATGAAATACATTTAGTCATTTCACCTTATAATTTATCAGATTGGGTGAAACTTTCATAGTTTTGAATATGCTTTAAGAATTTCAAACCCTTTGAGGATTCATATATAGATGTTGTAATCAATAAATAGTGACAACATCAATTGGAAATAATCCAAACATATATAAATATCCAAATATATAAGGAATAATATTTCTTATAATAACATCATCGGTATTCAATAGTCTTGGTCATTTAGATAATCAATCCAAAACATTATATGTTGAACATGTCATAAGTTCCTTTAATTATTTTTTCAAATTATCGTGATGTTTAAATCTATCAAAATCCATTTTCATCGATGTGTTTTTAAAGAATTTAAAATTAGAAATATATCATCAACAACATTGATTTAAATATCATAATTTTTTTGGAACCAGTGATACTTTAGGGAAAATTTATAAAATGAAATAATGTTGTTGATATATTAATTTTACTCTTCAAGGGAAAATATATTTATTGATTTTTAGTCACGATGAAAAATGATTTTATATAATTAGTTAAACCATAGTTCTGGTGTGTATAATCAAACTATTTATTTTTAGCACTTTGCATCCATGTAAGTGTTATGAGAATCTTGTTAATGGTTCTACATGACCATTTTGTATATAGTATGTGATGCTCAATATTTATTTTAATCAACATGCATAGCATGAAATATATACTCACCAATAGATAATAACACACGTGACAATTTAGTAAATGCATCTTTCATATAGTATTTAAATGGATCAAATGGTAGGTGGGAACCCCCATATATACAACATAATTTGTTCTTCATAAATATTTGGGAAATTTATTTCCAAAATAGTTGCTAATGATATAAATAATGTAGCTCAATAGTAAGTACCTTAATAATGAGTAAATCATGGTAAATTATTATATAGAGGGGATTCATAATAACCTAAAGAGAATGAATTCTTTGATAATTTAGTAACATACATCCATTAAATAAATTCATCATTCTCCCTCTAATGGATGTCTACTATGTTATCAAAAAATTGATTCTAATGTATCATTGAATAAATTCCTATTATTATAATTCATCATGGATGGAATAAACCATCATGTCTTGTATTTAAAGTGTCAGGATCAGTAAACTTCTAGTTTACCATCATTGATTCGATTGTAAATAAAAATTTCTTTATAATCACGATTTATTAATTATTGTTACATATTGAGGTACCTATTTTATCCAATGTATCTGTATGATATTTTTTTAAGAATAAAATTTATATTTCTCATCAATACTTTAGATATAAAAAGCACTAAGAATTTATACTACCAGATAAGAGTATATTTTCTCTACTAGAGCTATTAATTAATTTTCTCTATTAGTAAAAGTACTTACATGAGAATATACTAACTCATATGTGAGTTTTTTGAATCATTTAATAAAAATAATATTTATAAATATTTTTCTTTAAGATCGACATATATAAGATCTTCAGGATCTTCTATTTTTTATACTCATATTTGTCATTATAATTTCCACTTATGGTGGTTGATGAATTCAAAATATTATTATAACATGTTAGGTCCATAACCAAGCTTATTTTTTTTATTTTTTAACTTTTGGAACAAATATTATTTCACAATACATCTACTTTGGAGTGGAGCCCCTGAAGAAACCTGGGGCACATCGGAAGCGTTAAAAATATAAAATTTAAAATTTTGGGTTTTAATTTATGTTAAAAACAACGAATCCAAAAAACCAATTTCTTGGGTTTCTCAAAGGATCATGTGTAATTCAATTTAAGTATGAAAAATAAAATAAAAAAAAGCGTAAACGGTACCTTGTTTGTTTGAAATCGTTGTTTTGATTCGCTCACTGTTGGCATTTCATGGCTCAAAGGCACCAAGATAGGCATCCTATAGACCATACAAAAATTCACCATAGCTCTTGTATCATTGATATATAATGCTCGGGTTCCGAAGTACAGAATTGAATAGATTTACGATGTCCCTTAGATTTCTTAAAGAATGAATATTCGATTAAGAAAGTTGGATTGATCCGACCTTGTTCTTCCTTTAAAATATCTATCTAAGAACTTGATATGAGAGAATAGTATATATTCTATCACTAAATTCATCCAAATTGTGTATATTAGTATTAAAGAGGCTAAAATGAACTTTTATACCTAGGTTATACTTTACAAAATTATACTTTGGTCCCTAGAAAGTAATAACCTTCATTTTAGACATTTGCACACAGTTATGACTTAATAAACTTGTCATAAATGTCACAAATATTTAATCACTCACTTGTAACACATTAACATGTCACACGATAAAATAAAAACCATTAAATCAACCGGTAATATATCTAAATAATTTTACTAACCTTAAATGTGTTATGTTTGTTTGAAAAATTATATTATCTCATATTCACTTTTATGAATAAAAAACTTGTGAATAGATTAAGAAATAAATTTAATAATCATTGTCATAAAATTTAATAATATAATTGAATTATTTTTACTTATGATCAATCAAACTTGGAAATTCACCAACCCCCGCATGTGGGGACAACTTTATCCTAAAATCCTATTCATTCAAATAGGTAGAAATTGTGGATACACTTAGTGTGTGACCCTCTTGGTCCTTATTTAAATAGCAATGAGTCTAAACCATAGACCAAGAGTGGAGTATAATAACTCATCATGGACCCTAAGGATATATGGAATGACATAGCTATGATTACCTCCTATGAACACATTCTTTTTAATATAATATCTTTATCTCTCTATATCTCATAAAGTAGGATGCAAACTTGTTTCATCATCATTGTGAAACTTTATATATTTCATGGCCTTACTAGATGAACCTAACTTCTTGTGCCATGGCCATAGATTTAATGAAGGTACTACCACCCTAGTCTGCCTAGGCCCATGAGATATCTCTTTCTAAATTTGGAAGTAACAAATTCAATCTTGATCATTCAACCAATGCCATACCACTAAAGACTCAACCAACACAAGATACCTCTCTATGACTTTAATGTCATGGTTTTTCCTTGCATCAAAGTAAACGATAAAATGGTACATATTGATAACGATATAAATTTTGGTGACCAATACACATGTTTGTAAATAGGAACAACCAATGACACCTGAAACATGTCATATTCCTATCGGAGGGTTAGTCCTCATGATATCATATACTCGAGATCACCAAATGAAAACTTCGTGAGAAGAAGAGTCAATGATTATGTTCCCCTAACACCAGATAGTCAAACATCATATGTGTCCCATCAATATGATGTATCTAGACTATAAGACATATATTTAAGATTTATTTCATAACATATTAAGGTTCTCATTATAGTAGGGAATTTCTATAACCTTTTGATACGACATGTACTATACATACATTGCCATGAAAAAAATGGATGCCTAAGTATCAAAAATATTATTGTAAGAATAAAAACATGTATATATGAAATTGTATACATATAATGGTAATCAAATTATATAAAGGAGTTGGTTCTAGGACAGCCACTCACAATACTCTCACTTGTAGTAGAGTCAACTGCTAATAATTCTCAACCAGCTCTCTCTCACATGAGTATTATTCCTTTGTTGAGATATTACTTTAGTCAGGGGGTCTGCCACCTTTACCTCCATGGCTACTCTAATAATCATGACTTCTCCTTTCTGAGTAAAATCCCTAAATAGATGAAACTTTTGAAGTATATGCTTTGTCTTTTAGTGTGACCTAGGATCCTTGGAAAGCACCATTGTCATTGTATTATCATAGTATACTGTAATGGGGTCTTCATAGGTGGGTACAATGTAAATCTTAAAAACAAATATGTGTATCCAAACTACTTCCTTATCTATATTGGAAGTTTCTATATACTCAAACTCTATTATAGAATCATCAACCATAGACTGCTTCGAGCTCCTCTATCTCACTACACCACTATTCAAGAAAAAGACATATCCAGACTATGATTTTAGATCATCAAGATCTATCTTTAAGCTATAATTAGTGTATCCCTTAACAACTATCTCCTCATCTCCTCCACACATCATGAATATATCCTTTTTATGACTCAATTACTTTAGGATAGTTTTTACAACTTCTTAATGCAGCTCTCCTGGATTGGCTTGATATATGCCCACCATTCTTAAATAAAAGGAAACATCAAACCTAGTATATATCATGATATAAATATTAGATCCCATAGATAAAGAATAAGGGATTATACTGATTTTTTCAGTATCCTCCTATGTCCATGGAGACAACTTATTTGATAGATTAATGTCACATGACACTAAAAAAATCCTCTCTTGGATTATTCCATATTGTACCTTTTGAGTACCTTTTTAATACATGTACTTTGACTTAGCCCAAGACAACTATAAGATATATCTTGATCCCTAAAATATAGGATGTTTCACCTATGTCTTTCATAGAGAAACATTAACTTAACCAAGTCTTCACTGACTGTAAGACTTGAACATCATTTCTCATTAACAATATGTCATAAAAATATAATACTAAGAAAATGATGGCAACTCAACTAAAATTATTATATACACATATATCACTTTCATTATTAATGAAACCAAATTATCTTATAGATTCATTAAAATGAACATTCCATGATCATGATTCTTTATTCAATCTGTAAATGCGTCTCTCTAGGTTTCACACTTTATTGGAAAGCTTTGACATAATAAACCCTTCGTGTTATGTAATATAGAAATCTTAAACTTACATATCTTTTAGAAAATAATTTTTGAGATCCATTTTCCAAATTTCATAATCATGGAAGGATGCTATTGTAAGTAATATTATGATGAATTTTAGCATAGTGACTAGAAATAAGGATTCATTATATTTGATACCTTGACATTGTCTGAAACACTTTACTACTAGATTTTACTTGCAGGTTATCACTTGACCATCCATGCCTATATTTTTATTGAATACCCATTTACAACCAATAGTACTTACATTAACTAGTGGGTCTATAAAAATCCAAACTTGATTTTGGTTAATTGAATCCACTTCATAATGCATGGATTGTTTCCATTTCACAACATCCTTTTAATTTACTACTTCTTTTTAGGTTAGAGGTTCATAATTATCTAAAAGTAATTTTTCACCTAAATCAATGATAGGAAACCCATATATCTTTATTTCTCTAACCCCTCTAGTGTACCTATATAGTACTTGTTTCTTTAGTACCACTTTATCCCCAACTATATCTTGTGGAGATCATTCTTGAGTACCACTTTCTCATTTACATGAATTATCCTATATATTACTTGTGTCTTGAGTACCAATTTCTTGTTTACACAACCTAGCCTAAATTTCCATAGGAAGGTAAGATATAAATCATTCTCACTAGATTTTTCCTTGATTTCCAATATTTAACTTTCTAGTTCAAGTATATATAACCCATTGTTAAGATGCTCCATACCATAACATATGTAATCCTTATACATTAGACGATATTTATTTCTTAACTTGATATAAAATTACCTAGTTTATAAACTTGAAAATAAGATTATGTTTCTGGTAAAATATGGTACATAATAACAATTATTTAGTAAAATAACAATTCCCCTAGGAAAAGTAAGATAATAATCTTCCACTGTTAATGATACTAGTATTTCACCTTTTGATGCCCAAAGATTGACTTCAACTTTTGAAATTGTATTGAATCTACTTAGTTCCTATATTTGAATAAAAATGTGTGATCCACGTGTAATATCCAATACCCAACTTTTAGAAATAGATAGATTGAATTCAATTACAAATATACCTAAAGTAGAAGTGTCAACTTTATTCTTCTTCTAAAATATGAAATTCTTCTTCCATCAGCCTTTTTTCCGCATACAAAGTAGACTGCATCCTACTCATTACCCCCTTCTATACTTTTTTCTTCTGATAAGGGTGGTGCATCGGTGTCTTTGACTTAGACTTAGCCCTTGACACTTTAATCTTGTCTTTCCTCCTCTTATTCACCATAAGGACCAAAGAGTTAGAATTATTAATATTCTTATCTTCTTGAAGAACTAAATCCAACAAATATGGGAGTGACTTATTCATGTTATTCATATTATAATTAATAATGAAAGTTGAGAAGCTATGTAGCAAATAATCAAGAATGGAATCAGTTGTTAGCTCTTATTTCATTTTGAACCCAAGGGTATCTAGTATCTCAATGTACCCAATAATAATTAGTACATAAGATCCCACTTGATTTACTTCTACTAGAATTCATCTATACAGAGCATCAAATATCTCGTATCTTTCTTTCTGAGATCTCTCTTGGTATGACTCATGGAGATAAAACAACATTTGGAAGACATATTTTTCCTTATACATTTTATGTGTCTCACTGGACATAGATGAAAACATCAAACACTAAAAATCTAGTGAATCATCCATATGATTCTTGTATTTATCTTTATCCACCTTTATTTCTATATAAGGGGTTCGGTAGGAAGTGGGGGTTCCAACACATAAAGCTTACTCTCATGGCATAGTACTATGTGCAAGTTATTGTACCACTCTTGAAAGTTATGGCTAGAAAGGATATAATATTTATCTAATATTGATTACAATGAAATTTAATTAGTGGTAGTTTCCAATTGATCTAAAACAAATAAACTTATTATATTTGTAGTTTATCTTGATTACTAATATAAATTTTCAAATTATTAATTTTAAATGTCTACCACTATTTTATCAAATCATAGTATCCCTCAAATACTAGATTTGGAATACTTAGTCTCTTGATTATTCTAATGAAAATAATCCTTAAACCTCTCTTCATAGCCCGAGATATGGAATTTCCACTACTAAAATAGTCAAAGGTATATTTTTAACAAGACAACCATATTAACTCATTAATCCTTGATTTTTTGAGTCGATTTTCATCTCCTGCAAATAATTACTTTTCAATGCTCAACTTTTTCCCTCTAATATTGTAACAAGCTAGATATTGCTAACCCTTTACTGCCAAATTTAGTTAATTTGAGCCAACACTCTCATAATAATTCTTTTTTAGTAAGAGGAACCCTCAACTAGGGCTGATGATCACCTCAAACAATCGACTATGTCCAAATTCAAGTGATGAAAGGCATTTAATGACTTAATATTTTATTTGATGGATTGGGTAATTTATCGCAGCGAATGAATACTTTTTCTATTTAACATGATTGTTTTATGTGATCACACTCACAACTTAAACATGAATTTAAATAGAAAACATTAACCATATAGGCTCATTTTACCTTTTCATGTTTTTTTATTATTTTACCATGTGATTGCACCTAATAAATACACATTCAGAAAATAAAAAATCATGCACATGATAAAATAAATATTTAATGACATGATCATGAGATGTTATCTATTGGTTAATATATCAAATGGATAATATATTAAATAATATCCTAAGGAAATTCCTTAATTCAATACATGACTTGAAACTTGTAGCACTTAAAAATCCTATACATTTCATCGATTTGGTCAATGCTGGCTCTTGAGTCGAACTACTTTTACAAAAACTCCTTTGATCTTTATAATGTATACTTACATGCAGGTGAGGGGAACTTGGGGTGTGAAAATACATTTTATCACTTAAGTTTTGACATGCAATCCCTTTTAAAAATTAAAGACATAGGGATGATAAACAAATTCTTAAAATAAAATAATTATTACATTTTAAAAAACTTAAATGTAATAATTAAATTAATTAAATAATAAACCAAACATGAACGTTTCGGTCTCAAGTAACGATCAATAAACATTAAATTATATTTCATAAGAAAAATTAAATTTCCTAAAATTAAACTCATGGGTATTTTTAATGCTTTAGCTTACATTAAAATAATTTTAATTAATTATTTATACACCCCACGACACAAAAAATAATTTTATTAAATTATAGAAAATTAAGTATAAGTTCTAAAAATTTTTCATAAATTTTCAGGTCAATTTAGGCCTATATATGATCCTCAGATATTAATTTTGGGCTATTTATGGGGTTGATTGGTCGGACTGGTCAAACCTAGACTATACCGATCCGACCCAAGTCAAATTGTGAATCCGTTTAAAGGCATATATATATAACATTATAATATATATTATAATATTATATATATATAAGAAAAATCCATAATAATCCACATAACTGGGGAGAAATTTCACTTCCATTCCCAAATAAAATGGAGTGGAATATTTGTTTTTTTTAAAAACAAGGTTCCAAGGTAAGCTTTGTCATTTTTTTTAAATTTTTGGAAAATAAAGTAACCTTTCACAATAATATTGTATTTACAATGGAATACCCAAACCATATTATAGTATATCTAGCTAACTTTCAACGTAATCACATCACACTCTGACTAAACAATCATCACTCCGATATCCATTAAAGTGAATCAAAAATAAAAACTTTAATTTATTTCACAATTTTTATGCAAAAACCATCAATCTTTGATTAGAAATATATTATTTATACGAAATAAAATATATGAACTATTAGTTGTGTTGGAACCATATCGAAACCCTCTTTTCTAATCGTATCACATTTAATTGAAATTTCAAAGTTGTCAACTTAAATAATTATATGTTCTCTCTGATACAAATCGAAGGAACATGTGGTGCAGTAGAAGTGTAAAAAATATGAAATTTAAAATTTTGGGTTTGGATCATAATAAAAATAGTGAATCCACAAAACACATTTCTTGAGTTTCTCATAGTATCACATGCAATTAAATTTAAGCATGAAAAATAAAATTGAATGAAATCATAAAGGGTACCTTGTTCATTTGAGATTGTTGATTTTATTAGCTCACTATTGGAATGTCGTGGCTCAAAGGCGCCTAGCTAGGCATAATCTAGATCATCCACACATGCAACATAGCTCCTCAATCATCGATATATGATTCTAAAGTGATATAATGGGAAATCAAAGATCTTTATGATGTTCTATCGATCACTTAAAGAATACAGATTTGATCGATAGAGTTGGATCGATCCAACCTTATTCTTCCTTATAAATATCTCACTAAGGAATTTAGGGTATAGTATAGGATAGTTTATCTCACTAAATTCTCCCAAATGGTAGAGATTTATATTCAATAGGCTAAAATGAACTTTTATACCTAAGTTATACTTTCCAAAATTTCATTTTGGTCTCTCTAAAGTAATAATATTCATTTTAGAACTTTGCACATATTTTTGACTTAATAAACTTTTCATAAATGTCATAAATATTTTATCACCAACTTATAACACTTTAACATGTTACATGATAAAATAAAAACCATTAAATCATCCCGCAATCTCTCTAAATAATTTTACGAACCTTGAAGGTGTTATATTAATTTGAAAAAATATATTTTCTCATATTCACTTTTATGATAAAAAAACTGGTGAATAACTTGAGAAATAAATTCAATCATAATTGTTCTATAATTTAATGATATAATTGAATTATTTTTATTTGTAATCGATCAAACTCATACATTCACTGACCCCTGTACGTGGGGCCCACTAAATCCTAAACATCTATTCATTCAAATAGGTTGAACTTGTGGATACACTTAGTGTGTGACCCTCTAGGGAATTATTTTTATAGTAGTGATTCTAAGCCAAAAAATAATAGTGGATTATAGTAACCCATCATTCCCCCTAAGTAGATAAGGAATTTCATAGCTATGAATACCTCCTGCGAACATGTTTTGTGTAATATAATATATTTTTCTCACAATATATCATAAACAAGGATACACACTTGTGTCATAATCCTTTTGATGCTTTATATATTTTGTGACCTTAATAGACAGACTTACCTTTCGGTACCATGTCCATGTATTTAATGAAGGTACTACCATCTTAGTCAACCTATGCCCATGAGATATCTCTTTCTTTACTCGGAAGTGGAAAATTTATCTTGATCATTCAACCAATACCATATCACCAAATATGCACCAAACACAAGTAACCTCTTTATGAATTAAATGTTAGGGTTTTTTCTTTTCATCAAAGTATGCAATCAAATGGTACACATTATAAAGATATCATGTCTGGAGACCAATACACATGTCCATAGATAGGAACAACCAATGACAGCTGAAAAATGTGGTGTTTCTATTGGCGGGTCAGTCCCCATGATCTCATCTACTCGAGATCACCAAGTGCAAACTTCATGAGAATAAGTCTCAATGCTTATAATCCCCTAGAACTTGATAGTCAGAAATCATCTGTGTCCCATCAGTATGATGTATCTGGACCATTGGATATATATTTAAGACTACTTTAATAACATCTCAAGGTTCTCATTATAGCTGGGAACTACTATAAACTTTTGATACGACAAGTAATATAAGTAAATTACCATATAAATAGTGGATAATGAAGTATCAACACTGTTATGGTAATAATAAACACATGTATATATCAAAATGTATACATGTAGTAAGTAATCAGCCTTAAAAATCACATATTCTAACTAGAATTCACTTTATTACATTCCCAAAGATCTGTTCTATTTAGAGTTTTAGAGAATAAGAAAAAAATATTACATATTAAACCCATAAATTAAAATTGGACACTTCTACTCAATATCCATTTTTTCACAATCAAAACCCTAGTAAATAAAATATTATTTCTATACCTGAAAAATCTTCAAAATTTTTATATTGACCTCATCTTTGTCCTTACTCATCATTAAATCCCTATGAAAAACATTTTAAAAACATTAGATGATCACAAAAAGATTATTAAGGGATATAAAAAAGAAGAAAATTGTTAGTCTAATGAAAAACATGAAAACCCATGAAAATTTTACCTTTGTCTCAATGTTCTTTGAGATAATTAAATAAATCATTTTCACATGAAAACACACACACTTTTAGCTCAAAGAAAATCATTAAAACCCATAGAAAGAAATAAAAAACCTTTTGGAAACTTATAGAATCACATTCATAACCCGTTTTAAACCCGTTTCTGAAATAACGAGAGTCTAGTTAAATCCATTGGAGAAACTCTTTGGTAGCTTCAAAATTCTTTCCTCTAAAGACAAGGTACATTACATAATGAATTGGATCACTATCTGAGTGCACCCAGATATATAACGGGCTAACCCAGAGCTATATGGGTTCACCCAATGTATAAGCTATATCAGGCTCATCCGTGAGCTATAATGGGGCTCGAATCTTTATATATATTTTATCAGGCTCACTCATTTCACATATAATGCTCAAGTATCCTATCATGAATAAAAAATTTTATGCATGTACTTTTCATAATAAAACCCTTTTAAAAACTCTTTAAAACCCATATACAAAACACTTTAAGATATCCAAATACCCTTTTATTTTAAAAACCCATTAAAAAAATACCATGAATAAGGTAAATAGGGGTTTCTTTGAATAAAATATCATTAAAAATATTCTTTAGGAAAATAACATTTTCATTTTGAAAACACTTATTTTAAAAAACTGTGCAATTAAAGGAAAACAATTAATTTGAAAAGAACCATATAAAAATGGAAAGTAAGATTCAAATAAAATATTGTTTATGATTTTTGTAAAATATGCTCATGCCATATTAAGTTAAAAATCATTCCTTCCAATTTTTTTCAGAAAAGTCATAAAGTACCTCATTTGGAAAATGACAAAACGATTCCTTTCAAACTACTTTATAAAAAGTAAAAAATGGGTAAAATGATTATAAAAAATCATAGTAGAATATTAAAAAACACATTTAAAACATTTTTATAAAAAAATAATATGTATAAGGAATAATAATAGAGTTTTAAAGGAAACTTTAAAATATTATTTTTAAAATAAAGTCCCTTACCTTGAGTCAAACTCGTAACATTCATTATTTATCTTCTTGAATAATAAACATAGGTTAATTATTTACATTATTAATAATATTTTTAATTATTATTATTATTTTTATATCACTTATTACCATGTTATATACAATAAATTAATTATTTAAGTTCACGTTGGGCTCTTTGATAATATTCAGTTCATAAGTCCAAAAATGACTTATGTAGGTTCCCTATGGTTAAAGAGATCACTATTAAATATTATCCAGAATAATATTCAAGAAATAATTATAATTTTTAAATATAAATTATAATTTTGAAACCAACCATTAAATATGGTTATGAAAAATGAAGTGTGTTACAATCATAGAGACGGTAGACCGTACTTACGCATGAGTAACGTTTCTATCTTTCAACGATCATTATGGAAAGAAATAAATTTTAATTTTATATTTGAGTAATTATCATAATATAAAATATATAATATTATTTCTTTAAATATAATTATATATATTATCCATGTGATGTGGTGATAAAAAATGAATCACATTGCTTCGTGGTGGTGGTAGTCTACACGTATGCACGAATGGCGTTATAATTTTTCAGTGAATGGAAAGGTAAGAAGGTAAATAATATATTATATTTTAATAATTTTAAATATTTCATTAATATAATATATAAATATTAATTCCATAAATATAATCCTTACATAATATATGGCGATGGAAAATGAATTACATCGGTTCTTGAGGCGGTAGTCCGCCGTGCACATGAATGACAGTTTCATTTCCCATTTGATGGAAGGGTAGGTGGATATAGGTTTTGAAATTAACACAATAAAAACTAGGTATATGTAGGATAATGGTTTTATTATTTTATCATGGTTGAATAATATTTTAAGGAGGTGTAAGAAGAAACAAAACTAAAACAAGCGGATAAAAACTATACCTATTCTTTGGAAAACCTCCTTTAATTAACACCTTAAGACCACTGAGGTTGGTTTTATGCATAAAATAATGCATCTAGAGTTATGATAGGGATTATAGTAAGGTATTTTTTTAGGTATTTTATGAACCATATGGGTTTTTAATTATGAATAAATGATAAGAAGAGGTTCCCTTTTATAAGATAGGGGAGGAGCACTCTTGGAATTTCTCAAAATATTAAATTAATATAAATTAATTTTAAATTTAAAATGTATCCAAAGTGAGTGATTTATAAGATAATATGATTATTGGTCTAAATAACCTCATATAATAAAAATTACACATATTTTTACAATATTCATACCCTTATCTTTTGGTTTTAATCCTTATTTAACCTCTTCAACTCTAACCATGACAACATGGATTTTTACTCTTTGAGGGTTAATATAGTTACTATAAAATGAAAAAAGACCCATAAATAGATTATGGTTGATATTTTTAACCTTATCTTAATCACTTTACTTAATTTAATATTTTTAGGAATTTTATATCATTTGATGAAATATTATTTATTATAAAATATCCATAATGTCAATTTTTAGAACTATTCACTACTTTGACATTAATAATATCAATATAACACTTATAATTATGAAACATTATTTTAAAATATCTAAAAAATGTGAAGTTAATATAAAAACTTCATTTATTACATTAATTATCTTAGATTATTTTTATTTTAATATTTTTAATATCATTTATTTGATTTTTTCGTTAATTGAATAATTGATGCATCAGCGTTGTGTAAAAATTTAAGGTAATTATTTCTTCACTAAATAATAAAAATAAATTACCATGATGAATATAAATATTTAATATTTTATAAAAAATATTTATAGTCGAATATATCCTCTGGATAACACCATATTAAAAATATTACACTTATTAAAAATAAGAGTGCAGCATGTTTGAATTTTCTTTAAATAAAATACTATAAATGTACTAATCTCATCCAAGTGACCCAAAAAATTTCATAAATTCGGCCTATTGATGATTATGGTAGATGTATACTCATCCAATAGGATTTAGGTAAGTTTTTGTGTCATTTAGTGGTTCTTATCATTTTATTTGTAACCCAGATTACCCGATTTACTTTTTACCATGGTAATAAAATTACTAAATTTACTATACATATTTACCAAAAATAAAAGGAATCTATTTAATAAAATTTTACCCACTAATTTAAAATATTAAATTCATTTTTGGAAATTCAAAACATATAAGTTTCAAAATTTAATTTAAAATTAAATCGGTAAAACGCAACAAAATTTTTTTTAGATAAATGACCATTTTGAAATATAAAATAGTTTTATGATAATTTAAGTATAAAATCCATTTTAAAATCTGTAATTTGATTATTTTAAATCAAAAATTAACTAATTAAAATTTAAAACTAATCCAAAACATAATTTTACCTTGTAAATACTTAAACATAAAATACAGTTTTCAATAAAAATCAGTATTGTTCAATATTCCTTGAAAAATAAATATTTCAAAAAATGCTCAAATATTCATCCTGATATAATTTTGACATGTTGAAATTAAAAATTAACTTCATTTTTTTAAATTAAAATTCTATAATTTTAAATTTAAACTTTTAAATAAAATCTTATAAGAAACGAGTTTAATAAATCCATTTCCTATTTGATTTTAAGAATTTCTTAATATATTTATAATGAATATAAATATATAATTAAGGAATACTGATAAATATTAAAGTGATTTATTCTATCATTAATTGGGTTGTTATATTCTCCCACCTTTTTGAAATTATGTCCTCTCTATTTGAACTTAGGATTGAAAACCAAGGGTTAGACTTTTCAAAATACCTTTGTTTAAAACCCATATCATAAATAGGGTTAATAAAAATTCCTATTGAAATGAGATAAGAGAAGGTATTAAGGTCATCTAGAATAATTCATAACTAGGTTTTCAAATATAAGAACATAAGTGGGAAGTGAAAACATTGATGTGGAATATAAAAATTAGTCATAAGGACTGATAGAGAGTGATAGAGAATATGGTCACGAGAAAGTTAACCATAAAAAAACATAAATCTATAATGGGTAAAAAGGCCATTGATTTCTTAGTAAAAAATGTAAACGGATAAAATTTTTGTTTCAAGATACTGTTTCCTATAGTTTAGGAATTCCAATGCTATATATACTAAGAACATTAATAAATATACTTACTTGACAAGTATAATTTCATTCTTTAATCAATTTCCACCATAAACTCATCTTTTTCTTCAAATACTGAGTATGAATTTTTCATTCTTGAAGCACTATAATCAACTTATATGGATAAAAAATACAAGAAATAAAAAAAAATTATTCTTTCTATCTTTATGAATTAACCAAACCAAAATGGTTAGCACAAGGTAATATATTAAAAATGACCGAGGAAGGGGAGCTACAAATCTAAAAAGAAACATACAAACACACAAATGTAGGAAGTCAGGGAGACTTGAACCTGAGACCTCCCCAACACCCCATAGGGACCTTTTACTCTAGGCCAGGCCCTGGGGTCTTAGAATAAGGTGATATAATTCCTAAAAATAATAAACATTTATACTAATAAAAACTACTTTAATCTCCAAATTTCAACAGTAATACCCAAAATTCAACTTAGATCATTAAAAAAATAACTATCTGTAAAAGTCCTTAAAAATATTACAGACTAATACTGAAACCCAAAAATAATAAGGATTTGATCACATAGTCATCTATGATTAATTTTAACATTTATCTTCAAATAACATCAATTACTCTTGAAGTCTCATACTAAAATGTGCACACCCAAAACATATAATCTCTAAGATACACTAATAATTTCCATAAATAAAATAAATCACTAAAAATCCACACTAAATTAATATGTGATTTCAAAGGATAATTAATCCTTTATTCCTCAAACAATATCCCATAATATTCTGGTTACCTTAATCTTGTAATGCTTCACAAAATTATAGTAATCTTCTTCTAAAATAAAATTAGCCACTTAACCACTAAATAATTTCCAGATCCCATGATTATCTATTTGATAAAACATATGTTCCAAAAATGAACTTATCCTTTATCTGTTAGACCATTTAAATAAAAGAAAACAATTTCATACTAACCAGGAAATCATATTGGTCAGTGGTAGGTGATGCACTCTTATCTCCCTTCGGTTTTGATTTCAAACCTAATGACCTTTCTAGACATGTTATGTTTTTTTCTGGCCTATATGTTGTCCTTTTCTAAGACTACAATCCTTATAAAATTCCAATAAATGTTAGAAAAATCCTCAAAATAACCTTAATATATTCATCATTAACCAAAATTGTTTTATCCTCAAAGGTTAACTCATACATTTCATTTTGTATCCTAAAAATGTAATAACCCATAATTAACTCAAAATTAAATATCATATAAACACTAAAGGTTATCCATACATTTAAAATTATGTCCAAAAAATGTATAGGTATTCTTAATCAAGTAATAATTTGCATTAAACCTAAGGGTTACATAAAACTAAAGCTTAAAAAAATCTACTAAAATGTCATTAATCACTTCAAAATTTAATTAATTAAATCCACAAAAGGGGTATCTAATCTATTTAACTTATGATCAACCTCAAACATATAAAACCATGATGTTATCCATAACTCTTAAGTTAACCTTGCATGAAAACATCCTAATATTCAAATTTATCTAAACCTTGTTTTAATACTAATTATAAGGACCCAACCTTAAACATCACATATTCTAACTAGAATTCACTTTCTTACATTACCAAAGATATTTTTGATTTAAATTTTTATAGAATTAGGAAAAAATATTACATAGTAAACCCACACATTACAAGTGGACACATCGACTCAATATACATTTTTTTCATAATCAAAACTCTATTAAATAAAATATTTTTTATTTTCATGGAAAATATTCACAATTTTGATCTTGAAACCATCTTTGTCCTTACCCATTATTAAATACCTATATTTTTTTAAAATGTTGGATGAGCATAAAAATATTAGTGAGAGACATAAAAATATGAAAACCATTAGTCGAGTGAAAAATATGAAAACCCATAACTTTATCTCAATTTTCTTTGAGCTAATGAAATAAATCATTTTTACATGAAAACGCACAAAATTTTATCTGAAATAAAATCATTAAAACCTATATAAAGAAAATAAAAACCATTTTTTGAAACTTAGAGCATCACATTCATAACCCATTTTAAACCCATGTCAGATATAACTAGATCCCAGTTAAATCTATAAGATAAATCCTTTGGTAACTCACTCTTTCTTGCCTTGAAAGACATGGTACATTACCCAATACATTATAATACTATCTGGGTGCATCCAAAGCTATAACAAGCTCACTCGACACTATTTGGGTACACCCAATGTATAAGCTATATCAGTATCACCCGTGATATATAATGGGGCTCAACCCTTTATATAAGTTATTTTGGGATCACTTATTTCACATATAATTCTCAAGTACCATATCACGAATAAAAACTTTTATGCTTTTACTTTTCATCATAAAACCCTTTTATAAACTCTTTAAAACCCATATGAAAAAAACTTCTGGATATAAAAATACCACTTTCTTTTAAGAACACAATTTAAATACCAAAAATATTTATAATAAGTTAAAGAGGGTTTTTATTTGAAGAAAATATTATTAAAAACATTTTTGAGGAAAATAACATTTCCTTTTTGAAAAAACTTATTTTAACAAACTGCACAATTATAAAGGAAAAAATTTTATTTGAAAAGAACCATATAAAAATGTAAAGGAAAATTCAAAAAAAATATTATTCATGATGGATGAAAAATCCTCTCATGTTGTATAAGTTAAAAAACATTCATTCCATATTTTTTTCATAAAAGTCACAAAATACCTCATTTGGAAAATAATAAAAAGATTCCTTTCAAACCATTTTGTAAAAAGTCAAACATGGATAAAAATGAAATTAAAAAATAATAGGATAATAGTAAAAAAGTTATTTAAAGCATTTTTATAAAACAATTATATGAATATGGAAGAAAAATATAGTTTTAAGGGAAACTTTAAAAGATGATTATTTTTAAAAAAGTCCCTTACCTTGAGTTTGACTCATCACGTTCATTTTTTATCTTCCTAAATAATAAACATATGTTAATTATTTACTTAAGAAACTTCTTCAGGGTTATTATTCAATTTATATCACTTATTACCATGTTATATAAAATTACTTAATCATTTAAGTTCAGGTTAGACACTTTGATGATATTCAGTTCATAAGTCCAAAAATGAATTCTATGGGTTGATTGTGGTCAAAGGGGACATTTTTTAATCATATCTAGAATAATATTAATGAAATCATTATAATTTTTAAACATAAATTATACTTTTGAAAACAATCATCAGATATGATTATGAAAAATGAACTATGTCACAATCATGGAGACGGTAGGTCGTACATATGGATGAGTAACATTTCAATTTTTCTATGATCATTATGGAAAGAATAAAAGTATTATTTTATATTTATATAATTATCATCATATAATATTTTTCATATTATTTATTTAAATATACTTATTTATATCATCCATGTGATGTGGTGATGAAAAAAAAATCACATTGATTCGTGGAGGTTGTAGTCCACACATAGGAACAAATGATGTTATCATTTTTTAGTGAATGGAATGGTAAGAAGTTAAAATATATATTTTATTTTAATAATGATAAATATTTCATTGATATAATTTATAAATATTAATTCCATCATTATAATCCATCCATGAGAGATGGATATGGAAAACTAATTACATCAGTTGGTGAGGTGGTAGTTCACCGTACACAAGAAAGATAGTTTTGTTTCCCATTCGATGGAAGGGTGGATGGATATATGTTTTGAAATTAATATAATTAAAAAAACATTATATGTAAGATACTGATGTTATTATTTTATCATGTTTGAAGAATATTTTAAGGAGTTGTAAGAAAAAAAATACTAATAGAAGGAGATAAAAACGGTACCTCTTCTTTGGAAAACCTCCTTTGATTAACACCTTAAGACCACTAAGGATGGTTTTATTCCTAAAATAATGCCTCTATAATTATGGTATTGATTATAAGAAGGGATTGATTTAGGTATTTTTTGAACCAAATAGGTTTTCAAGTGTGAATAAATGAGAAGAATAGGTTCCCTTTTATAAGAGAGGTGAGGGGCACTCTTGGAATTTCTCAAAATATTAAATTAATATAAATTAATTTTCAATTTAAAATGTCTATAAAGTGAGTTATTTATAATATAATAATATTATTGGTCTAAATACCCTAATAAAATAAAAATTAGTCAAGTTTTGACTATATTTACACCCTTATCTTTTTGTTTTAACTCTTATTTAACCTCTTTATCTCTAACCATGACAACATGAATTTTTAATCTTTAAGGGTTAATATAGTTACAATACAATTAAAAATGGATAATAAATGAATAATCGTTGATATTTTAAACCTTATCCAATTAAATGAACCAAATATAAGATTTTTAGGAATTTTATATCATTTAATAAAGCATTATTTACTATAACATATCCATAATGTCAATTTTTAGAACTTTTCATTACTTTGAATTTAATAATATCAAAATAAAACTTATAATTAAAACCAATTATTTTAACATATATTCAACATGTCAAGGTCATATATAAAATTCATGTATTACATTAATTATTTAAAATTATATTTATTTTAATATTTTTAATATCATTAATTTGATTTTTCTTTTAATTGAATAATTACCAAATTAAGGAGAAATAACTGGATAAAATTTCATCAAATCTCAAATATTAATGATAAAATTCTAAGTATGGTTTTAAAAAATCATATCAAATTTTTTATAAATAATTTCATTTTCTTAAAGAAATAAACTAGATTAATTAAAACTATATTTACATTGGGGAATTCATTCATTCATTAGATTTCATGATCCATGAATTATAATTCATTATTTATCAATAATGATCATCTTATAAAAGTAATAATTTTATTTATTATGATGACTGTTGTTTAACCACTTTAGGCTGTAAAATCATTTTCATAAAATATATTGGATTATTAAAACTATGAAATCCAATAATTTCATTTATGAACCATAATATTAATAACATCCACTTTGGGGGATAAAATCAAATGAATTATATGAGATGAAATTGATAACCCATAAATTCATGATAAATAATATGTTTTCACTTAATATTGTTGTTGTGGGAATAATGATTGAAAAATGAAAATATTCTTCAATCATAATGTGAGAGGAAATTATTTTCATATCATTCTTAAAGGATACACTATTTTATAAATATTAATAAAATTAATTATGCTCTGTAAATATTTATTGTTATCAAACCACTTCTGGTTGTTATATTATTATTAGTATATTTTCCTTTATAAACAAAGGATATGTATTTATTGTCATAAAATATCATATTCATCAGAACTTAATTAAAAATAAAATATTGTATATTTTCATTCACTTATGGGAATGAAATGTAATTTGTTTGATAAAAAATTTCATTCACTTTAGGGAGACAAATAAAATTATTTGTTTGGGTTTTATAAGGTCTTCAAGACAATAACATGGATATTTAATTCATCAATTTCATCCACTTTCAAGAATGAATATATATATATATATAATATTTATGCTTGTTCTTCATGTAAATTTAATTTCTATCAAACATTTCATAAGAAATAAAATGAAAGAGAAAAGAAATAAAATAATACAATATTTAAAAATATTCAAAATAAATATCATCTATGACATGAAACTTTATACAACATAATAAAACTTTATTCATTTAGGGTGGATAAGGAATAATATATATAAAATTTCATAGTTTATGTCATTATCAGCGAACTTTGGCTCAATGTACAATGGGTACATGATGTTCATCACTGATTAGAAAACTTCAACTCAGTGTACGACAAGTACCCAATGTTCATCGTTTTAATACTTTAGGTGGTGTTATTTTTTCATTTGATGAATGATGTTTGTCTCAACAATGAACTAATTAGTTATTAATCAAACACATTCTCTTCAAGAAATGAAGTGAAATTTTTTAATCATGAGTCATTCAGCTTTCCAGGAGCTCAATATATTTTCAAAAAAATATATTAAGAAAAAAATATATTAATTTCAAATTTATCTAGATGAGAGAAATAAATATGATATAGAAAATAAGATACAATTGTTGATATTGCTATTTAAATGAGTAGAGTCGATGTACATGTGAAAGAGTATATCAAAATAAAAATGTTTTGAGAAACACATGACATACCTTTCGCATGTAAGAATAATCTTAAATTGATGATATTAATGATGCCAACTTCACCATAATGTGAAATACTACTAAAAAATAGGATATAGTGGCATTTCTAATAACCGCAACGAAATAAATCATATTAAAAAATAATAATATAGCAGCGATTTAATATAACTACCACTATATTTTTTATTTTAAAATTCAGCAGCGGCTTTATTTAAACCACCCCTAAATATTTTAAAAAAACCTAATTTTGACCCCCTCCCCCATGATATCCTTAGACCTAACCCACCCCACTCCCACTCTCCTCAGTGACCCCTGACCCCAACCACCCTTACTTCTAACGACGACCACCATGACCTTGAACCCCTTCTCTCAATGGATACTACCAAGGCCCTTAACCCCCACCGATAGCAACCATCATAACCCAAACTCCCCTAGTACCGATGATGGTCGAACCCTGATCCCCTTGACCCCAATCTCCCTTCTCCATGACGAGGACCTCACAACAACCCCTTTTCCCCAATGTCAACCCAAAAAGGACTATCTTCCCATTTTTTGGTGACTACAACCCCAGCATCATTGAAGGTATTATTGATTGAATTTTTCTAAAGATTTTAATTAAATTATATAAAGATCTATGTAACTGAGTGTTGTTTATGTTTTTAATGTTGTATTAAATCATTTTTATATTGAATTTGTGTTATGTAAAATCAAGACCCTTCCTTGGTTGATAATGAAGTTGGGTGATGTTTAATGTTGATTGTACTTGTTTGTTAAACATTTGAATCTTTATATTTGAATGAATAGGGAGAAGAGTGAAAATACAATGCCAATGAATAAAATTTGGATTAATTTAACTCAAAACACACCTCGATATACCAAGGGTTTTGAAGAATTTTTAGATTATGTAATTTCAAACCGATCAGTGGATGGTAGAATAAAATGTCTATGTCCAAATTGTAAATCCATGTGATGGTTGAATAGAAATGAAGTATATAAGAATTTGATATTGAAATAGTTTCCTTATAGATATGCATGTTATATTTTTCATGGTGAATAGGATGTTATAGATCAAAAGAACCTTCAGTTGATCCTATCTAGGTTAATCTTTCCTAGAACTTTAGTGACTAACAAATGATTTTTATTAATTAGTTGAAAACAGATAATAAGAACTATATGAAGGGTGTTCCAAGTATTCAAAGTTATATTTTCTACTTAAGTTTTATCATGTCAAGTGTCTCTATGGAATTATTGACAAAGAAATTTCCATGATTTTAGAGTTTATTTATGATGTATTTAGTGAATCTAAGATCCCATCATTATTCTATGATATGAAGAAAGTCATTAATAAACATGGACTTGATTATAAAAAGATATATGCATCCCCTAATGATTTCATGATTTACTGGGGAGAAGAGTCTAATAAATAAGAATACATAAGATGGAATACAAGAATATGGGAGTTAATGAATAATAATGAGAGTATAAGTCAATGAAACCCCAAGAAGAAATAGAAGAATAAAACTCATGCAAAGGTATTACATTACTTTCCTTTGAAACCACACTTGAAAATATTATTCATGTCATCTAAGACTTCATATGACATGAAGTGGCATGCTCAGGATAGTAATGATGGTATGATGATGTTGGAGTTAATATCCTAGGAGAAACTATTTTTAATTTAGTTACATGTATATTTAATGTATTTAATATTAATAAAACTAATTATTATACATTGTTCATTATTTTTCATGACCCTAATGTAATAATGTCTGAAAGTATACATCGCATTAATAAGGTCATATCAGTTCCTCGCTATAATGAGAACCTTGATACACTATGGTGATATTATTAAATAATGTTCTACGGTTGGATAACTTACTATGATGGGACATAGAGTACATAGAATATCAGGTCTAAGTACTCATAAGAAGGTGAGGATTCTTCCCATGAATTTTGAACTTACTAATCCCCAGGATGAGAGATTATGAGAATAGACTTTTCCAGTAGGAAATCCACACGTTTTGGTGTCATTGGATATTCCTATTTATGAGCATGTGTGATGGTCCTTATACTTTATGATTATTATCAATGTATGTTATAATTCACGTACTTAGATGTATTTTGTAAACCATGAGGATAAAAATTCATGGAGAAGTTGGATACATTGGGTTCATGATAAGTGACATGTAATTAATGAATAAGTAGAGAAAGGATTTATCCCTTCCACCTTTATGAAAGCTAATATCTCAGTCCTTTGATTGGAATAGAACTATCACATTAAATTCCATGGCTATGGTGTAATGATGTGTTTATTTCAGATAGTCAAAGAAAGAAATATCAAGCATATAGGTTGGTGACACGAATGTGAAACCTTATTGATGAGATATTGTGAAAAAGGGATTATATTACACAACAAGCATTTTTATGTGGTTTTTGACATTATAATATTAAGTTCTTTATCTTGGGTGCCTTGACTCATTACTAGACAGCAATCTTGGACTTTAGGTAAGACCACCTAATTCCAATAAGAAAGAATCCTATAGGGTCACACACTGAGTGTTTTTGTTGATATCAATTAAATTATATTTGAGTTTAATTAATGGAATAAATATTATTTTCAAGTTTGAGGAATAATTTTATTTAAGCTATATTGATCATATAAATTAAATAAATATTTATTCGTCGGCTTGTGAATAAAATATTTATTTTATTTATATAATATTTTAATAAATATTTATTTTTTATATTGTGAATAAAATATTTATTTATGAATAAAATATTTATTTGGTTGTTAAATAAATGATTGAGGAGTTCAAACAGACCAAGACCGAGTCTGGTGATAAATATTAATTAACAAGACCGTTACATAATATTTTTATTCTGAAAATTAGAGCATGCCAAAAAATAAAAATAATATAATTATTATTATGTTTAATGGGGTTTATTAAAGATAATAAATGTTATTTAATGGCTAGTATGCAATTAAATAATATTTTAACTTAAATTATAACTCTATAAATAGATGGTTGTGTCTATTGTGTAGAGCATCCAAAATTGAGAATAGAGAATTGTTGCATACAAAGAATTATCTCTCAACTCCTACTTCTCTATCCCTATAAAAAAATGAGAAGCACAAGAGATATTTCTTCATGATCAAAGAACAAGAGATCAAGAACAAACAATGCAAGACATATGACTCACCGCACTAGCACTCAGAGATCGAGTGATGTTTCTCAGAGATCATAGGAGAACTTGTGGATCACTTATAGAGGGATTATATCCTTGGATCCTCACAATGAAATGAAGATAATATGAAAGGATATTTTCAGATGATCAACATTCACCAATGAATAAATCTCATAAGCCTAGGTATTTATTTCTTTATATATTAAATAAATTAATTATAAAATTTAAGTTCAAGATCCTTGATCTTAATTTTGAAAAATTATTATTAAAATAAATTTTAATATATCACCCACCACCACATGATTCCACTCCATCTGGAACCAACACGTGGTATCATAGGGGTCACATTTAAATTTATAATTACTTATTTGATTTTTGATCTATGTAAAATTGTGGTTATATTTTCATTTAATGTTATTCATTATTTAATTTGATTTGAATTAACATGTTATCAATATATTAATATTGTTTATTAAGTGTTTTATTTTATTAAATGTTTAAGAATAAATGAAGAATGAATGGAGATTCCATCAGAAAGTGCCAAATATTTGGCTGGTAAAATTGGGTTACACCGCATGTAGCTGAAACACAAGCCATATACCCATGCACATTGTACCTAGATGCACTGAGCAATTAATTATACATGGTACTTTTATTACACACTACGTTTTGACTGGGATAACCTGGAACACATAAAGTGGATACATGGTGTGTAGCTAGAATGTACACATCATGTAGTCCAGTCGAGTTAACACATCGAAGCCCCAGACATGTGAATCAGATACACAGAAACCGAGGTACATGGTGTATAGCTGGATGTACGTGCCGTGTAGTATCCCATTAATGGTAAGATTTAAAATTACACTAAATTTGTAAATTTAATCATTAAAACTATATTTTATTTATTGGCACACCATTGTGTGTTTGACAATTTAATAATTGTTTTAAAGAATTTATATTCTCTATTAATTTATTATAATTAATATGTCATTATTGGTTCTGTCATTTATTTTACATGAATTACATAAATTATGGGTATATCCAAATAAGATCGGATGATCATTAAGATGAAAGGGAATAAATTAATTAATTAATGAAAGCATATTTATCTTAATAATAAAGAAAGAATAGAGACATGAATTCTAACTAGTTACTTTTTCATATTCGTTGTATGTATAACTGTTCATGATCTTGACCAGGACCTATGTATGTGTTGGAAGTTTTAATTTAATTTATTTAATGAGTTTTATATTATTTAATATTAAATTAAATGATGGACTGTGAGTCATCCCTCCCTCTATTATTATGCAGGACCTGCATTTCAAAGGATATTGATGTAATCTACTTTAACCAATCCTTCGATTCCACTCACCTGCATGTGAGTAATAAATATTTTTAATTAATGGAGAATACCAAGGCACATGTAGGTGATTCAATAAGGAACCATAATGATTTAATCTTATGTGATATAGAGGTGGACAGGTGGAATACTGTAACTCATGACAAGACCAATAATATAAGTTATTTCCCTTAGGTCAAAGGTTGATTTAATGTCCGCTCATTAAATCTACCATTAGATAAAGATCATGAATGGGTCATTTAATTAATTAATTAATTTTATCAATTTAATTATTTATTTTATGGATGTAAGGCCATGATCACATAAATAAATGAATTAACATGAAACGACATAAATTAAATAAATGAATTATGTGTAAATGTTATATTCAACATGGTTAATTTATTAAGTATCATCCAATTAATATTAACAAGACATGTAAATGATAAAACAAGATAAAATTTATGCACAATAAATTAAAATCCCTCAATTAAATATTAAGTCAGACTAAGACTTCCATTACTTTATTGGGAATGAAACCATAGAACTAAGTGTAGTAATGAACAATGTTTGGACATTTAATTTTATTGAGGAGTATTGGGTTGACTTAACTAAAATTGAATTGAGTTTAATGGTCAAAGTCTATTCAATACGAATTTAGAGGTAAGTGTTGAGAAAATATAATTCCGAATTTTAGGATAGGAGAATCCACTCAAAGGATCAAGGAGATACAAGTCTGTGGTTGAAAAAAATGCCTACCTAATTACTTTATTATGGTTTTCATGGACAGATCCTAGATCAATAAGAAAAGTAATGGGGATTCTTGAAACTGGAATGTTAAAGAAATTAGATATTCTGAGTTCAATTGTGAGGGCTATTGGGACAAGATAAAATAATAATATATTTAATAAAAAACATTTAATTTATTATATCTCACTTATTTTGTAATCAAGAAAAGTACTAAAAATATTATATTTTTAATTTTAGAATAAAAGTACATGTTCATCATTCACACTATCCCTATGATCAATATTGGAGAAATACAACCTCCTAACTAGCAGCAACTTTTAAGAGTTGTTTGGATGCCTTTGGGTTGTGCTATGTCATGAACGGAAATCTTATGTGCTAGAATCCACAATGCATGATCTGCCTACTAATGTGGTGAGTGATGAAGATTTCCTTATATATGAAAAACATTTGAGTGATGTGGTTTAAATTCAATGTTTGATGCCTTCATCGATGTCTACTGAACTAATGAATTCACATGAAAATAGGGATGTGTATAGAATGACTAAGAACCTCTGTGGTTTTTACCAAAAGAGAACTAGATTGGAACAATTTGAGATTTCCAAGGCACTCTTTTAGATAAATATTGGAGATGGTTCCCCAGTAGGGCCTCACATAGTTAAGATCATTGGCTATATTGAGATCTTAGAGGGTTTAGAGTTTAAACTCCATAAAGAACTGGGCACCGATCTCATTCTGGCATCATTACCTCATAGATTCTCCATATTTGTTATGAATTTTAAAATGAATAACATTGAGAAGTCTCTACCAGATCTTTTTACTCTTATTCACCAAGTAGATAAGGATATAAATCATGAAAAACATCTATCCTTATGGTGAAAAAAAACAAAAAGGGCAAGAAAATATTTTTAATCCCAAATCTTCTTCACACCCTTCTAAGAAGAGGAAGATCAAGGGGTGATAAAGAAAACAAGATGCTATCTGTTTCACATGTGTCAAGAATATCCAATGGAAGATAAATTACACCCGTCCAAAGAAGAATTATTGAGTGCAATTTATCTTTTTCTATAAATTGGGAATTAGTTAAATATTGTGGTGCTCACATATCTATTAAAATATAGGAACCAAGTAGATTTATAAATATTAACTGAGGATAGGTAGATCTTTGAGTAGCCAACAGAGCTAAACATTCTGTTGTAGCTATCAAGGACTACCACCTCACGTTTCCAACTGGAATGATCTTGGTTTTATAGGGTTTTTATTATGTTCCTTATATTATCAAAAACATTATTTATATATCTAGGATTAATGCAGATGGATTTATTTTTAAATTTTAGAATAAATGTTTCTTCATTTATAAAGATATCATTTTTATGGTAATTCATATTTAAATAAATGTATTTATGTGTTGGATTACATGAACCAAGTAATGAAAATCGATAAATAGGTTTCTTCACATGACTCATACCACACTCAACTTTAGCATCACCAACTAGGTCATGTAAATGAAAAGTGACTGACTAAATTACATAAATATTGATATTAATATTATTTTTAATTAAAACCAATTAGTGTATGTCATGCATGTTTATAAGGAAAAATGAGAAAATCCCCATTTAATGGGAAAGGTGAAAGGGCTAAAGATATTCTTGGATTAGTTCATACTAATGTGTGTGGGCCATTTCTTATTGAAGTAGGGGGTGGGTAGTCATACTTCATAACTTTTATTGATGATTTTAGTAGATTTGGACATATCTACTTAATTAGGAATAAGTTAGATTATTTTTATAAATTTAATGAATACAAGAATTAAGTTGAGAACCATATTGGTAAGAAGATTAAGAAACTCCACTCAAACCGTGGTGGGAAATATCTTAATCAATACTTCATTGATTATTTATGGGAGTTTAGGATATTATCTCAACTCACAACTCCTTATACACCTTAGTAGAATAGTGTAAGAGAAAGGAGAAACCACACCTCATTGGATATGGTGAGATTAATGATGAGTCATTCAAGTCTTCCATTATCCTATTGGGGATACATATTACAAACAACATCATGAATACTAAACTGAGTGCCAACTAAAGTGACATATGGTATAACATACCAATTATGGAATGGAAATAAACATTTTTTGTCTTAATTACATGTGTGGGGTTGTGAATCATTTTTTAATGCCTATTCAGGTAATAAGATTTAACCCTAATGCATAAAGTGTATCTTTATAAGATATCTTAAAGAAACAAAGGGATGCTACCTATACAATACTTTAGAAAAAAATGTTGTGGTTGAGAGAAATCCCATATTTCTTAAGGAGGATATTATCTCTAAAAGAGTTAGTTGGATCGGTATAGACTTTGATGAAGTCCAACTTCAAGATACACAAGATTTGACACATGAAAAAATTCCACAAACCCCCTTGGAATAAATAATAGTTCCAGAGACACAATTACTACATGGGATTACTAGAGAGGTTAGAAAACTAGAACATTATGGTTTTATAATCACCAAGGATGGTGACTCATTATTATTTGATAATAATGATCCTCTAACCCATAAGGAAGAATTAAGTGGCACATATAAGTTTCCAAGTGGAAAGAATCCATGAATTATGAAATGGATTACATGTACCAAAACTAAGTTTAGATTTTGGTTGACCATCCAGTAGATGTAAAACTTGTTGGTTGTAAATGGGTATTCAAGAAGAAATTGGACATGGAAGAAAAATTTAGTACCTATAAGGTAGGATTGGTTGAAAAAGGGTTTAAATAGAATCAATACATTGACTATGAAGATAATTTTTTACCCGTTTCAATGATGAAATCCATTATAATTATACTTGACATTACACATTTCCATGATTATGATATTTGGAAAATGGATGTCAAAACAAAATTCTTTAATGGGAACCTTCAGAAATATGTCTATATGACACAACTCAAAAGGTTTGTGACTACAAATGATTCCAACAAGGTATGAAAGTTGCAAAGATACATTTATGGATTAAAGAAAGCATATATGTTATGAAACATTCATTTTTAAGAGGCTATAATGGAATTTGGTTTCATAAAGAATGAATGTGAGTCACGTGTATATAAATAGTTTAGTGGGAGTGTATTATTTTTATCAATAGTATATTTTAATGACATATTATCCATTATAAATGAAATACTAGTCTTCTAATCAGTTAAGGCATGGTCAAATAAATGCTTCTCTATGAAGGACTTGGGAGAGGTAGCATATATTCTTGGGATCAAGATCCATCGTGATAGATCCAAAATACTGCTCGACCTAAGTCAAAGTACATACATTGATAAGATACTGAAGAGATTTAGTATGGAACAATTAAAGAGGGGATTATTTCTAGCGTTTCATGGAATTCATGTTTCCAAGAGAATGTATCCTCAGACAGATGAGTAAAGAAACAGAATGGCAAGGATTCTATACTATTCAGTGATTGGGTTAATCATGTATGTTATGATATGTACTAGGTTATATTTTTCCTATGCATTAAGTGTGGTAGGAAGATATCAAGATGATCAACATGAATGTTATTGGATGACATTCAATACCATAATTAAATATCTTATGTGTACTAAGGATATATTCCTCGTTTATAGAGGAAATTAGGAACTAGTCATCATAGGATATGCAGATACTAGTTTCAAAAATGATCAAGATGATATGAATTCACAGAAAGGATACATATTCACTTTGAATAGAGGTGTTATGAGCTAGAAGAGCTCAAAGAAGGTTGTGGTTGTAGATTCTACAGTATAGTCCAAGTATATTGCGGATTCTGAGGCAAATAAAGAAGCAGTATGGATGCACAACTTTGTCCAAGATCTTGACATGATAACTAGTAGTAAATATCCTATCATGCTCTATTGTGATAATACTATATTATTTGATCTTACAAAAGATCTAAGGTCACATCAACGGATGAATCACATACTTTAGAAGTATCATATATTGAGGTATTTTTCTCAGAGAGGTGAAGTTAAAGTGAGCAGTATTTTCATAGGACATAATGTGGTAGACCCCTTGAATAAAGCCTTAACTGAGTAGAAACATGACTATCATGTGAGGTATAGCAGACTGAAGGTCATAGGTAGTTCTATCTAGTAAAAGTGGGAGTTTTTTTTGGAGTTTGTGTCCTAGGACCAACTATTTTTACTTTGATTACATGTGTATTCATTGTATTAAATATTAATAAAACTACTAATTATGTATTGTTCATTGTTCTACATGAATCAAATGTAATAATGTCCTAGAGTATATATTACATTAATAAGGTCATAGTAGTTCCACGCTATGATGAGAACCTTGATGTGATATGATGATATTCTTAAATAATGTTTTGTGGTTGGATAAAGTACAATGAATGGACACATAGTATATAGACTATCAGGTGCGAGTACTTTGTAAAAAATGAGGCTTCTACTCATGATGTTTTCACTTGGTAATCTAAAAGATGAGAGATTATGAGAACAGACCCTCCATTAGGAATTCCAATTTTTTTGTGTCATCATATATTCCTATCTATGAGTGTGTGTGATGGTCTTTATACTTTAAGATTATTATTAACGCATGTTACAATTTGTGTACTTAGATGTATTTCATAAACCTTGGAAATAACAGTTCATTGTGAAGTTGGATTCATTGGGTGCATCACGAGTGACATTTCATTAATGAATAAGTCAAGGAAGAATTTTTCCTTTCCATCTTAATGGAAGATGATATCTTGGCCCTTTGATTGGAATAGAACTATGGCATTAAATTTCATGGTCATGGTGTAACGACACATTTATTTCAAATATTCAATGAAAGACATATTGAGCATATAGTTTGGTGAAACAGATTTACAACCGACTTGATGAGATATTTTGATAAAGTGATTATATTACACGGTGATCATTCATATGTGGTTGTTGATGTTGTGACATAAGTTCTTTATCTTGGGTGCCTTGAACCATTAATAGACAATAATCTTGGACTTTAGGAAATCCCACCTAATGCCAACGGGAAAGAATCCTAAAGTGTCACACATTAAGTGCTTTCGTTGATCTCTATTAAATTCTATTTGAGTTTAATTAATGGAATAAATATTATTCTCAAGTCCAAGGAATAATTTTATTCAAGTTATATTGATCGTATAAATTAAATAAATATTTATTCATCAGCTTGTGAATAATTGTTTTTATTGAATAATTTAATAATTTTTTATTCTATATATTATGAATAAAATATTTTTTTATGAATAAAATATTTATTTTTTTTTCAATAAAAGATAGAGGAGTTTGAATGGACCAAGACTGCATCTAGTGAAAAATATTAATTAAAAAAACAATTACATAATATTTGTTATTGTGAAAGTTGGTACGTGCCGCAAAAAAATAATAATATAATTATTATTATGTGTCATGGGGTTTATTAAATGTCATAAATTTTATTTTATGGATGGTATGTAATTAAATAATATTTTACCTCAAATCCTAACTATATAAATATATGGCTATGTCTATTGTGTAGAGCATCCAAAATTGAGAATAGAGAATTGTTGTGAACAATGAATTCTCTCTCAACTCCTCCTTCTCTCTCCCTCTCAAGAATGAAAAGAACAAGAGAGATTTCTTCAAGATAAAAGAATGACTAATTAATAATGAATAACGCAAGACATTCGACTCGTTGTACTAACACTCAGAGATCGAGTGGTGTTTCTTAAAGATCATAGGAGCATGTGTGGATCACTAATATAGGTATTTTATCCTTGGTTCCTCACAGTGCAATGAATATAGTCTAAAAGTGTATTTTCATATGATCAACATTCACCAATGAAGAAAGTTCCTAATCTCAGATATTTAGTTCATTAAATATTAAAAAAATTAATTATAAATTTTTCATGTAAGATACTCACTCTTGGTTTTGAGCAATAATTATTAAAAGAAATTTTAATATATTGTCCACCACCGTATGCTTCCACTCTGCCCGGAACCAACAGATGAGACATCCAAAATATTCAACATCATGGAATATGTTTGATTAATTATATCCATATTTTTCTTCGAATCCTGGGAATGTACATTTGGGATTGGCTTCTGATGGTTTTATAAATTTTGGTACTTTAAGTACTAATTATAGCATTTAGATAGTTGTTTTGATCCCCTGTAATCTACCTCATTGGATGTGTATGAAGAATAATTCTTTCATTATTCCAATGATTATTCATAGAAAGAAAATTCCTGGAAATAACACTATTTTATACTTTCAAACTCTAATCAAATAATTTTAAGAATAATGGGATGATAGTGTGGAAACATATGATGCTTCAATGAGAAAATTATTCAAAATTCATGCTACTTTAATGTAGAGAAATAGTGAATTTTCTATACTGAGAAATTTATCCAGTTGGAACACTCATACCAGTTTGGCTTGTCCAGTTTATAATTTCGATTTTTAACCTTAATGATTAACTCATAGTAGAAAATAGTGTTTTATATATCATAATTGATTTCTTGATGCTTCCCATAAATTCATGTTTAACAAGACACAATTAAATTTAGATATTGAATTGATAAATCCACCAAAGGTGTTATCTAGTTCTGAAATCTTGGGAAAATTAATGAATGTAAATAAAGAATTTGGAAAATTTAATCAGTTTAAATAAGGGAGGAAAAGAGTATGAGGTACAGTATCTGAGCAGCTAAAACATGAAAATGGAAGAAAAATATTATGTTTTTTAAACTTTCTTATTGGGAGTTTAATTTTATATGTCATAATATTGATGTAATGCATATTGAGAAGAATGTATGTGACAATGTAATTTTTACATTTCTTAATGATCAGGGTAAATTTAAGGGTCACCTTAATGCTCGTATAGATTTGAAGTTAATGAATACAAAGTATGGTTTGTGGGAAAATGAGAACAGAAAGCATCCTTCGGCTATTTTTACAATGAAAAATCACGAGAAAGACGTATTCCTTTAAACTTTAAAGAATGTAAAAGTTCCAGATGGATATTTGAGTAACATATCAAGGTGTGTTAACATAAAAAATCGAAAGTTACATGGATTGAAAAGGTATGACTCAAATATTTTGATGGAGAAGTTTTTGTTGTTGGCATTGCATGATACATTACCTAAAAAAGTAACTACGGTTCTAGTTGAGTTGTGTACCTTTTTTAGAGAGCTTTATAGAAAAACTATAAATCCAACTGAGCTTGATAAACTTGAAGAAATAATTGTTTTGACACTTTTTCATTTAGAGATATTATTTCCCCCTTTATTCTTCACAATCATGATTCATTTGACTTTTCATTTGGTTAAAGAAGCTAAACTTGGTAGACCGGTACACTATCGATGGATGTATCCAATTGAGAGGTACATTAATATTTTTTTTATTTTCATTGGTGAATTCAATTTTATCAAATCATTGTGTAATTTTTTTAACATATTTCTAATTTTTTTCATCAGGTTCTTAGGTCATTTGAAATCATATGTGAGGAATAAATCTCAACCAGTAGGATCTATTGATGAAGGTTACATAGAAAAATAGTGCTTGACATTTTGTTCTTGGTATTTTATTGGGATTGAGACTATATTCAATCATGTTGGATGTGTTGATGACAACCCCAATGATTATCATTTTGAAAACCAATCATCAGTATTTCCAAATATTGGATGACCAATTGGAAAGAGGTCAAATTTTACACTGACTAAATTGGAGTTATTATAAGCACATAGATATGTGATACTTAATAGTATTACTATGGATCCATTTGTTGAATAATTGCAATTGTAAATAAATAGATGACTAAGAGGTCGAGATATAAATGAGTTGGAATTAATGAAATATGCTAATAAGGAGATTTTCAAATGGTTTTCCCGTCATGTAAGTATATACTAATAATCATATTATTGATGTGTAGTTATTTTGTCTATGTTAAAAGTAACACTTTATATCTTCTTTTATAGATAATTAATGTTGATAATCGAGATGAAATATCAAATGATTTGAAGTTTTTGTCTCAAGGTTCTCTAAGGAAGGTTAAGAGTTTTGATGCCTACAATATTCATGGCTTCGAGTTTTATACAATTTATCATGAAGAAGACTTGAAAACTCAAAATAGTGTTGTATTTACACTTATATATATGGGATACTATGTAAAGATGAATGATATAATTGAATTAAACTATCATGGCCAGTTTTTAGTTGTCTTATTCAAATTCAAGTGGGTCAACATTGATACAGGTATAATGAAAGATTTGTTACATTTTACTTCTGTTAAATTCTCTCACTTGATCCATACCAGTGAGCGTATAGATCATGGTCCATTTATTCTGGATTCACAAGTGAAGATGGTTTATTATGTGGATGATGAAATACATGAAATTTGGAGTGTTATTGTTCACTTAAAATAGAGATAATTATATGATATGGGTGATAAATATCAATTGATACTTTGTGATAGTGAACCTCCTCAACCATAAAACATTGAAATTTTTTTTCCTGACAATATCAAACCAATATAACTTGAAAGAGAGGGTAAAAATAAAGCACACGTCATAATGGATATTGATACTAATAAAGAAAATAAATATGAATATAATTGAATGTATAAATTGGAAATGAATATATATTAAAATTTCTCATTGATAAGTTTTTTATTCATATATACATTGTTCCATTTTTTTATAATTTTTTTGTTATGCATTTTTTATACATTTAATATATCTAAACCATTTGAATTGTAGGAATGTTGAGAACAAAAAAATTTCATGATCCTAGTCGATCTGCGTCTTAGAGCACGCCACCACTACCATCATCTTTAGTGGATCCAAGTGATTCCATTTTACTTGAAACTAAGAGTGTGCTAGTTGTTTCCCTAGATATTTATGGTATCCCACCATCTGATTCACGTCTGGTGATGGAGCAGTTAGTCACCCCTCCATCTAGGGGATACTGACGAGTTACCATTACTGGTATATATGTCATTATACAAAAAAAAATATATTTTATTAATTGTTTAATTAATATTTCAAATAGATAAAGATAAAATTAGATGGAATATAAATATAAACACAAAAGATTTATGAGACCTGAAATACTACAAGATTATCATTCCATTTGATGAGTTAGAGGTTTCTACTGGTGACACTACTGGAATCTATGAGAAGATTATTGAGAAACTTGCTTATGAGATGGTGAGCTTTCCTATTAATTATAAATATTGGAGGAATATTCCCACAACTTGGAAAAATGAGGTCTTTTATAATCAAGTAAAAGTAATATTAATTAAAGATTCATTGAAAACTAAGTTAAAATAGATGAGTAAAATTTTGTAATATAATTATAAAGTGTTATATTTTTTATTTCTAGATGTTTTTTCATTTTGATGTCCACGACTCTGTTTCACGCCCATGGAATTAGAAAAATTAGGCAAGAAATGGAGATATTTTAAATCAACACTATAGCATGATTTTAATGACACATCTCTAAAATCATTATAGATGTATGAGAAAGTTCCTGAAGGAATTTATTGTGAGAAATGCAAGATGTTTGCTGATATTAAAAAAAATGCATCTCATGGTAATTTCATATTTTATAGTATCTTGATAACATAAACCCAATAAAATTATATTTTTTATTAATTTTTCTATTTTATAGGAATTCTCTAAAAAAATATTATGAATCATGAGAAAAAATTCATTCCTCATATCATTGGGTCCTAGAGTTTTTTAAGAAAAGGAATAATTTTGGTTCGTATTTTATCCATTTTTATTTATATCATTTTATTATATGTCAAAGTTTTTTCTAACTTGTTTATATTTTTTTATAAAGGATAATTAATTAGGTCACTCTGTTTCTAGACAAAGATGCGGTTTGAAGTGCATAGAAAACCCGATGATAGTTTTTTAAATGACCTCAGCAATGACATTGGATTAAGTACATTCCATTACTATTTCATGTTATTTCATTACTATAAAACATAATAATGAAAAATATATTATGCTAACAAACAATACTTAAACCCAATTAAATGGTGCTGGCTACATTGATCAAATGATGCTAATTCGACATCGTTTGATACATATAGTTGGCCCTAATTAATTTGGTTTAAGACTTATTTATTGTTATAATTTATTTTTCATTATTATGTTTTTATAGTAACAAAATAACAATAAATATAAATAAAAAAAATTATAAATTAGATAATATTATGGAGTTCAGATATTTTAAAAAATCATAGATAATATTTTTTTATTAATAGGTTAAAATTCAAGAAGTTGGGGATGAGAACCCTTTATAATCATCACTAGGTTCCCAAAATTATGAAGTTTTAATAATTGTAGGGAAGGAGCATCCCAGATGTGTATGGGGGATGGGTATTGGGCCTACTCCAGCATCTATCTTTGATAAATCATCGTCACCAGTTAATGATACACCTAGTGGGGGTTTGAGTAGTGTAGTTGATTAAGAATCACAAAGAGTAATTACAAGGTTGAAAGAAAAAGTGAAATAACAAGACTCTTATAGGAAAACACAAGATCATTGGTGGTTAATAATGAAAAATTCTTTAGTTTTTGTATTTCAGCAGATAACCAGCATGATACCCGAGGAAATTTTCAGCCTTATAGATCATCCTACCGAGGTAAATTCAAAATTCCATAGATCATTAACATATTTACAAATAACACATATAAATTACATAAATAAAACTAAAATGACACTTTTATTTTGAAAACACGTACTTTGAGTCATACCGACAACATCTTATGCCAGATTGATGTGTGGTTGATTCCTATACATCAAAAATGAATTATGGATCATTATCTTTATATTTGAAAGCAACATGAGCTCGTTTTATTGGTTTTGACTTAGTAAATAGTTTTTAAAGGTACCAATGCCTTTAAAAATGTGTGTCAGGGGGTCAAAACTTGGGAAAACAAAGTCAAATTACCATGAAATCAAAGGAAAATGACTGTAGATTTATTTGTGAAATATAGGAACTAAAAACACATCATTATGAGTTACAATTTTCCTAGAATTACCATAAATGTGTTTTTAGTGTTTCAAAACACTAATACATGAATGTAACAATCAAAACCATAGAAAAATACCTCAATTTAACATAAAATTATGGTAAACCACCTTTGATATATTTTTGATGTGTACACACAGACAACACAACAATCCAATGTACGGTGTGGTCAGAATGACATAGTAAACAGTTTTAAAGGTACCAAAGCCTTTAAAAACATGTTTTGGTGTGTCAAAATCCAGAAAATGATGTTGTATTTCCATGAAATCAGAGAGCAATTTCCATAGATTGATTTTTTAAATATAGGAATCGATGTCCCATCATTCTGAGTAACGATTTTCTCAAGATGTCTGTAAACACATTTGTAGTGTTTTAAAACACTAAAATGTGCATGTAATGGTAAAAATCCTAGAAAAAAACTTAATATTGATATGAAATCATGGGATAATCACCGTTGAATTATTTTTGATGTGTACGCGTAGACATCATGTCAATTTGACTTGTGCTATGCTCAAAATGACTCAATAAACAGTTTTTAAGGATACCAATGTCATTAAAAACATGTGTTAGGGGTAAAAAATAGACTAATGACATAATATGGCCATGAAATCAGAGGAAAATGATCATATATTTATTTTTGAAATTCAAGAACTGATGACACATCATTCCGAGTAACGATTTTCCCAGGATTCCCGTAAACATGTTTTTAGTATTTTAAAGCACTAAAACATGTGTGTAACGGTCAAAGGCATTGAAAATGACCTCATATTAATGTGAAATCATAGGAAAACCACTGTTTAGCTATTTTTTATGTGTACATCCAAACAACACATCAATCTGATGTGTAGTGTGGTCATAATGACTCGGTAAATTTTTTTTAAAGGTTCCAAAGCCTTTAAAAATATGTGTTGAGTGGTAAAAATCAAGAAAACCATGTTTTATTGCCATGAAATCAAATAAAAATTATCATAGATTTATTTTTGAAATGTAGGAACCAACAGAGCATCATTACAATTTTTCTGACAAGCCCATAAACAAGTTTTTAGTGTTTTAAAACACTAAAACATACATGTAATGATCAAACCCATAGAAAATGGCTTCATATTGATTTGAAATCATGGGAAAACCACCATTGAGTTATTTTTTATGTGTATTCATATAAAACATGTCAATATAATGTGTGGTGTAATCGAAAGGAATCAGTAAATTATTTTTAAAGGTACCAAAGCCTTTAAAAATGTGTATCATGGGGGAGACAAAACCAGGAAAATGAAATCAGATTACCATGAAATTAGAGTGAAATGACTGTAGATTAATTTTTGAACTATAGGAACCAAAGAAACATCTTTATGAGTTACGATTTTCCTAGGATGCCCATAAATGATTTTTTAGTGTTTTAAAACACTAAAACGTGCATTTAACTATCAAAATCATAGAAAACATCCTTATATTGAAGTAAAATCATGGGGAAAATACCTTTAAGTTATTTTTTATGTTTACGCATAGAAAACACTTCAATCCTATGTGAGGTGCAGTCATAATGACTCAGTAAACAATTTTTAGAGGTACCAAATCCTATAAAAACATGTATTGGAGGGTCAAAATCAAGAAAAACAATGTCAGATTACCATAAAATCAGAATAAAATGGCCAAGATTTATTTTTGAAATTTAATAAATGACGAGATATCATTCCAAGTTACGATTTTTCTAGGATTCCCGTAAATGTGTTTTTAGTGTTTTAAAACACAAAAACATGTGTGTAACAGTCAAACCCATAGAAAAAAACCTTAGATTGACATGAAATTATGGGACAACCATTGTTGACTTATTTTTTACTTGTATTCATAGAAAACTTGTCAACCCAAAGTTCATTGTAGTTGGAGTGACTTGATAAACAATTTTAAAGGTGTAAAAGCCTTTAAAAACATGTATCTGGGGGTCAAAACTAGGAAAACAATGAAAAATTTCAATGAAATCAAAGGACAATGAACATATATTTATTTTTCAAATGTAGGGATAAATGAAAAGTCATTCCGAGTTGCGGTTTTCTCAGGATGTCCATAAGTATGATTTTAGTGTTTTAAAACACTAAAATGTACATGTAACGCTCAAAACTATAGAAAACGACCTCAAATTGACATGAAATCTTGGGAAAACCACTGTTGAGTTATTTTTTATGTTTACACATAGAAAACATATCAATTTGATGTGCGGTGTGGTCGAAATGAATCAGTAAATAGTTTTTGAAGGTACCAAAACCTTTAAAAATGTGTGTCAGGGTGTCAAAATAGGAAAAAAATGTTTAATTTCCATGAAATTGGAGAAAAAAGACTATATATTGATTTTTAAAATTTAGGAATAAAAAACACATCAATCCGAGTGATGGTTTTCCCAAAATTCCTGTAAACATGTTTTTAGTGTTTTAAAACACTAAAACACCCGTGTAATGGTCAAAATCATACCAAATGATGATGAATTGACATTAAATCAAGGGAAAACCACTATTGATTTATTTTTTATGTGTACTCATAGACAACATGTCAATCCGATGTGCAGTGTAGTCAAAATGACACTGCAAACTGTTTTTAAAGGTACCAAAGCCTTTAAAAACAAGTGTTGGGGGGGGGGGGTTAAAATTAGGAAAAATGATGTCAGATTTTCATGAAATCAGAATACAATGACCATAGATTGATTTTTTAAATATAGGAACCAATGAAACTTCATTCTGAGTTATGGTTTTCCCAAGATGCCTGTAAATGTGTTTTTAGTGTTTTAAACACTAAAACATGTGTGTAACTGTCAAAGACACAAAAAATGACCTCAATTTTTTTGTGAAATACTGATAAAAACACTTTTGAGTTGTTTTTGACATGTACATATAGACACTACATTAATCTAACAAGCGGTGTATTCAGAATGAATCGGTAAACAATTTTTAAAGGTACCAAAGCCTTTAAAATTGTGTGTCTAAGGGTCAAAATGGGAAAATGATATCAGATTACCATGAAATCATAGGAAAATTACTGTAGATTTATTGGTAAAATATAGGAACTGAAATCACACCATTCCAAGTTATGGTTTTCCTAAAATTCCCATAAACATGTTTTTAGTGTTTTAAAACACTAAAACGTGTGTATAACTGTCAAAACCATAGAAAACGACCTATGATTGACATAAAATAATGGGACAACCACCGTTAAGTTAATTTTGAAATATAAGACAGCTACCAAATCAAAGTTTTTAAAATTTGTCTATTAAGTAAATTTCAAGCACACCACACATTGATTTAAAAATTAATTATATTATTATATACTTATCCGTTTTCAGTTTCAAGTGTTGAATAATTTCTTAAATAGGTAATTTTATGTTTTCAAAGTGTTTTGAATAATATATTATTTGTTTTATTTTAAAATTTCTTCTGTTTGATTAAGAAAATAACAATTTTTTTTGCAACATTCTAAATATATTATGTGTCTTTTCTCTTTCACATTTCTTTTCTTAAATGTTCTAGTTTTTATTGTAGGTAACAGATATCGGTAGTAAGTAGAAGGATGACCATTTTGATCCACAACATTCTTTTGAAGGTATCCCTGATGGTTCTTAGTTTCTATGGTATTTTTAAATTTTATCAATGACTCTACTATAATTCTGATTTATTATGTTCAGTATTAATTTTTCATTCTTTTTTGTTAAGGTTGATGAGATGTTGTGGTCGGTTCTAGTTGATAAAATGATGTGGAAGAAAATGGATGCAGTGAAGATTGTGGGATAGATGTATATTGAGAATGAGTTTTTGTTGGACATATTTTATATGCATATATTGATGACTGGGGTATGGGTTAACTGAGGTTAAGATGAATGAGGTTATAGTGACTATGGATGTATTTATATTTGAATGTGTATGTATAATGTATAATGTATGCATGATGGGTTTAATATGCATTTATGTTTTAGTTTATTACAAGTCGTATTTTTTTCATTTTTATTTTTTTATTAAATATTTTAAAAAAATTAAAAGAAATATTTAGCGGTGGTTTTTATAAACCACCACTACATAAATTTCTTAAAATCTTAATTAGTAGTGGTTACTATTAACCACCGCTAAACATAACTTCCACTACATATATTAGCGGTGGTTAGGTTCATTTTATATATATTTTTTTTATTTTTGGGTATTTTTTTAAAAAACCGCCCATAAATGCTCCAAAAATGACACATATAGAAACCGACATTAAAAGAAAATAACCACCACTAAATGATTGCCGACTGTTAAATATGTCGCAATTTTAGTAGTCACTACTAAACGATTTAGTAGTGGTTTAAACCACTGAAAGCAGTAAAAACAACCATTGCTAATGCCTACTTTTTTTGTAGTGTACATATAAAATGATTGTGCTAATAACTTGTTTTGAAATTGATCGAATGTAGATTAAAACCAAATATAATTTCAAATATGAAAATGTAAGACTGGTCGTTGGTGAAAAAAATCATTGATGAAACAATATTTGAATTTGCGTATGGTGATGATGACGATAAATAGAAATACAAATATAAGAAAAATATAATAAGTAGAGAAAAGAACAAAATGTAGTGCCCAAAAACTATCCACTTTCATTAACATATCCATGTATTTATAGTGCACATAAGAATACTAAAAGTTGGCATATTAAAAGTTGGGCACATGAAGAAGTTTGTTGGGAATGAGAGTTATTATAATTATGACATTCATTTTTAATATTTCATAACAATATAAAAATATTTATCACACACACATATATAAATAAATGGATATATATATATAATAAAAATTAAGGAGTGTTTTCCTACATACATATATATATGTGTTAAGTATATGCCTACATACATACATACTTACATATTAATATACATGCATATAAATTTATATATAAATAAATAAATAAATAAATATAAATATAAATATATATATATATATATATATATATCAACACACATATACATTTATACATACAAATTAATATAGTCATACATACATAAATACATATATTTAAATATAAGTACATACATGCATACATTCATAAATCTATATTAATACAAGTGCATAAATATATATTATTTTAATTATATGCTAATATAATTAATGTAATTATTTACAAACATAAATACATTCATGCATATGTACATGAATATATAGATATATATAAGTATATAAAACTATAAATATTTGTAAGTATATGCATAATCTTATATACATGCATACAAAAATAGATGTAAGTATACAAATATTTATAAGTATATTTTAGAAAAAGTACATACATATATCTATATATTATTATATCTAATACTTGAACTAGAAATATCCAATGTAAAATTCACATAGGACATCTCCATACATATAATTAAATATAAGCACAAAAATACATACATATATACTTATATATATACGTCTCTCTCTGTGTGTGTGTGATTATTTAGAAACAAATATAAATTCAGTACATACAATAATAAACATATGTGAAAATTAAGTCCTATATGTAGTTTACACAAAAAATACACTTTAGAATATACTTATAAATATTTATATTTGCATATAAATTTTCATATACTTATATAGATGTAAAATTGTAAATAATTACACTAATATATTTATATGTATATATGTGCCTCATAGGGTGCAGTTCAGTGGTTTTTCCCTTGTCGTACCTGTGGTGATGTGTTTAGGAGGTCCTGGTTTTCGAGCCTCTGGGTCTGCAATTTGTTTCCTTTATACTCTTAACCCCAGACCTACCATAATATATTTATATGTATGCATGTTTCTACCTATGTGTATGCATGTGAATATAAAAATATTTAGATGTATGCAGATGTATTAAAGTATCCATATAAATATTTATGTTTGTATATACCTATATGTATAAGTATGTATGTATGTATGCTTATATTTGTATATAATTATGTAATTTGTGTATAGAAATAAATTATATATATGTATATATATATCCATTGTTATTATATATACATGTTTATACTCAATATTTTTTCAAATTTCCTAGTGGTGATTTTTCCAATGGATCTCTCATAGGCGATGCACACTATGAATTTCCTAATGAAGATTGGAAGTACAAAATCTCCCATAAGAGATTTTCACTACAAAATTACCAATGGGGATTTAAACCATTAATCTCACAAAGGATATTAGACACTATGTACGAATTTATCATAGGATATTTTCCATGGCATGTGAGCCTTAGCCCGGTTGGTGAGGACTCTTCAAGTGCATCCAAGAGATCTAGGATCAAATTCGAGTGGAGGCTTATTTCTGAGGTCCACTACCACAAAATGGGGCAAGGGAAGCACCTCGTTTTATTAGTGCTAAACAGAAAGTGTTGATAAAGTGGGGGACTTTATCAGTGCTAGATAACTTTATCAGCGCTTTTCTTTGCACTGATAAAAGTTTTTAATAATAATTTATATAAAATTATTATATTTATATTCAAAAATAATGTTTATTTGTATACATGAAATAAAAAACTCATATTTATAATTAATATATATTTTTTAATAATTCAAAAAAAAATATATAATATTTTTTAAAAATATTTCTAAGATTATAATTAAATATATATATATTTCAATAATTATAAGATTATAATAAATTTCATTAAATAATAAATATGTTTATTATATTTATTAGATTTATTAGATTTATAATAGATTTATTAGATATATATTTATTAGATTTATTAGATTAATTAATTAGATATATTAGATTTATTAGATTTATTAGTTTTATTATATTTATTAGATTCATTAGATTCATTAGATTTATTATATTTTTTATATTTAATATATTTATTGTATTTATTGTATTTATAATTAATATATATAAATACTTTTTAAATATATATATATATTTATATTATAATTATTAAATATATATGTGTATCCAATGAATTTGGTCAATAAATATATTGATCATGCATGCATATATGTTACGTATCATTATGAATGTTCATTTATACATTACACACTTCTTATTATTCATGTTGTCCATTGATGGCTCATTTTTTATTATGTATATTTTACTAGGCATATGATTAATTCATTTTACCCATATATACTATTATGTTCACAAAAATACTTATAAAATTACATTAAATATATTTAAATAAGAAATATACTTATTATATTTATAATTATTAAATTTTAATTATATATAAATACTTTTTAAATATATTTATTTGTAATTATAATTATAACTATATATATTTTTAAATAATTATAAAATTATAATAAATACATATATTATAATATTATAAAAAATATATATAAATATATTTATAATTATATACAAACATTTATAAATATATTTTTTATAGTTATAATTATAACTATAAATGAATATATATATATATGTAAATAATTATAAAATTATAATAAATATATTTATTATATTACTTATAAATTTATAAATAAATTATTAAAAATATATATTTATAAATGTATACAAATATTTATAAATCAATAAAAATATTTATAATTATAATTTCTAAGTAAATATAGAAATAATTAAATAATTAAAAAATTATAATAAATATATTAATTATATATATTTATATACAAATATTTATAAATAAATACAAATAGTAATAAATATAATTCTAAATAAATGTAGAAATATATAATTTTTTTTAAAAAAACTATAATTATTATATTAATTATATATATTTATAAAATTATAAATATATTTGTTATAATTTTAAAATTATATATATATATAATTACAACTCTAAATAAATATTTATTTATTATAATTTTTAATTAAAAATAAATAAATAAATATTTATTAGTTATAGATATAAATAATTAATTATTTATTTAAATGATTATTAATTTATAAAAAATATATTTATAATTTTCATATATAATGTTATATAAAATTAAATAAATATATTTATAAATACATAGAAATATTGATAAATAAATACAAAAATTTATATTTATAGTTATAAATAAATACAAATATATTTATATAATTATAAAATTATAATAAATATAATAAATATATATATTAATAAAATTATAAAAATTATAAATATATTTTTTTTATAATTTTATAATTATTTAAATAAATAAATATATATTCAATTATACTTATAATTATATATATATATATATTCATATAAATAATTATAAAATTAGGAGAAATATAGTTATATATATCTATAATCTTATAAATATGTAATTAATATATTTATCATATATATTTCTAGGATTATAAATATAATAAGTATATTTCTTATAATTTTTTAATTATTTAAATTATAATTTTATAAATATAAATATAAATATATTTATTTATAATTATAATTATAATTATAAATATATTTATCATATATATATATATATTTATCATATATATAATTTTATAAATATATATAATAATATAAATAAATTATTAACATTATATCTTTATCGGCGCTTTTTTAGCGTGGATAAAGACCTATCTTTATCAGTACTAAAAAAGCACTGATAAATGCATGTTTTATCAGTGCTTTCTATTTTCGCATTGATAAAACATACTTTTATTAGCACTTTTTATCTAGCACTAATAAAAAATTCACCGAGTTTTATAAAGATACCCTAACTTTCTCCTCCTTCCTTGCACCCCTCAAGCTCTCGCGGAAGCAGATCCCTGCCGCTGTCACTGCCTCCTCCTCATCATCCTAGTCCTTCTCCCCCTCCACTCCCACTGACTCCTCCTCTGCCGCAAATCCCTTTGATGTGAACCCACCTTCATCGCGTCGTCGTGAACCCACCTCCGCCGCGCGCCTCTCCTCCACCGCACGCCTCTCCTCGGACGCACATATCTACTCTATCGCGCACCTCTCTTTCACCACGCACCTCTCCTCTGCCGCAAATGCACCTCCACCACGCACTGAACCACACCCCCATGATGAGTTTTCTTCTTAGTTTCTCTTTGTTTGCATTGGGGAGAATCCCGATTCTGGGCTGAAAATTTCTTGCCAAAAAATATCGCGAGAAACTAAACAAGATATGGAAGCGATATAAACAGAATAAAAAAATCAGTACACATTATTTTTGACGTGGAAATACCCTCCCATGCAGAGGATTAAAAAACCACAAAGAATTTCTGTGAAAATTCACTATGAATCAGAGAATACAAAGAATCCAAGTAATGCCCGAACTTGAATTACAAATGAGAGAGTGTAGAAAACCTGTGTGAAAACCACACCCCGATACACCTCTTCTATATCTCTGATAAAAATCCCATCAACACCATGTATCAGAAGATCAATCTATGACAAAACGTCACCCTTCTATCGATGAAACGTCATTACCTCATAGATCTTCACCCAAACATGCGTTAGCCTCACACCATCTTGTGACACCCGAATGATCTCTCCATCATGATGTACCAAAGATATTGAACCAGGACACACCACCTGATCACCGCTATCAGGAATAATTTCAATACATGGCCCCGATCCTCAATTACATCACCACTGCTCTGCACCTGTTAAATGCTGACGCGCCCCACATACTATCGCTGATGCGGCATCCCCCTTCTTGCTCTCAGTGGACTGTATCTTGAACACCTTGCCAAGAATATTTCCACATGTACAAGATAATTGTGCCATCGTTGTCATGTCAAACAGGCCACCGTAAACACGACGACCCCTTCCTGGGTCTCTCTTGCCGGCTACATCTTGTTGGAACACCCATAAAATATGTTGCTACATCCTCTTTATATAGAAACCAAGTCCATAATCACTAATTAATGCAGTAAACATCCATTATTCCATCCATTAATATTGAGAATTAAATATCCATTAATGTTGGGAGAAAATACTCAATTAATGTTGATATAAATCTCCTCATTAATAATTTTCCTCTCTCATCAATAAATGTGATGAATCCCAACAGTATCCACCTTCAAAAAATTAATGAATGGAACCATCCAACAAACCCAGTTGGAAAGAAAATAGGTCGGTATCACACCAACCATCATCATCTACAGAAAATATGATGACATCATTTTTCACTTCTAATAAAAAAAATATCAGCTATCTCGAGAAAAAGAAAACCAAACGCCGAAATCTTCATCACATTTGTATCTGCACCGTCCTACTAAATAAGATCTGAACTAAAAACATATGGCTTCCCCATCATAGTGATTACCACATAATCTAGAGCACCTGAAGGAATAAACTGACCCCCTTCCTCAACATCCTATGAGCAGACATGTGTATCACCTCTCTCAACCTGCTTTAATTTCCAAACCTTATTCTGCTTCACGCATGCATCAGAGATCCTCTCCAAAACTTCCATAATTCTCACGAAAAATTGCAACCACAGACCAACACCTTTGATACCACTTGTTAGGGAGAATCCTGATTCCAAGTCAAAAATTACTTGACAAAAAATATCATGAGAAACCTAACAATATACGAAAGTGATATAAGAAGAATAAAGAAATCAGCACGCAAAATTTTTAACGTGGAAAAACCCTGCCATACGGAGGATTAAAAAACCATGGAGAATTTCTGAGAAAACTCAATATGAATCAGAGAATACAAAGAATCCAAGTAATTCCCAAACTTGAATTAAAAATGAGAGAGTGTAGAAATCCTATGTGAAAACCACACCCCGATACGCCTCTTCCATCTCTCTGATAAATATCCCACCAACGCCATGTATCAGAAGATCAATTTGTGACAAAAAGTCACCCTTATGTCAACGAAACGTCACTATCTTGGAGATCTTCACCCGAACATGTGCTAGCCTCACACCAGCTTGCGACACCCGAATGATCTCCCCATTATGATGTACCGCCAATATTGAACCGGTACATTCCACTTGATCATCTATATCAGAAAGGCTTTCGATATGTGTCCCCAATCATCAATTACATCGCTGCTTCTCCACACATGTTAAACGCCAACTCGCCGTACATGATACTACTAACGCGGTAGCCCCCTTCTTTCTCTCAGTGGACTGCATCTTGAACACCTTGCCAAGAATATCACCACACATATAAGATAACTACATCATCGTCATCGTGTCACACGGGCCACCGTAAACATGGTAACCCCTTCCCGGGTCTCCCTTGCCGGCTACATCTTGCTGGAACACCCTGGAAATATGCTGCTGTATCCTCTTTATATAGACACCAAGTCCATAATCATCAATTAATTCAGTCAAAATCCATTATTCCATCCATTAATATTGATAATTAAATATCCATTAATGTTGGGAGAAAATACTCAATTAATGTTGATATAAATCTCCTCATTAATAATTTTCCCCTCTCATCAATAAATGTGATGAATTCCAATAGTTTTTGTATCATGTGGGAGGGATCTACTGTTGCTTTTCTGTGGTTTATAGTTTCACCACACTAATCAAATATAATAACAAGATAATTAAATAGAAAGGGGTAATAGGGTTTGTTCACATGTTATTACAGTTTGATATTGATGGTGATGTTGTGAATTTTATGGGCTAAATGCCCCGCTGAAAATCATGGTCATTGGTGGTCATTGTTTGCACACTAAATTAATTACATGTTGGTTGGTTCTTATTGAACATTTGAATATGAAAATTGGTCATTTACGTATACTTTTCTAATGAATGAATTCCCCAGGATGATACAACTTCTGTGATAACCCCTGAATTAACAAGATGAATTGAATAAGGGATGGGTGAGAAGTGTTGTGTAGAGGGGATATGACCGGCTTGTGCTATGTTTGTTTTTATGGAAGTGATGCATTTTAAAAATAAAATTCTTGAATCATGGATCATGGTAGTTGACAGTAAGGCATTCTGTGTTTGAAATGACTTGTGATAATGATCGAACACTTCATTGGACACCAACCCATAACTTAGATTCTTGGTGTTTTCTATTGTTTAAAGGGGTTTCCTAATTTTAATAAGTGTTCTATTTTTTTAAAATGAGACATCTATTTTAATTAAGTATATAAAAACAATTCATTCTTTTATCAAAAAGACATTGTTAGATGGAGGAATAACCATATTTCAAGCTTAAATGTTGATATTGGTATGTGGGTTGATAAAAATGAAGGCATTAAGAATTTAATAACATATTTTTATCAAATCATATTTTATTCTTAGCATAATTTTATATCTAAATATATAAATTATTATTTTATTACAACTTTAACAAATTATATGAATGAATCAATGACTATTGATATTCAATGTTATGAAGTGGTTATGGCATTTAGGTTGATGCATCCATCAAAGGTACCATACCTAGATTTTCTTTATAAAATTTTCTTTAAAAGGTTATAGAGTATTTTGGGAATTGATGTTTTTAACTTCATGAATGAGTTTTGGAGAGGTAATAATTCACCTGAAACATATAATGATGCTCTCAACACTTTGATTCTAGAGGTTACTGACATGAGTTTAGTTAAGGATTTTAGAATGACTAGTCTTTGTAATGTCATTTATAAATTCTTTTTGAAGATTTTTGAAAATATACTATGGAAAATCATACCATCTATTAGTTAGTACCATAGTTCTTTTCTTGTGTTAAAGATTTATATGATATATAGTCTCTATGAAGTAGTCTTTAAGAATGAAAAATATTTGGAATGTGAATCCTTACTCATTTTTTGATTAATTCAACAAAAAGGAGAGGCTCAAGAATATAGCCTCAATTTTTTTATATAGGAAGTAGTTAGTGAAATATCCTATATATGTGGTAATTTTGAAATATATGATTTTTACAAGTGGATGGTGTAATGGTAAGTAGTCCAGAAGTTATGAATAAAAGTTTTGGTTTTTTAAATATGAGTTTTTAATGGTGATATGTTAAGGTCGTATACTCATTGTATTGAGAAAATGTTTTTGGAATGTAATATCCATTCATTGAAAAGTAAGAGTGACATTAACTATTCATCAAAAGTGAAAGGTTTTAGCTGGACATGATACAGGTGTTAGAAAGTCCACATGATCAATGGGGAGACTTCCATGAAATTTTGGAAGTCAGTGAAAATGGATGAACAACTAATACTTACTATAATAAAGTGGGACAACATAAACAAGAAACATGTTATAGAGGTGTTTTTGTAATACTCATTGAGAATAAAAATCATTACACAATAATATTTGGAACATGAAATAAGAATTTTATTATGGTGATTTTGTTAGGGGTTCACTTTTATTACTAGAGGGTCAACAAAGATTCTTCTTGATTGGAAGCACTAAAAAGGCTTTAACCAAAAATGTGGTATGGTTCCTTTTCATAGATATTTATTAGAGATCCTTCTAAGATCTTAATGGGAGATTGATGAAAACACCAATCTTAACCATAAATGAGCTGGGTAATGAGTATGGCTTATATTGTGATGTATCAGGAGTTAGGATTTGAACAATTCTAGTCCATGATGGTCATGTGGTTGATTATGAGTCAATATAGTTAATAACACATAAGAGAAAATTCTTGGAAAAGTGGTGCTTTCCACGAGGTGTTATTGTAATACACTAAAAAAGTGTTTGAAATATATTTAATCACAAAGTGAAATGAACCATTGATAGAAGAGAAGGTATGAGTACCTATAGTTCATTAAATTTGACTTAATTTATACCCTCAAGAAGGGGAATATTTTTTCAAATGTACCATATTAGAAGGATTAAGCTTAGGTATTGCATGATTTAAGCATCAAGTAAAAGATGGTTACCCACTTTGAAGAGATATTACTTTATGTTCAAAAGTATCATTGACAAGTGACAATTATATTGTTATCTATCACTAATTCACTCCTCAATAGTATTATGGGAGTAAACTATAGGATTCATAATATTTATTCATGAGAGACAAGATAAACCACTTATGGCTATATATTTATAAAATGTTGGCAATTTTTGATTCATGTATCCTTTGTAAAGTGCCTCTCTTGGGATCTATGTCTTTGTGAAAATGCCTAAGTGGATCTATTAAAATGATTCAAGTGTTTTGAAACGTTTTTTAAAAAATTATATGTGTTGGACATACATTTTTTTGGTTTTAAATACCTTTAAAATGATTTAAACACTTGGCATGGACATAGGTTGCATGTCAAGTGTTTTTCAACCCATTTGATTGGATTTCAGAAAGGGATATGAATGTTTTAAAAGAGTATATAGTGTTGGTTTCATTTTAACAAGGGGTGTGTGATGTTTTAAATGAAAATTTGTAAAATATAGAGGGTTGTCATTAATTTTAAATGATTAAGATTGTTGGGTCATGAAGTTTCCTTGAGTGATTTAAAAAAATGAATTGATATTTTGAGAAAGAGTGTTTGAAACTGATTGGTTTATTTTAAAAAGGGTGTGGGATTTCAATTGTAATTTGATAAATTTTTTTCAAAGGATACATAAAGTATATATCTTTTTTTATAATTGGTTAATTTTTATATCAATGTTTTGTGTATTTATTTTGTTAAATACTAATATCACTGAATCAAATAGGATGGATATGAATAAATAATGGATGTATTCTAATCATTTGAGAAAAGTGTACGAAGATGAAATGAAATAGTTCATCAAGTTTTCAAAATATCATGCATATGACCCTTCTCAAATCCTTTTTCTGTGTTTACACTGTTTTTATTCAAGACAAGTTAGTCTAAAGGAGTTGGAAGAACACTTGATCTGTCATGGAATAGATCTAAGTTATAAATGTTGGAATAAACATGGGGAAAAAGAGAATGTTACTAGTGGGTGGGATAACACTACATTTTATGGATCATCTAATATGATTACAAGTGTGGAAAAACAAGAAGACCATATAAAGGATGTGATTACAGATGTGAATGGTGATGGAGATCGTATTGAGGAAATGACAAGGATAGTTGAAGATGAACTTTGTGACTGCCCAAAATTTTTTGAGCAGTTAAAAAGTTGTGCAAAGATTCCATTGTATGGTAGTTTCACTAAATATACATCATTGTCAAACATACTAAAGCTGTATAATTTGAAAGCAGGAAACAGATGGAGTGACACCAGTTTTACAGAATTACTTGATCTCTTGAATTACATGTTCCCCGAAGATAATGATCTCACTAGCCAAACATATGATGTGAAATGAATGATACACTCTATGGGTATGATCTCTGAAAGAATACACACCTGCCCGAATGACTATATACTATTTCACAAGGACCAAAAATCACGTAGAGAATGCCCAAAGTGTGGGGTTTCTCAATACAAGAAAGAAGAATTTTGTTCTATGAAAGTTGTATTGTACTTTCCAATAATTACAAGGTTTATGCTCCTATATGGAAGTGAGGATAATGTATGGAAATTGACGTGGCACACAGACATAAGAAATAATGATGGGAAACTACATCACCTGAAAAAATCTCCTTAGTAGAAGAAAATTGATCATGAGTATCCTGAATTTGGAAATGATCTGAGAAACCTTCATCTTGCATTATCTACAGATGGAGTGAATCCTTTTGGTTTCCAAAGAATCACTCATATTACATGGCTGGTTATTTTGGTAAATTATAACTTTCCACCATGGTTATGCATGAAATGAAAACACATCATGTTATATATTCTTATATCAGGACCAAAAAACCAAGTAATGATATTGATGTTTATTTGGATCCATAAATCGAGGATTTGAAATTATTGTGGGATTTAGGTGTTACATTGTATGATGCTTATAGAAATAAATATTTCACGTTGAGAGACATATTTTATGGGATGATAAATGAATTTCTTGCTTATGGAAGTTTTTTAGGATATATAATTAACGGAACTCATGGGTGTCCCATATGCGAACAAGGTATATAATCAATTAGTTTGAAACATTCATAAAAAATTGTGTTTCTAGGACATCGAATATTTCTACCCCTAAGACATAAATACTGATCTTGGACAACATCATTCGATGGAAGTTTAAAAGAACGTACAACACCTTCTCCACTAAGAGGTGATCAACTGTTTGAGAAAGTAAAAGATATGAAAAATACTTTTGGTAAAACATTTTTGAAAAACCTTACGAAAACTAGTTCGAAGAAGAGATCCGTTTTTTTGAATTACTATACTGGAATTGGTTGTACGTTAGACACTTTCTTGATGTTATGCATGTTTAAGAAAATGTATGTGATAGTTTCATCGACACGTTGCTAAATTCACCTAACAAAAAAAATTATGGAATTAAGGCTAGGTTGGACATGGTTGACATGATAATATGAGAAGAGTTGGTGCCAGTAAAGGGTGAAAAATAAACTTTTCTTCCTCCAGCTACTTACACTCTTTCCAAGAAGGAGAGATACTGGTTTTGAAAGTTCTTGAATGATGTAAAGGTTCTATAGGGGTATTCATTAAATATCAAGAACATTGTGTCAATGACTGATTTAAAGTTAAAGGGTCTAAAATCACATGACTTCCATGTTTTGATGAAATATCTAATGCCTATACCTTTACATTGAATTTTTTACAATAATTCCTATCATACATTAACCAAAATTGATTTCTTTTCAAAGCTATATATATGAAGTAAAGTTATAGACCCGATGAAATTTCCGAGTATGGAAATAGAAATTTCCATCATATTAAGTAAATTTGAAATGTTATTCCCACCACTTTTTTTGATATGATTGTTCATTTGATGGTTCACTTGGTGAGAGATATTCAACTATGTGGTCCTGTACACTATAGATGAATGTACCCCATTAAACAATATATGAATATTTTGAAAGGGTATGTCAAAAATCAAAGCCTTCTAGAGGGTTGTATTGAGGAGAGATATATTGTTGGGGAAGATATTGAATTATATACTGAATACCTATCTAGTGTGGAAAACATTAGTCTACCAAAATCTAGTCACACTGGGCGGCTTGCAGGTGAAGGAATTTCTAGAAGAGATGTTGTCATAATCAATATTACAGATCAGGAGCAGGCCCACCTTTTATTTTTTCATAATAGTTTGGAGGTTTCCCCATATGTCGAAACCCAAAAATAAATTTTTATGCAATTGAATTAATCAAGGGATGAAATATAGATATCAAATACACATAATCAACAGTTTATAGGATGGTTTTAGGACCATATTTTAAAGGAGTCATATGAAAATATAGATTCAATTTCAGAATGACTTCAATAAATAGATGGAGGACCAAGTGCGTATATATTATCTTAAAAAGGTTATATAATTAATGGTTATACATTCTATAAAAATGAGTATGATGAAAACATACCATGGAAAATAGTGGAGTTACACTTTTGGTTGAAGTGATGAATCTTTCTGGTACTAAGGACACAAATCTAATTTACACTAATATGTCATACTTTGGCATCATAAAAAAAATAAGGGAGTTAGATTATATAACATTCAAAGTGCCAATTTTTCAATGCAAGTGGGTTGATAACAGGAGTGTTGTTAAAATAGATGAATTGGGATTGATAAAAGTTGGTTTCAGTAAGAAAGGGTACAAAAATGAACTATTTATAATGGTATCACAGGCAATACACGTATTTTATGTTATAGATCTTAGAAACCAAAATTGGTCAATTGTTCTGTTATCGACCAAAACCACTGAAGGGTTATATAAAAATTCAACTAAGGATGACCCTTTCATTGGGATGTTGCAATAATTTTGTATCAGTACTAATATAGACGGAATTTTGTATGTCAAAGGAGATCACAATGAAGGGATTTGGATCATCGATAGAGGGGTAAAATCCCTTCAGCCTTTAAAAAAGAAAATGAGAGTTCAATAATTAGGTTATATTTTTTTCGTAATATACATCGTTTTATCTCATGTTATTATCCATTTGTTACTGTATTTATGTACTCTAAATTAAATGTTAAACCAATTATGTAGATAATGAATTCCGCACATGCTAGTGCTCCCAATCCAGAGGAATAATAGGTCTCTCAACCTGTTGCTTCTCGCAGTGTAGAGGAGCGACCTTCTGCTTGTGTTGGTGATTCAATTCCCAAGGAACAATAGGTCTCTCAACCTACTGCTGATCGAAATGTAGAGGAGAAACCTTATGCACGTGTCAGTGATCCCATTCATGAGTAACAACAAGTTTCTCAACCTGCTGCTTCCCCCAGTACAAAGGTACAAAAACCATTTGCACGTGCTGATGCCATAGCTCTAGAGGAACATATTGACGATGTTTGTTCTCAGGAAATGGTAGGCGATGAAGGACTGATATCGCAGAAAAAAGGATCATCATATTTTGAAGATGTTAGAAAAAATACTTAAGGAGAGATCCAAAGGAATCAAATACAAGGTCGGATGGAATGCACGAGGTCGGCATGTTAACCCCAACAAGGCCATGTTCAGTAGTTATATTGGAATCGTCACTCGTCAACACATGACGATTGAAATAGATTCATGGAACCATGTTGTGATCAGGATTAAGACATTGATATAATAAGATATTATGGTAACATTATAATATATTTTCCTTATTTTACTAAAAAATAATATAATGAAACATCAACTTACTCTTCATCATCCATTTCAGAGTGCATTTATAGTAGATGACTCCCACAAGAAGCATGTATTTATGCTTTCTAGAAGGATTCATAGGGAATTTATCACAATCCTAACAAGAAATTATCCTAAATATATTGAAGGGAAAATAAATCTAGGTCCACCGCTTATCTATGCACTCCTAATAAACCAAGAAGTATGAGATTCATTTACTAGTAGTCGTGCGGATGTGTCTTTTCAAGTACATTGTGGCCAATAACATGTGTTTGAAGATACGTGTATTCATCACTTTGATTGAATTTTTTTATTTATGAAATAGAAACCGAGTGCTGAAAATAAGGAATGAGAAGAAAAACCAACATACCCCTACTGTAAAGTAAGTATGGGTTACACTTCACTTGAAAAAAATTGATACGCAGTTTAAATCTACCGTAATAATTTTATGTGACATGAAACAACACCATAATTTTGTTCCTCTATTTATATGTAGATTGATGAATCAAAATACAAAGCCACATCCATCCCATGCTATGTGATATGAAAGGAGGAATGTGTAAATAAATACGGGATACTAATATATGATGACACACAAAAAGTGTGGGAATTATATGTAAGTATTACATAATAAAATTTTGTTTTCCTTTAAATTGCTATTACGTAACAATGATTGTTTCTTTTCCTATATTTTCTATCCAACATAGTCATAGGAATCAGCAACACCTATTCCGGATGAACACAAACTATCAGTGGCCTTGAAGTGGCTAGAATAGTATGGCCACATCAGAGTTGCGGGTTTTGGGGTGACACCCCGAACACATTTTGAGAAAAAAAACAAGAGGGCGATCAAAGTGAATTAATAAAATAGATGAGAGAAAGAATAGATACCCTTGAAGGAAAATTCCAATAGAAGAGGGAGATGATGGAAAATTTAATGAGGGATAGGCAAAGAGAAGAAGCAACTCAAGAACATCCACTTCATGAAGATCCCACCCCACCCCCCATCAGTTATGGGGTTATCCATTCCCATCAAAGAGATGTATTAGTAGAGGTAATCAATATTCTAATAAATATTTATGTGAAATGTGAATTAGATAGACACTGATACCTTTCCTGTATTGCTATTCTACAAGGTGACAATGACTATGATTTATATCTAGAAACATCCATCCACCGTCTTGTGGCGAGGGCTACAGTGTTCAATATTCAAAAGGACACGCTGCACAACAGACCACTTACAATAGGTCATCTGTGAGTGTCAATCAATGTATCCCATGAGCCGAGCACAGATCTAAATATTCCAATTTAAGAGGATGATATTAATATGGTTGAAAAAGCTATTGAAACATCCATAACATGACCGTCACATCTTGTAAAATAGCATGTCGACAAGGAGGTGTTCATTTCCAATTTAATTTTCAAGCTAAACCTTTAACAGTTAATAAAAATGGTCTAAACCAATGGATATTATTACAGACATACAAATAGAAGGGGATGAAATGAAAGATCATCTCAAAACAATCTAAAGGATCAACCAACTGATTAAAAAGATCTAACAAGAGCACAATTACCCCACCTATTCTATATCCACATTTACTATCATTCAAGGCTCATGTGGATACAAAGTTAAAAGATGGTGGCAGCCACATAGTTGAATTTGAAGAAAATATGTACGAAGAGAATGATCAAGAAATCATTGGTGCTGAGAGTTAAACTGAAATTCTCAACTATGATTGGCCAGGAAACTCAGTTGTAAATGTATACATGAGGTATATTCTCAAGATTTCATTTTCCAAAAGCTGATATACTGTGTTAATTATGACTAAATACATTTCATATTTTTGGAAGTCGTATATATTAAAAACAATTGAAGGGATTTCCCATGAGAAAAAGTTCAAACTCGTTAATCCTCACATCACCTCAACAGTAGAAGATAAAATAGAACCCAACAAAAAGGATGAAATAGTGGCAGGTCTTTTCAAATCCTTTGAAAGAAAAATTTCAGATGGAAGAGTCTATTTAATACCAAAGATGTAGGGGTAAGACACTACAATTTAATCATATCAAATTTATTTTCATTTATTTTATTACTTATTCCTTTTTGTGTTTTTAGGCAGCATTGGATGCTCATTACAGTAAATTTGGATACTACAAATATTTATTTCCTGAATTCATTGCATGGATATCCAATAAACTATCCACACATGATGGCATTTTTCAATTTATAATACACTAAATCCAATGTTATATAACTAAAAATCAAGTTATATAATTTATATTATCTTTTAATGATGATTCTGTTATGATAGGGTGGTGCATCACTATCGTCTAAAAAAGGAATGAGGCCAGGGGATAAGGACAAGTAAGAACACAAGTACTATGACTGGATAAGTATCAGGGTATATAAAATAATATTTCACTATCAAAACACATATCAAAACAAATTACTTATTCTCCTTAACATTTCTACAATGTTATAAACAAACCAATAGAAAAGATTGCGGTTATTATGTTTGTAAATTTATGGTATAGATCATATTCCATGAACAAACCAACATCCTTGAAGATGTATTTTTGAAAATAATTACTATTTCATTTAAAATATTTATTAATCTTTTGTGTATTTATATTTTTCTAGTACTACTATTTTTATCGAAAATACTCATATTCACAAGAAAATATAGATACACTCAGAAGAGAAATGGAATCATACCTTATGAAAGATTGTACAAAAATAGCACGAAGATGTGACTTCCATATGTAGGGTATGCATTTCTAATGTTAATATCACCTTCTAACATCTTTATGATCATGTTATCTTTATATGATCATTGATATCTCTATTGATCACACTAATTTAAAATCTATGACCACCCTTTATTATGTTTCATATCCTTAGGTTATTAAGAATGATTTTAGAAATGATGTCTAAGAAGTCTGGTACAACTCAATGTGTCTCTTTTTATTTAAAATTGACATTAATTTAAGTAAAAACAACAAGTGACATACTGAAAATCATGAAAACACATTCAGATTGTTTTTATATTTTATGAAAATGATATATTAGTAATTTTTGATGTGTAGGGATCAACTGCACCTCAATATGACACACGTTGTGTCCGGTAGAACTCAAAGTGTCTTTTTTTATTTAAAATTGACATTAATTTAAGTAAAAACAACAAGTGACATATTTAAAATCGAGAAAACACATTACAATTTTTTATACTTTAGTAAAATTATCCATGAGTAATTTATGATGTGTAGGAGTGAACCACACCTCAATCCAATGCACGGTGTGGCTGGTACAACTCAAAGTGTCTCTTTTTATATAAAATTGACCTTAATTTAAGTAAAAACAATAAGTGACATACTAAAAACTGAGAAAACACATTCTGATTGTTTTGATATTTTAGGAAAATGATCTATTTGTCATTTTTGATGCATAGGGATAAGACGTACCTCAATATGACGCACGGTGTGTCCGGTACAACTCAAAGTGTCTCTTTTTATTTAAAATTGACATTAATTTAAGTAAAAACAAGTGGAGTACTTAAAACTGATAAAGCACATTCAAATTGTTTTAATACTTTAGGAAAATTATACATGAGTCATTTTTGATGTATAGAAGTCAACCAAACCTCAATACAACACACGATGTGGCCGTTACAACTCAAAGTGTCTCTTTTTATTTAAAATTGACATCAATTTAAGTAAAAACAACAAGTGACATACTGATAACCAAGAAAACACATTCAAATTATTTTCATATTTTAGAAAAATGATATATTTGTTATTTGTTACATATAGGGATCAACCAAACCTCAATAAGATACATATGGTGTGGCTGGTAAAACTCAAAGTGTCTCTTTTTATTTAAAATTGACATTAATTTAAGTAAAAACAACAAGTGACATACTGAAAACTGAGAAAACATATTCTGATTGTTTAGATACTTTAGTAAAATGATCCATGAGTCATTTTTGACATGTATGAGTCAACCACACCTCAATCTAATGTATAGTGTAGCTAGTACAACTCAAAGTGTCTCTTTTTATTTAAAATTGAAATTAATTTAAGTAAAAACAATAAGTGATATACTAAAAACCAAGAAAAAACATTCAGGTATGTTTTTATATTTTAGGAAAACAATCGATTAGTCATTTGTGATGTGTAGGGATCATCCAAACCTCAATATGATGCACGTTGTGGCCGGTACAACTCAAAGCATCTCTTTTTATTTAAAATTGATATTAATTTAAGTAAAAACAACAAGTGACGTACTTAAAACTGAGAAAATGCATTCATATTGTTTTTATACTTTAGGAAAATGGTCCATGATTCATTTTTGATGTGTAGGAGTCAATCTAACCTCAATATGACTCACAGTGTGGCCATTACAACTCAACGTGTCTCTTTTTATTTAAAACTGACATTAATTTAAGTAAAAACAACAAGTGACATACTAAAAACTGAGAAAAAACATTCGGATTGTTTTTATATTTTAGGAAAACGATCTATTAGTTATTTTTGATGTGTAGGTATCATATTAACCTCAATACGACACTCAATGTGGATAGTAGAACTCAAAGTGTATTTTTTATTTAAAATTGACATTAATTGAAGTAAAAACAACAAGTGACATACTGAAAACCGAGAAAACACATTTTTATTGTTTTGATATTTTAGGAGAAAAATCTATTAGTAATTTGTGATGTGTAGGGATCATCCGCACCTCAATATGATGCATGGTGTGGCCGGTATAACTCAAAGTGTCTCTTTTATTTAAAATTGACATTAATTTAAGTAAAAACAACAAGTGGTATACTGAAAATTGAGAAAATGTATTCAGATTGTTTTGATACTTTAGGAAAATGATCCATGAGTCATTTGTGACATTTAGAAGTCACTAGTACCTCAATATGACACACAGTATGACCGATATGACTAGAAGTGTCTGTTATCAGTTTAAAATTGACATTTTTGTTCAAAACATGTCACTCACTAAAAACCAATCAAACACACTCCAATTGTCTTGATAATTTAGTATAGAAATTCATAAGTCATTTGTGACATATATGAATTAGTCTCACGTCATACTGATGCATGATGTGACCATTATGACTCAAAATGTGTGTTTTCAATTTGAAATAACATTTTAGTAATAAAACACAACTAACATATTAAAAACTGATCAAACACATTCGGATTGTTTTGATACTCTATAGAAATGATCTATAAGTCATTTGTGACGTGTAAGAATCAGTCTCAACTCAATACAATGCACAGTGTGTCCATTATAACTCTAAATGTGTCATTATTTAAAATTGACATTAATTTTAATAAAAGAACAAGTGACATACTCAAAACCTAGAAAACACATTTTGATTATTTTGATATTTTAGGACAACGATTAATAACTCATTTGTAATGTGTAGGAATCAACCACACCCAATAGGATGCACAATGGGACCAATATAACTCCAAATGTGTCATTTTTATTAAATACTGACATTTTATTAATGTGTTCTTTCATATTAATGTTTAATTTATTTCTTTATAGTATTACTAAGATAATATTTGTTTTCTTATATAGGTGGAATATTTTTCTTGGGTTGAGATGATTTTTTTGGCAACTGATACCATGGGTGGAGATTTTTGAGAGGAGATCACATACGTCAAAAGATGAAATATTAATGTTTTAGAATGTTTTTTGAACAATTGTAAATGTAATTATATAAAACATTTTCTTTTGAAATGTAAATAATAGTGTTGATTTTTGTATATACCATGGGTGGATAGTTTTGTATTCCTTATGTTAATTAAATGTATATAGTAGGTTTTCTTCTGGTGTGCTGTTTAAGTTGCAGTTTTCTTCTGGGTGTGTTGTGTTTAAATTGTAGGTTGGGTGTGCTGTTATATGTGTTTAAATTGAAGGGTGGGTGTGTTGTTATCTAAACAGTACGTTGCAGGTAGGTATCCCTTTATCAATGTTAAAAAAACTGATAAAGATATCCTTTATCAACATTTTTTTAGCACAGATAAAGGAACTCCTTTATCGGCATTTTTTAGCATCGATAAAGGGAACCCCCTATTAGCACTGCGATTAACAATGTTTTTTAGCACTGTTAAAGACAATTTTGCACACTATTAAAGACCATATTTTTAGTAGTGGTCACTGTAGCAGGTACTATTCGGTATTGTAGCAGTCAGAACTATTCATCTGATTCGGCCTTCGGGTCACCAGTTTGGTCCTCGAGTCCTTCAAGGCCTTCGAGCCACCTCACGGCCTTCGGGACACTTAAAATGAATATGCAACCAAATAGATTCTATAAGGAACATGATCCAAATGAGGATTCAGAGCATACACATTCACCAATGCAGAGCTACCAGATTTGGTTGAATGAGAGGGTATTACATTGTCATCGATTCCAAGCTTGTGCATCTCTACACATAACAACTAGCCGAACAACCATGAGAAGGTAGAGAGCTTACATCATGGTTTAGATGATGAGGAGGGAAAGTTCCAAGTAGTCATAGTTTGGGATGAATTCCTCTAAGACCTCCAAGTCATGTAATGTGTCCCATTTACACTATGAAAGTCTTACTATTTACATATATTAAAATATCCTTATAAATATTTATATTTGTATTATATATATATATATGTATGCATGCATATACATATATTTGTATATAATCATGTAATGAATGTATAAAAATACATTTTACATGTATAATTATTAATACATAATCATTGATAAATATTATGTATGTATATATATATTTATATTTGGGTATACACACACATATATAACGTATGTATCTGTATATATCTATATCTATATATCCCTCTATATATAACCAAATTTATATTAATCATAATAAAAAAATATTTCATTTATTTTTTAACAATATATATATAAAAGTTAATATATAAATATATAAACACACATGTCATTATAAATATATATATATATTAATTTTATTTTATACAACATGTTGATATATAATCATTAATATGTATAACATTTAATATAAAATCATCAATGTTAATATATAAACATTAATATGCAAATGTTATTATAAAGTTTAAAATATATTTATAATCGTTATTATATTAATAAAAACTAATATAAAATTTAAAAAATATAAATGTTATAAATTTTAAAATATATTTTAAAAAGTATTTTATTAAAAAACGTTAATATAAAAAATTTAATATATAAAAACATTAATTAATAAATGTTAATATGTAAACATTATTATAAATGTTAATATATAGACATTATTAAATTAATAATTCAATATATATTGTTTATTAATTATTAAAGGTTAATATATAAATGTCATAATAAAGTTTAAAATATTCTAAAAATATTATTACATTAATATGTTTTAATATGTATAGGATGTGTGTATGAGGGTATTTGGGTAAATTAATTTATTAACATTTCAAGAAAACAAAAAGATAGATTGGTGGAGATCCCTCCACTTGGTATCGTCTCACACGTCACCATCCCACATGCTAGATTTATCAATTTCATGTGGGCTCCATCTTTTAACCACCACCACTGATTCAGCAAAACTAAGGGTGTAATTTCGGCCCGGCCCGGACAGGGCCGGGCTGGGTCAGGCCTAGCATGCAAAAAATCGGGCTGCTAGCCACTATTCGGTCCTGGCCGGGCCGACCTGAACATCCCCATGAGGAGGCCCGAGCCTGACCTTAGGTCGGCCCAAACCATCGGTTCGAGCTGGGATTTTTTGGGCTGGGCTGAGCTTTTTTGAGTCGGGCCATAGTGGGCCTTTATTATTTTCAAAATAATTGTTTGTTTTAAAACTTGTTTTAAATGTTTTTATTTAAACATTTTTTAACATTTTTTTTAAAAAATTACATTTATTTTTAAACAGATGTTTTTTGTAAAAATGTTTATTTTATTTTTTATTAACATTTTACAGTGGGTGGATATGTTTTTCTTGTCTAAATAGATTTATATATTGTGAATCTATATATATTATTTGCAAATTGTAAAAAAAATTAATGAGGGGTTTTGGGGGGTGCGCAACATTGGGTGAGTTTAAATCCTTGTTATTTAAATGTTTTTTTAACATTAATTTAAAACATTTTTTACATTAAATTTTTTAAACTTATTTATAAATTTTTAAGCGTTTGTTAAATTTTTTTATTTAAAAGTTTTTATTTAAACCAATTTTTAACATATGTTTAAAACGTTTTTTTTACATTTTTTAATGATTAATTTAAATCATTCATTAATTTTTTTAAACACATGATGTTTATAAGTATTTTTTTAAAACATTTAACATTTTTCACATTTTTTATCGGGTCGGGCCTCCTTGGATAGGCCCAGGCCCGACCCGATGAACCTACGGCCCGAGCCCGGCCTGGCCCAATGCGGGATTTGCCGGGCCAGGCCTGTCGGGCTTTCGGGCCACTGGGCCAAAATTACACCCTTAAGTAAAACCATAGCAGTGTAGCTCTCAACTATTTGAAGATTATTATAATATTGCTTTGATACTAATGAAATAATCATATTATTATAATATTATTGTAATAATAGTATAATTGTGATATTATTTTGAAATAATCATATTGTTATAGTATTATTGTAATAATAGTATAATTGGGGTATTATTATAATATAGCAGTAATTGTATCATTACTTATGCTATTGTTATTTTACATATATAATGCACAATTGAATATTAATTTACTGATAACCAAATCATTTTTTCTTGTTTCCCATGAGTTCTAACAACACTTGAGTAGTTTTTTATCTATTGATGAAATTACACGCCAAGAGAGCATGTTTTTATTGATTTTTTAATAAATTATGATCATATGTGTTTTTTTCAAAGTTTTAAAAGAATATCTATATTTTTATCACATAATTTGTGTTTTTTGTTTTAAATAACTTTAAGTATTTTAAAAAAAACATTAATTGTTTATATTTCACATGTGGATTCCTTTTTTTTTATTTTTGTGTTTATTTATTTTCTTTGTTATATAACATTGAATAAACAATTCATATATAGTGTGAAAAAAATTTATATATATAATAATATTTTAAGGATACATATATAAATATGTGTGTGTATACATTTCCAAAAGACACTCATTTAAAAAGTAACATCTATAACTATACTAGTTGCCGTGTTTCCCCTCTACGTGTCAATATCTCCTCATCCCATTTCATATTTCTCTCACCCTCCCTATTGTCTCTATGAGTTCCATCCACTCCATATATTATGCTCCTTTTCATTATTCTATGACTTTCCTCCCCCTTTTCTCTCTCAAAACCCCAAATTCTCGCTTCACTTCCATCCTAATCTCTTCGATCCTCTCCATCGGTCCACCTTCCATTACTGATAAATCTATGTGTACTCTACTTCTGAATCGTTCAACCTTATCAGAAATTGATTCATACCTCTAACATTATATTTTGGTGTTCGAAATACATGAATTTATAGGCGAATCGTCTTCAAATATAATCTCTTCATCACCCTAAAAGGTTTGATTTATTTAATTTCCATTTTATTTCGACATCCCTAAATCCTAACACTCATGGATTTCGTCTCTCCCTTACCATCACATCCTTCTCAGGCCTCTGCTCATTCTTTTCCTCCATCCTGAAAATTTCTATCATATTTCTACAGTCTAGATGTTATAGTCTCTTCAATCGACTCTTCAATGTATTCAATATCCACAGAGTCCAATACACACAGAAAGTTGTAATTCACATTTATCCTATTGAAGTAAGTTCCCTTCATATTATGTTTGGTCTTTCAATGAAATTCACTTCAAATTTAACGAAATTATAGTTTAAACCACTTTCAGCTTATATATATGTATATTTCACTTTCAGTTTACTATAGTTACAGTATATCCAAAATATGATCTCTTTTTAACTTTCAATTTATCTATAAGTTTATTTCATATTTCTACCATCCACATCTTATAGTCTCTTCAATCTAATTTTCAACAAATTCAATATTCATCGAGTCAATTAAAAATTGATAGCGATAGTTCGTGTTTGGTATGTTGAAGTGAGTTACCTCCCATCACCGTATTAATAACTGTCCCATTTACTTTCTGCATAATCTGTATGTATTTCTTGTATAACCGTATTGTATACACACCGATCATACTAACCCATTCACTTTTTGAATAATCTGTAAGCTTTTTATGTGAAATCATATTGTATACACACTAATCATGCTGAACCATTTACTTTGGGAATAATTTGTACACACTTCCTGTATAATAATACCATATACACAATTATCATATTGTAAAATCATATTTAGTTTCAATATTCTCTATGAATTTTGTGTAAAATCATTTTCACTAATTAGCCTATAAAATATTTCTTACACATATTTTGTATCCATTTTCTTTATATATTTCATATTTTCATTTCCTGTATAGTTTTCCATATTATGTATGCATTTCAGGTATTCATATTCTTTATACACTTTAAATTTATTGGACTTTCAGTTTAAAACACTTTCAGTTTCTATACATGTATATTACACTTTCACTTTAATTCACTTTCAAGTTAGCTAAAATTCAATGTCTTTAATTATTTTAATCTATATGATAACATTGCATAACCTTTATCCATAATACTATGTTTCCATTCATGTATAATTCAATTTCATCACATTAATATTATATAACCATATATTAAATTTTTTAACTTTATAAAGATATTCATATTCATTATCTTCATTTTTCTTATTGAAATTACCACTATACTAATTCCTTTTTGGTCATGTACCATGGGTTGTTTCTTATTACATAAAAAATGCTATATATTCCTTGACTATGATGCTAACTTCAAAATATCTCATCAGATAAATTTCATACACTTAATTAATATATTTTTTCCATAGTTTTGTTCATATATTTTTAATATCATATATATTATATCGATCATCCATTTTAAAAAATATTATAATTTATTTTTTTTTAATTTCAGTCCCTAATATTATTTTCAATTTATCTCAATGACATCTATTATATAGGCTCTAATTTCTTATAAAAAAACCTTTAACTTTTGTTCATGTTATCTATTTACACTCTCTTTCACATTCTATAACAAAGATGTCACAAATGTTTTCCAATCAAAATTAATAATATAAGAAAAATAGAAAATGTTGGAAGTTAACTATGAAAAACAACAACATCCTTGAAAGTTTCAACTGAATTCGTTTCTTATATATTTTTTTTTTCAAATTCAATTATTTTTTGTAATTATGGTTTACTTATATACTCATTTAAATTCCCTCCCATGAATGATTTGTACAATCAACATGTTGGTTTTTACAAGGTGCAATGAGTGGGTTTTCCAATGAAATCATACCCGAGATTTCATATGCTATGAGAGAGCCTTGGATTGGATAGATTATTAGAAATTGAATGAATTAGTTTACTTTGATGTGCGGATAAACCAGGGAGTCTTTGGATGGTCTCCTCCCCAGAAGGTTACCTCAATGTTAATACTGTTGATATTGTGGATTTAGTATCCAAGGTGGTTATTAGGATCATTGTCTGCCAAAAAAAGGATAGATTTTGGTAGCTCAATGTATGTCTGTTTGGGAAAATTTGGATCCCTCTATGGTGGAGGCATATGCTATTCTTCATGGTCTTTTCCTTGCTCATTCCTTCAGGTGAGATAAAGTGGTCATTGAATCTCATTTCCTTTCTATTGTTAACTCCATTTCCAAGCATGGAGAGGGTTTTCATACCTATGGACTTATCCTCCAGAATATTTGATCCTTATTGGATGAATTCTCCTCTTACAGGTTTTCATTTACTAAGAGAGGAGGAAATCAAGCAGCTCATTGTTTGTCTAACTTTGGGAAGGACTAGGGAGACCATATTTGGCTTGTTCAATTTTCTGAAAAGATTTTTAATTCTATTTCAAATGATTATCTTTCAATCTAATACATCTTTCCATTCAATAATAATAATAATTTAAATTCCCTCCCATATTACCGGTTCATATTGGTTGCAGTTCATTATATTCCATTAACCAAATATCCAATGTTTTTGACATAACTGCAGTGTCTTCCTGTGGTAATTATATACATAGTCCATACTAAATTCTATTACCAGAATTGATAGTAAATGGTTTTCTTGATTCTTTATTTTTATTATATATTTACAATGAAATTTCTATGTTTCATTCAAACTATAACCATCACTATTTTATTTTATAACCTAAAATTCACTTTACCTATTTTACTCCAATATACTACTAATTTTTTATTTTCTTTCAATATGAAATCATTTAAACTATAGAAACTGAAGTACTTTCGACTACCTCACCTTATCAAATGGAAAAAATACTTATAAGTATGAAAACAAGTATTAATCCACCCTCTACCATAGCTATTATACAATCATATAATATTTCTCATTCCATGTTAACATTACAAGAATGAACATTGATTTATTATACCTTTAGGTTATTTTTGAACAAATACTAACCACTTTTTTCAAACTTAAGTTACTACAAAATAATTTATGAAATGTTTATACTATGAGAACCAATATGTAACAAATATTATTTTCTAATTCAATTTATTTATTGAATATTCTATTCCTTTAATTACCATGTATACAAATGTATTGATATTATTATAATAGAACATGATATTTGTTTGTTAACATAACTATTTCATACACATTCTGTTACATACATATTGTCTAATGACATCTATTATAACTATTACCATCAATATTTTATTATTTGAGATTGTATACTAAATAAAATTGTACATTTTACATTTTTTTGCAACCTTGAGTATATATTATAGAGAATTATTTAAATATTTAGTATTTTTCATTTATTTTTCATTTAATATTACCTTTATAACCACCCAAAAATTTATGGGTTATTGTTTTTGGAGGCAATTTGAATTATTTATCTTGATGCAGAGGATATTTAGAGATTTGGTACTTAGAACAGAATCTCAAGGGTTAGAATATCTCAAGGAGATGTTTTTTTGATGTTAATCAAAGCCCATGTAATGTTTTTAGTGCTCAGGTTAATTTCTTAGTAGGTTTAGGGTAAATCCCCTTGTTGTTTTTTTCTATAGGCAGCCGATCACATTGTGACCCTTAGGTCATATTGTGATGACCTATCATGGGGGGGTGTCGTGGATGGGAGTATGAAGGTGCTATGATGTAATAGAGGGAGAATTCTCCTTGGAGGAATAGGTATATCCTAGGTGAGATGTGTCATAATGTAACCCATAGGGTTCCCATCATGATGATGATAGGAAAGGGTTTGGAACCTCTATCTCGGGTGGTCACACCACAACCCATAGGAGTCACACATTGACCTGTATGGGTTAATGAATGTCATGTATTGTCCCTTATGGTCAAACCACAACTAGAAACCTAGTTTTTTAAATGGGGGGAAGAACCATTATTTTTGAGGTCAGCCCCCTTTTCATTTTAGGTCAAATAGGCGATGGAAGAGGGCCATTTTAGCTGGATCTTCCCCATTCTTCCACCTGCCCGATCCCTCTCAAGTAGGGGAGGGGTTTTTGGTGATTCAATGAATTTTCCTCTTCTCCTTACCTCTTTTCTTCCTTTTATTCTTTAACTGATGATTTTAGAGTCCTTGGCTAGGGTTTTAGTGAATATTTCACTAGAGCATAGTGTAAATTGTTCTAATTTGATGGAGATCTTTGCGTGGATTTGCTAGAGGACTCCCCAAGAGGATGAACACACTAGATTTCATATGGTTATGGTGATGCAGTGATACCCAATTAGTTTTTTTATGATTAGTCCTATTTTTATTAAATTAAATAATTAATTATAATTTTTTTTAATAAATTATTTAGGTGTTATGCCTTGAGATGGGAGCTTAGGAGCTGAGAAAAGCTTGGATGGGGCATGGACGAGCTTAGTTTATGATGGGAAAAACATCACAAGAATGGAAAATTCATGATTGTGTTAGGTGGAACCTTTAATACAAATACATATACTTGTTTATACATGAGTGTTCATGATTGAAAGTTTTCATGGGGCTAGGTAATGGGATAAAGACCAAGAGTGACCTAGAGAAAGAGATAGAACAAGTACACTCTTGAACTTTGGGTAAATTTTGATCACCTGATGACTATTTATCCAAGGGGTGAAGGTAAAGGTTAGGTTAATGAGATACCTCTGGTAGGTATTAGGATGTGAGTTGAGACTTGAGTATCCTAGGTCATTTTCCTAGGGATGTTGGGTAGGAATGAGAGGCTTACGCCTAAAAATGACAGGTGATATGGTATTACATCTCATGCTTGGTATAAAGCACTATCCTGAGAGTGGATTAAGAGTTGGTGTCTGATATGAGAAATTTAATCCCCCCGGGGATTGATATGATGTGATGTGCATGTTTTCATTCTAATGATAGGCTTGAGATCTCTCCTGATGGAGAAGTGAGATAAGACCCTGGTGTGGGTCATAGGAAGTTTTGATGACTTGGCATTGGGATGCCATGGGGCTTAGAGAAAGTTAAACTGGGACAGTCCCTTGGTAACAGGACCAAGTTGTGATGTGGAATCAAAATAGGAAGAGACTTTCCTTTTAAGGATAGGTTTATATAGATCCTAAGGGTTGAGGGAACACCTTGGTGCGTTGGACACATCTTGGTGATGATGAATAGAGACCAAGATTGTCTTGAGAAGATTATCCTAAGTGAAGAGATAGATACTGATGCATGATGAGAAAAAGGGATAGGTCTAAAGTGTCTACCATTTTGGGACAATATGGAGAGCTTGTGGGATGGGTTGTATTCCATTCTTGTTATTTCATATATGTTCCTAGTTGTGCATATATTGAATTATGGACTAAAGGTTGAGAAAACCTCAAAGAAGAAGGTTGGGGTCTGAGGCTTATAGTTTGGACTCCTCTAATATAGGTTGGGTTGGTTATTTGATGGATAACTTATCTTGTAGAAGAGGGGATGGACCATCGCTTATAGTTTGTATTTTCCTGAGTAGGATTGGGTTGGGTATATTCAATGCACCCTTCTCTTTGAGGTAATGGATTATTATGGGGAATGTTGTGAATAAAAATGGAGTTAACTTATTTTATAGTGGTAATTATCAAGTATGGAAGAACACAATGAGATCACATTTATTGTCTCTTTGGTTTAATGTTTATGCAACAACAATACATGGAATTTAAGTAAGTGATTCCTCTATAAGATCAACGATAAATACATAAAATAGATTTTTGAATGATGATTCTAAGGCTCATAATTCATTATTTAGAGAATTATAATATATATATATATATATATATATATATAAAAGTGATCAATTGATCATAAAGTATAGGAATATGGGATAATCTTGTTAATATATATGAAGGTGATATTAAAGTGAAGCAAGTAAAGCTATTGATTTTTTATAATAGATTTGATAAAATGAAGATGAGTTTAAGTGAAAATATTGATAGTTTCTTAAACTGTATAATTAAAGTGGTTATATCTATTCATGGACTTGGTAATGAAATGAAATATTTTTATATTTTAAAGAAGATCATATGGGGATTAACACCAATTTACAATCATAACGTTTTAGTACTTGAAAAATTAAATCTTGGATAATTATCTCTTGATGGCTTACAAAAAAACTAGTCACATTTGAAATGTGATTGAAGCCAAAAATTTCTTTAGAGAATTATCTTAAAGAGATAACATTTAAAGTGGTAAAAAAAATATTTTTAGGAATCATAAATTGAATAAGATGTAAGTAATGATTTTTATCACTTATATCAAGGAATTTTAAAATAGTAAAGGTCAAATTTAAATCTAAATTACCTTTAACATGTTTTAATTAAGGAAAAATTGGGCACATCACTGATAAATGTCCAAAAAATTTTGATAGAGGTTGGTGAGTTTGAATTCTTACAAAAATAAAGAAAGGATTTCTCCCTTGGAAGGAATTTCAATTTAGGAAATGGAATCAACAATATTTTTTAGAGAAAGGTGTTGGTTTGTAAAGAGGAAGAATATGAAAAGTAAGATCCATGAGAAGGTGTTGAAACTGAGTGTTTATTAGATGTATAAGATTCCATGATGGTTGAATTAGATAAATTTAAAACTAAAAAAGAAGAGGATGATCAACCAAAAGGATCTATTGATTTCCAAGTTTAATTGGAAGGAGCTCTTGAGGAGGTTGATCTAAAAATAAATAAAATTAGGAAGAATGGAGGATTTTTAAAGGAATATTCAAGTTATGTAGATGATATTGAAGTAGAAATTGACTATCTTTAGAAATTTTTGAAATAATATAAAAAATATCAAGTGAAACCTATTAAAGTACTGAGTTATAGGTTCAAAATAACTCAAAATAAGAATGATCATGCAACTTTTAAAAAAGTTCAACCATGTCTTCATCATTTACCAGTATGACCAAACAAAAATTTCCACAACTAATACCATTTCTTATAATAAATTTTGTCTCATAGATTATTATAGGGAAAATATTCAAATTATGGTCCAAAGTTACCTCCCTTTAACTTTAATTAAAAAATTTCCCCAATGTGTAAATAAGGTGTGATAGGTGAAAAATGAAAATAGTAAATTTTGACAATGAAATGGATTAAAAATTAATGAATGAAATTAAAATATTCTATTGGAAATGTAAATTATATTATTAGATCTTTGAGATGGTTTTATATCATTTAAATACTTACATTTTTATAGTGTTTAATTAGTTTTCCTACAAAATAAAATTTCTACACCTGATAAATTTTTATCATGATATGATAAATCAACAAATGTAAAAAAGAAAGTGTTATTCAAAAGTTTTTATTTCATATATATGATAAAATAAGTACAAATATGATATGAAATATACTCTCAAATATAATATAAACATGAACTAGACAAAAGTATGATCCAAAAGGTTCAAAAGGTATGGGATCAAAGAGAAAAACACAAAAAATAGGGGATGGGTATATCCTCTAACTCCTCAGTGGCCTCCCATATATTCTAAATATGATCCAAATCCTCCCTAATGTCATCATAATCATAACACATAGTAGTCTATAGTGGATACCCTTGTAGTGATTACTCATGACACTACTCCCCCTATTTGATTTATCATAGTAAAAGTTGTATGTAAGCCTAGGAAGATGTCAACTAATTCTAAATCATCTCAACTAGTGGTAGCATAATGACCACTATAGAAGGGGGTAGATTTATATTATTTGGGTATAATTTATCCTCTATGGGCGGGGAATGGTTAGGAACTCAATCCACACTAATGATAGGATTTAATGTAAAGGTAGAAATAATAATTGTCTCAATAACTAATGTGGGTTTCATCTCAATGGTTGTACCTGTGGTTTTATTCATACCGAAATCGATGAATGATGTCTTAATAGTAGTCACAACACTAGTTGAAGGGGAATTTGTGTTAACTAGATCATTTACATTCTCAAACTCTCATGGTTTGTGGGAATCTCTTGGATAAAGAGGGAGGAAATATAGTGAGAGGATAGATCGATAAATAGAATCTCATCAAGTACCTCGATCACTATTCCCTTGACCTTCCTATGGCTATCCATCTCAGGATAGTTGTGGTAAGTTTCATCCATTGGAATGTATGGTATTTTCTAAGGCATGGATTGGATAGGCATATATTAGATAGTCATGAACCACCTCTAAAATGTAAACTCATAGGGGACTTGATATAGACTTATATTGGTGGTAGAAGTGGATGTATGGGTTGGGTAGAAATGTAAGGTAGGAACAAAAAGAGGGTGTGTTACCTAATTATGTGGTTGGTGTATAGGGGGTGGTGGTGGTGTGGCTACTATAGTGGTTAGTGGAATAGGTACGATATCATAAGATTGTTTTTACTTCATGCATATCTGATTTTGGAACACAATGATATGATAGAGAGTATCCCAAATACAACGATTCGGCATTGTTTGAGATACAAAGGGTGGTGGATCCTATGTAGGAGGGGTATATTGAGATCTATGTGTTCATATAGAGCGGGAGGTTGTCTGAGAATATCCCTCATCCACCATATCCCTCAATGAATGTGTACTAATCATACCATTCATACCCCTTCCCCCATTTTTGGTAGTAGTCTTATGTTTTCCATTAATGGAAAATCAATCTAGTTTATCTTTCAAATTTAGGATAGTGGTAAGGACAAATTAAAGTCTCCTAAATGTTTCTCCATGTGGGTGATAAAATTTTCACCTATGATCATCCCATTTTAATTTTTCTGATGACCCTGAAAGTGAATAAAAAACTATAAAGACCTGTATATAGATAATGGGTGAAGGTTTAGTGAAGATTTTTAGGGATATTTAAAATGGATTTAGTGGTGTTTTAGAGGGTTGGTGTAGGTAGAAATGGGTATCATATGGTTTCAAGATGTTTATAGGAAAAATAAGTGAAAAAAGTTTAGGTATTAATATAAGAATGTGAATCGATAGGAACATGTTTGGGAAGAGTTAAAATGTTGATCTAATGTGGTTAGAATAGATTTGGATTGTTGAGAGCTTAGAGTGAGGGAGATCCGAGAGAGGGTGAGCTTGGGAGTCATGATTCATATTATGGTTTTTGATATATTTTTATATAATTTTTAGGTGTTTCAACATGATTTCATTTATTTCATCATGATGAAATTGTATTCACATACCTGAGAATATTTGAAAATAAATTATTCTAAATCAGCCCACCATGGGTTAGACCATCATGATAAATTATCGATATGAATGTCTTGGACTATGGAGCTTTGAGGAAATCATTAGACATAGAATTATCCCTTGAAATTTTTGTGTCATTTTGTCTCTATTACCTTTTAGGATTTTGGAATAGACTTAGTGAACTATTCCATGATATTTTATAGCTATTCCAAGAGGGGTTTTAAGGGTAAGGATGTAAAATTATGTTCACCTTTTGAAAATTTAGTGATCTCATGTTGTTGAGAATTTGGGAGATTTTGGCATGCTATGGTACTCTGAACTATGAAGTGATTTATCAACTCCCACTATTAATTCTATGAAGATCCTTTATGATATGATCAGGACCCCATGATTTTTTTGTGCCACATTGGTTTCCCTTACACTTATGTTTTTGCATTACACAAGGTTCTATGATATGAGTTACACCACTCCAAATATTTTAGTGAAAGGATTAAAACATGTCCTTGAATATTGTGTTGTAATTGTTGTAGCCCTTGGGAATTTAATTATGTTCCTTAGCACTTAAATTCCATCACTAGTAGCTCAATTCCACTACATTATTCTCTTATTACGGGAGGATTAAATGGATTACAAAGGTTATTAGAGAAGATAACCTCAGATTTTCTAGAATGATAGTCACACAAAATGAATCATAACCTAAAGTGAATAAAAAATGAAAGACTAAAAATAAATCATATCAGGGTTTCCTCACAACCAATGATTTATTTAAAGTTGAAAGATCAAAATACCTAAGTGTCTTTAATCAAAGAATAAGATAAGGGAGAACCCTACTTATGAATACTCAATGTAGTGCTTGAGGAAATGCCTGTTCACCTTGAAAGGAGGTTCCTCATTCCTTTGGATCTCCATAGATCCATTTGGGAATGTTATTTTTATCATAAAAGAACCCAAACCCAATTATTTGAGTTTTCCTAGGAATAATAATAAAATAATTAAATAATAGTACATTATCCCATGAGTGTAACTCTTTCCTCTAGATGTGTTGATAATTCCACTTCCCTATTTTCTCCTTATAAAAATTAGTATTTGCATAATCATCACCCCAAATCTCTTAAATCTCATCCAAATTTAAAATTATCTTCTTTCCACTTCATATTTATTCCAGTTATCAGCTTTGACGACCCAATAATACTTTTAAGTGAGCTCCAACTGAAGGTGGTATAATTTCCCATATGCCAATTAGAATAGAGAAATTCCCAACAATGTCTTATAGGCTTCTTGATAATCCCAAAAATCATCATCATGTTTTCTTGACCAATCCTTCCTATTTGAATTGACACTCTTCTCAAAAATTTACTTTAAATCTTAGTTTGATTTCACCACCTATCTATTTATTTAATTATGGTCTGGAGTACTTATGGTATACCAAAATCCATATTTCTCCAGTAATCCTTTTATCAAGTGATTATAAAAATGTGTTCTATGATCACTAATTAAGAAAATAATAACTAAAAACCTTGAAAAAGAAATTTTCTTTAGAAACATCGATACTAGATTTTCCATTTTAGTTGAGGTGGAATCTAATTTAATGTAACGAACCAATGTTTTATCAATGGAAATTAATTTCTTATAAATATATCATAAAATCACATGAAATCACAAAAAAATAAACTACTAAGTACTATTTAACCTTTAAACATAAGTTTTTCACTTCTGTGTTTTGAATTTCAAAAATCTGACATACACATTTGCGATCATAAGTTATTTGGAGTCTAATACGACCAACTTAATTTTTGGTGAATAGTAACATAACCTTACGAATAGTAATGTTATCCTTATTAATAGTGACATACCATAATGAATAGTAACCTTACCTATGATAGTATATAAATAATATTCAAGTGGAAGTACGATATACCTATATCTAGGAATAAGAAAATAAATGTTTTAAAACCTATATTTTCCAAGTAAATTATGATTTTAATTAAATATTAAATTAATCATATTTAGAAAATTATTTTTGAAAAATGGATTTCATTTTTGGATTCTACACGTCAAAAAATGGTTTGGGTGAATTTTTAGGATTTTTCTGAAATACTTGAGTTTTTGGTGAATAGTAAAATACATTAATTTGCCGTATAAATACATTATAATTTAAATCCAATATTCCTGACATCATAAGTGATGTAAGCACAAAAATCTTGAACTCACATGCACTTATGAATATTTTTGTCTTATAATCATCACCATTTATTGTCTTATGGGAAAATAATAAACTAATGATTATAATATTATGAAAACCCTCCTCTTCTCCACTATAAATACCACCCCTCATTACCTCTTCTCTTCACTCCTCTCAAGCCTTTTTCCTTGCATATGTTCTGACCAGATATCTCCTCAATATCTTTTCCCATTTCCAATATTCCCTAGTCTCTTCAATATACCAAATCCTCTCCCCTTAAGAGGCTCTCAAAGGAGGTAAACTCAAGAGGTAAATTCCTCTTTCCAATTCTTTTGTTTCTTTTAAGTTCTTTTCTTTTCTCATTTACTTCCTCACCTAACTTCACCCAAATGGTATGATAACTAAAGTAACATACATGTACTATAATTATATTATGCTAATGGGACAATTCAATATCTTCTCTCCATTCCCCATCTTTTATTTGAATGAAATGAAAACACCGTTTGAGATGTGTTAATTTAGCACAATCAAGGACAACGAGTTATCAATTTCCATTAAAACATTCAATTATGGTTATGAAACCATTTTAATGGTTTCAAACGAACATAATATATGTATTATTTCTCATCTATGGTTCTGGAATCCTTTTTCACACATGGTTTTGGTTTATAAAACAAAATGTGTTCTTTATGGTAAAAAAACCACCAATTAACCCAAAAGGATGTCACTAAAGTTCTATATAATGATTCAAATTTAATTTAAGTAACAAAATTAGGTTTTAAATCATGTAACCTTATGGATATTCAATAATAAAATATAACTTCAATTCTGGACAACCACCTTCATCATACATGTTTATCCGAACATGAACCAATCATTAAAACCAAGCAACCAAACAGATCCGAACAATGAAATTGAACCTATCAACCAATCAAAACGGATATAAATGAAATTAAAAAGGTTATAATAAATATTTTACATATGTAATATGTTCCATAATTATTAATTAATGAACCTAATTTGATTTTTCAGGTCATTAAGTTCAAGAAAAGATCACCATCGGACTTAAGGTAAGGGATCCTCTCCATTTCACTTTTATTCAAGGATGTCCTCTATGCTATGACATTTTATGTGTAATTCCTAATGAAGGTGAATTATTTATAACCTACCCATAATTCCCTCATGATTTTAAGTGACTATAAACCTATTTCTCTCTCATTAATCCCTCTTAAGTACACCCAATACCATGCTGATAATCCGTAAGGAATTCTACTCGAACCGCCTTTATTCCTTTGGGTTGCTCTATATTTATTTTTACCCAAATGAATTTGTCTTTTATTTTTATGTACAAATTATACATGCTATTTATATGCTCCAAACTCATGTTTCAATATCCATCGCTCATTCTATTTCAGATATATACATGCTTCTAAGTGATTCTCTCCTTGATACTTCCCAATAAGCAAACTCATTTTAAGGGAACTTCCCAAATTTTTAACCAATTTCAAGTGAACTATATCCCCTGTTTTAATCCAAAATTGTATTTATAAAATCATTTTTTTATTATGAAAACCTTCTTGTTTCACTTTGGGATTTATATAAAATATTTTTCCTTTTTCTATTTTAAAATCTCTATAGCATTTTCCTTAAAACCGCACAAAAATATTTTAATGCTAAAATTTCTCAAATACATTTCTATCATGTTTTAAATTCTATTTGAAATCACTTACCATGATATATTCCTATTTTAACTTATTATCTTCCATGTATGTTCTAATTCATTTCTTCACTAACACTTTCATGATACACCCATTGGTTATGCTTTATGTCATGATTGTGGTACCCAATTCTTTCCATGGGTAACCCTTATGTTTATGTAAGATTGATTATGTATGATTCTTTATGTGCCAAACATATTCATGAAATGTAATATGGGTTCATCTAGATAGAGCTCTAATGCATTGAGTAAAGTTGAGTTTCATGAGACGTTATGTACGACAGTTTTGGCTGTTATCCTTGGCTTGTGCTACTATGTGCAATGGTATTGGCTGTTAGCCTTGACTTGTGATACTATAGGAAATGGTCTTGGTGGTTATCCTTGAATCATACTAAATTCATGTATTTTGTTTCTGCCACATTTCTATGATTCCATGTTTAAATGATCTCTTGTTTATATGTTATGATTCCATATGTTACATGCCTTTTTATATCATCATGTCATGCCTTATATCCCATGTTCTAATGCTTTGTTCTTATGGTTATTCCATTACTGGGCTTTTAACTCATCCCTTTGTTCATGTTATCCCCAGGTTATCCTATGTAGATGTATGAGCACTATGGAAGATAAGATCTCATTATGGGGATTAAATAAAAAGTTGTTTTTATAATTCCTGATTATGCACCTAGTCTTCTAAGACACTAGACTTTACGATCCTTGGCTTGTACTATGATATATAATTATGATTAAATCATGTAATGTTATGAGTAAAAGGCAAGGGTCACTATAGTTGGTATCAGAGGATGGTTTAGTTATTTTTTTAGATTAGGAATAGAGTACTTTAGTAAGAACCTTAAGGATGAGATGAAGTATAATAAAACACTCCTAGGTTTTGGTAAGTATAGAGTAAGTGGTTTGTCAAGAAAATACGTCTTGCTTTGGATACAAATAGGTAGAGGTGGCTCAGACACAAATGTACCAAGGAGTGAAAATTCTGATAAAGAGTTCCAGGCTTGACCTGGCGTATCCTGGTACATGACAATAGGCCTTGCTGCACTCTTGGGTTGACACTCCTGGGGGATATGCTTTGGTAAATTCCTAATCTTATTACAAACCATTATTAATGGGAAAAAATACTATAAGAATATAAGTTAAGAAATAGATAGAGGATAACATATATTTAAACCCAAGGAACCACAAGTTAGTATATACATCTCCTCTACAATTTTATCCTTTTATGGTCAAAATTTTCCTTTTTTATGTTCAATAACTAAATATTCAAGCCCTCTAATTGTACGTTATTTTTCTTAGTTAATGGAGGAAAATAGAAGAACACATTCCAACAATCAATGTGATAGGAAATGTGAGTATTTTCCCAATGATATGCCAAATATTATGGGAATTGGTGCTCAAAACTTCATGACAGTACTTGCTCAACTAGATCAAGTTATGAATAATAACTTGAACCATGTGGAACACCCTCCTCCTCCAAGGAAAGATAAAGTTTCCATATAATCCTTCATGTGAAAAATGCCTTTGATGTTTAGTGAATATTTTGATCCCCTATTCATGGAATAATGGATTAAATCCATTTAAAAGATATTCTCTATCCTCCAGTGCTTGGAAGAAGATAAAGTTGTACTGGCAGTCTATCGTTTTGATGGGGAAGCTGATCAGTGGTGGACACAGATCAAGAATACAAAGTCCCAGGAGGAAACTGATTCAATGGATTGAGAGGAATTCAAGAGGATGTTTTTCAATAAATATTTTCTTATAAACCTCTATCTCAAGATAAAAATAGAGTTCCTCAGACTCAAGTAGAAGTAATATGAGTCCATAGGGGAATATGAAGTAAAATTTACAAGGATTTCAAGGTACACTTCTGGATTTGTCATGAACATTGAAATCAAGGTGGATCACTTCTTTAGCAGGCTAAATTTGAGTCTACGGAAGGTATTGGAGATTTGAGACTTTGATAGTTATGAGGAGATTTTCCATTGTTCCCTCAAGGTTGAAATAGATATTGGAGACTCTCAGTGTTCTCTTGGGCCCAATGACAAGAATAAAAAAATGGAGAACAACATGGGTGGTTCAACAAAAAAATCCCATGATGGAAAGAAGCCCGAATATCCCACTTGTAAAAGTTGTGGGAAGAAGCATCTTGGGAAATGTCTAAAGGGAAACAAGAATTGATTCAAATGTGGAAAGCTGGGACATGTGGCCAAGAAATGATAAAGGGATATAAAAAATAGCATTAATGTGGAAGAAGAAAGGAAGGTTCAGATCAATGCTCATCCAGTGGTGCAGTGTTACAACTGCATGGATTATGGGCATTATGAAAACAATTTCCCTAAGACAAGGGTTGTCGAAGGAAATAAACAACAAACTCCAAGAAAACAAGGAAGGGCTTATGCTATCACTACCGCTGAGGTGGATCCAGACAATGATGTGATGATAGGTACACTAGTTATTCATTCAAGAATAGCAAACGTACTATTTGATTCTGGTTCTACGCATTCTTTCATATCTTGCAAGTTTAGTAAAACTATTCAAACACCACCTCAAAGTTTGGAGGAAAAGTTATCTGTGAGAATAGTGAATTGTAAAATCGCTATGTCCACGGTTTATAACTCCTCCTTGGTTAAAATTTGTGGACTGAACATCCCAGAAAATTTCATCATACTTCCTTTAGTAGAGTTCAATGCTATCATGGGCATGGATTGGATATCTTTATACAAAGACAACACCAAATTTCGGGAAAGTGAGATCACTCTTCACATCCCTAAGCATCCTCTAATTCTTTAAAAGTGTAATAAGGAAGATGGATCTCATTTAGAATCATCATCTCACATGTGGATATTTCTTCCTTACGAGTAAGCATATCTAGCCCAAATTATTGAGACAAAGGAGAGAATCATGCTTGAAGACATGGCCATCATGAGGGATTAAATTGATGTATTCCTCAAAGAGTTTCCTAGTCTTCCTCATGTATGAGAGGTTGAGTTCTCAATTGAACTTATTACTGGATCTCTCCCTATATCAAAGACACCTTACAAAATGGATACCGTAGAGCTGGAAGAGCTGAAGAAGCAGTTACAGAAGAATCTAGAGAAGGGTCTTATATGCCCTAGTGCTTCACCATGGGGTGCGCCCATCCTCTTCATCAAGAAGAAGGATGGATCAATGAACCTATGCATTGATTATCGTGATTTCAATAAAATCTTTATAAAGAAAAAGTATCCCATTCCTCAGATAGATGAATTGTTCGATCAACTTTTTGGGCCCTTTTATTTCTCTAAGATAGACCTTTGGTTGGGATATCACCAATTAAAGGTGAGGAAGGAAGATATTCACAAGACTTCCTTTTGAATGAAGTATGGACACTATGAGTTCATAGTGATGCCCTTTGGACTGACTAATTCTCCAATAATTTTCATGGATATAATGAATAGAGTCTTTAAAGATTACCTAGATAAATTTATTGTAGTCTTTATTGACGATATTATGATATACTCCAAGAGTAAGGAGGAAACATGAGGAGCATTTGAATACTGTGTTAAAAACTTTGAGAGGGGATAATTTGTATGTAAATTATAGTAAATGTGAGTTTTGGATAGTGGAAGTATCATTCTTGGGGCATGTTATCAACAACAAAGGGATATCTATAGACCCTTCCAAGACAAAGGAAATCAAAGAGTGGCCTAGGCCAACATCTGTAATGAAAATCCGCAGATTTCTAGGTCTAGATGGATATTATCGACGATTTGTTAAGAACTTTTCAAGATTTTAAAAACCAATGACCAAGCTGACACAGAAGGGATTAATGTTTGTATGGAATCAGGAATGTGAAGAATGTTTTAAGGAGTTGAAAAAGAGGCTTATCACTACGTCAGTACTCACACTCCCAACAAGTAAAGAACTCTTTGTGGTGTATAGTGATTATTTAAAGAAGGTATTAGGCTATGTGCTGATGAAAAATGATAAATTGATAGCCTACGCCTCAATTCATATGGAAATCCATGAGCAAAACTATCCTACGCATGATCTGGAGTTGGCGGCGATGATCTTTGCATTGAAAATCTGGCGACATTATCTCTATGGGGAGAAGTGTGAGATATATACTGACCATAAGAGTCTCAAATATACATTCACACATAAAGAGATTAATATTATCCTATGAATATGGATAGAGCAAATCAAGGACTGTGACTGCTCAATCCACTACCATCCCGGTAAGGTAAATAAGGTAGCAGATGCTCTAAGTAGAAAGGATCATGCATCTTTATCAATGATGAGAATTGAAAAGGATCTGATCTTTTTATATTTAAAGAGTATGGAAATGGGAATAATTAAGGGAGGAACATCATAAATCCTTTCTCAAATGATTTCTCAACCATCCCTCATGGAGAAAATAAAGTATTCTTAAAGAAAAGATGTGGAAATTTTGAAATGGGTGGCATTTATCAGAAATGGGAAATCCTTAAAGTTCATGATTGATGAGGAAAGAGTTGCAATATTTGGGTCATGATTATGTGTACCATATGATCTAGAGATAAAAAATGATATTCTGAATGACGCAAATAGCTTGACCTTATCTATTCACCCAAGAAGCACAAAGATGTATTGAGATCTCTGAGAAAACTTTTGGTGGGACAATATGAAAATGGATATTTCTGAATATACATAAAAGTGCCTTGTATGTCAGAAACTAAAGTATTAGAGGAAAAAGTATATGGGGATGATGAAACCACTACCCATACCAACATGGAAGTGAGAGAACATCACCATGGACTTTTTCACTGGACTTCCAAGGAAATCCATAGGAAACAATGCTATATGGGTTATTGTTGATCGTCTTACGAAGACAACTCACTTTATCACAATTCAAGAGGAATTTTTATTGGATAAATTTACACAAATATATATCAAATAGGTGGTAAGGCTGCATGGATTAACACTATATATTGTATCCAATAGAGATCTGAGATTCACATTGAAGTTCTGGAAAAGTATAAAACATGCTTGAAGCACTGAACTGAACTTTAGTACGACCGATCATCCTCAAACTTATGGCCAATCTGAGTGAACCATTCAGACAATGGAAGACATGTTGAGAGCATGTTCTATGTAATTTAAAGGAGTATGGGACCAACATCTTCCACTAGTTGAATTATCCTACAACAACAACTTCCACTCGAGCATCCAAATGGCACCATATGAAGTCCTTTATGGGAAAAGATGTAGAATACCAATGTGTTGGGATAAAGTCGATGATCGTAATCATGTAGGACCTGAAGTGGTTGAAGAAATGGTGGAGAAGGTGAAAACCATTTAGAAGCATATCAAGGCATACCAAAGTGGATATAAGAGTTATGTAGACAATTGTCGATGAGACCTTGAGTTCCAAATTATAGACATGTTATTTCTATGCATATCTCAATGGAATGAGGTCATGAGGTTTGGAAAGAAAGGGAAGTTAAGTCCCAGGTATATCAGACCCTTCGAGATTCCTGATTGTGTTGGGGCTGTGGCCTATCAACTAGAACTTCCACCTACCATGACCAAAGTACATGATGTCTTTCATGTATCCCTCTTAAGGAAGTTCATACTAGATCCTTCACATGTACTCTCTTTAGAGGTGGTACAGTTGGATAATGATCTTTCTTACGAGGAGCAGGCAGTGAAGTCCTTGGATCATAGAGATAATGTTCTACGTAACAAGACTACTCACCTAGTTAAAGTACTGTGGAGGAACCACAAGTACGAAGAGGTAACATGGGAACTGGAGGAGGCAATGAAGGAAAAGTACCCGCACCTGTTTATCGCTTAGAATGTAAAACGAAATTTTGAGGGAAAAATTTCATAAGGGGGAAGAATGTAACGACCTAATGTTTTATCAATGACAATTCCTTTATTATAAATATGCCATATAATCACATAAAATCACAACACAATGAACTACTAAGTACTATGTAACCTTTAAACATAAGTTTGTCACTTCTGTGTTTTGAATTTTGAAAATCTGACATACACAGTTGCGATCAGTAAGTTATTTGGAGTCTAATATGACCAACTTAATTTTTTAGTGAATATTAATATACCTGTATGAATAGTAATGTTACCCTTATGAATGGTTACATACCCTAATGAGTATTAACCTCACCTATGATAGTATGTAAATAAGATTCAAGTGGAAGTACGATATACCTATATCTAGGAATAAAAAAATAAATGTATTAAAACCTGTATTTTACAAGTAAATTATGATTTTAATTAAATATTAAATTAATAATATTTAGAAAATTATTTTTTTAAAAAATGGATTTTATTTTTGGATTCTACACATTGAAAAATGGTTTGGGTGATTTTTTGGAATTTTTCTGAAATACTTGAATTTTTGGTGAATAGTAAAATACATTAATTTACTGTATAAATACATTATAATTTAAATCCACTATTATTGACATCATAAGTGATGTAAGCACACAAATATAAAACTCACATGAACTTATGACTATTCTTGGTCTTGTAATCATCACTATATCTGGTCTTATGGGAAAATAATAAACTAATGAGTATAATATTATGAAAACCCTCCTCTCCTCCACTATAAAAACCACCCTCCTTACCTCTTCTATTAACTCCTCTAAAGACTTGTGCATTGCCTATATTATAAAAAAATATCTCCTCAAGCTCCTTCCCCACATCCAACAGCCCCTAGTCTCTTCAATATACCAAATCCTCTCCCCTCTCAAAGGAGGTAAACTCAAGAGGTAAATTCCTCTTTCCAATTCTTTTATTTATTTTAAGTTCTTTTATTTTCTTATTTATTTTCTCACCTAAATTAACTCAAATGGTATGATAAATATAGTAACATACATGTAATGTAATTATATTATGCTAATTGGATAATTCATTATCTTCTCTCCTTTCCCCATATTTTATTTAAAAGAAATGAAAACACCATTTGAGATGTGTTAATTTAGCACAATCAAGGACGGCGAGTTATCAATTTCCATTACCATATTCAATTATGGTCATGAAAACATTTTCATGGTTTAAACAGACCATAATATATGTATTATTCATCATCTATGGTTTTGTAATCCTTTTTTACACATGGTTTTGGTTTATAAAACAAAATGTGTTCTTTGTGGTAAAAAAATTGCCAATTAACCCAAAAGGATGTCACTAAAGTTTTATATAATGATTCAAATTAATTTTAAGTAAAAAAATTAAGTTTTCAACCATTTAAACTTGTATATGTTAAATAATAAAATATAACTTCAATTCTATACAACCACCTTTATCATACATGTTTATCCGAACCTGAACCGATCATTAAAACCAAACAAGCAAACAGACCCGAACAATGAAATTGAACCTATTAACCAATAAAAATGGTTATAAATGAACTCAAAAAGGTTATAATAAATATTTTACATATATAATACGTTATATAATTATTAATTAATGAACGTAATTTTATTTTTCAGGTCATTAAGTTTAATAAAAGATCACCATCGGACTTAAGGTAAGGGATCCTCTCTATTTTACTTTTATTCAAGGATGTCCTATATGTTATGAAATTTTATGTGTAATACCTAATGATAGGGTATGATTTAAAACCTCAACATACTAAACTCATGATTTAAAAGTGATGATTAACCCCCTTATCTCTCATTAATCCCTCTTAAGTACACCCGATACCATGTTGATAATCCGTAAGGAATTCTACCAGAACCACCTTTATTCCTTCGGGTTGCTCTATCTTTATTTTTACCCAACTGAAGTTGTATTTTCTTTTTATGTAAAACTTATACATGCTGTTTATATTCTCCAAAATTATGTTTCAAGATCTATCCCTCATTATCTTTTGGGGATATACATGCTTTTAAGTGATTCCCTCCTCGATACTTCCCAATAAGAAAACTCGTTTTAGGGGAACTTACCAAATTTTTACCCAATTTAAAGTGAACTATATCCTCTTTTTTAAGCCACCATTGTATTTATAAAATAAGTCCTTTTATTATTAAAACATTCTTGGTTCAATTCTGGGTTTATATATAATATTTTCTCCTTTTCTATTTTAAAATCTCTATAGTATTTTCCTTAAAACTGCACAAAAATGTTTTAATGCTAAAATTTCCAAAATACATTTCTTACATATTGTCGCTTATGTTTGACATATATTAACATGATATATGACTATTTTAACTTATGATAATACATGTACTTTCTAATTCCTTTCTTCATGGACACTTTCATGATACACCCATTGGTTATACTTTATGTCATGATTGTGGTACCCAATTCTTTCCATGGGTAACCCTTATGTTTATGTAAGATTGATTATGTATGATTTTTTATATGGAAAACATATTCATGAAATTTAATATGGGTGCGACCAGATAGTGATCCAATGCATTGGGTAAAGTTGAGTCTCATGAGATGTTACGTGCGATGGTCTTGGCGGTTAGCCTTGGCTTGTGCTACTATGTGCAACGATCTTGACAGTTAGCCTTGGCTTGTGCTACTATGGGAAACGGCCTTGGCGGTTATCCTTGAATCATAATAAATTCATGTTTTATATTTCTAACACATTTATATGATTATATTTTTAAATGATCCCTTGTTTATATGTTATGATTCCATATGTTACATGCCTTTTTATATCATCATGTCATGCCTTCTTTCCCATGTGCTAATGCTTTGTTCTTATGGTTATTACCTTACTAGGCTTTTAGCTCATCCATTTGTTCATGTTATCCCTAGGTTATCCTATGAAGATGTATGAGAACTATGGAAGATAGGATCTCATTATGGGGATTAAATAAAAATTTGTTTTATAATGTTTGATTATGTACCTAGTATTCCAAGACACTAGACTTTACGATCCTTGGATTGTACTCTAATATATAATTATGCTTTAAATCATGTAATGTTATGAGTAAAAGGCTAGGGTATCTATATTTAACCCATTTTTAGATGTAATAAATACAAAAAAATAATATATATGTAGCTATAGGAATTAGGTAAATGAACCTGAATTCTATCACCCATATATCAAGAATCTAGAACTCTATGATGGGTGGTTGAGGCATCTCATCTCAATTTTTGATATTTCCATTTCATTGGAAATGACCACATGATACCATAAAGATACATGCATCTTGATACAAATTTGTCTAAAACAACCCCATTGGAATAATATTTTACTCTATTCTCTCTGGACCATGGTATCTTCCCATAAATAAAGAGGCATTTTCTTGAAAATTCATCCTTAATTTCAACCCAAAAATCTCTAATTATATGGGTAAGATCCATCTATGAAATATGTTCAATATCAACATTATCTGACCATTTATTAACTTTTATTTCAATGTAAAACTAACTAAGAAAAATAATCCACCTAATAAAATGAGTTTATTCATCCTTCTTATTCATAAAATATTTCAATTCCATATGATTAGTTTGTACTTACAATTTTAAGAGTACAAAATAGGATATAAACTTATTAAAAGACAAGACCACTATAAGTAAATCCTTGTAATGACCTAATGTTTTATCAATGGAATTCACTTATTATAATTATATATTATAGTATAATCAAATAAAATTACATATAGAACATAATAAAAAATTTATAAATAAATAATGAGTGAAATTAAAGGTATCTCTAAAAGTTAAGGAACACATACCGATGAAATAGTAACTTAACATTTTGAATAGTAATGTGAACCTTATGAAAAATAAACTAGAAAATGTAATATTAAAATCACCAATAAAATTTTAAATAAAATTTATTCATATTATAAGTGTTAATATGATATAATTATATTATAGTGTAAGTAAATAAATATTATTAATTCCGTGTTTGTATTTTTGTAAGTCATGTATATTTAAATACAATTTTATGATTAATTTAATACATTAAAAGAAAATTTATTTTCCTAAAATGTATTCATAAAGTAATATTTTCATGTCTTATGATTATAATCTAATTTTATAAGACCTTAATTAGTTTTTCAATGTGTCAGAAAAGCAGTTTTAATTTTAAAATATTTATTTTTTTAAGTAAATTATGATTTTAATTAAAAATTAAATTTCTCATATTTATAATATTATTTCCATAAAATGTAATTCAATTTTGGATTCTACAAGTTGAAAAATGGTTAGGTTTAATTCTTTTCATTTTTCTGAAATACTTGAATTTTTGGCGAATAGTAAAATATGGTAATTTACTGTATATATACATTATAAGTCAAATACACTATTCATTGAGTCATGGATGATGTAATAAAAATTGGTTTAAAATCACATGATCTTATTAATTTATTTATTCTCAATAATTATTACTATTTATTGTCTTGAGAAAAATACTAAACTAATTAATTAAATATTGAAAAAACACTCCTCTCCTCCACTATAAATACCACCCCTCACCACCTCCTCTCCTCACACCTCTCATGCCTTGTTCCTTGTCCAAATTATGCTCATGTATCTTCCCAACCCCTACCCCATTTATAGGAGCTCTTTCTCTCATAAAAAGACCAAAACGTCTTCCCTAAAGAGGCTCTCAAGGAAGATAAATTCAAGAGGTAAATTCCTCTTTTCGTTTCTTTTATTTTCTTTTCAAGTTACTTTCTTTTATTTTCTCTCCTCACCACCCTCATCAAAATGGTATGATAACTCTAGTACTTTACATATACTTGAATTTTGTTATGATAATCTAATAATTAATCATCCTATCTCCTTCCTCTCCTTTTATACTAAAAATGAAAACACCATATGAGATGTGTTAATTTATCACATTCAAAGACGATGGGTTTTCAATTTCTATTATTATCTTCGAGGCTGGTTATGAAAAATTTTTTATGGTTGAAACATATTATAATATATTTATTTTAAATTATGTAATGTTCTGGAATCATTTTTTATACATGATATTAATTTATGAAACAAAATGAGTTCGTTGTTATCAAAAACTTGCCAAATTAATCAAAGCAATTATCATTAAAATTTTATCTAATGATTCGTCCTCATCCCATATAATCAAATTAATTATATAACATTTTTATTTTATTGAAGTTAATTAATATAATATAAGTACACTTTTTGAAAACCATTCCCATTTTACATGAACTTCCATACTCTTATACAAGAGAACCGATCCTACAAATTAAGAAAACGAGCACTTTGGGCGCCACACTCTCCCGGGGCCCCTCTTTCAGAGCTTCCATTTCTAGGGTTTCCTCCTGAAATCCTATGTGGCGACTGTGGCAGCACATCTCTCCGGCGTGCTTATTCTCCTTCTTTCCTTCTTCAGTCTCCTCTCTATTGGTCGCTCTCTCTTAGTGTTTCTCTCTCTCAGGGATGCCTTTTCTAGGGTTTCCTCATGAATCCTCCTCAGCGGATTTGGTGACGCATCAGTGCTCCTACGCACTTCTTATAATCCCTTCCAATGTTGGTTTTCTACTTCTGATTACCTCGGACATTCTTCCCACAACTCTGACCTCAAGCTCTCCAGCCCTTCTCCAGGTCAGATTTGGCGCATTGGTTTAAAAGGTTTTAGGTATCGCGATTCGGCAGTCGTTGGGTCTCACGGAGCTACCTGGGTCAGTTTTCTCCTGCTTGGTTAGCTTCTAGTTTTCTAAATCATCTTTGTTGCCACCATTCGGAGCCCTCATTTTCTTAAACCTTTTCCCTGACCTCACATTCCACTGCTCCTATCCTGGTCGGTTTTGGAGCGGTGGTAACATTGATGTTTTGGGAGGTGTGGTTCAGGAACCGTGTTCCATGCTAGTGATGTTCAACGATGGATTTTATTCTTTCAGATTTATTCCTCATAATATTGGTGAAGGTTTGTTTTCTCCTTATCGTTGGTCTATTTTCTGATTGGTAGTGTTCGATTTGTGTTTCTGGTTGTTCTGGAATTTAGTTTATTTCTGGTTCTCTGGGGGTCAACGTCCACTTGGTGAGGTGTGATGGATTCTATTATTTTTCTTCCTAGTTTTGGTGTTTTGTTTGTTACTGGTTGATGGGGATTGACGACATCTTTGTGCGATGTTTACTGCGGCTCCGACGGTCTTTTATGTTTTCTGACATCTGATGTGTTGGTTGTAGGAAATGTCGATGTAGTGACGGATGGCGATGAAAACAATGGTAAATCATGATATGGATGTCTAAGGTTGGGTGTTGGATATGTTTGAATTTTGAAATGTGAAATGTAGTGGTTCCTGCGTGGTATTTATGTTTCTGCTCATCCATAAATTGGTATTTTATAATAAAATAAAAATGAATTTTCAGTCGAGAAAACGAGCACTTCCGAACGATAAAATTGAACACTATAACTCATAAAAAGGGTATAAATGAACATAGTAAGGTTATAATAAATAAATTAAATGTATAATAAGTTTTTTAATTATTAATTAATGAATCCAATTTTATTATCCATGACATTAAGATCAAGTGAGGAACACCTTCATACTTAAGGTAAAGGATTCTACCCAAACCTCCATTGTTTCTTTGGGTTTCTCTTCCTCTATTTTTACCCAAATGAAATTCTATTTTATTTTTATGTAAATATTCTAAATACTATGTAATTTTTTAAAATTCATGTATCAAGATCTTTTCATCCTACGTCTTCAGGTATATACATTTTTTAAGCGGTTCCCTTCTCGGTACTTCCTGATAAGTAAATTGTTTTAAGGGAACTTCCCAAATTCTTACCGATTTTCATGTACACTCTAAAATTTGTTTTTAAGCCACAATTAATTTTATAAAATCACTATTTTTACTATGAAAACCTTCTTGGATCACTTCTGGTTTTATTTAAAATATTATTCCATTTTCTGTTTTAAAATTTCTTTAATATTTTCCTTAAACCGCACTAAAATGTTTTAATTCTAAAGTTTATTAAATACTCTTTTTTACATGATGTAAATTAAATTTGACATATCCAATCATTATATATTACCATTATACCCTATTAATTTCCATTAATGATTTAAATCCTTTATTTCATAGACACCATTGTGATATTCTCTTATATTATGTCTTCTGACAAGATTATGATACCCAATTCTTACTATGGGTAACCCTTATATATATTCTTGATTCCTTATGTATGATTCTTAATGTGTAATACATATTCATGAAAATGTTATGATGGGTGTTCCCAAATATCACTATGATACATTGGGTAACATTTAGTCTTATGAGACATTATTTGCTTGGTCTTGGCAGTTAATCTTGACTCGTGCTCTATGTGCAACGGTCTTGGTGGTTAGCCTTGACTTGTGATACTCTATGTGAAATTATATTTGACTCTTGATAAAGTCATGTTTTATGTTTCTACCACATTACTATGATTCCATATTTATATGATCCCATGTTTTATATATTATTATCCCATATGTTCAATCGTGTTCTATGAATTTTTATATCATTATGTCATGCCTTTAATCCATGTGCTAAAGCTTTATTCATATTATTAATACCTTAATGGGATTTATAGATCATATCTTTGTTCATGTTATACCCAGGTTATCCTATGTAGATGTTTTTGCACAATGGATGTCAGGAGCTCAATGTAGAGATTAAATAAAAGTTGTTTTTATGATGTTTAATTATGCACCTAATCTTACATGACACTAGAATGTACGATCCTTGGCTTGTAATTTGATGTTTAATTATGCATAAAATCATGTAATGATATATGTAAAATTATAGGGTTACTATAGTTGGTATCATAGAAAAAGTTTAGTTATTTTTGGAGATTAGGAATAGATCACTTTAGTAGGAACCTTAGGGATAAGACTAAGTCTAAGAAAACATCCCTAAATTTTGGTAAGTATAGAGTAAGTGGTTCATCCTAAAAATACATCTCTATATGGATACTATAAGTGGACGTGGTTCTGGAATAGATGTACCTATGAGTAATAACTCTGACAAGGTGTTCTGAGATTGACTCGGGGTAACCTGGTACACGAAAACATGCCTTACTACACACCTGGTTAGACACTCCTGGGGGATATGCTTTGGTAAATTAATAAGCTCATTATAAACAATTATTAAGGAACAAAAAAATCCCATAAGATAATATGTTAGGAAAAAAATCATGGATAACCCAGATTAAAAACTATGGAATCATAGGTTAGGATATACTTTTCTTTTACAAGTTTATATTTTTATGTTTAATGTTTCATTTTTATGCTTATTATCTAATTATTAATGCCCCATAATGGAACTTTATTTTTCTTAGTTAATGTTGGGAAATAGAAGAACATGTGACAATAATAAATGTGATAGGGAATGTGACAATTTCTCTAATGATATGCCAAATATGATGGGAACAGGTGCTCAAAACTTTATGATAATACTTTCTCAGCTGGCTTAAGTTATGAATAATGACTTGAGTTATATGGAACGAACTCCTCCTCCGAGTAAAGATAAAGCTTCCATAGAATCCTTCATGTGGAAAAGGAATCCCATATTTAGTGGATCTTCTGATCCCCTCCTCGTGGAATAGTGGATTAACTCCATTGGAAAGACATTCTCTGTCCTTCAGTGCTCAGAAGAAGAGAAATTTGTACTGGAGATCTATCGTTTTGATGGGGAAGCTGATTTGTGGTGGACATTGATAAAAAATACAAATTACAAGGAGGAAATTGACTCCATGGTTTGGGAGGAATTCAAGATTTTTTTTTCAATAAATATTTTCCCCGAACCCTCTGTCTCAATATGAAAAAAGATTTCCTCAAACTTAAGTAGAAGGAATATGTGTCTATCAGGGTGTATGAAGAAAACTTCACAAGGTTTTCAAGATACACCTCCATATTTTTCATGAACACTGAAATCAAGGTGTACCAATTCATTAGAAGACTAAATATAAGTCTAAGAAAAGCATTGGCGATTCGTGACTTTGAAAGTTATGAAGATATTTTCCACTGTGCCCTCAAAGTTGAAATAGATATCAGAGAGTCTCAATGGTCTCATGGTACTAGTGAAAAAAGGAGGAAAATAAAATCTAATATGGGTGGTTCCGCAAATAAATCCCATGATGGAAAGAAGATCTAAAACCCCATGTGTTAAAATTTTGGGAAGAAGCATCCTGAAAACTGTCTAAAGGGAACTAGGATTTTCTTCAAAAGTGGAAGAATGAGACATATGGATAAGAAATGCTGAAGGGATATAAAGAATACCACTATCATGGATGAATAAAGGGAGGTTTATATCAACACATAGACTATAGTTTAGTTCTATAACTGCAAGGAAATTATGAAAAAAATTTCCCTAGGACATGGGTTATTAGAGGAAATCAACAACAACCTCCAAGGAGACAGGGAAGGGATTATTTTATCACTACTACTAATGTGGACCCAGAAAATGATGTGGTGACAGGTACAATAGTTATTCATTCAAGAATAGTGAATGTACTATTTGAGTCTAGGTCTACGCATTCTTTCATATCTTGCAAGTTTAGTTTAACTATTCAAACACCACCTCAAAATAAAGAGGTTGAGTTATCTGTGAGAACAACGAATAGGGAAATTATTACATACAAGGTTTATAGCTCTTCCCTGGTAAATGTTTGTGGACTGAACCTCCTATAAAATCTTGTCATACTTACTCTATTGGAGTTTGATTCTATTTTGGGCATGGATTTTCTATCATTATATAAATCCAACATCAACTGTCGGGAAATGGAGGTCACTCTTCACATCCCAGAGCATCCTCCAATCCTATACAAGTGTAAGGAGGAAGATGAATCTCCTTTAAAATCATAATCTCAAGTGTGGATAATGTTTCCTTTTGAGCAACATATCTTTCTTAAATGATTGAGACAAAGGAGAGAATCATGATCGAAGACATGCCTATCACGAGGGATTACACAGATGTATTCCCTAAAGAATTTCCTAGTCTTCCTCCCGATCGAGAGGTTGAGTTCTCAATTGAAATTATTCCTGGATCCATACCTATATTAAATACACCTTATAAAATGGATATTGTAGAGTTTGAAGAGATAAAGAAGAAGTTACAAGAGAATATAGATAAGGGTTTTATATGCCCGAGTACTTCACCATGGGGTGCACCATTCCTCTTCGTTAAGAAGAAGGATGGATTAATGTGCTTATACATTGATTACTGTGATCTAAATAAAATCATGATAAAGAACAAGTATCCCCCACCATAGATATATGAATTGTTTGATCATCTTCATGGGGATAGTTATTTCTCTAAGGTGGACCTTCAAATGAGATATCACCAATTAAAGGTGAGAAAGGAAGATATTCCCAAGACTTATTTTTGAGTGAGGTATGGACACTATGAGTTCATAGTGATTCCCTTCAAACTCACTAATTCTCCAGAAATATTCATGTATTTAATGAATAGAGTCTTTAGATATTACCTCAACAAATTTTTGGTAGTCTTTATCGATGATATTCTGATATACTCCAAGAGTAAAGAGGAACATGAGAAGCATTTTAATACTATGATGTTGAATTTATGAAGGGATAAAATTTATGAAAATTATAGTAAATGTGAGTTCTAGATATAGGAAGTATCATTTTTGGGGTATGTTATCACTAGTAAAGGAAAATCTATGGACCCTTCCAAGACAAAGGCAATTGAAGAGTGGACCAGTACAACATCTGTAATGGAGATCTGTAGATTTTTGGGTCTGGATGGGTATCTTCAATGATTTGTGAAGAGATTATCATGATTGTAAACCCCAATGAATAAGCTAGCATAGAAGGGAGTGAAGTTTTTCTGGACTAAAGAATATGAGGAAATATTTTAAAGAGATCAAAAGAGGCTTATTACTATGCCAGTACTCACACTTTTAACAAGTGGAGAACACATTGTGGTGTAAAATGATGCTTCAAAGAAATTATTAGGCTGTGTAATATTGAAAAATTATAAATTGACAGCCTACACCTCAAGGCAGTTGAAAATCAATGAGAAAAACTATCCCACACATGATCTGGAGTTAGCAGTTGTGATATTTGCATTGAAAATATGGTGGAATTATCTCTATGGGGAGAAGTGTGAGATATATAATGATCAAAAGAGTCTCAAATACATATTCACACAAAATGATATTAATTTGTGTCAGTGAAGATAGTTAGATCTCATCAAGGATTATGACTGCTCAATCCACTACCATCCCAATAAGGTAAATAAGGTAGCAGATGCTCTAAGTAGAAAGGATCCTACATCTTTATCAATGATGAGAAGATAAAAGGATCCAATATTCTTAGAATTTTAAAGTATGTACATGGGAATCGTTAAGGAAGGAACATCATCAATACTTTATCAAATGGTTTCTCAACCATACATCTTGGAGAAAATAAATGATGCCCAAATAAATGATGTGGAAATTTAAAAAAGGGTGGAAGATATCATAAATGGGAAATCTATGAGTTCAATATTGACAAAGATAGAGTCATAATATTTGGGTCATGATTATGTGTACCATACGATCTAGAGATAAAGAAATAGATTCTTAATGATGCACATAGCTCAAACTTCTCTATTCACACAGGGAGCACAAAGATGTATCGAGATCTCTGGGAGAATTATTTGTGGGACAATATGAATAAGGAGATTTCTAAGTATAAATAAAAGTGCCTGGTATGTCAACAAGTGAATGATAAAAGGAAAACATTTAAGGGGATGAGGCAACCACTACCCATACCAACATGGAAGTAGGAGAACATCACCATGGGATTTGTCACTAGACTTCCAAGGAAATATAGAGGAAATAATGCTATATTGGTCATTGTGGATCGTCTTAGAAAGACATATCAATTTATCACAATTCTAGTGGACTTATTATTAGATTAAATTTCATGGATATATATCAAAGAGGTGGTAAGGCCACATGGAGTACCACTATATATTGTATCCAATCGATATCTGAGATTTACCTTGAAGTTCTAAAAAATTCTCCAACATGCTCGAAGAACTGAACTAAACTTCAATACAGCCTATCATCCTCAAACTGATGGCCAATCTGAGTGAACTATTCAGACATTAGAAGATATGATGAGAGTGTGTTCTATGAACTTCAAAGGAGGATGGGACGAACATCTTCCATTGGTAGAATTCTACTACAATAATATCTTCCACTCCATTATCCAAATGGCTCCATATGAATCCCATTATGGGAAATGGTGTAGAACACTGGCATGTTGGAATGAAGTCAGTGAGCATAAGCTGCTAGGACCTGAAATGTTCAAAGAAATGGTAGAGAAGGTGAAAACCATTTAGCATCACATCAAGGCATCCCAAAGTCAACAGAAAATTTATATAGACAATCATCGATGGGACCTTGAGTTCAAATTTGGAGACATGGTATACCTCAGAATATCTCCATGGAATAAGGTCATGAGATTTGGGAAGAAAGGAAAGCTATGTCCGAAGTACATCGCCCCCTTCGAGATCCACGATAATATCAGAGCCATGTCCTATCAACTAGCACTTCCACCTACCATGTCTAAAGTACACATTGTATTTCACGTATCCCTCTTAAGGAAGTATATACAAGATGCTTCACATGTGATAACTTCAGAGGAGGTATAGTTGGAGAATGATCTTTCTTACAAGGATAAGCCAGTGAAGATCTTAGATCACAGAGATAAAGTTCTATGAAACAAGACTAAAAACCTGGTCAAATTACTATGAAAGAACCATAAGTACGAAGAGGCAACATGGGCACTGGAGGAAGCAATAAAGGAAAAGTACCCACACTTGTTTTCAGCTTAGAATGTAAAACAAAATTTTGAGTGTGAAATTTCATAATGGGGGAAGAATGTAACGACCTAATATTTTATCAATGGAATTCTCTACTTATAATTATGTATTATAGTATAATCAAATAGTATTACATATAGAACACAATAAAGACTTTATATATAAATAAAAAGTGAAATAAAAGGTATCTCTAGAAGTTAAGGAAAACATACCAATGAAATAGTAAGTTGGAATTTGGAATAGTAATGCGACCCTTATGAATAGTAAATCGACCGATATAATAGTAAACTCACCAATTAAGGTATAAATAAAATTTATCCATATTATAAGTGTCAATATGATATAATTATATCATATTATAAGTAAATAAATATTATTAATTCAGTGTTTGTATTTTTGTAAGTCATGTATATTTAAATACAATTTTATGATTAATTTAATAAATTAAAATAAAATTTATTTTCATAAAATGTATTCATAAAATAATATTTTGATGTATTATGATTATAATATTATTTTATGAGACCTTAATTAATTTTTCAATGTGTTAGAAAAGCTGTTTTAATTTTATAATTTCTATTTTTAAAGTAAATTATGATTTCAATTAAAAATTAAATTTTCCATATTTATAAAATTATTTTCATAAAATTGAGTTCATTTTTTTATTCTATAAGTCAAAAAATTGGTAGGGTAATTTTTTTTTGATATTTCTGAAATACTTGAATTTTTAGTGAATAGTAAAATATGGCAATTTACTATATATATACATTATAAGTTAAATACACTCTTCATTGAGTCATGGATGATGTAAGAAACATTGTTTAAAACTCACATGATCTTATTAATTTATTTAGTCTCAAGAAACATCACTATTTCTTATCTTCAGAAAATAATAAACTAATGAATTAAATATTGAGAAAACACTCCTCTTCTCCACTATAAATACCACCCTCACCACCTCTTCTCCTCACACTTCTCAAGCCTTGTTACGTGTAAATATTTTTCTCAAATATATTCCAAATACCCTCCCTCACATATAGGATTTCTTAGTCTCATCAAAAGAGAAAAACCTCTTCCCTAAAGAGGCTCTCAAGGAAGATAAATTCAAGAGGTAAATTCCTCTTTTTGTTTCTTTTATTTTCTTTTCAAGTTACTTTATTTTATTATCCACCCTCACCACCCCTCATAAAAATGGTATTAGTAATTTAAATATAATTTAATGTTTTTATTATAATGGAATAATTCATCATCTTATCTATTTACTCCTCCTTTTATACTAAAAATGAAAACACCATCCGAGATGTGTTAATTTATCACATTCAAGGACGACGAGTTTTTAATTTCTATTATCATCTTAAAGTCTTGTTATGAAACAATTTTTATGGTTGAAACAGATTATAATATATGTATTATAACTTATTTAATGTTCTGGAATTATTTTTTATACATGAAATTAATTTATGAAACAAAATGAGTTCGTTGTAATCGAAAAACCGCCAAATTAATCCAAGAGATTATCATTAAAATTTTATCTAATGATTGATCCTTATACCATATATTCAAATGAATTATAAAACTATTTTATCTTTTTTAATTTCATTAATATAATATAATTACACTTCAGTAAAACCATTCCCATTTTACATGAACTTCCATACTCTTATACAAGCAAACCGATCATGTAAATTAAGAAAACGAGCACTTCCAAACGATAAAATTGAACACTATAACTCATCAAAAAGGGAATAAATGAATATATAAAGGTTATAATAAATAAATTAAATTTATAATATGATACGTAATTATTAATTAATGAATCTAATTTGATTATCCAGAACATTAATATCATGCGAAGAACACCTTCAGACTTAAGGTAAGAGATTCTACCCGAACTTCCATTGTTTCTTCGAGGTTATCTTACTCTCTTTTTACCCAAATGAAATTATATTTTATTTTTATTTAAATATTATAAATACAATTTAAATGTTATAAAATCATGTATCAAGATCTTTTTATCCTACTTCTTCAAGTATATACATGTTTTTAAGTAGTTCCCTTCTCGATACTTCCCGATAAGCAAGCCGTTTTAAGGGAACTTCCCGAATTATTACCCATCTTCATGTGCACTCTATAATATGTTTTTAAGCCACCATTTTTTAATAAAATAAATATTTTCAATATAAATACCTTCTTGGATTACTTATTTTTTTATTTAAAAGATTATACAATTTTCTATTTTAAGCTCTTTAATATTTTCCTTAAACCTTGCTAAAATGTTTTAATTTTAAAGTTTGTTAAATACTCTTTTTACATGTTGTAACTTAAATTTGACATATAAAATAATGATATATGAATATTTTACCTTATTAATGTCCATGAATTATTTAAATTTTTTATTTTGTGGACATCATTGTGACATTCTCTTATGTTATTCCTTTTGATAAGATTATGATACCCAATTCTTACCATGGGTAACCCTTATGTTTATGATTGATTCATTATGTATGATTCTTAATGTGGAACACATATTCAAGATCATTTTATGATGGGTGCACCCAGATAGTGATCCAATTAATTGGGTTAAGTTTATTCTCATGAGATGTTATGTGCAATGGTCTTGGTAGCTAGCCTTGACTCATGCTCAATGTGAAACAGTCTTGGTGGTTAGACTTGAATCGTGCTACTCTCTATGTAACGAGATTTGAATCATGCTAAAGTCATGTTTTATATTGATTACACATCACTATGATTCCATGTTTATATGATCCCATGTTTTATATTTTATGATCCCATATGTTCAATCGTGTTCCATACCTTTTTATATCATTATGTCATGCCTTCTAACCCATGTGCTAAAGCTTTATTCTTATGATTATTCCCTTACTAGTATTTATAGCTCATCCCTTTGTTATGTTATACCTAGGTTATCCTATGAATATGTTTGAACACAATGGAAGTTAGTATCTCAATGTAGAGATTAAATAAAATTTGTTTTTATGATGTTTAATTATGTACCTAATATTCCAAGACACTCGAATTTACAGTCCTTGGATTGTAATATGATGTTTAATTATGTATAAAATCATGTAATGATATATGTAAAAGGCTAGGGTATCTATACTCTACCTCTATGTAATAGTTATATTGTTCCTTAATAAGAGTATGGCTTACATAGTATATTGACTTAAATATTATTTCTAGTCATTTCCTAAGAACCAACCATACTATATAGTCACTGAAATCACACATAAATTAAAAGGGATCCTAATAATTTAGGTGTAATATAATTTTGGAAATGAACAATATTGATTCCATATCCTTGGAAGCTTACTTATATAAACCTTCAGAAAAAGACAATATTTTCTAATAGGAATTGAATCTTTCAAAACATTTCTTGTTCTAAAAAATTATTTGATCACTTTGAATTTTATGGGATCAACCTTGATCCAGTATTTGGAAATATGATTACAAAGATCAATTCCATCATTCACTATGAAATGAAACTTCTCCCAATTGAGAATTAGGCATGTATCTTCACATCTCTCCAACACTAAGCTGAGGTTTTTGAGACACACCTCAAATGATAAACAATAAATTAAAAATCACCCATGAAAACTCTGAGAAACTTCTCCTCTATCCCATGTAAAATGTGTGTCATGCACCATTGAAAGGAAACATGTTCATTACATAGACCGAATGACATGAGTAAATAGGTGAAGGATCCATAGGTCATGTGAAGGTACTCTTTTCTTGATCTTTCAGTAAAAATATAATTTTATTATAACAATAATAAAAATCTATAAAGTAGTAATAATCATGTACATATAACCATTCCAAAATTTATTCAATGAATAGATGTGGAATGTGATGCTTCCTTGTTGAATCATTGAATTGTTGGTAATTGACATAACCTCTTCACCATATCACCATTTGGGTGGATATCAACTGATCATAAATTATTAGTTTCCTTTTTTTGGGTATGAATTAGAGTGGGATAACCCATTCACTGTCTAAAATAGGGTAAATGATACCAATATAAAATCTTTTCAATGCCTCCTTCATAACTTTTTTCATTGGAGGTGTTAACCTTATTTATGAATACCACTTCATATTCTTTATATATTATAGTATTAAATTATGATTGCAAAGGAAAGGTGTTATTAAATTGATATCATAAATTCTCCAAGTGATATCCTTATTCCTTCAATTCAACACTTTAATCAATTTATGGTCTTGATTCTTCAAAAGTGTGGAAATCACTATCATATGTAGGTCTTAGCCTTCTCCAAATAATGAATATCACATGTAACATGAGAGTTATTTTAGAACCAAACTCAGAAGATTCATGATAGGGAGGACTAAATATAAAAAATAATCCCTCAAAAGGTGTTCCATGGTTATAAATAATTCTTCTTAGTACATCCCTACACTATCATATTTTTTGAATTGTATCAATTATTAACTAGTCAACTCCATTATTAATTACTCTTATTCTATTTTATATAAAAAAAATCCTTTTCCTTATTTAAAGGTGATTACTACATGGAAATAATTAGATTTATCTACTTATTTCATAACCTTCATAGTGTCCAACTGAATTTTATTTTATGAAACCCAGAATATCATCCCCCATTAATTTGCATTGATGAGTTAATTACACATGGGTATGAAAGATATAGCATGAATGATTGGTACCTCACCATATTCTTCTATTTCGATAACAAGAATGTCCATGTAAAAGATAAACTTCCCCACTTTCACTATAATAGCCTTAGGAATACTGATCATATACTTGATGGATTAAATTATTATTTAGAGGCAACTCTCATTGGATTTAAATTACTTAGCCCAATATTCTTGTACAAATTTAGTGGAATTATAATAATTTCCCCTAAATCACAAATTTATTTCCTAAAATTGCATGAACCAATGTCACAAAGAATTAAGAAACTACCCTAATCTTAAAATTTTGGCGAGAGTTTCTTTTGAATAATAACTTAACTCTCTTTTCTTAAATAAGTCACACCCAATTCCTCTAATTTCATATTTTTTAAAATAAGTTCCTTTAGTAACTTGGAATCATTAATATTTGAGAAATTTCTTTAGTGAATGAGATACTTTTAGGAATTTTCTTGAATATTTCTATAAAATTTTTATATTATGATTCCACCTTTCCTTAGAACATATTCATTGAAAAGGGAAGATGTGGTTGGTAACGTTTTACCATAGGTTTCTTCATCATTCCTTTGTAAGTCCTTATATCATCAACTTCTTTTTCCTTAGTGGGATCCTTCATTAGCTCCGTCTCATTATACTTAAGTATCTTATTCTCAACCTTTTTCTCCTTGAGAGTGTTCATCCCTTGTATATCCATTATTCTCCTCAATTACACAACCTGTGCCTCCTCCCTTAGGTACTCTGTGTTACCTAGTAGTGTATTGAGGGTTTTCTCAGGAATATTTTGAGAAAATTTTCCCAATTTATTCTTGATGTTATTGAGTGAGGATTGGTGATTTTATAATAAAGTTTTATGGTTATGAAGGAAAGTCTCAATTAGAGAGAGATTCTAATAATTACACTTAATATAATTTACCACCAATTACTTAAAAGAGTCCTATGATTCATAGAATTTTAGCTATAATTATTGGGACAACTATAAATTTTTTTCCTCAAGGATTGAAATTGCTTCTTGATGGGTCTTGGTTCTTACTATCATTGAGGAAATTCCATAGTACCTGTTGGAGTTGGTTCTATAGAACTTAATTTCTTAGTAACTATTTATGTGTTTTTTCATTATTAATGAGTTTTATTATCATTTTATTATTGTTCTTATACATGAAATTTTTATGTGATAATGTACTAAGAATATATTTCACACTGAAAGTTTATAGTATTTCCCTGTTATAACGAGAACCTAGTGCTGCCAAAACATTATTCTTGAATCTTGTTCTATGGTCGGATGATATTGTCTTATGGGATAATAAAAATACATTATATTAGTGGTAGAATGCTCATAATACATTGATACACCTTCTTATGGTTTTCTCCCTTGGTAAAATCCAAGATAGGAGGTTATGAGAACAAACTCGTTAATAGGAAATCCACATTTCCATGTGTCATTGGATGTTCCTATCTATGGATGTGTGTATTGATACTTAAAATTTAAGGTTATCATTAATGAATATAATGACTTGTGTAATTTTATGTATTGATGAAAACCATGACAAAATATGCTCATGAAGAGGTAGGATACTTTGGGTGCGTCATGAGTGATATTGCATTAATGAATAATGCAATAAAGGATTTACCCCTTATATAGAAGTTGATTTCTCAAGCCCTTTGATGGAATGGAATTGCCTGCATAAATCCATGGAAATGGTGTTCAATGGGTGCGTTCAATTAAATAAAGTCAAACAAAGTGAAATCGTGCATATAAGTTTATGGAATTGACATGCAACCTACTTGATTAGAGATATTGGGATAAATATATTATATTACACAGTAAACATTATTAAGAGGTTAGACATCGTTGAAATGTTAAATTCTTTCTCTATGGGCGCCTCAGTGAATTTCTAGATGCTAACCTTGGACATTATGTGGTTATACCTAATGCCACTGAGAAAAAGGCATAGAGGGTACACACTAAGTGTATCCGCAATCTCAATTAAATTCTAGTATTGAATTTAACAAGTTAGAATAAATAATATTTATTCAGATTTGGATGATCACCATAATTTAATCAAAATTTATTCAAAATAATAACTGTGTTAAATAGTAATAATAAATATAAATATTTTCAAGTTTAACGAATATAATATTTATTATAATTATTTTTAAAATAATTTAGTGAAATTTATTTATTAAATAGTTATTATTTGAGGATCGATAAATGTAGATGAGGGAAAGAGAAATGAGATTAACTGTCTGATTAAAAATAATATAAATGATATTTATTTATATATTCTTAAATATGTTGCAAATGTTAAGAAATTAATAATAATAATATTATTATTATAAATGTGGTAAATTAGGAATTATAAATATGAAAAGGGTTTAGTGTGTAATTTTACAACCCTAAAACTTCTATAATAAATATCTAATTATATATTTTTCCATATCTAATTATATCACTTTCCATATATAAAATCTAGTGTGAACGATGGTTAGAGTGAGACTCTATCAATACCTAGAGAGAGATCAAGAGATCTTGAGTGATATCCTCCACTCCTTTATCAATCCAATGAGATATCTTCAAGTGTCATTCCTCTCTTGGGAGGAATTCAGATTTGGCTGACCATGAATAATGAAAGTGATCAGGATCAACTATGCTAGCACCCATAAATTTTACAATGTTGTTTAGAGATTGTAGTGCATGTTTGGATCACTACTAGAGGGATTCTTCCCTTAGATCCTATATCATAATGATGGTGGAATGAGATCTATTCCACCGATCATCAATCAAGAGAGAATCATTAGTTAATGTAATTCTATATATTCTTATAAATTAATTATAAATTAAATGTGGAGATCCTTCCCATTCTAGTACTAGTGTTTTAATCTAGTCAAGTAATATAGTTTTCTCATGTAAATCAATGATTACACATGATTTAAGACTAAAATCTGAGTTGATCAGACCATCAGTGGATGCTTTTTCTATGCTTGAAACCTATAAGTGGTATCATAGGGTTCACATGTTTAATTAATAATTATTTATTATCCGTTGAATGATTGCATGTGTTTTCATCTTATTTTACTTAAAACATTTTTTTTAATATTCAAAATCATCATCTCTTATATTTATTCATTCTTGATAACATAACTAATAATTAGTTAAAGAATAAATACAATAAATAATTTGAAGAAAACCATTTAGAGGTACCAAAGGTTCTTCCTGAAAAAAAAAACTAGAATACATGATGTGTACTTTTAGTATACATGATGTGTAAATTTTTTTCATGTCCATATCTTGATCTACTGGGTTAGATCTGATAAAAATCAGATCTAATATATGAATATATCGAATCGATATATAAATCCAGATAGACTAACACATGATATGAATAACTACACACTGTGTGAACACTGTACACAGTGTGTAGTCTGTGTTATCTCACAACTAAGTACAAGGGGTGTCCTAAGCATGTCGTGTATCAGATACAAGACACAAGGATCAACATTCCATTCAATATTAGGTTACAGACCGTGTATTCCTAGTACACATAGTATACCTAGACCACATCCATGGTAGGTAACACGATTTGACCTTGGATTATGTTGTGGACTCGGGCAGAAGACAAGTACATGCCTTCTACTTTTGTACATGTTGTGTAGTCTGCTACTAAAAATGTTATCATATTTTCATGAAAATAATAATTAGACGTAAAATTAAACCGTTTTATTATGTGTTCCATGTTTCATTCATTTGACACTACACACCATATCATAGGATTAATAATTATATATTAAATTAAGTTATGTGTTAAAATTTTGGTTGAACAAATGGGGTTTCCTCCAAGTACACTTTTTTACTACATTAATTTTAAATGAAGTTATTTTTGTTTAAAATTATAGATGATGGTGAGTTAAGGATGGATGGATGGAATTAAGATTAATTGAATTAATTAGATTAATTAATGGAGCATTATCTTAATTAAATAATGAATTGAAAGTAATTGATAACCACATTGAAAATGTATGCTCAATGATTAATGTGTGGATGATCATGATATTAGACCATCCCTTATATGTGATTGGTTTCTTTTAATTTATTATGGATAAATTATTATTTATGGTGTGTGAGTCATTCTCTCCTCCATATTATGTAAGTGTCTATGTTACCATAGTTTATTTTATGTAAACCTCCTTTATCCAATCCATTAGATCCCCTCACCTAGGTGTGAGTAAAATTTAATGTAAGGAGGGAGCTCCCAAGTGAGAGGAGATAGTACAAGTCAAGGAATTGAGGAGAAAACAATGAATATGATACATAGAAGCAAAGTTGCAATGCTACAACATGAACGAAGTTACAGTTCAAGGTGTGTTTTATCCTAGGGCCAAGGGTTAGTTTATCATCTTCTAGACAAGATAACCGATAGAGAATATCATGATCATTCCACTTATATTTATTTATGTCAGTTTAGTGGTTAATTATTTATGTTTTTGGATAATGGATGATCACGTAATAAATTAATTAATAAGAATGCAAGATGGAATAAAATATAACCAGATTATGTATAAATGTTTTATTAGAAATGGTTAATCACTTAAGTAAAATATACTTAATATTAACAAGGAATGAAAAGGGATAAAATGGAATTTATTCATAAGGGAAAAATCCCTCAGACTAAAATTTTAAGCTGGTATAGCCTTCCATTACTTAAGTTATAAATGACCTCATAGTTTAGAGTGTTTGACCAACCCAAGTTAGGGTGCTTTCAATTATCATAGAACTTTTAACTTTAATTTTCGAGTTGACATAACTTGGTTTACATCAAGGGTTGACTGCCTAAGTAGGAATTGGTGTAACTAAGAAGAAAGTGTTGAGGAAATATTTAAAGTATGATTTTAATATTGGGGATTCCACTCAACTGATCAAGGAACTATGCATTAATGTAGTTGGCAAGTTACACCTACCTAAAACCCTTAAAATAGGTTGTTAGGACCAATTATAGGTTATAATAAGGGGACATGAATCATTTACACTAGAATATCTAAGTGATGAGATATTTTGAAACCAACATTGATGTATATTAGGTGTTGAAAAATAGTGGGAGATTATGGAAATTTAATAAAATTTACATTTGTTAATCTAATTTTATAATCAAACAAAGTACTAATTATCGACTCTTAATTTTTAGAAATTGAAAATCAAATGACATCAAAAATAACAATGCGATCCATACTTGATAAGTATAACCCTATCACTGGCATGAATTTCTAGGAATGGTATCATCACTTGAGTGTTATACTATGCCACAAACGAAAATTATACATGCTAGAAACCACACTTCTTGAGTTCATTTCCAAAGAGGCCAATGAGGAAGAAGTATCTCTCTATTTGAATATTGTGGATGATGCTATGGATGTCCAATGTTTCTTTTTATCCTCTATTTCCAATGATATTCCAAAGCAATATGAGGGTATGTATTCACATAACATTGTTTCTCACCATAAGGATCTCTATTAAGATACGGTGAGATTCATGAGATATGAGATATCCAATGAACTATTCACATGCAATCTTGGATATTCGATACCTGCTGGGTCACATGTAGTCAAGATTATTAGATACATTAAACACTTGTATATCTTGGGTTTTAAGATCCCTGATGAGCTACACAAAGATCTCATTTTGTCCTCACTACCTAATAACTTATCCAGTTTCATTATGAATTATATTATGAGAAATAATGAGAATATAATATCAAAAATTCTTACACATATTTTCCATGTTGATAAAGACATGGGGTGTGACAAAATCATTGTCCTTACAGTGAATAAGAAGAGGAAGAACAAGGAAAAGGTGTTGAAGACTCATTCCAAGTCTAAGGATCCCAAGCACCATAATTCCATGAAGAAAAAGATCCAAAGGCGTGGGAAAGAATAGGATGCTGTCTGTTTTTCATGTAGTAAGAAGGGACATTATAAAAGGAACTATGTATAGCCAAAGAAGAAATGGGAAGCTTTAAGTGCATTATTTATTAAATGTAATCTTTCTATATCTATAATTTGGGTATTATATACTACTTGTGGTGTTCACATTTGTATCCAAATAGAGTAACCAAGTATATTTCAAAAGATTATCAAAGATGAGGTGGATCTATGAGATACCAATACAATAAGGTTGGCTACTATAACCATTAGATACTACCATCTCACATTGTTGGCATGATTGATTTTGGTTTTAAAGATCTATTATTATGTGATTACTATTACTATGAATATTATTTCCATTTCTTGTTTAGATATGAATGCTTTTTTTGTATATTTGGAAATAAGGGTTGATACTTTTATAAAGATAACATATGTTATGGTATGACATTGTTGAATAAAAATAATTATGTATTAAATTATGAAAACAAAATTTTGGAAATTGATAATGAAAAAATATGCACAAAACATATAACACCCAACCATGGAATCACTATCTTGTTCACATAAATTATAAGTGTTTGATAAAGATACATCAAGATGGTTACTTAGACTCTTCTAATATTAATACACTTTAAATATGTCATTATTGTTTTCAAGGTAAGATGAAAAAACCACTATTTGATGGTCAAGGTGAAAGGGCCACAAAGCTTTTATATTTGGTACTCACTAATGTGTTTGGAAATTTTTAAGTAGAATCTAGAGGCAGGTACTCATACTTTATTACATTTACTAATTATTTGGGTAGGTATGGTTATATCTACTTAATGAGGTATAAGCTTGAATCCTTTGAGAAGTTCAAAGATTTCAAGAATGATATTGATAATAAACTTGGTAAGAAGATAAATAAATTTTGATCAGATCAAGGTGGTGAATATATTGAATAATAATTTATCTAATTTCTACAAGAGTATGATATTTTATGTTAACTCGCTCACCCTTATACACCATAGTGGAATGGTGTTAGTGAAAGGAGGAACTATACATTATTGAATATGGTAAGGTCGATGATGAGACACACAAGTATCCCAATATCCTTTTGGATATATTAATTATATATAACATCATAATTACTAAAATTATTACTAACTAAAGTAAAAAATAGTATTCCATTTGAGTTATAGAGTGGAAGGAAACCCATTCTGCTACATGTTCATGCATGAGGTTGCAAGGTGATTTTTAAGGCTTTATCAAGAAAAAAACTAGCACCTAGAGGCATGAAGTGTATCTTTATAGGGTATCCCAATGAAACAAAGGGATACTATCTATACAAACCTTTAGAAAATAATGTAACTATCACAAGATAGTCTTTTTTTCTCAAGTCGGAGCACATTTTCAATGAGGATAGTGGGAGAAAGATTGACTTCGATGAATTTGATGCTCATGATACACAAGAGTTGGTATAAGAACCAATTCCATAGGTCCCTATAGAAGAAGATGTTCCTAAAACACAAGTTCTATGTAAGAGTGCTAGAGAGGTAAGAGAAAAGGAAAGATATGGTTTTCTAGTCACCAATTATGGTAACTCATTATCGGTTGACAATAATGATCCTCTATCCTACAAGGAGGCAGTAGAGAGCTCATAAGAAGAAAGAAGGAAATTATCCATGATTTTTGAGATGGATTCCATGTATTAAAACTATGTTTGTGTTTTGATGGATCCTTCAATTGATGTAAATCATGTTGGGTATAAATGGGAATTCAAGAGAAATATGAGCACAAAAGGTAAAGTAAATACCTATAAAGCACTACTAGTGGCTAAAGGGTTTAGAAAATGTAAAGGCATTGACTAAAATGAAAAATTTTCTCTTGTTTCCATGTTTAAATCCATAAATTTTTTGTTTTTCATAGTATCTTACCATGAATATGAGATTTGGAAAATAGATATCAAAACTACTTTCCATAATGGGAACCTTCAAGAGGATGTGTATATGACAAAAACATAAGGATTTGTGACTTCAAGAAATTAAAAAAAATTATTCAAGTTATATAGATATATTTATGGATTAAATAAATAATCTAGGTCATGGAACATTTGATTCGATGAATCCATATAATAATTTTGTTTCATTAAAAAAGAATGTGAGAGATGTTCTTTCAAGCATTTTAGTGGGAGTAAAATTGTTTTCATAGTAATATGTGTTGATGACATATTACTAATTGGTAATGATATACCATCCTTACAAGTGGTTAAGTCATGTTTGAGCAAGTGATTATCCATGAAGGACTTAGGAGAAACAAGATATATTTTATGGATAAAGACCATGAATGATAGATCTAAGAGGCTGCTATGACTAACTCAAGGTACATACATTGACTAGATATTGAATATATTTAGTATGGAAAAAAGCCAAGAGAGGAATGGTTATGGTGTCACATGGTATACATATTTCTAAGAAAACGTGTCCTTAGACATAATACGAAATAGAGATAATGAATAAGATCCCATATTCTTCTACAATAGGATATATCATACATTCCATTTTATGTATAAGGCATGATGTTTCTTATTCTTTGAACATGGTAGGAAGATATCAAGAATATCTAGCTGAACCACATTAGACTGCTTTCAAGACTAAACTTAAGTATCCAAGGTGAACTAAGGATATGCTCATGTTGTAAATAGGAGATGAATATCTATCCATAAGGGGTTATATAGATTCTAGTTTTTAGACATATCAGAATGATTTGAATTCATAGTCTGAATATTTATTTTTTCTCAATGGAGGAGATTTTATCTAGAAGAGTTCAATGTAATTAGTTGTCATCGATTATGTAGTGGAGTACGATTATATTGTGGATTCCCATGTAACCATGGAAAAGTATGGATTCATTAATTTATCCATGAGATTTATGTGGTACCTAGAAGTAATGATCCTATCACAATTTACCACAATAACACTACGATGGTGGATCTCTTTGAAGAGACAAGGTCACACCAAAAGACAAAGCATATACTTCAGAAGTTTCATTTCTTGAGGGATTTTTCTCAATGAGGTGAAGTTGTAGTGAGCAGAGTATATATGGAGGAAAACATATTAGACTCTTTAATGAAGGATTTATCTAAACAGAAGCATGAGTATCATGTGAGAGCTAGTGTAATAAAAGATGTTGTTAGTTTAATCTATTGTAAGTGTGGGTCTTTTGGAGTTGGTTCCCTAGAATTGAATTTATTAGTAATTTATTATGTGTTTTTTCATTATTAATAAAGTTTTATTATCATGTTATTATTGTTATTCTATATTTTATTTTTATGTGATAATTTAATAAGAATATATTTCACACTAAAAGGTTATAGCTTTTCCCCGCTATAATGAGAACCTAGAGGTGACACAACATTATTCCTAAATCTCATTCTATGGATGGATTCTATTGTCTAATGGGATATATACAATAAATTTTATTAGGGTTTGGAGTCTCATAGATATTGATACACATTCTCATGGTTTTCTCCCTTTATTATCTCCAAGATAGATGGTTGTGATAATTGACCTGTTAATAGGAAATCCATATTTCCATGTGTCATTGGATGTTCCTATCTGCAGATGTGTGTATTGATCCTTAAAATTAAATATTATTATTAATGGATATCATGAATCCTGTGCTTTTACATATTGAAAAAAACCATGAAAATATATGATTGTAGTGAGTTATGATATGTTTGGTGCATCATGAGTGATATTTCATTAATAGATAATGCGAGAAAGGATTTATCCTTTCTTTAGAAGTTTATATCTTAGGTCCTTTGATGGAATGGAACTACCTACATAAATCCATGGCTGTGGTGTTTAGTGGGTGAGTTCAATTTCATAAAGTCAAAGAAAGAGAAATCAATAATATATGTTGATGTCACTGACATACAACCTACTTGATCAGAGATATCATGATAAAGATATTATATTATAAGGTAAACGTTCATAGGAGGTTGGATGTCATTGTAATGTTAACTTATTTCTATATGAGTTCCTCAGTGTGTTGCTAAATTCTAACCTTGGAATTTATGCAGTTATGCCTAATGCCACTGATAAAGTGACCTATAGGGTCACACACTAAGTGTATCATAAATCTCAGTTAAATTCTAGTATTGAATTTAACAAGTTAGAATAAATAATATTTATTCTGGTTTGGTTGATCACTATAATTTAATCACAAGTTATTCAAAATAATAAGTGAGTTAAATAATAATAATAAATATTTATTTTCAAGTTTAAAAAATATAACATTTATTATATTTATCATAGAATAATGCAGTGTCATTTATTAATTAAATAGTCATGATTCAAGGATCGGTAAATATAAACGAGGGAAAGTGGATCGTGCTTAATGGCTTGATTAGAAATAATATAAATGATATCTATTTATATATTCTTAAAACTATTTTGCATATCAAGAAATTATTAATAATAATAATATTATTATAATTATTTAACATGGGGTTAATTAAGAATTATAAATATTGAAAGGGTTTAGTGTGAAATGTTTTAACCCTAAAACTACCATAATAAATATCTAATTATATCTTTTTTTTATATCTGATTATATCACTTTCCATATCTACAAATTATTGTGCACAAGGAATAGAGTGAAATTTTTTCCAGTCCTAGAGAGAGACCAAGTGATCTGGAATTATCTCCTCCTCTCCTCTCTCAATATAATGAGTGATCATTCAGATTTCTTCCTCTCTCAAGAAGAATTATACTACGGTCAACCATAGACAATGCAAGTGATTAGGATCATCCATGATATCACCCATCAATTCTAAGACATCGTTCATAGATTTTGGGGCATGTGTGGATCACTTATAAGGGGATTATGAACTTAGATCCTACTTCACATTAATGGTGTGATGATATATATTCCACAAATCATCAATAAAGAGAGAATTACGAGTTAATGTAATGATATATCCACTTATAAATTAATTATAAATTACACATGAAGATCCTTCCCATTCTAGTTTATATGTTTCAATCTAGTCAATTAATCTACTGTTTTCATTGGACATGATGCTTTTCCACCAAATCCTCAAAAGGGGATTGTGATTCATAGACTTTTGGCTGTAATTATTGGGACTTCTAAACAAATTTTTTCCATGGGGATTGAAATTGATTCTCGATGGGTCTTGGTTCTTACTATAATTGAGGAAATCCCTTAGTACATTGGGAAAGATTCATGTTTTTATTAATATTGGATTATTTTATGTTGTATTTATTATAAATAAGTAGTGATGTCAATATGTTGTGAGATAAGAGAGTTGAAAGAATATTTAAGTACCCTTGTAAGGATGTCAATATGTGTTGAGGAAAAAAATAAGAAAGTTGATATACAATGCGAAGTTCCTATAGATTATATGTATGATTTTTTTATACTATTTTATATGATGATAAATATATCTTCATATATTAGAAAATAATATTAAGATAAAAATACTTAGTTCTCACTATGATTAATCTTGGTAAAGTAAGTGAATAGGTTTTTATTTCAAGGAGGTTTATGTGTAAAATCTATGTTATAGGCTGAGTAAGCTAAAGAAGAAATGGGGAGTTTTATGGAGAATATAAATTTTTATATATTAAATCTATATGATTATAATGAGGATCTAACTATAAAAGAATAAAATCTAGATGTTTATTTTTTATGAAGATTCATTGCGTTGTTATGAATAATGAAGCATTGATTCACTTGGATGATGATTGTAAGAAGATCAGTTGAGTCAAGTTCTATATTAATTGATAAATAAGTGGAAATTTAGGAATAGTCTAAAAAATTAAATTAAGGTAGTACAATGTCATGATACCAGTCAGGTTATTGGTCTATCTTGATTTGAGTTTTATTTATTAATATATTCATTCTTGGAGTTCTCGAGAGTTTGTGGGTGAAAATATCAATTTTTGGAAAGTTAGGCTCTAACACATGACTTGATCATGGTTTTTTTAACCATACAAAATTTTTATGAAACTATGAAAATTTAGTTTTGGGGAGATAGTGGCTCCTGCATGGTTGGACCCTGATTTTCCTAACTATGTAGCAAAACCATGTGGTTTATCAAGGTTATTAAAAACTTGGGTTTTTTTACCAAAATAATATTAAATTTTTTTAAGATTTTCTCCATCATTTCTCTCCCCATTCATGTATAAATTCTTCCCCATTCTTTGGATATCTCATCTCTTGGAGTTTGGTGGATTATCCTTAGATTCTTAGTGTCTTAGCTTGAGGTAATCTCATTTATTCAAGATTTATTCATCCTATTCCCTTATCCTTCCTCATTTATCTATTTTCATGGAATTTAGAAAGCTTATATTTCATTTTGGATGAACCTATGGTTGTTGATTTGGGGTTTTGGATTGTTTTTTCATGGTTATGTATGCGAGTAATCTCTTTCTTGATTCAAGTGGTTGTCATTAAAGGTGATGAGTTTCAATTTGGTTTCTAATAGGTGTTTTTACATGGATAACCCTTAACTATTGATTTCATTTGGTTCTTATTGATTTAATTTTCATTCAATTTTTTTATTATTGATGATTTATCCATGATTGTGGTGATTTATGAAAGTAAATGGTAATATAATGATTTAAAGTGTCTTTTCAAAGTGATTTGGCTTTGATGCACTAAAGGTGATTGTGAAAATGGATCAAAAAAGATTTATGGTTTCAAATGAATTTTCAAAATAGGTTTTAAAAAGGGTTTACCTTGTGTTTGGTATGTGATTATTGTGGTTATGTGTAATTATGTATTTAATTTTTTTTTGTATTTATGTGTTTTGATTTGTGAGGCACATAAGGAACCTTGGGTATGTATATGTAACTTAAGTGGTTGAATCCCTAACCTAGGTTGTTAAATAACTAAGGAATGTTATCCATATGGAACAAGGGAGAAAATTTTGGGAATGTTAACTATGGGATAGTGGGGGCCTATGGGAAGGATGTGGAACCTAAGGGAATACCGATAGAGATTCCTGGAAGATCAATAAAGCTTCTAATCTTGTTTTACTCACTCAACGTCTATTTCACCTAGGGTTATTCTAAATCATTCTAGAGCCCCTTAGTTAGATCCCATGTTTCATTATGCTTGTTCTTATTTATTAATGATATCTAGTTATTATTATCACGCCCCCTTTTTATTGTAGATATGATTATTCTTTTGCATATACTCTAACTTGTGGTTATGCATATACCATATGTGTGTAAATTAAGTATGTTTATGCTAGGTGATTTTTCTCTTATATTTTAGGCTTGAAAATTCATGTTTTAGAAACATGGTTATTTTGAGAAAACCAATGTGATTTATAAGAATTTGTTTTAAGTGAAAAATGTTTTTAAGGTGGAATGGTTTTGAAAAATGAGTTCCCAAACAAGACCTATCAGTTTTCATAGAAAAAGGTCTTACATAGATTTATGGTGGTATCCTATTGGGATTTGTGCCTCACACCCTACATATACCTTTGATCATATGAAAATTTATTTTATAGGAGATTGGTAAGGGTTAGGGAAACCAATAGTATGATAAACCTTCTTGATTCCCAAGATCCTTGGTTGTTTTGGACAGTAGAGATATGGTCTCATGGAGTTAGATCATGTTGAGAAGTTTTGGGATTTTTTTCAATTTGGGATGTGATGTATTGTAATTTTTGACTTTATATCTATTTTAAATTTTTATTATGGATATCATGTTTATATATTTATTATAAATTATAAATTTGTGATGTTATTATACATGTGTAGTCATTACTGCATTTACTCTGATGAGATTTTTATATTGGTTTATTCTGCTTAGCTTGTTGGTGTGGTTGTCCAGTTTATGGATGGGTCATGCTAGTTTATCAAGGGAGAAACCATTCCCAAAAAGTTATTTGCGCATATTGGTGCTTGTATCTAGCCCATGGTGATCGATAATATGCTTTGGGGCTTATGGAAAAGTTTCATGGGTGACGGGTCAGGTTAGCCCATGTTGGTTTGTTTCAAAATGGAATCAGATCCCTTTTTTATTTAGGTTTTAGTGGTGAACATAATTTAGAACCATTATTTTTCGAGAGATAAGTGTGAGGGAGCGCCTGTATAACTCTTCTCCATGAATAACCTTAAGTATACATGGGTTTTTGGGGAATTTTGTTTACAATTTGAACTCGGTTTTGAGTTGTTTTGATGATAGTTAAAGTTTGTTATCATTGGTAATGGGTTTTGGGATGAACCCATGAGAATTTATGAGATATTTTGAGTTTCAGGGTAAACAAAGAGTGGAAAGTAGAGGCACATGTTTTAGGCACATAGTTAGTAAGAACTATGTGTAGCCTATGTGACCATGTATGTAATACTTAGTGCTATTCACTAGGTTGGTCTATGGTTTTCCCAACCATGCAGACAAACTATGTACAGTGGAAAAATGTTTAAATTTTTGATGTTTCACACATTTCTCATTTTAATTTGCTGTTGATGCTTATACTATTTTTTGAGGCATATTATAATGGTTTTTTATGTTTTAATTGATGTTTATTGAGATTAATTTTGGTATTAAATGAGTTTTTTCTCATGATTTGTAGGAAATTCCCCCCAAAGGTCCTCTTATAGATGAATGGAGGGTGTTATAGAGCATTTTCCATAGGAGACTCCTTCGATTGATCATAATTTAATGTAATTGGTGATCCAAACTATTCAATACTTAGGAAAAGATGGTGAATGTGGCCAGGCTTGAATAATAGACTATGCTTTGGAGTTTACCAAGCATAATCCATCATCGTTTCATGGTGGAAAAGGCACCCAAGAGACTGAGAAATGGATTTAAAGGATCGAGGAAATATTTCTTTTCTTGAATACCCCTGAGACCTCAAAGGTTACATTCAATAATTACATGTTAGAAGGACCAATTAGAAAGTGATGGGACTCCATCATGCAAAAGAAGTCTCACGATAACCTCACCTGAACTACTTTCAAAAAGTATTTTAATAAATAGTTTTATCCTGATACATTGAGGGTGTAGAAGACCTTGAGTTTATGAACTTAGAGAAAAAATACTATTCAATGATGGATTATGCCACTCAGTTTACTGAGTTTGTTCATTTGTCTCCTGATCTCATTATAAATGACTATCTAAAGGTGAGATATTTTGAAATGGGTCTCAAGTATTAAACCAGGTTGATAATTATTATTATTTTACTACCAACTTATGCCAAAGTGGTAGATAGAAAAATTAAGGAATATACAAATTTATCTACGAATATGGGTCTCATTGAGGTTTCTTCAGCTACAAGTGGTATCCAGAGTTCTTTTTATGTCTAGAAGAGGAAGTGGGATGAACCTCTTCGGGGAAATGGTAAGGGTGTTTAATAGTCATCAAGTACAATGCCAATGGTTTCTTCCAAGCATAAGATGGTGACTTGTTATTAGTGTAGTAAGTATATTCACACTAAAACTAATTACATAGAAGCTTCGAGGATGTTCCACGAGTGTGGGAATCTGGTTTATATTCATGATTCTTACAGAAACCCCTATATGGATGTGGAGTTGTTTCTTCTTCCACGAAGGGTTTACAGGAATGATCAAATGATTCTAAGGGTGTGGTATATCACCCTCAGTATAAAGGGGAATCTTATGTAGGTAAGAAGGCTCATGACAAGATATAGTCAAGATATCTTTACATAGAAGATGCGATACTCAAGGAATCAAAATCTGGGCCACCCACTGTAGTAGGTGTGATATTTATTTCTTATTATTTATATTTTTACTTGTTCGATATAGGTGATTACCCTTTGTTTATCACGTTTAAATTAATTTATGTGTTGGTTATGTGAGTAGAGTTAATGAAAATTATGATGGATATGCTTACCCCATTGGGAAGAAAGAGCAAGCACGGTTTTAAGTGCCAATAGTGTCATGTTTTAATCACTGAAATGGAAGTTGTATGGGACTTCCTCATGTCTAAACTAGATGTTTTGGATATCATCATCAGTATATATTAGATAATTAGCTTCAAGGATCAGATTGATTTCTGTCATTGCAAGGTCTAGTTTCTATCTCTTTATGGGAGCACTCATGTTTTTTAGGGTGAGTGGGTTCTATGATCAGAGGAGGAAGGACCTTTTGTTTTGAAGGTGAGGTTGATTTCATGATAGTTGTTCAGGATGTTCATCTATTTTGTAAAGAAGGGTCCATATGGTATTATTTTAGTGGTTATGGACCAGTACCTTGAATTTTTTTGGATGATTTTTCTTGATTTTCGCCCCAATGAGAAGTTGATTTCACTATCGTTCCACTCCTTGAGATGAGACACATATATTTTCCACCATATTGAATGGATCCATCCAAGTTGAAATATTTAAAAGCTCAGTTAGAGGACCTTGAAAACAAAGGGTTTATTTTTCATAGTGTGTCACTATGTGTGTCTCCAGTTCTATTTTCAATGAAGGTAGATGAGAGTCTCATACTTTACATAGTATATCACAAACTGAATCAAGTGAATATGAAAAATAAATACCCTTTTCCTTGAATTGATGATATTTTTGATTAACTTAGGGGTTCTCAATGGTTTTCTATGATCTACCTAATATTGGGGTACTATTAGTTGAGGGTTCATGGGGAAGATATTTGGAAGGCCTCCTTCAGAAGTCGGTATGGACATTTTGAGTATTTGGTTATACTATTTAGCCTTACCAATTATCCTATAGTCTTTATGGAAATAATGAATTAGATATTTCAACACTTTTTGGACTCATTCATAGTTATTTTAATTGATAATATTTGTTTTATATTTCAAGATAGAGGAAGAACTTGAAGACCATCTAGAGGTTGTTTTAGGAGTCTTGAGAGAAAATCATATATATGCCAAGTTATCTAAATGATAGTTTTGGATATAGGACGTAATAATTTTGGGTTATGTAATTTCTTAAAAAGGAGTTTCAATGGAACCTAATAAGACCCAAGTAGTTATATATTGGGAGTGGCATAAGAATGTGTTTGAGATTAAAATCATTTTGAGACTTATCAGTTTCTATTGTCATTTTTTCCAAAAATTCTCTAGGATAGATTATCCCTTAATAGTATTGAATTGGAAAGGGATAAATTTTGAGTTGAGTGAGAATTTACAATGTTCTTTTGAGTATTTATGGGTTTGGTTGACAAAAATTTTAATTTTGATTATTCTTGAGTCTGAAAATAGGTATGTAGTGTTTTGGTATTCTTCTAGTGTAGAGATAGGGTTTATGCTGATGTAGGATGATCAAGTGGTGGCCTATGATTCTCATTATCTACACCCACATGAAAGGAATTACCCCTCCTATATCATAGAGTTTGAATCTATAATGTATGTGTTGAAAAAATTGGGCTATTAACTATCAGGGGAGTGTTTCATAGTATATTCAAATCATAAGATCCCAAATTACATATAAAACTAGAGTTACATAAACCTTAGGTAGATAAATTGGGTGGAGTACCTTCAGAACTTTGATTTTGACACCACATACACTCTCAGGAAGGGGAACATGGTCTCTGATGCTTTGAAAAAAAAGTTTCAAATCAAATAAGTTGAAGAATTAGTGGATGAGTGGATTTTTATACAATTTTTTGACAAAATTATTCTATAGGTACATAAGGATATATAGAATGTGTTCTTGACCAGTGTGCACGTCACACCTTCTCTTATTGATTGGGTTCAAAGTGTAAAGGAATACAAACATGAGTGCCACTGGATTATAAGATATTTAACAGGAAGAGATACCTTAGATGATTGTTCTTAGTCTCCCAATGTTTCTCTCTTATTCATGAAGTGGTTAGTGGTTCATATGACTATGAAGAAGGAGGTGATGCATGAGGAAATTTTTTTATAGCTGGTCTATTCATCCTGAAGCTGCCAAGATTTTGTATACAATGAGGAGTAGGTATTGGTGGACAAGATTGAGACTATTTTTTAATGATTTTGTATCCATATTCTTGAACAACTAGAGGATCAAAACCGAGCACCATAGGTTATATGAGTTTCTTTAGTCTCTTCCCATTTTAGTATGGAAAAGATATGATATCTTGATGGATTTTGTGATCTGTCTACCTCATACTACTAGTGGGAAAGATTCAATTTTGGTGATTATGGATTAGATGACTAAGTGAACTAATTATATTTTCATTTGGGATTAGATATAGGTGGTGGACCTCAAGCACTTTCATTTCCAAAAGATCATTAGGATTCATGGAGTGCCATCGACTATTGTTTCTGACCAGGATACCCATTTCACTTCTTGGTTTCATAAGGGTCTCTAAGAAACCATGGGGACCAAGATGAAGTTAAGAATTGAATATCATCCATAAATGGATAACTAGACTGAGCATTCCATGTAGATTATTTAGGACAGGCTTCATGCTTATGTTATTAGCTTCAAGCATTCTTAGGAAAGGTACTTCTTGTTTGCTGAATTTTCATATAACAATATTTACCATGCCCTAATCAAGATATCCCCTTTTGAGATATTATATAGAAAATCATGTTGGTTCCAATATTGTTTGTCTAATTTAGGTGATCAATCCTTAGTAGGGCTAATCTTTATCCAAGATATTATGAATAAAACATAGCTAATTCTGAAAAGGTTGTTGATGACCCAGAGTCACTATAAATCCTATGTCGATCATCATCATCACCCATTCGAGTTTTATGTTGGTGATCGGGTGTTTCTTTGGGTATTAGTTTGAATAGGTCATCATTTCTTGGTAAATAAGGGGATATTTTTACCACACTATTATAATATCCCAATATTTTAAAATAATAATATGTTTGATAGCATATAAGATACAAAACACCGAGATTTAACGTACCAAAAAATATTATTATTTAAATATGACTGTTATAACCTAGAAATTGAATTAGTGGGTATGAATAAGATTAATCACATTAAGAAATATATATAAAGTTAATACTCAATAAAAAATTTATTAATTAATTCTTAGGAATTAATAACTCAATTTTTAGTAAAGTCATTTTATTCTTCAAAAATATGTTTTCTTCAAAAATGGTTTTTATTACTTTTTGTGTGAGAATATTATAATTAATTTTTGGAAAATTTAGAAATTATATTTTATTGAAAGTTTATTATTTTTTAAATCATCATGATAAAATTATCTTAGATATAATATTTTTGAATTTTTTAAAAAAATTTATTTTTCAATGAATAGTAAAAATAATGATTTTTATTGAAAACTGTATTTCTTGTTTCAAGAATTTACAAAGTAACATTTTATTTTAAAATGATTTTAATTTAACATTAGTTCACTTATATTATTTATACTCTAATTAAGTTCCTTTAAATCAATTTTATTGTTAAATTTGGTATAAAAAATTTGTATATTTAAAAATGCATTTCTCTGAAAAAACCTTTTCCACCACGTTTTGAGAGATTAATTTTAAATTAAATTCCACCACTTTTGTGAATTGAATTTGATAAAATATATTCAATATTTGGAATTGGAATACTTAATATTAGGTAATAATTCCAACTTAAGTTTTTTACAATATTGATAGAAACCAAAATAAATTTTTATTGCCACGACAAAGGTAAAATGAGTTACTTAGAGTTAAAACTAATGTGATAAGGCTTAAAATTTATTCAAATAATTTAATTTTTATAGATTTTATATTTTTATAATTTTTATGTTTATTTAATTGAATATATCCCCACCAATATTTATTTTTATGTGATATTTCATCATTTTTGGAATTTTAATGATTTCTGTGATAAATTGTGAAAATGGATTAATCTTGGAATTTTAATAGCTTTTAACACTTTGGTGTTTTGTAAAAAACATTTTAAATATTGATAAAATTTTTTAAATTCATTTTATGGTCCCTTTTCTCATGGGATTCATTTCTTTTAAGTAGTAAAAGTGGTGAATTGATCATTTTGAAGCCCTGAGAAATCATTCAAAATTGGAAGATGAATAGCCAGACAAAATTGAAATACCTTCAGAAAATAAGTCATAACCTGAGATACATACCTCTAAATGAGGATATTAAATCTAGATAATAAAGAATAATCCATGTCATTAATGATCATTAAATACCATGTCTAAAGTTTCTCATTAAGGTAGTTTTTGAATACACCAAAGTGGAGGAAAATGAAGAGACACTTCATCTAGAAAAAGTGTACTTAAATAATTCAGTCATAAAGTTTGATCCAAATATTAAATGGATCTCAAAATTTTTAGGTGAAAATTTAATATAAGTGAGAAAAACATTCAAGGAGTTAACCTAGTGAGATTTAACCTCTAACTATGTATAAATCCGGAAAACCTTTATCATACAAAAACATAACAACACATTACTACCCCTCTTTACTATATATTTTCATTTCCAATTCATTTCAAAGGATGGATATAAAGAGGGAGTAGGATGTGATGGAGAGGATATTCTAGATAATATGAGTTCTAATGAATATAATCTATCCATTTTGGGATTAAATCCATGTGGAGGTGGGAAGTGAAGATCCGAAGGCATTTCCCCTTTGAGTTTGTGGTGTTTATTATAAACACTTTTCTTTTGAATTATTCTGGAAACAATTTGTTTGATTAAATGAGTCCTCTTTATTTCTTGTTTGTGATTTATTCTATTTTTCTATATTTTCTATCAACTTATGACCATAACATAATTTTCTTGCTGTTTAAATTTATTTTGGTGAAGTCTCCCCATTGAGCACAACAAATTCAATAATTTCGGTTTCTCGGAGGGTTTTGGGTAATAAAATCACATTCATAAGTAGATAAAAACTAATATTTGATGTCTAGATATGGTTTATATGAAATTTAGGATTATAATTTGAGTTAATGAAGTATAAATCAGGTAATTCAATTTTATAACATCTATTGAAAATGATAAAGGGAGTGTTTGAGGATTGAAGCTTATCCACTACTACTATGTTTAACTTGTATTTTTTCAAACTGTCTTACTTTTGATTTATAATATATAACTTTAATTTCTAGTATTAATCTGATTTTTTATATTTAAATTAATTCAAATCATTTCAGATCCCTACTTCTAGTTTTAATTTTAATTTTTTTAATGAAGTCATAGTTTGATAACTTAGTATGCAACCTCCTCACAAGATAACCTCATGGTCACCACTATGCTACATTTTAAAGGAGAAATTATTTACCGATGTAACATTAATGAATCCTCACCATCAATTGAAACCATTTATGTGGAGGTTTTATAAGTTTTTTTTAATTTTTAGGATTTTAACCACTAATTTAGATTCTTTAAAGAAAAAAATGGATTTTCGCAGTGAATACTCATACACTTGGCATATTTATCAACATATTGAGGAGTATAATAAAGAAGGGTTTTTAAAAATCATGTGAAAAAAATGCAATCATCCTTAAACATAATGAATTTATGATTCAAGAAGTAAATGAATAAAATGAAATTCTTTCCACTACTTTAAAATATTTAAGATAATTAAAAGAAATAAAAGAAATTTAAGCTTAAAAAGAATCTAATCAAAAGGAAAATCATGTCCCACCAATTTTTGATATTAAAAAAACTTTTGTAGGATAGTTGAAAAATTAATTTTTTTTTAATTTAAAGGAATAAATAATCACCAATTTACCAATTGATGTGTCTTTAGGAAATAAACATTTTTTGGAAAAATTTTGGGCTGAATTTATTTAAAATGAAATTCCATGTGAATTCACACTTTTTAAAATTGAAAATTTAGAGCCATTGTATAAAAAATTATCCAAAGAGGAGTGTATACTTGAGACTTTCATATTTGAAGAGAATTTGGAGTAACCTAAGCATCTAATTACTTTTAATACAACTATTTTTCACTTATAAACAATGTTGTAACTCGATAATACACAAGTATAAGTCTCAAATTATGATTCACTTTTGTCATATTATTTTAATAATAAATTGTAAATATTTTCTACATATACAGATTTTATTCCTACTTCTTTTTTAATGTACTAATTTTTAGATGAAGAGGAAGTGAAGGATGAAATTGAAGAAATAATGGTGTTACTAATTGAAGAGTACACTAGTTTACATGAGGATGGTGGTACCAAACTATTTGATCAATTTTTAATCTACTTTACATGAAGGTGAGTATTTTAATATTGATTCTTCTCAAATTAATTCAATTAAAAATTAAATTCTCACTGAAATTAACCTTCCTAAAATTATATGTACATCATATTCACCCACAGAACCCCTAGATTATCTTGAGGATGTTTCTAAAGAAGTAGCGACTAAAGTAAAAGAAGAGGCCCCATTATTTTTCCTCCCACCACCATGCAAGCTGTACCTAATTTCTAAGGGTATATAGATGAATTAATTTATCCATGGGTTAATCCATAAATAGTGAAATATTAATAAAAATGGATATATTTCATTTTGGTTGTTTATGAGGAAGAAACTAGACCTATATTTGGATTGGGGATGATCAGCTGGAACTGCCTAACTAGGGGTAGTGAAATCCAAACACCAACTTGGGGGGTTCAAACCAAGGATATTTTACTTATATTTATTTTTATTTTTCCTTACTTTATTTCAAAGAAATTAATATTATTTGTTTTTTTTATTTCATGTAGGTTTCTAAATTACAGATTTAGGAGGATAACTCAAGGCTACTATTGCACAATAAAAACCAGGTTGTGTTTTCCTTCCCACTTTTTTATAATGTCTTATCTTCTTGATTATCACTTATCAATCTAAAATTCTACACAATTAGTACATTATACAAAATAAGTGTGTGTGTGTGTGGGGGATAATATTATCCTTGTTAGATTAGGATTTTGTTCGTTTTATTTTCAAATTTATGTTTTAATTTTTTATTTTGATTTTTGGGAGTTTTATTTCATATTTTGTATTTTTTTTGAAACTTGTGATATTTAATGTAATTGAATTTGTGAATTTAAAATTATTTTAAACGAAAATAATCAACTTAATTTATGGAACTAAACTTAAATGAAAACTAGAATGTACTTTTTCTAGATTCAAAATTTGAAAATTCATGAAAAGACCATTGAATTCTAAATTCTATGCCATGAATGTTGTTCAAAGTTGAAAATAACATATTGTGAGGACTCTAAACCATTTTTAAATATTATTAACAATAACCAAATTTCTTGAGTGAACTAAATAATTCTTGTTTTAACTAGAACTTTTCATGTTTCTGTCAAAACCTGTGATTTTTAAGGAACTTGTGTTTAAAATGATTAATATAATTTATTTGTGATTGAAATAGATTTTTTAAAAATTTAAATCAATTTATTTGACTTAACTTTTACATTTGACCTTTGTGAGACCTTAGTATCCTTGAAATACCTATTATATACCCTCATTACAATCCAATTTCCCTATACAATCTTCTTTTGATGTACATTACATGATTTTAGTTAACCTTAAGTGAGGGGGAGATGATTTTTCATTTGTTACACTATTTTGGGATACTTTTTGTGGAGAAAAATCAAATTATGGAGAGAAAATAATTGATATTAAAAACTATATATTTATAAAGCTTTTAATAGAAGAAATTTTGAAATTTTGGGAAGAAATTGTTGCGATAAAATTTTTGAAATGGAGAATTTATGGGTAGTCCATGAAAGAAATCATAAAGTTATTTTAGATATGATTTTATATTAATAATAAATTGAATAATACCATGCTTGATTGAAAATTTTAATCATGCAATCTTACTTCAATAAAGAGCCAATCCATCACTTTATGCCTCAGAATTTTTGACATTTGAAGCCCACCAACCTTCAAAACTAAAAAAAACCTTTCTATGCACTTATTATTGATTCATGTATTTAACTCAATTGGGTGGATACTTATAATTTTGTTAATATTATGGTTTCCCTTGTGTTTATTTTGAGGAGTAAAACTTTAATTAAATGAAAATCATGTATTAAGAGGAAAATAGGTGAGGTAAGAATCCTTGTGCATGGAGGAATGAATGAAATAATAATGGAATGAATGAACATAATGAATAATTCAAAATGTAAGTTATTTAAGAGGAATGTTATGTCGAGTAACTTTATTTTAATCTTTTTTAATTTATTGAAACGTGTATTGATTTTCTCACTGAAAATTTATTTTGAGTGCTCACCTATCCAGGATTCTAATTGTTAAGTGTTGGGGAATTGATAGTGCTGATATTTTTACTATTTTATTAATTTTAATTAATATAAATCTGAAATGTTATGTGAAATTTTATCATTTTTGTAATTTTGATGATTTTTGAGCTAAATAGTAAAAATGCCTTAATTCTAAAATTTTAACAGTTTTTACCACTTTGGTATTTTGGCCATAACATTTTCATTACCGATCCACTTGTCAAAATTCCTTTTTAGGGACCGTTGGATCATGAGATTAATTTTTATAACTATTAAAAGTGATAAATTTATTATTTTAAGGCCTAAATAAATTATTAAAAATTGGAATATGAATAGTCATATAGAATTGACATACCTTCTATAAAAAAGGCATAAACTAAGATACCGAACTCAAAATGATGTGATTATAGCTGTATAAGAAATATAAATCCAAGTCACAAATTAAAATTAAATATCATGGATAAATTTACTCATTAAGGTAGTTGGTTAATGTGCTAAAGTGTAGTAATATTAAGAGATACTTCGACCAAAAAAAGTTCACTTCAATAATCTGCTTATAAATTTTCCCCCATGTATCCAATGGATCTCAAATTTTGTGGTAGAAAATTTATGATGCATGTGAGAAAATTAAATAAGGGACCTAAGAAATATTTTTACTTCAAATTGGTATAAATTTATAAAACTATTGGTGGATAGAAACAAACTGATAGATTTTCTACCCCTCTTCACTATATATTTTTATCTCCACTTCATTTCAAAGGATTGTTAGACAGAGGGTGTGGAATGTCATAGAGAGGATATTATAAAGGATTTATAATGAATATAATCTATCCATGTTGGTATGAAATCCAACTGGAATTGGGCAAGGAATTTCTAATGGCATTCCTCTTTTGAGTTTGTGTTGTTCATTGTAAACTCGTTTCTTTTGAATTTTTCTGAAAATTATTTGTTTGATTAAAGTATGTCTCTTTATTTATTATTTACACTTCATAATATTTTTTTCTATATTTTTTTATCAAATTATGAATGTAAAATATTTTTCTTATTTTTTAAACTTATTTGGGTGAGGTATACCCATTGAGCACAACAAGTTCAATTAGTTTCGATTTCTTGGAGATTTTTGGGCAATTGAATCACTTTCATAAGTAGATAAGAACCCATATTTGAGGTCTAAATATGGTTTCTAGAAAATTTAGGAGTATAGTTTATGGCCTCAAAGTAGAATTTTTTTAATTAAATTGGAAAATATTTGTTTACAATGATAAAGGGAGTGTCTGAGGATCGAAGATTACTCATTACTGCTATCTTCATCTTTTCTTTCTTCAATACGCCTTGCTTCTAATTTCTAATATCGAAATTTAATTTATAGTAATATTATGATTTATTTTATTTTACTTAGTTTAACTCATTTCAAATCCACACCTATAGTTTTAATTTAACAAAAAAAAACAAAGTTACAGTTTGATAACTTAATCTACAACCTCCTCATGAGACAACCCCATGGTCACCACTATGCTACATTTTAAAGGGGAAATCATTGACTGAGGCCACATGAATAAACCCTCACCATTACATTTATTTAATTTTTTGAGTATATTTCATCCATAACCATCCAAAACTTTAAAATATGACCTCATATTTTCATTTATATTTTATTTTGACCTTTATAATATTTAAGTTAAGGATAAAGTAAAAAATGTTACTCTCTTGCTTTTAATATCTGTAATATTTTGTGACCAGGATAAAAAAAACTTATGTTTAGTTATAAATGATTATTTGAAATATGAATGAATTTATTTTATCATAGTATTTTTTTTAATTTTTATTGATGAAATAATTACCTTAAATGCTTATGTAATGCTGACATAGTGCTTGTGCAAGTAGTAGGAAAATCAAGTAATTGATTTTAAAATTCTAAATGTAATATTTTTGGGTGATTTATAATTTTACAAGAATTATATATATATATATATATATAACATATTAGAGATGTAATGAAGGTTTATATTAAAATTAAATTACCTTCATGTTTTTTTCAAAGTCAAATTATATGAATAATTTTTAAAACAACATATATTATATTTTATGTTAAATATATTTTATTAAACTATTTAAAAATCATAAAAATATTACAGGAGGAAAATTATGATGAAAAATGGTTTAAAATGTCATACCTTTTCCATTTATAATAAAATTTTCACCTTATAAATAAAATTATTACCCTTTAATACTGAAAAATTCATTATCATGGTTAAGGTTAAAATTGGTTAACTAAGGGTTTAAACTAGAAGATAATGTTTAAAATGATATATAAACCTATAAAAAATTTATTTTATGATTATATTAAGACCATATATTACTTATATTAAAATAAATGTCATTTTATAACCATTTTACATGAGTTAGATACATATTATATTATAATATTTCATGTATTTCAAAAAATGACATTAATGATATTTCATAATAAACAATATTTCATTAAGTGATTTAAAATTAATAAAAGAATTATATTCATCTAATTTAATGTAATATGGTTTTAGATATCAACCATATTTCATTTATTTGTCAATTTTCCTTTTATAGTAACTTTCTTTACCCTTAAAGATTAAAAAATTTAATATCATGGTAATCATTAATAGGGACAACGTGGGGTTAAAACTAAGAGACAACGATAAAAAAATAACCAAAACATGTAAAAATCTTATAATATGAGAGTATTTAAACTAATAATAATTTTATCTTCAAATTATATCATTTTGGAGAATTTTTTACATCAAAATTAATTTATATTAATTTAATACTTTACGTAATTCCAAGAGTGCCCCTCCCATCAATTATAAAAGGGCACTTCCTCTCCACTCCTATACACACTTCATGATACTTTTGGGTCAACTAATAAATACCTGAATCACTTTATAACATCCCAAACAATTTTATATATTTCTTAGTTTATAAAGAATACCAACCTTAGAGGGATTACAATCTAAAGCAAATGAGGTTTTCTGAAGAAGAGGTATAACTTTTAACTAAATCTTTTAATTTTATTTCTTATTCTACCTCATTGAAATACTCTTAATCCATGATGATATAATAACATTAGAATATAACTTATACTTATATTTTATTAAGTTATTTTAATAACCTATATCCATATCCTTCCACCAAATGGTAAATGAAATCATCATTCGTGTGTACGACGACCAACCTCTTCGCGAACTGATGTATTTCATTCTCCATCAGCACCTATCTCAACTGGTTATAATGATGGATTTAATATATATATATATATATAAATTATATTCATGACATAATTATAATTATGAAAATATAATATATCATTTATTTATTACCATTCAATCCATTGAAAAATGATAACGTCGTTCGTCCATACATGTAAATTACCACCTTTATGAAGCAATGTGATTCGTTTTTCATCATCGACTCACATGGATAGAAAATATAAGTGTATTTAAAGGTATAATATTATATTTATAATATAATAATCTTTATTTTATGATAAAATAATCCATACCTTCCTTTTTTCATGTTTGTTGAATAATGGAAACATTACTCATTTGTACGTATGACCTACCATCTCCATAATTGTAACATAATCAATTTTTCATAAACATAATTAATGGTTGGTTTTAAAAATTATAATTAATGTATAAAAATGATAATTATTTCATGATACCTTTGACCACAGTCAATATACAAAAGTTATTTTGAATTTAGGAACCAAACTCAAAACACCTGATGCAGACTTAACATATTAAGTTATTAAATATAACATCAAAATAAATGAAAAAATGGTTAAATGATAAATTGATAAACCTTTAAAAGGTTCTTAAAAAATTAAATAATTTATATAAGTTTATTATATTGGATTTAAAGGATGTACATAGCAAGTCTGGACTCGAGTAAGGGATTTCATCTCAATTTCACTTCATTGAGGCATGTTTTAATGTTATACACATAATTTATTTTAAATAGTGTATATAATACCATTTAAAATATTATATAATGAATCCCTTAAAAATAATTTTATTTTATTTTAATATTCAATTTTTTTATTCAAAGGTATTTGACTAGAAAGTTACCAAGTGGTAAGGAGTTTCTTAACTTAATTTCCCTTCATTGGGTTATATCACTTCTTAATTGATTATATTATGCCAAGATTATGTGTGAAATGACATTTATTTTTGAATTTTCACATTATTTTTTTATTTAAAATTTTTACACATAATATCTCCATCAATAAATACTCAATTCAATGATATGATCTTTGTAAGGGTTATTCATCTCAAATTCTATTTTTTTGGGACATATATTTATGATATTCACCAAAATTCTTTTATGAGGTGTATATACTTCACCTTGAAACTTTTTATCATGGATATAATTATATTCATGGTATTTAATGATTCATTTTATGTGATTCCTTTCACAGGCTTAAAGTTCAAAAGTTAACAAAATTGTTAGGATTTTTATGATACAATATCATCTTATTTCAGGATTCTTCATGTCCAAGGTTTCATTGGTAGTGCTCATATACTCATATTTTATTGAACCAAAAATATTTACTTATACTATAGTCATGAATGTGGTTTACATATTTAATTTATATTTCTTTCCTCATTGATTAATGAAACATCAAGAAAGTTTTTGGTAAGTGATACTGATCATGTATCTTCTTTTAGATCATGAATCTTTTTCCTCCATATCCATGCTTTTAAAATGTTTTCAAGAATGTTATTTTCTAAAAATAAATGATTTCCTAAAGTTATTTTACATTCTTTTTACCTTATTTTAAAATTTATTAAAAGTAAATTTCTAAATGTTTTCTGGATGGTTCACTTTTGACACTCTTTACGAATGATTGAAAAAATGTTTATTTTTAACATTTACAACATGAACGGTTTTACCACAGTCTAGACAATTATTTTCAATGAATATTACTTTATACATTTCAAAGTTTAATTTCAAATAAAATATTTTCCATAATATTTTGTGAATTTTTATTTTTTAAAAGTCACTTTCAAATTGGAGAGGGTATTTTCCCCAAAAAGGTTTTTAATAATCCTTTATTGTATTTCAATTGATCAATGGCAAAAGACCTTGATGTTACATATGATACAATAGATATATATTTTAATGATACCATCATTATTATTTATCTATATGGATTATGATATTGTAATGAAACCAGTTTCTTTTCTATGGATAAATAAAGTTATGAAAGAAAAAGGGATATTTTTATGTTGAAAAATGAGATATTTCATGTGTTATGGTTTTTGGACACTATGTATGATGATGGGTAAGACCAATATAGATCATGATGATGGGTGAGCTCGATATAGCTTATGATGATGGGTGAACACAATATAGCTCTCCAATACACAATGAAATGATTATGTTCTCTAGAGAACTATTTTAGAAGTTGACCGTATTAGTTATTCCACTTGTAAAAGTTCAATGAAGATAATGTTCCAAGATAAAAACATGTTTTATTTATATTTTCTATGGGAGTTTTATGGTTTATATGATCAATATTTACATCACATGGCTCATGATTATTTATTCTTATGGCGCTTTTCTTTATTAAATAATTATGATATGTCCCTTGTTTTATGATTTAGGTTTTGATGGGTATGAATTAATTTATGTTATACTCATGTAATTTGATTAGGTCATCATACCCTTATGTTAATATTATACCCACTGATGAAATTTAATTTTTATTGCTATGTTTACCCTTACCAAGCATTTGTGCTTTCCCTTATTATGCTTTTGTTTTCCCTATGTTATGAAGAATGATGTTAAATGAAATAAGTCTAGAAAGGTTTTATGTGTGTATAATTTTATGAGAGATGATGATGACCTAATGTATAGTAGGAAATTCTGGGTATAGTGGAAAAAATACTCATATAAAGACTTGGATATTGTTATATAAGAGTTTTCCTTAATTCTATAATACTCTAAACCAAAAATTTCCTTGGGTATATAAGTGATCCAATATTTCCTTTTGATATTTTATGTTTTGGGATAATTAAAATTAGGTTATGTTTATCGTTATAAAATCTAGAAATTTAAATATTATTTTTTAGCAGCGGATATGGGAGTGCTAGTTCAAGGATATTATAGTTATGTTGAGTCATTTTAGATTAAAAATCATCTTGGAAAAGAAGCCTTATGATTTTATTTTCCAGTATGGCTAACCTCGGTTCAGAAGTTATTTCATGTATCCTAGTTGAAAAAGTATTTCCCAGACCCATTTCATGTGTTAGTGTTGAAGGATATAAAATTAGTTCCTCACAACATCATTGTGGAGCAACTTGATTGTATCCTAGATTATTAGAATAAGTTTCTCCATAGTAAAGTGATTTCATTGGTTTGTATGATTTGGTATCATGGTGGTGAAATCAATGATAATTGAGAGTGGGAAACTTTTTTGAGGGATTAGTGGCCTCAAATATTATATTTTAAGGATCCTTAAGGAATTTATTGGGGAAAAAGTGCAATGGTGGGGAGAATTGTGACATCTATCAGTTCATTGGTATATCTTGATATGTTTTTTATTTATTAATTTATCTCTTATTAGAGTTTCAAAGCGTTTATGGGTGAAAATATCAATTTTTGGAAAGGCAAGCCCTATCCCATGGTTGGTGAATAGTTTATCTAATTGTGCAACTAACGATGTGAGAGAGATGTTTGAGGAACAAAGGTGTTTTACATAGCTTGATCATGGTTTTCCCAATTGTAAAATCATTTGTAAAAACCATTTGGTTTTAGTTTTTGGGAGATAGTGGATCTCACATATTTGGTTCATGGTTTTACCAACCATGCGGCTAAACTGTGTGGTTTTTCTAGGTCATTAAAAACAAAGATATTTTTTTTCTAAAAAACCCTTATCAAATTTTAAGAGTTCCTACCTCTTTTATCTCCCCATTAGTGAATATATTATTTCCCACACCTTTTATCTCTTAATTCTAGGATTTTGGTGGACTATCCTTGGATTATTGGTGGTTTATCTTGAGGTAAGCTCATTTCTTTAAGATTTCCTCTTCCTCCCCCCTTATCCTTTTTTTTCTTCATTTACTAAAAGGTATAAATACTATCTTTAATTTTGGATAAACCTAGAATATTTATGGGTTTTTTTTTTATTTTTTTCATAGTGTTTAGGTGTACGAGGACCTCTCTTACTTGATTCAAGTGTTTTTAATCGAAGGCTATGGGTTTTGATTTGGTTTCTAGTAGGTGTTTCTATTTAAGGGAACTTTTCTATGGATGAATCTCAATTCCTGATTTCCGTTGGTTAAAATTTATTTAATTGTGATTTAATTTTGTTATTATTGATGGTTTATCCATTCTTATAGTGATTTATGAAAGAAAATTTCAATTTAATGATTTAAAGAGGATTTTAAAGTGATTTGGATTTGATGCACTCAAGGTATTTGTGAAAACGGCTCCAGGAAGATTTATGGTTTCAAATTAATTTTCAATATAAGTTTTAATGGGTTTTAACCTTGTGTTTGGTATGTGATTATTGTGGGAATTCATGATTATGTATTTAAAATTTGTTGTGGATTGACGTGTATGGATTTGTGTGGTGCACAGGGAACCTTGGATTTGTATAGTTGGATTAACTAGTTGAAAGAATAACCTAGGGTTTTTAACTAGATAAGGAATTCTATCCCTATGGGCCGAGAGATCCTAAGGAGGTAATGTTAACCATGGGACCTAGAAATCCCATTATAAGGATGTTGGGATCGAGGGAAGATTGAGAGATATTCTGATATGACCTCTAGAGTTTACAATATTAATTTACCCTCTTAGTTTCTAGTGAACCTAGGGTTATCATAAGTCATTTTAGAGTCATTTGGTTAGAGACCATGTCACATCATGATTTTTGCATCATTTTTCTTGATATAATGTGTTTATTCCCACTTTCCCCATTTTTCTTAGAGATATGATTGTTCTTATGAATATTTTTTTACTTGTGGTTATGATTATACTATGTTTGGGTGAATTAGGCATGTTTATACTAGGTGGATTTTTCCATTATATTTGATCCATGATATTCCATGTTTGGAAACATGGTTGTTTTGAGGGAAACAAAAGTATTTCTATGAAATGTTTTTAATTGAAAAATGTTTTCTAATTAAGATGGTTTGGAAAAATGTTTTTTCAAATTATAATTATCAGTTTTCATGGATAAATTCCTTACATATATTTTTGGTGGTATCCCACTGAGATTTGTGCCTCACACCCTGCATATGATTTTGGGAATATAAATTTTTTTTGGAGGAAACATGTAAGGGTAAGGTCACCCTATAGTTCATTGGATCTTCTTGACTATTGAAATCCTTTGATGATTTGGATGGCGGAGACATGATCTCATGGAGTTAGCTCATGTAGAGTAGTTTTGGAATTTTTTTTAATTTATAATTTAATGTATTGTCCCTTTTTCCTTTATCCCTATTTGATATTTTGGCTATGGATTTCATGTATATATATTTTTTATAAATTATAATGTGGTGATGTTATGATATCTATTTAGTAATTACTACATTTACTATGATGAGGAGTTTATAATTTCTTCTTCCACTTAACTATTTGGTGTGGATGTACAATTCATGGATGGATCATGTCATATTTTTATGGGAGAAACCATTCCCAAAAAGTCATTTGTGATTACCTGGTTCTTTTAGCCATCCTGTGGTGATCTGGAATACACTTCACACCTTATGAAAAAGTGAATCAGGTCGAACCGATTTGGTTAGTTACAAATATTTATTTAAATATTTATTTTTTAGTTTATTAGATACTAAAAAATTAGTCATTAAATACTAGAAAATATTTGGGATCATTCTAAGATGGATGAAGATATGGATTCAATGTTTTGAAATGATTTTTGAATGTTTTTAGAGTTAATATGAAATTGGTTGAGTTCATACATGTTCTAATTGATTTGTGAAGAGTAATAACATGTTTATTAGAGGTATAATAATTTAATAAAGTTATTTGAAATATTTTATGATGATTTGAAGTGGATGAGGCTATTTGGAGTGAAGTTGAGAAAAATAGATAATGTTTTGATTGACTGATTTCAGAAAAATTGATAGTATTTTCTTCATAAAAAAACTGATCTTACATAAGAGTAAATTAGTGATTTCATATGTTTTCTATGATTAATCCTAAATATGAATAAATATAACTATTATGTATATAATAATTAATGAAATTGTAAAGGAACTCTATCAGAATAACCTGGAGATATGTAAGAATAATCCTGAGTTTGAATGAGGTGTGTAAGAATAAATCAATGTTTTTGAAGGGCACATAAGATTCACTCAGACTATGTATAAAATAACTCATAATTTTCAAAGGATATGAATGATCTCTTAGGAGGTACATAATATTACCTTAGTGGTTTCATGTGTTTCTTAAGAATAAATAAAAGTTTGTGAAGATTATTTGTAATATCCTAGGTAAATAAAGAATAAAACATTTTCATATTTATTAATATTTATTAATTAAATATTAATTTTACTTTAAAGGGGATGATATGTTCGATGGCGTACCCAATACACAACAACGAGTTTCTTTGAAATCTTACGTTGCACACTAATAATATAATAATATTATTTTAAATGGTAGTTAAAGCCTAGCCGTTTTATTGGCTGGAATGAATAGAACTAACTAAAACATGATTATATATGTTTTTTAAATGTTTTTTCATTTATCCAATAAATTTTAGAGGCTTAAAATGCGAATGAATCCAATTTTAAGCATAAACATTATAGTATTCTTTAAAAGGTCGATTAACCACCTTTTGATGGAGAACCCTTTTTAAATATACTTTTTGTCACTTTTTATATTATATTTGACAAAATAAAATCCTTCTTCAGAATTGTGACATCAAAATTTACTTTGTGTAAATTTTTGGTATTTTTTCGATAAAGTTCATTTTTAATGAATAGTGAAAAATGCTGTATTTTAATTCAAAACCACCTTTTAATCTAATTTATTTATATGGTTGGATTATATTTTTAATTTTTTTAAAGTTTAAATAGATTATATTTTTACCATTTAATCCAATGTTGGTCATTGGAAGCAATTTCACTATGAAATTGGATATAATCAATTGTTAATCTCTTGATAGTTATTATTTCTTAAAAACACGCTTTTTGTTTTGACAATGGGAATTAATTTTAAATTAATTAATCAAACTTCTATGTATTTAATTTGGTAAAATAGATATAATTTTTTAATTCAAAATATCAAATATAGCTTAGGCTGAATTTTTGGTATTTTTCAGAAAAACTTCAATTTTTGATGAATAGTGAAACCACTAAGTAGTAGTTAAAAAAACTAACTTTTTCATTTAAATGAAATTTTACCGCTTCTATGAATTGAATTTTGAAAATCCGACATACATAGTTGTTATTAATATGTAAAATATGGTTCAATAAGATGAAAATAATTTTTGGTGAATAGTAACCTTTTACTTTTATTTACCGCGGTTAAAGGTAAATAGGGTAATTCAAGGTAAGAATAATATTAAACTAATATATAATTATCTTAACACTTGTACAAACCTTATTGGATGAGTAATTTCCGACCAATAAAATACTTGGGTGAGACTTTTGGCCTTTTAATGCCACTTGGGTAAGATAATGATATTAATAACGTTTTTTAAAGTTAAAATAAAAATATCATAAACATGTATTGTTTTTCTTCAAAAATTTTAATGTGGGGTTATATAATTGATATATTTGACTATAAATATTAATTAGAAATCTAAAAACATTTCCTACATCAGGGTAATTTTTTTTATAATTTTTATACATCAAATAAATAAAATTATTTATGACACAATGATTATGGAGTCTTTACGTCATTAATGAATGATTTAAATAAATAAGAAGATAAAGTTTAAAAAATTATCCAAAACTTGTCCAATTCTTATTGGATGATTTTATTTAGACCATGATTCATATGATCTTTGAATTTAATTATCTTTGGACCTTTAGAAACAAAAAATAATTATATAATAAAATAATATTTTCACACTTTCCTAAAGAGCCCCTCCTCTCCCTTATAAAAGCCCTAACTTCTAACCAATTACTTATACCTCTCAAGCCCCTTGGCTCATCCAGAACCTGCTTAAATAATTTATGAATATCCCTCTCCTCCTCCTAGAAGACTTAACTTAGGAATAATGCACTTCAAGAAACCCCTTTTGGTTCATATCAAAGGGAGTTACCCGAATTAAAGGTAATGATTTCTCTTAAATTCTTTTCTTTTATTTTGATTCTCCAACCACTAAACTATTTTTATTACTTTATTTTGTAACAAAACCAGTATCCTCAATATATAAGGATTTTTTTATGAGAAGGATTCAAACTACACTTACACACACCTCCATATAATGGGTAAAGAACATACTGTTTTTGTGGATGGAAAACTAACGCCTCACGAAACGATGATTGTCCAATTATCTCCTACCACCTCTCATGGTGGACATTATAATGGAAATGTATTTATATATGATATATATTTTGTTTATGTTTTATTTATGCTTCTATATTCTTCATTTATAGCATAACTTTATGGTTTCCATTATGGGTAAACGTGATAATTTCATTTGAGGAAGTGCGGACTACCGCCCCCTCAAAGTGATATGACTCGTTCATACCATACATGGTATGTATAAAGGATGAAGTTAATGATATTATATATGATAATATACTAGAATTATAATATAACTATGTATAATTATGTTTTCACTCCATTAAATACTAAATAGAAATGAAATCAGCGTTCATGCGTACGTACGGCTTACCGTCTCCATGAATGGTGCATTTCATTTCTTATCTCCATATGTTATGTACTATTATAAATACATATTTACTGAATATATATTATATATATGATATCTAAATTATGAATATCATTATGGATATAATTAACTTTTGACCACATGAACAACATGTAATTATAATAAGTCCATTTTTACTCAAGTACCAAATATTGACAAAATGTCTGATATGAACTCAAAAAATTAACTAATTGTTATAGCAAGGTAATAAATGATATAAAAGGAATAATGAACTTGTAAAAGGTTCTTAATAAAGTAGAAATTAACTTTAGTTTATTATTCAGGAATTAAATAATGAACAGGTCAAGTTGGACACGAGGTAAGGGACTTCGTATTAATCTCCTTTCATTGAGGCATATTTTCATTTATACACAACTTTATTTTATACGATGTATAAACCCCTTGAATTTTACTTTTATTCAAAAGGAATCTTTTCTCTACAAAGTGTTTTACTAAATGACAAAAAGTATGTTTATTTGTAACGTACGTGGTGACACTGACCTTTCCACCACCGCGAGTATTATTTGATCTTTGGCTTCCTTAACAAGCCGTAATGTTTTTAAAAGAAAAATAAATACCATACACTCTTTTACATATTTTGTTATTGAAAATGGTTTTGATAATGGATTTGTTATGTCAATATATTTAAGTGATATATTGTGATTGAAATGTGGAAATGTTTTCTTTTTTTATATTTGTTGTATGTGTTATGATTTTATAATGGTATTTGGACATTTTACGGGTGGTTACGTGAAAAAATAAATGACGGGTGATGCCGTGATAAACTAGGATGGGTGGTTACGTTATAACCTCCAATGCATTGGGTATGGAAGTCTGCCGTATGAATATTCCATTTAGTGATATGTGTGGAAGTCAACCGTGTGGTTATTCCATTCAAGTATGTTTATGTCCCAAGTTACCTTTATATGTTTTGTGTTCTTTATATGGGTTTTATGGTAATATTTTTGTTATAAAAGGGTAAGAAATGATATTTTATTCCGTGAATAGTATTTTCTACTTCGTAAAGGTGAAAAGTATTACTTATGATAAAGTATTCATGGTTTACTTGTTGTTTTGAAAATCTAACAGTTTTCCTTCTGTATGTATCCCTTACTAAGCTTTTTATGCTTATCCCAAGTTTTTGAAAATTTTTTCACAGGAAATAAAGTGGAATAGGGTCAAGGATGGGATCAAGGAAAAGCCTTTCTGTCTAAAACATGGAACTAGACATGACTCCTTTTTTCAAATAGTTTTTATTTTATGAAAAAATGAAATACTGAGTAGATGTGTCCACATGTAATATTCAAGTTGTTATGTATATGTTATGACCTAATTATCTAAAACTATAAACCTGAAAAGATCCTCAATGTGAATTATTCATTTAATTCAAGATTATGTAATGTTTTAAGGCCAAATCCTTATATTATTTATGATTTAATCTAGAGATTGAATGGCTATGTAAGTGTAAGCTGACTCTCAAATAATATTAAATGGAGTTTGAGGAAGAATAAACTAAAGTATTAAATGATCATGCAATAATAAATTTGTCTTTTATATGAGTAATTTGAGATTGCTGATGTGATATGAAAGAATGACTATTTCATATATAAAAATAACATGTTTAAAAAATTAATGCTTTCCTAGGATTTAAAAGATAAAATTTTAGGAAATGATTTAAAATATGTGATGATTTATTTTTATTAATGTTCCAAATATCATTATGATTTTGGTTAATTCATGACTCAATCTGATTTTTTTGAGATATTATGAAGAATATTTCCCCATGAGATGAATTTGTGTGCTGAAAAGTTATGATTCTATGTGAGCATGCATCAAGGAAAAGAACTTATGGTTATTATAGAGGATTTAAATGATGAATTTTAGTGAATAATTAATTGAGAACCTGATGAGTAATATCTTCGATATTTTTTTGAGAATCTTTCAGTATTTTAATAGAGATATAATTTAGGATTGATGGTGTAATAATTTTATGGATATTATTTAACTAGAAGAATAAAATGATAATTAAGTGATAATTTTTGAGAATATATTTGCATGATATTTCTATATATTAAAATATAAATATTTTTAATCTATTTATGAAGATAATTGAAGGAGTATTTCTTATCAGATAGTTTAACAAGTAGAGAATAATAATTAATTTCAAAAAAGATCATGATATCCAGATTAATGGGAGTTTCCATATTTGAATTATAAAATATTATCCTCATTAAGATTTTTAGTTTTTTTTGAAAAATAAAAATAAATATATACTGAGGAAGATGATTAAAGATATATAGATAGAGTTTTCTATAAAAATATAGACAAGAGAGAGAGAGAGAAGGAAGATATAAACACTATTACTATTAAATATATTTTGTGTCAAGGTTTTTGAAAAAGAAAACATGAGAAATACATGAAGTGATTATTATATAATAAATAAATAGAGAAATATATATAAGATTTATGAAACTAAGGAATAAAATTAAATCTATTGAATATGGGTGCGTATACTATTTTTATTACTCCAAGGTGGACACAACATAATTTTTTTGATGATAAAATAGTTTATTAGTGCCAATATCTAAGAGTAGTGAGTTAGTTCCTAGCTATGTTAGTTTATTATTTAATGAATGTAGTATGAGTGTGATATGAGAGTGTGGAATCCATTCAATTTAACCAGAGAAAAGGAAAAAAGGAAAAAGGTTTTATTTGTAAAAATTTTCAACAATGATTCATGCCCTTCAGTGTAGTTGTACTGATCTTGGTTGAAAAATGATTGGTATCTAAGTTCCAGGTTCAACCCCTGATTCAATCATCAATAATTGATGATTTGAATCTTTGAATTTCTATTCCAAATTTATCATGAAGTGAAGACTTTGAGAATATCTGTCAACTAAAAATATTATTACTATATTCTCTAAGACTATAAAGAATATAAATAAGAAGCGGGTAAAATTTTTTTAATAAGTAATTCCTCATGAGAAAAATGAAGAAATACTTTCTATCACATACTTTAATCATAGATAAATTAGACCTAATATAGATGGACATGATCTAGAGAATAAATATACTAGTGAGAAGATGAATAAAAATTCCCCCTCATAATTTTGAATGATGTTACATGAAGATTTGGTAACAAATGTTTCTTATCAATACTTTCTAATGGATAAACCAAGTATAATTAGGGAAGATCATGATCCAATGGAAATAAATGATGATTCAAAAGTGGTTTTAAAGAAAGTAGTAAATTTTTCCTAAAGAAGTTTCTACTTTTATTAATGGATATAAATATTTTCAAGAGGAGATCACTCAACATTAAGGGTATAATGAAAGGATAGAGTTATCATTAACAAAAATTTGTTAATGAATATAAATATCACCAAGAAAATGGGTTCCAAAATTTCTAAAAATATAGAGCTTGAAGAAATATGCTCAAAAAATGAGAAAGAATTATTTAAATTAATCCTAGAGAAATATGATGCCAATAATGGGCTAGTAGAGAATATAAATGCATTATAATAAAATAAAAGATCCATAGTTGGAGTGAATAATCATCAGTTAGAAATAAAATATGATAAGATAGAAGTGCTTCATAATTTATTACAAGATAAAATGAAAATACATGAAGTACATAAGAAAAATATTGAAAATATCAGAAGAGAATGAAAATAAATAGTCAAGTCCATTGAATATTATAGTAATCCCACCACTTCATAAGAGGTGGATAAAATAATGTGTAATAATAATAGTTCCCAAAAATAACCATAATTAAAGAATAAAGTGGAACAAAAATAACAATATGTAAAACTTGGAAAAAATGTATTTCAAAGGAGAAAATAAAGTTTCATTGGATACTACTGGTTATATGAATGATTTGTGCATGATAATATTTACATTTTATATAATACATCAATACATATAATAAAAATAGGGTTTACATCAATGGTGGAAAATCCAATTAAAATAAAATTACACAAAATAAGAATACAAAGAATCTATCTATTTGTAACAGGTTTTGAATCTTGGATAATTTCTATGAAAATTACAATAAAGGTGGATAATATGATAATTAATGTTAGTTTATATATATCAAGCATGATTCATATGAAACTAAAGATAGAAGAGCACAAAAGTTGAGAAAAATTAAAAGAATAAAGTAAGTGAGTTTTTTCGGTTATAAAAAAGAATTTTTTGAATAATAAAACCCATGAATGATAAGAATTATGTGACACCAAAGTGAATAATTCAATTCTATTTTTGAATAAAATGGGGAATCATATAATTTTTTAAACAAGAAATAAATATTGGTTTTGATGGAGGAAAGCTAGAGTATCAAATAAAATTTTCTATCTAATCCAAGAAAGAAATAAGGGGATTGGTTCAGTAGAAGACATATATAAGGATAAATAAAAATTCTAATTTCATGGGATGTTTTCAAAAAATGTTGATCTGAGAATTATTGAGAACTTTTGTGGAATATGAATTCAATATGAACATAATTCAAAGGAATTCATATCATATTTATAGCACAATAATATATTTTTAAAATAATAGAGTAAATACAAGTAAATTCAAGTTCCATATTAGTTGTAGTAAAGAAAATTACACATAAATAAAAAGATGAATAAAATAAAATAAACCACATTTTCTAATAACAATACTATCAATATAATCAAGGGAGAAATCATGAGTATTTCTCTAAATTATATTTCTGAAAAGAAAGAAGTTTATTGGTTGGAAATAACTCTCAAACTTATGGATATCACTAATTAGTTTTGGAAAACCACCTTAATCCCATATCTATTCATTTGTTTTTTTGTACAATTAATTAAAGGTGATTCATGTAGGTAAGAGTTTTAATTATTATAAAACTTTGAAAGTGTTACAATAAGAAGAAAGTTCCATCTTGGAATAATGTATATTAATTTACATCATTTATTGAAGGGTTGTTATGAAAAAGGATGCTTGGAGTTAATTTATTGAATAGATAAATGTTTATGAAGTAGTTTATAGGGTATAGCCATTGAGGGAAAGAAGATATGAGAATTATTTCAATAACTATTATCTCATGTGAACCTGTAATTTCAAGAAAGTACTTGGTGTTGGGATGAAGTTGACTAGAAGTTGTTTTGGAAGATAAAAGATATTTGTGAAGAAAGTTTTTTATTTTGGTGTTAATGAAATTCATTTGAATAATAAATTACCTCAATTTGTAAATGTTGGTGATTAGAGTCACAATCATAATCAAGAAATCGAAATAAAAAAGATTAATAAATTCCATTTGATTGAGAAGAAGTTTTTTGGTAGAAAAGGATTATCGGAATCACCATGAGTCCAATATGGAAGTGCTGATCATAACGAGGAAAGTTTTTCAGAGTCTGAATTGATCCAATAAAAATCTAACGATGCTTTAATTATCTTTGAGTTCTTATAAATCATAAATAATTTGTAAAATATATGGTGAAAGATTTATGAAGGAAAGGGGGAGAACAAGTACTACCAATAGTATTGAGGCTATTTGGAAAGAAAGAAGTTACTGTAAGAATATGAAGTTATAATACATCTTAATATAAGTCATATGATGATGAAGATGATCTTAAACATTCTCAAAAGCCATGAGGAATTCATGATACAAGCTAGAGTTTGTTGAAGAAGGAAGTTGCTGAAGTCAAAATTTTTTGGTCTCAATTCATCAGTGTGAGGTCACCAGACATAGAATTTTTTGAATTCTAGTAAGGTTTGTTTGAAACATGAAAATATTAAGATTCTGGTTTTTAGTAAGACGAATAATCCAAAAGATACAAATCTTTAGATAAGTAAGTTTGTGTGTATCATAATCAGAAAAGAAAAGAAGTTTCTAAAGTTGAAGTTGTTGATACTGGTGCATCTTTTGTGGTGTGACACTAATGTTTATAGGAAGAATTATTTTTGGTAGATATTGTTGGGACCAATAAATATAAAAAACATTGGGAGATGTTGGGACCAATGTGGGTAAGAAAATTAGAGAGCAATCAAAAATGTAGTCAACCATTTATCATCAATATGAATTGTTGGTTATTTTCATTTGGGTCAAGAGAAAAATAAGTTATGTTTTGTTTTTATCAAATGGGTCAAGGGTCATCGTACTTAATGTGGTGAGAATATATTGGATGTGACACTGATCCATTAGAGGAATAAATAGATAAATAATCAAACATAGTATGAAACTGATAACATTATCAGATGTATAATCATCAATCTGAGGAAAAGAAGAAAAGATGAATTATTTTAAATGGTTGCTGAAATGTTTCTAAGGGGAGATATTATTTAAAGATATGAGGATTATGCTAAAGTAATGATGATGAAGTACTAAAATATTTTTAAGTAGTGACTATGTTTATGAAAAAAGAAAAGGTGATCAGAGTATAAGAAAGTAGAAACAATGTATTTGGCAGAATGGATTCAATGTGTTATATTTAACAAGTTTTTATGGAGCATCATAATGGGTTGTTTGTTTTCAAATAATTTCAGGAATCATAATGAGAATATATATAATACTAATATGTTTTTTTTCATTTGTACAGAAAAACATAATGCATAATATTCTATCATACATATGTATTCATCATAATGTAGAAATCAAAATGGAAATCAGAATCAGACTGAAGAATGTCTAGAAATTATGAAGTGAATTGAAGTTGTGAGAAGATTCAATAAGGTTTTAGAAGAACTGAGAAGAGTTAAGAAGTGTTGAAGAAGTCAAATATGCACACGAAATTTAATGGAAATTAAAGTTTTGAGAAATTTGGTTAAGCAGGAAAGTTTTTTAGAATCCTGCCCTATCCACATCCGGAACACCTATAAATAGAAGAAGTACTTTTTACTTTCCTAACCCTTGTACTGTTCTTATAAGTATAGATAAGGAAGTTTATTTAATGTTTTTTAATAGAATAATAGGTTTTTGTATTAATAATTCTTGAGGAAGTTTTCCATAAATAAGAAGAATAAGAAAGATTATATTCATAGTTTCTAGATCAGAGTGAGAAATCAGGTTGGGATTTCTGGACTCAGATAGAAGTAGTTCAGAATTGTTTCAGAAGTATTCTGGCAGAGTATTATTATTGTAATGGGCAATAAAACTAGGCAGACTATATTGGGAAAATCAGAATGAGTATCATTAAGAAGTCTAGGGAAGTTCTTACCTACTCCGGGGTAAGAAAGTGAAGATTTGTTTTTGAAAAATTATATTTGTGAAAGTTTACTAGGAAGCATAGTAACATGTTTTTAAGAAACTGGTCAAAATTTCTTAAATTTTTACAAAATTTTTATTACATCATTTCATGCTACTTGAAGCACCTTCACTGTTGTATTAAACATAATGCTATATAAGTGTAAGGAAATATCCTACTTATTGTATCCATATAAAAGGATTTTTTTCTAGTGTATTATGTGGTATTGGATTATTTACAAACCATACCAAGGATATATATACTCTTATTGAGTAGTGAACCTTGTAAATTATTATGCTCCTATGGATGTGTGATTGTTTTGTTTTAATAAAAGTCAATAAATCTTTAATAGGAGGTGAAGGTTGTTTCAAAATAAAGGAAACTTAAAAGAAAATATATCACTGATTCACCCCTCCCCCTCTCAGTGATACATTGATCTTGACTGGGAAATCCCAATTGGTATCAGAGCCTAGGTTCTCTTTGTTTACTCTTTGCTGAAGTTTTGAAGATAAGTTGTGGTGGAAAATATAAATTGTGTGAATATTAAGGGGATTCTAATCTTAGATGTTAAGAACTATCATATCTGTAAAGATATAATTTTTCATTATCTTATGTATCTTGGGTATGATGTTCTTAAATATATAATAGATGGATTTCCTATTATTGATGACAAATTTCCTCTTACATCTGTTGACAAGAAGAATCATGAGAATGATTAAAGTGCTAATAATAATTTACTCACATTAATTTTTGAAAGTGAGTTTCTAGTAGTGAAGGATGTTTCCACTTCTAAATTTATTTGGGATAGTATCAAGAACATTTATGAAGCCAATACATAAGTGAAGAAGGAAAAGTTATAAATCTATAGATTGAAGTATGAAGATCACAATATGAGTGAATATGAATCTATTGGTTACTTATTTTATAGGGTGAAAGAAATTTTTTACAGTATCATATGTATTGGTGAAAGTTATAAGATTCTATTATTTTTAAAAATACATTGAGAATTATTCCTAAAAAGTTTGATTTAAAAGTATATTTTTTGGAACATAGAGATCCTAAAACATTTTATCTGGATGATTTTCATAGTACTTTCATTACTTGTGAAATTATAAGGGAGAAAGCTATGAAGGGTAAAAAAAGTTTCTTGTGAAATTTCATTCAAGGATGCCAAGAAATAAAAGCCTAAGAAAATTCTTGAAGAAGATGTTGTTGACTCTGAATCTGAAAATGAGGTATGTAAAAATATTTATGAATTTTTATCCTTGTTTTCTAAAAATGTGAAAAGTGGTACAGGTAAATAAAAAGGGAAACTTCCCTTGAAATGTTTTGAATGTGAATACATTGGGAAATTTTTGGCTAAATGTCCTCGAATAAATAAAGAATAGGATAATTATGAATAATAAGGGAGTCCAAGAGAGTCATGGAAGAAACAGGGTGATAAGGCTAAATCTTATTCCAAAGGGAAGGATAGAAAATTCAACAAATCAAAAAGGATAAATTTCTTATCTAATTTTATGAAGAAGAAGACAGTGAATCTAAATCCAAAAATTCTATTGAGAAGGATAAAGATAATAATTTTATTGAAATAGTTAACAATGGAGAATTTAGAAGTATAATTTCTAAAGAAGTAGAAGAAAATTGATTATAATTTCACCTTAAATAATAATTGAAAGAATGTATAATAAATATTGGAAGGATGGAGAAAGAAATTAGGAGATTGAAAAATTGATGTTTCTAAACAAAAAATCAATAATGTTTTCTTAATGAGAAATTTAAGCAACTGGAAGAGATTGATGATTTAAAGAAATATCTTGAGAAGTAAAAGAATCAGAAAGAATGTCTGGAAGTAAATATAAAGGCAAAATAAGAAGAGTTGGAAATTTTACAACAAAAACTTTATAAAGATGAAAATAGGGTCACTAGTTTTAAAAAATCTTTATTTGAAGTTGGTGAAAGTTCTAGAAAGGTTAAACTAGAGAAAGATGAAAAATTACATTCAAAGGTTGAGAAGAATGCACATATTTTTTTCTGAGAAGAAGAAAGTTGGGAAAGTTATATATGTGGCCAAGATTAAAAAAGTAAATAAGTCATAAGTTTTAAAAAATCCTGAGTCTAAAAATGTTTCTATTACTTTTGGTTCTATTAAGGCTAAAAGAAGATTCTGTTTAATAATACAAAGGTTGGTGTTCATTAAAGTTATGATGATAAATATAAGAAAGTTACTGTGAAACACACTCATAATTCCAGTTAGCATAGAAGTTACAGTGGTAAATATTATTTATAGGTATATTTCTGGTATTGTGGTGGATTCAGGCATACAAAAAATATGTGTTGGTTTAATAAACAACATTACTACTATTCCAAAAATTATAGAAGGAAAATTTTGGTCGTAATTCAATCCCCTCAAAGGAATAAGTTTGAGAAGGATGTTCGGAAGAAACCTTAGAAGGTTGGTGTGAAAGTTGAAAATAGATTCCAACCTCTGGAAACTATTTGTGAAATATATGAACAACCTAGACACCTTGCAAAAGGATGTTTGTTTTTTACCATCACAACAAAAGTTTTTTAACAATTCTAAAAAGTTGGATGTGAATAAAGATTAAAGGAAAGAAAAATATTATGTTATAGAAACCACTATCAAAGCTACAAAAGTAGAAAGACCTTGGATCTTGGATAATGGGTGTTACTCATATGACAAAAAACTTAAAATTTCTTAAAAATGTAAAATAATTTAAATAAGGAACAATGAAATTTGGAAATAATGAGTCCCTCAGAATAAAAGGTATTGGTTCTTCTATTATTAGGAAATAAAAATTAAATTCTAAGAAAGATTTGTTTGTTAATGGGATACACACAGCTCGCTATGTGTTTTACAACTTTGTGATGAAGGCAACAAAGTAATTTTCATAAAGGTTGGATTTTTTTTGAAAAGTGAGGTAGATTGAATAATAGTTACAAGAGGCCAACATACAAAAGGAAACTTGTTCGAAGTTGGTGAGGTTCAAAACTATTGTTACTTAGGCATGGTAGAAGAGAATAATATATGGAATAAAATGCTAGAGCACATGTATCAGAGAAAAATGAGAAAGTTATCAAAGAGAGACAATGTTCTTGGTATTCCTGATATTTCAAGAAGAAGAGATTGGTGTTGCACAATCTATCTAAAGAGAAAGATTAAAAACTTTGTGCATAAGAAAGTTGATATTTGTTGAAAATGACCCTTGGAACTTATACATTACAATATCTATGGGATAATGATAAAACAATCAACTCATGAAGATAAGTACGTCATTACTTTCATTGATGACTTTACTCACATTACTTTTGTCATGTACATGAAAAATAAGTCAGATGCTATGATAATGATTAAAATTTTATGGAGAAAATATTAGAAGAAATGTGAGTATTTAGTGTAGAATTTGAGAACATACAATGGTGGAGAATACAAAAATGAATATTTTGAAAGTTATTTTGAAAATCATGGAATTTGGTATGAGTTTAGTACACCATACACTCCTCAACAAAATAGTGTTTTTGAAAGGAAAAAAAAGTCTGGTTAAAATGGGAAGAACTATGTCACTTGAAAATGGTATCTCTCATTAATTTTGGAGGCAATCCACGAGAACATCTGTATATATTTAATCCAATTTTTCTATAGTAAAAGTTTAGATATGATCCCATACGAAATATTTTATGACAAAACTCCAATTTTGAAACATTTAAGAGTTTTTGGGAGTCTATGCATCATAAATAAGAAAGGTTGGAACCTTGTAAAGTTTGATCAGAGATTTGAAGATGGAATTTTTCATGTCTATTCTCTAGAAGGTAGAGGATATAGATGTTTCAAAAAAGAAATAATAATAATTGTAGATTTTTTTGATTTGAAAATTATTAAAAATCATGAGGAAGTTTCTAATTATACTCGCGATAATAAGAAAGATGAGCATGGTGAAAGAATTTTGGTTAATAATTTTGATAAGGATACAAAAAAATTGTAATCCTGCTCAAGAATAAGAACCAGACTACTGTTTCTAGTGATGAGGAAGAATATTGAAAATCTTATCCTAGGATACAGAAGAAAGTGGATGCTCAAAATATAATTGGTGACCAATATCAGAAGTTTCAACAAATAAGAACATAAAAATCCATCACACATACTTATTTTTATTCAAAAATAGATTCAAAATATGTGAATGAAGCTTATGATAATTCAGAATGGGTTTAAGACATGAATGAAGAGTTAGATAATATTGATAAGAATGATACTTGAGAACTCATACCAAAGACAGATTAAGAAAATGTTATTGGTACAAAGTGGGTTTTCCAGAATAAGATGAATGTAGTTTTTGAAGTGATAAGAAACAAGTAAATATTAGTGTGAAAATGTTACTCATAGATTGAATACATTGATTTTGATGAAAATTTTTATCTAGTTGAAAGTTTAAAGAAAATCAGAATCTTTCTTTCTATTACTACATAATGAGGTTAATGTTTTTCCATATGGATGCGAAAGAAACATTTTTGAATGGTGATATTGATGAGGAGGTTTATATTGAACAACTATGTGGATTTATTATTGGGAAATATAAAATTTATGTGTACATGTTGAATAAATCCTTTTATGGGCTAAAAAAAGATCCAAGGGATTGATATTCCAAATTTGATACCTGCTTAAGAAATATGTGTTTTGAGAAAATAATATTTGATAACAATATTTACATCAAAGAAAGTCAATAATTTTCCCTCATTATAATTATTTATGTTGATCACATTATCTTTGCTAGGTATGATAAAATAACTTGTGAATTATTTTCTAAAGAAATGAAAAAGTTGTTTTATATTTCTATACTGGGTGAAATGAAATACTTTCTTGGGTAACAAATCTCATGAAATAAGAACCACATTTTTCTTTCTCAAGAAAAGTATTCTAAGGAAATTCTTAATAAGTTCAGTGTGGAAAATTCAAAACCAGTTTCCACACCAATTTTAGTATGAACCAATTTAAAAAAAGATAGATAAGGTAATAAAGTTGACTCAAAAGAGTTTCATAAGTTGGTTGGAAGTTTGTTATATTTTACTTCATCAAGACCCGACATTTTTTATTCTATTACCTTGTGTGAAATATTTTAGATTTCTCCAAAAGAATCAAATTTATTATATGGAAAGAAATTATTATATATATCAAAGGAACAAAAAATTTTGGAATCAAGTATGAAATCTCAGATAGTATTGACTTGTTTGGGTATTTAGATATTTATTGGGTAGGAAATTTTGATGATAAAAGATTCATATCTGGTGGATTTTTCTTTTAGGGGAAAAGTTGTTTTAGTTGGAATACTAAGAAACAAAATTCAGAAACTCTTAGCATAACTGATGATAAGTATGTTTCTTCCAATCAAGATGATACTCAACTTATGTTGATGAAGAATCAGTTGAATGATTTAATTATTGAAGTAAAATTACCCTTTCTATTGGGTTGTAATAATAAAAGTGTAATCAACCTTAAAAGAAACCCAATTCAACATTCTCATTCAAAATATACTGATATCAAATACCACTTCATCAAAGATCACGCGAAGAAGAATGAATTGAAGATGGAGTATATTCTTACATTAGAACAAGTTGTTGAAATTTAAAAAACCTTTAGCAAGGGAATATTTTTACATACTGAGGTTGAACATGGGAATCCAACCTCTTTCTCATCAAAGTTGAGGTATGTGTTTTCCCCTCTCTCATCTTATCTTTGAATATTGTTGTCAAATAGGGAGAATTGTTTCATAAATATATCCATTGAATATGTGATAAACCTTTTAAGAAAGCATGTATATTTTGGGAGTTGTAGATAAGCTTTGAGCTCATCATATAAATGTGTGAGCTATTCGAACTGTTTTTTGGTGTGGTTGTAAGAAAATTTTGTTTACAAGAAAATTGATGAAGTGAAAGAAGATGTGAAGAAAATAAGAAGATGTTTCATAGTCACAACTTTTGGACAACATTATTTTTCTATAAATAATTCATATTTCCTACAATGAGTTAGCTCACATATTCTTATAATTGTTGATAAGTAATCAATAGATTGAGGTTACAAATTTCATTGATTTATAAACCTTGGTTAAAAAAAAAATCTAAAGGGGGAGATTGTTGGGACCAAGTTGATAGGGAGTTATTTTGGAAGTTGGATGATGTTTGTGAAGAAAGTGTTTTATTTTTTTTGTTAAGGAAATGTATTTAAAGAATAAATCACCTAAATTTTTTAATGTTGGTGTTAAAACTCAAAATTTTAATCAGGAAATCAAACTCAAAAAGCATAAGGAATTCCATTAGATTTAGAAGAAGATTTCAGGTAGAAAATGATCACCAGATTCACCCTGTGTCCAATATAAAAGTGATGATCATAATGAGGAAGGTGTTTTATATTCTAAATGGATTTTATGAAAACATGATGATGCTTTTTTGATCTTAGTTTTCTTATAAATCATAATTAAATTTTAAAACTTGTGATACAATCCTTATGGTGGAAAGGGGGAGAACAAGTTCTTCTAATAGTATTGAGGCTGGTTGGAAAAAAATAAGTTTCTGGAATAATAAGAAGTTATAATAATTTATAATATAATTCATATGATACTGAAGTCGATCTTAAAATTTCTAAAAATTCATGAGGAAGTCATGACACAAGTTGAAATTTTTTGAAGAAGGAAGTTGCTGTAGTCCAATTTTTCTGATCTTAGTCCATCAGTGTGAGATCACCGAACATAGAATTATTGTAAGTCTAGGAAGGTTTTTTGGAAATTTTACAATATGAAGATTCTGTTTTTTAGTCATACCAATAAGCCAAAAGATACAAATCTTTGGAGAAAGAAGTTTGTGTGTATCATAATCAAAATAGAAACGAAGTTTTTGAAGTTGAAGTTACCAATAATGGTCCATTGAATGTGGAGTTCCATCAATCATTAGAGTTAGAATTGTTTTTGGTAGATATTTTTGGGACTAATAAATACGAAAAAAATTAGGAGATTTTGGGACCAATGTGCATAAGAAAGTTAGAGAACAATCAATAATGTAGTTAACTATTTCTCATCAATATGAATTGTTAGTTATTTTCATTTGGGTCAAAAGAGAAAGAAGTTATGATTTGTTTTTATCAAATGGGTCAAGATTCATTAGACTTCATGTGGTTCTAACCATCAGATTATAGGTGAAACCAAACCATCGGAGGAAGAAAGAGACCGATCATCATACATAGTATGACATCGACAACATTATCAGACACATAATCATCGGTCTGAGGAAAAGAAGAAAAGATGAATTGTCTTAAATGGGTTCTCAAGTGTTTTCAAGGGGAGATCTTGTTTGAAGAGATGAATTCAATTCTTAAGTACTACAAAATAAGTACTAGAATATTTAGAAGTTGCGACTATGTTTATGAAAAAATAAAAGGTGACTGAATTATAACAAATTGACAACAATGTATTTGATAGAATGGTTTCAATGTGTTATATTTAACAAGTTGGTATGAAGTATCGGAATAGGTAGTTTGTTTTCAGTTGGTTCCAAGAATTGTAATGAGATAAAATATGGTTCTCATATGTTTGTTTTTTATTTGTTACGGTGAAATGTAATGAATAATCTGCTGTCATACATATGTGTTCATAATAATGAAGAAATAATAATGAAAATAAAAATTGTATTAAAGAATGTTTATAAATTATGAAGTGAGATGAAGTTGTGAGGAGATTTAATAAGGTTCAAGAAGAATTGTGAAGAGTTAAGAAGCACTAAAGAAGTCAAAGGTAAACCCTAAATTTGAAGTAAATTTATGTTTTGGGAAATTTTCTTATGTGGGAAAGTTTTTTAGAATCCCACCTAAAAAACATTTGGAACACTTATAAATAGATGAAGTACTTTATAATTTCTAGACACTTTTATTATTCACGAGTGTAGAGAGAAGGTGGATAATTGAAAATTTTAGAGAGAAGAACAGGTTTCTAGATTGAGCATTCCTAAGGAAGTTTTCCAGATAGATGAAGAAGAAAGATCATATTCAGAGTTTTCAGATCACACCGAGAAATTGGATGGGGATTTTTGGACTCATAAAAAGCAGTTTAGAATTATTTCAGTAGTATTCTGGTAGAGTATTATTATTAGAATAAGTAATCGGACTGGGTAGATCAGAATTAGAAAGTTGTATTGAGTATCATTATGAATTCTAGGTAAGTTCTTTCTTACTCTAGGGTAATAAAGTGAATATTTGTTTTGAAATATTATATTTATGAAATTTTATTAGGATGAAAAGTAATTTTTTTTGAAGCAACTGGTAAAATTTACTTAACTTGTTACACAAATTGTATTACATCATTTCGTACTACTTTAATCACATGCACTTTTGTATTGAAAATAGTGCTACACAAGTGTAATGGAATATCATACTTTTTGTATCCACACAAAATGATTTTTTTTTCTATTGAATTGTGTGGTATTAGATTGTTTCCCAACCATCTCAAGTACGTAGATATTCTTATTGAGTAGTGAATATTATATATTATTATGTTCCCATGGATGAATGATTGTTTTGTTTTTAGAAAAGTTTATAAATATTTATCAGGAGTTGAAGGTTATTTCAAAATAAAGTAAACTTAAAAGAAAATATATCACTGATTCACCCCTCCCCCTCTCAATAATACATTGATCTTGACGGGGAAATATCACAAGGATAATGTCATCGATAATGCGGATTTTTCATATTCTCTTATCCTTGTTTTTAAAGAATCAATTTTTAATTTGGGGGGGATTAGTTTGTTCCATGACAAGTAAAGTGAGAATATGTTGATTAATAATTGGATATGAAAAATAGTGTTGGGATGTTTATTAATCACTATTGTATCTACACTGATTATTGCTCTGGTATAATTAAATTTGATTAATTGATAACTTAATAAATCAGAATCATCCTTTTTATTTATTTTTAATAAGGGGGAGATAAAGAAAAAAAGTTTGATATCATATTATTATAAATTTTTTATAGGTATTGAAAAAAAATCTAAAGGGGAACATTATTTTTCCTATTATATAATGATGTGTTGTATTTTTTTTCAATAATAAGTGATAGAAATATGTATTGAGGTGAGAGTGTTTAAAGAAGGTTGAAGTAACCTTTCAAGTATGTCAATATGTGTTGATGGAAAAGGGAATCAAGTTGAGATATATATTGAATAACCTGTGGATCATATGTATTGTTTTTGTTTACCATTTTATATAATTATAATGATCTTTTCATATATATTTCAAGGAATATTGAGATAAAAATAATTAGTTCCTACCATGATCAAGCTTGGTAAATTTGGTGAAGCGGATACTTCTTGAAGGTTTAAGTGAAAAATCTACGTTACAATATGAGTAAGATGAATATGAGAATATTAGTTCCATGGGGAATAGAGATGGTTAGATATTATATCCCCATGATGATAATGAGGTTCCGGATATAGAAGAAGAAAAAATTACTATATATTTTTGGTAAATATCAACTATAGTGTTATCAGGAATGAAGTATTGATTCACTTAGGTGATTATTGGAAGAATTTTAGCTATCATAGGTTTTGTATTAATAAATAAATAAGTATAGGTCTATGAATAATATGGAGAAATTTAAAAGGAGTTGAAGTAATTATGTAAATTGAATATTTATTGAAATACTTGTTTTTAGTTGATGAAATATTAAACAATTAGTTCATAAATTCTATAATTTTTTTGGAATGAATTAGGTATGGTTTACGAGATGGGTGTGAAGTTTGAAAATGAGTTTGGAAGGTTTTTTGAGTTAATATAAAAAGGTTAAAGTTTATACATGCTTCATGTTCTTTGAAAATTATGATATTTTTTTTTGAAAATGTTTGATAATATTTTGAAGTATTTTGAGATGAGTTGAAGTGGATGATGTTTTTTGGAGTGAAGTTGAGAAGGATGGAGAAGGTCTTGAGTTTTATATTTTTGAAAAAATGACAAAGTCTTTGCTATGTAATAATAAACTGCTCTTACATAAGAGTAAATAGGAGATCTCATAGGCTATGTATGAGTAATCTTGATGTTGCATGAGTATAAATATTACTTATATAAGAATAGATGATGTGAAAATTACATTGTATATGGAGAAGTCCCTGAAGATATTCTTATGAAATTAAGAAAGAGAGGAATATATATAATATAGTCTCAAATAAGGAAGATGAATAGATATATTAAAGATGGGTGGTTATACTGATAATCTTACATCAAGATGAACCTAAAAGAATATAGAAATGAAGGTAAAAGGGTTTTTTTCTATTATCTAAGAGAAATGAGTTAGTGCTAGACAAACTGATTGGTTTTGTGCATGCAATCTAGTTGGTTACATATATCAGGGTTCAAAGTATTCACCTTGACCTTAGGTTGTTTTTGATAATAAGAGATGAAACATATATGTGTGTGGGATGAGTACCTACATACACTTAGATATAGCTAAAAAATTATGAGTGAACCTTATAAATATTTATGGGCCATGTTATTAACTATGCTGGTTTATTATTTCATAAATATATGCCAAGTGTGAGATGAGAGTGTGAGATACATTCACTTTAATTGGTGTAAAGGTAAAAAAGGATAAGGGTTTTATTGGTAATTTTTTTACAATGATTCACTAACCCCTATCAGTGTGGTTTTACTAATCATAGTGGGAACAATAATGTTTTTCCTTCCTCATGGCTTCCATCATTAGTAATGGGGTACCATGCTCATTTTTTAATCAAATTTGTTATAAAAATATGGTGGTGGACGATTGTACCCAATGAAGCTTACTTATTCCAATAGATTTTCCTTATACCTAAAATGTAAATGATAAAAAAGATATAGATCACTAAACATATTTCATAAAAGAACTTTTTGTGTCTCAGGTTGTGCCCCTTGATTTTCAATGGCTAGCAATGCCTCCATTTTCTTTCATATATTATCCATTTGGGCTTACAACCTTGTAGACCCCTCCACTGGATGTATAGATTGTTTGGGTGGGATAATTTCTCATTTAAATTATGATACATCATTTTACATGTTATCCAAGATCACTTGTGTCTCTATTAGTGTCTACTTTATGAGTTCTCCTCCCACTATCAAATCTACCATCTCTGAGGAATTAGGTTATAAACTAAAGTAAATGATTTTTAGCTACATCCAAAGTGACACTCCAGGGTGTTCCAGTCTTCTTAATAGATCCCTAATGTCCTCCCATTTATTCTAAGTGGACTCACTATATTACTGATAAAAAAATTGAATATCACTCCCAAGATTCTTCATTTTCACTGGTTGGAAGAAATTCTCTAAGAATTTCCTTACTAGATCATCCCATGTGTTGATCAAACCAGTCATTAGGAATTTTAGAACTTCTATTTCATAATACCTTAATGATAAAGGAAATTATCTCAATCTAATTGTGTAATTATATAACCCATTGTTCTTAAAAGTTTAGTAAATGTCAAGAAAATTAGAGAGGTTTCTATGAAGGTCTTCACTTTGTACTCTACTAAACTAGACTATATTATAAATAATTTTTATCAAAATTAAAATCATCTAGAATTTCTTTGCCTAAATTGGTTGCCTCACTATTCTTAAAGTGACTCCATTGACCGATGGAATTCTGTATTCTATCAAAGTCATCACATGTGGTGCTAGTTGCACTTTACCGATGAGGTATATCAACTATTTATTCACAACATAGGGTACCCGATATTATATCACTAATTTATAATGTTTAAAAGGGTAGTTTTAAATCTTGGTGTTAATGTATTGTGGTCCTAAACTATCTAAAATCTATGATTGAGTGTAAGGGGTATATATCATGAACATGAAACTAGTAAAGAAAAAATCAAAATACCCATGCATGTAAATGAGAATAAAAATAGAAAATAAAAAATAAAGAATAGAAAAACTTATGAAACAATAAATAAATAATAAGAATTTTAGTTAGATTGAAATAAAACGTTCCCTAGTAATAGTTCCAAAAAATTGACACACTTTTGAGGTTTATCACCTCTCAAGGGTGTTGAATCAAGGTTCAAATTACATCCACTTATCACTAAAACTAATAAAGTGTTTGTATGAAAATAGGGATTATGAGGTAAAAACACTTGGAATTTATAAAAAATCCTACCATAGTTAGTATTTATTAATTTTTGGTATAATAATTCAGAATGAAAGACAACTAGAAAATATTTTTAAATTAAAAGTAAAAACAAAGCACCTGATAATAAACTTTTCCATTAAAAATAAAGACAGTGAAACATATTTTAAAGGATGTGTTTTCCTAAAAATAAAAAATTCATTAACTTATGAAATTTAATGAATTTTCTTAGTTGTGAGATTACCTAAAGGTAACTAATATTTACTTGTTAAATGTTGATTAATACCACCTTAATTATTTTAATCCCTTATGGTAAAAAATCCTAATGAAACTAAGATACATTATAAACCAATATTAATTCCAAAAGAAAAATTAAGAATAATCACATAGTCCCATACTTACATATCACATTGGGTATCCTCCCTTAATTTCTAATCCTCTCAAATAACAGGTAAGAAACAAAATAAGAATTAAACTCAACACTATACTAAAGAAAAAAAAGTAATTTCATAATAAAAATAAATCAATTACATTCAATCAAAATTATACTACTATTGATTCACTATACTTTAAGAAAATACTCAATCATGATAGAACATACATCCATCATGATTAAATAAGTAATCCTAAGAGATAGTGGATAAATTCACTTAGAGGATAGAATCAAATTATACATGTAAGACATGTAAGAAAAAATCACTAGAATCAATTTCAATTCAATAATCTACATCAAGAATATCCTCATTAAATGTCTCTATATAAGAGTTGAAATCATAAAACGTGTCTAGGAAACCCAAGAAATTAAGAAAAAAAGTATTTATAAACCTAAACTAGGTCACAATCCAACATGTTGCATTATAGCATAATGGTTAAAAACTCATATTTTCCTCCTTAGTTCAACACCATCTTAATGAAAACATAAGGTATATAACATGATAAAAAATATATCCTATTAAAATATAGGATTCATAAATATCATTATATAAACTTCAAATTGTTCAGTCACAGTTTGAATTTCCTATTATCTTTACTCACCCATGTCATGATGTAATAGGGTCTTGGCATTTTCATCAAATTCTGGTGCTCGATTAGTTTTTGTTCCTCCCATTTTTGTGACATAAGGTAATGTAACATGGCATAATCTCTGACTTGACCCAATTTTTATACTTTACTCATTCATAACTTCATGGAATGGAAGAGGCATCACAACAAAATATATTTTTAGATCCTCCAGGTTATTTTTACATAGGGACACCGTGATGTGGTACTCTTTTCTATAACATAAAGGCTCATTCATATTTCTCCAAGTTATTCATATGTATCTTACTTTCTACACTAGTTATATGTTTATGACATGATTTATTCTTAGTTATTTTTATGAAAATCTACTTGAACCCAATCATGTTGTAATGATAGCGGTTGCATTATGATTTTGTATATAATTCTTTGAATTTCACCAAAACATAAAAAAATGATCCAACATATCCTTCTACCATAAATAACCAAAAATAGAATAAATTAGGCACTATTTATTCAAATTGAGTATGAAAATCATGGAATAATTTTATATATTTTTTCAGGTTATCATTGACACTCCATGTGTTATACTTAGTGGGTCATCCAACACATAAAACTTTATTTATACCTCATGAGGTAATTAAAAATCTCTATATAGATCCCAAATAATGATATCTTTACATTTCATCATAATATAAAATGATTAGTAATAGCCACCGATTAAGGATAACTCAAAGTCATACATTGAGAGGTTAATTATCATTTCACTTCATATAATATATTCAACCAATATAAAATATTGATAAAACATATACTACTTTTTTATAACATGATACACTATATATATTCTTAAACTCCTTTAGTAATACTAACAAAACTATAAAAAATAAATTTTCTAATTGTATCTCATATGATAAACCACCTGAGAAAAATTATGTTTCATGTATTTTTAATGTTTTGATAAACTAATAATATCACTATGTAATTTTTTCTAAAACTATATATTTCCTTCTAATAAAACCTCCAATTTAAATCCTTTAATGGGTTAACACATATGAATAAATCATGTTTTAATAATGGTGATATTGGGATTTATAATCCTTATATTCAACTCTTTTGATAAAATATTCAAACATACAAACTTTATAACATCTAATGTTATGTTATTAATAACTTATATTATTTAAATACATAGAAATCTTTTAAATATTTATACTACCACAATCACAAAACATTTTCATTAAATATTTTCTTTGAGATCATTTGGTAAAAAATTTAAATGTAACTCTTTACATTAAGATCATTGGTTACCAACTTATCCTAAAATATTGTAGAATATAAAGTGGGATTGACATTGAATTAAACTGGTATAATAATTTATTTTTTACATTTTAAATTTCTATAAGTTTAAAAATACTTCCATTAGTCTATAAATCACTATATTTTCTTTAAAATATATTTCTAAGTCATAATATATTTTGTGTTAGGAAATAACACTAATTTCATTATTGAAAAATTTTAATAAATGAACTATTAATAACCATATCTCATATGAAATTTTATGTGTTTAATGTAATATCATAGAAAATAAAATCTTTATTCATTAAAATATATCACTGATGGTTAGAGGGAACTCTCCCCCTCATATTTTTACAAATAAATTGGATAAAACAATTTTAACTTAGAAAAAACTCATTTTATTCATTATTTTCAAACTATTTTATAGAATTAGACGAATCATAAACAATATGAATTAAAATAAACTAGATCATTTGTTTAAAAACAAATGTTTTATTACAAACAATATCAATAGAAAGAAAATTAAATTCAATATAAATTATTTTGTTATGACCTAACCCACCAGGGACCACTTGACTAGAGATAAGACAAGTGTGATAACACCAAGCCTATACAGTGCTAAACGTAAATGTAAAACCGATACTAATGGATGAATACATATAAATCCTACAACCATTGTATAAGATAAGTACTAGAAGTTATAAAGGGTCCAAATACAATCCCACCAAAACTGAAAAGAGTTTAACATGTTCTTAAGGAGTAGATTTATATCAAACGAAACACCGGTAAGAACCTCGATATGTATATCCCAGAACTATGATCTACCTAGCCCTGGTCCTCCTAGGATACTCTCAAAAATAATTTCATCTACATAATAATTGACATGTGTGGGAAGATCCCATTCATGGGTGAGTATAACAATACCTAGTAGGACACCCTGAAATAACCAAACATAAAGCATCAAGAGTAGTCATATCATCAATAAAAAAGTATATTCATCAAGATATGAGACATAACAATAAACAAGTAAGACCCAAATATACTCATAATAGAAAACTAGTCTCAAGAGGTCTCAACCAACATTGCTATACATTATATTTTGATCAAGGTTTCAAGGTAAAAATTGTTTTGGAGAATCCACTCCATGAGCCATGCTATCACTAAAGACACTCATCCGAGAGGTTATTATCACCTGACCTAGCCAAGATTTACTCTCTAAATCTCTGAAAATCACAATTTCCAAATAAGTGATCACACTTGGGACTACTGGGGGATGCCACAAACCCTACTGACCCCAAAGACTCCAACTGGGTCAGTGATAAGCCTAATGTGCCGCCCTAATCTCACTTTTAATAGTTATAAAGCTAGAGGATATCACCAAGAAGACTTAACATATAAGATAAGAATTATAAAATAACAACTTCAAATTTAAATGAAACTTGGATGCACAATATAACCATCAATAGCTAGAAATATATATAAATAAAAGAACTATATAAGAAAAATCCATGTATAAGATAATAATTATCCAGTAAAGTGGAATATGGAAAACCTTAAAAAAGTTCCTTCTATAAATGGGAACACCAATGAAATTTTTTAATGCATTATAAGTGGAAAACACTCATCAATTCAATAACTCTTCAGAATAGCTCACCACCACCAACAACCACCAACTAGAACCACTAAGTACCACTAACCTTTAACTCTACATATTCCTTACAAACTCTATGTCTACTAATATCATAAAAAAACTACACAATACATGTGGGAATGAGTATAATGTAAGGTTGAGTATAAAAAGATCTAATAGGACAAACTAACAACATAAAGGAAAGATACAGTAAGAACTCATCTCAAAACTTCAAAAGATGTGAAAAAATTGAAGGAAACCCATATATTCTCAATAGATAGGTATCCCAAGTACATAGAGAATCCCTAATAATCATATCCCAACTCAAAATTTACTACCCATCTCCACCAATGATTGTTTCTTATATGTAACAAGAGAATCTCAAAAATAACATATGACCCATAGAATCCAGAGTAAAAGAATCACCAATAAGTCACATTTTGTTGTTAACCAAGGGAAAAAAAATAATCATAGTTTACTAAACCACAAGTTTATAAGATTTTCAATCCAATAGTAACATTAGAATATCATAAAACCCATGATTTACAAACTAAATAGAAACCCATAAATCACACATAATGTCTGTAAAACTATTGTGTGGAACTTTTCCTGATAAAGGAAATGTGTATAAATCTAAATACCCCATTGTATTATGGTTGTAATTGTTGTTAATAATAATTTAAATATATTAGTTGGGTGATGAAGGAAGAGACTAATGATTGTAGAAGCTAATTCTATTATAAATAATGGTAAATAAGAAATGAATATGGATTCTTATATCTTGGTTAGAAAAATTCAATGAAGAAACCCCATTCTATTTTTGATTATTATAGAGATAGTTTATAAAAGCATAAAGGTGAGTGCTGTAAGATCTATATACAACAGTATGGATTTGAGGAGTAGAATTTATAGCTATTGAAAAAATTTAAAATATGAGATTAAAAATAGAAAGTTAACATGTTTATTGGAGAAACAATTTAAGGTTTTTTAGCATGAAGGATGATAAATACAATGAACAATATTACTTTGATGATGTTTTGGAAAATATGACATTGAATATGGAGTATTGAGGCCATGGTGATATATGGAAACATTCAAAATTAAGCATCTAAATGACATAAAAGGCCTTTGAAGTAATATTGAAGAGTTTAAAAATATTTTTTAATTTCCAAAGTCATAAGAATTTTTTTTGATGATTTGAAGTGGTATTAAGTAGATTTTATCAAGTCTATTCTCATACATAGGTTTTTCTTATAATCATATATTTGGATAAGGTATATTATAAATAATATATTTGTTTGACTTACTGTTATAAAATTGGTAAAATCATAGGATTTCAAAATATACATATGGTTTCTATGTTGAAATATGGAAAAGGAATTAGATGTATAATATATTTTTAATAAATATAGATTTGGTAAATTCCTCATGCTTCCTTGTGATACGTTGTGATTTTGATATATATAAAAGATGAAAAATTGAAAAGGAATTGATATGTATGATATTTGATTTCATGTGTAAGTTTTTTATTAAATCACTTTGAAAATGGAAAATCCATGATCTCATAGTTCATATTTATGATATTCTCTAACAAATTTTGATGAAATTTGGATAAGGAAAGAACTGACAATATAATGCATAATATTATTCAAGGAATTAATATTATATTTTAACACAATAAATATATAAATATAACAAAGGCATTGAAAGACCATGATATGAAATATTTGTAAATAATGTAATTTTTTTGTGGAATATAATTGTAGATAATTTTCTAAGTAAAAAAAATTACAAATGGGTATGAAAAATAAAATCTATCCTAGATTTTTTTTGGGAAAACGAGAAAAGGAAAAAATCTCAAACTAATGTGTAAGGATATCAATCCCATGTGTGATATTTTTTATCTCACACTATGGTACATAATTATTTATAAAACTTATATAAGTATTTATACTTAGATAAATGTGGGATTTTTAAAGATAGATAAATTAGAAAATAAATATTTTTCAAAATAAAATCAAGAAATGCTAGTACTGTTATAATGTGAAATAATATTCAAAAATTAGATTGTTATTCAATTTGAATGATTGATAAGATGATCTTCACACTATGAAAGAGAATACCAGTAAAGTAAAATATGAGAATGATATTCAATTTGAATATTATTCTATATTCTTATAAAATATTATGACATAAGAGTGTTTACTGCACCACAACAGTATTTGTGAGGTATGTTTATTATAAAATTGTGATGATTTTTTGACTGGGATTTTTGTGAAATTATTTTGAGAGTAAGAATACAAAGTATTATGGAAGAAATTAAATAGAGTTTTAATTTGACTATGATTAAAATGGATTAAATTAGAAGAAGGGTTGTAACATCCCATTACCACTTTTAGGTACTTCTTACCCATTTTCTTTGATTACCTATTATTTGGGTGTAGTTTTAGGTATTTCAAGATTTTTTGGAATTTTTCATGTTTTCTACAGGGAGTTGCACCATAGTGAGAGGGGATGAAACATAGAGAGGGTGGGTGGGAAATAGAATAACTGATCCTAGTATAACTAGTTTAGATGAATCATCTTTTTCAGGAACAACTGTGGCATGGGGAGATGGTTACGGTGTGGATGCTTGAGTGACCGAGTTGGTGTAAATTTTGTATTTTGGCACAACTACAACATGAGTAAGGCAGTTGCAACATGGAGTCTTGGGGTGTGGTTTTGGATCCTATGACATTTTGAGGGTAGATACGGTGTGGTGTAGGCTTAACCAAGGTAAATATGATCTTGATGAGGCCTGCACTATGGATTCAGGATCCAGTTGGACCAGGGGTGTGGGTGAATATGGAGTGGTCTCTTGTACTGCACTATGGTATGGAATTTCCACCCCATGCTACTTTAGTCTTCTTTATAGTATTTTGTTTTCTATATTTAAAATAACAAACCCCATTTGATATTCGAAACTACTCCAATTTGAATCTATTTGACCCTTTGGCCTTTGGAGGAACTCAGGTGAAGATTTTGACCCCAAAACCTATCATCTTCTCAGATAAAAGTGCCAATGGATATAGTTGATATCTCTCTAGTAAGTGTATATATCCTTATTGTGAAATACTCATTTATAATCTTTCGTCCTTGTTTTAGAGTGATTAATACTCATGTTATTGATGTACCATATCCTTATTTTTGTGGATTTTGATTTTAGGGATTTCTCTATAATCTTTCACACCTCCATTTATCTACTGGTGATTTCCCATTTTAGGTGATTGATCATTTTATCATGTGATTAATGGTATGTGATTCTATAAGTATTTCCCTAAAATTTAAAACTTTATTGATTTATTGATTTGAAATTTATTTTCAATTGATTTTGAGACCCAAAATTGAGAAGGATTTAATGATTTATTTCAAAGGCATGGGATTTTTGAAATAAAACCTATATTAAAGGACTTTGAAAATATGTCATGATTTATGAGAAAAGATATCCTGAAATGAAAACCAATTTTATTAGGTGATTTAATAACAATTTTTTGAAAAAAATGGATTTAAATGAAATATGAATTTAAAAGGCATGGAATTGATAAAAAACCGTGATTTGGTTTTGAAATTAAAATGCAATTTTGAAACTTGAAATTGGAAATTTGAACTATAAATAATTAATTTATTTAAATTGAATGATTTTTCAAAAGACTGACTGATTGATTTATTTATGCACATGTGAGCCCAATTAGTTAGTGGGTGATAGGGTATGCATGTTAGGACTCAGATTCCATAGCAAAAGATTAGTGATGAAAACTCTAATTAAACCAAGTTCTACATGATTTCCCTAGATGGAGTGTTGATTATATCCTAATGGAATAAGACTAAGGGATGTGTTCACACACTTGAGCCGTGGTGATTGAATGATTAGTGTGAGGAACCTAGAACCAGAAACTAACTAACTTCGGGGCATATAACCATGGTGTAATGTTTTGATTTTATTATTACCTTCCAATGTTTATTGAACTACTATATTCAATTCCTTTTAGTTTTTATGAAAAACTAGTACTCACTCATATATTCATACAACTATGTGATCCAATTCTCCAAAAAATGATCCACTGCTCAATAAAAATTCATGCTCCACTGCTCAAATAAAATACATGTTCCAATTCTCTAAAACAATATCCACTACTCAAATTAAATACATCATACACTGGTCAAAGAGATAACATGATCCATTGATTTAAAAAATGAATAACAATTTATATTTAATACAAGTAAAAGAAACTATTAACTTAAAAAAAAATAACCCACTGCTCCAAAATATTCCCTTTCTCTAGTCTTCCATGATGGTTTATTTATCTAAAATATAGTGTTACTCCACACTGTAACATTGTACATAGGATAAAAACCCCGCATTAATATTGATTATATTGAATATATTGAAATCATAAATTAGTGGTACATAATTTTGCAATAAAAGTGGATTAAACATGGGTATAATTAAAATTGTAGAAAACATAAAGGATAATCATTATAGTTGATGGAGTTCAGGTCACATACCTAATTAACTAGTATAAGTGACACAAATTTAAATTTGAATTAATAGAAAATGATATCATTAGATGTAAGAAATAATATAAGACATGGTGCATGCTTATAAAAAATTGACGAGAATGGTAAAATGAGTTTATAACCTTTGCAACTATGACCAAAATAATGGTATGTTGATCCATATGAAAACCATGGTTTGAAATATTAATACTATTTGTGATAAAAGTGACATCATAAATTTATGAAAAAAGAAACAGAAATGAAATAATTACAGAGATGAAAAATTACCTTGATTCTTGGTCACGATAGTGTATTGCATGTCACATACCTGAGTAAGCAGCATAAGTGACAAAAATTTAAATTTAAATTAATAGAAAAAGATATCAGGAGATGTAAGAAACAATATAAGGCATGAAGCATTCTTATCAAATTGATGAGAATGGTAAAATTATTTTCTCACCATTGGATCTATGACAAAAATAATGGTATATTGATTCCTGTGAAAATCATGGTTTGAAATAGTAATACTATTTGTGATAAAAGTGACCTCATCAATTTATGAAAATAGAAATATAAATGAAATAATTTCATAGATGAAAAATTACCTTGAATATTTGTTACCATTGCGTTCAAAATACGGGGTTGGTGATAAAGAAAACTAAATTAAAGAAGACATGTAAGCACATTGGTCACCATTACAATGATCATGCAACGTATAAAAAATGTTTAAATTGTGTATAACATCAATTTTTTTTACTAAGGTTGAAAAAATCACACATAGGATCTATAATTTATAATGGTCTCAAATTAAAAAAATATTATATCCATAGATTATAGATTTTATTACAAATTATAAAACATAGAGTCCAGATTATGTAATATGTAATCTGTGTGTGTATTACAATTTATATATTTCGGATTTCTGATAGACTACACATTGAGTTCATGAAAACAGAATTATATTAAACAAATAGAGATTCTATATTTCACAAATTAGGCTATGTCATTGATAAAAATAAAAAACCTCAATGAACAAGATGGATCCTTCCCTAATAGCATGATTCAGGTCATTTAACATATGTAAAATCGGATTTTATATGTATCTATATAGGTTTTTTAAAACAAACCAACTAAATAAAATTTAGCCTTATTATAGAGATAATTAAGAAAATAGACTAACCTATTAAAGAATATTACCAACTAAATGGATAATTAAAGACATAAACATGAAATTTAAAAATTAATCTAATTTATAGAAAAATTTTATAAACTTAAATAATTGATAATATTTATAAAACATTAACTGGTTCTGTTGCTTAAAGTTTCAAACATATCTGTAATATGCGATAATAGTGGTGAAGGAATAAGGGTGGTGTTAGAGTTAGGGGAGATTACATAATATATTAACATATGATTCAAAACAAGAATTGAATAAATCAATAAATCAATGTTTCACAACACAATGAAAAATAAAATGAATAATAAAATGGAAATGGATAGGTCACAGATGAAGTGTCGAACTTATTCTCAATCACATCACTCAATCTACTATCAAGACACTTCTCTAGGTACTTCAAGTGACATCGATCAATCCTAAAAGCTAGACCCCCTCATTTTTCTATTTTATTTGCTTCCTGGGCATTAACATGGGAAAATCTAGTCAGACCACAGTTAGATTTAGAGATATAATAATGGCTGGTGGATATGATTTCAACTATACCTATAGAATTAATTCTTAGTCTAGTATAATGATATGTCTCTAAAAGAAACGGAGGAGTACACCAACCAGATTACATGCAACTCAAGAGTGGGTTGTTCTAGTTAGTCCAGGTTCCTTGATCACAAAACATGAATTTAAAGTATCTATCTCATGCTTAACACAATCCAAAATATAAATAACAGGACAAGGAGATAGATAATTAAGAATCAAATATCACCATTTGTTATTTTCCAATTGAAATAACATATACAATTAGATGATTTCAAAAAAAATAAAACTAATGAACTGCTTCTGAAAACATCAATAATGGACAATATCATGTAAAAAATTACATTAGACATGGATAAATTTTATCATAAAATGGAATATAAAAATATATGAAGTTCACACTTTAATTATCCAATATAGTAAGGTTGATATACAAGAAATTTTCCATAGGGAATATCTTTTGGAGGTCTCTGACAGTTAAACAAAGGTTTTTAATGTTGCTGGTGATATCTGGGTGGTAGGATGTTTGGAGAAGCATGGTTCTAACAATGTATCTTCACCTCTTCCACCTTTGTAATTGGATATAAATCCACTTTATAAGTCTTTTGGTATTTCATCATTGGATAATTTTAATGATAAAAATAATTAATGGATTTCTCAAGATTCAGTGAGCCTAAAACCTATATAGTTTTTATGGGATACCAAATCCAAGCAAGTCAATGAGAAGATTTACCAAACCTCATCTGATAGTGCATAGGATCTTACCCTAATGAAATTTCTACACTACATGAATTGTGGAGGCCAACTACATACATGATTCAGTCAAAAAAACCACTAATATTAACAAGGATAATAACATCAATTATGCTACGGGCAATAATGCATCCAAGTTAAAACAAAATGAAATTTATGAGTCAATATCATTACTTAAACACACCTTGTGTGTTCTAGAAACTCAAATATAGAACCCATTTAAAATTTCTCTCAAAGAAGATAAACCCCCTTGTCAATATCAATGAAGAACACACTGAATGCGTAAAACCTATGGATTATTAACCTGGAAATAGAAATATAATTTCATGTTTAAATTTTGATCAACAAAAATATAAAATCACATCACAATGTTACAATTCATTTTAATAAATAATATAGTAAAAAAAAACTCATGGATGTGGTATGTGTTCAAAAATACAACATACCATCATGGTCAGCATTTCCAACTATCTGAACAGAATCAGAGTTTTCTAAATATGAATTTTTTGGGGTAAAAAATATATATAGTAGGATTTTAAAGATAGTATATAGTAGTAGTTGAAATAATATTAATCTCAAAGAAAGAGATTATAACAGGATTTGAAAGATAGAAGGAGTTGAAAGATAGTATATAACAGGAGTTGAAACAATATTAATTTGCTGGGGGTAAATAATAAAATCCAACTTGCTATATTAATCTCAAAGAAAGATGGTATATACAATGAAGGATTGATAGGAAATAATATATATCAGGAGTTGAAAAAATTCCATTTCAATTTTTTTAATATGAAATAACCTAGAAGACGTGAAAGTTGATCGAGATTTTTTTTAAAGTTCATGTTATGTATAATCAATGTATAGATTGTGAATAACATCAAATTTGGTAGAAAATGCATCAAATAATGAAACCACAACACTAAGATTCAAATCTACAATGGGGGGATGTGTAAAGGTAACAAAAAAATTTGGATAAAAAAACAAATGATGTAAAATAAAGACATATAATGAAATGTCATAAAACATTTGATATCTATATAATGTATGAACTATAAATAGTAGATGTTATCAATATCAAGGATTATTATCATTTAAAGTTCAAAAAAAAGAAGTTTTATTATAACCATAAAAATTGAATGGGAAATAATACATGACCTCTAAAAGTTAATACATGAGACCTAATAATGTGATAAAACATTGTTAAAAATAATAATAGTGATAAAATAAATAGTTGTAACAAATATACATTACAAAAAGTACACGACCCACAAATTTCTTAGAATATTCAATAGTAGTGAGAAAATTATAGTAAACAACATTGAGAAAAAATATTAATAAATCACTGATAAGAAAAAAATTATAGTGATACAACATTTGGCAGAAAATGTTGTGTCGTGTACTTGTTGTAATGTATATTTGTTAGAATTATCAGAGGTGAGGATGGAGGATTTTATTTGCACCGGTAAACCGAGAGTGGTGGTAGAAACAAGGTAATAAAGTGGTCAAAGATTGGACAAAAATAAAATAAAAATAATAATAGTGATAAAAACAATAGTTATAAAAAATATACATTACAAAAAGTACACGAAACAATAATTTTTTAGAAGATGAAACAATAGTGAGAAAATTACTATAAATAGTATTGAGAAAAAATATTTAGAAATCATTGATATAAAAAAATAATAGTGATTATTAATATTATAAAAAACAAATATTGACGATGAACAAAAATTCTAAATGAATTATTATGATAATGGAAAATGAAATAATAAATATAAAAAATTATGTTGAATAATTGTTACCATTTCATTTAAAAAACTGGATATGGTGATACAGAAACCTAAATCAAAGAAAACATAAAAGTTTATCAAGAACTTTTTTAAAGTTCATGTTATGTAGAATCAATGTATAGATCATGAATAACATCTTATTTGGTATAAAATTCATCAAATAATGAAACAACAACACTAAGATACAAATATGCAATGGGGGGAGGGGTAAAGGTAACACAATATTTTGGATAAAAAACAAATTAAGTAAAATAAAAAAACATATAATGAAATTTCATAAATTATTTGATATATATACAAAGTATCCACTATAAAAAAACATGATATCAATATTCAAGGATTGTTAGTGTTTGAAGTTCAAAAAATAAAGAAAATTCATTACGACCATAAAAATTGAATAGGAAATAATACATGATATTTAAAAGTTAAATACCTCAAAGAATATAAGCCAACAAAGAATATTAATCTCAAATAAAGATAACATATAAAATTAAGGAATGATGGGAAAATATATATATTATAGGAGTTGAAACAATGTTACTAGTAATTTTTTAAAATGATATAACCCATAAAAAATGAAATTTTATTTAATGAAATTCAAAATGAAATAAAAAACCCTAATAATGAGAGAAAACTTTATTGAAAATAACAATAATTATAAAAGAAAATATAAACAAATAGAAATAACAAAAATTACACGAAACACTGATTTTTTAGAAGTTTAAGTCAAATAATAAATCAAACAAATATTTATGTGAAACAAAAAAACAATGAATGCTACATTATGTAAAGGTAAATAGAAATAATAGTGAGAAACAATTACCTTGAATCTTTGATACCATTACATTGAAAAGAAAGAGATGGTGATAAAGATACTTGAATCAAATAAGACACGCAAAGTCATTCGACACTAATTTAATAGTCATGAAATGTTAAGTCAAAGTAGATATCAAGAATAATATTGAATTAGACAAAAAGTAAATCAAATAATTAATTGGTGAGTAAATACCAGATAACAGAATGAAATAGATTCCCTAATTTGTGAATCAGGAAACAAAATTACTTTAATAATATATGAAAAAGTTTTATGAAATTGAAAATACTAAAGATTGAATAGGATATTATTTCAAAAATATCAGGATAACATACCTATTGTGGTGAAATAATCACATTAGTTGAAATTCAATTGAGCAGAAAGAGTCGACAACTGTAGATGCAGATGGAAATTAGGAGTTTGAGAGAAGTAGGGAATGGGATGCAGTGAATCTGGAGGGTTTCTGACTAAAATAATTTGAGGGACTAGGAGTAGTAAGAAACATAAAATGAGTTGATAGGATTCATGAGGATGAAACATAACAGAATATGGGAAAATTAGTCAGGAAGACACTAATGGTGTATTGCAGGTACTGACGATGGAAGGGGAAATGCGACCAGGAACCCTAGGATCAGAGACAGAGGGGTAAAAATAGTAGGAATCATATGAGGTAAACCAAATGTGAAACAGGAGTGATAACCATATAAGAAGATTTAGAGGTGAAATGGGAGTGGTAATAATGGGAGTGGGAATTGTAGGAGCAGCATTAGAGGTGAAACAGGAGCGAGAACCCTAGGAGAAGTGGAAAATCTGACAGCGGGAACCCTAAAATGGAGGGAGGTAGTAGGCGCTGGTTTGTGGGAGGAGAAGCGTGAGACAAATCAAAATTTTGGAGGGAGGAATCGAGTTTTTTTGGTGATGTGGAAGCTTAAATGGGTGACACATATGAAGAATATACCCAACTTTAGTACATATAGTTGAGGTTCATTTAATCTTATTATCGTGTCATTTATTTGGATGATGTATCATTTTTGGTTTACGTCTATCTGCATGTGGTTCTATTCTCCTTGAGAAGCATTTGACATACCATACATGTGATGGTTTATTATTTTTCTATTAGATCTTATAGAAAAACCATTCTCATTGACTTATTCTTGATGACTGATGCTTACTGCCAACCAATGTGTATCGAAAACACCTTTCAGAACAAATTAGGAATGACTTGGGTATTAGTGTACTAGGGTATCTAGGTTGTTTCATAACAAATTGGTATCAAAGGTGTCAGTTTGTGACTCTAATTGATGTCAGTATATAGTTTGGGATGTCCTGGTAGACAGGAGGTAGTATTTCTAGGATATAAGGGATAGTTACGAGCGAGTGACATGCAAAATCTAATCACAGTGAGTCTTGAGTCACCATGTGTGTTTGGAAAAAGCACATGTGAGGAAAAAATTGATCTTATTCTAGGATTTCTCTATTTTTTGTCTGATTAAATTGAAATCTCAAAAATATTAAACTCTATTTTATGGAATTGATGTTCTCAAATCTCTTAATTGATTTGATTATTTGAGTACCCTATTGATGTTTTTAGTTACTATTGATATTGTGTAGTACCATTCCCCAAAGAAGTAATTTGAATAGACATTAGGAGTAAGATTCTAGTGAACCATGGAATGTGATCCCTCTAGTTGATCAGAATCTTAATGAAATATTAGTGGGTGTTGTCCAAGATATGGGATAGGTACCTACACCCATTATCATTTCGGCTATAGTAGTGTAAATTTAAAAAAAATGAAATTAGAGATCATGATCAAGAGTTTATTTGGAAGAAACCACCAAATTTAAAATTTTGAAATGATCCATAATAGGCATATGATTGGTCAAAAAACATTGAGATACTTTTTGATTTATTATAGGAACCTAATTCAATAAAGATAGAATGTTCGTCCTTAAAGCTTGAAGGGAATAATAGGAGATGGTGATATTTGATTGTTACAGCAAAGAAACACGATTTATTAGGGTGGAAAGACTTTAGAGATATTTTCACAGATTATTTAAATCTAGAATCCAGGGTTTTGGAAAATTCTATGGAGTTTCTCATCATTTTTCAATAAGATCGAACCATAAATCAGTGTGAAAACCATTTCACTAAACTTTTTTAGTTTTATCCTAAGGTAGTCACAAATGAGAAGTTCAAAGAATAAATATTTTAGATTGGAATTTTATATGATATTTTATATTTGTTTTTCATACTGAATCTCACTTCTTATGTGGATGAACTGGATAGATATTTGATAGATGAGATTTACCTGGATGGTAAGTCAACATTGACTAGAGTTCCTCCTACTCCTAGTGGTATTTCAATTGGTTACTTGAAAAGAAAGAGGAAGCGTGATGAGTATCATAGTGGATATTGATAGTAATAATCATCCATACCTCCTATAGGGTTTGGAAGATACCCATTAACTTGATTTCAATGTGAAAAGGTTGGACATTTAAAGTTGGATTGTATTAAGGCACTGAAGATCTGTAGTTCATGCAGTTTCTCAGGCCACCTGCAAAATTTCTTCCATTACTTTTTTGCTCTATATAGTGTAATGGGATCATTAACACCTATAGGTACTGTGTTTAAGTGATATTATTTAAGAAATAATGGATACCAACCACAATCATCTAAAATATATCTTCTCTATATAGTGGAATATTCTTTAGAGGAAGTTGATGCGAGTCCATTGATAGTGAGAGGAACAATTACTATAGATTCATATATAGTGATTTATTTATATGATACCAACACATATCATTAATTCATATCAAATTTTATTGTGAATTTTCTAAAACATAATACATATATTTTTTCTTATGTGATGGATACTGATATTCCTATCAAAATTAAGGATTATGGTCTATAATCGCCTTATTATTCCTTCTATTTATTGAATATTGAGCCCACATGGTATTTTTTGGTTGCTAAAATGAAACCTTTGGATGTAATTATTGAGATGTATTGGCTGATTGACTATAAATACTAGAATAATTATTATATTTGGTGAGTCTCCTTTACTATTCCTGATGTGATGTATCATGTTTTTCAGGGAGATTAGGACCCAAGTTCGTGTAGATATGGACCACCTCTTACAAAGTTGGACATGGTGATATCTGTATTTGAATTTGATATGGACTAGGAATCATTTATGGGTGATCTTACTTAAATATTTTAATATTTTCTTGTAATTTTTCCATCCAAGTTTTTTAGTTTTCCACTGGTAAGGAAAGTTGAGTTTTTCATTGACTTTGTAACAGACACCTTGCCTATCTCTATTCCTTCTTACCATATGGAACCATACAAATTGAAAGAGACAAATACTCTATTGGATTAGTTTTTAGATAAAGGATTTATTCACCTAAGTTTTTCACCTTGGGTGGTTCCTATCATTTTCTCAAATAAATCTGATGAAACACTTTGCCTTTTTATTTATTACTGAAATCTCAATCGAGTTGTAGGAAAGAAAAACTATCCATTGCCTAAAATATATGATCTATTTCATTAGTTGAAAGCATAGAAATGGCTATCAAAGATTGATCTCCAATATTTTTATCACTATCCTTAAATAAAAGAATATGATATCTTGACGATTTCCTTCCGAAGTAGGCATAGCCATTATGAGTATTTTGTTATGCCTTTTGGGCTAGTCAATGCTCTAAATTTTTTTAGAGCTATTGAATAGGATGTTCCATGAGTATCTCTAATATTTCATGGTGGTATTTTTAGATGACATAATGGTTTTATATAATATCAAGTAAGAACATGTGTGTCATTTGAGAATGGTTATAGGAATTTTTATTGATCAGTGAATTTATGAAATATTATCAAAATGTGATTTTTGGATTTGGGAAGTGAACTTTTTAGGAAACATTGTCTCAAAACATGGTATTATGGTCAACACTGAGAAGGTGATGGATGTTATGGACTAATAACAACTACATAATCTATTCAATATTCATATATTATTGAGTTTAGTGGGATATTTACATTGGTTCATAAAGGATTTCATATAGTTGGCTTCTTAGATGACCACTCTCACTTAGCAGGGAGTGAAGTTCATATGGGATTCAAAGTTTCCAAACTATTTTGATGATTTGAAGCAACTTTTGAATTATATTTCAATTTTTACTCTTACCAAGGATGAGAAGGGATATACGGTATTTTATAATTCATCAAGTTTGGGTTTGGGATGCATTCTCATGAAAGGTAATGATGTAGTGGCCTATGGTTCCTAACAGCTTTTACCGCATGATAAGAACTATCCTACTCAAGATCTTAAACTCAAAACAATGATCCATTCTCTTAAGAGTTGACTATATTACCCTTTTGGAGAAAGTTTTAATAACTTTTTCGATCACAAAATTTTGAATTACATCTTATCTAAAAAATATTTGAAACTTTGATAGAGGAGTTGGGTGGAGTATTGATAGTCTTTTGATTTTGAAATTTCCTACACCCCTTGAAAGGGGAATGTTGTTGCTGATGCACTAAGAAAGAAAATTTCAAACCAACCTCTTAAATAATCCTTGAAAAAGTGGAATTTTATGGATCTATTTTTACAAATTCACTTGGGATTTCGAGATGATGAATTAAAGTTTGTTCTAGCAAGTGTTCTATTTACATTTACCCTTCTTGAGATGATTTTCAGGATAATTATCTCAAAGATGAACACCAGGGACTCTATTTAATATAGGCAGACCATCAATGAGTGGTCATTCTCTTCCAAAGGTATCCTATGCTTTCAAAACATGTAAATCCTACCATTACTCTAAAAAAGGTTGTGATGATGGATTTATATATTTCTCATTGGATGATACAACCTAGAACCAAAAATATGTTCTATGATATGTGATTATAATTTTGGTGGACAGGTATATGATGAGACATAAATGAATTTGTTTATCATTGTTATAACTTTCAATAGGTCAAGTCTGAGTACCAAAAACCTTCAGGTTTACTCCAGCCCCTTCCAGTGCTGACTTGGAAGTGGGAAAAGATTTCAATGGATTTTGTGGTAGGGTTTCCACATACCCCTAAACCAAAAAAATACAATATGAGTATTAATTTATTGACTAACTAAATAAACTAACTTTATACCCATATATGAAATAACCAAAGTAGATGACTTGGGGAGTCTGTATGTTCATAAGATTATCCAATTAAAAATATTTACATTTTTTTTAGTTTATGATGGGGATAGATAGTTCATTTATCATTTTGGAGAGGCCTCTAGGAGGTGATGGGATCATGGGTTTGTTTGATCTTGGTATATCATCTGCAAATGGATGAATAAATAGAATGAGTTATATAGATTCTTGAATAAATTCTTCATGATTTTGTTCTTGACTTTGGTGGAGGTTGGGATGACCACTTGGGAATATTTGAGTTTTCCTATAACAAAAGTTTCTAGTCATCCATAAATATGTAACCCTTTGAGGCCTTGTATAGCTGACCATGTGAATATCCATTATGTTGGTTAAATATTGGTGAATATTCTATATTTGGACCTATCTTGGTATACGAGATAATGAAAAAGATTTAGTTTATATATCCGATAATGTTTAAAACTCAAATTTGGTATAAATATCATTCTAATCATCATATAAGACCTTTAGGATTTTTATTTATTAACTTGGTGTTTTTAAAGTTTCACTTCACTTGGGTCATTAATGGCTTGGGAAAGGGAAATCTTGAATTGAGATATGTGATACCGTTTGAGGTTATTTATAATATTGACAATGTGGCTTACCATTTATATTTTCCTCCTTAGTTGACATCGATTCATAATGTATTTCATGTATCATAGCTCAAGAAGTATCTCTTGTACTTATCTCATGTTCTGAGTTGGGAGGGCCTTGATGTGGAACCTGATCTATACATGACTGAGCAATCAATATGTATTATTGGTTATGATTAAAAGATTATTCATGGAAAACCCGTAAATTTGTTTCATGTTCTATGAAAAAATTATTTTGATTCACATGAGTCATGGGAGTGTGAGGCACAAATGAGAGATCAACGGTATTATCTCTTTGATATGGAGTATTATTGATAGGATTTTTGGGGGTATAAAGTGTTTATGGTGGGGATATTGTAATATCTCATTCTGACTTTAATGTATTTCTTACCCCTTTTCTTTGATCACCTATTGTTTGGGTACGGTTCTAGGTCTTTCTAGAGTTATTGGATTTTTTCTAGTTTTCTATAGGGAGATGTACCATAGTGAGAGGGACTATGATTTTTAGAGGGTGGCTATGAAATGGACTATATGGCTACAATGTATCCAATTTTAATGGATCTTCATTTTTAGGCATAACTATAGTGTGGATATATTACTATGATGTGAAGGATTGATTGATTGAGTTAGGGCGCTTCTTCCATTTTCGGCACATTTATGGAATGAGAAAGATAGCTGTAGTGTGGAGTCTCAGGGTGTGATTTGGGAGCATATTTTATTTTGGGGTAGCTATAGAATGGTGTGTGGGATATGGAATATCCTTACCCTGGGTGAATAGGATCTGTTCAAGGTCTGTTCCATGGATTACAGGGCCTATTGGATTAGGGTTGGATGGGTGTGGTCTCTTGCAATGTATTGTGGTATGGAATTTTGATGCAGTTGTTCTATAGGATGTGGCATGATTTTTTTTCTATATTTAAAATAAAAAAACCCATTTGATATTCCAAACTACTTCCATTTAACTATACTCAACCCTTTCACTTTTAGAGGCTCTCAAGTGAGGATTTTGACCCCTCTAACATCTAATCTTGTCTCATAGAAGTGTCTATTGATGAATTAGATCTCTCTATAGTAAGTGTATATGTACTTATTATAGAATCCTCCTTTATTCTCTTATATCCTTCTTTTAGAGTGATTAATTCTCTTATTATTGATGAATTGGATCCTTATTTTCATTGATTGTGATTTGAGGGATTTCCTCTTTGATCATCACCACATTTGTTTCTTAGTTTGTGGTTTTCCATTTTAGGTGATTGATCATTTAATCATTTGATTAAACAAAGGTTATTACATAAGGTTTAAAAATTAATTTATTTCTATATTTTAAGTATATTTTAAATTGATTTCAGAATCCTAAATTGATATGTTTTTTTGATTGATTTCAAAGGCATGATATTTGTGAAATAAAACCTATTATGAGGGACTTTGAAAATATATCTTGATTTATGAGAAAATATTTCTTAAAATAAAAAGTGATTTTATGAAATTACATGGTAATGATTCTTGAGAAAAAATTCTATAAATAAAAGTTTATTTTTAAAGGCATGAAATTGATGAAAACCTATGATTTGGTTTTAAAATTGAAATGACATGTTGAAACTTAAAATTGAGAATTTTAACTATAAACGATGAATTGATTTGAATTGAATTATTATTACTAATATTGATTGATTGATTTATTGAATCACATATGAGACTATGTGGTTAGTGGGTTATAGGACAAGTAAACTTTTTCTCTAACACCTGTTAAATGGATTGATGATGAAATATCTAACTAAGTCAAGTTTGACTTGATTTCCTTGGATGGGGTATTGATTATATCAAGAGGGATAGATCCTAGGGGACATGTTCACAAACTTTATTTGTGATGATTGAATGAGTAGTTAAAGGATCATATAACCATAAACTAACTAACTTTAAGGCATATGACCATGGTGCTAAGTTTTGATTTGATTAATATATTCCAATGTTTGTTGAACTTCTTTATTCACGTCCTTTCAATTTTTATGAAATTTTTTATTTTAATACTGTTCTGATATATCAGCCATCTTTCTGATTTGAAAGTGGTTTTATGGAAATGTGAAAATTATTTATCATTCCTTGAATTTATTTAAATTTAATCATAAATGGTTTAATTATTATTAAATTGATTATGGAATATTTGGTGAAATCCTACTAGGCCATTTTTTCTCACACCCTACCTTTTCCCTTGGGAGTTTCTAGATTATGTTTTTCTAGGTTCCGAAAAAGGTAAATATACACTTGTAGGTGGTGGGTTTTCTTTATTCATGGCACCTAGATTGATGGTGGTGGATAGTGGAGCTCTGTTGCACTTGTTTCTTGAGGATTGTGAGACTTTGTCTTGATAGTGGTGAATAGTGGAGCTCTGGTGCACTTATTACATGAGGATTGTGAGACTTTATCATGATGATTGTTTTTTTTGTTTATTTAGATGATTTATCATTTTGGGATTATGTCTATCTACACGTGTCACCATTCTCATTAGGGAGTGAGCGACATACTGACTATGTATTGGTTTATTCATTTGATGTTTGATCTTGTGGAAACACCATTCCCATTGAATTATTCTTGATGTTTGGTGATTTTAACCAAATCAGTGGGATCAAGAATTCCCTTAAGGACATGTAATGATTGATTTAGGTTTCATTGTACTAGTGTATCTAGTTTAGTTCATGAAAATTGTTTTCTAGGAATACCATTAGAGATAAATTGTTATGAGAATAGATTATTCTGAGATCATGGGAGAAATCCCACATGATGAAGTTGCGGATTTTTGAGGATAATAACCAAGTATAAATAAAGAATGGTTTTATATATTAATAATATTGAAAATATTTTGTGTGAGATTAAAGTATAAAAAAGTTAGAAGAATCCTATTTCTTGATATTATTGTATTAATTTACCTTTAAAATAACTACTGTGTTCAATATCTTTCTTCACATAAAACATAAAACTAAAATGAGACTATGATACATTGAAAAATTTTTATTAAATTTGATAGTTATAATGTACCCATTAATTTACTAGGTATAAATAGACGTAACCACATTGTAAAATCTAAAATAAATAGCATCAATTAGTTGAACTATTATTTATGAAATTCATTTTCCCATGTTTGGAAGGGAGGTATCTTTTTTAAGATTTTCCCGAGACCAAGCCAAGATGAACTCCAACAAGTGTGGTTTAAGAGAATTCATATGCAAGAGAAGTTTATGCTCATATAAACCACTATGAGATCCATACTATAAGAATCACCCCCTTTTCTACCATAAGATCTTATCTTATCCTTAGGTTTTATGTGACGATCTTGTGGTGTTAATAAAGTTGAAATTCGGATGATATAAAAAATGTAATTATTAATGTAATAAGTTATTTATATATCACATGTATTTTATAAATTTCAAATTTATAATTTTAGAGAAAAATAATGATAATTTTTAATACTAACACATTGATAAAATTAAATTAGTATATCCAAATAACTAATAAAATCATTTTATGCATAAAAATATATTTTAAAAAAAAGTTCATTTTTATACACTATGAATTAATTATTTTAAGAAACTAAATATATCATGTTCAAATGATGATAAAATAAATTTTGGATATAAATAATATATTAAAACTAATTTAATTATTAATTTATAGTGAATAATAATAAGAACTCTTAATATTTAAAAAAGTCATTTTCCCACAAAAATAGTTTTTTTCTATAACATATGTTTTAAATTAAAATTTCATTTAATCATTGTTGGCGCCAAAAATGTGGCCCGAAAGAAAGGAACGAAAAAGGCTGGCGCGCTGCCTCGCGAAGCTCCGCCGTGAAGCTACGCCGCGAAGCTCCGCCGCGAAGCTCCGCCGCGAAGCTCCGCCGCGAAGCTCCGCCGCGAAGCACCAGAGGCGGTAATCCTCCGCAAAGCCATTGGATGTTCGCGAGCCGCCGCGTAGCACCAGAGGCAGTAATCCTCCGTGAACCCATTCGACGTTCGCGAGCCGCCGTGAAGCACCAGAGGCGGTAATCCTCTGCGAAGCCATTTGACGTTCGCGAGCCGCCACGAAGCACCAGAGGCGGTAATCCTCTGCAAAGCCATTTGACGTTCGTGAGCCGCCGCGAAGCACCATAGGCGGTAATCCTCCGCGAATCCATTTGACGTTCGCGAGCCGCCGCGAAGCACCAGAGGCGGTAATCCTCCGCGAATCCATTTGACGTTCGCGAGCCGCCGCGAAGCACCAGAGGCGGCGCGCGCGTCCAGCATCGCGGCGCCCCTTCCCTATAAATACTGGACTCCCCCTGAGTCCCAGACGACGGACAACCGGACCTTTCGGCTTCTCCTCTCCCGAATCACGAAGCACGCTTTGCCCCGGGAATCATGAGCTCCGCGAGGTACTTCTACTTCGCGAGATGACTCTGCTTTGTCTCGTTTTGAGCCCCTCTTCCGAGAGGGATGCCCTTCTCGAAGCTCAAGGGCATTCGCGAAGGAAGGGGATTCCCAAGGGAACCCGGGCAGCCGCGGAGCACTTGTGCTTCACGAAACACCCAACCCATACGAGTGATCCCTATGCTAAGGCAGGATCGCTCCACTTCGCGAAGCACATTGCTTGGAAGGACCCTGCTTCGCGAGACACTCTTACTTCGCGAGGCAGTGCTCCGTGAACACTGTTCCACTTCGCAAAGCGCCTTCCACTCAAACCTATGCCCCATGCTAAGGCCAAGGAACCCCACTTCACAAAGCACACTCCTCTACTTAGCGATTCCTCTTCCCGTGCGACCCTCCGGGTTTGTGCGATGTGATTTCAAAGTCCCATGGACAATACCACCCGTAGCGTTGCTTCGACTAATGCTTCTTCGCATAAGCACGCTAACGGCTATTGCTTCTTCGCATAGCCACGCTAACGTGGACCCCTCGATGGTTCGTTCCACAACCCCCCATGACCATGGACTTACCGGTACCTTCCCTTCCCCAAGGACCAGAGGGTACCGGTTATGTAAGTCCTAGGGGTGTGGAGTGAACCCACCTCGTCCGAGCTGCAAGACGTTAAACTGCCAAGCACCACGTCCTCAACACATGATGTTAAACTGTGACCCAACCTCGTCTCCCTCACAAAGGGTCCCCCCAGCTCGAACATTCTTTACACCACCCGTCTCCACAGGAATGGAACTCTTCCGCACATGGAATGAGATCCTCCTTGTCGGAGTGGCGTATGTTCGCAGGGGAAGGGCTGCCTCAGAGCGTAATCCCCTAACCTTTCGTACGGATGATTGCACCCGTGCATCTACGTACTTCCCCACTACCAAGGTCAGTGGAGGACGTGATAGGGAACGAGGCACCCCCCTCTGGGCCTCCATCCTGGAGTAAGTCCCAACACCATGGTCCGCCCAACGCGTAAGCCCATTTTCGCTTCTCACGGACGCACCCCTCGCGACGTGATCGTCAGGTCCTTGCAACCTCTTGTTTCTCACACCGAGCATGACTCACGTGGGCTTAGAGTGAGCACCGACCCTGACCCCCCCCATATTTTGAACTACGAGGTCTTTGATCCATGTCAAGGCATGGTACGTAGGAAGCCTCTATGAGGTTCAAGCCCACCCGTCTTTCACGTCGGGTTTCACCCCGTCCAGCACGACGTTAAACTACACTCCGGTCTAGTGATAAGCCATTGCGACCCACCCATCTTTTGAACTACGAGGTCTTTGATCCATGTCAAGGCATGGTATGTATGAAGCCTCCACGAGGTTCAAGCCCACCAATAGTGGACCCCAGGGTTTACTTTCACGTCAGTTCACCGACACACCCCATTTGAACTACGAGGTCTTTGATCCATGTCAAGGCATGGTACGTAGGAAGCCTCCACGAGGTTCAAGCCCACCCATCATCCATTCACGTCAGGTCCCATTCTGGTCCAATGGTAAGCCATTGCGACCCATCCCATTTGAACTACGAGGTCTTTGATCCATGTCAAGGCATGGTACGTAGGAAGCCTCTATGAGGTTCAAGACCACCCGTCATTTCACGTCGGGTCTCACCCCGGTCCAACATGACGTTAAACTGCATTCTGGTCCAGTGGTAAGCTATTGTGACCCTTTCCCACCTGAACTATGAGGACTTTGATCCATGTCAAGGCATGGTACGTAGGAGGCCCCTATGAGGTTCAATCCACATTTCTCGGTCGTTCATTCACGTCGAGTTTCGCCCTCGTCCAGCATGACGTTAAACTGTATGCCCCCTCCCCCTGGTCCTGCATGACATTAAACTGCCCACCTATTCCCACCTGAACTACGAGGACTTTGATCCATGTCAAGGCATGGTACGTAGGAATCCTCCCAGAGGTTCAAGCCGAACTCCCATCGGACCAAGGTCCCTCATTTACGTCGGTTCGCCGACACCCATCGCCTGTCGTTTATTCACGTCAGGGTTCACTATCGTCCCGCATGACGTTAAACTGTATTCCCTGAACTACGAGGACTTTGATCCATGTCAAGGCATGGTACGTAGGAAACCTTCCCAAGGTTCAATCCCACCATTAGTGGACCCACGGGTCTACTTTCACATCGGTACTCTGACGAGGCCCATCGGACTAAGGTCCACCTTTCCCGAACTATGCGGACTTTGATTCCCTGCCACGAGGATACGTAGGAATCCTCGTCAAGGCTCAAGCCCAACTTCACTGTCGCCCCCCTGCGATGGTCCCATTTCACTCTCCTTCCACTCCATTCATCAACCCACCCCCCGTTCCGATTCTCGCCCGGACCGTCTTATCCCGGTGAGACCATGTCGGTATGCTCTCCTTCACAGTCGCCCATGGGTTGGCCCCGGTATCGATATCCCTTCAAGGAGGATCCCTCAATCCGATCTATCCTAGCTAATGCTCTGGTTGGGTTGATCCGTCTCCGCTGGACGTTAAACTTGCGGCATACCCTGTGTTGAGCACGGGAAGCTGAGGAAAACCATAGATATGTGTGTATGACATATAATTCCCCACGCTCGATGTGGGATGCCTCGGGCTTCCACGCCCTCGAGAAGCCTTGTGGTCAAGGATAACAGACAGACATGCCATGTACCCCAGCTTCCAGACATGCTACTGATGCCTCAACGTGACTACTCCCCTGACCGAAGGTTGCTGCCCTGACTGGACCCTTTGGAATGTCCCGAGAGAAGCAGTGTAATTAACCGGCGTCCATGGAAATATGGCACTGGGAAGAGTTTCACGAACTACGTATTAAATCTATAAGGGAGACCCGGACTAGGTGATGAGTTCTGAGGAGGAATCCGCAGGAGGAAGAACCGACATCCCATCATCCCGTTTCAATCAAGGAGCAGACGTCCCTGAATAAGGAGCAAATGCTGCCCGCCTTTGGAAAGCGGGAATGCGGGGCAACAGCAGCGCCGCACGTCCTCCCCCACGGATGGACTGGCGCGCGCCCCGGCGAAAGCATCGGAAACAGAAATGGTGAACCCGACGTAAAATTATTCTCCTCAATATGGAGATTAGTAGCGTTCGAGACACCAGTAGATTGACGTGTCACCGGATCCAGATATCCAGTGCCTGGTCCCGCCAAGCAAATAGCGGACCTGTCGTGAAACTCACTAGAAGTCGGGGTAGTAGAATGTGGGGCACTCCGCTCTGCAGCGTGTTGGCATGGATCCTTCTCACAGACATGGAGAATGGAAGAACGCTGGGGCACTGGCTGTCAATCCTTTTCCTCTCAGTACTGATGAGTTGATCCCTTCGTTTCTCAGGAACCAGGTTGCTATTTCAGAGATGCGGTCACCATCCGCTCCTCGCCCACGCAGGGGCAGGGGCAACACCATGACGACCACCCCACATGGCGCCACTACCGCCATGATGGCTGCCACGTCACGGAATACGGGACGCCCACGCCCCCTTTCCCCATCAGAGGTCATCCAACGAAGGGTGATCAACATCCTCGTGCGCAGGTATGAGGAAGAAGGGGTCATCCCAACCCGGGATATGGCCCACCTGGACTTGGAGGCCTCCAGGCCCCGCCGTCAACGCCGCCCTAACAGGCCGCGCAGGGAGCCCCTGCTCCCCACCCCGACATTCAACCGTTTCGGGAGCCTATCCCCGGAACGCCTTGACGACTCCTCGCCTTACGCTGAAGAGGCGGGCGCTGTCCGGCTCAGTCCGCTCAGGGACCCGACCCGGGGGCCCCAGGCGAGAGCTCCCGTCCGGCCGCGTCATCACCGCTATCCGGCCCTGCAGGAAGAGTAGGCAGACTATGTCCCTGCACCACCTGCACCGGCCCGCCTGACCCGACGTCAGCGCCGGGCCCGGGTTGAGGATGCTCGCTCAGGCGCGTCCACGTCAACAGCTACAGTGGCCCGAGCCACCGCCGATGTGCATTATGAAGCCCCGCGTATGTTGAGCAGGGGCACCCCTTCGCCCAACCAAGATTGAGACCCCAACCGCCCCATGGGCAGGCTGGGTTGACTCTCCGGGTTGCAGGCCCAAGTGGTGATCGCCGCGAGCTAACCCGCGGTAATGCCACCCCGTACGGAGGTCCTCCCCGTACCACTACTCCAAAGAGCGTGGGCCTTCCCCGCTTTGAGGTTCGTCATGGAGGCATGCCTCATGCTACCCCCATCCTGCAGGAAGACCTGCCCCGTGGCAGTGACGCTCAGCGCGGAAACATTTCCCGCGCCCGCTGTACAGGGTATGGAGTCCATCCTTCTAAAGGCACCGTCGATCCGGTCCTTCTCCAATGTGGGGGACCTCCCTACATCCTCTCTGCAACCGGCGAAGGTCCTCCTCGCCCCAGCAACTTGAGGAGTGAAGGTCAGCCTCGCTCCGCCCGCATTGACCATGGAGGTCCTCCCCATGCTCCTGCCGATCCCGATAGAGGCTCCGCCTACATGGGTGTTCGTGGAGGCCCTCCCCACGTACCCTTCGATATTTGCCCTGGTGCCCCTCGCACCTCAGGCATCTCAAGCGGGGGCCCTCTCCGCCACGACGCCAGTGCCACCCCGCGACTCCATGATAGGGATCAGCCCTGTCCCGAAGAGCCACCCCGGGGCAGGATAGCGGGTCGCCGCCGCCACAAGAAGAATCCTGGGAAAGCCAGGGTGGAGATCAAACCTGCTCATTTCTCCGACTCTGAAGTGGAGTACGACTCAGCCATGGAACCTTCTCCCAGCTCCTCCGTATCAAGGACCGGGGCAGGAACCAGACGCGTCAGCCTCGTTCTCCCAGAACATGTGGTCCACCGGATCCCTGTCTCCCTCCGCAGATACATCCAGGAGGAAGAGATTCTGGGAACTTCGCAAGTCTCGACCGTGCAGTCACCGCCATCATCACCCGAAGCGCCCTCTACCTCTACTCGAGATCACGAGGAGCTGTTTTGGGGGTCAACGGTGGTAGAGCAATGACATGACCAGGAACCGGTAACAGCGATTCCCGTGCCTGAAGCAGTGGCTGTTAGCCCATCCTATCGTGACATTGTGGTCAGGTCACCTCGCTCTTCAGAGGAAGGCCTAGAATTCGGTGGCCAGTCCGCTCGCTCGCCGTATTCTCCACCGCCGAGTTTTCTATCCCAGAGGTCCACCTCGGTACCGCTACCGGTCCCTCAGCCGCCCCCGGTTGACGAGTGGGGTAACACAGGGCCAGACCCTGAGTCCGAGCCTAGGAGCTTCTGGAGTATTCTTGCAGCGGACTATTTCCCAGAGAAGTTCTGGCCCACAACGGCGCTGAATTTCTGCGTACCCGAGTCTCTTACCCCTGAAGAAGTGGGATGCTTTTGTCGAACCCTCTGGGGGACGCACTTCCGCCTCCATTGCGAACGGGTGGTATACCCCAGGAGTCGAGAGCACTTCGAGGAGATTGGAGAACAGTGCCGCCTGATCGATGCGGCCGCGCTCCTTGTGACCCAGCACCCCGAGTCGCCAGGTCACCAGAGTGCCCTCCAACGAAAATGCGTTCAGAGTTTTAAAGCACTCCGCAAGATCGTCAGGGAAGCCACCCCCCATGTGCAAGTCCGTGGTTGGGGACACTATGCTGCCCTTCTTTTCGATTCTATTCGACGACAACCCGATTCGCTATGCGACATCGAGGACATGCCCTCGGGAGGAATCGCGGTCCACATGGCTGACATTGTGGACAGGGAAGACGAACTGGAACTCCTTGATGGAGACTTCCCCCCAGAGGGCGCACCGCCACTGCTGGACCCATCAGGGAGAGTTACCCGTCAGTAGAGAAACCTGCTAGGCCTCCCTGTACCCACCGAGTCACTGGTACTCAGTCGAAACGCCGGCAAGGGTAAGGAGCACGTCGGAGCTGTCAAGCACTCCGACCCGTCCGCTTCCGTGCAGAAAACGGACGAGGATCCTAAGAAGGCCGCGTTACGCCAGCAGCTTGCTGAGCAGAAGAGGCTGGTTGACGAACTCTTGGCTGAGTGCGCCACAGAGCGGCGACCCGACTATGGTAATCCCAGGCCGGGTCAGCAGGGGCAGGAACAATTTCCCCCCGGTGAGATGCCTCCGGGCAAACCTGATCATTCCACTGCCGCAGACAGGGCAGGAGCCGGAACATACGGCAATAGGGCGCGATACGTCTCGCCAAACCCCCCCAAGCGACGGGGCAATCTGAAGAATCCAACCCGGGTTCCCCCAGTCGCCCCGCAGGTCGTCCAGCCAGTTGACCCACGAGCGGCCAAAGCCGTCTACCGTGTTGAAGAACATGGAAATGCACTTGTGGTTAGGGATCCCCGTCAAGACAGGGACCCCCACCCGGAGGACCTTATTGCGGCACTCACAGCCCGCCTCGAGGCGTTGGAAATGCGGAAGGTGGCGGTCCCACCGGATGGCAAGCCTTATCCCGCGTGGGTGGACGATATGCCCGCGCCTCTGGGTTTTGGGAACCCCACTTTCTCGCCTTTCAACGGGACGGGGGACCCGCCACAGCACTTGGAACATTTTTCTTCCAGGTGTGGCCCCATGCTGGGGACCCCGGCTTAGCAAGAAGCCGCCAAACTCCGATGTTTTGTACAGACATTGGAAGGTCCGGCATTCGTCTGGTACAACCAGCTCCCTATCGGATCGGTGACCGGTTGGGAGGATCTTCGCCGGAAGTTCCTGTACCAGTTCAGCTCCACCACGCAAAAGACCAGCATTGCAGACCTCTTCAAGTGAAAGCAGAGGCCTGATGAGCGAGTCGCAGACTTCATCGCCCGGTGGAAGGGACTTACGTACTCCCTCGATATGCCACTGACTCAGGAGCAATTACTGACGATGTGTGTGGGGAACGTCAAGACAGAGCTGGTACCCTCCTTGATTACCCAGAACTACCATGGAGGATTCAGAGATTTCTCGGATAAGGCTCAATGCCTCGAGGAAGCCCTGCAACAGGCTAGTCAGGCACGTTTGCTGCCCCCTATGATCCCAGCCAGGAGGACCGCCAGGGCTGAACCCTCCGCGGTGGCTCAAATAGAAGCCCCGAGGCAGCTGGAGTTGCTGCCGGCGACACCACCCCCGCAACCCCGCAGAGGTCCTCCACCTCAATCACAGGCTCCCGCCCAGCAGCGACCGCCTCAGAACCGACAGGTTCCCCCGCGCAACGCACCACCGCCACCTAGGCGAGACAACCAGGTGCCGCCTCCTCAGCAGTCCCCTCCGGTCCCTCATCAGGACCAGGCCCCCAGGGCCCCCTATCCGGAAAGAAGGTACCAGACCTATTCGTTCAACGGAAATCAGGTCCCTGGCTACATCCGAAGTGCTCTAGATCAATGGATTGTGCGTCTGCCTGAGTGCAGAAGGCCGGCAGAGGCGCATCTCACCGATCACCCCAACTACTGCCCTTATCATCGGATCCTGGGGCACACCCTCAAGCGATGCTATGTGTTTAAAGACTGGCTTCAGGACCAAGTCAACAACAACATAGTCAAGTTGGGCCCAGCGCCAGTGCAAGTGGCAGGCGTCTTTTCAGGATCAGAAATCGGCAGCGACAGCGAAGGTGAGTGGCAGCAGGTCCCTAGCCGCGGATCCTAGAAATATGACGACTGGATGGCTCGAAAAACCGTTTTTCGTGCCCAGGGTATCATCCGGGCATGCTTGAAGTAGTCGTAACCTTCAGAAGAAGTAGTCGGTGCCTCTGCATCGTCTTCATAGTCGACCTCTTCCCAAAAGGGCAAGTAGAGGCGACGCAAGAAGAAGCAACGTGCACCACCAGTGCCGTCGTCATCCCGCACTCTCGGTGACTTTCTGCCCCCCGAAATGGGGATTCCTCCCAGAATCCGCCCAGCGGTGGATGAATCCTCGAGCGACAGTCAAGGGTACGCTTCGGTTAACACCGTGGAGCTGGTAAAGCCCTATATGACCCCCGACGAGGGGGAACCCCAGGCAGACCTCCCCAACGTTTCCAGCCGACGTCAACGTCAGCGGAATCGCAATCGCGCCGGTCATCGAGGTATGTCAGCAGGCACTTGTGGCCAAGCCGTGCACGCTACCGAGACTAGGCAGCAGGCTCAGCGTAGATCTCAGCACGCGCAAACCCATCCAACACCATCGGCTCTACCTCCACCGCCGTTCGTGCTACTGGATTGGGGGGAGCCGCTTCGTCCGTATCACAGTCAGTCTTGCCCGGCTACAGGCTAGCCTCCGCTATCCGATCCTAGTCCGACGACTACTCTTCAGGCTTCTACTGGTAGGCAACAAGATGTACCCAGTACTAGTCAATCGCCGGTTCAGCCAGCCGGACCCGCTGTGCCTCCAAATGCCGAACGACCCCCTGTGAGCAGAGGTTCGCGTTTGGAATGAAAGTACGATGTTCTGAAGCACCTGGCCGGCATTCCGGCGAGGATCTCCATCCTTGAGGCCCTTCGCCTGTCATCTGAAATGCGCGAAGCATTTTCCGAGGCCCTAAGGAGCCCCCTCCAGTTCGAGACGGAAGTAGCAGCTGCAGAAGCCTTCCATACCGAGACGATTGAAAACGCCGAATGTCAGGCGGTTATCTCATTCTCCGGTGAAGATGAGGACCCTCCCATACATGGGCACATTCGACTGCTGTATATCACTGGCCACTTCAATGGTGTGGAAGTCCGCCGCTGCCTCGTTGACACGGGTTCTGGAATCAATCTAATCCCGACCCGGACGCTGCGAAAGCTGGGTCTGTCCGAAGGTGATTTAACTCCCTCTGACCTCAGAATCCAGGGGTATGACAGGACAGAACAAACCCCAGTCGACAAGATCTGCCTGAAGACTCAGTTCGGTGGCTTAATTGCCAGCACCGAGTTCATGGTTGTTTCTCAGGACACCGCCTACAACGCATTGATGGGTAGGCCATGGCTCCATCTGCATGCCGCGGTCCCCTCGTCGTATCACCAGTGCCTCAAGTACTCGCTCAACGGTCGAGTAGGCATGCTCCAAGGAGACACATCCCCTTTCGCTTCTTGTGAGGCCCGCTATCTGGATGCGGGTTATTACAAAAGTAAGGACAATCAAATCCTGGTAAGCGAGGATGAGCCCGCCCTGATCGCAAGTGATCCCTGGGCAAGCATGGACGACGCCTACATCCTCCCGATCCACCGGTTGGAGGCCACGACCCCCGACATGGGGCAATGTTTTTTTGTTTCGGGTACGCAAGGAAGGCATGTTCCCGTGTCCAAGCGACGGCGGAAAATCACCTCGTACTCCTACATCAACCAGGCTCGGGTCATCCCGGAACCTCCTACCCCTGTACGGTACCGGGACGTCAAGCTGATGACAACGGCGGTGCACCATACGTGTCTCTTCTGCCGGGCTGGAAATAACCGACTCAGGCCGACACGTCACCACTGCTTTGACATCATCAAACGTGGCCCTTTAGGCCGAAGGCCAGATGGGATAGGATCAAATGCATTCATTGCTATGGTCTCAACGACAAGTGAGTCTCCTGATGTGATGACCGCTGCTGCCCAAGCCGGCACCAGCTGCCCCTCGGGTTTTGAGAGCCCAGAAGTATCTTCCGTCGCGGGAAGTCCCCCCACGGCTGGGGAGGAAGACTTGGAGGATGCTCCCCCAGCCTTTGAAGAAGGCGTCTCTACCACGGTTGATGAACTGGTACAGGTGAACCTTGGTAGCGAGGCAGATCTGAGACCCGCATTGATCAGTGCGGCCATGTCCCTCGAGGAGCGGCAGCAGTACGTAGACTTCCTCAAACATCACCGTGATGTGTTTGCCTGGAGTTATGATGAGATGCCAGGGCTGGATCTCCAAATGGCCGTCCACCGTCTGGGCCTCTCGGAAAAACATCGTGGGTTTAAGCAGCCTCCCAGGAAGATGCACCCTTCCCATGGTGCTATGGTTGAGGCCGAAGTTGAAAAGATTATCAGAGCCAACTTCATTAAGGAGGTCCAGTACCCCAAATGGCTTGCTAACATTGTGCCGGTCAGGAAGAAGAATGGGCAGATCAGAGTCTGCATCGACTTCCGCGATCTTAATCGACACTGCCCAAAGGATGACTTCCCACTCCCGGTGACGGAGTTGTTGATTGACGCCACAACCGGATTCCAATCCCTCTCTTTCATGGATGGGTATTCCGGGTATAACCAGATCCGGATGGACCCCGAAGACGAGGAGTCCACTGCCTTCAGGGCTCCCCAGGGTACCTTTTTCTACCAGGTAATGCCATTCGGTTTGAAAAATGCAGGTGCCACTTATCAGAGGGCCATGCATCGCATATTCAAACTGATTCTCGGGACATTGGTGGAATGCTACGTGGATGACCTTGTAGTCAAATCATGCCAGCGCTAGGACCATCTCAAAGACCTTGAGAAAGTGTTCGGTTTCCTCCGTTCCCGTCACCTGAAGATGAACCCGCTGAAGTGTGCCTTCGGAGTCACCTCCAGGAAGTTTCTAGGCTTCGTTGTCAGATACCGAGGTATCGAGATTGACCCGGAGAAGATCAAGGCCATCAGCCAAATGCCTCCCCCGAGCAACATTCGGGAGCTCCGAGGCCTTCAAGGCCACTTAGCCTATATACGCCGATTCATTGCGAATCTGGCCGGCAAGTGTAATCCCTTTCCCCGGCTCATGAAGAAAGGCGCTGCCTACGAATGGGATGAGGAGTGTCGGATCGCCTTCGATGAAATCAAGCAGTATCTGCTCCAACCTCCGGTCTTGATGCCACCCGTCTCCAGAAAGCCGCTGGTCCTTTACGTGACCGCCCTGGAGAGATCCCTCGGTGCGCTGCTCGCCCAGAAGAACAACGAGGGTACTGAGAATAGTCTCTACTATCTCAGCCGCATGCTTCTCGATACGGAGATTCAATACTCCCCTGTCGAAAAGAGCTGTCTTGCGCTCATCTTCGCCGTGCAGAAGTTGAGACACTACCTGCAACACCACGAGGTGCAATTGATATCTCGGGTAGATCCGCTGAAGTACATCCTGAACCGCCCCATGCTGACTGGCCGACTAGCATGGTGGGCGGTGATTCTACAGCAGTTTGATATCAGGTTCGTGCCTCAGAAGGCCGTTAAGGGACATGCATTGGCAGACTTTTTAGCTGCCCATCCAACCTCTGCGGATCAATCCCTGCACCTGGATTTCCCTGACGAGACGATCCTCTCAGTCGATCATGCTGTCCCGTGTTGGCAAATGCATTTCGACGGTGCCTCCCGGAGCCCCACCGGTAGGAAGCTCAACGATCCCAAGCTCAACAGAGTGGGTCTGGGTGTTGTCTTCATTACCCCGGCACAAGCCGTCCTGCCATACTCGTTCCTGTTGTCAGAAGGTTGCACGAACAACGAGGCAGAGTACCAGGCTCTCATCACCGGCCTCGAGTTGTCCCTTGAGATCCATGTTCCCCACCTACATGTGAAGGGAGATTCCGAGCTGGTAATCAAACAGGTTAATGGCGACTACGTCGTCAGGAAGCCAGAGCTTGCACCATTGCTGGAGTACACCCTCCTCCTAATGGCCCAGTTCTCTTCTTGGCCAGAGGTTACCCATGTCCCACGGTCGCAGAACGGCCAAGCGGACGCCCTGGCTGGCTTAGCCGCGTCGCTCGCAGTACCCGAGCAAGATGACCTAATCATACATGTGGCCCACCGGAGATTCATTGCCCCCGTCACCCAAGAGGACCGTGATAGCCTGCAGGTAAGTCATCTCACCGCGGGACCCTCCATATTGGGATTCCCGGGTTCGTCAGACGTAGTGGTTGAAACCACCCCCGACTGGAGAGCACCTTTTGTCGAGTATCTCCAAAATGGTCACCTCCCGGACGACCGGGCCGAGCGCGAGCGAATCCGACGCCGCGCACTTCAATTTACCCTCCAGAGCGGCCCCAGTCTTGAGCAGATCCTCTATAAACGGAGTTTCGATGGTGTCCTCTTCCGTTGCATCCAAGGAGTAGAGATACCTCAAGTTATGCAAGAGGTTCACGCCGGTTCCTGTGGTACCCACCAAGCTGGACCAAAGCTGTCCCATCAAATCCTGAGGTTAGGGTACTTCTGGCCCTCCATGATCCACGATTGCATTGGGTATGCCAAGAGATGCCACGTGTTCCAAGTACACGCCAACTTCTTGCATCGGCCGCCAGAACCCCTCCACCCCACCAAGTACTCTTGGCCATTTGCGGTATAGGGACTTGATGTAGTGGGACCGTATCCACCGGCAATAGCCCGCCAGTGCAGGTTCATCCTGACCGCTACAGATTTCTTCTCCAAGTGGGAAGAAGCAGTTCCGCTCAAAGAGGTCAAGGCCCGTTCCATCATTGACTTTGTGAGCTCCAACATTATCCACCGGTTTGGAGTCCCTCACGCCGTCCTCACCGATAACGGCACCAACTTCTGAGTAGCTGAATTGAAGAAATTTTACGCTAAGTACGACATCCGGTCGAACCATACCTCCCGCTACCACACACAGGCGAATGGACAGATCGAGGCGTTCAACAAGACCCTCTCTAACATTCTGCAGAAGATGGTTGGTCAGAACAAGAAGAGTTGTCCGGACAAGCTCCCCAATGCCCTCTGGGCTTACCGGACGACGACTCGCAACTCTACCCAGGTGACCCCATATTCCCTGGTGTATGGAGCTGAGGCCGTCCTACCCATTGAGATCCAGCTGCTGTCGCTACGCACTGCAGTTTATGATCACCAAACATCAGATGAGGTAGACGAGATCCGTCTAGCTGAATTAGAGGCACTGGACGAGAACCGGTTCGTGCCCTGCACAATCTGGAAAGGCATCAGGACAAGATAGCGAGGGCCTTCGACAATAAGGTTCGTCTCCGCTCTTTTCTACAGGGTGACCTGGTACTGGCCCTTCGAGCGCCAATGATTCCCGGTAGGAAACCGCCCAAATTAGAACCCAAATGGGAAGGGCCTTATATCATCCATAAGGTTTACCCCAACGGAGAATACTCCTTGGTGACCATAGATGGAGAGCGTATAACCCCTCCCACCAATGCCAAATTCCTCAAGCGATACTTTGCCTAGGGAAAAAGTGGTCCTGCATGACCCTAAACTGCGAGAGGGTCCCGCACGACCCTAAACTGCGACTTGGTCCCGCACGACCTTAAACTGCATCTTCGTCCTCTTTGCAAGACGTTAAACTGCAATCCAGTCAGGCCTTCCTGACCGAGGCTTAGCCTTAGGCCCCTTGGCCTCCGTGGTCCTGCATGACCCTAAACTGCGAGAGGGTCCCGCACGACCCTAAACTGCGACTTGGTCCCGCACGACCTTAAACTGCATCTTCGTCCTCTTTGCAAGACGTTAAACTGCAAGCCAGTCAGGCCTTCCTGACCGAGGCTTAGCCTCAGCCCCCTTGTCCTCCTTGGTCCTCCACGACCCTAAACTGCGAGAGGGTCCTGCACGACCCTAAACTGCGACTTGGTCCCGCACGACCTTAAACTACATCTCCGTCCTCACTGCAAGACGTTAAACTGCAAGCCAGTCAGGCCTTCCTGACCGAGGCCCAGCCTCAGGCCCCTTGGCCTCCTTGGGTCCCTGACCCCCCGTCTTTACCACGAGACGTTAAACCACAAGCTGGTTAGGTCTCCCTGACCGCGGTCTGGCCCCAGGCCCCCTCGTTTCTCCCCGACTTACCCTCTTACGGGATCGTACGGTACGGTGTAGGACTACGTCCTCATTCACGTCGGGATCATGTACTATACCGTACACCTCCCCGAATGAAATGCCCCTCGTCCCTCATGACGTTAAAATGCATGTCAAGAACTACGTGTGGCTTGATTCCCATCTTCATGGGATACGTATGAACGCTCGGACGCCTTTTCTTGAGCCCAGCCCCAAGCTTTTCTCTTCCGCTATTCCCCCTGGGAATAGTCTCCTTGGAGGATCTTTGTGTAGCAGGGAGTAGGCTTTCTTGGCCCCGCTCATGCAACCCCACTCGCGCAAATATTGTAAAGGTCGCACCATGCGCCCACTCTCGTTCTTCTATCCTCCCACGTCCTCACCGCATGACGCTAAACTGCATGGCCTTCAAGAACTACGTATGGCTTGATTCTCATCCTTATGAGATACATAGGAATGCCCATACATTTCGTCCGTTGGCCTAGCCCAAAAGCCAAAATCTTCCCTTTGGGTCAAGACATGGCAGGGCGCACACTTTTGCCCCGACCCACATCAAGCAATCCTTGACCCGACGGCACATTCCCCCTGGAGGTGTTTGCCTCTTTCGTGGATGGGTGCAACTATGCTTCACCCACTCCTTGACTGGGATTTCATCATTTTTCACACTCGGAGGGACCCCCAAGAATGGCCTGGATACAATGCCCAAGGGCTCTCCTACCGATACGGGCCAACACCCCCGAGGGTTTTCAAGAAACAAGCCGATACAAGTCCCGCGTTGCGAATTTGATCAGCGGTCGACGCTCATTTGTTGCCCCCATACAGGTCACCATAGGAACTCTGTGTTTCGAACATGGTCAACAGTGTCTTGGATCTTCGGGTCCACCCCGAGATGCCCCAGGCATCAAGAACAGCGATTCATTCTGCCCCATCCCGAGGTGACAAACTTCCCCTAGGTGGTGCTAGCGATCCGGGCCACGACCCAGGATTCTTCATACGGGTGTTCGGTGTGATGTGGGACTATGTCCTCGTTCACATCGAGATCATGTACCATGTCGTACACCCTCCCTTTACGAGGCCCAGCCTCAGACCCCTTGGCCTCCTTAGGCCCCTGGCCCCTCGTCCTCATGTAAGACGCTAAACTGCAAACTAGTCAGGCCTTTCTGACTGATAACTTTCCCTTTTCTCCGGGACACAGCCCAGGATTCTTCATGAGGGTGTACGGTGTGATGTAGGACTACGTCCTCATTCACGTTGGGATCATGTACCATGCCATACGACTCCCCTTACGAGGCCCAGCCTCAGGCCCCTTGGCCTTTTCGGGTCCCTGACCCTCGTCCTCATGTAAGACGTTAAACTACAAACCAGTCAGGCCTTCCTGACTGATGCCTGATCTTAGGCCCCTTGGCCTTCTCCCCAATCTCTCACCCGGAGTGTATGGTGTGGTGTAGGACTACATCCTCATTCATGTCAGGATCATGTACCATGCCGTACGATTCCCCTTACAAGGCCCAGCCTCAGGCCCCTTGGCCTCCTTGGGCCCCTGGCTCCTCATCCTCTCTGCAAGACATTAAACTGCAAGCCAGTCAGGCCTTCCTGACCGAGGCTCAGCCCCAGGCCCCTTGGCCTTTCCGGGCCATAGCCCGGGTCCTCTCTTATAAGGGTGTATGGTGTGGTGTGGGACTATGTCCTCATTCACGTCGGCTTCTTCGCCATACCGCACACCTCCCTTATTTTGGGGTATATTTCTCCCCTTCTCATCCAGTATGATGTTAAACTACATGTAGAGAACTACGTGTGGCTTGATTCCCATTCTCATGGGATACGTAGGACCACCTAGATGTCCAAGATTCGGGTCCAGCCCCATCTCTCGGGAATCCTCATCCCATCTTGGCCCCTTGGACTATCCTTCCTCCATGAGAGGATCATATGGTGTGGTGTGAGATTATGTCCTCATTCATGACGATCTCGTAATGACCACGCCATACTCCCCCCTACTGATCTGTTTCGTAGACCCCTTTTTCGGCGGTTCACCAATGTGCTTAAGAGTACTCTGGTTTATTACCTGGAATGCCAAGCTTTACTCGGACACGTCCGCACCCGCTTTCCAAGCTTTGCGTATCCCGGCATCAGGGCTTTCATCATTTTTCACACCCGGAGGGACCCCCAAGAATGGCCTGGATACTACTCCCAAGGGATCTCCTACTGATACGGGCCAACGCCCCCCAAGGTTTCGGACAACAAATCGATAAAATCCCGCGTTGCGAATATGGTCAGCGGTCGATGCTCGTTTGTTGTTCCCACCTCAGGCTAACGCGATAGGGACGCTGTGTTTCCACCATGGTTAACAGTCTTCCTCTATCGCCATGCCAACCCATTAAGCCCAAATGCCGGGTACACAATTCACACCCTTCATCACTTCATCATGTCCAAGTAGAGTCTCGGGACTCTTGGTACTTTTCCCCCGTGCACGTCTGCGCGTTGGAGGAACAAGCTACATCAAAAGTGTCCTTCGGAACTCTCTGCTGACTCCCCTTTGGTGGACGCCCCAAGTATTGAAATGAGGATACCCCCCTTGTTTCCCACACCGAGTTTATCTCACGTGGGCTTAGGGATTGGGTTGACATCTGTGCTTACTCGGGAGTTGTCACCACCCACGGTCCGAGATCTAAGACCATAAACTAAGACTCTCATCTGGAACTACGTTCAAGACCCCTTGTCTTTGGGTCCAGCTTGAGTTCAGCCTCTCGGGTCCTACCATTGGGACCCCGACCACGGGACCGCGTGGCGTGGTACAGGATTATGTCCTCATTCACGACAGGTTTGCAATAGCTGCACCACGCACACCCCGTTCTGAGAGTTGGCCCTCCTATTCCTTGTCCTGCATGACATTAAAAGGCACCCTTCAGAACTATGTGTGGCTTGATTCCCATCCTCATGGGATACGTAGGACCACCTGAATGTTTAAGATTCGGGTGCAGCCCCACCTCCTAGTGATCTCCTGATCTCCCGGTCACCTAGGCCACTTGGTCTATCCCTCTCCAGAAGGGGGATGTGTAGGTATGATACAAGGTTTTGGGCACCGTGCCCCCTTCCCCCGGGAACCTACCATCTCTCGGTCACCCTCAAAGTTGAGTCCCTTGACTCCTTGCAGTGGTTCACCCATGTATTAAGAGCACTCTAGTCTAGGACCAAGAGTGTCAGATTCAACTTGATCAAGTTCCTTCCACTTGTCAAGCTTCGTGTTCCCCTCCATTCGGATTTCCATCACCTTTCACACCCAGAGGGACCCCCAATAACGACCTGGATACAATGCCCAAGGGCTCTCCTACCGATACGGGCCAACGACCCCGAGGGTTTTGGACAACAAATCGATAAAATCCCGCGTTGCGAATATGGTCAGCGGTCGATGCTTGTTTGTTAGTCCTCATTTCAGGCTAACGCGACTGGATGCTGTGTTACGAACATGGTCCGCAGTAATCCTCTGTCGTCACACCGGCCCCTTCAGTCCTTGAATGTTGGTTGCATGATTCACATCATTTTCCACCCCATAATGTCCAGGTGGAATCTCGACACTTTTGGCGCTATCCCTTAGTGCACCTTTGCATGCTAGGGGGACAAAGCAGCAATCTGGTGGTCCGAGCTCTAAGACCATAAACTAAGATCCATTCGGGACTACGTTCAACTTGATTCCCATCCTCATGGGATACGTAGGACCGCCCAGACGCCCTGTCTCCAGGTACAACCCATTCAGGAAGCCAGTCTCTCTCCCTGTTTCACTTTTGTGTAGGCCCCTCGGCCTAAGGTTTCCCTCTACGGATGGCGTACAATTTGATGTGGGATCATGTCTCTGTCAATTGTGTTTTATAACACTGCGCACATTTCCCGCCTAGCATCGTCTCGGCTACGTCTGCGCTGCATGACGATAAAATGCATGCTTGGTCCTATCATACGACCCTAAACTGTGACATTATCGTCCTGGCCGCACGACGAAAAACGGCACTGCATTGTGGTGACCTCGGTGTAGAGGACATCACGTTGGGTATTGGTCACGTACCATGCCATTTGTCAACGCCCATCGCGGCTTGATTCTTGTGGCGACATCACGACCTACTATTCTTGGTCTGTCGCTTCACAAAAAAAACCATTCACCTTAAAGAACAAACAAGATTTATCAAATTCCGCTTCTTTTAGTGCATGGGCCATGCCCACACTTCCCTTTTCCCCTGGCACTGGTACCTTACCGTGCCACCTTCCAGAACTACGTATGGCTTGATTCTCATCCTTATGAGATACGTAGGAGTGCCCGGGTGCTTCCCCGCGGGGCCAGTCTAACTCTTGTGTTCGGTCCCTCGACTCGAGCATTTCCTCAGAGAACGCATGGTAAGTAGGACTATGTCCTCATTCACGTCAGGTTTTGATGCCATGCGTCCCCTGATCCCTTTACCCATCCATGGTCCGAATTCTATGACCCTAAACTAAGATCTCCCCAAGGGAAAGGAATCTTCTTCCTCTCTCTAATACGTTTCATTGCCGTATTCAGATGTGTTTTGACAAAGAGCCCGAAGCGTGGGATTTTCACAGGGACATTCCCCTCATCCCATGACCAAGCTTCGTGAGCTCGCTATTTGGATCCTCATCCTCTTCCACATACAAAAGGACCCTCGGACGACGTGGATACTAAGATTAAGGGCTCTCCATGAATGCTGGACCTAAGGGCCCTTCAATCGTTTCGGGCCAACGTCCCTACAAATATTTGACAACATCTGTGACACGGTCCCGTGTTTCGAACATGGTCAACGGTCGACCCTAATTTGTCTGTCTCCATTCTAGGCTAACGCGACAGGGTGCTGTGTTGCAAATACGTCAGCAGTTATCCTCCAGCGTCACGCCGCCATCATCGTGATCCGAATCTCGAGCGTCATGATTCACACATTTCCACTCCCTCATGTTCAAGTGGAACTCCATCATACTTGGCTCTTCCTCTTCTCACAACTAGGTGCGCTAAATGATCGTGTTAGTGTCACCGGGCCGGTATTCACCGAGCGTCCCTTTTCCCTAACTATCCCCTCTCTGTGTCGGGAAATTCCCGCCGCTACTGCTTGTTTCCCACACCGAGCACGACTCACGTGGGCTTAGTAGTTTTGGCAGGATGTGTACCAACACGGTCGGGCTGCTCATCGTCTTGCATGACGTTAAAATGTGCTTTCAGAACTACGTATGGCTTGATTCCCATCCTCATGGGGTACGTAGGAATGCCCGTCCACTTTGCTTTGGGCCCAGCCCAATCCTCACTCTTGGTCCCTCGACCTGAAGAGTTTCCTCCAGGGGTATGTGGTGTGATTTGGACTCCAAGTCCACATTCATGTCAGCTTTACATCTACCACGCCACATGCTTCCCTTTTATTTCGCGTCCTATCGTATGAAGTTAAACTACAGGAGTCTATGTGTCCTCAACGCATGACAATAAACTTCGGTTCTGCCCTGAACAAGTTCAGGATGCCCCGTGTTAAACATGGGATGCACCAGAGCCTCTATCAGAGAGGATTCCACCTGCCAGTGTTGGTCTATGACTAAACTGTGCTTCCAGAACTACGTACAGCTTGATTCCCATCATCACGTGGGATACGTAGAGACACCCAGGCATTTCACCTAGGGTTCAGCCCCTGGAATCACAAAATCTTGTTCCTCCCCATTTCCATCCCTCGCCAGAGAGGCCCTATCTGGAAAAAATGAATGATCCATGATCAAACCAATGCTCCCATATGGCGTACTCCCACCACGATGGTGTAATTACATGAGTGTTGGATTCCGTTCAGACAAACCATCACTCCATATTCCACGCTTTGCGTGCCCCTTATTCGGACCCTCGTCCTCTTTCATGTCTGAAGGAACCCCCTAACGGCCTGGTTTCATGCCGCATCGGCTCACCTACCGTCCTGGGCCAACGTTCTGGAAGACTGGTCATGTTTGGAGGGACCCCCAATAACGGCCTGGATACTACGCCCAAGGGCTCTCCTACCGTTACGGGCCAATGTCCCGAAGGATTGATCGACAACAAATTGATAAAATCCCGCGTTGCGAATATGGTCAGCGGTCGATGCTCATTTGTTGTCCCCATTTCAGGCTAATGCAGTAAGGATACATTTTGTCTGCCACGGTTAACGGTTGTCCTTTATTGTCACGCCATCCCCACAGTGTTCCGAATTTGGGTGTCGTGATTCACACTCCCCATTTTCATCTGTTTGGAACGATTTCAGCGCCCCAGGTGTTGCCCCGTTCGTGCATAAGAGCATGCTGAAGAAACGGTAATTCGACTATCCTGGAAGTTCCTCCTCCGATCAAGCCTTCCCCATCTTTCGAGAATCTGGACTGGCTTGGGGAATTGTCGTCAAACGTCCCGCAAGCATTGTACGGATGTAACAAGGCAATTCAATAGTGGAAATCGTGCGTGCTACGACATTCAAAACAAAGGTAAAATTTGGAAGCACGAAAGTACCAATAAAAGGGTTTTGGATTTGTTACAATACTCGGGGGTTGACTTCCCCCATGGACGGGTTGACCCCGTCAAAAGAGAGTTGCAGCTCCGCCACCCGCTGACTTGTGGCGTCCAAAGCTTGTTGCCGCTGATTCAACTCCCGCTCCTCTTCAGCAGCGGCGGGGTGTAATTCTTCAACTCTGGCCCTGGCCCTTTCTACCTCGGCCTGGACGATAGCAATCCTTCCAGAGGTCTGACCCATATGCTCCTCAGCCTTTGCCAGCTGGGCCTTCAACCATGAGACCAGCTCAGACTGCGTATCAAGAGTGGCTGAAAGCTCGTTGGCCCGGATCTGCATCTGTTGGACCTCGCCTTCAGCCTCCTGGAGCTTCCTAATGCTGGTCGCCTTCCTCCGTTGCCATCCCACGCTCAGCCCACTATCATGCTCCCGGATCTTCTCAGCCATGAGGTCTCGGATGAGTGCGTGAGGGCATTGGGCATCCACTCCCCCGGCACACAGTTCGCGCAACCGCGAGCGGAGCCTATCCATTTCGGCCAGCCATTGCACTTGGGGAGTGTCCCTGATAAAGCGCGTGATCAGCTTCCACGACCGGCGATGGACTATGCTACTGTCTTCCTCATCGGAGGCCATTTCGTCCCAATCCGCGCGGTTGGCAGGCTCGTACGCAGGATATGCCTGCAGGAATTCCTCAGCGGGATCTGCATCTGGTGTTGAATCTGGTACGACACCTGACGCCGACGCAGGTACGACAGGACTGGGACCGACCGGTTGATCCTCTTCCTCAGAGTCCACCTCGACGACTTCAGGTACGACCCTGCTGGTGGTCCCGTTAGTGATGGTGTGCGTCGCAGCTTGAGGAGGTGGAGGAACTATCGCCACCATCACCGGTATGCCCCTAGGAGGTATGCCACCAGACATCCCGACCAGTCTTGCTGCAGCAGCCCACGCCAGTCAGAGAACTGTACGACGGAGAGGGACATGAACGTTAGTTGGCAGGCATAGTCTACATATGGTGACAAGGGAACCGGTGGAGGAGACTTACAGAGATCGACCTCCTGGCGCTGCTCCTGAGCCGGTACTAAGGGGACCCCGAGGCGAGGCCCTCCGTATATTGTTGGGAGGTCTAGAGACTCCGGGAGAGCCTCCACTAATGCTCTAGTCCCACCAGACGCAGAACTGGACGCAACCATGGGCGCGGGTTCTGAAGATCCCGCATCATCATCCACCAAGGGGCGAGAACGAGGCCTAAGAACAAGTTCCTCCTACATGGCCTAAACATCGGTGAGAAGCTCATAGTGGATCAAGAATAGATCGTAAGGAGAGAAGTTCAGAATGTTACCTCGAGAGCCTCCGCAAAGTCGTCGGATTCTGAGCCTCGGTCTCCGACCTCGCCCTCCTCCAACGGGCTCCCTCCTCCAGCCTCATCCCCCCGAGAAGAGTCCTCTGATTCCTCCGGCAAGGGGAAGTGCTCCCTCAGATCGGTAGCCGATAACTGCAGGGGAACCGTCTGATTCAACAGTACCCTCACCCGATCCGTCATTGGGCGAGGAACACCGCTGGAGTGGACGTAATCCTACAGCTCGTCCAGGTATTGCTCCGCCTCCACCGGAGACACCATGAATCCAGCCCGGACTGGGCCTATGCCCGGCAATTCCATCCCGAGGCGATTCAGGTGGGCCCACATCTCAGGTGGGCTGAGGAATTTCCGGTTGACATCCCAAATGTCCCAAGCTTCCGGAAAGACAGCATCTTCTACCATGTCGATGTGACGTAGCCGCTTCCCCAGAGCCTGAGTGGATATCCGACGAAATCCCCTCGGTGGCCGCCCCTCTGAATGGCCCTGCTCTTCTGGAACCACCGGATCCACCGTTGCTGCCATACCCTCGGCCGGTGCGGGTCTCGCCACCATCACAGCCTCACTACCACGAGCGGCCCTAGCTACCCTCCGACCCCGACCTCGAGATAGAGAAGACCCACCGTCACCGACCCAGATAGTTGATTGCTTTAGCATCTCCCCTAGGTAGGCAGCCTCCCAACTGATGGCGTACTCCCTCACCAATCCAAAAGAGGTGGTGGGTGGGGGCAGGACAATCTGCATCTTCCCATCTTCCCGTGTGAACATGAGCCACAACTGCCTCATCACACATGGGTGCTCCTCGTGGCGCACCTCCCAGTAGACCTATGGGGTCAGCCGCTGGAGGCACCGGAACTGCCTTGCAAAACGATGCGGGGTGTACGGTTCGCAGATTGGCTCATGATCTATCCGAGCCACCAAAACTCTACCTCGGAAGGCCAGAAGGTAAGCCCGATGTTCTTCCATTCCTCGCCCGTCGTCAGTAAGCATCCCCGTCGGCAATGGGAAGGGATGGAAGTTGAACTCATCCACCCTCCATACCCGATTCAGTACCATCGGGACAGCCAGTTTGAACGGGAAGCTCCCAACTGCGTTCAGGATGGAGGGGAGAAAGTTAGATCCCGGTGGCGAGATGGGGTTTGGATACTCGTAAATCCCCCTGATGTGCGCTGCGATCCACCCATACAGGAGGTGGAAGGGCCCGCATATCCTTGGCGGCTTCTTGCCCTCACTAATGTGCCGCAGCATTCTGTACAGTTTGGTGAGCATCGGAATCCCCAGGTTGATCCGCTGCCCCATGGCCAACATCGATGCCATGATGAACGAGCTGGGCCGCACCCCCATGCTTGTATCCCTCACTGGTAGGATCCACCCACAGATGAGAGCCGCGATGAACGCCGCCAGCCTGACTATTGGCTGTTGTTCAGTGCTGACACTGAAACCCCAAGTCTTCCATTGGATGTCCTCCAAGACCCGCCAATATGAGTGCGCCTTGCCCCGTTGGGCCGCCCTCGGACAAGTTCGAGGCCTCGGCGGGAACTCTCAATCTTCTGGGAAATTCAAGAAGCATTTGAACCATCTCCTGAAGTGGACGTCCCTCACGGCCTCCTTGTCCTCTCCAGGGACGAGCGCCATCAGCACTGACGCCAATCGCGGCATTTTCTCCGCATCTCCCCACGCGCTGGCAACGGGGAGGAACTCGTCATACATGGCCCCCAAGATCGGGACCCCATAAATCTGGTGGACATCCCACAGGCTGATGCCCACCTCCCCGTGATGCAGGTGAAAAGTGTTGGTCCTAGATGACCATCTACTCAGCAACTCCGACATTAGCTGCTTCGGTTGGTAAATGTGGAATTGGGAGGCCCATGCCGCCTCATACAACCCCACTGTCCTCAACTCGGCCCCGAAATCCTCGCATGAGGCACCTACCCAGTAGGCCCAGGCCCAGTCATCAGTAAAGTTGCCGCCCTGGCGCAGGTCCCACTCATCGGACCATTCCTTCTTCGGGTCTTGCAAAGCCGCCTTCAGCATGGTGCGGTAGAGAGGAGGGGACGTCTCCGGTTGCAGTGGCCTCCCGTCGATATCATTCACATGGTTTTAGAGACAGTCAGCGGTGATGGGTGTGAAATCCTCCCGCGCATGACCATCGGCCGCCCTGAACCATTGGTGCTGGCACAGTGTGCTCCTGAACCAGCAAGCTGGTTCATCCCTTCTCGCCTCAGGGATGAAGACGTCATCCCTCATCCCGAAGCCGTACAACGGCAGTTTCTTGCACTGCGGATAATCCTTCTGAACTTCTGACAGCAGATCTATCAAAGAAGTGTGGTCCGAGTGGCTCCGAACCATTTCCCCCAAGCCTGGACGGTTGGCCATCTCATCCCGACGAGCAGCATCTGCAAGCACTCCCAGCACAACCTCTTAATGGGCCATTTTGATGTCGACCCTCAGAAAAATTCCCCCTGGATCGTGAAGCTCGGCCGCGAAGTTGAATCGCGAAGCTCGGCCGTGAAGTTGAATCGTGAAGATCGGTCGCGATACCAAGCCGCGAAGTCTGGCCAAGGCCAACAAGAAGTCTGCCTAGCGTGGACGCGGAGTCGGAGACCCGCGGTTCGTCACGAAGCTCGATTCGCGGAGGGCTGTCGCGGAGTACGCGGAGCTTCGCGAAGTCGAGAGCGCAAAAAAGACACGGAAGGCACGTGAAGACAAAAGAGGTCAGACCCCCTTTTTATAGGCGGCGACCCCGGAGCATCGCGACGCGCCTCACCCGCGCAGAGCATCGTGGAGCGTCCGGATCTGCGGCCCCGACGAGCATCGCGGGGCCCCTTCGCGATGCTGCATCGCGAACCACCGGCAATTTTGGAGATTTTCCCTCAGACTTCGACCCTTCACCCTCCGTGGCTCCATGTCTGAGGGGGGGCATTTGTTGGCGCCAAAAATGTGGCCCGAAAGAAAGGAACGAAAAAGTCTGGCGTGCTGCCTCGCGAAGCTCCGCCGCGAAGCTACGCCGCGAAGCTCCGCCGCGAAGCACCAGAGGCGGTAATCCTCCGCGAAGCCATTGGACGTTCGCGAGCCGCCGCGAAGCACCAGAGGCGGTAATCCTCCGCGAAACCATTCGACGTTCGCGAGCCGCCGCGAAGCACCAGAGTCGGTAATCCTCCGCGAATCCATTTGACGTTCGCGAGCCGCCACGAAGCACCAGAGGCGGTAATCCTCCGCGAAGCCATTTGACGTTCGCGAGCCGCCGCGAAGCACCAGAGGCAGTAATCCTCCACGAATCCATTTGAAGTTCGCGAGACGCCGCGAAGCACCAGAGGCGGTAATCCTCCGCGAATCCATTTGACGTTCGCGAGCCGCCGCGAAGCACCAGAGGCGGCGCGCGCGTCCAGCATCGCGGTGCCCCTTCCCTATAAATACTGGACTCCCCCTGAGTCCCAGACGACGGACAACCGGACCTTTCAGATTCTCCTCTCCCGAATCGCGAAGCACGCTTTGCCCCGGGAATCATGAGCTCCGTGAGGTACTTCTACTTCGCGAGACGACTCTGCTTTGTCTCGTTTTGATCCCCTCTTCCGAGAGGGATGTCCTTCGCGAAGCTCAAGGTAATTCGCGAAGGAAGGGGATTCCCAAGGGAACCCGGGCAGCCGCGGAGCACTTGTGCTTCGCGAAACACCCAACCCATATGAGTGATCCCTATGCCAAGGCAGGATCGCTCCACTTCGCGAAGCACATTGCTTGGCAGGACCCTGCTTCGCGAGACACTCCTCCTTCGCGAGGCAGTGCTCCGCAAACACTGTTCCACTTCGCGAAGCGCCTTCCACTCACACCTATGCCCCATGCTAAGGCCAAGGCTCCCCACTTCGCAAAGCACACTCCTCTGCTTAGTGATTCCTCTTCCCGTGCGACCCTCCAGGTTTGCGCGATGTGATTTCAAAGTCCCATGGACAATACCACCCGTAGCGTTGCTTCGCCTAATGATTCTTCGCATAGGCACGCTAACGGCTATTGCTTCTTCGCATAGCCACGCTAACGTGGACCCCTCGATGGTTCGTTCCAAAACCCCCCATGACCATGGCCTTACCGGTACCTTCCCTTCCCCAAGGACCAGAGGGTACCGGTTATGTAAGTCCTAGGGGTGTGGAGTGAACCCACCTCGTCCGAGCTGCAGGATGTTAAACTGCCAAGCACCACGTCCTCAACACATGACGTTAAACTATGACCCAACCTCGTCTCCCTCACGAAGGGTCCCCCCAGCTCAAAAATTCTTTACACCACCAGTCTCCACGGGAATGGAACTCTTCCGCACATGGAATGAGATTCTCCTTTTCGGAGTGGCGTATGTTCACAGGGGAAGGGCTGCCTCAGAGCGTAAGCCCCTAACCTTTCGTACGGATGATTGCACCCGTGCATCTCCGTACTTCCCCACTACCAAGGTCAGTGGAGGACGTGATAGGGAAAGAGGCACCCCCCTCTCGGCCTCCATCCTGGAGTAAGTCCCAACACCATGGGCCGCCCAACGCGTAAGCCCCTTTTCACTTCTCACGGATGCACCCCTCGCGACGTGATCGTCAGGTCCTTGCAACCTCTTTTTTCTCACACCGAGCATGACTCACGTGGGATTAGAGTGAGCACCGACCCTGACCCCCCCATCTTTTGAACTACGAGGTCTTTGATCCATGTCAAGGCATGGTACGTAGGAAGCCTCTATGAGGTTCAAACCCACCCGTCTTTCACGTCGGGTTTCACCCCGTCCAGCACGACGTTAAACTACACTCCGGTCTAGTGGTAATCCATTGCGACCCACCCATCTTTTGAACTACGAGGTCTTTGATCCATGTCAAGGCATGGTACGTAGGAAGCCTCCCCGAGGTTCAAGCCCACCAATAGTGGACCCCCGGGTTTACTTTCACGTCGGTTCACCGACACACCCCATTTGAACTACGAGGTCTTTGATCCATGTCAAGGCATGGTACGTAGGAAGCCTCCACGAGGTTCAAGCCCACCCATCATCCATTCACGTCAGGTCCCATTCTGGCCCAGTGGTAAGAAATTGCGACCCATCCCATTTGAACTATGAGGTCTTTGATCCATGTCAAGGCATGGTACGTAGGAAGCCTCTATGAGGTTCAAGCCCACCCGTCATTTCACGTCGGGTCTCACCCCGGTCCAACATGACGTTAAACTGCATTCTGGTCCAGTGGTAAGCTATTGCGACCCTTTCCCACCTAAACTACGAGGACTTTGATCTATGTCAAGGCAGGGTATGTAGGAGGCCCCTATGAGGTTCAAGCCACATTGCTCGGTCGTTCATTCACGTCGAGTTTTTCCCTTGTCCAGCATGACGTTAAACTGTATGCCCCCTCCCCCTGGTCCTGCATGACATTAAACTGCCCACCTATTCCCACCTAAACTACGAGGACTTTGATCCATGTCAAGGCATGGTACGTAGGAATCCTCCCAGAGGTTCAAGACGAACTCCCATCGGACCAAGGTCCCTCATTTACGTCGGTTCGCCGACACCCATCGCCCGTCGTTTATTCACGTCAGGGTTCACTATCGTCCCGCATGACGTTAAACTGTATTCCCTGAACTAAGAGGACTTTGATCCATGTCAAGGCATGGTACGTAGGAAACCTTCCCAAGGTTCAAGCCCACCATTAGTGGACCCACAGGTCTACTTTCACATCGGTACTCTGACGAGGCCCATCGGACCAAGGTCCACCTTTCCCGAACTACGCGGACTTTGATTCCCTGCCACGGGGATACGTAGGGAGCCTCGTCAAGGCTCAAGCCCAACTTCACTGTCACCCCCCCTGCGATGGTCCCATTTCACTCTCCTTCCACTCCATTCATCAACCCACCCCCCGTTCCGATTCTTTCTCGGACCGTCTTATCCCGGTGAGACCATGTCGGTATGCTCTCCTTCACAGTCGCCCATGGGCTGGCCCCGGTATCGATATCCCTTCAAGGAGGATCCCTCAATCCGATCTATCCTAGATAATGCTCTGGTTGGGTTGATCCGTCTCCGCTGAACGTTAAACTTGCGGCATACCCTGTGTTGAGCACGGGAAGCTGAGGAAAACCTCAGATATGTGTCTATGACATATAATTCCCCGCGCTCGATGTGGGATGCCTCGGGCTTCCACGCCCTCGAGAAGCCTTGTGGTCAAGGATAACAGATAGACATGCCAGGTACCCCAGCATCCAGACACGCTACTGATGCCTCAACGTGACTACTCCCCTAACCGAAGGTTGCTGCCCTGACTGGACCCTTTGGAATGTCCCGACAGAAGCAGTGTAATTAACCGGCGTCCATGGAAATATGGCACTGGGAAGAGTTTCACGAACTACGTATTAAATCTATAAGGGAGACCCGGACTAGGTGATGAGTTCTGAGGAGGAATCCATAGGAGGAAGAACCGACATCCCATCATCCCGTTTCGATCAAGGAGCAGACGTCCCTGAATAAGGAGCGAATGCCGCCCGCCTTTGGAAATTGGGAATGCGGGGCAACAGCAGCGCCGCACGTCCTCCCCCACGGACGGACGGACGCGCGCCCCGGCGAAAGCGTCGAAAACAATCATATTTATAAATTAAATTATATTAAATGGGTTTAAGACTAATAATTTTCATTTTGAAATTTGGTAAGATTGGTCATCTTATATTTGCAGTAAAAAGTAGTTATCATGGTTATTTTTTAGTCATGGTTAATAAGGGTAAAAATGAGTGACTCAAATTTCACTACATAAAATCAACACAAACACATTATAGGAGAACTTTTTCTTGTTGTAAAGTCACAACTACATGTCTCACCAAAATTTCCTTAAATAAATCACTTTACTATATTGAAGTTCCATTCTTACCCCTTACCTAACATTCATTTCCAAGGAAAATTACCTCTTTTCACCTTTAAAAGGAGATAACTTCCACCAACTTCAAGCTAAACTTACGCTTTGAATTAATCTTTATATTACACAAATTTTACCTCTCTTATAATTATATTAAATTTTTAGAATCCACTATTTATATAAATAATCCATAAATCCTCCCTTTCTAAGTGGTCCTCCAAGAGACGGTTCAATTTCTCAATGTGAGTACCATCCACTCCCTAACCTTTTGTTTCTCTATCTTAATCATGAAAAAATATTATGAACATTATAATATAATTACATAATTATCATTAGTATACTGAAATTTTATTATATTAATGTCACATCCATTATATGCCTTCCTCCCATCTCCTCATAAAATGAAGACATCATCTTTGCATACGTACAGACAACCGCCAACATGAATGACATGTTTATTTTTTCTTCAGCACCTTATATTACTACTTCTAAAATTTTACTTAATATATACATATATTCATAAAATGTTTAATATTATTAAAATATAAACCATTTTTTACTATCTTTCTATTCTATGGAAAATGAAAACGTTGTTTGTGTGTACGTGAAAACTACAATACCCCTGGAACGAATTATTTAATTTTTCATCATCATATTAGTTAGATAATTATAAGAATATATTTAATGAATTAAAATTATTTTTATTAAATTATTAATTCTCTTGAATGGTTATATTAATATTTAACTTGTTATTAATTTACCAACTTTTGTTTGTAAAAAGTTATCAAAATAAGATCATCACCGATTCTATCTTCACGCATCATAAGTAAAATTCTCATGGAATGAAATTATAAAATTATAAATAATTATAATTAATATATTATAGTACCTCATAAAATTTATTAATGAAAAAATTGATATAAAACAATGGGGATCGATATTGATATATTAAAGAATGCAAAAAATAATCAAAATCACTAACATTTGACGAGGAAAATAAACTATAACTAACTAATAAATATAAAGTAAATGATTATAATTTAAGAGTATATAAGGTAATATAAATTAATAATTTTATGAAATAAGTTATTAATAAGGTTATTTTTATTATATATAATGTTAAATTTCCTTCATGGAAGTTTATATCAAAGGTAAAGGTTTTCTTATCTCAATTTCTCTTCACTGAGACATGATTTTTATTTAGTAATTATTCAATTTTGTGTAGAATATTTATCCCATGGATTCATTTTTATCATAATTTTAATGTAATTTATGGTATTTATAAATATATATCATGTTATAACTTTTATGGTTTTTTTATTTGATTGATAATGATGTTGTAAGGGTTTTTTTGACAAAACTTTTTTTCTTGAGTCAGAGAAATTCCTATTTGATGTTAGTTTTACAAGATTGTTTTAATCTATCCTATCATGATATTATATTTAATTTAATCCTTTTTATAGATAATTAAATTATCACATCAAAAAATATTCTTTGATGTATTTTTTTTTTAAAATTTGACGATGTTAAGAAAAATTATCATCCTCTCCCTAATAAGATATTTCTCTCTCATGTTTAAATTTACTATTCTTGAAGTTTTTCTCCTTTATTATTTTGAAATAAAAATTCAAATCTTTGCTTCCATTGGGTTGTGATATGCTGGTAATAGAGTTTTTTCTATGCCTGGCTAATGATTTCTGATGAAAATACAGGGTGTTAGCGTCCCCTTCTTTGATATGGTTGTCCCGCATGCGCATAGCTTAGAAACTTTCCTTGGTACGTAGGGCCGTGTCCAACTCTCTTTGTATGGAACCAATCTTAGAGAGATTTCCATTGGATGTTGGTTGTTTGAGGAGAAAGTTCAGTCTCTTTTCAAGGGCACCGCAGTTCTGGTAAGGGTGTCGGAATTTCTTATTTCTCCACGACCTCAGATCGGATGCGACCTATTGGAGGTTGGGGAAAACATCCTCTTGAGTACATTTCCAGCTTGATCGGATCACCTCTTCACATTCCTGATATTTTGACCAAAAGATCTCAAATATTAAGAGTCTGATAAAATGTCTAGTACGTTCTCCACGTGTACAATCAATGAGGATTGGATAGTGGTCCGAGCAGTTGAGGGCCATGTGTTAGATATGAAACATGATGAACATATTAATCCAATTAGAAGAGCCCAGAAATCTATCAAGATGCTCAGCGATACGGGTGCCTTCTGAGTTGCCACAGAACCAAGTAAACAGATTTCCTGAGTACCCTAGATCGACCAGGTCCACCCTGGAAAATTCATCCTAGAAGTAAGACATTGAAAATGAAGGTCGGATGGTTCCACCCCTCTTTTCCTTATGGAACATAATCTCATTGAAGTCTCTGCCAAACAGAATAGGGCTCGATAAGTCAACTCACATCTTGCATAAAAGATCCCATGACTTCACCTTGTCATTATGGGATGGACATCCGTAGAAACCCACAAAATTTCAGGGTGGGTGAAGGTCCATATGAATAGTTTCTGCCACATGGTGCGGGGAGAAGGACAAAATTTTTACATCGACATTGTCCTTCCAAAGGAGACAGAGTCCCCCGGAATGGCCTTGTCTAGGCACCGAGAAATAGCCTTGGAAGCTGCACTTCAGAGAAATACTATTGGTGTCCTTGCATTCCAGTATGGTTTTGGATAGGAAAACCATATCGGGGTGAATTTGAGCACAATTGCGCTGAAGCATGTGAACCGTTAGAGGGTTTCCAAGCCCATGACAGTTCCAACATAATACAATCATTACTCTAGGTGGGGCTTGGACTCTCCCGCCGCCGCCTTTGGTATCTCCGAACTTACTGTGGTGGTCCCTAACTTTCAACCTATCAGCCTCTGTAATGTCTCTTACAATATCTTCTCAAAGATCCTTGTCAATCAGCTGTGACCTTGGCTACTAGATATTATCTTTGAAAATCAGAGCACCTTCGTGGCCAAGAGACTGATCACTGATAATGAGATTGTGGCCCATGAAGTGTTCCACTCTAGGAAATCACTCTCCATGGTGAAAAGAGGAACCATGGCCTGGAAATTGGATATGTCCAAGGCCTACCATTGAGTTGAATGGCACTTCCTTAGTGCCGTTATGCAGAAAATGGGTTTTTGATCTAAATGGATAGATATGGTCATGAACTGCGTCTCGACTGTCTCGTTTAAAATCAAGGTCAATGGGGAGTTTACTAGAGAATTCACCCCTTCTCAAGGACTTCGCTAGGGAGACCCTCTCTCCCCTTTTCTCTTCATCCTGGTGGCTGACGTGTTTTATAATCTTATTTCCAGGGCTGTTTATTTTAAGTCTATTCATGGGGAAAAAGTCTGTCGAGTTAGCCCTCCAGTGTCGCATCTCTTCTTCACTGATGACTGCCTCCTTTTTTCCAGATAAAAAATTAATGAATGCCTTGAGATCTACCAAGCGATCCTCCAGTATGAGAGGGCGTCTGGCCAAACAATCAATCATGGTAAATCTGAAATTTCCTTCAGTGCAGGGGTGCCTCTTTCTAAGAGGGATGAAATTTGCGTATCATCTGGAATCCATATGGTTGTTAAACATCAAAAGTATCTCAGGCTCCCAACGGTGATTGGCCTGTCTAAAAAATAAATCTTCGCATCCATCATGGACAGGATTGAGGCTAAAATCCAAGGCTGGACCCCTAAAAGAATTTCGAAAGATGGAAAAGAGACTCTCATAAAAGCTATGATCCAATCTGTCCCCAGCTACTTTATGTCCCTTTTTAAGCTCGTGGTGGCCATCACCGATCAGATCCACACACGTACTACCAATTTCTGGTGGGGGAAGCACGATGGAAGTAATTGACCCCATTGGATAGCATGAGAGAAACTCTGCAAACCCAAATCAGAGGGTGGTATGGGGTTCCAGAATCTTCCTCTCTTCAACGACGTGCTTTTGGCCAAGCAAGTATGGCGCCTTATTAACCGTCCATCATCTCTATGTATGCGAGTTCTACGAGCTAAGTACTTTCCCCACATGGAATTTCATGCTTCCTCTCTTGGTCCTCGTCCCATCTTTTTCTAGAGAAGCATCTGGGGGGATAAAAAGCTCCTGGATAAAGGATTGGGCTGGAGGATTGGGACTGGATCATCTTTCAAAATTTGGTCTAATCCCTGGCTTGTTGATAAGGATAGTTTACGGGCTACATCCCCCACCTAACCAGGTATGGAAGATGCCAATGTCAGCTGCCTCCTTTATGACCAGGGAAAAGGGTGGTGTTTGGATAAGATCCTTGAATGGTTTAACGAAAGAGATCAAAGAATTATCCTCAGCATCCTCTAGGTACTAGACGCAGGCCCTGACCGTCGCTTCTGGATCAATGACATTTCGGGCGATTACACGGTGAGATCCGGTTACAGACTTTCTCTTGGATTCCACCCAGTAGGCAGGGATGAGGGTCATTGGAAATCGATCTGGTTTCTCAACATCCCCCAAAAAATTCTTCATTTTTGGTGGCAGGTTTGTACGGGCATTCTACAAACAATGAGCCTTCTTGTTTATCGACATATGGACAACATCACCTTTTTCCCTTTCTTCCCAAACACTTCGGAAACCCCTCTGCATGCTATCATTTTCTGCCCGGGAGCTAAGGAAATCTGGAATCAAGGGGCCCCAGATTCTACTGCTTCGCTAGTATTGGCCTCTAAGCTTCCTGATCTTCTGACGCATTGGTGCTCCTCTCTCTTCCCAGCTGATGTTGGTACACTCTGCACTCTGGCCTGGATTATTTGGGTCCGGCGCAATGACGCTGTTTTTCATCATGCCCACAGACCCCCAAACTTTGGATTGATCGAGCTACTTCTTGGATTGAAGGTTGGGAAGGCCACAATGGATTTTCTATTCCAGGTGTCTCCCCCTCCCCTCCTATTCCCTGGAATCCCCCAATGGAAGGGATTCTCAAGATTAATGTGGAAACATCGCTTCCAAAAGATGGGATTGTTGCCCTCGGTCTCCTTGCCCGAAATCATCTAGGGAAAATCCTTACTGCTAAGTATGAACCACATCAGAAATTCTGGGAACCGCCAGTCGCTGAAGCCAAGGCAATCCTTGCTGGTATGATGATCGCTATTGAATGTGGATGGGGTGACATCATCATTATGTCTGACTGTCTTTCCGTTATCGATGCTATCAATCACAACGATGGAGGACTCCAGTCGTTTGGCACCATTGTCAGGAGAATTCTCTCACTCCACCAACGCTTCTCATTGTGAACCTTCTCATTCACCAAAAGGGAAGGAAACAACGTGGCCCATCAGCTGGCATCCTCAGGCCCATTCGGTACTAACCAGCTCTGGCTGGATAATTTCCCTTCATGGATTCGTGCATGTACTTCTGCTGATCTTTGTCATTAATGTAATATTATTTTATCAAAATAAAAATAAAAATATGAATTATTTCTGGTGAACATTAAATTTATCTTTACCTATTTTTAAATGAAATATTTATCACTCTTTTTGTGATGTGGGTTTTAATAAAGTCATTTTTAAAATATTGAAAAGGTTTTAAATTTCCCATTAGTAAATTTTATCTTCAAATACATATTTTATCTAGATAAATTTTATGAATTTTCAAGGATATATTATTTATTTCTTTTCCCAATAATGTATTGAAAAATTCTTCATCTCAATTATTCAAAAAAATTATATTTTCGAAAGTGACCTAAAACTTAATCTATTTATTTTAATGTTGAGAAATATTTTCTAAATAATATTGTACATTTTTCTTCTATTTTCCTCTTTAACTTAAAAATATCTTACTCATATGGAGTTATGTTTTATGAATCACCTACTAAATGCATTTATAAAATACTATTTCTGGGTGATTGAATTTTTTGTTTCAACTTAACTAATTTTGATTCCAATTGGAAGTGATATGAAATAAAATTTCTTTTTTATGGGTTTTATTAATATGATTAATGATTGATATCTTATGGAACAGATATATTTGGATGATTATAGGTGGGGTCCTCTATAGCCCTAAAATTAATTAGTTAATGATTAATATCTAATGAGATAATAAATATTGTGCATTTACATAATCAAATTTATATTTTTTTCACAACATTGTGTGTGCACATGATTAATTTTATCTTTGTTAAAAATATTGTGTGTGGATATGATTGCATGTAGTTTTATTCAATTTTTTTTCATGGAAATGATTTTTTTTATAATTGTTCATAGGATTGAGTGTAGACAAGATTCCATCTAGCTTTGTTCACAAGATTGTGTATGGACATGATTTCATTTAGATTTGTTCACAAGATTGTGCGTGGACATGATTATATATTTATTTGTTCACAATATTGTTCTTGGAAATGATTTCATTTAGCTTAGTTCACAAGTTTGTGTGTGGATATGATTGCAGGTAGATTTTATCACAATGTTATGATCTAATATGATTATGCTAATTCCACATTTCTATGTTATTCTACTTGAATCATGATTGTTGTCTCTTGTTTTCACACACTTACACCATGTTTTGTGTTTGATCATTTTTAGTTTATATGTTATTTTATAATGTATTATGGAAACCATTTTTATCCAATAAGATACCTTTATCACATTTTCACATGTTCTTATGATCTAAATCCTTCATGACTTATGGATAAGTTTTTCCCTTATTGATCATTTGAGCTAACCCCTACATATTTTTTCCATTACCTAGTCTATGAATATAAATATAGCATACGAGGTAATAAAAGGGTGTCTTTTATGGTGAAATTTTAGAGAAACTTTGAAAAGCATTGTGAAATAAGTTACTTAGGTATCTAGTCAAAAAGACACTAAACCTTTAGTTATTTGGATTATGATATTATTTTAAAACTATAATGTATAAATTATTGAAATGATGAAGAAAAAATATATGTTTATCTTGATTCATCCCAATTGGTACCGAAGATGGTACATAAAGTATGTTTTTTAGGACCGGAATGAGGAGTGCTGGTATGAGGCACCTCATTTGGTATTAGAGTAAGGTTTAATTTTTTTATGGATTGGTTTAGTTATTTTTTTGGGATTAAGATTAGATATATTAAGTGAAAACCTTAGGGATAAGTATAACTATATGATAGCATTTAATTTTTTTGTAATGTATAGAGTTCTTGGTTTTCTAGAGATGACATACTTATCTGGATATAACAAGTTGATACATGCTCTAGAACATATACACCTAGGGGTAATAACCCCAAAAAGGTTGGTTGGGTATGAAATTTATTTTCACCTGGTTCCTAAAAAAGAGGTTTAACCACACATCAAGTTTGGCACTCTTAAGTGATATTCTTTTTTGATTCACATACATGAAAAAAGTTTATAATCATATAGTTAGAATTATTTCTATTAGATGGAAAACTTTACCAGCATTATGATGGTGTTATCAAAACGACATCAGATTATATAGAAAATGTTGAGATATTGATCTTGAGAACACCAAGGCCATTGAAACCAACTCTATGAATCACATTTTATGACTTTTGGATATGTGGCCATAAATAGACAATGAATAATCTAGATATAAACCTTGAAATTTATAAGATGGGGTACATATGTCATTTATGATTCATTCCTTTCATGTTAATAGTGTTTCTTGTTATAATACTATCAGATTAAGTATTATTATCTTTAATATTACTTTATTAATGCAGTGGATAGATTTAGGAGAAATTTATTTAACAAGGGATATGATGGACAATATAGTGATTATCCCACTATGTAACCAAATGGGATATAATACGATGTTGAAAATATTGTGGTTAGATCACCTGGCTATCACAAGACATGATTAACAACCTAAACCTTAAAAAACTCCTAAAAATAACCAAATAATAGAAAGTAGGAGTTTTGTTGAGGTTTAAGTTAAAATAAACATGGAAGAAAGAAGATTCAATTTCCCAGATATAAAAAATACGGGATGAATAAATTAAGGGAATGTCTCAAAAGAATAAGAAAGTTTTTCAATTGTGGAAGGATTGGCCATCAAGAATGTTATTGTGAAAAATATATAAAGTGGATAACCAATCTAACGAAAGGTATAAGAGTCCCAACTAATACATCATCCACACTTAAATGATTTAAATGCAAAGAGTTTGATAATTATTCAAATTGATTCCCTAATAATGAACTACCAATAATAATCGGTATCAACAAACTCCTAGACCCAGGGAATAATGAAGAACCTATGAAATGACTATCGTTGAAGTGGATTGTGATATTTAAGACACACTTATCCTACACTTCAGAGTTATGTATTTATTTTTGGATTTTAATTCTTGGTAATATAGTATATCTTGGGAGTTTTCTAAAGGTATTAAATCACCACCCTGATGGTTTTATTATCGAATAAAACTTCTAGTTGTATGATTATTATATCTCAATATATATGTTATAGGAATTTTATTATTTTTAATTTATTATCCTTCATTCAAAATAATTTTATTTGATTTTGGAACTATATTGGACTTTATATTAATTACCAAAAAAGAGATATGTCATTTCATATTCTAAATAAACCTATAATCTTCTATTAGTGGAAGGATGACTTTGAACTATCTAGAAAAATTAATTACATTATATAGGTTTTAATACCTAATAAAAATTGGGTATTTAGCACAAATGATTTGATAGAAACTTAATATTAGGGATATGACTATTAGGAAAGAAAATATGTGGTTTATAGTCTTTACTAAGATAACAAGGTAGACATCTCATTATAAATTATATATTGAGTCATGTATGTCTTTTAGAAACCATTAGCTATTTTTATTAGTAAATGATAATTAAAATTTCAAGGAAAAATGTATTTAAGAGAGGGGGATAACGTAGTGCCTTAAAATTTTAGTATTAATTTACCTTTAAAATAAATACTATGTTTAATATCTTTCTTCCCACACAACACCAAAATAAAATGAAACCATAATAATTTTAAATAAATCTTTTAAACTTAACCATTATAGTATAACCATTAAATTAGTAGGTTTTTGAGTTTGTGTCCTAGGTTCAGTGGTTTGTACTTTGATTACATATATATTTTATGATCTGAATATTAAAAAATATATTATTACATATTCTTAATTTTTCTTCATGAATTTAATGTAACAATGTCCTAGAGTATCTATCATATTGACAAGGTCATAGAAATTCCCCGCTATAATGTGAACCTTGAAATTCCATGATGATATTCTTAAATATGGATCTATAACCAAATAGTGTTCTATAATGGGATACATAGAATGTGACTATCAGGTACAAGTACTCATAAGAAAATGAGGTTTCTCCTCAGGATGTTCGCACGTGGTAAAATCCAAGATGAGAGATTATGAGAACAAACCCGCTAATAAGAATTACTCATGTTATAGTGTAATTTGATATTCCTATCTACAAGAATGTGTAATCATCATTATAATTTAAGATTATAATTGGTGCATGTCACAACTCATGAACATAGATTTACTGATGAATACTATCACACCATATGTTGGAGGGAAGTAGGGTATGTTGGGTGTGTCACGAATGAAATGTTATTAATGGATAAACTAATGAAGGATTTTTCACTTACATCTTTATAGAAGTTGATATATTGGAACTTTTATTGGAATAGATCAGTACCATTAAATTCCATGTCCATTGTGTAATGACATGTTTATTTTATATAGCCAAATAATGACGTATCAATCAAATAGGTTAGTGCAACAAGTGTGAAACTTTCTTGATGCAATATTATGATAAAGATATTATATTACACAATGAGTGTTCGTATGTAATTATCACCATTGTGACATTAAGTTCTTTCTCTTGGAGGGTTGACCCATTGCTAGATAGTAATCTTGGATGTAAGGAAATATCACCTAATGCTAATGGTAAATAATCCTAGAGGTTCACACACTAAGTGTTTTCATTGATCTCGATTAAATTATACTTGAATTTAATTAATGGAAAATATTATTCTTCATACTGAGGAATAATTTTATTCACGTTTTATCAATCTAAAATATTTATCTATGAATAAAATATTTAGTCTAAATATTTATTCAAGTTTTCAATTAATGCTAGAGGACTTCGAATATACCAAGACCATGTCTAGTGACAAATGTTAATTTACAAGCCAGTAAAATAATATTTTCTATTTAGAAAATTAGCACGCAAAAAATAAAATAATAATAATAATACTATTATTATTTTTAGAATGGTTTTTAATAAAGATTATTATATTGTTCAAGGACCAACATGTAATTAAGTAATATTTTAACCTAAACCCTAACTCTCTAAATATATAGTTATGTCTATTTTTCAGGGTTAATAGAGATATAGAGAATTGTTACGCACAACAAATTACCTCTCAAATTCATTTTTCTCTATCCCTATCAAGAATGAGATATGAAAGAGTGATTCCTATGAAGATAGAATTATGAGTGATCAACATGAATGATGCAAGATAATTGATTCATCATACTAGCATCCATAAATTAGTTAGCACCGCTCAAAGATTAAATGATCACATGTGGATCACCGCTAGAGGGATTCTACACTTGGATACTTATAGTTTAATGATACTAATCCAAAAAAGGGGTTTCAGATGATCCACATCTACATAGAATACATGATCCTAAAATAAGGAAAATCATTCATCTATATCTAAATAAATTAATTACAAATTTAATGTCTATGATCCTCTCCATGTTTTGGGTTTTCTTTAGACAATATTCGATTGGAAGTTTTTTTTTCATGGAATTCACGTCACTGAAAAAATTTCTAATGATCCATAGGATCAAAAAATATTTTTTGATTTATCACCCTTCTAAGTGATTCTAATTTTCCCAAACCTTCCAGTGGTATTAGATCAGTCATGCTCAAATTTATAATAATTTATTTGATTATTCTTTGTTTCACATTTTAAAGTTAAGATTTATTTGAGGATTTAATTAGTTATTGATATGTCATATAAATCTATTCTTCCTCCACTTAGTTTCACAAAAATACTAACAAGATAAATTAATAATTAATGATGTTTACATATGAAGATCCTATATAGAAGTTCTAAGGATCTTAGCTGGATAATATAGGAATACAAGGCATATAATTTTTTGTTACACGCTGTGTATCCCTATTCATTGAATAAGGTTTCCTGTGTGGATTTTAGGTCATCATATAATATGTGAATTCCACATACAATAAATTCACAAAATGTCAATCGGACATTGTAGAACAAAAATTTTCTAGAGTACACACTATGTAGTTTGACCACACATAGTGTAGTCTATGGATTTTTAAGATGGAAAACACAGGGTCAAACCACATCAAGTAATTAATGCATCATGTATATTTAATACATAATGTGCATATACTAGAAAACCATGTAACTATAATTACATGATGTGTATCCCCTATACACATCGTGTACTTCATAAATATTCATAAAAATTACACACCGACCCCCTAGGTGTGTACTATTGATATTTTTTGAATATACATACACACTATGTATCTAACTTATATACTCCGTGTACTCTAGCTATTTACATGGAAATATTAAAATTAATTAATTACTCCTTAATCCATATCAACTCGAGTTATGTGGTTCATTATGTTGATAGTACACACCATTCACGTAACCTCCCGACCTAGATCACCACTAAGACAATGGATGAACCAGTGAGTTACATGACCTTAAACACATCTCCCCGTATGCCAGAGGCTACTAACTAGCAGTAAGGGTGTAAGGATAGTCAGTGGGGAGACTATACCGTCTTATTAGAGTTGTGTGGTGGTATAATAGAGTAAATAACAATCAATAGTATAACTAGTAATACATAATTGACTAAGCAGCAGAAGACATGTTTGATATAACTGAAAAAAGTAGAAAATGACATTTTTTACAATAGATAAATGCATGACATGTTATTGATACATGACAGAAAGTAGTAAATATTATAACATGATTTTCAATGAAATACAATGTAGGACTCATGTAAAGAAAAGAACTAAAATCCCAAATGTGATCTCTATGAGAATCCTGAGCTCCAGCTCAGTCCTTTGCTCCTAACTCCTAGGTACAACAAACAAAAACGACAAGGTCCAAGGTCCCGAGAACAAGAAAGTCTACTCGGGTACCCCTGTGTAATGGCGGCCCGAGTAGGGTGTGAGATATAAATATTAGTAGGCCGGAACCACTGGTGTCTATCCCAATCCCAATAGTGTGGCATAAATTAAATAGTGTACAAGAATGCATAAAAAAGTGAGTAGTACAATGTAACTAAATACTCAAGTACCTACTTCAGCCCTCAACTGGTGTCTGAACATGTAACCAGTTCATTCATTCAGTAATTTCCTTTTTATGTTAATTAGCCACATGGGGAATATCCAACACTGAAATCAACTCATTATATTATAGATAGTGAAGGTTCCAAGATGCAATAAGGGAACCTGTAATAATAATTGATAATGAAGTTCCATGTTTAGAGCCATGGTAGCCTAGACCTCAAGGATCCCCAACTTAGTAATAAATATAGACTAGCATGGGGTAAGAGTGTAATCCAAGGAGTATAATCCAAGTAATTCCACAATGAGGCGCACTACCGAGTCCAAGAAGTTCATCCGAGTTAAAATGGGGCAAATCAGAGATTGAGACCAATGTTCTTTAACCATGGTACCTACTTGCCAATACTGGATCCAAGGTGTGTATCCAAGGAATCCTATTTGTTAATGCTATATCTGAGGAGTGTATCCAAGGAATCCTTTTGTACTACATGATGGATCCTACAGTGTCATACTAGGTATCCAAGGTTAAAAAAGGATCAGGTTCTAGGTGGGTCTCAACCTAAGAAATCAATGTCCTTGAATTTAGAATGGGGTCCTTAAGTGCTCAAGGCATTCTCTGATCAGAATCTAAGACAAGCTTGAGTCAGGTCATTCCAATTTAATATTGAAGTCGTATACATATTCCATTTAGTTCAATCCTTTCCTTTCATCGGTGTGATAAGGATAAGTAAAATTCGACCAATTAATCATTTCATAAGTAATTAATAATCAATTTTCATTCCACTACCTTCCATTAATGTGGCATGGGTACAACAGAAATGATACCTATTACCCAATTACATTTAACACGGCGAAGTCATATACTTAAGTATGTTTTAAAATTCCATTTCACATTTAGTTATAAAAATTGAAACACTTTCCTTAGGCGGGTCAAGTGGTGTACATAAATTATACGGGCCATTATGCAATTCAAAATTTTAAAAAAATCCATTTAATATAGGAAAGATTACCTTTAGAAAGGTCAAGACAAGGCACACCCAAACGGTGGCCCGAATGTTTCCAAACACTAAATAATAATTATGAAAAACATCAAACATGGAAAAATCAAATTTAAAACTAGGAAAACCACTTAGGTGGTGCCTTGGACCTTTAATTATTCTAAAAAGGTAACTCACTTTTTCTAATTCCATTAGGTACATGTCTTAAACATGCCATATTTCAATGAAAAATAAAGGAAATAAGAAAAACCAATACAACAAGCCAATCAATCATAAAATACTAATCACTAATTTTATCTTGAAGGTAGTTCACATCTGTTGGAGGGGATTTATTATAAAATCATTATACTATTTACGAACAAATAACTATTCACATTCAGAATTTAGAATATGAAACATACTGAATTCATATTCAATAAGCATTAAATATAACAACTTCACTACATCAGTTTAAATCTAAGAAAAGTGAATTAAGTAATTAATTAATGCATTTATAGAATTAGCGGACTTGGAAAGGAACCCTACCTTAGGATGGAACCAAGTCATCCACTACAACTCTTGTCTCTTTCTAACTAATAGTTGCTGATCTCCCACTAAGCATACACACCTTCGCATACATGCAAGGACACCTAGCCCCTATGCACACCTTTGCATGGCCCGTGAACATGTGCAAGGAGATACTTACAGGTATGATTGTATGCATATACCCATATCCAATCACCTGTGCATGCATTTTATATATATACATGGGAACACCTAGCCCCATACATGTTCATTCCCTACCATGGATGAATTTCACATAATGGGGGAACCCACATATACATATATACATACATATGCATACGTAGGCGAGTCACCCTTGACTTAGTGACTCGAAACAAAAAAGTAGGGACCAATTTACTAAAAATTTAACACTATGAACCATAAAATAATTAAAGAATGCAATTTAAATGGTGTGGGACTAAAAAACAAAGGAAAAACCTCACCTTGGGTGTCGACAAAAGACCAAATCAAAGTGAAACCAACTAAAATAGCTCAAAGCCCTACCAATTAATTAATAGAGAGTCAAAGAAACATAAATATCTTAATTAAATAGGCGATAAACAAAGAATAAGGTATAAACCTTACCCCAAAATGTTGTCGGTTGACTGAAATAACTTGAACCTCCTCACCTTCAGTGGTAGTTTCCAGAACATGCAAGAACCACACTGGATGAAGCCTTCACATGACCTAGAATTGAAGGGAAGAACCAAAAAATGGGTTAGACTCAACCTAGGGTTTGACTGAACCTCAAGGCTTGGAAAATAGGCCTAAATCTGACTGAGAACAGGGAGGATAAGGTGCATAAGACCTTACCATGAAGGTTCATGCGAGAAATCAGAAGAAATCCGTGTGGATTTCATTGCAGATGGATGGTTGACTGAGGGGGTTCTGTACAAGGTCAAGGGAGAGCCTGGGGGTGGGGGTGTTGTGTGGTCTATGAGAGAGAGGGGAGGTGAGTGCTTAGTTAGGTTTTAATTTTTATTGTTATTTTATTTTTAGATAATTTAATTGTTTAACAGGACTCGTAGCACGGTTTGACCCGCGTGGTTTTCCAAACTGTGATCAAACAGTGTAGATCCTAATGCCTCCAAGACACACCTCTAATGGTATAGGCACATGGTTTAGACAACTATCTGTATCCCATGCATAAAGCCACTGCCCCCTAAATAAGGTCACACAGTTACTTGTAATGGGTCGCATGGTTTTAGTCAAACCATGCACCCTCTCCAGCTTCTTAAAACATGACCTTTCTAGGTTCGGTGCACCCAAAACTCCTTGAGCCAATCCGAAAAACTTTAGAGCCTTCTACCTCACCCAAAAAAACCACTTAGGTGTGATCCACCTCTCAAAATCTCATCCTAAGGTTCAGTTTTAAAACTAACCCATCCATAAAATGAAAATGTTCAAAAACCTTCATATTTTAGTTTAGTTAAAAGACACATGGTTCTACAGATCATTGGGTTTTATATTATATTAAATGTTTAATTAATACCATGTAATATTCAAGACAATGAATTATTTATGGTTATTGTATACTAAAGACTCAAAACATTAAATTGTACAGGATACATAATTTTCATGTGTTCTATGGGCCATTAAGTTGATAATAAAACCATGAAATTATGACACATGTTGTGTAAACAATATGTCGTATGAGTGAATTTTATACAATTAAACCATATGATGTATTTTAGATAGGCAATCACTGGGTTACTTCCAAGTACAATGTTGTGCACCATTTTATTGAGTTTTTAAATAAATAAAGTAATTTATTTTATTTAAAATCAAAATGGATGAGAATATTTAGATAATTAGATGAAATGATATAAAACTAATCAATTTAACAATAATATAAATAATCATATTAATTTATTAACATTTTATCTTATTAAAGAATGAATTGAAATGAATAGTAGCTAGTTATTTTAAATAAATAATATCTTCATGTTCATGACTGATCATGAGATTGATTAAGACTAGTGTATGTGTTGGAATTATTTAAATTAACCTATTTCATGGGTTTTTAATTAATTATTATTAAATTGAATTTTATGTCTAGTGATTCATCCCTCCCTCTATTATGGAGGACCTGCAGGTCCAAGATTATTTATAGAATTCCCATAAACTAATTCTTTGGTTTCCCTCACCTGTACATGATTTATAAATATATATAATTAATGGAATATTCCAAAGAGTATGTAGCTGGTTCAAGATAGAACCATAATGATGCCAACCTAGGTGATACATATGTGGACAGGTGGAATGCTGCAACTCATTCCAAGATCAACACAAGGAGTTATTCCCATAGCGGACAGGTGGAATGTCCAAAAGTGTTATGCACTTGATCATAATTTCCTATATAATCAAACTAAATCCATTAATTAATTAATTTATAACCTTTTATACATGTATCTGATTTGTTAAAATTTTATTACGTTCATTCATGACCTTTTTGATGACTTCTACGATACAATTCTATCATTTGGGAGCGTTCATTTCGATGATTTTCATGATCGGTTTACTTGTATATATGTATGAAAGATCATGTAAAATGGGGATAGATATACATAATTAATGTTATATGTTAGTAATGAAAATGAATAATATTAAATGGTTATATAAGTCATTTGTTTATTTGGGGTGAGGATAAATCATTACATAAGATGTTAGTGATGATCATTAAGATTATTTTTTCATTTTTTGATCATCACGAACTAGTTTTGTTTTATTAATTAATATCTTGTGTTTATAATGGTTACAAAAAATTAAATTGGATGTAATACATATATTATAATATTTTTAACCATAAAATGGTTTTATGACCATCCTTGAAGGTAGTTTTGGAAATTAAAAACTCATCGTCCTTGAATGCAATAAATCAACTCATCACAGAAGATGTTTTCATTGTTAGAACTTAAGGGGAGGGAGAAGAAATGATGACGGATTATTCCATGAGCATAATAAAATTATAGTATTAAGGTACTATATTTATCATACCATTTTGATAATGGGAGGTGAGGAGAGAATAATAATAGAAAAGAACTTGAAATGAAATTAAAAGAAATGAAAGAGGATTTTACCTCTTGAATCCTCCTTTTTGACAACCTCCTCAGGGGGATTGGTTTTGTATTTTTTGAGATCAAAGGATACTGGAAGTGGGGAATGGTCTTGTGAAGAAATTTTAGAACAATTTTTACAAGGTTCAAAGCTTTATAGGTGTGAGTATAATAGGTGGTGAGGCGTGGTATTTATAGGGGAAGAGAGGGGTGTTTTCTCATTATTTTATTCATTAGTTTATTATTTTGGATCAAGGTTATGAATATTTTTATAATTATCACCAAATATATTTAAATAATGAATTATATTTCAAGATTTTTGGATTACATCAACCATACATCATCTATGACTCTATAATTCATGTATTTAGCTTTTATTATAAATTATCGTATTTTACTATTCATAAAGAATTCAACTATTTTAGAAAATTCACAAAAATTTAACCTAACCATTTTTGATGTGTATAATTAAAAAATTGAATTAATTTTATGAAAATAATTTTATAAATATGATAAATTTAATTTTTAATTAAAATCATCATTTAATTGGAAAATATAAATTTTAAAATTATAACAGAATTTATAACACTTTAAAAAGTAAATTAAGGTCTCATAAAATTATCCTATAATAATAAGACAAAAAAATATTAATTTATGAATCTATAATATGAAAATAAATTTTATTTTTAATAATTATATTAATTATAAAAATGTAATTAAATATTTATGACTTACAGAAAAATATAAACACTTAATTTATCATTTTTAAAACATTTATTTACTTATAAAAAGATATAAAGATATAATATTTTCACTTATAAGATACTTAAATTTTATTTTTTCTTTCATAGGTTAGTTTACTATTCTATTGGTCATATTACTATTCCTAATGGTCATGTTACTATTCCAAAGGTCAATTTACTATTTCATCGATATAGGTTCCTTAACTTCTGGAAATACCTTTTATTTCATTCATTCTTTATTTATAAAATTTGTATTGTTTTCTTTAAGTGATTTTTTTGATTTATACTTTATTGCCTAATTATAAGAAGATAATTTTCATTGATAGAATTATGGGTTGTTACATTCTTCCACCCTTATGAAATTTTCCCCTCAAAATTTTGTTTTATATTCTATGTTGAATATAAGTGAGGGTACTTATCTTTAATCGCTTCCTATAGTTACCGTGTTTCCTCTTCTTAATTATGGTTTCTCATTATTACATTTATCAGGTGAGTAGTCTTATTACGTAAAACTTTATCTCTATAATACAAGATATTCACTAGATTATCATTATAAGAGAGATCATTTTACAACTGTACCAGCTATGAATTCTGTATATGTGATAGATCTAGTATGTACTTACTCAAGAGGGATACATGGAATACATCATGTACTTGATACATGGTAGGTGGATGTTCTAGTCAATAGGCCACCACTCGGACATGATCAAGGATCTTGATGGGGATGATGTACCTGGGACTCAACTTTAATGTTTTCCCAAATATCATGATCCTATTACATGGAGATATACAGAGGAATACCATGTATCCAAACTTAAACTTAGGTCTTGTTGATGATTGTCTATATAGCTCTTATATCAAATTTGGGCTTCCTCGATATGCTGCTGAATGGTTTTCACATTTTCTACCATTTCTTCATCCATTTTAGGTCCTAGTAGCTTACATTCACTGACTTCATCCCTACATGCCGGTGTTCTGAATCTTTTCCCATAAAGGAATTCATATGGATCCATTTGGATGCTTGAGTGGAAACTATTATTGTAGGAGAACTTGACCAAAGGTAAATATTGGTCCCATAACCCCTCTAAATCCAGAGAACATTGTCCCAACATGTATTCCAGTGTTTAAATAGTCTGCTCATATTGGCCATCTATTTGAGGATGATAGGACGTACTGAAGTTCATCTCAATGCTTAGATCATATTGGAGACTTTTCCAGAACTTGGAGCTAGATATCAGATCTCGATCAAATACAATCGATATTGGTACTCAATAAAGACTTACCACTTCATTGATGTATATATGTGAAAGTTTATCTAGTGATAAGTCCTCTTGAATTATGATAATGTGAGCTATCTTTGTATGATGATCCACTCCCTCCAGATGTCTTTGTAAGTACAATGAAAAATTCCATGGTAATGTTATACCACTTCCATGTTGGTATGGATAACAGCTGCATCAACCCTTTTTAATTTTTCCTTTCAGCCTTCACTTACTGATATAATAGGTACTTTATTGTATATTAACTAATCTCATTATTCATATTGTCCCACCAATATTTATCATAGAGATCTCGATACATATTTGTGTTCTCTGAGTGAATAGAGAAGGTTGATCTATATGAATCATTTATATGATCCGTATTCATATCTAGATTAGATAGTACACATAGTCATGACCCAAATATCATGACTCCTTCATTACCCATTTTGAACTCTAAGGATTTTCCATTTCTGATAGCTTCCATATTTTTCTAAATTTCCTCATCATTTCTTTGAGAATCCTTTATTTTCTCCATAAAGGATGGCTGAAAAATTATTTGGGAAAATATTTTTTGTATTCCTTATTTAATTAATACCATGTCTATCCTTTTTAGGTACAAGAATATTGGATCCTTCTCAATTATCATCATTGATAAAGATGCAGGATCCTTTCTACTTAGATAATCTGCAACCATATTTTCATTACCAGGATGGTAGTGGATTGAGAAATCATAATCCCTAATGAGTTCTAACCATCTTTGTTGGCACATATTAAAATAATTTTGTGTGAATATATATTTGAGGCTCATAATATCCATATATATATTTCACACTTCTACCCATAGAGATAATGCTGCTAGATTTTCTATGTAAAGATCAAAGCCGCAAACTCCAGATCATGCATGAGATAGTTTTGCTCATGAATTTTCAATTTCTTTGGGGAATATTCTATCAATTTATCACTTTGTATCAGTACATATCCTAATAACTTCTTTGAAACATCACTGTATACCACAAAGAGTTACTCAATTTTAGGAAGTGTGAGTGCTGGTGCAGTGATAAGCCTATTCTTCAACTCTTTGAAGCAGTATTCACATTTACAGAACCAGAAAAACATTACTTCCTTCTGAGTCATCTTGGTTAGTGGGTTTTAAAATCATGATAAGTTCTTCACAAATCATCTCTAATACCCAGCTAGACCATAGAAACTACGAATCTCTGTTACAGATGTTGTCATGGGCTACTCTTCGACTGCCTTTGTCTTAGAAGGGTCTACATATACCCCTTTCCAAGTGATTACATTCCCTAATAATGATACTTCCTCCATACATAACTCACATTTACTATAATTTGTATAAGGTTTCTCCATTCTCAAAGTCTTGAACACAGTATTTAAATGCTCCTCATATTCCTCCTTTCTCTTGGAGTATATCAAAATATCTTCAATAAAGACCACTACAAATTTTTCAAGGTAATCTCTATGGAATCTATTCATTAAATCTAGGAAAAATTATAAAGAATTAGTGATTCTTAAAGAAATAATTATTAACTCATAGTGTCCATGACTTTTTCGAATGAATTTCTTGGAAATATCTTCCTTCCTCACCTATAATTGGTGATATCCTGACCGAAGATCCTCCTTAGAGAAATACCTTTCCCCATGTAGTTGATAGAACAATTCATCTATCCATGGTAGGGTATACTTTTTATTTATTGTGATATTATTGAGCTCATGATAATCAATACATAGAAGCATTAATCCATCCTTCTTTTTTATGAAGAGGATCGATACACCCCATGGTGAAGCACTCAGGCATATAAAACCCTTTTCTATATTATCTTATAATTTCTTATTTAGTTCTTCCAGCTCAATGGTGTCCATTATAAAAGGTTTATTTGATATAAGAAGAGATCGAGGAATGAGTTCAATTTTGAAATCAACCTCTCAGTCAGGAGGAATACCAGACAATTATTTAGGTAACACATTAGTATAGTCCCTCATAATTTCCATGTCTTCAATCATGATCCTATCCTTTTCCTCAATAATTTTAGCTAAATAAAATTTCTCAAAAGGTAACAATACCCAAAATTGAGATAATGATTCTGAAGAAGATTCATATTACTCCTTGTACTTGTACATGATTGGAGGATACCATAGGATGTGAAGAGTGATATCCCCTTTTCGGCATTCGATGTTGGATTTATACAAATATAGACAATCCATTACCAATATTTCATCAGACTTTGCTAAAGTAAGAAAGAAAAGACTTGTTGGGAGGTTCATTCCACAAAAATTAATCAGGGAGGAGTTATAAACATTGGATATAATAATTTCCCCATTTTATGTTCTCATAGATAACTCAACCTCCATATTTTTAATTGGTGTTTGAATAGTTCTTATAAAATTAAAAAATATGAAATAATGTGTAGAACCATTAATGATAATCCAACCTTTCACTCTTTGATTCAGGTTCTAATCACTTCATCCAAAATAGACTTTGGGATTAGAATTTTTAAACTTTTAAACACTTAAAAGAGAAACTGATAACATTAAAGGGATAACTTATAATTGATAATTATATCCTAACTTTTGATTCCCTAAGTTTCAATCTAGGCTATCCATGGGGATAAAATTATCCATAGGGTTTTTAAAAAAGTTATATATTCCTAATCTCCAAAAATTTAGAACTTTCTTTGATACCAACTATAGAGACCCTAACCTTTTACACATATTATTACATGATTTAATGCATAATTATCCTTCAAATACAAACCAAGGATCATAAATTATATTGTTTTTGTAATGTTAGATACATGATTAGAAATCATGAAAAAACATATTTTATTTAATATATATAATGATCTCCTAACAACCTTTGATACCTTACATATTAATAGTATAACTTAGGTAATAAATGAACAAATGGTTGAGACAAAAAATCCCAATAAGGTAATAAACATAAGAGTAAAGCATATCACATTGGTTAGAAGGCATAACACAACGACATAAAAAGGCATGGAACATGGACATACATATATAATCATAACATATAAAAGATGGGATCATGTAATTATAGAATCAGAGTAATGTGGCGGTGACATAAAACATGAAATAATCATAATTCAGGGCTCATGGTACATGGGGGAGCACAAGTAAAGGCTAACCACAAAGTCCATTTCACATGAAAAAATGGATGCTTGTAGCATGCTCGAGCATCTCTATGGTCTATACTAGGAGAGGGAAAGACAAGAATGGTTTGAGATATACAAGGAACTATTTGAGAGTAATCTTGGGGAGGGAGCACCAGATGGGACTCAAATAGTAAAACTCATTCTCTACATTGAGTTCCTAGATGTTCTAGGGTTAAAAATCCTTGATGAACTATTCACCGATCTCATACTTGCATCACTCCCTCAAAGATTTTCCATATTTATTATAAAATTTAATATGAATTCAATGATAAGTTTAACCTAGATCTACTTACTCTTATTCACCAAGTAGATAAGAAGATAAATCATGAAAATCCTTCCATCCTTATGGTGGAAAAATAGAAAGGAAAAATGAAAATAAATAAGCCCAAAGCTTTTTTGAAACTCTTTTATAAGAAGTGGAAGATAAAGGGGAAAGCAAGGGAGTAAGATTCTATTTATTTTTCATGTGGAGAAAAGGTATACTGGAAGAAAAGATACACCCAACCAAAGAACCGAGGGTAAGATTTAGGTGTGTTTTCCATCAATTAAAACTGATCTATTTCTACAAATGGTTTATTAGATACAGATTGTGGTGCTCACATATATATTCAAATATAGGAACCAAGAAGATTAAGAAAGACTGAATAAAGGGAGGTTGATCTATGGATATCCAATATAGAAACAATTTCAACTATAACTATTGGGGACTACCACCTCACATTGTTGACTAAAATAATCTTGGTTTTAAAAGGTTGTTTTTATGTTCCATCAGCCACCAAAAACATTATTTTGGCATAAAAACTTGATAAAGATGTATTTATTTTCATGTTCAAGAATAAATGTTTATTATTTTATAAATATGATATTTTTTATGGCAAGGGACATCTGAATAATGGAATTTATGTGTCAGATTACATGAACCATGTAATGAAAATTGATAACAAAAATATATCACATTAATTACACCGCACCCAACTATATAATCATTTACTATGTCAGGTAAATGAATTTTTTTTATTAAATTAAAAAAATATATGTATATTTATATTCTTTTGAACAAAAATTACTTTTTTATGTCACACATGTTTACAAGTAAAAATGACCAAAGCCCCATTTTGTGGAAAATATGAAATTGACACATAGATTTGTAAATTAGTTTATGTTTATATATATGGACCATTTCTTATTGGAGGAAGGGGTTGGTACTCATTATTCATAACTTTTATTGATGATTTTATTGGACATGGTTATGTATACTTTATGATGTATAAGTCGGATTACTTTGATAGATTCAAGGAATATAAGAATGAAGTTGAGAACCATCTTGGTAAGAAGATTAAGAAAATATACTTATAATATGGTGGAAAATAGATTAATTAAGATTTAATTTATTATTTACTATACTATGTGATTTTATCTCAACTCACTCCTCTTTATACACCTCATTGAATAGTGTAAGTAAAAGGAGGAATCATACCTTTTTAGACATAGTGAGATCAATAATGAGTTATATGATTGTTCTATTATCCTTTTGGGGATATGTATTATAGAAAATATCAAACATACTAAACCAAGTACCAACTAAATTTATAAATGGTATTCCGTATGATATCTGGAGTGGAATAAGATACATGTTGTTGAATTTACATGTGTGAGTTAGTGGAGTGTTTGTTAAAATCTATTTAGGTAACAAACTTTCCCCACATGGAATAAATTGTACCTTTATAGGATACCATAAAGAAATAAAATATTTTTACCTATAATACCCCTCATAAGAAAAGGTAATAGTGGTAATACATTCCATATTCCTTAAGAGGGATCACATCTATAAAATATCTAGTGGGAGAGATATATAATTCAATGAAGTTTGGGCTCAAGGTACATAAGAGTTGTCATAGAAACAGATTCGATAAATCCCCATGGAAGAAGAATCTATTCAAGAGACACATATACTACATAGGATTACAAGTGAGGTTTTAGAAAAAGATATATTGTTTTCTAGTTAATGAGGATGAGAACTCATTATTAGGTTATAATAATTATCCTCTAACCTACAAGGAAGAAGTATGTGGCACAAATGTTTACAAGTGTTAGGAAGCCATGATTTCTAAAATAGATTCCATATAACAAAAAAACTCTATATTTTGGAAGATCCTCCAGGGGATGTAAATAATATTTGTTATAAATGGGTATTTAAGAAGAAAATGGACATGGATGGGAAAATTAGTACCTATAAAGAATAATTGGTTGTAAAAGGGCTTAAATAATGTTATGGAATTTACTATGATGAAACCTTTTCACCAATTGGTATGACAAAATCCATCATTATTATACTTTCTATTATAGTCTTCCATGATTATGATATTTGGAAAATGGATATCAAAATAACCTTACTTAATGGGAATATTTAGGAATATGTCTATATGAAACAACCTGAAGAAACTATGACTCGAAAGGATGCCAACAAAGTATGAAAATTAAAAAAAATCCATTAATGGATTAAATAATACATCTAATTTATGGAAAATTTGATTAGATGAAATGATAACAGAATTTTGTTTCATAAAGAATGAATGTATGTCTTGTGTCTATAAACAATTTAGTGGGAGTACTATCATTTTCATAATATAATATGTTGATGACATATTACTTATTGGAAATGAAATTCCAGTTTTACAGTTTTTTAAGGCCTGGTTGAATAAATGATTCTCTATGAAGGAATTAGGTGAGTTAACACATATTCATGGGATCAATATTAACTATGATAGATCCAAGAGGTTTCTTGAACTACGTCAAATTACATATATTGACAAGATACTAAAAATGTTTTGTATGGGACAATCCAATAAGGGATTGTTGATAACGTCAAATGGAATTCAAATTTCTAGGAAAATGTGTTCTCAGAAACATGAGGAAATACAAATAATGATAATAATTCCTTACAAATCACTGATTGGGTAAGTCATGTATTCTATTATATGTACTGGGGTATATTTCTCTTACATATTAAGTGTATTAGGGTGATATCAAGTAGACTTTGGTGATAACCATTGGGTGGGAGTCTAGAATATCCTTAAGTACCAGATGAATATTAAGGATATGTTCCTAATATATAGAGTATATGAGTAACTAGTCATTATAAGACATGCATATGATATTTTCCAAATAGATTAAGATGATATGAAATCACAAACAAGACACATCTTAATCTATTTGTGATTTCATATCATATCATGAGAGATTTTTCTTAGAGAGTTGAGGTTGAAGTGAGAAATATTTACAAAGAAGACAATGCAGAATACCCCTTGATTAAAGAATTGAATAAAAAAAATAAGATTATCATGTAAGGTATAGCATACTGAAAGTCCTAAGAAGTTGGATCTAGTCCAAACATGAGTTTTTTTAAAGTTGGTTTCCTAGGAAAAACTATTTTCATTTTGATTACATGTATATTATATGATTTGAATATTAATAATATATCTTATTAAAAATTATTAATTATTATATATGAAATTAATTTAATAATGTCCTATAGTATCCATCACATTTTTAAGGTCATAATAGTTCCCCATTATGATGAGGACCTTGAAATGCCATGATGATATTCTTAAATATAGTTCTATAGTTGGATAATATCCTATAATGGGACACATAGAATGTGAATGTTAGGTGTGAGTACTTATAAGTAGATAAGGCTTCTTCTCATAAAGTTCACACTTGGTAATATCCAAAATAGAATATTATGAGAATAGACTCGCCAGTATAAATTCAAAATGTTTTGGATTCAACAGATATTCTAATCTGAGAGCACTTGTAACGGAACTTAGACTTTAAGATTATAATTGGTGCATTTCATGACTTACACACTTATAAAGATGGAAGGATTTGTCCCTTCCATCTTTAAAAAAGTTCACATCTCATCCCTTTGATTGGAATAGAACTATTGCTTTAAATTATATTTCCACAGTGTAATGATGTGTTTATTTTAGATATTCAAAGAAATAAATATCGAGCATATAGGTTGGTGACATGAATGTGAAACCTTATTAATGGGATATTGTGATAAAGGGATTTTATTACATAGTGAGTGTTCATATGTAGTTTTCATCATTATGAAATTATGTTCTTTCTCTCAGGGGTCTTGACCCATTTTTAGATAGTAATCCTGGGATTTAGGAAATCCCACCGAATTCCAACAAGAAATAATCCTAAAGGGTCATACATTTAGTGTTTTTGCTGATCTCGATTAAATTATATTTGAATTTAATTAATGGAATAAATACTATTCTGAAGACCAGGGAATAATTTTATTTACATTTTATTGATCAAAATTTTTTATTTATGAAAAAAATATTTAATATAAATATTTATTTTGGTGTTTAATAAATGATAGAGGAGTTAGAATGGACTAAGACCGTTTCTGGTGACAAATATTAATTTACAATCAGGTTAAATAATACTTTCTATTGTGCAAGTTAACACACACCATAAAATAATAATAATAATAATAATATTTTTTTACATGGGTTTTAATAAATATTATTATATTATTCAAGGTCCTACATCTAATTAAATAATATTTTAACCTAAACCCACCTCTATAAATAGATAGTTATGTATATTTTGTAGGGTTAATTAAGATATAGGTAAATGTTGTGCACAACTAATTCTCTCCCAAATTCCTTTTATCTCCCCCCCTCAAGAACAAGATATTCAAGAGTGATTACTTAAATATTTAAGGTTGAGTGATCACCACGAATGATGAAAGACAATTGATTTTCAATGATATCACCCAAAAATAAATTGGCACCACTTGGAGATAAAAGGAGAACATTTGGATCACTAATATAGGGATTATACACTTGTATCCTTACAACACAATGAAGGTAATTTAGAAAGTTTTTTAATATGATCAACATATACATAAAATAAAGGATCATAAAAATAGATAAATAATTTATTTATATCTAAATAAATTAATTATAATTTTAACGTGTAAGACACTATTTGGGTTTCTAGTTTTATTTATTTAATATCTAATTGGAAACATTTAATTGGTCATGGAGTTCACATAACTAAAAATTTTATGAATGATCCATCAGATCAAATAAATATTTTTGATTTATCACCCTACCCGGTGCTTCCGCTGTACACAAAACCTATAGTAGGTATACATATATGAAAACACATTATGAAATCTAAAATAAATGGAAATAAGTAGAAGGAGTCTTTTTAATGATGTTCAATTGTCCACGATTTAGATGAAGGCTGTTTATTTATTGTTTTCCCCAGACCGAGGCCAAGCCAAACTCTAATAAGCGTAGTTTGAGAGAAATATTATGAATTAGAAGGTTAATATCATAGAAATAATACAATATTAATTCTAGTATAATCAACAACTAGAACATCCACTATATATTATCTTATCCTTAGGTACTTTTTGAATATCTTGATAGGTTTTGTAAGTATAAATTAAGATGATATAAACTTGTAATTACTAATGTAATGAGTTATTTATATATCACATGAATTTTTTAAATTTATTAGATCCACTTTTAAAGTAAAATGAAGCTCATTTTTAATACTAATTCATTGATAAAATTAAATTTGTATCTATAAATAACTAATAAAATCATTTTATGTACAGAAATATATTTTAAAATAAAGTTTCATTTTTTATATTCTATGAAGTTTTTATTTAATTAAAATATTTATTGGTGATAAAATATTTTTTTGATATAAAAAATATATGAACACTAATTTAGTTAGTAATAGATTAGAAATAAGAACAAGAATAGTTAATATTTAAAAAATTCATTTTTCTACAAAAAATAGTTTTTTCTATGTCTTATGTTTTAATTTAAAAGTTTATTTTCTCATATTTTGAAATTTAATTAGATAAAAAGAGTCCAAATTTGGAATTATCATGTTGAAATTTAGTAATACAGGTCATCTTATATTTTTAGTACAAAAATAATTACCATGGATAGTTTTTAATCAATGTAAAAAGGGTAAGAATATGTGTCTTGAGTTTTACTACATGAAATTGAAAAAAAAATTCTAAAATATATTTTTAGGATTTAAATTCATTCTTACATGTCTCAGAAACATTTCCTCACCGATCTCACTTAACTACCATGAAATTTCATTCTCACCCCTTACCTAACATTCATTTCCAAGTAAAATTCCATCTTTTTCACATATAAAAGGATCTCACTTGCACCCACTTCAAGCTGTAGTTAACCTTATAAATACTTTTTAAAATCTTACCATTTTAGCTCTATTATAATTCTATTAATTTTTTGGAAGTCCGTTTTTCCATGATGAATCCCTAAATTCTCTTTTTTTAAGAGGCCCTTTAAGAGAAGGTTCAATTTATCAACATGAGTACTATCCAATCCTTAACCTTTTTTTATATTCCTCATCCAAACATATTATAACCATTATAATATAATTACATCTGTATAATTATTATATATAAATTTTATTATATTAATGGAAAAACCATTATCTACCTTCCTCCCATCTCTTAAGAAAAATGAAAACATCGTCTATGTGTACGTGCGGACTACCACCTCCATGTAAAACATGTTTTATTTTTCATCACTAACATAATTGAATGGTTATATAAGCATATTTAATAAATAAATATTATATTAATAAAATTTTTATGATTCTTAAAATATAAACTATTTTATACCTTCCTTCCATTCTATGTTAAATTGAAACATCGTCTGTGTGTACGTGCAGACCATCACCACCATGGAAAGATGCATTTCATTTTTCAACACCATATTAATTGAATGTTTCTAAAAATTTATTTAATGAATTAAAATTATTTTTATAACATGATTTAGGTTATTTAAAATTTATATTAACATTGAACTCATTATTAATACACCAAATTTTGTTCGTAAAAAATTACAGAATTATGCTTGCCACAGATTCTATCTTCATGAATCATGAAAAAATTATCATGGAATGAAATTAGAAATTTATAAGTCAGTATAAATGATATATCATATTACCTTATATAATATAGGAATTACCAAATTTGTTTCAATTAATTTGGATCAACATCGATATTTTAAAAAATGCCTAAAATAATCCAAATTACTAACACCAAATAATGAGAATAAACTACAAATAACTAATAAATATATAATAAATGATTATAAGTGAAGTGTGAATAAGGTAATAGATATTAATAAGGTTATTAAATAATTTATTAATTATGTTATTTTTATTATCTAGGAAGTTAAAGTGCATCATGGAGGTCGAGAGCAAAGGTAAAAGTTTCCTCATCTAAATTTTTCTTCATTGAGATATACTTTATATTAACCACTTATTCTATTTTTATTGTTATTAAAATTTACATGTATGTATTTTTATCATAATTTTAATGAATTTAAAGGTATTTAAAAATCTATATTAGGTTCTACCTTTCATGGGTTTTTTATTTTAATGATAATAAAGTTATAAGGGGTTTTCTTGGAAAAACATCTTTTGTCGAGTCATTATTAAAATTATTTGACAATGGTGTTAAAAGATTATTTTCTTCTATAATATGATGATTTTATATTACCTTTACTCATTTTAAAAATATTTTTAGTATCAAATAAACAAAATTATTTGATGTATTCCCTTATTCTTATGATTTGATGATGTTAAGAATAATTCTTGTCCTATCTAAAATAATATATTTCTCTTACTTGTCTAAATTTTCTATTCCCTACAATGTTATAATTTCTTATTTTGAAATATAAATACTAATTTTTTTATTAACTTAAAATTTATCTTTAACTATTTATGAATGATGTATTTATCACTCTTTTTACGACGTGGGTTTCAATAAAGGAAATTTTAATATATTGAAAATGGGTTTCCTTTCTCGATCATATATTTTATCTTCAAATCAACAACTCCTCTTATTAAATTTTTTTGAATTTTTAATGACCCTTTATTGAAATTTATTCCAATATTCTTTTAGAAAAAGTATTTATTTTAATTATTCCAAAATTATATTTTAAAAAGTGAATCATAACTTATTCTCATTACGTAAATGTTGATAAATGTTTTTTAAATACTCTTTAACATTTTTATTACATTTTCCTTTATAACTATAAAATATCTAACACAAATGGAGTTTTTTTTTATGAATCACCCTCTAAATTCCATTATGAAATAATTATTTTGGGAGATTTATTTTTTATTTTCAACCTATCTACTTTTTATACAATTTATAAGTGATATGAAACCCATTTTATTTACATATATTTTTATGATATGATGAATGATTGATATCTTATGGAAAACATATGTTTAGATGATGATAGGTGGGGCATTATATAGAATTAAAATTCATCTGTTTAATATTAACATCTTCTGAGATAATGAAGATTTTTTATGGACAAGATCACATTTAGAATTTTTTATAAGACTGTGCATGCACATGATTTATCTTTGCTGTGTTCACAAGATTATGTATGGACATGATTGCATCTATATTTGTTCACAATATTGTATATTAAGGTTATTGAGTTTATATTTTTCCCAATATTGTGTGTGGATATGATTTCATCAATATTTTTTCAATAGATTATATATGGACATGTTTGCGTTTATCTTTGTTCATAGGACTGTTTATATACATGATTGCATCTTTCTTTGTTCACAATATTGTTTGTGGAAAAGATTTTATTAAACTTTGTTTACAAGTCTGTGTGTTGAAATGATTGTGGTTATGTTTTCTCACAATGTTATGATTTCCTATGCTTATGCTAATTCCACAATTCTAAGTTATTATTTATGCCAATTTTAGGGCCATTAATCATGATTATTGTATATTATTTCCTAACACTTAATCCATATTTTGTGTTTGATCATTTTGGGGTTATATGTTATATTATAATGACTTATGAAAACTATTATTTTCCAATAAGATATCTTGATCATGTTATCACATGTGATTAATATATTTCTCCTTTATGACTCATTGTTAGGTTTTATAACCTTAAAGAGTGTCCTTGCTCACCCCTTATCATGTTTTTTATTAGCCAAGTTATGAAGATGAGTATAACATATGATGTAATATCTCGAGTTTTTAGATCATTTTAAAATCCTCAACCTGTATAAAATTTTGGAGCTTGGTGGTCATACCAACTCTTTTCCTTATATTCATAAATCAATTAAAAGAGTTACCTTGACCCAAGACCTTTTTTAGATCGGTTGTAACCCTTAGAAATTACCTAGAGGTTTCTCTTAGGTTTCCGGTGCAGTGGAGGCTGAACACCAAACTTTATTTGGTTTGTAGACTAGGGTATATAGTTTGGAAAAACCATGTGGAACCTAGGTGAAACTGTGTGGCCCTACCTTGGATTTGTGTATGGTTTGTCAAATCGTGTGGGATGGAGAACACAACTAAGCAACTAGGTCTACAGTTTTAGCAGAGGACACACATGTTTTTCACTTGTTTTGGAAAATTATGTGGGAAAAACATGTGTAGTATTGTACCAAGACAATGGGTTCCACATGATTGTTTCATGGTTATCTAAATTGTACGGCCAAACCCTGCATCCCATTAAAAAGTAGGAAATTTACTTTTTACCTCCTCTATTTCTTTCTTTCCTCCCTTTTCTCTTTCATTTATTTCATGAAATTCCTATAGGACATGGGGAGATCCTCTTTATTTATCCCTTAGGATTTTAGCCACACTCTTTATCCTATCTCCATTATTCATGATGCCAGTCTCCATAGAACCACATCAGGCATTCATCTAAAATACCGATTTCTTCCAAAACGCTTCGCGTTAGAGCCGATACTGGTTGAGTGAGAATATACCAACATGAGGTAGGTAGTTCTTATCTTTATATATGATATTTTATAAGTTTTGGGGGTGAGTTCTTATGCGTGCCATTGGGTTTTCTGAGAGAGACCCTATAAATTAAATTCTTGACTTTTAAATAATTAAATTGACCTTGTGAGATACCTATTAATATGATCCTCCATATATACATATGGTTAATCCTGGCGAGAGGCATAAGAAATTTGAAAGATTAGTATAGGGTGTTTATTTATTTAAATTATATTGTTTATGATGCTTGTTGGTTCCATGGTAATGTGATAGGAATGATCCAAGGATTGATATGGTTTTGACCATATGGATTGAGGTGAAATGGTCATATGTTGGGAAATGCCTGAATTATTTTGGCGATGTTGGTCACTGGTTGGGTGAAATGGTCATTAGATTTAAGTGATGAGGTTGTTGGGATATGGGCATGGCCCAACTGACTTTATATGGTGTTGACCATTAGGTTGATAGACACAGTCGTAGGGGAATGCAGTGTTGGGATATTGTGGATTAGGTACTAGGTTTGTGATTTCTTCTCACCATGTTTAGCTGACTCTCCCTTGGAATCATGTGCACACATATAAAAATCAGATGATGAGATGGGTTTGTCCAATCATGTGGGTAGAGGCCTACATTAGATGTGAATTAGGGTGGTATTGATCACGAGTATGGTTGAATTATCTTTCTGTAGAAAGCCACAGGGATGGTGAGAAGCCATCAGTTGATGGGGTTGAGATTGTTGGTTGGGGGATGAGGCTCTCTATATATTGAGGCCTTTGGGCTAGGATTATTTTAGAGGATGTATATCGTCGTTCCTTGGGACTTCAACTATTGAGATGATGGTGGTGTTATTTGGAGGATGAATATCACTTTTCCCTGGACATAATTCTTTGAGCCGAGGAGGATTATTCTGTGCTGGGGTCCGAGGGACCAAGTATATGGTTGGGTGTGCCTTCTAGATGTTGGTTGTTTCTTGATGACATGAGGTGTCGGGTTATGACATGGGGGTGGAACCTAGGGATTCACTTGGGATTTACTTTCATCATGGGATGATTTTAGCTTTATGCTAAGGATCATATCCTCTAAAGTTATATCAGTGTTGGTCAAGGTAAGGGACTTCTTCCCTCTGGCTTCCAAGAACAAGAGAAAAAGATATTTATTTATGAATGTGTGCAGTTCTTTTGTTTATTTCTATTAAATTACTGATCTATCGCATATGTAAGTTAGGCACACATTGGTGGTGGCTTAATGATATTATTCTCACACCCTACACAGGTCCTTCAGGATGAGTGTAGAATTTTATGCTTTTACATTTTGTTAAAGGTTTGTGCTTAGGAGACAGATCTTAGTGATTGAGTTGGGATTCTTAGAATGGGATGGATGGAAAGGGACCTTTAGGTTCCTATAACCACTGGAGTTACTTTTTGTGTCTTGTTATTTTTATCAACATGCTTATATGTATATATTGTGGTCCTCCATAGGAAAACCTTTATGTTTATTATCTTATACAAACTAACTTGTATGAATTTTATCTATGAATGGTATATTGTGATATTTTTTTTACAAATTTTATGTTGGAATATTTATTTATTTCTACTAATTTCTTCTTATTCTTCCACTATTATTATTATGCTTCCACTATAGTGGGTTACTAGTCTAGTGTTTATGGTATTTATTTCTCCTACTACTATATTTATCTATAGACCATTACTATTATCACCACCACAGGTTATAGTCTCCCCAATATTACCTCTTTACACCATCACTACTAGTTAGTAGCCTTTGGCGTATGGGGAGGTTCCCTTATGTCCTAGTGGTCAACCAACCCGTAGCACTGTTCGGGTGGATAAATGGGAAAAGTTACTAAAAATGGTATAAAAAGAGTTTATTTTACCTCTTTTTGGTCATACTATTTGGGATATTTTAGACTTGAGAATAGAATTTTTTCAAAATTGGGTTGAAAACATATTTTTGGGTGCCTATAGCCCCATACACGGGGGACAGAACAAGTTGGCATAGGCCGGGAATTGATGTTCTTCTTTGCAATTTTTATAGTTGACATGATTTCCACCTTGAGTGGTGCACTTAGATGTGGTTATTATATATTATGATATGTGACCCTTAGACCGATATGTAAATATACGAGATTTGGAACCTTTTCCTAGTATGGTAAGAGATGATTACTTAATATTTTTTTTGTAGGCACATAGGATGATTTATGTATATATATGTTCCATGATAAATTAATTATGATCATCATTGGGAACCTGGATTGTGATAATAAGGTTTGGGTTGTTTAATGTGTCAATAAAGGAATCTAAGTAGTGCTTTCCTACTTAGGCTCTCTTTGGTGGAATTCTACTTAACCAACTCAGACATGGGGTTCCAATGTAATATTTTTGTAATACTATGTGATATGATATGTGATATATACATGTTTTGGCTTGGATCTAATAGGATAAGGTAAGGATGATGATTGGGGGTGTGCTATTTAAAATGTAAAAAAAAGAATCTAAATACTATTTTCCTTCATAGCCTTCTTTCGTGGAATCTTACTCATCTACCTCAGATTGATATGTGACACTTGACTGCGATGTGGGTCGGCAAGGATAAATTAGTCCATATTTATATGTGATATCTGGCTCTGATATGAGTGGCTAAGTGTCCGATAGGATAGATTTTGTGAGACATGGTTGTGATGGGATAGAGTAAGGGTAGTGAGATTGTAGTATCTGCTACCGATTTCCCTATCTACATTATATATATATATATATTATGTCTCTCTAATAATGTTATTGGTATTCAGGGAGTTTCCACTTAGAAAAATTCTAATGGAGCGTCAGGTGGGTGGTGATATAGTGTTGTATGAGTGTTCATAGGTCGAGGCCCCTAAGGGTCAGGATGAGACCTCAGAGGGTTAGGTAGATCATGATTAGTAGGCATAGGCTCTATTGCTCATAGGTTTTCTGCATGATTTGACATCCTTTGGGCCCTGGATTGATGAGAAACTCAGATTGAGCATGGTACATGTCATACAAGGTATTGACAGAGGATCTCAGGGAGTGAATCCTTCGGTGGAGTACCTGACTCGAGAGTTTTAGTCACAACATAAATTTATTTTTAAGGGTGAGGGTGGACCATAAGAATAATATAATTGGATAGATTCAATGCAGAAAATCATTTATCAGCTTGAGACACCCCCATGCCAAAGGGTGAAGCTGGTGACATACATGATCAGAGGACCGACAAATCACTGTTGGTACTTGTAGGTTTATGTTGAAAAAAATGAGGGACTAGCTTGTAAAGACTTTGAGTATGGGTTCTTTGAGAAATTCTTTCCAAATATTCTAAGGGAAGAGAGAGATCGTGAGTTATTTAGCCTACATCATAGAGACAATTCCATTATGGACTATGAAACTAGCTTCACCGATTTGTCTCATTTCACACCCGATATGGTGGGCAATTACACCTTGAGGGTGACACATTTTGAGGATGATTTACAACACACCATTATTTTGTAGGTAAACATATTCAGGTTAAACTCATTCTCAAAGGTGGTAAATTAGGTGTTAATAGCTGAGGGAAACTTGACGGACTGATCATACTCAATTTGGGTGAAAAAAACGTGTGACTATAGTGGCAATAATTTAGATACAAGGAAGTGAGGCTGGGAGGAGTCTTAATTGGGAGTTCAAGCTAGAGACTTAATAAGACCACCAAGGACTGGGCCTTTGATGATGTGATTCCATTGCGGGAAGCCAATACATGTGTGGATGAAGTGTGATTGTGCAACTAAGGAGTGAAGAGAATGCAACTAGGTTAGGCATCTTGAGAGGGTCTGTAGGGAGAATTCTTGAATAGCCAGTAGTTAGGGAACATGGTAGACTTATGGTTTTGAGGTCGGATCGAGAGTGGTACCCAAAGATGGTAGCCAAGATTCAGCTACATGTAGAGGTTGTGGAATATATAATGGGACCTAGAAGTGGGGTCAGTGGTTAGAAGATGGTACAACATTGTAGGGAGTCTAAGCCTCGAACAGTCAGACTTTAGGCTAGGTGCATTCCGTTGAGCTTCCAAGGGTCATATAAGGCTGGTTATCTGTTTATGGTTATAGGTACGCCATGAGAATGAACTTTCTTTATTTAATTTTTGAAGGGAACTTTCTATAGGAATGTTAGGTTTTGGGTTCATGAGATTCATGGGATTAATTTGTAGACTAACCAAGTGCTAGTTATTTGGTTGAAATCAACTCAGATGTGTTATATATATATATAAATGTATATATATATATATATGTGTGTGTGTGTGTGTGTGTATAGGAGGTGAATGGTACTGATATTTTTTTATGGATGTCTATGGATGCATATATTATTTGAGGTGTGTTGACATGTGGGAATCAATGCAATGTGAGATTACTCGAGGTGTGTTGACCACTCCATATGGATGGAGGTTCTTTCCATAGAAATCCACAAGGATATAATGGATCCAAAAGTTTATGATGTTGAGACCATCGGTTGGGGATGATTTTTTACATATATTGTGGTCATTGGGATGGGATTATTTGGGGGATGAGTATCAATATTCCTTGGTACATTGTCTATTGATCCAAAAGTGGCATTATTTAGAGGATATATATTTCTGTTCCATGGACGTCGTACTTTGAGCCAATGGGGATTATTCTAAGTTGGGGTCTGAAGGACCAGGTATATGGTTGGGTGTTCCTTTGGTATGTTTATTGTTTTTTGATGGCATGAGGTATCAAGTTATGAATTAGAGTTGGGACCTAAGGGTTTACTTGGGATTTAATTTCATTAGGGGATTCTTAAAGTTATATGCTAAGGATTCTCCCCTCTAATGTTATACCGACGTTGGCCGAGGTTGGTGATCGCTTCCTTAGGGTTGCTGAGAAAAAGAGAAGCAGATATTTATTTACACATGTGTGCAGTGCCTTTATTTATTTATTATTACATTCCTTCTTTATCATAGATGTAAGTTAGGCACATGTTGGTGGTGGCCTACTGAGATTATTCTCACACCCTACATGGGTCCTTTGGGACACATGTATATTTTTATGCTTTTGTGACCAAGTAAGGGTTCTATCCTAGGAGATGGAACTTAGTGACTGATTTGGGCTATTTATCATGTGATGGATGTAAAGGGACCTTGAGGTTCCTGTAAAAGTTGGAGTTACTTTTTTGTGTCTTTATTTTTGTATCATCATGCTTGTATGTATATACTGATGTCATCCATGAGCGACCCTTTCTGTTTATTGTCTTCTATGTCCTGACCTGTATTCATGTTATCTATTTTTAGTATATTGTGATATTTTTATCTACAAAAGGTATGTTGGATTATTTATTTATTGATGTTTCTTTCCTTTTATGCTTTCACTATTATTGTTATGTTTCCGCTATGAAGGGTTACTAGTCTAGTGTTTATGGTATTTCTTTCTTTCACTACAATATTTATCTATAGAACATTAATATTATCATCACCAGAGGGTATAGTCTCTACACTATCACCTATTTACAACCTAAATTCTAGTCGGTAGCCTTTGGCGTATGGGGCGGCGCGCTTAAGGATTAGTGGTCAACTGACTCGTAACACTGTTCAGGTGGCTAAATGAGTCAAGTTCCAACATATGAGGTGTCTAGAAGGGGGTATAGTATTGTTTAATTATGGAGATATGTTCACTAGAATTTTCAAATAAGTTAATTAGGTTTATAGTCCTCAAAGATACTAAACCTTAAGTTCTTGGGATTGTGAAACTATTTATAAAATGTAATATTTAACTTATGAAATTGAAGTGAAGTAAAGATATGTTTATCTTGGTTCATCTCATTTGGTAGAAAAGATTGTATGTAAAGTACATTTTTTTAGAATCAGACTCTAGAGTGTGGATCTAGCGCACCTCAAAGAAAAAATAGAAAGAGGTAGAGAATATAGTATTGGGAACCCAATACTGTTATGAAGTGGAAGAACTCAATGTGTATTGAGGAAGAAGAATAAGAAGAAGAGATTGATGATAAAATTAGAGAGGATTATATTTTTAAAAGTATAAATAAGAGTAATAAGGAGAAATGATTTTAGTAACCTATTCTCATGATACCTAATATTATAGGAGTTGATAATAAATGGAGGGGGATGGTCATTGTTCATGCAGTGTAATGACTTACATACTAGTAGTTATGTTCCCTATAGACCGAGTTGGGATAAGTTAGTGATATAATTCATTGAAAAGATCTAAGAGCTTGGATATTTGTAGAGACTTAGTTTCATGTTGTTTTTTAGAATATATACATGAATTCAAAGTCTTGATTAAGGATGAAGAAATGATTAGTAGAAGAAACAACATATCAAGTAGATTGGATATAATAGACCAATCTGTGTAAACCTATAATGTCACCGAAACAGGCCTACCACAGGACTAGAAGCATGTTATCAATCGCCATGGGTAGGATACAAGAACTAGGTCATTATAAAAAAACATGAGAATGATTTCACCATCAATACACATATAATAAATTATAAAAAAATAGATTATCATACCAAATATTAAATACACATCATATGTCATAAATGACCAAACCGAAAAAGTCTATCCAAAAAAATGAATAAAAAGTTCAAGATATACAACTTAATACTAAAAAATGAAACTTGAAGAAATACCATGGGTCCATCTCCATGTGACTATAATTTACCTCTATCCAAATCCACTAGAAGGAAACATGATCCTAAAGATCCATCCTATATATGACACTCTTCACTTTACTAGTATCCTACATGACTAAGACTACAAATTTCCAGAAGAAAAAGTTGGGTATAAGCACTAAAATTCATTAGGATACCACTATAAAATCCATATAATGTCTATCCACATGCATTAATTTTTCTTGTAAAAAACATATTTTAAAAATTTCAAAAGATATCAATTTCCATATAAAATAATCCTTTGATTTTATTTTAAAAAACATGCTATATTCAAATAAACAAATTAATATGACATAACATTTATCCATGAGGAATAAGAGGATGAATTAAATAATTTTCAAGAAACAATATTCATATCAATTGAGGGAGTGGAAATATCTAATAAACAAGAAAGAAATGTAATATCAAAGAAAAAAAAGGGAAAATCACAACATGAGGGTGCACAAAACTCAGATGAAAAAGACCTATAGTCATCATAAGTGACTCTTATTGTCCAAGAACCTTGGTCTCTTGGAAAGGATACCCTCTAGAAACCCATAATATACTGGGAAACTCCCATAGTGATAGATAAATCAACTAAGGATTTCATAAGTATAGTTTTCCCCTGTACCCCAAGGTATTCGTGATATGATAATACATTTTTATTTCATTAAATAAACCAAGTTAATTTTTCATAAAACTTTTTCCAAGGAAAATTCCATTTCATTTTTTAACTGGTAAGGGAGAATCCCCCTTTTATTAAACCAAGGAAATTCCTCTTTTTTACTATGAATATGGATCCCATTACATGTCCTTGATGGCCCGACAAATTCCATTTCATTTTCAAGCCCATATTTTCATAAAACATTTTCTATAGTGATATCATATAAGTTTCATGATTGATAAATCATTTTCTTTTGAAAAAAACCATTGAAGAATTTTATCAAACCCAACATGTGTATGAAAATGATTTTCATCAAAACCCCTTTTTATAAATAATTTTCATATCCCTCAAAGTTAAAACATACCAATAATTTATGTAAAATTATTAGTTTCAAAAATTAAAACTAAAGGGAATAAAAATAATATAAGACATGCTAAGGGATAAAATATATGATAGATACACCTACCTCAAGAATGATTAAAACCCTGTTGCCTTTTAGATCAATGATGCGAGAAACGATATTAGATTATGAAGAGCCTATATCTATCTAAAACAACATCAAATATCCATGTCCAAGATAAATTCAATAACCTAGTCTCATAAGGCATCAAGCATACAAAGAATAGGAGAAAACAAATTGTAAATAATCCACTTACCAGATTATAAAAAATAAAGATTCAAAATTTCAATTGGTATGAATAACCATCAATGGAAATGGGGAGAGAGGTCAAACCATCACAAAAGAGACTATAAACCAAGAGAAATTGAATTAGGGTAAAGGGAGTAGGATTAAAGGTATTAAGTAAAATTTTTAGGATAAAAATATATTTTATCCCTTACAAATTTACATGCCCTACAGCGTGATCGGCTTGCCAGTGGTCCATAAATTGGTTATTATTGATCCACTATCTAGATGATGGGTTCAGGTAGAGGTCCTGTACCTATAGTCCTCAACTGTCTAGCTGGTGGGAGTATACCTGCTGGTTGGTGGTTTCTATAGACTTATAGAGGTTTTATCCACCTCCACCAGCTAGCTGATGGACTCATGCTGCCACTAAAAAACCATAGACATCCCCTCATATACAAATACATCAAAATAAAAAATAATAATAATGGGAGAGGCACCATAGCTGATTCTTCATACCAAGGTGTTACAATTATCCCCACCATAAAATATTTATTTCTTCCAAAAGGATCAATATCACAAACCCAAGATATGATAAGGCCATTGCTACATCATCAAGGCCCTGTGATCCCATGTCTCATTACTGTACCTACCACACTACCATCTCAATCAAAAAAATGGGACTATCATTCCACACAATACCTTATCCCATCAGTTCATAATTTAAATAGTCATTTTAATCATTGAGGTGTTAGGTTCAATATCTACATCATCTCAATCGATAACATAGGAAAAATATATCTACTACTTATTCAGTTGGAAAAAATGGAACACATAAGAGATATAATTCAAATGAGTAGGTAATTCCAAATTATAATCCACTGACTCGAGTTGCTCTAGAGTATCCAACGGTCCAACATAATGAGGTGCTTACTTACCCCACTTCCCTAAAATTTTATGTCTCAACCAAGGTGAAGCTCTAACAAAAACTAGATCACTCACCTTCAAATCAAACATATGATGATGATAATTGAATTAAGATTTATGGTGACTCTTAGTTATTTTTATCCTCTTCCTAATCAATTGCATGATATTTTTCATCACCTGGATGATGCTCGGTCTAACCATTAATTGTTCTAAAAACTATTCCCAACAAAGGGGTGATTTGGAAGATTGTATATACAACACCTCAAATGGAACCATCCTGATCAAAACCTAGTATCTATTGTTATAGAAAAACTCCACTAAGGGATAATATTTCATCCAATATCCATTAAAGTCAAGAACACATGCTCAGATAATGTCTTCAAGAATCTAGATGGATCGTTAAGATTGGCCATCCATCTATGGATGATATGCCATGGTCAACTTCAATTATGAACCCATGGATACATAAAATTCACTCTAAAATCAGGATGTAAAGTGAGGTACAATATCCAAAATGATATCCGATGGCACACTATGAAGTGTAATAATATTGTGTACATACAAGTTTCTAAGATCCTCAACCTTCATTGACTCCTTTATTAGTGGAAACTACACTGATTTCATGAACAGATCAGTAATAATCCATATCACATCATTACCACTAATAATCTTAGGTAGACCAATCAAAAATTACATGGATATCTCATCACATTTCCATTTTAGAATGTGAAAAGGTTGTATCAAACCGATTGTTCACTGATGTTCCACTTTTATTTATTAACACATAAGGCACTGAGAGACAAAATCCACAATCGGCCATCTCATACCCAACCACTAGTAATGATATATCAGGACATGATACATCCTCTGAGATCTATGGTGCATAAACCAATTATATCAGGGTCTACTATCCGTCAATTATTATCTCAAAGTAATCAAAACTATCATCCTTCCTTGTAAGTGACACACACCATCAGGAGAATGATACCACTCACCCGATGTCTCCCCACCACAAAGATTCCTATTAATGTATTTAAACTCCATATCATCCACTTTTCCAAGATGAATATGACCATCGATAAGTGATCCAACTTGATAATAATTAAGTAACACCTGTTCATCATCCCTCTCTTAATCTAAGTGTATCTCAGCAAACAAGCTGATCAAGTACCACTCTTCCACTAATTCCTTCACTGTATGGGTTGAGAGTTTTTTTCTCAAGGCATCTACAAAAATGTTTCCATTTCTAAGGGTGTATGTAATATCAAAATAAAAGGTCATAATTTACTTCACCAAGTATATTTATCTCAATTTTATATCCTCATGAGTGAAAATATACTTTATAATCTTATGGTTTGAATACACTATAAACCACTCCCCAAACTGGTAGTGGTTCTAAGTCTTAAGATCATGAATCATTATCACCAAATCAAGATCATGAATGTGATAGTTCTTCTCATGAGGTATTAGATTAAGATATCCATAAGCTACTACCTATATCCCCTACATCATAACGCTACCCAAACCCTACCTGAGGATTTTTAGTAAACATCATAACTAACACCCAGATCAAGAAGAATAAAGACTAGAGACGAAGAAAATATAAATTTTAACTCCTCAGAATATTTTTGCACTAATTGATACAAAAAAACTTTACACCCTTAAGGGTTAACTCATCCATAAGAAATTCAATCTTGGAGAAGACTCAAAAAAATTTCCTGTAGTAACTAGATAACCCCATGAAACTTTAGATCTCAAACACATTTCTAGGATGCTCCCACTATATCACTGCCTGAATCTGTTTAGGATTCATTGAGAAACCTTTCATTGAAATCACATGGATCATAAATTTCACCTCTTGAATGTAGAAATGAAATTTGGAAACTTTCAAAATAGATAATGGTCTTACAAGATTCTGAGGATGATATTCAAATTATAAACATGATCCTTCTTCAATTTGAAATAAAAAAAGACATATTACACAAAAAAATGCATAAATCCAAAATATTATGGAATATTTGATTCATTAAAGTCATAGACACCAAATGAGTGTATGTAAGGCCAAACGACATGACCATATACTCATAATAACCGTATCTTCTCCTGAACATCGTTTTAGGAATATCTTCCTCTTAGACACTCAGCTGATGGTACCCCAATCTCAGATCAATAATTGAAAACCAAAAAACTCCCTTTTGCTGATCTAAAAGGCCATCAATCATAGGAAAGAGATATTTGTTCTTAACTATCACATGGTTGAGTTTCTAGTAATTAATACAATGTCAGAGACTCCCATACACCTTATTTTTAAAGGGAATTGGTGATTCCAAAGGTGTATAACAAGGATTAATAAACCCCTTATACTCAAGATCCTCAAGAAAAAAAATTAATTCTCTCAATTAGGTGGGTCAGGTACAGTATGAAGGTAATGAAATGGGACTCATCCCCATAAGCATTCCTACAAAAATTCAAATTCCTTATGGGGAGATAATCCCCAAGAAATAATCTAAAAAATGTTCGGGATAATCACTCATCACTGTTGGAAGAGGGGTTCTAGGACATGTCACAACAACATCAAAAAGCATCATCGACAACTGGAATGAGATCATTTCAGCAAATTGAGCTATGAGACCAACTCTTGTAGACCATGGATCCCACTCAACATGAACGACATGATTGAATCTATCAGAATAAAGAAACAATACTCGAAAATAATAGAAGTCTATATGAGATTTATAGATAAGCACCAAATATATACTAAAGATATGATCAAATATTTAAAGATCAAGAAATAGAAAATACCATTTGGTTTCATGTTTGGAAATCCCCACCCAACACTCGAGACATTTAAAACCCTACTTTTACTTCTTTCCCAAAGGATTGGAAAGAGTCAACATGAAAGGAATAATCCTTGATTAAAATCCTAACACATTAATACATTTAGATTAGATAAGGAATGAGTTTCACCAGTTAAAAAATCTATAACTAAAGAAGATGTTTAAGGAGATATACCATAAATCAATATTTATATATACTATATTTATGGGTTGTATATAGGCTTGTATAAAAATTATGATTTTCATGAATTAGGTATATTATTTCATGTGTACTATGTTCCCATACCATTTTCCAATGTAATCTATCATTAAATAAAATCGTTTCATATTTATATGAAATGCACATGGAGAAAATTTATATTATGCACTAAGCGGCCATGGAATTAATATAAATGTTATAAATATATGAATTAATTCATACACCACCCAGGAGAGTCCTTAGGTTCTATATAAACCCTATTTCCCTATAATGGTGTTGTGTGGTATAAGATCCTCATTCTTGGACAATATTACCAAAAACTAAAAGCTCTTTAATTTCTATCCTTTCAGTATAGAGGTACTAGAACACCGTGGAGAAAAGGTGAATACCATCCAAACATCAATTGATTCAGAACAACCCATGGATGAACTATAGTGTTGGGATGATTTTTTCACTCATTGATCTTCATCAAACCATATTATGAAAATGAATATATAGAGATTCTATTTAGTGTATGGTACACTCATTTAGAACAAAATTTATTCATTTTAGTTTTATAGAAGGTTTCATATTTCTTACATGGATATCCATTAGCAAGGTTTTATATTTCTTCTACATGTTCTGATAATTTTTATTAGACTCTTAAAAAACCTTTTAATGTTATCAAAGGAATACATGTTTTACATTTATGAAACCATACATTGAAATGAAAAGTAAAACTGAAAAAAAAAAGAATCATTTTCATATTCTAGAAATTCAGTTTTCGAAATAGTGTACCCTTATGCAGAATGGCTATGTAAAGGTAACTGGGGTACTAACTATACATATATGGGTTCCATAAAGCTAATAAAGTCATTACCCTTACGAAAATCAATTGCATAAGGGTAACCCGGGTGATACCTACATATGAGTGGTCATGTAAATGTAACTCGTGAATTACCTTTACAGGAAGGGGTTCACTCTAGGGTCAACATTGATCAACCTTATACGGAAGTTATTTAATTAAGGGTCATCTGGATTTAGCCTTATATAGAGTGGTCCACATAAGATAAATCCCCTGGCTCACATAAGGGTAAAATTTGTGTAAAGGTTGTTGTGTAATGATATTTTTGGTTTTAAAGGGGTTACATAAAGGTAACCAACCACTTACCCATACATGAAATGCCACTATGTAAAGGTTAAAATTTTTTCACCTATATGCAGGGACTCATGTAAAGGTCTTCATGTTGTTAGCCTTATGTGAAGTGGATAATTCATGTTTTACCATTACGTGAAAGGTTCATGTAAGGTTAAGAGGTCAGTTCCCTTACATGGAATGCACTACATAATTGTCAAGCCTATTTATCCTTACATAGACTACCTACGTATGGTTATAAGGAGGTTACCCTAACGCCAAATAGGGATTCTGCATAAGGGTAAATGAAAAAGATATTAAAAATTGTTTTTAATTTATTAAATTATTTTAATGGTTTATAAAATTTTTATATATCATTATAAAATGTATTTTGTGATATTTTTATTTATAATTTTTTTAAGTTAATTAATTACCAATTTTTTATAATTAATTATATTTTTATGAAACATTTTATTTTTACATATTAAATTAATATTTAAAATAACTTTTATAAAATTATATGGCATAACATATGATCTAGAAAAAAAATGTTTTTTTATAAATCATAACTTATAATTTATAATGGATTAAACATTATGAAGAAATTATATAATATAAAATTTTTATATTTTAATTATGAATTATTCATAATTAATTATTTTTAATTGTTTAAAATAAAAGGCGACCTTATTTGGATATTATTTAAACCACACCAAAAGTGTTTTAATGATTGATATAATCATGGTTTAAATAATGATTAAGTATATAATATTCAGATTATGTAAAATGATTACATAATATAAATTGTATTATAAATAGATTACAATTAATATAATATTAAATATTTAAAATTGAAATGCCATATAATGATAAATATGAAATAGTTCATATTAGTATTAATATAAAGTGTTTATATTCAAAAATTTTAAATGAATATAAAATTTTTATTCAAAATTATTGAATATCCATAATATTGAAGTTTAAATTTATAAAATGGTTTATAATTAGATTTTATTTAGGAATTGTTCATAAATATTTATCTCATGTTTAAATATTTTAAATATTTATTTATTTGAATGTTATTCCCTAATATATTCTTGTTTAGTAAATTGTTTAAGAAATGTGAATATTGTGAATTATTTAATTTTAAATTTTAAATTGATTATAGGATAGATCCTTTCATTATATTCTAGAATTGAATCTATAATGAATTTAGTTTTTCATCTACATTGACCTGAGTTTTTAATTGAATTTATTAGCTTAAAATTTGTCATTGAATAATGTTTCTTTATATTAGGTGTTAGAGTTATGATGAATTAGATTCTCTTGTATGTAATGTATCCCTTGGTACAAGGACTTGGGGTTTTACTTCCTAATTACTTGGAGGCCTATGAATTTTCCCGGAAAGTGAATGGGGTTATCTATATATCACTCCAGGCTTACTCATGAAGATATTTTTAATTTCATATAATTTTATGAATTTACATGAAGTGTGCGTATACCATATCTATATGATGAATTTGGATATGTATGAATATGTTTGGCTTCCATTTCTGGGTGAGTAACACAAAATTCTGGGTTGTGTATAGGGTTACACATCAACATGATTTGAACAAATTTATTTCATAGAGGGAATAAGATTCCAGAATAATTTACTAGAATCATGCAGACATAAAAGGGAATAAAATGAGATATTATAGTGGGATTAAAATCCCCTCCAAATACTAAGTGTGATATTCCTTCCAAAGAAACACTTGTGAAGACCTCGATTACCCAACTTAGTAGTTTCGTGCTATAACCGGGTGACCCTAGATTATCTTATGTAAGAAAAGTTAGTTATAAGTTACTCCAGATTGTGTTGTTGGGTAGTTTCATTCTATAGACAAGTACCCTTGGATTGTCATTGGTTTGGTTTTTTTGGAATTTTATTTAGGTAACACTTAGTTGGGAATCCATAATAATTAAGATACTGGAGGAATAGAGTTGAGTTGTTCTGTATGATGGATTAGAAAAAGGGTTGTCCACCCACCTATACAATAATCATATACGATATGATTGGGATGATTACCTACCTAAATAATTAAGTGGTGATATGAATTCCCCATAAGAATCATTTATTAGTTAAATATGGATCCATTCTTACTAATAGACATGATGAATTTTATAGGGGTCATCACTTTAATGGGAACCCATTTAATAAAAGTTCTTATTAAATTGTTAATAATACACAATAAACATCTGATAAAATATTCTATTGCAGATAATATCATCACCATCATCACCATCATCAATCAAAACATTGTAATCAATTCTTGATAAGGAGAATAGTAATGTAAGCTACTCCTTAGGTTGGTAACTTAATAAAGGTTCATAGAAAAGATTAATAATTTAAAAAAATATCTTAAGAAAAAATTCCACATGTTATAAGAGTTCCTTATTGAGTAACTAAGTATTAAATTTATTCAACAAGTGAATATAGATTCTTATGGAAGCATAGAGTGATTAATTTATGATTTTAAAGGAATTGTTTTAACAATAAATTTTTATGGTTAGGGAGTTTATCCTATTATCATCTATGAAGATGTTTTGACAATATGACTGAATTTAAGAAATATTTACTCGATATTCTAAAAATGTTGAGAATGGATGAACTTGGAATATGATGTCTGGATTCTGGTACTGTATGGATAGTAAAATCGGGTAAAATTCAAAACTAAAAGAATAAAAGTTAGTTTAAAAGTTCCAAAATGTTTCTTCAAGAATTTAATTAGGGTTATTGAATCCTTGGGTTCTCAAGGAGGAAAAATAATTATATATGATGAGATTATCCAGAATACTTGAAGGAGTTTTTAAAACTCCATAGAATTTTCCATGTTTGGAATGAATGTAATAGAAATTAATTATTTTGTTTTGAAAGGTATATGATACCGAATATAAAATTTAAAAAAATTGTAAATATATAGGTGTTCAAAATAAAATTTTGAATTGTTTGAGCTTATAGTTTACATTCATGAAGTAAAGAGTTTCTATATTTTAATGTAAAGGATTTTATCAAGATAAAATGAATCTAAATAAAATATGTGTTTCTTCATCTTATTTCCCTTATGTGATAAGATATGTTATTCAATTACAAAATTCGTTATGAAAAAACATGATATGATTAATTATATGCACATTGTTTAGTATTAAAAAATTTATATAACATGTTTTGAAAATAAGATATGGATAAAATCATTTTATCATGTATAAAATGTTTACATAGATGGATGTTAAAATATGGGGAAATGTGTTTCCACTACCTATTAGTGGTATATTTTAAGAAATTCTTATTTTTTTTAAAAAATTGTTCTAGAAACCTATAATACTATATATAAAATAGAAATAGTGACTTATTTGTTAAATATTACTAATAAAAAGAAATAAATATCATCTACTAACACAAAAGGGGTTGTTTATCACAGAAATACATTCTGAAAAGAATATAATGTCTAAGAGGATAGTGAGAAAATGTTTAAACTTAAATAAGTTCAAAGCTAATAAATAATGAAATTCACCAATCTATGTTCAAAGTGATTTTTAATTAATATACTCAGAGAGTTAGGATATATTAATAAAAAATAATTTAAGTAGTAAAATTATTTTATGGAGAAGTTTGATTGAATATGGTTCTATGGATGATGATGAACATAAGGAGAGTTTTAATTAGACAATAGAAGTTAACATCATAATATTTGATGTTGTGAAGTTAAGAAGTTTGAATTTTTTCAAAAGTTAAATAATTAGGAATATGATTCCTAAATCTCACAATTAATTAAATTGGATTAATGCATAGCTATTTCTGAATGAATTGTTTAGTGGGAGGGTTTTATTAGATGGGAATATAGATATGTGACCTTTTTAAGATGGAAAACACGGGGTCAAACCACATCATGAAATTAATGCATCATGCATATTTAATAAATGATGTGTATAAACTAGAAAACCATGTAAGTAGAATTACATTACATGTATCATCTATACACATCACGTACTTCATAAATATTCCTGAGAATTACACACCAATCCCCAAGGTGTGCACGACGGATATTTTTTGAATATAAGTACACACCATGTAGCTGGATTATATACTCAGTGTACTATAGCTTTTTAAATGGAAATATTAAAATCAATTAATTACTTATTACAACTTATCAACTTGATTTATGTGGTTCATTAAGTTTAAAATACACACCATTCATGTAACGTCTTAACCCATCTCACCACTAAGATGGTTGATGAACTAGTGAGTCAAATGACCTCAAGCGCATCTCCCCATATGCCAGAGGCTGCCGACTAGTAGTGAGGGTGTAAGGATAGTCAGTGGGGAGACTATACCCTCTTATCAGAGTTGTTTGGTAGTATAATGGAGTAAATATCAATAAATATTGGAACCATTAATACATAATTGACTAAGGAGCGGAAGATATGTTTGATATAACCAAACAAAAGTAGAAAACACAATTTTGTACAATAGATGAATGCATGACATGGTATTGATACATGACGGAAAGTAGTAAAAATAACAACATGATTTTCAATACAACACAATATAGAACGCAAGTAAAGAAATGAAATAAAACCCAAAGTCAATCTCGACAATCATCCTGATCTCTAGCTCAGTCCTTTGCTCTTAAATCCTAGGTACAACAAACAACAACAGCAAGGTCCAAAGTCCTGAGAAAAAGAAAGTCTACTCGGGTGCCCCTATACAATGGAGGCCTGAGTAGGGTGTGAGATATAAATCTTAGAAGGCCAGCACCACCGATGTCTATCCTAACCCTGAAAGTGTCATATAAATTAAATAGTGTACAGGCATGAATAAATAAAGTAATAAGTACAATGTAACTAAATACTCAAGTACCCACTTTATCCCTTGGCTGGTGTCTGAACATGTAACCAATTCATTCATTCAGTAATTTCCATTTTATGTTAATAAGTCATGTGAGTAATAACCAGAACTAACATCACCTCGTTACATTATATATATAGAAGGTTCAAATATGTAATAAGGCAACCTATAATAATAATTTATAATGAAGTTCCATGTTTATATCCATGGAAACGTAGACCTTAAGGGTCACCAACTCAGTAATAACAGTAGTCTGGCATGAGGTAAAAGTGTAATCCAAGGAGTTTAATCCAAGGATTTCCAAAATGAGGTGCACTACTGAGCCCAATGAGTTCATTCAATGTTAAACAGGGCTAAGAAGAGACTGGGCCCAGTGGGATTTAACCATGGCAACTACTTGTCAATGTTGGATCCAAGGCGTGTATCCAAGGCATCCTCTTTGTTAATTCTGGATACAAGGAGTGTATCTAAGGCATCATGTAGTAATACATGTGATATCCTATGGTGTCATACCGGGTATCCAAGTATAGACAAGGATCGAGTTCTAGGTGGGTCTCAACCTAAGTAATCCATGTCCTTGAATTTGGAGTGGGGTCATCGAGTGGTTAAGGAATTCACTGATTAGAATCGAATACAAGCTTGAGTTAGGCCATTCCTATTCAATATTAAAGTCGTATACATATTCCATTTGGTTCAACCATTTTCTTTCATTGGTCTGATAAGGCCCAGTAAAATTCAACCATTTAATCATTTCATAAGAAATTAATAATAAAGGTTTATTCCACTACCTTTCATTAATGTGGCAGGGGTGATACAGAAATGAAACATAATACCTAATTACATTTAACACAGCCAAGTCATATAATTCAGTATATTTTCCAATTCCATTTCACATTTAGTTATCAAATTGAAACACTTTACTTAGGTGGGTCAAGTGGTGTGAATACATGATACATGCCATTATGAAATTCAAAATTTTAAAACAATCCATTTAATGTAGGAAAGCTTAACTTTAGAAAGGTCAAGCCGAGGAAAACCTAAACGGTGGCCCGATTGTGTCAAAACACTAAACAATAATTATAGAAAACTTCACACATATATAAATCCAATTTAAAACTAGGCCAACCACTTAGTAATTTCCTTGTCCCTTTAATAATTTTAAAAAGGTAACTCTATTTTTCTAATGCCATTAGGGCCATGTCCTAAACATTCCATATTTCAATGCAACATCAAGGAAATAAGCAAAACCAATACAACAATCCAAGAAAGCATAAAATCCTAATCAATAATTTTATCTTGAAGGCAGCGCACCTCCATTGGAGGGGATTTATTATAAAATCATTATATTGATTACCAACATATCACTATTCATATTCATCATTTAAAACATGAAACATACTGAATTCATATTCAAGAAGCATTAATTCTAACAAATTCACTGCATCTATTTAAATCTAAAAAAGTGCAGTAAGTAATTAATTAATGAATTTATAAAATTAGAGGACTTGGAAATGGATCCTACCTCAGGGTGGAACCAAGGTGTCCACTTCATCTCTTGGTGCTTTCTATCTAAAGGCTAATGATCCCCCACTGAGAATATGCACCTTCACATACATGAAAGGAAACTTATCCTCTATGGACACCTCCGCATGGCTGATGAAAATGTGCAAGGGGATACTTATAGGTATTATTATATGCATATACCCGTCTCTACTCACCTATGCATGCATTTTATATATATAAATGGGAACACCTATCCCCATACATGTTCATTCACTGCCATGGATGAATTTCACAAAATAGGGCAACCCACATATACATATATACATACCTATGCATATACAGGCGATTCTCCCTTGACTTGGAGACTCAAAACCAATTAGTAGGGACCAATACACTACAAATTTAACACTACAAACCTTAAAATAATTAAATAACACAATTTAAATGGTGCGAGACCAAGAAATAAAGGAAAACCCTCACCTCAGGTGTCAATGATGAACCAAATCGAAGTGAAACCACTCGGAATAGCTCAACGCTCTGCCAATTAATTATTGGGGAGTCAAATAAACATAAGGATCTCAATTAAATAGGTGAGAACCAATTCAAAAGGTATAAACCTTACCCTAAAACGTTGTCAGCCGACCGAAATCACCTGAACCGCCTCACCTTCAGCGGCAGTTGCTAGAACATACAAGAACCACACCCGATGAAGCCTTCACATGACCTAGCATCAAAGAGAAGAACAGAAAAATTGGTTATCCGTAACCTAGGGTTCGACTGAACCTCAAGGCATGATGAATAGGCTGAAATACGACTGGAAACAAGGATGAGAAGGTGTGGAAGGCCTTACCATTAAGGTTAATTTGAGAAATCGGAAGAAATCAGTGTGGATTTCATTGTAGATGGATGGTCGATCGAGGGGGGTTCCGTGTGAGGTCGAGGGAGAGCCTAATGGGGACGGGGGGGGGGGGGGGGGGGGGCGTCGCATGGTATGAAAGAGAGGGGAGGTGAGTGCTTAGTTAGGTTTTTATTATTAATTTTATTTTATTTTTAAATAAGTTAATTGCTTAACAGGACCCATCAACATGGTTTAACCCACACACTTTTCCAAACCATGCTCAAACTGTGCTGAGCCTACTGCCTCCAAGACACACCCCACATGGGCTAGGCACATGGTTTAGAAAACTGTGCACATTCCATGCACAAAGACATTGCCCCCCCTAAATAAGGTCACACGGCTACCTGCATTGGGCCGCACAGTTTCAGCCAAATCGTACACCCTCTCAAGCTTCTTAAAACATGACCTTTCTAGGTTCGACACTCCTAAACTCCACAAGTAACTCGGTAAACCTCTTAAGAATTCTCCCATGCCCAAAAACATCACTTAAGAGCGATCCAACTCTTGGAATCTTGTTCTAGGATCCGGTTTTAAAACCAACATGTCCAGAAAATGAAAAAGTTCAAAAACCTTCATATTTTAGTCCGGTTAAAAAATGTAGGATTCTATAGTTCATTAGGTTGGATATTATATTAAATGTTTAATTAATTACATGTAATATTCTATACTAGGAATTGTTTATAGTTATTTTATACTAAATAATCAAAACATTAAATTGTATAGGATATATAATTTTCATGTGTTCCTTGGGCCATTAAGTTGACTGTAAAACCATGAAATTATGGCACATGTTGTGTGCACAATATGTTTTATGAGTTAATTTTATATACTTAAACCATACGAATTATTTTGGATAGGTAATCACTGGGTTACTTCCAAGTACAATGTTGTGAACCATTTAATTGAGTTTTAAATAAATAAAATAGTTTATTTTATTAAAAATAAAAATGGATGGGAATATTTAGATGATTAGATGAAATAATATAAAATGAATCAATTTATCAATAAAATAAATAATTGGATTAATTCATTCACATTTTGTCTTATTAAATATTTAATTGAAATGAATGGTGGCTAGTTATTTTAAATAAACAATATTTTCATTTTTATGACTGATCATGTGCTTAATTAAGACTAGTGTATGTGTTGTAATTTTTTACATTAATATATTTCATGGATTTTTAATTATTTATTATTAAATTAAATTTTATGGTCAGTGAGTCATCCCTCCCTCCATTATTATGGAGGACCTGCATGTCCAAGATTATTTTTGGAATTCCCATTAACCAATTCTTTGGTCTCCCTCACCTGCATATGATTTATAAATATATATAATTAATGGAATATCCCAAGGAGTATATAGGTTGTTCAAGATAGAACCATAATGATTTCAACCCAGGTGATACATAAGTGGACAGATGGAATGATGCAACTCAAGTGAAGACCAACAAAGGGAGTTATTCCCATAGCTCATAGATTAATTTATTGTCAGATAAATAAATTAACATTTATTTAAGCTCTTGATCAGGAAATTTATTTATTTATTTATTTATATCTATGAATTATTTAATTTATGGATTCATGACCATGATCACATAAAAAAATGAATTAATGTGCACATAAAAAATTTAAATAAATGAATAATGTGTAAATGTTTGTATTAATATGGTTAATTAATTAAGTAAAATTCACATAATATTAACAAGTCATGTAAAGGATAAAACATGATAAAATTTATTCTTAATAAATTAAAATACCTTAAATAAATATTAAGTCATATTTTTTCCTTCTGTTACTTGATTAAGAATGAAACCAATATAACTAAGCGTCTGACCAACACTTTTTGGGATAATTAATTTTATAAGGGGAGTTCTTAGGAAGGTTTTGGGTTGAATTAACCATTTTACATGAAGATGATTTTCTCTTTATAGACTTGGTTTTATTTGGAGGAAACTGATGTGGCAATCCAAGTTTTGATTTTTGTATTGGGGAATCCACTCAACAGATCAAGGAGATACAAGCCCATAGTTGAAAAAAAAATTACAACCTAAATACCTTTAAGTATCCTGACCAACCATTGTTAGGGTTATTTAAAGGGGTATTTGGATACTTTCCAATAGAATGTCTAAGTGACCAAAAATTCTGAGATCAACGGTGATGGCTACTGGGACATGACAAAATGGTGTGAGATTTAATAAAAAAATTAATTTATTATCCCTCACATAATTTGTAATCAAGAAATGTACTAACAATCTTCTCTTTAATATTTGTATAAAATTAAAAGTTTGTCATCAAAACTATATAAAACTACCCCAGCCTTTTACAAATATTATTACATGATTTTAAGCATAATTAGCCTTCAAATAAAAACCAAGGCTCATAAAGTATAATGTATTTGGAAGATTAGACACATAACTAGAAAGCATGAAAAAAATTATTTTATTTAATATTTATAATGAGATCATAATACCATTTTATCCCTTACATCTAAGTAGGATAACTTGTGGAATACATGAACTAAGGGACGAACTAAAAATCATAGTAAGGGAATAAAAATAATAGTAAAACATAACACATGTGTTAGGAGGCATAACATGATAAAATAAAAAGTCATGGAACATGAATAAACATATAGAAGAATAACATATAGAACATGGGATCATGTAATAATGGAATAATATTAATGATGAGGTGACATAAAACATTACATAATCATGATTCACGGCTCATTGAACATGGGGGGTGGGGGGCACGAGTCAAGGCTAACCACCAAGACCATTTCATATGGAGCAGGAGTCAAGGATGACCACCAAGACCATTGCACATGACGTCTCACAAGACTAAACATTACCCAATGAATTAGAGGGATATCTGGCTTCACCCATTTTAATATTCTCATGAATATGTTTTCCACATAAATAATCATACATAATGAATCAAATATAAACGTACGGTTTACCCATGGAAAGAATTAGGTATCATAATCATGTCAAAAGGAATAAAGAAAGGGAATATTATAATGGTGTCCATGAAAGAATGGATTTAAATGATAAATGGAAATTAATAAGGTAAAATAGGTATATATCATGATAATTTATCTCAATATGAATTGATAACTTGTAAAAAGAGTGTTTAATAAACTTTAGGAACAAAACATTTTAGTACGGTTTAAGGACAATATTAAAAGGCATTTAAAGAAGAAAAGGCATAATATTTTATATAAAAAAATAACCAAGAAAGTTTTTCATTATAAAATGAGTGATTTTATAAAAATAATGGTGGATTAAAATAGATTATGGAGTACACTTGAAAATAGGAAAGAATTCGGGAAGTTCCCTTAAATCAGGCTTGCTTATCGGGAAGAATTGAGAAAGGAACCTTCTTAAAGAATGTATTTCCCCATGAAATAAGGATTTATTGATTTAGAGAAATTATTTTGTAACAAATTAAAATAATTATAAGAAGTACATAATTATAAATAAGAGTTACATTTGGGTAAAGAGAGATAAAGCATAACCTGAATGAAAAATGAATGTTCGGAAAGGACCCTAACCTTATGTCTGAAAATGTTATGCACTTGATATTAATTTCCTATATAATCAAGTTAAATCCATTAATTAATTATTTTATAACCTTTTATATATGTATCTTATTTGGAATAATTTTATTACGTTCATTCATGACATTTTTTATGAATTTTAAGATATAATTATTACGTTCGGGAGTGTTAGTTTCCTCGATTTTTATGATCGGTTTACTTGTATACATGTATGAAATATCATGTAAAATGGGAATAAATATCCAAAATTGAAGTTATATGTTACTAATAAAAAAAAATATTAAATGGTTATATAAGTCATTTGTTTATTTTGGGTGAGGACGAATCATTAGATAAGACGTTAGTGATTATCATTTAGATTATTTTTTCATTTTTTGATCATCACGAACTAGTTTTGTTTTATTAATTAATATAATATATATATAATGGTTCTAAAAAGTTAAATATGATGTAATAAATATATTATAATCTTTTTTAAAAATAAAATGGTTTTATTACCAGCCTTGAAGGCAATTTTGGAAATTGAAAACTCATCGTCCTTGAATGCAATAAATTAACACATCACAGAAGATGTTTTCATTGATAGAACAAAAGTGGGGGTGAGGAATGATGATGGATTATTACATTAGCATAATAAAATTCTAGTATTAAGGTACTATATTTATCACACCATTTGGATTAGTGTAGGTGAGGAAAGAATAAGAAAATAAAATAACTTGAAAAGAAATTAAAAGAAAAGAAATAGGATTTTACCTCTTGAATCCTTCTTCTTGAGAACCTCCTCAGGGGGATTGGTTTGGATTATTTTTTGAGATCAAAGGATTTTGGATGTAGGGGAGGTTCTTTTGAATATATTTTATTATTATTTTTACAAGGTTCAATTCTTTATAGGTTTGATGAGAAGAGGTGGCGAGGGGTTGTATTTATAGGGGAAGAGAGGGGTGTTTTCTCATTATTTTATTCATTAGTTTATTATTTTGGCTCAAGGTTATGAATATTTTTAGAATTATCAAAAAATATATTAAAATAATGAATTATATTTCAATATTTTCATCTTAGATCAACTATATATCATCTATGACTCCATAATTAATGTATTTAGCTTTTATTATAAATTATCATATTTTATCTTTCACAAAAAATTCAACTATTTTAGAAAATTCACAAAAATTTACCATAATAATTTTTGACATGTATAATTAAAAAATTGTCTTAATTTTATGAAAATAATTTTCTAAATATGATAAACTTTATTTTTAATTAAAATCATCATTTACTTGGATAATATAAATTTTAAAATTATAACAGAATTTATAACAATTTAAAAAGTAAATTAAGGTCTCATAAAATTATCCTATAATAATAAGACAACAAAATATTAATTTATGAATATATTATACTAAAATAATTTTCTTATTATTTATTATATTAATTATAAAATTGTAATTAAATATTTATGAGTTACAGAAAAATATAAACACTTAATTTATCATTTTAAAACATTTATTTACTTATAAAAATATATAAAGATATAATATTTTCACTTATATGATAATTAAATTTTATTTATACTTTCATAGGTTAGTTTACTATTATATTGGTCATATTACTATTCCTAATGGTCATGTTACTATTCCAAAGGTCAATTTACTATTTCATCGATATAGGTTCCTTAAATTCTGGAAATAACTTTTATTTCATTAGTTCTTCATTTATAAAATATTTATTGTGTTCTTTATGTGATTTTATGTGATTTATACTATATAGACTAATTATAAGAAGATAATTTCTATTGATATAATTATTGGTTGTTACATTCTTCCACCCTTATGAAATCTCCCCCTCAAAATTTTGTTTTATATTCTAAGTTGAAGGAAAGTGAGGGTACTTATCTTTAATCGCTTCCTACAGTTCCCATGTTTCCTCTTCTTACTTATGGTTTCTCCATATTAAATTTACCAGGTGAGTAGTCTTATTGAGTAGAACTTTATCTCTATAATAAAAGATCTTCACTAGATTATCCTTATAAGAGAGATCATTTTACAACTATTCCACCTATGAATTCTATACATGTGAGGGATCTATTATGTAATTCCTCAATAGGGATACATGGAATACATCATGTACTTGAGACATGGTAGGTGGAAGTTCTAGTTAATAGGATAATACTCTAACAGGATCAAGGATCTTGATGGGGATGATATACCTGGGACTCAACTTTAATTTATTCCCAAATCTCATGATCCTCTTCCATGAAGATATACGAATGAATAACATGTATCCAAACTTAAACTCAGGTCTTGTTGATGATTTTCTATATAGATCTTCTATCGAATTCAGGCTGCCTTGATATGTCGTTGAATGGTTTTCACATTTTCTACCATTTTATCCACCATTTCAGGACCTAGTAGCTTATTTTCACCAACTTCATCTCAGCACGCCGGTGTTATGAATCTTTTCCCATAAAAGAATTCATATGGAGCCATTTGGATGCTTGAGTGGAAACTATTATTGTAGGGGAACTCAACCAAAGGTAAATGTTGGTCCCATCCTCCCTTTAAATCCATAGAACATGATCTCTACATTTATTCTAGTATTTGAATAGTCTACTCATATTATCCATCTGTTTGAGGATGATTGGCCATAATAAAGTTAACCTCAGTGCTTAGAGCATATTGGAGAATTTTCCAGAACTTGGAGTTAAATATTGGATCTCAATCAGAAACAATCGATAGTGGTACTCCATAAATACTTACCACTACTTTGATGTATATCTATGAAAGTTTATTCAGTGATAAGTCCTATTGAATTACGATAAAGTGAGCTATATTTGTAAGATGATCCACTCCCTCTATATGTATTTGTAAGTACAGTGAAAAATTACATAGTAATGTTATCCCACTTCCATTTTGGTATGGATAATGGCTGTATAAACCCTTTATACTTTTTCCTTTCATCCTTCACTTACTGATATACCAGGAACTTTGATGTATATTCACTGATCTCCTTCTTCATATTGTCCCACCAATAGTTCTCTCAGAGATCTTGATACATATTTTTATTCTATGGGTGAATAGAGAAGGTTGAGCTATGTGTATCATTATAAATATCCTTCTTCATACCTGGATTGGATGGTACACATAGTAGAGACCCAAATCTCATGACCGATTCATCATCTATTTTGAACTATGAGGATTTCCCATTTCTGATAGCTTCCATATTTTTTTGAATTTCCTCATTATTTCTTTGAGCATCCTTTATTTTCTCCATAAGGGATGACTGAGTAATCATTTGAGAAAGGATTTATGATATTTCTTCCTTAATGATTCCCATGTTCATCCTTTTCAGGTCTAAGAAGATTGGATCCTTCTCAAATATCATCATTGATAAAGATGCAAGATCCTTTCTACTTAGAGAATCTGCATCCATATTTTCCTTTCAAGGATGGTAGTAGATTGAGTAATCATAATACTTGATGAGATATAAACATATTTGTTGGCACATATTAAAATCCTTCTGTGTGAATATATATTTGAGGATCATATGATAAATATATATTTCACACTTCTACCCATAGAGATAATGCTGATAAATTTTCAATGCATTGATCAAAGCCACAAACTCTAGATCATGCATGGGATAGTTTTTCTCATGAATTTTCAACTTCCTTGAGGAATATTCTATCACTTTATCACTTTGTATCAGTAAAAAGCCTAATCCCTTATTTGAAGCATCACTGTACACCACAAAGTGTTCCTCACTTTCAGGAAGTGTGAGTACTAGTGCAGTGATAGGCCTATTCTTCAACTATTTGAAGCAGTCTTCACATTCACTGGTCCAGAAAAACTTTACTCCCTTCTGAGACATATTGGTTAGTGGGTTTGAAAATCATGATAAGTTCTTCACAAATCAACCCTAATACCCAGATTGACCAAGGAAATTAGGATTCTCTATTACAGATGTTGTCATGGGCCACTCTTTGACTACCTTTGTCTTAAAAGGGACCATATATACCTCTTTTCTGGTGATTACATGCCCTAATAATGATACTTACTCCATCCATAACTCACATTTACTATAATTTGTATAAAATTTCTCCCTTCACAAAGTCTTCAACACAGTATTCAAATGATCCTCATGTTCCTCCTTTCTATTAGAGTATATCAAAATATATTCAATAAAGATTACTACAAATTTGTCAAGGCAATATCTATGAAATATATTCATTAAATCCATGAAAAATTATGAATCATTAGTGAGTCCAAAATGAATCATTATGAACTCACAGTTTCCATACCTTTTTTTAAATACTTTCTTAGAAATATATTCCTTCCTCACCTTTAATTGGTGATATCCTTACCAAAGGTCCATCTTAGAAAAATACTTGGCCCCATATTGTTGATCGAAAAATTCATCTATCCATGGTAGGGGATATTTTTTATTTATCGTGATATTATTGATCTTATGATAATCAATACAGAGAAGCATTATTATATCCTTATTTTTGATGAAGAGGATCGACAAACCCCATGATGAATCACTCAGGCATATAAAAACCTTGTCCGGATTCTCTTGTAACTGCTTCTTCAGTCCTTACAACTCAATGGTGGCCATTATATAAGGTTTATTTGATATAGGTAGAGATCAAGGAATGAGTTCAATTTTGAAATCAACCTCTTAGTCAGGAGGAAGACCATACTATTATTTAGGGAATACATCATTTTAGTCCCTCACAATGGCCATGTCTTCAAGAATGATCCTATCCTTTGTCTCAAATATTTCAGATAGACACACTTGCTCATAAGGCAACAATACGAACAATTGAGATGATGATTCTGAAGGAGATTCATAGTTATCCTTGCACTTTTATAGGATTGGAGGATACCTTAGGATATGAAGAGTGATATCCATTTCCTGACATTCAATGTTTTCTTTATTCAAATATATCCAATCCATTCCAAATATTTCAATAGACTCTGCTAAAGGAATAAAGACAAGATTTGCTAGGAGGTTCAGTGGACAAAAATTAATCAGGGATGAGTTATAAACATTGGATGCAATAATTTCCCCATTTTATGTTATCACAGATAACTCAATATTCATATTTTGAAGTGGTGTTTTTATAGTTCCTATAAAATTGTAAAATATGAAATAATGTGTAGAACCATTAATGATAATCTAAACTTTCACTATTTGATTCTGGTTCTAATTACTTCATCCGAAATAGACTTTGGGATGAGAATTTCTAAACTTTTAAACACATAAAAGGGAAAATGATAACATTAAAGGGATAACTTATAAGTGAAAATTATATACTAACTTGTGATTCCCTAAGTTTCAATCTAGATTATCCATGGTGATAAAATTATCCCTAGGGTTCTTACTGAATTTCTCTATTCCTAATCTACAAAAATTTATACATTTCCATGATACCAACTATAAACACCATACCCTTTTAAACCTATTATTACATGATTTTATGCATAATTATCCTTCAAATACAAACCAATGATCATAAATTATAGTGTGTTTGTAAGATTCGATACATGCATATAAAGCATGAAAAAACATATTTTATTTAATCTTCACAATGATCTCTTAACACCCTTTTATACCTTACATATTCATAAGATAACTTAGGGAATACATGAACAAAGGGACGGGATAAAAATCCCAGTAAGGTAATAAACATAATATTAAATCATAGCACATGGGTTAGAAGGCATAACCTGACGACATAAAAAGTCATGGAACATGAATATATATATGGAATCATAATATATAGAACATGGGATCATGTAACCATGGAATCATAGTAATATGGTGGCGATATAAAAAATGAAATAAACATGATTCAGGGATCATGGTACATGAGGGAGCACGAGTAAATGATAACCACGAAGACCATTTCACATGGAACATGAGTCAAAGCTAACCACCAAGACCGTTTCAATTGACATCTCATGAGGCTAAACATTACCCAATGCATTGGAGTGATATTTGGGATCACCCATAGTAACATGTTCATGAATATTTGTTCCACATAAAGAATCGTACATAAGGAATAAAAAATAAACATTAGGGTTACCCATGGAAAGAATTACGTACCATAATCATGTCAAAAGGCATAAACAAAGGAAATATCATAATGGTGTACATGAAAGAGTGGATTTAAATCATACATGGAAAATCATATGGGAAAATAGGCATATATCATGATAAGTGATGTCAATATGAAGTTATAACATGTAAAAATAGTGTTTGAGAAAATTTAGAAATAAAACATTTTAGTGAGGTTTAAGGAAAATATTAAAGAGCATTTAAAGTGGAAAATAAATATTTTTTTTATAAAACTAGAAATGAACCAAGAAAGTTTTTTATAATAAAATGGGTTATTTTATTAAAATAATAGTGGCTTAAAATATGTAACACCCCAAGATTTCATAGTATGTTATTCCTTTAAAGTAATTCAACAACTTGTGCTACACCCAACACCGAGTTCGAGCGCACCACAACTTATCAAACTAGCCATTCAAAAAAGAGGTTATGAATAGTATTAACTGAATTTTAAATTTTATATTCTCCATATAATTTTAGAATCCATATTATGTGTTTTTAGACATAATATAAGAACAAATTAATTTTTTCAGATAAAAGAAGTATATTTCAAAAAATGCAATTTTACCACCATTTAATGGATAACCCTTTTTAAAACCAATACTTTACACTTTTATATATTTAATTTAATGAAATTAAATTCTTCTTTAGAATCGAGACATAAAAATTTATTTACGATAAATTTTTGGTACTTTTCTAATAACATTCGTATTTTGATGAATAGTGAAAATAATAAATTTTAATTGGAAACAACTTTTTTAATCAAAATAATTTATAGGGTTAAATTATGCATTTGAATGGTTTAGAAGTATAATCAGATTATATTTTTATAATTTAATACATTGTAGGTCATTATAAGTAATTTCACATTTTAAATTTGACATAAACACATGTCAATCTTTTTATAGTTTATACTTCTTAAAAACACACTTTTTGGTTTTGATAACGGGAATTAATTTTAAATTAATTAATTATAATTATATGTTTTTACTTTTTTACAATAAAATCCATTTTTTAATTTGGAATATCAAAATTAGCTTAGGGTAATTTTTTGGTATTTTTTCTGAAACATTTCAATTTTTGATGAATAGTGAAAAACACTAAGTTATTGTTTAAAAACCGACTTTTTATTTAAATAACTATTAATTTTATTTATTTTAGGTAAATATAGATACATAATACCTATATTAGTTCATTGTGATTCATTTGAGTCATTTTAATAATAAAGTTAGATGTATAAAATTTTATTGAACTTTTTTTACTGTCTTTTACCCACCTTCTAGAAGAATTTGAAAATTTACATAAAACTTAATTTTACCGCTTCTGTGAGTTGAATTTAAAAAATATGATTGACATGGTTTACATCAGTAAGTAAAATGTGTCTCAATAAGATGATAATAATTTTTAGTGAATATAAACTTTTGACTTATATTTACCACGGTTAAAAGTAAATAGGATAATTGAAGGTAAAAATAATATTATAATTACCATAACACATATATTAATTCTATTGGATAAGTGTAATTTGACAAATAACAACCTCAGGAATAAAATATGATCCTTTTGGTCCACTTGGATTAGATTAGGACATTTATTATTATTTTATTTAAAGAAGAGTTAAAAGTGTTAAATTCAAAGTTTAATAACAAAACTATTTTTAATATAGAATTATATATAAGATAAATTCGAATATAAATATTAATTAGAAATATAAAAATATTTCCTACATAATTTCAGTTTATTTATAATTTTCAGGCATTAAATAATTAAATTTATTTATGACATAATGATGATGCAGTAATTATCTTTTTAATGAATAACTAAAATATTGATATTATAAATATCCAAATAAATGTAATTTGAGACTTTTTATGGATTAAAATAATTTTATAGGTTAATATGACTTGTTAGGGTTGATTAAATAATTTGTTTGAAGTAATCATCCTGTTATGATTTTCACAAAAACCAAATACTAAATAGTGTCAAAATTGATATAAGGTAGTTTTTAAAACAAACACTATATTATTGGTTGATATAATATTCCTAGAAATATAAGTTTCAGAAAAAGGGATTAAATAATATTATATATTTCATTAATTAACCACTTTATGTTCTCTTGGAAGTTTAGAGTAAGTTTATTAACCATATAGTGTAAGCATACAAGAAGACACAATAAAAGTTAAACTATTTAACTAATAGTTAAATCTAAAAGATAAGGTCAATATGGTAGCCTAAACTTGTCTAAAACCTATTGGTTGAGAGTATTTCAACCCATAACAACCTTATATTCTAAATAAATCAATCTGGATCCATTAGAAACTGAAAATTATTTTATAATAAAATAATATTTCAAGCTTTTCCTAAGGTTCCCCTCACCTCTCTTATAAAAGAGCACTTCCCCTTCTCTAAAAATCGCACCTCCAAAGCCATTTAGATCATCCAAAACCTGACCAAATATAATCCAAACTTCCCTAAATGAAACTTAGAGTCCTTAATTTGATCATAAATCCAACCTAACGATCCCTTTTGCTCAACTCAAAAGGAAACACCCAAAGAAGAGGTAATAATTTCAGCATCCTCTTTCAAGTTCTTTTCTTCTTCCAATTCCTATTTATTTTTTGTTTCCATACCAAAATAATAAATCCAGTACCTCCTAAATACTTTTATGTTATTATAAATATGGTACAACCATATTAGTTATTCTATTCATCATATAAATGACAATGTCACCATATGTGTGTACGTACGGCTTACCGTCTCCACGTCGTGGTGTAGTTTGTTATTCAAAAAATTCCTTATTTGGATGAGAATAACAATGAGTATAACTGATGTAAATAATAAATATAACATGTTAATGATTCTTTATATATGATATACCATCCAATTATATACTATTTCACCATCAAAAGAATGATATTTTCCCTCCTGCGTATGTACGGATTACCGTCTCCATGACGCGATGAGATGTCATTCCCCATCATAACCATTCAAGAATAATGTTCATTTGATGATTAAAAATAATGTTTAAATACTTGATATCATTCTGGATCTGAATAATATACATCCTATCCATAAAAAACATGACTTTTGTAACAAATCATATAAATGAAAACGAATCAGTTAACACCCGAAACGATGATACTACTGAAATATCATTAACAAATAAATATTAGAAGATCATATATGATATCATATTAATCTATATAATTATTTTATAATTTAATAAATTTTTTTCCCATTATACAGAAGTTTAACCAGCCCTCAACCAAGGAAAATTACAAGGTAAGGGTTAAATTTTACAATCTCTTTATTATCTGAGGTTGTTTATACGTAAGTATCTACTGGGACCTCTTTATCATCCATGTACGTGTTTTCTTAAAAATTTATTTCAAAACATTTCTAATATTTACTAGAATATGGGTTAAATTCATTTATACCCTTATTTTACCTTTTATGTTTTTAAAATAATCTTTTCGTCATTTTTTAAACAAGGTACTTTATAACCTTTTTGACAAAATTAAGGTATGAATGTCTTTTTTAGCTTATACGGTGGGTGCAGCTATTTTTCGCCGTTATAACACATTTGAAGCTTCCCTTACAATATTATAAGAATATTTTAAAAATAAATGTTCTCTTTTATAATTATGTGACTTTTAAATAATTTCAAAATAGAAAGTGGTATTTCTTTCAAATAGTTTTCATTTCATCTATGTCAATATCCTTTGATGGATTTAAAACTTGTTTGAAGTTGATCTACTATGATACAAATCTTCCATATTGTATTGAAGTTTTTGTGATATGTTTGACTGTGGGTGTGTTATTTTTATACCATTCTTGGTTTATCGATAAATTATGGACATTTCATATGCTATTTTTAATACGAGTGTTTATGTTACATTTAAAAATTTTCAAATAAGGAATGCATTGGACTTAGTAAGTGATGGGTGGAGCCCGCTATAGCTCCTTGATGCATCGGTAGGTCTCATGAGACAAACTAGTGTCTTGGGAAAAGGCCTTCATAAAATCTTATTTGTAGTCTTGGCATGAGGCCTTGACTATGTGGTTGTGATGTCCGACATTATGCATTCCATCATTATGAAATTGGCTATTGATATTGCATGTGATCATTCAACTAGTAGAATATCCATGTGAATAAGTAAATGGAATTATTTGATTTATATTTTCCATACTATGATGAATTTTAAGTTTAAAAGGATTATGTTTCAATCTTATACATTGCCTTAAATGTTTATGCTTATTTAGGAAAGTTTTCTCTATATTTTTATCCTTATTGAGTATCTGAGCTCACCCCTTTCTATGTTTTATTTTTCCCAGAATATGAAGAAGTATATTATGATTGACTTGCAGGGATAGTCTAAGGGATATAAATTTAGTCAAAGGAGATAATGTTGTTGTTGTTTTTAATTTTTCAATGTAATGAAAAACTTATGTATGTATCTAGTATTTTCAAGGCTACTAAACTGATCAGTATTTCGAGTTTGACCCCTTGTGATCATGCCAATGTTATGTAATAATGCACTGAATCTGGGTAACTGGGTTGAGGTGTTACATTTGGTATCAGAGGAAGTTTACAACAAACCTTGTAAACTAGATTTAGAGAAACTCTGATTATAGAACACTACCCTAAGATAGAATTTTAGGATTAGTATAGAAGAACAATCAAAAGTTTTGGTAATATAGTTATTATGTCAGTTTTCCGAGAAATACATCCCTGTCTGGATACGAGTAGGTAGAGGCGGCTCTGGAACATATGTACCTAGAAGTGAAAACTCCTACAAGGAGTTTCAGGTTTGACCGGGGGTATCCTGGTACACGACAACGGAACTTGCTGCACTCTTGGTTATGAATCTCCCAGGGGATATTCTTAGGATAATTTAAATTTTCATTAAAAAACATTATGAAGGATTTAAGAGTAAATAATTACTTAAAGAAAACATTTTTTATGATTATAGATTATATGAATAATCTTTTCAATTTAGGTTAGTTATTTTACAAGTTTGGAATTATGAAATGTGATTAATAAACTGACCTAGTGTATTCCATTGTTTAGAAATGGCGCCCAATAGAAGGAATGAGAACTCCAGCAATACGCATGATCCAAAGAGTAAGAAGGATCATATCTTTCATGGTATTAATACAAAATTTATAAGGGTAATAGTCTCCCACGTATTCTCATCGTATGAATAAATAGTATCATGTGTTAATAAAATAAGTAAATAATTTTCAGAGTCCTATGGCTTTGAGGGGAAGAGAAGAAAAGGATGGTAGAGAGAAAGTTGGATAAAGGGAAGAGGGGAAAGAAGGATTTTACTATATGAGATAATTGTGGAAAGAATCACCTTGGTAAATTATTTAAGGGAATGAGATTTTTTTATAAGTGTGGAGAAAAAGGAAACTAAGTACATGATTTCAAGGGTAATAAAAAGTTTTCAAAGGTACAATGTTTCATCTGCAAGGAGTTGGGACACTACGCAAATCAATGTAAAAATCATCAGAGTATGCCCCAAATGATTCTATTGGATAATAATCAGGTCATGATACCACCATAGATGAATAGGAATGACTAGTGTTCTTATGTTGTTATTAAAGAACTATTCCATTTGAGTGTTGTATCAATGATGTACTGGTTATATGAATTATGGAAATAAATAAGGATTGTAATGTAGTAATATTTAATTGAGGATTTGAGATTATATGGTTCTAAGAAAAGTTACGCAATAACAAGTTAATTTTTTTGGAAAATACATGGTTGAAGGAAAGATAAACATTAATATGGTTCTGATACTGAGGTAGTGATTTTGGAATAAGATATAATTGATTTGGATAAATTATATTCGATATTCTTGACTACTTTGAAACTAATTAATTGTTTTTTATTCCATTTTTGTTGGAGTATACAACATTTTTGGATATAAGATGTATATAAATTTTTCTATAAAGAATAAGGGAGCATGAATTTAATCAATAAGGTTTTATGGTAATTTAGGTTGTTACCGTGTTTTAAAAGAATACTTGATGCAGGTATTCACATGTTATTACATGGATCAAAAAAGATCTTCATTGTGTTTATATTCCTTATAAATTGTGGACTATAAGTTTGGAAAGAATTATTTTAGATAAGTATAAAGGTTTTAATATATTAAGTTTGATATTGGATACTATTCTTAAGGTTAAATCATTTCTTAAGATTAATTTTGGATTATTATAAAAAGGACAACCCAGAGGTTGGACGACAACCTGTCACGTCCAACAAGGCCACGATACTTGAACCCTCAACCAAAGGGCGACAAGTGTGCATCACTTACCACTGGCCTACGTGATTTCCTGGTTTGTATAATATAGTTTTTTTAAAATATTCTAACAAATGAATTATAAATTCATTATTTTTTGGAACCCCATACGATTAAGATAAATAGAATATTTTTGAATTCTATTATCTTTTGGAGTGAAAGATGAGTTTGTGGTAGGAATTAGTTTAAGGATGAAACTATATTTCCAAGTATATTTTTCCCTCTTATTCTATGAATAAATTAATTCTTAAACATTTGGGAAGGGATATTAAAACAAAAAATGTGTTATCCTAATATCTTATGTTTTGTTGAACCGATGATATTTTAAATCATCATAGATTGATGGCTTTGAGG